>CM069530.1:45060000-47560000 GCA_035773235.1 Eospalax fontanierii
CAAGAGCAAGGAACCCCCTCCCTTTTCCCCGCTTTCCTGTGTTCATCTCCCTACCCTAAAGGAAGCACACTTTGTCACACGGTCCCTGAGATCCATGCTGGCCCCTCCCTCTTTGGATCATCCTGACGAAATCATATGAGGGCCTGACCCACTCCTGATTTCAGAACAAGAGCCAGTGTGGGCAATAGGCTGTGGGGAAGTCTGAATTTCCCATCTTTGATTTACAAACCTCCTTCCTTCCAGCAAGCAGGCTCAGACCTTCTAAGTGTTAATAGCCCCTGTGCAGTTTCAGCACCATTCTGGCACCAAGTCAAGTTCCCGTGTAGCTGTGGAACTTTTAAGTGCAAGCAGGCTCGGATCTCTTTAAGTTTTAATTGTCCAGCCCTGCTACACTAACATTTCAGCAAGCATTCTGATGCCAAACCAAGTTCCTGTGCAACTGCGGAACTTTTAAAAGCTGGCTGCAGCCTGGTGAGTGCCTTAGGGATGATAGCCCAGCCAGCAGCTTGATTCACTTTGTTTGTAGCCGGGGCTGGAAAGCTGCTAGGCTTCTTGGGGGCTGCCCACGGTACTCCCACAGAGGCTGGCTTGGAGACACTCGGAGGTCCCCCACTGGGGTGTGGGGCAGTTGAGTCCTCAGCATTCTGGATACATGTCTCAGTGGGCCCCACTGTTGGCCATTTTGGTTTGTGTGGTGATGGCCAACCTCCCCTCCCACCAGGAAGCTCCACAGCTGCACGTACTTGGGACTTTTCCCCTACAGCTTGGCTTTAAGGAGAAAAAAAAAAAAAAAGGATAAAACGACACCCACCCCTCCCCCAATGTGGGCTGGAAAATTAGCACACCCCTTACAGGCTCAAGCTTTTCTTAGCCCTTGGATAGAGCTTCACCTACCTTGCCCGCTCTGGGCACACCATGTCACCCATTCCTCCTGCCCCAGCATGGGCATTTCTGTGGATATGGCATTTGAGGTTTGCTTCTGCCGCCAAATGAACACGCGTGAGCAGAGGTTGGCATCCTGCAGTGGGTGGGGCTTCACCTTAGTTCACACCGGCAGCATCTTGGCAGCGGTGGCCAAGTGCACAGCTGCTGGAGGTGAGGTGGAGACGCTGGCACTCTGGCCTCTGTGCCAGTTCACTCGGAGGTAGCCTCTCCTGCTGGAGCTTCTAGGACCCAGGTGCAGCAGCACATCCTGACCCCGCCTCCTGGATCTTCTCCGGGCACCCAATACCCGCTGCCACTGCCTCCTGGAGCCCGGGAGTGGTGTGTCACGTGTGAGTGGGGCCGGAGGATGATAGGGAGAGCCAGCCAGGGCTCCTGCTGGGTGAGCAGCCGTGCTTCCTCCCACAGCCTTCCTCCCACAGCCAGGCCTCGAAGCTGGGCCTCACAGCCCTCAGGCTATAAAGTCTCCAGCATCACTGAAACTCAATTAAATCAAAGACCTATAATCACAGGCTTTTCTTAGTTACTCCTTGTCCCATAATTACCAGGTTGATCATATAAATTCCATCTGAGTTGACCAAATAACTTCTCTGAGGTTTGGGCAACAATTACTTAATAGGATTCCATCTTTTTTTAGCTCCTTAATTTGGGGAGCTGAGAGTATAGCCCAGTGATAGAGTGCTTGCCTCGCATATGTAAAGGTCTGAGTTCGATTCTTACCCACATCCCCCATCTCAAAGATGGGTATTTAATTCAAAATTATGTATGATAAATTATAATATGGTTTTTCTAATTCAGACAGACATAGAGTCTACTTTAAAAAGATCGCCCTGAGAGCTAGTAGTCTTGCCTCTCATAGAGTTTAGAAAATAAAATTTGAACAGACAAGTTATAACTTTTAGGAAAAGGGTCAGGGAACATTTAAAGAAATGTGGAGATTCAGCCCACAGGAAAGCCAGATCAGAAAACTTCCCTAACTTATATAATCATCAGAAGTTGGCTAATTTCCTTAATACATCAGGGCCAATGTTTGTGCTCTAGAAGTTTTATGTATGGTGGGGCCTGCACAGGCAGGAGAGTAGCCAGGCAAAATGCAAAAAGAATTCATTAAGGTCCCATGGCATTAGAGAGTCACATCAGTAAGAGTGAATAATTCCGAACAGATTCCCCCTTCTTTAGAGTCACTATTAAAGAAGGAGAGGATACAGGTACCCCAGCCCACACTGATGATGAGGGATAGTGATTAAGTCAGTAGAGTTGCCTTTTGTCATGGTTGCTCATGCAAAAGGATCAGAGAATCTCTGGAGGATGTTCTGGAGAAGGAGGCAAAGAAGAGTTTGGAAGATGTTCCAAAATGTCTTCTTTTGCCTTACAGATAGGTAGTCATTAGTCTTCAGTGAAGGTTCACCTTGGCTGTATCCTTACCCATTTGGATCTCCTTGATCCACAGACCTTAAGAAAGAAAAATTGGTATCTTTCTGCATTCAGACCTGGTCTAGATACACAGTAGATGACAAAATTTAGTCTGTAATGGAAAATATAAAGGAGGGAGGGTATTTGTTAAACTTGTCATGTTGCCATCAAACTGATTATGGGTATAAGCTTTCCTGCCTCTGGTCACATCAAGTGTAGCCAGAGAGGATCTCAGGTTTGACATTAGTAAAGGCAGAAACTTTTGTCAGTCTGGTCCTTCTTGATCTTGGGTACTTGCTGCCAAGTATCCATGGCTTCATAAGGTTTAGGAATGTAAAGCAATGTAATCTCTTTATCAGATGTTCTATCTCTTGTCAATCAATACCTGTTCCCAGTAAAGGACCCAGCAGATGAAAAGACTTATCTGCCTAGACAAATATATACAAGTTCTAAGTGACAGATGTTTTCATTCCTGAACTCAACTGAACTCAACAGCTTTTCTGTCCCATGTAAACCACTGAGTTAAATTCAAAAGAGAAACAAATGCCGGTTTTGTGTGTAAATCATATTGGTAAATTATCATGTGCTGTTTGAGCTCACTCTGACTCTGGAGATGGGATTGGCCCTCCCACTTCAGACTCAAGCCTGTTATCTCAGGATGTTCTTCAAGACTCTTGTCCAGGTTTAGGCTGGCCCCCTGACCCTGTGACAAGAAAAAAGGAGAACAAAACAGCCTCAGAGTAAGGACATTATACCTGAGAATAACTAAGGGATAAACTAATTTCAATAGATGGTTATTATCCATCTGTTGCATAAATTCTCTCATGGTGAGGCCCAACATTCAGCCTCATCCCACCCTCTAGGTCTGAACTGACTGAACAAATAGAGAATGTTCTTTAGGGAGGTTGATTTATTTCGGGTGACCCATAAAGTCATTGCTACCGGCCGCCTGCCAGTCTAGAGCAGCCACAGGACGCAAGTCTCTTTGTCCATTCCCAGCCTGCATTATGCTTTCACTCATATGATCCTTAGGACTGTGAGGACTTGGAACACTGCCTCCTGGGTCTCAGCCTTCTGCGTGGGCCTGGGACCTAGGCATTTTTCCTCCTGAGTGGCTTTGAGTATTCCCCGTGCCCCTCGCAGGCTCACTGCCATGTTTTCTCTACCGTCTCCCCCCCTTCCTGCTCCCTTATTGGTCAGAGGGTGGGACTTGCCACTGAATGAACCAATATTAAAAAAAAAAACCTCAGAGAGAACCAATGTATTTACCATACATCATCTTATGGTATAAAATATCTATAGCAAAAGCAGCTCATGGAATTCTCTATTTTCTCCACACCCTCCAGTCAGCCTATCCTCCTGGCAGCCTCAGTTTTTACAGATGCCAATAAACACACCTATGGATTAATTATTAAGAAAGCCAACCAGCCAGACAAGGCTGTTAAGTTTGCTAACCCTCATTCAGTTCAATTAGGTGAACTTTATGCTCTCCTCAGAGTCCTAAAGCTCTGTCAACAAGAACGTGTCAATATTTTCTCCGACAGTAGTTAGTAGTCCAAATGTCAAGAATGCTTCCCTTAGCCAACCTCAGGTCCTCTTATAAACCAATAGATAGTGCCATTAGTGCCTTAAAAATGCTAATGGAAAATAGACATCATCCCTGGTTCATTGAGCATGACAGCTCACACACTGGTCTGCCTGGCTTCATTGCTGATGGGAATGCACAGGTAGATAAATCTATTGCTGTCACTTCCTTGCCACTCCTAGAACAAGCTAGGTGCTTACACCAAAGATTTCATCTCTCCCCCTCTAACCTACAGGTCCTCTACCCCAAACTTTCTCTTAGCCAATGTAAGCACCTAATCAATACATGTAAAGCCTGTGCCCCTTTGGCCCCCTTGGGAATTAACCCTAGAGGCCTCACACCAAATATCATCTGGCAAATGGATGTCACCCACATACTCTTGTTTGGCAACTTTAAATATGTCCATGTCATCGTGCACACCTACTCCAAATTTATTTTTGCTATCACCTTTTCAGGTGAGAAGGCATCCCATGCCATTAAGGCAACAAAAACTGCTATGCTGGTCATGGGTGTACCCTGGGAGATTAAGACAGATAATGGCCCAGCATATACATCTGCCCAATTCAAGTTTTTCATAAAATCCTGGGGGATTAAACACTTCACTGGCATCCTCTGTAGCCCTCAGGGCCAGGAGAGGACTAATAGAACCCTCAAGGAACCCATTATGAAGCAGAAAACTGCAATGACACCCGGGGATCCCCAACCGACCTTGGTAGAAGCTCTCTTCACCCTTAATTTTCTTACCTTTGATGTAACAGGACTCTCTCCAGCCTATAAACATTGGAGATCTCAGGCGGCCACTACCCCCTGCCCCTTGTCTGCTGGTGAGACCTTCTCACAAATGAATGCAAGGGACCTCACCCACTCTTAACACAGGTATCTTTCCAGAAATCTCATCCTCCCCCATCTAGATACTTGCCAGAAATGTCAAACCTGCCACGGATGTGCCTGCCAGCACAGCAGATGCCCCTACCACCGCAGAATCACGGGTACAGGGAATTAATAGGACCTGGCTCTTGGTCCTTAGCCAGGCCACCTGCCATGAGGAATAAGGGAATGGTTTCTTAATAGTTCCCTCTGTTTCTCCCTCGGCAGACCTCCTTCCCTCCCCTCCCCATGCATAGCTTTGAAAAGGCACAACTGACCCTTTTAACACAAGGGACTTCAGCATCATCTGCTGAGACAAAATAGGATCTCAGCCATTTTTCCAGTCCTCAATTTGGTAACTTGAGGAATTATTGCTGTGACCTTCTTGATAGTGCTGCTGACCTTTTGTTGCCTTTGGAAAGCACTACATCAAAGCAGAGCTTCTCAGACATTGACTCTACAAATTCTGTTTAACTGGCCACTTAATAGTCCCATCTTCTTCGCAATACTTAACTATTCTCAATTCTGCCTGAGTCTTCTACAGGTCACAAAAGCATTCTTTGACAAGGACCCTCATGCATGCCACAGGAGCCTTCTTGCAAACCTCCTGTGCCAACCTAATTACCCTCCTGAGCAACAAGTATCACCCATTGGGTTCTTACACCAGAACAGCGGGTAGCCAATGACAGGTAAGACCCCGGTAGCTGGGGTGACCTAAGACAGGCACCGCCAACAAAGATGAACCCCTTAGGTTAATTCATCAGGAAGGTGGGTAGTCAATGATGAGTAAGATACTGATAGCTGGGGCAACCTAAGACAGGCACCGTTGCCTAAGATGATCCCTAAGGGCCTGGAGCCAACAATGGCATGGAAAAGAATCATGCCCCCCTGGGTCATTCAATTAATAAAAATAAAAAGGAGGATATGTAGGGCACAACACAGGATGGGCCTTAGCCAGGTCACCTGCTATGAGGAATAGAGGAATGGCTCCCATGGGCATGGTGCTCTGCTCTGGCTAGGCATGACACCAGCCTCTGCCCCACACCTGAACAACATGCCTAAGAGACAGAACATGAGTGACCTAATGGCTGCACCACCACATAAGACCTATAAGACCCCTTGCACTTCCTTGAATAAACAAGCTTGCAGGGCTCACCACTGCCTGCTTCTCATTCATCTCCTGGAGTCTGTGTGTTTTGATTCCACACTTACTCACTTCCCCATGGCAGAGACCCTTTGTTCCCTTGGGCTGGCCCTGAGCACAGGGACCCCCAACAGCACACTAGACTAGAACTCAAAAAAACTTGATCAGTGAGCTATGGTGGTTGATATGCTTATGTAAATTCAGAACTGATGTGGTTGAATTTCTTGTCATAAACAGAGAAAGGAAGGCAGGTCTGCAGAAGCCCACAGAGGGTCTAGGACACAATCCACCCTAGAAAAATCTGCTTGTAATGTAACTCATTAGGGTGCCTGGCAAGGTGGTACCATCTACTGACAGGAAACCTTAACTCTTCTTACCACATAAGGCTTGGCAGCTGGCCCATCTCATCACGAGGAACCTAAAGAACCAAGGCAGAGGCTGAAAACCATCATTTTTGCTGTTTGTCACCAGGTCAGCCCTGATTCACTGTGGAGACTACAGAATATTTTTCTTGAATGTCTGTCCTCATTCTTTTAAACAGTTTTAAAGCAACCCAATTTTATGCCTGGACCAAGATTGAACTAATATTCAAGTTGAAAATGGCAGCAACCACGGTGTACTGGCAGTGAGTGTTGAATCTTGTATCTAAGCAGGTGTCCATGAGGAAAAGAAAAGAGAGAACAGGATTCAAATTGCCACACCCACCTATTAAGAGTTTCTATGGGCTGAGTGAGTACTGTCAGGAGGGTGCCTGTATGTCAGACCCGAGAATCAGAGCCTACTCTTCGTGGTACAGGAATTAATTTCCTTAGGTCCCTGTGCAATGGAACTATTATCAGGTTTTGCATGGCATCTGGAGTTTGAGGAATGGTTTGGGGTATAATGAATCCCTTTAGAGTAGCCTTAAACTGAACTAAAAATTTTAAAGATCCTAAGAAGGCCTTTGTCTTAGGACTGTGGAGAGGCCTATGCTTTTTTGGAAGCATCATTAGTTTTGCTGGACACCTCGCTTTCAGCACTAAAGACACAGTGATCTCTATCTCTCTCTGTCATTGTGCTTTTAGAGCCAGTCACAGTATAATCTTGAAATTAAAACTGTCACAGAAATCCTTATGCTGATAATGCATATCCTAACCAATTCATTTCTGGCTTCATGTATATAGCAAATTAACTATCAGGGAGCACAAATCATCAACATAATTGCAGAATTAGATATTCCTTAGGGGATAATACAGAATTTTCTGAGTCCCAGAGGAGATGAAGGGACACACAAATCCATGATCATGATATGTGTAGGGAATTCAGGTTTATAGAGAGGAGAAAGAGAAATGGTGATTGATAAAGGAAGATGAAGAAGAGAGCTCTCAGGAATGGATGATCCCTGAGCACTGAGTACATTGGAGGAGGAGGAGGAGGAGGAAGAAATGATAAAGGTGTTGTCACTTCAGAATATAATTGAACTTTGTGTATTAAAAAAAATCTTATAGTTGAAAAAAATATTATAGCTCTCCAAGGTAAAAAAAAAAATTAAATATTGCTAACTAAGTGAAATGAATTCTCCTGATTTACTTCAGAGTCAGGGGAAGTAAATGATCTCCAAATGTAGACTGGAAGAATAAATAAAATAAAAATTGGGGAACCACAGTAGAATAAAATAGCTAAAATGGGTTTTCCTGAGTACTTCTGAAGAACAATTCGGATGAAATATGGGTGTGCACACAGAGTCTGTGGAGTCTCAGCGAAGGCCACGAAAGGGCGACCGCAGGAGCAGTCCCCACGCAGAGGACAGATCTGGGACTCGCTGTGACTATGGTGACCCCTGCTGGAACTTATCTTACTTTTCAACTCCAAGGCTTAAATGAAGGCTGTGTACATATGACTAAACCCACAAATAGGTGAATTTGAAAGTTGGAATAAGGTTTAGACAACATTTCATACCACTTATTATTTCATAATTGTTAAAATGGGCTTCTGGCCTGGTGAGTTTACATGACTGCTTTGGATCTCACAGCTGCAGTTACTAGGATATAAAGACAGCTGCTCAGTCCCCGTCTGTTTAGAGTTTTCCATGTCCACAAAAGTATCTATAGCTCAAACAAGGAGGCTGAGCAAGATCTCTGGAACTTACACTGATTTAAAACATTCAACTGATCTGCCTAATGAGTAGTAATAAAACACAAACCTCTCTGCACCATGTTAAGCTGTCCTTCGCTAAACTACTGACATTCCCATCTTCGCTACATTAATCTTTTTCAAATATTTCTTTCGGCACAAGTATGCTTTTGTGTCCTTTCCTTTTCTAAACCTTACTGGTGATGTACCAAGAAAAAAAGACGAACAGGAAACGTTATAGCTGGTATGGCTCTTACACTGGCCTGTTCTGAACAGTCTGGTTCTGATTCCTGCACTGTGCTTGGTGCTCAGGGATTTCACATTCCTGTGAGCCCTCTTCTTCATCTCCCACCAGTCAGCATTTCTTTTTCTACTCTGTAGACCCGGGGTTCCCATAGCATGGATTTGAGTGTTCCTGCGTTCTGCCATTGTACTAGAAGGTGGAGTCCTGCTTCCTGCATCTATTCTTAGGTATTTGAATTCCTTCTGCACTGGTTTTCACATCTTTAAAATAGGTATAACAAGGCCAGTTATGCTTATCTCACAGTTATTCTTCTCTAAGTATGCAAACATATAGTGAGGTTTTTCGTCTTTATTTTTTTCTTTCTGGATTTTGTTTTACATGGGAAATATATAGTTAACTGAACTCTTAAAGATTCTTGTCTTTTGTAGAAGACTTAAAGAAAGGAGAGTGCTTTAGTAAAAGGAACAAGATAGAAGTTTGTCCTACAAAGACTAGAAAGGACAAAGGAGTTTCTTGGCTTCATGACCAACAGGAATACTGTTGAAGGTGGCAAGAATCCAGATGGAGGACTTCACAAGGTACCTACTTGACTGCTTGCCTCACCTGCCAGAGAGAGTCACCAGTAGAAATCAGTATTGATTCATGGGTGAGCAGCTAATTGGCAAGGCCTGAGGAATTTGAAAAACTGGCCAAAAAGAGCACGGAAAATGAACTTTAGGATGGGTCTCTAAGAGTGAGCAGAGTGAGGATATTTAGGTCCCCAATGAACATTACTAAAAGACACTGACTGTGAATGAGACTTTCAAGAATCAAGAAAGTAATACAATATGGCCAATCCTATAGCTGTCAGTTAGCTGTTCTTCACCACTGTGATACACTGGGTGGCTCATGTACATAGTGGCTCTGGACAAGGCATGTTTGTTATGTATGGCTTTAGTTAGACTGCACTTCACCAAAGCTGGTCAAGTAGCTGCCACTAGTGAGTGTCCATCTTCACCCACTTCAGAGACCAACACAAAACTCCTAAAATGGAGTCATTCTCAGCCCTTGCCTGGCTCCCAATGACAGATGGATTGCAATAGAAAAAAAATTCCAGGAAAGTAAAGCAAGTGTATTTTTCTCTCTGTCCTGATACAGCTATAGTGACCCCACCAGGTCCAGCAGCGTTCACCCCATTTGTACACAGATGGAACCTCTTTTCAAGAATACCTATTATTTCTTTCATAATCAGTATTTTATGCAAGGCCTACAATTTTGCTAAGGGTCAGTCAGCAAGGAGGTGTCAACGCCAGAGTTCAGTGTTTGATGCTTCTCACTGGTTCCTTTCTCTGTGCTCTTCAGACTCTTCTAGAAACTATACTTCCTGCCTATTGTAGTTACCTGCTGTTGCTGTAATAAAACATTGATTAAAAACAATTGGGGAGGAAAGGTTGGACTTTATAGTTTATAGCTCATCATCTAGAGAAACCAACGCAGGGACCTGATGGCAGGAACTGAAACAAAAGCCACAGAGGAATGCTGCTTACTGCCTCACTACCTCTGGCTTGCTCAGCTAGCTTTCTTATACAGTCGAGGCCCACACCTGCTGATGTGGGCTTTCTACCATCCATCAGCAATTAAGGAAACACCTCACACATGGACACAGGCAAATCCAAAGAAGGGAATCCCTCAACTAAAGGTCTCTCTTCCCAGGTGGGTCTAGTTTGTATCAAGTTGAAAAACAACAACCACAAAAGACCTGCCCAGCACACTTCTTTAAACTTTTGAAAGTGGTTAGTCGCTCAAAACAAGACAGTACATTAAAGTCACCTGAAAGCTTTAAAACCACTGAGGTTCTCCTGAGCAATTATGCTAGGCTTTTTGAGGGTAGGGCCCTTCTTAAATTTTCTCACTTTGTTCTAAAGAAAATGGGCATCAGAGTATCAGCCCTGGACTCAAAGGCAGGATCCATATCTTGGTTGCCTTTGTGACATTTCAAGCGAGGCATGTTTTTGCTTTAAGAGAGTAATTTGTTCATATTCTCAACACGTAAATAAGTGTGTGAGGTAATATGTTGAGTAGCACGATTTTGCTATTACACAATATATACACCATTGAAACGTCAAATTCTTTGCCACAGATAATGTAATTTTTTATTTGTTCATCAAAAAATAAATTTCAAAGTGTATTTCAGGAAATCCATGAGGAGACACAGTGTACATGGCCCTCTTATGCCATGTCTGGCTCATGATGCATCCAATGGCAGCAGGATTGCAGGCTATACTACAGAGAGGGCATGGTTCTGAGATGCTTGAGGTCTGGCTTCAAGTTTCAGTTTTCTTTTTCCGTCTTTAGTAAATTAACTGTCCTGTGCTTTAGTTTTCTAATTGATGAATATTATTAGAGAATTATTAGAATAATTCTCAACTTAGTGACTTTAGAAAACTGAACAAAAACATTTGTATAGAACTTGGCTCATTTCTTTATTGTCTGTAACCCAGCTGGGAGAGTAAAAGCAGCCACAGGCGATATAGCCAGTCTATGCATAATGTTCTATGGTAGATGTGGAACTCATAGGCTTTGTGCTTACTTATAATAGTGTGGTATGTACACTATTCTATAGTGAGCTGTGCAAGGGCATGTTGAGCATCGAGTTTGGTAGCCAGGCAGGAAATGGAAACTTTAGGCTAGTGAGCTAAGGAAAGATTCAGCATCAGGCATCTTCTACCCATGCCGTGAGAGAGACTTGTCCCCAAGACCTGACCTCAAGTGCAGACGTGGAACTGAACACGGGGCAGGAGGCAGCCAGTCTAGACTGTCACCACTGCCTCCATGAAATCGAGTCTGGAAGAGTCATGAGCTGCCTGCTTCTCGGTGCTGTCAGGCCTGTAGTAGGTTTGCAATCAAGATGGAATGTGTCAGCAGTGTTAAAACAAACATCCCTGCTCTATCGGGAGAACAAACCCTATAAATAGAATAGGAGATCTGGACATGGCTCACACCAGACCCTTGTATAATTATCTGTCTTCACAGGATGTGCCTGGCACATAGGGCTGAAGAACCTGGATCTGTGCCTGACATCCACAAGGTACTCAATAAGTGTTCCTTGAGCTGAACTGACCGGTGTCCTCTTCCTGGAACACTTCCTTGACTGGAACTAGATGTTAACATTTATTGGGTCTCACCAAGTGCCTGGCCCTGTACTAGACCCTGTATATAGAGATCACCTCATCCACTTGGCAAACTCCTGTCCATCCTTCAAGATCTAGCTCAAATGTCACCTGTTCTGTTAAACCTTCTTGACTCCCTCCAGCAGAGTCCTCTGTGCCTTTGCACTGACAGCTCTTTGCGCAGCCTTCAGAAGAGCACTTACCACTTTCTACTTTAACATATCTGCTTACCAGTTTGTCTACCCCACTGGAATGTGAGGTCATCAGGGGCGTTCTGTCTTTATTTGTTTGATTTTTTGTGTGTAAATGATGCTTAACATGGAATTTGTGACACTGGTTTTAAAGCACTTGTGTACTTTTGCTGACTGAAGAATAATCACACTGAATACATTTATTCAAAGAACTTGAACCTCCTAGACACAAGGCCAGCTAATAGTTTCCTATAACTGAGGAAGGACAATCGTTATGTAACTGAAAAATAGTGAATTCTGAATATTCTCACATATCAGCCACACATACCAGAAACTCACAGGAGAGCCTAATAAGCACACAGTAGCACCTACTATGCAAGTGAACTCATGTCCCCGGAATATATATTTTACCTGGCAACCACTTGCTGGCAGGTCCAAAGCCTGTAACAAAGAAAAGCATGATAGGATTTTTGCATGAACACATACACACAGGGCTCATTTTCACTGAAGCATTATCACCTCCGAACTTCAATTCAAATGCAGATGTTCTTCAACTTACAATGTGATGGCATTCTGATAAACCATAAATTAAAGTCATATAAGTCAAGAATACTTGTGATACATGTGACCTACTGAATGACCTAGCTTAGCAACACAGTACACTGTGCAGAGTTGGTTATTTACTTTTGTGATTGTGTGATTGACTGGGACCTGTGGCTTGTTGACACTGTTGCTGCCTGGCATTGCAAGCTAATATCACACCGTGCATTGCTAGCATGTGGTGGACTTTAGATCTTAAATGTTCCTCAAAAGCTCATATGCTAAGGGCTTGGTTAACCAGCCCATGGTGCAATCAGGAGGTGGTGTACTGGGAGCTTGCTTTTGAAGGGAATATTATTCTCTCTCTCTCCTTCCCTCCCTCCCTCCCTCCCTCCCTCCCTCCCTCCCTCCCTCCCTCCCTCTCTCTCTTCTTATGAGGTGATCAAGTTAGCTCTATCACATGCTTCTGTCACAAGCCTGAAAGCAATGGAGCCAACTGACTACGGACCAAAATCTCTGAAAGCAGGAGGCAAAAGAAACCTCTTTTCCTTTGAATTGATTTTCTCAGGTATTTTGTCACAGTCATAGTCACAGAAAGCTAATGCAACCTGGAAAAGGATCAACATTTTAAGTGGTTTTTACTAAATGCTTTTCATCTGGGGACAGGGATCATGCAGAGTTGAAAGTTGTGAGTTGAACCATGGTAAGTTAGAGACTACATAGATGAAGAGCCATGTCCCACACAGCTGAGGAGAATAAAAGGCGATGATGTATACCAAGTGCCTGGCACAGTAACTAATTCATTCCAGCTACATGGTATATCTGTGGTAATTGTACGTTCTGTGTTTCATACCAGAGCATCTTCTGGCTTTCTTATTTCTTTATTCTCACTGCATGGTGTGGAGCAAGGAACTTAGAAAAACTCTTTGACTCTCTGGCATTGGACCGGAGAGCCTGGTTCTGTGGTGGCACCATTTGTGGAGATACAGATTGGGAGGGATGGCAAGGGTGGGCAAGTCTAGAGTTCTGCCTTGGGTGTATGAAACTGGAAAGTACTATCCAAAAGGGATGCAAATGTTGAATGCAGGTCTGGCGCAATGCTTAATACTAATGGAGGTGTCAGATAGTGTAGCTTCTCTTTATAGTTATGTCATTTCATTCTAAAACTTCCAAGTCTAGTTCACTACATTCATTAGTACATGTGAATTTGCCTAAAGATATTACAAGTTATTTAATTAATCCCTGTAGATCATTTCCAGCCTTCAGCATTGTAAGTTCTTGCAGAGATCTTTGATAGTTTGAGAAATTTAATCAATCAAATTTCCTCTTCTCCCCGAACAAAGAGATTTTCAGGATTAAGTATCAAAAAAATTAAATATAAGGGGCTGAGGAGATGGTTCAATGGGTAAATACTTGCTATGCAAGCATGATGACCCAAGTTCGGATCCTCAGCTCCCACATAAAAAAAGTCAGGTGTAGTGGCAAGCTGCCTGGTACCTCTGCTGAGGGGCAGAGAAACAGGCAGAGCCCAAGACTCCTCTTGACATCCAGTGTAGCAGAAATGGCTAGTTCAATGAGAGACCTTATCTCAAACAAAACAAACAAAGGTTCAGAGTGATGTAGGAAGACACGTGACATCAGACATTAACCTCTGGCCTCCACATGTGAATGAACCCAGACACACACAAAGAGATAAAATGTCAAACTGAAACTCCCACTGTGTTGGTCATTTTTCTGTCAGGATAATGAAATACCTAAAATAATTAAATTTCAAGAAGGAAAGGTGTATTTAGCTCACAGTTCCAAAGACTTCAATCCAAAATCACGTAGCTCATTGCTTTGAGCCTCCTGACAAGGCAACATGCCAGGTGACAAGTGTGTGTTCCAAACACAGCAGCCACTTGTGGGAAAGAGCAGACATCTTTCCATGCTAAGCGTAGTACTTAAGTAAGAAACTTAATTTCTCTCACAATTTTGTTTTGTTCTTATCTAATTGTGGGATTGAACTCATTTTCTAGGTTTATTGTAAATATAAATTCCTTTTTTCTTATTTTTAAGAATTCTGCTTTACAGGGCAGAGAAAAGCTAGTTTTATCTTACACCTTTCTCCCTTTCCCCGACTTCGTTATATTTGTATTCTGAGGGGGCTTCTATTGAGGCTATGTTTGGTTATCTGGCAATATACTTGCTTTGTTGTTGTAAACAATTAGAATACCAAATACAATATAGAAGGACAGAGGTTTTAAAAAGAATTATCCACTATAGCACAAGGGTACCTCTTGTATTAGTCACTTTTCTGTTGCTGAGATAGAAACACTGACCAAGGGAACTTATAAAAGGAAGAGTTTATTTATCCTATGGTTCCAAAGGGACAAGAGTCTGTCACGGTGGAGAGGTATGGCGGGAGAAGTGGCCAGAGTAGATGTAGCAGCTTCAGCAGCTTCAAGAAGTGGCTAGAGTAGATGTACCAGCTTCAAGCAGGCACAGGAAGCAGAGCCTGACTAGCAATCCAGCAAGGTTTAAAACTCTCCAAGCCCACCCCCAGTGGCATGCTTCCTCCAGCATGGCCACATCTTCTAAGACCTCCCAAAACAGTGCCACAAACTGGGACAAAATGTCCAAATACTTACAACCTGTGGGGGACATTCTCATTCAAACCACTATACCCATGAAAACAAAAACAAACAAACAAACAAACAAACATGCTGTAGTGCACAGAGTTGTTTTACAGGCACATTTTGGATCACAACAAAGAGGAAGAAACTAGGCAGAATATAGCAGTCTTTCCAAATCAAGGAAACAGAGATCATTGGTATGGACATTGAGGTCTATAAGGGGAAAGGAGTCAGCGAGGAGAGCTCTGTGCACAGAAAGACTGGCAGTCAGCAGAGGGTCCCTGAGAATCTGATGCAGGCTATAAGTTAAGAGTAAAAATTCATGCACCGGGCAAAGAAATTCTGGTGATCTGTAAGATGGATGCTTCTTCATATACAATGAGCTTTAAATTCTGAGAAACCAGTAAGTTACCATTCTATATTATAAACCCTAGAACAAAGGCCACATAAGTAAAAGCAGTCATTCATAACAAATAAACCAATAGTAGATATAAAATGAAATTACAGAATATGTGTACCCTAGAAAAAATTACAAAAAGAAGAAAAATGAACAAAAAACAGATGAGACAAATTCAAAACAGATAGTAAAGCATTAGATTTTAAGCCAACTCATCTTAATAATCACATTCCGATAGTCTCAACATCCAATTAAAGGCAGCAGGCACAGGCTGAATAAAAAAGCAGGACCCAGCTTAATGTAGTTTACAAGAAACCTACTTGAAAATAAAGACTTAGTTAGGCTGAATGTAATAGATGGAAAAAGATGTACAAACATTAAACCTAAGAAAGTTGGAGTGGACATAGCAAATCAAACAAGGCAGATTTCAGGACAAAGTAAAACAGTAGCAGAGATCAAGGGAGATGGTTAATCTTGTCAACTTTAGATTCGATAAGAAATGTACATTTCAATGAGTATCTTGTGATGGAATTTCCAGAGAGGATTACATCAGGAGGCCTTGACCTACTGGATGCACCAATCCTTTAAGGGACTCATAGCATCATGGCACTACTGGGAGGTGGTGAAAGGCAAGTGGTGGGGCCCAGGTGGATGAGGAGCATCACAGAGCATTTGTCAGGGGGATACATCTTGCTTTAGTCCCTCCCTGAATTCTTTCTCTCTGCTACCTGCCCATGTAGCAGGTATGAACTGCCCATGTCCTCTCTGAACCCTCAGAAACTATCAGCCAAACGGAATAATAACCCTCCCAGGGAGCTGTTCTCTCAGGTGTTCTATAACAGCCTCACAGAAGGAACACAATCACGAAAAGGAGCACCTAATTGAAAAACTTCGAAATGTAGAGCACAGAAACAAATGAAGTAAAAACCGACAGAATTGGAAAGACGGTTAAGTCCATCACTACAATTAGAAATGTTAACATTGTTTTACTCAGTGCATAGAAAGGAAGCAAGGGTTCAGAACTTAAACTTACTTACCTGTAAATCAACAGTGGAATATAAGTTCTTTTCAAGTGCTCGTGGACCATTCATCAAGATATACCATGTGCTGGACCTAAAACTAATTTTAATAAATTAAATTCATTGAAATAATGGTTTTTAAAACCCCCTCAGATTATCAACATATATATGCTTACATTACCTGACACTCCAAAACTTACCCACTCACATTTTCTTCTGCTGTGGTCTCTTCTTCAAGATTTAAATTTCTTGCTTTTGGGTGTTTTGAGACAGAGTCTCACATAGCCTTGGCTGGCCTTCAACTTGCTGTGTAACTGGAGATGACCTTGAACTCCTGATCCTTCTGCTTGTACCTCCCAAGTGAACAGATTACAGGTGTTGGTCACTACACCTAACTTAGATTTTTGATGACTATGACATTGTCTTTGCCTCTAAAGCTTTGCCTACACAGCTATGTCTCTCTTTTTGTCCCATTTATTATTGATGAATTCACAACACAACACTTCCATCATTTGTGTGCTACCTGCCTGCAATAATATTAAATTACTACATCTTAGAAGGTTTTATAGCTACTAATTTCTTTTTCTTATCAAATATATGCACCTATTTTGAAATATGTGTTACTTTTAGAAATCTATTGATAAAAATTAGAAAAAGTACAAGAGAGATAGAGTATTTCAGTAATCTAACTTGTAGAGACAGATGGTGAACCGAGAGCCATTCAACAAGTGTCTTGATTGAATCAGTTTTTCTTCTTATTGGTAACTAATGTCATCAGTCTCAATCCAGGCAGTTTTAAAATTCACAGGGGGACTCTGAATATCCTAAAAGGTGGCAGGGAACAAGTCCATGGCTATGCTGCTTACACTGCTCACACGGTCTGCTATGGTGAGTGGGGCAGGAGGAGAGAGCCTGCAATAGCAGCAGACTAGCCCCTCCCATTTCCGTCTCTAAAGGCGGATTACTTCTTTGTGAAGTAATCTCCTTGTTTTATTTTCTCCACATCTCCAGAGAATGCTCTCCACTCTTGGGACATCTCACTTTTGAGTAATAATTAGTATTTTCCAATCTCCATAATGTGTGACATTGCAATGCCTTTTGGATCTTATCTAGTCGGTTGCTTCTATAGTCTTCTTCAGGGTTGTTTTACTTCAGAGCTTCTTACAGCACTAAAAGGTGCTCTTAATCTCATATCTGAAAACAAGTCCTACAAAAGCAGTGACCAGTTTGACAGAAAGCAATTCAGAATTGGAAGCATCGTGCATCCCTGCAGAATCCCGAAGGCAGCAAAGCAAGGGCACCTGAAGGTATCATGCTGGTGCGGGTGTGATGAGCGACAGTGGCCTTCTCATCTGGGGGAATGCGTTTCGAGGCTCCCCATGCCCTAGATGCCAGGGGCAAGAGGGATAACCCCAGCACTCCAAAAAGTGAAAGGATGTCAATGGAATATTCCTAAAGCAAGTAAGGACTGGCTTGTCTGCATTCTGCTAGACAGGAACACCTTGATTAGCTCAGAACCTTGTCCTGCTCCTCCCCAACTAAACCTCTTTTCATTCTCTAATAGTGGCTTTTAGGCCATTTTCATAGTGGCTCATGAAAGAAATGCCGCCTCTAACGGAGACCTGGGATATACACCCATATAAAGATTTCCTATCATATTTGCTCTTTAGAGTATGTGCTTTGTCATTTCAGTCTACTTCAGTGAAAAATACTGATAGCAAAACACTATACTTTAATGTAGAGAATGGTTCTATCTGTGCCCTGTACTCCATTTGGCACTCTTTACTATCATCCCACCAAGTCCTCACAACTTCACTGATAGACCCATTTTGCAGATGAAAAAGTAAAGGTTAGTTCATTTCTCCAAAGTTAGAGAGTTTGTAAGAGACTTCTTGGATAAAAGTCTTTATTTATTCATGAGTTTTGAGTTGGCGGGTTCAATAATCCTATTTGTAGCCTCCCATCTGTCTTCCACCCCCTACTCCCAAATTTTCTGTGTACTTAAATAATATAAACCACAGCCAAGAAATTATTGCCTTATTATAGGGTAATATAAACTCTGTTCTATAATTCAGAAATGTTCTTTTATAATTGGTAACCAACCCATTCTGGAGTTAGAACAATATTTTATATAAATATATGCAGGCATTATCTGCACCAAACAGCGAGAGTTAGTAAGTATTTGATTAAGTAAAATTCTAAGGTGGCTTTGTTATGATGGACTCTATCAAGTGTTTGAATGTCACCTGTTTCTCCTATCTGATTTCTGAATTTAAATGGAAAAGAATTAAGTTTCTGCATACTTAACTTTTAATGGTACAAAGTGTTGTATTACTAAGTATTTAAATTCATTGTGTCATGTAAAAATGTCCACTATTTGCAGTAGGTTTTAAGTCTTAGTCATTGTAATGAAATGTGTGTGATAAAAAAATGGAGGCATGTAAGGCTAAGTTCAAGGTTTAGAGTGACTTCTCTTGACTTTAGGATGCAATTCTTAGAGTTCCCAGCAGGGGCCAGGATGTTCATGTGAAATCTAATGAAATGAAAACAAAAATTTAATAATTCAGGATTCTATCTTTTTGAAAACAAATTAGAAAGTCAAAGAGAACTCTTTCTGGTTAAAATTACTCGAATGTATAAACTCCCTAATTTTAAATTTCAAAAATGTCAGATATATAATTTAAAATATTGAAAAATGAGCTAATACTCAGGCTCTGTAACAAAAGGCCTCCACCTCAATATCTGAGTAAATGGGCTTCCAAGACACATTTGGTCTGTAGATACCAAACCAGGCCATGAGATTTTTCAGTTGTCAAGCCAGAACCACGAACTGGATCCAGGACATGCATCACCACAGTATTGTTAACTTGGGAAACTGATCACTGACCTTTTAGAATACTATAATTTTAGAATACTTTTAAAAAAAAAGTAAAGAAGTACTTGGTTCTCCAAAATTACTAGAGTGAAAATTGCCTTTATACACTAAATAATCTGTTCTTAATTCTAGTATAAGTTATATAACCTGCTTATAGGCCTCATTTTCTTCAACTGTTTATGACTAATTTGGACATAATACTCTTATAACCTTTATAATCCTAAAATTAATTTCCTAGGGCAAAAAATTTATAACTTTTTTCCTGAGTCAAGAGATTGGTAAACATGTTTAAATGGTTTTAATACTTTAAAAAATATAAAGCTAAAATATATATTTTTAAATGTATGTGTAGCCAAGCACAATGGTGCATGCCTTTAGTCCCAGCACTTGGGAGGCAGAGGCAGGCAGATAGATCTCTGTGAGATCCAGGGCAATTTGATTGACATACCAAGTTCCAGACCAGCTGGTGGTTCAGGAAGATCCTATTTAAAAAAAAAAGACAACTCTGCAGAAATGTATTCTGTATTAGGTTTATAAGATCCGAAGTTCCTCAAGAATCAAACTTTGAAAATGGCAATCTTAACTTTTATAATGATAAGAGCCAAGATATTAAAGCTAAAATATGTCCTTGCCAATTTGATCTATATTGTCATCTGCTCTGCAAACCATGTGCTTATTCTAAAACAAATGAAGACATCAAGAAAGAAATTAGTCATTAATAAAAATGAAAATAAATTTTTTAGTACACTTAGTTTTTCACTTGGAGGTTTTTGAAGTTTAACTTCATTCTGTTTTGTACAGAAAATTTTCAAGTCAAGGCAGATTATGCTTTCTTAAGCTGGGGAGGTGGGCAACAGTCTGGCCATGTAGAGATTAACATTGATAAATGGATAGCTACAAGTTTGAAAGCCCAAATAAAGCCTGGTGTCATTTATGTGAGGCAGTATCAAATATTCTTACATACCATTTCATGGCATGTACAGCCAACACAAACAGAAAAAAAGTGTTTTAAGCCCTGTTAAAAATGGGCTAGAGCCATAGACTTTCGCCATACACGAGTCATGGCCTCAGAGCAAAGGACTTAAATGGTTATACATTATCTGGACGTTGGTTGTGGTGGTGCGTGTCTGTGATTCAAGCACTGGGGAGGAGGAGGGAGAAGGAGTCCTGTCAGGGTTACATAGCGAGTTCTAGTCCAGCTTTGATCTAAAAAAAAAAAAAAGAGGAGCATTATCTGAGCCAGTCATTTAAGCCTGAATAATGCAAAGTTTTTTTTAGTTTATTTTTATTTTGTGTATGAATGTTTTACCTATATGTACATAAGTTCACCCACCACATGAATACAGTGTTAGCAAGGCCAGAAGATGTCATCAGATTCCCTGGAGCTTGAGTTGGAGATGGTTGTAGCCACTCTGTGGATGCTGGTAACCAACCTATGTCTTCTGCAAGAACATCAAGTGTTCTTAACCCCTGAGTCATGTCTTCAGCCTGCAAAGATTCATTTTAAAGCAAGAAAAATAAAAAAAAAGAATTCCTATGAATACTATATAAAAGTCTAGATGGTACTTGGCCAACTTGATTATGGTCAAAAGCTCAACTGTTAGCACCAACTTTGTAGACACTGTGGAAAGCAGACACTGAAACAGAATGTGGCTGTTAGGTTAATGGAGTGGAGCCAGAATATGCCTAAAGTCTGAGGTTTAAGAAATCACTTAAGAGGATCCTAGGAGGGAAAGAGAGAGATGGAGAGGCGAGGGACAGAGAATAAATTTTGGAAAACGGGTAGACTTCTTTCTGGTTCACCTCTCCTTGCTGCATTAAGATCTAAGCCTCCTAGGATTAGGCCCTAAATTTGGGACAAGGGAGCTTCTTCTCCCTTGGTATGAGGAGAAATCAGAGAAAGAAAAATCACTGAAAACTTAACATTTATTTTTTTTTAAGTAAGGAAAAAAGAAGAAAACTGCCTCAGGAAATCAGTTCATACATAGTTCTCAACGAATTAAACTTAGTGTGAAATAAATGTGTGTAGGGTCAGGGATCAGGCCATCTTAAATAGCAGTGCCATAGGCGACAAGGCACTCCCTTCATTGTCCCTATTAAGATCATTATGTGGTAAAGGCTGCACTGATCTGTGCCAGTGCTCAGTGCTGAACTAAAGAACTCCATGAGGTGGCACAAACAAAGAAGCTGTAATACCAACTCTGAGCTTGAGTGACAGGAGCTACAGATACAATGTCTGAGCCACACTCAGTGCAAACTAGAAACACAAATGACATCACTTAGAAAGTCTAGATGCCTCTGATAGTTAAGGATATATTTACTCATCCACTGGTTTGATTATTCAATAAATGCTTACTTTTCCTATTTAATTGTATGCCAGGTACTAGACGGAAGGGGAACAAAATGCCTAGTGTGAGCAAACTCCTGGTCTATTTGGGGACCAAAGAAGTAAAGATGGGAGGATACAAAACCTAGGCGTGTGAGACCTGCAGTACTGGAAGAGGGCACAGTCTGCACCATGTAACACTGTCTCAGAGAGAAAAGGGATAGCTGTTAGCCCTATTATGAGGCATTGCTACAACATGATTCTTTTTACTTACTAACTTGTATTAGTTGCACAAAGTACTGGGTTTCATTGTGACAATTTCATCTACATACATAATTCCAACATCTTCTCCCCTGCATTACCCATTCTTCATCTGCAGCTTCCTCTGTGCGTCTCTGAAGTTCCCCTATCCACTGTGTGAAGGTGATCATCTCAAAGACTACCATGAGAAATCCCTCACGGCACGCAGAGCTCATGCATCCTAGGACTGACTTACGCTCTTTCTCCTAGTGCCATGTTGTAGCTTGCCTACGCACTTGTCGTTGGTGATTCTAACACAATAACATCTGTTTCTGCTCTTGGTGAAGGTTATATACTATTAAATATATATAATGTTGAAAAATTATTGGTTTTGATATCTCATAAATATTGAGAAGAGGAAGAAGTTGGAGGTATTCAATTGTAGTAACCTAAAAATGGCAACCTTAGGGCTCTGGTGCAGTCAGACTATCTCTAGGGTGACTCTTAAATGCTTTCCAGAGAGGTTGTGAGGTTAAAAGCATTTTCACAATAATTTAGCCTCTCTCCTTTTTTCTTACTTGTGCAATGGAATTTCCAGAGGATTCATGACTTAAAGAAAGTGATAACTTTTGTCCTGCGGAAAGGAGGACTTCAGAGATATGGAGGAGGATGGGGGAAGGGAAGCCAAGAAAGGGCAAGAGTGAATATGATCAAAATATATGTGTACATGAACTTGAGACAATGGAACATAACTTTGGACAACTCATACGTCATAGTAAGAAAAAACCTGGGGACTGGCAAGGTGGCTCAGTTAAGAGTGCTTACTGCTCTCTCAGAGGATTCAGGTTTGGTTCCTAGCACCCATATCAGGTGGCTCACAACCACCTGGAACACTAGTTCCAGGGGATCCAACATCCTTTGGCCTCTGTGGGCTCTTGCATGTAGGCATGCGATGCACATAAACTATTTATTTATTATGTAAATTTATTATTTATTTATTATGTAAACATAAATAAAACATCTTAAAAAAAGAAAAAAAATCTTTCAGCAAATGAAGTATGTGTTGCATATGCCTGTATGCTAAGATTTCCAAGTTTTGATTTATGTTAAATATTGATAGATATAATCTACACACACAAGAGATTTGATGGATGCTAAATAATTTTAAGAGTGTAAAGGAATCTTAATAATGAGAAGTTTTAGGAATCACTATCTTAAGGGATAAATCTGAGTTTAAACACAGTATACACTTAGTAAAATTCCTTTCTATTTTATATGAAGAAGCTAGAACACAGGTTTCATGATGGTAGTGATTGTATCTGTTTGGTTTGGTGCTTTATCTTGATATTCTAACGTAGCAGCAGGTACATAAAAAGCATTCAAATATTTCATAAAATAATAAATGAATTCACATATACACAAATATATGCATATATTTGTAAATAAAAGCTTACTGACATATTCAAAATGACAAAATATCACTAGCAAAACCAAAGCTACATTACTGTTTGCTGTCTCCTTCTCCTATGCTTTTCTTTTAATTCAATTGCACTGTGGTTTTGCTGATTTTTGTCTTATAGCTTACTGAAGGCATGCGTGGTTAGTTGTCCTCAAGCGGAATGCTGCTTTCTTGTGCTGTCATGTTTGAGCACTCTGGTTTTGTTCTGTCTGAAGAAACAGTCATCATGGAGCACTAGGAAACATTATCTGAAGGAAATGACAAGAAAGACCAGATAACATAGAACTTTCCAGGTGCTTTCCCCAAATAGTTGAATTTTTCATGAAACATTTTTGTAATTATTCCTATTCTCTTCTTCCTTTAGTTGTGGACCACATTATTAAACTTCTTATAGGTCAAGAGTTCCTAGAATATGAAAGGAGTAAGATCATAAACATTTTTGGTAAATATGGTTTGTACTCTTAAACTTCTTGTGAGGTAGTCTGTAACAAGATGATGGTTATAGAACATACCAGGCCCACAGCAGCCCAATGAGCACAAAGGCTATCAGCCCTGTGAGGTCCTGCCTTGGCCCCCTAAATCCTGACTCTCACAAGAATCTGCTTTCAAAGATGACCTATGAGAAAGCCAAAAAGCTGGAAGGCCAAGTTCTCCTGGCCAACTAGAAGAAATTCTCTCCTCACTCAATCCAATGTCAGGCTCTGCAGTCTCGTTTCTGAGAGCAGCCCTAATTCTCTGACCAGAGTAAGGAGCCCTTCTACAAGGGTCTTGGAAGGATGAAGCACTGACACTAGAGGCAGAACATATGCTCTTAACACATCCAATATTGAGTGGGTTAAGTGTTGAGAAAGTTGATTAGCTCAGTCAGTCATTCCCATTTGTGTTTATGAAGTCACTGCCAATGCTGAATGAGCAAAAGCGGACTATTCTTCCTAGAGAACATGCAGGGTGAGGTAAGCCTAGGGTCAGGACTTTTTTCATCAACCAATTAATACATTGCCTTGTTTTATGTGTGTTTCTGTGGGAAGACATTTTATTCAATATACAGTATTCTTTCATTACTGTTGAACAAAGTCAGACAACAGTACTAAACTCATGACTGAACAAAGTTTGTCTACAGCATGCATTTTTTTCAGAAGAAATGTTTTTCCCTTGGAGGTATATCACAGCTTTCTAAAAATGGTTGGAAAGGACACATACTGTAAAATTTGCAATTTGGATAATTTTTAAGCCCACAATTCAGTGATACTCAGTCTGCTCAGCCTGTTGTACACGCATCCCTCCGTCTATTTCCAGACTTTTTCCTCTTCCAAACTGAAAATCTGTAACTGCTAAGCAATAACTACCTGACCCACTGACCCTGGTGACCTTTGGTCTGCTTTCCAACGCAGCCTTCTGTGTGTGAGGGCACTGCCCAGCAAGTCAGCACTCTGTTTCAGGGCTGTTATTAAACAGCAGAATTAGCATCGATAGTAAAAAGCAAAGAAATGTAAACAACATGGCAATAAATAGAATGAAAAATGGGCACTTGCTCACAGCGCCAGAGTTGATATGTGGTGAGAGGCCCTGCCTGAGTGAGTCTCAGCCAGAGCCTGCCTGTGCGAAGTCTCGGATTTTTTTTTTTTTTTTTTTTGCTGTTCAATGAATGTCAATGAATGAATGTAAAAGCACAAAGAGTATTGATTTTTAGAAATAAATTTTAACAAGTAGACAAATTGCAAGAATGGAATCATGAATAATGAGAACCGACTGTACGGTCAGTGGCAACCTTTGCTCGCTTTATACCAGGTAATACAAATAAAGAGCTGAAGCACGTATTAAGATTGCCTTAGAAAAATCTTACTTGCTTCAGTGGCCTAGAGAGATAGACCAGAGGAGACTTTGTGAGCTGGTTGCTTTAACCTGAAGCAGTTTAGGATAATTTGAAGAGCAAACCCCACTGCATGAAACAAAGAGAGAACACTCTGGTTCCAGGTACTCATTACCACATGAAAGGCACTATATTTAGCAATAATGCATTGCTAGATTATATGCATCAAACCCCCATAAAGAAACTAAAGGTAAAAAAAATTAAATACTCTCTCATTCAGTGTCATAGAAGTGGCTAAACTGAGATTTGAACTCAGGTTTATTTGACTCCACGGCCTGAGCTCTTAACTGTAATGCAATTCTAAGCAAGCTTAAAAAGAAAGGATTGATTTACTCAGAAGTGTTTAGAAGCACATGTTATGATTATAACATTACAAATAATTATACATTGAAAAATGAATTTTCTACACAAATAAAACTTTATAGGTCTGATATAGTATTGTTCTGTAACAAAGAGGATCTGAAGAGAGCGCATCTGGTCTGTGTCTGGTTTTCCTTAATCTTTAATGATGGGCAAATCCAATGCATTATGTAAGGCCATTTTTTCTCAAGAGATGTAGATGCCTCTTAAGAATTTGATGAAAATGCATTAACTTTTCAGGCTACTGAGTTGCATTTTAGTGCACCGAGGCAGTAAATTGGTATACACTGCGCAAAAACGGTGGTGACCTAAAAAATAAATATTTGATGTAAGCCACTACATTCTCTTGGGGAAACAAAAAAGTAATGGATTAAATCTCTAAGGAGTCCTTAGCTTCCCAAAAAGGAGTAAGAGAAGGAAATCTCCTGTGGCCTGGAAACATCTTCTGTTCCTTGCTACGATGTTTGTTCAGCTCTTTAATAGTCCGTTTGATTAGATCTTGGGGCTCCTAAAGCGAAGGGTGAGAGTTTGATCCCTATAGAGGCCACTTAAATTTAGAGAACAAAAAGCTCTATTCTCTGCTCCCAGACCCTACCCCAAATCCCTGCCAGGTGTCTGCCCTCTGGTCAAAATGAGAAACTGGCAAAGGGGTGCTAACCTATCACAGTATTGGGAAACAACAAAGGGCACCCCTCTATTATGGTGCTTCTCTTTTGTGTGCTCACAGGATTCTGACATAATTCATAGGGAACAAATATTGCACTTTTTACTTTTAGCCTTGGAAATCTGATTCAAGCTGTAACAAACGCTTCGGTGCCAGTTACAGAAATCCATTAGCTTCTTATTCTAAGTTCAGAGATTTCCCTTCTGCCTGACATTAATTATCCTGTTGGTCATAAACAATGAAGAAGCTCCTCTGAGTGATAGTAATCTCGATCTTTAGAAGAAAATAGCAGCAGCAATTAGCCAAAATCAAGTATAGCTTTCAGATTAATAAAAGACAACAAACTTCTAAAAATAATTTCATGTATAATATAACGCAGTGACTGATTTTTAATAGCTTCTAGGACATTAGTAATGGAAAGAAGATTCTCAAATTACAGATGAAAATATTTTTACTAGAAATAAAATCTTAACTTTTCTTTTAGTTCAGGCCCTCCTAAATTTTATTTCGTTAAATTATTCAACACTAAAAAATAATACAAAAAATTTCTATTTCAAATATTTGTTTTAGTAATAAAATATCATTGTTACAGAAGTAATGTTTCACATTTTAAGCATGAAGTATAAATTAAAACTTACTAATTTAAACCATAACAAGAGTTTTTACAGAGATTAATAAGCTTTAAGTATAGTTTAGATATTACATAAACTTAATTTATCAAATGTCACATATATCTTTCATGATTTGGGGATTTATTTCATTTATGAAGTAGTCGAACGAATCAGCTCACCCTTGACTGTAACAAAATACTGCTTGGTGACTTGTGACAGACAGGGTTTTAACCTCTGACAGCGAGATTCATTGTGGAGCAGGAGCCAATCATAGATCCTGACGACACTTGTCTCATCTAAGTAGGAATATAAAAAGCCACTTGGCATACAGTGCACAAGACTCACTGGTGTGGCAGGTTGTCTCTCAGACTGTACATGCATTGAAATTCTGCTTGGCGTTATTCAAAATCAAAAGCAAACAAAAGGAAGAAATAAGAACAAAGGGGAAAAAAAGATTGTGCTGATTTTACAATGATGCAAAAACTGCAAATCTATGTTTATATTTACCTGTTTATGCTGATTGTGGCTGGCCCGGTGGATCTGAATGAGAACAGCGAGCAAAAAGAAAATACGGAAAAAGAGGGGCTGTGTAATGCATGTACTTGGAGACAAAACACTAAATATTCAAGAATAGAAGCCATAAAAATTCAAATCCTCAGTAAACTCCGCCTGGAAACAGCTCCTAACATCAGCAAAGATGCTATAAGACAACTTTTACCCAAAGCTCCTCCACTCCGGGAACTGATTGATCAGTACGATGTCCAGAGGGATGACAGCAGCGATGGTTCTTTGGAAGATGACGATTATCACGCTACAACGGAAACAATCATCACCATGCCTACCGAGTGTAAGTAGTTCTGTTAGTGTATAGCAACAGTTCTGCTGACTGCTGTCCTAGTGTTTATGAGAAACAGATCTATTTTCAGGCTTTTAACAAGCCGTTGGCGTGTATGTAAGTAGGAGAGAAAAAGAGTTTCTTTTTTTTTTCTTCAAGATTTCTTGAGAAACATACTGAGAATGAAATCTGCTTTATTTATTTCTTTATAGAGCTAAGTAGCTACAATTTATCATGCTTGCAACAGCATTAATATTATTTAGTTTAATGTAGAAAATAGAGAATGATTATGTTTTCACTGTCTAATACTACCAAGGCAAAGCCTGGGAGATACAGCAAGCAATGTGAAACTTACATGGGATTTTATAACTGCATCTGGTTGTCTAAAATATGCATTAGTTTTTCCACTAATAATAAAGAAGGAAATTTGCTGGAGGTTTATTTGAGCACTGTCCCACGCCTAGAGTGATTCCTGTTACTTAAAACTATCTCCCATAGAGTTTTTATGTTCTTCACAAATTAATGTATTTAATTGTAAATACACTGGGGAGGTAAAATTGTAATGTATTAGTGAAAGCAAGATTGAAGTCAGCAATGAAATCAACAAAATGATAATAAGGCTAATGTCAGAAAATCTCTAGGAAACAAGCATTTTAAATGGTAGGCTGTGCCATGAAGTCCTAAGCATGCTGTGCTCATGAGACTCGGAGAGCACCCTGCCTCCGTATTTCTAGGCAGGATCAGTGATTAAGAACCTGCTCAGGATTTTATTTTTTCTGAAGGGGAGGACTATTGCCTATAACAACAATATTGCTTCTGGAAGATAATATATTTCATACAATTCCTTTTTCTGTTATTAGCTCAAAAAGAGTATTTTCTCGGGGAAGGGTAGACAGGCACTTTGACAGAGCCATCAGGACAAGAAAGGTTTTGTGCCATGTGCCTGCAATCTTGTTTTAATACAGAGCTTTAAACTCTTTAAACTAGACATGACAGGGTTTCAGATTAGCATTTCCCTTATTAAGTAATGAGGTTACAATTCAGCAAATAATTTTCATTTGTGGCTCTTTTATCGGATAGTCTAGGAGTAGGTTTACCTTATTTATATGCAATTTTACAAAGCCAAAAGAAATTGTTAGTGTCATTCTTCCAGTTAACAGGATGGCCCTAAAGACGATGCTTTCTAACTTTTGAGATAGCTTGAACATATCCAAATGTTTGTGCTAATTATCCACTTTGTGCTGTTGTTTGAAAAGCTATTCCAGAGCCCAAGTATAACAAATGTACTGTATTTTCTGCTCAATTCTGAGACCCAGTAAGTTTCTCAGTGTGTCTTGTCCCCAGGTAATTCAGGCCTGGGGGAAGGGTTCCTTCCTCCAGACTGATTGCTACAGCTGCTCAGTGAGTGTAACTACTCAGATTCCCAAAGAATTCTAAGTGGATGTTCCTTTACAGTGTCTCTTGTTCTCTCTAATCATCATCGTATGAAAATTTCATCTGCTGGTCTTTCATAAAACACCGCTTAGATCACAGTTCTCTGGAAGAGGAGTAGATTCCTCATAAAACAGATGAAAATACAAATAGCTAAAAAATTCTGAAAAGTTAGAGCAATTATTTGATTCACCATTTCTTCTGAGTTATGAATGAATTCCATATAGTATTTTATTTTGAAAGACTACATATACTTTCTCAATAGAAAAAAGGCTCACCTATTAATAAGGAAGGATTTTATTCGTGTTTTAATGGGATATAATGTCAATAATTCTTTCCTTATTCATTTGTAGCTGATTTTCTAATGCACGTGGATGGAAAACCAAAATGTTGCTTCTTTAAATTTAGCTCTAAAATACAGTACAATAAAGTAGTAAAAGCTCAGTTGTGGATATATCTGAGACCCGTCAAGACTCCTACAACCGTGTTTGTGCAAATCTTGAGACTCATCAAACCCATGAAAGACGGTACAAGGTATACTGGAATCCGATCTCTGAAACTTGACATGAACCCAGGCACTGGTATTTGGCAGAGTATTGATGTGAAGACAGTGTTGCAAAATTGGCTCAAACAGCCTGAATCCAACTTAGGCATTGAAATCAAAGCTTTAGATGAGAATGGTCATGATCTTGCTGTAACCTTCCCAGGACCAGGAGAAGATGGGCTGGTAAGTGATAACTGAAAACAACATTCTAGCAATATTGTTATGTTTTTATTCATAATATGAATAAATAATAGTGAAAACAGCTACTGTATCCTATGCTTATCGGCCAAAGTATCTTACTCCAAAGGTAGTTCTGTACCCAAAAATGTAGGTGTCTCATTACATATCCTATAAGGTACTCTCTTGCTACTCTTACTTTGCATAAAGACTGAAAAAAAACATTGTTCCAGCCTTCTTAATTTCATAAGGGGTTCTTTTGAATTGGGAATGGAATATAATGTGCTTTTCAATGGTATGATATGTGATGTATGAGTAAAATTATGAGCTCTATGTAACTCTATAGATCCTAGTATCTACCCAATGAATTAAAACCTCTTTTCTTTCCCTCCAATGCACTGCAAAAAATCTTGTTTTATATAATTCAAAAATTTTATAAATTATAATTATGAAATGTTTTATATGTATAGGTATATTAATAAATATATTATACATAGAGGTCCACCTGACAACTATTTTCACTACTTACAGAATGTTGAAGCACTGCTATATGTATATTTTATTGTGGAATATTGCTAATAAAATGTTAATTAGGAGTCTAGCTAACCTTTGCCTCCTAGCTTGTTTCTGAACTGACTTAGCATTCTTGCACAAGAATACACTTAGGAAATGCCAATCAATTAAATATCAAACCAGTGATATCACAAGACCTCATACACTGTAAAAATGAACAAAATCATTCTAATACCTCCATGTCTTGCCTAGGTTTTATTTATTTCTGTTTTTCAAAACTTAATGTGCCCATATTTTCACTTTCATCAATTACCATAAAGTACAATGGAATATTCTACTTAGAAACAATAAATATCAGTTATCTTTTAAACTTTTAAATGGTTTTAAGAATATGTAGTTAAGCAATCAGACTTTTTGTGAGATACATTGTTGAAAAGATTAGTTTTCTAAATGATCTACTTTTCTTTATACACTGTGCTCCTCAAATGATAATTCACTTGACAGTCTCAAAAACCAAGTCTATTTTCATTTTGATATAAGATAAAATTTTTATCAACTAATCAAAACTGTTCTCTTTTATTGATAGTATTTTAATATCAAAGTTGCTAAGGGGGCAGGTTTTAATGACTGACAATGGGGTTAAATGACATCCCTTTTAAAGTAAATAGTCTCAAATGTGCTGAAAGACTTTGGCTGTCTCAAGGCTAGCAAATTATTATGTAAATTTCTGAACACAAATAGTTTTCAATGAAAGAAGAAAGAAAATGTCTCCTTCTCCTCCTCTTCTTCTTCCTTCTGTGCTAGGGCTTGAACCCAGGACTTTGCACTTGCCAGGCAAGCACTCCACCACTGAGCTGTAGCCCCACAAAGCTCATCTCTACTTATAAATCTGTCCTTTCCTCCTTTCAGTTCAATATGCATACAGCTACCTTCATCATCCTAGCTTCCTTTCTCACGTTATAACTTGTATAATGCTCAGAAGTAGCTATTTTGCTCTGACCTTAGCATGCAGATTTCCTTGGAAAAGACCTAGGGAACAGAGGGCGGATGAGCATACCTACTCCTCCAAGAGTCATTAGATTATCCAGCTAACATGTCATCACCAGTGATGAAGAATGAATGTTCATCCCTCCCTTCCTCTTTCTCTTTCATCTTACTCATATTTTCAAGACATCTTATTATGTGCTAGGCAGCCTGATAATAATACAGGAAACAACAACAACAAAAAATAAATAAATAAAAGGCATAGGGTGAATAGGCTGTGAGTAAATGTCTGTTGCTACTCTATTGTTTGGGGCCATAAAAGGAAAAGCAAGCCTCAGATAAATTAAAATTCCTTAATATTGCATGCCTTAAAAATAAATATGTGGTATAAGAATGATGTTTCTTTTAACAATGACTTTTTAAGGTAGGATGGGTTTCAGATCTATTAATATAGTTCATGAATCTTTCCTTTTCATACAGAATCCCTTTTTAGAGGTCAAAGTAACAGACACACCCAAAAGATCCAGAAGAGACTTTGGTCTTGACTGTGATGAACACTCCACGGAGTCCCGATGCTGCCGTTATCCTCTCACAGTGGATTTTGAAGCTTTCGGATGGGATTGGATTATTGCACCCAAAAGATACAAGGCCAATTACTGCTCTGGAGAGTGTGAATTTGTGTTTTTACAAAAATATCCTCATACCCATCTTGTCCACCAAGCAAATCCCAGAGGCTCAGCAGGCCCTTGCTGTACTCCCACAAAAATGTCTCCGATTAATATGCTATATTTTAATGGCAAAGAGCAAATAATATATGGTAAAATCCCAGCTATGGTGGTAGACCGATGCGGATGCTCATGAGATCTGCGTTTGGTTTGTAACTTCCGAAGTCTCGGAAGGTCTTCCCCTCAACAATTTCGAAACTGTGAAATTATGTACCACAGGCCATAGGCCTTGAGCATGCTATAGTCACTTAAGCACAAGCTACAGTGTATGAACGAGAGAATATAAGCAATGGTTGGCATTTAACCATCAGAAAAAAAAAATCATACAATAGGAAGCTTTATGATTTCCGGAGGTTTTGAACTAAGAGGAGATCAAATTATATTTATGTTCACATATATTGCAACTACAATCTAGGCAAGGAAATGTAGGCAATTCTCCTTGTGGTCTGGTGAATTAAAGGGGTATGCTTTAAAGGTAAAGTCCATTTCTTTACAGTTTCACTTAATATTTACAGAAAAATCTATATATAGCCTTGGTAAAGTGCAGGATTGTTATCTGTCACCACTTTTAACATCCTTTTACACTTGAATTTATATTGTATGATAGCATATGTAGTAAGAAAAAATTCCACAAAAATAGGGATGGTATCCCACATGTACGTTCCCATTCCTATTATGATTGGACAGTGTGTTAATAATCCATGCCAAGGTGCTAATACAATAGGCTGAATGGCTAATATTACTGGGTTTATAAAACAGAACACACTCAGTAACCTAAGTGTCTCCCTTTTTCAGGTGCATTTTCATACATCTCTAAATGGGGAATGGATTTTCTTTAAGGAAAGAAGAATCCTTTTTCTAGAGGCTGACTTTCAATTCTGTAGCATAGAGGGAGAATCTACTTTATCTTAAAAGGCAGCCATTTACTATTCATTTTTATCAAAATTTCAAAAATTATAGCCTGCCTTTGCAACATTACACTTTTGTGGTAAAATAATGGAAATGACCGATTTTATCAATATTGTATAAAAGACTTTGAAATGATCACATTTATATAATATGTATACAATATTGTTTTGTAAATAAGTGTTTCCTTTTTTATTTACTTTGGTATATTTTTACACTAATGATATTTCAAATTAAGTATTAAGGCACAAAGACATGTTATGTATCACAGAAAAGCAACTGCTTATATTTCGGAGCAAATTAGCAGATGAAATAGTGGTCTTAAAACTCCAAATGTTAATGGTTAGATGGTTATATTACAATCATTTTACATTTTTTTACATTATCAACATTCACTTACAGACTCACAGTGGCTGTATAATGTGAATGTGAAATTTCAATGGCTTTCTGTCACTGCACTCAAGTCTCAATGTTCCATCATTTTAATACTATAAATAATACTAAACATACCAAAATGATTAACTGGATTATCTAAAATAAAGAAAAATAAACATTATTTCATAATAAGAACTGTTACTTTTATTTTATAATTTGTTGATGAATATATTTCAGCATTTATTTACTTCTATTTTGTAAATTGGGATTTTGTTAATCAAATTCATTGTATGTATAGCTAAGTGAAATTATTTCTTACATAAAATGTGTAGAAACAATATAAATTATATTAAAGTGTTTCCACACTTTTGAAAGGCATCACAGTTTTATGTTATACTGATTAATTATGGGTTTCTGATTTTTTTACTTGACTATAAAAGTTCAGTGGTTTAGCACAAAGGCTTGATTGAGGAACATGAGACACACTGCTCCAGTTCTCAAGAGTGAAGTTTGGCTACTGTAGTCCCAGTGAATTTGTTTTATGTACACATAAGCAAGGACTAGTGTTATCTGTTTCATTTCCTCCTATCTTGACTTAAAAACTATTTATATGTTTTCATAGGTTCGATTTCCAAATGCACTGCAGTTGGCAAGGGTACATGGGCCTAGGGTTACAAGTTCTACTGAAGCCACAGGGACACAAGAAGCTCCGTCTTTCTTCAGGCACTTGAAGATACTGGCACATTTTCCTGAGCATTGAGGACACCAATGTTCAGACTGAATAATAAAATAATTTAAATTTACCTAGAAACCCTTAGTGCAACATTGTGTATAAATATACCTGAAGCAATCAATTTTTCTCCTCTACCTTCATCACTTTGGGAATATGGCCATTAAGCAATGACTTAAGATTAAGGGGGGAAATAATTGAAACTGTATTATGCTATTATTCCTAAATGAATAATTTAACATTAATACAAATATAATCTTAATAATTTCTGTTTATATACTAATATGTAAGGAACAGATATCTAAATTCCAATATACTTGTTTTATCATTCATTATAACAGTAATTATTAAAATTGTATCATGATAAAAATCTATTTAAAACTATTTAAAATATTTCAATTGATAATTGAAAATCCTCTCTTTTAATAAGACATGTGACTACTACCAATTTTACAACGAAGAAATTAAACTTTGGGCACTAATATGCAAGTTATGATGTGCTTGTGATGTGAAATACAGTGTTGAAATTTCATTTGCATGGTCATTGAGTTCTAGTCTGCACACTGCAAAACACATCAAAGTAAGCCATGTTCATTTTTTCAGTCCCTGAGTAGGATGTCAGGTAATGCAAAACAGTACTAAATTTAGTTCATTCATGTCTAGATGGGATTTTGCAGTCTTTCAAAAAAAGTACATTTGCTTTGAACAGATGGTTTATATCAATATTATCTTTGTTGCCATTTAAAACTCTAAGCAGAGGGAAAAAATGACTAAGGGGAAAATCTAGTAGACTACATATCAAAATACCTCAATGAATCCACATCCTGGGAAAGGACAGGGTATTCTTGAATGTAAGATTTTACCTATAAGGCTCTCCAATTTATCTGACAGGCATAAAATATAACAAAAGACACAATTCTGTAATAGTATGACTTGCAAGGGTTTACTAATTCACACCAGGTTTAACATTACACTAAGTATTCTTGGTACAGAAATATACATTTTGGCATTGGAGCAGACACATTCTTCATTTTCATTGATCCCAATTTTATATTATTATAAGAAAGACATGTTTAATAGTATAATATGATTTGTAATAAGGTGGATTTTTTATTGAATACACACTATATACTTACTTTCTTTAAAAGTTGACCTTAGTAAAATTTCCTTAAATTATATATATATATATATAATATTATATATATATATACTATGCATAACAGTATTCATTAGAAATAACTTACACAGTCTCAGATTGGGATCCTAAAGAGATTTTTCTGGAAGTTCTCCCACAAAATCTGATTCAATTAATTTTAAAGGTAACTTTAAACCAAAATTATGAAAAAGTTAATTCATTAATTTGCCCTTTTGTTTTCTTAGCATTTCAAGATTAGTCTACTAAACCTTTTTCCACAAGTATTATGTTATTTTTTTCCCCTAATGTCTTGTGAAGGGCTGTATTCACAACAAGATTTGATTAGGCGGTTTTGGCCAAAGATCTTCCATAAAAATTTCCCCAGATCTGCTTTCATGGACACTAACTCTGACTAAATAGCTAGATGTCTCTTGGCTCTGTTCCCAGGGAAGTCTGGATTTTGGCATTACCTCTAACCAGCCCAAACCAAAATATATCAGCACAGGAAAATCTGACTACCTGATGTCATCAGATCCTTAAAATACTGAGACTCGATTCAGAAGGCGGAAATCAAACAGAAACCTCTAGTCTTCTGAGCACACTAAAGTGGTCTTGGGAGAAAATCTGTATTAGCAAGTGGAAATAACTGGAAGGTTGCTGAGGCAACTGCCTGGCTTCAAGCCCAAGAATATCTTCTTGAAAAGCTGCATACTTCTTAGGCAACTCAAGTAATGGAGTGAATTGTGTGGCTATTTGCACCCTATGTGAAAAGCTATACTGGAAAATCCCAGGTTATCTTGGGCTCTGAACTAGACCAGGTGTCATAGGATATAAATTATAACAAAGGAGAATAAAGACTTTCCCACCCTCTGCTTACTGATATACATTGGCAGCCAGTAAAATTGTCTCAAAAGTCTAGAATCCACCAAGACCTGTGACTTATAATGAACAAATGACTTAGGGCTCCAGAGTCAGAATTCACAAGGAGTTTCACAGGGAAATCAGTTACATTTCCACCCACTCATAGGCTAGAGAGTGGGGGTGGGGGTCGGGGTAGTGGTGGGGGTACGGTGGGGATGGGTTTCCCTGTGATTGAAGCAAATTGCACCAGGTAGGTTCATGGGAGGGACAGCTCTGCAGCTGAAGGGTCAGCAGAGCTCCTTTACAGAGATGTATGGACTGAATACTCAGCCCTATCCAGCTTGACTAGATATTTTCATCAAAGATTCCTGGTTCAAGCCCAAATCAGGATCACTTCAGGGAAGGATTTGTGACAAGGGCTAGAATTTGACCATAGCTACTTATACAGACTCATCTGGTATATTATCGGGTTTGTGCTTGACCTCATATATCATGTTCAACTTGAGAGAAATAAACCACTCATGGGACCCTGGCAAGACATACAAATATGTACTAACAGGAGAAAAGTGGGTTATATGCATATTATCTCATTTTCAAAATGAGGTGAAACTCAAAAAGATTCATGTGCGTATGTGGTGAAAGAAATGCAAATACAATAGTAGTGCAAATACAATGGTAGTGGTACAATTTTTCAGTCATTAACTCAGACATTAAAAAAATTTTTTTTTAATTGTTTCAAAACCGACTCGGGCTTTTAACTTCAAGTTTTACTATGCTATAGCACTGTTGACACACATGGTGTCATTAGAAACTAACGATTCTTATCCTCTAGTGTTATTTCTAAGAATGATCAGAAATGAACGCTCTTCAAATTGGAATGTTAAATTACGCTGACTTTAGTCTGAGGTTGATTCTGTTGTTTCTGTGTAATTGAACTGCAACTTAATTTAGAATGTTAGCAAGCTAAAAGCCTGATTCAAGAGTATATTTTGTAACAAATAATTGAGTTTCTGTCAATCACATTTCCTAACTGATCAAACCATGCCCAAACACTGCAGAGGCAGAACTAGAACCAATCAAGCTTCTATACCTCACTTCTGTTTTCTGTCTCCAAACGCTGTGTGCCCACATTTAGAGGTCCCTGACCCTTTTAGGACTCTGAGGCCTACCTTACTAGAAAACTGTCTTTGCTCAAACAAACTCTACTTAATTTGTCAAAAGTTTGTCTTCATGTTGATTTTGCTTTAAATATTTTCTATGAAGAAAGCAAAATTAAACATTTAGATCTATGTAAAACCACAGTTATATATTATTTTTTAAACTGGAAATAGTATATTATAACAGAGAAGCTATTATAATAGATTTATTAACAGTATATTCAATTTAAATACATACAGTATAGATTAATGTGTGGATTTATATATAATACATGTACAAGTATGTTATACATACATTTATTTAAAATACTTTCAGCTGTAAATAACTTTCAATTCAAATCTGGCTTAAACACTCTCATGTAAGTCATGTAAAACACATCTCATGTAAGTCATGTAAGACACATCAGATGTAAGCTAGCTCTAGGAACCACATGCCAGCAGCTCAATAATACAAACAAAGGCCTGGATTCTTTCCATCTCTTTCTTCTGCCACCCCCCATGTATTTCTTGGCCCTGGGGTTGTTCCTTTGGTTACAAGATGGCCACTGAAAGTATATACAATGATACTCACATATCAATTAAATTTCTAATAATAACATATGAGATTGCCCATTCCCCATATTGTAACCGTTAAGACTTCTCATCTGGCAGGTGAAAACTGGAATCTAGTCACTCTTTAATTTCATTTCTCTCCTTTGATTGAGATTATTGAAGTTTTCATGTTTATGGATCATTTGTATTTCCTTTTCCATTAATGGATTGCCTTTGCCCTTGCCAAAATATAATTTTATTAAGTTGGTGGTATTTTTTCAAGTATCTGGATAGCCTTTTATTTTTGATGAGGACTGCAGCAATTTATTCCAAGACTCAGTTTTGCACATTAAAATATTCTTTTTGCATATATTCATCATGCACCTTCCTACACATACCACATGCATTTCTCTTGCGGCCCATTGCCCTCTCTCACTTCCCACCTCCCGTCGATCCTCTTCCCCATCTACTTCCGTGCCTTAACAGATCTGATTTTTCTCTTATGAGAGAAAAATATGCAGCATTTGTCTTTCTCACCCATGAGAAAAAATTACATATCTCTGCTCTCCAAAGTCACAAAGCTTGCCCTCAGCCACAGTCCCACCTCATATGACATGCAACCTTTCAGAGAAGCAGAGATTTTGCCACCAAATGGGTGGATACAAAATAATTCAGAATGTCTCTGGTATTTTCCTCTGAAATAACATATGAGTGTTTTTTCATATTTGTGTACCACAGCTCTTTATTTTTCACCGAGTCCTGGACACTACTGCAAGACCTGTGGAGAAATGAAAGGACTAAACCATAGCCTTCCCTAAAAGAACTCATCAATTGAGATCAGAAAAGCAAGCAGTAAAGCAAACCCTTTAAAGGCATGGGACAAGTGGTGCCCAGTGAACATGACCTTGATTACCACATGGATTTTTACAGAAATAACATGCAGTTGAAGAGAAGAGGAAAGTCACTTTAGTCCAAAAGGAAGCTCAGAAAAACTTAAGGATGTGATGATAACAATGTGTGTGATTAACCGATCCAGGCACTATGGATAAGTAAGGTGAAAGAGAAAACAGGGAAAAGGAAGACGGAATTCCCAAACAAAACAAGCAAATATATGAAGGCAGGCACGGAGCACAGGGTTCCTTCCAGTCCTGGGAGCAGCTACAGGCAGCTGAAGGTTAGGGCTTTCGGTTGTGAGTGATAAGCAACGATGCTAAGGGAGCAGATCAAGACCTGGGGCAAGCCTTATGTGTATATATGAAGCTACAACCAATGACAGAGACAGGAACATTGAAAGGAGGAAGCAGTATGATTATGAATACTTTTCTGAAACTCATTTTAAATATAACACTTTAATTTATCAAAATATTGTAATATGGGATATCATAAAATCTAACAAAAACTTATTGATAAAATAAATGACAGCAGCACATTGACTAATTATCACAATATAAAAGCAGTGATGACCATAAATGAGATAACTTAAATAATTTTAAAATATTTTTATTCCTGTTGGTTCCAAGCATTATGACTCCTTCTATGATTTCAAGCCTATATACAGAATGGAAAGAAGCCAACTTAGAAATGCATGAGTTAAAATACTGATATATTTCCCATGCTTCTCACATCCTCTGAATTCTACATAATAGCATAAATGACTGAACTAGAAGATAAGAATGGACAGAATGAATTCAAATAGAAATTAGTTGTGTGAGGGGGAAATGATAAGGGTTTATTAGTAGCTAACACTAATTAAGCATTTACTATATACCAACTCTACCCAGAGTGCTTTACATGATTATCTTATCTACAGAGGTGGGTCTATTATTATCTGTATTCTGCAAGTGAAGAAACTGAAGCTCAGAGAACTAAGTTTCAAGTCACAGAAGGAAGAAGTGACAGAAAAAAAATTAATCCATATGATTTGACCATAAAAATTCACTCCCACCCACTCTTCAAATAGTAGTTGCAATAGTGGGAAAAGGAGGCATTGGAAGCATGAGGAAGAAGGAATTCATAAAGATGCTCTGCTGGTGGCCAGTGTGGTAGCTCAGCAGGTAAAGGCACTTGCTGCCAAGAGACCCCACGGTGTGGAAGGAGAAAGCTAAGTCCTACAAGCTGCCATCTGATCTTAACATGTGTGCCACGACATTACACACAGACACACATAACACACAGAGGCACACAAAATAAATAAGTAAAACATCGTTTTACTTAGGGGAACTGGGGGATATTTTTAAGATATTTGGTAATTTTTTTCATGGTAATCTTTCTCAGTTGTCCCTGTAGATTATTGATCATTAAAGGTAACTCATTAAACTCAAGCTAGTTGCCTTTAGAAAGAAAAAGAAAATACTGCCAATACCAATGATACTGGGTATGATGCTTTTCCTTGGTTTGAGACTGAGAGAGAAAGTGGAGGATGACATTCAAGTGTCTTTGCTGTCTTTATAATTTTGTGTGTGGGGGGGGATTTGACTTGATGGAGTAGTTAGAAGATCCAAACAGAGAATCCAAGAACACTAGAGTTCATGCTGTGATTCATGCTAGATTCATAAACTTTAAGAAAATTCTTCCTTACATGGTCCTGTGCCTAATATGGTTCCAGAGTGACTGGGTAGCAATGAATGAGCAGTTTCCTAGAATGAGGCAGACACACTGGATCCTCAACTCTCACTTTCTAAGAACATCTAAGAGTCAGTACTAGCAAGGGGATAAAGAGTGGGTTGCTGTTATTGTCTGTTCGTTTTAGATGTGGATGGTAGAATGTAAGATGTCATAATGGAGGTAACAGCTTGGTCATCAAGAGTAGGTACCAAAATGGATGGAACTTGAAATAATCATATTAAGGGAAATGAGTCAGACTCATATGCGAAACCCAGATTTGTGTGTGTGTGTGTGTGTGTGTGTGTGTGTGTGTTTATCATGAAAGTAGAAAGGGAAACATGTGAGAAGAGAAAGAAATCTTAAGGAAGGAAGGGAGAGGGAAGCAATGGAAATCAAGGCAGAAGAGTAAATTATTTATGAGAAGGAAAGAAATGGCAATGAAGGTGCATGGAGTGTTACTTACTAGAGTCTCATTTTGGGCACCATATGTTACTGGGGAAATTGGTGTCCTCTTTGGACACCTTTTTGGGGTCTAAGTCTCACTAACAAGGATTTTTAATTGAATTCAGAAGGAAGTTTGAAGACAATATGAATTTCAAAGAAGAACAACAGGGAAGACAAGCTGTAAATCTCAGCAGCTGCTCAGAGGAGGGAGATGGAAAAGAAGAGGAAAGAAAGTCATGTCCTTTCATGTTAATGTCCAAGGAACCAGCAGGTTCAACAACGGAGACTGGTAATCAGCCACACAGCAGAAGGAAAGGAGCCTTTAGAGAGTGGGAAGGCCCAGGGTGTCAGTGAAAGCACACCCAGGCTTTGGCCAGTCTGAAAGAAAAAGAGATTCAAAAGAAGGAAAAGCAAAGGTTAGGTTTTTCTGAGTAACTTAGAAAAGTAGGCAAGCCACATGGTGGAGGGTTAGTAAACAGCTGCATGGAGGCAGGGATTCGGAACGGAAAACCACATCTTCTCATTAAGGAGATAATTATTTTCCTCATTTCTTTAAAATGTCTTTTAGTGGATGAGCCTTCATGAGGGGTAGCCTCTGGGCCAAGTGATTGACAAGTGCAGCTGGATGAGCTCTTAAGGAAAGAGATAATAATATGTAATGTTATAATCTTTGGTGCAGATCAGAATACCATGTCTCCACCAAGGACCAGAAGTATTTATTCTTTTGACCAGGGCTTAGGGAGCAACAAAGTTGATGTTTACTTTTTGAGTGTTATCAAGAAAATGGGAGATGGGGTCCAAAGATGACCACGAGGCAGGGGTCCATTCCAAATGGCCCTTCAGGCTACTCCTAAAGAGTTGAACCCTAAAATCATTTAGAAGATAGGTTGGAAAAAGGGGATAGATATGATTCATTTCCTTCACGAAAGTTCCAAAAGCTTTTCTCCAGAGGGAATTAGCATACAGGTTGGGATTTCAGTCACATCCTCACTAGATCCTCGAGGTAAGGGTGCTCATTTAGGAGAAGAGAGAACAATCCGGAGCTTCCGTTTGGCCTTCCTGGCCTCTGGCCAGGACAGAACCAGGAGTGTGTCCTGTGTTTGTCCAAGGATAAGAAAGGAACTGTTTGGGTTTTTTGGGGGGAGGGTTGTCTTTGCTCAAAAATCTGACTGCCAGCTTTTACCACTTGTCCTCATCTGGAGGATGTGGGAGGAGAGTGGATAGAGGGCTGAATTAGAACAAAGTATAATGACACATGCATGAAAATGCCATGATGAAATCTACTAATTTGTAAGCTAACTTAAATTTAAATATTAAAAAAAGAGCAGGTCCAGTACAGTGCTTACAAAACTCAGGTAAAATTAGCAATGATTAGTTACCACAAATACAGGACACTAAATCACCAGGAAGTACAACTAAGTCAAAACATCAAAAAGAGAGGACGATGCCTTCATTCCAAGCAATGATAATCCAGAGTGGGCCAGGCTTGGTGGCCTCTCTGTACCAGATTCATTAAGAAATACAAAATGAGGGTAGATTCAGAAATGCTGTAAAGTAACAGTATTCAACACCCCAGAAACCTCTTATCTACCTATCTGTCTGTCTATCTATCTATCTATCTATCTATCTATCTATCTATCTATCTATCATCTATCTATCTTTTTGTTGTTGCTTTGTTTTTGTTATTGTATTTTTGAGACAGGGTCTTCCTGTAGCCTCAGCAAGCCTGGAACTCACTATCCAGACCAGTATGATCTCAATCTCTCACAGAGATCCACCAGCTTCTGCCTCCCAATCTACTTTATTTTTAATTGTCATAAAAATACACAGCAAAATTTACCATTTTAATGATTTTAAATGCATTTACCAGCAGTGTTAATTTTATTCATATTACAGTACAGGAAATCTCTAGAACTTTTTTACTTACAAGTTTTTTGTTTTGTTTCGTGTTTGGGAGGGTTGTTTGCTGAGGCAGGGGTCTTACTGTACCACAGCTGGCCTGGAACTCAGTCTACCTACATAGACGGTAGACCAGGATGGCCTTAATCTCACTGATCTCTGCCCGCCTCTGCCCCCCACAGGCTGGGATCAAGAGTATGTGCCACCATACTGGGTTGACCTGCAGTTTTAACTGTCAAAACAGATCATTTTATCAGCAAGCTCATGAAAGAAAGTAGAATTTTTAAAGTAAGATGAGATCTGCTTAAATAAAATAAACCAAGCTATGTTTCATTAGTTTTAGTCTGGGACTATTCCAATTCAACCCCAATCATTGTGGAATCTCACCACAGATCCTGTCATTTTGGTTGTGAGCCTGAATCTTTAATGGCTGCGCCAGCTCCACACTGCCGATCCTAAAGAATAATCATCTGGAGCTTGGCTCTGATTCAAGGCAAGGTAGATGTCAGCTGCGCTGTCTCTTGTAAAGCCAACTATGGTTTTCATAGTCCTTTTAAACTGTTCTTGACATTCGTATTACAAGCTACAGACACTTTTTCTATGCTGGCCATGAGTCTGTTCTTGAAATACATCCAAGATCACTGTATTTAAGGCCTGAGTTGTCTTTGTCTTCTCTTCTGCAATTCTCAATATTTTGAAAATTCAGAATCGAAATAAAGAGGCATCCTCTCCTAATTCTGCATAGCATTTCTTTCTTAAATTCCTGGCTTTGGCCTCAGGTTGGCTTGTGTCTCTGGGATTATAATACCCCTATGATGCAGATGCAGGCTGTGTTTAAATTCTCAGGCTTCCTAGACAGGTTCTAAATGGCTTTGGCATTTGGTACAAATGAGTATTTTTGTGGGATTGTATCCATTTTCCAGTCTGGGTAGCTCTGGCAAAAAAACAGGTCAGGTCTTATAAAGCCAAAAGAAACCAAGTCTGATTACCCAGACTGGACTTCAAGGATGTCCTCATGGCTTTACTGGAACTTTTCCCCAGGTCAAGGCAGCTATCTCTTCACTACCAAGAGGCCTTTGAGCTACTTTTGAAATAAAATGAGACCTCAGAATTTCTTAGTTTGTAGTTTATTGTGTTGTGTTACAGATTTCAGATATGGTTATAATACATGTCTTCTTTGACATATTGCCAAAATTTGCTGACTAGCAGAGTAGTTTCTATATATTCATACCACAGATTAGATAGTACTTGCGCCTTGCTTAAAGGTTGTATACTTGGTTTTCTAGTACTTGATCTGCTGTTCCAGCACTCTTGATTTAATATATTAAGCATAAGGAGCACATTAAATATCTAGAAAGGGGTGTCACTGTTGCACTCAGCCAATGGTAGCTGAAAGTGAATTGTTAGTTATAATATACATAAATCTACCATACACCATATCAAAATAAGAACTATATAAAATGTCTTTCATTTTCTAATATAATTGAGAATTACATCATAGAATTAAAATCTAGACCCATCAAATTTTTGATTGTCAAAACTCTGGAATAATTGACTTAATATAACAGTATTATTTCACCAGGCTAGTGGTGAATATACTAGTATGCTCTTGTTTATACTTTCATTTCAAAATATTCAAGGACAATGATACTTTTTTATTTAAAGAGTATATTGTGAGCTTTTAATAAGAGTATATAAAGTTCATGTGTTCAGTGAGAGCTCACTTTAACCAGAATAAATGATTCTTCTGGGATCTGTAATCTTGTAAGGCACAGGCTGACTTAAGCCTGACTTTCCTAAATCCAAACATGCTACAAAGATTGAGTCAGCTGTACTGTGCCATGGCCCATAGCCACACTGTGATTTCGGGAGCACATAGTTGGCAAGGCTGCACAGCTGTCTGTCCAACAGAACTCTAGCCAGGATCTTGCCAGCAAGCAGCAGCAAGATGTCTTGATAGTTGCCTCAGCGAGTCCTACTGCTTTGAGTAGTAAAAATAACCAAGCACTTTAGAACAAAGATTTATTAGTAGCACAAATTTAAAAGTAAACATTTGAATAAAATTTTCTTAGTAAAAACATTGACATTGAAATGTATTGAACTTTTCACTAAAATAATATACAAATTAAGAACAGGGTTTGGCCATTTTTTGGTAAAAATAAGCACATTCATCATACAATGTAGCAATTACACACCTAGGTACCCACTCAAGAGAAATAAGTATCTGTCTCTATATCTCTATCTATCAAATAAAATCTATTTTCAAATGTTTAAAATTGTTTCACTTATGATAGCTCCCAATAGGAAACAATCTAAATGCTGTCTACATTTCTAGAACCTGCTGAATTGATAAATATGAACAATAGAATGAGTTAGTAACATATGCAATGCCATGAATGACTCTCAAAAGATTTTTGGAAAGAAGTCTTACAAAAAATGCTACATGCTATTTGAACTTGCTTATTAAATGACATTCCAGGAAAACTTGAAACTATAGGAACTGAAGCAAGTCAGTGGACTGGGAAACTTCCTCCATTTAGGACAGCTTTCACAGTCACCCAGAGGTTCACTGCAGGCTTCCAGGGAGGAATAAAGACATCAGTGGTCTCGAATGCACACTAAACCCTGCATGCTATGATACCAACCCACTGGTACAATAATGGCATGACTGTTTCGGAGGAAACCAATTGCTTTCTGGTTAGATTTGAAGCCTGCTCCACAAGAAGGAATTCATGTTTGGTATTGTAAAACTGGTCAAAAGGCCATGCCTGGGGAAGTCATTATTGCTTTGCTGAATGATCATCTTATCAAACTACATTATCAATAATTATGTTTATATCCATAGATTTGTACTTCTCTCAGCCTTGGTGAAGGAAGCTTCTTTTTGCAGTGGGTAGCAGTTAATGCAGAAGCTCATTATTGGAAAATTATATGAGTAACTGACTATGAGTGCTCAGCCCTAAATAAGACATCTATATAATGTCCTGCCCCAAGGCTCAGAGAACATTGCAGAAGAGGGGGTGGAAAGAATGTAAGAGATCAGGATGGGGAGGAGTGCTGTAAGATGCTGTCTTCTGAAACTGACATGGCTCTTGAACTCAAGAATTCATAGCAGTTGTGGTTACCTACACAAGAGCTTAATAAGATCAAGTCAGTCAAAATTTCAGCATGGATGGGAGAGGGGCTCATGAGGCCCATCCCTAGCTAAGGAGAAATTGGCAGTTGATGTCTGTTCCTGTTCAGCCTATCTAGCACCATCATTGTCTTGGTGGGGTTGGCCACATGTAGGTTGCCCATGCTCAGTGGATAACTGTACACCATGTACACATGGGTGGCATTAAATGGACTCAGTTTTTTTTTTCAAAAAAAGACATAAAGGTGGGAGGGCTCTAGGAGTTGGAAGAGGAGAGTGTGGGTAGATATGCTCAAAATATATTGCTTACACCATGAAATTCTCAATAAATAAATAAAGATATGATATTTTAAAAGTCAGGGATGTATGAGAGAAATTTTTTGGTCGTTCTAAGGATTATGCTTAGGGCCTCGTAAATACTAAGCAAGTGCTTTGTACCGTAGAGCTAAACCCCCAGATCAGTGTGAGACAATTTTATAGTATCTGAAATATTCTAGTGAGTTATTTCAACTCTTCTATCTTTACAAGCACAAAGAATGCATCATACTCTATAAAATTCTTAATAAAGCAGCCTTAAGAGAATATGGATCAGGGATGATGGAATAGAAGAAGCAAAACTGGTCATGAGTGAGATGGGTCAACGGAGATTTACTGAGATATTCTCTGTAAATTTTTAAATATGTTTAAACTTCTTAAGAATTAAAATGAAAAAGGTTTTCATAGTACACTGTACACAGTACATAGTACACTGCTATGCCTGAGCCATTACAGTTCTTCCGCAATCCCTCCTTGTCGGACTTTCTTTCCGTGCGCACGCGCGCATCAAACAAACACGGGCTTTTGTGAATTTCATACAATACATCTTAAACATATTTAACCTCCTTCTGTATTTTTACTTCTCCATAACCCCACCATCACCAGTGAATTTCATGCATTCTGTCACATATATTAAGGCCTATGGAGTCAAGTTTGTGTTCATCTGTTGTAGTCTAGTCAGCCTATCTAGCATCATCACTCCCTTAAAGAGGACCAGCTCTCCCTCACCCAGCAGTAATCAGATGCTTATAGTTCCTTAGCTAAGGTTGGGGGTTTTGGTCCATTTCCCCAGTTCTGTGCTGGGATTTTGTCTAGTTGGGAGTTTGCATGGGTCTTGTGCATACTGTCACCATTGCTGTAAGTTCATATGAGCAAATTCCCAGAAGCCTGGAAAATTCTGTTTCTTCATGGTTAGAAAGTTATATTAGCTCAAAAGTCTACAGAAAAACACACACACAAATATTTGTACATGAGTACATGCATGTCTGACTTTCCCCTGGATTTCTGTATAAACTTTGTGGAACTTTCAAACAATTGATAAAAATTTTAACTCAATTAGTTATGTTTTCAATGACATATACAAACTGACAATCATTAAAACTACCTTAAAATGAATAGTTTGAGTTTGAAGGGGTTAACCCTGTGTGAGTGGATGAAGCTGTTTCCAGAAGTCATAGATTATTAAATGAATATCTGAGACCTAGGAATAGGCTACATCCCTATACATGGTTGGTCAGGGGTCCCCAAAATAATATAGGCAATTGCCATTACTGTTGGCTGCCCACCAGAACTAAATGGTAAGATTCTATTGCTGAAGTTACACATGTTATGGTCACAAGACATACAGAAATCAAGTTGGAGCTGAATCAAAAGCTTCATCTCTGTTACCTAGCCCTCATGATTCCAGAAGTGCTATGTAGGCAGCTGGTAGAGGTGAATTGTTACCAACAGTCTCACTCAGCTGAGGACCCTCTGTACAACAATACTGACCAGGCAGGCAAGATATGCCCACTGATGCAATAGTGACAATTCTTTTATGACAGTAACCAACTTCTTTCTGATTTGATTTGAAGCCTGCTCCACAGGAAGGAATTTATGTCTGGTACTATAAACATGGTCTAAAATCCATGGCTGGAGAAGTCAAAGGCCTGAACAAAGAAGCTACTGTTGTTATTTTGCTAAATGTACATGATGTGCCTCATCAAATTACCTTCTAAATATTTATGTTTATAACCACAGATTAGTGCTGCTCTCAGTTTTGGTCAGAGAAGTTTCTTTTTGCAGAAGGCAGTAGTAACTGTAGAAACCCATAGCTGATTAAAGTGATGAGAATAAGTGATTGTTGAATGTGGAGATACAAATGGGACATCTGTATAACTCCTCCAAGGACCTGGAAAAATCACAGAAGAGGTAGAAAGAATGTAAGAAACAGAAGAAAACGTGGAGTGTTGTGGACAGCTGTCTTCTGGGTATAACATGGCCATTACACTCTTGAATTCATAGCAGCTGTGATTACCTGCACAAGACCTGAACAATATTGGGGTCCTTAACACCCCGTCATGTACAGGGGAACGCTCAACAAGGCAGTTAATGATTGCTGGAGGAGAAACACTTTCTTCAGTAGTATAACCAATAAGGTTCTGTGTAAATAGCCCTAAATAACTCCTTACTCCTGCTCTTGTAAACAACCCTAATGAAACTCATGGGTCACAAAAAAATGAAAGGAAGAAAGAAGGAAGGAAGGGAGGAGAAAGGAAGGAAGGAAAAAGAGAAAGGAAGAAAGAAATAAAAGTAGAAGGGGCACTAGTGGCCAGTATATACATATATGAAAATGTCAATGAAACTCATTATTATATATAGCTAATATATGTTAATGTTAATAAAAATACAAGCAATGAATAGCTGATAAAATTATGCTTAATATTTTAAAAATTAAGCTCATTAGAAGCAAAAATATTTGGAATCTCTGTAGATATTTGTTTAGGGTTTCACATGGCTTTTTTATATATATGACATTTAAATACACTAAAAATGAAAAGAATAGTTATATGATTTCTTCAGTCATTCACTCATTAAACATCTCCAAGTGTCTACTACATGTTGAACACATCAAAGTGCTTTAAATAAGTAGCCCACAAGCAGAGATAGAACCAACCACAGGACTACTGCTAAGTGTTTGGAAATACAAAGCAAAACTGTATTCAGTGGAGACAACATGAGAAGAAAGAAATGATAAGAGGCCTAGAAAATAATCCACAGAAACTCCAAACCTGGAAAGATGTTCAAAGTTTACTTGGCCAATAGAAAGGTATAAATAAAGGATAGGGAAGAAGGGAGAAGGAAAAGGAGATTCCTGGGCGATAAGACAACCCAGCAATAGCAAAGGACATGGTGTTTGGGAATGTCTAGAAGAGTTGCACAGAAGAAGAAAAGTAAAAACTGAATGATTTATTTATAATGTACCAGATCTGTGTTCTCAAGTCTGAGCTGCTCACTTTATAGATGCATTTTGTTAATGAATTCATGAATACATGTACAGATAAACTGGTCTTGATCTGTGGTCACAAGTTATGCCCATAATTCTCAGAAGCTATTTGGGAAGTGCATGTTGCTAACCATGAGGCAAAACTGTTTAAAGTTATTGCTTTTACTCAGTTTAAATTTCTTGCCATACTATTTTTTACATATTTCACAGACATATTTAAGATTCTTTTCAGCTTTTCCTTAGCCTTCTAGAAGGATCTGTAGAACAGGAGAGTAATTACCAGTTAGAAAAGACTACACAATTATTAATCAATGAGTACTATCAAGTCCTTTTGTAAACAGTATAATCATATTCCTGCTAAGGAATAGAAGCTAGGGTTTATGAAATTCATAAAATTATTATACTATTATTTAAAATTTACTTTTTCCCTACCTAGCTAAAATTCCATTGCTGGCATGGATGGGGAGAGATTCATGTTTATATTTAGGAATACTATTGTAACCCTGTAGCGATTAATAAAAAAGAAGTCATTTTCTTCAATAGATGATACTAGTAAAGACCAGTTCTTTTCTTTCCCTTCATTACCCACTACCAACAAATGAAGACTGCTTAAACTTCATTTATGACTCTAGTATGTAAAGCAAGAGGTTTAGTAAGAAATATCAATAAAGTTCAAAAACAATTCTTTCTGTAGTTTTTTTCATTATGAATGATGTTAAGTTCTTATATATTTAAGAACAAACTAATACTTGTACATTAAATTCCAAAGAAAGAATATTTTAGAATGGGTCTACTTTTCCATCTGCATAAATAAATAGGCAAAATAGTACACCAGGAAAAATTTCAAGTGTTCTAATGAGATTCTACCGTGAAAAGGAGAGTTTTAGGAGTAACCTAGTTAAAGGAACAGGCACAAGCAGAGTTTTCTACTACACAGCACACTTGAACCTATTTTAAAAGCCACACTAGTAGGGGTGAAAAGAGTTCAGGCCAGTTAGTCCTTGGCACCTCAATCGAGATTGCCAGCATAGTTATCAATTAATGTTGCAGTGGTTTCAGTGATGCGTACACATGTCAAATAGGAACTATACTGAGTCCACCACTTCAGTATACACACGATCCTGAACACCTGTCAGGTCCTGATGCTTTTCAGTCACTACTGACCCAGGATAAATTTTAACAGGTGATAGGCTTTGGATCAAATTACCAATTCCCTGAGGCATCTAGTCTTCCCAATCCTAAGTATTTTTGGCATGATTTATATGCTCTTTAGTTTCCTTTATAATATAATTTAGAGCTAGGTCAATTCTGGTACAATTCCTGAAATTCCTGTACATTTTCAATTCCTATAAACGAGAAAATGACCACTAGTTCATTTCCAAGATTTCCTTAGCAAAAACTATAAACAATAGAATATAAAGGAAAAATAATAGCAAATATTGCATCTGAGTGAAAGACTATTTGGGAAATTCAGACTATTATATTCAAGCTTACATGTAATTTCTTGGGGATATCATTGATAGGTATTTTTAAATATCCATCAGTAAAATACTTAAAATACCTCAGCAATATATACACATCAAAGTGCAATCTTTAAAAATGAGCATCTTAAATGTTAAATTTTATAATTCTAAAACTGACATACAAACTCCAGTCCTGTCCTAGTACATCTTCAGAAAAATAAAAATTTGAAAAAGCAGAGCCAGCATTTGTCCTATTTACTAAACATAAATCATTATTCTCTCCAGGACACTGGAAGTCCAGTCATTTGCCAAGCCCTTTTAAGCATGTTATCATATAAGGCTCAGTAATGCTGTTACTACTATTCTTCACCGCTCAGACTTTCCACTTGACTGGTGATTTGTAGCTGTTTGTCTAAGGTGTTGAAGTTAAGTAACTAGCTTCTGAGTTCCTCTGTTCAAATTGAAGTTTAGTGTTTATTAATATCCAGTAGTTCTTCAAAAACTAAAAACTAAAATTCTGGCAATTGCAATAATTTCTGTATTGAGTTTATTTTGTACCAAGGTTAAATGCAAAATAGTGTTTTAAGTAACTTCTGACAGTTTAAGTAAAATAATGAATTTTTTATTATTCCTTAATAGCTATCAAAATAAAAGCAGGGGATTCTCTGTTGATGAGCGGAGGCGTCTTTGTGAACAGCTGAATCGTGATGATAAGGCAACCTAATTACATTGGTGTTGAAGCCTTTACATTCAAGCCTTGCCTTGCCTTTCCGTGCTCCCCTTTCTATCCCACCTTCCTCACCATCGTACCAGTTCCACTAGACTACTCACACTTTCCAGAAAATAGTGATTATATCCACATCTGTAAGCTTTTGCTAATGTTCTGCCCTAAATAACCACCTGACTAGCAAAGTCCTCAACTTCTGCCTACTCCCCTATGCTCCTCAACAGACGATGACAGTCTTTCATTTCAAGAAGAAAGTGCAATCATTTTCCCTTTTTGCTCAAGCCAGGAAATTGTGTTTTCTTCAATAGGCCCTCTCCTCCACTCCCCAAATTTTGTTTATCACTAAATACTCTTCATTTTTTTAACAGCCCCAAATGTCTACTTCTTTTCGTTTCTTCGACAGTTTAGCTAACAGGGGACTATTTTACCTTGTCTATGCATAATGATGAGAGCTAAGACCACTTCTCTGCTTTTATATTTCTCCATCTGAAAATACACATCCAGAGGGCACTAAGGAGCCTCATTCAAGCAAAGTTGGAAAACTAGGTACACAAAATTACATATGGTGTTCATACACATTTGACCCATATACAGGAACACTTAGCTAGAAATGAAAAGCCTACATAAGTGTCTATGCTAACTGATCATAGTAAGTGGGTGTGATATTAAAAAAATTCATCAAAGGAAATTGGTTACTTGCTTTCTTCTTCAGTGTGTGTCTGATAAGTCTTCTTAGGAGGAGACATACAAACCCATTAGTGTGTTAAGGGAGACAATGTAGTGAAAAGAAGAATGTAGTAAAAGCTTGGAGGACATCTATAGTAAGGAAATAAGAAAGACTGCAGTCATGAAAATGGGAAACTTGAGAAAGTAGGTATATATATATATGTGTGTATATGTGTGTGTGTGTGTGTGTGTGTGTGTGTGTGTGTGTGTTCAGTTTTACTACAAGGCAATGACTTCGGATAGATTCTAGAAAATACAGATAATAGAATTATATATATATGTATATTATATGTAAAACTGGCAATTGTGTACATAACAAAATGGAGAAGAGATATAAAAACTCAATGCAAACAGTTTACTAGAGAAACAAGTATGTAGTTTTGTATGGTGGTGCATACCTACAATCTCAGCACTAGGGAAGCTGAGGCAGGAAGACTGTTATGAGTTTGAGGCCAGCCTGGGCTCCATACTGAAGATCAAACCAGTCAGAACTATGTAGCAAGACCCTACCACAAAAAACAAACACCAAACCAAACTAAAACAGAAAAAGAAAGAAGAAATAAGTACATATAATGCAAGAATGCAGTAATTTAGCAAAAGACCAAAGAGTAAACTATTTCTAAACATTACTTTATCGTATATATACATACATAGCATAAAAGATCTTAGAGCACTCAAGTGTGTTATACTATGAGCCTGTTTTATGAAGGATAAGCAGGCTCTTTCAAAGAAATAATAGTTTGCATGAATGTTCCTATTATGTATAAAAATCAGATAATATAGAAAAATATAAAGCAGTAAGTAAAAATTAATTTGAATCTCCTACACAGAGCCATTGACTGCCAATATATGAGTGAATATTCTTCTAGAAATGTATATTCATTCTTTCTCCATATAAACACAACAAAGCACACACATATAAAATTTTCCATATGTCAATAGCCCATTTCTATACAGCTGTCATTGAAACACAGCCATGAACTGCCCTAGTGTCATTCCACTACAACAGGAGAGTTCAGTAGGAGCGCAGACAATATGACTGATCTGCAGAACCAGTATTTACTATTTAAACTTTTTAGCAAAAGCCAGAACATGATACAGAGAACCATTCTATATGTGCTATAGTATAGCCTGTTATTTCATGCAATAATACAATATTATACAGGAAAATAAAGATCTAAACTATTTTAATGAATGTGTGGAATTCCACTGTACACAGGGGCCATAGTTTATTTAGTAAACTTGTCATCGGTAGTTCTTCTATGGTATAATCAATATTCATCTTACCACACCTGATTATTTTCTTAGAAAACTTCTTAGATACAGGATTGTGGGGGGTCAAAGTTCTATATCTTTAACAATAGACATATATAGGTTTCCAAACTTCTTTCCAAAATGAATTACAATAATTGCTTTCATCAGCAGAGAATAAAAGTGCTCATTTTCTCTAGTCCCCTGCCAATCCTGAGGCTAAGCAAGTAGGTACTTAGTATTTCCACCTACTTTATTTGATTCATGAAGAGGTAAAGTCCTTTCATAATTACTGGCCATTTGTGTTTTTTGTTTTGTGAAATAACAGATTTCATTGCTTTATATTTCCATAATAGTGGACTTCATAACCTTGCCAATTTCCCCATTGTCTCATTTCTTAAATGGATTTTTTAAAGAAATAAACAAGTAGCTTTCTTGTTAAATAATGCAACAAATAACTCCTGAAGACAAAAGTCTAGAAATACTAAGAAAAAATGGGTTCGGTTCTTGCACACACACTGTCCGCACTCAGAAAAAAATGAGTTATCTTTTCTAACATAGAAAAGAACTTCCTAAAATTCAATGAATTGTTTCATAACTTTTGTAAGGAGAGCATCATCATGAACAAATCCAACTAATTCATCTGAAAATTAATCTATTTATGGGAAAACTAGGCTTGTCTTTAAAGCCTACTTATTCAGAATCCAATTGGCCAGGTTCCTAAAATCATGAAACATCAATACCAGTTTGTTTTGGGGGGTGGAGTGTGATGGGCGTGTCCCTCACTGGGAGAGCACCCATTTAGCATGTATGTGTATATACACACAGATTCCTTTGTGATAGAAGTAGTAGGCTCTTTATTTTTTGATGCTTATAACTTGCAAGTACTAAGAAAGATATAAAGCAAAGCTACCTAAAATTTTCCATTAAAATCCTTTTATGTGTATTTTACTTCTTCCTTCTAATTTTTCTAAGTATTTCAGATCTGAAGCATATAGTACGGGATGAGGTAAAGCAAAGTATGGAAAAGTACAGAGAGCCAGAAAATAAGGGCAATCCATGCAGAGAGTTGAACATAAAAAAGCATCCCTTTCCTCTTGAAGTATTTTGGAAGTCATAAAGACAGACAGTTACTGAACATGGTGTCCCAGAACCCAACATCCCATACCTGGGGGACTGAGAAAGGATGTTCATGAGTTTAAGGCCAACTTGGGCTATACAGTAAAACCTTGACTCAAAACAAAACTAACAGTTTAGAATTGAGTTTCATAGATAAAATGACATTTGATATTCTACAATGCCTAGCCTGACTTTACAAGATAAAACAAATATTTTTTTAAAATCGCATTTTGAATTTCTGAACAAATATTATTATACATGAGAGAATTTAAAAGCATTTTAAACATTACATGTTATAAAACCTAAAAAAAGGTTACCATACCCCTTAATAGTTCTTGCAAAGTGTACCAAGGAAATTGATAATCAAACACCACTGATGACAGATATTTATATCAAATTCACATAACTGTTCCTAATTATAAATATAGATAAACATTCCAGGATTACCCACAAGTATGCACTCCTATTAATACTTATTGCAATTACATATGCACATTGAAAGGAGATACGCCCTTTCACCTTCCGTGCACCACTCAGAAATATTAGAGTAACACCAGCTGCCATAAAGGTCACACTGAATTTTGGGTGCTAATTGTGGCAGACTTATACACATCACTTAATGTAAAAATAAGGATGCCACTTTAAATTGTTCTAAAATGTCTTCCTGCTCAAATGAAAACTAAAAAGTGATTAAGAGACTATGTTAATATGTACTCTTCCATCTGTGAAAAATGTGAGTGGAATAGACAGCACGTGTGACACAGTATAGAAATGAGTTAAATCTGATCACTGGGACATAGCCACCATGCGATCACCACTGACTCCATTAAGAAGACAGCATTGTGCATGCATGTCCCGGGCTTGAATTAGGAACATAATGCGGCATGTAGGGTGAGGGCAAGGGTTAGAGAGCAAGAAATATTAATTACCTTTTAACATATGGTGTTGGGTATAAAGTTAATGCTAAGGTACATAATCCTTCCCAGGGTCAATTTAAGTATTTATATTTTAGTACAAGCAATGAAACTGCTCTTATATTCTAATCATGGAATTTTAGACCTAAGTTATGTTGAAATATATACTTTAAGGTATACATAAAGAAGGCATTTGTTATATAAATTAATGTATCTATGGGAAGATACAAGTTATTCTATTCTTAAAACTTCTGTAATTTAAAATTAAGAAAAGAAATCTATGATAGTGTTATAATACACCCAAACATCATTTGCTTTCACATTTTGGTGATGTGGCTCCTGCAGTTTTTGCTCTACTAAACTTTCCTCCAGTCTTCTCTGAATTTCAAAAGCCGTTTTAGAATGCCCCAAGTATACACCATTTTGTCACAAAGTCCTCTTCCATCCTCCAAGCTGCACTTCTCCTTCTGCAGACTCTTCAACATTTCTCCCTGTGGTCTCTGTTCAAGTTACTCCACATCTCAAAACAGATCAGGAATTTGCACTTTGGCTTCTCTGGCTAGATAAAGAACTACCTGAATAGAAAGCATTCTATAAGGTCCCAGCACACCAAGTACTCGGGGATGTTCATTTAATTTAATTCAATTCAACAACCTTTACTAAATACCTACTAAAAATGCAATAATTTGCCTGTGTGCCAGACACTGTCCACTCTTCCTACATATTTGCCCTTCCTTCCTTCCTTCCTTCCTTCCTTCCTTCCTTCCTTCCTTCCTTCCTTCCTTCCTTTCTCCCCCCCCCACTCTTCTTTTGACAGTGTCTCACTATGAGCCCAGGCTGGCCTTTCACTCACTGTGTTAGCCTCAACTCATGATCCTTCTTGCCTTTATCACACAAGTGCTGAGATTACAGGCTGACTCCACCGCATTGATTTCCACATTCATCAGGACTAGAAGCTTGAAAAAGACAGTTCTCAGACTCCATACCCTAGCAGGTCCTGGTTAGGTTCTGCCAATCATAGGCACCTCTATGAGATTAGAAGGCAGGAAGATGATAGGAGCTGTTTATTATGATAGCCACAAAGGACAAGGGTGGTCTCCTAGCTCTTAGAAGGTCAATGGAGTGGTCTCTAGGACTGTCAATGCACATTTTCTGCATGCTTCCCTCACCTTTCTAGCATTTAATAACCATTCTCTTATATATTTTTTCATAAGTGACAATTTTATTTTTCCCCTATCTTGAGTTTTTGTGTATTACATACAATTGATCTTAATAAAATTTAGACCTCCTCCCACCTTCCCATTCCCCACAGCACCCTCCCCCCCCAACCAGATTTCAGGTATTCTGTCATGTATGTTAAGTCCTATCTGGTCAAACATTTGTATACAGATGTTCCTTGGTGCAAGTTCATCCACTAGGGTCTAGCAAGCCTATCTAGAGTCAGTCCCTTAAAGAAGATCTACTCTCTCTCACCCCACAGTAATCGTTTTCCAATAGTTCCTTGGCTAGGTTTGGGGCCTGTTGCCCGTTTACCCCATTCTATGCTGGGTTTTTATTGTATTGGCATGAGTCTTATGCATGCTATCACAATTACTGAAAGTTCATGAGAAAGTTCCCAGGGTCCTGAAAGTCTCTGTTTCATTATGTTCATGCACCAGCCCTGGCTCTTACAGTCTTTCTGCCTCTCTTTTGCAATGATCTCTGAGCCTTGGGTAGATGAGGTTTAGTATAGGAGTCTTATCCAGGGACACATACTCTACAGTCTTGGCCAGTTGTGGCCTTCTGTAAGTATCATACTCTGTTGTATGAGGAAGCTTTGCTGTTGCGAGTTAAGGGGTGTATTAGCATTCTCTCTACTCCATGTTCTACTATGTTCCATGAGCCTTAGGTATGGCGGTTCCACTGCAGATGTGTCACTTAGGTCTGGGTATCTCTCAGACATATATACTCCCTGTGTGACCAGTTGCAGAACTCTGTAATAGCCTCCATCTGTTGCAAAAAGAAGCTTTTTTGATGAGCCATATAAGGTATACTTGTCTATAAATATAAATATCCTTATTTAGCACAGAATAAAAATTTTTATTTGTCTGAGTTATACAGCCTCTCCAGTCATGAGTATTTGGTTGTATTTGCAGTGACAGCCATGAGTTCCCTCCCTTTGAGAGGGCTTTAGACCCAGTTAGATAGCTATTGATTACCGCCTAGATAAAAGTGCCATTACTGCACCAATAGAGATCATTTACTGTGCCAGTCATTGTGGTTATAAACTGGGATGGACCATTGATCGATTTTTCTCCCTTATCAGCTTGTGCAGTATCCTCTAGAGGTATGACAGATAGTCTTCAGGGAGAAGGCTTTCAGGTCGGTTCCAGAGCCACTGTTACAAGTACAGTGTCCGAAGTATTGTCTTCAGCAATAAAGTCTTACTTTCAAGTTCTGGGAGGTAATCAAAGGCTCTGGAAATAGCCTGTGTTATTGTGGGATTCTCTTCCACTACTCTAACTAACAAACTGAAATAGCCTTCAGCTATACATGTGCACACATGTTCAGATATTGTATGTGTATTTTTCAGGGGGGAGTTGAGATAATACAACATAGCCCTATGGCTTTTTATACTACCTAAAGTTTATTTATCTTCTATCTCTCTCTCTCTCTCTCTCTCTCCTCTTCTCTCTCTCTTCCCTCACTCGTTTTCCCATACTAAAACCTTCTGTATTTAGATACCTAACTTGGGTTCTGGTTTCTACCTGAATTATACTGATGCAGCTGCATAATAGTACAGACAATACAACCAGAACAGATTTCAAACTTTTTCTATAAAGAGTACTTGACCAATATTTTAGGTTTTGTAAGTTACATACTGTCTCTGTCCTATAAAATTAGGGATGGGAGAAACAGAAGATTTGGATGAATTGCATTGATGGATTTGTGAATGAGTCCCAGAGGTCATCAAGTTTGCCGATCTCTGAAGTAGAGGAAACTGGTGAGTTCACAAATCACTGCATGTATTGTAGTACTATAGAAACTCAATGCTTAAGTCTTCCTAATGTAAGCATATTATATTGACAAAGGAGTTGAATTTAAAAACCAAGGAGGCGATCAACAGGGTAGCAAGACATTCTAGAAAAAAATGTTCAATGTCACGATGACATATGGGGTTAGGCAGACTTTCGCAAAGTAAATATGAGAGATTGATCCCTAATGACATGCACAACAATATGAATAAAATTTAAATTCATTTCAGACCCAAAAGGTTATCTATACACCACATAACATATTGTCAAAGATAAGGATTAAAGGACTAAAAACACATCAGGATCCACCAAGAGTTAAGTATAGGAATAAGCGTTTTCTATGGGCACATAGCATGAATAATTTTTATGTGTGCTGTGTGTGTGTGTGTGTGTGTGTGTGTGTGTATGTGTGTATAGGCTGGAGGACAATAATGGAGTGTCATCCACAGAAACACTGTCCATCTCCTTTGAGACAAAGTAGGTCTAGGGCTAGAGTGACTGTCTAGGAAGTCCCAAGGATCTTTCTGTCTCTATCTTGGCAGTGTTGAGATTACAAGTGCATGTCAACATACCCAGCATTGTTACAGGAGACCTGAGGAATTGAACTCAAGTCCTTGTGTCTGCAGGTAAACACTTTACCAACTGAGCCATCCTCACAGCCCCATATGAATAATTTTGAGAGTAATAAATTTTGAGAGTTCTTGAGTACTATTACAATGAAATAACTATCATACATGTGTCAATATTTTTAGGAATCTATACCAAAAAGATAAATATTATTTATTATATACAAACAATTAAAATATATATACAATCCATTTTTATGTGATGTAGATTTAAGAAGGGGTATAGAAAGAAGATAAAATGACTCCAGCCAGATCCTGAGGTTCGTTGTGGATTTTGAAACTTACCCTATACTAATAGTATAGGACTCAAAGAATTAAAATTTCCAAATAGTGTAGCTAATTTTAAGAAGACTCACTGTAGTATGAGAATAGAATATTAATGAGGCTAGACTAAAAGCAAGAACATTAAGCATGAGATTGTCATCCTACAAGGGTGTGTGGAAGACAAAATTGTTAGCACTTAGTGACTGATAAGATACAAGAGCTAGAATGAAAAGAGATGCTTGAAAATAGTACAGTCTCAGGGCGGGAGGTGGCTTTGCGGTTAAGAGCACTAGCTGCTCTTGCAGAAGATCCAGGATTGATTCCCAGGACCCACATACTACTGCCTGTAACTAATAACCATCTGTAACTCCAGTTCCAATGCCCTTTTCTGACCTCTGTGGGCACTGCATGACAAGGGTGCACTTACACACATGCAGGCAATACACTCATACACATAAAATAAAAGTAATAAATAAAATATTTTAAAAGAGAAAGAAAATAGTGTAATCTCATGTTATAAGGTATAGCTTAATGACAGGGTGTTTAATTGGGGAATAAATCTCACTTGATTCAATTAGAAAATGATGACAAAAGAGTTAAAATACATATAAGGGACAGGCTTCAGGTCTAACATAATAAATTCCATTTCTGAGATATTGAATAAGCACTGAATATAGAATAACCAAGATTAGACATTCATTATTTATATGCTATATACATTTTTTTTTCATTTATAGCAAGAAATAATACATAGACCTACCATGTGTGGTGACTTACACTTTTAATCCCAGCATTTGCGGGCAGATACAGGAAGATCTCTGTGAGTTTTAGGCCTACTAGGTCTACATAGTGAAACTCTGTCTCAAAATAAAATACACGTAGGTCTGGCACATCAAAAGTCTCAGCTATAAATAATAATAAAGGACTGAATATTGAAGTATATGTTGGATTAGAATCTGATATTTTAGAACAATGTATGGGACTCCTCAGGCTCCCAGGGAGAGTAATAACTCACTGTAGAGTTGCCTGAATAAATTCAAGTTTAGACCTAGACTGTTTCCTAGGCCCTGAGAAAATGATATGTGTGCACTAGTCTCCAATGGCATTTTATTTACATATATATTTACATATATATATATATATATATATATATATATATATATCTTCCCATATGCTTAGCTTTGCGACACGCAATTTAGGGATTCCCAGTGCAGATGAGCCTTACCCAGGATCTGTGCTCACTGTGCAGCTGCTCAGGCTCTGTGTAAGACTGACTTTGTCTATTTCTTTCTATTTCCTTATGCTCCTTGAAAAATACATATGCATTAGTTCTGTAAATATTATCTTGCCCCTACTTTGAAAAAAAAATCTTCTAAGATTCCAAGTGAATCCCAGGAAAATGCTTGGTTGAGGCTCACATCCCAAGGAAGGTTGTATTTGTCAGAATCCATTCAATGACAAAGATTCCAGTGTTAGGCTCTGAGGGTGCTGCCCTGTCATCTCTCACTCTCAACACCTGCCATTTGCACTTGCACATCAGATCCCCTCGCTATTGTATCTAGTGCCCCCTGGAGGACGTGGAGAACTTCATAGGGCAACAATAGATACAGATTTATAGGTACAGGAAAATTAGTATAAGGAAACAATGCTATTTTCCTCTTTGTATGATGGCAGTTTGATAGTCTTTCAGAAAACATCAGAGAGATGTGATTATAACTTAGTTAGAAAATGTGATAAACTAAGTACTAAATCTTTATGTCAAAGTATTTAAATACAGATTGAGAAATAATGTGCATTACCTACAAAAGGCAAATTTGATCAAGAGATTCTGTTGATGATCCAAAGGATCTCGAAGCAGCTTTCTTGTTCCTTAAGTTTCTATTATGATAATCCTTTTAAAAAATGATTGCTCTGTTATAAGAAAAATACAAGATTTAGAATTTCAACTTTTTAACAAAAAAGAACATTGGGATAAAAACAAAGAAGAGTTTCTCTTCAGCATAAATAATCCCATATTATTTCTGTAAAGATTATTACATATGCAAAAAATTTGTCAAGGCTTCATGTTTTATCTTACAATAGTATGCAAACTTTATTGTACCTACAATATCCTTTTGTTTTAGTAAAAGTTTTTCTACATCCCTACACTGCTCTCTGTAAATAAGACTCTCTGGGAGGATGTCCTGTGCTCGTATATGGACACACCAGTGCCCTGTGGTCACAGATATTGTTTGTCTTGGGATAAACTAGTTGAGAAAACATAGTATCAACTTTTAGAAATACATTATGATCTTGCACAATTAATAGGTGATTTAGACAAGTGTAAATGTAAATTATATATAAACATAAATGAAATATCAGCTGCTGACATGTAAATATAGATGAAATTATCTTAGATCCATTTCTCTTTTTGAACTGCAAGCCAAAGAGAACCAAGATATTGTTCTAGAACTCTCAGATAAGATATCACCTCTTGTTCTACTAAATTCTCTCCTCTGAAAGGTTCCCTGAACCAACTAGTCTAATCTGACTTATTTTTTTTTACTTACCTTAATGAAACAGTAAAATAAAAGAAAAACTCCAGACCAGGTAGTAGAAAGCAGGAAAGAACTATGGCTCTGCCACATAGCAGATGACTCAAGAAACTACATTTAAGACAAAAATTTAATAACAATAGAGGACATTTGAGACTTGCTGTTTTCTATACACTGTCCTGGAACTTTAATTATTTAAAAAAAATCCCTGAGAGATAAATATTCTGTATCCTCTGTATAACCATTCCAAAGTCAGAATGGTTTAATAAATTGCCCAAGGTTACCTAACTAGTAAGTGGCAGGATCCATATTTTATGATTTTTGAATATAGAATACCTACTTCCTCTCTTGGTTATTAAAATATACATTATTCAATGCAAGAAACAGTTACTTCCATTCATTGAGAGAATGGAAAGAGTGACATGAATTACCAAAGTTATAAATCAGGGTAGGTGAGATGCCTCAGTGCATAACAATGCTAAGTCTGATGGGCCTGAGTTCAGTTCCTGGGACCTCCCATGGTAGAAGGAGAGAACCAACTCCTACAAATTGTCTTCTGACTTCCATATGTGTGCTGTCGCATACACGCATCCTCACACATACACACCAAAATAAATAAATGTAATTTAAAGTATACAAAAATTGAAGAAATGAATTAGTTTATCTACTCCTAGAATATCTATGTAGGGAGCATGAGTTTCATAATAATTATTGAGAATTCCCTTTGTATTTCAATAGAAATCATGCCTATTAAAAATGTGTTTTGTTGACAGTGCATGTATGACCTTATACATATTATTTGTAATCTTGAACAGCAGTAATCCTAGGGAATGCAAAAAGATTTATTGAGGAATAATATCTAAAAAGATAAATAGAAGCTTCTTTGATGAGTTGTGAGAGGCATATATGTCTGTAAACATAATGACAGGTATTTAGAATACAGTAAGAAATGAGGTTGGCTAGGGATGTGGCAAAAGTAGGCTTTTCTCTAGGATCTATGACCTCTACAGCCATGCGTATTGGGTTATGTTTACAGTACCACACATGAGTTCCCTCTCATTGAGTAGGCCTTAAGTTCAATTAGACAGCTGCTAATTATCCCCAAGATAAAAGTACCACCACTGCACAAGATTATTTGCTGAGCTAATCATTGTTGCAGTTCATAGACTTTACAGCTGAATGGAAAACCAATTGGTTTTCTCCCTTGGCATTTTGCATAGTATCCTCTGATACTATGTGAGCTAGTCTTTAGGGAAGAGGCTTCCAGGTTAGGTCCAGCTCAATTGCTCCAAGTCTTGTGTCCAAAGTATGTCCTGTCTTCAGCAATTGGGGCTTATCTTCAAGTTCTGGGAGGCAAACAATGGCTATGGTAATAGCTTGAGTTATTTTAGGAGTCTCTTGGACTATCCTGACCCAAAACTCATCAGTTCAAAGGGAGGTTTCCCCTGCTCGGCGCTGTATTTTTCTGTTATACTGCCTTCAGCTATACACACACACTCATATATATATATTGTTTGTGTATTTTCAGTACACTTTTGAATGAATATATATTCCTCTGGTTTTCCATGCCACCTAAGCATTATTTATCTTTCCTCTCCTTTCCTTGTATAATCGCCCCTGTTCTCAGAGTATCCCCCATCGTCCCCGGTCCCCTTGATAACCCCTGTCTCCTGTTATCCCCTCTATCAAGCTCTTTTCCCCCCTTTACCCTCATGGTTCCTTTCCATTTTCCTGGATCCTGGTGGTTGCATCAGCGTGTATACTGACATGTCCGGATTTGGAGCTGAGATCCACAAATGAGAGAGAACATACATCACTTATTTTTCTGAGTTTGTGTTACTTTATTTAGTATAACAGTTTTTAGGTCTATCCATTTATCTGCACATTTCATGATTTCTTTTTTTTTTTACTGCTGAGTAGAACACCATTGTGTAAATGTGCCACATTTTCATTGTGGTCAAGGGGCATTTAGGTTGGTTCTATTTCCTATCTATTGTGAAAAAGAACAGCAAGAATCATGGCTGAGTAAGTATCTGTGCAGTAGGATGTTGAGTCCTTTGGGTATATGCCAAGGAGTAGTATAAATCACTTGGAGATTTGCTTTTAGTTTTAAAGAGTTATCCAGACATTTCCAGTGGTTACACCAGTTGCAACGCTACAGGCAGTGAATAAATGCTCTCTTTCCTCACATCCTCCCTGGCATGTGGTGTTATTTGTTCTCTTGATTTTAGTCAGTCTGACTGGAATAAGAAGAAATCCTAAAGTAGTTTTGATTTGGATTCCCCTAATTACAAAGGACATTGAACACTTTTAAAGGTATTTCTTAGTCATTTTTATTTCTTCCTTTGAGAGCTTTCTGTTCAGATCCGTAGCCCATTTTTTAATCAGGTCATTTGTTTTCTTGATGCTTTCTTTTTAAGTTCCATGTATATTCTGGCTATCAATCTTCCATCAGATGTGTAGCTAATGATGATTTTTCCCCTCTCTATGGGCCTCTTCTTCGCTCAATTTATGGCTTCTTTTGTGGTATAAAATTTTTTTAGTTTAATGAGGTCCCATTTGTCAATTGTTGACCTTAATTCCTGGGCAACTGAAATCCAATTTAGGAAGTCCTTTCCCGAACCTGTATCTTGTAGGTGCTGCTTTTGTTCTCTACTAACACTTTCAGTGTTTTAGGTTTTACATGGAGGTCTTTGATGGATTTGAAGTTGACTTTTGTGCAAGATGATATATAAGAGTATAATTTCATGCTTCTACACGTGGAGATCCAGTTTTCCCATCACATTTCTTGAAGATACTTTCTCCTCCAGCGTGTGTTCTTGGCACCTTCATCCAATACTGGGTAGCTCCAATTATGTGCACTCATGTTTGGGTCTTCTATTTTGTTCCAATGATGTGCAAGTCTGTTTTTGTGTCAATACCATACTGTTTTATGACTGTAGCTCTGTAATATAGTTTGAGATCTGATATGGTAATGCTCCCAGCACTGCTCCTTGTGCTCAGGATTGCTTTTATTATTTGGGATCTTTTGTAATTCCATATGAATTTTAGGATTGTTTTCTATTTATGTAAAGAATGTCATGGGGATTTTGATTGGGATTGCAATGAATCTATAGATTACTGTTCATAGGATGATCATTTTCACAATATTAATTCTACCAATCCACGAGCACAGGAGGTCTTTCCACCCTGTGATATATTCCGCAATCTCTTTCTTCATAGATTCAGTGTTTTCATGTAGAGGTCTTTAATGGCTTTGGTTAGGTTTATTCCTAGATATTTGAGGCTATTGTGAATAGAAGTTTCTTTGCGCAACAGGTGGAGACTATTACAAAGTTTCACAGCTGGTCAAATGCAGAGTATAAATGTCTGTGAGGTACCCGGCCCTAAATTACAAATCTACAATGCAACCTCTACACCTAAGGCTCAGGGATCAGAGAAGAACAGGGGGAAGAAAGAAAATTAATGCATCTCTCAACTATCACCAATGAGGCTTCTTCATGCAACAAATGGTGATTAACACATAAAGCCACAACTGGCCAAACTGCAGAGAATAAGAGACTGAAGGGTGCTTATCCCTGAATAGGACATCTGTGTCAAACCTCTGCAACCCAAGGCTCAGGAACCATTGTGCAAAAGCGGTGGAAAGATTGTAAGAGCCAGAGGTGGTGGATGAGCACAAGGAAACAGTGTTCCAGACAGCTGGGAAGTTACTCATATGAACTTAGAGCAATTATAATGCATGCACAAGACCCACGCAAGTTCAAGGCACACAGAATCCCAGCATAGATGTGGGGAAGTAGGTAAGAAGCCCAAACCTTAGCTGACAGATTATTGATAATCAATAACTACTGGGAGAAGGAGAGAGTTGGTTTTCTCTAAGAATGGATGGCTGCATACCAAAGGACATTTGGGGACACAAACTTGGCAATAGACCTTAATATGTATATGCAATCCAGAATCGGGGGAGCTATAAGAGGATTACAGGGGTATAAACATGATCAAAATATATTGTATGAAATTTGCAATACTTCAATAACAAAACAGAACAAGATAAAAGGAAGAAGCATGATTGGATAGGGTGATTTGACATGCTGATTTGACATGCAGACTTGGCAGTTTCTGTTAGCCAATAAGCATCTTCCGACACTGATTATTAGGGGAGCTGAACAGAAATGACCAGGCCCTAGGGTTTGTATAATGCTAAGTCACTGCCTATGGCCCCAGAGGAACAGTATGGCCTAGGGCCAAAAGCCAAGACAGATTCTGAAGGCACTTACAGCTGGTGCTATTAACTAACTGTACTACTTGCAATTACATGTCAAATTTTTTTTCAGGGGTAATTACAACAGTATCTCTGTTATTGTCTAAGTGAGAATTTCCTAATTATTTAGTGAGGGTAGAATAACTTCAGAAGTTATTGTTTGGGAAATACAACACAGTAAGCTTATAAAAAAATTCTATTAGAAATAACACAAAAATTTAGCAAGGTGACTAGATAAAATCAAATATATAAAATCAATAGGATTTTTGCAATACCAATAAATATATAGAACATAAATAATAAAACTAAACCTTTTAATTGGAAACAAAATATATAAAACCCTTAAAAATCAGTATGGTATTGACACAGAAGTGATCAAACAGTTCAGTTATTCAGCAAATACCCAAAAAAATCAGAAACAGAGATTCAAACAGATATTGAATCATATTCATAACAGCACTGTGCAAAAAGCTAAAAACTCAAACTAACTCAAGTGTCCATCAATGGATGAACTGATAAATAAAATATGGAGAGAGAGAGAGAGAGAGAGAGAGAGAGAAAGAAAGAAAGAAAAGAGAGAGGGAGAGGGAGAGAGATTTTGACACACAGCAAAGGATGATAACACTATACTAAGGTAATTAATACTTTTCATTGCAACTGACAAAATGAACTGATATTTACAATATATCAATAATTCACAAAAACTATGAGAACAAAAAAAACCACCTCAGAATTCAAATGGAAAAATGACTGACTATAAATAGAAAATTAAAGAATGAATCCAAATGGCCAATCACATCCAAATTCCTTCCATCTGACCATGCACATTTGTTTCTCTTTACATCAGAAAGAAAATGGAGTCTATTTTTCTTTTTTTTGAATCTACACAAATTGTGTCTTTTTCTCTGGAGTCAGGCTGGATGTCACGTCACAATGAAATGTGACAGCAGAAGTGTCATTCTAGGACTTCTGACCCTCGGCATTAAGAGGACTAGCAGCTTCTCTTTTAGCCTTCTTGGAATCCAGCTGTCATGTTATATCAAATCCAAGTTATGCTGACGAATGATTAAAGGCCATATGAGGAAATATCATAGAGGACATGGATGCTGGTCAATCCGATACCAGTCAAAATCCAGGTTGGATGTTGGGGGTCTTGGTCCCACTCTTCAATGAACACTGCTCATGAGTTACAAATGCACTTGTAGATGAGAGAGTGTACTTTAAAATACAGTGAGAGGCTAATTTACGTGCCCAGATTTTATTATTTATTTGTTTGTTTATTGGGTGTATATGTGTATATATATGTGTGTGTGCGTGTGTGCGTGTGTGTGTGTGTATGTGTGTGTGTGCCTGTGGAAGTCAGAGGTCAATGTTAGATGTCTTCCTCTATTGTTCTCCATCTTATTTTTGGAGACAAGTAGCTCACTGAACCTGGCATGCACATTTCGGCCAGGGAGCCGTTAGGATTCTCTAGTCTATCCCCTCCAGTGCTGAGGTTACCAACATGTGCTGCTGCACCCTAATTTTTATATGGATACTGAGGATCCAAAGTCAGATCTTCATACTCACACAACAAGCATTTCATCTACTGAGCCATTTCCCTAGGCCCCTCAGTCAAGACTTAAAAGTTGCTTGCAGGTGAAACTATGTAAAGAACAAAATGATGAAAGCTGAATGGAAGACAACAAAAACTGCCAACAAAGCTTGAATAACAGATCCTGACATGTCCTTAAGGAATACTTGGGGATTTTCAGGTGTGAAAACTGTATTTGTTTAAGCAAAGGCAACACCATCTCTCTCATACCCATTTTTATTTATGTCATAGCAGAAGGAAGATCCAGAGCTATAATTTTCAAAACTGTACTCTCACATTCCCTAAGGCTACTTCAGAATGCCATGGCCGCTTGGCTCCATCATTGAGGGGAGAGCATGTGCCAGAGGAGAGCTGCTCACCCCAGAGCAGACAGGAAGCAGAGAGAGACAGAATCAGTAAAAGGCTAAAGGCAAGATAGGCCAGCAGCCACCCTAAGTAACGTCCTCCCTCCCACACTCACAGTGTGCTGTGCAGTACTCTTCACTTTCCCTCACTGCCATGTGTGCTGCTTCTGCTCTTTATGATTCCTTTGTAAGACAGGTGGAGAAGGCGCCACTTTCCCTGAAGCTTAAGGCAGAATGATTATAATCATAGGATATAAATGGAAATAGGGTGCATTTGAGGCAGAGGTGTCCAAAACAGCTCTGTGATGCTTCCCAAACAAAAAGATGAGGGCCAGCAAGATGGTTCAGTGGGTGAAAGCTTTTGCCACCAAGCCTGACAGACCTGAGTTCAATCCCTGGACTCATGGTAGAAGAGATTGGACTCCCTTAAGTGGTTCTGCAGACTCAGAGCAGAGAAAGCAAGGCAATGATCAGCCCCAAACAGCAGACATATTGATTGAATGCAAAGAAAAGGTTTAAATCCCCTTCCTCCCTTTCCTTGTTGTTGATTAATCCAGAGGGTGCAATCCTACACCTCATCTAGTCTTAGCTGTCCCTCTATTGCTTGTGTTTGTTTTTGTCTCAATAAGAACACTGTGTGGGTTCTTCATCTTCACGATTTACAAAGTTACATCCTGTTTATTTTAAAGCTTATCAGGGACATGACCTTGCAGGCAAGTTTGCCTGTGGATAAGTTTCTACTCTAAATGTCTAATGTGGGTAAGGGGTTTATTTAGACTCACAGGCCTTAGCAGGGTCTAGTGTTTTCTGTTCTTTTGTAGATGGACCTAAGCTGGCTCAAGGCACTTTTGAAAATGACCCATCAGATTTTATTTCTTAAACTATATAATGCTATAAACATCTTTCTAGAATATACAACATAAATTAAAAATTTTTAAACTAAAAAGAAATCAATAAGAATTCTGTATGCAAATGAAACATAAAATCTGAAAGTGTTCCTGCATATTATTTTTAAATATTATTTTAATAAGAACCATCAGTTACCTAGGAATCAAGCTAACTATGAAGCATAGAATCTCTATAAGAAAAAAGCTAGAGAGGGCTGGAGAGATGGCCCAGCAGTTAAGAGCCCTGGCTGCTCTTGCAGAGGATGGGGGTCAGTTTCCAGCACCCACTTGGTGGCTATACCTGTTGAGAGCCCATGAACTTGAAACTGAGGTACCAAGGTTGCCCTCCAGGGCAGTTCTCCATGTAGAAAAGAATGAGAGCTTAACAAAGAGTCAACAAAGATTGAACAGGACAAGGAAAACAGATGAAGAAAAGAATCTGTCCTGAGAAGGACTGAGGCAAGGCTTGTAGAAAGGCCAAGCCTTTTCTTTAAAGAGAAACTTTAATTGTGGGCAAATTTACAAGAAGAACCATTTTCGTACCCTCAGATCATACAAAGGCAGATGACAGTCTGAAAGGTATACACACTTGAATACTGATGAACTTTAGGGTAAGAGAAGCGCAAATGTACGATTCTTGCCAGAAACAGCATTTGCCACACACCCTACCTGTGTTATATGTGGAAGCTCTTCCAGGCAGACAGCCTAAGAGGACTGGAAGCTCCTCATCTGTTGTCAAAAGGGCTCTCTTGATTTTGAATGATGAGTGATGCTGGTGCCAGGAGGTACTGCTGGATGTAGTAACTTCCCAAAAGCTAGCGGAGGAAGAATGCTCACTACTAACTCTCCCTTCCTAAGGCTGGAGTCCTGAGCGGCAATCTTGTCCTTGAATAGTGGAAAGCAACAATCCCAAGTTATTCGCTCCTGAGAACGTACTCATGGATGCACGTAAGAGACATCAAGGCTTCTGTGGAAAGGGAAGCCTTGGTCAGATGTGAAAACGGAATGTGTCCCCCCCCCCCCCCCCCCCGCTTCCACACAGATCCAGCCATAGATGTGGAAATCCTGCTGATTAGATAGAGTGTTTGAACACAGTCTCTGTCAACTGACGGAACACTGCTAAGTGATGCAGATGGGAGACAATTCATAGAAGGTCAAGTCAAAACATAAACGAAAGGACACATGCTAGTACTCCACAAGGAAGAGGGACTGCACAACAGAAACAAGACCTGTAATAAAGTAACAAAGGATCAAAACCTGTAACCGCCTATGGTATGGAGATTTCAGAATGAAAAAACACTACATTACCTAAAATGTCTAGTTTCCCACAGGAAATTATGATTCCATGTAAAAACACAACAGATTAATACTTTACAAGCACAAAAGCAATTTAGAGCAGCTGATTTTGAGTATACTCAGATACTCCAGATGTATTTAGCAAAGTGTTCTAGTTTCTCTCCCTGTTGCTATGCTAAAATACATTGCAAAAACAACTTAAAGGAGAAAAAGCGAATCCTGGGAGTCAAGGCAGCAGAAGCATGAAGCAGCTGCTCACTGCATCTGTAGATAACAGAGCGCGAACGCATGCATGCGGCCCAATCTCTCCACTTACACAGTCTGCGATCTCAACCAGGGAACGCCGCACCTCCCATAGATACGTCTTTCCACCTCACATGAGACCCTCAAGGTAATCCCACAGGCATGTCCAGAGGTCCTTCTCTCCAGTGATTCTAGATGCTGTTGAGTTGACAACACTAACCATCACAGCTCGTCCCTCAACTTAATACCCAAATGCCTCGCATTTAAGCTACACCCTCTACCTCTTATTCCCGCAGGTTCATGACCATGTTACAGTGTTGAAACACATCCATGCCCCTCTGTTTCCCGATTGCGGATATGATGTGACCCGTCACTTCAAGCTCCTGCTTCCTTGACTTTCCTTCCCACCACTGAGGTGTGTACCTTGAACTTGAGCTAAAATAAACCCTTTTCGCCACTGAGTTGCTTTTGTTAGAGTATTTTATCACTGCAACATGAAAAGAAATTGAGACACAAAGATTTCAAAGTAGCTGCTGATAAATATGTTCAAAGAACAAAAGAAATCCACGTACAAAGAATTTACTATACAAAATATAGTAAAAAGAATCAGCAAAGACTTTCAATAAGGTCAGAGAATTTTGTTTACAAAGAATTAAATAGAAGTTCTTGAGTTTAAGAGTATAATAACTAAAATTTACTGTAAAGTTTACTCATTTGTATACTCAAAATTGAGAAGGAAAAAAAAAAAAAACCCAAACCAGGGGACTTAATGACAGATCAACAGGAATTACACAGTCTGAAAAACAGAAACAATACCGACTGAAGAAAGGTGACTATCACTGACAGACCTTAGGGACAACATCATCTATACTAACATACCTACAGTGAAGGGCCCCTGAGAAGGAGAGAGCAAAACAGGAGAAGATATTTGAGGAAACAATGCTGAAAATCCTCCTAAATTCAAAAGAAAACATAAATCTATACAAAAAAACTCAATGATTCCCAAATAAAATGAACTCAACTATCTCCAACTGTATTATCCAAGGCATATGCTGTCATAGGAAACATAAGGAAACAAAAGAAAAGAATGACCATTCTTCTTAAAAGTCAGTAAGGTAGAATTTGCACACAGAACTTATACACAACAGAAAGAAGCCAGCCACATGCCAATACCTTGCTGTGACAATGAGAAATGTTGTGTTTTGTTGGTACTACTAAGAAGAAAATACAGATATTCTGCAAACAGCTAGAAGTCTGATCATCCAAATAACCATGTACACTTTCGTCACACACATAGAGGTCTCAAATGTTGATGTAAAAAGAACTGTTACTTCAAAGAGGACAGGAGATATTCTATTCTGGAGCCAAATGACTGACCATGGCTCAGGAACACAGATTTAGGTCAACCTAAATTCCATGTCCAACATGGTAATGGTTTGGTGAAATTTTTATAGTAACAGAACAAAGAAAGCCATAAATCAGGATGCTTTTCAGATACACTGGGAGAGACATCACACAGGCAGAGAAACCTCTGTTACAGGCCTCAGATGCTATCTGTCAGCACTCTTAGCTTTGGGGTTGGCGGAAGCTAGTGGTCTCCTAAATAATGCATTCCAACGGAAAACTAGTGCTCATTGTACATTCCAAAGGACTTAGCTAATGGTCACAAAGCTGGTAGGTCATGTACAGAGGAGGGCAATAAATGACTATTAGGGGAGTAAAAGATGGTCCAAGATAATCTGATTCTGAACACACAACATTCCAAAGTCCCCCAATCATTGAAGTTCTAATCAGTTAATCATCTTGCAGAAGTTTCCATTTGAAAGTGCAGCTTCTTTCTAGGAACTTTCATCAATGCAAGTCTATAAGATATCTAAAATTTCATCTAACACAAAATCTAAAACAATTAGAAGATGCAATGTTCTCTCTATTTGGTCCAGTGTGAGCTTCCTCAGTCCTTTGAACAATATTCTCTAACAATATCATTAACAAAGATGGAAAACCATTTTGGATAAAGGAAAACTAGAAAATACAGAACAGTCGCATAAACACATGAAATCCATACCAGGCAAGATATTAAGAGCACACTGACCTGGCAGTAACAGTCTTGGTTACACCCTTATCTAATATCTTAGAAAAACTCCCTTATTATTTCTTCTCACAGAGCTTCTTTCTCATTCATAAACTTCTGTGTCCATATCTGATTTTGGATGGAACTGAAACCATATAATTTACGAATGAGGGAGTATAATATTTTAATAGCCCACTTTGTTAGGTGGCTTGGGAGCCCAAGGTTTACTTTAAGGATTAAAAACAAGCACAGCATTCCATAAGGTCTTCCTTGTAGATTTGCTTACAGCATATTCCCAAAGCACCTTAGTAGTGTTATGTAGTATTTACTTTCTGACTGTATGTCAGAAAGTACAGGAAAGTATTTGTTGTTGACAAAATTCCTATGCTGATCTTTGTTCCTGACTTCCACCTTTGGCTTCTTGGCTTCCACATTTTATCTTATGTTAATGGTGGCTAATTTGTGGTTACTTAAAACAACAGGCTTAGTCTAGAAGGCAGCATGTTTAATTTGATCTTTTTCAAAAAACGGACTTCTTTCAGGAGGCCTTAAAGCAAGGCTTTGAACCACAGTCATATCTCATGTGACCCCCTATCACACATTACTAAAAGCCACATTGAAGACTGTGTTGGCTGCTCTTGCTGCTCTTAGCAAGGTATTATAAGAAAAAGATGAGCTAAGGCAAAAATATGCCAATCTGCAAGCAGAGAAGGAAGAGGATAGAGAATCCAGAAATTTGAGCCCCAGAGCCTGGAAAAGCCAACTGCTTCTGCACCCCAGACAACATAAGATCTACTGCTTCACCACTAAGTCCTAAATTTTGACAAGCCAAATGCTCTGTATTTTCATTTCTGTGATTGTGTCACTCTAGTTTCTGGGACTGATTTAGTTAAGGTTAGAGCTAGAGCACTCTAAGAAGGATATCTAAAAATACAAAGGGTTGAATAGCACAGATTTCTAACACTTGCAACAGTCTTGAACTATGCAGTCAGGCACAGACTGTAGCTCATTTTAGTCATCCAGAGACGCTTTTCCCCGTCATCATACCTTACAAGTTGCATTGTAGGGTTAAATGCGGTGACTATGTCGTTCACTTTGTTAGCATCAGAAAGGAGGAAGAAAGGTCCAGGGCAGGCATCACTCAAACATTACATTGATGAGAACTTGACAAATGGCACTTCTTAGTTATATGGGGCCAGAGAACTGTGATCACTTAATTACATTTACCCAAGGAAAGAAGCTTAGATTTTAAGTGACAGCACATCTATCAATCCCTGATTTCTAAATACAAATATAATATTGCAACTACAGCCATTTCTTGTGTAATTTAGATATCTAACCACAGACTTTTACTATGGCCTTCTTCCATTCCTTTCTTTAGCATATGTTAATTCCACAACATGGTGGGTTTCGTTGAATTTTCATACAAATGTATAATATACTACGATCATATTCACTCCCATCACCCTGTCTTGTCTCCGCTGCCTCTTTCTGCTGATCCCTTTCCTCTTCCCAGATAATTTCTCTTCTATAAGTAATGTTGAATAAATGAGTTAATATGTAGGTTCTATATACATATTCCTTATATGGCTGGCTACCCCTAATTAAGCATATATATATATATAAAGGCTCTTTGAGGTCATTTCCAGTTCTTTAGTTTTTAATTAAAGTTTGATTTATAAATAAATAAGCCTATTTATATGAATACACATCCCAAAGACATGAAAATAAAATATTCGTTGACCTTTTGAAACATATTTATGTATTCTGAATATGAGAGAAAATATGAGCTGTTTGTCTGAGTCTGACTTACTTCACTTAACAATGTCTAGCTCTATCCACTTCCTTGTAAGCAACATGATTTTGTTCTTTATGGCTGAATAAAACTTTATTGTGGTTGTATACATCATTTTCTTTATCCATCCATCTAGTGGTGGGCACATAGGCTGATAACTGGGCTAAGGGTGCTGCAATCCCTTGTTATATGCTGACTTTATATTTCTTCATGAATGTACCAAAGAGTTGTATGTTCTAGTCTTCTGAGGAACCTCCATACTGATTTCTATAGTGTCACAGTAATTTACATTCCCACCAACAGTGCATAAAGGTTCTGTTTTCTTGACATCCTTTCCAACATTTGCTGTTTTCTTGTTTTTATTTTGTTGTTGTTGCTGCTGCTGCTGCTGCTGCTCTCAAGACAAGGTCTTTCTGTAGCCCCAGGCTGGCTCTCACGGAGATCCTGTTCCCCAGCCTCTGAAGTGCTGAGATTAAAGGTGTGTGCCACTGCTTCAAATGTTTGTTGTTTTCTAGATTGCAGTAATTCTGGTTAGGATGAGATGGAATCTCAGCATCATACTTTTACCTTCTTGAAGATGCTTAAAATTTGATAACTTCTGTGATTTACTTTTATACAGATGTTTGTAAATTTACCTGCATGTCTGTCAATATGTACTTTTTGTATTGTATTATTTTTCTATTGCTATATAAGAGATTACTACAAGTTGAGCAGCTTGAAACAACACTTACTAGCTGAGAGTTCTCTAGGACAGAAATTTGGCAGAGCATGCAGGGGCTCCTTTCTCATAATCTGAAATGAGGTTTTTGGCCAGATTAAGTTGTTCTCAGGAGGCCTGGGAAAGAATCTTCTAAGATCTTTCCTTTTGTTGGTACAATTTGGATCTTTGGAATTGTGTGACTTGGATCACTTTTTTCTTGCTGCCTGCCACTTAGAAGCCTCTCTCAGCTCTTAGAGGTCACCCTCAGGTCCTTCCTAGTTGGTGTTCAGCACATTGATACATGCTTTTGAGATTATCCAGAGACTATCTTTCTGGCTTTTTCATCCATATAAATAAGATCAGTAGCATCAGTCTGAAATGCCTTAATTCTTTGAAAGTCGTCTCAATATCTGGAGCAAGGTAAATATTTGAGTACACACTGATGGTTATCAAACTGAGTTTGTCTAAAGGAAACATTCAATTATATTTCCAGCATCCAGTACAATGACATGTAGAAAATACATGATAAATATTACTGATTAAGTGAATAAATGTGTATTAGACCTTTAGTCTGTTGCTGAAGATTCCACTGTACATGGAATGAAATTAAAGAGGAAAACCAAATGGCCAATATATAAAGCAAAAGGGTGATTAGCTCAGTAGTATTCAGGAAAATGCAATCTTAAATCAGAGATATATAATTTTATGCTTGCCATTATGACAAAATGTTAAGTCTCCTACAATCCTAAGAGTTGCTGAGAATACACAGAAATAAACTGTCATGTGTTGATGAATAGAAACTGCTACTCAGATGGAAAAGAGCGCTTGGCAATAGTCAATGAAGAAATGTGCAGTTCGATGAGGAGGAGAAGACAAATAAGTTTAAGGATGTAGACAAAGTGAGCACAAAGAGCTGCTATAATTGTTAAAGAGATCAGCGCCATTCAAGAGAAAGCTCTTGCTCTGCACTGGAATGATAGAAAAGGTGAACTGAGGACAAAAACCCATCCATTGAAGGCTCCAACTTGTGAAAATGTGTATCCACTTGACAGGAGAGAGCCTGATCTGGGAATGCCACTGTATGGGTTCCCTGCTGACCGAAAAGGGGGAAGGAAGGCATCAAACCTCAGTTAAACGTGCTAGAATAAGGATTGATGACAGAACTCAATGGCAGAGTACTTGTCTAGCAAGTGTGGTTCTGAGTTTTAACCCAGCATGCAAAATGAAGCACACCACAGAACACCTTTTCATGTCAAAAGCCTGGACTGAGGTAGAAATCTTCTTTTTCAATGTGTAAAATCACTCTTTTGCTTTATTTTATGCTTGAGTCATATTTAAATTGCGTTCCTGGAACTAGAGAGATGGCTCAGTGCTTAAGAGCACTGGCTGCTCTTCTGGAGGACCTGGGTTTGAGTCCTGGCACCCACATGACTGCTAACAACTGTTCCAGTTCCAAGGGATTTGATACCCTCTTCTGGCCTCTGTGGGCTTTGCATGACATGGGTGCACTTACATACATGCAGGCAAAACATTCATACACATAAAATAAAAATAAGTAAATAAAAATTTTTGGCTTCCTAACTTGAATTAACAGATTAGAAAGTAAAAGTCATGTGATGGAACGGACCTAGTAACACTCCTCTCTCAGCTTGCTCTACCTGCTTTACTGTTCCTGTGTTGATTTATTTTGGGAGGGCAGAACAGTTTATCAGTGAACTCTAGCTCTGTGTTTGGAGATTCAGATATATGATACTCTTAAAAATGGACTTGTATTTCCCATTTGCAGTTATGAAAATATATATCTATCAAAGTGGTTTGAAAATGCCCTAGAAAAAGAACTGATGATATAACTTAATGGTAGAGAATGCATAGCAAGTTCCTACCTCAGAAAACTTATAAGAATTGGTAGTTTGTTCAAGTCAAGATTTAGGTATCTGTGTCTCTTACAATAACACTTTGACAATAGGCATTCAACAAACGGTAATGGTTAACAGGATATTATCAGCAGATGGCACAGAAAGGCACCCTGGTAATGTAAGGTAAGTGTGGAATTCAGCTATACCGAGGAAAGCTGAACTGTGACTGAATAAAAACTTATTCATTAAAATTTTCTTTTTGAGACCTGTACGTAGAAGTGGCATATTAGTATTTTTGTATGAAAAGAATATAAAAGTCTCCATATGGTGTTATATCACAATCCTTTTTACTTTATGAAAAGATTACTAAATATGGTAAGTAATGACACCATAAATATTTCCGGTAAATACTTTACATTTTAAATAAATATAACATAATCTGCTCCAAAAAATTTAAATGGATTTTAAGCTAATGAATCATGAAATACTTTGTTGAGTTACAAGTGAACCAAATGGTCACACTGATTTCAACACCTGGAAAAAGTCAGGATGTGCACAGCTGGCTGCTGGCTTGTCACACATTCCTAAGTTTACAATTACTACTAGTGTTCTCAAACCAAGTCCAATGACAAACAGTTGCAGGTGGCTAAGATGTGCATGTGCAGAAACAGCTTTACTCAGCAAATCTAATAATGTATCAATAATAACATTTATTTAAAAAGCATCAGTGTTTAACAGGGTCAGTTTCTAAACGTTTTGTTAAAAATTACTAAATGCTTAGAACTTCTAATAAAGAATTTATGAATGCTGTTCTCACTTTCAAAGAAGTCAGTAAATCAAAGAACATTTAAGAATACTGTCAAAGAAAAAATTGATCTGTTAAATTAAAATGTAGTTACATGGAGTCTTTTATTCCAGAAATAGCCACATGTTTCTGTAACAAGGGCTGGCTATCCCATGTATGCTCTAGAATGTTATAAACTAGAGGAAATGTAACTTATCTCTCAAAGGAGGAAAAGATTTTATAATTTTACAAAATCACCTTTAAGTATGAAAATTATACAAAAAGTTAAGTTACCATGTTAGATTTAATATTTGTTTTATATCATTGTGTTTGAAATCTTAAGTATATAGAATATTTGTAGATCTTGTAAAGACTGATAAAAATGAATATTTTTATAACACTATTCAGTATAAAAGAAAAAATAATCTGACTATAGCGATATGTATTCCTTGCTGAATAATATCCATCTGTCCCTCAGAGATAATCACTTTTCTCAGTTTTCTCCAATTCATTTTCTTTAGGTATGTATCACAAAAAGCTGTACCCCTAATCAACTTATTGCTATATTTGAACATTCTGAAATTGCTATTAATAAAACAATACTATAGATATTCTGTTTATTCAATATAGTCTTGCTAAGATCCATCCAAGTTCTTGTGTGTGGCTGTTAGTTTTTTGTTGTTGCCATTTGGTTGGTTGGTTTTGGTTTTCTGAAATAAAACTTTGTAGCCCTAGCTGGCCTGAAATTTGCCTTGTAGACCAACCAGGCTAGCCTGTATCTCATAGGGTCCTCCCTTCCTCTGCCTCCTGAGTTCTGGGATTAAAGGTGTATGCAGCCACCATGCCTGGCTCCCCTACACCATTTATTATGTATCTATTTTTATTATGCATCTATTTGTTATTTATTTGGTGTATAAGTGGTTTGCCTGCATGTATGTAAGTGCACCCATAAGTGCAATGCCCATGGAGGCCAAAAGAAGGTGTCAGATTCTATAGAATTGAAGTTAGGAATGGTTGTTAGTTTTCATGTATGTGCTGGGAACAAAACCCTGGTCCTCTGCAAGAGTAGCCAGTTTTCTTAACTTTGGAGCTATCTCTCCAGCCCTTAATTTATGTTTTAATTTTGATGGTAACATCCCATTATGTAAAAGTATCACAATATGTTCATTCATTCTCTTGGTGGGTATTTGGTCTATTCCCAGTTTTTCCTAGTACCTGTTATGAAGAGCTTGTTCAGATTTCTTGCCAGTTTCCCACTGGAGCTGTTTTCTTCTTAATTGATGAATAAGCATTCTTTGAATGTTCTGGACACTAATCTTTATCAGTGATATACTACAAATGTCCTTTCACAGTGGCTTGTCTTTTCAGCTCTTTTATGTCTTTTGATGAATGTATTCTTTATTTTAATGTATATTACATAACTTTTGTTTATTCAAAACTATTTTTATAGTATTATCAAATATGAAGAAGTCTTGCTTTCAGATCCAAAATACTTACGGTAGAAAGTCGGGAAGTGTCATGTTTCTGTCACAGAACATGTGACACAGTATATTTTTACTGAAATTTACTGAATTTCATATGAAAAACTATAACTAAGACAAATAGTTACTTAAATGATTGTTTTGATGGTAGACAATAAATTAGTTTTCTAGATGGTAAATTTGGAGCTGCAAAAGCACATGTCTGAGAACTTTTCTGTAATTGATCACTTAGCTGTTATAAACCACAATGACTATAAGGACACATTTGTAATATTTGAGTTCATAATGAATAGATGTGGTACCTTCTCTTTACCAAAAAGGATATGAACATCAATAGCAAGTTTCTGTATGACAGGAGTAAGGGTGGGAGAAAAAGACTTTTTTTTTTACATCCAACATTTTCTGTAATATGCGAACACTACATCATGAGCATGGATATCTTTATAATGAAACACATAATATTCTTTTAGCTAAACTAAAATTATAAGCATATTACTAAGTTTTAACATTCATATAGTTGAAATCTGTGATTTGTTATAGTGTAGTAGAGACTAATTTTGTTACATCTGCTTATAAAGTTTGAGAGTTTTATAAATGCTCTTGAAAAGATATGAATAAAATAAATTACAGGTGATGAACAATACCAGCTAAAAATGCTCCATTCATCTTAATAATTTGGGGTGGTGGTGGTAGAGAGATGGCTCTTTCAAGGATCTGGGTTCGATTCCCAGCACCCACATGGTAGTTAACAACCACTTGTAATTTCAGTTCCAGGGGATCTGATGCCTTCTTCTGACCTCTATAGGCACTGCAAGACATGGATGCACTCATACATGCAGGCAAAACACTTATACACATAAAATAAGAATAATAAATAAAATATTTTAAAATGTTTTTAGAAGATTTTTAAATGGATTATGGATATTATCATTTCTAAAATAGGGAGGCTAGAATACATCAGGACTAGAATTCATATGTGAACATATGTCCATATATGCAAATTTTGAGCATACAAATTAATTTCTTATAAAAGCAAGACAATTAACAAAGCAAATACTGACGATGGCATTCACTGTGACTGATCTCGTATACGTTTGACGCTTAGACAGCTCTGTGTTAACTTTCTGAGTATTTTCACTTTAGGATATTTATAATGAGTTCAGTTTTTTACACATTCCCAGTGGAATTATTTAGAAAAAAATAGGAAATATATTTTGAAACTTCTTATCTTGCTTTGTTATGGGGTAATGTTTACAACACATCTCATAGTCTCAACTCGTATCCCAATAACAATTTCTAGCTCAATAAGTTAAAGAGAAATTTCCTAAAGGTTAAAGACATTAACATGTAGTATAGATTATAGTCATTCAAACAAGCATAATAAATACAAAGAACAGTACATCTGCATGTTCTAATTCTGAGCAACAACGCACAGATCATTTTTGGTTATAATGTTTGAATGTTGGAAAAGTAATGGATGTTCAGAACACTGCAACATTCTATGTGAGATATGTGAACAGATGTCAAGGAAAATATTAAATCACTTAGGATAAAAATGATGTAAAAAGTGTTATTTCTAACACATACATGTTTACCTCACATTCCAACACAATGTGAATTAATGTTCAAGTTTTCTTCTACAAGCATATCAACCAATCAGAAAACAAACTTGGCTAAAACATGAATTTTGATCTTTCAGTTTTAAGGTTACAGCTGACACAAATTCACAAACTATATGTGTTCTTCTGCAAATGTATCATAATGTTACTTAGAGCCAGTGATAGAAGGATATAGTTCAACAATTGTCTTACTATAAGAAAATAAGCTCTGAATGTTGTAGGCTTGCCTCTTGTAGTCTAATCCAAAAGACAAAAGACAAAATGACCTGTGGGGTATTTTTTCTATTTCAAGAAACTAAATTTCTGATTTGCACTAGGTCTTCACTCATGCCCCTAATCTTGATCCCCAACCCTGATCTTCATTTCACTGCTCTCTCTACATCTGATATCTCTTGTTTAACATATACCCTCATCTCTTTTCCTGTTACCTTGAATTCTTCCTAACCTTCTGACAATCTCTTATTTTTGATGAGTTGTGTACTAGAATCATTCATTCAACATTGCAAACAATATGTAAACAAAAGCTTAACGGTTAAGAGCTGGAGGCCAGCTGACTTCAGTTTGTGTCTTGGTTCTGTAAATTATTAGTCATTGGAGCTTAGGAAAATAAGTCTACTTCTGCTCATCAGTTTCCTCATCTAAGAAAATGTGTTAGAAACACCTACTTAATAGATTATTTGGACGAATGAATGAATTGATCAGGCGATACAAAGAAGTCTTAAGACAATGTTGAACTTGCAATAAGAATCACATGAATGTCAATTACTTTAGTATAATTGCCATTATAAGAGTACCTATGTGCCAAACATGCTGCTATATATTTGGATTGTATTAGTAAACCAGATAGACACAGCTTTAGAGACAGCCTTTTGGGATGCAACCTGTCTCCATTTTTCCTATCCAAGATTCTTAAGTTGACCCTGTACAAAATATCTTGTTCTATGAAAGCTGTCACAGATAATAGTAGGCACAAAATAGATTAGGTTAATCACTTGGAAAGATATACTTCCTGGGCTGGCAGATAATAAAAGCCACTTGACCTTCTAAAGATTTTGCTGATAGTACCATAATCTTACCCTTGATTTGAACATTAATTTTTGTCTACTTCTGCCCCTCTCTATCACTGCAGCATAAAATTTCCTTAAACTAGTGCAACTAGAAGGAAAACTATAACGAAGGTGCTCACTCCAGGAACAGACTTTTTGTTCTGCTTGTTTTATCTTTTCAATTCCAAAAGGGCCTAATTTGGAAGATAGGAAGCTCAAACTCCATGAAGCACCACTGATCACCTTCCATCAAAGAAAAAAAGAAGCCTTTTTTCTTGTTCAAGGCAATAGAGAATTAAGTTAGGGTTATTAAGATACAGAGACAGACAGCCAAAACAGCAGAGGCTGATAAATGTGTACCCCAAACTGAGAATAATCAGGACGAGACCGCTGAGCTCTCAGGCAACCACTGTACCTGCTCTTGATAAGAAAAGGACAACTACAATTATAACTAGAATAAAACATGTTACGTGCTAAGTGCAGATTAAGTGATTTACATAGATTAACTCACTTAATCCTCATAACCTTATAAAGTAGGTACTATTGGTATCTATTTTAAATGTAGAGAGATTCACATCTAGCTCTTATATGGTAGATTTGGATTTTAAACAGGGGAATGGACCAAGAATTAAATAGACCAAAAATATGTTTGTAGTAAGTTTTACAGACTACAAAAGTCCAGACGCCAGGTGGGATAAAAGACTTCAACCAGAGGTAATGAGGGTCAGATACTCTTTTTTCAATGTCAGGCCAATACCTAATTTTTAAGAAATATTTTATTTAGGGGGCAGGGTGTAGTGGCGTATGACTTTAATCCTAGCACTTGGGAGACAGAGGCAGGCGGATCTCTGTGAGTTCAAAGCCACTCTATACATAGTGAGTTCCAGGTCAGTTGGTGCTACAGGAAGATCCTTTCTCAAAAAAAAATTTTTTTTTTTTAATTTAGGGCTGGAGAGATGGCTCTGCAGTTAAGGACCCAGGTTCAATTCCCAGCACCTACATTATTATTTTTATGTGTATGATTGCATTACCTGTATGTATGTAAGTGCACTCATGTCATGCAATGCCCGGAGACAAAAGAAACCATCAGATGCCCCTGGAACTAGCATTACAGACAGTTGTTAGCTGTCATGTGAGTGCTAGGAACTGAACCTGAGTCCTGTGCAAGACCAGCCTCTGCAAGAGCACACAGTTCTCTGACCTGCTGAGCCATGTCTCCAGCCTCCACTATATAACTGTAACTGCCCTGAGGGACTTAGATCATTAGTGAGAGGAAGAAAGAGCAAAGAGGAAGAACAGCACATACTCCCATACACAGTACAGCTGTTGCCCTACACTCGGATTTGGCTTTCAAAGTACTTTTTGGAATTTGTCAAAGGATTAAAGAGCCAAAAAAAAGTTATATGAGAACTAACAAAAATTTGAATGAATTATTATATTATTTTAAGCGATGTGTTTTCTAAGTCTAAAAGCAAAACTCAACAAAAAGAAAAATGTTGCTGCTTTTTTCACAGTAGCTAAGAAATGAAAACTACCTAAATGTCCCTCATCTGATGAGTGGATAATGAAAATGTTGTGCATTTACACAGTGGAGTTCTACTCAGCAGTAAGAAAAGATGAAATCTGCAGGTAGATGGATGGAACAAGAGACTGTTATACTAAGTGAAGTGACACAAACTTAGAAAAGCAAGTGACATACATTCTCCTTCCTTTGCAGATTGTAACACCAATGTTACACCTTGTATGTGAGTAGGAAAATGGAAAGGAAACACGGAGGTAAAGGGAAAGAAGGAGCCAGGAAGAGAGGATAGAAGGGAACAGATGTGGGGGGTGGGGAAGCGGCTGGGAGGGGAGAAGAAAGGAACTCATGTGGCAATTGACAAATTGACCAAAGTATAATATATACTTAGGGTGGAAAGATAAGTTTAAGATGTTTATTATGGTGCATTTAGATGCATATATACATATGTTTGTATATATATATACAGATGTGAATATGTTAAAAATTAAATAGAGCTCATAAGAGTATAGACTGGAAATGGGACATCTATCTCACAGCCACACCCGAGGCTCAGGGACCATCGTGGAAGAAGAGGCAAAAAGATAGTAAGAGCCAGAGGTCAGGGAGGACCAGCGAAAGAGTGTCATGTGGAATGACAGAACCACTGCTCTCATGAACTCACAGCAGCTCTGGTTGCCTGAAAAAGACCTGCAGAAGATCAAGCCAGTCAACATTCCGTCATGGAGGTGCAAAGCATTCACAAACCCCTACCCCTAACTGACGAGTTACCGAGAGTTGATGGCTTCTAGTTGGGGGTGGTTAGTTCTCTTTAGGATGTGGCGATGGCCCCACGTCCAGGAGCCTATGGGCAGCACAAATTGGACTCAGCTGGTTATTAAAAAGAAAACATGAAGTTGGGAGGGGTGGAAAGGTGGGGTGATGGGACCTAGAAGGAGTAAGGGGGGATAGTGGGAGTGAATATGATCCAAATACGGTGTATGAGATTCTCAAAATTAATACAAATATTTTCTTTAAAAGAAAACAGAGTATAGGCTGAAATATTCATTATGAGTATTGCTAGGAAATAGAATTATAAGCAATTTTTATTTGTTCTCTACATTACCTGAAGTTTTAGGTGGCATATATATTGCTATAAGAATAAGAACAAGTTTATTTTTTATAAAAGTTTAAAGAAAATAGAGATTTATACAAAGTCTTGTATCCCATAATTTATGGCAGAAACAAAGCTTTAGTTATTCTGGCATGAATTTCATTTTCAGAAACTATAACAAGACTTAACAAAAACTGACTTCTAATAACAGAATTAATTTCTCTATTAACTTTCAGGATGCTATGATAGTATATGGTAGAGTTAATCATGTAATAGATTTTAAATTGTCCCAATTTGTATCAATTAAGTCTGAACATTATTATTTTTAATAAAGTAATCTTTTTCAGTCTTTTTGAGACAGGGTCTCCCTGAAGCCCCAACTGACCTAGAACTTGCTATGTAGACTAGGCTGGCCTTGAACTAACAAAGATCTGCCTGCCTGTGCTTCCCAAGTGTTGGGATTAAAGGCGTGTGTCACCAAGTCCAGGCTTAATAAAGTAATGCCTACATACTGCCTACAATGCATTCTTCACTATAACAGTGAGAATAAAAGGTTAAAAAAAAAGGCACTTTTTTATACATTAACTATTTCACAATTCAAACCTCTCACCAAATCAAGCTGCCATAACCCAACAGTAATGATTTTTGTTAAGTTTCCAGTCCAGAATCTTGGTAACATAAACGTACTGCTTCAAATATTTTATTGTTTTATGCATTTTGTATAATAGATCCTAATTATGACCCCTCCGCCCATTCGTACCCACCTTATAGCCCTCTCCCACCAGATTCCACGAATTCTGTCCCACATGTTAAGGCCTATCTAGTTCAGCATTTGTACCCAGATGTCCGTCTGTGCAAGATCATCCCCTCGAGTCTAGTCATCTAGAGCCACTTCCTTAAAGAAGTTCTGCTTTCTGTAGCAATCAGCTTCCACTAGTTCCTTTGCTAAAGTTGGGGGCCTGCTGCCCATTCCCCCAGTTCTATGCTGGGTTTCTGTCTGATTGAGTCAGCATGGGTCTTGTGCATGCTGTCACCACTGTTGCAAGTTCATATGAGCAGGTTCCCAGAGGCCTGAAAACTCTGTTTCCTAATATTCACAAACCAACCCTGGCTCTTACATTCTCCCTGCCCTCTCTCCCACAATGGTCCCTGAGTCCTGGGTGGGTGATGTTTAATATAGGAGTCCTATTCAGGGACATGCACCCTCTCAATGGGAGGGAACTCATGGTTGGCACTGTAAATATAGCCAAATACAAAAGGCTGGAAGATCCTAGAGAAAGCCCTATCTCTGTCATTTCTCTAGACAAATGAAATTTCTTACTGTATGCTAAATATGGATCCCTATATTTACAGACAAGTATACCGTATACCAATCATCAAAGAAGCTTCCTTTTACAATGGACGGAGACTATTACAGAGTTCCACAACTGGTCACACACAGAGAATATATGTCTGAGAGATGCCCATCCCTAAGTGACATACCAACAGTAGAACCTTTACATAGACCTAAGGCTCATAGTGGAACAGGGGGCAAAGAGAATAATAATACGTAACATACACCCCTCAACTCTCACCAGTGAAGTTTCTTCATACAACAGAGTGCAGTGGACACAGAAGGCCACAACTGGCCAAGTTTTAGAGAGTAAGAGACTGCTTCAAATGTCTGTTTTCACCAAAGGTGATGCTCTTATTCTATCATGAACAAAGTAGGTACTTTTGTATAATGAGAATAGGTTTTTCTCCTTCACACAAATTTGAAGACTCCTGTTAGAAATTTAAAAATCACCAAGAGTTAGTTAATTTTACCTACATAGGATTAAACCTATAATTGTCATTTAATGATGACAATGCTAACTGACAGCTAACATGTTTGGGTGCCTCTTATGCTTCAGAGATCATGTTGAGAATTAGATTTTTGCCTGCCTTTAAACTGCAGAGGAAATTTAGGTTTTAAGATTCTGCCTAGTACTGAATAAAAACCTACATTTGATTGCAAGCAGAGTAGCATGTAACTATGCATTAAATATTTTTGCCAAATTTAGTCACAAATAATGATAGGTTAAATAGAAATATTTGAAAAGGTAGCAAAATGACTCAAGATCATAAAGTTATGGTGTTTTACTGCCTAATAAAGCATGTTTACAAACTATTGAGACTCAATAGCATGCAAAAATACTCAGAAAATAGACTCATATCAAGCCAAATAAATAGACCATTCCCATTCTATTAGGTACAGATGGGACTCCAACAAATGCTTCTAGATTTTCTGGTTGCAAGCAAATATAGATGCTTCTGGGTGTGGTGACACACACACCTGTTTGTCATAGTGACTTGGGAGGATGAGATGAAAAGATCACTTGAACTTAGGAGTTTGAGACTACCCTGAGGAATACTGAGAACTTGTCTCCACATAGCACAGCACAACAAACATGAGAATGCAAAATAAAGATACTGCTTGAATTATGGTGAAGATTTTAAATCCAAATATGCTTAATACACTTAATCTGCTGAACATTATAGCTTGGAAACAGTGTACTGTAGAATATGGGCTGTTCACTCCCACGATAGTGAGCTGTTCTCACTGCCACTGCCCAGCATAATAGGAGTGTTATACTAGATGTGGTTAGTTCAGGACAACATCAAAATTCAAAATCAGCTTCTACTGAATGTGCACAGCTTTCATACCAGGATAACGCTGGAAAAGTGTAAGTTGTCATAAGTAAAGAACTGTCTGTTTTAGGATTTAAAGTCAGGTGTGGTGAAGTACACTCTAACCCTAGCACTTGAGAGGGTGGGGTAGGAGTGTTGCCACAAGAAGACCCTGTATCAAACAAACAAACGATAAACTAGGTATTTAGGAAACCATTTCATTGAACTCTCTTTGAAGGTTCTTGGCACCTAAGAAATAAATCTGTATAAAGGCAAAAACACAAGTATCCTTGCTACATTTATGCTACTTTACATGACCTATTACATTCCTATAATCCTTTAAGGTTCCGAGTTTATAAATCACAGATTTTAAAGTTAAGACCACATAGTCCATTAAGTTCATTTTTTTTAAAGGAGGAAATGTACAAAAGGCCCAGAGATGTTGGAATAATTTCTCCATGACTATATTATGAATTAGTACCTGAGTGGAAGTTACTTTCTAGCTTCCTTGATATCAAATCCCAAACTTACTATTCCATAATGTCTTCATTATCTTTATCTCTCCATATAAGAATTCTGTATCCCCAAGCAAATACTTATCACCACTCATCCACACTGAGGAAGTTAAGTCCAGACATATTCTTGTGTGTGTGTGTATGTGTGTGTGTATGTTTCTGTGTATGTGTCTGTATGAATGTAAAGTCAGAAGAGAATCCTGGGGGGCAGTCCTCAGGTTCTGTCCACCTTTTCTTGTGAGACAGGTTCTCTCACTGGCCTGGAACTTACCAAGCAGTGAGTCCCAGAGATCTTACAGTCTCCACCTTTGCGGTGCTGGGACTCTCAGTATGCACTAGCATGAGGCTTTTTTCATGTGAGTTCTAACAGATCCTAGGGTTTGAACTCCTCCTGCCTTCAAGGCAAGCACGTTACTGAGATATCTTCCCATCCCTGTGTCCAGGCATATTCCTAAATGAATGATTGCTTAATAATTACCCTAACTATACATTGGTCAGGTGTAACTGCAGAATAAACCCTCTTCTACTGTAGAAAGTATAGATTATTAGCTGCCTTATGTACATCGTAAAGGACTCTTGGTTACTGATTTATAATTTATAATACACTTTCACATATTATCCTAGCTGAGACTCTTAACCATTTTAAATATAAATATGTGTATATATCTTATTAAAGTATAATTTTTAAACAATAAACCAAAGGGTACTCATTTAAAATGAAAGGTTTGTAGAGTTTTTAGTTTAGTTTTGCAAGAACAAAAACAGTGTTTGAAAACATCTTGATCATGCTGTCCAAGTGACTTCTAAATATGTACGTTTATACTCTCAACTTCGGTCAGAGAAGCTTCTTTTCTACCGTGGATAGTGGTTATGTAGAAACTCAAAACTAGTCCAAGTGTGGAGTATAAGAAATTGTGAGTGCTCAAGAGCTCAAGTGCTCAGCATACCAACCTCCCCCGATCCAGGGCTCAGGTAACATTGTGGAAGGGGAGCAGAAAGAATGTGAGAGCTAGTGGACGGGGAGGAGAGCTGTGAAATGATGGTGGTGGAGCATGGCATGGATGTTGCACATATTAGCTCACAGCAGCTGTTGCTACCTGCACAAGATCAAGCCCATTAAAATTCCAGCAGATGGAGAAGCCCACAAGCTTGACCCCTTGTAGAGGAGCTATTGGCAGTCAATAGCTGCTAAAGAACAAAGAGTCATTTTCCTTTGGGGAAGTGACTGTTGGTAGGTTGTCCATGCCCCAGTAAATGGCCCCAGACCCATGTGCATATGGGCAGCACTAATTGGATTCAGGGGGTATTAATAACAATAAAAATTATGCCTTTGTGCTAGGGACGAAATGAATCAATTGTAATCAGTTTCTGTAAACGGGGATTCAAAAAGGGCTTGATTGGAAGACTCATAAAGTTGCAAGTAATCCCAGGTAGAGTCTAAGGTCATTGGAAGGCTACATTGAGGCTGAGGAATTGCTTCTAAGATAGCCTACTTACCTAGCCCTTCGTAGATAGCCTGTTGGCAATAGTTCTTCAGTTCCTAGCCACACTGACCTTCAAAAAAGCTCCTTGAGTGTGCTCCCAACAGGTCAGCTGGCTTCCCTAAATTCAGTAAGTTTAAAAAACAAACTCACAAAGCCCTGCAAATCATTACTGAAGCTAAAGTAGAGAACATTTCCATCATCCAAACAGTTCCTTGGAGTATCTTTGCCATCAAACCCTCCACTCTGGGTGCCTAGTAACCATGCAAAGCTTTCCATGAGTTTTGAATGGTTTGTATTTTCCAGAACTTTTTGTAATTGGCATAGTATGTGGCTTTCGTGTATGCTTCTTTGACTCAGCATGATGCTCTTCAGATGTGTATCTGTTGTTCATGTCCTAGTCAATGATTCCTTTTTATTGCTAGGCAGTTTTCTCACTATATTACTATACCACAAACATGATTATTAATTGAACTCCATCAATAAAAGATTTGTTGACAATGAATTTTCTCTGTTATGTAAGTACCTATAATATCCTCAGATACTACCTTATCTTTAACAGAAAAGCATTTCATAACACCTGAGTAGCAGAATATTCAAAATCTTGGAGACTCTCAAAGGTCACCTTAGAACTACAAACTCAGAATCCAGATTTTTAATATGGTTATGACTAAATTGTATGCACATCAAAGTACAAAAAATAAGCATTGGCTTATAAATCTATAATACATACTGCATATTAAAAAATGTGTGAACACATGTGTATGGATGTCTACAGAATCAAGCCTAACATATTCAGGTTTTTGACTTTCAGAAAATTATTATTGGTATCTAGAACAAACATCAAAATATAGAGTCATATACACGTTAAAATTCTAATTGCTACTTTAAAATTGTCTTCTCTCAGTATAAAATAGTTATTATTTTAAAACCTGGGTGTATAAAATGATTTTTAAAAGTTCCTTGTCAAAGCATTTTCCAAAAGAGCCAAGGTAGCACAAATAAAATCTGTTGTGTCTTCTCAACAGAGATGCACCAGTGATTACCAGAGATTAACAGATGATCGTCTTCATGCATGTGATCAACAAGACCAAAAGGTCACCACGGTTTTAGTTTACTATATGCTATGAAATTTGTGCAGCAGGCCTTCTTAGCATGGGCTTTCATTGTCATCCACAGCTCTAATCAACAGCTGAGAACTTAAATTACAAATCATTCCCTTCAGTACCTATTCAGATTTGCCCTACAGATATCTGGAGCACCAAGATTCTTTCTTCTGTGTGGAAAAAAAAAGACATTTTCAAAGCCAGAGTTAATGGATTTATATTGTATTTTTAAAATTTGCTATAAGTATCACAAATAGCATTTTATTGCCAAACTCAACCATTTAATCATATAATCTCAAGGTTATAGCCATTCTGTGTTTCTAAGACTACACTTGCAATTAAATTATATTTATGTAATTAATATCTTAGATTAATTTTTATAATTTTCCTTATTTAATTTTGTTGATTACAAGTTGCTACTTAAGGCTAAATAAAGCCTTAAAATAAATAAAATATTTAAATCTCTTGTTCATATTTGCTTAATCAATGCTAGCCTAAAATAGCAATTTCTTATTTCAAATAAACTTCTTCACGAATTTCTTGATTTACTTTGTATTTTTTATAGAAATGCAAGCTCTAAATATGTTTTTGAACTCTAAATGAGTTTGAACTCTTTTGATCACATTATTACATATTCTTTACAAGAGGTAACAATATGCAAAATATTTGCTCTGTATTTGGGGATTTTATTTATTTTTTTTATTTTATGAGTGTATTGACTGCATATATGTAAATGCACCCATGTGGTACAATGCCTACAGAGGTCAGAAGAGGGCGTCAGCTCCCTTGGAACTGGAGTAACAGTAACAGTTGTTAGCTGTTGGGAATCAAACCTAGGTCCTCCACGAGAGTAGCCAGTGTTCTTTACTGCTGAGCTGTCTATCCAGCCCTTATTTTGGGATTTTAATGAAAAGATCCCATATACAGAAAGAAAATTATTTAAAAAATCATTCCTTCATTAATAAATATTGTATTCTCCATTTACATAAAAATAAAGTAAGTCTTCTCAGAAGCCTCATAAGAACTATTCACAGATTAGTTTTTTTCAGGTTTATTTCATGCTATTTGGAAATGTACACACATAAAGTATTTGGTCCTTTTAAGCCCGTAAGTGCTTTACCTTTATTAGTCCTATTTTGGAATGTGATTGTTGTATGAATGATTTTATTAGGAAACGTATCAGAATAAAACAAGGAACGTGAAAATATATAATTTTTGTTAGTATTTGAAGTCCCACTAATTTGAAAGAAAGACTTGAATTGGGAAATTATGTAGTATAATATTTTTTTAAAGCAAGAAACTAATAATCACAGGAAAAGTCAAACAAGAAAAGGGGCCATATTTAAAATCAATGTCCTCTGGAAAATATACAAGGAATTAAAAAGACTATATAATGCTAAGAATCAAAATATATAAAAGACACTCTGAAAATTCTATGTTTAAATAAAAGTGAATGGTGAACCCACACATCATGATGTAATAAGCTCTGATTCACAAAAGTCAATCAACAAGATGTTTCATTCTGAAAGAAACCTTTTCAAATTTCTAAGGCAAAAGTGGAAATAAAAATTATTAATGATGCATGAGCCAGAAAATTAGAGTAAAAGCCAATTATAACCATGGAATTTGCATCTGTTCATTACAACTTTGTCAGTTTTCCAGGATATGCGCCTAGGAAGTTTTTTACAAATGACGTAAATGGAAATGTGTTTAGAAACGGCTAAACAATGTGTGCAACATGCAAAAAATGTGATGTTACAGCTGAAAAGGAATTCACTCTTCTTCACATTACTATTTTTATAGATTCCTCCTGGTTCTATTTCTACGGCCATTTTTCTTACTCTGTATAATTTTGTCATTAAGAGACTGACTCAACATTCTCTGAATGTTTGAAATTTCTATTACTTTTCCTAGTATTATGAAACATCTCCTACCAAGATGTATAGAGAAGTTCTTATTTATCTTAGGGAAACTATATTGAAGATGCTTGTAAGTGTGTGACAAATGTTTAGATGAGTAATCCTTTTTAGAGTTATTTCTAATTCATGAGCTCAGCTTTTTGAGAAATCAATCAATGTTCTAAAGTATGTGATATTTAGCTGAGTAGATGCCATCCAGATTAGTGGAAAATAAATTTTACTTTGGTGTTTAAAACAGATAAAAGCGGAAAAGAACAACGAAGGAAGGAATCAGCTTACAGAAAACAAGCAGCCTCCTTAGAGATCAGATAAGCATTTACCAAAGAGTGTTCCATGGTCCCCCGGAAACTGAGAAAACGTTTATCATTAAAGGAGATGCAAAATGCTGGGTGTTTTCCCACCTCCAAGGGATTCACAGTGTATAATTAACACATGGAAGACACTGCAAGCAAGGCACAGAGAAGAATCCAACTTGACTTTTGTACATGAAATTCTCTTTTCATTTTGAAAATTTCAACCCACATATTTTCCCACAGAAGGACAAACTTGGAAATGTTTGGATAACTATAAATATTCAGGCATTACTGTCAAAAGTAAACAGAGCCCACATGTGAAAAATGACTAAGTAAAAAAATAATCTAAAAGGACTGAACATAAAAGAAACAGCGAGGTGAGTGCTGCCTTGGCTATTTTTCATTCATTTAACAAATATTTATGGAACACTGACTATGCCAAACCTAATGACAGGCACTTGGAGCAGTTTGGATTTTTCAGGGTGCTGTGCACATTCAGCACTGACATTAGTAAAGGTTCTTAACAACAGCAATAAAAACACAAACACGGGTTATGTGATGAGCTTATCTCAAAACTACAAAGTGAAGAAATGGTGAATGTTTGTTCAAATCAAGCAGTGACAAGTGAAGCTAACAAAAGCATCTTGGGGACTGGAGACAAAACTCAGCGTAGAGCCCTAGCCTGGCAAGCACAAGCCCCCAGGGTTGGATCCCTAGCACCTAAAAAATCCCTTTTCTCAGTAATGGTCATATAAGACCATCTAGAGATGAAATACAGGGAATCACATGACAGTCTTTTCTCTTTAGAATTACAGATATTTACTTTTAAATAATGTTTTTTATTGATTCTTTGAGAATTTCATACAATGTATTTTGATCAGATTCAGAAACCTCTCCCAGCTCCTCTCAGATATCTTCAATATATTTAAGACAGTGAGGGAAAGATACAGAATAATTCATACAACTTTTAAGTAAAGATTAACTTGTGGATTTAGTATTTTTGGACAGAGTCTCACGTAGCTCAGGCTGGCCTTGAACTCTCTATGTAGCTGAGGATAACCTTGAACTCCTAATCCTATTGCCTCTACCTTCCAAGTACTGGGATTATAGGCCCGGACTTCTACCACAATCATCTTTAAATGATAAATTAAATGCAAAACAATACTGTCCTGTTTTTTTTTTTCAGGTAACATGTTCAGTCTGACTATAAGATCACAAAATCAGTAGAATCTCATCAGTTAAATTTTGGATAATTTGGCATCTAAATAACTAATGTTAGTGATGGGATTTAAGCTTAGTATCAAAGAACACATGAACCTCCATCAATGGGAGTAAATAAAGGAAAAAGGAAAGGTCTTAGAATTTCAATTAAGATATATGGTATAAATGTTCAAAGTGGGAAGGAAAAGTCCTTACTTATTTGTCACAAATGAACACAAAGACCGAAGAATTAGCTCAGACTGAAGGCACCTAGGAAAGCATGACAACTGGCTGCAACCAGAGATGCTGACCAAAATGAGAGCAGTTGGACATCTGGCAAAACTGTGAACATTTCTCCTATGACAGACATTAGTTGAAAAATATAAAGAAGGGCTGGAGGGATGGTTCAGTGGTTAAGAGCATTGCCTGCTCCTGTAGAGGATCAGGGTTCAGTTCACAGCATCCATATGGCAGCTAATAACCATCTGTAACTCCAGTTCCAGGAGATCCAATGCCCTCTTCTGATTTCCACAAGCATTGCACAATATGGGTACACTAACATACATGCAAACAATGTGCTCATATACATGAAATAAAAATAATAAATAAAATATTTTAAAAAGAAAAATATAAAGGAGATATGTAAATTGGCAATATTGTATCATTATTAAGGTCATACTTTGTAATGATGTAGGACATTAACATCTGGTAAAGGAGCTACAACTCCCTGCAGATTTTTTATAAATCATTTTTTTAGATTTCAAAAAGAAAAGGAAAAATACTATTTCACAAATCACTACAATTATTTCAAATAAGATTGATCTTCAATAGACATTAAACCTCATTGGTAAAAATATCAGAGACCCTGAATATACAGAGTACTAATGTTTCCTCAGAAGAAACAGATTTTAAGGAGGAAAAATTTCTTCCACTCCAGAGAAATCAGACAGATAACAGAGTAATTAGGGAAACTTGGTTTCCCAGGTCTTCAAACATGATCACATACAACTTTCCCCACAAAGTAATCTTGAGCAGTAGCAAAGCCCAAATAAGAAACATCTTATGAAATTACTGGCTGGAATATCAAGCCCTGAAAGACATATCCATTCTGATAACAGATTACAGAATTGAAGAATAGCCACGAGCCAGTATAAATAAACATAATGTGATCATGCACCGGATCCTGAACCAGAAAAAAAAAAAAAGTTTTTTTTCTTTGACATAAGGACATTTGTGGGATGACTGGTAAGATTTGCATGTCTGGAGAGGGGCTGAAGAGATGGCTGAATGGTGAGGAGCACTCTTGCAGAGGACCTTAGTCCAGTAACCAGTACTCACATGGGAGGGGCTAACAACTGTCGATTAGTCAGTTTCAGGGGGTCTGACACCCTCTTCTTGCCTCCACAGCCATTGCATGCAAATGGTGCATTTATATTCATGCAAGCAAACATTCACACACATAAAATAAAAATAATTTTTTAAAGTTTAAAAAGATTTGAGTATTTAACTTTCTATATGAAAGGTGTTTTCTTTGTCTATGCTCCCAACTAGAGCAATAGAGTAATAGCCATTGCATTACTGAGTGCTGCTTGAAATACAGCTAATGTGTCTAATTGAATTTCAAGCTACCTAATTTTAGTAAATTCTATTTTTTATGTTTTATGTAAATGAATGTTGTGCCTGCATGTGTGTAAGTGCACCCATGTCATGCAGTGCCTGAGGAGGACAGAAGAGTGTGTTGGATCCCCTGGAACTGGCATTACAGATGGCTCTTAGCTGTTATGTGAGTGCTGGGATTTGAACCCGTCTTCTGCAAGAACAATCAGTCTCTTAACCACTGAGCCATCTCTCTAGCCCTTTATTAATTTAACTTTAAATGGCCATATGTGGCTACTGGCCACCATAATGAACAGCACTGTAGATTGGGCAACAGTACTGTATTAATGTTACAATCCTGATTTTGATACATGTATTTAGATTGCTACAAAGAATATTTTTACTTTTAGGAAATGCATAATAAAACTTTTAGAGACTAAGGGACATCAATATAAGTAACTTAAAAACTTTAAATGTATTAAAAAAAGACAATGATAATGCAGATGTTGGTAAAACACTGACATTTGGAGAATATTGTTGAAAGGTATACAGAATTTTTTGCATTATTTCTATAAGTCTGACGTTTCAAATTAAAATGACAAGAGAAAAAACACTGGCATATCATTGATAGCCTCACTTTGTTTATAAATATAAAACTATTAATGAATTCACATAAATTACATTTTTTCATTTTCTTAAAATGTGAATGTAAAACCACTAATTTGACTTATATAAAGAAAAACTGGAAGGGAGGTTGCTTCTGTCTGGCACTATTTCTTGTTATATAGATTTCAGCTATACACATGTGCACATGTAGAGATATTGAATGTGTGATTTTTCAGTAGACTCTTGAACTAATACATGTCCCTATGGTTTTTCACACCAACTAAGTGTTATTTGTCTCTCCTCTCTCTCTCCCTGCCTAGTCCTCGCCCCTCCCTCTCCACTTAAAATACTCCCATCCTCCCTGTTTCACCCTTTATAATACCTGTCTCCTATGGTCTCCCCTCTCTTGAGCTCCTTCTTACCCTTTATCTCCATGGTTCTCTCTACACCCTCCCTACCTCACTCTCATTTAAATACCTCTATTTTCCCCTTGGTAACAACAGTCTCCTACTGTTTCTCTCTCAGGCTCCTTCTTTCCTTTTACCTCTCTGGTTCCTTACCATTTTCCTGGCTCCTGCAGTTACATCAGGATATGTACCTGCATATAAGGATTTGGTGTGAAGATCCACAAATAAGGGAGAACATCTGTAGCTTGATTTTTTCAGTCTGTGTTATTTCAGTTAGTATAACAGTTGCTAGCTCCATCCATTTACCTGCAAATTTCATAACTTTGTCTCTCCTGAGTAGAACTCCATTGTGTAAATGTACTAGATTTTCTTTATCCATTTGTCAGTTGAAGGACATTTAGGTTGTTCCCACTTCTTAGCTACTGAGAAAAGAGCAGCAACAAACGCGGATGTACTGGTATCTCTATAGTAGGATGAATCCTTTGTGTATACGCCAAGGAGTGGTATAATTGGATCATATGGTAGATTCATTTTTAGTTTTTTAAGACTTCTCCAGACAGCTTTCCATAGTGGTTCCACAAGTATGCGTTCCCAACAGCACTGAATAAGTGATCCCCTTTCTTCACATCCTCACCAGCATTTGTGTCTTTTATTCTCTTGATCTTAGCCAGTCGGACTAGGGTAAGATGAATTCTTAAAGTGGTGCATTTCTCTAATCACTAAGATGGTGAATATTTTTAAGGTGTTTCATAGTTATCTTTATTTCTTCTATTGAAAACTCTGTTCCTATCCATAGCCCATCTTTTAATTGGGTCATTTGTGTTCTTGATTCTTCATTTTTTTAGTTCTTTATATATTCTGGATGTTAAACTTCTGTCAGATGTGTCAGTGGTGAAGAGTTTCTCCCATTCTGTAGGTTTTCTCTTCACTTCCTTGGTTGTTTCTTTTGCTGTACAGAAGCTTTTTAGTTTAATGACGTCCCACTTGTTGATTATTGACCTTAGTGCCTGAGAAACTGATGCTTGATTTAGAAAGTCCTTTCCTACACCTATATCTTATAGGTTACTGCCAAAGTTTTCTTCTAAGAGTTTTGGTTTTCATTTTGAGGTCTTTGATCCATTTGGAGTTGACTTTTGTGCATCTATAGGTGGAATTCCATTTTTGCCAGCACCATTTGTGGAAGATGTTGTCTTCCCTCCAGTGTGTGTTCTTGGTACCTTTATCAAATATCAGGTGGTCCAAGAGACTCCCAAAATTACACTGTGGTTATTGCCACAGTCCTTGACTGCCTCCCATAACTTGAAGGTGAAACCCTGTTATAGAAGACAGGACACACAGGCTTGGAGCAATGGAGCTGGAACTGGTTTGGAAGCTACCTCCTTGAAGATTAGTTCTCATAGTTTTGGAGGACACTATGCAAGCTGCTAAGATGATTAAGATGTTTTGTATGAAATACACAAAAATATCAATTGATGGTCAAATCCCAGCTTTCTTTAAGTCCTAATAACTACAACAATGACTGGCACAACACACTATGTTGATGCAGTATTGGCATTTTTATCTTGTGGGTAATCAACAGCTAACTAATTGAATTTAAAGTCCACTCAAGGGAGGGAACTGTAAACATAGTCAAATACACATGGTTAGAGTGATTAGAGATATTAAAGAATATCCTAAGGCTATCACATCCCTAGAAAATGTAATTTCTTACCATATCCTACATATGGATCCTAAATATTTACAGACAAGTATGCCAGTTGCCACTTATCAAAGAAGCTTCTTTTGCAACACACAGTGACTATTACTGAGTTCCACAACTGATCACACAGACAGAATAAGTGTCTGTGAAATTCCCAACCCTAACTGACACATTTACAATGGAACCTCTACACCTAACGCTCATGGAATATAGTAGAACAAAGGGCAGAGAGAATACTAATGCATCTGTCAACTCTCATCAACGAAGCTTCCTCATACAACAGAGGGCAATGATCACAAAAGGGCACAAATGATCAAAGTGTAGAGAATAAGAGTCTGCAGAGTGTGGGTCCTTGGACAGGACTCCTATATCAAACTCTACCAACCACGGGCTCAGGGACCATCGTGGAAGAGGGAGCTGAAAGACTGTAAGAGTGTGGGGAGGTGCATGACCATATGAAAACAGTCTTACAGGCTTGTGGAACTTTGCTAATATGAACCTACAGCAATGGTGTCAGCATGAACAAGATCCTTGCACACTCAAGCAGACAAAAAACATAGTATAGAACTGAGGAAATAGGCAGTAGATCCCAATCTTAGCTGAAGAACTATTCACAGTTGATTATTGCCGGGTGAGAGAGAGTTGATTTTCTTTAAGGAAGTGACTCTAGATAGGCTGACTAGACCCTAGTAGATGAACTTGCTCTGAGGGACATCTAGGTACACTAACATCTAGGTACACTAATATGACTTGATAGGCATAAACATAAATGACAGAATGCATGAAACCTGCTGGTGGTGGGGGATTTCTATCGGAGGGGGAGATGAGGGAGGAGATATCAAGATAATTAAGATGTTTTGTATCAAATACAGAAAGATTCAATTAAGAATTCTTTAAAAAAGAAAAACTCCAATCTGGGCATAGTAGCACATGCCTTTAATCCCAGCACTCAGAAGGCAGAGGCAGCATCTTCTCCCAATGGCACTGGCAAAACTGGATCTTCTTCTGAAGAAGGGATTTGGACCCTTACCTTTCAGCCTGCACAAAAGTCAACTCCATGGATCAAAGACCTCAATATGATACCCAAAACTCTGGAACTGCTAGCAGAAAACAAAGGAAATACTTTACAAGATATAAAAAAAACACAAAAAATGAAACTAAATGAGTGTTTTTGTTTTAGCAGAATTTAGTTACCGTAATTTTTTATTTGCCAGCATCGAAATCTCCACTATTAGCACTATAACTCACACGTTAATGAAGCTTCTTTTAAAACTTCGAGAGATGGCTCAGCAGTTAAGAGCACTAGCTGCTCTTGTAGAGGACCCAAGTTTGATTCCCAATAACAACATGGTGGCTACAACCATTCATAACTCCAGTTCCAGGGGTGTCTGATGCCCTCTTCTGACCTCCACAGGCATTGCATGACATTCTGTTTACTTCCCAAGGCACATCAAAGACTTCCTGTGGTTATGAACACTGAACAGTGCTTAAGCAGAGGGTTCCAGAGCCATTTTTAGAAGGAGGATTAAATAAAACCTGGCAAAATGGCACTAAAAAGAGCATGGAAGGAATACATAGATGAAAGATGGGATAGAAGGCAGGTGTGGTCTTGTTTGACCTCCACCGGGAACATGCACACTGGATAACTTACTCTGTGCACGGCCACAACTGAGTGTGTAAGAGTAGTTAAGTATTGATTTGGGGTTACAAAGCCATGTTAGTAAAAAGGGAAAGTTATGATTTATGATCAAGGACAGCTGTGTGTGCTGAATTCTCCTATCTCGCACTAATCCCAGTTGGGTAGGGATGACAGTTCTATCTGCTCTGGACGAATCCCATAGTTTTTAAGTTGGTTTCTTGGAGTTATGTATGCTTTTACTTTGATACATTCTATATGAAGAATTCTTGGTTGTTTTATCTGCTAATCTGATATAATCTCTATTTGAAATGTTTCAATGACCAGCCAGTCCATTTGTTAATTCTTGCAGAAGTCTCCTGCTCTGTTCTCACCTACCACTATCCAACTCCCTTCTCTCAACATTTACCAACTTACTGCAATTTCATGTTATCTCTCTCTCTACTATAAGGAATTTGGTTACATAAGGATATAGACAAATACTACCCTTTCCCCAGAGCCTAACTTAGTACTCGGCATTTCAGATATTCATAACATTTGTTTAGTGTGCCAGGAACAAATCAACAGTTTTCAAAACTTGTCTGCACATCACGGAGTGCAGCTGACCCTCAAGCATTGCTCTACTTATAATGGTCTTATCTTCTTCAGTCAAATGAATTCTATGTCCTGTTGCTCTCTATTGTACATCGTCAAGTGCTCCCCTATATCGAAACAGCCCCACAGGCACACATACACGTTCTATTATTGCACTTCTTAACAGAAAGAATGGAACTTATCCACAATTTCCTATCACAACTTAACCCAACCCCTGAGGGTCTACATCATTTCTTTTTTGACAAACTCACCAATAAAGTTCATGTTGTCAAATTCAATGGTAACTTGCTCATCTTCATTTTCTTTTAAGAGAAGAAAAGGATTATTTGCATGCATAATGTGACTTCACAGAAATAAGTGAAAACTCAAACTCTTTGGCCAGGATCTTTTAGCTATTCTTTCCTATTTATTCTGTTTATTGTGGAGAGGAAACTGGACAAAGAGGAATAGGGTTTAGGTTTCTGTGGAGGGGGAAATGTACGGTAAATGTAGACTGTTTTGCAGGGTTTCTTATGTAGTCTTCAGTTATCTAGGATGACAAAGTGTCCCTTTACTAAGGATACTCGGATGCCCTGGTTTTAGGCAGCTCGGCAGAAGACTCTTCTAATATGCCACTTCTTAGTTACTTTTGGCTCAAAATAACTCATCTGCCAAAGTGGAGTGTTATTTTATAAATTAGCATTTATTCCTCATAATTGGTCTTTCTGTAGTGTTATACACAGTTGACCACTATTCTTTATGAAATAATTTTCTCATGGTTTCTACGGCACTACACTCTTATTTCCTTGTTGACAGTCAGTGGCCTTTGCTTGCCTTCCTAAAAGAAAGTATGGTGTGGTTGGCAAATACATTTCATACAAAGTAGCAAATATGAAGCTTTCATTCAAACATGGACAGTTAACCGCTTTTTCTCTGCTCCTCGCAAAAACTTCACCAAGGAACCATAAAGACAGAAATCCACAAGAACAAGAGGAAAAAAGCAGAAAGAATTAAAATGGAAAATAGACAAATGTTTACCACATGATTCTGTAGAAGGGGAAGCCAGAATTTAAGTGACTTGGTGAGATTTTTGAGCTATCTCCTGAAAATTCCAGAAATCTCCAATCTTTTGAGGCTTCAAGTACCAGAAGGAATGGGGTGACATGTGAAGCTATACCAGGGGATTCGGTCTTTCCCCCAGAACAATCCAGCCAGATCATCCTTCCATTCTTTCTTCCTGCTGTAGGTTACTAGAAATTGTTTGAAGAAATTGAACCATAATGTTTTCAGACACAAAAAAATTAGGACTAAACTCTTGGACTCAAAACAAAAATTGAAGCAAAGATTTATGAATTGAGCAGTGATGCCCTTAGGCTTTGGGAGCAGGATTACAGGCTATTCACTAAGATCTATTCTTTCTTTAATAATAGAACATACAAGTTTTCATCAGGTATGTCTATCTAGATAAAAAATTGCACTCAGCATTGTTTGCTATGAAGTGTAAGCAGAACTGATGTGCAGTTTGTTTGTGCAATAAAGGAAAATGGAATCTCTCTCTCTTTCTCAGTGTGTGTCTGTGTGTTGCTTGGGATGAACCCAGGATATTGGGCATATGTCTTAGTTTGCTTCAATTGTGTTACAGAATGCTCTGACCAATACTAACTTGGGGAAGAAAGGGTTTATTTGGCTTACATCTCCTGGGTCACGCAGTTCATCAGGGAGTCCAAGGCAGGAACTCAGGGCAGAAACCTGGAGGCATGAGCTGGAGCACAGGCCATGGAAGAATGATGCTCACTGGCTTGCTCCCTGGCCCAGGCTCAGCCTGCTTTCTTATACAATAGACAACAACCTGCCCAAGGATGGCACCGCCCACAGTGGGCTTTGCCCTCCTGCATTACTCAACAATCCAGAAAATATCCCACAGACATGGCCACAGGCCAGTCCAATGGAGGAACTTCTTCAATTGAGGCTCCCTCAACCCGGGTGTGTCAAATTGACACCAAAGCTATCCAGCACAGCATATTAGGCAAATACTCTACAACTGAGTGACACTCCCAGCCTCTCTGACTTACTTTTTTAAAAATCTGATGACAATTGGTAAGAGTGTTAATGTGATATAAATCCCTGGAACATTCATCTTAGATCCTGAGATTCAAGTTATATAGTGAGGGCAATGGTGCAAGAAGAGCTAGAAGTCAGGGATTTGGAATCTTCAAACCATCATACTAATCCTTGATTGAGGGATCCATGAAAGAATACACACACACACACACACACACACACACACTCTAGAGTACATAAATCAGCAGTTTCTATTTTACTATATTGAATTAATCCACGTCATAAAAGTAGAAACTACCAGAAATGCGGTATTATTAGAAACAGAATCTGTGGTTAAGCAGCACAGGCAGGTAGCAAACATGCAAGGCTACAAAGAGAACGATCCAGAGGAAGCGCCAATAAAATCACCTAGCACAATTTTCCCCCAATCGCCCAATCACAGCGAAGACAGATAGCTATAGGCATGCAAAACTGGTTAGATAAATTCAGAATGCTGGTGTGTGTGGAGGGAGAAGACGGATGAGGGGACAGTGAGGACAGGGCGCACAGGAAGTGCTCAGTTTAGAAAGGACTCTGAAGACAGAACACAAAGTCGACCTTTCTATAGGAAATTTTTTTGTTTGTTTAGTGATAAATTTTCCACAATGGAAAACAAACCATTGGTCATTTTAAACTGTGCAATTAAGTATCATTCAGTCATTCCCAGAGTTGTGTGACAACAACTTATTAAATAATTGCATTTTTATCACTTCAAAGGAAACCCTATGTACATTAAGTATTAGGTTCCTATTTTCTCCTTAAGTAAATATGACTACTGGATTGTTTTCTATCTCTAGGGAGTTACCTTTTTAAATGTTCATATAAATGGAATTATGCTATATGTGACATTTGTGTTGAGTTTCTATCAGCATATTTTTGAGGTTCATCCACATTATGAGGTTCTTTATTCCTTTGTACAGCTGTTTTATAGGCATACCAGTTTCCCCACACATCCATTGATAGACATTTGGATTATTTTCACTTTTTGCTATTCTGAATAGGGCTGCATAAGTATTTGAATGCTTGTTTTCAATTATTTTTGGCACATATGGAAAAGTTAAATTGTTAGATTATATGGTAACTATATTTAACTCTTTCAAGAACTGCAAAATTGTTTTGTAGAGTGGTTGCCACTTCACATTTCCACTGTAATGTGCAAGGATTTCAACTTCTCCATATCCTCACCAGCACTTAATTTTGTTGTATGTATGCTACTGGGCATAAGTAATATTTTACTCTATTTTTGATTTGCATATCTGAAAAATTGTGTTCTGCAACTTTTTCTGCCTGTTTACATATCTTATTTGTAAAAACAAATCTGTTAATTTCTCCTCTGATATTTTAATTGGGTTGCATTTTGTTTTCAGGTACTTTATGTTTTAAGACCCTTTTCATATACATGATTCATAAATATTTTATTCCATTATGATAGGTTTCCTTTTTACTTTTTGAAAGTGTCTTTTCATGTATGTTTTAAATTTCGATTTTGTATTTTCTCATTTGTGCTTTTCTGCTCAAGTCACAATTTATCCTTACTTCTTTTTAATATTGCTATGGTTTTAGCTATTAAATTTAAATCTTTAATCTATTTTCAGTTGTTATATAGGCTAAGGGTCCAGCTTCATGCTTTTGTATGAGCATATCCAGTTCTTCTAGCATCATTTGTTAAAGAGACCATTGTTATTTTGAATGATTTGGTGCTCCTGGTAAAATCAATTCACCACAGACATATGGATTTAATTTTGGCGTTTCAATTCTGTCAGGTTGAACTGTATGTGAGCTCATGTCATTACCTTAAAAAAATTTTTTTTTATTGACACAGGGTCTCCCTGTAGCCCCACCTGGCCTGGAACTCGCTATGCAGACCAGGCTGGTCTGGATCTCACAGAGATCTGCTGGGATTAAAGGCACACACCACCATGCCCAGCCTACCACATTTTGATATGTCATCACTTTGTACTAAGATTTGGAATTGAGAACTTTGCTCCAACTTTGCTGTTTTTCAAGATTTTGTTTATTCAGAATTGTCCCTTAATTCCACATGAATTTTAGTCAGCCTTTCCATTTCTGTAAAAAAGATCACTGGAGTTTTATAGATGCCACATCAAATCTGTACATTGTTGGGTGGTGTTGTCTTTCTAACAATGTCTTCCAAACCATGACTCTGAGGTGCTGCAGCTATTTAGGTCTCTAATTCCTTTCAGCCATATTTTATAATTTTGATCATCTTGCATCTCCATGGTTAACATTTCCTCCAATTTATTCTTCTTGATGCTACTCTAAATAGGTAGTGGTAAATATTCTAATTGTTTTTGTAATTTTGATTCCTCATTGTTAGTAAATGGAAATACACCTGCTCATTGAATTTATTTTGAATCATAACTGCAAGTTGGCTGAATTAGCTCTCACAGGTTTGTATATTGTATGTATTCTTTAGGATTTCCTTTGGGGCCTTTCTTATTTCAGGATAAGAAAGAATAGAGACAGATATGTGAATAGAGACAATTCTCCTTTTTTTCCATCTGAATGTTATTAATATTCTTCTCTTGCCTAATTGCTCTGCCTAGAACTTCTGGTGCAATATTAGATAGAAGTAACAACAACAACAAAGCCTACTGATTTTGATTCTAGTCTTCCTTCGCTGAGTATACTGCTTGCTTTGGGTTTCTCATAAATGCTTGTGTCATGTTGTCGAAGTCCCCTTCTGTGTGTTACTCTTCCTGTTTCTGTAATAAAACACCCTTATGAAAGAATTTAAAGAAACGATTTATTTTGACTTGAGGTTAGAGCTGTCCATCATGGTGGGAAGTCAAAGCAGAAGGACTTTGAAAAATCTAACCACATTATGTCCACAGTCAGGAAGAAGAGAGTGAGGAACACAATGCTCAGCTCACTTTCCCCTTTTTATTTATTCCTGGATCCAAGCACTTGTCAATTAACCTTCTCACCTCAATTAACCTAATCAGCATAACCCTCACAGGCAAGCCCCAAAGTTAACCTAATCTAAATGATCCTTCCCAGATGTGCCTGGAGGTGCTTCTCTAGAACATTCGAGATCCTGTTAAGTCCACAATCAACATTAGCCAGCTCATCTTCTATTCCTAATTCTTTGAGCACTTTATCATTAAAAGGCACTGAATTTTCAAAAATATTTCCTTTATTATGATAGACAAATGATAGGCCCCCATCTTGTTATGTGGTATATCACACTGAAAGTTGTATGCATTGTGTGGTATACATACACATGTATTATGTGGGGGGTGTGTACAAAGGCCAGAGGTTGATGCTGGGATATCTTTCTCAATTGTTTTTCCACCTTATTACTTTATGATGGATCTCTCAACTGAACCTAGAGCTTGTCATCTTGGCTAGACTGGTTGACAGAAAGCCTCTGGGATTGGCCTGTCTCTGGCACACCTCCTTCCAGCACTGGGATTAGAGAAGTATGCTACTAGCCTTGGATTTTGTTTGTTTGTTTGTTTTTGAGACAAGGTTTCCCTGTAGCACCAGCTGTCATGGAACTATGTGCTATGTAGACCAAGGGGCCTGACTTTCAGAGATCCGCCTGTGCCTGCTTTCCAAGTGCTGGGATTAAAGGGATGTACCACCATGCTTTGCCTTTCCCTGGCTTTTTGTACGTGTGCTGGGGACCCAAACACAAGTCCTCATAAGCTCTTTAGCCAGTGATCTATCTCTTAGACCCCAATTGTTTAAAAATATTTTTATGGACTTTGTGTACGATTATATAATGTGTGTGCATTTCTGTGTGTCAGTATTCGTGTGAGTGTGGGCACACGAGTGCCATGGTCAGAGGTAGAAGTCAGAGGACAACCTTGGGCATGGTCCTCACCTTTCATCTTGTTTCAGATCAGGTCTTGCTTTTTGGTTGCTGTGTATGCCAGGCTAGCTGGCCTGATCGCTTCCAGGGATTCACCAGTCTCCACCTTCCATCTTGCTACAGGAGTGTTGGGGTTAAAGATGTGCACTACCATGTCCAGCTTTATGTGGGTTTGGGAGATCCAGACTTAGATCCTCACATTTGGGCACCAAGTCCTTGACTCACTGAGCCATCCCCTTCCTGACTGTTTATACTGAGTCACTTGCATCGCTGAGATCAGTTGTACTCCATCATAATGTCAGTCCTTGCTTTCATCTTTTTCTTTGTTTCCGTTCCCTCCTATCCACCCCCTTCTTTTCTTTAAGACAGGACCTCACATACTCCGGGCTGCCCTAGTACTAGCTATGTGGCCAAGGATGATTGTGAATTTGTAATCCTCCTGCCTCTACCCCTCAAACTCTGCAAATACATGCCACTATGCCCAGTTTATGCAGTGCTGGGGATTGAAACCAGGGCTTTGTGTACCCTAGGCAGGCACTCTATTGAATGAGTTACATTTCTAGCCCTTAGTCTTCTTAATAAGCGGTTTACCAGTATGTTCATGGAAAATTTTGTATATTCGTAAGACATACTACCTATACCTTTAAAAAAAGTATTTTGAGGTCTTTGGTGTTTGGTAAACACTTCTTTAAATGTTTGGGAAAATTAATTAGTAAAACTGTTGGTTCTGTGTATTAGCTTTCTGACATAATAATAATAAAATATCTGGGATAGTCAGGAAAAGGTTTATCTTGCTTCATATTTTTGGAGGTTTCAATGCAAGGCTGGGCAGACCCACTGAATTAGCCTTTAGTGTGGATCTGATGCCAAGGGCAGAGCACATGTGTTAGGGGAACCACACATAAGCTAATCTGAAGAGCCTGGGGTCCTATACTCCCCAGTGACATCCAACAAAATGTCACCACTGAAAAGGTTTCACTGGCTCCCAATAGAGCCATACTGATGGCTAAGCCTCTAAACACCAGACCTCTGGGAGACATCTATAGCAGCTCTGTGTTTTTCTTTGGTTTTTAAACAAGGTTTTTGAATATGGATTAGATCTCTTTACTTGTTATAGATATTTCAGATTTGGAATTCCTTATAGGTTTTGATTGTTTGTTCCTATGAATTTCTCTACTTTATCTAAATTGTTATTGTACAATTACTTTAATATTGTCCTATAATTATTTTCAATACAGTTGAAACTGTATTGAAAGTTGTACAGTTGGTAGCAATGCCTCATTTCTGATTTTAATAATTTGAACTTTTTCTTGGTCTAGCTCTTTGTCAATTTAATGGCATATTGTGTGTGTGTGTGTGTGTGTATGTGTGTGTGTATGTATGTGGTGTGCCTGCCTGTGTTTGTGACAGCAGAGGCCATAGGTTGATGTATTATGTCCTCCTCAACTGCTCTCCTTATTTTGAGACAAGGTCTCTCATTGAACAGGGAGGTCATCAATTTGGCTAGACTGGCTGGTCAGCATTCTACCTGGAGATCTACCTGTTTCTGCTCCACTCCCCCAAACTGGCTTTTATATGGGTGCTGAGGAATGGATTCAGATCCTCATGCTTGCAGAGCAAGCATGTCACCCACTTGACCCATCTTTCTAGCCCCTTAACACATTTCTAAATGACTTTTTGCTTTTGTTCCTTATCTATGTTGTTTCTAATCTCCATTTATCTAGAATCCAATCTTTATTTTTTCCTTCTATTAATATTGAGTTTAATGCTTGAGTCTCAGCCACTCAAAGACTGTGGTAGAAAGATAACTCAAACCCAAGAGTTAGTAAGCCGCACAGGTAGTGTAGGAACAACACTTCTCCAACAAACAGCAAAGTAAAATTACAATCCAGCTGTATGTTATCTATAGGAAACTCAACCTAAACTATAATGACATAGGCTTGCTGAGAATAAAAGGAGATAAAAGGAGGTATATGCCAACACAAATAAGAAGACGGGTGTGGTTATATTAAGATGAGAAACTGCAGGGCTGGAGAGACGGTTCAGTGGTTAAGAGCACTGGCTTGTAGTGTCAGCACCCACATGGGGGCTAACAACCATCTGTGACTTCAGTTCCAGGGGATCTGATACCCTCTTCTGACCTCCAAGGACACTGGATGACAAGGGTGCACTAATGTACATGTAGACAATATATTAATACGTATAAAAATAATAATTATTTTTCAAAATATGAGAATCTGCAAAGACAATTTAAATTACAAATAAAAATCCACATAAAAAGTCAAACCATAGCAATCATATAGCAATCTGAAAAGTTTGTGTAGCAACAGAGCTGCAATACAACTGAGGCAAAACTTTTAAACCTGAAAGAACAAGACAATTCACAATTAGAACTGAACACTTCAAGCTCTCAACAATAGGAAAAAAAATCATAGATATAGAGGATTTGAACAATGAACAGGATCTGAGTTAGCAAACAGTCAGGCATGCTAATGATAGAGATACATTTTAGAAATGCTTTGCTAGGTAATTTTGTAGCCATGTGAATATCAAAGTATTTTCACAAATTAAGATGCCTACTACACCATTAGGTGATATGATCTTGCAGGAACCAACACCATATATGTGGTTTGAGTCGATGGAAACAACCTTACTGGGGTACATGACTACATATAGAACGTTTATACAGAATATAAATTCTTTTCAAGTGTTCACAGAACCTTTGCCAAGGAAGACTGCAGTGTGGATTGTAGAAAAAAAGCACAAAATTTACAAAAATTACGTTAATATATTGTGTGTTCCTAAACCACAGTATAACCAAACTAGGAAACTTAAAAATAACAAGAAAAATTTCAAACTTAAGAGAAATCATTAAAATATATTGAACCAAATAAAAGAATAAAACTTATCAAATGATGTAGGACATTGCTAAATGTATCTTAAATGTTTCAAAATAAAGTTTCACTTTAAAAAATATTATTGAATTTTCATACAATGTAGTTTGATTTTATTTATATTCTCCCATCCACACCTCTCTCCTCACTGCCCCCACCCTCAATTTAGTGTACTCTCATATATATGTGTGTGTGTGTGAGTGCGTGTGTGTATAAAACAAAATCTAGAGAGTCTGATCTGTGTTACCAAATGTCTTTCAGCATAGGTTCATCCACTGGACCCACCAAGAACTGTAAGACACTGTCTTTTCCCCTCCTGGTAGCCATCAATCGCCAAAAGTTCCTTAGACTGAATTGGGATTTCTTACCTACTTTTCCATATCTATGCTGGGATTTTGTCTCAGTTGAGCTTGTATAGGACTTAACATGCTTCACCATTGCTGTGAGTTCATATGTGTAACTGACCAGTTGTCTGTGAGACGGTTTCCTTGTGGCCATTCACCCCCCTCTGGCTCTTACAATCTTTCTGCCTCCTCTTCTGCAATGATCCCTGCCTTGGGAGGCAGAGGTTTGATACAGGTGTCTTAATCAGGGATAAGCATTCTGAGGCCCCCTTTTCTCTGCACAGTCTGTGTTAATCACCTTCTGCAGTATAAGGAAACTCACAGTAGAGTTGGGAGATACATTTTATCTTATTACAGAGGTTGTGTTGAAAATGTGTCACTTAGTGTTAAGTGTCTCACAGACACATACTCTCTATTTGATCAGTTCTGGGACCTGTAACAGTTTCCATCTGTTGCAAAAAGAAGCTTCTTTGATGAGAAGTGAAAGGTATACTTATCTGTATATATGAGGATACATATTTATACAAGTAATATATGTTCTCTCTCATTTGTGGATTTTAGTTCCAAATCCATAGATGTGTATATACATCCTGACAACAGGAGCCAAGAAAATGGAAAGGAATCATTGGCATAAAAAGAAAGAAGGAATCCGAGAGAGGATAGTAGGAGACAGGTATTAAGGGAGAAATGGGGGAAAGGGAGCACTTTAATTGGGCAGAGAATAAGGAGGGTTCTACAGAGTGAGTGAGAGGAGAAATGAATAATGTTTAAATGGTATGAAAAACCAGAGGAAAATTAATTAGTTCAAAGTTCTACTGATAAATATATGAGTGTATGTAGATAGCTGAAGACCACATATAACAAAAACACAGTGCTGGGCAGGAGAAACCTCGATTCGAGTTGTTGGTCAGGGTAGTCCAAGAAAGTAACATAGGCTATTGCCACAGCCCTTGACTGCCACTCAGAACTTGAAGGTAAGATCTATTGCTAAAGACAGGTCACACTTCAGACACAAGACTTGGAGCAATTGAGCTGGAACTGACCAGGAAGCCTCCTCCCTGAAGACTAACTCTCATGGTGTCAAACTGCCAAGGGAGAAAACCAATCAATGGTTCTACCCAACTGTGAAGCCTAATAAAGAATAATGACTGGCCAAGCAAAATATTGCTGGTATTGGTACACCAGTGGCACTTTTATCTTGGGGGTAACCAACAGTTGTCTAGTTGGGATTAAGGCCCTCTCAGTGGAAGGAAACTCATGTGTGCTACTGTAAACACAGCCAAACATACATAGCTAGGGACGTCATCAATCCTAGAGAAAAACCTACTTTTGCTAACTCCCTAGACAATTGCAATTTCTTAGTTTGTTCTAAAAGTTTAACTTTTAAAGTCTTCAGAAGTATAAAATAAAAACAAAAGGCTAAATTGTAACATTTGCCTGGGAAAGTTTTGTACTACATAGTACAAAATGGCAATTTTAATGTTTATCTTACACGTTCTGTGTGCCAAGTTTTGATAGAGATGTTAATAAGTAACAATGTGACATATCAGTAACCCTAGCACTCAAGACTGCTGAGACAGGAGGATTGCAAAATCAAGATAGCAACGTTGAGAGCCTGGGGAGATGGCTGAGTGAGTACAGTGCTTCCACGATAGCATGAGGGTCTGAATGCAATCCCCAACACCCATATTAAGGCTGGGAGCAGCAGAACAAGTCTGTAATCTCAGTGTTGGGGTTCTGAGACAGAAGCATCCTTGGCTGGCTGGACTGGCTAGCCAGTCTAACCAATTGAGGAGCTATGGGCTTTGTGAAAGACTGTCTCAAAAAGCGAGGAGGAGACAGAAGAAGACACCCAGCATCCAGATGCATGCACATCCATGTGTATATTCTCCCCAACATGAACATGTGCACTGGCATACACACAACAGCTGAATAACTGTTGAACTGCTAGTCAACTTTAATGAAAAATTTGTAAGTTTTCATTCTAAAATCTAATAATATAAAAACATATACAAATAAAATGCTTCAGACAGCTTTTACATAAGAACATTTTGGCTCCACAGAGTTACCTTATAATGGACTTGCACTGTATTATATTTCCTCCAGCAATACCTCATGACATTACTGATCCTAGTTAATCTTATAAGCATTCTCATCAGTGTCAAGGGAAACTGCACTGCAGTTACCATCTGTTGGAGACTGAAATGTTGAAACCGTCCACAAAATGATTAGACAGACATTTTTTAGATTTATAGTTTAGGCTTTTTTTTTCTCTTCTGAAAAATATCAAGCACACAGAAACTTTAGTTGATAGGAGTGATCTTGGACAACTCACTATCTCTGAGTCTCAGTTCTTTTCATATTTCACAAATGAGAAAAATGTTAGCAATAATATCTGATGTAAGGTGATCGGTTCATAAAAGTAGATCTCAATAATAACTAGGATTTCTAAGTGAAAGTATAAAATAAAAATATAACATAAATAAAACTGTATTATATAACTCTTTAAAACATCTTGAAGAAAAGAAAGGCTGTCTGAGGAAAGAGAATGCATTGCTGAAACCATGTCCACAAAGTAACACAACAGAGTAAAAGAGAGAACATCTGAAATCATTTCTAGTTGAGACTACATAAGATACCTGTGCTATGACACACTCTTGATATGTTGACAAAATACTTTTGTCAGGTGACACCAAGAACTGGAGGTGTCTTTGTCTTTGTTTTAATTTAGAAACATTGTTTAAACAATTCAATAATCATGCTGGGATGCACACAGTGGCTTTACAACAGCAACTGTCAAAGTTTCCTTTGCACATAATTTCCCCTCAGGATAGTACTGAAACTTGATGCAAAGGTAGAAAAAACAATGCAAAGTTGTTAAGAAAAAGAAGTCCAAGAGTGAAAATACGCTACACTTCCTAGGTGTAACATGCTGCTCAATTTACTTCAGGCCTAGAAGATGGAAATTTCTTGACTATTAAATGGGACAAGAATACTGTAATGCAATTAACAGGTCTTACAAAACAAATTTCATGCATTAAAGCCACAATAAACTTAAGTGTTAATAATTTCAGTTCATATAATGGATTTTCAAACTTATGTGTAAACAGGATGGTTAATGTAGCAATCTTGTAAATATCTTCTCTGTCATAATGAAATAATAGGGATTAAAACATAATTAAATTACAGTGAGGTTATTATAAGTTTTAAAGTTGCATACTGTATTGCCTGAGTAAAGTCACTGTTCTAAGAAAATATTATATATTTGGGTGCAAAAATATTTAATGAAGGTTATTTCCTATTCAGTCTATTAATGGAAAATTTCAAGAGTATAATTAAAGTTATTATTTTAATTCTAATTTCAAATTCATGAATAAGTCATGAAAAAGCTGAAAAGCACATTTGAACATTGTTCATCCTAGCACGAAGACAATTTATAGACATATTTATAAGAACTTTACATACATGAATTTTCTCCTTAATAGTCAAGTAACTTACCTTTAAAAGTAAAATGGTATAAATAAACTGTATTATAAAACACTTCAAGATTAGACATTATGTCTTCAAATATTAAAATACTTGGGCCTGGGAAGAAGAAATTAACTAAGAAATTCTATAATTGTAAGTAACAGCTGCACAGTCAATATTTAATCACTATATTGTGAGACAGTTCAGTAGTGGAAGACAGGATTAACATATTGCTTTAAAACATTCCATTACTTTCTGCATCTGTTTACTGATAATAAAAGACACAGCTGTTCTAAACGATACACACTAACAGGTGTAAAGTGCCAATCTGGCATTTTACATAAAAGTTGCCCCTCATTTCCTTTTGGAACACACTAAAATTATACTGTAAGCCACAGCTACCAATAACATGAGGGGTTTTCATATTAATTTTGATTATTTTAGTCATTAAAGAAAAGATGCTTCTTTCTCAATGAATTCAAGACTTTTAAAAACAAACAATACACATCCTGAACTAATTATAATTACCCCAGATGTTTTCCATAAAAATGGTATCTTTAGCAACTGTTCTATATCAAATTTACTGCAAAGAACATCAAGATTATGAAGTAACACTGTATCAGATTCACTATGTGTAAACTAAAAATGACAATGAAGTTTGAGCTTATAATTTATTTTGACATAGTATGTCAGCTAGTTTGTAGATGTACATATTTAAACCAAGAGCACCATGAGGAAACTGAATATTTTAATAGTGAATTCTCAATATTCACTTATCTCAAGCATGACAAAATAACCAAACTTTGTGAATATAATAAATGTAACTTACATAAATGCTTTTAAAAATATTTTACATGCTATATATTAAAATCATGTTAAAATATCCTGAGCAAAAGACTGACTCCATCCTAAATAATTTAGTAAATCTGGATGAATTTTTTTTTATAAATTATAGCAGTGACATTACAAAACTAATGTCAATGAAAATACTAAACAACCGATGAGAAGAAAGAATACTTCGAAATATTTAATTTTGATTATTATATTTACTTCTAACACATAAAAGTTGGGAGAGGAAAAGATACAGGAGAACGTCAAAGGAGTCCAAAACGTTCCAGTCGCTTTCTTTTCTTTTCCTAAAATAAATACATTTGTCAAGTTATTTTCTAGAAAGTGTTTAACACAGACATTTAAAGGTACTTGAAATTATGCCCATGTTGCTTACATACATGAACAAAACATGCAATCTATATAAGAAGTTTGCCTATTTAAGATTATACAAAGTATTCCGATTCCAGCAGGGCTTCTTTTCCTCTTTAGCTTAGGAATAGATAATATTTTTGAACACGGTTTTATGTAGGCCAGGCTGGCCCTGAACTCACTATGTAATCAAGGATGGTCTTCTTCCCTCTACCTCCAGAGTGCTGGAATGGCAGGCAGAAGGCACTAAACCTAGCTGATGTGGTACTGAGGGCCTACGCCTCATAAATGCTGAGAAAACACTCTATCCCAGTCAGGCATAGACTATGTTAAATTTAAATAAAATGCAGCTTTACAAGCTTTGCTGGTTCTTTCAAAAATCACTTACGGTAAATGGAAATTGTTAGCTTTCTGCTAAAGGTGATTTTGTGGGAGAAAGAGCATGCTGGAGATTTTATACCAGATCTGTGCACTTTACCAATGAGCTTTACCCTTAGGCCCTGATAGTTTTCTTCCTTTAAAAACATATTTATTTTTATTTTATGTGTGTGTGGGTGCCTACATATATGTATGTGCACCACATGCATGTCTTGTGCCTGAGGAAGCCAGAAGAGGGTGTCAGATCCACTGGAACTGGAGTTACAGGCAGCTGTGAACTGCCATGTGGATGTTGGCCCACTGCAAGTTCAGCAAGTGCTCTTAACCATGGAGCAATCTGTCTAGCCCCAGTGCTTAATTTTTGAAAAGCAACATAAGGAGCATTTTTTTAACTTGGAAAAATCAAGTACAGTATTGTTTGTTCTGAGACAGTTTTATTATGTATTCCTGACTGGCCTGGTATTCACTATGCAGACCAGGATGGCATTCTTCCTGCCTTAGCCTCTCCTGTACAGAGATTACAGGTGTGTATCACTGTGCTTGGATTCTGATAAATATCAATTTCCTAAAATGGAATAACATTATTGTGTCACCTTAGAAACATCCCATGATTGCCTGCTCAATAAATTAAACTGATATTATATGGTAACACAAAAGCATATGATATAAAAATTTAGAAGTTAATCATACTTCATAAGTCCCTTGGGCTTCATAAATTTAATTATGATAGGTATCATTTATGTAAAGTACCTTAATTTTATATTTAATTGTAATTAGAATGCTTATTAAGAAAAAAACTTATGTTTGCCCCTTTGAGACTCCTATCCTAAGCCCTGTCTAAAACTCAGTGCCTCTCTAGGACTCTTGACCCACACCACATGGCCCAGTAAGAGGCTCTGCTCTGATCCTCTCAGTGCCCTCCCTCAAGACTCTGATCCGGTCTCGGCCTGCCACCCCAGGGCTTGGCAGCAGCACCATGAGGCTGTAAGGGCTACTGTTCTACTCCTCTGGGCTCTCCTCAGGGACACTCATCCCAAGCCCTGCCCACTATATTTCTGGAATTCATCCAATCACCTCTCTGGGCCAAAAATTTATATCAAGAGACCCAATCAACAACCTAACTCTTTACGCCCAAGTCTCACAAGCAATAAACAACACACAAAAAACAAAACAATGTGCTGCTCCCCAAGTCACCAATCCCGTAGTAATAAGAACAACATAGATGAAACTCAACACAAAGAATTCAAAAGGACAACTATGACATAATTCAAAGGGTATAGAGAATTCAAACAGGACATGAAAAAACAGTTTATTGAACTTAAAGAGAACTTCTGTTTGAAGTCCAAGAAAATAAAAACAGCTAGATTAAATAGGATAATAATCCAGGACATGAAAATTAAATTCATTAAAAGAAATACTGAGGAAAACAGAAATAGAAATGAAGATGGAAAAGAAAAATTTAGTAATTCTAATAAAAATTCTCAGTGGAAAGGCTTACTAACAGAATGGATCTTAGAGACATCAGAACATCAGGGCTTGAAGAACTGAATCAATCAAAGAAAATGATAACATTTTTAAAATACATGAACAGAATATAAAAAATATTTGGTCATCATAAAAAGACCAGATCTATAAATTATGGGCATAGTAAGAGATTTCCAGGTCAGAAGCATAGAAAATATTTTCAGTAGAGTCACAGAAAAAAAACACTGCGGATTTAGAGAATGAGATACTTATCAAGATAAAAGAGGCACATCGAACACTAAACAGGAAGAACTAGGAAAGAAACCCACCACAATATATTATAGTTAAAATACTAAATATACAGAAAAAAAGAAAGGTATTAAAAGCTGCTAGAGAGAAGGCCCAAGTTACATACATAGCAAGGCCATCAGAATAACAGCAAATTTCTCAATGGAGACTTTAAAAGACAGAAAAGCTCAGAGGAATGTTCTTCAAGTCCTAAAAGACCACAGAAGCCAATTCAGGTTACCTAGAAAAATTATCCTCCACAGTTGAATGAGAAAGAAAAATTTTCCATGATTAAAACAAGCTAAAAGAATTTATGACCATCAAGCTAGCTCTGTATAGAATACTGGAAGGAATACTTTGGACTGGAGAAGGTAAGCATATCCAAGATACTTCAGGGAAGACAAAGGAAGCTAGGATAGCTGTTTTGCAAAATAGGACTATGAAAACAATATGCATTCACAAAATAACAGCAAATACATACTCAATAGTAGCTCTGAATATTAAAGGCGTTAATTGCCCAATCAAAAGACTCAGGGTAGCTGATTAGATTAGAAAAGAGGATCCATCTATTTGTGGTCTACAAGAAGTATATCTCACTTCTAAGGAAAATATTACTTTAGAGTAAAATGAAGGGAAAAAAACTATCCCAAACAAATGGGACAAAGAAACAAGCAACTGCTACTACTCTATTACTTGACAAAATAGTCTCCAAGTCAAACAAATCAAAGGGGATAAAGAAGGTTATTTCATTCGGATCAACCTACCAAAAGGATATTATAATTTTAAACCCATCAAACTCAGTATACCCAATTTCATAAAACAAATACTACTAGACATTAAGCCATATATTAACCCCAACACAGTAGTAGTAGGTGACTTCAATACCCCATTCACACCAATGGACAGGTTATGTAGACAGAAAGAAAATAGAAAAACACTGGAGTTACATGATATCATAGAGCAAATGAACATAACCAACATCTGTAGAACATCTTACCCAAAGACTACAGAATACACATTCTTCTCAGATGCCCATGTAATTTACTCTAAAACAGACTACATACTAAAACAAAAAGAAAGCCTTAATAAGCACAGGAAAATGGAAATAATTCCCTTCATTCTACCTGGCCAAAATGAAGTAAAACTAGAAATCTACAGCAAGAAAAACCACAGAAAATATAGAAACTCATGGAAATCAGACAACATATATTAAATGACAGTGTTCATTAAAGAAATCAAGAAAAAAAATTTAAATTTCTAGAATTAAACAAAAATAAAAACACAACATCTCAAAACCTTTAGGACACAATGAAGACAGTCCTAAGAGGGAAATTTATATCTCTAAGTGCTTACATTACAAAATCACAGAGTTTGAAAATTAATAACTTAAAGGTGTGTACCTTAGGCAATGGGAAAAAAAGATAAAAGCAACCCCAAAGTAGTAATTTGAAAGAAATAACTAAGATTAAGGTAGAAATCAATAAAATAAGTGAAAAAATTGATTTTCTTTAGAATCATTAAAAGTTGGTTCTTTGAAAATATGAAATTGGCAAACTCTTATCAAATCAAAGTGAAAAAAACCCCAAACTAGATGGGAGATGAAAATGGAGACATTACAATAGACGTAAATAAAATTTAGAAAATCATAAGGTCATACCTTAAAAACCTATATGCCACGAAATTGAACAAGCTAAAAGAAATGGATTAATATCCTGATGCATATGACCTATCAAAGGTAAACGAAGATGAAATTAACAACATAACAAACCTAAAACAAGCAATATGATTGAAGTAACAATAAAAAATTCCAACTAATAAAAGATGATTTTACTGCAGAGTTCAACCAGATCTTTAAAGAAAAGCTAAAACCAATACTTCTCAAACTACTCCATATAATAGAAAGGAAAGGAATGTTTCTAAACTCTTTCCATGAAACAAGCATTATATGGTTTCAAAACTAGATATGGACACAACAACAACAACAACAAAAAGAAATTTATAGACCAGGGCTGGACGGGTGGCTCAGCAGTGAAGAGCACTGGCTGCTCTTGCAGAGGACCTGGGTTCAGTCCCAGAACCTACATGGTGGCTACCAACCATCAATAACTCCAGTTCCAAGGGATTCATCACCCTCTTCTGTCCTCCATGGGCATTGCACACATGGGTTTATTTACATACATGCAGGCAAAATACTCATACATATAAAACAAAAATAAATTTTAAAAAAGAAATTTACAAACCAATTTCCCTGATGAATATAGTAGCCAAAATTTTTAATAAATTCTTGAAAACTGAATTAGAGAACACATCAAAATGATTATCATTATGACCAAATTGGCTTCATTCCAGAGAGGAAGGAATGGCTCAATAAATCAATAAATGTAATTCATTACATAAATGGCCTTAAGGAAAGAAATCTCAATTTAGGTGCAGAAAAGGTCTGTGACCAAAATCCAACATTCCTTCATGATAAAATAAGGATGGAGGGAATATTTCTCAATATAATAAAGGTTGTGTATGACAAACCTATAGCCAGCATCACGCTAGAAAGAGCTTGAAGCATTCCCAGTAAAATCAGAAATAAAACAAGGACACCAACTCTTCCTGCTCTTACTCAAACAGTACTTTGAATCTCAGCTAGCACAGTGAGATAAGGAAATTAAAGGGATACAAACAGGAAAAAGTATTTCTATCTTCAGATGACATGATTCTACACAAGAGAGACCTTAATGGCTCCACGCAAAAACTCTTACAGCTGATAAACACTTTCAGCAACGTGGCAGAATAAACAATGTATAAAAATCACGAGTCATCTTATATACCAAGGACAGATATATGTATATACAACGAAATTAGGGAAAGATGACAAAAGCACACATTGGCGAAGAGATAGCATCTTAAACAAGTGGTGCTGGCAAAAACTGAATTTCTAAAAGCAAAAGAATGAAAATAGAACCTATTTCTAATCCTGCACAAAAATCAGCACCAAGTGGATCAAGGACCTCAACATAAAACCTGGAACTCTGAACCTACAGGAGGAAAAGATGAGGAATAGTCTATTAGTTACTTTTCTTATGCTGTGATAAAATACCATGACCTTCCTATGGAAGGAAGAGTTTACTTGCATTTCCAGTTCCAGAGGGAGAGTCCATAACGGTGGGAGAAGAGGGCAGCAGACACAGAGAGCTGAGTGCTCACATCTTCAAGTGCAACAGGAAGCAGAGAGAGAGGGACAACTGAGAAGTGGGATGAGGCTACGAACTCTCAAAGCCCATACCTGCTGGCATGCTTCCTTCAGTTAGGCCACAATTCCTAAAAGTCCCATGATTCTCCTCAAACAGCACTATCACCTGACCAAGTGTTCAGATACTTGAGCCTCTAGGGGAGGATGCTTCTCATTCAAACCACCAAATACTCTACAAGATATAGTCCTAGGAAAGAACTTTTTAAATAGGATTCCAGTTACTCAAGGTAATAAAGATAACAACTGAAAAATGGGATCTTGGACTGGAGAGATGTCTCAGTGGTTAAGAGCACTGGTCATTCTTGCAGAAGACCTGGGTTTGAATCCCAGTGCCCACATAGTGGCTAACAACCATCAGTAACTCTAGTTCCAGGGGATCTGACACCCTCTTCTGTCCTCCATGGGTATTGAATGACATGGGTGTACTTACGTACATGCAGGTGATATAATCATACACATAAAATTTTTAAAAATTAATAAATCAAAGAGAAATGGCACCTAATAAAATTGAAAAGCTTCTGTAAAGCACAGGAAACAGCCATTCAAATGAAGAGGCAGACCATAGATTGGGAGAAAAATCTTTGCAAGCTACTCATCCAAAAGATTAGTATCTAGAATGCACAAAGAACTAAAAAAGTAAACATCAAGAAAATAAACAACCCAACAAAAAGAGGACTACATATATGAAGAGAATTCCCCAAAGAAGAAATACAAACAGCTAATGAACATGTTCAAATGTGTAACATCATTAGCCATAAGGGGAATGCAAATAAAAACTACTTTGAGGATTCAGCTCACCTTAGTCAGAATGACTGTTGTCAAGAAATCGAGTGACAGCAAATGATGAAGGGAACGAGGAGCACTTACTGCTGGTTGGAGAGCGAACTGGCGCAGCCATGTCGGAAATTGATGTGGAGGCTTTTCAAAATCCCAGAAATAGAACTACCACCTGACCTAGCTGTCCCACTCCTGGACACATACCCAAATGACTCCATAAGCAACTACCATATTACCATTTTTATTGCTAATCTAGTCAGAATACCTAGGAAATGGAATCAGCCTAGTTGCCCATCAGTGGATAATGAGAATGTAGTACATATACACAATGGAATTTTCTTCAACTGTAAAAACAACTGTGGCTTGAAAATCTTTAGGAAGGTAAGAGAAGAACAAATTCTCCAATTACCTTTCAAAATTCAATAATCTTAACTTATATACTTCTTCACTTTCCAAATCTTATATATTTCCTCCAAAATAAATAACAAATACATCATTATAACCATTAAAAACAGTGAAGTTCAGCATTTTTTTGCCCTCTAACCTTTTTAAAAATCTCAAAGCACTATTTGAATGTCCTACAACCATCTGGCAAATCCCAAGGACATGACAGACTCTATTATAAAGCATTCTGTTGTACAGCATTCTATTATACAGCATTTATTCACGCGCACAGCAGACTTCTTCATGGATACTCTCTACTCTTCACAGACTGAAAGACTAGTCTTACATCAATACATAGCTCCATAGTTTAATGACACATAGGGAACTTCCTTTACAAAGGGCTATGAAAGTGTAATTTAAACATATGGCATGAATTTTGCCTTTCCTATTCTTAGATGTGAATAATACTTTAAAAAAGGGGAAACAGATGCTGATGTAAAGCTAAAGACAAATAATATCCAATTTCTAGTACAAGCAATAAATTGCAAAGAGTATGTAAAGTTACCTTTATAGGGGCTGGAGAGATGGATCAGTAGTTAAGAGCACTGGCTGCTCTTCTAGAGGAGCCAGGTTCAGTCCCCAGCACCCACTCGGTGGCTAACTGCAGTTCCAGGGAATCTAACACCCTCTTCTGACTTCAGTGGGCATTGCATGCACAGGTGCACTTACATACATTTAGGCAAAACACTCATACACATAAAAATAAATCAATAAATATTATTTTAAAATGTTACCATTATATATGTTACTCATAGCTTTGTTTTACTACTGAAAATAAGTGTATTATGTTCTCTGAGAACTCAAATACCTTTTATTACTATCACATTAGCAATTTAATTTCTGATTCCAATTCTAAGTGATAAATGGTAAGCTCTAAGACTCACAGTTAAGAAGAGAGAAGCAACAAGTACAGAGAGGGAAAGACAGGCAGAGAGAGACAAGGAGAAACAGACGAGAGAAAAGAGAAGAGAGGAAGAAAGATAGATGGGGAAAGTGGAGAGAGAGGGGACAAGGAGGAGAAAGGAAGAGAAAGGGAGGGAGGGAGGGAGGGAGCAGGAGAGGGAGTGGTATCTTGGAATTTTTTGTCATGTCTATAAAAGAGCACAACTCGTCAGGAAGGAATAGCTCTTCAAATCGGTTGATCAGATCTACTTGCAAGAAAGTATTCAGGTAAATGCAACAAAATTTCTATTTCTGAATCAAGAATTTCTATGGGCTGTAGTGATGGTCAATTGATAAAGTGCTTGATGTGAAAGGAGGACCTGCATTCAATCCTCAGCATCCATGTTAAAAAAAAAAAGTTAGGCATGGACATGCATGTCTGTAATTCCGGCACTGGGAAGGTGGAGATAAACATACCCTGGAGCTTGCTGGCCAGCTAGTCTATACTAATGTGTGAGCTTCAGGTTCAGTGAGAGACTGTCTCAAGAACTAAGGTGGAAAACAACTGAGGAAGACAACTGACATTAACATCAACCTCTGGTCTCCACACACAAGGCACATCATCCCACACACATGCGCGCGCAAACACACACACGCACACGTGCGCACACACACACACATAGACACAAAGAATTTTGTGAAAATATGAACTCCAAACAGAAACTACAACAAGGAAATATACAGTATTTGATTTGGATACAAGGCTGCAACTGTTATTTTTAATTACTGTTATGTTTATTTTCAAAAACATGCTTCCTTTTATCCATGATTTCCTGTATTAAAAAGATCCTATAAAAACAGATGCTATAAATTATAATGATTTTATATCTAATTTTAAAGTAACTTAAAATACCCTTTCAATTCTATTTGTATATTCTTTAGTGATTTTATGACACAAATTTATTTCCTTAATAATTTGATTTCCTTCATAATTTGATTTACTTGTCAATTTACTTTATAATTGGCAACTGTCTGACTCATATATTTCAAATGATGAATTATTCAATTAATAAAATTTATATTATAAATTTTTTCTCAGAATATGCCAAAATACAGAAAAATTTAAAGACAGAAAGTTAAGCATAAACCCAAAGAAAAATGTCCTTTTTTAATACAGACATTTAAGACCTATTCTACACGAATCATTTTTATATCTTGAAAAAATCTTGAGAACTCTAAATGTAAGCTTATTATGATCGAAAGCAATGGCTACTCATCAAAGAAGTATAGGTACACAGAAAATACAGCATACTCATTAATATAAATACCAATTCAAATTTTAGTTTATTAAATATTTTAGCTTACCATATCGGTGTTTTCTTTGCCTAAGAATAAACAAATTTACAAATTTTAAAAGTCAAAATAAATTATGAATAGCAATAGCCATAAATAAAAGTTTATTAATGGATATGTAACATAAAGGGATATATACTAGATATCAAAAACACAAGATGTGGAGAGAAAAGAATAGTCTGTTATGCAGCTATAGCTGCAGCTTTGTCAGCTTAAAACAGACTGCTACAGTGGACAACCAACAGCAAGATTGTACGCTGTATAGCTTGGGACCTTCCTGGCTAACAAATCCTGGGGTGGTGTCCATACTTGGAACTGGTATTTCTGTTTAGTACCCTTGGCTTCTGGGGCCAGCACTGTCCACCCATGCAGGGTACTCATTCAAACTCTACTTAAAGAAATACTGTGTTTTATAATTAACTCATAAAGTAATGGACTTATATGCATATTCTTCATACATCCTTAGTTTGTTAGCTCTCCCCCTCCATCCGATCTGCCCCACCCCACCCCAACCATATTTAAACCTTGCCTAGTGTTCCCTTCCTCTATTTCATACAGATATGTCGTACTATCCTGACTCCCCTTAAGGTCTCAGCTTCTTGCCCTTTCCTCCCCAGACCCTGTCTCTACAAACATTTCGATTTAAATAAATCCCCCAAATTTAAGCTGAGAGAGCAGCATTTGACTTTCTGCACCTAGGTTAACTGACTGAATATTAATTTTTTCTGGTTCCATCTGTTTTCCTGAAAATTTTGTTTTATTTTTATTGCCAAGCCAGAGGCGCTCACTGGTGACATAGAGGCATGACTGTTATGGGGTAACCAACTCATTTCTGATTGGATCTGAGGCCTTCTCTATAGAAGAAAGTTCAGCCAGAGACTGTGGACCTGATCAAAGGTCCATGAATAGGTGGTCCCAGCACTAGGAGTGAACCTACTACTGTTATTTTGCTAAATGGACAAGTCACATTGCCTCTTAAATATTTATGTTTAAACCCATAGCCTAGTGCTGTCCTCAGCCTTGTCTTTGCAGCACACTGCAGTTAAGGCAGGGTTTCACACCTGGTCAAGGTGCTGAAGTGATTGTTGAGTGCTCAGCATTAAACAAGACACATATATCACCCCCTTCAAGGCTCAGAGAACACTGTAGATAAGGAGGTGGAGAGAACGTGAGAGCTAAACAATAAGAGAGAAGGCTGTGAAATGCTGTCTCATGAGTGTGATGTGGAGGTAGCCCTTGTGAACTCTCAACAGCTGCAGTTGCTACACAAGAATAACTCAGGAAACAGAGTCACAGAGGAAGTCATGGGCAAGGGAGCCAATGAGGCCCTCCCCTGCCCAGAAGAACTATTGGCAGTAGAGGAATGCTGTAGAGGAGGCAGTCATTGTTTTCAGTGATTTAGATACTGGTGAGTTACTTATGCTGCAGTAGATAGTCCTATATCCAAGAATGTATATGGGAATGGTTAATTAAATCCAGTGGGCCACAGAGCAAAAACAAAACAAGATATATAATTGGGATGAGGACTTGATGGGAGGAAGGGAAAGGACTGTGGGGGTAAGAGAGAGAAAGGAGGGTAGAGAGACGAGTGTGATCAGAATGTATTATGTACATGAAACTGTCAAAGAATAAATCAATAACTAAAAGATTAGTGTAACTATTAAATGCTTTATGAAAGCCTTACTGCCCAAAACAAAGCAGAAATCTATGGTTGATACACAAAGGAATTAAAGTGTAACATTACAGAAAATCAACAAAGTACAAAGGAGGACAGCAAAAGACGAAAAAACAAAGAATCTGTGAAACAGTCTGAAAACAAGAAGGAAACAATAAATTCCTTGTCCATGAAAAATTATCCTAAATGTACATGGATTAAATTCTTCAATCAAAAGACATATGTACAAAAATACAAGATTCAATTCCAGATTGCTTACAAGAAGCTCATTTTAACTTTAGGGATACACATAAACTGAAAGTGAAGTGAGGAACGGGGGGGATTCTACTCAAAGGATAACCAGAAGAAAGCAAAGGAAACGAAATTATAAGAAACAAAAGCCATTATATAATGATGAAGGGATCAATTCATCAATAAGGTATCATAATTACAAATATATATCCGTATATATGCACCTAACATTGTATTGCCTAAATGTATAAAGCAAAAGTCAATATATCAGAAGATATATAGCAATATAATAATAGCAAGGGATTTTAGATATTAAGTAAGGCAAACAGTAGATATGAACTCTACTATATATAATGGACATAACACACCTACAGAACATTCCATAGAAGATCAGGAGAATGCACACTCTTGTCAGGTGCACATGGAATATTTTCTATAACAGATCACATGCTAGACTGCAATGTTATACAAATAATTGAGGAAAATGACATAGGTACCGGTAAAAAGACTTATTTTGCTTCATGGTTTAAGAAGTTTCCTTCTGTCACAACATGGAGAAACTGGCACACACAAAATTGTAAGCAGGTAGCAGACAGAGAGAATGCCTACACCAAAGGCTTTGATCCCTTTTCCTCTTTTCTTAAATCTGACTTGAGCCTATGGGATGATAGACCCAAGTCAGGGCAGCTGTTCCCTCCATAGTTAATTCTCTCTGTAAATATCTCATATACATACCCAGAGTTGTGTTTTACTAATTAATCTTCTAGGCAATAATCAAATGATGGTGAATATTCACAGCTATAGCATATAGCTTATCAAATTTAAGATAGAAAGTTGTATAAGTATCTTACTCAATCTATCTTACTGACCACAATGATGTAAAACTAAAATCAGTAACACGGAAAATCAATAATGTGACAAATCCATGAAAATTAAAGTATACTTTGCTTACCAACTAGGGGGGGTCACAGAAACAAATGAAAATCAAATCAACAAAATTAAAATCAAAGTCAAAACCCAACATATCCAAAGTCATGGTATGTGAAACAGAGACTAGAAAGAATGAAAGGGTCAATAAAACTTGGAAGTTTTTGACAAAAGAAACAAGACTGACAAAACTTTAGCTAGAATAACCAAAAAAAAAAAAACTTTAAATAAAATCAGAAATAAAAGAGAAGAAACAATACCATAGGAATACAAAAAATCCCGAGACTGTAGGTGTAGGTATATCTGGTTTGAAGGCATTTTACTTGATTGCACTTAACAGATATTCTATTTTTTACAAATTGAAAAGTTGTGGCAACCATGCACTTATTAGAGTTAATTTTCCAAAAGCTCAGAAGATCATCAGTATTTTTCAGTGATGGCTTTTAAATTAATGTATATGACTTTTTCTTAGATATGATGTGATTACAAGTTCACGGACTATGGATTTATGTAAATCTAACTTTTATATGAATTGGGAAACCCAAAAATCCTATGATTGGCTTTATTGCAATATTTGCTTCACTACAGTGGTTTGGAATAAAATGACATACTTCAGAGGTATGACTTGTACTATAAATAAGTGTACACTAATAAATTGGATGACTTAGAAGTACTGGATAATTTACAAGAGAATAATTGGTATTTAAAAGTTTTTTAGGTTGTGTGTGTAGCATTTATCAACATGGCCAAAGATTTAGAAAGTATAAAAAATATAGGAAGGAAAGGTAAAATCACCTTCAATTCTATTTAGAGAAATAGAAATAATTAGTGCATGTCTGCTACATGGTCTGTTCTAGTTTAGTTTCTAGGAATTTAGCAATGTCCCTTAGTAGTTTATCAATGTCTTAACATTTAAGGATTCTAGTGAACAGAAGCAAACCGATCATTAAATACACACTAGACCAATGATTTTTAAAAGCAGGGTAAGTTGCATAAAGGGAAGAGATATTATTTTTTATAATAGAATGGTTAAAGAAGTCCTTTCTGATAATGTCATACTCAAATAGAAACTTCAAGTGACAATATCTTGAGGAAGAACATTCTAGAACAAACAGCAACTGAAAAATGTCAGAAACAAACACACACACACAACAAGAACAAACCTCATGCTCAATACCAGATCCCCACAGTTTCCTTTTTAAGACAGGTAAAGCTCAGCTTCCTACTGCTCGTGAAACCTTTAAATTGACTAACATTGGGGAAGGAAGCAGTTAAAATAATATTGAAACCATCAATAGTAGTAATGGAGTCAAATTAATCTAGAGAATGTTTTCTTACTTTTTACATTTATGTGCATGTATATTTGTGTATATGTATATGTATGTCCATGTGCATGTCGGTACCTGCAGAGGCCAGACTAATCCGTAGGAGCTGGAGTTACAGCTGGTTGTGAGGAACCTGACTTAGGTGTTGGGAACTTAACTCAAGTCTTCTGCAAGAGCAACCAGTACTCTTAACTGCTAAGCTGTCTCTCCAGACTCAGACTGTAGAATCTTGAAGACAAAGATTGAAACGTTTGCTTTACTACCTGAGGATCTAAACTACCTTATTTGCTACAGATATTTTCCTGACTCTGAGAGTCAAATTTTGATGTGTGAGATACGTTAGAGGTCTAAACTACACACTACGACATAAATCCTTCATCGGCCCTTGATTATGAGGAAGCTGCCCTCATTTTCATACCTTTAAAATAAATTAATGTTCAACATATTTTTATAATTTATGTGTATTTCCTATAGAGTATCTTAATCGTCTTTATACCACCTTTCCCACTGGTATCATCACAAAGCCCCTCCTCCACTGGATTTCATGTATTCTATTAAAGTCTATTGGGTCAAGTTTTAAGCAGCTTCCTACAAACAGGAACTCAGGGCACATTTGGCAACTAAAGCAATAACTTCCTAGAAATTCAACTGTATCTCTCTTTGGTTTCAAAGACTTAAATATCCAGATTTTTAGAAAAAATAAATTCTGAGATATTGTATTTTATGTTATTTTTATCCTTTTCAAAGACTTAAGTTTTATTTAAGGGGAAAATGTCACTTAAAGAATTTCCTTGTAAATCTTGTTCATTGGAGATAGAATCTGAAAATCAAAGAGGTCTGTTTAACCTCTCATTTCCCCCTTTTAGATACAAAAGTGACTGAGTATATAAATATATATATATATATATATATATTCTTTTAACAGCAGTGACATACATGGCCTTGTTTAATTATCTTTTGACAGCGTTTTGCTATGTAGCCCAATATGGCTTTTGACGTTCTTGACAAGTATTCTTGTGAAAAACTAATGTTCAAAGGGGACATATGACTTCCTCAAGGTCTTTAAGTACCATAGGTTGAATAAGTTATCTTTACAACAGGTATAACTGAGTGTACAATTCTCTCAGCCAGTAAACAAAATGCTTACATGGAGTGAAAAGAAATGAACCAAACACAAAGAGACTTTAGTTGGGCTAACTTTAGGCTAGTTACACACTTGTGTTTCATCTTCAAAAGAGAGTATTGGTCTCAGTGCTTCTGTGAGAAATATGTAATTAAAATTATTTTAAGTTACAAAAGTGTTATTTAAAAGTTGTAGATATATCAAATAAAGCAATTTTGAATAATTTTTAAAACTACCATTCTCATATAAAAGTTTGGTACTAGGATCCACAAATGAGAGAGAATATATATTGATTTTCTGATTCTGTGTTACTTCACTTAGCGTAAGTTTCTAGTTCCATCCATTCACCTACAAAGGTCATGATTTCATCTTTCTTTATTGCTGAGTAGAACTTCGTTGTGTAAATGTATCACATTTTCATTATCTATTTGTCAGTTGAGGGACACTTAGGTTGCTTCCATCCCTTAGCTAGTGTGAAAAAAACAGCAACAAACATGGATGTTCAAGTATCTCTGCAATAGGATGAGTCCTTTGGATATATGCCAAGGATTGGTATAACTGGGTCAAATGGTGGTTCACTTATAGTCTTTTGCAAGTTCTCAATACTGCTTTCTGTAGGGATTGCACGAGTTTACAATCCTACCAGCAGTGAATAAGCATTCCTCTTTCCCCACACTCTCCACGATTTAATTACAAATCCTTCCCCACATCTTAGCCAGTCTGACTGGGGTAAGATGAAATCTTAAAGTGGTCTTAATTTGCATTTCTCTAATTATTAACGATGCTGCACACTTTTAAAGATATTTCTCAGCCATCTTTATTTCTTCTTTTGGGAACTCTGTGCTCAAATCCTTAGGCCATTTTATAACTGGGTCACGTATTTTGATTCTTTGTTTTTTGAGGTTCTTTATACATTCTGGATGTTAAGCCTCTTGTCAGATGTCTCACTGGTGAAGATTTTCTCCCATTCTGTGGGTTACCTCTTTACTTCCTTGGTTGTTTCTTTTGCTGTAGAGAAGCTTTTAAGTTTAATGAGGTCTCACTTGTTGATTACTGACCTTATTTCCTGGGCAACTTCTGTCTGATTTAGAAAGTCGTTTCCTACACCTATATCTTGTAGGTTACTGCAAACGTTTTCTTCTAACAATTTCAGAGTTTCAGGTTTCACACTGAAGTCGTTGATCCATCTGGAGTTGACTTTTGTGCCAGGTTTTCACTAGACCTAAGGTAAGGGTCTAGCTCATTCTCTCTCTATAGGTGGAGATCCAGTTTTGCCAGCACCATTTGCTGATGATGCTCTCTTTCCTCCAGTGAGTCAAATATCAGGTGGCTGAAATTGCATGTACTCATGTTTGAGTCTTCAATTATATTCCATTGGTCTACAGGTCCATTTTTGTGCCAGTACTATGCTGTTTTTATGACTATAGCTATATGTGAATATGTATCCTGATGTAACTGTAGGAATCAGGAAAATGGAAAGGAACCAGGGAGGGAAAGGGAAAGAAGGAAAGTGAGAGAGAAGAATAACTGGAGACAGGTGTTACTAGGGACAAATAGATAAATGGGTTATTGAAATGGAAGGGAGGAGGAAGGGTTACATAAAAATGGGGAAAATGGGGACACTGTAAATGGGGAAGGCATGGATGGAAAGTTAGACATGGAGAGAGAGCGAGAGGGAGGGAGGGAGACAGAGAGAGACAGAGAGAGAGAGAGAGAGAGAGAGAGAGAGAGAAATAATGCCTAGCTAGTATAAAACATCAGAGGGAATCATATGTCTAACAACCTAATGACAAATTCCACATACAATATCTCTACATAAGCCCATGTTCATAGCTGAATGACACATAACAAGAAATAGTGCCAGACAGTAGAAACGTTCCTTTGAGTTGTTGGCCAAGGTGGTCCAAAAAACTCCCCAAATTAAACAGGCTATTGCCACAGCCTTTGACTGCCTCCCAGAACTTGAAGATAAGATCATATTCCTGAAGACAGGACATACTTCGGAGATCAGATTTGGAGCAATGGAGATCAGTCACCACCCATCAAAGAAGCTTCTGTTGCACCAAATGTAGACTAATATAGAGTACCACAGCTGGTCACACACAGACAGTGTCTGTGAGTTGCCTATGCCTAAGTGGCACATCTACAAGGCAGCTTCTACACCCAAGGCTCCCGTAATACAGAACAAGGGATAAAGAAGACACTAATGAATCTTTCAGCTCTCATTAATGAAGCTCTCTCATGCAACAAAGGGCCAATAACACAAAAGGTAAAAAATGGCTAAATCATGGAGATTAGGAATCTGCAGAGTGTGGGCTCCTGGACAGGACTCTTATATTAAGTCTCACTCACGTAGGGCTCAGGGACCATTGTGGAAGAGGGGGCAAAAAGATTCTAAGAGCCAGTTAAGAGGGGTGTGACCATACGAAAATAGAATCCACCAAGCTCCTGGGACCCTGCTCATATGAACCTACAACATCGTTTGGCATGCTCAAGATCCATGCAAACTCAGACAGACAAAACACTAACCTGGGGAAATGGGTAGCAGACCCCAACCTTTGCTTAAGAAACCAGTTTCTTGGCAACTGATTACTTTTGGGTGAGGATGTGCTAGTCTTCCTAAAGCAAGGGATTCTGGGTAGACTGACTAGACCTCAGTAGACGAACCTGCACTTGGGGATATTATAACTTGACACAGAAGACCCTAACAGAAATGAATGCATGGATTCCAGTTAGGGGGCTGTGGAAGGGCGAGCTAGTGGGGAAAAGGATATAAAGACGGTTAAGATTGATTGAGATGTTCTATATGAAACACAATGATTCAATAAAAACATTTTTTTAAAGTTCATGAAATTGCTCCTTCATTGGAATATGGTATTTGTGGAGACTGTGCTCCTAGGCCATGCTCACTCATATTTGGTTCCAAAATAAACTCTCTTTCATTCCTTTGAAAAAAAACCCTGCCATTCTTAATAAGATTTATAATCTCCAACTTTATATATAAGGAATAAATATAAAATGCTAACTTACTTTCTGTAAGTCATATGCACCACAAATCTTGGGACCTTATCACCTAAAATACATTTTTCAGGCATTGTCATTTCCAAAAGGGAACATTCAAACAGCTTGCATTCACTTAATGCTTAGAAATATGAATAGAACTCAAGTATCTATTGGCTCTAATAATGATGATACTATTGATAACTGATTCACAAAAGTAAAATTTATCAAGAATTAATACAAACTATTATTTGTGATCTTGCCTTGCTCTAAGAATCCTCACTATTGAGATTAATCACTGTGCTATATTTAAAAAATAATACAGTTATCTAAGTATATAATGGTTAAGAATTTAATTTCTAAATATGTTTAAAGCTAAATACATTAAATAAAATATTAAGTATATTATTTTCAAATTGTTTATATTATTTTAGATTATTTTAATCTTTCTATAATCTATTATGATTAAAGTTAAGCCTAATAACATATACAGTTGTTGGGGATCCCTGTGCTTGGTGCCAGCCGAGCGGGACGAAGGGTCTCAGCTGTGGGGGGGCGAGTAGGCGCAGAGTTAAAAGAGACAAACTCTGGGAGCTTAGTGAGAAGCATGTGGATGGTGCTGCAAGCTTGTTTAGTCAAGGAAGTGCAAAGGGTCTTTTAGGTCTGATTAGCCAATGGCCTTATGAGGTGGGGTCCCAAACTGCAGCCAATAGTAGTCTGTCCCCAGGTAGATTATCTTGGTGCAGGTTCTTTCCAGATGCTGGGCAGAAGCTGGTCTCATGACTAGCCAGAGCAGAGTGCCACGCCCACGGGAGCCATTCCTCTATTCCTCATAGCAGGTGACCTGGCTAAGTCTCATCCTGTGTTGTGCCCTGCATTCAGTATTTAAAGTCTCTTTATCTTTCAAAACAAACTATTCAGAACAATGTGTAGCTATGAAATATGTAGCTATCTCACCCAAAGTTTGATTTCTGATCTTCCTTGATTTCTTTATAGTTTGCTTTGTGACTTTTGACAATACCAAAAGTATTCAGAACATTACCTGAAAATATCTTTAAATCTACCCTGTTAATTCACTCTAATTCTTTTCTTCCTCATTTCATAATTACTGATCATACTCATTATCTTTAGCTAGTTCATCATCTCCTTGAGAGACTTTTAATAATCACCTTTATAAAATGTACTTCAATAATGAAAGGATAGAAAAATATATGTACCAAGTTGTACAATAAAATAGATATGTCTACTTTTCCCTATTGGCTAAATTTAAATAATTAAAAAAAAATACCGAAGTTGCCCATTAAGGTGTGACTTGTAGTTCTTCCATGAGGCGACAAGAGAAGGGCAGCTTCACAGATTTTTTTTTACCTATAGATGCATTTACATCTCACACATGTTTAATAGCACTCAAGCAATACTTGGAAGAGTGGCAGTACATACCAGTTGACATATTCAATCCAAAGCTTTAAGGAAAAAATACAAAGAAAAGTGGTATGAGAAATTTCTAATTGTGCAACTATAAGAAATATTTCAAATTATGCATTAAGAAGTTTAAAGGCTTCTTAAATTTAAAAAAAAAAAAAACAGGAATTACCAAGAAGCACCTGGTGATTTTCTGAATTCTTTACTTGTATATATACCGAACTTCTTATTTCTCATATTAAATCTCTGAAAAATATTTGAATAAATATTGTATAAGTTTAAGAAATTATAATATTGGAAGCAAAAAACAATCAATCCAAAAGCCCAAACAAATAAGCAAAAGAACCTAACTGGAGAATATCTCTAATAAAAATTCTCAGAAGAACATAATAGAAGGGAAAATGAAGAACAATGTATAGAGGCTCAGACATCTCCACATCTTATGAAGAACACTAAGTAAGGACACATGAAATTTTCAAACATGAGGACAAATACACTTCTCAGGCTTCACAGACATAGAATTCCAGAAACTCTGTCATATCAGATATTAAATTATTAGATAGCAAAAATTATATAAAGCATGGTTCCAAAACCAAAATAGATTCATAAGTACTCTTTACTTAATAGTAAAATAGTTAAGAGTAAGAACTCATTCATTGATTAAGGGCTTACTATAAGGTTAAATGTTTGATTCATTTGCTTAATTCATATTTACATTTTAATATTTAATAGTTATAATAAATTTAGGGGTTTATTATCTTCATTTTATACAGATAAAGAAGTGATCTAATGCTGTTAAGTTATTGTAAATACATATAATGAAATTCTATGCTATGATTAAAATGTTAATTCTATTTACTGATGTGAAAATACATTCATGATTACTGCTAAAACAGAAAAAAAATGTTTAAAACAATGTTAATTTCCAAGAATACTGTATAGGTTCACAGACAAAAGTTTAGGTGTACAGAAATTACATATGGGTAGGAATTTTGAAGACTTTTACCTTTTGATTTTAAATTTTTTCTGCCTATTTGAATATAGATAACAATACTAAAAACCCCTTAAAGTCATCTACAAAATGAATGGAAAGTGAAAAGTACAGAGACATTTGGATAATGATTTAAGGATAATAGGTTATAAATGAGAGGAGACAGGGGACGATGATCAAGGGAATGACATTTAAGGACCATGAAGACAGGGAAGGGGACTAGAGAAGCAACAATCAAATGAAGGAACAACCACATGCCCACATGGGAGTAAGTACATACGTACACACCACATACACGCACACAGAACACGGAAGACTTGAAAATTATTACAGAAACAAGGTTTGAATGTATTGTCAAAGTACCTCAAAAAGATCATGGATCAGTAAAGAAAGGATCCTGAAAAAACTTTTATTATTTCATTTTTACAACACGGATGCTAGGTGTCTCAATGTTGTGCCTAGCAAACATGGGTTAGTATTTTCTAAGACATAGAAAAGAAGATCATATAAAGTTAAACATAAAAGAGACTTTTGAAGATAGCTGACACTCAGGAAAGTATTTTGCAAACTGTAGACTATACCAATAGTATTGACAGTGATCTATAACAACAGTGCCACTGAGGTTAGAACAGAATAAGAACTGCCTTATGATCTTATTTGAAATAGCAAAAACAAAACAAAACAAAAACAAAAACGTGTTTAGAACAGCAAATTGAACAAAAGGCCTGTTACATATGATATATCTCTCAGAAAGATGACAGAGACTAAATCTACTACTTTTGTTCCAAAATAAAAAATACTATCAGCCAGGTACAGTGATGGACTCCTACAATCCAGGCATAGTGAAGACTCTGAAGGCTTACATAGGAGGACCATGTAGGCAAGCCTGGGCTACACACCATGAAGATATGATGTAGATATATTATAAAATCCTTTAAATACCAAAATTAAGAGTCTGCAGGTGACACCTGCAACATACTGATAAACGGATGTGAAAATATCCAACCATGGCAGCTCAACCTGATTCTTGAACCTCCTAAACCTGACTTTTATATATGAGGCCCAGTTCCTTTCTAAAGAACAACCAGTCACATTACATGTGGGTTTATGTACATGGATATCTGTGCTTACTGAATCAGGGCCTAATTGAAAGGAATATTCAAATTTCTCAGCACAATCCATGTTTGGAGTATTAAGGAAAATCTGAATTCTTGTCAGCTCAGGGCTGTTTAAACTACAAGCATACCTCACTGGTCATGTGGATTTGGTTATAAATGACTTCCATAAAGTAAATACAACAATAAAAACAGTTAAATCAACTTTTTGTTTCTTAGTGCATATAAAGCTATGTTTACACTATTTAGTACTTTGAAGTTGGAATAGCTTTGTGTCTAAAATTAACAGTACACACACACACACACACACACACACACACATACATACATATATATATTCAAAAGCACCTTATTGCTAAAAAAAAAATGCCAACAAACTGTTAGTAAAATGGACTTGACCAATGCAGAGTTGCTACATAATTTCAATTTGTAAAAAATGTACTATCTGCAAAGCACAATAAGGCAAGGTACAATAAAACAAGGCCTGCCTGTACTCTAAAGAAGCCAGACAGTCCTAAAGAAATTGAAGGCCAATAAGCTACAATCTACTTTTCTCTACCAGTGTTGTTTTCCCAATGTAAATGCACTACATGATGTCAGCACAGCTAAAGCTGGTACGTACCTGAACAGAACCACACAAAGAAAAAAAATGACAATAACAGTTGCAAGATTTTTACCACCTTCCTCACTATTAGATTAAGTAACAGAAGAAACAAACAAAAAATTAGGCATGCTTCTGTTAATGGCACAATTAGCAAGCTCTATGCAGATATGTAGGTGGGTATATATAATTCAGCATTCAACACTGGATATACTTTCTAAGCACATTTAAAACAGTTACTTTATAAAAACTCTAATAATTGAAAACAATGTAACTCTGGGATAAACAAAGGAGTGAAAGTGAATAGGAAATGCAGAAATTCAAGGAAGGAGGGAACCTCTGTAACAAATATCAGTAGAATAACTGAAAACTGACCATATACATATGATAAAAAGAAGTATCTGATCATAGAATACATACAAAAAGTTCCAGATGAAGTCAATTCTTCAAACTGATAATGTTGGATTTAATCTGAGTGCTGCTCCTTGAAAACAGTAAAGTTCAAGAAATCCCTTTACCTCTTTGCATCTCTAGAACTGACTGCAAAGAGCCACCTTGCTTAAACATAGTCCATCTTCCCTCGCAAATATGGTGGGTTTACCTACCTTTCCAAAAGACCTCTTCTTTGAGCTGTATCCTATTAATGAACAAATCTCTACTGTAATAACCTGAATATAGTCATCTCTGTTGTCTAGGAAAGCACTTTAACGCTAAGCTACATCCTTAGTCTTGTTACATCAGGAGGTCTTGATTAATTATCAAAACATGGATATAGCTAAAAAAAATCACTGCAGAAAAATTTCTTTATTTACATATTCATATAAAGTTTCAAAACAATGTCCATGTGTATTTAGGTATAGACATCTATGTAATAAAAATAGAGATGGTGTGTTTTTAAATTAGGTGCCACTTGATTTTATTACACCATCAAAAGCTGATTAAAACAACCAAATATTTCCTGCAAAATAAAATAAATAAAATAAAAAGTATAGAGGAAGGATGCATATCAACTGCAGGACAGCTCAAGGGACAGTAGGAGGGAGGGAGAGAGGTAAAATGGATGGGGAGGGAGAAGTTTAATCATATGCATGTCTTTTCTTTTAAAAATGAGAAATTGCTGTAAGTTCATATCAGCAATTTCTCAGCCTCCTGGAAAATTCCATTAACATATAGTATAGAATTCAGGATATCTGGTGGGGGGGTTACAGAAGGGTGTGGTCATGGGAGTGGGTCTAAATATGATCAAGGTGGATTGTATGAAATTTGCAAAAATTCAATTAAAAAACTAAAAACAAAAAAAGGGCTAAGTTGCAAGTAACAGTTTTTGTTAAAATGCAAGTCAGTGTTCAGGAATCTTGGGGGTGAGAGGCGATGGTAGAGAGATGCTGAAGTTCTCATAAGCTCCTACATGATGCTACTACTGTTGGGTTACAGATCATCTTTGGATTTAATGAAAATACAGCAAGCACAAAAATGTCCAGTATTTTCTGCATGATTGACATATTTCACAAATAAAAATAAACCTCATGAGGCTTTCTAACAACCTCCAGATGGTGGTACCAATCAGGAAGTACTAAATATCACTCTTAAGTATAGAGGTATGGAACTGGAGAAATGGCTTGCTCAGTGGTTAAGTTTAACAGCTGCTCTTGAGAGGAACCAGGTTCAGTTCCCAGCACCCACCTGGTGGCTAACAACTGTATGTAAATCCAGTTTCAGGGGATTAGACACCCTCTTCTGACCTCTGTGAGCATTGTACAACACAGATGTACTTACATATATGCAGGCAATACATTCATACACAGTATGAATATTGGCTGTTCTTGCAGAAGACCTGGGTTCGAATCCCAGCACTCATATGGCAGCAAACAACTGTCTGTAACTCCAGTTCCTGGGGATATGATGCCCTCTTCTGTCCTCTGAGGATATTGCATGATATGGGTGCACTTAGATACATGTAGGAATAACATTCATACACATAAAATAAATATAAATAAATTTTTTTAAAGTATAGAGATATATACTGAGACTGTTCTTATTCTGTGATACATAAAATAATATTTAGAAATACATATAGACACGCATGAAAGTGAGGAAGCCATATAGTAAGCCAAGAAAAATGTTATGTTAGTAGCTAAATTTTTAAAGAATTGTTTTATATTAATTAATAAAATTTTCCTTTTTCTGTCATGAAGTCCCAAAAGTTTGACAAATTAATTAAATTAGTCCTAACCTCTTCATCTGTCATTGATGAGATACTCCTGAGAGACACTTTTTGAGATGCTGTTACACTATAAAAAATGGAACACAATAACATTAATTCACATGAAGAACTAGAATAGTAATAATTGAGATTAATTATTTTGAGTAATGTTTAACAATCTCATGAAAAAGAGAAAAAGCTGATTCATAAATGATACTCTTGAGGGCTTAGAAAGTTTAAATTTGTTAACTAATTAATATACTTATTATACAAAAAATATGAGGCCTATAAAGGATAAGGATTTTTGTTGGGCATTCAGTTGTATTTTGCCAAAATCTAGAACTGCTCCTGACACATAAAAACAAGCCCACAACAAATAATTGTGAAATGAATAAAGATTCAAAAAATGCTATTTAGTCGCCCCAATGCACTAAGATGCTATAAGAAATTAAGGATAAAATCAAAACATGCCATGGCCATTCAGGTCATCCACATTCAATAGAAAGAAAGATACATAAATTTAATAGATATTGATATATTTGCAAATCTATATATTTTATACAGTAGAATCAAGTGATAAGAAATATACATACTTAGACCCGTATATAAATAAATGCATACTATGATGATATGAAAATAATGCAGCATGGATGGTAAACTATATACAAGGTTTTATGAAAACATACCAGGGAGAGGATGCTCTTAAGGTCATAAAAGAATTTTTAAGAATTAACATTAATTCTGAATCTAGTAGACTGAGTAAAAGTCTGCTGGTTGCCAAGAAAAACTAGGTAGGAGAAAATTTGAGAGGAATGTTACCAGGAAATTCCAGTTCTCTTTTGGATGCTTACTCTCCTTAATAAAAGAACTTGAGTAGACTGGGAAAGAAGTTCAAGGATTATTTTATCAAGAATTTGAGATAAAAAACAATAAAGCAGATAAATTCTTGGTTGCTTCTAGAAAGAGAGATGGAGAAGAGAAAGAGCCATGCCTTTTTAAGATGCAAGAAAGCGGGTACATTCTGCAATAGAGGTCAGCAAACAGCTGTGTGTGTAGGGGGCTTCAGAGAACTAGTGAGAAGTCCCAGAGTGTCAAGGAAAGCATGCTTAGGCTTTTGGCTAGTATCCAAAAGGAAAAAACATAGAAAAAAAGAAAAGTTATACTTTGAGTTGGATCTCAGAAAAGCAGGCAGGCTTAGCAATGCTGCTAAGTAGGAACTTCTGGGAAATATAAACACATCATCCCATCTATCTACCTACCATAATAAGAAATTTTACCATTAGAACTATGGACAAGTAATTACATTTTCATTGGATAAAGGTTCCCTGGTAGCTATGAAGAATACAGAAAAGAAATGAGTTAGGCTGGAAGAAAAGAAACTAAGAGAATTGTTCAATGGGTGGAGCTAGAGATTTAACGAGGGAAGTGGCAAAGAGCTTATAAAAGGAGATCTGACAAGATAATCGAGGGATGTTAAATGGCTCCCATGTTCCTCATTTGGAGCTTGAATGTGATGGAAATCATATGCACACAGGTACATTTGAACAGGTACATTTACCTACTCTGACAAGACGAGACTAGAGAAAATGGGCAACTCATAAAATTTAGTATACACAATTATGCATGAGAGAAAAGATGGAGGTAGATGGGAAAAGTCTTACTTTTAACAATAGTCCTCCTGTTCACGTCAAGTTACTTGTCTAGTAAATAATAACTTTCAATGAATGTTAGCCATCGCATCACCCTGAATCGTGTATGAGCACGACTTCTTACTCTCATTTTTCATTTTAATTCACTTTTGAGTTTTAAAGAGAATTTAGTAAAATCTCTTAGGGAGATTTAACTTTTAGCTTCTTTGTCCATTCAAAGCACTGTGTTGAAATAAAGAATATTTGTCTACTCAGAATAAGGAGAGGCTGGTTATAAAGGCTTTCATGAACTGTTTACTTGCCCTAGGAAATGAAATGCAGAACAATTACTCAACCCATGTAAATAGTGACAGTTTTCAGGTCTGTTTTAGAAAGGCATTCTTCGTCATTAAAGCTGATGCAATGTTTTTCCAAAATGAATAATTTTTATTTTATGTGTATGAATGTGTATGTAAGTACACCTGTGTCATGCAATGCCTCTGGAGGCCAGACTAGGGCAGCATATTCCCCCAGAACTGGAGTTAGGAATGGTTGTTAGCCACCATGTAGGTGCTAGAATTCAAACCTGGGTCCTCTGGAACAGTAGCCAGTGCGCTTAACTGCTGAGTCATCTCTCCAGCTCCCCCAAAGGAATTTTTAAGATAATTTGAGAGGAATAAGTAGAGAAATTCACCAAATGTCCAAAATTGCTTGCGAAAGACCTTTAAATTATTTTTTTACTATTTTCTTTAAAATCAAATCAAAATAGCCATATTCTAAAACCAACTTTATAGTAGTAGTTTATGCATTAAGTAACAGAAAGTCAACTATGCTTATCAAATTCTTTTCAATATCTAATTATTAGAATATGATTCTGTGATACTATCATGAATAACTTTCCAAAATTATATACATATTACACTTAGGTGCAAAACGAGAGACTTTGATCTTAAAAATGCTTTTCCGCCAGGCATTTAATTCTATCACTGGGAGGCAGAGGACAAGCAGATCTCTGAAAGATGGAGGCCAGCCTGGTCTACATGGTTAGTTTCTAGATCAGCTGGGGCTACAGGAAGATCCTGTCTCAAAAAACCCAAACCAACCAAACAAACTCCCAAGACCAAAATAAAAACACCCCTCAAATGCTTTTTCAATGTAAACTTCCCTTAGGAAGTATGTGAAAAGAGAGAACTGCCCCTGGAATGCCCTAAGCATTAGACTAGTCACTTTACATTTCATTTCACAAGTCTTAACAAACTGCAATATCCAGCAGTAACACAGCTAGTAAAAGATAAAACTAGAAGAGAACCTACAGCTGTCCAGCCAAAGTCCCACTTCAGATCTTACTGCTTATTCGGAAATGCCAGGACATATATTTTGCTTTATATTTGAATAGAAGTTATAAATTTGAAAGAAATCTATGTATCTCAGTGACTTATCAGGCACTTCTTTGGAACTACCATCTTCATTTACAGTTTCTGTTTCTTCTTCCTTTGGAGGAGAGAAATATGAAGTATTCGGATCAGATACAGGCAGGTGAGAGGAAGCAGTGTCTTCCAAATAGAAAAAAAAATCCACAAATTGCCTAAAACTCAGTCATTACAAGTTAATGTAGGGAAACTTATTCCATTTAAAATTCAAACATTCAATGTTTGAATATTAAAATGAAAGTATTCTACCTACTTTTCTGCTTTAAGATAGAAGGCATCTTAATTTCATTTAAATTGCCAGAAATCACTCCTATCTGATTTCTTCTCTAACTCTTATCTTTGATCAAACAAACTGAAATGGAAAGGAAGTGTAGCGGTAGGTTGGGAGAAAACAAATTCTGGAAGCATTTGGATCCATTTGGATTTCAGGAGAAATTATAGGGCTAGTAACAAGGAAAGCTTCAGAGAGACTTGACACAAATAAGAGTAATCAAAATGCATTTGCCTCCAGGCAAACATCATCTATGCCCTGTAGTAAAAATCAAGATAAAATCAGATAAATTTCAAGCATCTTCTTTCCAAATCTGACATAGATCAACACTCTTGTTAACTATGGTCAGGGTGATCAGAATCATCAAAACAAGAAAATGGAGTGGGGTCTTTAAAATTCTACTTTGAATTGAAATTTAGAAATAGCTTTATACCTCAAGAACGTCAAATTCTTCTTCAAGTTCTTCTAAAGAAGCTTCTTCTATGTTGAGAGAATATAGTGAACATGACATGACTAAAACACTTAGAAATAACAGAAATGTAGTTTTAGTAGTGTTTTTAACTGCTTCCATCCTATCTCATGCTAATTCCTTTTAAACTGAAGTTACAGGTATTGCACTTCCATAAATGTAGGCAGAACATTCATACACATAAAATAAAAATAAATAAATAAAAAGTATGTATTTTGGAAACACATTGCATCAGCTTTAATGACGTAGAATGCCTTTCTAAAACGGACCTGAAAACTGTAACTATTTGCATAGGATGGGTAACTGTTCTGTATTGCATTTCTTAGGGCAAGTGAACAATTCATGAAAGCCCTTACAACCAGCATTTCCTTATTATGAGTACACAAATATTTTTTATTTCAACAAAAGGCTTTGAATGGATGATAGTACTGAAGAATCTGGAAGTTATGCTGCCTAAGAGATTTTACTAAATTCTCTTTAAAAGTCAGAAATGAATTAAAATGAAAAGTGAGAGTAAGAAGTAGTGCTCGTGCATGATTCAGGGGAATATGAAGGCTAATTCACTGAAAGCTTAGTGTCACAGCTCACTGCCTTCCTGTTCTTGTCAAAGCTGAAAATCTTTAGCTTGATAGTCAAGTCTACTCAAGATTTGGTCGCAAATCAACTTTGAATCTTATTTCCCATCACTGTCTTCTCATAAGGATCCTGGGTTATAAGACCAGCATTCCTTTGTCAGTCCTGGCAGAATTGGAAGGGAAGGGAAACAAGAGAAATACAAGGTCATCAAATATTTACAAATTACCTTCTAGGTTAGGTCCTACTAAGGGAGAAGCAGCGGTAAAGTTACAGAGAAGAAAACTCACAAATGTAGTGACTTTAGCAAAACTCACTGAATAACAAGCATCAGTGTGAGGACACAAGCAGTCATTTCACAGTTAGGGAAAAAAAGCAGCTCAAAACCAGGGGATTCTGACCAACTGACATTAAGGTTAAGTGTCCGTACTAAAATTCAAGGAAACAATAACAAAGAACTTTTATGGTAGTCTAGCTCTACACAGGTTCCCTCCAACCTCGTCCTTTCCTATTTCTACCCATTCACTTCCTTCCTCCCTCTCCACTCAGGTTGTCATTTTTTTCTGTCTTTTCCGTCTTCCTTTTCTTTGCCTATTGAACTTGAGTAACTTCTATGCTATTGGTTTTGATCTCATTTTATTTGTTAATTGTAATCAACTGCATATCCTTTTGAAAGACACACAGTATGAAAGCCACCTTTGGTTTCAAAGATTACTTTTTTTTTTCATTTGTGTTATTCTTTCAATTTAAAATAATTCTAAACATTTTCTAAATTTCAACAGGAACTTCTTGGTCAAGTGGTTACTTAAGTAAGTTCTTTTAAATTTTTAAATATGAATCACAATTATAGAAAAAGCAAAAATCTTTGCTGACATTTGATATTATCATCATTATTATTTTGCAGTGATGAGGTTTAACATAGTAATTTATTGCAGTATACTGTGTACTGTATATAATATAAATATAATAATAAAATATAAAGTAATTTATATTTTATAAATTTATAGTAAAATATAAAGGCTATATTTTATGTTATATTGATATATTTCTCTCTCTATATATATATCTACATATATATCCAAAATATGGCCATCTTAATATATTGTGTAAGCTAACAACGCTACTGGTGTAATGAAACTGATACTAATGATATTGATATAACATATTATATGCTGATGTACTATTATAAGTATGTACCATATGTATAGGATAAGAAGTAAGTGTAAGGGGCTGGAGAGATGATTCAGTAGCTGAGCATTAGCTGCTCTTGCAGAGAACAGGGGTTGGATTTCCAGTACCAACAAGACAGCTAACAACTATCTGTAACTCCAGTTCCAAAGATCTGATGTCCTCTTCTGGCCTCCCTGGGCATCAGGCACACATGTAGTACATATACAAACATACATTTGCCTGTACAGGCAAACATTCATATAAACAAGCATAAGAAAAAAGTGAAAAAAAAATCTAAAGCAGGCTCATATAAATAAATGTAATGTCTGAGATGGGCATAAGGAAAGAAAGACCAGGTAACGGGATCTAAGAAGAAATAGATTTGAAACTGATGAATAAACTTCAGTATTTTACTTGAAAATAAATAAGATATCTGAGATAATTATATTATTTAATAAAAATGATGTTCAGTGAGATTAAACTAAATATTTCTTCATAAATGTTATTACTATAGATATATCAGGGCTGGTGAGATGGCTCAGTGGATAGAGGCACTTGCCACCAAATCTAACAACCTGAGTTTGAACCCCAGGGCCTACCTGGTAAAAGGAGAGAACTGACTCCTGCAAGTTGTCCTATGATCTCCACACATGCCCATGGCACACAAGTGCCCATTACATTAAAAATACATGCATGCAATAAAGAAACATAATTTTAAAACAGATCAATCATTTTTATACATATACTTAAATTACTGAAAATTAGCTTACTTTTGAAAACTCCAGGGGTATCTGATGTTGGAAACACTAATTCTGTTTTTATTATGAAACATGAGTAGTAAAGATAAGTTTTATTTTTAAGGTGGTATCTTTGAATGAAGAGAGGAGGACAAAGGAGTATAATGGGGAATGAATGTGAGCAAAGTACAATGATAGTAAATATGAAATACAGTATGACATAACACAACCAATTATTTTGTCTACTTACTATGAAAATTAATTTACAAACTGAGAAGAAAAATAAAAGTGGTATCTATGGGCTGTTGATGGACTCAATGGTAGAGTGCTTCCTTGTATGTACAAAGCCCTGAATTGGTTATCAGCACTGAAAAAAAGTAGTAATTCCTGGTCTGTTAACTAATGCACAAAAGATACATTATATATATATTTCCTTTTCTAAACCCAGACCCTTCCATCACTTTGCTTCTAAATAGTGTAGACTTCCCTAAGCGTATTAATGTTTAAACTCATATTGATACCTTGTAATACTTATGATACCTTGAAAAAATATGGGAATATATGCCATACTCATACATACTTACATATACACATACATACCATTATATGTATATGTATATACTCATGTATACACACTCTCACATGGCTTGTGTGCACAAAAAGAGAAGGATTTATGATTTTTGAGAATATATAAATCTAAGTTAAAGAATGATGTCTCCTAGGAACATAAATTTGATTTCTCAGAGAATGGAGAACATAACAAATTCATAAATCTACTTGATTTTCAGTATATTTGCATTTAAATGTATATATATTCTATTTTAAGAAACTAATATTCCATGAAAGGACTATTGTGTGATCTTTCAAAGAGCAGCAAAGGAATCATCTAGGGGACTTGTAAGAATGTTAAGATCACACCCTATTTCAGACCTCCTTAATGAAAATGTGCCCAGAGATTTATGAGCATGTTAAAGTCTGTGAGGTAGTAGCTCTGGCCACATATTACTATATACAGAGTATTCTCAAAGTTGTCATGTCTAAAAACTTAGATAATATGAATATTTTTTTTCAACACAGATAGCAGAGGACAATACATTTTATTTTATTAGGGGATAAAATTGTTAGAGCAGACAGATAAAATGAGACTGCTCTAATAAAATCTCTGATAATTTGAAAACTACATGTGTAATTGTGGTTGTGCACGCTGGTATAGCATACGCTGAAGAGGTGAGGCAGGAAGGTCACTAGTTCAGGGCCAGCCAGGGCTAGACGTAAGACCTTGTCTTTAGAAAGAAAGGTGGGTATGTTGGTGCATGCTGGTAATCCTACCTAGCTGGACACTGGAGAAGAATTGTGAATGGGAGAACCTAGCTCATACTTATTTCAGAGAGAGAGAGAGAGAAAGAGAGAGAGAGAGAGAGAGAGAGAGAGAGAGAGAGAGAGAAGACTATGTATGGAAAGAAAAATCTTATTTATCATTTCTAGGTATGTGGTAAAATGTGTATCCAATAATACTATAAGTTTTTATATGATCAAGAAAACTAAATAGAAATACAAAAAAGCAAAAAGAACTTTAAAGTAGATAATAAATACCTTATATACATTTAGCAGCTTCTATGTACAAACAAGGAAAATCAATTTGTCATTGCTATTAGGGAAACAGACATATGTTTACCCAGCATAAAGTAAATGTCACAAGTACACTTGAATCTACTAATGTCTCTAGATGAAATGAAATCAGGTTTAAAAGCAAAGACTGCACTTTGAGAAATAATACTTTTCTAAATTTTAAAGAAATACAAATTAACTTATGAAAACATACCATTTTCTTCCAAAAATATGTTCAGTCCATTCACAATTTCTTGCCTGTTTCTTCTTAACTTGTCATTCATGTCTATGATCTAAATTTTAAAACATAATTAAAATGCCTTCTTAAAAATTAAGGAAGTCCAGCTCTAATGTTTTACTGATCTTTAATGGTCACTTGGACTGCCAGGCATTATATATTTATATACAAATATATACTATCTATAAAACTGTAGTTGAATGTTTAAGACCTTTGCTATTAAAAATTATCGCATTTAAGAAAGAACTAGAAACTTTAGGTTGGTTTCCAAAAAGCTCCCAATGCAAACTCAAGTTTACAATTTAAACTATGTTAACACATAGTGTAAACAGCTTAAGTAAGAATATTGAATGGTTTTCCTGGTCTATATATATAACTTTGAATGGCCAGCTGTTCTAGAAATGTCATCATCATAAATTAGCTGGAGCGGAGGGTAGACATCTTTCCCACTTTTTTGGGGCAGCACCCAAAGGATCCAAACTGAAAACCCTGCAAGGTGATGAAGCAGATCTTCATCTTCAACTCTTAAATAAACTTTATTTATACAGAACATTTATGCTTTTTATTTGGATCCCTCAAATTCTCCAAATTTTCAAGCACAACTTGTTTTATAACGTGGCTAAAGTATTCTTAAACTTATTTTGTGTTTAAAATCTTTATTAGCTTCTCACAGGTGTTAGGGAAAACAAAACCAAAAAAACTGCCATATCTTCAGAGGCCTGGAATCTGTTCTGATCAAAATAGAGCTCATCAGTCTGCTCCATTCCCTGCACTTCCCAGTACTACTTTGATTTGGATATGGAGTGAGGTAATGGAGTGAAAGCCTATCTCAAAAACCAAAAATAGCCAGGCGGGTGGCGGTCTTTCAGTGCCAGCACTAGGGAGGCAGAGGCAAGAGGATCTCTGTGAGATCGAGGACAACCTGGTGTATATTGTGAGGTCCAGGCCAGCGGAGACTACAGGGAAACCTCTAAAACAAAACAGAAAAGAAAGAAATAGATTTGAGATTGCTAAGGGAACATGGATCTACAGACTAGGACAAAAACAAAATGAGGGCTCCTCCGCCTGGGGAGCTGTTATTAATGAAAAATTTTGATCCTTTCCCAAATTCATAGAATCTGAAACTCTGGGTATAGTGCCCAGCAATCGTTTTTAACAAGCTCATTAGGTGAGGTTCAATTTTGTAACTACTGACATAAGATTTTAAAGTTAGAGAAAAAAATCTTTACATTACTGTAGAGTAATTTAGAAGAAATAAAAACCTATGACCAAGATCAGCTAAACAGAGAAAAAGAACTTTGGAATTGTCAGTGGTAAGTATCTAGAGGTTGGTGGCAGTACTAGAAACAATAAAGGTTTGAAGTTTAAATGAAATTACCTCAAGATCTACACACAAAATTTGTTTATGTACTGACCAATTTGTACTGTGGATTGAATCTAGAGCCTAGGACATGCTAGACAAGTGCTCTACCACTGAGCTATCTATCTATCTATCTATCTATCTATCTATCTATCATCTATCTACCTACCTACCTATCATTTATCTTGATCAATCGATCAATCGATAGACAAGGTCTCCCTGTAGCCCCAACCATTCCTAGAACTCGCCATGTATACCAGGATGACCATGTATACCAGACTGCCCTCAACCTCACAGAGATCTGCCCACTGAGTGCCTCTTTTAATATTAATACAGGTATTTTCTTCTTGTTTTAAGACAGGGTCTCCTTGTAACCCTAGCTGGCATAGATTCACCTGCCTTTGCCTCTCAAGTGCCAGGATTAGCCACCACACCAATCTCATTATATGCATTTTAATTTTCCAAGTGTGGGTAAATTAGTGACCAAGTGTTTCTGAGACTCACACACATTATTTCCTTCGTAGTTGATACTGTTACGAGTTAATCTATTTTATAAGTCCAAACCTAGTCTCTTCTGCCTTTCAAGAGACTGGAAGAATCTTGCAAAAATATAATGAAAATAAAAGGGAAATAAAAGTCATATTTACATTTTTGGTTAAGAAATTTTGTGGTATGGGATCCAGTGACTGCAACACATGCCACAAAATGTCTAAAATCACAATTACATAGTCAAAACAAGATCAGTAAATCTGAATTTGGGCTTAACATTTTTCAGTATGTCAAATAACCTAAAATCTCAAAACCTGCCTGCACCATAGCAGGTTTCTGTCCTAGCAAAACCTTTGTCCAGGCCAAGGCCTCGTGGAGGTCAGGCCTGGTGGGCATCCACGGTGTGGTGATAGCTGAGGTGAAGAACCAGGGCTTCCAGGCCTTGCGTCCACAAGGCCTGCTGGGTGTCCACTGGTAAGAGCTGAGGCTACATATTACCTTCCGGCACCAACAGTGCTTTAGGGAAATTACGTTTGAAAATTTTGCTGTGAGGCCAAAAGCTCTAACATGCAAGCCTCTAATGGAGTAGGAGTAATTTAAGGCCCCAAAGCCATTCTGGGTGGACATAACCCGCACAGTCCTTAACTCTGTCTTCCTGCCCTCCAACCCAAAGCAGCCGTCACCTCTATCCTGGGAGCCAAAGCCTCCGCATTGTGGCCCGCATCAGCCATATTGTCTATCGCGGGTGCTGCTGGGTCTTGCAGCACGGATTGTGGGGGAGGGGAAACGTGAGGAGGGAGATAACAGCCAACCTCCAGACTAGGACCAGAATCCTTCACTCCAAACCCTTGCTAGGGAAAAGCCGCTCTTTCGCCCACCCGTGGCTCCAGACTCATAAAGATGGCAGAGCACCAAGTCATTGGCTCAAAGAAGCATTTGTCAAAGTGGGGTCAAGAGTTTTATATTCCCACTCTCGTCATCCCAGTACTTGCTTTGTTGGCCAAAAGGCCCTTTGAGAACTATTTCTCATGACAAGCTCTAAGTTAAGAACACTCAGCTCTGGGACTACATTCTTGATAGTATGAGAAATTTCAACTTGATCAAATGAGATACAGGACGGGGGCTGGGTGTACCTAACAAATAGTGGTAAATAACTGCTGCCGTCACAACTGATTAGGCAAAATTCAGGTTCGTAAAGTTTAAAAAAAAGTGTTTTTTTTTCTTAAAAGACTGTTGTAAAACCAATACTTGCTCACTGAGAAAATGAGTCAGCATTTTGTTGTTTAGGGCTGGTGTACACACACATATGTTTCAACTTTATCTTGTTTCTTGGTGAGCTGTTACTCCTCAGTTCCTCCAATTAAGAACCAGGCTAGTGGATGGTTCAGTGGAAGAGCATTGCTGCACAAGTTACAAGGGTTTGAGGTTTGCTCCCCAGCACTCACGCAAAAAACAAACATAAAACTGGAGGTAGCTTCATCTCCAGTATAGCCTACACAATGCAAAACCGAGTTCCAGGTTCAGTGAGAAACCCTGCCTCAAAGGAATAAGGTAAGCAATACAAGAACAGACTTCCTCCATGGCCTCTGCACACACACACACTGACACATGCACATACCACACACATGCCCCCCCCCCCACTAATCCTAGGAAGATGCCCAAAATGTATGAAGGGAGTTATGGGGGTGGGAGAGCTATCTGGGACATGGGAAACAGGTTAACTGTGGTGGGAAACAGACAACTTCTGTAGAAAGTCAGGCTGAACGAACAGGAATAATTCCATTATAATTTGTACCTGAAAACAAAGGTCTTAAGAATCTGAGGGACTCATGAGAACTGCAGATAGTATATGGGGATACTGTATCGATTCAAGCCTATCTTAACAATAAGTGTACTTGTTAAACATCATCCATTTTGAAAAATACTGGAACATGCCTTGGTTTGTGAAGGGATGAATGTCAAAAAAATTACTGTAACCTAAATTTTCTGATTAAAGAAAAATCTGGATCTTTCCATGCTCTCTGGCAAACTTTGATCCTAAAGCTCAAAGATTATTGTACAGAAGAAGGAGCAATACCTATTACCCCAAGATGAAAGTGGTAGGGTTTCGTTCAAATGCAGTTTTTTGTCATGTTCTCTCACTTTCTACTTCCCCATCCCACTTTAAACATGACAGATAACCTCTCTTTGAAGTGCCAGCTGATGTAGTGAACCAGCCACCCTGTTTCCATGAGGGAGCCTATAACTTAAGAGTTACTTTGCAGGTTGGGTATAAGAATAAAATGCATAGCGCCTATTATTTATTAACATATTTTTACAACATTTAAAGTTTTTTCAGTATACAAACAAGTCAGTGAATCCTCATTTATAAAATAATAACTTGACATGATAATACAAAAATGATTTATATTAATTGTAACAACAGATTTCTCAAACATTAATCATAAAGTTTCTGGAAGATGTGTTAAATGATGAAAAAATGGGCGACCATGAACACACCCTTTAATTTCATTTCCAAACTGGTGTTTCATTCTAGAGATCAGATCTCGTATGTCTTCTTTTGGTAAGTACATGGGTAACTGTCTAGATAGACGGACTGCTTCTCCCTGTGAAAAGAAAAGTCACACATTTCACCATGATACACTCAGAAGAAGAAAACACATTACCCTAACAGTAGGACAAAAGTTGATTTTCATTTTGTTTACTCAACAAATATCTATTAAGCACCAATAATGCTGCTGGTTATGTGGGTGGGAGATTCTGGGCATAAGGCAGTGAGCAAGTGAACAAGCAATTTATATTCTAGTACAGAGAAACAGAAAACACACAAGACAAAATTTAGTGAGTGAATAATGCACACAATTAACTGGGTCACAGGAATATTGGGGAAAACTTACTGAAAGAGATGACATTTAAATTTCTTTTCAATTATCATGCAAAGATCATGAACACAGTAAAGCATTTCAGACAAAGGATAGAATGTTCAGTATGGGTGCAGCACAGTTAGGGATGAGTAAAGACAAAAAGACACAGAAGCCAGGCAGGGCTCAAGTCACTCTCTAGGACAGTGAGCAACTGGAATTTAACTGAATACACAGGGAAGTAAACAGTTTTGCTTTAAACAAAGTCTGATGTGTTTCACGTCATAAGAGTCTGGCTGATGTGTGAAATGTAGTGAAAGGCAGGACAAGAAGAGCACCAGGTCACCAGGTGGTCCTGGAGAAAGGCTGTGACCAGGGTGACAGGAGCTGAAACTCCTAACTAGATTTGAGGTAGTTCATGACTAGTTATGAGTCATACAGAATCAAAGACAATGTCCACAAATTTGGTATAAGAATATTGTTTTCTCAGATGGGAAGGCCTGAGGCTTTAGGGGATAAAAATTGTAAACAAGACTACCTTTTAATATTTTAAAAAAACCTTGTCCTTCAGAGATCTTGAGTCTTAAGATTATTTTCTTCAGTCACAGACCATTGTCTTCCTAAGCACTGCTTCTTTATTCCAAATGAATGCTGCTCTTTCTTCACTCTGATCACTGCTGTCTACAGCCACACCTGATGGTCTTTCAGCATCCTCAACAGAACATGATAGCACTAATTTTTAAATAGTTTTCCTTCCTGACCTTTAAATAAACTTATCTCTTGGTTCATGCTTGGCCCATTATCTCTGATTGATCTTATTCAGATTGATTTTGAATGAAGCATCTCCGTGATTGGGACATATGTTCTTTAAAAAAAAAAAAAAAAAAAAAAAAAATATATATATATATATATATATATATATATATATATATATATATATGTATCTTAAAAATCATTCTCAGCTACCGTACTGTGGTGAGGTACAGATTAGTGACATGTACTTAAGCCCAGCCTCAACAACTCTTTTTTCCATTGTTTCTGAAATTTTATTTCTTCTCCATCTGGTTTTTCTGTACACAAAACAACACCCATAATTCCCTGAACTATATTAAAAGTTCATATTAACTGGCTCCTGAGAAACGACTTTGGAGTTTTTTGAAACTCTCAGTGTTGAATTGCCCCTACAAATGGCTAGGAATTTCCACAGGATAAATATCCTAAGGGATTATATACTACTGAATACATTATCCAGAAGAAGGGGTAACAAGCCAGCTTTCCTGATAAGAAGGTCTAACCTTAAGAACATAAAAGGCATGTCATGTATTCTAAACAACAACAAAAAGTTCATATTTTAAAGAGGAAGAAACAAAATATTAGAGTTCAGCTTTGTTTTTAAAAACAACACCAACAGAACCTTGATGGAAAAAGAGACATTTACAACTTGAAACCCATGACTGTTTTCCTGACAATATTCTATCCTTGGACATGCAAAAGGTTCATAAACTTCCTTAGTCTTCTTTTTGTTATTTGTTGCTGTTGATTGTCTTTTTAAGATAAGGTCTTAAAGGCTTCAGCCTCTTGAGTACTGGGATTATAGACACTTAACATCAAATCCAGCATGCTCTGAATTTACTTTTTTAACCTAATTTTACATTTCTTGTTTTGGTAGACACTGTTCAGAAAAGTAAAACCTCCATTTATTCAATAATTTAGAGCTATCTATTTCTTTGGAAGAGATTAAGATAATCGTATAAAAATGCATTTTACATAAATGTATGACAAGAAGGTAATTTGGTAATTTGGAGTCCATTCTAAGGGGGTTACTTATGAAAATTAATAATAAAAAAGAACTTCACTACAAAATGCCTCAATATAAAAGACTTTCAGCATATGCCCAAGAAATCACATTATGTAATTATGTACGAGAAAGTAAATTACAACCAGTCTATGTTGTGAAAATTTTAATCAAGTCCTTAAAAATTGTATTTCTTTCTTCAAAACAAACAATTTGGAAACTATTACTCCTTAAATCATTTACCATTGGGCTGGGCATGGCACTGCACACCTTTAATATTAGCACTTGGGAGCAGGATCTCTGTGAGTCTGAGATCAGCCTGGTTTACATAGAGTTCTAGGACAGCTAAGGCTAGCATAGTGAGACCCTTTCTTCAAATATAAAAGTTTAGGGGCTGAAGAGATGGCTCAGTGGTTAAGAGAACCTCTGCTTTTGCAAAGGATCCAGACTTGGTTCGCAGCACCCAAGTGTCAGCTAACAACTGTCCATAACTCCCGTTGCACAGGGCTTCACTGACTTACATGTAGGCAATACACTCATACACATAAAAAATAAAAATACTAAAAAATAGGTTTATTATTTTATTAATGAACAATTAAGAGACTTAAAACCTAGTCAGCCCATGTAATTCAATAAGGCATACCTCCAAATAACTTATCACTTTGCGAGGTCTACATTCATAAATTTCCTTTGCATTTTTGTTTAATATAGCATTAAGAATTTCCTTTAAATCCATGACTCCATAGAATGGGAGACATGTAGCCATTCCTTCTATTTCCCAATTGTTTTCAGTAATGGAAACTCCTGAAAGAGAAGAAAAAAAAAAGAAAAAGAATACATACACACACACACACACACACACACACACACACACACACACAGAGTTAAATTAGTTAAAATTAAATTCCAGAACACATCCATCAGAAACAAAATCACTGGTAGAACATTTAGTGAACCTTGAACCTTCATTAGAATTTACCGTATCAGGACAAAGTTTTGTTCCTTAGTGGAGAACAAATAATAATTTCCCAAGAGACTTACATTAAGTCATAAGTGCTCACAGATACCACATGTGCTTTATATAATTGAATTTAACCTCAGTTACTGCTGGTCTCCTCCTTACATTTGCTTAGAACATTTCTTACTTTGGAGAGAAAATGAAGTCCCATGATATTTATTAAAATAAAAATGGTCTAAGTATTTTAGCAACTGCTTTACTTCAAGTTCTATCGTAATGTTCTAATAATCTAATTTAAAAGCTGGAATTAGTAGTGTGATTATTTTCACTTACAAGTAATAAAAATAGGCACAATATCACACAAATATAGAATCTGAGGAAATAAAAATATTAATGTTTACTCAAAAAATTGACTAAGAAAATATTTGAAATCGATGGTATCTCTTAAACTATATAGAATAATTTAGTCACTAAAACTGAAGTGCACTGGATGTGTAAGTATGTAGATAATCCATAACAGTTCATGTTTTGAAACATCAACTTTGACTTTAGAATACATGAGTTTAGAAAATAGAACATATTTGTCTTAGTTGGGCACATTTGTATAACAGTATTCTTAATATTGAAATCTGTATCATGCTACTTAGAAAGGAAGAAAACCACTTGATAGCTATTGATAAATTAATACAAATAGTAATGTGGTAGAACTTGAAGAGTTTTGGATCTTGAGACTTCAAATGATCTAATTTCTAACTGGTTCCTAGTTACAAGGGCTCTAGGACCTAGATGGCAGTTGAAATGGTAGTAAACTAAACAGAAAAAGTAAGCCAATGCTTTTCTCAGTGAACAAGTGGAGAGTAAGATGGGATAGTATGTGACCAAGAATTAAATGATGAGCTACAGAGTTCAATAAAGGATGTTGAAATGAGTTTGAGAGCTAGCGGACCTTAAGTGGAACTTGAAACAGTCGAAGGCAGGCAAGTAGGAAGTGGTAGTATTCTAAGCCACACCTTACATATTTATATAGACAGAAAAACACCTAAGCCAGGCATGACAGTACATAATTCTAACTCCAGCACTTTGGAGGCTGAAACAGAAGGATCTTGAGTTGGAAAGCAGGCTGAGTGATATAGAAAGACCTTGTCTTAAAACCATCTAATCAGCAGATCATAATCTGGGGCTGGCAAGATGGGTCAGTTGGTAAAAATACTTGGAGCTCAAGCCTACTAATCTGAGATTGATCCCCCAAATCCATGTAAACTTGGATGGAGATAAATAACTCCATGTTGTCCTCTGACATTCACACACATACCATGGCACACCCACCCCTGCCTAAAATAAATAAATAAAAGAAAAGTCGCTACTGTTTAAAATATCCAAACGTCAATTGAAAAGTTATTTTTATACTACTGTTAGTTCTGCACATTTTATAATATTGTTAGACCAAACAGTTTAATAATAACTTCATTTGCATTGGAAAATTACACACATTAAACTGAATTTGGAAATATGGGTTAAAAATAATTTTCAACAAGGACAATTGAACAATATTTTTATTTCTACATTTGCAAAATTCAGGTAAGAAAACCTAAGAATTTTAATCTATGCCATTATAAGCTCTGAAAATGTTCATAAAATTATATCAAATGATTCCCAGTTTTCAAGGAAAATGCGTGTGTGGTTTGGCAAGACTGCACTTTATAAGAACATGGATGAAGGAGAGAACCAACTATCCTCTGACAAACACACACGCCTTGCTTCGTACTTCAAATTAAAAGATGCCATAGGCCTTAAGGAAAAGATTTATAAGACTAGAAGAAATGACTGCAGGTCTGAAAGCGGGGTTGGAGGACAGGGACATGAATACTGAAACACCCAGAGACATAACCACTGCTAGTACAAGGCTTATTTTTTGTTTGTTTGCTTTGTATTTGGGGGCAGGATCTCCCTATATAGCTTACTATGTAGCCTAGGCTAGCTTCAAACTTACAGCAATCCTCCTGCCACAGCCTCTCAGGTGCTGAGAGTACAGGAATGTGCCACCATGCCTAGCTTTGCCTACTGATTTGTTACTTCAGTGTTTACAATTATTTTATGACATTAATATCCCAACATCAATAGGAAGGCTATATAATAAATACACTGAGCGAGACCCAAAGGCCAATTGTATGGGGGTTTGAATCCTGGTTCTAATATTAACTGTCCTCTTCAGAAAACTTCTCTATGCCTCAGTCTTTTCATCTATAAAATGTAGACTGTAATAGAACCTACCTGATAGGCTATTTTGTTTATTAAAAAAAATGAAACAAACAAAATAAACAAAAGAGACAACCCTTTTTATTAGGTCATTCCAGTACCTCACATATGTAGTTGTTTTATCATCAAAAGAAGAATTTTGAGGGCTGCAGAGATGGCTCAGTTGTTAAAAACATAGGCTACTCTTCTAGGACATATAGGCACCCACACTGATAACTAACAATGATGTGTAACTCTAGTCCTAGGGGAGCCAACACCCTTTCCTGGTCTATTCAGGCATTGAATGCATAGATGTACTTATATACATGCAGACAAAATACTGATATGCAAATTTTTTTAATTAAAAAAATTGAAATTGAGTTAAAGAACATAGCTTGATTACTGTGTCAAATGACAGCACAGTATACAATAAAAATCCCTATCTGAGCAGTTAAGAAAATGCAAATATCAATGGCACTTGTTCTGTCAGAAGTACACCTGACAATGACTTTCAGTGAAACAAAAATATATCTGATATCTGAAAAGTATGAAAGCCAAATGTAGTTCCTGGAATAAGATTTATTTCTTAAGTCACAGTTCTTAATTTTATCATACCTGGTATCAATTTGATCTTGAAACCATTAGCTGTAAGACGAGGATCAGAGAGGTAACTTGTTCCATTGTGTCTGTGGTCAACGGTTGTCATTTTATGTAAAACCTCTAAATAATGGAATCCATTAAAAACACTGAAAAACAAATTGCAGTTCTTTAAATTGTTAGATAAGCAGATCGAAATAAGAGAATTTATGGTAGCTAATCCAAGGGTGTTTTGAAAAGTGTTACCATAATACTAAGGTAGACACAGCCCTATGAGAAAGCATCCTACATTCTATTAGTGGTTTATAAAAGGCCTTTTGTGTAATGTGCATAGGAGGAAAAACAGTCAGAAAGGCAATTTCAACCTTCTCTATAATACAAATAAAAACTTTACTTATAAAAAATAACTTTTAAGTGTTTAGAACAACTACCACAAATAAAAAGCACATAAGAATATGCAGTCAAGCTATTCAAGTGGTTATATTCAACTCCCAAATGCTATTCAAGGTGTCTTAAATAGCAGAAAGATTACATATAGATATTTTTCTCTAAAAGACTGGCAAATCTGTCAGTTCGAAGCTTGACAGCGCTTCTGTCAGTCTAATGCAACATGTTTGAGAAGGTGGTATATGAAATCAGACTCAACAAAATTTTGAGGAGGTTGAAAATTAGGGACAAATCAACTTCTCACACTGGTTTTAAGTTTGGCTACCGTGCTTTGTACAGTCATTACAAAGGAAGATCTGTTTAGACTAATGTGAACGGTGACCAATCTCCCTTTCAAATAATGGGTATTTAAGTACCCACCACCTTAGAGAAATGGTCTCAGGAATGCAAGGCACTGATGTTTCAGTACAGGACTGATGCAGTCTTTTCAACTCCATTCCTCTTGGAAATGCAAATGAATGTTTCTGGGGGTTTTTGTTTGTTTTTTCCAGAATTGAATGACTTAAGACTCCATTGACTGTAAGAGTAGATATCACAGAGGAGATATTTGGCCATCCATCAGTTGCAGTCTATTTCATCTAACCAACATTTTGAAGTCAATCTGAGAGCTCTGAGAGCTGGTGTTAAGGATGATAGCATATCACTTAATAGTGCAGGCTGCACAGTTAAGTTCCCTGAATTAGAATCTTGGATCCATGGCATATTTACTGGATGTGTAGGCCTGGGTGAGTTGTTTAACTGTTCTGTGTTTCTGTTTCCTTACTGACAAAATGTGGATGACAGTAGCAACCTTATAATATCATCAAAGGGCATAGCAGTTTCCATCATAGTCAGTGCTCTACACACAGTGGCTACTGTTGCTATTATTATAATTGCTCACTTTGTATTTTATAGATACCTAAATTACTCCATTCAAACATAAACTACACATCTAGGTTAGAATTCTGTTGAGAAAACTGAACCCAATTCATAATCACTCTGTCAGTATGGTGAGGTAATCAGTCCAAGATTCAGTTTTGAAAAACATGCAGCATTTAAATATGAAGAGCAACCCATTTCCAAAGGGGATAAATGATTTTGAATTATGATTTTCTTAGTGCTGATGTGAATTAAGAAAGGCTTACTGGGCACAAAAAAAATTGCTCTTAATGTTTCTCTTTTTAAGTAATAGACTGTCACATAGAGAAATACTTTTTAAAAGCTATACTTTGACAGGTACAAAAAGACTTCTGAAATTTAAGTGAAAATCTATATTTTTCAGAAAAGCAATCGCGTTGTAAAAATCAGATGTGCCAACACTGGTCATGATGAAAAAACATGGAGAAAAGTACTGTGGAGTTTTTGAACTACTTATATTTGAACTCTTCCTTTGACAAGTTTCTTAAGCCAGTCTTAAAAAATACTATGAAGGGGCTGGAGAGATGGCTCAGCAGCTAAGAGCACTGGCTGCTCTTGCAGAGGACCTGGTTTCAATTCCCTGTACCAACATGGTGACTAACAACCATCTGTAACTCCAATTCCAGAGGATCTTATGTCCTCTTCTGACCTCCATGGGCATTGTGCTACATGGGTGCACTTACATCCATGCAGGGAATACACTCGCACACATAAAATAAAAAATAAATAAAATATTTTAAAATAAAATATAAAAATATTAAAAAATAAAAGAACCAAACAAAAATGTAAAAAAATTACTATGAAAGAGTTTACATTTCAGTTAACATGGTCACCACTGCCTTATTTAAAAAAATGAACTTAACAGATGTTTTCTTGTGTTCTTACCCTATTTTTTTTTTGCCCATTACATGACAATGTCTTTAACACAGGCTTTAACACATCTTATATATGAGTGTTATTTTATTCTTTGAGGCTCTGAAAGTTACCTAATGAAATATTCTAGAGAACAAATTCTTACTATCTTTTTAAACTTCATATTTTTAGCACCTTTGTTATATATCAGTCTTTGTGTGACTGTAAAATAAGTATAAAAAGATATGTTTATAGGTTGGTCAGTACTCATTCATATAGAAAGCAACTCTATCAATGGATGAAACCATTAAACAGGAAGGTAGAAGGGAAGGTTTAATGGGGAAGACAGAGCCATCTTCTCCTGAAGTTAGTAAATGCTGAGGTAGGAGCACACAGTGCATTCTATTAACAACTCCTACTAAAAAGCAGAATCTAAATCTACTCAGCCTGGTGAGGTAACTTCCAGTTAAACATGGGAAGAGAAAAAGTATAAACACTACCATAAGGAAATAAAGAGATACAAGAATATTCCATTGAAAAACTGTCTAGTATGTAGTAAGTCAACTGCATGGTGCCAAGAGATATGACTAAAAGAAATGTATAGAATTTGTGGATAAATTATATTTACAATCTTAAAAACTACAAAGAGACACTTTGAGGCAATGAGGAACAATTCAAAGCTATTATTATTAAGGCATGAAAAAGATATTTGTGAGTCATTAAGAAACTATTTTAATGGATACAATGAATGCAAGAGCAGAAATTATTCTCATACCTTTAATTAATGAAAGGAAGTGTGTGTACACACACATATGTGGATAGAAACAAGATGTGGCACAATATTGGCAAGAGTTGCTGCAGGGAGCTGTATAATTCTACTCTGATGTATTTCTGAAAATGGTAGAGCAGTGTAAAATCAAAGAGAACTATAGCACTCTAATGTTAACATCTCCCTAGATAAGTCACTAAAGCACAGGAGAAATGAGCTTCATGTTCATCAATGCAGATGTGAAATACCTGGACTATTCTAAAATTATTTATAAGCAACTAGCTCCATTAAAATTTAGAAATAATTTTTTAAGTATTTTCTTAGTAAATATCACTTATCCTTACTAGAAAACAACCTTCAACTTTTAACCTTCAACTTCTCACCTAGCGTGAATACATGTTGAGTTAGAAGTTATTTGACTTCACCATACCTCTCTGTTAATAGAATTGGCTTTTCCAGTGGCTCTGCGGGGAGTTTATGATTCTCAAGAAGTCTTTTAAACAGCAGGGCTTCTTCTACTCTATATGGATTTAGTAACATGAGCTCTGTTTTGGATGTAATTAGCCACGCATCAGGAAACTTGAGATTGTGGATCAAGCAAAGTTCATCCTTCTCTTCTAAATCAACTTTCTTTTGTTTCCTAAAATTTAGTTTTAAGTTTTCCATAGAAAAGGGGATCTCTATTATTTTAACATTTTCATTCTTCTTTTTTTCATGTTGGGACTGAAAGAGGTCATCAAGTTTTGGCTGGTTAGATAATGAGGTTTTCAACTTGTGTTTCTGTGCCAAGCTCCATGTGCTGGTGGGCTTTATCTTTTTCCTGCCATCTTTTAATGGTATTTGTGACTCCTGTTCAATGGCTTTTCTCATTTGATTATTGTATCGTTCCAAGTCTTTCTTAGCCTTTTCTTCATATCTGAGAACAGAGATAAAACAGAACTGAGATCATCTTTAAAAATATATTAATTTTTTGAAATAAATTTATTAAAAAACAATTAGGTCCAGTAATGACAATGGGATGCTTATTGGACTACACCGTTTTTGTATGACTATGATCAACTCCAAACAAAATTCAAAAATCAATTATTGAAAAGCAGTCAAATTCAGGCTGAAACTGGAAAGGATTTAGATTTGTACAGACATGCAGCTATTACCCAGAGGGGAGAACCCAGCATGATGGGGGTGAAGAGTGGCAAGAACTCAGTCAAAAGGCTGAACTCCTACTAGCCTTAATCCTCAGAACACACAGATCTCTGCTTTCAGAACAACTTGAAATCAAGAGAGAAAATCCCAGAAAATCCCATGTGTGGGAACCCACAGGAAAACAATCATCAAAAGGCTAACGAGCTCAACAGAGATTTCAGCGGCTTCCCAGTACAGAGAAGCAGTTTTATGTCCAAGTTATACATGGTTTTATAGCTTGGTAAACACCTTGGGCTTTCAATTAAAATTGGAGAAGGGCCATATCTCAGGGTGGAAAAGGAACTATATAGGTATTAGGACTAAGGGAGCTACCCTAGGACAAGGGCAAAGTCTTCACAGTCCCTAGTGTAAAGCAAAGCCCACAAGCTCAAGAGCATCTGTGACTTAAATAACTAACTGGTAGACCAAAAATCAACACTTTTTGGAAGAAGTAAATAGAGTTTTAAGTGTATCACCCACAATGTCCATTACACAATTAAAAGTTATTACTCAAGCAGTAAAACAGAAAAATGAGTCATGGTCAAGGGAAAAGTGGTCAGTAGAAGCCAACCTGAAACTGTCTCAGATGTTATAATTAGCAAAAGAAAAAAAAATTAAGAATAAGTTTTATATCAATGTTTAAGGACCTAGAGATAATCACGACAGAATAAGGGACTCGGACTTACTGGAGGGGAAATCTCAGTGGAGTACTGAATTTTCTATGAAAAGAATGAAACGGAAATTCTAGAACTAAAAAACAGCATTTTAAATAGAAGACTCACTAGGTAGATTTAAAAACAGCGATGAGACAAAAACAATGAAGGGCCGGGGAGCCTGCAGACTTCAACAGAAATGACCCAGGGTGAGCAGCAGGAGAGAGACCTGGGCAGAGTGAGACAGCACCTCAGCGACCTACTGCACAACAAGCAAAATGAGCACCCTGACCTTAGGACTTGGATGTCTCAGGAAAAACTTATGAGGGCATTTACTTGAAGAAATTAGAGTTAACAACTAGTCAATTTGGAAAAAAACAACTTTGGATCTAAGAACGTTATTAAAGCCAGGTAGGATAAATGCATATAAATTCATCTAGATGCATTAGAAGCAAACTATGAAAACCAAAGTGCAGAAAACACCCCCAACAGTCAGAGGGAGAGAAGGAAAATGACTCAAAGCAAAAAGAAAACTGAGTGTCGGAGGCAATGCAGTGCCAGATAACAGTACGTCTTCTAAGTGGGAAAAGAATCATAACTCAACTGTTTTAAACATAAATGAAGATTAAATACATATTTTCAGATAGAAGATGCAGGGTTGGCCAGCATGTCTACCTCTTTTAAAAAATATTTTTATTATTGTTTTTATTGAGTATATGTGTATTTAATACAGAGCATCTTAATCATCTTTACACTCCCTCCCTCACTCGCATGTTCCCTAGCCCCCTGACTGAATTTTATGTATTCCGTCATTGATGTTAAGGCCTACTGAGTCAAGTTAGTGTCCCCAAATGTCCCTCAGTGCAAATTCATACACTGAGATATAGTCAACCTATCTAGAGTCCCTTCCTTTAAGAAGATCAGCTGTTCCTCACCCAGCAGTAATCAATTGCCGAATAGTTCTTTAGCTAAAATGGAGTACTGCTGCCCATTTCCACAGTTCTATACTGGGTTTTTGTCTGCTTGCATTTGCATGGATCTTGAGCATGTATCTATGCTCAAGGAATACAAGGCATGAACGAAGATGCATGATGTGTTAAGCAAAGCAAAAAAGTAATATAAATCCAATATTGAAATAAAAATATTTGAAATGCATTTATTTAAACCTAAAGCATCCTTCTCTCCCTCTAAAAGAGAAAGAAAACAGAGACAGAGAGACAATACACAGGAAAATGGCATACCAAATCCTAATGATGTCAATTATAATACATAGATTATATATAAATATGCTAACAAAAAGAGTGACAGGCGATCTGCTTTAAAATTCACATCCAACTTTATGTGTTTTAAGCTTTTCACTTTTATAGACAGAAAGTACAAAAATATGAAAATAGTTTAGAAAAAAAAGAAAATAGGTATACACCATGCAAATGTGAAGCTTAAGAAAACATGAGGCCATGGCAAAGATAAAACAAATCAAGAAGCAAAATGATCGCACATGAAGGGGCCATCAGAGAGCTATATGTGTGTGTTTCTAACAACAGAGCTTTACATTATGTGAGGCAAAAGCAGTTTAAAAGTAGAGATAAAGACAGAATCATAGTTGGGGATATTAACTTCTTCTTCCCTCAGTAAATGACGTTAATGAAATCACAAAGCAGGAAGATGAAAGATTTTAGTAATACTGTCAACCACTTCAACTCAAATGATTACTTAGAAAACAAGCATGTGGCAAATGCAGAATCCTGACTTTTAAAAAAATACATGAACACAAAGTATTAAACAGGACAGAACATACGGTGATCCAAATTCTCAATGTATTTCAAAAGGCCAAAATCTACCTTAGATATTTTCTTTGACAATGTAAAACTGGAAATTGAAAGTTTATTTAGAAAAGCCTCAAATATTTTAAAACTAACACAATTTTATTCATGATAGCCCCAAATATTCATCAATTAGTGATTGAATTAATCAACTTTAGTATTTTTATAAAACTAAACATTGCTCATTGATTAAAAAATGAATCATATGGGGCTGGAGAGATGGCTCATCCCTTAATAGCGCTGGCTGCTCTTGCAGAAGACCTGGTATCAGTTTCCAGATCCACATGGCACCTAACAACAGTCTGTAACTCTAGTTCCTGGGAATCTGTGGGCACTGCATAGCATGGGTGCACTTACATACCCATGGGCAAAACAGCCATATACATTAAATAAAAATAAAATAAAGGTGTATGTATTTTTGAAAATGCACTGAACTACACTATTAAGATCTCTGCATTCTATTGTAGGTAATTTTTACCAAATTTAAAGTGTTGGGGAGCTACACATGTTTGTGCATGCCTGTAGTCCCAGCACTTGGGAGGCTGAGGAAGGAGGATAGAAACTTCAAGTATGCTCTACAAAGTAAGATCCCATTTCAAAATAAAATGAAACAAAAATAAAAAATAGAATGAAGAAATGATTTAATAGCTAATTCCAGATCTGAAAAGTGCCTTATAAATTTTCTCTAACATTAATATGGAATAAATATTTCTCAGAGCACTTCAAAATTTAAATACAATAGTTATCTGTAATTAATGATTCAAATATTAGTAAAATTATAGTCACTAAAATAACACACAAGTAAAAACTCTACCATTTAATTTATCATGGTTTCATAGCTAAATTTAAAATTTTCCACTCTCATTTTAAGAGTCATCAATGAAAAAATAGATTCTAATAAGCCAAATATATCCAAACCATTTAATTGAATTTCAAAGTTATAAACCAATTGGTATTTCAAATCTATAGTGAATAAAAAGAGCTTTTTTCTTTTTTCTCCGTAACAGAAAGGGAAATAAAGCTTCTATAGCCAAAGACAGTCTAGTATAGTGGTTATGATACCTCCTTGGTGAAAAATTAAGATGTCTGGGTTCTACTCTCAGGCCTAAGCTGAGGTTGGGTAGCTCTGCTTTTAAATAGCTCCACAGTAATTCTGTTACATACTCAGAACTGAAAACACTACTGTGTTCATTCAGCACACAGTACGCAGTCCACAGTACAGATCCTAGAGAGAGCATGAGAGGCTGAAAACTTAATCATCTGTAACATGCTGGTAATCTATATATACTTATGTAGTTTTGTTGTGAGGAACAAGTTAAAAACGTGTCACAACTTAGGAGTACTTGATATACTGTAAAATGGATGTTTACTATTGACTTTTAGCAAGACATACAAGTCTGGGGCTAGGAATGTACTCAGTGGAAGAGTGCAAGCACAGCACACACAAGGCTCTAGGTTCAATAACCAACACAACAAATAAAGACAGTAAGAAAAACAAATCTCACAATGAATGGGACATTTGATTAAAAGCTGGTAATTATGAACACTGCTAAATTTTTTTAAGTTAAATTTTAAATTTGGGACTAGAAGATTAAGATTACTTTTGTGGTCTTCTACTCTTAAAGCTGGCTTAAATTCTATTGTAAGTCATAAGCAAATGATACTTTACAGAAAAACCAGAATAGCCAGGTTAAGGCAATAAAGTAGTATTACTGACTTCAGAAAGTCGCCACACTGGTAACACACTTTATTGCATCTTTTTTCCACAGGTCACAGTTTGTTCAAAACATTAAGCAAACTGTCTGCTTACCTGCTGAGATGTTTATAAAGAACTTCAGGGTATATGTCAAAAGAAAAGATGTTTATAAAGAACTTTAAAGTATATGTCAATAGAACTAAAGAACTATTCTCTTAGTTTATAATTCATGAAAATAGGATTCCCAGTTAAAAGAAATAACCATGATTTTATGGAAAGAACTGTAACGCTAAAAATGAGACCAAGAAACACAGCGTAGTATGTCTTTATTCTCAGCATGTGTTTTTAAGCAAAGAAATGTTAGATGTTAGCTGGAGAAGTTTTTTTTGTTTGTTTTTTGTTTTTTTAAATACCTGTTTCACTGTAAACTAAATGAACAATAATTTCATCATTTACCACTCTATATCCTTACTTTCCACTTGGAAGGAGCAGTTCCGTTATACAAAACACATGATCTTTACTAGTTTACTTTCATCGGCCCTAGAAATAAGTATTTTTAGCTCTTAGACATCAAAACTTGAGACTTTTTCCTATGAGGTGGAAAATGAGTTCAAGATAAAGGTCAGCATTTGTAATTAATTATAATGTGCAAATTTTCACATATGGTACTGATCTTTTGATTTATTCAAGAAGTCAACTTAATTAGTTCCTTGGGAAATATAAAAAGTTATGTCCAAAAGAATATTAGGTAAATGTTAAGTAAAAACAGCTGCTACCTTTGTATTTAATGTCATTAAGGGATTTAGCAACTTGAATGGAAAGTATTCAAACAGATTTGACTAGCAGTCAATTCAAATGATGTTTTTGAGATTAAAGGTTACATTTAATTATAAAGTTTATTTATCAGTTTCAGTAACACCCCAGTTGCAACATTACTCTTAGTTATTTTAAGTAGAAATATATTTATACCTACTGCAAATGAACACTCAAATTAACAATTGATGGAGACACTCCTACCCCCTACTGGAGTGGGAGGATACAGGGCTTAAAGCTGGATTCAAATCCACAGCAGAACAGGAGAGGAAAACAAGGCAGCAAAACAATCAGAAAAGAAGTAACCAATGAAAGATATCCCCCTTTCCAAAAGTCTGTCCTACATTGCAGAGACTGCGTAACTGGAAAATCCTGACTAGATTTGAGGCTAACGCAACCACTCATGGACCTGGCACTCACTTTCTCACCTTTCTTTACCACACTCCCACGTTCTGTGTCACAGAAGAGATTATTCACTTCCTTGGCAATATCATGTTCTTTCTAGTGTGATAATTCCCTAAAACATTTCTGGTTGGTTTTATTCATGGAAGCAATTTCCTGTCTCACACATTAGATCAAGCCCCAGTGCTAAGTGTTTTCATAATTCCCTGTATTTCCTTTCTCTTAAAACTCATCACATTTTATGATTGCTACATGGGTAAACTGAAGAGTGCACCATTTATGAGTAGGAAAAGTGTTCTATTTATAATTGAAGTGACTAACTGGAATAGATAGGGCCTTAGGTACACAACGTCCTTAAATACCATTTTCTAACTGAAGGAGGGAATGGAAAGGAAGGGGAAAGGAAAGAAGAAAGAGAAGAAAATGGGAAGACAACAGGAAAAAAAGGAGAAACAAAGGTGAACTGAAGAATGAAGAAAAGAAGTCTATTCTTGTGATAGTGGGGACTGAACCCAGGGCTCATGAATGGCAAGCAAGTGCTCTATCTCTGAGCCATATTCCAGGTTGGAGTTGACTCTTGTACCACTTTAGTTGCTTTGCAGAATGAAAATTATGGAAAGAACTTAAAAATGAAAACAAAGTTAAGTGGTAGGCATGAATCCTATGTGTGATATTTTCCTCTGCCTTTTCACTAATCACAATTTTGTATTCATGATCACATGGTCCCTGAACTCATAGCTCTGAAAATTTCTAGTAAAGCATTTTCTTTTTTTAAAATAAAGGACTGGTGTGTTTTATTCTAAGATATCAATATTTTCTTCCACACTTCTATTTCTAGAGTCCAAATTTCAATTGAATTGACTTAGAGCAAATGAAAACATTGTTTACAATATACAGCCTTTTATATCTTAAAAACTCAGATTAACCACTTTCTACATGTTAGACATTTCCCTTTATTGTAACAATCACAATAATAAGGCTGCCACATACTTGAACAAATAGCTAGCAAAGAATGATTCTCCTTGGGTCTTAGGTGTAGGTTCCGAGCCTGGTCTAAATGGATCCCTGATTATATAGAAAATTTTACGTGAAGTTGATTGACCATAATCCTAATGACTTGACAACTTTAGACTAGAAGGTGGAATAATGCTGGCACTCCCCACAAGACAACTGAAATAGAACCTGCATCAAAAGGCTGCTGGAACAACTGGTGTGATTCATTACCCTCTTAAGCCATTATACCTTTACTTCCACAAAAACTGGAACATCTATTTTTTTTTTTTCTATTTTCAGAAAACTCTTAATTCATTACCTTTCTGGGCAAAGCAATTCAACTCTAGTGGGCAAACTGTATTTAAATGTTCCAATTTGTTTTTGGTTTGGTAGAGCTTAGGATTGACCCAGGACCTTACACATGCTAAGAAAGAACTCTACCACATATTCACATCCTCAGCCTTCATTATAGCATTTAAAAATTATATCTACTCAGTTCCTGCTAGATACCACAGGCTAGAAAAGTAAAGGTCCAATGCTAGGAATGGACTCCCTCTTTTGAAGCTGTTGACCAGGGGACCCACAGACCCTCAAACAGTATTGGCCATTGCCTGATTCTTGGTTACACCAGAACTTCATGGAAACATCTCACTGCTGAAAACTCTACATACAAGAACTAAAGAACAAACATGAGGAAATCAAGCTGGTGCTGACTTCAAGATCACATCTCTACTTTCTAGCTCTAATAGTGCTGGAAGGTGCTATGCAAGTTACCTGAAAAGAAAATTTATCACCAACCTTTCCCAGCTTAGAATCCTGTGAGGTGCAACAACTGGCCTGGCAATGTACCCACCAGTGCAACGTTGGCAGATTATTAGAGGAGTAACCATCTACATTCTGACTGGATTTAAGGTCTATTTCATAGGATGGACTCCATAACTGGCATTGAAATCAGGCTTAGGAATCTGAGTTAGATATCCCAAAGGCCATGAAAGAAAGCCTAATACTATTACTCTACTAAATAAATATAGTATTTATTAATACATTAGTATATATAAGTATGGAGTATAAATAAGTAGCATATTAAACTGAATCTTAATGACTTATTGTTATAACTCATAGATTAATACATCTGTCAACTCTCAGCAGAGAAGCTTCCTTATACAGAAGATTATCAACACAAAAAAAATCGCAACTGCTCAACATGCAGATAATAAGAGGCTGCAGAGTTCTTATCACTGAATAGGACACTGTTATCAACCTTCTGTCTCCCAAGGCTCAGGAATCATTGAAGAAGAGGGGGAAGAAAAACTGTAAGAGCCAGGGTAGATGGATGAACACAAGGAAACAGTTTCCAGACAGCTGATCAATTACTCATATAAACTCACAGCAATGGTGACCGCACAAGTCCCATATAAGCTCAAGCCAGACAAAATCCCAGTAGAGACATGAGGAAGGAGATAAGAAACCCCAACACTACCTCAGGAACTACTGGCAACCAATGCCTTCTGGAAGGAGAGATTCGATCTCATTTAAGAATGAGACTCTTCACAGGTTGATCAGGCTCCAGTGAACACCCCTCCGTGTGTGTGTGTGTGTGTGTGTGTGTGTGTGTGTGTGTATGTGTATGTGTGTGTGTGTGTGTGTGTGTGTGTGTGTGTGTAGAGGAAATCTGGTGGGGGTCTAGTAAGAGTATAATCAAAATATACTATATTAAATTTTCAAACTTCTATTAAAAGGAAAAAAATTCATCTTTTATTTTCCTTTCAATCTAATACATAAAAATTATACATATTTATGTGGTACCATATTATATAAATTGACTTATCTTTAAACTGAATAATTTGTCACTTAGGTAAAACTAAAGACAGTTATAACTTCATGATAACTCTAAATAAAATTCTAAAAATCTGATAATTTTTTAAGAATTAAAGGATTGAATACTGGCTATTTCATGTACTGAGAAGTCCATATTTTAAAAAAATTATGACAATAACATTATGGTTATGTTTAAAATATGAAAATGTATCTTTAAGGCTATATACTGAAATATTTATGAAGTAGATAACATGATACCTCAGATTTGCTTCAGAATAGTAAAAATGAAATGATGGACCATAGGGGAGCTAGGTACAAAGCAGGACTAATCAAGATGGCCATTGAGTGGGATAATGGGCTCACTGTACTGTTGTATCTACTTTGATGTAGATTTGGCAAAGAACAAAACACAAACATTACTCTCCCTTAGACAAAGTGGAAAAAGAGAAGCCAATTTACAAAGACAATTGGTGTTAATAGGTCATTATTTTCAAATGAGAATTCATTTATAAAATCAAATGAGCTAATGAAGACATGAAAAAAACTAAGTATCCACATCACTTATCATGAGTCATAAACCATAATTATAGGTAATGGATTCTACTTAAATATTTTCCCAAATATTTGATATAGTATCAAGCTACATTAGCTAATAATACATGGTTGGAAGTCTAATTCTATCTTTCACTTTCTAATGGGCCAGATAATCAAAAGGTAATACTTTGTACTGATATATAATATTGTTATACAGTATTCTCATTTGAGCATAACAGCCATCATCAATGTTGAGCAGCTGTGGCAACTTACAAGAGACTCTTAAGATCAGGCCTGCTGACTGTTAACATTCCCTCATGGGGGGGGGCGGTGTCAATGGACTCTCACCTGAGATTCAAGCTGCTTCCTGTAGCACCTCCCAGTCAGCTGTATGTAATTCTGACTTGACTACATATGGCATCACTGTCTGGAGGTGCTAGAGTACGCAAAGGGTGGAAGATTAACTGAAGGGGGCATTCCAGCTGTACAAATATGGAGAAGTCATTCTCCACACTGTAGGTGCATTTGCTTTGGGATCACTGACTATCCTGTAAGTAACCCTTCTCAGTAATCCCGGTAACCTCACTGGTTCCCCAATTTGAACTTTGTTGGACAAATACTTTGATGCCCTACAAGGAAGTGGGTAGGTATTTGATTACAACTACACAGGGAAAGGGTTCCACCAACAAGAATCCTGATTCAGCTGAAAATAGCCATTATATTATTTGGGGACATATATTTAGATCATGTGAAGATACAAATAACATTTTAATAATAGAAAGATCAAATTATCTATTTACATAGCCAAACACCCATTATAGTCTGTAAACTGCCAACAGATCCATGAAATTTAGAAGCCAGGAGTTACACTGAACACAGGCAGTCAGTCACACCACTAAACTGTTTGTGAAACAATCATACAATTCTTTGTACTGTGTGACATATCTTAGGGGCCAATTTAAAATTCAGAACAGCCAAGATATTAAATCACAATGGTTTTAACTATCCAATGTAAAAGCTTTTATAAAATCCTGCTATGGAAAGGTTCTTTAATATAAATTTAAAATAAGATTATGACTTTAACTGAGAATGAAAAACCTTTAAGAATATAAAATAAATCAAGAAACAGTGAAGGCTTGTGCCCAATAACCATGCAAACAAAACAGAATAAGCCTTAAAAAATTAAATGCCCCTAATCCTCTAAAATAACAATAAAAAAATATGATATCAAAAAAGATACTTTAGCCAACCCAAGAAACATTTTCCACTTTGCTTTCCCATAAATCTGAAGCTTAAACGCTGAAACAGTGAGTCATATAGAATGGAAACAGCTGAGCATCCGGGCCGCATGAAGCTCTGGAAACTTACTTCAGCTTTTCCTCTTCACTCAATGTCTTCCACAGCTCTTCCATTTGCACTGCTGCATCCTCCAAACTAGTCTTAGGATTTTCTGTGAGAAACTGAGCCCGGTGATCTTGAATAAACAGGGCACTTGCTGACATGGGCTTCTTGATTACTCGATTGCTAATTAAATCATAGGCTGTAAGCTGTCCAAATTTGTGATCTATTACATTTGATTTTTTGTTACAGGGACCATCACTGAGACCCTTTTGTTCGAGGCTGGGGTGACTGTCATTGCTTACTTTACATGCTAAATTTTTTTGAGGCACTAAAATTTTCACAGGTTCAATATTCTCTCCCATTGAATTAAATACATTTCCCCTGCTCCACTCATCTGCACAAATTTCCAGAAAGTTCTCAGGCATTGCTTCTTCCTTGCTTTCCCCACTCTCATCTGTGTGGCCTTTACTGCCATTTTCTGCTTGGATAAGCTTGTTAGAATCTACAAAACCAGTTTCATTCATTTCACTAATACTCTCTGGGATATTCTGAAATGTACTTCTAGTATCCTTATTAATAGAATTTTCATTATTAAAATGACCGTCACAACAGCCATCAACATTTATTTGTTGATTTAAACAATGATCCATGTTTTTTCTAGGTTCATCATTATGTACATCATTTTGGGAGGGAATAGTCGAAGTATCAACATTTGGATAATTATTTCCAGATGATTCTATTTTATTAAAAAGCACATCTGTTTCTGCTGTTCTACTAACAACCATGTCAGTTGAGGAAACATCTGCTTTATTATTTTCAAAAGAATTTGTACTAGGTAGTGGTCCATAACAGGTCATCATCAGATTTTCAAGAGCAATTAAAACAGATTCCTAAAAATACAAATGAATAAATATTAGGGGATATTGTGAAAAAGAGACAATATTTAAAATAATAAAAAGTATAATCAAACAAGCCTTTTTAATATGGGAACAGTTAAGACTGTGTAAATTTATAATAGGACAAATCAACAAAAAAATTATTTGAAAAAAGTTACCTTATTCTGTAATAATACTTGACTTTTATCTGGTGTTAGATTTACATCCACCTCAGCTGCGGGAACATCAATTTTCAGAAAGAAAATGGGATATGAACGAGTAGGCTCCTTTAGGCACTTCAGACTGTAATAATGTCGGATTAACTGGAAATATATGCAATCAATAAACAACGAAAGTAGCACGTAAATAAAGATGATATTACCAACCTTAAAATACTACCAAAAGAGTAGGTTCAACTGAGAAATTGAGCAGATGCACCTACTGATATGGTCAAGTAGTGTCTCCTAAATAGTAGGAACACTCTCTTGGAGCCCTTGAGCCCATGTGAAGCACCAGCATTCAAAGACCACACATCTGATTCAACTGGCTTTATAGTTAAAAATCTCAGTGTCTTGGTGTGTTGAAGGCCTAAGATACAAATCAAACTGCTACTTTCTTTCAAAAAGTCATTTAATGAGCTTAGTGTGGTGGTGCACATCTATAATCCCAGCACTCAAAGTCAAACTGGGCTACGCAGTAAGACCCTGTCTCAAATGAATGAATAAATATTAAAATAAATCATCTAACATTTGTTTTTTCACTATAAATGGGGATAGTAACTCATGGAGTTGATGAGAAGTATAAATGAGACATATGTAAACAGAGTTTAAAAAACATATTTAATCTGTTCCTTATTTTAGAGCAAATTCTTAGAAGTGGTCTCTAACAAACTGACAAATGACACTTAAGATTTTAATTTCTGATCTAAGAGATTTTTTCTTTCTTTAACTGATTACCTTTAATATGTCTTTTTGATGTATTGGTCGACTATTAATAAAGATGAAACTTCTCTCAGGGGTTGAAAGACTTGTGGAATTGTGGTCTGCATCATGCTTTGGAAAGAATCCACTTAGATAAATCTGTAATTTTAATAATACATAGGTATAGAATATGTAATGTAAACAATGAGGTTCCAAAGTTCTGATGATATAAAACATATTAGAAGGCATATAAATACAGCACATTTATAACTTAAGGTCTAAAGAGGCATACACATACTGATAACCATGTCTTGAGAATTAACTTTGACTAAATGCTGTACCAGTGTTCTTTCCCTCTAACTGTAATTCCGGGGGAGGGGGTAGGGGTTAATGTCACAGGACAACACAAAGAATCACTCTCTAATCATCCTTACCTTGTTTCATTTTGAAATTTTTTTCCTCATACTGTGACATTTCCCCTTCTACCTGTTGTCTTTTTCTCTTCAACCATTATTTCCTACCTTTATTCTGAGCATACTATAAAGCTAATAGTGCTGAGTTTGCATTGCTGTTTAGTTAAAAAAAAAAAACATTTATTTTACTCTGAATTAACATCTGAAGGGCTGCTGTACACTTGTACTTTCTCTTCATCTTTGCTTACAGAACTGTACTACAAAAATTTTACTGATTATTTACATACTACCTTTCTCTATTCTACAAATATATCAAGAGAAGGGACAAATGTAAGAATACTAGAAGAGTGAGCCAGAAGAAAGAGAGAGATTTAAAGAATAGAAGGCAGGGAATGTACCCTTGCTTTTACCTTGAGGAAATTAAGACAGCTAATAACAATTCCTTCCATGGTCACCCCTTCTTCCCCTAACAATAATCCCCTTTCTACTTCAGGGTGTGTGCGTTTATGTATGTAGGCCTATAATCTTATGTAAAGCAACTCAAAGTCGGTGTATTATAAACTGATAAGAAACAGGAAGAGTAAAAATTCAGCTTAGGTTAAGGAAAGCAAATTTGTCAGTGGGGTGCTATTTTTAGTTAAGCAGTAACCATGAGGTTCCTTAACAACATAGCCTGTAGGCTATCACCTATGTCTATGGCTATCCCTGCCCTTGGAAAGAAGTGTTTAAGAAGATGTATTACCAGTTTTAGAACACTAAGTGCATTACTGTCACAGTGCCAAATTGTGCCAATTTGAAAAAATAAATTAATAAATCTGGATAATCCATTACAAGATGATACCACTTAATTAACTGTAAAACTTCACAGCATTTATAAATGGTTGTATAATTTACCAGGTAACATGAGATCCTTCTTAAAGCACCTGCTTGGCATCAGGGAGAGTCTGTTTAGCCTCTGAAAGACTTACTGAGTAGGTGGATTAAAGAAAAGAAGAGACAGATGAGGAAAGGAGAGAAGAGAGAAGAGACATCTACCTTCTACCCCGAACAGGAAAAGGAAGAAGAGAGTGAAGTAAAATATGAAACTGCTAGTGACTGCCTTTCACACTTTTAGTTGGCTGTTATATAAGTACTATCACTTCCAGATAGTGAGCTTTAAAAAGATTTAAAACAATCTTAAAAATGAACAAACTATATTAAAGTTACATGCAAAAGTAAAAGACCATGCCTCATAAAATACTATAAATTTTTAAAATATTTTATTTTATGTGTATGAGTGTATTGTTTGCATGTATGTAAGTGCAGCCATGTTGTGCAATGTCCGCAGAGCACAGAAGGACTCAGTACCACATCCCCTGGAACTGAAGTTAAGGACAGTTGTTAGTTACCATATAGGTGCTGGGAATCAGACCTGGGGTCCTCTTGAAGAGCAGCCAGTGCTCTTAACCACTAAGCTGTCTCTTCACCCCCAAATACTGTAAAAATCTTTAAAATGAAGTTAGTTCACAGAAAAACAGACCAATTCAGTGCAATAAAACAAACAAACCAAAACCAATGTGATAGATCTTACAAGATTCTGCACCTCAACCTAAAAATGAAAACAAAAATCCAAGGTAAAATACAATTAAATACCATTCCCCTAATTGCATCTCAATGTGGGCTTTTCTCTCTTCTCCAATATTCTTTATATGTTTATACATTCTCTGTCAAAAACCAATGCAAATTCTCTTATTTGACTCTGCAGGTCTGACATTAATGATAATGCTCTTTTGGGAAGCATTTCACTGAAAGAATGTTTTAGCCTCTTTCTGACATTTCCTCTTTATTCTACTCCCTGGTTCCTTATCTTTACCCAGTAGAAATGATGACAGTGCCCTAAATTCCATCTTCAGGCACTTTTTGCTCTATAGTTCGTTCTCTCTCTCTCTGTCTCTAATTTCATTCACATCTCTAGTTTCAACAACTACCCACCACTGATAGTAAGATACCGATATTGCAGTCCATTTCTCAAATGCCCCAACCGGTTGTTCCAAAAATTAACTCACCACATACAAAACTTTATAAGCTATTTTGTTTCAAGGCTGTTCATCTGGCAACTTCTGTTCTTTACCATATTTTTAAGTAGAGAGCCTACAATCTGCCAAACACATCTCTTCTCTACCCTGATTTTGATATAAACCTGGGTCTACTAGCCCTCATCTTTTTCTTCTTTCAATGCAGTGCTATAACGTAGAGTTATATTTCTAAAGCAGTAATCTAAATACTCCAGTCAGGATAGTGAAAAAATGTCACGTGGAAATTCCTTCTCCAAACTACAAATTACATTGGGGTGATAACAAATCAACTTTGAAGGTGCTTTCAAAAACCTAACCAGACAATGACAGACAAAGATGTCATGGATGCACACTACTTAACAGAGAGTGCTGGCTGATGGGAAAAGCCCTATGTGCTCTAAGGTCATAAAAAAAAAATGCCCTGTGTGGAAACTAAACTCTAGCAGGAAAAACACTCCACACAAAGAGGATGGAAATCAATCTTTCCACTTGAAATAGGGAGCTCATACAGCACCTCCCCTGAAGAAAAACAAAACAACTTAAAAATATTGTGACCACTGTCTGGATCTGCTTGCCAGAGTCACAGGAAAGAACAGAGACAACTCCAAACCCAAGAACAAGGCTAGGCCAAGCTGGCTGCAGAAAGGAGTCTGTAAAGTCTTGGACGAATAAGAAGCATGGACTACTAATATAACACCTGGTTTTCAACTGAGACTAGGAAGATGTATGTGCCAAACCGTGGAAGGGAGAGGTAAGCACAGAAAGGAAAAGAAAACAGAAACAAACGTGAATTTAATATTTTGCAAACCAAAATTTCAAACCACCCAAAATAGCAGAGAATAAAAGACTTTTCTCTCAGAAAAAAAATGAAATGATAGAGCAACATGGAAAAGATTCTGAAATTAGTATGTATAACATGGTCTTTAAAATAAAAAATACCATCCAATTAAAACAAAGTAAATAAATTATATCAGTAGCTATAAATTAAGTTTAGAAAAAGACTATGAAAATAAATTCTCCATTCTAAAAATTATGTATAGTTTTGAAAATAAAAATTAGGTGGTGCTGAAGCATTCACTTAGAAGTCAGCATGGAGTAAGCAGAGCTAAAAAGGTCAGAAAGAAGACAGATGTGAAAAACAAAATGTGGAGCTCCATCAGTTACAACGGAAAATGACCAACCAAAGCTGCCAGAGCACGGGCTCAGTTGGCATCACTGTCCATAATAAAAATTCTTTCCATGACCAAACAGATAGAAAAGAGACCCTTGACACATAGGGAAGAGAGATACAAAGAGATACAAAGGTTCCCAATGGCCAGTCTACTGTCATTACAGTCCAATGAAGAATCCTTGGGCAAATTTCACAATTCAAAGATATCTATCTATATCTATATCTATCTATCTAAAATGTTTCTGTCATCTTCCCTTCTTTTATCCTGCCTTTTTTATACTTCTTGCACAAAGTTAGATTAATTGTAATTGATTTATGATACCTTGTCTTTATTTAGTTTCTGTCAGGAACAGACCTTTTTGTTTATCTGCTAACTTTAAGTCTGTAGGTTCTCTTGAGTTTTGCTGCTCATATGGGATGACTTAGAATGGTCAGAATACATCTGAATTGCCCTGGGATCCCTGTAGACTCCTGGACTTTGTTGCCTGTGAGTGTTCATGCTCTAAGTACACTAGCCATCCTAATTTGAGCTACAGACTAGGAATGTTGTCATCACATGGGGCTTATTAGAACTAGAGTCTAAGGCCTATTTCCAGGACAGCTGAATCAGAATAGCTGAACCAATTATTTGGTTCTGGAGATAGACTTACATAACGATTCCTTTTTGTTTATCTTCATATGGTTATTTTTGCATGAAGGAATGGGAGAATTTGGAAAGCATGTGCTAATAACATTCTAGTTCAAAGCTATCAGAATAATTAAATTTTTTAAAAAAATTCTTTTTATTTTTGTTTGTGTATGTACACAAATGAGTGTGGGACCCCAAAGAGGCCAGAAGAGAGTGTAGTCTGATCTCTCTGGAGCTGGAATTACAGGAAGTTGTGAGCCACTTGACATGGGTGACAGGAAGCGAACTTGAGTCTTCTGCAAGAGCAGCAAGTATGCTTAACTACTGAGCCGTCTCTGTAGCCGTCATAATTAACTTTGTGTGGACTCTGCAAAAGTAATCCCACAGTCAGATCTATCCTCTGTTGTTCTTTGTGTCTACACAGCATTGTGTTTTTGTTCCACTAGCTATTTCTCGCCACTCCATGCTCTCTGGCTTGTATAGTTGAAGAGGACTGGTTCAATATCAGAATTTCTTTGAGTCCTTTCTCATCTCCATTTCCAGGGGATATGATGTTCTCCTGGGCCTTCGGCACTGTATGCACTCGGTGCACCTACATACATACACCTAAAACACTCATACACATAAAAAATAAAAACACATTTAAAAAAGACTGTAGTTAAGTTGGCACAGTAGGGATAGTCTTATTTATATATACTAAGAGATAAATACTAGATCCTTAGACAATATACAGTACTGATCATGTGGTTGTAGTAATGTGTATTCTATCTAAGTTTAGAATTAAGTAGACTTTTGGAATTAAACTATTAGACCAAAGGTAAAAGTACTATCTGAATCTGAAAGACAAACAAAAGGAAATTAAGAGTACTTACTCATTAAAAGAAAGTTAAAAAACTTCTTACCACCCTGAAGGGAAGTATTTTCATGATTTTATTCGTATGTAAGAATTGTTACAGGCCATTTTTGTTGCATACCTGAGACTCTTCACAGTGGTGCTGCACGGATTCCATGTTGCCCATCACAGCTGTGCCCAGAATGGACATGAGAGCCACTCTGTGGTCTGGTACTCTACTTTTCTGCCAAATAACTGCCTAGTGACAAGATGAGACAGACACAGACAGGGTTTAATGCAATTTAAATTTACTAAACTCAAAACTTACAGTATTTATTTACACTTTATAATTTGGAGAGATTCATGAGCTATAGGCTGCCAGAACAAACCCAGTTCTAAATTTTAAGCTGGATATCATGCAATGTAACATTTGCTTAAAGTCCTTCAACCTCCTCAGTCTTCCTACAAGAAGATTACTTCCCAGAGTTGATAGAAAATGAAATGTAGGCATGTATATAGACTGTTGTCAAGTATAAAACTGAAGAAAGATTGCCTTTGATTTCCTAAAGCCATAGACAAAGTCAAGAATTACTACAGTTTTTAGTAATCATCAGACTATACTCTCCATGTGAAAACTCATTTAAGCCTCCAAAAGGACAAAAAATGTTCTCCCTCTCTTGAAGCTGTTGACCAGGGGTCTCACAGACTCTCAAACAATACTGGTCATTTGCCCTGCACTTGGTTACCCACCAGAACTTGATGGTAAGAATCTAGTGTTATGGATACTACATACATGAGCTACAGAACAAACAGAGAAATCAAGCTGATGTTGACTTGAGAGCCTCATCTCTACTGGCTAGGTTTCACAATGCTAGAGGTGCTATGCATGCTACTGGAAAGAAAAAAAATCAACTTTGTCCAGTTGTGAATCCTGTGAACTACACCACAAAGTGGCCTGGCAAGATATACTCACCAGTATAATAGTGGCAGGATTATTATTGGAGTAACCAAACACTCTCTAATTAGATTTAAGTTCTGTTTAATAGGATGGAGTCCATACCCAACATTGATATCAGGCTTAGGAACCTGAGGCTAGAGAGGTCACAGGGCATAGGGGACAGCCTAAAACTAGTTTTCTACTAAATAGCAATATTATTAAACTGACATCTAATGACTTACTGTTATATCCATAAATTAATGCATATCTCAACTCTCAACAGAGAAGATTTAGCAGATGGTGCAGCAGATGGTGATTAACAAACTCACAACTGGCCAATGAGCAGAGAATAAGAGACTATAGACTGCCTATCCCTGAATAGGATACCTATATCAAAGTTCTGCTTCCCAAGATTAAGGGATCATTGCAGAACAGGGGGTGGAAAGACTGTAAGATCTAGAGGAGGTAGATGACCACAAGGAACCAGAGTCTTCCAGACACCTGGTCAGTTGCTCACATGAACTGACAGCATGTAAAAATCCTACACAAGCTCAAAATGGACAAAATTCCAATACAGACATTGGGAATGGGGTAGTTGCCAACCAAAGAATTTTTGGCAACTAATGGCTGCTGGGAAGGAGAGAGAAAAGTCTCATTCAAAGATGGGACTCTTGGTAAGTTAACCAGGCTCCAGTGGATGGACCCACACTAAAGGACATTTGGGGACACAAATTAAACTCTATAGGTTTTATATATACATATATGTATATATATGAAGAAATGCTGGCTTCTGCTGTTATGACTGCTGTTATTTACTAGTCAGCAGTTAATGACTTAAAGAACAATATTCTAAATAACAGGAAGTAGAAAATAAATTCAGAATAATCTGCCACTAGTCAGGAACAAAATATCCCATACCAATGTTCCTTATAATCAAGACTCAATGCACAACAAAAACGTAGGTCACAAAACTGTACTTGTTTAAAGCTGTATCAGTTCTCTAACACTGACATATCTTAACTTTTGTCTCTCTCTCCCCCTCTATCCCTTCTCTTTCTTCTCTCACTCTCTTTCCTCCACCCTCCCATCCTTTCTTCTTTCTGCTGGAGATCAAACCCAAGAGGCTTCATACATGCTAGGCAAGTATTGAGTCATATCCTCAATGTCATATATTTAAAGTCACCAAGAAAGCATTTTAAACATCTATATTTTGAAGTATAACTATGAAACTTGTGACACTAACATGAGCATCATGTTTTTTAAATTTGTATTTATATTTATTCTGGTTTATGTTAGAGAACTGCCTCAAGCACAAACATAAATCTTGCAATTAATTAATGCTAAGGCTGCAATTTTACTGTGAGATTTGCTGAAGTCAGTATATAGGATGAAATGGGTTCGAGAAAAGCTGGAAAGTGAGAACAAGAAATGTGATTTCTTTTTCCTAATTTCAAAGTGAATACTGCAATTATTCTGAATTACCATGTCAGATCAAGAGAATCAATTTAGGGACATTTCCCAAACTTAGTAGCATTTAGGCTAGCAATAAGTGATAAAGAGATCTGCTGACAAGTAAAATCTTCATTATTGCCTAGGCAATATTCATTTTCAAAACAGGATTATTAAAGAACTAAACAATTAAATGTAATAAAAATATTCCAAAACTAAATTTTTAATTATATTTTCAATAGACAATTTAGTTTTTATTTTATTTCTCTGTCATTTTATCTCACTATTTTCATAAACATAATCTTTTTGCTTCCAGAAGTTTTCTGTATATCTTACCCTTAGGCTAAAAGCTTAACGTGTGCTAAAAATACACACACACCTCCATATGTTTTCTATCTAGGTCACACAAAGCTGTAGCATCTGGATGTGCCAAATAAGAATCTGACTCTGGTCAGTATGATGACAGTGCAAAAGTACCTCAATCAAGAATATATTATTACATGCACACCATCTGAAGTTTGATTTAAGTTAGTCAAATACATCCTATCCCATTCCTACTTCAATGACATATACTATTTGAAAAAAATGAAGCTAGATGAGATCACTTTGTTTAAAGAGAATAAACCTCAATTGCAAAAACAATCTGATATGAAAAGAAAAGCAGGTTGTACACAGACAATACACAATTAACTATAATGTGCACTGCTAAGACCACCTGACCCAGGGCAGCTCCTGCTAGATGTTATGGGCCTGAAATGCAATTGTTATATTTTAAATGTCTCCTTCAAAATTCAAGTTGAAATGTCACTGCGAATGTCATAGAATTAATAAGTTGAACTTTTAGAAACTGGCTGGGTCATGGGGCACCGTTCTCATGAATGGATGAATGCAGATTATCAAAATGGGTTAGTTGTCTTGGTAGTGTACTCCTCAAAGGAAGGATGAGTTCAGCTCAATTTCCCGCTGTGTAAGGTCAGAATTTAAAGGCATAAACGTCTGGAGTGCACTTAAGTCCTTTGTAAGATGAGAAGATGGTGGATAGTCACCGGTAGGAAATAGTTCATAGAATTTTTTTCCTTAACATAAAAATTATTAAAGTTTGAAGTTTGTTCTAAATAAACCACATAAAGGGCAAATAATTAATTAGAAATTAGTCCTACTCTATAACAGACATCTCTATATAAAAATTGGGAGGTGGATTTAGATTTTTTAAAAATTATGTAATTATTGAGAACTTATAAGTAAAGCCAGTGTAACAGTACTAGTTAATATGTGGGAAATATTTAATCACCCAACTAAAAGTAACATTTTTTTAAAGTCTTTCATGTTCTCAAGTAGCCCAGGCTGCTCTCCAACTCACTATGTAGCCAAGGACAATCTTGAACTTCTGATCTTTCTGCCTACAGGGGTACACAACCACACTTGGCTTTTTTTATGGGGGTTCAAGCAGGCTGGAGATCAAACTCAGGAAATAAGCTATATTCAGTTTAAATTTGCTTCTCATATTTGCTCACTGTAGTAACCAAAAAAAAGCAGATTTTCTTATTGATCAGCCTAAAAATTCATTTCAATATACATCATGGATAAACTTTTCAACAAGATGCAAATTAATCAACTTAAGATTTTCAACATAGAAAGATAAAAAAAAAAAAAGAACCAATGTATTTTTAGATTTTGGAGGTGAGTTTTATAATTTAGATCTCTTGGATAAACTGTTGCGTTAAAATCTATAACAGTCTTTGTTTCCAAAAGCAAAGCAGGTAGAGATGGCTGATCTTGACATTCTAGTGATAATGATCAGTAGATGCTCAATAGGACAATATAAAATGTTTCATGACTAGGAGATTATTCAAATGAAAATACAAATTTCATAATAAATGGCCTTACAAAGTTTACTAGTGATCTTTCAAACAGCCTTAAATTAGAAAGTATATATTACTACGTCCAAAGCATGACAAATTTAAACTCCTTTTTCTACTCTGCTTCAATATTATCTGTACTTCCAGTGCTTTTGAAAGAAAATCTGTTGGGCAAGCCTTTCTGATCAGTTTCTTAACCTTGGGACTTTGAAGTAACTGCTACAAGTGCCCATCTTTAATGTCACATAAAAGGTTACTTGCAAATCATGCTGTGATTGCTTTATAACACATCTGATTTCACTTGTACTTTTTATTCTCACTGGATAGGTTTTTTCTTCTCTGCGACAGTTCTTATTTCATAACTCACTGGAAATGATGCTTGTAACGAAATAGGCAAGCAAACATCCCAACTTTGGCTCTTGATTCTTCTAATTCTAGTCCTTGTTAAAAAAACAAGTGGAAGTCTTAAGGCTAACAAAACAGCTATCTTATAGTTGATTAGCTTTTCTCTCTAAACTGAGAAGTTAGCAAAAACTTTCTATTGGTGTGGTGGTGTGGTTAACAATTTCACTTTCAGACTACTGTTTCTGGGATTATGTGAAATTAAAAAGCTTCTACCCAGCAAAGGAAATTCAGTGGAGTAAAGAACCTACAGAATGGGAGGAAAGCTTTGCTAGCTATATAGTTCAGATAGTAATTAATAGCTAGACTACATTAATAACTGCAAAAATCAAAAACACATACTCAAAAACACCATCAAATCTTTCTAGAACTTGAAGATAAGACACTATTGTGGAAGACAGAACAAACTTTGGACACAGGATTTGGAGCGATGGAGCTGGAAATGACCTGGAAGTCACCCCCACTGAAGGCTAGCTCTCATAGATTTAGAGAGCACTATTCAAGCTGCTAAGAACATCGGTCAATGGTCCAACCCCAGCTTCAAGGCCTAATAACCACATCAGTGACCAGCACATCAAACAACATAGGTGCATTGGTGGCACTTTTATCTTGGGGATAATCAATAGCTACCTATTTGGACTTAAAGCTTAGTCAAAGGGGAGGAAACTCATGTGTAGTACTGTAAACATAGCCAAATACACAGGGCTGGAGAGATCAGAGATCTTAAAGAATACCCTAAGGCTGTCATATCCCTAGACAAATGTAACTTCTTACTATGTGCTAAATATGGATTTTTATATTTACAGACAAGTATCCCAGTCACCACTTATCAAAGAAGCTTCTTTTGCAGCAGGTGGAGATTAATACAGAGTTCCACAAATGATCACACACGGAGATTGTGAATTGCCCAAGCCTAAGTGACACATGTATGATGCAACCACTAACCTTAAGATTCATGGAACATAGAACAAGGGGTAAGGAAAACACTAATGCATCTCTCAAATCTCACCAATGAAGCTCCCTCATATGACAGAGGGCCAGGAACACAAAAGGTCACAAATGGCCAATGTGTAAAGAATGAGTCAGCAGAGTGTGGGTCCTTGGACAGGACTCCTATATTAAACTCCACCTACCCAGGACCCAGGGACCACTTCAGAAGAGGTGGGAGAAAGATTTTAAGAGCCAGGGAGAAGGGGCATGACCATATTGAAATAAGAGTCCTACAGGCTCCTGGGACTCTGTTCATATGAACCTACAGCAATAGTAGTGTTAGCATGCACAAGACCCAGACACACCAAAGCAAACAAAAACCCAGTACAGAACTATGGAAATTGTCAGCAGACCCCAACCTTAGTCAAAGAATTATTGACAGATGATTACTGCTGGGTGAGGAAGAACTGACATTCTAAAGAGGAGGGACTGACAAGACCACAGCGGATGAACCTGCACTAACGGACATCTGGGTGCACTTGCTTGATGTGATGGGCCTTGACACAGATGACAGAATATATGAATTCCGGGGTTGGGGGGTTGGGGGAGCATGCCAGTGAGGGAGGAGGTACAGAGATAATAGGGATGTTCTGAGTGAAATGCACAAAAATTCAATAAAAAATTTTTAGTAAAAAAATAAATTGTAAAGAGAGTTCTGAAAAGAAACATAAATGGCCAATAAACATTGTTTAAAGTGTCTTTACCTTTAGTCAGTACAGAAATGAAAATTAAAACTACTCTGAGATTCTTAGCCCAGTCAGAATGGCCAATGTCAGGAAAACAAATGACAAGTGTTGTGGACATGGGGAAAGAGGAACCCTTACCCCTGTTGTTGGGAGGATAAACTACATAGCCACCATGGAAATCAGTGTTCTCAAAAATCAGGTTTCTTAAAAAATTAAAAACAGCAGTACCATATGACCCAACTGTATAACCTACTACAGAGATACTTGCAGATCCAAGCTTGTTGCTGAATTAGTCATAGCTAAGAGATGGAACCAGCCTAGATGTCCAACAGATGAACAAATAAGAAAAATGTGGTCCATATATACAACGGAATTTTATTCAGCTGTTAAGAAAAATGAAATCATGACATCTGTAGAAAAATGGAGATGGAAATTATGATCCTAAGTAAAATATCACAGATTCATAAATACTAACACTGCGTGTTTCTCTCATATGTAGATCCTAGATTTTAATTTTTATATATGTAGACATATGTGAGAATAGAATATGAGTCATGAAACTAGAAAAAGGGAAAAAGGTCTTAAAGGAGAGTTGGGAAGTAGCAGGGGTAGAAGAGGGAATAAAATACATGTGATATGAAAGCAGAAGAAGAGCTAGTAGGGGAGGAAGATGACCAGCAGGGGGAGGGAGCACGGGGCAGGCGAGGGGTCGGAAGGAAAGGGTCCACAGAAACACAGGGTATACGAAAATACCAGAATAAAATCTATTAACTTTGAATGCTAATTTAAATTTTTTTATTTCATTTTCATTGTGTGTGTACGTGTGTGTGCGCGCGCGTGTGTGTGTGTGTGGTGTATGCATGGCATGACATGGCATATGTGGAGGTCAGAGTACAACTTGTGGGAGTTGGTTCTCTACTTCCAATATCCTGGGGATAGAACTCAGACCAGCAGGCTTGGGGGCAAGTGTCTTTAGCTGCTGAGGTATCTCACCAGCCCTTTAAGCTAAAAAAAAAGTTTTGGTCTTAGAGTCCAAAATATGTCAGTCTAATTCATGAAGGCAACTGAATTTTAAAGGATACAAACATCATTTTTCTAGTCATATAAATTAAGTAAATCAGTATTTTTGAATCTTTGGTGCTCTTCATTTTTTACATATGGTCATTCAACCTGCCTTACCAATTATTCCTTTGAATAGGTGTGGTTTCCATGCCATGTATTTAATCCTGACTCAGGCCTTTAAAGTCTGCCACTGTGTACCTGCTTTCTAACTAGCACTCATACTTACAAACTCCCTAAATCCTTCCTGCAGTCCACTGTTGAGCTAATTGTCAGTGGTACCACCACAACAGCTCACTTCTCTATTCAAAAGGTTTCACAAGAGGTCCTTATTTTTCTGTAAAAAACAATTCAGCCTAGCATTGAAGTTTCTTCATAAGAAAGGTAATTTGAGGCTACATTATTTTTCTGGATTTATCTTATTCTATTTCTTTATATAAAATATTTAATAGTCTATATTGACTTTGTCACTGTCTCTAAATGTGCTGTCCATTTTCTGTTTGAATCTTTTCATACTATATTTTATCTAGCATGATCTGGATCTATTAACCTATATCACTTAATTCTACTATAATAGAATCCCCTTCTCACCCCTACAGGTAGAAGTTCTATATGAGATCACTTTCATAAGCTGTTCCTCTATCCTTATGGAAATTATACTTTACAAGAGAGGGCAAAACAAAACCAAACAATAAATTAAGACAAATACAATGATAATATATTTGACAGTGCTAAGTTTTAGGAAGAAAAATATCAGGAAAAGGTAGAACAGAGCAAATGGCTGCAGTTGTTTTTAAATTTAGTTTTATGTGTCTGAGTGTTTTGCCTGCACATATGTAAATGCACTACATATGTGTAACACCTGTGAATGTCACGGGAGGGCATTCCTAGAACTGGAGTTTTCTGACCATTGTAGCTGCCACGTGGATGCTGGGAGCCAAACTCAGGTTCTCTGCCAAGAGCAGACAGTGCCTTTAGTGTGCTAACTAGAAAAAAGGAGGGTTTTTATATACTTACAGAGGAAGAGGTTGAGTGGAGAAGGTTATCAGTTTTTGGCATGTTGAATGTGAGACGCCGATTATGAGATACCCAAGAGAAATATTAGGTAGCAGCTTGATGGATCTGAGTCTGGAGTCCGGGTTACAGTTAGACCATAGGAAATAAAAGCCTGGCTGGGATAGATTTATCTAGGTCACCACTGACCTTCAGACTACTAAATTCAGTGGTTGCTCCAAGTCTTTTTCTTAGCATAATTAAACTTTTGTTAAGTTTAAATTTAAATAAAATAAACATAAATAAAATTAATAAAATAAGCATAAATAAACTTTCCCATCCTCAGAAGACATTTTTACTTGGCTTCTAGGCCAGTATACACTCTGGGTTTTCTTATCAACCTTCTGGCCAGTTTTTCTTTGTCCCCACAGTTCTCTTTCAAATTCCTACCTTTTAAATGCTCCCCTAGTGCTTAGTCACTATATCTCCAGTGACGTCAGTATCAACAGACATCAATGCATATAGTTGTTCCTTGCTTCTCAGATCTTTTATCTGCTCTTCACCAGTGAATTTATTCCCTCCATTTCCTGAGCTGTTTATTACATGGCTGTCTTGTAGGCTTTGTGCCAAAAAACTTTACCTGCTGTCTAATTTTAGTTTTAAGTGTCCTTCTCTAACTACTGCCAGCTTACTCCAGCAGTCTGTAGACTAATGAACCTATGATTTATTGATCCCACTGTCTTTATTTTCCATAAGCTATGTGGTGTAGTGTTATCATCCTTCCCTTGGGATCTATAAGAATTTTATTGCCCCTCCTCAACTTAAATATACATGTTTGACTAACAAGATGTATGTAAACCAATCTGTTTATCATCTCCATGCCTGAATAGTACACCTGAACATAATGAAGAAAACACACATCCATGCCAACTACTACTTTAAATTCATGATCACCAATCTTAAAAATTTTTGCCTGGCATGGTGGTGCATGCCATTGGTCCCCACACTCAGGACATACAGGTAGGTAGATCTCTGTGAGACTGAAGCCAGGTGTACATAGCAAGTTCCAGGCTAGCTGGGGCTACAGGGAGACAGTCTCTCAAAAATAAAAATTTACATCATTTCTTTAGAGTGAGTGAGTGTATGTACATGGTGTATAGGTCAGAGGACAACGTGAGGAAGTTGATTCTCTCCTTCTACCATGTGAGTTCCAGAGAATGAACTCAGGTCCTTAAGTTTGGCAACCACTCAGACCTTACCCGCTCAGTCAGACTGGCTTATATTCTTATATAGCTGGCTTGAGCTGAGTCTGGAGTTCAGGCAACAGTTATTGAAGGAATATATACATTTGGGAATTTTCAATATATAATTAGTATCTAAGGACAGGAGACTTAGAAGCATAACAGGGAAAGGAGTATCTGTAGTGTCTGCAGTCTGAAGATGTGATTTAAAGCCAAGACAAGTAGCACCGCTGGATGGAAAGAATGGGTCTGAGGCACATGCCTATAATGCCATCCCCGGGGAAGTGGAAGCAGGGTAATTAAGAACTCAAGTCCTAGTCTAGGTTACAAAGTAAGGCCCTGCTCCCCAAAACCAAACACCAAAAAAATGCTCTTGCAGTAGCAATGAAACATGATTTTAGGAAAAAGTGAAATAAACCAGTAGTTACCACTAGAAAGGGCTGGAGGAGAAAAACAGTCCTCAAGAATCAGATTTCAGTAAAGGGAAATGGTGACCAAAGAGACATAAGAGATTTCACTTCTGATGGCCATGAAATAAAGCATTTCAGAGATGGTGATGTGGAGTAAGTAGAATTAGAAAAACAATGACCTGCATAAGAGGAAGAGATCAGGGTAACAGGGATAATTTGACAGATTTCTGACATAAATAGAATTATAAACATGAAGAGCTTAGTTCAACACAATGAAGTATTCCAAGACTGACTTTCTAAGGGGAAGGTTGAAGTGGTCTTGCCAGGATCATGCTTAGTGACATGTAGGAGAGAGGTCTTGTTTTGGGAGCAAATGTTTACTGATTTCTGCTAAAGAAGATCCAAAGGTGGTCCTATACCTAATGGCTTTGGGTTTTCCTGTGGCCTATTATACCACTGAAATCCTATGAAGAACTCTTAATTTTTGTCTACATCAGATAACTTCTTTTGAGGGGATTTTTTTTAAAACCATGATTGTGCTTCTCCCACATTACCATCTAATATTTAATACAAAAATGATTTCTAATTGGAATAAGGCTTAAGTTTTACTCTCATTAATTCTTTTGGGCCTTAATGAAAACAAGGTGTGAGTTGTAAATATTTTATAACAACTAAGCTGTGTTATCTGTTCAGAACTGGCAAAAACATTTGGATTGGGGTAAGATCTATCTTCATACACCAACATGTATCTGGGTATCAGCTCCAAACCCAGGAAAGCATATTTGCTAAATACCTACCTTTTATGACCTAGATTAAAACATATCTATTCTAAAGTCTTCCTTATACATCTGGACTGAAACAGTTTTATTTTCCTCTCAGCTCCCATGGTATTTTAAAGATAACACTTGACAATCATTCAAGCTTTCATTTACTTAAGTGTTCCTACACTTCTACATCATCACTCCTGTCTTCAGATACTACTGTGTCTTCACAGTATAAGCTATCACATAGTTCTTGGAGAACATCTACTCAAGACCCTACTGGAAGGTAGAAAGAAGACACAGTAGAAAAGAATGAACAGTTCATTCAAAACTGGGAGACCTGAACTTCAGGTTGACCTCTTCTGTAATTAACATTTAAGTCACTGGGCAATCCGCTCAAACTCTTAGAAATCATTTAAAGATAAAATGGGATGATATAGGATTCAAAACATGCCTTACTAAAAAGATTTGGGAAGAACAAAAACATTTCTGTGGTCACTTCAAGTTTAAAGATCTAGGAATCTTTTTCACACCTGTTTAATGAATTGATATGTGAATCACTCAAAAGAATTTCTACGTGATAAAAATATTACATTCTAATGTTCTAAGGAAGAAGTGCTCAGGATGTACAGATAGATAGATAGATAGATAGATAGATAGATAGATAGATAGATAGATAGATGATAGATAGATATCTGTAAAAACAAAGACTTTAAAACTGAAAAGGACCTGATTACTTTTCACTGGCCCAAGTAAAAGATTTGGAGGAATTTCCTGATGTATTTATTTATTAGGTGAGAAGTCTACAGAGTTGAAGTAAAAAAAAAAATTAAGTAGATGAATAGATTTGATTAAAGGGTCAATAAAGCAAAAATTATATAGCCCAATTAAGTCAGGAAAACAAAATATAATAAACTATTAGAAAGCCCTTAGAGACTGTCCTTACCAGCGTTCATGATCTTCCCCCACTCTCTAAGTCTTTACAAATTTCCTAATCAGTACTAATGAAGACTTACCTGCCGTTAGACTCTCAAAACGGAAACAAGATAATATATATGAATATAAGGGAAAATAAAATTTAAAACCTAGGAAGTCACTGGGAATCAAAATGAATGACTCCCCATCAAAATAACTCATTTCATGAATAAATACTAAGATGAAAGTTTGAGAGTGTTCAGAGTATTTAAAACTGGTGTTTTATACACCTATGGGTTTTAATTTTTTATTATTTTATGTGTATGAGTGTATTTTATGTGTATGCAGGTATTTAAGTGCACCTGTGTCTTGCAATGCCTGTGGAGGTCAGAAGAGGCTGTCAGATCCCCAGGAACTGGAGTTACAGATGGTTATTAGCCACCAGGTGGGTGCTGAGATTGGAACCTGGGTCCTCTGCAAGTGTAGTCAATGCTCTTAACTACTGAGCTATCTCTCCAGTTGCCATGGAGGGTAATGGGGGGCACCAGAGATTCCAATAGTGTAGACAAGTACCTCAAATCAGAAATCAATTATACTTATAAATTTTATATATATATATATATGTCTTTCTTCTTTTCTATATAAGATTTCATAGAACCAGAGAAAAGTAAAAGAAATATAAGAAAACATGAGAACCATGTAAAAAATTTATTTATCATTACTTTCTAAGTGGCAAATAGCAACAAACCAATGATTTATAATTGACCCCAAGTTAAGCTTACAATGTACATACATGAAGGGATATGCACCTATGTTAATTTAAGAAAATGAAACAAAACAAAACATAATCAACTTTCCACTTAGCACTACAAGCATAATTTCTTCATAAGGAATGAACACTTGAGCCAGAGTCCTGAATTCTGAGTATATGGCTCTCAACTCTTAACTGAGATGGAGGGATAGAGGATAGACCTTTAACATGTGTACAAACTGTAGCAAAAGAGCATATCTGAAACAAAGCTAGGTCATTTAAAATACGTGAGTATATTAAGAGAATGGTGTGAAGAAGGACACAAAGAACAAGATTAGCATGAACGTTGCAGAAACACTGTAAGGAACTACTTATTTGCCTCGCGTGGCAGAGGGACACTACATTTTAAATCATGTCGCTTTCCTTTGTAACAGGTAAAACCTTGTGAAAATGACATCCAGTTCAGCTTTTGCAGTATCAGTGGGCCCTCGTTAAAGCAAAATTCAGAACTGGGGAAGTAGTTCAGTGGTAGAGGACCTGTTTTACATATAAATATATATGTAGGATACTGGGTTCTATCACTAGAACTAAAAAACAAAATGAAATTCAATTCAAATCAAATTTTAAAGATATAAGAAGATATAAGTAATATTTAAAGAGAACCTTCACAGAATCAGCAATTATGTAGTATATGAAATAACCCTCATTAGAAATCATGAATGCAACATACTCTAAACTAGTGGTCTACAAAATTATGTTCAGAGTAAGTAATTAGGAATACTAAATTGGTTTAGATATTATCACACTAAAATTTTTTTAATTCTGAGAAGTAACTACTTCATTAAGTGAAAACATACAGAGCAGGTCTTCACAGGGATGTAGATATTATAACTAAACCTTAAAACTGAAGTGTTCATCTGAGAAGTGGCTCTAGCAATTCTCCAAAGAATATCTACTTTAAATAAATTCACCGAATCCATTTGTAAATTATTTTCCTTTGGCTGTCTCATTATTCAATATGCTTTCAAGGAACATGGTGATGAAAGAAGAAAAATACCTCTTTCTAACATAACCATACTGGCAAGAACATTAACATTATCAGTATTCAAAGAATGTCTTGGCAGGTTAAACCTTCATAAAAAGAAGGAACACCAGCTAATCCAAGTTATCAAAATAGCAAGAGTCCTTCTCATATTATGCACAATATAATTGTTTGCTTCCAATGCAGACAAATAAATACATTAATATTATCATATTTAAATTTTAGACAAAGACAAAAAATTTCTCACAGAAGCACATAAAGAATGATGAAAAAAGCATATTTAAAAGAAAGGTGAGAGCAGAGCAGGCCTCAGTACTCAAAGAGATCTATGATAACACATCAACATGACTTGGAAGTCATGTTTAATGTTGTATTTTAACATTTTTTGAGGAATAATAAACTATGAAAAAAAAGGGGGGGAACAGTGATTTATACTAACAGAAAAAGGTTTGAAGGTAGAAAGCTTATCCTAATTCAGTCCATGATTTTGTGATATAATAGGTACTGATTTTACTATTATATTTTTAGTAATCACATATTCCTTTCATGATATTTTCAAAATGCCTTCTAGGATTTGAACTGCTCCTGAAATTACTGAAGCCACAGAAGGACTTGCATTTTCTTTAATATAATTTCAGATGCCGTACCCTCCAAAGTAAGAAAACACAGTGTATTACAAAAATACTGCTTTCTATCTTCAAGAAAATGCCTATATCGCTAATTTTATATTGGCTAAGAAAATGGCACCAACTTAAAAACTTAGAAGATATATACTTAGTTCTAAATAAATAACAATTCTTCATGTGACCCTAAATTCTCCTGTTATACTCATTTTCACTGTGTGAAGAAAAAATCATTTTTGTCTATTTTATTTTCTTTTTATTCTAAACCTCTCTTTGGCTGCACTAATTTCTTTTTTTTACAAGCATGAAATTCCTATTTGTTTTCATATCTTATGTTTCTCATCTTCCTTGCCTTCCTGATTCTGATGTTTCTTTTGACCTTAGTCTTTCTTAACTTGAGGACAATTAACTTTTAATTACTAAATGTCCTCTGGATCAAGAGGTCATAGGGTTATTTTAGCTGGATGAGCCTCCATCCATCAACATCCTGAGGAATGGCGCAGCACAGCAGAGCTGGAAGGGATCTCAAGGTATCATCTGGTGGAGCTTTATGCCAGCAGCAACAGGTGGCCAACTCTTCTTAATTTTTTTCTTTTTAAGATGACTAGAGATTTTGATCATAAACATTTCACCCTGACATAATAAAGGCTCTTCTGGACAAATGAGCAAAAAGACATAGGTGTGAAATAAAACTAGATCAAAATAGGTTATAACCTCAGTAGTCACTTACTAAAAATATGAAAAATCCCACTTATCCCTCTGAGCTTTACGTGTGTCATTATATAAATAAAGATGAAGCTGTTTACCTCATAGTTACTGTAAGTATTCTAAAATCTGGAAAGGAATTACATAAATGTAATGTATGAAGATGGGAAGAGACCACAATAAAGTGTCAAGAACTTATATTTCAGGTATGCTAAGTTTCCAATCCCATCTCAACACTTTACCAGTTGTATAACTCTCAGGGAAGTATTAAAGGTCTCTGAGTTCAGTTCAGAGGACAACTGCAAAATCAGTATATTACCTGCCCACCAACATAAGGATGACAGAAGACTGGCACATCTGGGAAGATTCTGGCATCACACAGGCCCTCATTAATGTTAATTCCCTATTCCACATCAGCTTCAACACTACCCTGTGGTTTCTGCTCTCCTTCCATTAAATATTTCAAAATACCCATGAGTAATTTCAGGAAAAAAATGAACAGAAAACATATAAAACTGTCTTTTCTCTAAGAGTCATTAAAGAAAATGGATTCTTTTGTTGAAAAATCCTTTGAAAACTGGAAAGGAATGAGCTAGAATAGAACTGACTTTAAAAATCTTTTCCCAAGGAAGGAAAAGGAAGAAAAAACTGACGATCCAAGATGTTATGATATCTGAGTTCCTCAAAGAAAAAACAAGTCCTACTCATCTTCAAACTATCAGACTCCATCATAGCACTACAGGAAACACTCAAGCCTTTCTTGGATGAAGAACTGCCAGGAATCACTGATATCAGATATTACAAAGTGTAATGTTCAATTACATTTCCTATCAATATTAGCTGATAACTAAAGATGCTCTTTATATAATAAAGACAAAAATTTAAAAATGTGGACTAGATTTTTCTTTTAAAGGCTGCCTACTGTCTTTGAACTGGTAAAAACAAAACAAAACAAACCATAAACTGCAAAGCTTGTAATAAACAAAAATGTATTTCTCACAGTTCTGAAGGCTGGAAAAGCCAAGATGAAGGTGCCAGCAGATACTATTTTGGGGAGAGCCAACTTTCTTCCTTCTCACTGTGGAAAAGGGATGGCAGTTCTCTGGACCTCTTCTGTATGGGTACTAATCCCATCTATGAGGGCCTTGCACTCATGATCTAAATCACCTCCAAAGGCCTGATTTCTTCATATCATCACACTGGTAATCAGATTTTTTTCCACAGATGAACTGGGGTTGTGGGATATGATAATGTTCACTCCATAATATATATCTAATTGATTTATACAGAATATACACTCTCTTCATGATACCATATGCCAAAAGAATATACGAAATATAATAATACTCACCTTGTTATGTACAAAAACAATCCTTACATCAGGTTTAAGGATTCCATAGCTTATGAGGAGATCCTGTACCTTTTTCAGTTCATCTTTACACTTTTTAGCAGTTGAGTAAAATTGCTTTCTTACAGGTAGATTCTTAAATAACCTTAAAGCAGTTACAGTTGTACCTGTTGACAGATAAAAGGAAAACATTTTATGTTTTTAAGAAATTTATAGATCTTTAAATCCTAACAGAGTCAGCATCAACCCTTCCTACCATTAAAGGTTAGTTCTCCTCCATGTATAGAGGTTCAAAGAGCCATTTTTACAAACCAGTCTGATCCCTTACTAGACTCTTCTATTTGTTACCTCCTAATGATGACACCTCCTATTCTATGTTGCCTAAACAAGAATAACTTTACTACAGACAAACACAAGTATACTGGACTGCAATCTTAAGAAACCTGGTGATATTCAAACCATCTGGGGTGATGATTATTATGCATCTTAAAACATAACACAGAGATGATATAAGACTACAACAGCATCTCTAACTATTCCAGTAAAATTCTCTTCTGAAACAATGTCTAATAACCCAGTTTAATTTACTTCATTTTCTGAAACAAACATACAAAGCAGCAATCAGCCAGTCATAGTGAAGCACGCCTGTAACACCATAGGAGGAGGCTGAGTGAGGCAGGAAAGTGGTGGCAACGTCAAGGCCACTCTAGGCTATACAGTATGTTTGAAACCAGCCTCTGCTACATAGCCAGCGACTCTGGAAAAGTCAAAAACACTGGTTGGCCTATTTGGTTTTGTGTCTGTGCCATGCTGCTTTTGTTGCTCTAGCTCTATAGTATAATTTGAGGTCAGGCATTGTAACAGCTCAGGCACTGGGCTCTTTGTTTCTTTGTTTGCTCAAGATTGATCTGGCTATTCTGGGTCTTTTATGCATCCATATGAACTTTATAATTTTTTTCTAGTTTAGTGATCAATGGAATTTTAATGGTGAGTGTACTGGATTAGTATGGACATTTTTACAATATAAAATCAATAGTACATGAAGTTAAGAATGGATATTTGTTATAGCAATAGCAAATGGTATGCCTTTTAAAATTACTAGTCATCAGCTATTTCAGACTTCTCCCAGCCTCTTTTTATGTTGAAAGAGAGTCTAAGATGCCCAGACTGGCCTTGAACTCAAAGTATGTAGTACCCTGAATTGTGGCCTCAAACTATGACCTTCTTGTCCCAGTCTCCCAAGTGGCTAAGACTACATACACACCTGTGCCATTGAGATCTGTGAGATGTTCACAGAACTGAGTTAATTAATCTCATTTGCAATTTACCTAAATTCAGATTTTATTTGTTTGGGGGAGCAATAAAAAGAAGCTAATACAGAAATAAGCACTGAAGAACAAAGTCTTTGCTATTGCTATACTTGAAAATGTGAGAGCAGCTTTGTAACTGGGGATGGACAGGGGCTGGAAGAGTTTGGAAACTAATATTACATGAAATTCTAGTGGCAGCTCAGAAGATGTGAAAGTTAGCAGAACTGGTAACAGACAGAAGCAAGGATCCTATTGGAAACTACAGGAAAACCTACCCTTGTTACAGCATTGTTAAGAACTTAAGATACACTGTATCTACATCTAGAGCTTTATGGGAGGCCAAATTTATGAATAACAGACCAGCCTGTATGGCAGAAGAAATTTCTAATAAATCAAGAGTAAAGGAAAACTGAGCAGAAAAAACTTAGTAAATTAACCCCGTCCAGAGAAAAAGGAAAAAAACAAACCTCTGTGAATTCAAAACAAAATGAGGGCAGAGTTGGGCTGCTTGCTAAAGACAGTCATGTGCAAGAAAACAGCAAGGAATCCTTAAGAACTATTCAGAAATATTTTTGAGGCACCTTATCATCACAAGCTCAGAAGCCTGAAAGAGAAAAGACTGTTTCAAGCCCAGAGCCCAGAGCTACTTTGGAATGTTCTTTATATGCTGGTGAAATGGGCCACAGCAGCAGTCATGGTTGGCATGGGCTCAAGGGCCACCCTTGCCTGTGGCAGACATTGGTGGCATTCATGTGCTGTTGGTGTTGGTTTTGCAGGTGTACAAAATCTGAGTTAGGACATGGCGGTGTCTCCCCAGACTTCAAAGGAATGCCTAGGGGATCAGGTAGAAGTCTGCTGCAGGGTGAGGGCCCTGGAAGAGATTCTCTAGATAGCATGCCTACAGTAACAACCAGGAGCATATACCCAGAAAGGCACAGTAAGCAGCCTATGTGATCTCAACCCACGAAAGTTTGGGTATAGTATGCAGCCTAAACAGCAACTATGTGGCCTACAACCAGCAAAACACACAGGGCAGAGCTGCCTCAGGTTTCCCTGGCGCTCCACTAAGGTGTGGGAAGTATGCATAGAGTGCTGTAATTGCAGCAGAAGATATAATGCCTATCCTCATGGGGATTTGGCTTTGGCTGACCACTCATTAATTTGACTGTTTCTCCCCTCTAGCATAGATGTTTATCCCGTCTCTGTTCCGCCACTGTATCTTAAAAGTACAGAACTTGCTTCTTTACTTTTCGGGCTCAATCTGGGAAGAGTTTGTTGTGAGTTTAAGATGAAACTTTGGACTGCTCAGTGATGCTGGAAAACAAGATCTCCATAAATTGCTCAAGTTGGCTTTGAACTTACTTTATAGCCCATGCAGGACTTGAATTTGTCATCTTCCTGCCTCAGCCTTCTGAGTAGCTGAGATTAGAGGCCCTGGCATGGTTGCATTTCTTTTTTTAGTGGTTTTTATCCCTTTTGACTCTGATTGACAGTAAGAAACAAATTTTACATATCAACCCACTTTGTACAACTCTAGTCAAAACAAGACTCTCATGAAACAACAGAACCTGTTATTATGTGTGATTGTAGGGGTAAATTTACAGTTTCTCTCTGCCTCGAGGGACATGCCTCCAAAAATGTGATTGACAGAGATGAAGCCAATAGTCAACTACTTTCCAACCAACCAGTGACTTAAGGGGAAGGGTCTAGCAGGAAAACAGTGAAAGCTGGGTAAGAGATGGACTGTAGCCGCAGCTGGTCTCCATCTTGGCAACGTGCTGGAGGTCCACTGCACTTCTGATCAAAATGCTGGCTCCCCCATACGAAATTTCTGTCTCTTTCCCTGGGGATGAATCCTTTGTAAATAACACTGAATAAATTGGTTTCTCTAATTGGAGAGCATTCTGTTTGCTCAACTGGTTCAAACCAAGGGAGGCAGGGGGTGTGGGCTGAATGCTGGGCCTCACTACAAGAAAAGAATGCTTAAGACAGTGATGCATTCCATTTTCTATTCTAGCATATTCTATCTTTGCTATATTTTCATTGAAGATACAATGATTGCATTTTTGCACTGTAGAACAGACAAGAACATTAGAGGCAAGAGGTGGAATATTATGGTTTGTCCCAAGAGTCTATGTGTTGGAAGCCTGGTCCTTAATGTGGCAGTGCTAAGAGGTGGGCCTAAAGGAGGTCATTAAGTAACTGGGGAAACAGCTCTCAGCAGAACTTAAAAGTTCTTGTGGGCCTTTGGCTGTTCTCAAGAGCAAGTTACAGAAAAGCCAGCTTGGTTCTTCCCAGTCTCTTACTTCCTGTACTGTAATGTCACTGTAATGACACCCACCAAGAGGTACTCATCAAAGCCAAGCTGATGACCAGTACCATGTTCTTGAACAGCCAAACACCATGCCCTTGAACTTCTTAAACTATGAGCTATATAAACCTCTTTTCTTATAAGTTAAAAAAAAAAAAATCAGTGTAAGGTTTCTCAGTCTTAGCACAGATAACTGGTTGGGGGAGGGGAAGACTGTGCATTACAGATAGTTTAGCAGCATCTCTGTCCTCGTTATCTCAAAATGAAAAGTAAGAAGAGGCTGTGGATATAGCTCAATGATAGAGGATAGGCCTAATATGTATGAAGCCATAGGTTCAATCCCCAGTACAAATAAATATGTAGATAGCAATAATGAAGTTAGTGTAAGACTTATAAATGCTAGTCCAAAATTACAAGTTTCAAGAGGAAAAAGCAAACAATGGCGATTCAGTGTGTAGTCCAAATTAAATAAATAATTTAAGAAAATATGGTAGCGTCAAGGCTTTTGTGCAAGTTCAAGAGCTTTCAAATTACAAGGAGAAATAATTCTTTCTTTCTTCTTTTTTTGCGTCAGGGTATTCCTGTAACTCCAGCTGGCCTGGAAATCACTATGTAGACCAGGGTGACCGTAATCAGAGATCTGCCTCTGCCTCCTTTGTGCTGGGATTAAAGGTGTACAACACTACACCTAGCATGAAATAGTTCTTAAAATCAAAGAATAAACCAGGTGTGATGCAGATGGAGTATGCCTTTAATCCCAGTACTCAGGAGGCAAAGGCAGGTGGATCTCTGTGAATTCTAGGCTAGTCATGGCTACATAGTGAGACCCTCCATCTCAAAAACAAACAAACAAACAAGATTTTAAAAACAACAAAAAATAAGAAATTCAAAGACTTAGATCATATTTTCATTGGAAATCCTAAATTTTAATAATAGGAAAAAATGCAAACTTTCAGAAAGAACAAAGTTCTAACAAGAAAAGACTAATATCAAACTTTTCATCTATAATACTAGGGACTGAGGAGATGGCTCAGTAGGTGAAAGAGCTTTCCATACTAACACGAGGAATTGAGTTCAGATTGCTATCACCCACAGGAAAGCCTGGCACAGTGGTATGCATCTGTAACCCAAGTGACAGGAGGGGCTTACTGGCCAGCCAGACTAGCAGAAACAGCAAGCTCCAGGTTCATTAGGGGGGCCTGTCTCAAAGGAGAAAGACACTTAACATCAAACTTTGACTTCCATGTATATACCCCTAAACACACCAGCAAATACACCTGTACATACTAGCATACAAAAATATGTGTGCATGAACACACACACACACCTGCAAATACTCAGTCTGATCATAGATGTGCTCTATGTGCACCAGTTTTTACCAAATAATTTAATGTTCTCCATTTTCTTGATTTTAGAACAAGTTAGAGAACTAGCCTATCTCAGTTGGGCATGGCAGTGTGAGACTGCAGTCTCAGCACTTGAGAAGTCGAGGTTGAAGCATCACTGAGTTTGGGGCCAGCCTGAACTATACAGCAAGACTGATTTTCCTAAAACTTAAAAAGAGAGGGAGGCAGGGAAGGGGGGAATGAAAGAAGGGATGGAAAAAGGAATGGAAAGAAGGGAGGGAAGAGAAAGAGAAAGAAGGAAGGAAAGGGAAAGAGGGAGGAAGAAAGGGAATCGATATGTCTGAAAGTTTTTATTCTAAGTATTAAGAATCTGTGCCAAGATAAAAAAGTTCAAAAAGTGTGAAAAGGGTGGGATGAAGAAGAAGAGCTTTTTCTAACACTGCAGTAATGGCAGAGACCTGTAAATGATATCAATTCTTAAGGGAAACAAGTAAAAGATGCCTATATCTAGCTAAGATACCTATAATGCAAAATGGAAACTCGCAAAGACTCAAAGTGTATTATCCAAGTGTTATTTGATGAAGTGGAAAATAAACTCTAACCAAATGACAATTACCTCAAGATAAAGATTTTATGGCAAGAAAAGATGAGAAAATAAATTTGGTAGGCAAATAATGTTTTTTAAAAGTTTTTGGTAAATTTATTTTTATTTTATGTGTATGAGTGATTTGCCTGCATGCATGTTACTGTACCACATGCATGAAATTTCCAGGGAGACCAGAAGGGGGCAGAAGATCCCCTAGAACTAGAGTTTCAGACTGTTAGCTGCCATGTGGAAGCTGGGAATCAAACTAGGTCCTCTGTAAGAGCAGTCAGTGCTCTTAATGACTGAGCCAACTCTCCAACTTCACAGGCAAAGAATCTTAAAGGTAAATGTAATAATTCAATAAGGACTATTGACATGAAAGAGATGCAATAAGGAAACAATAGTTTAGGATTTGATATTCAAAACATCTATTAGTAACACTTGTAAATTGGAAAAAAATGATGGGAAAGGAGAGGGAGAACCGGGCCCATATTTATTTCTATTCCTACCAATCTTTGTTCTGTTCCTCTATCACATCAATATACCTCAGCACCTTTGCACATGTTCTTTCCCAAATCTAAGCATAGCTAATTCCATTAACAATCTTCATATCTTAAGTATCACGTTTACAGAATCATCCCCAAATACTCTATCAAAGGATGCTTCTTCCAAATATTTTTATTCTTCTTAGAAATGATCTATTCAAAAATCTTTTCTTTGCCTCCTATCTGAGAACTGCATTGCATATCCTGGCATCTTTAACTGGTTGGGGATCTCCACTGCATGTTTGGTTTTGCTCCTGCACTGCCTGGCCTCCTGGGGCTTTCCTTGGAAATGCTCAGGGGAGCTTCTGCGATCCCTCTAACTCTTGCATTCTGCATGCCTGCCCTATTAGCGTCATGTGGCTGCCAAGGTCTGCCACCAACACAAGCTGTCCCTAGGCCCCCTTGAACCTAGGTCGCAGCACTTTCTGAGTGCCTTGCCAAATGGGCTTGGACAGTGGGCTTGGACAGTCAGAAGTAAGCAGGGTTCCCAGGGCTCTCTAAAGGCTTCCCTGAAAAGTTCTAGAGATTAAAATTCACCTGCTGCCTTGCTGATTTCTTAAGAGTCTCTCTAGTCTTTTCTATGGGTAGACAGAAAGTTATGAACTTTACATTCAGTAATCATAGGCTTACAGACCAAAACATTAAACACACTTCCTTTCTGGCTAAAGTGCAAGCTTCTGAAACCTTTTCCCCTTCCTCTTTGCTACTAATTCTCACTCTAAATTTAGCTAAAACTTGCCAGTAATACTGGCAATATGCTTCCTCTGTCATATAAACTAATCCATCACCTTAAGCTTAACTTCCCGTCAATTTCATGGACAAAAGGCAACCAAGTTTTTTGCCAGGGTGTTGTACATAGGTGGCACTGGGTTCAAATTCCAACAGAATTTCCATTTGAAACAGCATCGGCATCATGTTATTGTATTTCTTTTTTTTAAAAAAAAAAAAAAGGATTTTATCTTATTTTTAATTACATGTTTATGTGTGGGTATGTGTCTGTGAGTGCAGGTGCCCATGGAGGCCAGAAGAGGGCAATGGACCACCTGGAGATGGAGTTACAGGTTGTGAACTTGTTGATGTGAGTGCTGGGAACTGAACTTGGGTCCTCTCCTCTTAAAGGCTGAGCCATCTCCTCAGCTCCTTCTGTGTGCAATTCTATCAGCACTCTGGCCTTTTGATTCTTTACCAGAATCACTCCTTAAACTCCAGTACAGCATTCTGGACTTTCTCTGGTATAATCCTCCAAGCTTTTCAAAATTTTCCCCAAGAAGCAGTTCTAAGACTTCTCCATACCACCAGGCACAGTCATAGCAATGGCTCCACTCGTCATTACTAACTTTCCATGTTAGTCAGCTCTCTATGACTATAACAAAATACTTGAGATAGTCAACTTAAAAAGATAAAATGTCTACTTTGGCTCATAAGCTGGGAACTCATGGTTGGCTGGCACCACTGCTTTTGGACCTGTAGTGACCAGTGCATTTTAGTGGGAGGATATGGCCAAGAAAGCTGCTTGTGTCTTGTAAACTAGTAAGCAAAGAGAAAGGAAAAAGGGAAGAGGGTGCTAATTACCTTCTTGAAGGGCATGCCCTCGGTAACTGGAAGATCTCCTACTAGTGAGCAAGCCCTTAACACATGGGCCTATAAGGGACATTCTAAATCTGAACTATGGCACCCATATACTGAATTCTTCAGACTCAGTACTTTGAAAATTCTAGAATTTTCATTTTGTAGTTTTCATTTAGCAACAAAGTGTTCCACTTTCTTAATGATACTGACAGGTTTTCTCCACAGAACTTTTACCAAGATGGTTATTTTTAATTTTTAATTTCTTTATACATTTTGCCTACATGTAAATACACCCATATCATGTAATGCCTGCAGATGTCAGAAGAGGGTGTCAGATCCTCTAGAACTAGAGTTACAAATGGTTGTTAGCTATCATGTGTGTGCTGGGAATTAAACCTTGGTGCTCTTAACCCTGAGCCATTTCTCCAGTCCTAAAATTTCTTATCTGTTAATTTAAATATCTGTATAATTTCTTGAGTTTACTTATAGTATTTCTTTCTATTGATTATGGATCTCATTTTCCTTTCTTCATATCCTTAAGAATTTTATTTATGTACAACACTGAGTATAGAGGAACAACAGATACTAAAGAAGACAGTATTTTTCCCTAAGGAAAGTGCTTTATTTCCTGTCAAGCAGATGGAGTAACCTGGGTTGCAGCTCAGCTGCTCCTTTCTGTAGTTTCAGAGCATGTCTGGTCACTACTGGACTGAGGATGGAGTCAGTGTTATTCTCCCAGCAAGTCTGTAAGCTCTTTCTCTAGCCCAGTTTCAATTTTTTTTCATCAGTGTTTAGCCAGGGAAAGTCCTGATGAGGTTTAGTGTATAGGTGAACAAGCTCAGTCCAAGGTCCTGTTTCCACATGAGGCTATTAAAAGTGCAGCACAGGATGCCTCATTTAGAGCAGACCTACTTTTGTCCACCTACACATCCAATCTCAGTTAATCCTCACAGCAGTGTAAGTGATTATCAGGCACTTCTTGACCAGGAAGGGATAGTTTTTCTTTTTTTAAACAAAACAAAACAAAAACTCCTTCATTTAAGTTTCTTTATGACACAATGCCTCTGCAGGCATTCAAGTTGAAAGTTTAAAGGTAAATGCAAGTTTTTTAAATCGTAGGTTTTCTCCTTCATGGCTATACAGACATCACAGCCGCTCCTGAAGGCGACACTCTAGCCAAAAGTGACACTCTGACTTCTTACCCTCTCACCCACCATCTTTAAACTCAAATATATTTTTTTCTGAAACACTTACTAATCTCCTCCTAGATGTTTGGTTGTTTCATTTTACTTTGGCTACTTATTTATTCATCTGTTTCTTGCTAATTCTTGAGTTGTTAGATAGCGAAGATAATTTATTATAAACATTTACTATAGGTGTGAACAGGTGGGGGGAAGGCAAGCAGAAAGCAATGGCCCAAATATAAATGCTTATAAAAAAAGATTTTTTTATTTTTAACTATATATTATGCTCCAAAGACCATACCTAACCTATATATTCACAAATTACTTTGTCGCCTTAAAATATTCTGAGTAAATTGAGAATTATCAGTAAGATACACATTTTATGCTTGAATAAAACTTACTGATGGAAAGGACTTTTTAAATTTCAAATGAAATGTGTGCATATCCTTAAAAACAAAAATACCAAGTAATAATGGCTAATAGGGAAGAGGCCCCAGTGTACTATCACATTTTACAAGAGAACTGCTCAGCTCTCTAACTTTAGCACATTCTTCAAACACCAAAATTAAATTGCAGTTCTGTAATGTGGTCCCTGTTATATTTTTACATGACCCTAGGCCACTTCTGAAGGCAGGTCTTTATACTTCTAATGTAAAGGTATGGTTGTCTCTATCAGAAAGTGTTCTAAACTAATAAATAAAGTTCCACTTTTCAATTAAGATTTAAAAAAAAAAAAAGGTGCCAATCGAACACAATCCCACATAGCAGGTATGTACAAAGAACAAGATTCTGAAATAGCAACGTGTGGGAAGAATTAGTGTATTTTAATTCTATTACCTTTGCTATCTGAGAATTCCTAAGGCAAAAGTACTTGGGGGATATTAAAAGAATTTATATAGGAGAGTAAATCAGCTTTGAACAGAAGACTAGAGAAAGGCAAAAGGTGATGACATAAAAACATGTAATTACCATAAGTAACTCAACTATCCTTGAAAGCAAAAGAATTTAAAACTAGAGAGCTACTCTACATCTCTTGTTAGTTAAAGAAAATCAGGTATGTTTGAGAGAAGTGAAAAGAAGGTAAAGACGATTACAATGATGTATTGTTAAACACATAAAACATACATTCTGTATGGCTAAAACAATTAATAAAATATCTACACTCAGAAAAGCCAGTACTAGAATTTTCAGTCAACTATTCTTAAACATTTAAAATTCTTTTAATGTCTAATTAACATTTTGTTGTGAAGTTGCTTCTGCATCTATGGTTATGCCATCTACAGGTAGAACACTGCCAGATGACACGAAGACCAACTGCCAGGCAAGGATGTTCACACCACAGCAGAAACTAGTCTACAAGAACCTTAAATGCACACGTATAAATTAGGATGGTTGAACTGCAGTTTTATCTTACACAGAAAATATGTAAATGGAAGCTAATGACAGCTGGTGAAATGTGAGTCTGTGATTCAATCACTCAAAAACTATCAGCACTAAGCAATATAAAACACTTTTAAAAGTATGCATGGAGTCTTATAATCTGTCTACCTAGAGCAATTTTAAATTAAGACTTTATTTTTTTTTGTTTTTGTTACCTAGGCAATCAAGTCGTTTGTAGTTTGGTGGAAAAAGTGTGTTATGAAAAGTTATTACTGGTTTTGTAACTACTGACCTTTCAAGTTTGTTGTTTCCTAAATTATGAAATAAGCTAATGAAAATAAGATGCATTTACTGACTATAAGACCTCCTTAATTCACATACCTGGTCTTACTAAAGGTAAAAGACTGAGGTCTATAGAAAAAGAAGAAAAAAAAAAATCAACCAGCAAAAGGGCAAAGATCAGATGAAGCCCGTATCTAAGGATTGTTATTTCATAGTTCCCATGGAGATGAATACAGAAAAGCATGAGGCGCATGAGTGAGTGATGCAAAGCCACTGGCCATCCAGCTCAGCCGTAACTACTAAGATGAAAACAGATACTTTTAAGTTTTATACTGTGGCTAGATTACTTCAAAGCACTCTACTAGAGAGCCACTCACAAACCTCTTAATGGTTTCTTAACTTGAACTTTTAAAATCTAGGGTCAAAGAATTTCTGGAAAGAGATCATATTAAAAAAAAAAAAAAAGCCTTATCTTTGCCCCCAACTTTCAACACATAGTAAAAGGATTATAATTCATTATCTTTAACTAAAAATTATATAATATGTCATTGTAGTGATTATAGACGAGCTGATTTTTATTAACTTAATAAGTGAGGTTAAAAATGACTCTTTTTTCTTGTGTGGATTCAAAATATGAATTCCTAATGGGCAAAAGTAATCAGTAACTATTTTGCAAATTTACAAAATAAGATGATAGAATGAAGGAATTTGCTATGAGAATTAAGAAAATAAATTTCATAAAGTCAGAAGTCATTTAGAAAACGTAAATACCACAATTTAACATTAAAATTGGAGAGATGAATCCACAGAAAAAAATGTGGCATCATGATCAATTAAAATGAGGAAACAAAATAAGTACGGGACAACAGTATAGATGGGAGGACAAAGGTAATAGCAATGAAAATCCCCCAGTCCTTCACAGAGCTAAGAATCCCTTTGACCATGACGCTAAAGAGGCACTACTTGCATATTCTCTTAGTTTTAATGATGCCATTGTCAGAGACCAGGAGTGTGAGGATTAGAAGATGTTTGTGAAACTCAGGTCTAAAGAGTTTTTTTCTTACCGGTTTTTAGAAAAATTTAAAAATATATCAATTAAAATACAATAAAATTACATAAAGGTATATTAAATAATAAAGACTTAAATTATAAATAGGAACAACAATTAATATGTTTACTTATCTCAAAATAATACAGAAAGTGGGTAAGCAGATGAGGAATCAGATAGATTTGAGCAATAACTGTTGGAACCAAATAATGACTACAATATTTTACCTACTTTATGTATGAAGTTTTTCATAAATAAATATATTTTCAGTTATTCAATCAAAATATTTCAATGGCTTATTTTCAGACAAACCAATGATGTTTTAGGTGTTTCATTAATATATAACATTTACCTGTGGAGAAGACACTGAGATACTAAGAAAACAGCTGCTCTCACAGTTTTTCAGAAGGACAGCTAATGTATAGAACTGCCGAGTCTCACCTTACTCTTCTTGACAATGACCCTGTGTGTTTAAGAGGTTCACAGCTGAAGGTTGAATGAATGTTTACTTGAAAGTTAACCAGACTTTATTAGAACTAAGCCCAAACAATACACTGAAACTCAAGGAATAATGCTTTAAAAATAAACAAGACAGACAAACACTATAAAGCTATTCCCTTACCTTGACCAAGATGTGAAGGTTTCTGAGAAAGTATGTGGCCACTGCCATCTAAAACATATTGGGTGCTAAAATCATCAGCAGCTGTCCTTGTTGTAATTAAAACCTGGAGATGAAAAAACAAACAATTCCAAACAAGGCAACCAGCACAATCTAATGAAATGGTCCTTCCCTTACTCTCCTTCCTTCCTTCCTTCCCTTCCTTCCTCCTTCCTTTCTTCTTTCTTTCTCTCTCTCATCCTCTTTCTTTCTTTCTCTCTCTCTCTCTCTCTCTCTCTCTCTCTTTCTTTCTTTCTTTCTTACAGGGTTTTGCTATGTAGCTCAGGCTAGACTCTAATTCATGATCCTCCTGCCTCTTCTAAATGTTAAGATCACAACTATGCATTATCATAACCCAACAAAATGATCATTTTATTTACGGCAATGTATTATCAAATTATATTCAAAATAATTATCACAAAGCCAGCATGGTGGGTAATACCTGTAATTCTAGTACTTAGGGGTCTAAGGCAAGAGGGTTGCTCTAAGTTCTAGATCACTCTGGGGAACACAGTGAGTTCCAGACCAGCTTAGGCTACAGAGTGAGACCCTGTTTCAAAAAACAAAAGAAAGAAAGAAAGAAAGAAAGAAGAAAGAAAGAAAGAAAGAAAGAAGAAAATATCACATATTTACTTAATTTGAAAAAGTTTTACTTAATGATTTAAGATTTATTTTATTTTTAATTATATGTATACACATGTCTCTGTGTATACAAGTGCCTGAAGAAGCTAGAGGCTTCAGATTCACTGGAGCTATTGTTACAAGTGGTTGTGAGCTCCCAAGTGTGTGTGCTGGGACCAGAACTCTGGTCCTCTGGATACCTCTTAATACCTGAGCAATCTCTCCTACACCTTACATTATGAAATTTCTCTTATCATATTTTTTGGAATTATATTTTAAAACAACAGATAAGCCTATGATTTTTATGTTGTGCTGATATTTGAGCATTTTAATTAAAAGGCAAACAAAAAACCAGTGGTCATTTGCATTATAGAATTTATAACTGCAAAAGTAAATACTTTAATTGCAATAAGAGAACCTGTTCTTAACAGATTTCTATAAATGTATGTACAAATGCATAATCCTTTAGTAACCATAGCCTTCCCTTATAAGTGAAATTACACTTTTGAATTTCAAGTTATAAACAAATATTTAAGGACATTTTTCTTAAACCCAAGTTTAACTCTATACTGGGGCTGGATAGAAAGCTCTGTGTTAAGAGCACTGGCTGCTCTTGTAGAGCACCTGGGTTTGATTCCCAGCACCCACTTGGTGGCTAACAACCATTCATGACTGTAGTTCTAGGAGATCTGACACCCTCTTCTGACCTATGTGGGCAGTGCATGACATGGGTGCACTTATATACATGCAGGTATATACTCATACACATAAAATATTTTTTAAACTCAATATTTAAGAGTAAACGTTTTAGTAATTAAGAAAAGAATCAGCATTAAATGAGATGATTTCATTAAGCCCCAAAATATTTCTTCATGGTATCAGCCATAGAAAGATAGATTTAAGAATGTCTATACTTTTTTGAACTACTTCATCCTGTTTACTAACCTTGTATTATGAGAGGAAAGCATAGTCTTGCTAAAAACCAAAACCAAAAACAAACGTGGGGAGTAGGGATGTTGGTAGGGACAGGAAGGGTGGACTGGGAAGAAAGTAGCTCTGTGATCAGCATTGGTGATCCAAAATTGGGAGTAATCTCTCTTCGCCATCCTTGGACTTAGTACAATTTAGAAACTACAAAATCCAGCTCTATTTCTGGGACTCATCTGTGTCCAGTTGAAGGTTCTGTTACATGTCCGTAGTAGATTTATTGTACGTGTAAGACTCTGCGGAACATGTGGATATCATGTGTGGGGACCAGCAAAAAAAAATACAGCTTTTCTAGCTCTAAGGACTAGCACAGTCTACTGGGTTTTTTGTGATGTCTACTAAACCTTTACTAGGGACTGTATCAAGCTGCTATCTGTGTGGTAATTATTCAAAAACAAAATAAAAACAAAAAAAATTTTAAAGAAAAAAGGTTGTTACCTACAATAAAGTTGTGAGCTTCTGTGTGTTATTTTTCTATTTTTCTCAAGATGCATTCCACTGTTTGATGGAAATATATCTTTAAAGTTTCTCTTATAACTAATTTTAATCTTCCCTATAATATTGCAATTCTAATGTATTCAATGCACTATTGGATATGTTTATGCAAAACAAAAAGGACAAAAATTGGTAGAGATTTTCTTTCCTATGTTTTATTTTATTATGGCACAATTGTCCCTTTAAAAACAATTCTACATTTAACCAACTGCTTCTCCAAAATGCCAAGGTCAACTGAATTCTATTTCTATTCTCCAAAGAGCTAGACACCTGACCTAACATTGGTGTCACTGAGCAAAGACAGCCCTGGAACTCTGAGTTCCAGTACTAACTCTGCCAGTGGCTTCTAGATGGTCCTGAATAAATGATTACACTATCATCTTTAAGGGGAGAGTGATGATAAGATGAAGATGATGCTAATACTTTATAAGGTTACATGGGATTTTGCTTTAACCATTTGTAAGCCATTTTATAAGATATTAATTTATTCATACTTTAAACATATTAGTGAATAATAAATATCATCCTAGATGAATAAACTGGTGTTAAAAGTGAAATAGTTTTACAGCTGATAATATTAATATTTATGTTAAAACTTTAAGACTATAGTTTTCAATGATAAAATTCTATAAATGATAATTTGTAAGGCATTATGAAAATTTACTCACAGAGGAGATGCTTTGTAATTCAAGGTAAAAGATAGTAAAGAAAATACACATAAGCATGTTTCACAAATTCATGAAATACAGTGTGTTCCTCAGAGGAAGGTATTGTATTTCAAGAGTTCATTTCATCATATGACCCTGTGTCCTGGGCAGGAAACCTTTTCTTGGACCAGGCATAGGTTCAAAATGCATTAGCTGTGCAGCAGTAGCATTTGAACCTGCAGTGACTCCATCATCTGGAGCATCTCTAATATTACAGACTATTACTGGTGATTCTTACTAGAGACATTGAGGAATTGTGGAAGTGAGTGAGTCTAGTAATGTGAAGAAAAACTGAGGAAAGTCAAGATTTTTAAAATGAGACATGTTAGAAATTTTCACAGAACTTAGGGATATAATAACTAACAGTTTAAAAATTGACCTAATTATAAAATTTGAATTACATAAAAGCACTTTAACTCTATATAAGCACAGTTTTTCTCAGTACATAGATAACATGGAAATAAAAATACTTAGGATACATTCTGGCAATTCAGACAAAAATCTTTATGGCAAATATTTGATTTAAAGTAATGGGAATTAACCACTTTTTAATTTTGAAGTAGAACTGACTCTGATTTATTTTTGTGGTTTCAAGACATGAACTAGAGCCTGGCACATGCTACACAAGTATTCTACCAGTACACTATGCCTCCAGCCTCAGGCTGACTTTGGGATAAATGAATACTCTGGCATGCATAAGTCTGAAAACAAAGGTCAGCAGTCTTCATGACTTGAGAGGAAATATGGACTTTGCCTGAATAATTTAAATGTTCAGTTCTTTCTACATGCTGGCTATGTCTGCCGCTTGCCTCTGTACAGACATACAATAATGTAGGCATTGACTTCAGAACTTACTTCCAGGTGCCTCACCAGGAGACTACAACAGGAAGAGTTGGCATTACTCTTTTCAGCAGAGTTCTATTGCCTGTAATGAGGCTATGTATAAAGCCAAATATTCCAACTGCTTCAAAAATTTTCCAAGCCAGTTCAGACTTAAGTTCTACCACCACAGCTACAAATGGCATAAGAAGCACTGAGATGGAGGAAAAGAAGCTTGGATCATTTTCTTGGCCTAGAACCACCATGATAGCACAAGAGGTTCCTTCTTGCCCCTTTACAACTACCCCAGCTCTCATTCTAACCCCCTCAGTCATGGAGGCTTACACAAATCTACAAATCCTGTGTTATATTACTACAAAATTATATGTAATGAACTTGACTGGTCAGAATCATACCAAGCACACTATAATAACTTTAAAAAATGTTGGATGAACCAACAAATACAAATACTATCCATGACAGCTGGCAACTCTTATTCTTCTGAGGAAAGAAGAAGAACAAAGATAATGAACTTATGCTATAGACTTTGGAGAAAATTTGAATGAATTAGCCTATGAATTGCTGTCCAGTTTCATAAAAAATTCCTCCAAATGTGGAAGAATCTATATAAACTTCAGAATCAAGGAGAAATGTTGCTTGCAGAGAATTTGCAACTCTGATGATTTCGTCACTTAACTGATAGACCTACATACACATTCAAGTCCAAAGCAGAAATAACTTTTGGCTGTACATTTTAAAACAACATATTATACACATATATATACATGTACACATACACATACATAACTTTATTCGAACCTCAAATCATTCTTTTTTTAAATTGTTAAAAATTGTTTTTATTTTATGTGTGTTAGTATATCTGTATCAGTCAGTCTGGTTGATGAAATAACCAAATCCCTAATTTTTATATGTAATTTTAACCTCTGTAAAATTTCAAAGTAAGCCAAAGGCTTTAAAATCTTAGTCAAAAAATTATTGGCAGCTTATAGTGAGGAAGAGCTGATCTTAAGGGGAGGGACTCTGGATGGGTGGACTAGACCACGGTGAATGAACTTGCACTGAGGGATATCTGGGGACACTAGCTTGACACCATGGGCTTTGACACAGATGACAGAATGTATGAATTCCAGTCGGGGGGCTGTGGGAGGAGCCAATGGGAAGGGAGTATAGAGATGACTGGGTTGTTCTACGTGAAATACACAAAAACTCAACTTAAAAAACTTACAGAAAAAGAGGTTTAACTTCTACAAATGAAATCTCATTTCTTTCATTTCTTTCTTTTTTTTTTTTTTTTAAAGAAATGTGTATGCAGCTATGCCTGCATGTGTGTAAGTATACCCTTGTAGTGCAATGCCCTTGGTGAACAAAAGAGAGTGTCAGATCCCCTGGAACTGGCATTATGGACAGCTGTTAGTTGCCACATGGGTGCTGGGATTTGAACTCAGGTGTTCTGCAAGAACAGCCAGTGCTCTTAACCTCTGAGCGTCTCTGTAACCCCCAAATCTCATTTCTTACTGAGTGCTGAAAAATATTCATTAAATTTAAAAAGTGAACCTATTTCCCACAAAAGTACTCTTTAAGCCTTTCTGAATAACACTGATAATCATGTGTTGCCTCATGATGGGATACATTATGAGAAATTAATTATTAGGGAATTCTGTTGTTATGTGAACATCATAGGACACACACCAACATAGATGGTTTGGCCAGTTTCTTTAAGAGACTTCCAGATGTAATCAAGAAAAAAGATAAGAGATGAGATGGTGAGGCCATTTCCACTATAATGCTATATACTGTTTTACAGTAAATTGGTTTTTAGTGAGTAGTACAAACATATTCAAAAGCAAACCAGAAAAATCCATAAACTAGTAACCAGCCATTTATTTACTGTCATTTCTAAGCCTTATGTCCTTACACAATGTGATATGCCTTTACATGACTGGGAGTGAAGTGCTGTTTTACTTCAGCATCACCAACTCCTGAGTAAGGTGATATACTATGACAACTATGATGAAACTAGAGGACGGGAGGGTTTCACATACATTATAACCTCAGGGAACCAGCCCATCACTGAATGTCATGACCCAGTAAATGTCTATTTTTAACTGTCTTTGACAAACACATTATCTTTCTAAACATACTAAGAACACACGGTCGAGAACTCACTACTGAAAGGCATGAAATGGAAGCTGAATTCTTGGCCTGCCATAGGCACACTATGTCCTTGTTACTAGGTCACAATTTCAGATTCCAAGTACTTCAATGAACACATTTCTTCTGAAATAAGCTACCTAGCACAGTACCCTGCATGTAACACACAATAAAATTTGTTGAATGATTATTTGACTATTTTAAAGTTAGGGTAAGAAAACCGGCATTTAATTCCATGAACCCAGTTTTCTTGTCAGTGACATGGAAGAGACTGATCCACAGAAGATCTACACATGAGTTTGGCATGAAGCAGACTTTGAGGCAGAGCTTAGTGAGAAGGATTTTACCAGGGAATGCTTACCAGGGTAAGCACTCTAGGAGACAGAACAGCACTGTCCTGAACTAATCCTTAATAATTGTCCTTAACAATGTTTCATCAACTAGCCACTGGATGCAGGATGCTTGCTTTGTGCAACCTACATTACATAGATCTCTTCTGCTGAGGTGACGGGGGACTCGGCTATCAGCTTTTAGTCTCCAATACTCTCAGCAGCATGAATCCTTAAAGAAGGGGATCTGGGCAGTGCGCTCAGTTTGCTACTACCAGAGGTTTCAGGTAAAATCAAGCCTAAGTCAGTATACACATGCATAAATCTTCTAACAAAATAATACATGCTATAAGGCTTAATTACATCAAGTTCAAGGACAGGTAGAACTGATCCGTGCTGATATTGGTCAGGAGAGCAGTTACCTTAAGAGTTAAGAGAATGTTCTGGGGTAGAGATAATGTTCTTCATCTTGACCTGGTATTTATATAAAAATTAATTGTTCCCTGTGTGCACTCACATATCTAAACACATACATGTATGTATAGTTTCCCAAAAGATTTGCAAGAAAGAGGAATTCCACAAAAGGGTGTCAATGTTTTTAAGATAAACACTTGGCACTGCAATGCGTAAATAGCAACTTTTAAATGCTTAAAGTGTTTAGATTGTGATATTTTAATAATTCTTTGGTAATTTCAATAAGCAAAATTATTTCAATTATTTGTACTTGAAATCACCTGAATGTCTCAAAAAATAAAAGTCAAAATGATAAAAATGGATGTCAATCAGGATTAACTAATAATTAAAACAAACAAGATACAGAGTGACCAATACACAAGAACTGTCACCTAAATTCAGAACTACAGTGAAGATTTGGGTAAATCCCATGGTTCATGTGACACATATTTATAAAGACTAAGTGTGGTGCTGCCACCTAGCAGGCAAGGCTGATTATGACCAACCTCAGCTCTGAACAGTTATATCCATTTTTAGATAATACACACATGTCAAAACAGGTATTTTCTGACAATACTCTAGCGATATAATGTTGAATGCTATCTGCTAGTTTGAACAACAACCAAAAGATCAAATATTTATGCTCCAAAAATCACCAATAAAAGCTCAAACAACAGTGCTGGTATTGGGAAGTTCAGAAGTTTCAAATCCCATTCCTTTAAAAAAAAAAAAAAAAAACAAAACAAGCTCCTTTAAAACTACATTCAAAGCTGGAGGTTCCATATACAGTCTATGGAAAGAAAGATGGACAATTCCCAGTTGTACCCACTACTTACTCTTCTCCAAAATCTATTTGGAGTTTCAGGGAACTCTAAATAAAGCAAGTGCTGAGTAAGAAAGAGAAGCACATGGTGTACTAGGTTTGGGGTAGAGATTTAAGAGTGCACTTAAGGATTTCCTCCTTGAATGAGGCCTGAACATCTGGAGATCAATTAGTGAGACCATACTCTCTTTGCTTTAACACAGATTTTCCCACTGAAGCTTTTCTTCCTCTGCAACTTTTCTGGTCTATTTAGGGTAACACTTTGTAAAGTTCCAAAGTCAAATAATTGAGTGAATACTTAAGTTCTTACATACACACACACACACACAGAGAGAGAGAGAGAGAGAGAGAGAGAGAGAGAGAGAGAGAGAGAGAGAGAGAGAAAGAGAGAGAGAAAAGGAAGAAGAAGAAGAAGAAGAAAAAAAAGAAGAAGAAGAAGAAGAAGAAGAAGAAGAAGAAGAAGAAGAAGAAGAAGGAGCCGCCGCCGCCTACACTATGTTAGCACATTAAGAGCAGAAAGACAAAATAAAGAACACAGTGAATCTGGAGAATACATCACTGCTGAGATCAGGCTACTAACCAGATATCCAATAAAGAGAAGAGACATGGGAACTATCCTCTTGTTCATGTCACTTCTCCTAGACCTTAGGTATAATGACCATTCTCACCTTAAAAGAGACTTCCAGCCTAAGCACAAAGGAAATATGAATACTGGGAAAATTCAGTTATTAAAGAGACCCTCACTCTTATCCTGTCAACCTTACAGGAACACAAATATTGTCATATAATATAACAGAACACAATACCAACAGAATAACAGTTTAACAAAGGAAGCTAGTAAAGCAATATAAGCAAAAACAATGGAGATACATAGAAACAAAGAAGTGGTGGTTATAAAGAACTTTGTCACATACTAGTTATAAAATTTGAGTCAAAGATAGTATAGGATATACAATGCAACTGAGTGTGCCAGGCACTGGAGTAAGGGGTTTAAAGAAATTACAAGCACCTGGAGCTGGAAAATGGACCTGGGTTTGGTTCCCAGCACCCACCTGATGGCTAACAACTATCCATAACTCCAATTCTAGGGACACGTTTCTGATCTCTGTGGGCACTGCATGACATGGATGGACTTACATACATGTACGTAATATACTCATACACATAAAATAAAAATAATAAATAAAATTTTAAAAAGAAATTACAAGCACCTACCTAGCAGTCAGAAAGAAATTCTAGGATTCAATCAGCCCCTAACTATCTACGGTGTAGAACCAGGTGATTTACAGCTGTAGAACTGTGTTACTATCTGTATTCACCAGAGCAGCATTTCAACAGTGTATTCCACAGAATAAAAACCAAAATCAGTGACATGCTCCTCAATAAAAGAGTTTCATGATCAAGTGGATATAGGAAATTATACATGCTATAAATTTCCCTTAGAGATTCACAATGGACTTCACAATAGAGTACAGTAAAAGCTCTAAGAAGTGCTATAGTTAAATGTTGAATTAAAAAAAATTTTTTTTTATTGAATCATTGTGTTTCCTACAGAACATCTCAATCAATCTTAATCACCTTTATACCCTTTTCCCCACCAGCACCCTCCATAGTCCCCCAACTGGAATCCACACATTCTTTCATCTGTGTTAAGATCTATTGTATCACATTAGTGTCCCCAAATGACCTCAGAGTAGGTTCATCCACTGAGGTCTAAAATGTTGAATTTTTAAAATGGTCTACTAAATTACCTTCTATTCTAATGAACAATCTCACAAAACACACGTTACTATTGCCCAATAAATTAAAGACAGAATCATGACAGAGCTAGTCTACTGGTGGATATAAACCCAAAAGCTGTGATGGCAGGAACATAAGAAGGTCTTTATTCACAGTAGTCAAAAGGTAGGGACAAACCAAGAGTTTACTAGCACATAAATGGATATGTAAAATGTGATGTGTACACAGAATGGTATATTTCACTACGTAGTCCAGGCTGGCCTTAAACTTGTGATTCTGCCTTAGCCTCCCTGGCCTAGGTTATAGGCCTGCCATCACACCTGCCTTAGGAAATTCTTAAGTGTTATGAAGCAATATGCTCAAGTCTCAAAGACATATGCTAAGTGAATAAGCCAGAAACCAAAATCCAAAATTTTCCACTTACATGAGGTACTTATAATGGTCAATTTATAAAAACAGAAAGTAGAATAATGGTCACTAGAGATAGGAGGAGGAAGGAAAAGAGACCATTATGTAATGGGTACTGGGTTTCAATGTGAGTAGATGAAAATGCTTTGAAAATGAGTAGTGTCAATAAATGTACAACACTGTGAATGATTCTAATGCTATTGAATTGTAGTTAAAAATGGTTAAAATGGTAAATTTTGTATTAAGTATATTTTATAAAGTTAAAAAATTTAATTTTAAAACTTACTCTGCCAAATACTGGATTGATTTTTCTCTTAATTTGAATACTGTGTGATTATAAAATTAATGAAGTGTTAATATAGATTTCCTTACCTCTGCAACACAACAAATTGACCCCAAAGCTTCTCCACGGAATCCATAGGTTGTCAGGTTTTCAAGGTCTTCATGACTGTTTATCTTTGAGGTATAATATTTCACTGCCATCACCGGCACATCCACAGCCTTGATGCCCTCACCATTGTCCCGAACCTCAATTTTATCAAACCCATAGTTCTCCTGTAGAAAATTAAGAACACTTTTAGTTTATAAAAACATTAACCTGCAATCACATTTAGAAGCATAAATTAAGTAATCTGGCCATCTGGCAACGTTTAAAGGAAAGATAACACTATGGAAATAGGAGTTTAAGTTCTTTAATTCTACTAATTCCTAGATAAGGGCCAATGAACAAGTTGCTTGTTTTCTCTGGACTGATTTAACTGTAAAACAAAGAAGTGAATCTAATCTTTGAGGAGTCTATTAAGTGTTTTACTACATTAGGTATTTAGGATAATTTGTGCTTAAATTTGAACAAGAAAGTCTTCTGACAGAACTTTTGTATATATCACAAGTGAATATAAATGAAATATGAAATAAAACAAAAGCCCATCACCAGGAAATACCACCTGCTCTACTTCCCAAGTATCTAACAATTAACATCATTCATCTTGATTTTTAAGAAGTGATCCCTTGCTGATTTCATTAAAAAAATTTAAATATTTACTACATTATAACTTTATAAATTTCTTTTTGCAAATATTACTTAACAGGAAACTGTTGAGAAAATATACCTAATTTGGCAATCTCTCTAATTTGAAAATTAAGGAAACAAACTGAATTCATACTTTAATTCTATAATACTGTGTATACATAATGGAAACAAAATTCCTATAATGATCATGCTTTGTATGAAAACCACATTCTAAACATAGTAGTGAACTTTCATCATAGACCTGACTCCAAAAAGCTTTAAGTACACAGCAGATTTAAGTTAAAAAATGAAGAATTATTCCTATAATTATACTGCATCCAAATTATAAAATATTACAAATTTAAAAAATCTAAAATTATATAATTCTTTATATGTCAGCATTTTAAAAAATAAATTACACATACAAATTACACATACTAGTGGTAAGTACCTAAGATTTCAGTCCCCAGGATTCTTTCAATTTAAAATTAAGTCGATATTCTGGAAACATGTATACTTTATTTTATTTTAAAAAAATTAACTAGAAAAATGTGAATCTTGCAACTTAAAAAGAACTCTAGGAATCTGAACAAAATAAAAACAAAAATCCTTATAAATAAGTAAAACAATATCAATGTATGTCCAAAATCAGAAAATACTCCTCATTCCATATAGCAGCCCAGTGAAATAGTTTACCTTGAAATTCTACAAAGTAGATATTGATCACTGTAAGAAACTAAATATATGACTAGATTATAATGTCAACTCATGTTTATAGGAACATTTCCATCGGCTTGGTAACATTCTTTTAAAAAGCAATTATTTTCCTTTCAGAGATGTTTAAGAACAATATACATATTTCAAAAGATAAACAAAACAAACAAACAAAAAAGAAAAATAGAAAAGAAAAGGTAAGGAAGAATGAGATAGATGTTTCCCTATCAAAGATCTTTAAGTGATACTTGTCAGGTATAAGGATATAATTCTACTTATCACTCATATTCTAATCAGTCTAAGAATATGAAATGCCTGGAAGAAAATGATATTGTCTTTTTTTGGTTTTTAACTCAAGAAATTGCTTTTCATATTCTTAAAACATATAGCTTGTTCTTTAAAAACACATCACAGCAGTAGTTCCTAAACTGCACTTCCAGGTATACCACCAACAGCATCAACTAGAAACTTGTCAGATGTGCAAATTCTGAAGTCCAGAATCTGAATGCTTGGAATGGAGCTTAGTAACTATCTAACAAAATCTCTAAATTAACCTGATGTATCCCAAACATTCTAAGAACCACAGGTACAGATGACAAACACCAGAATCTAATCTCAGATCCGTTAGTTACTAATTATATGAGTTTAGATAACTTCTCAAAACATTATCTGTAAAATAGTAGTCAAGTCATAATTTTTATAAGAAGTGGCTGGGATTTTTTTGGCCATATCGCAGAATCTTATCTGATAGTAAGTAAATCCTTTTATTACAAAGATATTTCTGTCAGAATTATTTATAATGTCTTACTATTATATTAGAACTAACACAAATATACAATTAAATTTTAAAAATATTTTATTACTTTTATTTTTTGTGTATGAGTTTATTGCATGCATGTATGTAAGTGTATCCATGTCACTGCATCTATGTCATGCAATGCCTGTGGGTGCTGGGAACTAAATCCAAGTCCTCAACTGCTACTGCTCTTTATCACTGAGGCATCTCTCCAGCCCTGATTAGATTTTTAAAACCAATTCTTACTTTGAATAATGGAACTTTACTCATGATTCTAGTATGTAGTAGTTTACAAGCTGGTAGGAAACACACAACAATATAGAGCATACCTCTGTGAGTTTGAAATTTAAAATGAGGAAAGAACATATTCAAATCAAATACAATAAATCATAGGCACTGTTTATGCTTCTTAAACTTTTTTTACCCTCCAAATTTATATATCAGGTATAAAGCTACATAAGACAGGTATAAAACATTTAAAAATAATTTAAAATAATAATTTGGTAGACATATAATTTTACCCCATTTATCAAAGATGAATGCGAAATTTCAATCTAATGAAATAGATGTGCTTTCTTATTGTTACATAATTAAATTGTGTCTGAGTATTTGATATTGTAGGATATATAGCAGTTTCAAAAGTTTTCAGACTTGACCAAATGATTTTATAACTGTCAGTGCTGATAACATACTTTGCATAACTATGTAGTACAAAATGGCAAAAATATGTTTAGGGTTATTTTAGAAAAGAAAAATGTTATCCTAATCCTAACTTCAAATCCATTGGATGATCTTTCAATGAAAATTAAGTCACCAACTCAAACAGCAAAATTTTGAAACCTACCATTCTAATACAATATAATTTTTAAAAGGATACATACTGAAGAATGATGGTAGGAAAATACTGAAACTTTCTGTTTTCCATAACTGAACCCCTATGCTTCTCCTAAAGAGCAGAAAGCTTTGTCTGTACAGTAAGGACACTGTAATTCATAACATACAGTGTCTTGAGTTTCTGTTGAGGTATTACAGTGTTCTTAGAACTACATGACATAAAAGGCATGCACGTCTAAAAGTGTGCAAGCTGTGTGTTCAGAAGCTGTGTTTAAGTCATATGACTAACCAAGGTCAAATAGTAAAAGAAAACAGAGACATTAAAGTGATATTTTGAGTTAAAGACTCCTATAAAGCATATGCGTTTTTTGTTGTTATTTCCTTTGTGTTACTATAATCTTGGTTTAAATTAAAAGTTAATGTACTCTTAAGGCAAAAGGTTCAATGCCCTAGGAAAGAAAGAAAGCAATAATTTAATAGGAAAGCACTTTTGCTTTAAAGGTCTTTGCTTCACAAGGACACTCACCAGTTTAACTTCGATGCTTGTGGCACCAGCATCCAAGGAGTTTTCAATGAGTTCTTTTACCACACTGACGACTGAAGTGATTACCTGAGAGCTGGAGAGGAGGCGAACTGTTGCTGCAGACAGCTGCTTCATTCTAGCTTTTAGCAGAGTGCTGCAAGAGAAAAATCACTGTCTGCAAAGACTTGTTAAGCATTCCTGAGTGATGAGCCCATAGCAGTAATATATGATATAGCAACAGCTCACCTGTACTGAGTCACAATACATGCTCTATCTTCAGTTCCTACACTATGAAATCATTTATTTCTTCCTAATATTCTTTGAAGTATCATTTCCATTTTGTAAGATTACTGAAGCACAGAGAGGAAACTAAGTTCATTCAGTTACTGGAAGGCAGGGCTAAGACTTAAATACAGGCAAAGCATGCAACATGCCCTCTATTGATTTGCAATCTAGTTACCTCTCACAAATAAAAATGACCTAAACAAGTGTAAAAAACCCACAATAAATGGACCTTCGGGTAAGATTGTAGACTGAAAGCTGCCTTTATGTGATCTGGTAAAGGAGAAATATCAGATAAGAAAAGAACAAACTCTATTCCAAAGAGAGAAGAGGAAGAGTATTGGAAATTCACAAAGGTAATGCAGGAACAGCTGGCCAAATGCAGAGAAACAGATGCCACACTGAAAAGTGATCCAGGCCCAACACAGCTCCAGTATTGCTGCTGGCCAACAGGGGAAGAAGCAGGAGCCTCACCCAAATGCAGTCTTTCTTCTCTCTGAATGGTACTGGGTTTGAGACATCAACAGAAAACTGCTTAGTATGATCCTCAATGAAAACCGAAGAGATATCAAAACCAGCAGATGCACAAATCATAACAGAAACAGAATGCACATGAAAAAGCAGGCAACATGACTCTTCCAAAAGATCATACTGAAAAGCCTTGGTTTGGAGCTCAAGGGGGACAATGAGGCAGACTGTCCTTTTCAGTAAGAGACTTACTAGAAGAACCATAAATGCCATACTAAGACAGCATGGTGGGCACTCTAAGGAGAGTTTATGCCCCTAAGACAAAATGGAGGCTCCTTCCTATACATAGGTCTCAGAGGAAGATGGAGGTTTCATGCCACTTGGTCAATAAGTAATCCTACAGTACTGCTTGTCCAGACTGCTTTGGTTCAAGGGTGGCAGGGGATGGGAAGAGGAGTCTTGTATTGTTAGAAACAGAGGAAAGAACTTGTTAATATGTGACTTAGAGGATACAGGGAGACGTGAAGACGAATGGAGCATTTAGCTAAGGTGTACCTATTAGACAGGTGGTAGATGTGTCACTAGTAGCTCTTTGATGTCTTGGGATTTGGCAGCCTGAGTCTGTAAACTACCTTGGGGAAATGAGAATTGTGGTGCCTGCTATTCTCTTGGAATCTGGACACATGAAGAGTCTTTTGTCTGTTACAGATTCACAGACAGGCTCTTGATATGTCATTTCCTCTACAGCAGCTGTGAAGGAAGAAGAGGCTGCTGCAAGTGGGTGTGGCTTGATTAGCCATTAGACAAAAACTAAATACACCTCTTCAACAAATGTTTCAAAGACACCACCAAAATGGGTAAAGGGCTAGATAAACATTTGAAATGATCTCAAAGTGTATAAAACAAGCAGATGAATTCAATCCAGGACCGAGGATTGGAAAGTCAGTAACACAAAGGGAAAAGCTAGTAAAATGTATTGGATAATCAGCATATGAATGAGAAGAAGAAACAAGAAGAAGAAAAAAGAAAATGAAATTTTGAAGGAAAAAAAGGGCTAGAAATAAAAAACTCAATGAACCATATAAAAAAACAGAAAGGAAAGCATCATCAATAGGTCTGATCAAGCAGAATATCAGAGATGACAGACAAGGTCAACGGAAGGCTACATTCAACCAAACAAGGAAAAAATAAGCGAACATGACAATAACATCCAGACAGAGACACGGAGACATGGCTCGGTGGTTAACGACAGTGGCTGCTCTGGTAGAGAACTGGTTTGGTTCTAGCACCCACATGATGGCTAACAACTGTCCATAATTCCAGTTTTAGGGGATCTAGAGCCCCTCTTCTGACCTTTGTGGGAATTGAATGCTGTGGTGCACTTGCATACATGCAGGCAAAATACTAATACAAACAAATAAAAATAAACTAAAACATTTTTTTAAAAAAACCCATTGACTTGAGACTATAACAGAATTTCCAACAATTTCTGGCTCTCAACATAACTCTGTCATTTTATACTTTGTCTTTAGGGGAAGCAGTATTCTCAGCATTAGCAATTATCAAATCAAAACACTGATTAACTTTGGAAAAACACTGAAGATGCTCTATATAGCTCTACATACTGCATTATCAAATATTCAGCCGAATTAATTCTTTATGTGAAAGAAGCACATCCATCTTAGTAGTACGCAAACTTGCCTTTATCTTTAATAAATGGTAAATTATACTTACACTCCCTTATCCCCAAGAATTGTCTTAAAGTCAATTTCTTTATGATTAATCAGTGAAGATTTGACTTATATACTTATATCTCTATATGCTCAAGATCATGTAAAAGTTATGAGTGAAAAGGGATCACAAGGGAAGAGTTTAAGCAGTCCCTGCAACACAGGACTTGGTAAGAAACCCACACAGCTACAGCGGCCTAATTCCTAACATGGGTGTCAAAACTACAAACTGGAAAGGCTGCCTTTACTATCAACACACAGAACAATGAAATTACATTTATATCTCTCACCCTGTACAAAACCAAATTCAAACTGGATAAAAGTCTTCACTCTAAGAACAGAAAGTCTGGGGCTGGTGAGATGGCTGGCTGTATGGGTAGAGGGGTTAGTGCATAAGTCTGATAACCTGAGTTGGATTTCTAGACTCCACAAGGTGGCAGGAGAGAACCAACTTCTCAGCATTATCCTCAGCCTTCCAGACATGCACACAAATGTGAGTCTGCATACCCATAAGCACACTTGTACAAACACAAAATGAAATATATACTAAAAAAATAACTGAAAGTCTGTAACTTCTGGAGAAAATCAGTAAAGCATTTCAAAATACAGGGATAGGAAAGAACTTTCTAGAAAGAACCCCAATAGCACATCAAATAATTCTAAGAATTGACTGAGATAACATGAAATTGAAAAAAAAACTTTTACAGGTTTCTCTTAGCAGTGGACAACAGCTGTGATCAGTTCACAACTGATCAAAACGCACATCACAAGTATCCGTGGAGCGCTTAGTCATAAATGGGACATCCATATTACACACTTTACACCCAAGGCTCAGAGAACATAGCAAGGAGGAGGGGGAAAATTATGAGCAGGGGAGTAAAGACTGTTAAAAGCCATAGCCTGAGGAAGACTGCTATGAAACAGTCCTTCTGGTATGATAGGGCTGTTGCACACATGAACTCACAACAGCTGTGACTGCCTGCACAAGATTAGGCCACTCAATATTCCAGTATGAATGGGGAGGGGCTCATAAAAGCCCTACCCTTAGGTAAGGAACTACTGGCAGTTGATGACTTCAGGGGGAGGGAGAGCCAGCTTTCTTCACAAGTTTGATAGGGTGTCCATGTTCCAGTGGTTGGTCCTGCACCGATGTGCACAGACGTAGTACTACTGGACTCAGTGGGTTACAAAACAAAATGATGAAGATATGAAGTTGGGAGGGGCATAGGAGACAGATATGAGCAAAATACATTGCACACATGCATGGAATTCTCAAAGAAATAAATAAAAATACTATATTAAAAATAAAGCTTCTACATAGCAAAGAACACAATCACCAGAGTGGACAGCCCAGAGAACAATCTTTGCCAACTATGCATCATGCAAAGGATTAAGCATTATAATAAAGAACTGCAAAACCTAACCCAAATCTCCCATTTTATCCAATCAGTAAACGTTGAATAGACACCTCTCAAAGGCAACACAAATGGCTAACATAATATTTCACAAAGTGCTAAATATCCTTAGCCATTACAAAAATGCAAATTAAAACTGCTTTGGGATTCAATTTCATCCCAGTCAGAATGGCTGTCATCAAGAAAACAAGGGAGAGATGGCTCAGCACTTCCTGCTCTTCCAGAAGATCCAAGTTCAGTTTCTAGCACCCATGTCAAGTGGCTCACAACCTTCTTAACTCCAGCTCCAGGGAATCCAGCAGTGTAATCTGGCCTCTGCTAACATCCACACACATACGGTATACCTACACATAGACACACACATACACACATAAATAAAAACAAATCTACAAAGAAAGACAGAGAGAGAGAAAAAGCAAAGGACAAGAATGAAAGAGAGGAGCCTTATACCATACTGGTGGGATATAAACTGGTGCAGCACTATAGAAATCAGCGTGGTTTCTCAAAAAATTGAAACTAGAACTACTGTATAACCCAACTCTACCCCTCTGAGTTAACATAATGCAGATACTTGCACACCATTGTTTACTGCTGCATTAATCACAACAGCTAGAAAACAGAAGTAGCCAAGATATCCATCAACAGAGGAATGAATAAAGTGTATATATGCACAACAGAATTTTATTCAACACCAAGAAAAATAAAATCATGATATCTGCAGAACAGGAAATCATTACATTAAATGAAATAAGTCAAACTCAAAAAAAAATTAACTAGATTTAAATTTACACATGAGAATGTGTGTATATGTATGTCTGTCTCGAGAAATCAGAAAGGGAACCATGAGAGGGGAAGAAGCATCCTTAGGGTCGGGGAAAATGAGAGGTAATAGAATACACGTGTCATGAAAGCACAAGTGGTACTCATGTGGGGAAGAAGGGAACCAAAATCAGCAGAGTACGAACAGGAGAGGGGGAAGAATTAGAACAAAGTATAATACACATGTGTGAAAGAAATGCTGTAATAAAAGCCATTATCTTTCATGCTCATGACAAAAAAATCTGCAATAATATCAGAGGGAGAAAACTGCTGTTGTTCTGTCTTCTCTCCCAGAGTGTGAGTGTAATTGGCATGTACAATGTTGACTCTTCTATTAAACACCAGCATAGTATTTCCAACTGCCTGGTGAAATCCTCAGCTGAAACTCAAAGCAGTCCTATCAGAATAATCCATGTACTCAACCCCAAACAGAATGAGTCCCTATTTCCTGCCAATTCTTCTCCTTCACATTCAGCCTCCTCATTTCTTAAATAATCTAGTATGCTCGATACTGCTAAGCATTTTGTATGTGAAACTGAATGATAAAGTAACTGGGCCTGATTACTCCTCAAAATTTAGAGGTTTTTATCTCAAATATATTTTCTTAAATGTTCTGGTCCAAATTTATTATAGCACATTACTGAGCTGATTGTTAAAGGAAATGGCATCATGGAGACAAAATAAGTTTCAAAGGGACTTCTTGAAAACCACCGCTTAGGTGATAATATTTGAAATGATAACAGCAATGCTGAAATGAGTGTGAGTGTGACACGCCCGGCTGGAAATGACACACAGGTTGTCACCTTAAGATGTGAATGAAGACATACAATACCTTTTTAGATCACTGGGCTCTTTTAGAGTTGGTTACCTACACTCTAGAATTACCATACATCTGAATTAGTCAAACTTCAGACATGTCAAATAACTACCTTCTACATTACTTGGCCTAAAACATGCCTCTAATCATGTGGCTCAAATCTCTATGCTGGCATTAGAGATCCTTTATATGCTGATCTAAAAACTCTTTGATCAAGCCAAAAAAAAAAAGTCCAACTCCTTCAAAAAAAGAACTCCTCTAGTGTGAAGGTTTTTCTTGAACCAAGAAAAAGTGAGAAGAAAAACCTCTAGCTACTTTTACAGGTTCTTATGGTGATTTGAACCTACAGCATCTGATTCTAGGGGACTGGAGAGATGGCTCAACAGTTAAGAGCTCTAGTTGCTCTTGCAGAGAACCTGAGTTCAAATTCCAGCATCCACATGGCAGCTAACAACTACCATAATTCCAGTTCCAGTGGCTCAGACGCCCTCTTCTGACCTCTAGAAGCATTGCACAACACAGGTGCACCTACCTACATGCAGGCAATACACTTATACACATAAAATAAATAATAAATAAAATATTTTTAAAAAGAATCTAGTTCTAAAAAAGATGGTAGTACAAAACACAAAACAAAGAGGTCATTTTATGATTATTTCTCAAGCAACTGAAGGCAAGCAGTCACATAAAGGACAGGAATTAGGGACAAGTGCTAGTACTACATGAGTGTTTAGGGATGAATTTCTGAGATGTCAACCTACTTGGTTCTGAGGATGCTATCTAGACACAATTCTAAATACTGGGGGGGGGGGTGTGCACAAGGCAAAGCTGATTGGAACAGGAGAAATACAGACCAAGAGGCCAAACGCAGGCTGCAGAGCTTACTATTGAAGCAAACCAATTAAATACCTCTGTAAAAACAATTTATAATCTGTAAAAATAGAAATAATGCCTCGCCAGTTTATTGTAAAGATCAAAGTTAAAAACACATAAAAGAGTCAGGCAGGGTGGAAGGCACATGAGAGAAGCCAGGGAGGGGGACAACTTAAAATGAAATGTGATGACACATATCTATGAAAATGCCATAACGAAGCCCATTAGTCTGTATACTAACATAAAGGTTAAGAACAGAAAAGAACTAGGCATGGTGATACATACATAGCTATAATCCCATTACTTGGGAGGCTAAGGTAGGAAGATGGAGCATTCACAGCCAGCCTGGGTTAAACAGCAAGACCATGTTTCAAAAATAAAGACAAGGAAAAAGAGACATAAAAAAATGTAGTTACATAAATGGTAAAGGCTTAAAAAACATACATTATTACTATTATAATTATCTTGAGGTATTGTAGATTGAACCTAGGACCTTGCGTATGCTAGACTAGCTCTCTACCAATGAGTTGTATCCCTGGGCCTCTTTACTTTTTGAGATGGGGTCTTACTAAATTGCCCAAGCTAGCCTTAAACTCACTCTGTAGTTCAAGCAGGACCAGAGCTTTGCTAGCATGATCGCCAGGCTAGACTAAAAAATATGCAATGTGATGATGTGAGATCATTACATAAAAACATGCTGGGAATTCTTTCTAATACTAATACTTTCCCCACATATTTGATTTAGATTTGGAATAAGGTAAGTAGGTGTAAACAATTATCAATGATCTTTTGTAGGTTTCCAGGGTTGGAAATTTTCTCAACCTGTTCTACTATCATAACATTCACATAAATTAATACTGTCACAAACAAAGGGACCTCCCATACCCTTCTAAAACTTCAGTCTAGCATCAAGTCTCAGGAAGAGCTACACTGTGCAGTATGGTAGCCACAGCCATACACTGAGGACTGAGCACTTAAATTTGAATACTTTGAACTAAAATGGCTAACACATACATTAAAAACTCAGCATAAAAATACATAAAATTTGGGAGGGGGTTGGCTCAGCAGTTAAGAGCACTGGCTGCTCTTGCAGAGGACTGGTTTATAGCACCCACATGGCGACTAACAACCATCCATCCCTAATTCCAGTTCTAGGCGATCTGATGCCCTCTTTTGACCTTCATGGGCACTGAACAACATAGGTGAACTTACATACATGCAGGCACTCATACAATCACACATAAAATGAAATAAAAACTTTAAAAATAAAAACATTAACAGTGATTATAGGATAAATGGTATTCTAGATAAAACAGGTGAAGTAAATGTGGACAATAATGACACCATATGGTTACAGTAAAGAGAAAAGGCAATGTATATAAAGGGCTTATTACAGTTGAGCACGTAAATGCTAAAAGATCCAAGATACGTATACTAATTTAAGCTCACTCATATTCCTAAACGAACAACACCCTCATCTTTAACTGCTGTCCCCAAAGAAGATAATTCATTAGAATGTGAGTGTGTCATCTTTCTCAGTTTGAGAATCCCAAGGATCTAAGAAAAACACTGAAAAACAAAGTTTAGAGACACTCAATCTCACTATAACCTTGTTTTGCAAATTTTCCTAATCTCATCATTTTTGTTTCATTCTCTACAATGCCTCTCAAAATATTTTTTTAAAATCCCTAATTTTTTTCCCAATTTTCTTTATTCTTAAGTTTATAAAGATCATGGCAAGTAATAGCTCTTTATCCACTATCCTACTGTGTTCTGTGGTTTCACAACATGACTATCTTTCTCCATTCTCCTTCCTTCAGCAGCAGGTCAATAATGTCTTCTCTCCTAATCAACTCCTATGATCTAAATGTTTATGTTCTCCCCAAATAAGTGAGAGATGGGATCCACTGGGATATGATTAAGCCATGAAGGTGAAGCTCTCACGACTTAGATCCATGCTCTTATAAAAGAGACCCTAGAACCTTCCTGATTCCTTTGCACCATGTGAGGGCATACATAGTAAGGTGGCACCCATGAGCAAAAGGCAGGCCCTCTCCAGTTACTGAATCTGCTTAGATGTCAGACTTGCCAGCCTCCAGAACTGTGAAATGTTTCTGTTGTTTAAGCTTCTCAGTATAAGGTACTTTGTTATAAAAACTGGAACAAACAAAGCACTGACACTCCAGTTTTGTTTATAAGCATGCGGCCTAGAAAGCAAAAACTAGTCAAATATTTTTCCTTAACCCTATTACTATAGCAATTCTTTCTCCTTTCTTGCAAGGCCAAACTTGAGAAGTACCTACCCTCTATCTACTGTTACAAATTCCCTATCACCAACAAATTGTGCGAAACAGCTTATAACCACAACCACTGTTATAGGATTTATTCTCTTCAAGTTCACCAAAGATCTCTGAAGACACTAAACGCTTTTCTCAGGCCTTCTACTGCTCATTTGTTTGTTTGTTATGGTACTATAGATCTGGCATATGCTAGACAAGCACTCTCACATTGAGTTTTATCCCCAGCAAGGACTTATACTTGCTCTCTTCCCTGAAGCATGTGAGACCGATACTACCTAATTCTCAAGGACATTTCCATATGCCCCTCTTTAAATTCTTTGTGTTTTCTTAGATCTCCTCCCATAAATGTGAACATTTCCCAACCCTTCTCCCCTTTTCTTAGGCATCCCAAATCTGTATCCTTAAGTGAGCTTGCTCTTCCCAGACAGGCATTTCTAACAATAATTGACACTGCTACCTGCAGTAAGCACCTGTAAAACATAAGGTATTAGTCATCGTGCTTTCCACATTTCCATCTTCCTTTCTTAGCAAACTCTACTTGTACCCCTCTCCCCACATCCTATTAATGAAGTGCCGTGTCATTCTGGACTTGGTTTCACTATCAGCTGATCTTGATCACCTGATCCTTTCGCACCACCCAATGGAATGACCCTTTTTTCCAATAACACTTTGACATGGCTTGTATAACTCATAGGATACCTGTTCAACCTTATCCTGAACTGCACCACCTTTTGAGTGTGACGAATCATATAGTTTCTACCTTTGGATGCCACAAAGAGCATTACTATACTTCATGATGACCACTTCATGAATATTAATACAGCAACACTAAGAATAATTTTAACAGCATTTTTCTTGTACAGTGTCAAGCTTCCCACCAAGCTACTCTGGCCTCAACTCATTCCCTTTGTACATTAATTCTAATCCATATCATTTCTCTAGCCCATCTCTATCTCCAACAACTTTTTTTCTGGACTCCAGGACCTAATTTACCTACCTTCTAAATATCACATTTGGATGATCTGGTGACAACATAAACTTTACTACACCTCAAAATCTTTCACTTTCTTCCTAAATTCCTGTTTGACAGTAAAAGTAACAGCAACATAAGAACTTTCACAAGTTACGGCTTTAATCTTCAAAATAATCCCATTCCTCTATCACAAATGAAATTTTAAAAAGCTTAATAATTTGCACAAACAGATTTTTATGAGACAGATGCATATTCTGGCATGTATGACTTCAAAGGCCAAACCTTTGAACACTTTCCGTTCAGGAGCATAAAGCAAATTTAGAAACCTTGACAACATGGTAGAAATCCTCACTCTGCATTACGGCACCCAGTCCTGTATAACCCACATCCTAAGTATTTCTCAATGTAGTCCTTTCTTTTCAGCACTACCTTTGGTAAGCCCCTTTCATGTTTCTTGTCTGAATGACTTCAATATCCATCTAACTGACAGTTCAACTTGAATCTCAATCAACTATAAGCTGTTTCTACAATTTAAATTCCATCACATTGTTACCTTACTTTAAAACTTAAAAAAATTTTTCAATTGCTAAGTGGATTAAATATGAATTCCTTACAGTTGGTTCTCTACCTACCTTCCTAATTTCATTCTATTTTCTAAATGTGTATTAAGCCAGCCATACTATACAACTTGCTTCTCTTAACTTTAAAGGGAGATATTAATTCCTTTAGGCCACATGGTCCCTTCTTTCTGGGGTGCCTTCTAATCATCCTTCCAGATTTAGCCTAAGTATCAGCTCTAAAAAAAGCCTTTCTTCTCTGTTCCAAACCCCTCTAGCTCCCAAGAGATTCTGTATTCTTTATTTTTAATTCAAACCCATTAAAGGCTATTTATTTGTAAATAAATAGAAAAGCTCCCAGTACAAGAGAAGTACCTTCCTCCTTGTTCAGAATGCTTTGAAGAAAATTTGTTAATCACATATTCCTGGAAAGTGGAATCCTAACAGACGTATACCAAATGACCTTTTCTGGGTTGATGCCAAGCTTAAAAGTTATAGCACTGAACATCTGTGAATGTCAGAATGTACTTTCACATTTGCTGAAGGAAATGAACATTCCTGCAAGTGTGCTGATGATCAGAACACATGACTTAAGAGCAACAGGTTTATCTAAACAAGTACAAATCACAGAATTTAGGGAGAAAACAGAATTTAAAGCTGAATAAATCCAATCATAGAACCAACATAAACATACATTTTCTACACATATATACTGACGGCATTCTCCTTGGTCAACTTTAAAAAGTTAATTAGGCAGTAAAAATCACAAACTTTATGTGTCATCAAGGTAATGTAATTTCAAAGATGATTCCAAATAATAGACTAATCAACTCTTTTCCTCTCTTTCCTCAAATGGGATTAATTTTTGGTATTCAAATTTCCTCAAGATGTACTACAGGTGACGATCTTCAAAAAGGATAAATGACACTAGCGAAAATCGTAATTAAATGTAGTTTACTTGGACTCTTGTATGCCATAGCATACTATATTACAAACCGCTGCACTCTCTGGCGAGACAAATTACGATGTTTGTAATTAAATCTACGAGAAAAACAACTTTTCAACCTAGCACCCCAGAACAGTCTGAGTGACAGCTGCAACAACCGACCGCCCAGGCACTAGGCGCCCAGTCCGGCCCCCGAACGCGCTGCACGTGTGCGTGCCCCGAGCGGCAGGTAAGCTTCCCGGCCCCGGGAGGCGCCTCCAGCCGCCGGCCGCGGCACAGACCTCCCCGAGTATCCTGATGTGTGTTCGTTCGCCACACGACACTACCTTCCAGCTCACGAGAAGCAAGGCAACTGTCACCCACTGCGGCCGGTTCGCCAAGCAACAGGCCCAACTTGGCGGGATGTCGCCCCCCATATGATAGCAGTGCGCAGGCGCCGAGGGGCGGACACGCACGCATGCTCCTTAGCCCCGCCCCAGAGACGTGGGATTGGCACCGTTGGCAACCAATCGGTAGCCGGTAAATGCGGCTCAGGAGACTTCCGCGAGCTGTGCGGAGTGGGCACCCGAGTGGCGTTCGGAGCATAAGCGTACAGTTCCCCTGCCGGGGACCAGGTCCTGCTGCGTCTCGGGCCGCCTGGAGCTGGCGGTAGGTAAGAGATGAACGGACTGGGCGGTGCGTCTTCCTTTGGCCGTAGACAGCTGCCCTAGGGCAGGGTCGATGTGGGGAAGAGCGGATCCGGCTGCGTCCGCCGCTCTCGCGCCTGTGCAGGCCAAGCTTACCCGGGGCAACCACGCTCTCACCGTGGTTGTCCTGCCTGAGGATGTGCAGGGGCTGAGGGGTGTGCAGGGCCTGAGGGGTGTGCAGGGGCTGAGGGGTGTGCGGCGCGAAGCCGAGGGGCTGGTGGGAGCGTCCGCTGGCAGGAGCCGGCGTTGGCTGTGCGGCTGGCGGCGTCCCTTGTCTTTGGCTGATAAGTCTTTGTTCACAGCTCTCGAAGAGGCGCGGCACACCTGCTGCCGCCGAGGGCGATCTCTGTTAGGGTGAGGCCCCTTCGAGCGTTGTTTTTCCTTACTGTGGAAAGTAGGAAAATTATCCTGAATGGTGTCACGTTCTAAGAATACCATTTACAACATTTAAAAATGCATTATAATCAGTGGACTTTTGTAGAAGAAAAATTTACGCGAGACTGCGTTAGTGTAACTTCCATCACTGTAATCCTTGATGGACCATTCTTTAGCTCTTGAGAGTTTGAAAGAAACTCTCCAGAAACACTTGCTCAAAAAGGTTATGAAAAATTCCTCTATGGTAGCTCTGTGTTAGAAAGGATTTCATATAGTTTTGAATGGAAACTGTTACAGATACAATCTGTCTTGCCTCTGAAATAATGGCTATTTCAGTTTGATTTTAACCAGTTATTAGACCCAAATAAACGTCGTCCTTATGATGAGTGAGTGCTATTACCGTTTCTTCCTTTGGTGTTACATCTTGAACGTAAAAAGAGACAGCCTTAGAAAGAAAAAAAAGAAAGTTAGGGAAATTGGCCGAAGAAATATTCAGGAGAAAGACGCATGGCTTTAATCTAGTTGTGTTACAAAACTGTATTTCTTCACCTTGTAAATCTTGCACATTACATCAACAGCATGTTCCTTCTAGGTTCAGTATTCAAAAGGAGAGGCATAGGTAGACATTACTGGGGCTCACCTACTGACGTTCCAGCAGTTGGGAGGCTAAGGTAGGAGGATTCCTGTGAGTTTGAGAACAGTCTGAGCTGAGCCTGCGCTAAATGGACCCGATCTCAAAAAGAAAATAAAGAAGTGCTTTGAACTCTGTGGTTATAGTGTTCCATTACATGTTAGCATCTGTCTACTCAGTCTGACTCAGTCAAATCTGCCCTTTAAAAAAAATAATTCTATTGGACATTATTGTGTCGTTCAAAATTAGCCATACGGAAAGGCGTATGCTTTCTCACATGTGAAAAACTAATAATAAGAAAAGGAAAAACGAAAGAAAACAAAAAGATGACATCGAAATAAAAATGGGCTACACTACCAGTAAAGGGAGGCATAGTGGCAGGAAGGAGCATAGTAAAATGAAGGACTATCTTTAAAACATGGTATAGACATATATGAGACTATCACAATTAATTGTGTGACTAAAAACTAGAATTTGTTTATTGTGTTGGTATATTCAATTCCTGACTTTCATGCTTGTGGGTTTCATATATATAACTTTTCCCCCCCCACATACACTTTTTTTTTTCCTCTTTAAAGTTAAGAGTATTTTCAGAATTTTTGAGAGGCTGACCTCAAATTCTTGGTAGTCTTCCTGCCTCAGCCCCTTGAGTGCTGGGATTACAGGTGTTTACCATCCCATTTGGTAAAACAGTCTAGAAAGCAAGCTTTAGAAAAGGAAACCATACAAATTAGTCTTGTTTATCTAACCATAGAGGCAGATGTTAATAATTCTTTACGACTTATGTCAGTATTTATAAGTAGCTTATGCATATCACTGTTGATTCATTTCATTTCTTCCCTGCAGAGCAAACATGAATGTTGGAGTTGCCCACAGTGAAGTGAATCCAAATACTCGTGTAATGAACAGCCGGGGTATGTGGCTGACATATGCACTGGGAGTTGGTTTGCTTCATATTGTCTTACTCAGCATTCCCTTCTTCAGTGTTCCTGTTGCTTGGACCTTAACAAACATTATACATAATCTGGTAAGAACGTCATCTTGTTCTCTACATGTAAAACCCTAAGGTTCAGTGGTTGTCAGGGTAGGGAAAGAAATGACAAGCTATTTAGTGGATAAAGAGTTTCAGTTTAGAAAGATGAGAAAATTTCTGAGGATAAATGATGGTGATGATTCTGTAACAACATGAATGTATTTAATACATTATAAAGAAAACCAACAATTTAATGGTGTTTGGAGGGAGAGGGGCATGTTTTAAGTGTTGGGAGTAGCACTCAGGGTCCTGTGCCTGCTAGGCACGTGCTCTTCCACTCTTGTACATCTCTAGCCCAGAATCTTGTGATTGTTCTTAACTTTACTGAAATATAATTCTGTACTATAAAATTCATCTATTGAGGGGCTGAAGAGATGACTTTCTAGATAAAAAGAACTGGCTGCTCTTACAGAAGACCCAGGTTCAGTTCCCGAAACCCACAAGGCAGTTTACAGCCCTCTCTAAATCCAGGTCCAGGGGATCCAATGCAGTTTTCTGGCCTCCATTGGTACTGCATGTACATAGTATACTTACATACATTCAGGCAAACACTCATACACATAAATTTTAAAATAGTATAGTAATTTTTTTTAATGTGGTCCTTACTCAGCATTGCAAAGATAGATATATAATTTAGTGATTTCAAATAATGAGTTAATTTTGAAGAATTTTTATGTTGGATGGGATTTTCTATCCCATTTTAACATTGGGTCTCTTTTTCCAAGTAAGGCTTTTTTTTTCAATTGTTTGTATAAAATCAAGAATATAGTAGGCCATTTTAGTAGCAATCACAAGACTATACTTTGGGTTATGATATATATTGGTTAACTAAAATGTTTCAAAGGTAATTACATTATTTTGTTTAACTGGAGTCTAATGAAAATCTTTGGTTTTAATCCTTGCCAAGTCTTTTCAAATTGTCTAAGTATTCCTTCTTTACTCACTATAGACATTATGAATGTAGTCATACTTGGCATCTTATGGTACTTTATTTTTTTGCTATTATCTTCTCTGTTAGCTGTATGTTTTAGCTCTACAGATTATTACACACTTAATTAGCTGCTCATCTTCTTATACAGCCTTGAAATTGACTTGAAAAAAATAAACCCTCATGATGTCCTGACAGTGGATTTTCTTATCTTTAACAATCTATTAAACTAGAATGAAAGGGGAAAGATCCAGTTAATTTTAATTGAATCCAAATTAACTGTACATTTGTTAAAACGGTAAGAAAAAGGTAAAAGAAATAGATTTTTTAAACATTCCTATTTAGTTTATATCTGGAATGTAGTTGAAGTTCACTAGAGGAGTGTGAGGGTGATGTGTTTGTGAAAAGATTAAGTGAATATTTAGTGTTTTTTATGTGATAGACTTTAGGACAGCAAACAGTTTACTTGTTTCAAAATGTGGTTTCTCACTATGTTGCCCTAACTTTGAATTCTTTAGCTCAGTCTTCCCATGAAGCTGGGACTAGAGATGCATACCACCATACCTGTTAAACACTATTTTTAAATAGTGACTTGTAGAAATCTTTATCACTAATCATCTCCTTTTGATTGAAACTCTTCTTTTGACCTTCATGGAGTCACATTGTCCTAGCTATATTTCTGCTTTTCTATTGTTCTTTGAGCCCCGCTCCCTCCCAATTCTAAGTATTGATAATCTCCCAAGGTCCTTTTCTTTGTCTCTTTTTTATGATGCTACATACTCTATATAGAGTATTTCATCTACCCATATTTTGGTTTTGTGTGGAATAATGCTCATATTTGTGTGACCAGATCACCTTGCAGCTTAAACGTGTATAGACTGAGCTCATGATACTTCTTTATGCCTCACCACACAGTCTTTTCCTCTGACCTTCCAGATCTTACCTAAAGGCATCACTGTCTGCCCTTATTAGCCAGCTGAATTTCAATGGTACAGCAATATATCACCCAGATTGTTTCAAAAGTAAAAGTGAGCTCTTGTAAGCTACTCCACAAGAATTAGGTGCAAGCTAGAGTGTCCTCTGAAAAGTAGAACATGAAGTCACTTTAGTGTTATGGTAGTGCCTTCTCCTGTATATGTCCCATAAATGTGATCAAAGCACTGATATAGTGAAGATCAGCGTGTACACATGCTTATTTCCTTACCAGGTAGATTTTCCCAGTATATCAAGTATTCATGTGCCTCTGTTTTCTACCCTCTTCTATTAAAACATAACATAGAAATATTTTTAAAATGTATGTCTGCACAAAGCATACTTGTAAGTCCTTTAAGGATTTTCCATTGTGTTTATGGTAAGGAGTCCAAGTTTATTGGATGACATAAAACCATTAATAAAAATAAAGAGACAAAGTCTTTTAAAAAATTTTTTTTTGGTTTTTCTTTTTGGAGGGATGGCGACAAGGTCTTAACTATGCAGCTCTGGTTGGCCTAAAACTGGCTAGATCAGGCTGATCTTTAACTCACAGAGATCTGTTAGTCTCTGCTTTATCAGATTCTAGGATTAAAGGTATGAGCCATCATGCCTGGCAAAAAGTCTTATTTTAAAAAAAAAAATCTAAACACAGTCTCTGCTACAGCAGTGTGGAAAGTCAGCTGTTACCTTTTGCTTCGGTTAAGCTCTCCTGTTTCATACCCTTTCTCATTCCTCCTGTCTGTGTGGCTGATTCCTACCTGTCTAGCAAAACTACTGAGGTTTCTCCCACAGGAATTCTACAGCTCTCTGTACTTTATTATTATATCTTCATCATAGTTTTGTAATTGGGAGTTTCATATCATTTATTTTGGTTTTTTTTTTTAAGTGAACGGTTTATTATTATTATTTTATGTGTATGAGTGTATTGCCTGCATGTATGTAACTGCACCTTTGTCAGGCAATGCCTGTGGAGGTCAGAAGAGGGCATTGGATCCCCTGGGACTGGAGTTACAGACAGTGGTTAGCTGACATGTGGGTGCTGGGAATCGAAACCCAGCACATGAGCCACTGGTAGTCTTAACTGCTGAGCCATATCTCCAGCACCCTTATTTTGGTTTTTGAAGCAGGGTCTCCATCTATAGTCTAGGTTGGCCTTGAATATGAGATTGTCATCCTGCTTCAGCTTTTCACATGCTAGAATTAGAAGAGTGAACTACTACATCTGCCTTCTATATCTTCTCCTGTTTACTCCTTGATTGACTAGAGATTGGGATACAGTATATGACTATGAACAAACAATAGGTAATTGGCACAATGTAAGGAAACAAATTTCTCATTTCTTATTAGCTCACCACACTGAAAACCTAAACTTAACCAGACATAGATGTAGCAATTACTGACTTCAGTTTAAGGTTTCCTTTGAAGATAGCTTACATTTAAGACAATTAAAAATGTGAAATGATTATTTTCCAGGGAATGTATGTGTTTTTGCATGCAGTGAAAGGAACGCCTTTTGAAACCCCAGACCAGGGTAAAGCAAGGCTCCTAACTCATTGGGAACAGCTGGACTACGGAGTACAGTTTACCTCTTCACGGAAGTTTTTCACAATTTCTCCAATAATTCTGTAAGTGGTAGAAATATTTAGGTATAAAGAAAGTTGGATAAGAGGAAAGTGTTCATTTATCAGGTTAAATTGAATTTTCAGTAGAATATTTTGTTAAAAACTTGCATCAGTGAGTTGTTTCCATAGTAGAGTAGTATGGTACAAACAAAACTTAACAAGTTGATAACAAACAGTTTTTGTTTCAATCAGTACAGCTGGAAATATTACATATTTTTCAGTGTATGTAAACACTCTTAGATATTCAGAACAAATATGTTAGTACCTGTTGTTTCTTATAAATGTGTAAGTATATTGTATATTGCATATCAGATTACTCACCTTAAATAATGATTCATATGAGAAGAATTTTAGTGGCTACCCTTCCCTATTCAAGTAGCCCAATTCAAGCTCCTTGAGAAAAAAGCATGGTTCAGAAAAAAAAAAAAAGAGCCGTCAGGCCTCACCTGTGAATATAGACCTGGGTTGAATATTGAATCATCCAGTTGTCTTGGTTCTTTGTACATAACATTTTAACCAGGGCTAGGGATGTAGTTCAGTTGGTAGGATGCTTATCTAGCATGGGTGCTGCATAAAACCAGCACTGCATAAAACCAGGTGTGGTAGTATAGTGTATACCCGTACTCTCAGGACACTCAGGAAGTTCAAGAACTTGACTACATCACCAATTCAGGGCCAACCTAGGTTCTGGGTTATAGGAGAGCCTTTCTTACCCCCTCCAACCCCCAACTCCACCCACCCCTACCACCCACAATTTTAATTAATGGTATCTAAATTTTGATGCACTAAGAAATGAATCATTTGTAGAGCATTTAAAATTTCCTTCAAGTATGTACATCCTTTTTTCCCCTTTTGTTTGAATATTCCTAGCCAGTTTCTACCTGGTCAAGTTCTTCTAAGCGTTTCTTGACCATTTCTTGTACTACCTTATTTCTGTCCTTTTTTTATTCAGATTTTTTTCTAACTGAAATACCATCTCCTTTTTACTTCCTCAGCTTTATATAAGTGCATGTGAAAAATAAAAATAAAAATAAATATGCTTTTTTTTTCCTCCTACTAATTTATGAGGGCATAAATTATTTTGAATACAACACTTGATAGTTTGTACATAATGGATATATGTCACATGTAACTTAATTTTAACACTGTAGCTTCATATATAATGCTATACCTGTAATAAAATCTGTGTAGAGTAGAGGGAAAGACATTTTTGCAACTGTTGGAATGTTTTTTAAGCTGGTCCTAAATTAAGAGGAGGTATGTTTTAGATAGGTCTTTTCATGAGAGATTTTCCTTTTTTTTTTTTTAACTTTTTTGTAACGTTTTATTGGCTGTGTTTTTCATGCACAACCTCTTAATCGTCTTTAAACCCCCTTCCCCACATACTACTCCCATAGTCCCCACTCCCACTGGAATTCATGCGTTCTGTCATTTGTTTTAAGGCCTATCTAGTCAAGTTAATGTCCCCAGATGTCCCTCAGTGCAAGTTCATCCACTGAGGTCTAGTCAGCCTATCTAGAGTCCATGAGGGACATTTTCAAGAGAAATAAAAAGAATCTTCTTCTAGCCTTAGCTGGCCTGGAACTCACTTTGTAGACCAGCTGGCCTTGGTCTCATGGAAGATCCGCCTGCCTCCGCTGGGATTAAAGGTCTGCACCACCACACCTGGCTGCTTCATGGGAATTTTGATTTGATTTAGTCCTTCGTAAAAAGGGTAATGTCAGGGATGGAGAGGTGCTCAGTAGTTAAGAACATGCATTACTCTTGGAGGTGACCTGAGTCCACTTCCCAGCACACAGTAGGGCTGCTCCATATATGTAACCCCACACAGACACACACATAAATAATTTAAAATAATTTTATTATCTAACAAAATAAATGCCACAACAAGAATAATGATTAGATCTAAGTTTTGGATTAAGAATGTATTGGTTTTAAGCTGTCTTGACATTGGTTTTTCAAATACTAACAATTGATCCTAGAGCTTTGGACATGCTAGGTAAACACTCTATGACCTAGGCTATATCGCCAGCTAATTTGGGTTTTGTTTTGGCGTGTAAACACCTCACTGTCGTCTGCGAAATATAGAGGATCACAATATAATACATGTAAAAAAGCTTATAGTGAATTTTCAGTTAAAGCTGAACCAGAAAGTCAACTAAGGGCAAGTCACCTATGCATAATTTTCCTAATTTCAAACTGTAATTTTAACCTATAGTTTTTTATTTCAAATATTCTGTTTAAATTTCCTATATAACTAAAGAAATAGCATTAAATCTATCTATCTATATAGCATTGGTACTCTTTTTAATTTTGTGTCATTGGGAATCAAACCTAGGGCCTCATGCATTCTAGGCAACATCCCTAGCCCTGATATTTTTCAGAAGCACTTTGATGTATTCTTGTAATTTATGAAGTAGATATGACATGCTAATATTAGAAAGTTTTAGATAAACAGACTCAAGTGTATTACCTTGGTGAACATCTTGCAGCTATTTGGAATCAAAAATACAGACTAAACTGAAACTTCTGTCTTCTGATACATACCTGAGGTATCTATATATACCTTAGCAAATAAATGCTTTCACATTGATTGCACCTGGGTTTGCATTTCCTCATAGGGTTACCTAGGTTATTTTAAGAATGAGGTAGTTTTCATATAATCTAAACACACTGTTACTAGTTTTCATTAAAAGATGGAAAAATAGCATAGGCTGTAGAATAAGGAGAAACCGTAAGATTATTTCCAACCTATCAAATTATAGATTAAACCCATATAACAATGCTGTTTTGTTCAGTTATGTGGTATAAAAAATAGTATTCAAGCACATGCAAGCAAAAAGAAAATTCATAGCAAAAATTGAGAAATATGGTTTAAGTTGAGGGTTATAGGATTTCTTATCTGGAAGGTTCTGAAAATGATGTATGGAAATGTCTGATGTTTTATTTTTGAAGGTAGCTGTTCTTTTCATAAGCTGTCTCCTATGGCTAGGTGTGGTGGTGCACAATTTTAAACACAGCTCCACAGAGGCACTGGCAGGGAGAGTGCTGATTGTTCTAGGCCACCCTACACTGCATATCAAGTTCCAGGCCAGCCAGAACTACATAATAAGACCCTGTCTCAAAATAGCAATAACAAAAAGATGCCTCTTTTTATGAAACACTAATAACAAAAGTAAAGGAAAAGATCATCTCTATGAATGTCCCTTTGTATACTATGCACTTATCGCAAAACAGCTGGGATTTTATGAGTGTGTCTTTCAAGATTCCAGTTTGACTGGCTTTAGACCTGCTCAGCTGTAGCATGGAGATGGTAACATCAATAGGGTGATTGAGTACCGAATTGTACTAATATACTAAAACTCTATTTTTCAAAGATGTGCTCTAGTGGTTCTTGACCTTTTGGTGAGTCACAGAACCCCTTGAGAACATGACAGGTGTTTATTAAATCAGTATTTCTCTGCAGAAGCTCACTTTAATTATACCTGAAATTTCTTAGGGCATGTGAAACCTACCTTGAAAGCCTTCTGTTTGATGCTTAGCAGAAATATGCTCTTAAATGAATTGACTGTAATTGCAGAAATGTAAAATGTATGCCTCAAGTTTTTAAGTCCAAAGGTGAAAAAAAGGTTTCATTTTATTTTAGACTGAAAAAATGATTTAACTTTTAGGCATTTGTGTCTAGTGGTCTTTTTTTCTAAATTATGTTTTTCAATTCTAGGTACTTTCATTTGGGGATGCTATATGTATTCTAATGTTTTTATCTCTACAGATATTTTCTGGCAAGTTTCTATACGAAGTATGATCCAACTCACTTCATCCTAAACACAGCTTCTCTCCTGAGTGTACTTATTCCCAAAATGCCACAACTACATGGTGTTCGGATCTTTGGAATTAATAAGTATTGAAATGCTTTTACAACTGAACAAAACTGTTACAGCTACTGTGTTTCCTGTAAGGAAGGAGTGGTGAACTGCACTGTTTCTGTGATAACGTGAAATAAGGAGTATTTACATTGGAGGACCAATTAATTATTGGTTCTTCATAGACTGTCTTGAAGTGCAGAATTCTAAAGATGCCTCAGTTTAATGTGCTTGGTATATTTCTGAGAGAGGCTTTATAGGTAGGCTGGGCAGGCCCAGCTTATAATGGCAATACCACGAGGGTACAGTAGATAAATCCAAGGGAATAAGAGATAAGAAACTAGGACCAGTTTATAGTGAATGGGCATTATGTTGGGGAAAGAAAATTCCAATCATTCAGTCATAGTTTAAAAAAAATTACATGTAAACCGAAATCATCTGTCTACAAGTTTTTATTGTCATACACATTCCACTTTATATGAATACAAGTCCCTTTCTACCTTATACATGTATGGACCTTTTTGGTTCTTCTGGCTTAGTATTGTGTGTTGATAATTGAGGTCATTTTTGCATTTATTATAGTACAGAGTTCATGAAGGTCCACCTTCATGCCTGATTGGGGATACAAAATATCCAGGTATCTTCCAGTCATGTCTCTGAGTCAACATTGTAATTTTGGAACAAAGTGGGTTTTACTGCTTTTCCAGAAACAAGGCTGCTAAACCAATTAAAAGAATAATTTATTTCAAGTAGTTCAAGTATAGCATAGTTTAAAGGTAGCTATTTATTTGGTTGTACAAGTTAGTAAAGTCTGACATTCTTCAGAAAAGGAAATATAGAGCCAGCTCTGGTTTGGCAAAACTGCTTTTCTAGTGGTAGAAGTAAAGTAATGGAGTCTTTTTTTTAGCAGGTCTGAAGTAAAGATAACATTGTCTTTTCTTAGTCTTCCTGCTCTTAATCCTCAGCTCTCCCATTAAAGTTTCCTTTAAATGTCTGGGTCTTAGTATGGACAACCCTAAATAGTAACTATGTACACAACAACTATATTGAATTCTTGTAATTTATGGAAGCTGTCTATAGTTGCCAACATTAATTGCAAGAAATAACTACTGCTTTGAGAAGTAAATGCATTTTTTAAAGGTATCTACAATAAAGCAGAAAAACTCAGTAACAAAACTGAAGAGTTGTAGAGCAACTTAAAAGTCAATTTGAGTCAATAAACTGACTTACGGGTAGTGATCATTGTTTCATATTTCAAGAGTACTGAGTTTAGAAGTCAGTTCTATGATACTGCTTTTGTATGTTTGCTTTTTCCTGTGAATATTTTTAAAACTGGTAAACTATACTTTAATAAAACGTTTTCCCTGGTGTACAGTTATTTTTGAAGCTTTCCAGTTCATTCATCAAAACTGCACTTGACACTCTTCAGATTTTTAAGCAAATAAATTTGTAAAATTAACTAATATTCATTTAACTTCATTCTTAAATATTTTATTATTTATTTTATGTGTATGGGGTGTATTGTGTGCATGTATGTGTGTACATGTACCCCTGATGAGCAGTGCCCACGGAGGTCAGAAGGCGTTGGATCCCCCTGGAATTGGAAGTTAGGATGGATGTTACTCTTCATGTAAGTGCTGGGAATTGAACCTGGGTCCTCTGTAAGAGCAGCTAGTGTTCTTAACCATTGAGCCATCTCTCCAGCCCTTTAACTTCATTTTTTAAAGTTACATTTTTTTTTTTTACATTTGGTACAAAATAGAATTTTTTTTGCCCTATTTTCAATTATTTCTTTCAATGCTTTAAAAATATTTACTCAATAGATATGTAAGGCCTGCTGTGTTAAATTATTTTAGTAATACAGAGTTTGTAAACAAGAAAAACATGTCCTTCTCTGAAGGTGCTTACAGTCTAGGTACTTCATGAAGTATGAGTGCCATGGAGGGGTGGGCATTAAACAGGCCTGCCTCGCCTACGGTAACCTCTGAATGTAGACATGCTAGGTAGATAAGAAGTGAGCAGTACACCAGCCTGGAAAATGAACAATCCTAGGAAGAGTAGAAACAAATATTAAGGTTCTTGAACAGTATTGGGACACATTTAAGGAAAAACAAGAAAGCCAGTCAGACTAGAAAAAAATTGTTAGTAGATGAAGTTCAAGGTCACAACAGGTTTTAAGATCAAGATAATGGGTAGATTTTATTTTTAACATGACAGGGTTACACAGAAGATTAAAATGATTAATTTTATTTGGAGGTCACAAAAGTTGAACATGAACTGAGAGAATAGAATGTGTGAGAATAGCTGTGAAGCTACGGCAGCCAAGCGATAGCTCAGACTAAGGAAGTAGTGGGTGAAGAGTCAGAAGTGGTCAGATTTGCAGCATGCTTTCAAAGTATAGCTCATATCAGACATTGATGAATGTTGGATAGCAGAAGGAAATAAAGTGTTTTGGTCTGAACCTCTAGGTGAATGGTTTTGTTAAACCTAAAAATGCCAGTTTCACAAATTTATACTTAAAAATTAAAACATTCAAAACATAAACTCACAAAACCATCTAAGTCAAGACATACTGGCAACTTGTAAGTAGGCATGAGCCATTACTTTTAGTGTTTATCAATGGATCATCTTTTTTTTTTAAGATTACACTTTTTTATATTTAATTGTGTGTATATGGATATCTGTGTGGGAGTCTGTACATGAGTACAATACCGAAGAGGCCATTAATTGCCTAGAGCTGGGGTTCTAGGCAGTTGTGAGGTGCCTGCTATTGGAGCTGGCAACCACATTGTATGAAATAGCAGTCTGCACTCTTTAACTGCTGAGCCATTTCTCCAGCCCATCAGTGGATCTTAAATGCAATGATGTTTTTCACTGGAGTACTAATAATGATTTATTTATTGGGGGTTGTTCTTTACTAAACTAGATTCGAAAGGGGTATAACAATAGCTACTTAATAGTAAATTCATTCAGTTCTTCATATAGGATGATTTATGGATTACTGGACAGCATCATGCATTTTGCAGAAAATTTATAATTTGTATTACGAGTCAAAAATATAATCTTTATTTGACGTAACTATTCAGCTAAAGATAATTGTAAACTGTTATTAACAGTCTGAAATAAATACTACTATAGCTGTTAACATTTTCCATAAAATGCTGTTTCACATTCTCTTGCTCCCTGGTGATTGTGCTCTAAGTTGTCTTTTATTGTATAGAACTCAAGCTAAATAAAAGAGGAGGTGAGATGTGCTGTGATTACAGCACTACATTCCTTTGTTCTGAATGCTTGTTTTCTTTTTAAAATGCTGTGTGTTACACTCAAGCTATTGTGATAGCTATTTCACTAATACACTTTGTGGTAACTAAAATGTCACATTATTCACATGTGCAGTTAAGTGGTGGTTTCCCTTTCATAGACTTTACTAAATGGATTTACTAAACTAAAAGCTAAGAGGTTTAATATTTTTGTAGAATCATCTTAATTTTAGCTTATTGATATATCTTGTCTAGCAAAAGCCAAGTCTTGGGTATCGTGCAGTATATTTATTAAGTCTCCTACATCAAAACTTAAGCATAAAGTCCCTCATTCTGTTCATAATGAAAATAAATGAAGTATTGACCAAAGTTAAATAACTTTTTAACAGTATAGAAAATAATTTGTAAAACTCTCTTGGGTAGTGCGTGTTGATGAAATTCAGAACAGATCAGTACTGGGAAGCCAGGCGTATGATTTAAGTAAACTACTCTAGAGGAAAATTTTTGAGTAGTGCTGTTCAGGGACTGGGAAATGGGACAGCAGCAGAGATGATTTGTCTTCATTTTGCTCAGTTGAAAAAATAAAAATCTGTTGTAGATTTTTCTTCTGTTTCTGAGTTTTAGTTCTAATTAAAAATGGCTGTGAGTAGTTTTTGTATGTATTTAAATTTTTCACTTGGCTATAAATGAATGCATAAGGACTATAAACATCAAATTCAGAATACTGAGTAATGTTTTATCTCCTAAGTGGGTGTTGGGCTTACAGTTTTTATTCTTGATACTTTTTCATAACCTAAAATAGTTACAAAGGCCTTAGTAAATTTGGGCTAGATATGGTGATAAGATGCCTGTAATCCTAGCACTTGCAAGATAGAAGCTAGTGTGGTCCACACAGGGAATTCCAGGTCAGCCAGGTCTACATAGTGAGACCCTTTCTCAAAAAATAGAAGAATGTGTTTTTTGTGTGATTTATTCCTATCGACTTACTGTCTTGCTTTTAATAGCAACTATGGAAGTGGCTCACATATAGTTAAGGGTATTGGGGAGGGTTGTTTCCATTTTTAGATAAGGGCTCATTTTGTAGCCCAGGCTAGCCTTGAACTTTGGATTCTCCTGCCTCAGTCTGAGTGCTGACATTGCAGGTATGCACCACTATGCTCTAAGTTCTGTATAATTTTAAATTTGTTATATAAGCCAAGTTTATCACTGTGTCCTCCATTTTGCAAAAGTACATGTTTATAAAAATCCTGAATATAATTACAATAATCATTAATATTCTAGAATAAAGTATGAAAGAAAAATTTTATTTTCCACTTATGCAATTATGGATATTTGTTGACAATTTTATTTTTCAGAACTTCCAGGCTTTTAAGTATTTTGCATTTAGGTTAGCCATAATATCAAGAGAATAAATAGATGGGATTTTTTTCTCTATCTTGTAATTTTCACATATGTGAACAGAAAAAGTAGATAATTTATTGGCCATAGCTTGTGAAAATTCAGTGATCCTTTGAGACTGTTGTCCCTCTTCTGAATTCTCATCAAAATGAATGTCTCTATCATTGTATTTATTAGTATATAGAAACAGCAAATAGATTCATTCACTCTTCTTTGCTAAAACCACACATGGTCTCTACACAATTAGAAACTAAGATCTGAATGTCACAATTCCTCAAAAATTAAAATGAAATGAACCAACAATTCTGCTTTTGGTTTGGTATGGATCTGATGTATTCTTTCAAAGGCCAGTGCTAAAAGCTGTGCTGTCAGTTGCTGACAGTATGAGATGAAGCCTATCTGGAGGAAGTGGGTTGCTAAGGTCATCTATCTTGTCCTTGGATCCATCCTTTATGGATTCCTGGCTGTCATGAGGTGAGCATCAGCCTCCCTCACATGCTTCACACATGGTTATGGTTCTCTACTTGATCATAGTCCTTAAACTAATGAAGCCAGCCTATCATGAACTGAAATCTCTGAAACAGTAACCCAAAATAATCCTTTTATATTTTTCTTTATGACAATGATGAAAAGCTTACTAACACAAGGTATATACCCAAAAGAAAAGCAGGAAGCAAATGGCAAATGTGATACGATTTGCACTTGTGATTCATAAAGACACAAAATTAGAATAGTAGTTGCCAAGAGCTGGGGTGTGGCTGCCAAGAGTGGAAGGTTGGTGTATTTAGTTTGGGGAAAAAAATTCTGGAGGTCAGTGGTTAGAGATGACGACAGAACAGCACGTGTGTACCTAATGGGTTTTAGTTGGACAAATAAAAATAAAATGGTAATCTTTGTTATATTTTGTTATATCTTTTACCACAAAAAGATAACCTGAAGGTTAATTTGTAAAATAAGCATATCTCAGCAAATAGACTATAAGGGGAAAAAAAAAACCAAAGGTAAGACTGAACTGACAGTATTACCACTAATAGAAGGATGTTTCGTATCAAAGAAGGTATTGGTTAGTAAAGCAAATTGGAAAGGAGAAAGACAAACAGCCATGGTGTATTTCCAGCAAAGTTCAGTGCATGAAGATTATAAGGCAGGTATGTGACTTAAGTAGAAAGGAACACTCCAGACTTCACATTAACCATGAAAACACTAAACTTGTTTCTACTGCTTTCATCCTCTGATTATAATTTGGATTTGGCTTTCATTGTAATTTTTTCAACACAGAGATAACCAGCAGACTCAGCTGTCCTACTCAGCATCATTACATTTCTCATAAATTAATATATTAGTACTGATAGTAAAACTAGTTCCTTAGTAATTTGTGATGTGTGAGTCAGGAACCCAGAGTGCAGTCACTTCTAAACCAATGCCAGGTCTAGGAGTGAACCAGATGTTGAAATCAAATAATAATGTGATTCTGCTAGGTTATGGAGATGCCTGACAAGCCACTCTGTCCTTTTGGATTTTTGCTCTCTTCTTAATGTCTGCTTTCCATTTCCCTAACTGTATTGCCTATCACCTGTCTCCTGCCAGTAGATTTTGAGAACCTTGAGATAGGGGGTGAATTTTAAGATTTTAGCTGTAACCAATAACCTTCCTAGCACAGAGAAAAGTCCTGATAAATAAAGTGATAAAGTAAAATCCTGCAAACACAGATGTGATTGTAGTCCTAACTACTTTGAAGGCTGAAGCAAGGGGATGGCTTAAGCCAGAGAGTTCATGAATCATGTAGGTATGTGTAATATTCACTCATGGAGGTATTTTAGTAGGACACATTTAAGAAATGAATATTTTAGAGTAAGATCCTTGTTATATTCTTCTGAAGGTTGCAAATGAGTTTGTCTTTTGGTATTTAAGCAAACAGGCTCTAGAGTCAAGACGGCCCTGGCATAATGCTAAGCCTGTACTTATGTGACTTACTTGCATGCAAACCAATTTCTGTAGCCCGGTCGCCTGTAAAATGACAGTAAGCACAGTATCTCATGATTGATGTGAGGATGAAATAATCTGGCAAATAAGTGCCACATTGTTAGACATCAATGAAATTTTTGAAAGACAACCTCAAGTTTAAAAAAAGAAAAACCTCAACAGTATTATAATTATGCACTTAATTTTTTTGTTATCTACTACACTACTCTGGCTGGGTTTACTTGCCCTTTTTGACCCAAAAGTATATGCCAGTCCTTTCCAACCTTGCACTGTAAAGTCATTACTTACTACAAGGTTAGCCAGGGAGAAGACTGAGGAGAAATCTATTCAAATCTAACAAGTTCACAAACCAAGCCAAAAACCATAACAAGCTGCAAGAATGAGTAAATACTATGCAGGAGGTTGTGTGCATAGTAAGCTGGGACGAAATTTATTTTAAAAATATTGGCCACTCATTTATTTGACATTTTGAGATGACAAAAATTACCCGTCCACAACTGCTTTACTTGAATGAGGACATAGGTGTACTGTTTTAGATTGTCTTACCAGAAGCACTTCCGTTCTCTGAGCACCCCTCAACCCCCGCTCCGTCCCTCGGCTGTACTTGAAGCTGTCCCTGGTTTCTGATGACTCTTCCCGGTAAAAGTGTAAGATTTCCCAGGCCAGTACCTTTATATCTGATGACAGTAGCCTTAAAATGGAATTAATTACAATTCACCCTAAACTCTCTCTCACCGTGGCAAACAAATTCCAGCCAAAGAGAAAACCCTTTCTTAGAAATATAGTTTAGTGTGGAACAAACCGTGCAGTCAGACGAACCTGAATTTAGACTCTTAGTAAGACGAACCTGAATTTGGACTCTTAGTAAGTCCCACTGTCTGTGCGACCTTGAAGTCGTTTTATCCACAGCCTGGGAGAAATGCTGGGGCGTAATCTTGAGCTGAGATATATTGGCAGTTAAGCGTTTCTGTACTAAGTGCTACTCAAGCAACTGCAAACCATGCGGGTCGTAAAGACTGTGGGACGGCCCGATGGCGTCACTTCCAGGCGCCAGAGACCGGGGTAGCTACTCAGTTCGCGCTAAAGGTGAGTGAAGATCACCTTCCGCGCCTTTGAGGTTTCGCGCACGTGGAAGCGCGGGTCTAGCCGGAGCCCCTCCCGTGTTCCGCCCTCCGGCTCCAATGCTCTCTGCACAGCTGGTTTCCTCCAGCGCTCTAGGCTGCAGGGGAAGTGTTCTCGCCGGTTGCTCAAGTTCGGTCCAGGCAAATGTAACTCTTCTGGCGCTTCTGGGCCGCACAGCACGAGTCGGCCTGCTACAATCCCTGGATGGCCTCATCCTCTCTTCATAAACTCGCTTTTGTTTGGAGTCCCCCTGAAACCGCCCGAGTGGTAGGGAAAGGACATCCTTTTGCCATGTGGAAATGCTAGAGTGTTTTGTGATGGGTCGCTAGAGGATTTGGGAAGAAACTTGAGAAGACAAACCTTAGTGGAGATTTAATTCCAAAGATCATGGATAAAGAATTTGGTTACAGTCGTTTTTTTATTTTTTTCGAGATGCGTTTCCTTTAGAGTGAGCTTTATGAGATGGTTGCTTCTACACCACAAAATCACTTGGCGCGTGTGTATTTTAGTAAACCCTTTGTGAACCAAATCCTTTACATTCTATTTTGAAAATAAACGTTCCCAGGAAAAGGGGCATTTGTTTTTAACTGTTCTGTTTGCCTTTGATTTATTTTAATTAACCCTTTTCAAAGAACTATTCCTGGAAATATTGTCCTCCATTAGTTATTGTATAAAGGACAGGTTGAGCATCATTTATCCAAAATGCTTGAGACCAAAACTGGTCCCAATTAATTTGAAATGTGTCACAAACAAGGATGAGACCCAAGGCTAAGCATAAAATTCCCATGTTTCATTTTAATTTTCATCCAACCATAGCCAAGGTAATTTTATGTTTTCATTGCCCCTGTATTTCCACTGGAAACCAGCTGTGCAGTAGAGTATTTTAGATTTTCAACTTGTAATACTAAAATTTTTAAATCTGATGTCCCATTTTTTTCTCTTGCGAAACCTAATTTATATTCAAAGATTGCTTGGGTCTTTATAAGATTTTGGTAACGTCTACATTTTTTTTTAACTCAGACTAAATATTTCAAAAGTAAAGCAAGTATTCATTATTTTAATTGAATAGATTAATCTCAAATGACAGTTTCAAATAATAAGTGGTTTTGTAATTCTTTTCCAGGAATTACCTGTAGAGTTGTAAGAATGCTGATGTTAAGTAAGACAGGAGGAGTTTTTTACAAGCCACCAAAAAGAAAAGTTTGTGGATTTTTAAGGCACTTTAATTTTCATCCTGGAGCAGTGTTTCTTCATAAACTAGTACTGGGAATTGAAACCAGCTGTGATGATACAGCAGCTGCTGTGGTGGATGACACTGGAAATGTGTTGGGAGAAGCGATACATTCTCAAACCGAAGTTCATTTAAAGTAAGTGGACATTATTTTAGTCATTTCTTACCTTCATTTTTTGAAAAAGAAAAATGAAACCATTGTTTTGTATTTATCGTGCATAAGAATAAATTTTGGGAGCTAAGTTCTTATTCCATTGTGTAAAAGCCTTTAAGAACTGCTATAGAAATTATCACGTATTTCATCCTGGCTTTTAAGGCTGTCCACAGTAAGCTCTCAACTTTTGCCAATCCTGATGCCCAAAAGAAATAAAGCTCATTTCCAGTTCTAATAGTTATCACTGGTTTTCTCTCAGTAATGGCTTAAAAAAAATTTTTTTTCCCTGCATGTATGTTTCATGGTCTCAGCTTAGACCTGTAAGCTGTGTTAATTACTGAAAAAACAAAACAAAAAAACGACCAAAAAACCCACCGCTGTTCACAGTTATACATACAGTTTGTTGACGCTTAATGCACCATGGTTTTAAAGCTTAGAAGTTTTGTAAACCCAACTACTTGCAGAGGACTGCAAGATAGCTCACTTAAATAAGAGCTGGATATAAAGTGCAGAATACCTGGAAGAGGTCCTTACCTCAGTGTTAGCCGCCAATTGTCACTCCAGGAATAGGACTTAAGTAATTAAATCATCAGAATTTTTCAAAAGAAATTGAAATATATTTTAATATATTCACATTATCAGCTCATTCAGAATACACTGAGCTAGCCCTTGAAGTCATCAGTTTCCACCATTTGAAAATTGAAAAGTTCTGGCATGGATATTTTGTCTAGTAATGTTAGGGAAATTCTTTATCCTCTCTGAGTCTTTTTCATATCAATAAACAAAAATAATATCTGCTTTAATTGATTGGAAACAATTTTTGTGGAGAGACAGAGCCTCAAGCATCACACTGTGTGAAAGGGACCATGGGTGTTCATGAGGCCAGTAGAGTACCTTCAGGAATCTTAACCTATTTGGAAATATGATGCAGTTAGAGCTTCAAAGACAGCTGATGGTGTACGGAAGCGTAAAGTTCCTGTCAAACAAGTGCAGTAAACAGATTACCATGCCATGGACCTTTCCAGTTGTTTTTGTTTTGTTGCCATTTTCTGGATGCACTGAGATCTTGAATGTGAAAAATTTAGCTGCACTGAAATGCTCATGTGGGCCCGTCATCAAAATTAGGTTAATCCCACCCTGTTCATTCTAGAGCACTATGCCCTGCATATTTTCTTTGTAATCCCTTTTACAATTTATACATTTGTTTGCTTATTTATAGCCTTTCCACCAGTAGACTCTAAGCTTCCTGGTGTTGAGGTCTGTATCTATTAATCACTCTGCTACACCTAATGACCCGCACAATGTCTGACTCATCATAGTCCTTGGTGGAAATGGAAAGAATATTGTAGCCTGAGTGAGTGTTGCCAGCAAAAAGGCAAAAAAGATGAGAAAATACTGAACATTCAATTTAGCCAGAGGGTAGGTCACTTGAGAAGAAGGCTGGGCAATAATTTTGAGTGGTACCATCCACAGAGCTCAGTTTAGCATTAACTGAAAATCTGCCATTGCTAGGTAATACCTGGGTTACTGTGGCATCAAATACGAATATGATTTTTCCCTCTTTGTAGCCCACCATGTCAAATGGGCTTACAGGTGGTTACATCTGGACTAGGAATTTCCAGTTCTTGAACTCTTCTCCAAAGAACTGAAAATAAGGGCTCATACAGATTTACAAAAAAAGCAAAATAACTTCATTTGCATCAAAGTGATAGATAGTATAGGTTATAGAGGAAACACTGTCCAGGTTGACACCAGGCTACATGATTGAGATTGCTCAAGGGGCCCTGATTATTGTTCAGAGTTTCCTTTTGTGGGGTTCAAGAGAAGGAAGGATTGCTTGCTAAGGGACATATTGAGGGTGGTACTCCATGTTGACTGATAGATGATTAGGTCATATATTCATTATTACTGCTGCACATGTCCCTTCTCATAATGCATCTGATTTTAATCATATGTATGGCAATTATACACAATCAGTAAGATATCAAATAGGGGGGCTTTGATATCAAATAGATAACTAGAGGACACAGTTTTGCCTTTTGCTGCATGCACCCAAAACCAGTTTGGGCCATAATGACCCTTCTCCTCATACCAGGATACTTTGAGAATAAACTTGAACAGATACTGTCTAAATTTGATTTGTTACCAGGGTCAAGGAAACTTATATTATTGTTCAGAGATGGGAGTACTTGTAGCCTGGTGCAAATGGGAGGGTTAAAGAGGTTTCAAGATTGCTAGATGCTCTGTTTGGAGAGGAGTGTGTATAGAACCTGAAAGTGAATGAAGTAGGCAGCCAAGCTCTTTACTACAAGGGAGCATGGTGTCCCAGGGTATTAAACTATCCCCTATGCTCCTAACCTGCCTTTGGTTAATGTGTAATTTAATATTCTAGCTCAGCACTTATCACTGAGGCCATGCATCTTCCAGTTTTATTATCTATAGAATCTGAAGAATAATGCCAGTCAAATGTCAATAGATGTGAAATCTTTCAAAGCATTTGGTACAACTTCTCACAAGGATAAAAGGTTCAATAAAATCTAATCATTATAACAGTGGCACTTCTGTTGCTATCATGTAGACAAATAGTAAACAAGTTATTGTAAAACAATGTGGAAAGTATAATGAAGAATTGCCTGATAGGGTAGTACCTTCTTCCAAGCCAGAAGTCTGAAGGATATCTATCTCTTCCCTCTCACTATGCCACACCAAAACCAGTTATCCAGTCCTAGTAAACCTACCTCTTAAATATTTCCTCTCCTTTCTCATCAGTTTAGTTCAATCCTTTATTGTCTCCTGGACCCTTGACTTTAGCTTCAAGAGTAAATGACTTCTGTCTTTTATATTACCTTTCTTCCCTAATCATCTGCATTCCATACTTTGTACAAACTATAAATATGAGAAGGGAGTATGTCCTCAGTAATTACTTGAGAATAAGTGCACACTCTTACTCATCTCCTGTTCTTACTGTGTAGCATAATGTCTAGAAGATAAAATACACAAAAGAGGCACTGATTGGATGCAAAACACAAGGAAGAAGTGAGTGGGAGGACAGGGACTTGAATATAAATGCCAAGAAAGTGAATGTAGGAGCATAACAATCAAAACAGGAAGTGCTTTCTAGTGTTCTCTAGCATCACAATTGTGGGATGGTTTCCAAGGATCAGAAGACATAGCTAGACATTAAGGATCTGTGAAGATGGTGGCCGTGGGAGTGTTATTAACCTTAAATGTGGAGAGGGAAGGAAGGTAAAAATGAGCCATAAGGGGCCTGCACGATGGCTCAGTGGGTAAGGGCTCCTGCTGTCAAGCCTTACGACATGATTTTGATCCCTTGAAGCTAACTCTTGGAAGTTGTCTTCTGACCTACACACACACCCCACAAATAAAATGTCATTTCAAAAGCACATAGTGGGGTTGGAGATGCGACTCAGAGCTTAAGAGCACTGGCTGCTCTTGTAGAAGACCTGGGTTTCATTCCCAGCACCTAGATAGTGGCTAGCAATCATTGTCACGCCAGTTCCAGGGAATCTGCTGTCCTCTTCTGACTTCCATGGGCACTGCATGTGCAATACACATGCAGACAAAACACTCATACACATAAAATTTTAAAAATTTTAAGGTAAAGTATTAGACATTTTTTAAAATGAGCCTTGAACATAAATGATACTGAAGGCACTAATACCACCAAGAAGATGAGAGTACAAAATAAGAAGTTTGAAAATTGTATTATACTGTGGACTTGTTCAAATAAAATGAAATTTTTGCTTCTTCCTTGGGACCTGAGATACATTCTATAATAACTAATCATTCTTTGAATATTCTGACAATTTTTCATTTCTGTGTATAGAGGATCATCCTGCATGGTTTTATAATGTCAGGCATTTAAAGATGATGTTTTGAGACCAGAGGTGACCTAAAGGGCCCCATAAGATTGCATTGCTTCTCAGATTGTAAATCACTTACATGCTTCCTTATTTGTCACTAGCAAAGCTCCTTCCTGATTTTTTTTTTTTTTTTTTTTTTTTTTTTTGCAGTTCTAAAAAATGAATGTAGGACCTTGAGGATATTCGGCAAGCATTTTACCACTGAGTTACATTCCTAGCCTTCCTTCCTTATTTTTTATTCAACATTTAGGGGGATGATCCACTGTCCTACATAGACCAAAAATCTCAACTGCTCATTCTGATCACTATATTCCCAAACTTTATTTTAGAATTGTAAGCTATCTACTGTCCTGTTGTGACTTCAGGAGCAGTGTGTTTAAAAATAAACTCTCTTCTTCCCAAAACTGTCTTCATGTTTCTCACTGTTAGTATGTTTTGTTTTCTTCTAGGCATCCCTGTGAAAATATTGTGATTTTTAATGCCTAGATCCCTCATATTCTTGTATCCAATTAGTTGTTACAGTTTTCAAAGATTCATAATCACCCAATTTAACGTATAGTTATTTTAAACAAATAGCTCTTACAGTAAGTTTTAGATTTCCCCAAATATAATTCTATCCCCTCTTTCCTTTGCTTATGACTTCTTTGGAATGCTTCATGAGATTATTTTGACGATTTCATTCATCAGCAAATAAATCTTTAAGAGCTTTGTGCACACATGTGAAAAGTCAGTAGCATTTTCACCTTGATCACTTCATGTTGAATTCTTATCACAGTGTTCCATTATAAACCCCAGAATGGGAACATGCATACTAATAATGATTTATTAGAAACAGTGCCTTCAAACAGAACTTTATTTTTCTTTGTTCTCAAAATATTAATAAAAATAAAGAATTGTATTTTTGTTTCTTTCAGAACGGGTGGGATTATTCCTCCAGTAGCTCAACAACTTCACAGAGAAAATATTCAACGGATAGTACAAGAAGCCCTTTCTGCCAGTAGAATTTCTCCAAGTGAACTCTCAGCAATTGCCACTACCATCAAACCAGGACTTGCTCTCAGCTTGGGAGTAGGCTTATCCTTTAGCCTACAGCTAGTCAATCAGTTTAAAAAGCCATTCATTCCCATTCATCATATGGAGGCTCACGCACTTACCATTAGGCTGACACATAAAGTAGAATTTCCTTTTATAGTTCTTTTGATTTCTGGAGGTCACTGTCTATTGGCATTAGTGCGAGGTGTTTCTGATTTTCTGCTTCTTGGGAAGTCTTTGGACATAGCACCAGGTGACATGCTTGACAAGGTAACTAAGAATTAGCTCTCCTTCTATTATGATTCTTTCAGTTAAATAGCAATATACACACTGTTCATTTAGGTATTTCTGAATGTATTAAATTGAAAATATTTGTATTTAAAAGTGTATAAAAAGGCTGGGTGTGTTAGCAGGTTACATTGCAAATTCCAGGTAAGTATGAGCTACTTGATTGACTACACAGCAAGGCTTTGTCTCAAAAACAGCAGAGTTGTACTAACTTTAAATTTATTTTATTTTGTTTTTGAGATAAAGAATTTCATTCTGTAACCCTAATATAAATCAGGCTGCCCTCAAACTCATAGAGATGCTCCTGCCTCAGCATCCCACATGATGGGATTATAGTTGTGAGCCACTATATCTTGCAATTTTTAAATTTTTAAGCCATTCTAAATAAATGGGAAGAATGTCATAGCTATAGGTGAAAGCGCAAAGAGCCTGCAGCTACAACTATGTATTTAGTCAAACACTACATTTGACAGTGCCTTAGAAACTAACATGCCACAGAAATGTAGAATGAAGCACATAAAGGTTAAACGGAAATTAAGATGTTCAAAATTCTTTCATTAAATTGCAGAATTGGTAACACTGCAAATATTTATTTTGTTTTTGTGGTGAAGCCTCTACATACTGCCATGTGTGTGTTAAAAATGCACCTTGAACAGCTTAAATTATAGGAAGAAAGAATACAGCAGATTAGTATTTTCAAAGCTTACCATTAATTAATCATCTTCAGCATAAGAGAAAAATTTGGACATTACTGATGAGGTTATTAGAAGGATGAGATTTTTCTGATTTCCTGAAATCAGCTGTAGTTTATAACTTTCAAAGTATAGATATGTTATTCATTGAGAATTTTAAAATAACCTCTGAATTTATCATCTTTACATCTTTTGGTTTCAAAATGCATAATTTATGACTCATTAAAAAATATATTTGTTTGCTTTTGATAGGTGGCAAGAAGACTTTCTTTAATCAGACATCCAGAATGCTCTACCATGAGTGGTGGGAAGGCTATAGAACATTTGGCCAAACAAGGAAATAGATTTCATTTTGATATCAATCCACCCATGCAGAATGCTAAAAATTGTGATTTTTCTTTTACTGGACTTCAGCATATTACTGATAAAATAATAATGCACAAGGAAAAAGAGGAAGGTATATTTCTAAGTAGAAAAGTTGGGCTGATAGACGTTCATTGATGGTGCCTAAAAATTACTACTTATTTCTTCAGGTGTTGAGAAGGGGCAGATCCTGTCATCAGCTGCAGACATTGCTGCTGCAGTGCAGCATATAACAGCATGTCACCTTGCAAAAAGAACACATCGTGCTATCCTGTTTTGCAAGCAGAAAAATTTGTTATCTCAAACTAATGCAGTACTAGTAAGTTTTGTCATCTCACCTTTGAGTCATAGTACACTTGACAATATGTTACTTTCTTCCCAAGAATTTATTGAATTTGTATATTTAGGGTGAAGAGGTCCTCATGCCATATTCTGGACAATGTAGAACAATACAGACTAGAAAAGATTTATAGCCATTTTAGATATACAATGACAGCCTTATGGGACATATCTACAGCCTATGTAGCAAAAATATCCAAGGTCACATTGTCTCTTTGAGCTTTAAATACCGTTTATAAGAAATGAAATGCAATAATTGCTATTACTGTTTTTAGAAAAGTAAACTTCTACCTCTGTCTTTTAATGAAATCCCTTTAAACATGCTTAAAAGTCTCCTATTTAATGTATCTTAAATCTTACTTCGAAAATTTTAAATTAGGGAAATGTTTAAATTTTGATAATTTACAAATGTAATGTTAAATAAATGTTAAAGATAGGGGTTTCTTAAGAGTTGGGTAATTCAATGAGAAAAAATATTTAAAAGGAAAAAAATGTAGCTTAAAATATTGATATACTCGGATTAGAGTTATATTGCAGAGACATTTAGGATGCTGGTTGAATAAATTTTACAGAAATGCTCGCAATGAATATATGCTGATATTAAAATTGTCATTACTAGCTCCAAGTTCTTACTATATAAAGATATTACTCCTTATGAAACCCAAAATGTAATCCTTTCATATTGTCTAAAGTTGGTTATTTTCCCCATGTTTAGATGGGTGTATAGCCTTATGTGATAGTTGTTAATATTGGTCTTTTATTTTTAGGTTGTATCTGGCGGTGTTGCAAGTAACTTGTATATCCGAAGAGCCCTAGAAATTGTAGCAAATGCAACACAATGCACTTTGCTATGTCCTCCTCCCAGACTGTGCACTGATAATGGCGTTATGATTGCATGGTAAGCCACAACATATATGCCCTTTATCTATAATCTTGTAAATAGTCACTAACTTCATGCTAAATTTTCTTCCTTTAAGTCTCAAGGCTATTGATTCTATTTCATTACTTTTTCGTTAGGAATGGTATTGAAAGATTACGTGCTGACTTGGGCATTTTACATGATGTAGAAGGCATCCGTTATGAACCAAAGTATGTAATATCATTTATCTTCTTTATAGAAGTTACATTTTAGAAGAGAAAGCCTGGAGTACGTTCTTATGTATGAAGCTTTCATTGACATCCTGGTGGTATTTGAAGGGAAAATATTGGTTTACATGAACCTAGTTGAGAAATAATTGATAAATAAGAAATAGTTTTCTGCAGAATCAAATTACAAAAATTTTGATAAGTCATATGAATTAAAAATAGGTCATGGATAAAAGTGATACATTGAACCATTGAATGTCTAGAATATCTAAGGACCAGCTAGTGTGCTAGAAAACTTAAGGAAACATAAAGAGTGCATTCAGGTATGAGACTTGAGTTGTGGTTATATTACAGGAATAGCTGGGAAGCAACCAAAGGCAGCTCTTACTATAAGCCTTCTTCCCCTCTCAAACCAAAGTTCCAGTAGCATGAGTTTTTAATTTGTTATCAAGTTCTGTTTAAGGTAATCCTGGAACAATACAGGATAATTATATGTCATGATTTGATATAATTATATTTTGAAAATTGTTTTCTTTGATAATTGTGTGTCATGATTTAACAACTGTATTTTGAAAATTGTCTCATTTGATAATTATGTGTAATGATTTGACATAACTCTATTTTGAAAATTGTCTCATTTGATAGTTTAGAACTTCTCATACTGGACAGTCATGCTACAGGAATCACAGACTGTTCATGATGATTATGAGTGAACAGAATTGAGTTACTAGTGTCTGAAAGAATCACTTAAGTTACGCAGAGCCTAACTTTAGATGATATCATTTGTGCCCTCTTGTGGAAGTTTTTGGAACTGGAGATGATGGCTTCATCCAGGCTAGCATCCGATCACAGTCTTAGCTTTACCAGTATCATAATAAAGCAGAAATCTGAGGTTACAAGTATTTACTAAGAGTAGAAAATTGACATTTCTAATGAGTGAAACAGTCTTCATTATCCTGGTTTGTGTACGTGTAGGAACTGTCACCGCCTAAGATGATTCTACATTACTGTTCTCAGAACTCTTAGCAAATAATGTATAGAAGTCATGATGGGTCATGAAGCAAGTATTTGAAGTAATGGGACCTCTCTGATTTTAATACAGATGTTCTCTTGGAATAGATATATCCAAAGAAGTTGCAGAGGCTGCCATAAAAGTACCACGATTAAAAATGAAGATTTGATTTTTCACTTTTTAAAAGTCTCTAAAGGCATTGCTTCTGGACCTTTTGGCTAAGATCAAGTGTAAAAGTGTCTAAAGGTAGTATTGAGCATTAAAACTAAATATTCTATTTTTGTGTTTCAAATTATATAAATATGTTCATTAGTCATTAAGACTTTTGTTGTACATATGTGTGTTTGTACATGTTTGTGGAGGGTGCACATGTGTGCCAGTATGCATGGAGGCAAGAGGACAACCTCAGGTGTCATACTCAGCAATGCTGTTGACCTCCTTTGAGACAAGGCTTCCCAGTGGCTTGGAGCTTCACTAATTAAATGAGATTAGATGAGTCAATGAGCCCTGAGGAGCCTCCCGTCTCTGTCTCCCAGCACTGAGACTACAGACTTGCACCACCATGCATGGCTTTTTTACATGAGTTGTGGGGATCCAACTGAGGACCTCACACTTGCATGGTAAGCACTTTACCTTCTCACCTATCACCCTTGGCCCAAGACTCTTTGTTTTTCCTTTTCGTATGTCTCTTCTTCCAAGAGAGAGTAATTAGGTGTTATAGTTTTGCAAAGGAGAATAGCTTTTCTTTTGCCTTATCAAAAACCAAAGTGAAACCAAAGGGTAAAGGATGTACTGATGCTGGCTGCTTAAAAAAAAAAAGTCCTTGGAAGAAATGTAATTTTGTTGATTCCTGGGCCCTCATCACGCATCCTAGATCTCATTCACCCTTTCTTTAATCAGAATAATAGAAACTGTCTGTTTTCTTCTCCTGAAACTGCACCTGACTTCTTTAATTAAAGGGTTGCCAGGTCAGAGAATTCTAAGTCAAGACATACTTGACCAACAGAATGTGTATTATTAGTTATAAAAATAAGTCATTAACAGGGCAAGAGACTTGGTTCAGTGGTTAAGAATGCTTGCTGTTTCTTTAGGGGACCTGGGTTCAATTCCCAGCACCTACACGGTGGCTAAGAACCATTCATAACCCCAGTTTCAAGGGATCTGCACCCTCTTCTGGCCTTGGCCAAGCATTGCACACACATGGTATACTTACATGCAGGCAAAATACTCATCCATGTAAAATAACAAATTTTTAAAGTTATTGTCATGTCTAGAATAAGACTAGATGTTTTTAAAAATCAACCTAATTGGACCACATATGTTCACATGTTATTTTAGAAGTTGTAATTACCTAGATGAAAATAAATGAGATGAAAAAGTTTTTTTTTTCTTTTAGATAATTTTCTTTGAATCTGAAACTTTGTACTGAAAATATCATAAGTTTCATTATATTTTTCCTTCCTAAAGTAACTATTTATACTATTTTTGACTATTAAGAACAATGCTACTCACTATTTAATGACCTTTGAGTTTGCTAGGAAAGGTTTGTATTCTATCCCCTGTACTGAACTGAATTACTAGCTAGCTTTGTTAGCTTTTGCCAGTAGCCTGCTTTATCGAGAAACTGGAAGTTAAGGATAAAAATTTAGCATGGAAAAAAAAACAAAACTTCTTTTGAAACTGTGTAGCAGACTGGCCTTCAAGACCTTGTGCTCCTCCCGTTTCAACATTCCAACTGGTGAGATTACAGGCATGCACCACATTTTTGGCTAGAATGGAAACATTTCTTATTTTAATCCTGCTTTAAAGTGACTTTCTTCCCAGAAAGTTCCATAAGTAAATCCTTTGCTTAAATTATGATCATTTATTTTCTCCTAGAAATAGCAAATTGTAAGTAAGGGGCTATGTCGAAACAGCCAAAGCTTGCAATAGTTTTGCATTCTTTGATGTTAAATTGCAGTATATGTATGCAGGACTGATAAAGAAACAACAGGTAAAAGCAAGAACTAGTTTGTCAATTCATGTTTTACATATTCATTTTGCATATATGATTCTAAATTGATAGAGTAATATTATTTTCCTGTGACTACTGTTATCAGAGTACATATAAATTATGGAAGGAAAAATTTCCTAAGTTATATTTTCAATATACTCATAATCTATTTTTTGACATTTTCAAAAGTTAAAAGTTGTTCCAGGTGCTGTAATCACGCATGTATATAAAAATTAGTTGATGGTACAAATAAAAGTAGTATAAAGAAAATGAGCAAATTCTGGAAAGCTTCCATATCTTTAATCCTTTGAGTACTTGGTCATGAAGAAAGTAAAGAGAAGGGAGAGAAAGAAGGGTAGGATCAGGGAGAAACACTGAACTGTCAGGCAAACAAATGCCAGAGTTACCTTACGGTACAGCTAAGGGTAGGCAGTTCATTGAAACCATGTGTTTTTTGTTTCTTTCTGTTTTTATATTCTCTTTTTGAGACAGATCTCCCTCTATGGCCCAGGATGCCCTGATAGCTCCCTGTATCATTCATACTGGTCTTGAACTCTTAGTAACCTTCTATTAGAACCTCCCAAGTGCTGAATGACAAATATGATCCTCTGTGCCTGATTAAACTATATGACTTGATGAGTCTTTTCTCATATATATTTTTTTAATGAAAAAAGAAACAGTAATAAAAATAATCTTTAAATTTGTGGTTTTTACAACTTTGAAACAAGTTGTAGGGATGGTAGAATGGTTGTCTAAGATACTCAGGAAATACCTATTGATTGAATATAAAGAATCCCATACAGACTTAGGATATCTTGAGCCTTCCTGAAACTACTTACACAGGTCAAACGTGCTTTCTAAAGCTTTCTGTTTTATAGCTAAGGAGCTTAATAATAACATGAAGTCTTATTCTTAATGATGAAGAATAGATGACAATTTCTTACCATTTGATCGACCTCTTTCTAGTATTAGATTATTTCTTCCCTATATTTTCTGTATTATTGTCCGTCAGAAATAACTCAGACTAACTGATATAATTTACAATTTAAATATTTAAGAGGTCTTTTATGTTGCAGTTTTACAGTAAAAGTCCTACGTGTGCTTCTATCTTTATGACCATTATTATAGTGTCAGGCATGTTAGATAAGTAAGAATACATATATATATATATATATATATATATATATATATATATATATATTCAGTGCTTACTGCAGTCCAGGTAGAGGTGAATTAGAGCAAGGCCTTCAGAGTATATGGAAGCAGTTAAACAGAGTAATAGAGAAAAGGTATAGATGGTTAAAAACAGAGTGAAGCCTGTTTGCATTTATCACATTTATCACCTGTAAAATAAAAGACATGCACCAGAACTTGCATCTATTAATACATAGGTTGTTTTCTGTTTGTTTGTTTTTATGTGTATGAGTGTATTGCCTGCATGTGTATAAGTGCACCCATATTGTTCAGTGCCCACAGAGGTCAGAAGAGGGTGCTAGATTCCCCTGGAACTGGAGTTGTTAGGCACCATGTGGGTGCTCGGAACCAAACCCAAGTCTTTTGCAAGTACAGCCATGCTCTTAACTGCTGAGCCATCTCTCCAGCCCCAATACAGGGTTTTGAGCAAATGCATCATACAGTTCTCAGCCAAAGGAATATCCTTTTCAGCTGCAAACTAAAGATACTTTCTGTACATAATGGAAAAAGTCAGCTCTGGCAGCCACACTTTTTAACCATACTGCCTGATGGGGAGTGATTTCAGATTGTTTTTTGTCTTTTAATTTTTATTTTATGAATATATCGCCTACATGCCTGTGAGTACGCTCATATCGTGCAGTGCCCACAAAGGTCAAAGCGGTTGTTGGATCCCCTGGAACTGGAGTAATAACAGTTGTTAGCCACCATGTGAGTGCTCGGATTCGAACCTGAGTCTTCTGCATGAGCAGTCAGTACTCTTAACCACTGAGCCATCTCTCCAGCCCCCCTCAGATTGTTTTTTAAATATTTATTTTTATTTTATGTGTATGAGTGTTCTCCCTGAATATATGTAAATGTTCCCATGTTGTATAATGTTCACAAAGGCCAGAGGAGGATGTCATATCCCCTGGAACTGGAGTTATGGATGACTGGTAGCCACCATGTAGGTGGCTGGAAACCAAACCCTGGCCAGTGCTCTTAACCACTAAGCCATCACGTTACTCTAGCCCTTCAGATGTTATTTTTTAAAGTAAAATAGATGTTACGTATTTCAGTTTTCAGAAGTTTCACACATTTGTGATATTTATCATTAAGCATCTTAAGTATTGTAATAATTGTTAACTTACGGGCTACTTTTTAATTAGACTTCTTTAACTCAGCATACCAATAATGTTTCTCTTGATATATATATTATACATTATATATAATATAGACATATAGATAATTATTTGTATATCTATATAGCTATCTAAAATTCTATATATTACATATATATATTAGTTATTGTACTTATATCAGTTGATAAATCTAATAGGTCTAAGTGCAGGCATTCTATTACAGAAATTCTACTTATTTTTTGAAATTATAATTACTCAGACATTGTTAAATTCCATGTAAAATGCTGGGAAGAAAATCTGTTTAGTATCCATTTAAAGAACTTCCATTCAAATCACAAAAATTGCTTTTAGTGTATTTCATTGTAATAAACAATATATTTTTTAAAAATGACTACTCAAGAATCATTTCATATTAAAGTGCTTTTATTCTTAGCACTCTGCAGGGTCAGGGTTGGCTTTCTGTTCACGTTTCTCAAGTGTGTTCAAACACACTATTCTTGGTCTTGATACATTTATAATGTCCGATGAGACTCCAGATGAAAAAGAGAAAATGTTATGGGACACATTGGTCTTTTTTGCTGTTTTGAAAAGGCCCATGAAGTTGGTCACAGGAGGTATTAAAGTCAGAGAATCTTTTGGTTGAATTTTAGGTCTTGCTTTTCTTCGGTGCTCTTTCCCTAAAAATTTGAAGGCCACAATTGAATGCCTCTTAAGTCAAGGGTACTACATATAGTCTGATTACTTCTTATTTTCTTTTCTAGCTAAAACATAAAAATAGGTCAAAATAGGCCCCAAGATTTTCAAATGTCAGAAACAAAAACTGTGAGAACCAAAATGTGCTTTGCCAGCTTTACACTGTGCCAACTTGGCACTGGTAAAAACAAGTGCCAACTACTTTAAAACATCATAGTTTAATAACAGAAGAAAGTAGTAAAATGTTAGTTTTATCAAAGTGACACACTGACACAATAAAATTAATTCTATCAGAAGTTTTTTACGTTATTCTTTTAGTCATGTTTTAACAAACCTTGTTTAGAAACTGTTAGAAAAGTATAGAATAAGAAAACCTACTGACTTTTGTGTAAGTTACTCTCAAATTGAGAAAGCTACAGAAGAAAACATACTCAGAAAGATAGCCTTCACTCATGCAAACTTCCCACAGATATTATTATTCCCTGAATAAATAAAGTTCTTTTTTTCTTTTGTTAAAATTTATTTTTACTTTATTTATGTATATGCTTGTGTGTCTGTATGAACATATGCTGTGTATATAGCCTGCAGAAGCCAGAAAAGGACATTTAACCCCTGGAGCTGGAGTTACAGACAGTTTGAACTGGGAACTGAACAGAGGTCTTCTTTAAGAATAGCAAATGCTCTTAACCATTGAGCTATCTCTCCAGCCCCCTTTTCTCTTTTTACTTTGCATTTGTATTCTCTTTGGTTTCTGACTTACAGATGGTTGTATCCTAGATTTTGACTATAGGAAAATATACCAACTAAAACTCACTTTGACCTTTTTCTAACCTTAGGATGTAAACATATGCATGGAAATAGTATTTATTCATGTTGATTTCCTATTAAGTGTCTAATAGTGTGGGTGCTGGAGCAATGGCTAACTGATTAAAAGCAGGTACTGCTCTCGCAGAGGACCTGAATTGGGTTCCCAGTACCCACATAGGACAGTTCAGAACCACATGTCACTTCAGCTCCCGGGGCATCTGGTGCCTCTGCAAATACACATACACATATACATAGTTTTCAATAATTTGAAAATAAGTCTTAAGGAGCTGGAGAGTTGGCTTAGTGGTTAAGAGCACTGACTGCTCTTTCAGAGAAGCCAGCACCCAAATGATGGCTAACAGTCATTCATAACTCCAGTTCCAGGGAAATTCAATGCTCTCTTCTGACCTCCACAAGCTTGCATGGCATGGTTGCACTTACATATATGCAGACAATATACTCATACACATAAAAATAAAATATTTTTAAAATAAACGAATCTTAAATGTTTAATAACAAGAAATGAATAATATTGTATGATCTAGACTCTGATTTCTTCAGACTTAGGCCATCAACTACCAACTGAGTCAAAACTGTAAACTTATTGGGGGGGAAAAAATGTCATCGCCAAGATTTTTTAGATAAATTTCGCTTGAAACAGAACAATAGCAAGATCATTAAGTTGTACTTACACATGTAAATAATGACTTATTTCTATGCTTGACTTGAAAAAAGCAAAGAAAGATTTTTTTACAAAAAATAATTCGTTATTTGTTTATTGTGTGGGTGAATATGAGTGCGTGGTGGAAATGTGTCATAGCACATGTGTGGAGGTCAAGGGACAGTTTGCAAAAATTGATTCTCCTTCCATCGTGTGGGTTCTAGGGATCATACTCAGCTCATTAGAGTGGGTGGCAAGTGTCTTTGTCCACTGAGCCATCTTGCAGAAAGATCTTTGGCAACTGATGTTAGTAGAGAAGTTTTTAAATGATGAATAGGCTTATAAAGAGAATGTATCTTAGATATATAAAACTAAAAAACTTAAGTTTACAGGTAAGTGTTCTGGAGAATTGTCTCCACATTTTGGGTTTTTTAGAGATGGGACAGAATCATAAAGTGCTAGAGGTAGAAGAAATTAAAAAATAAAACTTAATTACCTTTTTTAAAGACAGGATTTACAGATGGTCCTCCATTCTTCTCCAGGCTAAAAGAAAAAAAAATTGTTCAAATAATAAAGTAAGCAAAGACTTATTACACCTAGAACAACATGCAGAAATACATAAAGATTTCAGGTACCATGCTAAGTACCTAGCAGCCTGCTAGGCTTATATGAAGTGTCTGTGGTTCTATAACTGTTTTATATCCAGTCACTTGTTTACCCACTTCAGATTTTAAGCATAAATAGATTTAAAATGAAACATTAATTCTTTTTGAAGTGGAAGGAAGATAAGACACCCCCTGGGTTTTAAAGAAAACAATTGAATAAGGAGCACATTCTCCATTTTCCAGAGTTGTAGAGATGACTACAAAATACTAGTTATTTGTACTAAATTAAATGTGTACTAAATTAAATTTCTTCAGTGCTCTTATCCTAAAAATTAGAGGGCCACAATTAGATGCCTCTTTTTTTAACATTGTCAATTATCGCAATTACAATTTAAATTCTCTGTTTTAGGCAGTCACTTTTAGACTTTCAGTTTTTCAAAGGATTCTAAAGATATATTCATCTTTCTCCAGGCTTAAAATTGATTTACATAACCATAAAGATATACTATTGGGTTTTATTCTTTTCTTGTATCATATAGATAATAATATATCTTGAGTAAGTCTTCTCTTATATATGATTTATCATGCTACATGAAGAGACTCATAATCTAGCTTTAGCTATAGAAGCAAATGAAACTGTCTACAGTAATATTTTTCTCTTTCTGACTTTAGACTTAAGTTATGATGAGACTACATTAGTGCAAAATTCTCTGAGCAAAATGTTTGACAAACCACTGATTTTATTTCCAGCCTAAGAGTTTGGCCTAGTTTTATGTCAAAAGCCTAGAAGACCCATTTGCAGTGAAGATCATGTTGGCTATTCTGTTTGGTTTGGAGCTCTTCAAATGAACCTCCTCAAGATTTAAAACAATTAAAACCTAATCCTATTTTTCTTGCGCATTGATCTGTTTTCACACAGGAAGAATAAAGGTACCAACTTTTACATAGCCCAGATAATCAGAGAAGTGTGTCAAGGTTTCACATACCTCGAGTTTTTATTTTTTTCTTAATAAAGTAATGCACTTAAAGTAAGGGAAGATATCTGATACTTAATACTGAGCTTCAAATAGAAACCTGCTGTCATTGCTATTACTTGATGAAGAGACTATGACAAAAAAAAGTAAAGAAGACCCTTAGCTTTCAAAAAATATAAATAGACATTGGGAATGGACATTGATTTAAAGCTGAGTTTTGACTTACAGAGGATATATGCATGTCAAGGATAATTCAATGTGGTGGACCATCCTTAAACTTTCATAAAACCTTTACTAATAATTCTACTACTGCAATTTCATACAAAGGCACAATACCTTAAAGAAGGAAGTCCCACACTTTCTTGCATTTGAAATTCCTTTAAAAATGCGGGGTTAATACTTGCATCTCTGCTGATGTTATCTGTTATGCGTCGGAACTGATGAGGTTTATTCCTACATTCAGTCAGCAGGATGCGGAAAGCATATGCATTGTAACTTAGGTAGCCGAGAGCACAGGAACAAGCTGCACGAACCTAAAAATAAAGAGCAAAGAAGAAACTTTCTACATTTTTCTTCCAACACTTTATTATGACAAATATAGATGACATGAAAAACTTTGCTATTTTGACCATCTTTAAGTATACAATTCACTAGAACTAAATATACACTTTTTGAACATTATTTAGAATTTCAATATCAGTATTCAGCTTGAACTTTGATAAATGTATGGCTTGAATGTATGTTTGCCTATGTGGTAGTGTATGCAGAAGTTGTCTGTTTCAAAATAGGCTTATCACAATTTTATAAGAAGAAACTTCTTAGAATAAAATAAATATCATAAATATGAAGCAGGCTGTGAAAGAGTATCAGAGGGTTGGTTATTAGCTTTTATGTTGGCATCTGACTGTTCTATCCACTTTGAACCTGTGAATCTCTTTTCCATGTGTGATTCCTTCAGCTTGCTGGAAATGTGCCTGCCTCAGATATGTTGAATTAGGAACTCTGGGGATGGGGCCCAGTAATCTATGGCATAACAGGCCCTTAAAGTCATTCTGATATATGCAGAGCTGGAGAAATACTGCATTAGGCCTTAATGGATGAAAGTAAAGAAATACCCAAAAGCTAACCATTGCTAATATTAGCACTAGCTCAGTCTTCAGCTAAGTAACTAAGATAAGGACATGTGTCTAAGCATAGGACAAGCAGAGACTTAAAGAAAGGTTAAGAAAGCTTTGAATGAAGAGAATGTACATGTTCTACTGCAAAGAAGAGCTTCTCTGATGAGAGCTGAAAGACTGACTAATCTTTGGACATAAAGATAAAAACTTGGGGGCGCAATTATTACTGTGTCCACTTACAGAAGAATAACATTCCTTTAGAAATGTTGGTTCTAGAATAAAAATTACTATTTTTTATTCAGCTCTGGTTTTATATTTTAATTCAGAAACAAAATTGGCTAGCTATTAGTTTCTAAATCTTTGTTTTATACTGCTTTTATGGTTAAAATCTTATTTAAGTCTTGGAGTTAAAACAATATGTGCTTTTTGTGAGAATCAGAATTGTGGATGTCAGATATGACTAATACTAGAGAGTTCATCTATTTTTTGCGTTATTATCATCTTACCATATTATATTGAGTTATTACCATATTATATAATGCAGTTAACCTGAGGAAAACTATGGCATTGTGTGAGAGAGGCAACTTTTATTATTTGTATCATATTAAATTTTATAATTAGCTTTCTGCTTTTACCTCTTCTCTTGCTGAATACAAGTGGTAGCAGAGCTGTTGGATTGTCCCTAGTGTGAGAAAAGCTTCTGGAATACCAGCTCTTGAATGAGCCAGGCTGGCAATGAGATTACCTAGAAATCATACAAAGAAGAGTTCTTGTGTCAGTTAAAGCCAATGAACTGATACACTGCCTTTTGTTCACTTGTACATAGTATTTTAAAGGCTTCGAGTTATAAGACTTCTCTATTAGTAAAGTATTTTTTAAAAGATGAGAAGTGAGACACAGATGGAGATGGTAGAGAAGCCCAAATGGAGGAGAACTTAAAAAGTAGGTGTGGGAATAAATGAGTGAATGTATATATGTATATATTGTTAGGTAGCTAATTGCTCTACCGTAGAAATGTATTTTTGGAGTATATCTGCTTAGAAAGTAAGAATAGGAATCATGCAAGTGAAATGTTCTCATGGAAACTAGGAAAAATCATGGATGAGCTCAAAACAAGTGACATCTGGGGATACAAACCAGACTCAGTAGGTCATAACATATATGACAGAATGCATGAAATATGGTGGGAGGCTATGAGAGAAGGTGCAGATGGGAGCATTCTAAATATGATTAAGATGTATGAGATTCATAAAAATTCAATAAAAATATATATTATGAAAAATAGTAAACATACTTCCATCAAATATATTCTATATATGAAATATACATTTCATTTCATATATTCCCTTATTAGCAAATACCTAGAAGCAGTTCATGTATTTTGCAGGTAGTCACTATCATTCTGAGACTGTTTTATGTTGTTTAGAGTATTAGTTCAGTTAAATATAATTTATCACCTATTGTATGTAAACAGAATGGATGTTTGAAAAAGATATTGTTACATGGTTAACAAGAAAGCTATTGGGCCATTTTTCTCAGCTGTGTTATAGTTCAACATAATGAACTCTATATAGTAATAGAGGATACACAGCCTGTCTAAAGAAAAACAAGGCATATCAACATAAATCTGCCACTACTATAAATCAGAGCATAAGTTTTCTCTTGGTGGTTCATAATTGAATTCTTTTTTTATATTCTGGAAAAACAGAGACATGAAATAATAATTAGGAAAGCCAAAAGGCTTTGTTCAGAGTCACTACATTCCTGCTCCAGGTGTAGAGTGGAAGCCTGTTATCCATTATGTATTTTCATATAGAGTAACTTGAAACTGCAACAGGGTATTGGGTTTTACTGATTATTGTTAAGATTCCAACCTAAAAGATTTTTATGACTGTCTTGGACATTAAGCATATTTCTTTATGTAGCTTATTACCGTTGGTTTTAGCTATGCCTTACCTGTCAAGACAATAGTAGGAATGTGAACTGAATACAGACTGTCAACTAGAATAGTGACACCTCTTGCAGACAAAGTAATATGGTCCACATCTATAATGACTTTAGATAATACGACAATCTAAGACAGAAAACGCATAGAATCATTGAACATTTGCTACTAAGCTTCTCTTAATTAAACACTATGGTTTATGGAGTATTTTAAGAGGTAAATGGAATATTTGGTGGGATTCAACCAAAAATGAGTGATGGAATGGAAGATTATACATTCTCCTTGAATGTATAATAGGCTACATTATTCTCATAAGGTTTTCAGCTTTTGCACTTTGAATTGTGATAGAAATACTTCACAAGGTTGTAGGATAGAAAAGCTATGAAGAATAAGTATAAGACTAAGAAGACTAAGCTGTTATAGAGTAGGAGAATCAGCATGATCCGCTGACAGTTTGCAATTAGAAGACTTGTCTGTTTCCTTAAAATATTAGGTGATTACAATAGTGATTCCTGCCTATCAACCTCACAGATGTTGTGGGCATCTGATAAGGTATAAAAGGAAAAGTGTCTTGTAACTTGAAGATTTCTATAAAGAAATTCTAATAGTAGACTTTCCATGAGGTAGAGAGGCCAATGTACAAAACACTAAATTTCAAAAATCAAGCTGTATGTGGCAGTGCATGCCTTTAATCCCAGCACTCTGGAGTCAGAGATAAGTGGACCTCAGAGTTTGAGTCCAACCTAGTCTACATGGTAAGTTCCAGGTAAGCCAAGGCTACGTGATGACATTCTGTCTCAAAAATATTTTTTTCACAAATTAATAATTGTTTTAGGGATTCTCAATTTATAAGTTTTCACCAAAATTTCATTCTTATCTAATTTATACCTGAAATGCTGCCATTGCCTTTTCGGTTTCAATTTTTGATTGAAGAAAAGGCTCAAAAATAGATAAAGTTATCATTCCAGTTTCTAATATTAAATATTGTTGAAAACGGTTATTGAAGGCAAAAAGTGTTAATGCATAGCCTGCTCTTAAGCGAATGTCCTAGAAATAGGAGAAACATGAATTATTTTTGTTTACTACATTTATCACGTTACTAGGTTTTGAATTATTACTCACTAAATGTATTTCATTCTTATAAGTTAGAGAGAAATATGACATGATTGGGGAAACAGCAGAGAGTTACCCAGGAATGTTACTGAACAGATAAAATTGAAAGAGAATTAAAGTTCTGGTGGCAGGAAGAAAATATTTTAAATTTCCAAAGAAAATGGCAGATTAGTGCTATGGTTTGGGCATGAAGCATTGCTCTAAAAGGCTTATGTGTTGGAGGCTTTGCATCAGCTGTTTGCACTATTTTAGGAGGCTCTGGCAACTTTAGATGATGGGATCTACTGGGGAAGTATTTAACCCCGGGAAGGTCATTGGGAGTATCTCATCTCTTCTTCCTGTCTCACCCTACCATTAAGTGAACAGCTTCTCCTTTGCTTCAGCCTCCTACCACAATGTTCTGCCCAAGTGCAAGGGGCCAGAAGACCATGGAGTAAACCCTCTAAAACAATGAGCTGCCAACATTCCTTCCTTCAGTTTCTGACAGGTAACTAATGCCTATTAATTCATATACAAATGAGTAAGCGGTAAGAGGGAGCAGTAATTTCATTAGCCTTCAACTTCAACATATTTTTATTTTCATTTCAAGATTTCAAAGTAGACCTGTTGAATCAAAACTTCCTTGTAGGCAGACACAGCAGTGGATACCTAATCCCAGGAAGGCAGAGGCATCATGCATTTAAGACCAGCTTCAGCTATATAGATTCCATCTCAAAACAAAAACAAGGGCTAGAGAAGTGAGTTAAGAACACTTCCTGCTCTTCCAGAGGACCATCTTCAGTTCCCAGTACCCACATAAGGCAGTTCACAATCACCAGGAACTCCAGCTCCAGAGTACCTGGCTTCTTCTTCTCATCACTTCAGGCACCCATTCCCCTGTAGCATGCACACACATAGAAACATACACACACATAAATGAAAGTAAAACAAAACCCTTCCCTTGTAGTATTGTATATATTGCATTTTGTACGTTGTAATTTTCTATACCATCTCTTTCAATAAATTCACCTGTAAAATTCAACTTTACCATATTATAAGGAATGGGAGAAAAATTATTTCTTTTTAAGAACCACATTTTAACAGTTTTAGACTGAGCAAATAGCAAGAGGACAACTAAGCTGTATACATATGGTAGGTCTTCCAGAAATACCCAAAAGATAGAATATTATCACTAAATCTCTTTTAATTTCAAAATAATTTAATTTTAATATTTCAAGTCACCTGTAAGGTACATAATGTAGAAAGGATTCATTAGTTTTAATGAATTTTCTTCCAATATTAATGATATAAAATGTTGTACATAATACTGACATATTTAAGGTACAATTATATAATGCCTGATACTTGATTTTAAAACTATATAAGGAAAGTATGTATATATATATATATATATATATATATATATATATATGAAATAATTTTGCTGAAGCTAGGTCTTGGAATATTTAAGTTTGTTATGCTACTTTCTCTTTCTATGTATGTTTGATTTTTTTTTTTCGAGGTAGAGTTTTCTTTTTCCGATGTAGGCCTCTCTGGCCTGCAACTCACAGAGATCCATCTGCCTCTGCGTCCCAAGTACTCGGATTAAAGGTATATGTGAACTACCTTGCCCAGCTAAATTTTTTTATTTTACAATAAGATATACACATACAAAGTGGTCACTTGGCTGTATGCAAGAATGAAGGATATTAGACAGAGTCAAAGCAATAAGAACTAAGTTTTAGTTATGAAGAGATGCTGGATTAACTGACAGCAAAATAGAATCGGCCCAATAGGACAGAATGGCAATGAAAAGCCAACAGGACGTGCCTGTGAATTCATGTCAGGTAAGCACCAAGAGAAATTCCCCTGGAACTGACCCATTTCTACTACTTTTCCATAAAGGTAGTGTTCTTGCATTATCTGAAACTCTAGTAAACAGGTTAGTTTATACAGTGTTCAGCTAGTTAGTTATGTATCAAAATGAGTCCCACAGCTTGACTACTTCCAAGCACTATCAGATTTAGGACAAGAGCAATACAAAAATTAATCCTTGAGGAAGGACATATTTTGCCATGCTTTTTTCCTGAACATCAGCTTTCTTAAAACCCTTTATGTCATAGACCTGTCCACTCACACCTAACTGTCAAGGATGCCCCCTTGAACTAAGAATCATAGTAGTTCTGTACTTTCTCTCTAGCTGTAAACACTAATGTGACCCTGTGTTAGGCTGCTGCAGTAACAATGTTTGTGAGATAAGAAAGGGAAGAGGGGCTCAAGAGACGGCTCAGTGTTAAGAGCATTTGCGTTCTTGCGGAGGACCCAGCCTCAGTTCCCATCACCCACAGGGTGGCTAACAATCATCAGTAACTTCAGTTCCAGAGGAATCCAATGCCCTCTTCTGACCTCTGCAGGCATTGCACAACACAGGTGCACTTATATACTGCAGGTAATACACTCACACACATAGAATAAAAATTATAAAAAGAGGGAAGATTTATTTTGGCTCATAGATCCAGGAGTTTCATTCTTCAGTGGTTTGGCCCATTTCTTCCTTATGGGCCATGATAGTGGGCATTTCACCATGGTGGAAGCAAGATGAAGAGAAAAATATGATATAGAAGAAACATTGGAAGGGCCTGAAGTGCCAGTATCACCTTCACTGGCACATCTGTAATAATCTGCTTCCTTAACATTTCCATCACTTCACAGTGGTGTTGCCATCTAGGACCATCATGAGCCATCCAGGGATATTCTAGATCCAAATGGTAGCAACCCCTACAGGCCAGGTCATTTGAAACAAATTTAATACAATGTATAGGGCACTGTAAAAGAGTTTCCAGTCACCATTGTGATGATTCTTATAATTTAAAATTTTGAGATAGACCAGCTAAATCCGTAGGCTTATCCTTGACTCTTACAGTTTACCAGAATTCTCTGTCTACAGAGAACTAATATACAAAGATGTGTCTATTAAGAACCAGATATAGGGTCCAGAAAGCAAAGCAGTTAGTAACCAGCTGAGAAGGATGGAAGGAAAATGCTTGAGAGTGGCTATGTAGCAGAAGAAAAGGACGAAGGGCATAAATGAGGAAAAAGACAATGAAAGGAAAATACTAATGAGGAGCACTGGGAGGCTGGGGCTGCTCAGAAAGTCAGACTCTCTGTCTCACTAGCGAGGAGCAGTGAAGGGAAGGGGACTCTCTGTCTCATTATTTGTTCTTAGCACTTCTGTCTTTTAGTGTACCACAGAAAATTTTTACATTTTAAAAAAATAATATGACTTTCAACCAAGACCTTTCTATGTTCCCCTAAAACTTCATAGAACTGGAAGACATCGTTGGCTACTTCTGTAATTGCAGAATACACTACAGCAGCTTCTGGTTGTCTGGGACAGTATTCTTCAAAGTGATGGCAGTGAGAGAAGAGAAACCCAAGAACAAGCAGTTAAAAGGAATAATTCTACCTTCTACTTGAATATTCACTAATAGATATCAAGAGAGTGATTTTTAAAAATCACCATTGGGCAAAGGTCACTTTGTTGTTGCATGAATGCATGCTAAAATCAGTGAGCAAAACTGGGGATGCAAAGCAGAGTGTTTGCATAGACTTTGTCTCGCCTTAAGATACTTGCAAATTTCAAAAGGAAAACAGCAAATTTGTGGTGAAGTTATGTGGCAGATACCACTTTAATTAAGTGAAATTAGCATTGCCAATAATGAGACCTATCTACATCATAGAACCTTAAATGTGAGGCAGTGAGAAGCTGAGGAACTTCCACATCACTGTGATGTTCTTGTCAAAATATATAATGTGAGAAAACATAAGAGTTAAACTGGGGACCATCTATAAAACTACTATCAATAATGCCAAAATCATCAAAGATGCAAGATGACTAAGCTTGCACAAATGAGATGTGACAACAGGTGTGATGGGAAGTAAATCTGAAAATTGATAGTATTCTGTCAGTGTCAAGGTTCTGACTGACATCTGGAAAACTGGACGGGACATGGAGAGTGTGGAATATGCAGCACAATATCCTGAATTTTACAAAAGTTTTTGGAATTTTTAAATTATTTTACAGACAATTTCTGTGGTTCTAAGTGACTGAACCTAGGGCCTTGTGCATGCTAAGAAAGTATTCTACCTCTGGGCTACATCTCTTAGCACTCATTTTACATTTTATTTGAGAATCAAGTTAAGTTGCCCAATCTAGCCTGGAATTCCCTTTATAGCCTTTCTTGAACTGCAGTCCTTCTGCCTTCACCTCCCAAGTATTTTCAAAACGTTTGAAGTTTTTGTTGTTGTTTTAAGAAAAATCATCTTGGGGCTGGAGAGATGGCTCAGCAGTTAAGAGCACTGGTTGCTCTTGCAGAGGACCTGGGTTCAGTTCCCAGTACTCATATAGCCAACAGCCATCTATATAATTCCAGTTCCAAGGGATTTGATGCCTTTTTCTGGTCTTGTGGCATTGTACACACACATGCAAGCAAAACACTCATACAATCAAATAAAAATAAATCAATCAAAAATTAAATCAGCTCAATATAAGAGAAAGCATAATACTAGTTTTTCTACTAAATAGTTACAGTATTAAATTGACTTCTAATGACTTATTGTTCTACCCATAGATTAATTTATCTCTCAACTCTCAATAGAGAAGTTTCCTTATGCAGAAGATGGTGACTAACACAGAAACTTACAACTGGCCAATGTGCAGAGAACAAGAGGCTGCAGAGTGCTTATCCCTGAATAGGACACATAAATCAAACTGCCTCCCAACGCTCAGGGATTATTGCAGAAGAGGAGGTTGAAAGATCGTAAGAGCCAGAGGTGGTTGATGACCATAAGGAAATAGTTTTCCAGACAATTAGTCCATTATACATATGAATTCACAGCAATGGTCACAGCATGCACAAGTCTGATGCAAGTTCAGATCATAAAATCTCAGCATAGACAAGAGGTAGTGGGTAAGCAACCCCAACTCAACCTAAGGAAATTGTGGCAACTGATGGCTACTAGGAGGAGCAGAGACCATCTCTTTCAACAAAGGGACTCTTGGTAGGTTAACCCAGTCTCCAGTGGATGAATCCACACTGAAGGATGTTTGGGGACACAAATTAGACTCTATAGACACAAATTATAGACTTGATAATTATATATATATATGATTATAAGTGTATATAATGGCTTATTATTATGCCCATGGATTAATGCATCTCTTAGCTCTCACCAGAGAAGTTTCCTTATGCAGCAGATGGTGATTAACACAGAAACATACAACTTATTATATATTATTATTTTATGTATATATAATAGAATATATTAATAAATTGGGCAATGGGTAGGTAACAAGGGAGGTACAGATAGGGGGAGAATCTAATACCATCAAATTATGTCATTTGTAAATCACAAAAAGTCATAAAAAAGAAAAATTTTTAAATGAAAATAGTTTTTGTTGTTGTTTTAAGAAAAATCATCTTGGAGCTGGAGAGATGGCTCAGCAGTTAAGAGCACTGACTGCTCTTGTAGAAGACCTCAGTTTGATTCCTAGCACCCACATGGCAGTTAACAACTGTCTATAACTCTAGTTCCAGGGGATCCAGTACCTTCTCCGTCATCCTCTGTGGGCATGGATGCACTTCACACATGCAGGCAATACACTCGTACACATAAAATAATTAATATTTTTTTAAAAATGAAAAATATAAGCTATACTACAAGGAGGAGGGGGAGGGAGAGGGGAGGACGAGAGAAGGAAGAAGAAGAAAAAGATTAACAACCACAACAAACATCTCCATAACAACCACAACAAACATCTCCATAACAGCTATCTGGGGAAAAGCTGTCTTTCCATCCATCATAGTTCCAGAAGTATCACTCTGGAGTACTGGATAAAAAGCAGATGTCAGGGAACTGAAAATCCATAAAATTCGGTTTAAAGGTTTGACTCAGGACAGAGGAGATTTCTTTTGGAGCTCATCACCAAGCATTAAAATCACTTCCTATCAAAGATGAAATGTGGCAACTGTGGAAAGCTTGGAGCTATCTTATTACATCGTTACAAACTAATGGCCTATAAAAAGATCTTTTACATCTTAAATAACGAATATTGCCATGAAGGACACTTGGTCATAGTTGAAAGTGCTTTTCTGAAACCATTCTCCTCTAGGTGAACACGCTAAGGCTTTGTGAAGGTCCTACCTTATCTTTTGAGTAGAGAAGATAAAGGATATCAGAATACCCAAATCCTTCATTGTCTTGCAATTCTTTCTGCAGCAAATCATTCCCTAGTACAATGCATGCCAAAGAAAATGCCACTTCGACCTAAATATATGGTTTTCAGAAAGTATCGCATTATTCAAGAGCATATTTCACTATGAAAACATTTATGTAGGATATATTGTAGAAAAATAATTATAAAATGCTCTAAAAAATCTATTGGTTCTGATTCTCTAACTAGTGTTTAAAGAACAATACAAAATTTCGGGAACTATGCCTCATAATTTTTAACAGCCAAAAAGTTCATTCTCTCCTTGAGCCAAGACAACTGCCGTGTTCCATTTGAGGGAGCCAGGGTAAGTCCCTAGGGACAGCAGGGCATGTACAGATGTAGTATCCTAATCCTTAGTGCATAGTTGTATCCCTTCCGCATCTAAAAATAATTTTAAATGCCTGCTTGCATGGACTTAAAGGCTATTTTAAGCTATTGACCACTGAGCTGTTAGGCTGTTAGGAACTGCCTAATATTTTAAGCCAAGTTTTATGAAAGAATCAAGGAATCATTTTTTTTCCTCCTCTACTTTTTAGAGTCATTTAATTTGTATTTATCTTCCATAGTAATATAAAGCTTTTATGTTACTGGGACTCAATAAACAACTTTTTTAAAGTGCTACACTGTGTATTTCTGTTATAAATATGAATTTGAAAAAGCACGATTATTTAGTTATTGTGAAGTATTTTATCTACTATCCAGTATTTTTGAGAAAAATGAAAGTGTTTATGCTGTATTTTAACAAGTTTGAAAAATGGCTGAAAACACATACTGAAATATTTGTAGATGAAACAGAAGTAAAGTTTCACCATGAAAATGCACTGTTCAGTATAAAATGTGGTATTTACCACAGTCCTACAAAATTTACTTGTTACTTATAACTTAAAAGTCTGCGTAATTTTTATTTACAGTTCAAGGCAAAAATGATTTCTGGCATGAGCTTCTTCCTTTTATTTCCCTACTGAACTCTCGAAGTAAAAATCACCCCTTTGAGCTAGGCATGGTGGTACATGCCTTTAATCTCAGTATTCAGGAGGCAGAGGCAGAAGGATCTCTATGAGTTCATGCTAGCCTGGGCTACATAGGGAGACCCTGTCTCAAAACAAAACAATAAAATTATCCATTTCATATATAGAACTTACAGTATCTTTTCTGATAATGTATCTATGGGAGGAAATATTGCTGTTTACTAACATATTATTCTCCTGCATTATTTACATTTCCTCATCACCAATAGAACCCCTATCAACTCTAGGATTTCTGAATGAATGAAGCCTTGGTAAAAAGATTTGAACTAATGTTGACTTATTAAGGTCATCTTACTAGAAGTGAAGGGGAGAGTAAATAATGTTTCAAGGGCTTCTGATGATTCTATAATGTCAAGCCTTGAGAAAACAGTGGCTGACAGCCAACCTAGGCTACTTTGATTGGGCAGTCAGTGTTCACTTGTGCTTGACGAGCAGTGCCAATCTTCCCACTCAGTTGTAGTAACCAGTATTTGAGGAAGTAGAGTACCTATTCTGTGAAGGAATAATCAAGTAGCTAAGGAAAAGTAGCTGAAGAATGAGCACGTAAGACCTTCATGTCATATGTGAAGAAACTATCTTAATAACTGTACTACTGCTATGCTTGGGTCAATTTTTCTACTTAAAACGTTTGAGGTATTGTTTAAATGGCTAAATTTTATGCTGTAAACTTGCATAACCTGATAGAAAAATTATTCTTAAAAGTGGTATTAATGTTAAATTTCTCTATATAAGAAAAAAATTAAAACTAATATATACCTTAATGTTAACTGAAGGGTGAGTTCTTAGTAGTTGAATAAGCACTGGAAAGGCATTTTCCTCTACAACATATTGTTGACTCATGGGATTGCTTGTGTGGGCTACACCTGTAAAAGTCCTGTATGTCAGTGAAGTAATATTTTTTCCATCTTGTAAATGGTAAAGCTGAATTTGGTAAACATAATTTGATTTGGGTTAATAAAGTATCCTAAGGTAATGTGGCCAAAAAATGGCAAAAAGAAATAATATATTGTCATTATTTAAATAGTCATACATTGGATTTTTTAAAGGTAGAATGAATAAACATGGAAACTCATTTTTAGAATTATGGATGATTTTGTAATAGAGACAGAACACAATTTGAAAAATGCTACATTGCTAAAGAATGACAGCTATCATTTGTAAAAAATATTATGTGCTAAGTACTTGTTTATAGTTGTTATTGTTTTCCATAACATATATCTACCAAAATGTCTAAAGTAATCACTGAGTTGAAATTTCTAGATTTCTCAAACTATATATACTAAAAAGATAACTTATTTCCCTTTATAACATTCTATTTAAATTGCAATTCCAGTGTTAGGGGAAAGCTCAATCTCATTGTTGTGGACATACATAAATAATTTTAATTTTGTTTTGCCAATAAATGTCGTTATGTGTATGTATACATATATGTATAGTAGGTTTATATACTTAAATAGAAATATACAAGTTTGGGATTCTCTGGACAGTGAAGAAAAGTCATCTCCATATTATCTGGAAAGTTTGGGTGAACTGGTGGGAGTAGAAGGAGAAAAAAAAACACTTTCATTTTTTTCCCTCCTTTACCACCCCCACAAGAGAAACACTGTGTGTGTGTGTGTGTGTGTGTGTGTGTGTGTGTGTGTGTGGTATGTGGTCAGGTAACTTTTATATATGTTACTACTTACTAGAATTTTACAGATAATGTCTATCATAGACTCTAGATATAAAAGGAGACATCATATTCTGTGGTTTGTTAGCTTGAAATAGTTAATGAATTTCTGAAGGTACTTTTCATAAACAAGGAGATGAAAAAATGGAGCTAATTTCTATTCAACAGCTGAGCTACTTTTCATAAAGTGCAGTTACCTAGAAAAAAACAAATGGATACAAAAATTTTCTTTTCCTCTGGTTTTCAAGGAACAATCTGCGGTCACTACCCTGAATTCCTGAGGGTCAACAGAGAACCTTTTTCTTTTTTTTTGTGCTAGGTCAGTCACTATAAATTCTGCAGTTTTTCCAGGTGCCCTAAGATGCCAACTTTTTTGCAACAATGGCCACTTTATAAACAAATATTTATATAAAAAGACAAGAATTGAGGGCTGGAGATATAGCTCAGAAGTTAAGAGTACTGGTTGCTCTTGCAGAAGACTGGGGTTCAAATTCCCAGGGGATCAACCCACTGTTTTGTCCTCCGCAGGCACTGCACAACAAGGGTGACATTGCACACATGCAGTTATAACAATCATACACATAAAATAAAAATTACTTTAAAAACAAAAGAAAGTCAAGAATTGAAAAAAAATGTACTTCAACATTAAACTTAAGAAACCTATAGCTTCTGAAACTCAAAAATTATTTTCTCTTAAAATAAATGACATACCTTTAATTCAAAATAGTCAATGAGTGTTGCTTTCAGTTTACATTCTACACAGAATTCAAGAGCAAAACAGTTGTAAAATTCTTAATTATTGCCACTTTGACTTGCCAAGGCTTGGAGAAACGGTTTATAAACCTTTTACGTCTCTAATAGTATGAATAGAGAAAAGGAAACTAATCTCTACTTCTATACTTAAGACTTCTGTTTTTCTCTATGTAAGAAATTGAAAATGTGAACAAACCAATACAAATGGATCCCACCGCTCTGATGACACTCAGAAGTGTGCCTTCAGCTATTTTATTAATTCTCAGTAAGCGAACCAGTGGTGCGATTCCATTCCCTTCGCATATTTGATTTTGATGCAGCCTGCTGTCCTTACTTAGAGCTATGACTGCTTCACCTCCTGGTAAAGAAATGTAAGAGACAGATATGATACTTCGGTGCTTGCTACAGTGTGCAGCTATGTGTAGACAGTAACTCACCCACATACTGCATTTTAGCCGATGGTGACAAAAGCATATTTATTATAAAGTTGTATCCAATCTGTTCTGCCATATACTTTTGTTGTTTCAGTGTTTGTCCTGCCAAGGCCCAAAGTGCTATGGCTCCTTGTTCTTTAACATCAATTTGAAATGCCTGTTTAGAAGAAAGCAATCCATTCATTCAGTGACATCAAATGAACACAGTAGGGATACATGTTTTCATAAAATGTGCATTCTAAGATTTGTTTTCATTTTCCAAAATCCAAAGTCAGAGTGAAGTAAATCACCTAAAAAATTAGGAATAAAATTCCTACCTTAAGGAGTTTTAGAAGATCTTTAGTTAATTTTCTTTCCAGAAATGCCTTTTGTATTAAAGGGTTGTGACTTGCCAGTGATTCCACAGCCATTGCACCTTTCACTTGAACACTAAGCTGCTTCCCTTTAAAAAGATCGACCAGGGGAGGAATTGCTCCTTCCATAGCTATAGCATCCTGAACCTCCTTGTTGTCACGCCCAACCTCAGCAATTGTAGCAGAAGACACTGCCTTCAGCACATCTTCAAATGAAGTAAAGAGTGAGTTAAACTTTTTTTTAAAATGTAGAAGTCTCAAATTACAGAAGAGCTTCCTTTATCATGAAACCAAAATTTTAAATTCAAAGAAATTTTAGAAAATAAATATACAAGAGAATAAACTGTCTAGATCTACCATTTAGGGTTTTCAAACATATTATTTTTAAATGCTATGTGCATTAGTGTTTTGCCTACATGTATGTATGTGCAACATATTCGTGGAGGCCAGAGGAGGGTTTCAGATCCTTAGAATTGGAGCTCTAGACAGTTGTTAACCACCATATGGGTGCTGGGAACCAAACTTGGATCATCTGCAAGAGTAGAAAGTGCTCTTAACAGCTGAGCCATTTTTCCAGTCCCATGGAGATATCTCATGTAGCATTATATGGTGCCCATCTTTCATTAGAGATGTTCATTTTGATCACTCAGTTTCTACACTCTAAAATTATTTTCTCCTTCTAAGAAAATAATCAACATTCTAAAATCATATAAATATTCAATTCTTCATCCAGATTGGCCAGCTTGAACAAAAATTTGTCATTTTTTCCTGTGGCCCAATGTTAAAACATTTACAAAACATTCATTTGCCAAATTTACTCCTCCTTTCTCAAAAAGCAAAAATAAAAATAAACAAAAACTATGAACCTATTTTACCACCATAATCTCCTACAACTTAACAGTTTGGTTCACAGCAAAGAGAATTTATTGTTAAAAGTTTTATGTAACATTTAAGAAGAAGAAAATAAAATTTCAAATTTAAATTTTTATACTCCTTGGAGCAAGAATAATACAGCTTACAGTGTAGGAAATATTGCTTTTATTTAGCATTTAGATAAAGTCAAAGTCTAAAAGGGAATTATTTTAATTATGTTATTTCTTTTTTTCACAAACTCATTGACTTATATAAATTGCTAGTGTAACTACTACTTTTAGTAGCACCTAGAACAGACCAGAAAACAAAAAGGAAAGAAGGAATTAGTTCCCTAGTTTAAATTTTAATTAATGGCACATAACAACTAAGATAAGGAAGAATTACAAATAACTGAAATGATATAGCTAAAATATGCACAAAGGCTGATCCTCACTGATGCTAGTTGTAAGTAACAGAGTAGATCATAATTAGTAGTATAGAATATCGTGGAGCAGAAAACTATGGACTAGAAGATGACATTTAAGTTTTAAAGTTCTAAAAGAAAAGCTTTCTGTTTAGCCTTGGCTTATATTTTAAGTAATGTATTTATAATGTATTTATTTCTGGTGAGCTGGGACAGGATGACAGGTGATAAACTAAGCAGGAATGAAATGAGATGTATTTGTACCCATTTTTTTCCATGGAAAAATGTAAAGTTTATACTATTATATAGGCTCACCGGAATGGGACTGTTTTTACAGAGCCCCAGAAAACATTGGCAGTTGCTGCAGAAACTGCACTATGCTTACTGGCGTTATTGGCACTGAGGTGCACTTTAGGAGCAAATAACTGCCTTGATTCTCTCTCCCTTAGCCTCTGTTGATTACTTGTAGCTCTTCATCTAGAGGTGAGACCCCATGAAATTTCCCTATCCACATTGGCATGTCAACTTGTGCTCCAGATTAACCTGATGACAAAAAAAATTTTAATGTACTTTTGAGAGTCGATTATTTCTATGAATTCCCCTAGTTTTAATTTAAAAATCTCCAGATGCTTAGGTTATATTTATGTGTTTAAATCCTTTTGAAGACAGATCCAAACCATTGTCCATGTACGACAATCCAAATCCATGTTTGTTTCATTTGATAGATCTAGTTACTTTTAAGTAACAGAAGTAGAGGCTCACCAGACTCAGAACTCAGAAACTGGATAAGATACTGAATACCATTGTGGGTTTTCATGGCTCTTTGATTCTTTTCATTTCCTGTACATAACACCCGAATACAGTTCATCACATTTACCAGCACACTGTCTATGTTCAGCTTCAAGAGATTTATCAGAGCTGGAATTCCATTCTAAAAATAAACACATAATTCAATACATTTGAATTTAAGATTAATGTAATTTTGTTTAAAAGTCTATAATCTTTCTATAAATACCTCCTTATTTGGGAATAAACAAAAGTATCTACTGATATGACATATTAAGCCATTATAACTAAGTTCAATACTGTCACATAAATTATTAACATAAAATAATGAAGTTATAAGTTCATTGTAATATTTCTAATAGTGAAGCAAATGAGTCAGATCAATTGAATAAGTATCCCATTAGAAAATATTTGCTATTGTGGACTGTGCACTTTAGTAATTACATTCATGCTATACAACATGTTTTTATTTATTATTTTTATTGTATGTGCATGAGTGTATTACCTGAATGAATGTAAATGCACCCCATCATACAGTGCCCACTGAGGTCAGAAGAGAGCACTGAATCCTTTGGAACTGGAGTTACAGATGGCCGTTAGCCACCATGGGGGTGCTGGTATTTGAACCCAGGCCCTCTGCAAGAGCAGCCTATGCTCTTAACCCGTGAGTCATCTCTCCAGTCCCGAAATACGATGTATTTTTAATGTGACTGTAATTTCCTATTTTTAAATGTAGTGAAGATGACTCTTCTCCCTACTTATAAGAAACAATGTAAGACTGTTAGTGAAAATGAAAAACAGAAATGCAATCCATTTTTAGTAAAGTAGGAGACTTCTGCTGTGTTGAAACAAATGTATGTGGGTTGCTAACAGAGATACAAGCAATGGTGATTAACCTCAGGAATGCTAGTAGAGCAATTTTGCATATTAAATGACTCCGCAAGAGAGACAGAAAAAGAGCCAGAATTCCCTGTTTGAAACATTTGGATTAGATTCAGGGTGGCAGTAGAATCTTATCTAGTTCAGTTTAGCGTGAAGCTTAAGAAATCTAAGAAAGCCAGGATGAATCAGTCTATGAAATGGTCTTCCAGTGAGATGAAAAGAAGTTTCACATTGAGGAGGAAACAGAATCTACTTCATGAAGTATGTTGCACCCTCAGTCTCTGTTGGCTAGGCAAAAGTGGAATAACTCATGCATATGGTCCTGGATGACAGCCTTCCTGCTAGAGCATGTGTCCAGGCCCTTTTCTAGATATGCTTCCTGCAAGTAACTGAATTAGAAATAAGTCATCTTATAATCAGAAAGGAACAGCATTGAATCTGTCCAAATATAAGAAAAATAGGAAAAGCTCATGGCATATGAAAAATGTATTATGTTTCAATGTATGTGTTTCTCCTAAATTCACACAGAGGAGAATGTAAACAACCCAAATGTGACAATATGAAGAAGTGGAGCCCTAGGAGGTGATAATCACTTTATAAAAAGGTTTGGAGAGAAGCAGCTAACTATTTGGCCTTTCTGCCTTCTGCTATATGAGCACAGACCAACAAAGTATCATCTTAGAAGCAGAGAGCACTCTCACTAGACAGTGGACAGACACGCCGACACTTTGATCTCTGTCAAGACTTTGCCCGTATGAACCAGAAATAAACTTATGTTGTCTATAAATTATCCAGTTTGTGGTATTTTGTTATAGCAGTAGGAACAGACTAAAATCTTCATCAGAAAAGTGAAAATTGTAGTCAAATTTGGCATATTACTATCAAAGAAAAATTAATGACACAATCAACAATATAAAACAAGAGTACAGAACCGTAAGACATCAGAGCTCAGGAAATATTCTTTGAGAGAAGGGTAGAGGTGTGATCAATGAATGGTTTGTGGCCAATTTTTCAAGGAAAACACAATAGGTAACATTTGGTTTTTATGTTATAGCTGCATCTGATACCACTGATCTCTCCTTGAATACTCCTTGTTGGCTGACGGGACAACAGATTCTCTTCAGGTTTCCTACTACCATACTGGCCTTTTCTCATGTTCTTCGTCAGTTTCCCAGAACGTTCAACCTTTTGGTATATGATTAGACTATATTTCTCAGATACCATGGTACTGTTTCTTATACTATATTAATGTAAACAAGAAACACTTCTACCTCAGAGCTACACTGAACTCTCAAGTTATTTATCAGTGCTAAGCATTAAACCTGCTAACCCAACATTCCACTACAGAATACTCCTAGCCCAGCACCTACTACTTACTCTAAAGTAGTTTCCATGAATCTCCCCCTTTTCTGTTTCCCTGTTTATCCACAGGAGTTTTGCTACTGTATAATCATATGGGTCTCTATCTTTCTAGCTTCTAAATATGAGAGCATTTCTATCAGTCAAAATTGATATTCTATATAAAAAACTTACATATTTAGCGATAACGTCCTTGTTTTCACACTGAGCAATATCATATAGAATGATAGCACAGCGAGAATGTAGTTCAGGCTCCTCAGAAACCAGTAGGTTGATTAAAGCAGGAATGCCTCCTGCCTCTACCAAAGCATGCACTACACTTACATGGGTTGAGATATTACTCAGTAACCCAACAGTTTTACACTGCAGTTTTATTCTGGGCCATTTTAAAAGATTGATTAATGCAGGAATGGTACCTGTAGAGAAAAGACAAAGGTAAGTATAAAATATTTGTATAATTTGTAGTCAGTTTATCATGACAAGATTGAAACAATGTTCATGAGTATAGTAAACAATTGACAAATAGTTGTACAAAATATAGAAAAATAACTTGAAGTGACTAAGTGTAGTTTTCTGTCTTATCTGCATGATAGCAGCTCTCAAGGTATCCTGGATTTGACATAGAGTACAATCATACAAACTATCTTTGAAACACTGAATTTTGGCCTGTGAGAACTGATAATTTAAAAAACTAGAGACAGAAACTCACTATGTAGTTCACAATATTCCTGCCTCAGTTTCCCAAGTACTGGAATTAGAGGTGTCCATCATCATGCCCAGTTGGTAAATTCTTTGAGGTACCATATGGTAGAATTCTGCTCTGGGTATTGCATTATCTTTGTGTGAGCGTATTTGTGCAATTATCTGAATATGTTATCATACTTTATTTTATACCAAAAGGTGAAAAACAAAAAGTGCTGGATTTAGTAAAATCTAACACTAGTTTCATTAATTGGCCTCTGGGCATGGTAAAGATACTTGGGTGCTTGTTAGATGTGTATCAGCTGAGCTGATAAAACAAACCACATTATAAAGAAAAACTTAAGTGCTGAAAATATAATAAGTATAACTGAGGCTTATTTATTTACTTATCTATCTACCTTATGATATTTATACCTTATAGATATACCTTATCTATCTATCTATGTTCTTAATATAGTAATCTATAGCTATTTTTATGGACCTGGAGCTTTTCTGTACATGTTTTTAGTAATTTAGTAGGGGACTACTTATAGCTAAATAAATTTATAATTATTTACTTAATATTTCTAGAGAATCTCATGTGTGCTCAATATACACTTTTGGAAAGTGGTTACCCTACTGAATAGTTCCGATAGGACATTTCCATCATTTCAGAAAGTTGTAGAAGACAGGGCTGCTCGCAAAACAATTCCACTGAGTTAGTCCATTTGACTAGTCAGGAAACTAGGCCAGAGAAACTATGCAGTTATTTTAAATTCTAAATGCAGAGCGACTTACAAACCTGGTCTGACCTCTTCTAATTTTCAATTTAAAAAGTTAATTGGGCAGATGTAGAACATAAATGATTTTATAACTAAAAGTAATTATAACAGTAGTGTGATGATTAGTTTTATCAATTGACATAATCTAGAATTATCTGAGTGTCTCAGTGAGGAACTGTTAGGTAAGGTTGGCCTGTGAGCATATCTATGGGGGATTGTCTTGATCACTAATGTTAACTGACTTTCCCACTGTGGATGATGCCATTCCTGAGATTGGGAATCCTGGACTGTATACAGGTAGAGAGGGTACTGTGCACAAGAAGACATGCCTGAATGCATTCATTTATTTCCTTCTGTTGTCAACTGTGGACAATATGAGACTAGCTGGCTCCAGTTCCTGCCACCTTAACTTCCAGCAATAATGGATTGTAACCTGGAATTGTAAGCTCAAATACACTCTCCCCTAAGTTGCTTTTTTGTCAGAGTATTTATGACAACAATAAAAATTAAACCATGGTAAATATTACATTTTACAATGTCAGGGTCAGGTTTTCAGAGAAAAAATGAAATAATTTAAAGTGTGGGGGTTTTCTTGAGTTTTTTGGTTTTTGGTTTTTGGTTTTTTTGGTCTTTTTGAGACAGGGTTTCCTTGTAGCCCCAGCTGGCCTGGAACTCACTATGTTGACCTGTCTGGTCTTGATCTCACAGAGATCTGCCTGCCTCTGCCTTCTGAGTGCTGGGATTAAAGGCATACACTACCATGCCCAGCCCTAAAATGTCTATTTTTTAACACTGTACAGTATTAACATGAAAAATAAAACATAAAGGTGCAAATAAAAGAAGTGACCTTAGAGAAAAGGAAAAAGAAGGTTAACAGCAACTAAAAAGTTTCCTTTATAATTAAAAATATTTTTAATCAAAGTGTGGTTGCACATATCTATAAACCTAGCACTTAGAAGACTGAAGCAAGAGGATTACAGGTTCAAAGCCACCCTGGGCCATATAGTGAGACACTATCTCAAAAAATAAACAAGCATATATATATGGACTAGGGTGCAATTCAGTGGTACAGTATATACACATGCGATCCTATCACCCAATATGTATGTAATCTATCTATATTTATATATAACATTAAAATGGTTAGTTAATATAATACAGCTGTATTTAAAGTGGGACAAGAAAAAGATAATATATTTTGTATCACCTGCATCCAAAATGCATTTCCAGTATTGATCCTTTGCTAAGCAAATTACTTCTAAGGACATGACAGCCATCATCCTGCGTTTAAAGCTTTCACACTGCAACATTTCTGGTAAGTATTAAACAGAAAAACAAAGCTGTCATTCATGTAAGAAGTAATGGAATGACGGATTTTGTTTTCATATAGGTACAGTGAACATAAGAATTGAGATCACCCCATTACCAACTGCATGCACTACATTCCCTTCTGTTTATGGCCGTCTGCGGGGTGCAGAACATCGTTATATATGTGCTATAGTTTGCATCTGGAATGGTTCCCCTGAAACTGGAATTGCAGACAACTGTTAGCTACCATGTGGGTTCTGGGAATGGAACCTGGGTCCTCTGCAGGAGCAGCCATTGCTCTTGACTACTGAGCCATCTCTCCAGCCACCTCAGTTACTTTTTAAAGGGTTAAAATATTTTGACATATATGCAGAAAAATAAACACTGAAAACCATCTTCCAATATTTCCTTGGGCTGATGTACTCAGAAAATGTCCTCACGGTAAGGTTTCTACTTAACAAGTTCCAAGATAATATATTCTGAGACAATTCTGGACAATTTTTTTCTAGAATGTGTGTGTGCATGTGTTTGTGTGAATGTGTTGTGTGTGTATGTGTGCACATATGTTTGTGTTAACGTGTGTATGGAGGCCAGATATCAGGTGACTTTCTTTCTGGCTTTTCTATCTTCTTCTGGAGCGAGGGTCTCTCTGAGCATGGAGCTCATCAGCTGGCGCCCGAGCCCTCCTGTGCTCCATTGCTGCAATCATCCTCCTGCTTTCCTTTTCCTAGAATGCTCGGCTGCTGTTGTAGTTTTATTGTGTGCTCTTCATGTCATTTTCGTGGCGTCTTGGGAAAGAGTGTGTTTCCACATGTACATTCAGTTGGCCTGATAACTGAATAACCCTTATTTTTCTGGCTAGATTTCCTCTTTTCTGGTTTTTGTTTTTAAATTTACATTATTGATGGAGGAAATGTTCTGACACTGGAGAAATTTGGAAAACAAAAATAAATATAATTGTGTAACATCTGATCAGTTTGGGTCACGGGCCATTTATTTTTAAGTTAGAAATAAAGCTAGGGGATTGGAGAGGTGATTTGGTGGTTAGAAGCACTTCCTGCTCTTGCAGTTCCCAGCACCCACATGGCTGCCAACTCCAGTTCCAGGGCATCTAATGCTCTCTTCTGAACCCTGTGGGCACTATATGGACATGGTATACTTCTACGCACACAGGTAAAACATTCATACACATGAAATAAAAAATAGGAAAGAAAGAAACTCAAACTAATTTTTAAAAAAGAAATAAACTAATTTTGCACATAAACAATAGCTCCTTTTCATCCGTACAATTTCTGATTTTAATGCATAAAACACTTATTTTATGATTTTTAATTTTTAAAATATGTGTATTTTATTTATTTGATCTCAACAGATCAGTGGTCAGAACATTTATTTATAATTAAAGTATATGTTCTATACTCACCTACCAAAGTTTTCCAAACTGGGAGTTCAGGGATATTTAACTCTATTATGTGCTTGAGTACCTCTGTGTGAAAAGTGAGCACTGATAAATGAATTATATTATTTCCTTTAGTATCTGTTTTTCTCCAGTTAGCTCCAAGAGAAAACAGGTACTGAATAGTGTCCAGTGCTCCTGATGTCGCGGCAAGTAACAGTGGAGTACACTGATTCCTGAAAGTCAAAGAACACGTTATAGTAGTATTTGAGCACACATATAGTATCAGTTTTACTTTTGCTGTATTGCTGCAGGAACTCTACCTTCTACCATTACCTTGTCTTTCTTTGGAGTCTCATTCTCTATAATCCATATGTAAACAGACTTGCCTTCTTTGCCTAGCTGTCCTTAGAATTACTCTGTATCCTCTCTCTCTACTTAATTATCATGCCTATATGATAAGCATATTGGGAAGTGCTATCTATTCCTATCTATTCCTTATAATTGTTCTACAAGGGAGGGGAAAACAGTCAGATATTATCAACTCACTTTACTAAGGATCAAGCAGATTCAGATAGTCAAATACATTTCTTTACACTTTATATCTAATTTTCAAGTTCTAGTTTCTTTACTGTAGCAAAAACTAATGGTTTGTCTGAATTTTTTTTTGTTTGTGAAGCAGGGTCTCCCTGTAGCTCCAGCTGGCCTAGAACTCACTATATAGATCAGGCTGGTCTAGATCTCACAGAGATTCACTTCCATCTCCCTCCCAAGTGCTGGGATGAATTAGACTCACTGAGTCTAATGTTGCCTATATGTAGTAGTGGTAAAATTTGCATGAACAACTCCCTAAAAAGTAAAAAGTGTGTGAATGCTTTCCCTCTCTCTTTTCATGTCTACAAAGCAGGCATGAAAGTGGCCACAGGAGCAGTAGCCATTTGGCACCATGGTATGGAAGCCACACGTTAAGGCACAACAACAGAAGCCTAGTGTCCTTCAAACTGTCAAGCCATTATCAAATAATGGGCAGACCATTTTGAAAACTTAGACTAAAGGAAAGTACCCTGCATCAGGTTCAGAGAATAAAATAACTTGGTCTTAAATTTTTAGACAAAAAGAAATCTTTGGAAGAATTTATACCTCCTCCCAAAAAGTGACTCTTCAGCCAAATTATAAAACATAAGAGTATTTTGGATGTTTTCCTGTTGAAAATTGTATCTTCTTTTTTTTACTGTATTTCTCTTCTAGATACCAGTAGTTATCTTTCCTTTAATACAATTCTGTCCACTTTGGTCTGGAGTCATTCATAGGGCTACCTGCTGATTATAGAGATAAGAACAACTTTCTCCTATCCAATCTAAGTTTTCTTCTAGGACACTGAGTAGTTACCCTAAACAGCCAGTCTGTGAAAATATGTTATTGATGCAAGAATTAAAGAAGTACCCTATTGTGGAGACTGAGTTCAAGGGTCAGGAAGAGAGGTTCTTCAGGAGCTGGGTGATTAAAGAAGATTCATGGAGCTGCTGGCAAATGGGACATGTTTAATTTCTCCAGGCAAGGGCACACGGGCTGCAGGGTGGGCAAACACTGGACAAGGGCACACGGGCTGCAGGGCGGGCAAACACTGGACAAGGGCACATGCCCTTGGTCCCAAAGGTCCTAAGGGCTTATCATAGGAAATCACACAAAAATGGCTTATATAACAAATTACATCACTGTTTACTTTGGGGGGGGGCAGTCCCTGGACATCTGGTGCTAGTCATTTTGTGCTGACTCCTAACCCTCAGGCTGTCTAGCATTAACCATCGTGGCTCATGCTGGAAATCCGTGTCAGCACTACGTTGTCTAAACATTAACAAGTCCTCACAGCTTTGAATGCCTATACCTGACTCACTCTTTATTCTCAAAGGAAACATGCATGGGCTGATGGACGCTCTGGACTTTATAACTTATAAGAACAGGTAGTAAGAGAAGATGATGACCAGAAAGGACGTCAGTCTTCGATACCTTTCAAATCCCTCATACCAGTTATGTCCTCAATGTCGTTGAGTAGAACCATGAAAGCAGAAGGTATATTCTTACAGATGCTTAATAACTTACTCAGCTGTTGCCTCAGCCTCCAGTAAACTAGGGTCCTTCCTACAGAGGGCAATGATGATGCAGATGTTGTCATAGAAAGCAGCAAAATGAATTGGCATCCAGCCTCTTTTTTCAGTAAGCAAGTAATCAGCTTTGAAACAGAGTAGACACAAGGTTGTTTCCAGTGAACAAGCCTGTGCAGCCAGGTGTAGGGGTGTTGGACCTGAGACGGATTGACAACTGTTTAGGTAGTCAAAGAACTAGCATTCCAAAAATTATAAATAAATAAGCAAGCTTAGTATTACATAACATTAAAAAACCTTCCAAAAGAAGCACTAAAATGATTAATTTAGGCAATTTTGTATTTCTTTGCTTAACTTTGGATGAATTAACTACTCATACTTCTTTATAAGCAAAGAAAAATAACACTGAAAAAATATAGATATATAAAGTTTTGAGGCAAAGTGTTGCTATGTTTTTCAAGCTGACCTGGAGCTCACTATAGTCTAGACTAGCCACAAGATATTTTTGCCTCAGCCTCTCTTGTGCTGGGATTACAGGTGTGCACTTATACCTGACTAAATATTTAAAAACTAAATATATAAATAGTCATGATAAAATAAGCTATTTATTACTCAAATAATTTCCTACTTAATTCAATGTTTTATAATCCAGTATTGCCTTCATTAAATGTCACTCAATTCAGAAACTTCCAATGGCCTTTTGCTTTGGCAGTGTTTTTATTTTTATTTTTTTATTCTACTTTACTTTTTTGTGGTGCTAGGGATTTAACCCATGGCATACACACATTCTATCACTGAGGTAGATCAGAAACATATTTTACTTTTTATTTTGAGACAGGATCTCACTTGGTTGCCCAGGATGGCCTTTATACTTTCAGTCCTCCTACATAAAGGCTCCCAAGTATCTGGGTTAACAGACCTGCTTTACCAGGCCCAGTGATTAGTAGTCTTTATATCATTGCCTTGTCTGTAGAATCTGACCTAAAATTCTTGCTTAGTTTTCCGGTTTCTAATATTCATGTAAGGAGCTTAAACAGCAGCACTGACAGCCCTAATTACAAATAAAAAAACTGAACCAACAAAAAAAATTCAGTAACCTCTTTTAGATTCATTTCAAAAGTGAGGCCAGAGGGCAAACTGATGTTAAGTTGGAGAGCCAATCCAGTAAGCTACAGAGAATCATAACTTACTAATTATAAGCAAGAATCCACAAGCAGAAACTTTCAGGAGAAACTAATATTGTGGTAGGAAAATAAACAGTAACAGATGAATTGCAAGAATCTTGGTGGGGCAAATGTGAGAGCTGACATTCTAAAGGACTCTCTACATGGGCTTCTGCTCCGCTTCTGTCAGTGTGGATCCCTGGGACGAGGTCCAGGGAGGCAGGGGAGTAAGGTGGGGTTCCTTCCCTGAAGGCTTCTCAGGTTTGCTATGTTCCTCCGCCAAAATAGGGTGACTGGTTCAAGTAACTTAGTCTCTTCATGTGCCAGTTTGGGCCTTTTAAAGTAGTTTCTTATAAATGAATTTTTCTTGAATTATATAGGCTATGAAAGTAGAGAGTCTCTTAAATGTGGAACGTTATAAAGTCAAAAGTTTTGTTTTTCTTAGATCAAAACTTTTATCTCAACCAAGAATAATCATTCCTCAGATCCCATAGATCATTATTGCCACTAAGTGGCAGAGTTTCTAAATTATATGAACTTGTTTTTTGAAAAAAGGTGCTAAGGATTGAGCTTAGGGCCTTGCATATACTAGATAAGCACTTCTGAGCCATGTCCCCAGCTCTTAACTGCTTTTGTATCAGGTGTCAAAACCACTTTGGAACCTTTGTTTATAAAACAAATAGAGATGATAGCAAATTCCTCAGTTAAATATTAATAAAAAGAAACTCCTAACTTTTGGATATCAATAACCATGGGTAGAAAAAAATACTCTTCAAAATGAATGTGAAACCTCATTATTTTACATTCTCATGCAACAGAACAGAACATTTGTAGATTGCATAGTATACATTTTTTGATGGAGTAATTGTTATTTTTGAGGCAGGGTCTTATGTAGCCAAGGCTGACCTTGATCTCACTCATAGCTAAGGATCTTAAACTCCTGTTTCTTGCTTCTGTCTCCCAAGTGCTGGAATCATAGGCTCATAACAACACATGCAGCAAAAAAGCTTAAATATATGCAATAATCTGTTTAAATATACAGTATGTTTATTGTATGTCATATAAATATGTCATTTATGTCTTACCATTTCTTTCCTTTTTTATGTCCATTTTGGATGACTCTGTTTAAAAAGGAAATACACATGAGCATGATTACTAATACGTAGCAGGCTCCCAAATTAGTCAGAAGGACTCATATGAATGCAAACAAAATTGTGTGTACAGATAGCAGGATTACATCAGACACTGCTGAGCACAACGTTGATCAAATCATATAGTTGTGTTGTATGCACCCAACTCCGTGTGAGAGCAGTGCTGGAACATCTGCCTCTCAAAGGCTGATCCAAACTCACAGCCAAGATAATTTTGTGTTGGTTAAGTAGAAGTTACTTACTTATCCATACTGTAGAACTTACTTGTCAGCAAATGGAAATGTGAAAAGGATGAGGATGAGTGGTAGATTTTTAGTTTACCAAAGATTCTTTTCACATTAAAAGGGCTTAGAGATAGGATATCTTAAAATAACTGGCTCTTCGTTGCATTTGAATTTTTTTATTTATATTTTATGCCTATGAGAGCTATACCTGTCAGTGCACCCATGTTGTGCAGTGTCTGCAGAGGGCAGAAGAGGACTGGAGTTACAGACAGTTGTTAGCTTCCGTGTGGGTGCTGGGATTTGAACCTAGGTCTTCTGCAAAAACATCTAGTGCTTTTAATTGTTGAGCCATCTCTCCAACCCCTTTTGATTATTTATTTATTTATTTATTTATTTATTTGTCATTACATTTGGATGATTGAATTCTACTTTATATTAAGTAGGTTCATTCAGCATTAAACAAGGTTCAAAATCTGTTACCTTGGCTCAACATAATGAAGCGTCTCTGGTTGACATTGAAGTTGGCATTGCACAGCTGACATATGATAGAAACCCGATTGTGCAGAGCAGCATGATGGAAAATGGCATAACCTGCTTCATCTGAAACATTAATCGTTGAGCTAGAGGTCTTACGGCTGAATGTATGGAAAACAGCAGATAAGCCTCTTTCAACAGCAGACTTCATGCCAAATGGGATACTCTACAAGTATTTAAGAGGCCAACATTAGTTTCTAAATAGTCAATAAATAGATAGCTAAAGATTTTTTTTAAGGAGAAAGAGACAGGAAATGTATTAACAGAATCACATGACTGGTGTTCAGTCATCACAACACCGTCACAGGATCCAGATGAGAGCTTCTCACTGGGCAAAGCCTAAAGCTGTTAGAGTGGTAAGGAAGCCCTGAGAATTTGGAGAATATATTTGAAAAATTTTTTTTTCTTTTCTATTTTAGAGTAAGTTCTAGATCCTTCATCTTTTGAGACAATTTCAACAAATTAAATATCTTCATGAAATGTTTCAAAAGCAAATTCCTTTTCTGACTTAAGGACAACCTAATTTAGATGTCTAGAAACTTGAAATATATAACCATTGACATAAAGTTTGACTTCTCTGCTCTAGCTCTCAAATGGAGATGTAAAGCATCATGTTCTTCTTGGAGATGCTCTGACTAATAAATACTTAAAAATTAGACTTGCACGTTGTTAAAATTTTTAAATTTATGATTATTTAAACAAGTAAATGGAAAGTGATTGCCAGTCTAATCTTTGAAGTTGGAGAGCCTAGGTTCCAGAAGCAAAGGCAAGGTCTGTTAAGCAGGTGTAGGGTGTGATCCAGGATGTTTGATGTGCCCCTCGGGTGGCATGCCCAAGACTGAAGCCAAGTGTTGCCACTTACTAATTGTATGATTTGGGAAAGACCTACCTGTAAGTCTACAATGCAGATTTCTCAATTGTCTAAGAGAAATGATAGTAATAGCAATAGTGCTTCAAAGGAGCTTTTTTATTTATAAACTAGCTATGGTCAAACTTTAGAACTCAGTAATATTAGCCACTGTTAAAAATCAGTTCCAATACAGTGTATTGAAAGTTTGTGTTTTTTACTTTGCCAAATCCAGAATCACATGATTTCAACTAATAAACAAAAATATAAAATTTTTATCTTGATATTTAAGTATTTATGTAACCTGTAAATTTATCCTTATGTGTAAGAATGTAATTTAGAATCCAGCTGCTTCTAGGGCCACAATCCTTGCAGCAACCCTCCCCCCTCCTAGATTCCCATGAGCAATCTACTTGGGAGCAGGTACTGTGAGTCTAATAGACTTCCAGGTGCCAGGGTTTCTCACCCGAGGAAGTGAGTTTACATCAAAGGGAGAGTTGACATCAAAGGTACTTCATATCTCTTTCCCCAATCCCCTCCCTGCCTCCTGCCTGGGAACCAGAGTCTAGCTGCGGGCTTGTGCACGACTCCCATCCTCAGAAAGGTGTAAGAAAAGACTTTGTCATATTGGCCCTACTTCCTCTCTTCAGACCCCTCCCACGCTGTCTGTGTCTACTGCTCAGAGCCCCCACCCTGCTCTTGCTTATCTGTCTGTTCATGGCGTTAACTCCTCTAATAAATTCTATACCACCAACAATCCATCTCAGCAGCTCTCTTGAACCTCACATCCAAGACCTTTCACCTAGGATAAAATTTGAGGACATTAACTTATTGGTAATATGTAACTACTTATACTAAATTATGTGATAGTCACTGAAATACCTTGCATTTCATAGCTTTTTTGAAGCCAAACTTCTTCTTAAATTGTTCATGTAATTGAGCTTCTGTCAGTGGAAGCCTTTTCAATCTCAGATTAGTCATAATTTCATTTATGGCTCCCCACCACTGAGTCTTATATAGTTGCTGATAGAAAATTTCAAGCTCAAAATAGATCACATAGTAGCTATAAAAAAATAAAGGAAAAGATGTCTTTCTAACTTTGAAGTAATTTACTACTTTTTCCGTGCTAGCAAATACATCTTTTAGAGTAATTTTTCCACAGTAATTCATGTTTTTCCATAGTAAGTACAGAACTATAGTTTAAATTGTACTCCATTGTAAATGTACTAACATAATTATCAACTGTTTTTAATGGAGACTGTATCTTGATTATTATCCTTATTGACTATTTGGTTTGATTCTGTATTCACATGACACAGATTATGGACACTGCTTAAAAGTCACGGGAAGCCCAGCTTCTAGGGGAGAGGGTCTTGGCTTTATCATCATCTGCTTTCCCCCTGTTTTCTTTTAATTCAGTTGTGTCAGTGTTTACTTTCTCAATGGGTAATTTACCTTAAACCTACCTGGAATGATGCTTTAGGTAGTAGCTCCCTGACTCTCACTCATGGCATTAGTGAATTGAAGAAACTTCCAAACTACCAGATCCCTGACACATAGTCTGGAGGACTTGCCACCAGCACTGGGCCCCTGTCACTCTGGAATAGAACAGTAAGGAAACAGTCTGTTCCCTGAGGTTTCTTATTTTCACAGGCATTCTTCCACTTCCCAGCCATGTGGTACTATAACTGTCCTGACAAAAGCAAAAATATTCTGAAGAGAAAAGCTTTGTGCCTCTCCATTTGGCTATCAAACTATTAAAACAATAGTCCCCAAGAAACTGAAATTTCCACCTGGTATCCAGTGGTGGGAGAAGGAAAGGCTGAAGGCTGGTGCCAGCCAGAGATGGAATTTGTCTCCCAGGAAGAAATTTCACTCAGTTCTGAAAACTTGCCAGACCAACTTGTGGGAGAGTCTGGAGCCTAGACAATAATGAGTCAATGGAGGATCAGACTGCATCTTGACCAGGACTGCTTATACATCCCTTTGACCCCCCTATTTAAACCTAACCCACATGTTAAGACCTTGAAGACAGACTTGGGGGAGAGTTGTTACTGGTTTCTTTACTCATTCCTTCCTCAAATGTGCCTAAAACAAATGAATCTCCTTTCTCCACTTTTCATCATTTCTTTCCTCTTTAATTGGTTGGTTGAGAACTAATGGCAAACCCAGGCTCTCACCCTAATGACTCCAGTTCCCTATGCCTCAGTTCCAACAGGAATACTTCAGCTGCCAACATTCTCAGTGGGAAGCCTCTTAATATGTCCTAGGTTTCTCCTTTAAATGCAGCTACCTATTGCTAAAAGTAAAGTGTTCTTGACAGTGATTCTCCAGTCCTAGGCCTCTTCATTCTGTTCCTTAGGAGCTGTCACTTCGTGTACCAGTGCCTAGACACTGCTCCATTGTACTAATATCTTGGGAAGTGATTTAGTGACTCTGCTAAGGAACTTGTTGCTCTTGGCTGAGGGAGAATAGCTGGGTCACATGGGTCAGTTAAAGGACAATATGCTATGATCAGTCAGAGGCTAAAACCATGTCTTTCTTAACCTTTACTCCAACCCCAATCTTCTGAGAACAATAGACCTTGTTGGTGGATCCTGATCTATTTAAAGACCTATTCACTCTTTTCAAGGGTGTCATTCTTCCTACCCATCATCCCCATAAGAGGAAATCAGACCACAATATAAAGGCTATCTTCACTCAATGCTATGTAGGTATTCTTAATCCTATCCAAATCCCAGTGAAATTAACCTCAGTCTCTCACTTACTCTCTTGGTTACTTACTCTGGTTGTGATTGATATGGGAGCAGGAGTTACTGACCACTTTGGGACCCTATGGGTCCAAGACCCTCATTGCTTAGACCATTGCTCAAGCAATGAAACAGACTTGGATATTCAACAAGTGTCAAAAAAAAAAAAGTGGCTATGATGCTTTCTTCTAGAAATTCAATCTAGTCATCTAGTAAGAATCAAACATCCAGAACCTGCAGGGGTCTCTACTACCCTAGAAACTGGAGAAGAAATAGATGGTGACGTGTAAGTAACATTTTGATTGCTTGCTAATACCCTGAGAACATCTCTGATGAGATCATTTGTAACTCTTGGGGTCAGATGTACAGTCAGGCAACACTGGCCACATAGAAATACTTATTAGATGTATTATAGAATACTTACAGAAATCCAAATGGTCATTGCTTCAAAGTTGGTGACTAAATATTTCAAGTTAGTGTCTAAATTGTGTATGTGATATATTGTTCTTCCTATTCGAACTGTAAGTGTGGCTATCAGCAGGGTTTTTAGGGAAACCTCATTTTAAAGCTAACGTCCTCTGTCTTCTTCTACCCACATAGAAATCTGTATCTGGCTTTGTGACTGTGGTAAGGAGCTTTCCTGACACACTTGTTACATTCAGTTGATTTCTGATCCACTTTCTTACATTTACTACAGAATCATGATGCTAGTACATTCTTCACCAAACTGGATCTTTTAGGACAGTCCATCTTTTTACTCCAATAATTTCCAAATTAATAATTCATGAGTTTTTCTAGTCATAAAGACTTCTAATTCATTGGATATCTGATTGAGACACACCCTTTGTTATTTAGGTATAATGAAGCTAAAATCAATCTAGGATTTAGATGTTTCTGGGTATGACTATAGAACACAAGGGGCCAGGAGTCTCTATTGGAAATAAATCAGAGGAGAAAAAAAATGAAAGCTATATATATGCTTAGTCTAATAACAATTCCTCCAAATTAAAGTAAGAGATTTTAAGATGATATATTTTCAATCATTCACATAATTCTCTAACCCAGCATCAATACAGAATATGCCCTACACTATAGAAAAAATAACTGCAAGCAAAATCAGTTTTTTACCAAATATTAGCATTTCAAGGCAGCACTGCTTTGATGCCAATAATTGGGAAAATATTCTTATTTCATTAAATTGGTATCACAAGCCTCATGGCTGATGCATGCCACTTATCAGGCATTGCAAGGAGCAAGCTTGAGAGAGGACAGGAGCAACTCAACAAGAAGTGACACTGTTGAAGATGACATTGTCATTTGCACTGAATTGCCTTCATAGTGCATATTGGACTCTGAGCACCCAGCAAGAGATAAAGGGAGTCAGGGAAGGAAAGAGAAAAACCAGCGCCATCTCATTATAATTGAGAATACTGACCTAGTAGTATATGGAATTCTGGAAAAAAACGCGTAGGGGTTGGATTTTATAGAGGACTGAAGGTTCTCTAGTAGATGATATGGGAGTCAGGAAAATACTATTTACTGGTGGTTTTTACTTTTCTTCATGCTGGCTGTGCGCGCGCGTGTGTGTGTGTGTGTGTGTGTGTGTGTGTGTGACCAGAGGCTGATGTTGAATGTCTTCCTCTTTGGCCCTCCAGCTTAGTTTTTGAAGCAGGGTTCCCCAGTGAACCTAAAGCTCACTGATTGTCTAGCCTAGCTGGCCATGAGTCTAGGGATCTCGTGCCTGCACATCCCAGCACTTGGGCTACAGACAGACCCTCAGGCTGTGCTTGGCTCCTAACATGGGTGCTGACAGTCAGAACTCAGGTTCATGCTTGTACATCAAGCACTTTACTCACCGAGCTCATTTTTGGTTTTAAAAATCCGAAAATTCATGTCTATCAACCTGTAGCTTACCAACACTGTTTCCTAAATGCTGTGCATTAATTAGTTAGAAACTAAAGAAATAGTTACACTATGATGTCTCATTCAGTGGCTGTATCTCTTACAGTGCAATAGAAGGATGCAAATACCAAATTATACTCTATACTAAGGACAGCTTCTCATCAGGTACAGTTCTTGTCCCCTACTGCCTCCCTGCATTCTCAGGATCACTGGTGTCATACACATCTGACAGAAGCTCAACAATAGAAGTTTATTCATGGACGTCTTAGGCACACTGTTCTGCCTAGCAGGGTGAACAAGAACTTTCTCCTGCAGATGCATATCACCTATGACTCCAGAGACACCAGATGTGTTCCCTGGATTCTACATGTGGTGAACTGGAGCCTTCAAATAAACAGGTCCTCAAACAAAATATCCATCCTCACACTGATCTTCACCCTTCAGAATCATGGAGGTTCTTAGTCGTACAGTTTTTGACTTTATGTTGAGCCAGGCTGTACTTAATAGAAAGATTTACATTGCATCTTTTATCCCAATAGGCCATCTGCCGTATTTCTCCTATTCTTCTCAGTCCCGTGCATCTTGGAAGAAATTTATAATTTGTTTATAGCTCTTCCCATTTCACTAACTTTCTCCCACTTTACCCTTCAAACTTGTGGCAAATAGTCTCCTTTAATTACAATCTCATTAAAATTCTCTTGTCATGGCATAGCCAAAGTTAGAGGGAACTCTTCACTCTCAAACACATCGAGTTGGCCCTTTTCTCTGCTATATTTGATGATCTCACAGTTCCATGTTCTTACCCTCATTTGACTTCTCTGCTGTCATAATCTCCTTCTTTACAGGTCTGATTCCCTCTCAGTCTCCCTTGCTCTCCTCCCCCTTACTTCTTCCTACTTCATTTTTAAGTTTCTGCTCTAGAATTCCAGCTTGATCCTGTCCTCTCAGCTACCCCAGGCCATCATGGCAAACCAGCAAACAAACAGACAAAACCTTCCCACATACTTTTTTCTAATTCTAGGCCAAATATTTCCTCTGAGCTCAATATCCCATATTTCAAATTTCATTATCCAATCTGAAAATACAAGAACACGCCACACAAAGGACCCTCAGTGGAAGAACAGTACCTAATTACAGGCATACAAGACATGGTAGAGGAGGCTTTAAAGTACTTCTTAGTATACATCTGTATTCCTTATGAAAATGAAGTAGTGTAATCTGAGGCCACTGCTTTCAGTTGTCCCACCAAATTTGATTCCTGCCTCCATCCTTATTAGACGAGTGTGTTAATTTTAAGAATCAATTGCAAGCTCTAAGGGTTATTTACAGGACATATTAAAGTGCACTAAATAATAACCAGTGTATTTTTCTATTCAGTATGTCATTTACAAATTCATTACTGTTCTAGGATCTCCATTCTAAGGTTTTAAGCTAGCTTTTGCATTTTGACACTTTTCTGGTTTTCTCCGAACTTTCAACCAGTTGTGGCTCGTATGAGTAATTACTGAAAGTTCCTTACCTCTTTCCATAAAATTCTATAACTGGTATTGAGTAAAATTCTTTGTATCCTGAATCTTCTGAAAATGTATTAGCAGCACACTCCCGTATTTTTTCTACATTGTTCTAAAATACAGATAACATATTTAAAAACGTTAAGCAAATTTAATAACAATAATATTTCTTTTATATGTACATGCAAGTGAAAATTAATGTACCAGAAAAGTCTGGCAGTAACTTCATGTATCCAAGTCCTACTCTGAAAATAAACAAAACAAAAAGGGAAAAATATATAATATAGACAACACAGAGCAGTAATGGCAACTGAAATGGGGGAGGGCAATTTCAGATGATGAAAAATTACTCTTCTAGACTGTCTCTTCTGCTAGTAATTTTTGAGAAACATGGAAGGATTGTAGTGCCTGTCTAGGAACTTCATTTTTTTCTTTCAGTTTTAATTTTTTTATGAGTTTGCTTTGTTGGCATCAAACTCATTGTTCTCCTCCTTCACCTGGTGTTTCAGGGACATGTCACCATACTGGGCTCTGTTCAAGGATTTCTATTGCTCATTTCAGTTAAATATCCAAAGACAAATATTGTTCATTTGAAATCTGTAAATCCTGTGATGAAATCATCATATCCAGCTTACTTATCACTTCATTTCCCAACATACTGGCTTAGAGATAGTTGCATTAATTCTGGTATGTTAAAATAATGTGTGAGAAAGATAGTGACTTATAAGAAAAATTGTCTAGAGACTTGCACTGTGCCTGCACCACTAGAAACTCAATCATTGAAAACTATTATAAAACCGCTATCTCATAAATGATAATTTAAACCTTAAAGTCTTCCAAAGCATTCTCAACTGGACTGGTGCTGATATCAAATTCAATTCCTCCATGAACATGAAAATATTGATTCTCTTTGTAGTCAAAATTCTTGCATTTAAAATCTCGTCCATAAATAAATGGAGGCAGTTCTCGCTCCGTCTTGACCTTGTCATCTCCAAAAATAAAAATAAAATTTTATTTTTAAAGTAAACTGGGCAGGGCCTGGAGAGATGGCGCAGTGGTTAAGGGTACAGGCGCTCTTGCAGAGGACCCAGGTTCAATTCCCAGCACCCATGTGATGGCTAACTGCTGTTCCGGGGGATCCTTCACCCTCTTCTGACCTGCGAGGGCATTGTACAATGCAGGTGCACTCACATACATGAAGGCAAGACACTTGTGTATATAAAATAAAATAAAAATAAAAATATTTAAAAGTGAACAGCACATATATCTTTTGGATATCTAATTATCATTCATGTAAACAAAATGAAAAAAATCCTCATGAAATGAAAGTTGACAATTGTTGTCTATAAAATTGTTTGTGTTTTTATTGTATATTTCTTTATTCATTCATACATTTGCAGTACTAGAGATTGAACTAAGCATATTGCATATGCAGCACAAGTCACTGAGCCGTAGTCTCAGCCCTATTTTTATGTTTTGTTTTGAGATGTGTCTCAAAAAATTGCTTAGACTATCCTTGAATTAGTTCTGTTGCCTAGATCTACCTTGAACTTGTTATCCTCTTGCCTCAGCCTCCTGAGTAGCTAAGATTAGAGGTCTGGTCTAGGCCATCTAATAAATAAATATATGTATTTAATGCCCACTAATAAATAAATATATGTATTTATTTTTTATCTTTATTTTAATTTTTATTATTTTTAAATTTTATATGAGTGTATTGGCTGTATGTGTGTAAGTGCACCCATGTCATGCAGTGCCCACAGAGGTCAGAGGAGAGCATTAGATCCCCTAGAACTAGAGTTAGGATGGCTGTTAGCTACTATGTGGGTGCTTGAAATCGAACCCAGGTACTCTGCAAGAGTAGCCAGTTCTCTTAACTGCTGAGCCATTTCTCCAACTCCTGTGTTTAATTTTTAACATTAAAATATATTTGTTTCATGCATTTTTAGTATTGCTTGTAGTTTTGTTGTATAGACACCTCAAAAGCATTCTCAGAATATTCTAATGAGATCTCCACATAAGTTTAAGACTAATATCTAACTTCCCATTATTAGAAAAGAACTGAAATTCTGTGTCTTAGATAAATTTTGTGTAAACAAGCAAAAACTCCCTTGACCTAGATTAGGCAAAAAGAGACAAAGTAATGAAACCATACATACAATTTATTTGAAAAATAATTTTCTAAAATCCTAGTAAAGATAAGGTCTATTGAATATTTGGACTGGTTAGTAGTTAATTTCATCAGTGTAGTAAGTTATATAATGTATTTTGAGAACTAAAAAAGATACATAAAAGTACAAAGAATAATATAATACCTAAATCTCATCATCTAGAGTTAACTAAACATTTAGTCATATTTGCTCCCAATAGTTTATAGATAAAACATTACAGACAGACTTAATGTCCTCTTTATATGACATTCTTCCAGCACCATACATGCAGACAAGAACTGTTGCAAATATATTTTTGTTTTTTTAAATATTATGTTTATTATTTTCATTTTATGTGTATGAATGTATTGCCTGCATGTTAGTGCACTGGTATCGTGCAATGCCCATAGAGCTCAGAAGAGGTCATTGGATCCTCTGGAACGGGAGTTACAAATGGTTGTTAGCCACCATATGAGTGCTGGAATTGAACTGGGTCTTCTGCAAGAGCACCCAGTGCTCTTAACCACTGAACCATCTCTCCAGAACCACAATACTATTTTTTTTTCTTTCTCTTCATTCTTAAATAATTCACAGATAGAGATGATCTTCACTGAGTACTCATGACACAAATTTTCACCAAGTGTGAATTTTAATGAAAAACTTGCCATCTGAATAGAAAGTTTGTTTTAATGAATTCACATGCTTGGATACCAATGACTATGTCTCTTGTCCTAATTTGATTTGCATGAAGATTTTCCAGTGAAGCCCTGTCACATTCCTCATGAGCAGTGCCCTATTTCATTGCTCTTAATATAATCTCCCTTGCATTGCTCTATCTAATTACAGTGTCAGTATAGCCCTCATTCAATTTATATAGGCTTAAAATAATTTAGTCTCTTTCAGAAACGTAAAACTATTTCATTTGTACAAGTTAAGGAAAAGCAGCATAGAATTTTGAATAGTAATACAGCACTGAATTTATTGAGTATTTTGGTTGAAGGGTAATGTACGCATAGTGTTATTCCATCATGAATGTGGCACATTTCCTAATTTACTTAGAGCTTGTTTTGATATTTCAGTTGCTTTTATAATTTGTATTTATACAAGGTACTATGTACAAGTACCTTGTGTGTGTGTGTGTGTGTGTGTGTGTGTGTGTGTGTGTGTGTGTGTGTGTGTAAACCAGATATTGCCACTGGGTGTCTCCATCAATCCCTACACTGTTTTTATTGAGACAGGATCTCTCACTGAACCTGCAGCTTACCAGTTCAGGTAGCCTCACTAGCTAGCAAGCCCCAGACATTCCCGTCTCTGCTTCCTCAGTACTAGCATTACAGGTATGTGCTGTTATACTTAATTTTTATGTGGGTGCTAAAGATCTCCTGCCTTGCCTCTGAGTGTTGGGATTACAAGTAGGACTCTACACCCGCCTGGCTTTTTACATAGGTTCCAGGAAATCTGAGCTTGGGTCCTCACTCTTGCATCATAAACATTTTATCCACTGAGCTGTCTCCACAGCCCAAGGATTTTTAATTGTATTGGAAACATTAAGTTTTATTTTCTTGTTCTAACAGGTTGCAGATAGGTTATATGCCCAAGCCCACATACTAGAAAATAACTGAATTTAAATACACATTTAATATATACTCATATCTTATATTTGGTTTTTGCTTATCCTCTTACCTGAAAAAGGTTGAAGTAGACTATTTAAATATGGAACTTTCATCTTCTTTTTTAAACTGAGTAAAAATGGAATCAGAAAGCATATTAATTTTAGATAGCCTATCCCTCTTTTGATTCCTTTTTTTTTCTCCAAGTGTTTTTGAATAACTTTTTTTTGAAGAGATAGTCTTTGTTGTAGTCTCTGGTAGGTACAAATATCGAGATAATCCTGATTACATTTTATAGCATTAGTAAGCCAATAGGCTGTTTCAAATATAAAGACATTTTCATGCTGCTGAATTTGTGTGGTACTGAATGTCAACTTCAGCAGAATATTTTCAGCGTATTTCATAAATACAGCTTTTTCTTCAGGGCTATTGGGTTCATATGTTGGGTCTTCATTCATGTCTTCATCATAGATTCCATTAAAGACTGGATCATTTGTAATATCAACCAAACCTTCACAGGAAACAACAATAAAAAAAATAGGTAGTGAGAGCCAGAAGACCAGGGAAAGGCTGCAAGATGTCATTTTCTGGGAAAGACACAGCTGTTGCAATCACAAACTCACAGTAGCTCATGATGCCTGCACTCAGTCTGCACAAGAATGGGCCCATCAACAGTCAGGCATGATTGGAGGAGAGACTCAGGGGACCCTAGCCCTCATTGTTGAACTACGTGCTACTAATAGATTTAGGTAAAGGGAGAGTCGTTGTCTTCAGCTGTGTACCCTCTGGTAACTCTACCAGGCTCCAGTGAAACTGCCATTGAGACACATCATCTCCCTAACTTTCCCCCAAAGAAACCAGTGTGGCTTTCCCCGCAATGTCCCCTGTCACCCTCACTGCTGCTGTGTGTTCACTTATCCTCACCCTGAAGGCCACATCCCCACCTGTTCCCAGTCAATGACTAATCCACCCCAACAATGACTAAGCCGATGGTTGCACAGATGGCCCTGATTAAATAAAATGGGTCGCAAAACCAAACCACAAGTCATGAATCTGGGACAGGGCCTGTCAGGGAAAGTGGGCTGTTGATGGGAATGGGAAAGAGATAAGAGTTGAGGAAGGGAGTAATCAGGATGCATTTTAATTTAAAGTTATTTAGATAAAATAATCATAGTAAAAGGGTTTTATAAAAAATTGAATAAATCTAAATTTGGAACATGAGGGAAAGGAAGGTCAGGATCACATTGTGTTAACCTCTGTGTTCATTTCTCTTAATCTCATCTCCTGCCTTTGCTTTTGCTCCTTAGCTCCAGATTATCTTGAATGCCCTCTAAATTCCTCTACGTGAATGACACAGAAGCACTTCAAAATTTAATCCATCTTTCCTTTTCCCCAAGGCTGTTCTTATTTTATTCTGTATGTCAATGGTACTATTGTGCATCTGCTGTCACACTAGGACTCCAACTCTCCTTCAACTTCCTTTCTTAAATTCTATTTGTCAATTACAACTCAATTCATATATGTATTGAAAGTTTACTACATGTCAAGCACACTACCTATGGCTTTTAGGACTTAAAAACAAAAAAACATAGTATCTTTGCTCTTAAGCAGCAGCTTAAGGCCTAATAAGGACAAAGAGATGAAGCAAATGATTTCCAAATGAAATACCATTTTTGGATACAATACAACACAGAGTCCTCACAGCGAAGGCAGGATCTGAAACACGTCTCAAAAACTGAGTAGCAGTAAGCTAGGGAAAGCCGTGGAAGAGTGAGGGGAGAGTGGGCAGAGAGCAGAGCTTTCCTGATGGAGGACCAGAAATGGACATAGACAGAACATTCTATGACATTGGCTTGTGACACTGAACAAGGCTCATCCTTTTAATTTTTCAGTATTTCAAAGAAAAATTCTTTCCCCCCTTTTGCTCTCATTTTTCTTCTTTTCTCCATTCCTCAAACCTCCTAAAGAAAATCAGAGCATACAACAATTAGATCAAGAAATCTACTATAATGAAAATCCTTTCAAAGAAAACTAGACAATATGATCAAATTTGGGGAGTGCTATGCTCTCTACTGTGGATGCTATTTAGGGTATTGTTTCTTTGTTGTTGTTTTTAATGGTGTTTCTGGTGGTTGTACAGAGCAAATTTATCTAGGAGGTAAAAGTTCACTTAGCTTCCACAAACATGATGACGAAGCTGACTCTTTGCCACATCTCTGCAACTACAAGGCTTGGACACCAGCTCCTTGATCCAGCCAGTGGAGAGATGGCATAGTTCCCCAGCCATCCACACGTCTACTCTATCAGACACCTTTCTTTCCTGTGGTTGTCTCAGAGATACCACATGGCTCTAAATTTTGCACAGGCTCTCTGTAAGAATTCTGATAGAACCCAAACAGCCATTCTGACATAGGAGCAGTCTGGGAGTTAAGTGCCTATTGACCACTGGGGGACAGGAGTCAGCGGACACACTCTTTTTCCATTCTGTAAATCCATGTGGATTCCTATAGCAAGAAATCACAAAATGGGTAGCTTGTAAGCCATAGGAATTCATTGTACAGTTCTAGAGACTGGGATGTCTAAGATCAAATCAGATGAATCACCTGATGAGGGTTTGATTCCTGATACATACACAGTGTCCTCTTGTTGTGTCCTTAGCTACTGTAGGGGGTAAGGTGACACTCTTGAGCCTCTTTAATAAAGGCACTAATTCAAATCACAAGAGATCTGCTCTCCCTCATGACCTAGTCAGCTCTCAGTGGTTCTATCTGATAATGCAATTACATGGGTGATTAAGTTTCAGCCCATGAATGTGGAGACATTATACATAAACATTGAGACCTAAGCATACCTTTGAGTTGATGATTTTGAGGTATAGTTTTCATGACTCCTCAGAGCCCCAGAAAAATGGTCCCCCTTTTCCAAATGATGAAAGCTCATCACCATATCCTTGGAGTCCTTACCAGCATCTGTCCCCATTCTTTGGAATTATTTCCTCCGAAGCACCTTAAATCTTTGTCTCAGGCTGTAGTGTTTTGGGGGGAATTAGAAGAGATACAGCCTAGGCTCTTAGGTCCTGGTCTCTGACCTGTTACTGACTTAATCATGCAGCATAAAAGCCTCATAGCTCAAAGGTCTGGGTCCTTTCCTGGGTCTTGAGTATAGCTCTTTAGTGATGTTTAGGGTGTGGTACACAATGGGGGACCACTATTGATTCCTACTGCTGGGAGTACTCTGCCAGAAACTCTGCTCTAAGATGTGTAGTATGTGTGTTGCTTGGTCAGTTTTCACTGTCTGCACTATGCCATGACTCAAGTACCTAAAGCAGCCACCCAGAGTGCAATGTCCTAGGTCTGAAGCCCATCTTTGACTAGCCAGAGGCCAATATGACAAAGTACTCTAGTGTAAAGACATGCAGGACTTTCCCCAAGGCACAGGGGTTAAAACCCTGATTTGGAAAGATTTCTAGTCTCATCTGTAAGCAGTGAAATTAGAAGCAGAGAAGGCAGTCAGGTGTTGAAATATAAAAGGAGTAGAGATAAACCAAAGTGGTTGATTTAAGAAAAGGTTTTAAAAGTAGAATCACAATAGCTAATACACAAGTTTCTAGCCAGGAGAGAGTATTAAGTAGAAATGCCTAGAAGTGATACTTAGCTGATCTATCTCAATATGACCACATTGGTTGTTAAAATAGTGAATACTCCAGGGCTGGAGAGATGACTTGGTGGATAAGAGCAGTGGCTGCTCTTGCAGAGGACTTGGGTTCAAATCCCAGCACCCACATGGTAGCTTACAACTGTCCATAACTTGAGTTCCAGGTGATCCGACACACTCCTCTGACTTCTTTGGGCATTGTACAACATGGGTGTACTTATATACATGCAGGCAATACACTCATAGACACAAAATAAAAATAATAAAAAATTGAATACTCCAGCTGAAAAATTGAATTGCTACAATCCTAAGCATTTGAATGTTATCCTCCCTGTGATCTCCTGGAAATCTTATGATCCAGCAAAGCAGAAGGTATCTGAGATCCTGCTCTGGCATCATGGCCAGGGTCTGTTCTTAAAGGTCAACTGTCCATGTACCACCTCTGAAAACTCAGACAGTTTATTCTTTGGGTTCTCTTCCCTTTTATCTGTACCTTTATTAAAATGTTTCTTTGTGTCTTTAATCACCTTAGCAGGACCACCACTGTGAAGGCATCCTCATAAAGGGTGAAGCTGATGGAAACAGCTTCATTATTAAGCAGGAGTCCTCTGCTCTTAGTTACATGGGATTTGTGCTGCTTCTTATTGCAATTATATTTACTCATGCCCCCCCCCGCACCAGACAAGAATTTAGTTTGTAGTACAGGCCTGCCTGGAACTCACTATACAGCCTAGGCTAGCCTCCAGTTTGAGGTAATCCCCCTGATACAGTCTTCTGAATGTTGGGATTACAGGCCTGAGTCACCAAGCCCAACCACAACCATGTTTCTTATTGATGTTTCACTAAATGAGCTGAAGGATTTCATGGCTTTGACTTCTCAATGTGTGCCTCTAACCCTAATTTTTCTCTAGAGTTTGACATCTGTTTTTATAAATTTACTTCTTTAGAAATTCTCATATAGATATGTGAATCTAAAAGTAGCCTGTTGTTTTTTTAGGTGGCTCCTTAGTCCCACCTCTTCTCCAATAAGAGTCCCAGTTAAATTTGTAAAAAAGGCAAAGAAAAACACCACATCTAATTTTGGTCAGGATTATCAGGTCTCTGACACTGGAAGAACCATTACCTACTGTCGATTCATAACTTCCATGGCTCTCGGGTATTCACAAAGCTCCTGATATCATTTGATCAGGAATGTCAAATGATCTTAGTTTTAGAGATATGCATGACCAGTTCCATAATAAACAGACATCCTCTGACTTGTATAATGTTCTCTGCCACCTTCCAATGCTCAGTGAGTAGATTACAAGGACAAGTTCCAAGGGGAAGTGTTGTGGGCTATTAAAATGATATCAAGATTAATTTATATATTATTTATATGACCTGAACTTGCCTTAGAGGTCCTAAAATACTGTCAGTGGTAGCATTTTGGGGTTAAGCTTAATATTTTTAATAAATGGGCCATGTGATATTTCCTTTACAAATGCATTTACACAATGCCCAAAGTGTCAGTGGCCTTTAAGAGAGAACTACCGAACCAATCAAAGGAATCCAATGGAATTCACTGTATTACTGGCAACATTTTATACTTCTTGACCCTAATACCTAAGCCAAGATCCAAATAGAGCTGATGAAATGACTCAGTTGGTAAAGGAATTTGCTGCTAGGCTTCACCACCTGAATGGATGGAGAAAACTTATTTCAGCAAGTTGACCTCTGACATCCACATGCAAACCACTCTGGGACACTCCTGCCAGATTTAATACCCAATCTGAGCCATCAATAATAGTAGAAATGCTCTAATCTTGAGCAATACACTTTCCCATGTGATTATTCACTGATTCAACTTAATTCACTAAATGCAGTTTAATCAGTGATGTCTATTATGCGTCAGAAACTGTTTTAATCACTAAACTTAAAGAAATAAATAAGGGAGGCAAGGGTCCTGTTTTCAGTTATAACTTCAGTTATAAACTTATACTCAAGTTTAGTACTTATCCTTAACAGGTGGACTTATCTTTATATCTTAGCAAGAAATAAGTTCAATGAATATTTTTAAATAAACAAATCAAATGAGACTGCTTTATAAATGTATATGTACATAATTTTTATTTACCTGTTGTATTAGTTATTTTCCTGTTGCTGTGCTAAAATACCCTGACAAAAGCAGCTTGAGAAGAAAGGGTTTATTTTGTTTATTTAGTTTGTGGGCAAAGTCTACCATGATGGTGAGGTCCTGGTGGCAAGAGCTTGAAGCACATAGTAATATTACATCCACAGGAAGTAGACAGCTTGTACTGTCTACTTGTACTCGGCTCACAATCTGGAACCTATCCCAGGGAATGGTGCCACCCCATATAGTACAAGTGTATGGATCTTTGCACCTCAGTATCTAATCAAGATAATCCTCCATAGGCAGACCTAGAGTTCTGTTTCCTAGATGACACTAGATATGATCAGGTTGACAGTTGACATTAACTATCACAACTATCAATGTTAGGGAAGACAAAAAATACACAACTCTTATAGCTCCATGAACTACCTTACCATATTGTGTATGCATATTACTAGATTGCTACTGGGTGTTTACTCCTAACTTGGATTTTTTTTAAACGCTTATAATACTGTGATGAGGAAAGCTAACCATCTAGTAATCATGTTTTTTTTTCAAGTTTGAAGGTTTTCTTATTGCTCCCTATTCTATTATTTTCTTGTATCTGTTATCATTTCCCCTGTTTAGGCTTTGTAAGATTAGCAAGCATAAACTGAGGGCTGGCAAGGTAGCTCAGTTCATACCATGCAAAACCTGTCTCAAAAAGCAAGATGAACAACACCTGAAAATGACATCAAAGGTTGACCTCTGACTTATGTACAATCATGTGCAATCATGAGAATCTGAATGTTTTTGGTCTTTTTTTGAGACAGGATTTCCCTATAGCTACAGGCTGGCCTGGAGCTTACTATGCAGATCAGACTTGCCTTGCTCTCACAGAGATCTGCCTGCCTCTGTCTCCCAAATGCTTGGATTAAAGGCATGCACCTCCATGCTCAGCTAAAACCTTTATATTTCTATTTTATGTGTATGAGTGTTTTGCCTGCATGTGCACCACATCTGTGCCTGGTATCCAGCAGAGGCCAGAAAAGCTTGTCAGATGCCCTATAAGTGGAATTAAGGATAGTATTACCCACCATGTGGGTTCTGGGAATCAAACCTCAGTCCTCTAGAAGAACAGTGAGTACCCTTAGGCTCTGAGCTATCTCTTCAGTCCTAAGAACTCAGGTTAGATCTCCAGAACTCAGGTAAAAAAAAATGTCAAGTGTGGTCTTGCTCAATTGTAATCCAAGTGCTAGTGAGGCAAAGACAAGTGGATCTCTGGGGCTTAGTAGCTAGTCAGTCTAGTCTCATCTGCTAATAACAGGTCAAATGAGAAAAACTGTCTCAAAAAGCAAGATGAACAACACCTGAGAAATGACATCAAAGGTTGACCTCTGACTTCTGTACATTCAAAACTGTACACACACATGCACACCCCACCCCACATGCCAACACAGTATAAACTGAGCTGGGAAAGGAAGTATACACCTATAATCCCAGAAGTTAGGAGTTCAGGTTATCCCATCCTTATCTAAATAGTGGGTCAAGGCCAGCCTGAACTATTTGAGATCCTGACTCAAAAAGAGATAAATAATAAATAAACAAAATTATCAAGTGGTCTGTAATCTGATCCATTAAGATTGAAGAGGCAGGATGCTTGACTTAAATTTTTGGAGACATTTAGAAATTTATAACAAGAAATGATGTTATATAAAGTGAACTATAAGTAAATTACTTTTAAATTTTAAAATGGATAATAAAAATAATTAAGAAGAGCTGAATTCTCTTACCTGCTGAACTAAACTCTGAAAATATATCCTTAGTGGTTTGAGGCTTTCCATCTGGATCAATGTCCATGATTGTGCGCCATAATTCAGAGAATCTGGCTCGTTTCTCTTTGGGCATATATATCCCATGCCACAGTGCTTTTAACATATAGTCAACATGGATCAGAATTTGCCCAATTCTGGTATCATAATAAGCTGGAGGTAATTGACAAGAAGAACTCTGATCATAATTAGGTTCTAAACTGATTGAAGGGATTTGATTTAAGCAATAAATTCCAACAGCTAACTCCCTTAAGATCTGATGGACTTCCCTGTAGTCTAAGAGAGCTGTGGGGTCTACAGGTGTCAACAGGATGGCTGTGGAGAATCCTACATTATTCATTTGACTCATGAGTCCACAAGGGATGTCTAGCTGAGAGCGAACGTCCTCCTTGGAAGACAACCAGCTAACGATTGTTGTAGTTAGTAATTCTTGCACTTCGCTGCGATCATATTTTTCAAAGAAAGCAGAGGCATTTCTATGTACTGCTAAGTTTTCCAGGTAGGTTTCTTCATCTTGAACTTGATCAAATCTAGCTATTCCTTTCTTGGATAGTCTTAGCATTTTTAATTAAATCTAGTGTGTCCTTTTTGAAGTCTCTGCAATGAAGAAAAAAAGAAAAGACAAGAAAGAGAATTTGTCATGGCAAAGAACCTGGATTTTTCTAGAAATGAGTATGAACCTTTCATCTGTCTAAAGTTAATCTTTTCAGAGTCAATCATTATTTTCTTTAACCTCCAACTGCAGCATAAGAAAACTGAAATTTGAATTGAAATAAGATTGTAATTCTTGAGCATGAATCATGGTCTGCTTTTCAGAGCTCAAAGCTACTGAGAAGTACACTTAGTGCTATATAATGCTATTTCTGCCAACACTGACCACATATATAGTGGTTCCATAAAATTACATTGCTTAGTGATATGATGGACATCTTAGTTTGTGTGAGAACATTCTATAATATGTATACAACAATGAAATAGCTTGATGTACTTCGCATCATTAAATGACAGAGGTCTGTATGTCAGAAAAATGTTTGTATGAGAAGCCACTGCTGCACACTTACTCTTTTGTTGTATAGATAGTTTTGGTTTTGTCTATCCTTTTCTCCTCTTTTTCCTTCCTCCCTCCCTTATCCCCTCCACATTCCTGTCCCCTTCCCCTACTGATTTCCTGAGGCTTGTACTCCCTCCTGCTTCAACTCCAGGCCTCTCACACATGCTAGGAACCCTATACTGCTGAACTATACCCCTAACCCAACCGTTAGTTTCCATGAAACTGAATGCCTGCTTTACAGAATATTAACTCTTACTTTGTTGAGCAGCTACTATGTGGCAGGCTCTTTATACATATTTTTACTTATATTTTGCAGTCAGCCTCTATCATATAATGATTCTCAAAATTTAGCCAGTGTCAAAAGCACTTGAGCCTTTTTAAAACACATATTACTGGATCCCAGAGCATGGGTAGAAACTATAAATTTCTGTCAAGTCACTGTGTACAGAACCCCCGTCTCAGCACAAAAAGCGCCTTCCGCTCACTTTACAGACACGGGTGTATAGACTAAGGAGAGTACAGAACATGATAGGGAGTCTTACATGTTTTAGAACCAGAACCCCGATTTTTTGGTTCATATCCAAGCTTCATTACTTGTGTTAACCATCAGTTAGCATCTGCCAAGGACAAGGACAAGGAAAGGGGAGAGGCCTACTTGGAAATGATTTTCTTGTCTAGGAGAGGGAAGCTGCATCCACGATGGTCAACCAGGGTATATTCACAAGAGGAGGCAGCCGTTGCTTGGAATGACTTCTCGATGGGTGTAAATTCCTCCCACCGGAACCTCCAGTGCGCGAGATGGTGAGGGGAGCTGAGAGGTTGTCCTGTGATGCGTGCTGCACTGAGGCAGTGGGACCGACCGTCTGGGTACCCCTTGCCTCACCTCTGACAGCGGCCACTGCCCCTGAGCCGGGTGAGTCTGGACTAGGGCCTTGTGGTGGACAGGTGGAGCGTTAGGCAGAGGCTGCGCATGGGCTGGGGCTGGGGGCACCTCTGCATATGCCGCCCCAGGGCCCACAGCCTCGGGGTCACTCGCCACAGCTCAGGTTGTTTACATGAGGACGAGTATCTAACGTCTCTCTAGAACTCAGCAGAGCCTCATGCTCTGTGCTAAAGCTAAAACACAAATACAATGGCACAAGTGAAAGGCTTTGAGGCCTGATTTGGAATCCTATCTTCATTGTCATTCGTGCAGTAAACATTCACAGAACACCCATTATGAGCCAGGCAGTACCAGAGGCTAGAGACCTTAGAAATAGGATTAACAAAACCCCACAAAGCTTAGAAGCACGTAATGACAGCACCTAGACCTCAAAAAAGCTGCCTGAAGAAGTGACTTCTAAACGAGTTTAGAAAAGAAAAAGAGCTACTTTTCCTTTTTTATTGAACGCGTGCAGATTTCATGCGTTTTGATCATGCTTAGTTCGCTCCCCTATCTGCACCGCTTACTACTCCCCGCCCAATTTCAATCTCATGGATTCTATTATAGGCACATTTGTGTTCGTAAACGTCCTTCAGTGTGGAGCTGTCCTCTGGAGCCTGGTTTCTTCCCCACTTTGCTGAGATTTTGTCCAGCTTGAGCTTACAGGGGATTTGTGCATGCTTGCCACGATTGCTAAGTTCATATGAGTGACCTCGGAGCTGTCTGGAAAACTGTTTCCTTGTGGTCACCCATCAGCTCTGGCTTACAGTCGCTCTGCTCCCTCTTTCACAATGATCCCTGGGCCTTTGGAGGCAGAAATCTGATTAGATGTCCTATTCAGGGAAAAGCACTCTATAGTCTCATTCTTTGCATGTTGGCCAGTTGTGGGTTTTGAGCATAGCCCAACTGATTGGGCTAAGGTGGTAGCAATGGAGGATGAGTACAGATCAGGGGGTGTGGACAACAGAGATGAGGGAAGGGTGCTGTGGATGAATTTCAGGCATGAGGTCAGTTATTGGTAACCAAATACCTGGGAGTGTGTTAGAAAATGTTCAGGGTGTCAAAGCAAGACTCTCGAGTTCAGCTGTGGACAAAATTCTCCTTTAAGTGCCTGAGAAACAGACATGTTAGGTGTGCCTTTTAGGTGTTGGGTGTGGACTAAGAATAGTAGTTGGTGTGGGATGTATAGAATCATGTAAACTTATGAAACCTGAAGAGAGAAAAGTTACTGAAAACACCAAGGAAGTTCATAATGTTGACATCCAGGGCAGAAACTCATGAAGTTTGACAGTGAAGGTCAGTTAGGAAGGGTAGAATCAGCAAAGACAACAATCAAAGGAGAGCCAGGAAGGCATGAGGAAAACCACAGCTGGTCAGAGGCCAAGGTAATGTGTCAAGAATATGGGCATGGCCAACTGTTTGCAGCTGTCGTCAGGTCAGGGGAGGTGGAAAATTAACCCTTCCCCTGAATTTAACCCTAAACATCGAGGTTCTTGGTGACTCATACAGGACTCTAATATTCACCACAACATTATTTTAGGTACCATCAAAATATTAAGAAGCTTATAGTGGCCATTCCAGAACAAGGTATGTCAAAGCATCACTGTCTTCCAGAGATTTGCTTGTTTGCACTTAACAGGTATGAATCATATATACAAATTCTTCTGGTTAGAAATAGTTTGTTCAGGTAGACAGTTGTTTTTTGGAAGAGTTGATCCGTTAAAGATAAACATAAAACTTTACCCCAAGGCTCATGGATTAAGTAGCATGAAGATTATAGACAAGCAGACCCTCTGTGGGGTTAGGCATATACATATACATAAGGCATCACAGCTGAAGTAAATGACCAAAAAACCCCTTAAGTTCAGTTGATTGAATCAAAACATTCAATAACTCATAGAACAATGCTTAGCACAGAGCATAGTGGGTTTTTTTTTTTTTTAGTTGCTGTGGCAACTACCATGTTCAGCTGTTAAATTCATCTATTCCTGACATAAGCAAAATCAGTTTTGCTCAGGATCACACAAAAGCTTCCAACTCCTTTCACATAGCAAGTAATATCTGAGACTGGAGCGAGCAGTACATTTATCAACGAGTAAACTCAAGGCATATGAAAGCCTTTGTCAGACTTGTCAACATTTTAACATTTCTTTCTTAGTATGAGTAAAGAATCAGGAAGGGCTTCACTCTTATATGAAGATAGACCTCAAACAGTGACAGTGTAAGGTGATTAATGGTTCGATAATGTAGGGTGATGCTGAGTTGCAGTGATAGATGAAAACGATGGGAAGAGTAGGGATAGGCAAGAGCTGGTCAGCAGTTGGGACCAGGGACGTACATTTTAAATTGGTATAGGCTATCAATTTGAGGCAGAATACGATGACAGAAAATAGTCTTTTGACAGGTAGATGCTATTCTGTTTGTAATGGCAAGAAAGAAAACAATGGTACCGTTACAATAAATTAGAAGTTAGGATTCTGGAAGACACTAGAGGCTTGCATGCAAACATATACACAAAGATAGAGTCCACAGAGAAACCAGTCCTACTGATAGCTTTGCTTTTGAACTTCTACTTACCAGATATTTGAGTAATACAAAAATGTATTGTGTAAAGAAGAGGCAATTCTTGGCCTGATTAACACATCTCTGTAAAAAACCCAGACTTCAATTTCTGACAATCCCAGGTCATAAGCTAAGGTGGGGACTTGTGGGACAGAACGTTTAAAAATAGCTCTTAGAACTTTCTGAAGTAGGAAAACAAGCTGTGACAAAAGCACTAAGTACTGGGGATGGAGAAATGGCTCAACAATTAATAGCAATGGCCTGTCTTGCAGAGGATCTGGGTTCAATTCCTAGCCATCACATGAAGACTAACTGTAACTCTAGTTCCAGGGGATCTGATAACCTCTCCTGGCCTCTGTAGGCTTTGCCTGATATGGGTGCAGCCAAAACACTCACCCATATAGAATGAAAATAATTTTTTAAAAAGTACTAATTATTGCTCGGGAGTATGACCCTCAAATGATGTTTTTAAAAATATTTATTTTTATTTTTTGTGTATGAGTGTCTTGCCTGCATGTATGTAAGTGCATCTGTGTTATGCAATGCCCACAGAGGTCAGAAGAGCTCATTAGATTCCCCTGGAATTGGAGTTTATGGACCATTATTAGCCTCTATGTGGGTGTTAGGAACTGAGGGGTCCTCTGGAAGAGCAGTCAGTGCTCTTAACTCTGAGCCATATCAAACTCAAATGATTTAGCTTCTCAAAACCTTAGTTACTGAATTTGTTAAAGTACAACTGAAGACAATAGCAGAAATATGAGTTCTTTTGTAGATACAGGTTCTGTGAAGTCTGTGAAGAAAATCTTTGCACATTTCCACACAATACTGACACCAGATGTATGTTTTCCTATACCAGCTAACTGAACATCATCTGGATGTTCTACAATTGAATTCAGTTCTGACTAACAGGAGTTAGTAATGTCAGATTCTACAGTTGAAGGGTTCAGTCTACAAGATTGGCACTACAGATACCAAGGGACACCTGGGTAAGTTCTATCCAGGTTCTTCTTTCCAACCATTTATAAATCAGAGCTCTCACAAACCCTGCTCAGTTTTGATAATTTGCTTACAGAATTTAGGAATTTACATTTAAATGATATAACACAGGAACAGCAAGATGGGAGATGAAAGTGACAAGGTTTTGGGGGAGAGGTGAGAAAGCACACTTGTACTCCCTCCATTCTCCTAGGACCTTCATGCATTCAGCAAACTGAACTCATCAAAGAGTTTAATGTAGTTTTATATCCAGCCTACCTCAGGTGGCCACACTTTTAAGCTCTCTAAATACTTGGGCTCTCTGGTGGTGATATGTTCAATCTTGGGCTATGCAGGGAAGTTCACCTAATTCAACTCACACATGATCAAATGGAGAAAGTAGCAAGACTGGGTTATTATGTAAGAAATTCTTTTAGGAACTTTGTGACAGGAAAAGTAAAAATTCATGCTATGAACATAAAACCACTACATAACACAATAATAAAGCAACAGTCTTTTATTTCTGAATAATTGTCATTCAGGAAATATTGTTACACGGTAAACTCACATTATGATTTAATCTTTTTAAGAGACAGGTTTTCTAAGGAAATATTTGGAGCCTTTCACATTTATCAGATGCCTTTTCATTATTTTTTTCTAGTTTTGCAATTCTAGATCCAAACTGCATGGCCCGTTTCGGCAGCAGAGCAGAGGCTGTAAGACCAAGTTCCACAGCTGCAAGACGTAAAATTAGCTTTTCACCAACTCCACGGGGTAAAGCCAAATTTGCCTTTTCCCAAATTGGCAGGGAATTTAGGAAGGAGACAACATTCTCATCCAGGAAAGGAAATCTAAAATTAATAATTAAAAAAATATAATGTAAGTACTATATACATTATAAAATAATCTAAATAAGTTGCCGTTGAAATCAAGAAATAATTTCAAATGGTTTCAGAAGGTATCTTTAAAGATACTTTCACCATAAGGATGATCTTAGTTAAGTAATCTGTGTCTGCTCTTTACCATGTTTACATGAATTGAACTTTAGGAGCACGAAAACAATACAGAGGGTTCTAAAGTCTTAGGACCTGTAAAACAGTAACTTTCTGTATCAAATGTGTTTAATTAAATTGTTCAAGTGGCAACAAACTGCTAAATACACAGCAAGTACTACAATTAAAAAAGTAACTTTCTGCCCCTTTTGCTTCTTTACTTTCCTATAAAATTCTAGGTTGTTTACAGCACTTTACCATTTCCTCTTTAACTCCCTTCAGTACTCAAAAATGCAATATAGTTAAACTGCATTAACTGTCTTAAATGTTCCTGAAATGCAGTTTTATTTGAATAGAGCATTATAACAATTTCATATGAGGCCTTTGGATTAACTGCTTTCGCTAGATAAATTCCCTCCTCTTACATCTTCCTGAAATAATGGACTGAATTTCTCTGTTCCATCCTTCAACCTTCGACCCTTTCTCTCTCTCAGTTCTTTAAAGGGAGAACAATTTATACTTTGTAGCACAGTATTATCTATTTATAATCATAGTTCAGTGAAAAAAGAAAATCCCAAAGTCAAGGCATGGAAATAATTCTTAGATAAGAGAGAGAGTTAGCATATTATGATGTTCTTTGGATGAGGCTGACTTGCCCTCTTTGTTGACTGGGAAACCTTTTTAACAAAGTACCACTTATTAATCAACTACTTAAATACAGTTCCATTCTTCAAAAGTTTTCAGATACAGTCTTGCCTATATAATGCAGACTGGTCTCAAATCCAGGATCCACCCAACTCTGCCTGCAGAATGTGAACTCATGCCCAGCTTCAGAGCTGTACTTATAACTAAATGTCATATTTTCTTTAATCCTTAATGTGAAAAATGTTTTATTTAAGTATCTCTATATTATCATCAGTATTATGCTGGAGGTAAAAACAAACCCAAGATTAGAAAAGAATATATATATGGAAGTGTCTTCATGTCTGTGAAGATTTTAGATACTCCACAGCATAACTAAATTATGTCCACAAACATGCAACAGAGGTAAATCCACTACTGGGTATCAGTAGGTATCAGTACATGCAAAGCTGGGTTCTACAACATTGGAGAAAGCTGGAATGGGATTGTGGGGCGAAGCAAAACTTTTAAACTGCTTTCTCTTGGAAAAACACTATCCAGATTTTACTTCTACAGGCTTTTTCATTGTGGTCTTAAAGATAAATACTATATCATCTTAGAATATGAAAGCAAAGATACTTCTTGGAGAATGAAAACAACTGCCCCCCTGGCTTGTCCAGCTTTCTTTTGACTTCGTGTGTCAGTGCCCCTGTTACTCATGGGCCACCCTCCAATGAAAAGAAACTTAAATCTCTTTATAGTCCACTATTTTTACTGAAACAGCAGTTAAATAATTAGGAATTACCTTGCTTCTTTCCCATGATCACCAATAACTCTGTCATCACGACCTAAGTTTCTGGAAGAAATTCGACCCAGTTCCATTGCTATTTCCTTGTTCAGTCCGTCCAGTCCAAGTGACTGAAAGCGGATGCGATGACGAGAATAACCTGCCAGCTGCTCATCTGCACCAATTCCAGTGAGAATTACCTACATTAGTTAAAAGATCCATATGAAGACATGACATGGCACATAAAAGAAAGTAAAATAAAAAAATAAAAGCTAAAAAATTAATAACCCTAACATTTTGGTAGAAAAGCTACCAATAGTAGGAAAATAGTAAAAACATGCCTAATTTTTAAGACTAACACTGTATTAGGTTTAAATGAAACGAAATACACTATATTTTTGCAACCTTAAATACTCACTAAAAGCTTTAGGGGTCAAAATTAGGCCTCAGAAATTCTTTGGAAAAGAAATACTGGCATATACCTTTGCACTGCTCTGGTAGAACTGCATTTCGTCTTGGGTCACTACAGAACCGATTCCTCTAGCAGCAAACCAGACTGCACAGCCAATGCTATCATCCAAAACTGTGTCCAGTGGCTGAACTAAGTGGCGTATCTGAGTTCCTCTTAGTTTTTGCAATTCTTCAAGAGAAACATTAATTTCAACAAAATTCCAAGTTCGAGAAGGGTTGACAGATTGCAGTTCCTTTAATCCTGCTCTTCCTGTGATTCTATCTGGTACATTAGCATCAGCAGCAACACAGTTAGAAAATTCTTCTACGTCACAATGATTTTGCTGTTTACTACTTTCTTTATTATGAACAGTTGGCCTGGTCTTCTCTTTATTCACAAAAGCCACATTCAGAAGATCAATTGGCTCACCTAAAGGAATATGACGATCAGCAAGGGCTGCAATCACCATGGAATCGATGCCTCCAGAAAACAGGATTGCAACATGTGCTTTCCTCCTGCAGGTTTTCAAAACTTCATTTGGTTTCAGGTTTTCATCCCTAGCTAAATATAAGACACGTCTCTTGACTGCATCACTCAGCACATCAATGAACTGCTGAACTACTTTTTTTGTGTGTCCATCTGTAAGAAAGCCCTCAAGTGTCTGTTTTGTAGGTGGAATGCTGGAACTGTTTTGGCAGCGAGTTTCCAAAGGAACTTGAGGCAACATCATATTTAAGGGAACAATAGACTTTGCAAGATACAGTTTGGCTTCACTTGTGACCACTGATACAAACGTTGGTAAGTCTGCTGAAATTTGAGTCAGGTTATTAGCACATTCTTCAGTAACACTTTCCTTACAAATATATTTCCAAGGATATACTTTTAAAATTACACATCTGGAAATAGCAGCAGACTTTAGATCAATTCGGAAAATCCCAGATGCTGGGACTTCTTGCCACTGATTTGCCACTCCAGATATTTGGGTGCCAACCGAAGAGAGGCAGAAACCCTTGTCTAGATCACTAAAATGCCAAAGTAAGCTACGGCGACCAAAAAAATCCCTACCAAACCATAAGTAATGATTGGAGGCTTGATAATATATAAAAGACCAAGGACCTTGGACTTCTGAGAAGAGTGACAAAATATCAGATTCATTCTTACAGGCAGAAAGGTTATTAAACATAACTCGAGTATCATTCTCTTCAGCATCAACCTTTATTCCATTAAAAACTTCTCCATTCCACAGAAACACATTGCCTCTTTCATCTTCCACAGGCTGGACAGTCAAGGAACCTCTCAAGTGAAGAACATGACCAGAAAATAAACACTGATAATTAACATTAGATTTTAACAACTGTCTGCCCCTGCTGGGTCCCCGTCGGCTAAGACTGTATAGTAATTCTTCTTTTAACTCTTTACTAAAATGCTCAAGAGAAAAGGTTACAGAACAACAAATGCCGCACATTGTCAGGTGAGATCACAGTGACTATTTCTTGACTTTGGTCTTCTCTGAGTTTTCTATTTCTTGGTATTCTTTTCTTAGTTCATCTAACATATCTGTAGGAAGGAGTGAGAAAATGTATTAAAGTACATATTCATGGACGTAGCGCTCTAATTCCACAGTGGCAGTCAGGATTACCTCTTCAGTGGAAGGAAGATGAGAACAGGGGTAGAAACAGGCAGTTTAGTAAAACAACCCCAAAGACATCAGTTTCTTTCCTAAAGACCAGAAATGCCCTTGGGTCTCTTGGCAGCTTATCCTTGCCAGAGGCCAGAAATGCCAAGAGTGTTTGGGGGCTCTGAACCCTGATCTGGTTCCTAAATGATTTTAGCGTGACTTTAGAGAGGGAATGAGTAATGGGTCAAAAAAGCTCCATTAAGGAAAAACTACTTCTGGTCAAGAGAGTAAATCTCTGGCCTGGGTCCCTTGGGCTGAGCCAATCACCTAGTCAAGGGGCAATGGGGTCACCTTAAGCCACACTAAATAGATAGAATACTCATTCTTTTAATAAGATACTGTACTTTTCCTTTCCAGAATTCCAGGCAAGATTTATAGCTTGCCTGCCCCTTGGGTGCTCTCGTTTTAAACTAATAAAACTGTCTTTTAGCTCCAAAAAATATAAAATAAAAACCACGGACCTGTCCCTGTCAATTCATAGTACAAAATAGGCTATTTACCAAGATTAAATAATATGAATATATGCAGTGTTCTAATGTTAATGAGTTACTGACAAAAAAAATGCCGATACTTTTTATAATAGTTTTTTTACATTGAGTAATTATTTTGGTTCAAGCACTTGACAAAGCACTTTATACATACTATCTTTAAATCCTTCAACACCTTAGAGGCTCAAAGTATTCCTCCAAAGTTACAAAATGGTATAATGATTATAATGGTATAATAATTCTGTCAAGCTCTTAAGAACATACCAAGCTTAATTACCGCTAACAAATCTTATGGGTTTTAAAAATATGTGTTATTTATTTATTCTTTGAGAATTTCATACATATATATAAATGTATTTTGTTCATATATGCCTCCCATTTCCCCCTCTCCAACTCCTCGAAGACACTTCCTCGACCCCTAATCTCCCTGTACTGGAAGAAAGGCAATCTATCAGGGGCCACATGTGCCACATGTCTGAAAAGTGACTCTCATCATTGCAGCCATCAACTGCCATCAAGCTCCTCCACGTATATTAGTGCAGCTCTGACCTTCACCAGAGAAGCTTCTTTTTGCAGTGGATGGCACTTATTGCAACAAAGTGCAGAGCAAGTGGAGGGAACATCTGAATCACATTCCATCTGTGACGGTATGAGAGTGTCCCCCATAAGCTTTAAGTGTTTGGACAGTTTGTCCCCAGTTGGTGGCACTGTCTCGGGAGGTCTTAGAGGAAGGCCATGTTGGAGAAAGTACATCACTGGGGACGGGCTTAGAGAGTTCTGAAGCCTTGCTGGATCTCCAGTCTCACTCTGCTTCCTGTGCCTGCTTGAAGATGTGAGTGCTTAGCTTCTGCGTCTACTCTAGGCACCTCTGCCACCATGCCTCCCCACCATGATAGACTCTTGTCCCTTTGGAACTGTAAGCTAAATAAACTCTTCCTTTTATAAATTCACTTGCCTAATGTTTCTATCACAGCAACAGAGAAGTAACTAATACATTATTCCTTCAAGGCTCAGGGATCATAGCAGATGAGGGGAACAATGGAAAGATTTTAAGTACCTGAAGTTGGGGAAGATGGCTACAAAAACAGTGTCTTCTGGACATGACAGAGACATATTCATGAACTCACAGCACCTGTGGCTGCTTGCACAAGATCTGTACAAGATCAAGCCAATCAAAATTCCTGCATGAATAGAGATAGGCTCATGAAGCCCCAGTCCCCTAACTAAGGAGCTGTTTTTTGTTTTTTTCTTTTAACTTTAGATATTTTTGGAAGGTTAACTGGAAATAAATCACTGCACTAACCTTTATATGTATTTACATATTAAGATCTAGTTTACCTGAGGCACCATTATGCATTTCTATAGAAAGCCTACAAAAGGTTTTCTTACCATTCTATATAAAATACTAAGAGAAACAAAACAACCAACTTACTTTTGCTTTCAGAAAGCATTTCTGTTCTATCAGCAAGAAAGAATATGTTGCTGTTCTGTTGTTGCCTGTACACTTTCTGCAAAAGAAAGTTACAGTACCAGGATTTGATCTATATCATGATGTTGAAACAGAATCCTAACATCACTTATTCTTGAACTGCAGGAACATGTTCAGAACAGTAATTTATCAAAGACAAAGAAAAAGATAAAGTCATTCATTACTGTAACTATCTGCACTGAGGTGAAATTTTTTTCTCTGCATATGACATAACATTTTACTTTCAACAACAAAGGCTCCTATCATACCACAGTTTATACTTTACTTTTATAAATGAGTAATATATAGAGAAAATCTTTTCTTATGAATGAGGGCTCGCTCTTTTATGACACTGTTGTATGGGTACAACACACTATCGTTATTCACTGTCTTTAGACTTTAGACATTTAATGTATCAGCAGCTCTTCACCATTAAAAATGTGAGAATGTCTTTCCAAGATAAGCTTTTGTACATTTCACAATTGTTTCTTAAGAATCAATTACTATAAGAGAACTCCAAGGTCAATCTGCTCTCCAGAAAATTTTGTATTAATTTGTCTTAATGTTTAATATTCCACAAGTGACAATGTAAAATTGTCTAAAATGTTAGTTACCAGATCCTTAAAATGCTTTAAAGAGCTCATAATCATTTCTTACTTAATTTAAGATGCAGTTATTTATAGTAAACTACACATGAAGCAACAGCTTAATTATGAATACGTTGATGAGAACAGGTTAAACAGTCAGAAGATTTACCAAACATTTTCTGTGGAAGAGGAAGTAATTTATTCTTTTTGATTCAAGTATGATAGGGAAACAGCATTTTCAACTTTGAGATCTACTGACATATGCAGTAAACAAATGAAAATAACCAAAGTCCTTTACTTTTTAAATCAAGATGTTAGAATTTCATAATTTTACTATAAACGATATAACTCATAACTTTCAAATACCGTGAATATAGGCAATTAAACCTTCCCACATACTACTCAGAATTAATTTGTTAACTTACCCGACTCTTCTTCAGGTTAGAAAGTTCATCCACAATAATTTTTTGTTCTTTAATCTATTAAAATAAAGAAAAACTTACAGTTGAAGTTGCTAAAAACAGAAGTATGCTCAGTGAGGACCTTCTAAGTAAATGTTTTAAAACTAGAGATGCGATGGACCTCTCATACAACTGAATACACAGAATACTCTGACTATATATAGTCTTTTCAACAGCAACCTGTGTGGGGACACAGGCAGAGGAAAGCTAAAGACGGATTTAGTTGCTACATAATTCACACTTTTTACTAAAAATACTTTCTACCAGAATACCAGTTCAATTGATTTTAATAAAGTTGTGCTATAGATTAAAAAGAAGCGATGTAATGAAGGTAGGCTTTCCCCCCAAACTACCAATGCTTTTCATGATGTGCATACTAGATAATACAGACAAACATTTAGATGAAACAAATGATACTAAATGTCTTACATGGAGTGGTAAAATATTTACGAATTGTTTCATTTTTTTTTTTTTATATTGAAGACAATGCTGTTAAACAGGGCCTCATTTTTGATCATTAGGAGAAAGTCAAACTAAATGAAAACTTTAAGCGCTCACACACTGCCTGATACAGCAGTACCAAGTGGTTTGCTATGGCATTAACAGATTATTTTGAAAACTCACACCCAGCCTTCTGAGTGTGCAACATGTAATAATGAACCAGGAGCCCAAATATGCACAATCCTCTTGAAATTTAGTGCCTGCTCTACAGCACTTCCATATTCATTTGAAAACTGGCGTCTCTCTTTAGTTGACACCAAAGGAAAAGAAAACTAACACTGGGAGACTGAGCCCACTTGCCCAAGAGGTCACTAATAGTTTGGAACAGAGCACAATTTAGGCCACTGAATATCTAAAAGTCTATACCCACACCTCTTCTCTTTTAAAAGTTTTGTCTGCAACTGGCAGTTAAGAGTAATGTTATAAACTAGGCATGGTGATGCTCTCCAGTAATCCCAACACTTGGGAATGTAGAGATAGGAGGACCAGGAAGGAATTCAACGACATCCTCCCCTACAGACTGTTTGAGGTCAGCCTGAACTACAAGAAATCCTGCCTCAAAGATTATTGTTATGCTGGAGCCCTTCCTCTTTTTGTGGGCGGTGGAGTGCCAACCACGTGCACATTTTGTTTTAGAATCACTGGAGCTGAGACTAGATAAGGTTAACAAGAGGCACTTGGGGAGACCTTTTGGTTCAAAAGCCTCTTCTCCCCCAGCGACAGAGGCAAGAGGATATCTGTGGCCAGCCAGGAATGCAAAGAAAAAAGCAACAGCAGCCTTGGTCGGGAAGGCCTATGACAGTGGCTAGTAAGAATGCGCGCAAACTCGGTGATAAAGGGGCAAACTTGTAAAGAGCGCCAGAGGCGGTCGTGAAGAGCGTCAAGGATAGCGCTCAGGCCGTTGACATGGCTAACCAGATGTGTACCCACAGATCTGTGGGGTGGGTGGCGGAAAACCCGAACCAAAACCTCCGTCATAACGAATTCAGGGACAAGCTTCTGAGCCTCCCTTATCACCGCATCTATTTTTAGGAACGGAGGACTAAGTAGCTGTCAGTTGCTACAAATGACCAGAGAAAGCGCCTGGGCATGGCAGGGGCCGCACGAGGCCCCACGCTGCCGCCGCCGGTGCAGGACGACCCCAGCCCGAGGGCGCTCCCGCGGCGTCCCACGCACACCTTGCTGCCAAGGTCGTCCTTGTGTGCCGTGGAGGGGTCAGCGGAGACCGGCGCGGCGCTGGGGTCCGGGCGCGAACCACGGCTGGGCATCTCCACCGCGAAGCACCGCACTCAGGATGCGCGCCCAAGAGGGAAGGCCTGTCCTGCGCGCAGTGAGCCCGCCCCTTCCGGCAACTCTGATCAATGGCGTCTGTACGCTCACGCCTGCGCAGGCGGCGTCTGACGGTGGAGTAGTTCTGCGCATGCATGCGCAAAACTGCTTGGTTGCCGCGGTCAAAGATCCTGGTTTGCGCAATCTGAGAAGGCCCGGTGGTGTCCCCTAGCGGATCAGAGGTATAAATACTTTTTTGATCTTACGCCCTCACAAAGTTATAAGTGCCTCCCAGTGGTAAATGCAAATAGTAGAAATAGAAATAGGCAAAGATACAAAACGGAGAAACGGATTTCAGGTGTACAATGTTGGCAACAGAACTGTACAAAGTAGATAAAGTTTCTGTCAATTTCAGGTTAGGTTTGTAGATAAAAATAGTTTTACATGAATTTGAACATGAATTTCGGATTTTTTAAATTATATGTTCAATGCAGCATCTCAGCTTGTGGGGCATAGGAAAAGCTAAAGTCTGGAAATAGGCAAAAGAGATTAATAAATGTTTTTTTAGTTGTCTTCCAGCCTTGAAATCCTATTGACTGGAATTCTCTACAATCCAACCCAGGCAAGGCTTAACTGTAGAAGAGGGCAGGAGAAATTAACGTGTAGATTCTTGTTCTGTAAAGATACCAATAATTTGTTTGATAAATTCGATGCTTTTACGGGTTATGATTTCTTGTTACATAAGTCATCATCCAGTAGTGTGCCCAACCTTGTGAACTTGTGGTTTCTTTATTAATATACTTCATAGCTTCTGAATGCTCTATGAATTGATTTTAACAGCTTATTGGTTCCTTTATTAGTTGACTAAAACTTTGACATTATGTTGAAGATGCGCTGGTGGACTCCTGATAAAGCCAACCTGTATGACTGAAGAAATGTACATCAGGGCTTAAACCTAAATATGTCTCTTACTGATATTTAGAGCAAATCTCAAGTGGTTGTAGATCTAAATTTACTTTTAATTTTTTCTTTTCATTTACTTTGAAAAATTTTATTTTTGTTTCTGATTTGTACATTCTGACTAAGTCATTTCACATAGGAAGCTGTGATAATTGGGAGTTTGGTTTTATTATTAATCATTAGGTGATATCATGGGATGATAGACATCTAGTTTCTTTTAGAAGAGATGTAGCAGAGGGTCGATGGTATCACCTAATGATTAATAATAAAACCAAACTCCCAATTATCACAATTGTTCAGGGTTTGTCTGTCTTTTGTGGGCCCAAATTAATTTTACGTCCACTAGAGTAGAGCACTAGAGTGGGCTGGTCAGTTTATATATTTCTATGTTTACTTTCAACTTGAGACTGAGGTTGTAAAGTGAAGCAATAAGCTTTCTATATGTCTTTATATCTATCCTTTAGAATACACTTCATATATCACTATGTGACTGTAAAATAATTTGCTACTTCTGGAGCATATTAATGATTCATTTAAAAAACTTTTATTAAATTTGCACTTAGACATTTCTGTACATATACATATACTGACCACTGTGACCCCACAACTCCCACTACCTTAATCTACCTCTAATTCTAGCCACAAATCTCTGTCTCATGTTCATGTCTCTATTTGTTCTGTTTTGTGATCCACTGAGATTAACCACGACCATCTCTGTGACAGTTGGTTTGGAGCTATCAGTTGGAGCCTAGGGAGCATGTTCCCCCCTCTCTCAAAATAAATAGCCAATAGTTCAGATGTAAAGGATAGGGCTCTGTTAACACCTCTCACTTCCTTTACTGTTTGCTGATAGGGCTGGTCTTACGTGGGTCCAGTTCAGGGAACTACGATTGTTGTGAGTTACTAATTATACTGGTTGTATCCAGTCTAGAGAATGGCATTTCACGTACCTTTGTGGTATCTTCTGGATCATACATACCACCATACTACCCTCTCTTTCTCTCTTTTGAAATGTTCCTTGAGCCTTAGAGGGATGGTATAGGTGGCTTGTTGAGGGACGGGCTCACGTGCTTATTCTCGCATCTTGGGTAACCATGAATCTCTGCACTCACCTCTATTCATTGTAAGAAGAGGTTTTTCTAATTAAGGCTGGGAGCCACTTTTGTCTATGACTGTAAACACATGTATTTAGAAGGCAGTTTGCTAAAATGTCAGTTTAGTTAACTGTTGGTAATAAGCTCTCTGCATGGGCATACTACCTCCCCAGACCAGAACTGTTAGCTGAGCTTACTGTCCCAGTCATGAGTTCTCCCCCCACCCATGGAGTAGGCACCAATTCAGTCAGAGGGCAACTGGTTACCCCACAACAGTCAAGCTGCTGTTGCACAAGGGGGCATATCTTACCTTTCATATGATTTCTTTATAATTCATTATCCCAATTAATCCTTCTCCCATCTGAACCCTCATCTCTCCAGGCTTGCCCACCTCCTTCTCTGATTAGACCTTCCACCCCTAGTATTTTCCCCCTTTAGCCTCCTTTTTCCTATGTTCTACTGTGCCCTTCTCCCTTAAGTGAACTCCGTCACCCTCCCCTTTCTTGTTTCCTGCCTTGTACATATATTCCTTTAATGATTTATTTTTAAGACTTCCAGGGTGGCCCACACTGTCCTCAAACTTGATATTCGACCAGGCTTTTTAATTGTTGATCTTCTTGCCTCTACTTTCTAACTTTTAGAATTGCAGATGTGCCCCACAATAAATTATAATATAGTATCTCTTAAAAGGTCTCTATTCTGACTTTATAGTTAGAGAGATAAATGAACAGTTATATAAGTCCACATTTTTAATTGCAGAATTTTAAATATTTAAATGTATAGACTTTGAGAAAAAAATCCTTCTTACAAAACAACTGGCTGAGAAATGTTTCATGAATTCAGTTCATGTAATTGTGGTGAATCTTTGGAAAATGAGGTTTAATTAATAGTTTTGACTTAATAAACACAAGGTGAAGCTTCAGCGATGGCTCACAGTTAAGAACACTGGCTGCTCTTGCAGAGCTCCTGGTTCAGTTCCCAGCACTCATATGGTGGCTTACGGCAGTCTATAACTCCAGTTATCAGGAATCTGATCCCCTCTTCTTTGTAAGCATAAACATACATACACATAAAAATAAATAAATAAATAAATTTTAAAAAGAAAAGACAAGTATATGCCTTTCCTCTGATTTATCCATGTTAATTAAAATACAGGTACATCTTTAGTATTTTATAACATTTGATTTGTTTCCCATGAAGAGATTAGTTAATATAAATGTATTAAATCACTTACAGTGGTTCACTGATCGAACCATTTGTAATATGTAACCTTATTAAAAAATAACTAAAATGAGTAATTTTCAGTTGAATATTTTATATCAACAGTAATTATATTTTGTACCGTGTAAGGCTAAACATAATTCAGAACTATAAGGTAGCCTAAAACCTTGAGGTGACACAGAATTGAGCAAATGATAAGCTATTATGTAACTAGGAAACTTATTTAAGAAGCTGAATACTGAAACTGACTTATAAACATAATTTAAATTTATGGATCTTTATTATGAATGTATTCATTTTCTTAGTTAAAAGAATGTGTGTGGTTGAAGACACTTTTATTATGTGTACCTATGAACACTATTAGTCTGATAAAATGCCTGAATTTGTCATGTCTCAATTCTTTATATCCAATTCTCTCTATGGAATAGAGATTATTAAATTGGCCAAAAGCTATAATTAATATGGATGATTGAAAACATACCAAGGGCAAGAGTAACAGAAAAAGCAAGATAGGAGAATAAGTTATGCTTTTCAAGGAAAAAGTGGGCTCTAAAGTGAGTGTCACTTTCCTCCAAAATATGAAAGAACACAATTAACAACAAACTTGGGGAGAATATAAGGTTGGAGAAGGTTTTAAGAGAGTGAACTTTTATTTTCTTTAGTTTATAAATCCCGACTCTTTAAGAGTCTGTGTAATATGTGAAAATGCTGGGAAAGTGCATTTAATTTTGAAGTCTTTCTCACAGGTAACTATTTTTAAGTCACCTTTATTGTTAAATATTTTATTAGTGAAGAATTAAATATGGCATTTTCTCTTTCAACCTACTTCCTAGTCCCTTTCTTAAAATCTAGGAAAACACTTCCCTTCACAAACAGGATGTAATTTTATCTAGTGTTTAAAGATAAAGAGGCCTGTCTGTAAAGTTTGAGGAGAACTGAGCATCTCAGTTTGCTAGTTCTCTTTGTACCTCACCTACTATAGCAAGTTCTCACAGAGTAGAACCTCTGGTTAATGTCTGAATAGACTTTGACTCACAATTGGATCCACATTGTATATCCAAGAAGCGCTGATGACTGTTCCACACCTGTACATCCACTTTTGAGTGTGTTGTTGCTTATGACTTTGCCTGGTTCTAAGGTTTTCATTAATTCAAAGGAGTAACTCAAGGTGTATCAAAACTAAACAAAGTGATGAGAATCGTATTATTATGGGGTTAACCTGTTTTCACACCTCAATTTTATACAGCCTATTCTGATTTTTCCTTCAGATACTGTCACTTCTGTATTGCTTGTCACTTCAGAGTTAGCCGATGTAATTTTTCAGGCCCCACTGGTTCAGGGCTGACTATTTGCAACCAGTTATTCAACTGTTTAGGTTGTCCTTTCTTTGTTCGTGATCCGTTGCTATTGTCTATCATACTTACTACCATAATTTCATGGTTTTTATTGCTACCTATGGCGTTGCTCTGATTCTACCTTTTTACTACATATTATTCTGTTTGATTATACATGGTTTACTGTTGATCATTTTGTTAACATGAGGCACGTTATCATTGTGCATTCTAAGGTTATGAGTGAATAGGAAAGTCTTGTTCCGATATGTACATATTTCCCAGTCTTTCCCCATGATACACTGGATCAAATCTCAGGGAACAGGATATGGTTGTCTGCTGTATAGTGTAGTGTCTACCATTTACCCTGTAACAAAGCCTCCAGGGTTTGAATTTTGCCTGTGTTTATTTGGTGTGTGTCTTTAGGTAAATCAATCGCCCAAATCCAATTTCCTATAAAATGAAAGTAATAATATTTCAGGTACATACTAAGGTCTGTATAAGTTTGTGTTAAATAGATAAATTGGAAATTATCCCAGATTTTGATGAAACAGTGGATATGGTTTTATAAAATAGCTAGATCACAGGTTATAAAATGCTTGGCTTATTTCATATTAAAGCACATCTTTTCCTTATTCACAACAGGCATAGGTTACCTAATGCTTTAAAAATTATTTGGGTGCATATTTTGTTGCCACAATGATTGGGTGGTTTTTATTAAATCTGATGGGGTAGGATAAAGTTTTAAGGCAGTTGTCTGAATCACAGACTCTTTCTAAGAAGCTGAACTAGAAGACCAAAGGGCAATTTCAGCAAGGAGACAGTGCTGAGTATTATATGAGGTGGGAGTCGGGGGAGACCTAGGATTAAGGAGGTGAAATGAAAGGATAGGTAACACCATAAGCTAATGAGTTCTGTGAAAACTGATGGGTTCCAAGATACTTACTGAACTAGTGTTTATCAGGAGGACTCTAGGATCCATGAGAAGGATTAGTGGGTTCTTATCACAGAGGCACTGGGACAGGGGAGGGGGGTGGATGCAGGAACTTTCCCCCAGCAACAAAGCATAATAAACTAGTCTTGATTCTTCAGTGGAAAAGGCAAAGTCTACATGCACTGGGATAGAGATGATTAAATTGTTTCTACTCGAGGTAATATAGTTCCAAATCTTAGCTTCAGCTGTGTAGTCTGGGAATCACGTACCCATGTTTCATGCAGCTAATATCACTTAAGGCTCTTGAGCAGAGAAGGGACTGATGTGAAGTGAGTGAGTGTCTAGGATACAGAGATGCACTCTCTCAGAGTCCTGACAGTGTGTGTCTCATGCTGTTCCCAGTCTTGCATTTGCTCTCCTGCCAGGTAAATTTGAGGATTTCATTATTGGTGGTTCTGTCTCAGAGTCTAGTGGCCAAGGTCATTTATGAATGATACCAATGAAAGATTCAGTTTAAGCTGCCCAGGACTTCTATGTCCCACAACTACACAAAAAGATTCATTAAAATTAGCTTCTTTTAGATTTCTGTGCTTCGGGTGCCATTGTACACTCAACTTTCTGAAAACGAAGCGCATGCTTAGAATGTCTAGGTCTACATTACAGAAGCAAAGTCAGTCACGTGTACTCTGTACATCATCTCTACCATTTGTCCATGGCTGTCAGTGAAAATAGTTAAGAAATACTATTAGAGAAGTTGTGAATTGTGAGCAGGCATTTTGATACTTTTAAATCATGTAAAAATGTACCCATCAGAGTGAATCACCAGAGACAAATGAATGTCTAAATGGTTTATTACGGTAACAACAAACAAAGTCAGTGGTATTTTCTTTATAGAGTGCCCTCATTCCAAGGCAAAACCATACAGCTATGGCAGTTTTACCCTAGTTCTGATTGTTAGCAGTAATTGTTTTAACATTATTAATTAAAATCTGTTTATTATCATGATGTCATACAGCCTAAGGGTTTTAATTTGTTTTTCCTTTGTGACATAACTAGCTAGGGAATTTTAATGTATTGGTACAATGGAAGCCAGCTGTCTCAGTTCACCTGAATTTGCCTGGAAGTTCTGTTTGGTTTTCAAAATAGTGCTGTGCAGTAGCTCTTGGCCTAGAAAAGCAAAGCACGGCAAAGCAGCACGTCTGTGTACTTAACTTCAACTGATTTTATAGTGGTAGTTGGGTGTGCAAGGCTGAGGTTCAGTTCTTCATGACTAAAGCTGTACTTACCGCTGGCTTAATGTTCTTATCATAGGTGTGGCTGCTTCTGTGCTTGAGCTTATGTGATTGAGGCTTCCTGAAAAACTGCCATAGCAAGGTGAAGATAACACTTCCTTACTGGGCCTTGAGCAAGCTGTGCTACCCCCTCCTTCCTTTCATATGGCATTTTGTATCTTATTAAAGGGCAATTGTGGTAGAAAAAACTATCATAGGATGACTTTTGCAGGCGCAGTGAATATAGGGAGCAGGGGACGAGCGCGATGATAACGGCACGAGGGAAGTTGTGTGTTTAAAATTTGGGACACTACTTTGTTTGAAAAACCAATTTGTTATTATGCCACTGGCACTAATATCTAAGCTAGCTGTAACTTTACTAAGCGCCAAGCAAATGAAATGAAGCACAGCTATGTAGAGTCATCTGTGGTTTGCATCAGAAATTGAATTTTAAACTACCAGGCAGACGATAAAGAATTTAGCAGTCTGCCTCCTTAACCTCTCCACTTTGTCCTCCGGGTAAAATTTAGATAAATTATTTAAAGAAACACTTTTTATTTTAAAAAAGGTGTTATTGTTTATTTAATTATGTATGTGAGGAGGGGTGGAGGGTTGTATGCATTGAGTGCAGATGCATGTGAGTGCATGTGCCCATGGAGGCCAGAAGAGGGTAATGGATCCCCCAGACTGGAGTGACAGGTGGTTGTGAGGTACTGCAGATGTTCTTAACTGCTGAGTCATCACTCCGGCCCCTCAAAGAAACTTTTATCTAGACCTAAGTATTTCTACATAAGACTAACACAACTCTGAGCCTTTTTATTTATTGAATTCAGTAAGGTTTGGGGGGACACAGGAGTCTTTTTGTGAGACAGGGTCTCAGCTGTCCTGGAACACACTATGTAAACCAGGCTGGCCTTGAATTCACAGAGATCTGCCTGCCTCTGCCCCAAGTGCTGAGATTAAAGGCATGTGTGACCATACCCAGCTCTGAATTCAGTAAGTTTTCATTCATAAATTTAATTTTCTTGAAGGATATAAGATCTTTAAGGAATTTCCTTAGTAACCAAAATATTATGTCCTTTATGAAATACTCAGAAAATTATCATTATAGGAATAACCAGAAAAGAACCTATAGGAAAGGGGTGTTTTGCTGGGAACTAAAATCAGTTGGTATAAACCAATTGGTACAACCAGATCTCTGAAGCCTGCACAACATTATATAGCCCCTTTTTAGAAATTGTCTTACATTGATAAAAGTTTCTGAATGCCAAGTATCTTACTTCTCTTTATTCTTTGAATCTACTTGATTTTGCTTCTAAAGTTATCCTAATTTGCGGTGTAACTTTGAACATATTTTAAGATCTCAGAGCCTCTGTTTCCTTACCTATAAAATGATGAGGTTGTTAAGCACCTGCATTGTAAGAGTGTTATGAAACACCGTAGAGGCTTACTTAAATATGATAAGGACAGAAAGGAAATGCAAGCTGGTGTGATGGTGCAGAGGCAGAAACAGGTGGATCTCTGTGAGTTGGAAACATGCCTGGTCTACATAATGAGTTCCAGAGCAGTCAGGGCTACAATGAGACCTTGTTTCCAAGAGAAGTGAGGGGGGCGGTGACACAAACTACTGTTGTCTTTGGATATGAAACAGGGAAGTACAAGCTGTTAACTTTCTAGGAAAAGTATGTTTTGTTCTTTTAAAATTTGTTCTCTCTCTCTCTCTCTCTCTCTCTCTCTCTCTCTCTCTCTCTCTCTCTCATGTTTGTAGGCCAGAGGTTAACATCAGGTGTTTTCTCAACTGTTCTCCATCTTATCTCTTAAAACAATTTGACTTTGGGCTGGAGACGTGACTCAGTGGTTAGGAGAACTGATTGCTCTTACAGAGGACCTAGGTTCAATTCCCAGCATCCACATGGCAGCTAACAATGGTCCATAATGATTCAAGGGATCTGATATTCTCCTCTGATCTCCTTGAGCATTGCATGACATGGATGCTTCTACTTACATGCAAGCAATACACTCATACACATAAAATAATAGTAAATATTTAAATTAAAAAATTTTTAATTTTAAAATTTATTAATATTATTTGTGCACACGTGTGTGTGTGTGTGTGTGTGTGTGTATGACATACCTGTGGAGATCTCAGGACAACTTTCAGGAGTCGGTTATCTCAGTCCATCATGAATTACAGCCATCACCTGTAGTCATCAAGTTTTTGAGGCCATGCTTTGGACTTTGTTTACTTTTGCTCCCAAGTCTTAGGTTTTCTGGGAGGTAGACCTCTTTTTAAAATGTTTTGTTATGAAAACCTTCAAACATATATGAAAAAGAAAGTATACATCTATGTTTCTATCTCTCAGTTTCATTAAATATCACACCTGTGTACTTCGCTTCATATCTATCACTACTCATTCGTCTTCTTATCTGGAAGCAGCCCTCAGATTTGATACCATTTTGTGCCAGAATCATTTATTATGCATCCTTTAACCTGGGTCCTCTGCAAGAGCAGCCAGTGCTCTTAATTGCTTAGCCATCTCTCCAGCCCTGGAGACTTTTTTTAAATATAAAATTTCATAAAGCTATACTAATGTGGACTGGAGAGATGACTCAGTGCTTAAGAGCACTGGCTGCTCTTCCAGAGGACCCAGGTTCAGTTCCCAGCACCCACATGGTGGCATATATTCATGGATAACTCAGATTCCAGAAACCCAGTGCCCTCTTCTGGCATCCATGCGCATTGCACACATGTGGTACCATTACATACATGCAGGAAAAACACATACATAAAATAAAAATAAACATTTTAAAGCTATACTAATACTTTTTTACATATAATATAGCTGATTTTTGCATGAAAGTTGCATTTTAATAAAGTACTTTTTTACATGTATTTATTTATTTTATGTGTGTGGGTATGGCACACATGCAGAAGTCAGAGGACAACTTGCAGGAGTCAGTTCTGTTCTTCCACAGTGTGAGTCCAGGTATCAAACTCATGCTGTCAGGCTTGTCAGCAAGCACCTTTACCCACTGAGACATCTCTAGGCCCTGATCTCTTTTTTATTTTGCTGAATAGTATTCCACTGTCAAAATATAACACAACTTGTTTATACATTCCTCAACTGAGTGACACTTGTGTTACTTCCAGCTTTAGGTGAATACAAATAAAATCTCTGTAAACATTTAAAAATGAATATGTTTCATTTCATCTGAGTAAATCCTGAATTGTGAAATCATTAGGTTTTGGCATTTCTATTTCTTTTGAGACAGGAGCTCACTCTATATCCTACGCTAGCCTGCAACTTACTGTGTAGACCAGGTTGGGCTTGACCCTGTGGTGATACTCCTGCCTCTGTCTTCAGAGTGCTGAGATGATAGGCATATGCTCACCTGCTCAGTTGGATTATCAGGCTCTATATTAACAGTATGTTTAGCTTGGTAGGAAACTGCTTTTTGAAATAGGTATATCATTTTCTATTCCTGCCAACAATGTATGAGAACTCCTATTATTAAGATTCCTGACCAGAAGTTTCTATTCTTTAGTTTAGTGCTTGATGTATGGTGGTATCTGATTGTGGTTTAATATAAATTTGACCAACAATTCATTGATTTTTTTTCTTGTGTTTGTCATCTGTGTATCTTCATGTTCCTATTCAAATCTTTTGCTCATTTTACATTGGGCTATTTTTTTCTTATTATTGTGTTTTGGGCATTCCTTATATATTTTCAATACAAACTCTAGGTCTGATGTAATGTACAAACCCTTTCTCCTAGTGTATGACGTATCTGCTCTTTCAGTGAGCAGAGGCTTTTAATTCTGATCAAATTCAATTTACCTTTTTTTTTTCTTTATGGATTGTGATTTTGGTGTTGAATCTAAGAAATCTTTATAACATGATTACAGTTTTTTTCTCCTGAGTATCTAAAGTATAATAGTTCACATTTCACATTTAAACTTGTAAAGCATTTGAATTAACTTTTTAAAATAATAAATTTATTTGAAATAACAAGCAAGAAAATTCATAAAGGATAATAAAACAGTAATTTGGAGAGACAGTCAATGTATTTGCAAACAAAACAAGGTGACATTGCTTTAAAATATATAGAGCTATCAATACAAAACAAAATGCTTCTGAAAGATTCAACTCACTATATTTTCTTTTGATTATTGGCCCAGATATTGACCCATGATAACTCATTTCAAAGACAGAAACAGCACTCTTGATAATGATTTCTTCCTGATTTTTTTTGTGACTATCTAGGAAAGTTGGCTGGATTGCAGAGGGAAGAATAGTGTGGAGAGAGTTAAACTACCTTCAAGTGGAAGGAATTAAGTAGCTTTTGAAAATCAGAAAAACTTCTGTACATTCTAAGAAGCTTGGTGAAGGTTAGCAGAGCAGGTGAGGCAGCCCACCAAGAAGGCCAAGGGGGAAAAGCGTTCTGAGAAAGAGAACAGCCTTTGTAGCCTTTGGGTCAGGAGGAAATGTGATTTGCTTGAGGAATAGCATGCCAGTTGGTCAGTACAGTGCATCAAAAGGAAAATGGTAAGGAAGCATGGCAAAGAATGCAAGACCCGAGGGAGGCAGGCGGGGAATCCCCGGAGCCTCTGGTTGGAGTGAACAACAATTTGCACTCTTTAGGCACATGTTTTAGTGAAACAGCCAACAACAGCAACAGTTTGATACCTGGACTCACACTGTGGAAGAACAGAACTGACTCCTGTTGTTGACATAACTAAGATATTTCTTACTTTTACTATAGAGAATACAGAAATGTCTGTAGATTGATCTTATGCACAGGATTTTCCACCGGAATAAGTGGGATAAACACATCCACTTTCCACACCTAAAGGAAAAGTACAGGGTCACACTTTAGCAGCATGCCTCCGACAAGTAACTAACTGAAAAGACCTAGTAAATATTAAGGGCGATCAGCCAATCAATCAAAAGTGGAGCAAATAAATACTACAGTATCTACCCATAACTCTTACCTCCCTCACTGTAGCAGATGCTAGTGCCTGACGACTCGCAATTCCCAACTTTTGGGGAAGTGTAAGAAAATTCACCTGGATGAAGGAGGGAAGAAAGTGTAGAAGTGTAAAGTCTCCATTCCTGCTCACCTTTACTTTGGTTTTCAGAGACAGGCTCTTGCTGCATAGTTCAGGTTGTCTAAGAACTTGAACTCAAGATCATCCTCCTGCCCCAGACTCTCAAGTCCTGGGATTACCTGTGTGTACTCCTGCACCTCTCAAGATAAGGTTAGGTATCTTTAAAGAAAGGAATGGAAAAATCAGTTAACTTTTATAATAGGTGTGAGGTATAGGTCAAACATGAGATTACATGGTGCTTGTCTTTCTGTGCCTGGCTCATTTCACTCAACATCATATTCTCCAGGTCCATCTGTGTTATCACAAATGATATGATTTTGTTCTCTTTAATGGTTGAATAGTATTCCACAGATAAATGTACCATATTTTCTTTACCCATTCATCAGCTAATGGATAATAAGATTAGTTCTGTTATTATTATGAATAGTGCTACAATAAACGTGAAACTGTAGCTGTCTCTTCAACATACTGGTTTAAATTTATTTGGCTATGTGTCCAGTAGTAGCCTAACTGGAGTCATCTAGTTTTAATTTTTTGAGGTATTGTCATACTGTTTTACACAATGGCTATACCAAATTACATTTAGTGTACAAGGGAGTCCTTTATACACATCCTTGCCAGTGCTTGTCATCTTTCGCCTTTTAATGGTAGTCAGTCTTGGAGTGATGTGATGTGCTATTGTGGTTTTCTTCCCATTTCCATCATGATGTTCTGCATTATTTGTGTTCCTCTTGGCTGTCTCCATTTCTTTTGAGAAATGTCTATTTAATTTGATTGTCCAGTTTTAAGTTGAATTATTTGGGGTTCTATTTTTGCTACTGAATTTACTGAAAGCCATATAAGGTCTGGATCTTATCTCTTATCAGATGTATAGTTTGCGAATATTTCCTCTTGTTCTGAGGGTTCACGCTAAGCATTGCTTCCTTTGCTGTTCAGAGTTTTAGTTTGATGTTAGCCTATTTATGGATTTTTATTTCTTTGCTTTTGGGGTCTTATAAAAAATCTGTTTTCCAATGTCCTGAGGTGTTTCCCCTCTGTATTCTTGAATTAGTTTCATAGTTTTCGATCTTGCACTTAAGTCTTTATTTGAATGAATTTTTATGACTGATGAAAGGTAATGCTTCTGTATGTGAATGTCCAATTTCCCAATTTTATTAATTGAAAATCGGTTCTTTTCCAGTGTGTTTTTAATATCTTTGTCAATAAGCAGTCGGCTGTAGACATGTGTTCACACTCAGGTTCTGTATTCTGTTTCACATTCTTTGTGTTGCTTTGTACCAGTAGCATGCTAGTTCATTACTACAGATGTGTGTTATATTCTGAAGTCAGGCAGAACCATTCTTCCTGCTTCGTTCTTTTTGCTTAAGATGACTTTGGTTACTCATTTTTCTGGGCTTCTATGCAACTTTTAGACTCATTTTTTTCTAGCTCTGGAAAAAGGCCTTTGGTATTTTGTAGGGACTGCATTGTATCTATAGATTAGCTAATAACGAACATTTTAACACTATTTTTTTTTTAGTCTATGAACATGAGATATGTTTTCACTTTTTGTGTCCTCTTTAAATTTTTTCATCAATATTTTAATCTCTTCATTGCTTATGACTTTCACCTTTTTGTTAAATTCATAGATATTTGATGTTTAGATAAAGTGTAGCTATTGTTAATGAGATTGTTTTCAGCTAAAATCAGTGTTGGTGTGTGGAAATGCACTGATTTTTGTGTCCTGCAAACTCTTCTGAATTTTTATTTGTTCTAAGATGTTTGAGTGGACTCTTTGAGGTTTTCTAAGCATAAGACCATGTCAACTGCAAACCATGTCAATTTGACTTTCTTATTTCCAATTGAAATGCCCTTCATTCTTTCTATTGCCTAACAGCTCTGGCTAGGACTTCGAGTATTATGCTGAATAAAAGTATTGAAAGTAGCATCTTTGTTCTGTGCCACATTTTAGAGAGGAAAACAGGAAATAATTTTCCTATTAATACCTGTGTCTTTATCATGTTGAGGCATACTCTTCCTATACCTAATTTTTCAGACATTTTAAAAGTTTTTTAATTAATTTTTTAACTTAAAATTTTTTTGAGAATTTCTATGAGTACTGTATCACATCATTTCTACCCCTCCCTCTTGAACTCCTTCCAACTCTTCCTATGGTGAAAAGTAAGTCTCCCACTCCCTCTCAAATTTGTGACTTCTTTAATTATTATTGTTACATATATGTATATGTGCACACACACATATAGAGCCCATTTAGTTTTGCTCAAATATACATGTATTTAAGGCTGAGTACTTGAGACTGAGTAACCTATCAGAGAGCTTTGTCCCCTAAGAAAAATTGATTCTCCCTCTTTCAGCATCCATTGGCTCCCTGTATCTCTTCATTTAGGCATGGGACCTTGTAAATTTTCCCCATGCTTATTGGCATGTGAACTTGTGTTGTCATTACTTAGGTCTTGTTTGGGCAACCATATGTTGAGATTTCGTGGGTGCAGCTTCCCTGTCATGTCTAGGAGACTCTATTAGCAGCAGGCATCCTGGTCCTCTGACTCTTAAAATCTTTTCTTTCCATTTTCTGTGATGTTCCCTGAGCCTTAGGTGTGGGGATTGCACTGTTGTTGTATCAACCGGGGTTGGGAACTTTTTCTTCTCATACAGTGACATTGAAATTGATTTTATATACTAATTATTTAGCTTTTGTATTGCTGGGGATCATAAGAGATTTTTCATTGAGCCACATCTCCAGCTTGGTGTGTTGACTTTTATCAAATGCCTTTTCTGCATCTATTGAGATGATTATGTGTTTTTTGTCCTTTGTTCTATTGATGTGTATATCCTGCTTATCTGTTTGCATATGCTGAGCCATCCTTGCATCCCTACAGTAAATCCTATGTGACTATGGTAAGTAATCTTTTTGATGTGCCATTGGATTTGGTTTGATAGTGTATTGTTTAGGAGCTTTGTATCCATATTTATATATTTATATAAGATTTGGGCCTGCAGATTTTTGTTGCTATTGGGGGTCTCTCTCTCTCTCTTTCTCTGTCTCTCTTTTCTGTCTCTCTGTTTCTCTCTTTCTCTATATAAGACTTCTGTTGATGTGATAAAAGACCATGACTAAAAACAACTTAGGGAAGAAAGAATTTATTCTGGTTTATGGCTTTGGGGAGTAGGGAAGGTCCATGATGGTGGAGGAGGAGGCATGGCAGCAGGCAGCTCCAGCAGAGAACTGAGAGATCACATGTTCAATGGCAAACACAGAGCAGAGGATGAACTGGAAATGGGGTGATGCTATAAACTCTCAAAACCCAGCCCCTGTGACACTTCCTCCATTAAGGCTACATGTTTCATAACCTCCCCAAACATTGCCACCAACTAGGGACCAAGTATTCAAATACTTGGACATTTTTCATGTAACGCACTGCATAATCAGTGAGTTCTGTCCTTGTATAATGAATTGGGATAATTCTGTCTCTTTGGGTCTTTGGATTCACTTAAGAATTGGACCATTGTCCTCTTTGAGTGAGGTTGGCTATTGGAATATGGGATAATTTTTCAACACAGGAAGACCTGCATTATAGAACTTAGTGATCATTTAAATGAACTGATGGTGACCATATTAGTGGCCTCAGTCACCTTCCTCAAGTAGCAATGAGCTGTGCCACTATAACAATTTGGAAAGCCCTCTTCTCTTCAGAGCTCAGCTGCCCTTGGTGACTGGCTTTTGAAAGCATGATGGTGTATTCTTCATTTGCCCCCAACTCTTGCAAGGAGGACGCAGACATTTTTTTTTTTTGATCCCTATCCAATTGAACACATGAGATGGCTTACCAGACAGAATCTCTACATATTTTTCAGTTCTTAACTACTAAAATTTCTGGTTCATCCTGGCCTGTTGCATCAATAAATCTTCCAGCTGTGGTAGTACTCACTGGCATGCTGAACAGACTGGGCTGAGGAGCAGGATGGTGGGACTGATGCAGTGAACAATGCTAAGTTGCAAGATTGCATTTTGTCAAAAATCCAAAAGAAGTAGACATGGGTAGACATGGGTACAGGAAAAAAGAAAAGAACGATGCCAGCAAAATCATATATCCTCTTTTACTTCCTTTTCACTAGGAATTTATTTATTTACTTACCTATTATATCTATGTTTTGTCTGCATGTAGGTAAATGCTCCTGTATCATGCAATACCCAAGGAACCCAGAAGAGGGCATAGGATCCCCTGGAACTGGAGTTGTTAGGCACCATATGGATGCTGGGAACCGAACCCAAGCCCTCCAAAAGAGCAGCCAGTGCTCTTAACCACTGAATCATCTCTCCAGTGTCCCTACTGAGTATCTAAAACATTATTTGCTTATTTGCAAGATAGAAACTCTGAAAATGTCTGATTTTAAGAATTCAAATTAAGATATTAAGAAGGAAAACAAAAAACACAGCTAATTAAGAACACAGGTTAATGAATATGAAATCTGACATTGTGAGCAAAATGTGAAAATTATTAGATAAATAAAATAAAACTGGAGTTCTTGCAAAATATTAATGACTTCACTAAAGAAGAGGAGAGAATAAAAGCTGTAACTTCAGGAATGTGCAGGCTGCATAAAAACAAATACAAAGGAATGGAGAGTGCCAGACCCTTAATCCCGGCACTTGGGAGTCAGAGGCAAGTGGATCTTTGTGAGATTAAGTCCAGCCTGGTCTACTTAGTGAGTTCCAGGCCAGCTGGGGCTACAAGAAAACTCTGTTTCAAAAAAAAAATTAGTTGTGTAAGTTTGAAAATTCAGAAAAAACTGTATTTGGCAAATTATGAATGCAAAGAATGACTTCAGAAGTACTGAACAGGAAAAAATAATAAATATAGAAAATTTGAAAGATTACTGGAGAAATTATATTTAAAAGACACTTGACTGAGTTTTGTTTTACTACTGACTTCTTTCTAACCTACAAAGAAAAACATTCTCTCTATTTGAACTAGCTTGATTCAAAGAAAATTGTGAAAAAAATATGTAAAAACTAATTTATGAGGTCATCATGGAAAATAGCTCCCCAAAGTATATGACTGTAGATGCAAATATTTCAGTAAAATATTGTGACTTGATTGTCATCCTGGGAGAGGACCATAGCAAAGGAGAATTTATTCTAAGTACAAGGATGGGTTTCCTTGTTGATGATCTAAATGACCTGTGAATAAACCCAAGATGTTGACAGAAAAAGTATCAAACGGTGTAAATCAATTAATTAATGCAATCCCTTGAATACATTTGCATTCAAGAATAATTCTAAGTTAAGTACAGTTATTATAAGTGTACCAAGGAAATTTATAATTTGTCTATAGTGAAAAAAAAACCCTAAAATTTGCTGTTTAGTAACTGATGAGCCACATGACCATATAATAATATCAATTGTCAAACCTGCTTCTCTGAGGAATTTCATATTTATATTTATATTATATTATATTTATATTCATAAAATATAATTCTGTTTTAAGCTTTAATGAAATTTTAACAAGAAATATAACTACTTTGGGAATTTTTTATAATGATGTTAATGTATATTTTAATATCAAAATAATATATACAATATTAAAGTAAAATATACATCAATCAATAGGATTTCAACAGCTTTTTATGTGATGCAACTATTCAGTTTCAAGTTTGTTTTAAAAGCAAGAAAATATAACCACATGTGGTGGTACACACCTGTTCCCAACACTTGAGAATCTGAAGAATGAAAACAGAAAGAAATTTCAAGGCTAGCCTGGGCTTATAGCAAGACCCTATCTCAAAGAAACGAAGGAAAAAATTTAAGTACGAACACCCAAATGGATATAACCATACTTAAATAATTACCATAAGTTATTAAATGTAAAAAAAGATGTAGCAAAAATAATTTAGTTTTCATTTAGGACTCTAGGAGAATTCCCAGACATTAAAGTGATGATACCTACACCATCCAGCCACCACTGTCTAGCAAGATACCTGGCATCTATTATTAGGTTCTCAAATATTTGTTGAATTCAGCTCAGATCAGTTTTGTAGTCACTGAAAACCATTTCACAATTTTGTTCATGAACTTTTCCTTGATAAAAGGACAATGTGTAAGTAAATAGTCCTGGGTCTTGGTATCATCTCTGTACTAATAACTGGTGTGACCTTGGGCAAATAATTAATTTGGGGGCATTATTGATCTATGACCAGTGCATTGTCAGCATTGTCTAGGACATGGGATCATCACTGGGTAGAATTTACAAAGGCTTGAAATAACTAACAAATAATTTTATGAATTAGACACTATTGTTTTGGAAAAGTGCTATTCAATGGAAATATGACTCAAAGCTGTGATGAGGGGCTCATAATCTTCCCAATGAGGAGCTATTGGTAGTTAACGGTTGCTTTTCTTCAATGGTTTAGACCCTGGGGAAATTGCCCATTCTCTGGTAAATAGCCCCCAACCCTGTTCATTTAAGAAATCTAAATGGTGGTTCATGAAGCAAACAAACACACAAAGCAAAGGCATAAAAATAGGAGGGGGACTTGGAAAGAAAGAAGGGGCTCAGCGGGAGTGGGAGAGGATGGAAGACCAAATACATTATATACATGTGTGAAACTGTCAAAGAGTAATAAATGCAAATGCAAATGTAAATAAATTCCTCCCAAATTGAGAATAACTCAAACCTGAAAAGAGACTTCTGTCCTGCTTTACTCAGCCAGGGAAGGGACCTCATTTCTCCCCTGGACTATGCATCTTAGGTCTTTGATACAAGGCCACTGACCAGTTAGAGACTCTCAAACTTTTAAATACAGAAATGGGAATTCTACTTAGTGATGGATATTGTAGACCAGAGTTGAACTTGCTGGACTTCACATCAGGGGCAGAGAGAAACAGCAGAAAGGGAGCCTGGAGCAGAGAGAAGTTGTCCCAAAGCCTGAGAGAGTCAGTTGAGAATCCATTGGACCCAGCTGTTAGATGCTTCATGGTAGCCTGTTTCCCTAGGCAGAAAGTTATGTTAATGTGTACACACTTTGTTCTCATGTGCCCATCTCAACTGTGGAATCAAGAATGGCAATAGTAGAGGGTACTGTATAGCACTAAACATCTGTGGTATAAAAATGAAAGGCTGTGTCAGTAATTTTAGTTTCTACCTTAAATAAACTAGGAAAGGTAAATTAAACTAAGAATGCAGAAAAAAGGAAATAATAAAAGTAGAAGTTAATAACATTCAAAATAGAATCAGTGAAACAGTAGTTGATTCTTTGAGAATATCAACAGAATGATAAATTTCTGGCCGGAAAGAAGAACCAGTGTTGGACAGGAGAAGTGGGGCATGGTGGCATTGCCTTTAATGCCAGCTCTAGGGCGGCAGAGGAGGCAGATCTCTGTGAGATCTAGGCCTACTAGTTTACATGGTGAGTGGCCGCTGAAGCTACAAGGAGACCCTGGTTTGATAAAAAAACAAACCAAAACAAACAATAACAACAAAAGCCCTGTTATTTGCACTCACGGACAGTCTCTTACAAATTTTGCCAAGTTTCTGGAAATCTTGTCAACACCAGATGACAGTTGTTGATGTGGCCGTTGCTACCAGTTTCTGATTTCCTTTGGACGCTGTAGTTCACAGCTCTCTGCACTGTGTAACTTTAATACATAGATCAGTGTTATTGTAATAGCATTTCAGCTTTCACATTAGAAGCACAGTGGGTACATGCTTACTTTTTACATTGGGCATGGACCCCAAGGTCTCATGCATGCTAGTCAAGTACCGTACTGTTGAGCTAGACCCCAGCTCTGGGGTCATACTAATGGGAATGATGACCATAGTTTCTTTCATTTCTCATCTAACAGTCTAAAACAGTTATCCAATCATAGTTGATAAGTTACCATATCTTGTTTCCTGTACTTGTAAAAACTCTGAATCAGATACTTAATATAAAAATTCCTAGCAGTTGAGTTAACAAGATGAATAGAAGCAGGTAAAATGAATTTTAATAATATATGTCACCTAGGCCAACATGTCTAAAACGTTGTTTTTATATCATGTAATCAGTACAAAAATCATTAGTAGTATTTTCTAGAGGTATTTCACATAGTTGAGTACTTTGTGTATTTTATGCTTCTAACTCATCACAACTCAGACGTGCTATATTTCAGGGGCTAGCCTGCCACACGCTTCAGTGGGTAACTGCTTGCCATACAGTGGCACGCTTTGTAGCCTTAACCAAACAGTACAAAACCACGTCTGTCCGCTCTGTGAAATATAGCACCACAGCACAATAAACCTTAACACAATTTTCAGGTAAATGCATCAGCGGGGTAGAGTTTTCTCTGTCATGTTTGTAAAATGAGTAAATTGGATATCATAATATATGAGAGTGCTCTCATTTCTAACTAATGGTGTGGATCTGTTGAAGTGTTTGGCAAAGCAAGATCATGACATTGTACGTGGTGTTCAGATTTTAAATTTTTTGTTTATTTTTATTTTCATGTATGAGTGTTTTTGTCTGCGTGGTTTTAAGTGTACCACATGTACACCTTACCCATGGAGGCCAGAAAAGAGTGTTGGATGGTTGTTAGCTGCCAGGTGGATGCTAGGAACTGAACTGCAGTCTTCTGGAGGAGCAGCCAGTGCTCTTACTTGCTGAGTCCTCTCTTTAGCTTTGATGTTCAGATTTAATATGTATAACTTGTCTCATTCCATAAAAGCTTTGAAGGAGAAAACTATTTGGAAAATGAAGGTAAAGACTGAAGAAAAGACAAAGAGAGAGGGAGAATAAGAAGAAGAAATCAAAGTATAGAGGAAAGTGGGGGAAGAAAGGAAAAGGGAGAAAAGTAAAAGGATGATTAGAGACAGATCAAATCTAAGAAATGTCAGTCTTTGTTAGATTAATAGGTAATTATTTATGGTGTTAAGTAGACTTTTAAATGGAAAGCTTAGCTGTTGGATGTAGTGCTCATTTAAGCTACAAAGTACATTTTAAAAGTAGATCATGTCATAAGAACCCCTTAGACTGTGGACTTATTTACATCTGGCACAGGCCTGACAGACCTTGGGCTTTGTGATCCCAGCCCTGTGAGCTATGAAGTTCAGATCACCATGATGCTGACCAAGCACAAAACCTGCAGTCTGCTCCCTGCATTGACTGATTCAGTATTGAAAAGAATGTGTTATGAGTGTAAACATCAGCTTGTAATCTTAAGTGAAATATTTTTGTTGGTTAGAAGATACTCTTTGCTGAAATCTTTTTGTGGTTGTTGTTTTGAGACATGACCTTGTTTGGTAGCTCTGTGTGGCCTAGTACTCATTGTGTAGCCAAGGCTGGCCTCAAATATAGGCCAATGTTCTAGCCTTTGAGTGCTGAGATTATAAGTATATGCTACCACAACTGGCTTGAAGTCTATTTTTTTGAGACGAAGTGTTGACTAGTTAGCTTTTAGATCAATGTCTAGTTTGGGGCTAAATTGTCAAATGAACTTCCAGATGGCAGAACAGAAACAGGACTAGGGATTTCCAGTGTGGATTTTGTTGTCAGCTGATCTACAATTCTGGCTTTGCACACATATGGTTACTTTTACTGAAATGTGAACTTCTTTAGCATAGAGAATCCATAGGCCCAGGGGCCTCCCATGGCCTCAGCATATAGTAGGTGGCTCATCTCTCTCTTGTGACTGACTTATCATCTATATACTAGAGAACTTTTCTTGTTACTATAGCCCAGTGTTCTCATTTTAATTAAGACCTCCACTTGGGTGACTCACAGATGTTTCACACTCAGTTACGTGCAACTGAAGTCATCTCTCCACTGAGTTGCTCTTTCTTCAGGGTTTCATACTGGTGGATAACATTCCCACCTACCAGTTACTTAATGCTGAAATCTTAACTCATTATGTCCTCTGCTTCTCACAGCCCAACACACAAGAAACTCACCCAAGCTTCTTCAGGTAACTTGATTTTTTTGACCTTTCTCCATTATCCATGCTTCTGTCCATCACTTTAGTCCATCATATGTGTCCTGACTATGGCATCAACCTGTCTTCACTGAACTCCCGAACGTATCTCTATACTCCAAGCACCATGGGATGCCCACTTTTAGGTGTGTACGTCATATCGTTTCAGCATCCGCTCTGATAGTCATTGACTTCTCAGTGCTCTCAGAGTAAATCATGAACTCTTATTTGGTCCTACACAGTCCTGCTGGTCCCACTTTCCCTTTCACTTACTACTTACAGCTACTTGATATTCTCTAGTACATCCTACATGAGGCCCTTCCAAAGTCCCATCCACTGTTAGTCCATACATGCTTGGTTCCAGTTCATTTATCAGATTTAATCCTGAAATGGTGCTTCCTCCTATATTTTCCTGTACAGAATGGGTTAAATCCCCCTTTATGTATTTTTGTAGTTATCTATATTCTTTGCGATCCTTATCCCATATGTAATAACCCATCGTTCATCACTCCTAGTGGGCTTGGACTGTGTTGCCCACGTACTGATGCATTCCTATTAATTAGTACAGGAGCTACCTGACAGTAACTATTCATCAGTAAATATTGAAATACCAAAGGAAAGGATAACTTGGTTTAGTCAACAACTGTCTTTTTTGTTTTCAAGTGTATTCTGGCCTATAGATTTTGAAAGGCTTTATCATGCTCCTGAATATTTTTATATTATTGTAATAACTTGCAAAATAAAAAGTTGAGATTATTCATATGCTCTCCTATGCAACAAATATGTAAGGAAATGATAGTGAAAATGAATAGAGAGTTGGGAATATAGCTCAGTGGTAGAGTGGTTGACTAGCATGTGTGAGACTCTACATTCAATTTCTGGCACCACAGCAAAGAATAAAATAAAAAGAATATATATTTATATACAACATAAAATGTCTAAGGTTGGCACAAAGTATTTTTTAATACTTTATTATTTTTTTTATTTTATGTGTATGAGTGTATTGCCTGCATGTGTGTAACTGCACCCATGTCATGCAATGCCTGCAGAGGTTAGAAGAGGGTGTTGGGTCCTCTGGAACTGGAGTTACAGACAGTTGTTAGCCACCATGTGGATGCAAGGAATTGAACTGGGTCCTCTGCAAGAACAACCAGTGCTCTCAACAACTGAGCCATCTCTCTAGTCCCTGCACAAAGTGTTTTAAATAATAGGCTTAATAAGTTAAGGAGTTTTTCCAGAGCTGAAAGCATCTTAAAAATCACCAGTTGCCTTTACTTTAACCTTATAAATACAACAAAGTCACCTGGACCAATTCAACTAGGGCCCTTGAGGATAATGCTATGGTTGATATGATGGTCCCCAGAGGCTCATGTGTTTGAACATCTTATTCCTAGTGGTAGAGTTGTTTTGGGAGATAGTAGAGCCTGGCTAGCAGAGCTGGGTCACTGAGGGTGGACCTGAGAAGTTTTATAGCCCAGGGTTCTGCTTCCGGTCCAGTTCTCTGCTTCCTGGTTCCACTACCATGAAGCCACTTTTCCATGCTTTCTCCACTAGTAATGGTCTTGTACCTTCTTAAACCAGGAACAAAAAATTTTTTCCTTCATTTAAGTTGTTTCTGTCAGGCATTTTGTCACAGCAATATTAGAAGTAACTAATAAAGATAGTATGATCTGAAAGTTCTTAAAGTTCTTCTAGTGAGAATCCATGAATAAAAACTAATGATTGAGTCTAGTTTTCCCTCCCTCCCTTCTTTCCTTTTTTTTCTTTCTCCCTTCCTTCCATTTTATTTATTTATTTATTTTTATGTGTATGAGTGTGTTGCCTGCATGTGTGTATATATCTATGTGAAGTACCCAAGGCCAGAAAAGAGAATTGGATTCCCTGGAACTCAAGTTACTGATGATTTTCAGCTACTCTGTGAGTGCTGGGAACTGAGCCTAGGTCCTCTGTAAGAGCAGCTAGTGCTCTTAACCACTGAGCCATCATCTCTCCAGTCCCCTTTTTAATATGAAGAAGTTTGAAGGTCCTATGTGGTTTGTTCAAAGTAATACAACTAATTTCTGTGTTACTGGTCTGTCAGTAAAACATATTAACATCTAGAAAATAGACATTGATGAATTAGAATCCTAAGTCCCTGAAATCAATAATCTTTTCCCCCCAAACATCTGTTTTCTGATTGGTAGTAGAAACTCACTAAATCATTAGATTAGCTGGTAAATAATACCCAGTACATTAGAGGAAAGTTGCCTCATGTGATAATAAGAATCTGCTTGGGATGTTGTTAATCTTTCTGATTTCGGGACCTTTATTATGGATATTATGATGCAAAAGGTCTGAGACAAGACCTAGAAACTGGAATGTTTAATAAGCATGTAAGTGATCTTAGCCTGTTATGTTCCGAGATCATTGGCTTAGATGATGTCATAATTTCCATCTACAGAGATGCCAGTAAAGAGACCATTAAAGGCCAACCTCAACAAGGTGATTTGTGTTCACACCCAAGGAAGAAGGCCAATGTCAAAGACCATGGTGCAGAAGTAAGTCACAGTGTGCTGATAAGTGAAGGAGACTGGAAGAGTTGAAAGCAAAGGGCCGGTACAGGGCCCCAGGTGGAAATGAGTTGGCAAATAGCAGGTGTGCAGGTAATGGTGTCTCTAAGTAGCAAGGAACCTGAAATGACTTCAAGTTGGGTGGAGCCCGGGGCATAAAGATAAGATCAGAAGCGCTTACTTCTTTGAAGTGCTCCCACTATTCCTACAGACATGGAGGATCCTATGGAGTCCAGTAGTAAGGGCATGTTGAAGGCTTCTCTGAGCACAGCCTGCCAGTGTAAGATATGGTACACCATGCTGCAGAATGGTGATCCATTTGAGAAACATGAGACTTTAGCAGATACCAAAGTTAAAATAAAGATGCAAAGTAGTTCTGTGATAGACTATTAGGACTGTAAACACATTAAGTAGAAAAGCCTTGATGATACTACAATAGAAAATGCTTTGTAGAAGGATTGCAACAGACATGAGCCTCAGAGAGGTCAAGATTTTAACAGACACAGAGAAAGAAAGGCCCTGACAAACAAAGAAGCCACAGGGTGAGAGGCTCAGATGAACAGACTTGTTCAGCAAATATGTAGAATAGTGAGGAGTTTAAGGGAAGGAGTAGAGACAGTATGACAAAGCGCAGCGAGAAATAATGTTTGAGGTACCGTGAATGTGAAATAGTGAAAGGTAAAGAAGTTGCTTTAGACAATAAGGATTTATTTGTACCTTTCTTGGATTGTCCTGCAGGGAGAACCATTACAGTGTTCCTGGAAGGGGCTCTTCTTAGACTAGGATAAGGAGTTGTTTGTAAGAACAAAAAGAAAACAAGTGGAACAGGTTGATGAAGGACTTGGCAAGGGAAGTAAGAAATGGGGAAGAATTAGGCCGGGACCTGTACATCTCGAATTCATATTCTACAGTGTGTTTTTGTGATAATGCTACTTCTGTTTATGTAAACATTCAGGTAGATTTACCAAACTGCTGTCTTGGTGGCCATATAGAAGCTTAAGATGAGGACCCTCTCTCAGATCATTCCAAAAATCTAGAGAAGCCAGTTTTTCACTATTAGCCTCTTCAAGTCCTCCTGTGACCCCTGTCTACAGGTAGTGGCTTTGTGTGTGAGAAACCAAGGGAGAGACTTGAAGACAAACCATCTATATTGATTAATATATAATCAAGACTATGGGATGAGCTGGATCTTGGGCAAGTTGGTAGCATCTCTGAGTTGCTGTTTGCTTATCTGTAAATTAGAAGAAATATCATGGTATGTTTGTAAAATAGTCTTGAGGACTCAATGGAATATTTGCAAAAAGCTCAGTTCACGCTGTCAGCCAGAGATGATTTATTCCTGGCCATGTCTGTTGTGACTGGGAGGCGTATGGACACCTGGTAGGCAGAGGCCAGAGATATACTGAAACTTCTTTTGATGTACGGGACAACCCTCTACATTGAAGATTTCTCTTTCTACTTGGTAAACTGCTGGCCATAGAGTAGGGCACTCAAAAATAGCTACAGTTTTTAGAGCATTTAATATGTATAATATTATACTAATCTCATGACATTTACTTCCCTCTTTAGTCCTTTCAGAATCATAAACTGCAAAGAACCAGGCTCAGTTTACATTCATTGACAATTGAAAATTATTTCTTTCCCATTTTTGCATATGGAAAAGTCAAGCTGAAATCTTAAGTGTTAAGTAAGCAGAGACAAAATATAAAGAAGTTGGACTACCTGAGACTAACTCACTACTGAATATGAAATAAAATACAAAGCATCTAGCCTCTTACATGCAAAAGTGATTCTGAAAAAAAATGAATTAGATGCATAGAGTCAGTGTTTTGAGATTGACCCTGGCATGGGTGTAGGACACACAGAGTGCTGGGTGATAATAAACTGAAGGGCAGGCAGTGTAGTGCAGGAGTTAAGGGCTTAGAGCGCAGAGCCAGATTGAGACCAAATCATAACCTAAGAAAAATGGTTTCAAACTTATGCACTTAAATTTTCTCATTTGTAAAGTAGGGATATTCATAGTTGTTAGGAGGATTAAATGAGTTAATGTACTTAAGTGACTTAAGTGCTTGAAATCCAGTCATCTGGCTTCTAAACCCAGGCCATAACCCCTCAAGCTATAACGGTGTAGAATTGTCATCATCATTATTATTATGTGGTTATGGTTATTACATGATCATGTAAAAACATGAGTGAATTAAGGAGACACTACAGATAAGAGACCCCTTGAGGTTACAGTAATCTAGACTGAAAAGCAAGAAGCCTCCATAATGATATGAGTTTAAAGGCAGGGATAGAGGTGGGTATAGTGGTATACACCTGTAATCCTAGCACTTGAGAGACTGAGTCAGGAGGATAATGAGTTTGAGGCCAGTTCAGCTATATGGCAAGACCTTGTCCCAGAAAACCTCCCCCAGATCCAGTGATGTGGGAGAATATGCTTAATATACTTGTATGAAGAGGTTCTTATGTGACATAGTACCATGTGCAGTAGATATACACACAATTAAGTAAAATAAAATCTAAAAAACTGACCCGAACAAAAATTCCTAATCAAAACCAAAACAATCAAGCAAATCAGGGATGAAAGGGAATTTTTAAAAAGTGAAGGTCAGTAATGGTACTGTCATTGAGCAGCTGAAGCAGAAGTAGAGACACGTCTGTGCCATGCTGCCATTGTGGGACAGGAGTAAAGTGGATGACTCTGGAGTACCGCTGCTCCCACCATAGTTTTGACGTATTCTGGGTCTGGGTCAAGTCCACAGGAGTCGTCATTTAGAATACCTTAAAATTTCCTGACTCTGGTTTGACATATTTATATATATGCTGATTTTCTTAAGCTACCCTAGCTTTTTGTTTTGGTTTTGGCCTTCCTAGGTAGCCCAGGCTGGCCTCAAACACATAATCCTTCTGCCTCAGCCTCTTTAGTGCTGAAATTATGGACATGTACAACTGTGCTCTTCAAAACAGTCCTACTCTTGTATGCAGTTCTAAAATGTTACAAAGGTTGGTAATCTTGTTGCTATGGTATCTAAGTGACTCTTTTGAAGTCATTATCCATTTTATCAACATTGTTAATGCTTATTAATAACTCATCCAGTGTTTCTGAGATTAGGTTTATTATCATATGATTGTTTAGCAGAGCTCAAATTTCTAGATATCAAATGCAGGCACAAAGCCCCGGCCCTTCACTTCTTTTGAGCTTGCTATTTCCCTCCATTCAGAGTACAGCATTTTACAGTTCCCTTTAGAAGTTGCACATGCCTAGAAGTTGAGTGCTGGAGCGGTCACATGCATCTCAGAGATCATCGTAACTTCCGGTGGCACTATAGTAGCCTGTGAGATGTGGTTCTTCCTGTATAAGGGCTGGGTTAAGGCCTTCCTGTCTTCCCTCCCCTTCTTCCTGTCCACGCCCTCCTACTCCCTTCCCTCCATTTCTTTCTCCTCCCTTCCCCTTCCTCTTCTCTTCTCTTCTCTTCTCTTCTCTTCTCTTCTCTTCTCTTCTCTTCTCTTCTCTTCTCTTCTCTTCTCTTCTCTTCTCTTCTCTTCTCTTCTCCTCCCTCTTTCCTCTCCCCTTCGACTTCCCCATCCCCTCCCTCCTCCTCTTCTCTCTTTCTAGGGTTTATATAGCCTCTGACTGGGATAGACCCCACTGTGTAGACCAGGCTGTCTTCAAATTTACTATGTGGTCAGAGTTTTTTAATCTCAGCACTGTCAGCATCAGGGGCCAGATAATTTGTGGTTGTGGTGACTGTGGCGTGTTTTGCAGATATATAGCATCTCTTGCGTCTACCCAGTAGATGCCGGTAGCAGCCTCATTCTCCAAATCCAGTTATGACTTAAAATGGTTCCAGACATTGTCACATGTCCCCCAGGGCGCAAAATAATCCTCAGTTAAAACCTGCATAACTATTCACATTGCTAATTTTTAATTTGAATTTTAAACCTTAAATTTCAAAATTTAAACCCATATGGAATAAAAGCATATGACATACATGCTCTACTGCCGAAGATTTATAGCTCCTTCTTAGATCAATGAGGTGGCTGGCTTAGAATTTTAAGCTTTATAAAATGAGCTACTCATATAATAGGATGGTATGTAGACAAAAGTACATAGAAGACTTGTTTGTTTTGTTTTGTTGGTCTTGTTTAGGACAGTATCTCCCTGAATGTTCTTCAGCAAGTATTCCAAGTCTATTTAGCTGAGACTCATTAAGTCACTACTTTATGCTTTGAACTATTGCTACAAAAGTGAATAAAATGTTCTTTGCTTTCAAAGACATGGTGGCACGTGCCTGTAATTGCACACTAAAGAAGCTGATACAAGAGGCTTTGGCCAGCCTAGGCTATGGCCTAAGAACCTGTTTCTCAAAAGACAAAAACAAAACAAACAAATAAATAAAAACTCCACAAAGAACTCTCCATCAACTGGAGAAACCAGACAAGGAAACTGTTATGATGCAATGCAATGCATATTATAACCAGGATATGGAAGTTTGGGACCTCAGAATAACTCTGCTTAAGGAAATCAGAGAGCAAGAGTTGAGCAAGGGTTTACCAGCCACAGGAGATTAACGGCCTGAAAAAGGAAACAGTCTCTGCACAGGCTCAGAGGCCCAGTTAGCACATTTGTATGATTACAACAGGGGAGTTAAGGATGAGTGGAAAGAGGCTGGGAAAGTGCTGAAGCCTGGGTGCTGTAGCGGTTGAATGCCAGCTCGTAATAAGCGTGGATGTGAGTCCCAGGGAACCCACTGGAATACTCAGTTTCCTGTGTTCTGGGGCAATGAATTGGACCCATAAATTGGATATATGATTAGAAACTGAAATAGAGACAGTTTATTAAGAAGATAAAGCACTCCCAAGTGGGCTTGGTGAGTGGGCCAGTGAGCTGAGGGTCAAGACTAAAAAGTCCTGAGCGGGAACCACATGACTCCTTATAGTATATTTAGATAGCATTTCCTGTCTCACATTATTTTCTTTTGTAGTGTTGTGAGTTTTTCTGTTTGTTGTATAAAGACTATGTGTAGAGCATCCAGTCTTTTTCTGCCGACTGACTTTCTTTGTGTATTAATCTTGATTTAGCTTTCTCCAGTCTCTAGTCTCTTACTAAAAGGTCAGGTCTTACTATATACATCTGACTGGCCTGGTATACACTATGCAGTCACAGTAGGCTCAGACTAGCAACAATTCTGCCTCAGCCTCTCAAGTGCTGGGATTGTAGGTGTGTGACATTCTTTGCTTGAACTTTTCTCTGGCAGGCCATGATAGTGGGAAGTCTGTTCTCTGACTGAAAAGTAATCTGGGCAATTTCAGTTTGCTTAATGGTTACCAGGAACTGATTTTGCATACTGAGATATTTGTTTTATGGTTGTATTTGCTGTTAACTATGTGCATCTTAGATGTTTAAGGGGAAAAACAGTATGCCTAAGATGAGTAAGTCCTTGTGTTACCTGTAGGTGTATCCACAGCCACATAAAATCTCAAGGGGTTCAGAATTCACTAGGGAATAAAGATACATAGGTTTCTTCACCAAGGAAGCTCTAGAGAGAGCAGGAATGCTTGGGAGTCTGGGGAGACTTCTTAGAACTTACGCCATTTGCCAGTGGCACAAAGGCTAGGTGATGCCACCTTCATGATCTTTTCACTGTAGAGACAGAAAATTCTTGTTTATTTGGAGAGAGTGATGCTTTGTGTTGTTTTCATAAAATAAAGATAACCCCAGTCTAAACTTTTAAACTATGAAGATAAATGTGTAGATTCATTCAACTCTTTGTTCAAATATGGTTTTCATTGAAATTTTCTGAGCATCCTTTTCTTTGTTTTATTGTGTTCTTGTAACTTTTCTCTCCTTATAATGGACTATGATGTACATTTTATTAATTTTGCTTCCTATCTTTCTACCCTAGAATGGGAGCACCATGTGGCAGAGATTTATATTGATTTGGTTCGTAGCTATATCACTAGTACCTGCCAGAGGCTTGGCATACAAATTTCAATACATGTTCCTTGAATAAATGAATATAGTTTTATGAATACTTATGTTAGATTTGCCTAGAGTTCCGTGAAGTTCACCAAGTCAATTATCTATTAATGGATATATATTTTTAAAAGATTTGTTTTTACTTGTGTGTATGTGTGTGTCTGTGTATGTGTGTGTCTGCATGTATGTATATGCACCACTTGTGTCCTTGGTGCCTGTGCAGGCCAGAAGAGGACATCAAATCCCCTGGAACTAACAGGAACTAACTGGTCATTAACTGCCATGTGGGTACTGGGAACCAAACCTGGGTCCTCTGCAAGAGTAGCCAGTGCTCTTAACTACTGATCCATCTCTCTAGTCTCAGTGGATATTTTTAACCAAGTAGTTAAATATTCTTTGAAACAACTTTATTTTCTTTGGTTTTATTTCACATTTTCCAAAGGAAATGAATTTTTTTCAGCTTGGTTCACATTCAAGTTCGGAGTTAATGAATCATTTTATGACTGAATTACTGGTATAGTGTGTGTGTGTGTGTGTGTGTGTGTGTGTGTGTGTGCGTGTGTGTGTGTGCGTGTGTGTGTGTGTGCGTGTGTGTGTGATACCTGCTTGTGTACACATGCACATGTATGCCTTGGTGCTTATATGGAGGTCAGAGGACAGCTTTCCAGAGATGGTTCTCTCCTCTCATCATCAGGTTATGGAGATTGAACTCGTGTCATCAGACTTAGCAGCAAGTACCTTTACACTGAGCTGTCTTGCTGGACCCAAATTTTTAATTGAAGTAGTGAAACTCATTTTGGAGATCTCATGGTCAATAAATTGCTTTGAAATACATATCAAATATCTATAAAAATTCAATCCCAGTAACAAAGTTACACTTTTAGTGGGTCAAATTTCCTGAATCATTTTGAGACTTTACCTAGGGCTATTGTATATTTATTTTACATCTGTGGAGTAATGTGGTTGGTTCTCTGGAATGAAAATTTGACTCTACCAGCTCACAGGAAGATGGATTAAAATGCCCATGTTTATTTCTCCAAATTTCTGGGGGAGATTGTCTCTGCTTTAATTCAGTGTGCTTTCAAAATTCCCATGATAATGAAAATATGAGAAATCTAGTGCTTTTTATAGATCCTGTACATACATCCATTCATTCCAGTGTTAGCTTTCGTTTTGTGTAAGCTAGTGCCAGGACTATAACAGAGAATAGGACGGGTAGCATGTGATAATAGCCAGAGAGGCAGACAACCACACGGAGAGTTATCTTCTGAAATAGCAGATCCTGTGACATGGAGAAAGCAGTTTGCTACGGGAGCACATTTGAGGAGCACCAAACCAGATGCAGTGAGAAAGAGAGAGAGGGAAGAGAAAACTCGTGAGAAAAATCTCATAGGAGGCTGCAAACTGTCTAGACGAAATGAGAGTGGGTATGACAGAGAGGCAAGTGAATGTATTGTTTACATTTTGCCACAAACAGACTTCAGTGTAACTTCTCAGGTTCTGGTGACATTTATTGATAAACCATGGTAATATTGTACACCTGCTATCCCAAGCATTAAAACTGATTGAATAACAATTACTCTTCACCAACATGGCCATGTGAGGAATTGGCCATCCCTCCACAGAGAAGTTACAGCTTCTACCCTTCAGTCATTAGAGTTTTCTGCCAGAGTCTTAAAATGCTTTTCCTAGAATCCCGGCATATTATGACTGTGTATACCCTTCCACAAATCCCTTAGTCAGATGCCTGGGAACACGGAACAGTCAGCTCAGCCGTGTCCATGATCTTGGGGGTTTCCCCTTACTCGTATCAGGAATGCATGCTTACTGTAAAAATCTGGAAATAAAGACAAAAATATTGAATGAAAATCTTCATTCCACTCCACAAATTAAACTCTGTTAACTTCTTGTTGTACTTAGTTTTGATTTTTTAACTTTCTATGTGCAACAATTTTTGTGCTTATGTTTTCATTTAAAATGTATATATGCTTGCTTTTAACATTTTGAAAATACATAATAATAGAAAGAAAAATTCATTGAGAATTTTATAACTCAAAGCTAATTGTTTCTAATTTAAGAATTGTCTTTACTTATAAACACTTAGAATGTTAAAAAAACTGAAACTTGTTTGCTATTACAGAATGAAATTCAATTAACAGAACAAATATTTCACATAGGTCACACCAGAGATAATTGCACATAAAAATTATACTCATATATAACTAATTTGTGCTGCATACTAACAGTAACCTATTCTAAATTTCCATGCCTGAAACTTTGCTCTTCCAAGCAAGGTTACAAGACGAGACTGTTTAAAGATACAGTTGGCAGTGTGTTAACAATGCAAACTTGTTAACTTGTTTGACTCACCAGACAAACCACCAGCCAGTAGGTTGTTACTGAACTCTGGTGTCAGTGATATTGGAAACCTCCTTGAAAATGGAAAACTCCCATAGTTTTCAAAAAGTTTTTATGGCTTTGTATCACAGTGAAATGGGACTCTCTTGACATGGAAGTGAATGAGAGGAGAGGAAATGGGCCAAGGTCATGAGAAGTTTTCTGTATCAAGCTTGGAATTCAGGGCAACTCCAGTGGTGGAAACAGGACCTGTTTGTAGAGAGATTATTTATCCCAAGTTTTCTTGTGCTTCATGGGATCTTTTTCACCCTTCTTTTGGGTCTCTTTGGAGTTTAGAGAGGTAAGAGAAATAATAGATTTTGCTCTGCCACTCTTTTCCACTCCATAATTAGGTAGCCAGGCTTACTGGCTGGGCATATACTCATACGCCAAGATTCTCAGCATTCATTTTATGTTCTCTGGATGAGAGAGGAAGGGAAAGTCCATAACCTTTGAACAGAGCCATTTGGAAGAGTCACTTTTCATGTGCTTTAGAAGGATGAGAAAGATGTGATCCCTGCCCAGGCCTGCTGTTGTACCGATGAGCTAGGAGAGTATGCAGTGCCCCTGTCAAACTTCTTCTCAACCCCTAGTCAGCTTTGAGACATTAAAGCAAGCCCTGGGGAAAGCCAAAGTAGATCCTTCTTTCCTCTAAACTCAAACTTTTGTGCTTCCCCAACCAACAGTCCAAGCACAGGACAGACAGAAGATAACACCTGATTATTAGAAGAAAAAATTTTATATTCTGAATGTTTAGTACAGTCAGTGAAGATCTGGCTCACCTGATCAGCTCATCAGAGCATAATAGTAGATTAATTATATAATAACAATATTTGTAATAGAGCAATAATCTATTATTAATATTAATATTTTCCTTGGTTAGGGGAAAACAGGATAGAGACTGTTTTCTTCACAGGATGTTATAGCCTCTGACTAATTAATTTTCTCTCGTTGTAGAAGAGCATTCCTTTGCACAGGAAATTTCCATTCTCAGAAAAGCCTCTTTTGCTAACTATCCCCTGCACTGGCCTGAGGAGCTTGATCTCTTTCGCCAGAGTTGGCAGGTTCTGCTGAGGACACAGACTCTCTGTGGCTCTTGTGAACGGCCCAGTGACAGTGCTGGCCCTTGAATCTGACAAGTATGCTGATATCTAAAGATATGAAAACAGTTGTCCTACCAGGTCATGTTCTTGTGGGCAAAATCATAAACAAAAACAAAACCTAAAAGCCAGTCAAAACACCGTCAAACTGGGGCTGGAGAGATGGCTCAGTGGTTAAGAAAACTTGTTCTTCCAGAGGACCTCGGTTTGATTCTCTGCACCCACATGGCAACTAACAACCATTTATAGCTTTAGTTCCAGGGGATCTGACTCTCTCTTCTGGCCTTGGTGGGGCATTGCATGCCATGGTGCACTTACATACATGCAGGCAAAACATTCATACACATTAAATAAAAATAATGTATATTTTTTAAATTATCAAGCAAAAAGAGAAATCTTTATGGGCTTTACTGTGTAAAATTGCCAAGAATTTGAGAGATAATAGTTAAAATTTTATCATGGTAAGTTTACTGTAGCTTATATATACTGGGTACATATAAACAGATATCTTCTTCTTAAAAAAAAAAAACAAAACAGAAAGCAGGGGCTAGAAAGATGACTTCGTGGGTAAAGTGCCTGCTCTACTAGCATGAGGACATGGGTTAAGATCCCTAGCACCCATGTGAAAAAGAAAAAAAGGCAGGCACAACAGCATGCATCTGCGACCCCAGAACTGGAGGGGCAGGGGTGAGGGTGGGACGGGGGTGGGGAGACAGGCAGATCCTGGGTGCTCATGTCTAACTGAAATAGTGATCTCTAGGTCCAGTGAGAGCCTCTGTCTCAAAAAAGTAAGGTGGAAAGCAATAGAGAAAGACAACTAACATCAGCCTTTAGCCTCCGCAAACATGGGCACGTGTACTTGCACACACGTGCACACACATGTGCACACACACACACATACGTAAACTATTTAAGGCCTAAAGGGTAAAAGGCAGTATGTAACTTAGCCTTAAATGTTTGAAAACAGTGTATTTCTCTGTCATATGATTAGAATGTGACTGAGCAAGAGAATTTAAGGGACAGATGGCTGAAATGGAAATATAATGGATATGTATTCATGCGACTTTTCTCAAGTTTGGTGTTAGTCACGAATTCAAGTACTGTTCTATCAAATAACACATATGATCTTTTGTTATTTTAATTTTGATGAAAATAAAAGATTTCAAGCCCATACAAATCCAGAGAAAAAAATAAAATGAATTTTTTATCTTTATCTCCTTAAAAATTACTGATATTTTGCAATTTGTGACCATATTACCTTTAAAATTAGAGAATATCCACTGTGCCCTCCATCTCTTGGAAGCTGTATAAGTCTCATTGGGTAAAGTCCCCCCATCCTCTAGAGATTTTCATCACATCATCTTCATTTCTCAAGGGATACACTTTCCATCTCAGATTTCCACGGTATCATTTGACTCTCAGTGAGTTCAGAGGCTGGTCATGGGCCTGTCTTGTTCTCTGGCCAGCTCCAAAGTCAAGTTTGAAGGAAACCCAGCATGTAAAATACAAGGAAGTCATCTAACAAGAGTCCTTTCACTATACAGTTGCAGCATACAAAAACATAAGCATCTGTAAATTGGTTAAAACTCTATGTAATACTTTCTGCTACTGATGAGGACTTAACCTCAGTTCCGACACATCTAAAGGACCCAGGATTTCTAGTTCAGCGTAGTTGGTGGAAGACACATTTTATCTTTTTTTTACTCTTCAAAAATAGCACGAAAAGTTCATGAATAAGGGAGGAGGAGAAGACAAGGCAAGAGGACAAAGCATTTTCCAAAGATGGAAATCTAAAGAGTCAAAACTAATGGAGTGGAAACTAAGTGACTGCTGGCTGGATTCAAGGATCAAGTCACCGAGGAGCTAACTGAAAGCCTCTGTACTGACACGCCTTCCTGGCTTCCAAATTGTACAATCACATTAATTCCTGGAAGCCTTGAGCCAATTCAGAAAGTCCATCCTTGAATCATATACTAAATCTGAGCTGGATAGCTACTTTGGTTTGTAAAGTGCTTGTTATGCAAGCATGAGGATCCAAGTATGATCTCCAGAACACATACAAAAAGCTATATGTAGTGGTGCATACTTGTACCCTTAGCCCGTGGAGGTGAAGACAGGTGGGTCCAGTTGGCCAACCAGTGTAGCCTAATCATTGAGCCCTAGGTCAGAGTGAAAGACTTTGAATCAAAAACAAAGTGGACAGCCATTGTTCTGTTTGAAGGACACCACCTGAACTTGACCTCTAGCCTTCACATACACCTGCACATACATGTGCATCAACACATATAAATATGCACACACACACAAAGCCTATACCACTAAATTATGTATCATGATTTGCTCAGAGCGATATAACTAATAGTGTGGTTATCTGTCTATATATGGATATATGTATCTGTAGATTTTTTTTACTAGAAATTGTCTTATATGCCTGTAAAGATGAGCTTAGCATGTCCAAAGTGTATAGAACACACCAAAAAACATCCTGAGCATACATGAGCTCTGTGGTTACCAGCAGAAACTTAAACTGATAGGTTACTGGACTTGGAAGGTTATAAATATAGCCTGAGCTAAAGCTTCGTGTCCACAGCAGCAATCAGAAAGGCAGATCAGAGGAGAAGGGAAAACAATTTAGATACAGATGTTGTCTAAACTCAAGGGAGTCATAAGTACTTTCTCAACAAGCTTTTCTGATTAAGGTCAGACCCACCTAGTATAATCTTTCCTTTGATTAACTTTCGGTCAACTGATTTGGTACTTTAATAATATCTTTAAATTCCTTTTACTTAGTTTGAAATTTTTTGTTCAACACCTTAGGACTTCAGTTCAACTAATAATACAAAACACAAATATTCTGAATGGATTATCATATTAAATAAATTGTGGTACTTCATGTGATAGAGTACTTTCAGCCATTAAAAGAACAAACTATTATGTACAAAAATGTAAATGAATCTGAACTATATTATACTAAGTGAAAGAAACTAGATTCAGAATACATTATAAACTCTAATTACTTGATATTCTACAGTAGGCAAAATAGTAGGAACGGCAAACAAATCAGTGGTTGTCAGGGGCTAAGGATGGGGATGTGGGTTGGGGGCAGGGAAGGCTATTGATCACAAGGGTACATTCGGGAAGCTTGGGAATGTAATCGGAATTTGTGAAATAGTTATATGTCTGGAGATGTTTGCAAAAATTAGTGGAACTGTGCACAAACATAATAAATTTTAGTTTTCTAAACGATACCTAAACCAAATTGATTCACAACAAAAATGGAAAAACTAAAATAAAGACATTCTTGGAGAAGAAAATCTGAACTAAATTGAGGAGGCCACTGAGATTATAACTGAAGAGTAGGTTAAGGAGACAATTCTGAGAAATAATCAGGATTACTTTGGAAGCTAGATCAATTCCAAAAATAAAGAGAAACAACCAGCAGGTGTTCTTTTGAGCAAGCCATAGTTGTGACACATTCTAGTCATAAACATCCTCAGCTCTCCTGTGTGACTGGATGGTTCTATATGAGGAAATATGACAGAAATCATGTCTTCAACAAACAGACACTGGCAACATGGCAAACATAGCTCACGAGCTATCAGAATTTCCTGCAAGACTTTTATTTTTCAAGTGGAAACAGATAAGCCCCATTAGAGTGGATAATTAAGTTAGAGGAATGAAAATAGGAAGTAGCATTTCTTCAAGATCCGTACTCCATTTGTTTTAGGAATGAATAAATGCCCTGACCTTGTCCAGCAGTATCCATAAGCAATAGTTTTTATGATAATAATCACTAATCTCCATTGAATACTTACTATATGCTATCTATCGGTCCCAGGTGTCAAGGAGCAATTCTTAATGTACTTCTGCTTTCCCATGTCTTGCAAGAAGAGTTATTTCTTGTCTTTGCTGTTGGCTATTCTCAAGGATGTTGTTTTACCACACAATCCAGCAGTCCTCTTAGAGAAATAAATGCTCATAAAAAACTCAAAAATAAATCACATTTGTCTCTGTCTACAATAATAAAGATAATGTTTTTCTTTAGAGCAAAGGTCAAGGTTTCCATAAAAAGTTGAATCTCTAAGCTCAGCGTTCCTCAACTATAGCAGAACCTTCTTTGTATCAGACTCTGGAATCAGGGCCCAGGGAACTGACAGAAATGCTGATATTTTGGCCACTACTATAAACAATCTTTGCTCTGACTCAGGTGTCTTGTGTCTTTTCCTATCATCCATGACTAACTTATTAACTTGCAAGTATGATAAAACCTCAGACTCTTAAAAGTTTCAAGACATATGATGCTATACTATACAGGAATGATTAATAATTACAATTTCATGTGGGAGGTAGGATTTTTCTGGCTAAAGATATTGAGATTTAGGGAAATGAAATTTGCAAAGGACATGCAACTTGTGTCAACAAAAGGTGCTAGTTAAGAGTTTAGTTTTTGGAGTGGACTGATTGGGCTTTAGACCTGCCTTTCCCAAACAGCTTCTATAAGTAGAGGATAATAGTTAGGAATGCTCAGAATTGTTTTAGTTGATTTCCTCTGTAATCTCTACCATAATATCCAACAAAGAAAATGATATAATAATTTAAGCAAGAATGCTATTTAAATGACTATGGAATGATCAGAGCTGCAGGTGTCCTTCATAGGCCCCAAGGCAAACCAGGAAATGCTATAAGAAGTGAAGTGTGTGAGCCGGGAGTGCTGTTTGGGCCCAGCTACCGAGAGCCTCTAGCTAAGGAACATGTCACAAAACACGGTCCATTTGCTCTTGGAAATGAGATGTGCAAGATGATAAAACCATTTTAGAGTATCCAGTTCCATTTGCTCTATTAAATACCTGCTTGCAATTAAATCTCAGAAGTCTTCACTAAACTACAGTGCTTATGTAAAGTAATAAGTTTTAGGTTTCTTGATTTTAAAATATACCATTTATATAATGCACATTTATATGATGCATATTTGTATTAAAGATCTTAACAAACAAAAGTCTTGGTCTGGAGAGATGAATCATTAGTTAAGAGCTCTGGCTGCTCTTGGAGAAGACCCGGGTTTGATTCCCAGCACCCACATGGTGACTAACAACTGTTCATAACCCCAGGTCCAGGGAATCTGATGCCTTCTTCTGACTTGTGCAGGCATTTCACGACATGCGTGCACTTGCATACATGCAGGCAATACACTCATAAAAATAAAATAAAAATAACAAAATATTAACAAACAATTCTTATTAGCTGTGAAGATTTAGTAATCTAAATGTGTATCTATCCCCAGATCAGTATCTGATGCAATATAGTAAGAGTATAAATATTTGTTAACTAAATGAATGAGTGAATGTTGATACAGAAAAATATCCCTGCTTCATTAAGTAGAAAGCTATATATTTTATATGTACCCTATTTACCTATCTCTTTATAGTACGCATGGGAAAGATTTTTTTAAAAGGTCTTTGAATTGCTTTCCCTTAGGCCATTTCTAGCTACTACAACAGAGCACCACAGACCAGATAATTTATGATTAACAGAAGTTTTTTTGGCTCACAGTTCTGGAAACGGGGACACCCAAGTCCATGGAGCCTTAGTGTGTGCTGAAGGCAGCAATTAGAAGTAAGCACATGGTACAGGAGGAAAAAAAGGGTGAACCACAAGATACTCCGTCTACTGCAAGGGTAACTATGTTACCATTCAGGTGGGTGAAGCCCTTATGGTCTAATCACCTTCCATGAGGCCCCATCTCTGAATGTGATTGTATTGGGTCCGCCCTCAACATGAGCTTGGGAGGGGACAAACATTCACATCCTGGCTCCTTCCTCTCCCTCCAGCCACTCTGTCTTAGGACGTCAGGAGGAGGACTGTTTAGCTGAGATCTGGAAGTTAAGTTTATCCAGCAGTTCACTGATGTCTTCCTCCTGCCGCAGCCCAGCCCCGCCGCAGCCCAGCCTCGCCTGTAATAATCAGTATTAGAGCTTGGAGGCGTTTCTTAAAGTAGTACAAAAACTAGTAACTTTTCCATTTATATACCATACTTTTCTCTCAATTATGCGGTTTCTGTTTTTATTACTTTCAGAAAATAATTCAGGCACAGGAATTTAAAAGCCAACTTAAGGTATGGCAAGTGAGGCCTTCATAAGTCTTAGAACCAGCTCATTAGTGCAACTGAATTATAAAAATTTGTTTTTTTTAAATTCTAAAAATTAGTAAAGCCAAATACTTCTATCTTGTTTCTTCAGGAATTCAGTAGCATGTGTCTTGAAATATATTTTGCCAGAGAAAACACTATTTTTTTTTTCATGGAATGATTACTTCAACCTCAGACTTGCAAAGAAGGGAGGAGGGGAAAGACTCGCACTTGCTGAGCCTGTTCTAGGTTCTGGATGCTGTCAAGTACATTAAGTCATTTGATCCTCAAAACAGTCTACAGATGACCAAGCTGAGGTCTTTACAGCTTAACCAACTTGCTCAAAGTCAATTTGTAGCAGAGCTGAAATTAAGGCTCTATTTGACTTCAAATTAGTCTATTGAGCTATGCTGAATTCTAATTGTCTCTAAGGATAATGTCAGAAGTCAAATAATATTCAAATTGCAAATGTTTACTTTTTTATAATGAAGCTTTTAGGAAGAGGCCTGTGGTATAATTTGGATGTTAAGTAGTAAAGGCTTCATCCACATTGTGGTGTTAAGGAGGCAGAAGAGGCTGGTATGGGTGAGGCTTAGTGCTTCCACCACAATTGTTGCCTCACCACAAGCCCAAAGCAATGAGACTAACAAATCATGGTCCCAAGCTTAAGAAACTGTAAGCTGAAATAAACCTCTCTTTATTATTTGATTAGCTCATGGGTTTTGTTTTAGCTGACCAGTTCATTCTTCAGTACTAATGGCCTAATTATCATTTTATTACATGCGATAGGAAAGCAGGTTTATTTGCTACTAACTTTCTAGTTCAAGCACCCCTTTACCAAGTAATTCAAGAATATTTTTCACCCAGATACTCTAATTTTCTAAATAGCCGCCAAGTGTAGAATTTATATAGAATTACTCAGAAGTGTTTTTGAGAAATGGTCTCATGCAAGTCAGACTGGCCTTGAATTTGCCATGTTGCAAAGGATGACCTTGATTCTCCTGCCTCCACCTAAGTGCTACGTTTACAGGCATGAGCCACCACACCTCGTTTTATGTGGTTCTGGGGATAGAACCTAGGACTTTATGTATGCCAAGCGAGCATTCTACCAACTGAGCTACACCCCCAGCATAAAATCTTCAGTTTTAACTTATATGACATTTTAAACTAAACTATGAGCTTATATTGAAACTAGCTCATGTGATGCTATATATTACACCATGGAAAATATCTGAATAGGAGAGAGCTCACCCAAGATTGACTTATTTATAACTCTGAAACTGACATGTTTCCATTCAGTTACCTTTTGTGGTAAGAAAAAAGAGTGCTTGGTTAAATTCTTAGGAATCAATACTGATTTATTTTATAAATAAGTAGACTTTTCTGGCCCTCAAATGTGACAAATTCTTTCCTTTTATTTTCTACTCTTAGCACATAGACCCCTGTGTATCTGGTTTTCACAGACAGTCTTCCTCAGGCTGTAGCTTAAAGGCAGTTATGCCCGCATAAAGGCAAGTATTATTTTGCACCTAACACCACTCTACCCTTTTAGTAAAGAAGTCATTCATTTTTCCTGTGGACTTCCATTCACCTTTTTCTTACTCACCTTTTAGGCTTATGGTTTGGATGAGATGAATCCCATGTCCAGCTCCAAGGATGGCCTTTGTCTTGAACTAAGAAGCATATCCAATTACTATGGCCATAGTAATCAGCTTTAGGGATGGGCTTGCAACCCAACAACAGCCAAGGAGATGTGAGAAAACATTTACTAAGGTTTTTGAGAAAGAAAATTCCTCTGCCTTCAATGAGAGATTTTGGAGGAGACTTGCCTCTTTCTCTGGATTGCTGGATGGCACTTTTGTCCATGAAGGGGAATATATTTCAGTGGGAGGAAAGGCTGGATAAAGGGAGGGAAGGGGCCTATGGATGATGTCACCACTGTGGAAAGCAGAGCATAGAACTGATTGAAGATCTTCTAGAATGGCTTTAAGCTGCTAGGTCAGAGTCCCCCAAAATTAGACCTATTCTCATTCTCATACAAGTTGATAAGTTCTTTTACTGTTTAAGAGATTGCATATGCCCTGTCTTGAGAGGATTTTCCTGATGACTCAGTCTAAAGTAACCCTTTACCACATGATTCTTTACAAGGACCCTGTTTACTTCTTTCATGGAATTTGCCACAATCTGTTATCATCTCTCTAAATTTTTTGCTTGTTTATTTTCAGTTTCAGCTACAAGGTTATAAAAGCCTTAATGATGGGTATTTAGTTTACCAGTTGTTCCATTATCTGTAACATGTCTGAGAAGGACACATTTAGGTTCAGTGCATTAGGAATTTTCTGTAGATCACAGAGTGCATTTTTTCCAAGCCCCCTTGCAAAAGCAAGAAAAGAGAGATTATAGTTATGTGGATGTAAATTATAACAGTCTCCTCGTGTTAGTCAATATTCTTTAGAGGAAGAAAACTGATAGAATACATATCAACACTTATTTATAGAGAGAGAGACAGATAGACAGACAGACAGACAAACAATGAATGAAATTAGTTTACCCAATACTGTTGAAATAGTCTAGCAGATGTCTCATACTTGAAAGGCCAAGAACCCAGGAGTTACTTGGTCCTTAAGGCTAGGTGCCCCAGCTGTCCAAGTCCAGCAATCAGCAATGCCTGCCTTATCTGGTAGTTTTCCAGTCCACAAGGCTGGTTCCCTCAGCAGACCCAATCTGCAGTCAAAGGCCTGCAGGGTTCCTTGAGAACCACTAGTCTTGGTCAGTGATGGAAATCTGGAAAATCTGGTTCTAATGTTAGGGAAGAATCCACAGGAACTGGGTGAATTAACTTGGTAGTGAGTAGGAAGGCCAACTGAGCAAAAAGTGAATAATCGTCCCTCTTGTGTCCTTTATTATCCGGGCTGCTACCAGAAGGTGCTGTCCACACTTGGTATGGGTCTTCCCGCATTATTAAGACAATCAAGAGAATCCCCCACAGACATGTTAGGCCACCCTCATTTAGACAGTTCCTCATTGACACTCCCTGCTCAGGTGATTCTAAATTGTGGCAAGTTGATTTTTAAAATCAACTATCATACGCTTTGCAAACAAAATGGAATAATTTTTCTGGAAGTTTGGTTTTAGAATGACTTTTTGTTTAGCTGCATTGAACTTCTAACACTATTATAGTTGGATCTAAAGCAAAGAACTTTTTTTTACCATCTGCTCTTAATCTTTGGAAAAACTGTTTGCTACAAAAGACACAACTTGAAAACACATCAAAAGTGAATTTAGATAATTGTGAATGAGTAACTTAAAAGTATTAAAGAAAAATGTGACCCAAAGAGTTGGAAGTTAATTATTCTGTAGTTTAAAGAAAACAAAATGAAACAGAGCAACAAAAAGCTTCAGCGCTTGACCGTAGTTCACAGGAGACATGAACCCAGACACTGTGATGGGAATAGCCCGGCCTTGTAATTCCACCATAGTGAGTTTTTGTGATGTAATTAATAGCAAACCATTCTGTTTTCTGCTTCTTTTTTGTATTAAAAACTATGAACTGTTTCGAAGTGGGTACAGTCATTTTAAAAGATGTGTTTTGTCATTCCTACAGAGTAGTTGCTCAGATTTGAGAGGCCAACAGAATTATTTTACTTATTTTTCTAATTGTAATTTCTGTTAGGTGATTTACTTTAACAATACTCACTAATTTAATCAAAAATATTTATTGAGAAGCTACTATATGCTAAGTACTTTGCTTGAGCTTTTAATATTAATATGCTTTTATTGTCTCTATCCAATGAAAAACAATAAAATAAACAGATATAATAAAAATTACATTGTAAATAAAATATGGATTCTTTACCCAAATTAAGGATTCTTAGTAAAATAATACATCTTAGGTTTTATAAGCAAAATAGCTAATCCTCATTATGTAATGTTTGACCTACACATGTGATCATGTTAGAGTGGCATCACATACCTGTGATCCCAGCATTTAGGAGGCTTAGGTAGAAGATTGTGAGTTTAAGGACAGCCTAAGACTGTCCTTAAAGACCAGTCTCAAGGGAGAGACACCCCAGTGATTAAGAGCACTTGCTGTTCTTACAGAGGACAGGGGTTCAATTCTCAGCACTCACATGGCAGCTAACAACCATCTATAACTCCAGTTCCAGGAGGAATTCAATGCCCTCTTCTGGCCTTTGTGGGCATTGCATGACATGGGTGCACTTACATGCAGGCAAAGCACTCAAACATATAAAATAAAAATTAATACATTTTTGAAAAAGAGACCCAGTTTCAAAATAATAAATAAATAAATAATTTGTTATCATTATAAAGTATACTTATTATATTGAAAACAATCAGAAATGGCATTTCAAGAATATTATGTAATTTATTATGACTGAATACAAACTAAAAAATGTGTACATACTCATGTGTATGTATATATGTTGATATATATGTACTTATGTATTCAAGATTAACATATAATGTATTGATTAAGGACCTAAAATGAAACTCACTAAAAATGAATAAACTGCAAGATAAACCTAAAATTATATAAGATGCTGTGAATATCTGAAATCATGAGAAATTAAAATAGACATATAGAGAATTAAATAAGAACATCTAGCATACATAAGAGAGTTCTGGATATGTAAAACATCTAACTTTTTGTGTACAAGGCTGCATCTCTTTCATTCCACTTCATTGTCTGCTTTATCTAACCCATAATTTTAGTCAGAAGACCTTTTTTTTTTAACTCACAGTAGGAAACTTATCTCAAATCTTCTTATGAAAAGGTTAGTAATATCCTAGAGTAAAAATAAAGGAGGCTGGTGAGACAGCTCAGCAGGTAAAGTGCTGATAATCTGAGTTTGGTTCCTGGAAGCAATGAATGTAGGATAGAACTGACTCCACAAAGGTGTCCTCTGACCTCCACATGTGCACCTCTGCATGAGCGTACCGAACCTCACGCAACCACGTGCACACAATAATAATCCTACACATGCAGCTCTATGTGAGCACACCCAGATCCATGCAAACGTGTGCACACAACAATAACAATAAATAAAATTTTTAAACAAGGTGAAAAAGAAAGGTGATTTTATAGCATACAAAACTGAAATAATTCATTATCAGTAGACACTGTACTAAATGCCAAAGAGATCATAGTATGGAGGCACATGCCTGTGACCCTGGGGCTCAGAGATAGGGAAACAGGAAGAGGAAGAAGGAGACAGCCAGAAGCACATCAGTGAAGGGTGAAGGGAGGGGACAAGACAGGGTGATGGGTGGGTGAATATGAGCAAAGAACATGATAAACACCTAAAAATAGTGCAATGAAGCCATCATCGTGTACAATGAATATATGTTTAAAAGAGCACAAAAGTAAAAGGCCCTATTAATAGTGTGATATTGATTGTGTGTGGAAGTGTTAATATTTTGGATGTATTGAATTAAATAAAATGATTAGTAAGTTGGAAAACAAAATGTCAAAAGCTAGATTAGTGGCCTAAAATCCCAGCACTTGGGCGATGGAGACTAGAGGATCATGTGTTTAAGACCAGCCTTGGCTACAATGTGTTGGAGACCAGCCTAGTCTACATGAAATCTTGTCTCAAAAAAAGAGACAAAAACAAAGCTACAAAGGAATGTCAAAGGAAGTATGTCATATAGAAACAATACAGTACCAAGTAAAAGTATGACTTTATCACCAAGGAATAAAGAACACTAAGAACTGCCCCCAACGCTGCCCCATTGTACAGGGCAACAGTTAAGGCACCTTCACCCACCCACCACCAAGGATTTTCTGTTATCTTTAGGCATCTGCTTGTATTGGAAAGTCACTTCAAAGTCGTGTATCCAGCTAGTTCCTGCTTTGGCCCTTTATTGTATTCCTATGTAAAGCCTCATCTGACATCAGATTTGTTTGTCTTTTCTTTTTTAAAATAACATTTTAAAAATATATATTTTATTATTGACTCATTCAGGAGTGTGTTGTTTCATTTCCAAGTAAATGACTTAACATTGAACCATCCCTGCATCTCTGGAATAAAGCCGACTTGATCGTGGTGGATTATCTTTTTGATGTGCTTGTATGAAGTTTGAAAGTATTTTTGTGTCTGTGTTTATTAAGGATATGGGTCTATAATTTTCTTTGTTGGTTATATCTTTACCTGATTTTGGTGTTAGAGTGATGCTGGCTTCATAAAAGGAATTTGGGGATGATTCTCCCTCTGTTTCTGTCTTTTTGAATAATTTAAGTAATATTGCTTCTAGATCTTCTTAAATGTCTGGTAGAATTCTCATGCAAATTCATGTGGGCCTGGGCTTTTTTTAGTCAGGAGGCTTTGTACTACTGTTTCAATTTTCTTCTATGTTATGGGTCTGTTTGAGCTGTTGATCTCTTCTTGATTTAGCTTTGGTGATTCCCATGATTTTAGATGTACATCTATTTCTTTTAGGTTTTAAAAATTAGTAGAGTATAGGTTTTTAAAGTATTCCCTTATGTTCTGGATTGTGTTTCTGTCTCTTGTGATGTTTCCTCTTTCATCTGTAATTTTGTTGATTTGGAGTTTCTCTTTCTTTTCTGGGCTAAGGATCAGTCTGTCTTGTTTATCTTTTCAAAGAACCAGCTCTTGGATTCATTGACTCTTATATTGTTTACTATGTTTCTATTTCATTAATTTATGTTCTGATTTTTGTTATTTCTTCTTGTCTGCTACGCTTAGGTTTCATTTGTTGCTGCCTTTCAAGATTCTTGAATTGCAATGATAAGTCATTTACTTGTGCTTTTTCTGATTTTTTAATATAGGTATTTAGAGCTATAAACTTCCCTCTTAGGCCTGCTTTAAAAATATCCCAGGGGTTTTGTTTCGTTGCTTTGTTCTTTTTGTTTAATACTTTTTTTCTTAATTTCTTCTTTGACCCATTTCTCATTCAGGAGTATGTTGTTTAATTTCCATGAGTTCATGTAGTTACTAGGGCTTCTTGTAGTTAACTAGTTACTTAAGCTTTACCTCATTGTGGCCTGATAGAATGCATGAAATTATTTCCCTTTTTTATATTTGTAGAGGTTTGTTTAGTGCCCCAGTATGTAGTCGATTTTGGAGAACATTCCATGGGGTACTGAATATAGAAAGTATACTCTTTGGTGCTCGGGTGGATGTCATTCAGTAGATGTCTGTTAGGTCCATTTGTTGTATGGTATTGTTTAATTCAGATTTCTCTCTTTTTATTCCTTGTCTGGTTGATCTGTCTAATGGAGACAGTGGAGTACTGAAGTCCTCTTCTAATAGTGAGTTGGGATTGATCTGTGTCTTAAATCTTGTAGTATTGTTTGTATGTAGTTGGTACATATATGTTCATGCTGCAATATCTTCTTGCTTAACTGATCCTTTGATGAATAAGTGACCCCTCTTATCTCTTCTACTTAGTTTTAGTTTGAAATCTGTTTTATCAGATACTATAATTATGACTCATGCTTGCTTCTTAGTGCCATTTGTTTGGAATATTTTCTTATATCCTTTCACCTTAAGATAGTGCCTGTCACTGAAGGTGAGATGGGCTCCTTGCAGGCAGCAAAAAGATGGACTTTGTTTCTTACTTCATTAAGCTAGCTTGTGTCTTCTGACTGGGGAGTTCCATCCATTGATACTTAATGATACTATCTATTATAAGACGTGTATTGGTTCCTGTCATTTAAAATTTTCACCTAACTTTGTGTTTCCACATTTATGCCTTCATTTAGTTTCTTTCTGTTGCCCCTTGGGTATTGTTGTTTCTCTTCAACTCTTTGTAATAGTTCAAATATTCTCTGGAGGGCTCGTTTTCTGGACATGAATTCTTTCAGCCTGTTCAGGTCATAGAAAATTTTTCTTTCCCCTTCAACTATAATAGACATTTTTGATGGGTAAAGTATTCTGGGTTGGAATCTATTATTATTTAGAACTGGGAAAACTTTGGTCCTGGATCTTCTGGCTTTCACAGTTTGCATTGAAAAGTCAGTTCTAATTCTATGTGACTTTTTTCTTTTCTTTTCATTTCTTTTCTAATGTTCAGTATTTTCTCTTAGTTCTGTATGTTTAGTATTTTCACTAGGATATGCCATGGGGAGTTTCTTTGCTGGTCCTGTCTATTTGATGTTCTATGTACTTCTCATATTTGTATGAGCATGTCTTTCATTAATTTTGGGAAATTTTCTTCTGTAGTCTGGTTGAAGATCTTGTCAGTACCATTATCCTGAGATTCTTCTCTTTACTCTGTGCCTGTGGTGAATAAATTGGATCTTTTCATGATATCCCGCATTTTCTGCATATAGCATTCCAGTGTTTTTTAAGTTCACGATCTCTGCTTGAACAGTCCATTCTTCCACTTCATCCTCCAGTCTTCATATTCTGTTTTCCATTTCCTTTCTTCTATTGCTGAGGCTTTCTTCCTTCGTTTCCAACTTGAGTGTTTTATTTCCTTCTTCATTTCAGCCTGAATTTTCTTCAATATTCTATCTCTTTTGTGAATTCAGTGGTTCTATACCTGTCTTCTTTTAGTTCTTTGATTTGTTTGTTTGTGTGTTCTTTAAATTGGTTGAATTCTTTGATCATGTTTAGGATTGTTCTTTTAAATTCTGTGTCCTATTTATCTCTATGGGGTTCTCATTGTAGAACTCTTCCATAGAACTGGTGGTGTTTGGTGGGGATATATTATTTGGGTTTTTCATGTTATTATTTTTTTGTTGTGATTTTGGCATGCAGATTTCTTTTATTTCTTGTAATTCTGGTATTAAGCTCAAGTCTTTTGTTGAGATGAAGACTGATTTTCTTTGTATTATTGATGTGCCTTGATTGTTTTCTTATTAGGTTTGTCTAGGATTCAGGTTCTCTCTTTTGATTTTATATTGGAAGGACCATATGGCTCTACTCAGGAATTTCCACAGAGGCCTAAGCAAGGTATCAATCCAATACTTTCAGGCTTCCTTCTGACATCTGGGCCCTTACAAGCCAATAGCAAAGCTCAATTTGGGAAGCTAGGCAGAGGCTGAATTGAGAAACTCTCAAGCAGGCTAGAAATGTCTTCCAATGGCAAAAGGCAGAGAAATCTAGCCCTGCAGCAGTGGGAGGGACTTCAGATGGTCCCAAGTTAGGGGCAGAGCACATGCAATTTAGGTGACTCACCACCACACAGAGGCCAGATTCGGGCACTCTCAGGCAGTCTGGAAATGTCTCTCTCTCTGAATTTCTGATTCTGATTTAAAATTCCTTTGGAGTGGGTAAGGACGGGAAGTTTGCTATTATAGTAAATATATATCTTTCAGTACAAGAGAATTGTAGCTGATGTAAACATCACTGATTTTATTTCTAAAACATTTGTGGTAAGCTGATTTAAATTATAGTTTATTGAGTAAACAAGAACCCACAAATCTTTAGTTTGTTTTCTTATTTATGGACTGAAACAGCTTGCACTGGGAATGTAATCTTCAAATCTTCAGCATCAACCTTAGTAGGAAGTTCTGTACATAAGCCTTGCAAAAGAAGGGCAAATGAAAGCTGGAAATGTAGAATAGACTTGAGGTTATTTTTTTAATGAAAGAAATTGTAAAAGAATAAGCCAAAAGCCAACAATTTTATTTCACCCTCTTACCATCTAAATACTTCATGATTGTGTCACTGGAGTCTCTGATTTATTGCCTTGATTGTTCTTCTTTGCTCTTGTTTATCTGGTTTCTCAGCCACAGGCAAGGTCACTGAAGGGCCACTTAGTAGAAGTTACAGAAAGCAAGAAAATAGAAAATATTTTTAGATGGGAAAGAAAGCAAACCATATCACAATAGTCAGCCTAAAGTGCCAGTGACCCTCAAACTCATGATTAAAAAACACAGGCCTTGAGTAACCCCAGGACTCAAGGGACTGAACATTTCCTGTTAGCAACCCGATGCTATTCAACCTGGTGTATGCAACTCACTGCTTCTTATGTCCATTGTCAGAAACAAGAGAGATAGTGACTGAAAGATGAACTAATCCTCCTTTGGCTACTTTCCTTACACAGTTGGTGATGCACTGGAGAAATTTAGCAAGTGTCCTGGTCATATTTAAGAACTTTTTAAAACGTTTTAAAAATGTATTTTTATGTGTGTGAATATCTTGATTGTGTGTATGTAAGTGCACCCATGTCATGCAATACCCACAGTGGCCAGAAGAGGGAAGCAGCTCCCCCTAAAACTGGAGTCACCTATTAGCCACCATGTGGATGCTGGGAACCAAACCTGGGCCAGTGTTTTAACCCTAAGCCAGTTCTACAGCCCCTGTATTTGCAGACTTAGCATGTAATTCCATGGCAATCACTTGCTTAGTTCTCAGATATTTTTCTATCATTTGTTTCACACCATGTTCCTTAGCCTTTTTATTCTCTGAACACTAAGATGAAAAAATAAACTCCTACTCCTTTGGGTATGAACTAAGTCATAAAATGAGTTGCTGTGAAGAAGGCAATGGACAGTGAAGGATGGCAGGCCAACACCTATCTTTGGTGGACAACCAAATATTTTTTGTTAGATGACAGTAATTTGGAGGTTATAAAGGACAGAATGAGTCCTGCTTTTATTTACAGTTTAAGTTGCTGAGCTACCAGTTGGACTCCTACTCAGTTACTTGATGTAAGCAGATACTAGCAGCAGTTGCATTTTATATGGCAATGTGCCACATCATCTATGCTCATATTTAGTAGCAACTCTGAAATTAATTTGATATTACATCTCCTTTGTCCCATTTATAAAAGCAGAGCACCCCCTCCTTCTGGTTCCTGTAAAAGTACTTCACTTGTGCCAGGCATGGTGGTGCACACCTTTAATCCCAGCACTGGGGAGGCAGAGGCAGGTGGATCTCTGTGAGTTCAAGGCCAGCCTGGTCTACATAGTCCCGGTCCAGTTGGGACTACAGGGAGACCCTGTCTCCAAATAGACCAAAAAATAAAAATACTTCATCACTACCCTATTCTTTGCTTATTTGTTGCCAGTAAAATTTGAATAACTCAGGAATGACAACAAATGAAGCTTTGTCAGCTGTCATACAGGAAAGCCAGTCTATCCTGCCATTTCCTTGAATGGGTTTTGCTCTGAGGTGGGCAGACTGGCTCAGTAGCAGAGGATTGGACAGAGGTGTTCTTTGAGGGCCTGTGCAGAGATACACTGAGGGCCAAGCAAGGCCAGGCTCTGGAGAGCAAGTGCTGCTAGGCGTTCTGTGCTGAGAAGCAGCAGCAGTAGCCTTATGTGACCTCGGCCTGGCTTCCCTCCTCGTACTTTAGGTGATGGTAGATGTCTGAACAAGCTCAAAACCCAAATAACAGCTATGACGTGGTGCTCAAGAGCCACACCTTGTGACACGTTGTTTAGTAGCATAAATATTATTCTGTACAGTTCCATGTATTCAAAGCTTTAAAAAAACACACTGTATTTTCAAGTTTCTTAAACATGCCTCACGCTACTGCCTTTTTGCCTCACGCTACTGCCTTTTTGCTGAGGGTTCATTACTAATGGTACTCATACCGTACTTTATGTAGGCAATGTATGTAGTTACACTTTCCAAATTTCCATATTTGTGGGCAAACTTAATTCTCAGTTTGGGTACTTCATACTGTATTTTCTCACATTCATGCTCATGTTTGAATTGGTAAGTAAAGTATTATTTTGATTTTGTTATTTGTATTGGATTGCTTTAATCCAGATATAAAAATGCTGGTCAAAGCAAAGTCATACTGCAAACTAAACCCTGAGCCTGTCAGGTAGCAAAGACATTGAGACCTTGGAAAGCAGATAACAACAGCAGTTCCTGGAAGTCTACGAAGAGCTGAAAGAACTTAGGCTTCAACTCCATTTTAAGAATTATTAATTGTACTTAATTTATTTATATTTTTTAATGTATATGTGTGTTCTGCCTGCATATATGTAAGTTGCATACCCAGGCATGCAATGCCCACAGAGGCCAGACGAGGGTATCAGATCCCTGGAACTGGAGTTAGAGACAGCTGCTAGCTGCCATATGGGTGCTGGGAACAAACTCAGGCCCTCTGGGAGAGCAGCCAGTGCTTTTAACTTCTGAGTCATCTCTCCAGCCTCAAGAATTAATTTTTTAAAAGCATATTTATATAACTTTTCCTCATTAGTGGACAATAACGTGAAGTTGTGGGCACTGAAAGTGTATAGTGTTTAAGACACCAGACTCCTGCTGAGCTGAGAGAAATCAAGCAGAAAAGTTGTGATTGTAACTGGCTAGGAAATCCTTGAAAAGACTAGGCTGAATCGTAGAGTGTGACATTTGAATGTGTTGATTTAGTAAACTCTCCTTTATTTATGCTGAGATTGCCTTTATTTTATGGACAAATTAACAATCAGATAGCTGAGGGGGGGGGAGGAGGAGGAAGAAAATGAAGAGGAAGAAGAGAAGGAAGGAGGGAAGGACAAAGGAGGGGTGGGGGAGGGAAGGGCGGGGGGAAAGGTGGGTAGGTTGTGAGCGTGAGGTGTAGGTGTGCGTGTAGATGAGCACACATTCTTTGGTTCTACTCCGAATGGGCTCTACTTGACTTTCCCTACACTGAGAGCCTGGGGTGGGCAGAGGACTTCCTTCTTCCATCTTGACAGGAAATTGTCTTTACACCTTACTGCCTATTGAGTTTGCCAGTTTCACTGTGGAACATGAAACATTAGGTTTCTTTAAATTTGAGATGTGTTTTTGTTTTTGTCTATGTGTCTCTGTGAGTGTATGCCACATGAGTGCAGTGCCCAAGGGTCAGAAGGGTGAATCAAATACCCTGGAGCTGAAGCGACAGAAGACCATGAGCAATCCAACATAGGTGCTGCGAACTGAACTTCCATCCTCGGCAAGAGCAGGAAACTTCTGAACCACTAAGCGCTCTCTCCAATCCTGAGATATTAGGCTTTATTTGCAAAGGAACTTTGAAAGAAACAAACTATGATTCTTTAACTTTGTTGGAAGAGGGTGTGTACGGTAGTAGGTTTGGGAGTGGGGTAGGTGGAGAATCATATTATGGGATAGTCCCTTACCACTCTGCACTGTTTCCTAAGTATGATCCAAGATGTAAGACACAGCCAAGCATGGATTATCTTCAGATGCTTAAAGATATGTCAAAATAAAGAAGTTCCATTTTCTTTTTTGAAACAATCTTTGTGTGTATCTGTGTGCTTATGTATGTGTCTCTGTGTATTTGTGAAGGTCTATATGTATATGCAGGTGCCTGTGTGTCTGTGTATGCATTTGTCTTTATGTGTATCTGTTTATGTATGTGTCTGTTGTCTGTGTATTTGTCTGTGTATGTATGTATATGTGTCTATGTATGTATATATGTGCCTGTATCTGTATATATATATGTATGTGTCTATGTATTTGTATCTGTATGTATGTATATGTGTCTGTGTATGTATGTGCCTGTGGGTGTATCTATATATGTATTTGTGTGTGTATGTATCTGTATGTGTGTATATGACTGTGTATGTGTGTCTGTGCATGTATATGTCTATATGTGTCTCTGTGTGTATCAGTGTGTCTAAGTGTGCAGGTATACTTGTGTCATGTAGTGACTGGAGGACAAGGTCAGGTGTAGGTCGTGCCCTCTCACCTTGTTTGAGACAGGGTGTCTTGATGTTTGCCACTCAGGCTCGCTGCCCCTGAGATTTTAGGGTCTCTCCTGTCACCCTCCATTTTGCTGTAGGAACACTGAGGTTACAGACTGGCGTCACTACACCCGGCTTTATGTGGGTTCTGGGAATTCAAACTCAGGGTGTCTCCCTTACATAGCCACCTTTGCAGCCAGTGAGTTAGGTTTTGATCTTAGGACTCATCAGTCTGAATATTGTATATCCCAAGATGAGTTAATGTTTTAGCTATAGGTAGATTAGCTTCCTACAGCTATGAAGAAACAATAAAAAATCAAATGCATAGGGTTTTGTTGGTTTTTTTTTTCCTGGTTAGTTAGATTTCTATTAGCTAACTTGATAAAATTGGGCTTTTTCACCAAGTGCCCTTTTACCATAACAACAAAATTGATTTTACACATTTTGTAGCTTTTCAGGAATTTATATTAACAGAATTAATATCTGTCATGAACATTTTGAACATTATTAAACTCAGAGCATCAAGCCTCATATCAAGCAGCTAAAATATCAAATATTAAAAAACATGATTATATTTGAGACATGATTATATATGCTAATAAAACTGAGACACACAATAGAATTTTGGGTCTTGACCTAAGTACCTAACATTGTTACAATCTCAGAAATATGAAAATGGACAAATTTGGAAAATGCCAAAATTATCTGTTTTGAATTTATTTCAGAGAATAAAAGTCTTTCCCTCTGATGCCAATGATTCAGTATTACTACACTCTAAATAAATAACTGAAGTGGTCATCTTCATACTTGGATTGCATTTGCAGAACTCTGATTTCACAAACAAAATGTGGCCTTTCATTAGCATCTCTCAATGGACCAGCCCATGCTGAACAATGATATTTTGAATCCAATAAACAACTAGTCACAACGCATTTCCCTCTTCTGAGATAGGATTTCTGTTGCTGTTATTGAGTTTTGTTTTGTTTTTATCTTGAGCTGCCTAGGATCAGAGTTCTGACTTGCTCTTTTGACCTGAAGCCTGTACAATCCTATAATTTTAATGCTATATCTATGTGGGAGGGGAGCAAGGCACTCACATTGTATTTATCCTTAGGATATATACATATAATAATAAGGTTTGTGAAGGGAACAGTGAATCATTAGCTATTTTAATAAATAATAATTTCTCAGCATTAAATGAGATCTAGGATGTTTTTGTTTTCATAGTTAAAAACAACGAAGAATGATACCAAAGGAACTCGGATAAATATGTTACTCAGACAGCACTTAAAATATAATTTTGTATCAAGTTGAAAATTAGAATGTTTCATTATGTATTCATTTGTTTCACAGTAACAAATTAAATGTTATTTTATGATACGATATTAGATTAATATTTGGTGGCCTTAACTGAACAAAAGAAATAGTCTTCAAAAACTACAAGAAAAATGACTTTGTGGACAGGTGGTATAATAAAAATCATTTTTACCCTTTCGTATAGAATAATCTTCACCTGGAATTCATCTTCTACTGAAACAGCCTTCCATCCTCACTACAAATGCCTTCTCTCCTTAGGTCTCTCCTCATTTTCCTACTTCATGGAACTTCCTTCTTTGAACCTCATTGATGTTGTGTACTTTAAAAATGCTTTTAGAGGTGTCTCAGTTGGTAAAGTTCTTGCAATGCAAGCATGAGGACCTGATTTCTAATTCCCAGCACCACATTCAAGTTGAGTGTGGAGACACAGGGCTGTAATCCATCCCTTGGGAGGCAAGGGCAGGAGGATCCCAGGAACTTGCTGGCCAAACATTCTAGCAAATTGATGAGCTCTAAGTTCAGTGAGAGAGGCTGTCTCAAAAGATAAGGTTGAAAATGATAGAGGATGATATGTGAAGTCAACCTCTGGTTTCCACACGTTCAGACATGGAGCATGGACACACACACACACACACACATACACACACACACACACACACACACACACACACACACATACACAGAGTTTTCATTAATTTTTTGACAGTGTCTCACATGTGGTTCAGGCTAGCCTTGAACTCCCTAAATAGTTGAGGTAACCTTGAACACCTGGTTCTCTTGCCTCTACCTCCTGAATGCTGGGATTGTAGGCATCTATACAACATACCCAGTTCTTGAGGGACTGGAAATTTAACCCAGGACTGTGCTCATGCTAGGCAAACTCTCTGCCAATGGAGCTGTGTTCCTATCCTATTTTTAGCAGTTTTAAACACTTTGATTTTAGGCAACAAAACTCTGGCAGTGGCTTAAAAGGAATCATCTTTCTTGCTTGACAGAAAATGTGGGAGGTGGCAACTGATGACATTGCATCAGCAGCTCAGTGTTGGGCTCAGGGCCGTTGTAGCTCCCTTTCTTCCCAATTAGATTACAAAACGATTGCCATTCAGTGCAGAAAGTAGAGAGGGAGGGAGGTGCTAGGCACATCAGTTCATATCACGAAAGAAAGAAAACCTCCTCAGTACATTCAGTAAACTTATATATAACTGACCAAAACTTTGTCACATGCCGCCTCTAACTGTAGGGAATCCTGAGAAAGTGATCTGCCTTTTCTTGCCTGTGTTTGAAGAAGTGAGCTGGAAGCTAGGAGAAACTGTCACAGACTTTATAACCTGCTTAGTGTCTCAGTCTCTGAGGCTGCCTCTCTCTAACTGTAGAGTCACTCCATTATTATCTATTATAATAAATCATATTTGTTTAAGAAATGAATACTTTTCAAAAAGACTTTAGACAACAAAGTATTCGGTGGAACTTATTTAGAATAAAAATCTATGAAACAATTGCCTTTTAGAATTATTCTTCTACAGGAACTTTTAAATTCTGACATAAAGAAATGGAGATAGAGGGGCTGGAAAGATGACTCAGCAGTTAAGAGCACATACTTCTCTTACAGAGGACGCAGATTCAGCTCCCATATGGCAGCTAAGAATTCTTTATAACTCCATTTCCAGGAGATTTGACACTCTCTTCTGGTCTCTGAGGGCACTGGGTGCACATGGTATACTAACATACATACATTCATACAGATAAAAAAATAATAAACTGGGGCTGGAGCGATGACTCAGCAGTTAAGAGCACTGGCTGCTCTTGCAGAGAACCTGGGATAGATCCCAGCACCCACATGGCAGCTAACAATAGTCAGTAACTCCAGTTCCAGGGGAATCCTACACCCTCTTCTGACCTCTGTGGCATTGTATGACATGGGTGCACTTACATGCACGCAGGCAAAACACTCATGAACACAAGAATATAAACAATAAATAAAATATTAAAAAAAAAATAAATGAATCGCCGGGTGTGTGCCTTTAATCCCAGCACTCAGGAGGCAGGGGCAGGTGGATCTCTGTGAGTTCGAGGCCAGCCTGGCCTACAGAGTGAGTTCCAGGCCAGCTGGGGCTATAGGAAGACCCAGCCTAAAAACACAGACACAGACACACATACAGACAAAAAAAAAGAATCAAAAAAATTTTAAGAAATTGAGATAGACAAGGGGATTTTTTATTTTAATGATTTTTATTTTCAGTCATAGGAAATTTCTGTTTTCTATTTTACATTTATTTTTATTTACTTTGTGGGAGTTTGGGAGGGTTGCATGTGCCATGGTGTGCATGTGGAGGTTCGAGGACAACTTGTGGGAATTGGTTCTTTCTTCCCCTATGTGGATTCTGAGGATCAAACTCAGATCATCAGGCTTGGCAGCAAGCATCCTTACCTACTGAAATATCTTGCCAGACCATGATTTTCTATTTTTAACTTGTTATGAAATGAAGATTATATATATATATATATATATATATATATATATATATATATATTTATTCTAAATTTCCAACAAAAATCTCTCAACTTCTTTAAATTCCTTATGGTATATACTTACACATAAATGTTTCAATTTCAAAATGACTGTCGATTTTCTGTTAAGTACAAACCTGGGGAAACAATACTAATATTCTTCATAAAGTCTTGTTAGACAACTAGCTCCTGAATCTCGTTTGCTCTTGTCTTTTTTGGTTTTCTCTTAACATATGCCCTCTTTTATAGCAGTGATGTCAGGAAGTGTTCATCCATTATGAGGTGAACGTTACTTAGTGTGCAATAGTAATAAATGATCCTTGAAGGAAAACCCAGAAACGACTAAAGTGCCAGTATCCAAGACTGATCTGGAATTCAGCCACAGAGGTGGAGGGAGCCTTTGGTGTGCACTGTTTACTTCTCAGGCCTTAAAGAGTAGAAAGGCTTCAGGAATATCTGATAACCCAGACTTATTTCACTGAGTATGGATGTTTCCTGGTCTTTCTGGGCCATGTGCCCTAGAACTAACCTATGTCATCAGGGCTACCGATGGCCTAGACAGCAACTCTTTGGGCAATGCCAAAAGTTCTCCAGGTTTATCTAAGTCAGGGTTTAACAAGAATGGTTAAAGTCAAACTGGTCTTAAATTTAATACTAAGTCTGAGGACCCACTTCATTATTTCTTTTGATCTCAAAATGCTTTCTGTAAATATTTAATATTTTAAAAAAGATAAGAGACCAGACAAAGGCATTAAGAATTGAAATTTAAAGTTGGGGTGATATGCTTGCCTAGCACACACAAATCCCAGAGTTCAGTTGCCAGGATTACATAAAGCTGAGCATGGTGGTACACACTCGTAATCAGAGCACTCGAGAGGCAGAAGAAGGGGAATCAGAAGTTTGAAGTCATTCTTGGCTACAACATAGTGAGTCTGAAGTCAGCCTGGGGACATGAGACCATGTTCAAAAAAAAGGAAAGAAGGAAAGAATGAAAGAAAGAGAGGGAGGGAGCAAGGGAAGAAGGAAGGAAGGAAGGAAGGCAGGAAGGAAAGAAAGAGTCACATTAAGTCATCTTGGAATGGGTAAAAATAATAACAAACAATAGCAGAAATACATTTTTAGTACTTAAGATGTTTTAATGTTTCGAAGTGTCAGGAATTATTTACCATGATTAGAAGTGCTTTCACGTATGAGGATGAAAGACACCTTGGTAAATATATAAATAAGTTCTTTAGTTAATAATAGTAATTTGGTGCTTTTATAGGAAGACTTCAATGCACACTGGATATATTAAACATCCCAACAGACGGCTTCTTTCCTAGATGACCAAATGGACAGGAACTGACTCATGAAAGTTCACAGAACACATTACCAAAATAATTTGAGTTTTACTCCGAGCCTTATTCCTATCTCATGTGGCTGTCTATGCTTATACTCTCCTAAGGGATATTTTTATTAATCAACATTTATTGAGCAGTGATTACCTATGAAGTCCTATTAATAGGTGCTAGATCCTCAAAGAACAGTAAACCTAGCTTCTGTCTTCAGAAAAGCTCAAAGCCATTTACCTAATAATGAAAGCTAGCCATATGGTTAATTCTGAAAAGGACAGGAGGCTCTTTGGTTTTCCCTGGCTCCAGGATGGCAGTTTTATGAAATAAATCTAATATGTTCTAGAGCTAGATTTCCTTAGACTGCTTATCATACACTAAAAATCAAGCATGTAGTGGTATTTGAGTGGGATTATGAGTATTTTGATGCCAATACATACAAATGTTCTTTCGGAAACTTTTACATATTAAATTATTAACAGAATATGCTAAGATTTCTGTTTTAAACTTTCTTCTTTTTAAATTAAAATAATCAATACCGCTTAAGTCACCTGGTTCTAAGCCACTTGGCCCTTACCACTGATATGTTCTCTATGTTAGCTTTCTATCTTAAATGAATGTCAGTTTCTGACTTCAAAAATCAAAGTTCTTTAAAAGCTATACTCCCACTTTCTGGGAGACAGGCACCCCTGTGATGGCCATTCAGTTCTTTGTCTCCAGGCAGAGTTCCCAAACATAAGAAATGGATATTTCCCAACTTTTACATTCCCTCACACCCTAGTCTACTTGGGGATGCAATGTGTCTCTTCAGTTTTAATCAACACTGAATATAAACTTCTCAAAAGAATGTGTATAATATCCACCAACAGCGAAACTGGGGTAGTAGTGCCTTTTATTGCTCAACTGTTCATATCATGTGTTGCTACCAGACTATGCATAGCCCAATTAGAATGATTTTCACAGATACTTGGAGTTATCTTTACTGCCATTATCAGCAGGGATAATAAAGAGATGATTGATTACATGCTTATACGTGACTCTGGAATGTGTTTCAGATTTACATTTTAACTTGTGCTTGATGTGTTGGAAATTTATGTTAATTTAGAAAAATAATGATGTTGGTTATGAGGTTCAGACATAAATATCTCCCAATCTCTATTTTCCAGGCTATGGGGTTTGCTTATCTCCCCTTGTTCTCCGCCCTGTGCTGGGGGAAGACGAGCGTCAGCCTAAGCAAGCATCAGGCCAAACTGGTGATTTCCTCTACCCCTACCTGCCTGACTCACTGTTGCTTTCTTCCTCTTATGTTGTTGGTAAGGTAATTACATTTATTACTCTACATAGGGGTAATTAAAACCTTTTCCTCCATTTTGCTAGGCTGCAAGCAGACTATAAAGGAGGCAATTGAGCAGGAAGTCAATATCATGAGGATATGAAAGGGAAGAAAAGTTGTATTAGTCTCAATAACAGAAGCAGTTAGGATGTGTGCAAGTCCCTCTCTAAGAAAATTTGTTTTCTTTCCTCAGATATTCTTCATGCTTTTACAATTAAGTAATAACGCAATGACATTTCTGCATAGACGTCTGTGGACAGTTAGCAAAGATGTGTCCCTTCTTACCTCTGCTCAGAACCTAATGAAGGGTGGCTCACCACTATATCCTAGCCTCGCTTTTCTCCCAACTTCTTTGATTGACCAAAGTTTATGGAAGGTGAGAAGTTATATGTGTGCCCACATCATACCCATGGAGGTCAGATGACAACCTAAGGTGGTATCTTTGGGTGCCATCCCCCATTTCTTTCTCTTTTTCTGAAGCAGAGATTCTCACTGGCCTGGAACTTGCCAAGTAGGCCAGAAAGCTCCAAGGGGTCCACCTGTCTCTTCCTCTATGATTATAGGCATGCACCATCATGCCCAGCTTTTTTTTTATGTAGATTCTGGGGATAGAATTCATGCCTTTCTGCTTACAAGGCAAGCATTTCACTGACTGAACTATGTCCCCATCCCTACCAAATCCTCTCTACACAGAGATTAGTAAGCTATGCCTCACATTTTCCCCTCATTTTACCTCTTGTTTTATTCTTATCTGTTGTGATTAATTCATGTATTTTTGTTAGGAACTGATAATAGAATATCTAAGGCCAAATTCAATGGTGTTAGCTCATTAAATAAAAAATAAAATTGTGTTCTAAATGTTCTGATTAGACTAAGAGAATTTAAATAAGTCTTGATCATATTGCAGCTCCCATTTTGTTGGTGTTGATTTTCAGTTAATCTGTTAAGTATCTGAAGAATTGTAAAAGAAAGGTAGGCACCTCAAATTTAGCTTTTTAAAAAGATTTATTTTTATTTATGTGTATCTGTGTGTTTATATGAATGTATGCCACCTGCATGTCATGCCCAGAGGGGCCAGAAGAGGGCATGAAATCCTCAGGAGTTGGAGTTACAGGTAGATGTGAGCCACAAGAATGGAGTTTGGGTCTTCTGGAAGAGCAGGAAGTGCTCTTAACTACTGAGCCATTTCTTCAGCCTTTCAAATTGAACTTTTACTCATACATTTGAAAAGTTATAGACCAGGCATGGTGACTCATGTTGATTTTCCAGGGCTGGGGAGGCTGAAGCAGGAAGCTTGCTGTGAGTTTGAGGACAGCCTGAGCTATATAGAGAATACCAGACTACCCAGAGTTATAGAGTGAGAGACCTAGTCTTTAAAACAAAACCACAACAATAACAAAAAAGAGAGTTACAAGGATAACTGGGAATATATGAAGTCTCTTTTTCACTCTTTGGATAGAGCTTGAATTACTTGCAATTTGAAGTGACTGACCTTTGAAGACTGCAATACTACTTCTAAATGCAGTAACATAATTGTACAATCAAAAGATTGTACATATTTGTATACCAAAATATTCAAACTGTCTCATACTATCCCTAGTCTTTGTAGAAGCTAGGGAAATAACAAGTTGGGGCATCATCTAGTCACAGATGCTCCAAGAAGATACAATTTTGTTTATAATAGTTTGCTTAAAATCCTCTATTGCAATCCCATTTCTCAAAAGAAATCTCAAAGATTCATAGTGCTGCTGAGATAGCAGATTCTATTTTATATGGTAGTATGATTAATGCAGCTGCCTAGGTGCTCAACAGTGAATGAATGGACAAAGAAATGTATCATATATTCACACTGGAATATGATCTAGCCATAAAGAAGAATGAAATTATGTCATTTGAAGGAAAATAAAACGAGCTCATTGTGCTAAGTGAAATAAACCAGACCCAAAGACAAGAATTGAGTTTTTTTCTCAGTGTGGAACTTAGAAGGGAGAAGTACATAAAAGTAGAAGGGGACTATTAAAGATATGAAAGGGCAAAAGAAGAGGAAGTAGGGATAAGAGAGGGCACTAGAAGAGGTTAATATGATCAAAGTACAGTATATGCATGTATGGTTGTATAATTACTATGTGCTAATTTAAGAGGTAACACAACAAAACTAAACCAAAACCAAACACCCTTGCCTGATTCAAGCCAGGTAGGAAGGAGGAATACATTAAGGTGCCATTTATTGGCCAAGAGTTTATTTCTTTGTTCTTAAGTTTAAAAGCTCTGCTAAAAAACTTCTCCCCGGGCTTACAAACTTCAATTTCCTTGTCTATAAAGTAGGAATACTAATCACAATTACCTCATGAGATTTACTGTGAGAACTGAATGAAGTAGCATATTGCAGAGCTCAGAGGAGCAGTGGGGCTGTAGGAAGCACTGTGTGTTAGCTGTTATTTGTGTTACTGTAATGAGATCATACTTACTAAACTCAAAGGATACTGCTTTAATTTCAGAAGGCAAATTCCTTTCCAAAGGAATGAATACTCCCTTCTACTCCCTCTGTCTAGCATCACGTGATCTGTAACACCAAAATAATAAATAGCAAGTAGAGCAAGAGGTGAAAGAAAATGAGTTAGGTGGCCTAAGGGATATTTCAGACAAACTGATGAAAGCAAGTCATCTTCCTGTCTACTGATGGGACATTTCCAGGGCCTAATTCTCAAGCAGAGTTCTGTTGTTAGTATGCTGGCATGCTTGTTTTCAGTGCCAGAGGTCAAACTCAATTGTACATGCTAGGCAAACACTGTACCCGGTCCTGCGTCTCCACACCAAGTAGTCCTCTGTTCCTGCGTGGTGCTGGTGCTGACAACCAACCAACCAACCAACCAACCAACTAGCTGATCTCCGCTGCCTTCTCTCCTACCCTCCCTTCTAGTGAGGCCCATCCCCTTTGCAAGTAGGGTTTAATCTCCTTTAAGAACCTTTCTGTGTCCTAAGAGAATCCTGAATATATTTAATTTTGGCCCTAATTTTAGACCATCACTTTTCGGAGTTCTGTTCACTTAAGACAGCTCTGTAAACTGTAGGTCAAGACTCAACACAGGCTTCCATAACAATGCGAAGGTATTGAAAACTCTGGTAACTGTAAAAGATTTCTGAGCACAGAAACCATAAATTAATTCAAAATCAAATGTGCCGTGAATCCCAGGTGCTTCTTTCGGCACTTACCCATGTTGCTCGGTGCTCCTTCACCATAGCCTTGTTCTGAGCATTCAACACGAGCCCTTGGTAGTGGGTCTCACCATACAGTGCCCGCAAATACTACCTGGAATACTTTGACTCAGACTCGAAATTGCTGTATGCCATGATTACAGTGTTTTTACTGTACATACAGAGCTCTCTGCGTTTGAAACTACATAATGGTTTAATTACAGAGAACAAAGACTTTCAGTACTTTCCCATTGTCATTAAATGTCATTTAGCATTTAAGTATCAAATTTGTATACTTTGGAGTTGTATTATATTAAAATATTTGATTTTTAAAATGATTGAATGGTTGACTTGAATTTCTTTTTTATTGTATTTAATGTATATGAGTGTTTTGCCTGCATGTTAAGGGCATCAGGTGCATGCAATGCCTGTGGAGGCCAGAAGAGGGCATTGAACACCCAAAACTGGAGTTACTTGAGATTGTTAGACACCATGTGGGTGTTGGGAACTGAACCCAGGTCCTCTGGAAGAGCAACTAGTGCTCTTAACTGCTGAGACATTTCTCCAGACCCTAACTTGAGCTTCTTTCAAAAATTATTAAGGGATTTTTAGCTTAGAATTTGTACAGAACTTCCAGCAATATTTGAAGGGGTCTTAAAGAGGGCTCTGCCATTTCGTACCATTTATTTATGTGAAGCAGCATTCTCAGCATTGATGATTATAAAACCAAAATATCAGTCACCTCTTCAACAGTTCCCAGTTTGCTACTACTGAAGGTAAATCATGCTCTTTCCTTCTGTATACAAAGGCTTTAATGTTGTATTGCATATGAAAAGTGCCAGAACTCCAGAAGAAATTTGATTACTGGACATGATAAATTTTCCTTGAATACTTACGTGTATTCAGTGTCACAGAATGTTCTTTCTGCAGTAATTGATACTAATATTGAGTATACATAGTGATAACCAAAATCTGGTGTTTCCAAGGAGTTTTCATTACAATGTTCACCTGTAATGAAAGTGCCAAAAAGGAAATGAATGAGTTGCCTCTCTGTAAACATCCCTTTTACTGTGACTATGTTTTATCCTAAGTCACATCAATGCTTAAGAGAAGTCAAGTGATACTTCTTTCTGAAGGAAGAGACTTAACTTCAATTTATGACTGCATTTGTTTTCTAAGGCTGATGTAACCCACAAGGTGGGTGGGTAAGAACAACGGAAATTTGTGGCCTACAGTTCTGGAGGCTAGAAGTCAAGGCCAAGGTGTTGGCAGGTTTGGCTCTTGGGATGGATGTTCAGGAATTCCATCTGCTCTGCTAGCCTCTAATGCTGCCTTTCCTTTGCTGCTTTGGCTACCTTTGTCTTCCTGTGGGGCATTTCCTGTCTGTGTGTCTGTGTATACATTTTGGATTAGGGGCCTGCCTTATTTCAGTTGAACCTATTCTTAACTAATTACATCTGCATGGATCTTGATTCCAAATAAGGCCACATTTGCTTGTGATATTAACATAGGAATTTTGAGGAAACATTATTCAATTCATAACAGTCATGTGATCTTCAGATCTCCTACATTCAATGAGCAATAAAACCTGTCCTTTGGGTCCAAGACTTTAAAGACTGTAAAGAAAAACCCCAATAATCGATAATAAACAAATGAACTCATTGTTAACAACCTACTGCCAGCCTTGGATCAAATCAGTCAGATATTCTAATTCTCGGTTGTCAAGTTGATGGAGATAGGCTTCATTTCATTTCGTGGAATTCAAGGATGTAACACTTAACACCTGTAAAGTAGAAAATTCTTTCTGTGGAACTGGAGAGATAGTTTAGCTGTTAAGAGCACTTGACTGCTCTTGCAGAGGACCTTGATTTGGTTCCCAGCATCCACATGGTCATGAACAACCATTTGTAACTCCAATTCCAGGGCCACCAGTGGAATTGCACATACATGATGCACTTACATATATGCAGGCAAAAAATTCATACATAAAATAAAAATAATAAATCTTTAAAAAAATAAAATGCATTCTGAAAAAAAGAGGGTAAGTAGGTAAAAGAAAGGAAAAAATAAAACGACCTCAAATTTGCAAATTCTTCAGATTTTCTATAATCCATTAACTAGGAAACTGTGAGGGTGACTCCCATCCTGCCTTCTGTGGAATCATTCCAATGTCTCCAATGTCTTGCATCCTGTAAGCTTCACCTTCCTATCTGAATAAATGCTTTAAATTTACTAGAATGGTAAAACAAAATATTTGATGATGATGACTTTTTATATTAACACAAATGTGAAAAATGTGAACTACCCATTCATAAGTAAAATTTTTTAGTGGTTTCTTTTTATGATATATAACATTTAAAATCTACTTTGATATTAATTTAATATGTAAAATTAATTTTAATGCATTATTGTGTGTGTGTATGTGTGTACGTTAGGAGCCTTCTTAGTTGTCCAAGTTGGGCTCCAAATCCAGCCATCAATTTAACCTCCCAAGTAGCTGGGATTATAGGTATGTACACTATGCCTGGTTTGATGTTAGCTCACTTTTAAGAGGAGAAATTAGATGAATGTTTTGATTCAATAGCTGTTTACTCTGATACTAGAATTTCCTAATAAGATGTAAATATGTGTACATTTAATGGCATCGCTACTATTGGGAATGGAAAAATGCTTTACATTCTTTTGTCCAGGAGAGATGACTTAGCTATTAAGAACATTGGCTGCTCTTCCAGAGAACCCCAGCTTGGCTCCCAGCATCTACCCAGAAGCCAACATCTTCTATAACTCCAGTTTGAGGAGACCTGATGGCCTCTTCTGGCCTCCATGGAGATTACATCACACAGATGCACTGCATCTGCAGGTGAAACATTCGTACACCTAAAATAAAATGAATAAAATTTAGTCCTTTTCTCCAAATTTAAACGCTTATGACATATTATTGGGAAGAAGTCTTTTCTGGTGTGTGTGTGTAGGGTTCACCTGAGACCTCTTTACATAACATAGGCAATTTTAGTATTTTTGGTATTTGATTCCCATCACCTAATGAGACATATCTGAAAACTTTGCAACACTGTTCTTATGCCAATAAAAAAACTCCATCTCCCATTTAATTTCAAAGCAATTGGATTCCATTAGAGATATTTCCTTAGAGGATAACAGAGTTATGCTGTTTGAGCAATATTTACTCTCAGAATTAACCTGGACACACACACACACACACACACACACACACACACACACACACACATATAAATTTTGTTTTGACCAGTAAGCTTTCTGAACACACCTGTAAAATGGTTTCCCCGCTCCTACCTGTCTTAAAGTAATAGTTTATTTATTTTTAATTAATTAATTAAAAAATTTTTTGGTCCTTTTGAGATAGGGCCTCCCTGTAGCCCCAGCTGGCCTGAAACTCACTATGTAGACCAGGCTGGACATGAACTCAAAGATATCTGCCTGCCTCTGCCTCCCGAGTGCTGGGATTAAAGGTGTGCACCACCACACTGACTAAAGTGACAGTTTATATCTGTGACTGAAATTTTAGGTAGTTATGTAACCAGGTTGTCTTTATATAGAGATGTTTGGGAGAAAACTGGAAGTGTTTGTTATTTTGATCTATATAAATACACTAGCTAATTTGACCACAAGGTATAGTTAGGGAATTTGTGGGACATTCACATCAGGCTGCTTTTATATATGTTCTGCAAAGCAGTTTGAGACAAGTAGCCTTGGTAAGCCAAGTAGTCTATGAAACAGGTGAACAAGGAAAATCAGAAGAGTTTTCTTATCCTTGCACTTTAAGAAGCACAAATAGGTCAGCAGTGAAGAACACTGGCTGCTCTTGCAGAGGATTGCAGGTTCTATTCCTAACACCAACATGGTAACTAACAGCCATTAGTAACTCCAGTTCCAGGGTATCCAATGCCCTCTTCTGGCCTCTGTGGGCATTGCCCACATGTGATGCACTTACCTGCATGCAGGCAAAACACTCATACACATAAAATAAAAATAAATAAAGAACAATTTAAAAAGCACAGTTTGAAAAAAGGAAATGTACTAGATTTTCCCAGGGGCCAGACAGCACATCCTAATAAAGATGGAAACCAATTTAGTGAGAGATTATTTCCTAAATCTCTTATCACCAGCTCAGTATGCACTCTTAATAGGTGGAAGAACACATTTAATTTGCTGTCATTACAGTCTTGTTTAAGTTGGTCAACTGCTTGTAAAATGAGACTTGTTTTAAAGTGGCACAGAAGGAACTCCAGTGACACAAATGTGACCCTTTGCTAACTCCTACCTTACAGCTCTGCTTTAGCTCAGGTGATCCACCCTGTGAGGTGCTGACACACAGTTAATCATCACTTGACACCAACTTACATTTACTTTAAAGGCAATAGTGTGGATATAAAAAAGAAAAACAAATTAGGCATGTCTAAAGTAATTGGTACTAAGAAGAAGCAGCTAAACTCCTTTAATGATACCCTACATGCTCATAAACTGAAAATTATAGTGTAGGTGTTTTTCATTTGCTGTTTTAAATTAGTCAAAATACTAATGTTTTCTGATGTGACTTGCTAAGGTTGCATTCTTATTTTTTTACCTCAAAGAATGGATGTATTTTAATGCCGAGAATATAAAGTAGATTATACGAAAAGCACACCTCATGACCACAAGAAATGAGCTGCTGAGCCTGCCACAGCTCAGTAATTAGTCATGACTATCTATCAAAAGGAAAATGTGTGGATAAAAAGGGGAAGCAGAGATGATGGAGGATCAGGCAAACCTCCAAAATGATCCTTCAGGAAGTTGAAACCAAATGTAGCTGAACTTCCTAAATCAGAGGAAACCTAAAAGTTCACAAATATTCTTTGAAATTGATAACCTCAAAAATATTTTTTCAATCAACAATGGCAACAATTTTCATCTTCTTTTGGCCTCTGTCTAGGTATAATCTTTGTAAGTAATGCTATTCAGGCTAATCCTCAAATATCTATTGTTACATTAAGATAACAATTGGATTAAACAATTCAAAAGCAATTAATTTAAATGCAGAAGCATTAAAAAAGTTGTTAAATCAAGATCTCTTTCTTGGTACTGTCTTTTCAGATTATGAATATTTAGACCCTCAGATGGTATTCTGAAATAGAAGTGCTCTGAAAACAAAGATCACATGTTGCCTTAATGAATGTCTTAAATTTACCCAGAAGCATAATAATGTAACCAAATAAGTAGAAAATCAAAGAGGCAAAACTGTCACCCACTTTCCTCTTAATTGAATGAATATCTACTTATTTAGTAGGATGAAATATTAAATTTCTTTCAAAATTATTATTGCAGCTTAGAGATTTTTTTTAAGGTTAGTTAGTATTTTATGGGTTGGTGCTCTTGAGGAAAATTTGCAGTTAGACCTGTTTAAAGATTGAGATCATATAAACTGATATATAAGAAAACATTCTTGTGGTTGAAGGAATGAAAACCTCAGAAAGTTTAATGTTTTTGTTCTTAACTTATAAAAGTATGATGTGTTCACTGTGGAAGTAATATATGACCATTATATGGGAAAATAGAATAAGTAAAATAAATATCACTGTACTACTTCTGAGTCAAGATAATCTCAATGAATTTGAGATCCGAATTCAACTAATTCCTTCATTTGCATACACGAAATTAGATCTCATCATAAACTAAGTTTCCCAAAGGCAAAATTCTGCTTTGTAGCAAAGATGGAACTCTGTTTCCTGATTCATGGCTGTAGAGCTTGGATGCACTGTGCTGACTGTCCTTGTTGCAAAGCCTGCTCTTTGGTTCACTTTATTGTCAGCTTCTTAAATTCTCCCTTAGTTCTCCTTCCAAATCTACTATCCTTCATCATCAGTCTCCATTTTAAAAACCTTCCCTACTGCCAGAGGGACACATATACACAGAACATACATGATTTGTGTATGTGTGTGTGTGTGTGTGTGTGTGTGTGTGTGTGTGTGTACATGCGCATGTGCATATAGGAATTGGAACTCTGGGATTGATTAGATGTGTCATGTCCGTAATCAAAGGTCTTCCTTGCATAGTCATTAGAGGAGTGAGAAAAACTAGAAAAGAGCTAATGCAAAACATTTCTCAGTGGACCACTTTCTAAATATGAAAAATTATCCTCAAAACTGTATTTCTTATGCTATCATAGAAAAAACCATCTCCTAGACATACTAATAAGTCTGTATCTGAGACTGCTTAATCAGTAGTTAAAAGATAATCTATACTGACCATGTTATGTTTAAGAAATTCTATTTATCCCCCTCTTTAGTGCAAGAAATTCCTTTTTGACTACTTTTGTATCAAGCCTTAACTCCCACATCTTTTAACACTGATCATGAAACAGAGAAGAAACAAGCAGTCCTAAAACAAAAATGGAATCCCTTCAAATATCTCATTTTGACTTGGTTTCTCTTTTTTATCTAAAATTATAAAGCTTTCACCAACCTTTTCTATGTTATTTCATCCATCTTGTAGAAGAGGAGCGCTATGAAAGGGGCCAGAAGACTGCTGGGACCACAGACTGCGTGGAGAAGTCTCAAAACTCCTAGAATTAAGCCGTTTCTGCTCAACGAGAAGGGCTGTGATTGCCCTATCCCGCCTGCTGGATTTTGCTTTTGTTGTTTGTTTTTTGCTGCCCCTCAACTGACAAAGCTGTTACTTCTAAGACCTCATTGGTGCCTGAGTCACTGTCATTTTTAGTCAGTAGAGGGGAAAGCCATATTTGTGTGTCCTCCCCACCTTGTCCCAGGATTATTAGATAGATGAGAAGCAGAGTAAGGAAGTAGAGGAACAAATGGCCTTGGAATCAGATAGGTCTACTCGTCCTGCTAATTCTTACTCTCTAGCTGAGTGACCTTGACTGGGTTGTTTAAGTTCTATGCACAACTGGAATAACAACAGGATTATGTCACAGGGGTTGTGAAGATGAAATGAGATAGTATCTGGTAGGTGCCTTGTTTCAAACCTGCCACTTGTATATTGCTCCAAATGCACGGTGTCTTTTGTTATGTATGTGGCTCAATGCAGATAACACTGTAATGAAGCACTTCTGACCACAGTTCTTGGGAAAGACTTTCTTTTTAAATGTTGAAATGCCATCAGTAAATTCATATTGCGTCAGACCAGAGGGCTTTGTCTAGGTCACATGATAAAGGTTCTCCCACCTCCACCCCACCTCCCTTAAAGATCTTGAATCACACTAATGTCTGTGTGAGCACCAACTCAAGGGTCTAGATTTAGGGGTATTGTCTAAGGCTTTCACAGCTGTGAAATACCATTATCTTGAATATCTTGCACTCCTAATTGACATGTTTTGAGATTTGGAAAAGAAATAAGCAAGCAATAAAGTAGTATTTATTGAAATAAAAATAAATGAAACAAAGGGCAAGCAAAGAGCTCACAGCCGTAAAGGGGCTTCAGAAGGAGCTGGAAGTAGGCGCTGCTGCATCTGGCAATGGACTGTGTCTTAAATGGAACATTTTAGCCTTTAGCCCAGAATTCAAACTTCTTGACTAGAAGTGTAGGGCCAGCTTAGTAGGAATTGGCTTCAAATATAGTGTGGCTGAGGCAGATGACTGAGGATACTCTTTGCTTGCATGAATGAGGTCCTCAGAGAGAGCTGAGATCTGTGTCCTCTGTCAAGGGCTGTAAGCAACAGAGAAACTCAAAAGTGAGAGAAAAGAAATTTAAATGGCCAGATACCCGAGAACCCCATTCTTGTTAATAGAGCCTGCATGAGGCACGGCTGAGCAGTTTCTCCAGACTCAGGAAGCATCCATCTCTGGCTTTAGCTAAAAACAGATTTTGAGGAAATAAATAGAATTTACACTGTAGTAGAGAAAGTTAGGTTAGATATCAAAAGAAACCACCTATGATAAAAGTTGAGAGACCAAAATATTTATCAAGTGACATTCATATATATTCTCTGGCTGTATATGGAGAAAATTAAAGTAGTTCTGTGTTTTAATTTCCAATATGATGGACAAGATTTGATTTTTATTTTCTTCTTTATAGACATTTGGCCTACATTAATCCCAGTCAACCCTAAAATGGGAAAATGAAGAGAGGGATGTGCTCATGATGAATGAATTCATGAAACCCTTTCAATCCCAGATCTATTTACAGTACTCAAACATTTAGGATGAGAAGGTGGGGAATTTTTTTCTTTAGTTGTCTATGATTTAAAGAATGTAAAGTTCAATTTCTCAAGGGTCCACTCAGTTTGAAGGTTACAGAAATGACAAACAGTTCTTGAAGTTTGCTTGAAGCATTGAGAAAAGCAGTTGAACAGAAATGTGGCTGTCTAGTTCCTTAGGGTTAAAACTACACATCCAATAGAAACTCTGTTCTGGACCTGAGCCTTTCCTGGAATAGCGGGTGATAGCCCTGTTACGTTTTGTTTTGTTTTTTTCTTCAGTGCACAGGAGTAGTGGCCATTCTTTAGTCTGCCTTTATCTTGGAGAACACATCAGATAGAGCAGAGGAAACTGAGGAGTCTGGTAGGTGAGTAAAAACAGAACTTGAAAACAAAATACTAGAAACTCTACTTCCCACTACATGCATTTGTTAACTACTTCTAATCACAGTATATTTTATTCTGGGTAGAATATTTTAAAAGTTACTTAGCCTACTGACAAATTAAAATATGTTGAAAATGGCACCATGGGAACACACGGCTATAATTCCAGCACTAGAGAAGCCAAGGCAGGAGGCTTGTGAGTTCAAAGCCAGTACAGGCAAAGTAGACTGTCATGAATAAAATCTTGAAACAAATTGCATCTACTTTTTAAAAAATGATTTGAGACATGCATGGCTTTCTTAGTCATGAATGGCAGGAAGGTTGTATATTTTGTGTTCTGGGAAAAATAAAAATTCATTTTGAACAAAGTCTTAATTGGTCAGATGTTTTCTTGGAAGGAGGAAACGCCAACAGTGTCTTGTGATTTAAGTAGTGATTTATAATCTAGAACATCAAGATCAGGACATTTCTGTGACTGCGTTTACATGTATTTTGAGAATTTCGATTCCGTTTTCATTTTTGACTCCTTCCACCACTTGAGCTGCAGCTCATGTATTTTGCCTATTCTAATTAATTAGGATTTAGGATTCCATTGCCCCAGCTCAAACACGTCGCTGTTTTTGATGTTCTTGCTTACTTTCTTCTCAAGGTATCGTTCCTGTTTGCTTCATTCTTCCCCGTCTGTTCTTACCATTCTCCTGGTCTTGGCTTCTGGGGACCCTTGCCAACTACGGAGATCATAGATCATTCCACATTTTGAAGGACACAGTAACTCAGCTACTATTTCCATAGATACTTTGCTGTGTCGATAATAATCTCTTGCTCTTCTCTTAAATATTTTTATTGGTTTCTTTGAGAATTCCAGAGTATTTTGGTGGTGGTGGCAGGAGCAGGCGCAGGGTCTCTGGCCGCCTGTACAGTCTTCTGCCAGCTTCCAGGAGGCTTTGATTTCCAGTGTCGCCTTAGCTAAAATGGACAAGACCAAAAGAAGACCCCAGGGGGCAGCTTGCTTTTGTTCTTTGCCCTGGGTGAGGTTCAGACCCCCTCCCCCATCTCCACCTCCACCTTGTAAACTTTTTCTTAACTGACTGAAGTTAACTTCCTTTAGAGCCACCTGCAGGTTGGAGAAAGCTCAACATTGACCCTTAAGGCACACAGCAATTGATGTAAAGAACATGGAGGTCCTTGTTATTGACACCGGGTGACAAAAGTACAAGGTATCAGAATCCTTTGTGCTTTGCTGGAGGATCTATCAACCAAGGTTGATTATCAACAAAGCTCATCTCTAATACTGTCATAATTTACCAGAGCCTTCTACCTAAATCTCTCATGGTAAGTATACTTTAGGTTTACTTCTCAAGGACATTTGGGTACATTCAGCAACTTCAGCAGACATATCCAAACTCCTGAGGAAGAAAAAAATTAAAACTACTGTGTGAAAGGAAAATGGAGGTCTTGCAAAGGACAAAAGTAGTTAGCAGCAGTAAACTGCGAATCCCCTATCTTTGCTCTCCAGACCACATCCCAACGAATCCAGCTGCACCCCGCCCGCAAAGACCTTTGGGGCTTCTGATCGAGAGTCCAGATACAAAGCCTGTGCTCAAGACTGACTCTCTTCATTATTAGGTGTCAGACTGGCCGTGCACAAGGTGTGTAAACTGGTTGGAGTTTCAATGTTCAGGATCACTCCAGAAGTTTTGTCGATCGACAAAGGTAAGGTAAGCAACCTGATAGCAAAAGGAGCATTAGCGGGGAAACTGAGGTCCTCAGAGCCTTACACCTGGTGTGCTTTAGTTACTCATCTGCCCCTCCAGGAAGCCACCGAATGACTTTATCTGGACAGGGCCAGACCTAGAGACCCAACTAGACAATCCGAGCTCCAGGAACTGGAGCTAGTGGAGGAGCAGTAGCGAAGGACGCACGTGTGGCAAGGGGAGAGAGCACTTGATGGAGGACGGTGAAGGGCTGCTGCCTCCTTGCTGTACCAGCAGGACAGATGGCAGCCTCAGGTCTGGGCTGGGAAGGTGGCTGGACATCATCTCTCCAGGCCGGCGTCTACCTACTGGGCTGCACTCTGATCTTTTTGAGTCCCTTCCTGCCCTTTGATTCTGCTGCTTTGCGGGAAACCCTTTTCTGCAGTCCTGGGAAGGAAAACATCCCCCGCCACAGGCGGGCCAGGAAGGCCAGGAAGGCGGCCTCTGTGAGGACTTGTATTTATTTAGCTACCTATATTTAAAAATATCGCTTTAAAAAAGCTCTCCTTCCCCCAGGCCGCTCTGGCTGAGCTCTGCCAAGGGACGCCTGGCAATCAGGTGGCCGCGCGAAGCGCGTCCTCTAGCACCTGCCGCTGACTTTGTGCAAACCGTGTCCACTGTGTCCCCTCCGGGTCCATGCACAGTTTCCTTTCCACAGTCCCGGCCACCCGCTCCCTTCTTGGGCTTCTGGGGGCGGTGGCCCAGCCAAGGTCCCCGGGGCCGCAGGTCCTTTGGCCAGCTGATTTCTCCGGGGCCCGGGACTCCCGCGGGGGCCGGCGCGGCGGGGGCTGGAGCTCAGCCCCGCGCCTGGACGCCGCAGTCGCAGGCAGGAGGGGCGGCCTGGAGCGCGCGAGCTCCGCCCCCAGCTCCGTATAAGTGCCCGGCCCGCGGCGGCGGCGGCGGCGGCGGTGGCGGTGAGAGCAGACCCAGGGTCTCCGGCGGTCTGTGCAGCTTCCCACCCGCTTCCATAAGGCCTTGACTTTCCAACTTCAGCTACAGTGTTAGCTAAGTTTGGAAAGAAGACAAAAGAAGACCCCGGTGGCAGCTTTATTTTGATCTTTGCCCTAGTTGTCCTGTGGGGTCTCTTTGCACTAGGCTCTTGTGCTTCTAGCGGTGCTATCTCCAGTTCCTCGCACTCCTGAGAGCAAGCCCCTCTGCAAGAGCAGCGGCAGCAATCGACAGCAGAACAAGCAGGGGGTACAGCGCCGGGTGTCATGCCCAAGGCAAGAGATCAGAACCGCCAGCAAGGATGCTGTGGTGAGTTGTGTTGATCCCATGAACGCATCTGGTGCAAGTACAGGTGGGACGTGGTAGACAAGCCTTCTTTGAGGACTGACTTCTATTTTGATGGAGGTTAAAGAAAAAAGGAAACTCAAACTTTGAGTCAAAGAGCTTGCACGCCGGCTGTAAGGTTGGAGTTGCCTGAACAGAGTGGAATTCCTTGCATTAAAAACAAAACCCCAAACCACCAAAGTTAAGAATGTTGAAACAAGGTTTCTTCACTATGTATGAAGTTAGGCAGTTATTGACCAACAGGCTTTGCTGACTTTAAGTGGATGGTGTTAAGTAAACTGCATCAATTGGTAGGTGACTTGGTTAAAAAAAAATTACATAATCGTATTTTAAACAAAGGCAAATGGATAAACATTCTAACCTGAGCTCATTCAAGTGCCTAAACATGCTTGTTTTTTAAATCTTCCTCCTTGTGTGCCTTTGCAGGATCCTTAGCGAACTACCTGACCTCTGCAAAATTCCTTCTCTACCTTGGCCACTCTCTCTCCACATGGGTAAGTGAGAATGTGCACAAATTCTTACAATATAGTTGCACAATTCCTTGTTTACTTTCATTCAAGCCAAGTCTGTTGAGTCAACTTCTGGTTTTGTTATGCAGTTCAGGAAATAAACCATTCTAAGACACACATTTTAAGGAAAAATATATTTGCCTCAAAGGTATTTCCCATGAGTGTTGTTAGTGTTAATTATAAGGTTCTAATACCTTATTTAGGTTGACAACTATCTGAAGATAAGATTAACAAGAACAGGAAACCTTGTGTGTTTATAAGTTGTATATTACTCTACTAAGCTTGGCAAATTATAGTATCTGCTACTTAAACTGGAAAGGTATTTCATTTACCTTCTATTCTTTCACATTTTAAGAAACTTCCCTGTTTTCTTTTGTTAAAATGTTGTTCCTGGATGCAGCATTATGAAAATATAGAGGAAGGTAGAGTGACTAATAGTAGTACATTAAGCTAATAGTATTTTAAGCTAGGTTATTGACTGTCTAAGAAATAACAGTTCACAAATGACTTTTTAGAAGAGCAAGCTCATATCTTTCTAAATGCTTATCTAGGGATGACTCTGCAAATACATGTAAACAAAGTGGAATCAGCGTGAATTTGTTTTTGCTGATGAGTGGAGAAGAAACCCAATGAAAACTCTCTATAAATCTAAACCTGTAGTTTGTTCTTCTGATTTAATTTGGTGATATAAAGTATTAAAAGGGCCAATGACCAGTAATGGAAGCTCATGGTATGCATCCATCTCCTAGAGAACCAAGATACATCATTTCCAAATACTGGTCAACTTTAATGTTTCTGTGACTTTTGATTGCTAGTTTGAATGTCAGAATTGCCAGAAACATAGGAGGAGCTATCATTGTTCCAGGGAGAATTTTTGTGTTGAAAAGGAATTTTGTCAAGAACATTTAAAGAAAGTTCTACACAAAAAGTGAAAGATGTTTGTTCCAACCTTATATAAGTGAATAAATGGACAAGTTCTTGAGAGAAAGTTGGATGAAAAATAACAACAGCAACTAAAACCATGTAAGGTTTAGTGGAATTTTAATTTTTGCTGCCAAGGAGTACAAAGGAGGAATACTCTAGGAAATTCCATTTTTGAGCTTTGCTTCTTATGTGACATTCTGTGCAGTGTTATTATTATGAAGGTATGCACTTACATATACATGTATGCTTATTTCTTGATCTAGTTGCCAATGTCATGATTTCCTAGACATTACATGTAAAGGCAGTCAGGGCAGAAAGTTCTCTTAGGTTAGGTTTGTGTGGGCTTGTATGCTTTTATTTTCTGATTTGATCTTTGTCAGTGGGTTTAATACATTTCTTGCTACTATTGGAATACAAAATAGTGTAAGAAGTGGATGCTGTTGTTAAGGAGTCTATAATACAACGTGGTATGGACTTTAAAAATAACAAAAATAGCAATGTAAAGTAATAAGAGAAGCCAGTTACTTGTATCTTATGTCAGCATCTGTGGATTGTCTCCATTTAGCTAGGGTAGGGGGCGGAGGGGTGGTCTGCATTTTTCAAAGGCTTACTTCTACAATCCTCACTTCTCTGCCCATAGAGGCCTCAGTCATCATTTCCTCTACCCCTCTTTTACCCCACCTCAAGTTATTTTTCTTCATAGCATTTACTACCACCTGACCTATGCTAGATTTATCTTTGGTCTCTGTGCACTGGAATGCAAGCTGCATGAAAACATAGACTGTGTATTTTGTGCACGGCTGAAGCTCTGGAGTCTGTAGTAGCGTTGGGTACGCTGCAGAAACCACTCCATAGGTATTTATTAGTGGATTAATGACTGTGGTTACTTATCCTCAGATCCAGCGTGGCTAGATAGACATGTAAACAAATATCAAAGTGTAGGAGAGTACACAGAGGGGACAGAAAATAGATTCATGGAAGGAATGGGTGGGTGTTTAGTCAATATTTATTTACATGTTACCCAGCCTTTGAGTTTTTTGTAAGCATAGAATTTATCACTTCTCAAAACTTAAGCCCTTTGGAAATTGGGGTAACTAGAACAATTTCCACTTCAATCCCCCAAATCCTGTTAGTTTTGAATTATGATTGAAAATCATATTCACAATCCTTTGTACCAAAGTCTCTCTGCCTCTGTTCTATTGGTATCTGAGGCAGGACATTCATTCTTGTGGACTACTGTGCATTATAGATATAATATAGTTTTCTGTCCTCAGTCTTCCTGAAGATATGCTAACTCAAGATAACTGCAGACATTAACAAATGTTCCCTGGAGAGTAAAATCATCCCTAGTTGAGAACAACATGGTTTTCATGGCCTACCTGGAGTTTACTGTAAATGATTATTGGCATGAATCATTTTAAATTTGAATATTTATTATTGTTATCTTGGCTTTATTAGAAATTTAATGTCATTTGACTTATAGAGATAATAATTTTCTTCCATCCAACATATGAAATTTATGAGGGTTTTGACAGATTTGTGGAAGATCTAGGAATTGAGGTTCTTTCACACAAGGTCAAATCTGGAAGGAATTCAGCTTGGGAATTTAGTGAAGGTTATGATGGAATGCTGTCCTTCTTCATGTTAACCTAATATGTCAGGGCTAGAGCTTAAAATCTCATAATAATGTCTGTTCTTGATACATTGTATATTAATGTACAGGACTTATTTCAAAGTATGTTAAATTTGTACCACATTATTTTAGAAACAAATTTCAAAATTCCTTATATACTCTGGAGTTATGTGAAGAAACAGCTTTTTCTCCTTTCAAAATTTATCTGTATTAAAAATGTTAAAACTACTTCCTGATACATCTTTTAAAACGTGTTAAAATATTTTCTTTATTTGTATTTTATGTATATGAGTGTAATTACTGTATGTAGGTGTACCCATGTTGTGCAATGGCCTGGGAGATCAGAAGAGGGTGTTGGATAACCTGGAGCAGGAGTTACTGGGTCCATGTAGGTTCTGGAAATCAAACCGGGGTCCTCTGCAAGAGCAGTCAGTGCTCTTTAACTGATAAGCCATCTCTCCAGTCCTTCCTTATACATTTATTTCAACATCTTTGGTCATATGGTACCAGAAGTTGCCTTTATTGACTTAATCTTCATGATTGTTCTGTTGTTTTATGACTTTGAATTTACTTGTCACAGCATGTAGTTTAAAATGAGAGGAACGAAACTTCAGAGACCACAGAGTGCATTGTTATCATTTCATAAATTGAGAAGCTGGCCTTTTCTAAATATTTAATGCCTACTAATGTTTATAAACTATACTGTAATTTGGTTCTGGTGTAGTAGCAAACTGTGCATCTCAAATCACGATTGGAAAAAACTCATTCCTGAAGGACAGCATGAAGGAATGGGTTTTGCTTAGGGTTAGAAACTTCTTTTTTTCTAGAATAGTATGTTTGATTAATATAATATAATTTTGAGTTGACTTAGTAGTCTTGAATGTTTTCCATTGTGCTGGAATGAAGTTTGAACAGATCAGTATTTAATCCATAGAGCAATTAGTGACCTTGAACATCTTCTGATGTAGCCAGAAAAATGCCCTTTTGATAAGAAGACAGCTTCCTGAGAACAGTGAACTAGAAACTAAATATTTCAACAAAACCTCTTTTTTCTTGTTGAAGGGAGATCGAATGTGGCATTTCGCAGTGTCTGTGTTTCTGGTGGAACTCTACGGAAACAGCCTCCTCTTGACTGCAGTCTATGGGTTGGTGGTGGCAGGCTCTGTTCTGGTCCTGGGAGCTATCATTGGTGATTGGGTGGATAAGAATGCCAGACTTAAAGGTGAGTGCTGTGACATAACTAAGCCCCTGAGTTCACAGAACCAGGGAGCATCAGAGTAGGAGAGACATCACTGTTACTAACCTAGTGAATGCTAACGCAACTCAATTGAGGGATAGGGGCTTGGTGGCCACACTTCTGGATAAAGGATTCTGAGGCTGCTGCACAAGTCGGGATGTCAGGACATTGACCTAATAGATTTTTCTTTCTTTTTTGCAGTTGGTATGTTTCAAAAGTTAATGATTAAACTGTAGCCACTTTTCTGGGAATCATGTTAAACATTAAAAGTTTGCTTAACTCTGTCTTCCTTCCTAACGACGAATTGCACTAGAGTTCCTCTAGTGTGATGTTCCTAGGTACAACTTGAACATCTGTCCCCTGGGTTACTATGCTGCACCTGAAGGTGTGTGTAAAGGAACTGAAAATTAAATATTGATTCAAGAGAGAATAGTTAAGTCTAGATCACAGATAGCTGAATTATAATTTCTTTTAGGGAAAAAGAGGAAATGACAATATGTTGACATTTACTCTAGAGCATTAAGACGTTTTATACATGAGACATAGAAAATGATGGAGCAATTCAATTGTTTAGAATATAAGAATAATGTGCATAATCATTTGGATCTCACTTAATAATGCAAAGAGATGGCCATGTCTGTGTTAAACCTTGGGAGAAAAGTGAACTATAGTTAGTTTCAGTTAAGGATGATTGCTTCTAGATCAAGAGTCAACATGATTATCAAGTTATAGGACTTGATGCTGCTACATGATACATATGGAGAGTTTTCCATTTTGGGAATGGGTAGATCAGAACAAGTAGAAAGAGATTCTATATTGTAGAAAAGCCCTAATTATTGTTATCGCTAAATAGGAATAATATCCATAGGATCCTTTAACTATATAATTGTTAAGAACTGCAATCATGTGTTAGGAAAATGTTGAGTTGGATGAAGAAGAGAGTGATAAGGAAGGATATGCTGTGTAATCAGCTCACACATCACTCTCCATGAAGAATCTCCCCTGATGTTTATAGAGTGAACTCACCATTTCTTCCTCTGTGCTCTTTGAGACTTTACTGGTACCTCTGTCATCACACTTACATGGTTATAGTAATTTGTCCACATATTTTTCTTCCAGTCTCAAAGCCTGTGAAAACTAAGAAGCTGATTCCGTTTATATTTAATCCTATGCTATGAATACATGCCGGGATGGATGATTGAATGAATTAATTAATGAGTCATATGTTAGGGTTTTATTTCAGACTGCTTTCAGAGAAGAGTTTGTTCTGTCTTGAGTCTTTGATATGACCTTCTGGAATAGGCTTTATTGTCCCAGATGACAAGAGTTGTAATTATGTGTTACACAATTCAGAATGCTTTAATAAATATTTGAGTATTATGATTTCATAAAGGAAGGAAGGTCAATGTTATGATCCTCACTTTTTAGACACTGGCATAAGAAACATTAAATACATACCCTAAATCACCTACTAGTGAGCAGCAGAGAAAAGACCACCAGGTCCTTACCTTCCCCTAGTATTTTATCTGTGTGAATGAATGCCTCCCTAAGAGAATTGGTGGGGTTTTTGTGGTGGAAGGTGTAGCTTAGAACTTCATAGTAATGGCAAATATTGTACTGTCAGAAGAAATTTGCTTTTCATGATTCTTGATAAATTTTTGTGTATTTTCCCTGTTTGTTCATACTGCCTTGTTAGATCATGTCTGCCATGTAAGAGATTTCACATTCCACAACTTCATTCTTAACCCCATTTCAACTATGTGTTCTTTTTTTAGCTTAAGCAACAAAGGGGTGACAGATAGATCTCATCTATGTAATAGTTCTGTTTGTGACAGTAAACTTTCAAGTGAATAAACTAAAGGAACATGTAATTATGATGAAAGACTTCAACAAACAGAGAAAGCATTATGTCTAATGTCTTTCATTTGCAGATTTTACTGGTCTTTGTATTGGGAACGGAGGAGGGAGAATTTACTGTTAGAAGGTTTTTTTTTTTAACTTGTAGTAATTATGCATATGCATCAGTGTAATAGAACAATCATGTGGATGAATGTAGCCTGGCCAAGACATGCTGCTGTAGTGAACAGTTTGTTTCTTCCTCTGTGCAGTGGCCCAGGCTTCACTGGTGGTCCAGAATGTTTCGGTCATTCTCTGTGGAATCATACTGATGATGGTTTTCTTACATAAAAACGAGCTTCTGACCATGTACCATGGATGGGTCCTTGTGAGTTATCCATTAGATTCTTTTGTTGGTTTGCTTGTTTTGGGGGTCCTCAGGATTGAACTCAGGGCTTTGTATGTGCTAAGCATGTACTCTACCCTGAGTCCTCTACAGAATTCTGAATAGCAGAAAATGAAATATCTAATAGTAGGAAAGGTGAAGACCCCTCTTCTCCTTTTTTTGTTTTGTTTTGGGTCTCTCTCTGTAGCCCCAGTAGGCCTCAGTCTCACAGAGATCTGAGTGCCTCTGACTCCCAGGGCTGGGATTAAAGGTGTGTGCCACCACGCCTAAGGTGAAGTCCCTTTAAAGTCTAGAAGGGTTCTTTTGTGTTTTTTCTGCTGTAACCTTTTACTATTCATTTCTGTGTCCACTGTAACATCCCTTGTAGCTTTACTCACAGTAGTTACTCATGAAGTATTATTTAAAGTTTGTACTATTGGTTTTAGGAGCATTTCTAAGAGTTTACTAAATGAGTCAATTGTTCTTTTCAGCTTTATTCTACTTTATAAGTTGTTTACTTATATAAGAAATGTTTCCATTTGTATACATGAGTCAATCATAATTATGTTCTTCCAATCAATGTGTTTATCTTTGAGATGTCATCTGAGTTTTTCGTAGTATGGTTTCCTGATAATTTTGTGGAAAAGAGGAGAGGGCTGAGTGCTGTGGGAAACAATGACTTTGGTGAAATTTTTATTTTTATCACAAATAATGTCACTTTTTTATTGGTTATATTCATGTACATAGTGATGGCCTTCATAAAGGTATTTTTATTCAAGTATGTTATATAGTCACACCCTATACCCTCTTAACCTCAGCTTTCTCCTCTTCCCCCCTCCCTTGATATCATCTTTTGAATCTTCTTGTATTTATTGGAATTGATATTGTACAGTTACAAAGCCAGATAGGACAGTTGCAACCTTCAGGTCTCTTCCTTCATTTTGTTGAAGAAAAAATAAAGTTGGCTGATCACCAATTATCATCCAACTATAAAGTGTCAGAAATCTGACAGATCTTTTTTGATTCTCCTTTAATGTCTTTTTAATGGACATATTTGTGGCATAAATTTTTAAAAAGTATTTTATTTATTTATTTTTATGTGTATGAGTGTATTGCCTGCATGTATATGTAAGTGCACCCATGTTGTGCAATGCCCATGGATATCAAAAGAGGGCGTCAGATGCCCTGGAACTGGAAATAGGATGGTTAGCTGCCATGTGGGTGCAGTTCCTCTGCAAGAGCAGTCAGTGCTTTTAGCCGCTGAGCTATCTCTCCGGCCTGATGGCATAAATCTTAAAAACCATCATTTCATCGCTATATTCTGTTAATAAGAGTAAATCATTATTGCTCTAAGTTCATCACTAGGCATACTACCGATAATACAGGTTAAGACAATGTCATGCCCTTTAGTTTGACCTCTAGTACTCAATCATTCTATTTCTAGAATGTAGAATGATTTCTTATGAATTAGACAAAATTAAGATTTTTTTTTATTATTCTGTCACTTAAGGCTATTTTAAGTTACCTAGCCTAGTGAGACAGTGAACTAACATGTTAACTTAAGTTTTCCTCTGATTCCTTAGACTGCCTGCTATATCCTGATCATCACTATTGCAAACATTGCAAACTTGGCCAGTACTGCTACTGCAATCACAATCCAAAGGGACTGGATTGTTGTTGTGGCAGGAGAAGACAGGAGCAGATTAGCAGGTAATCTGATTTACTTTTTCAACTAAATGAGTATGTTAGGGTCCACTTTAAACTGGTGGTAATAAAAGAAGCTAGTGAGAGCCTTTTTACTGTTGCTGTGCTGTGTATGTTTAAGCACAGGGTTTCTTCCCCTTTGCCTGTCAGTCTAATGCAATGATTTATCTAACTGTTATGAAGTTAATTTTAGAGTAGTTAATTATTCTATTATTGTCTGCAAACTTAAATAAAAGAACATCTCATTTGAACTTTTCCTATGTAAATTATGTGATTTCTGAGTTCACTTGTAACAGTGACATGGTATTCTACCAGTCATAAATATGGACATTATTACTTGTGCTTTAGTGTCCTACTGTGAATGCTAGTCTCCACACCAAATGGAAATGACACAATTGTAGGAGAGATTCTAGAAGTCAGTTTCTTCTACTTTAAAATGATAATCCATGACTTTTATTATATGATATAGGATGTAAGATGATTGCTGTTAGAATATTTTTTAAGTGGAGGGACAGCATGCTTTCTATTAACAAACAGTTTATTAGAAATACAGATAAGTGGCTAAAGAGTGCTTACAAGGCAATACGTCCTATTTAATACATCAGTACTTCTAATGCTCAAAATACCCTTGCTTCCTTGTTATTCTCCCTGTCCCATGAATTGGCCATGAGTTGGATTGATAATTACACAGAGTAAAGGAGGAAGGATACACAGAGCCGCTGGTTAGATCAGCTGAACTGACTCTGCTGGTCATTAAGATAATGGGTATCACAAACGCATTGCCTAACAATCCTGACAGACAAGAAAGCCATTCTTGATTACTTAAGTGACTTTTTTACTCCGGGACAGAGAAGGAAAGATTATGTACTGGGGTGAGCAAGCAGCTTTGTTTGACTAGACCTTGTGCTTAAAAAAAAAAAAAAAGAAGATAGAAAGGAAATGGCACTTGAAAAGGAACAAAGTCTGTGGAAAGTGTAGAACAGCATATCCAGCTTGCTTGCATTTGACCCAGTATAGCTGAATTTGGCTCAACACATTTGTAGTCGACAATGTCATGCTCTAAGGTCGAAAGGTTGGACACCCCTGGTCTAGAATCATCACTTCCTGGTAACAGTATTGCAATCCAGAGAACTGAAACTGTGATTTTAGAAGGTGGTGTACTCACAGGATGAGTGTAGTGTGCCTGACTCTGCCCTGCAGGAAATTCTCCTTGACATCTCTTTCAGTGTTTATTTAGAATAAGGAATAATTCCACATCTCTTTTTGTCATGTTGAAAGAGAAGATAAGGTTTCATCCTTTTTTTTTTTTTGGTTTACTTTCTCTTTTCAACATACTATTTTAAACATGTAACATATGTCCATGTTTTAAAATTCAGAGGATACAAAACGATATATTTTGAAAAGAGATCACAAATATATATTCTTGAAACATATTTGAAGGAAAAAGTCAGCTTACTTGTTTTCTTTCACTTATATGAATCTATTAACAGTACTCATTTTGATATGGAAAGTCTATTAGATTAAAAAGGTTTTTTCTCAGTAAAATAGCTTTGTTAAAGGGAAATTTACTCTGAGTCTTTAAGTGGTCCTAATATGTATACAGAAACAGCATAACTTTGCAGAATCTATAACATGAGGCCTTAGAACAAGCAAAAACATGACTGACCATTGCTCAGTTGTCCCTCTTTTTATCATGAATTATTGCACTGTAGAAGAATCTATGCCAGACAGCCTGTTTACTGTCCTGTGTCTGTTCTCAAGGTTAAGAAGGGAAGAGAGATGTCAGTTGAGCTCTTATCTGCTCTAAGTTAAGTTTTAGTAAGAGGTGCCTTTTCCCACAGAGCCTGAAGTTCAGGTTAGTCGACTAGTGAAGGAAAACTTAACATGTTTTCTTTCCTGAAATTTAACCTCAGCACTTGTGTTAATTAAAAACCATGTTTCAAAACTGGAAACAGAAACTTCTTTAGTTCAGAGGTTCAACAAATGTCTAACTATGGAATTAAGGTATCATTTCTGCTATAAGCAGAATTTTTATAAAACAGAGGAAAAGGACATAAATGAAAGAAAAATAGGAGAGAAAAGATGGAGAGTAGAGTCTCTGGGGGCCCAGCTGCTCCTGCTGCCTTACGCTCCTGTGAGGCCATTTCTCCAAGACAGACATACCTACTCCTGTCAGGAATAATTTGTGTTTATATAGGCTGATGTTGAGGTTGCTGGTAAAGACTGTTTGAAAACCAGGTAGGAGAGACGAGAGAGAGTGGTGCACTTCCTTAATCCCAGCACTGGGGAGGCAGAAGCACGCAGATCTCTGTGAGATGGAGGCTAGCTTGTTCTACATAGGCAGTCCCAGGCCAGCTGGGGCTATAGGGAGACCCTGTCACACACACACAAAAGCAACAACAACAACAAAAAACAGAAAAACAGCAAGAGAGATGGTTTGGAGGTTAAGATGGCTGCTCCTACAGAAGACCTGGGTTCGGTTCCCAGCACCCAATGGTGTCTAACACTCATATGTAACTCCAGTTCCAGGGAATCTGATGCTGTCTTCTGGCCTCTGCAGGCACTGTATGACACTGGTGCACTTACATATATGCAGGCAAAACACTCATACATATAAAATAAACAAATAAGCAAATGGGCTGGGAAGGTTTCATTTGTTTTAGGGTGTGTGTGTGTGTGTGTGTGTGTGTGTGTGTGTAAAGTGAGTGACAATAAAGAATAAAGATTATGAATTGCTCCCATTTACTTATCCCAGCACTCTTGATTTTAGAGAGTTTTAAATTTGGAATCTGTATCGCTGAAGATAAGAATAAGAGAAAACAGCTTAGAAAGCTCTGGAGGAGGCATTGCTTTTTTACAGACATACTCTTAACTATTTAATGTCTGAAGTAAGTAAGGGACTCTGCTGGTATTTGGTAGAGTATTTTATTATGACATTCTCCTGTGCCATTAGTCTTTCAAAGCTGTTTGAAGTTCATTTCCTTTTCCACATTTTTCAATCCCTCACTTGTTTATTTTCCTGTTTCCTTGTGAGTTGGTTTTCATTAATGTCTTCTTGAGTTTTTCTTACCAGTTATTCTAAAGAAAATTTTGATGGTTTGCTTCGATCAACAAGTATGGCACATGAACTTCATGGCTGAACTCTGTTGACTGAAACAAAAGCTTTGGTTTCACATTTAAGATAGAGGAACCTGCCTCTTATTTGCACAGCAAATCCATTTTGAAAAATTTATTTTTCTATGTTGTGTAATATACCCATTAGAATAAAAGAAATTATTTCATGCTGTGTTCTGTGCCATAGCTGTATCCAAAACAACTAAATCAGAGTCAGTTAAACACACATTCCCGTGTTGAGAATAAATGTAAGTTCACGAAGGGCATATGTGTGCACATTCGGAAGACTGAGTCTATTCTAGGCTGTTACTTGTGAAATGGTTAGGTCTTTAAAAAACTACATAATCACTCTGCTTTAGAAAAATAAAAGCAGTTTTCTGATAGTACATTTCTCTTGACACAGAACATTATTAACTTCATAAATATCACATAAAAGACAGAAATTGATGTTTAGGGGAAGCTCTGTGAACATTGAGTTCTTACTCAGGTAGTGAAATAGTAACAAATAATTTCAGTGAACACAGTTTTTTTGTTGTTGTGGTACTTTATGATCCAGATGCTAGCTCTTTAATTACGTGCCTTTTTTGATTCAAATTATTGAGTTACTTGGATGGGTTCCACATGTCTCTGTTGGCATACTCGTTGGAAACTTACTAGTGGGGCAGACAGAAATTAATGGAGCCTCTGCAAAGATGGTCATGTGCTGCTCAGTGAAAGCTGCCTTTGCTTTTCAAGTGAAAGGTGAAATATGTCAAAGTTCTCCTGTTATCATAAGTATTATACACTCATAGGACTAATCAGAAAGTAATCGAAGACTAAAAAGAAGTAGCGAAGGAATACGGGCAATTTTCCACGAATGTTCTTGTTAGTCACATATTGATTTTCCCTTGGTAACCCCAATGACTGCTGAAGACTTAACTCATTAATTTTCGTTCTGTTCTGTGAGATAGGGCGTGACAAAGTAGACCAGTTTCTTAACTTCTTTTCCTTCAATCACCTTTGGCACAGCTGTACATTCCGAGCCAAACTCTAACGGACTTGTCATCACCAGTAAATCTTCCCCTTTGCATTCATGTCTTAAACTTCTGTCTCCCAAGCTCCCTCCTTTACTGCCCAGCTCCAGCGATTCCCTGGTGTGGCTGGCACTTAAAAGGTTCCACGGCTTTTCCACTGTTTATGACTCCTTTCTTGTCCCTCTCTCTTAACTTGTTTGAATTCCAAGATCGGTCATGATGACTGCTCACCTACCAGGAAATGCCCAGCTACTTGGCTCCTTCTCCTTCTGTCACGCTCACTCAGTAACCCTCAGTCCAACTCCATGTGACTAGAGAGAAAAACACACGACTTAGCTCAGTGTTCTCACTTAAAGCTCAGGAACATGAGCTCAAGTTGGTCTTTTCACGCTGTGAGATGATCAGACTTTTCTCTCTGGTCTCTGCCTCCTTCCACTTGCAGACAAATGTTTAGAATGTTCTCCCGTGTCCTACCGTGTGCAGGACTGCCCACCTTCCTCACCATCACTGCTGACCCTGCTTTGCATTTTACTGATACAGTCAGAGGAATAAGAGGGCTGGGCTTCTACCAGCGTCTCTCTCATCCAGCCTGGACCTGAAGCTATGCCTATGGCATCCACTCTTGCCATCTGTGCTTCTAGCTAGGCTCTCTTCTATGTACAGAGGAGATCCATATTCCTTCCCTTCTCCTCTATTGTATCTGGTGAATAGACAGATATGTTCTGATTTTATTCTTCCTAAAAAATCCTGGGTTTGCTATGTTTCTGTCTTTTCTGTCTCATCTCTTTTTCTCTTTTCACTAAAACATATCAAAACAAGATATATATTTCAAATTCCTTTCCTGGGTCAGGGCTTTGCTGTCCACACAGCTAGGAGACAGCATTTATATTGTTTAGGGGATACAATTCACAGAAAATTCACATGGTGTCTCTTGGAGTTGGCTCCAAGGCCTGAAACCTGCTTTAGTCAAGCATTTGCCCCTTCTGCTCTACTCCATTTAAGGTCGCAGTATTTTCCATGTGACCAGTCAGATGCTTCTTCCTACTGCTCATCTGTGGTGACCTGTCACAGTACAGCTGATTCTTCCTCCACACTGTCCCTTTTTGTTTCCCAGGATACCATATTCTTCTTGCTTTTATCCTTTGCTGGCTTCTGCTCACTTTTCTGATCGCTCAGCAGCCACACGCCGAGCATGTTAGTCCTCAGTCTGTTCTCTTCACAGAACTCTCTTGTGATTCCACCTAATTGTATTGCTTTGAAAACTAACCAGCTGATAACTTCCAGACTGGCTCATATTTCTTCCTTAGTCTCCAGTCTCATTTATTTAATTATCTACCTCAACAGAGGCTCTTGAATATCAGATCTATCAAAATCAACATTTTCAAAATCAAGTTCTAGTTTTTTTATGCTAAACAGGATTCTTCTGAAGTCTTCTGTTTCTTGGTAAATAGTAACTCAAGTAAAAAAGGTAAAAGCAACTGTTAACTGTGTAGAGTGATTCTTGAATCCTCTTTGGTCTTACACTCACACCTAATCTAAATAGTAAGTCATCCTGATTTTACCTTTAAAGTAAGCACAGTATTTGATTCTCCACTTTTTCTATATCGGATCCTTATTTATATTCATACATAAGCTTGTATATATTATATACATATTTGCCTGTTGTTGATTTATTGACTTTTCTTATGGTAATGGATTTCATGGAACAGGGCAAGATATTACTTGTTTCTTTTTTCTTTCCTTTTCCTTTTTTTTTTTTTTTTTGTTTGCTTTTGTGTTTGTGTTTTTGAGGCAGGGTTTCACTATGTACCCCTGACTGGCTTGGAATTCAAGTTAAATTTGTAGACCAGGTTAAACTTGAACTCACAGAGATCTGCCTACCTCTGCGTCTTGGAGGCCAGGATTAAAGAAGTGTAGCACCATATTTATTTTCTCTACAGCAAATGATTTTCTCAGAGTGCTTTTAGAAATTGCCCTTTCAGGAATCTACACTCTTGGCTTTTAGTTTGTGCTATGTAACTGGACAGTTTTTCTTGGAAAGGTTTGAAGTCTTACTTACCTGCCTCTTCCACATACCAACACAGATATGAATGCTACTATTCGGAGAATTGACCAGTTAACCAACATCTTGGCCCCCATGGCTGTTGGCCAGATTATGACATTTGGCTCCCCAGTCATTGGCTGTGGATTCATCTCGGGATGGAATTTGGTGTCCATGTGTGTGGAGTACTTCTTGCTCTGGAAGGTTTACCAGAAAACTCCTGCATTAGCTGTGAAAGCTGCTCTTAAAGTAGAGGAAGCGGAACTGAAACAGCTGAATTTACCCAAAGGTAAATTTGACTGCAATGGCCAATCCTTTGTTCTGATGTTCAGACCTTAAACACTGGTGAGGATCAAATATGATTTTAGATTTACGTCAGACTGTATTTTCCAGGAAGGTCTGAGTGAGTCCAAATCTCCACTTGATAGATGCAGCAAAACCTAGACTTTTGAGGCTTGCAGAGAACTCTGGGCTGAACCTGAACGGTTAGAGTTGGAGAGTTGGATCCCTGGCTCTTTTTTTTTTTTTTTTTTACGAGAACAGAAGGTTCAGAGGAGCAATCAGTTGAGGGGTGGCTGGGAAACTGAGTCATAGAAATGGGAAGACAATGGGGTAACGAAAGAGAACAAGAGGATTTCCTAGTGTTTCTGAAGGGAGTTATGTGGCCATTTGTGGGACAGTGGGAGGACTGAGGGTAGAGACAGGTGTTTCCCAAGGGAAACAGAAGTTGGTCTTCTGGTGGATGCAATTGTAATGAAATTTTAGAAAACAGGACATTATATTTTCTCATACAATTTTTATATTTTATCTGAGGAGTTTTCCTGCTGTTTACTTCAGTGAGAGTAAAATCTCTAAGAGAGAGGGATTTAAAAAAGGAACCAACAGTCATTTTTTAGGCAAAATGGTACTTGGAAATTATTTTATGGCTTAAAATTTTAAATTATTTAGCCAAAGAAAGTGCATATTATAATGTACTAGCCAAGAAGACCCATAAAGGAGGACTCATAAGAAAACCAAGAATAATTGGCTTTTTTCCCCCATGTTTCCCCCCTAAAATAATAGTGTCTTTTACTTACAGATATTGAGCCAAAACCACTAGAGGGAACTCATCTAATGGGTGAGAAAGACTCCAACATCCGTGAGCTTGAACGTGAGCAAGAGCCCACATGTGCCTCCCAGATGGCTGAGCCCTTCCGTACCTTCCGAGATGGATGGGTCTCCTACTACAACCAGCCTGTGTTTCTGGCTGGAATGGGTCTTGCTTTTCTCTATATGACTGTTCTGGGCTTTGACTGCATCACCACAGGGTACGCCTACACTCAGGGGCTGAGTGGTTCCATCCTCAGTATTTTGATGGGAGCCTCAGCTATAACTGGAATAATGGGAACTGTGGCCTTCACTTGGCTCCGTCGAAAGTGCGGCCTTGTTCGGACTGGTCTGTTCTCCGGACTGGCACAACTTTCCTGTTTGATCTTGTGTGTGATCTCAGTGTTCATGCCTGGAAGCCCTTTGGACCTGTCTGTTTCTCCATTTGAAGATATACGTTCTAGATTTATGCAGGGAGAACCAGTGTCCCCAACTACCAAAATACCTGAAACCATCCTTACAACTGAAATGCATATGTCAAACGGGTCTAATACAGTTAATACTGTCCAGGAGATGAGCACCAAATCTGTGCCCATAATCTCTGTCAGCCTGCTGTTTGCAGGCGTCATTGCTGCTAGAATCGGTAAGAATTCTTTTTTTCTGTATGTTAAAAAAATTACTTTTAAGATTTTAGAAGATTTTCTTTATTATATGCATATCTGTCACATGTGTATGGGTGCCCACTGAGTAAAGAAGGGACACTGAATCCTCTGGAGCTGGAGTTACAGGCATTTGTGAGCTGCCTCAGGTAGAGTCAGGGAACGGAACTCGGGTCCTCTAGAAGAGTTGCAAGTGCTCTTAACCACCGAGCCATCTTTCCAGCCCCTGTACATTAAAAAATTAAAAGCATTATTTTGAGAAGTTAATACAGAGAATTCAACAATAAGTTATCTGAAATATTTCATGGATATTAATTAAGCAAAATTCAGTTGTTTATATATAGAATCTAGTCCTTAAACATGAAATTTTATTTTATATTGAAATTATACTTGTATATATGTGTGTATATAAACAATTTAGAATTTATTTTTTTCTAAATTGTGTGTGTGTTGGGGATTGAAATGAGTACCTTGTGCATGCTAAGTGCGTTCTTTAATTCTGAGTAACATTCCCAGCCCTTTAAATAATTCTTTTTGGTATTTGTCTGTGTGTTTGTGTATATGAGTGTATGAGTCTGCATAAGTGTATGTATGTGTGTGCATGTATGTGTGTATAAGTGTGTATGTGTGTATGTGTGTGCATGTGTGTATATGTGTGTATCTATGTTACTGGGGATCAAACCAGAGCTTTCTACACGCGAGGTAGTAGTGCCTTACCACTGAGCTTGTCATCAGCCCTGAAGTATTAATCTTTAATTTTAAAAAGAAATAGCTATAGTTCACTGTTGTCTAGTAATGTGTAGCCTTTATACTGGAATAACTTTGCCAAAAACTATAATTTAAAACTATTTCTATAGGATAGCATAAAAATATTTTTTAAAGAAGTATTTATGAAATCACCCTCAAAAGTCCTCTCTAGCTGATGTGTACTTATTACATACTCTGCCTACAAATGGATTTTATAGCTCTGGAAGGAAAACCATAGTGTAAAGATATTTTACAAAGCAAAATTGAAGTAATCATTAATAGAGGTCTGGTGAATAATCTCTGAAGGCATTCATTCTTGGAATGAAACTGTATTTATCTTGTGATACAAAGCAATTCATTAATTTATCAGAGACATTAATATTCAAGCACGACAGCTTTATTGTGAGGACTGTACTACTCAAGCAGCAATATAACAATAGGTAGTTTCTGTACTCTCTAGCCATGGTAGTGTATTAGATCATTTTAAACTTTTTAAAAGCTAGTGTTTATAGACTTTGTGTCCCTGATGTTAGCATTTTGCTTTTTGAGGAGTCTTTTTGAGACAAGATCTCCCTATAGCCCCCGCTGGCCCAGATTTCACTATGTAGATCAATCTGACTTCCATCTCACAGATAACATCTGCCTGCCTCTGCCTCTTGTGTGCTGGGATTAAGGGTATGTACCCCCACACCTGTTTTGCTTGTGTAGTGTGAACAATCACAGGAAAATGGAACTGAGAAGCACGTAAGTTGGATTTATTTTGTCTTGTGACTGTAAAATCATTTCTTGAAGCCGTGAATAATCCAACTTGTAGTAATGAAAAGAAATCACGTAAGGCAAAGTATGATGAATACTTTTTATATATGGATAATTTAAAGGTTATAGAACATTTTGCATATGTTATGTATGGAATAATCTGAAATGTATGACTTTAAATTAAAATTTAACCTTAAAAATATCTTTTGTCACATAGGTCTTTGGTCCTTTGACTTAACTGTGACACAATTGCTGCAAGAAAATGTGATTGAATCTGAAAGAGGCATTATCAATGGTGTACAGAACTCCATGAACTATCTTCTCGATCTTCTGCATTTCATCATGGTCATCCTGGCCCCAAATCCCGAAGCTTTTGGTTTGCTTGTGTTGATTTCAGTCTCCTTTGTGGCAATGGGCCATCTTATGTATTTCCGATTTGCCCAGAAAACTCTGGGCAACCAGCTCTTTGTTTGTGGTTCTGATGAAAAAGAAATTGAGGATGAAAATCAGCCAAACACATCTGTTGTGTAAAATAGTTTGGCTGCTACTGCCCTGTTACTAGGCTGTGTAGAGCGCATATGCTTGTTCTGTACTTAACAATTCCAGTAAATGCCCGGGTATTTCTCTGCTTTTACCACAGCTGTGCTTTGAAGGCTAAGAGCACTAAGTGAACCCAAGTCAGCAAGAATGGACTGGTTATTTCCCCTTACTTTCAGACATGGCAGAAAAGAAAGAGGGAAAGAAAAAGTTGGTTTAAGTATGGAGAGACTATAATGGTAAAATGAAATTCCCTTATTGTGATAAGGAGATAAAATTTTACAGAAGAGTGGTTAATCGTGTGACTTAAGTTATCCCTTGGCAGATATTTATTATTTCTTCTACAATTCAGATAAATCATTTTTCCCTAAGACTCATTCTTATAAAAGTCTGGTCAATTTCCTCTTTTTTTTGTATCAGTGATATTTTTTTCTCAGTTATATTATAAAAACAAATAAATTTTTCTCCATGTAGATTATAATTTGATAACCAGTATTATCCTTATTGATCCTATTGATCTTAAGGAATTTAAAGAATGTGGAGAATGAAATACATATGTGTAATTCTCCATTAAGGTTCACGGTTTGACCTTAGGGAGTACCTTTGCATTTTTGCTATTAGAGAGGGCAAAATATTATATTAAGCATATGTAGTTCTTCTGCCAAAATAACTGTAATAAGCTGCAGGTAGAAGCAAAGCTGGAGATTTATAACACAGTGAATGTCTAAGGACATTATGTCATTAGTTTGGCCATAGATGCTAAGAGCTATACGTAAGAGGGAGCTCCTCATTTAACCGAAGTTGCTAACACCACTGATAACTGTCTTATCCTATGAGAGAGTTCTCCCTCAGCCTGGCAAGTTACATGTAGAAAGAAAGCCCATCCTTGGAAAGTACTGGAAAGGTTTTGTTTTAGAAATCATTTGATTTGCTCACATAGAACATTTGTATTTTTACTGACTTAGGCCCTTTACGTTAGTTATGTCTACATTGTTCTGGAGCAAGAATATTCACAAAAGTTTCCCTTTAAAATATCTCTGAAAAGATAAAACATTTGTATATATGTTTAAAAACTGTTTCACAAGTCATTTTGTAACATGCCAGTACCAACATGGTACATTGCCTTAACTTTTTATGCACTTTCATGGAGACTGCAATACATTGCAAAAGTTGCTATGAGCACTTTCTTTATTCTTAAGGTTTAATCTTTTTTCTTCATCATTCTACAGTATGACATGATTTGCTATATTGTAAAATCTTTGTAAAATATTTCTATATAAAATGTTTTAAAAACTCTTAATTTCTCTTTACTGAGTCATGTTCTCTGATTATTTTTAAAATTCCTTTTCTTTTTAAATTAGCATACAAGGTATTAGATATGGCATTATAAAATAAAGCATGTTGTAGTAGAGTTTCCTCCCTCATCTCCCTTACTTCCTGCCCCCTGGTGCCTCCCTTTAACTCCCCTTCCTGGTCTCTTTTCTGCTTTCACGTCAAGTGTCCTTTTGTTCACCTCCTGTCCTTCCTCCTTAGCCATTTCTACCCTCTCAGCCTCTTTTCTAGATTTTTAGGCTTTATGCACATTTAGACTGGGGTGCGTGTGTGTGTGTGTGTGTGTGTGTGTGTGTGTGTGTGTGTGTGTACATCACAGACTAGCATCTGTAATTGAGAGAGAACATGGTAGTTTTATCTTTCTGAGTATGGGTCACCTTGCTAATATTATACTTCCAAGGTCCATCCATTTATTCTGAAATTTTCAAATATTTTTTAATTTACATCTGAATAATATTCAGTTGTGTGTGCACAGCACGTTTTCATTGTTCCTTCATCTGTTGACGGCCATGTGTGCTGCCACTTCCTAGCTATTGTGAATACAGCGGCAATAAACATGGATGTACAGATAACAGTATGGCGCGGTCTAGAGTCCTCTGGGCACATGCCCAGTGGGACGGCTGAGTTATACGATAGTTCTATCTTAAGTCTTTGAGAAGCCTCCATATTGATTTTCATGATGGTTGTACTAGTTTGCAGTCCTGCCAGCAGTGAAGAAAGGCTCTTCTTCCCCACATCCTTGTGAGTATTTGTTACCAGATTTCTTGATGATAACCACTCTTAAAATGTCTTTAAATTGAAATTTTGTGAATTTGAAATTTTGTGAAATACATTTTTGTCGTATCTACACTCCTTCCCCACCTGCACGGCTCTTAGTGCCTCCCCACCCCATTTCATGGACTCTGTCACACAGGGTGAGGCCGATCGGGTCAAGTTTGTATGCCCAAATGTCCTTCCACGGGGATCCGTCACCATTCTCACAGAGGTGAGGTGGTATCTCAAAGTTGCTCTAGTTTGCATTTCCCTGATGACTAGAAATGTGGAGCATTTTTGAAAAAATACCTGTTGGCCGTTTGTCTCTTCCTTTGAGAACTGTTTGCTTGTTTTATTAACCCATTTGTTGATTGGCAGCTTTGGTCTGGGGAGTTTAATTTTTACAGTTCTCTGTAAATTCTGCAGATTAGCTCCCTTGTCTAAAATACAGCTGGTAAAGATGTTTTCTCCTTCTGTGGGCTGTCTGCCCTGCTGATAGTTTTCTTTTGCTGTGCAGAACTTGCTTAATTGCATGTAGCCCCTTTTGTTAACTCTTGGGGGTAATTGTCTAATGTTGTTTTTGTTGCAGGACATCTGTAGTGGATAATGTGTTTATCCTATAAAGGGCTCCAGTTTCCTAATTCATATTTTTAGTTTATGGTGTCCTGGATGACAGTGCAGTAAACACGAGGTCCATCATGCATTCTTTGACCTTGAGTAAGTCACACTAAGCTCTCGTTTTATTTCCCTTTCTATGAGTTAGAGACAATAAAAAAAAAAAAAAAAAAAAAAAAAAAAACAAAACCCAGCCTTACCTATTGCAGAACTTCCCTGATTGAATTCCACAATTGGGGCCATATGGAGCAGCTGAGGGTGGCGGTCATACAAGAGATTTGAACTAGGTAATGCAGGAGGAGTTTGATACTCTTGAGAGTAGAATCACACCAGCAGACATTCATCGATCCTTTACTGAAGATGTGATCTTGGCCCCGCTCTATGAGCAGCCCTGAGGAGGCAGATTTGACAGAGAAACAGTTGCCCAGGGTTTACCTTTCCTTTCCCCTAAAATTGGGAGAGCCTGACCTCATGCTGTAACTGTGAATCTGGTTGGAGTTTGCACAGTCAACTTCGGTTGGGCTTGGCTGCACTCAAGCACAGGCCCTCTACTTCCTCCCTCAAGGATCAAGCTGAGCTTGGATAGCTGGTCTGAGTGTTTGCAGCCACCACTGAAGGTTTGTGACCTTGTAAAATGAATAGAGCCATCTGAGCAAGGAAATGCCCCAGTTCTTGCTTTGGGCGTGTTGCCAAACTCTGGGCCTACTGGGAGAGGCCCTGTGTTAAGGAGAATGAGTGGAGACTTAATAGGAATTTTTACAGCAGCTGTTCTTATCTTTGCAGGCTGCTGCTGAGAGCAGGAAGAGGAGGGAGGTGAGAGGAATCCCAGCTCATCCAGGCAGCCTTCCCCAGCCTTCGCTGTTTACTGCCTCTGCGTTAGAATTACTGCTGGGGAGGAAGACTGGGAGGGGAGAGACTCCTGATTCTGGGCGTGTTTCTAAATAGTGAGATAAACTCAAAATCCTTCAGGGTCAGTGGGGCAATCTAACACTGTGAATTAGAAGCAGGAAAACATTCTTTCATTTAGTATGTAACTGCAGTTTTAAAAGAATTCCTGACTTTGTTTTTTACTTAAAAACACCTCATTACATTTTTCCATGTTCGTTTTTATCCCCTGCGGGCTTTTTATTGTAGTTTTTACGTTGGTTCTCTCAGTGTAGACTTTTGTTTGCATGTTAAGCACCGCGAGGTAACCTTCGTTTTCCTCCTTTTTATTCTCGCATATTACTCGCATAAAACAATGCGATTTATTGTGATATCTTCATATATGTATATATCTTAATCATATCCAGCACCCCATCCCTTCTCTTCCCCCCAACCCCCATCCTTGTCCTCACCCTTTTCTTTAATGGTCCCCTACTGCTTTCAAGTCTTTCTTTTTGGTCCCCACCCTCTACATTCCCAAAATGAGGGAGAAAATAAACATGATTGTTTTCTTTTTGATCTGGCTTATTTCACTTATTTCCAAAGAAATATTCCAACTCCATTCCTCTGCTTAACCCCCACCAATTGACAAAGCTCGCTATTCGATGTCCTTTCCCTTTGTGCAGCTAAGAAGTTACTTTCCAGTGTACTATAAAGGAAAAAAAGAGTGTGCAAGGAATGCTGAAGGTGTCCGAACTCACACAAGATCTGTTAGGGAGCGGGTGAGGTGTGGCAGAGATCCAGGCTGCACAGAAAGAGGCTACATTCAGGATCAGGCAGGCGGTGTAATCCCAGATGTCATGCAACGTGATGTGGACCAGGCTGACCTCCAACTCCTAGGGATCTGCCTGCTTCTGCCTCCTGAATACTGGAATTAAAGATGTGTGCCATAATGCCCAGACAGAACCTGGAATTTTATGGAAATTTTCTAGTTCTTAAACACTGACAACTAATCTGAAAATACTAAAAATGTTCTGAGCCACCTTGGGCTGCCTGTTCTCTAATGGAATGGATTTTGAACAAGACAATGGTATTTATATAAATCAGTGAGTGTAGGAAGAAAGAACTGCACAAGAATTACAAAGTGAGGCAAACAAGAAAGCATGGGCCAATATTTGTGATGAAAATTTCAAATGCTTAAACATTTATCGGAGATTATTATGATCAAATAATCTATGCATTTGTTACCTAACATTGATGTCAAGAATTTTGGCCTCTTATTTTTTATTCCATGTGTTGCTAGTACTATTGGGTTACAGAATAATGATGTTTTAAAACTATTTTTAAAGTTTGCCTGAAGGACCAGGCATGGAAACACAAGCCTCTAATGCCAGGACTTGGGGGCAGAGGCAGGTGAGGTGGATCTCTGTCAATCTGAGGTCATCTTGGTCTACGTAGTGAGTTGCAAACCAATCACGGTTATATAGTAAGATCATAACTTATTTTTAAAATGTTCAGGGCTGGAGAGATGGTTCAGTGGTTAAAAGCACTGGCTGCTCTTCCAGAGAAACTGGGTTGGGTTTCCAGCACCCACTGGTGACTAACAACCATCTGCAACTCCAGTTCCTGAGAATCCAAAGCCCTCTTCTGGCTTCTGTGGGCATTGCATGCATGTGGTGCACTTACATACATGCAGGCAAAACATATAAAATGAAAATAAAGTTTAAAAAGTTTGTCTGAATTATAAAAATAATTCCTAGTTTAAAAAAGAAAATCACACAGAACCTGAGTCAGTTACCCTCTTCCCATCCCACTTTCTAAGTCTTTAGAAGTAGTCACTCGAAACACTTTCTATTTATATAATTTATTTTTAATGAAGTCAAAGATATACCTTTTTCTATCACCATGCAGTTTGTTTGCCCTGATTATAACACTATTGATAGTTCTGTATGTATTTCCAAAATTTTAGGGACGATTAAAAGTCATGTTCACACTGATTGTTGGTATAGTCATCAAGAACTTTGAAGATTTTTAAGAAAGGAAAGTACATATATAAATTGTCTAATATATTGTACCATGATTAAGAAACAAATTTAGGGGACTGAAGATATGACTCAGCAGTTAAGACACTGACTGTCTTGCAATCAACCTGGATTCAGTTCCCAGCACCAACATCAGGTAGTTCATAACTGCCTAAAACTCCATTTCCAGAGAATCTGATGTCTTCTTCTGGCTTCTACAGGTATCTACACACACATGGTGCACATAGACATAAGCAGGTACACACACACGCACATACACATACACACACACACACGCACACACAAATAGAACATAAAAAAGAATAAATTTGGTCTAAGTTTGTAGCCAGTACAAAGAAAAGAAATCCAAATGAAAACACCAAAAAATCTACTGATTTTTACCTTCTCCCTCAAATCACACTTCCTTTAGACTCTTGTAAACCTCAGCTAAACATCACACCTCTTCCATGATGAGTGCTTTTCTTCCTTTTGACCCACCTTTCAAAATAATCTTTGCTATCAGTTGAAATGTTTGAACCTTGTGACAACACATATACATTTACCACAAGTCTGACTGGTAGTGTTTCCTCAGACTTTAAAAATTAAATGACCTTTTCCTTATATGGAGATATGTTTACATTTTCCAGGTTCAAATGGAGCATGTATTTTATCTAAAGGATGGACAAATGGGAGATTGAAGTCCAAGTGAATGCCCTGTTCTTCACCCTGGTCTCTGTGTGAGTTAGGAAGGGTTCCTCTATTTGAACAATTTCCTTATTGCATTTTACTAGAACAAAAGTGCACTTCAAGTTCTTAAAGTAAATATTCTAGGATCGTCTTAGGTGGTGGCTGTCCTTACTCTATGTCTGCAGTGTAGTGATGATGATATAAAATTTAATATTTATAGATTGAAGATGTAAAAAGCTAGATGTTTTATAATAGTTAAAATACTTCAAGGGAGATCTATGTTTGAAGAAATGATTTTCAAAACACAATAATAAATAACCAGGGACACATTATAGTTTAAGTAATATAGGAATATTTGAGTTTAGCATACCTATATTCTAGAAAGCATAGTTGTCCAATGATAGATTTATTTTTTTATTTAACATTAGGTATTTACCAAATAGATAAGCATTTTCTCATTTAATTCTAAGATATTTAAGAAAATATAGTGGAGCATGGCCTAGTGGCACATGCCTTTAATCTCAGCACTTGGGAGGCAGGGGCAGGCGGGATGTCTGTGAGTGTGAATGTAGCCTAGTCTACATAGCGAGTTCCACATCAGCCAGCATTATACACTGAGACCCTGTCTCAAAAAAAAAACCAACAAAATTACAGTAGAAAGGAATTAATATTTGAACATCAATTATTTGTCAATATTTTATTCATTTAATCTTCATAATAATTTAGTGAAAATGTATCTGTATGGTATAGATGGGAACTGACTCTCAGAATAAATACTCTACAATTATACAGCTAGTAAAAAGCAAAATAGAATCCCAAACCATTTTTGTCTGCCACAAAGCCTTGCATGAACTTTGTATAATGGGAGTGCCAGAAAATCCCAGGGGCCTGTTTATGGCAAGTGAACCTTAGTTTACACAGTTAAATGGGCAGAACTCTGCTCACTGACCAGCTGAATGTGAGGATTTCTAATTCTGCTTCCAGGAAGTTAAATTTTTCCACCATCTGTGGCTGCATTTCCTGTTGCCAATGTTTTGGCTTGTGCTTACACAGGACCGTTAATGTTCTCTTTCCTAACACCTGTGTGGAATGGTATAGAGAAATGGTTGAGTGGCAGGCATAAGGGTGCATATTTGTACCTTGCCAGTTACGAGCTTCATGCTTTTGGAAAAATTGTGTAACTTGCCTGAGCTTCTGTTCTACATGTGTACAATGGGAATATTAACATTTATCTCATAGAGGATTAGCACTCTTAGTCCAATACCCACTGTACAGCTCGTGTTTCTTAAATTCATATGGTAAAATTGATTATGTTCTTTGTTCCAGCATAATTTCTCTTTCTGATTTATTCTCATACAGTGTTCCATATTTGAAAGCCGATGAAAGAACATTGACTCATAAATCCTAGCACAGGCATAAGCCATCCCTTCTCAGGGTGGCTTGCATTGAGAGGTGCAGCAAATATGCGAGAGAAGAAGGCAGAAAACATTGTATTATCCCAAATGGCCATTTCTGTCCTCCCAGGCAGATCCTGTGCGCAGTGAGACTGGTAAGGTGACATCTGTGAACAGATGATTAAAGAAATGAATAATTTCTTGGGGAAGCTAATATTCTTTGTGAGGGTTAGTCCCCAAGAGAAGGACCTGTTCTGATATGGGAGCAAAACATTGGTTACCTTTGTCTCTCTGCCTGCTACTCAGAAATCCATTCATAGACATGACTTGCCCACTTATACAGAATCTCCTTCCTCAAATGATATCAAGAACAAACAACTTATTCAACAACAGAGGAATTCTCCTGAGTGATTTGAGTTCATCAACATACTCTCACAAACACAAACAGAGAGCCAAAGATGGTTAGAAAGCTGAGGAAAGCCAGGGTACCAAATAACAGTGCTAGATAACATTTTTTTAATGGATCAAAGAAAACAAATAATTCATTTAGGAAAATATATTTATAAAAGTTGTGGTTACTATACTAAGAGATCTAAGATGAAATACTATCCATAAATGGAGTAAAAGAGTTTATGTCAATAGCTCCCAGAGCTTTAATAAGAAGAAATAAATCTAAGACTTTATAAACAAGGACAAAATGGCCTGTCGATGTTATAATGTTATCGTGGTATAGTTGACAAAACCTGAGAGTTGTAGGAGAAAGGTAGAGTTCTTCTTTGGCTTTGGGGTGGGGTCTTGCTATGTAGCCCAGATTGGGCTAGACCAGGGTGTCCTCCAATATACACTTAGATTGCTGGGATTAGAGGGGAGCACTACCATGTCAGGTTCTTATTCCCTCATTTTATAGAGAAGAAATTTAGATACTGTATAAAATTTATGAAACAGTGAAGAAAACGTAGGCTTATTATTTGAAATTGTGAAAGAAAGTCTAGAAAGTACAGAGCCACAAACAAAACACTGGAAAGCAGTTAGGAAAGGGAAAAAGATGAATCACTTAACTGTGCTGGGGAAGTACTGAGAGAGAGAGGTTGTCTTGTGTTGCTAAATCAAGAAACAGAAATAGAAGTAAAAGTAGAAATAATAGTAGTATTGAGAGTTAGATGCACTCAGTTGACCATTAGTTACTGTGGCAGATCCTAATACTTAACTCCTTCTTTGTAGATGTTTATTAACAAGCTCATTCTCAAATACAATTGTTAATGGGTTCAACAGTCCAATGACCGAGGCAACCATTTATGTTGGCCATTTAGAATGATAGGTTGAAGATACCAGCAGGCTTTTCAAAGTCTATTATTTTGATGTATTAAATACATATATATATGTATGTATGATTGTTTGCTTTTCTGAAAGTGATATGTACATTTGATTAAAGAGGAAGGAAAAGAAGGACTGGAGAGCACTGACTGAGGAGCCAGGTTCAGTTCCCAGCACCCACATAGAGGCTATTAGCTCTCTGTAACACCAGTTCCAGGGGATCCAAAGCCCTATTCTGGCTCTGTGGGCATTGCACACATATAGTGTACTTACATATATGCTTCCCCAAGAAATTATTCATTTCTTTAATCATCTCTTCACAGATGTCACCTTACCAGTCTCACTGCGCACAGGATCTGCCTGGGAGGATAGAAATGGCCATTTGGGATAATACAAAGTTTTCTGCCTTCTTCCCTCATTGATTTGCTATACCTCTCAGTGCAAGCCACCCCAAGAAGGGGTGGCTTATGCCTGTGCTAGGATTTATAAGTCAATATAACACTCATACACATAAAAGTAACAAATAAAAAATAAAAGGAGAAAGAAAAGATTGTATAATGATAGAATATATTCAAGTTAGTTGAAATTTAACATAAACAGATCACATTTGTTACAAATTATGTTACACTGTTTCATCTTATGCAAATGCATTGCTTTAATTTGTAGGTTATTAGTGTCTTCTTTTCTACTCTTCTCAATTCCAGTCATTTTTTATTTTAAAAAATTATTTTTTTATGTGTATGAGTGTTATGTCTGTACGATGTAAGTGCAACCATGTCATTCATTGCCCAAGGAGACCTGGGCATTGGGTCCCCTGAAACTGGAGTTATGGATGGTTGCTAGTTGCCATGTGGGTGCTGGGATTTGAACCCAGGTCTTCTGCAAGAATAAGCCAGTGCTTTAACTGCTGAGCCATCTTTCCAGCCCCTAGTCATTTTGTATTTGTTTTCTCTTTTTCCCAGTAGTATTTCATTCATATCTCCAACATTTTGCATTTATTAAAACTTCTGAGCCTTTGTATTTATTTTACAAACAAATTATTAGTAATTCATACAGGTTTAGAAATGACTTAATATTATATGTTTAAAATGATAAGTATAGAAATAGTTTTATACAATGTGTTTGGGTTAAATGGTCACCTATGCTCAGTAACACACTCCACATTTTAAGCTTAATTTTGGAAAGATTAAATAAACACTCAGACATGAACTGACCTGTTAGTGTCAACACTGGCAGAAGACTCATGGCTTTTGAGTGATGGTTAAAAGCTGATGTTTCCTTGGCTAGAGGAGCGTGTGAAAATCACACCCACCTAAGCACGGGAGACAAGCAAAATAAAGATGAGGCAAGCGCTGGAAGACCTAAGATTGCATAGCACCAAGTGATTTCGAGTTGTAAGGAAAGGAGAGGGGCAGCTTCTCTTGAATATCATTCTATCCTCTGGAATTTTTTTAAGTAGCAATAGAAACTTCAGCACCACAGACTAGTATTGACTCTTAAAATTCTTATAGTTCTATTAACTGTCAGATACGGAGTTCAGGTTCCTTAGATTTTAAAAGAATTTCAGTTTTTGGTAACTGATATATTTTCATGTATTTTGTATTTCATGTTAATGCCTAATAATTATTGGAGAACATTTCTACCCACAATTCCTATCTGTAGCTATAGTTCAAAAGCACTAACCCCAGAAGACAATTTGTGCTCTGGCAAAAGGAAAACATCACATGGTGAAGTTAATGAACTGATAAGGGGCTCTTATTGTGAAACAGTCTGAGTAGAGCTCAGCAGAAAACATTGCTTTTCAATGTAGAAATACAGAGTTCAATGGAAAATTTGGAGCTGAAATGAAGCAGAGCTCTTGAACACTCACTCACTCAGAGATTCCTCATCAGCAGTTGTTGGAGGTAGATGCCTATTGCTGGGCAAATGTGTCTGTAGAAAACTTCCAGAAAGTACATATGCTTGCAGGTAAAAAACAAAAAACAAAAACAAAAATAAAAAAAACAGTCATTATCTAATTAGTTGCAAAAAGTGCTACTGGCAAGGATTCTGAAGGATGTTAATTTCTTGAGACCATATGTATTGCTTGAAGACAGATCTCTGAAGAAGCCACAGTTTGGCATTTCTTCACTATTCATTTCATTAGAACCATAAGAAAAACTTCACATAATTATATAAAACTCAACACGAACCATCCCGTACATCTGTTCTGTCTGTTTGATTGTTCAGTGGTATTTATCTGTTCTTTAAAAAAATTCCAAATTATACCTGAAAATACAGAGAGTAAAACTCATCAAGAGTCTCTTCCTATAGTGACAAATGCAGTTGGCATTTACTCAGTAGTGAATAGCCTTCCAGAAACGCATATATTTCTCTTTGCAATTTTATACAAATGTGGTCATATTCTGTTACTATTCAATGTCTTGATTATTTTTCACGTGTAATCAAGATATCATTTCATCTAAATGAATTTAAAATCATGTTGCAGTTTTTCATGGTCACATATTTTATTGTTTAAGTTATCTCCTTATTAAAGAGTATATGGGATGTTTTCAAATTATTCTGTTTTTTTTTTAAATAGTGCTATGGGGTTGGAGAAATGGCTCTGTGCTTAAGAGCACTGGCTACTCTTGCAGAGAACCTGGGTTTGATTCCCAGTAACTACGTGGTGGCTAGCAATCATCTTCAGATCTCGTCAGGCATTGCATAACACAGGTGTATTTACATGCATGCAGGCAATACACTCATACACATAACAATAAAAATAATAAGCTGGGCATGGTGGTGCACACCTTTAATCCCAGCACTCGGGAAGCAAAGGCAGGCAGATCTCTGTGAGTTTAAGACCAGCCTGGTCTATATAGTGAGTTCCAGGCCAGCTGAGGCTACAGGGTGACCCTGTCTCAACAAACAAACAAATGCTTCTCAAATTAGCAAAAGTTTCTATTTTCCTCTGGTGTTCTTGTGGTTTGAGTTGTATTATTTAAACTATCTAAAATTAGCTATGACATATAAAGCAAGGTAGTGTTTCTGTTTGTCATATGTGTTTGAACTCTTGCTGGTTTAAAAGACTGTAGTGTTCAAGAGACCAAGTCTTGGACTTAGACTTCCTGAATCCAAATTCTGGCTCCATTCCTTACAGACTGAACAAACCTGTTCTAGCATGTACAAAGTGGGGATAATAGAAGCTATGTTTTAGAATACTTTTTAGGGCCTGGTATAGAGTGAGAGTGTGCTGAGGAGTAACTATTGTCCAGCCTATTCCACATGGACACAACTTCTAGGCTTACTTCCGATGGACTCAACGGAGTCTAGAATTCTGTAGACCAGTATGAATTCTAGCTTTATAACACATGAAGACAAATTTCTACTTTTCATTTTTCTGTGTATTTTCTTCTAGTTATATTTATTTTTCGATGTTTCCTTCATCTGCCATTTTCTGAATTTCTACCAAGCTCGTTAGTATTTTTATTGGCATTATAGGAGGCAGATCTTCTCAGGAAAAACTGACTTTTTCTTGAATTTTAATGTTCCTTTCCAGTAAGTGCCATAAAGTAATATTTTTCCATTTATTCAATCTTTGTTTTGTTTAGTTTTGAGTTAGTGTTTTTTTTTTAAATGTAGGTCCTTATCTCTTGATACTGAATATTCTTTTTATTTCTTCTAAGGAATGCTTTTATAATGGCAAAATATATGTGACATATAACTACTTTTTTGTCTTTTTGAGCTTGGTCTCCTTGTAGTCCCAGCTGGCCTGGAACTCGCTATGTAGACCAGGCTGACCTTGAACTCACAGAAATCCGCCTGCTTGTGCCTCCCGAGTGCAGGATTGAAAGGTGTGTGCCACTATGCCTGGAATTAAAATTACCGTTTTTAAGCGTACAGTTCAATGGCATAAAATAAATTCACACTGCAGGGCAACCATCGCCAGGACCTAAGCTCTGAAACATTTTTGCCTTCCAGACTGCAACTCTGTATCTATTAAGCACAAATACTCCTGTTTTTCCCAACACTTAGACTCTGGTAATTATCATTTTGTCTCTGTGATTTTGACATTGTAGGTAACTAGGAAGAGTGAAACAAGACAATATCTATCCTTTTATACCTTGCTTCTTTCAGTTAGCATGTCTTTCAAGATTCATCCATGTTTATACATATATCAGACATTTTTATTTCCCTTTTAAGGCTGAATAATATCCCAGCAGATGGCCACGCCACACTCTGTTTATCAAGTCCTCAATCAAGGAACACTTGGACTGCTTCCACCGTTTCAGTCTTGTGAGTAATGCTGTTATAAACAGGGGAGTAACTCTAGGTTGGAACTGCCTCTGAGTGCTTTCAAGTGTGTATATCCGGAAGTGGAATTGCTGAGTCATGGATAAATGTTCATCGTTGAGGAGTCTCCATCCTGTTTTCTACTGCAGCAGCACCTTCTACATACTTAAAAGCAATACGAAAAGTTCTAATATTTCCAAATTCTTGTCAACATTTCCCACTTTCTGTTTAGCAGCAACTGTTTAAATGTATTATTGTTGTGTATGTCATGATATGGATGTGGAAGTTGGAGGACAACTTTGTGGAGGGTGTTATTTTTTCTTTCCATCTTTACATGGGTTCCAGAGAACTCAAGACATTAGGCTTGCACAGCAAGCACCTCACCTTTATCCACTGTGCCATCGTGTTCGCCCTCACTTTCTGTTTTTTGGAGAATAGTTGCCCTACTGAATAAAAAAGAATACTGGGTATTCTGAGTTAAATCTTGAAGAATAAACAGGAATAAATCAGAGGAGAAAAATAATTTAGCAATGTCTCTTTAGCCAGTAGTCATAGTTGTGGTTGGATCACTCCTAGTTTTAGAAATAGTGTTTTTCAGCTAATTCACAAGAGATACAAGGAGCAAACTAAACCGGAAGAAAAATAATGTGGTCTTTCCTGCAAAGAAGTAGAGTGGGGCAGGCCGCCAATGGAAGAAATATTTATGCAGCTGTTGCCTAAACTCATCCAAAGAAACTTTTGGGGACTGTTTATAACAAACCCAAAGTCCAATATGCTTTCCCTCTATGTATGAACCAAAGAAGTAGAGTGTGGATAGATGTGTTTGTGGGTGTTGTGAACTAATCTGGACCTCAGCAAATTTATGAAATAATTTCAGTTTCTTTCACTTGCCACTTACTGTTCTTTCCAACCCATCTCACTTCAACCTCAGGACTCTTGGCCCAGTTTAGTTTCCTGCCCAGGTGCTTACATTCTACCCTTTCCAAGCCGCCTCCCAACAGATCCTTTGCCCTCAAATGCCAAGCCATGAGCACCTGGTTGTAGTCAATCTGTACTTAGCCAGTTGTAAAACAAACATCCATATACTCCTCTTAATCACAGAACATAGCCCAAGCACTTTTTATCCACAGTGCTCTTTCAGATCTTAACTTTTAAAAGAGATTCATGACCATGATAGCATTTTATTACTGCTTTTTATTCTACCAGAAGTAAGGCGTTGTAGTCACTTCTCTCCCAGCCTTCTACATACAGTATTATGTGTATTGGGTGATAAGATTTATTCTATTTTCAGGGTGAATAGCCAAATTAGCTGCTGAAAAATAGCATAAAATTAGCCGTTGCATAATTACTTTTCCTGTCTTGGCAGCCTGCTTGATCTTAGACTCTCGGTAAGAGCAAACCCATCGAATGTTAGGTTTTATGCTCCTCTCCACTTCTGTAACATTCAGGAAGACTGGCCATTCCAGTGATAAGAATTTATTCTGTTGCTCAACATAGCCTTACAATGACTATAAGGGGAATTCTAGAGGGTGAGTAGAATACAAAAACTAAAATGACTAGTTTATTCTGCACAAAAAGGAAAATATACTCTAAAGTTAGATTGTGCTGATGGTTACAACCATGTGAATAAGCTAAAAGCTAAACTGTATACTGTAAATAGGTGTGATGCATAGTATATAAATTATATCTCAATAAAACGTTTTAAGTCACAAATACCTTAGTACACAAAAGAGCACCGCAGAAGTTATTAGTTAGCTGAATTTGACAGTCACTGGCTCCTGTTAAAGCTAAGACTTGAGTGGCGCCTTTGGAGTGGGAAGTCTCTGTAACCTTATTTGATGTTCAAGGTAAATTTTTGAAGAAGGAAACAAGGCCATCTTTATTTCACAAGTGAGAATCTGAGGCTAAAAGAGGCTAAACCCCTTTAATAAGCTATTCACTTCATAGGGAATGGGGATGGAGCTGGGGTCTGAGCTCCTCTGACCTTGCAAGTACACCATGGCACACACAAATTCACACACATACACACACACACACACACACACACAAATAAACAAATGTAAAATTTAAAAAACAGCTAAAGTAGTTGCTGCCTATATAAATGGATGAATATTTTTATATATACATGAATACACAAATTTACTTTTAAACTTTATGTTTTTTCAAGCCAGAAGCTCTGTGAACTGTCAGGTGTGTCTGTATTCACTGACACTGCACTACCGTCATCACCGACTACGCATCCTGTCACCTGGAAATCAGACACCGCGCTGGAGGAGAAGGCAGCTCCCCTTGCTCTGAGGTGAGCTTGGCCTACAATTTAGGGAAATCGGAGGTAAAACTAAGTCTATCTAGCAAGAAATCTTGTACTAAAGAACAAGAGAAACAGCTACACATGTAAACTTTGTCCGGACATGTTTGAGATTAACAACTGGAATGTCTTCCCAATTGTGTTTTCAGAGCTCAGGGTACATGAAGTTTCCTTGTTTTCCGTCCATTTCCCTCTAAGTTCCCATCCATCGGATATTGTTAATAGGTGTTATGATGTTTTGATGATAAGGTTATGTAATCTAGTGATTAATGTAAACTTAACAAGGTAGGAATTTAAGAACAACAAATCATTCCAACCTGCTTGTGTTTTAACTGCAAAGTTTATAACGCAGTTTTTCGGTATGTCAAATTGATTTTGAAATACCTTTCTAGTTTAAATTAATTGTCTTAATTAAGTTTTTCTACTCCAGGTCCAGGATAAACCATTCGAAGGAGGTATAAGGGTGAACCGAATAGTAATCTAATATTTTAGGCAATTCTGGTCTAGTAGAGACAAGTATAGCAATAACTCTAAAGCCAGTTTTCTAAGAAAGGCAATCAGACAGACATTTCCTGAACATATACTAGAAACTTATTATCCTACCAAGGCTTCAGTTAAGTGGAAGAAAGAAGGAAGAAATAAAATGTCAATCACAAATCCTGTTGGTTTTTCAGAAAATGACTTCATGGGAAATAGGAAATAAATAAATCTGTATCCTTAAAGAATACACAATTTGATAGAACTTGTTTCTATTGAATCCCTTGGATGAAGGAAAAAAATAAGCGATCTAATTTCATTAAAGATAAAGATACCCTACAGCATTGGTAGATACTAAGCAAAACTACAAGACTATGTACATGGTAGAGCGATTACAAATACCATTTAAAATTGAGAAACCAGTGTAACATTTATACAGAATGAGAGAAGCTATTATAGTTAGGTCGTCCAGAAGATTCATTCAAATGATCAAATTCTATGGAACTGCATCACGTCCACACCAATTCATATGTTGAGTTCCAGCCCACCTAGATGTAGCCTAATTTAGAAATAGCGCTGTTACAGGTGAATGTAGTTACCAGGCGATCATGCTGAAGTAGAGTGGACTTACAATGCACTAATACTGGTATCCTTATAAAAATGGAACATTTAGAAATAGATATTGGAAACCAATAAGTGAGGATGAAGACAGAGAACTGGGTGATGCAGCTCCTGCCTGTCAAGGGGTGCCAAGGTCACCAGCAAGTCACCAGCATTTGCTTTCATGGCCCTCAGAGGAAATCAAACCTGCTGACACTTCAGTCTTGGACTTCTACCCCAGAAGTGAGAGACAGTAAGTTTCTGTTTTGGAAGGCATTCAGTTTGTGGTTTATTGTTAGAGTAGCCACAGCAACCTTACGTCCTGAAACAAGTGGGTTCCCAGTGCATGTTCCCGGGTGGTACAGGTCAAAATCTCATGTACCACAGGAAGAAGAGTGGCTTAGCCCACACTTTGAAAAAAGATGTAAGCATAAGCTGTTTAAAACTGCCTCGTGATCCCAACCCACTTCGTTTCTCAGAGAAACAGTTCTTTGGCTGGATTATACTTTGGGAGACAGTTTGTAGGAATAAATCTCTGCCACAATCCCGGAGAACTTTCTCTTCTAAAGAAATCTAATAATAGAACTGCCCATCCACAGTTATGGGCCAGTCATACAATTGAACACATTTTTATGAAAACAGATCCAGGTGAAGTTGTCTGTTAACAGGGGAAGACTCTAAATAGGTTTGGAAATGATCGTAATTTCAGGAAATGCACTGTTAGTACTCTTGCTTGATATCCAATGTTATTGGAAAGGAAAACTAGCCATCATTTTATGAAGTGGTTTTTTGCATAACTGTTAGCATTTAAAGTTCGGCATTGGTGTCATTGGCTTGGCACTTGATCTCTCTAAACAGTGGAAACATTTTCTAATGGTTAAGTTACTGAGTGGGTGGTTTCCCTGATAGAATGGCTTTACTTGGGGCTCCTTTAAGTACATCCAGCACTATGCATTCAGTTTATAAGGGCTTTGAAACGTTGTTCTATGGCCCAAATCAACTGGATTTAAAATATGATCTTGTAAAACATAATAAGGATTTAGTACTGTACAAATCAAATTTAGTCTCTTCTTCACTCAGATTTAAAGCACAGTCAAGTACTTCAAATGGTCATAACCTTCCTAATCATCGTGTGCCTGGATAACTACTAAAAATGATCTATGAAATAGTGCTGACATGGTAAGTGTCTGAACCCAGGAGCTCCTGGAACCTCCCTGGCCACACCTATTCAGTGTTTGGTTCTGTTTGCCCATGTACACACTTGCCTCTTCTCCCTGGTTCATTCTAACTCTCTATTCAGTGCTTTTTAGAAGCCTTAGTTAGATGGCTGTCCATTTAGACAGCTGTTGAAGTGAATGAAGCACAGTGTGACACTATTGTTAAGAGAGTACTGGGTGATGCTGATCAAGTCGTTATAGTCTGGCTGATAGTAATCCAAGCCTAACTTATAGCTTTCAGTATTTCAGACCACAGAGAAGGTGGGGAGTGTATATCCTGTTCTTCCAAAGGAGGATACTCCCATTTTTAATATTGAAAGTGGACAATTTTCCAAGAGGAGACGGTTTTTTTAAAAAAATCAAATATCCTGACTTCTAAATGTTGGAAACTATGAGCTATCTACTGCTGTAGTAACAAAGTGCCGCACAGTGGCTTAGGCAATGCACACTGAAGGTCTTTCAACTCTGAACTGTAGAAATTTGGAATGGATTTCAGCTGTGTTGAAATCCACAGAGCCACACTTCTTTCAGACAGGAATTCTAGAGGAGGGTCTGTATTCTTACCTCCTCTGCTTTCTAGAGGCTGCCTGCATTCCTTGGTTTGTGGCCTCTACCTCCATCAAATTCTATGAGAAGCATAGAATTTTCAGATCTCTCTGACCCTCTGCTTCTTTGGTCACACCTCCTTTTCTGACTTCCCTGTCACCTTTCCCTTGTGAGACTCATGATTGCTCTGGGCCCACTACCATCAGCCCCCGTCAAAGAGGAAAGTGACTGCATACTCTGGGAGCGTCCCAGCTGAAAAGTGAGCCATGCCATAGGCCAGAGCTCAAAGGAGTAGGAGGAACAACTCCTGAGTATACAATCAGGAAAGTACAGAGAGCAAAGCCTTGGCAGGTGGTGAATGTACCAGAGAGAGTCCTCTTAGCGCAGAGACAGCAGGTAGAGGAGATAAAGAAACAAGGCAGATTCAAGTCAGGCTGGTTGCTATACTTGCTACACTCGCTGGGATCCCATTTACATTTATTTTTGTCCACTAATTTGAAGCTTTACATGCAGTTTTTTAGATGATATTCAGGAATTTAGTGACCCTGGATAAATACTAGCTCATGTCATGATGCTCTGTTTCATATACCAGCAGAATTTTCAGTTCTGTCTAGCCATTCTGTAGTCATGTGTGGTCTCTCTCAGATCGTGGCTTCCTCTTAGTCGTTACCACATCAAGAACTGCTGCTGCTGCTTCCTAGCAGGAGCAGGGAACAGAGGCAGCCTGGCACAGCGAATGTGTTATTAGGGGCATTGTAACAGCAATCTGGTGGATCACGTCACTTTTCAACTTTAGTGGCACCTTGTATGGACCTGGCCAAGAATTGGCACAATGACTGAGCAATCATTTTGCCTTGATTTATGGTCTGTCTGAGTCAAACCTACAGCAGATGGGATAGTCTAAATCAGAACTATACCTAGTTTGAGTTTTAATGTCTCGTGTCAAGACAGACCTTTTTCTAACTTGTTCCAAGTATTATACATTTTTGTGTACACACATGAAAACATCACAGGATACCCCACTTAGCATGGACATCAGGCTAGCCCTCACTGAAGGAACAATATTCACATGTAGCTGTTATACATGACTTTGGTTGTGTCATATCTGTGTCACCACAAGCAAGTTACTAAACCATTAGAGATAAAGAAAACGTCTATCTTATAAGGATCCTAAAAGGACTAATCGGAGTTGGCATATAAATACAATGAGCTAGTAATTTGAATTCATTTTTTTTCTTTTCCTGTGTAAAACTTTCTTTAGAAGAAAACATTAGCATGTCCTCAGATCAATTCTCAGCCTAGGTTCTTCTAAATGATTATATTTATTAATTAAGGACTAAGTTGCATGGAACCCAGACATAGTCTTTAAATATTGTTTTGAACATTTGTAAATCAAGGTTCTCTGCAAAAGCAGCAAGTGTACTTAACCACTGAACTGTCTCTCCAGCCACTGTTTTGAACATTTTTTAAGAAAAAATAATATCAAAACTAATTACACATTCATAATCGTATAATATATACAACACAAAATGGAACAATTCAAAACATCTGCTTGAATTCAATCAGAGGATGGAAATTTTTTAATGCTTTGTAGATGTAATGAAAATGTTTTCATTCTGTATATGTCTGTGTGTGAGCATGTGCATGTGCATGCAGGTGCCCATGGAGGCCAGAAGAGGGTGTTGGATCCTCTGGCACTGGAGTTAAAGATGGTTGTGAGCTGCCATGTAGGGGTTGGTAACTAAATCAAGGTTCTCTGCAAAAGCAGCAAGTGCACTTAACCATTGAACTATCTCTCCAGCCACCATTTTGAACATTTTTTAAAAAAATCAAAACTAATTACACATTCATAATCGTATAATGTATACAACACAAAATGGAACAGTTCAAAACATGTGCTTGAATTCAATTAGAGGATGGAAATTTTTTAATGCTTTGTTGATTTTGTGAAGGGTTCAGTATTATGCATCTCATTACTTTTTCTAAAGCAAAGCAAAATGATTTTAATGGAAACAATTGAATTTCAACCACAGAATAATATTGCCAATGAACAAAGGTGCTGTTTTAATACTTGTAGAAAATAATGAAATGCTTTTAAGAGTCACCTCATTATGAACTACAATAATAGAGCTATATGAAACCCCTCCAATTATGAAGTTGGTAAACCACAAGGTGCCTGAATCATAGACATTCTCTGAGCTTGGCAAACCTTAGATCATTGTTTCTTAGTTCCATTTGTCTTCCTTGTCAGTTTCCCACAATTAATTCATTCTTTCATTGGTTCTGAGTCTACTTGTTAGTAAATTGGTCATTTGACTGAGTCAAATGATTTCTGTTTGCTCACTTTATTTTGATGGTTATCAGGATGACTATTCTTTTGTAACTAAGCCCTGCTGTTGCCAGGCTAACCTTGGAAGGATCATTTGCCACTGGGAGAGGGACACCTGCCTTCTGGGGCCTCAGATTTGTCTGAGGGAACAGTTTTCATTGCACTTCTGTCTCCCGCATTGGAAATTGGTGAGATAAGAAGGCAAGGATTTTGGAGACCAGAAAAGTGATCTTGAATCTCAGATTCCATTTGTTTCCGAGTGAATATTTTCAGATTACTTTATCTCTCGATTATAATAGAGTTTGAAGAGATGGCTCAGGGGTTGAGAGCACTGGCTCCTCCTAAAGAGGACCCGAGTTTGGTTCTCAATGCTCACATATAGCTAACAACCACCCTTACCTCCAGGTTCAGGAGATCCAAATACCCTCTTTTGGTCATTGTGGGCATTGCATACATGTGGTACACTTACATTCATGCAGGCAAAACATTCGTACACATAAAATAAAAATATTTTTTAAAAATAAAGTCATATATAAATGATAATTTTGAATCATAGTAATTCTTTAATGTAAGAATACTACTGAAGCATTTCTGGAGAGCTACAATAGATAACAGAAAGAAAGTGAAAGGAACAAATTCATGCTGAAGTATTATATATGGATATCCTAATGATTCACATTAAAAGCACATAATGTTTTTAAAAATGTGTGGTACATGTTTTCATGTACGAGTGACTGCACCTGTGGGAACCTCAGTACCTCTTCCTCAAACATCTTAGACAAACAATCACAATCACGTACCACCTCTTTCAAGACTGAACAATGTCTGTGGAAAGCAAAGATTTTTAAGTTCATATAATCGATGGACAAACATAGAAGGCTTTGCTATCCTTGCAGGACAATATGTAAATATTAAAAACTACACTGTGAAGAAGTAAAATAGTAGCTGATAGAGAAATAGACTATTCAGAGGAAAGGGGGGATGCTAATACTCTGATACCAACGTGTAGTCATTCGTTCATTTTCTCAACAAGTATTTGCCAAGAACCTGCTGGGTGAAGGTGGTGGCCTAAAAGTTTTGGGGGATACAGTGGTAGGTAGAAAAAAACAGATAAAACTTCTCACTTTCATGTAGTATACATTATATCATTAGCAAAAATGGTTGAGAGAGTTACTACAGAAACTGATGGAATGAAAAATGGAGGTTTAGGGACCGGAAACAATGGATGACATAGCAGTTAAGAGCACTGGCTGCTCTTAGAGGACCTGGGTTGGTTCTCAGCACCCACATGGTGGCTAACAACCTTCTGCAACTCCAGTTCCAGGGGATCTGACTCCCTCTTCTGATCTCTGAGGGCATTGCACAACATAAGTGCACTTACATGCATACAAGCAATACACTCATATACATAAGATAAAAAGAATAAATAAAATTTTAAAAAAGAAATAGAGGTCTAAATATATTATTTAAAGATAACTAATAAAACCAGTTATAATACCCACTGAAAACAGTAAAGATGAATGACCTAAATTTTAAGCACTTTCCTTAAGGGAGTAGTAGATTGTGTATAAAGTGTGTAAGTCAAAACATACACAATTATGATATCTAGAATTAAGGAGGTGGCCACCAAAAGTAAAAATAAAAGCAATTGAAATGGTTTGTTTCTGGTGTACAGGATTGATGGAGCAAAGAAGAGAATGGGAGTGACATGCTTGCTTTTTTGTAAGTCCTATTTGCTTTGTTACCAGGTGCATGTATTATATATTGATTAGTATATACACATATGTGTCAATTGACTTCTAAAATACAATCAAAGAACAAGACCCATAGTTTATTTATCAAACGTCATAGGATTAGGCATGAAATCATTAGAAATGGATCTTCCTTTCTACATCTTTTAGTATTTAAAACTACATCCTATTTCAGTACCTTATCTTAGCTGTAGTTAATGATCAAAATAGTAAGTTTGTGAAGGCTAATGCTTAGGAAAGGAAAGAAGTTTGCTGTATGCACTTTTTTTTTAACTGAGTGCAGTTCATTTGAAACAAACGTTTTCATTTCCCCATTGTTTGCCTGTGCTTAGCCAGCAGAGTCTAGGAAAGTAGACATTTATTGAATTCTTAATTTGTAAAAGGTACTTAACCTACTCAACAACCATATAAAATTAACATTAATTTTTATATTGGATACATGAGGAAACTGAAGATTAGATAACATGCAAAGCGTCCTAAAAGCAACTGAGTTTTTAAGTATAAAGCAAGATTTCCAATTTATGTGCTTCTGACTTCAAAATAAGTGTCTTTTTTTCCTTGGTTTTTCTCAGTGAATGCTTTCTTAGAAAAAGACTACAGCTTAGTTAAATTCCCTTAGAGGTTTCCTGTCAATATTTACTGTGGTACAAATTTCAAGTCCCATATTTTTCTAGGTGCCTAAGACATCTGACTAATTTCATAAACATTTCAGCGTTAAATTAATAACAAAAGTGCCTGCTTATTCATTTCCCAATATGCAAATGAAAGAAACTTTGTAAAATTTGTTATGTCCATCCCCAATCAATAGCGTACTTTCTACTGTCTTATGGTACACTTAAATTACTCCTACAGATTATCCTTGAACAATGTTTTGGTTCACGTTATGACCACTTTTACATAGACATGTTACCTGTGTTGATATTATCTATTGGAATAATGTGATAGTCTGACCTTGCCCAGTATCTAAGCAAAGAGATAAACTCTGGTCACAAATTTAATGTACATAGATTTTGGGAAAACAAAAATAAACTAGTTCTTGTGTTTTGTGATTGTTATATGCCAGATACTCTGCATAGGTTATGTCATTTAATCCTCCTTGTAACTTTCTAGAGCAGATATTGTGACAAGTATTTTACATTGGGAACTTGTGATGGTTAATCTTGGTTGTAACTTGACTCTATCTGGTGTTAAGTACAAGGCAGGCCTCTGGGCAACACTCCTGTGAGGATTTTCTTGATTAGGTTATCTGAAGTGAGAAGACTCATCCTCAATGCTCTCAATCACATGAACAAGTTAAGAAAAAAATCTGGTTTCAAAAAAGCTGTGAAATGCAGGGTATTCTAGTGACTTTCTCATAATTTAGTATAAGTAGTTACATATTACCAATAATCCATGGCCCCACATTTTATCCCAGGTGAATGTTCTTCTTGGATATGAGATTCAAGAGACACTGAGATGGACTGTTAAGATATAAAATTTATTAGAAGATGTAATACTACCAACAGACAGACGATAGACAAGAGCAGGGTGGGCACTCTGAAGAGAGTCCAGGCCCTAGCACCAGACACAGAGAGTAGGGGTCCTGGGGTCGGGGAGCACTGAAGAGAGAAAGAGAAACCAGGGCCCCAGTGGCAGAAGTAGGGACCCCACAGCTTTACCTGCTGTCAGGATTTTTGATTTCCAGGCAGGGAAGGAGGCGGGGAGTGGGGAGCAAGCAACGTGGCCACCAGTTCCCCTTTGATGTAAACTTATTTTCTCAGAGAATCCTGGCACCTGGAAGTCTGTCAGCTAGAGATTCATAGTCAGTGCCCTTTGAAGGGCACCCATGGCTATCTGTGAAAGAGGAAGAGCTGCTGCAGGGATTGTGGCCTGAGCAGCAATCCAATCTAGACTCCAACATTACATTCGGACACTACCATTCTAGAGAAAAGCATGGAGGGACCAGATATGAATCAAATAAACACATTAAAACCACAGAGTCCACTGGTGATCGGTGCTACAGAGAGAAAAAAAGGAGAAAAAGAGTAGGAAGGGCCCAGGAATGCACACACGTGCTACTTTATATTAAAATTTTTTCTTTATTTTTTTATAGCATCTCCCTATAGCCCAGATGGTCTATAACTCTCTGTGTACATCAGGCTAGCCTCCATCTCATAGAGATTCACTCACCTCTGCCTCTCAAGTGCTGTGATAAATGCATGCACCATCATGCCCAGCTACACAAGCTACACAAGCTATTTTAAATGGGGGAATAGTTGAACTAAGTCATACAATGAGCACTGTAAATACCTTAGGAAGACTGTTCCAAATAAAGGGAAGGTTAAATGAAACAGCACTGAAAGAGAAGTGTATTCTCTCTGTGTGGCTGATTTTGAATGTGCTATGTAGCTGAAGATGATCTTGAACTCATGATCCTTTGCCTCTACCTCAGAAGTGCAGGGATTATAGGTGTGTGTGTGCCACCACACTTGTTTCTCCATGTTTAAAGATTAACTACAAGGTGAACATGGTTGGCACAAAGTAAATGAGAAGAAAAGAACAGAATGAGAGGTCAGGTCATGTACAAAAGTCAATGAAAGGGCCTTGACTTTCAGTAAGAATGAGTGGAAACTACTGTGCAATTTAAGCAGTGGTTGTGCTCTAGAATTTTATGGGTTTACAATAGATACTAAATGGGGAATAAACTCTGTGTGGATGCAGGAGATTGGAGGCAGGAATAGTGATTGGGAATCTACGCTAGTCCAGACAAGATGTGATGGTGGCTTGATCAAGGTAGTAGCAGAAGAGATCGGATCTGTGCCCTTTGCAGGGATACTTTTTGATAGGGTGGGTAAATAATTCAAGAGAAGGAAAAACTATCAAGGATTAAATCAAGGCACAGAATGTGAGAAACTAGAAAGATGGAATCTCCATTTACTGACATAAGCAAGCCCATGAAAACAGCATACTTGTAAAGAAAGCTCAGGAGTCAGTCTGGATATGCTGACCACATACAAGTAAAGTTAGAACACCGTTGGATTTGTGAATCTGGATTTGGGGAAAGAAGTTAGTGTAGGGTTAGAGCAATGAGACCACACTGTCCTGGCTTGCCTTTGATCAAGAAGGCTCCTAAAGTGTACTGAAACCAAGAAAGCTCCAGAATAACTGGGACGAGATGATCATCCTGTGCTTGGGCTACAAATATGAATTTGTGAGTCTTTGATACATAAGGGCCATCTAAAGTCAAAAGACTAGAGGAGGTGAGAAGAGAGTTGATTGCATTTACATTACTCATACATTTACACATGAGTTAGTTGAAGAAAATTCAGTAGACGAGGATAAGAAAGCAGAGTCCAGTGAAGCAGGAGGAAAACCAAGATACTATGATGTCCTGGAAGACAAGTAGAGAAAATGTAAGTGATAAGTGGAGCTCCAATGTTTAGAAGAGCGTTAAGGCACAGTGCGACGCGGAGAAACGGGGAAGTAGCTGCAGGGGAAGTGAGGTTGAGAAGGTTTTAGATGGGAAACTGCAACGTATCTGCAAGCTGTTCGGAAATAACCTCTAGATGTAGTGCTGTAGGAGGCAAGCTGAACAGACACAGAAGCGGGCCTTCGAGCAAACTCCCGAGTAGCTTTAGCTAAGAGCATCCCTAGTTATGATGGTGACGAAGCAGTGTGTGTGAGATCAGATATGATGAGGCAGGCAGCTGCGAGAGCTTGTTCGTGTTCGCTTCTAATTGCTTCCGTTTTCTATTGAAAGAGAGAATGGGTCATACCCAGTGTGGACTGGGGCAAAGGTGCTGGGAAAAGTTCAAAAGGGGGATGGGGGAGAAGGGCATATGAGAGGCCTCCTCTGTGGAAGGTAGTAGACGGTGAAATCTGATGCACTGGGATTCAACGCTGAGAGACGGGGAGAGGGAGAGAAAGCGTGTGGTGGGGGGGAGAGAGAAGAGAGGACTTAGATGGGCAAGATGGAGGCCGTACTTTGCACCTCTGAGGCCAGAAAGGCAGACAGCGACCATCTGAGGGGGCTGAAGGAGAACAGAAGAATGAAGTTCTCATGGAAAGGACAGCGTTCTGTTGGAGCGCAAAGGCAACAGGGATATTGATGAAAAATTTGAAAATATTAGGTATTTTAATGATGGGGTAGAGGCTGGAGAGATGGCTCAGTGGTCAAGCACATTGGTTGCCCTTGCAGAGGACCTGGGTTTGATTCTCAGCACCCACATGTGGGTAACAACCGTCTGTAACTCCAGGTCCAGGGAATCGGACGCCCTCTTGACCTCTGCAGACACTGCACAACACAGGTGTACTTACATACATGCAGGCAATATATTTATACACATAAATTTTTAAAAATTGATGGGTTAAACACTTGCAAAGGGAGAGCCATAGGGTTGGAGGAGTTGGACATGAGGGTGGAAACTTAAGTCAGAGATTTGCAGAGATGAGAGTTTGTGCTTGTGGACTCACCACTGGGGCCTAGGCTTATTATCCTGACTGAAATACACAGGGATAAAGCATTACTAATGGTAGAGCCTTGCTGGAGGAATCTCTGGAGCCCACTCTTTTCTACAGCCAATGGAGGGGTAGGGGATGAAGGCGGACTTATGGTAAGCGTGGTGGCTCTGGGGCTAGCTCCTCACTCTTGTGTATTGAGTGACACCTTCATAGTGTCTGTCTCCCCACTGTTACTGAACTTGGGACAGTCACAACCTGTGTCCCAAGTCAGGTTGTCATTGTTCCTTAATAAGCCAATTAAAAGAGACAAATTCCTATTGGAAAGCACAAAGAATAGATTTATTTAATGTGCCTACAATTGGGAAGAAGGGAAAAAATGAGATTCAGTGGCTCCCCCAAGCCTATCTTTGGATCCTGATGTTTGGTTGCAGTTTAAATAGAGCACCGAGGACATCTAAACAGTCCAGGTTGAGGCGTGGACTCACCCACCCTTGACTCATTATTGTCTGAGCTTCAGTCTCATCCAGTAAAGTTGTGTGACAAATTGTTAGAACTGTGTGAGATCTCTTTCTAGGATACAATTTCCCACTCTGGCTGGGGCCCTTTCCTTCTCCCAGCAAGAAATTGCTGGGGCAGTTCTCATTTCTCTGCAATCTATTGTTTCAGTAGTCATATTGATAAACACAAGTGTCCTTCAGAATATCTTCATTCCTGCCAGCATGGTCACACCATTGGATTATAAACCAGGAAGACTACGATTTATTGTTGCTTGCTTTTGAAGTGCCTTGAACAGTGACTGGCACATAAAAAGAGCCCTTGAGCAAATAAATAATTACGGAAAGAATAGAGAGCTTTATTGATAGTAAAGTCCGTAGCAGCATTGTGAGTCTGCCATAAAGGAGAGGATGATGAGAACAGACAGTGACAATTCTTTCCACACCTCCTTGGGCAGTGTATAAAGGCTTCCATTTGCTTCTGGTCACCACACTTTAAGAAGGACTCATTTTCTAGAAGTGTTAGAGAGATGTGTTGGGCAACTGTTTACCAGAAAGATAACAGTTTATCTCAGGTTCCCTCAAAAATTGAGAGATTTATTGTAAAGATGTTGATAGAAATAAAACAGTAGAAATTTCATAGAAATGCAAGAATCATCCTTTATGGGACCTCATGGGGAGAGGAGAGGAGAAGCACACTTTGATACTTTATTTTTATTATTTTTATTTCATGTGTATGAGTGTGTTGCCTGCATGTATGAGAGTGCACCCGTCTCATGCAGTGTCCATGGAGGTCAGAAGAGGGTATTGGGTTCTCTGGAAACTGAAGTTATGGACAGTTGTTAGCTGTCATGTGGGTGCTGGGAATCAAACCCGGGTCCTCTGTAAGAGCAGCCAGTGCTCTTAACTGCTGAGCCACCTCTCTAGTTCCAGAGAAGCACACTTTAGAAGCTGGGTAACCCTATTGCTTCTTCGGGGTCAGAACACTGAGTTGGTTCTCTAAAATTCATAAAGACTCAGATTTTTTCTGTCTCTGGCCTGCTTGTTCTGGCTATCAGCTGTTCCCCTTACCCTAAAAGATGGTTCTCAATACTTTTCTGCCCTTCCAGATTGTTTCTCTTCTGCTCTGTTACAGAAGGTAACAACTATTTTCTCCTTTTCTAAGAACTCCTTCCCCAGGAGAAGCAAGTAGAGTACTTTTCCTTCCCCCATTTCTCCTGACTCTCAATAAAGTGTTCTACTCCTCCTATTTGTCCACTGAACTCTCAATATTTAGTTTTAGAAGATCTTTCTTATCCTCTAGGTTAATCAGATTGTCTTCCAACTTCGTTTTCAACTTTCTTCTGCACCTCTTTTAATAAGATGGACATATGGGATTTTAAATATTTTATTTATTTTTATTTTGTGTATGATTGTAGTGCCTGCATGTATGTAAATGCACCCATATTGTGCAAAGCCTATAGGAGCCAGAAGAGGGCATCCAAGCTCCCAAAACTGGGGTTATGGATGGTTGTTATCCACTCTGTGGGTGCTGAGAATCGAATCCAGGTCTTTTGCAAAAGCAGCCAGTGCTCTTAACTGCCGAGCCATCTCTCCAGCCCCAGGATGGCTGTAGAGCTTTTAAGTCAGTAAAATGTCACCTTGATTTCCTAAGCCAATCTAACTTGGAAAGAGAGAGAGAGAGAGAGAATCAGAATGAGAGAGAATGAGAATTGTGCACAAATTTTTGGTTCCTTATTAGTTAGTATATGGGTATGTGTTGATTTTGATATCATTTCTCAGGATGCATAGTTATATCTAAATATTTATTAGGGAGTGTCAGTGTTGGAAGTTCATACCTTCCCTCTTAAATTCTTTCCTGTTTCTGCTTCAGGTAGCCTCACCAGCACTTAGCCAGAGTCGGAATTTCTGAGTTTGTCTTTAACTTGCCCTCCTCCTGCCTGACCCCCACTGTGTACACTTAATTCATTGTCTAATCTCAAATATTTCTCAAACGTGCCTTCTCTCCTCCATTCCCATTGCTATTCCTCCAATTCAGGTTCCTGCTATCACACACCTAAACCAATAAAATGATCTCCCTGGAGAGCTGTCTCTATTCTCTGCCTCTCTGACCTTCTCACCGTACCAGTTTAAAGTAGATATCCAGTTATTCACATCGTGGCCTTACATTGTTGGACTGATGACTGTTACCTTCAAGGATAAAGTTGACCCCCCTTTTGTAGAACCTGAAAGCTCTATCATTTAACTTCTGACCGCTTTCCTGACCTTAGATTCCTGACCTTACTTCATTTCATTGCACCCTCATCCATCGTTAACAATTTACAGTTACTGAATTTGCCTCATTCTTGTACATATCCTGGCAAAATCCAGTTCCTCTGTCTTCATTCACTTCCAACCAGCACTCTCTCATGAATGTTTTCTTGGTGTGCTTCAAGGCAGGTAGAGGCTAATCCCACTCTTACCCTGTCTGTTGCCTCGAGGCAGTGAAATAACTGTCTTTTTGTCTCCTCTCCAGGCTGAGATCTCTGGGAGGGCAGGATCTATGTCTTACTGCCTGAGTGTCTCTTGTATCTTGCAGAGAACCTAACCCATTGCAGGCATTCAGTAAATAGCTGGAAAATGAAGGAAACTTCACTCTATTTCTCAGCTTCTTTTTATGAGATTTTCTTAAACAGGAAAAGAGAGAGGAAGAAAGATTTCATGCTAGTTTTTACATATCCTGTCAGAGAGGGTTTGGAAGACTGAAGAAGGAGAAAGGTAAAGAGATGTGTTTTGTGGCATTAATTTGGTAAGCAAAATGTTTGTGAGGCTCAGGGTTTCAAAATTGTGGAGCGATTCATCTGGCTTTGTTTTTGCCTTGTTATTTTGTCTTGGAATTATGTGTATTACCAAATGCTCAAAACACAGTCAGCAAACATAGTCCTTTTCCTTTCGGGAAAGGAAAGAAGCAGCAGTAAACATAGTTCAGAACCTTCAAGTACACCCTGTGGTCTGTCCTGACTAGACCCTGTTTGCTTCCCCAGAGAGCTAGAGGTTACCAAGTCATGTGAAAATTACTGAACTAGTGTGACAGTTACGTCAAGCAATTGTTTTATTCTTTCTTCCTGAAAGGTTGTGTAGTCAAAGAAAAGTGCTTACTCTTCCTGCCTTGCTTTTCACATTGGAATGAGCTCAAAATAATTTTCAGGCAACAGCTGTTAATAATTACACAGAGCATATTTTACAGCTGCCCAGCCAGAACATTTTTTGTGTGTTTGAATTGATAATTTGTTGGTTGACAACTTCTTTCCCTGATTCACCCAGTTCTAATTGTTCTGCCTTTGAATGCATTTATTTCTCCGGTCATACCACACCTGCCCCACTCTCAAATCACATGTCCCTTTCTTGTTAGCTAAAGGCTCCACTAAGTCCAATTCAGACTCTGATCTTTGGTCTCTCAGCTACTAACTAGCCTTACGTCATCTGTCTAGCTTTAGCACATCAATTTGGAATCTAGAACTTACAGAATAGTCCATAAAACAGTCTGCTATCCACATCCAGATTCTCTAGAATTCTTTCAGAATAAATTGTCTGGATAGATGTCATTGAAAATATTCAACTTGTTTCTGTAGAGGTCTGCTCTATTGGAAAAAATAAAAAATGTACACAGAGCTCTGTGTGTTTGGGGGTTATGTTAAACATGTCCGTATAGACTAACTCATTTGAACTTCATTAGAATTCAGAGATGTATTATTTTCAGGTTTACAGATGTAGAAAATACTTTGCTCAAATCACAGAATGAGTGGATGCAGAACAGGGTTGGGGGGGCTACCATAGTGTCTATCAAAATGCGTGCTTCTGTGGGCTGGAGAGATAGTTACGAGCACTGGCTGCTCTTCTAGAAGACCCAGGTTCAGTTCTCAGTACCCACATGGTGGCTAACAACCTTCTATAACTCCAGTTCTAGGGGATCCAATACCCTCTTCTGGCCTCTGTGGGTTTGCACGCATGTGATTCACTGATAGACATGCAGACAAAACAGTCATAAAAATACATTAAAAATGAATAAGAAAATGTAATTCATTCTTCCTATACTATGTACCCAAACTGTGAGCTCACAGTGATCTGTACCAGGAGGGGAGATACTGAAGATGTCACTGCCTCCTATATTCCCTCCTTGCTCCTGTTTCGATTCTCAATCTTCGGTTTTTGGCACACTATCTAAAAATGGCATATGCACTAACACTTTGAAACTGAACAACTTGTCTTCTACCTGCTTTTTCACAGTTTTGATTGCTTCCACCTTTTCATTAACCCATAGAAGAAAGGAATATTCGACTGCAAAACAGTTTCAGAAGACAGAACTTAAAACTACTGTAGGCTGTGCTGTTTCTTCAAGGCATGGACGACTTGACAGGTTACCAGTCTCCTTCGGACTTGGTTTCTTTAGATGCAGAATGAGTAGATTGGGGCCACTGCCTAAGGCTGCTTCCTCACATGATCACTCTTTATAAGAATTTTGTTTATTTTAATTTTATGTTTATGAGTGTTGCGCCTGCATGTATGTAAGTGTACCACATGCATGCCTGATACCCACAGATGTCAGAGGAGGGCTTTGGATCACCTGGAACTGGAGTTAAGGACTGGTGCTAGCCACCATATGGGTGCTGGGAACACAACCTAGGTTCTCTGTAAAAGCAGCCAACATACTTTCCCTCTGAGCCGTCTCTTCATCCCCTTGCCTGATAGTAATTTTTAACCCTAATTGAGAGTTAATGGAAATTTCCCATTTTTGATATAAATATTAGATTTTAATTTAAGGAAACTGAAACTGAAAAATCTCTATGAGGAAACTGAGCCTCACCAAGTTTAAGTAACTTGACCTAAACCACAAAGTCAACAGGTAGTTGATGTTAGATTTGAAGCCAGTTACTAGAATTATAACATTAAATCCTCCTAATCCAACATCTAAACTGTCCCTGAATTTGGTCTACCTCCCTAGACTTAACTCTCTTACTTCATCTGCGTGTGCTAGTAACTCATGTGTTTGTTGATTCTCTGAGCAAATTTTGACCTGAGTATACACAAGATTTTAATTATGTTTCTGGGCCTCTTTGGTGTGACCTTTACTCTCTCTCATCAGCAGGATATTTCCTATTGGTTCCAGTAAAACTTGGCTTATGTGTCTTTTCTTCTAGAAAGTTCTTCTAAATCACTAGTTGTGGTAAATGCCCTTTCCTTTGCTCCCTTAGAACATGTGTACTTTTATCTCAGAATTGGCCATATTCTCTTGTTTACTCCCTGTAAACTTTTCCACGGTTTACTCCATGTATATCAGTGACTTGGAGGTTACATTCTTCAGCAGAGACTTTCCTTCTGAACTCCAAAATCTCACAAGCTTTTTAAATTCACCTCTTAGATGCCTTTCAATGTACCTCAATTTAATTTAATTTAGTTTTAATGTGTGCTCATGCAGAAGTCAGAGGACAACTCTCCTAATACTATGTGGGTTCAAGGGATCCAACTCAGGGTATAAGTCTTGGCATCAGGGGCGGTTATCCACTAAGACATTTTACTGGCCTCCCATCCACCTCATTTTTAATGGTAGACTCTGAACTCATTTTCTTATCTGTCAAATACACTTCTTATTTGGTATTCTCAGTCTTCCCAATTGCCGTCACAAAATTGCTGTTACCTTTTTATTGGCCACCTGTCAGTGTTACGCTGTAGGTGAGTCTTGCATCTGTTAGCCTCTCTCTACGGTCACAGCTGCTCTTCTGGCTCACCTGCCAGTTTCTCATCTGTACTGCAGCAGCAGCAGCAGCCCCACTGGACTCTGTGCCCTGCCTCCTCTTGTTTTGCTCATCTCTTCAGTCTTGTCACATGTAGACCACTGTTCTTTTAAAAATGAAACTTGCACCAAATTATCCCTGGTTGGAATTTGAAAATGTTTCCCATTTCTCTTAGGCTGAGAGGGAAAATCCCAATCATAGCTTACAAGACACTGCCTGATCTGTCTCTACTTTTCCTCTTTTTAGTACTGAATACCATTGTAGGTCTGTCTATGTGTTCCTTTCCTTTGTTTTTCAAACTGTCTTCCTCCCCAGAATGGAAATTCCTTTAGTTCATCGTGAAAGTCTCTCCTCTTGATTATCACTTCATTCTCAGGAGCTTGATACAACACCTTGTAAGCAAAGGATGATCAATAAACATTTGAATAAATGAATGACTCAATGGAATCTTAAAGATAAGTCCTTTTTCAGGGCCCCCACTCTGGGAAATTCTCCCAGTTCAAACATTTAAAGTAATTCTTATTTTGAGGAGTTAAATCTGGCCACATCATATCTCAAATTATTTTTCTTTCTACTATTCATTTATTGGTAGATAAAATCCAAGGATACATCAGGCACAGGCATAACAAATAAGAGAACAAGAAGATACAGTGGGGGAAAAGGAGACACAGGATATAGTAGACTGTTTTCATCCTTTGGAATAAATATTTATTTGAGTACCAGTGTGCTGGGGTATTTCTCAAGATCTGAGAGGTCGCTGCCGTGGCCACTGCTATGAAGAAGGGGCTACCCCGCCTCCTCTGTTACTTTTCATCATGTTTGGGCCTTTTCTTTCTGTCTCTGTTTTGGTATTCATGTCTCTGCTAAACATGAGTCTACTTCTGTTGTGACATACTCTAAGGAACTAATCCAAGAAGAAGATTATCATGTTGGTTATTGTCTTCAGCCAAGATATCTTGGCTGTCTCTACAGACCTTTTGGTGTGCTGCAAACTCTGCTTTAATATAGTAAGGAATCTGACCTGTATTTTTGTAAGAGCAATTGTTTCCTTGTGTTAAAGGCAATGGAGACCTATAAAACTCAGCTAAAGAATGGAGTTAGAAAACAGCCAACCTCAGTAGTGGACAGACTACATTCCACATGGTTCGTTTAGTTAACAGCTTTCTCTGTTAGGTAAAATGCTAAGCATGAGCTTGCAGAAATATTTCATATCATTGTGACTCAGCATTTTTCAGAGGAAAAGTATACTCTGCAGTATTGAAAGTAAGCGACCGGCTGGTGATAATGGATACAGGAAAATCAAGACATGTTTTAATAAAAAGTATCTGTAAAGAATATTGAACTGTCAGGAATTCACAGGTCTTGATTGTTATGTATATGCTATTGTTTTTGTAATCCCTAGCATATAAGTAATCAAATCAATATTGGAGAAGTAGTAAATGACATAGAAAAATATCTAGGTTTATGTAGTTGCTCAAATTTTCATTTATTGTAGTTACTAAATATGTTTTGCTTAGGAATTTATTACCAAATAGGAGGAAATGTGTAACTTTAGCCTGTGTTAGTATTTTATTGTACCAATAGCAATGAGTGAGCAGAATTTGACTCTCTTGGGCTTCCAGAAACCTTGTGGTTTTCATTAGTTGAACAAAATACGTAGTATTTAAAAGTACTCCAAATTCCGTGACTGAAATTAGGCAAAGTTCAAGACACTACTTATTTTACTCTTGGCTGACTCTGTGTTTCTATTCAACCACAATACTGATCTTGCACAAGAATTCACATATAATGCTTCTTTATTAAAGTCCTTAAATGATTTTAACTGTTAGAAGTTTTTCCTTCCTGAGAGAAAAATTAAAAAGCTAACGTATTACAGAATATTTTAAACATTTCCCCAGAATCATCATTTAAATTTGATCTAGAAAAAATAACTAAACTATTCAGTGACTAAGATAGCCTACTTAGTTACATTTCACAGATTTTCTAGACATATATTCTAGATTTCTATAAGCTTCTAAGTATGACAGTTATTTTGACACTAAACTTGCATTTATCAAAATCTTTATAAAATAAAAAAATTCCCCTTTCCTCTACCAGTGGGTACTATTGTGTGGACACAATAGTATCTTCATGCTGGACTCTAAAATCAGACCCAAGTAGTATTTCTGATATGGGTTCTGTGATGTGAGCATGTGTGCAAATAACTCACAGCCTCAAACTGTGAGGACGAGACCTAAGAAAAACCACAAAATATCCCTTGTTCCACCTGGACTACTACAGGTCCCAGGCTCTGTGGACAAAAGAGACAGGCCCAGGCATGTTAGGCAAGCCTGGAAACAATAGGACCTAATAAGGTATAAAGAAAATCCTGCAATGTACTTAGGTAATGGCCAGCACATTCCTCTGCCCTAAAGGTGACTCTCACCAATGAGAGACCCCCAACCCATTTCTGGTGTTCATAACCAATCAATTTTAAGACAGGTTTGGCACGCACATGGGCTTTTGTGACCAACCTGGGGGAGCACGACAAATCCCCCTCCTCCCTTTGTCTAAAACCTATAAGAAGCCCCTCCTACCTCTCCTCCTGGCCACTCACAGTCCGCCCACTGCGTTGGTGCGTTGGGTTGTGGACCGAGCTCGAGCTTGTAATAAAGACCCTTTGTGCTTGCATCGGATTTGACTTCCCTGGTGGTCTTTTGAGAGGATTCTATAACCTAGGCACAGCAAAACCACCCTTTCTACACAGGACAGTCTGAGTTTAGAATTCCAGGTATCCCAGACCACACTGTGTGGAAGGAAAAACTAATACTCCTCTTTTTTTTCTTTTTTATGTTTTCCGGCATCTTTTCAACAGCTCCACATCAGGGGGAAGCAGTGAACGCTGTCAAGGCTCAGTTGCCACAAATCTGCACCCCACTTTTTTTCTGGGGTGTGTATGCCAAAGCAACTCAGGATAAAAAAACATTTTCAGTATTTGTTTTATTTTTCTTTTGGTTGAAGACACGGTAATATAGAAGAGAGAAACCACTAAATGAGACCGTAAGAGCTGGACAGGCTGAGTGTGCTAAAGGCAGCAGGAGAGGTCTAGGGAAGAGCGGAGAGGGAAAGGAAAGGAAGAACAGAAGGTGACTGACGTGACAGGGCCAAATGTGGGGATATTAGAGAGGGGACAAATGTTCCTCCACAGGGCAAAGGTTAGAGTTCCAACACAGAAGCTGAGTTCTTCAGCCTCCCTGCAGTTGAGGAAAAGGAGGAGGCAGGGATAGGCAAAGAAGGTTTGCAGAACGAGCTGTCACGATAAAGAAAAGATGAATGTTTGATGTGGCAGATATACTGACTTCATCATTACACAATGTATTTTCCACATATCACATTGCATTCTATAAATATGTATAATTATTATAAAATGTGTTTAAAAAGCTTTTCTGAATGCTCTGCCTTCCTGAGAAGGATGTTGTCCCTGAAGAGGTGGTCATCAGAAATGAGCAGAACGACAAGTAGGAATGGCCAGACCTGAAAAGCTGAGTGCTGATGGAGGAGGTAAAATTCAAAGAGAAGGGATATTAATGGCTTTGCAGTGTGGTTAGAAGGACACTATGATCTACAAATAAGGGCCCAAAGTAGAGTGGATCTGTGCTCCATTGTAAAGAAAAAGCACAAAATTACCAATATATAACATACGAAAGTAAATATTTAGAATAGAAAAAATAACAAATCTCAATAATTTACTTTTGACAAAACACATAAATGTAGGATCCCTTTAATGGGGCTCCTTTCATGAATTTGGAAAGAATCCTTAAAGAAAGGAGGTGAATACCTAACGTTTCATTAGTGTCATGATAAGTCTGCCTGCAGTCTTAATGATGTACATACCACTAGAGCAAAGGTCTTGCCAGCTTTCACTTTAGAGAGCTTCTCTCAGAAGCATTTGTGAAAGAAGGGAATGATTGTCTTTGCAGAGCTGGTCCCCAAATTTCAGATGTACTCAGAACACCCTTGTGGTTTCTAAATACAAGATGACTAGTAATATACATATGAAAATGCTTTAAAAGCTTGTACAGTTTTCCCCAGATATATTACAAAAAAACCATTTTATCTCAATCTATGTTCAAATTTAAGTGTCCAATGGACCTGTTTATTTTTACCTTATATAATCTTCTTAGGGTTTTGTTTTATAATTACTATGAAATATTACTTTTTATTTTATCTAGAGCCATCCTTTGGGCTTCATATTTCATATTTGAGACAATATAATTATAATCACCATTTTAATTTAAATATTGTATTTATTAATTTTTATTTTATGTGTATGAGTGTATTGCCTGCATGAATATCAGCGCACCCATGTTGTGCAATGCCCACAGAGGTCAGAAGAGGGTGTCGGATCCCCTGGAATTGGAGTTATGGATGGTTACTAGCCACCATATGGGTGCTGGGAATGGAAGCCAGGTCCTCTGCAAGAGCAGTCAATGCTCTAAACCGCTGAGCCATCTCTCCAGTCCCTGTAATCACCAATTCAAAGTGACTAGAGCATAGCTCATCTTACATGGAAGAAAGCAAACAGTTTTATAAATCATTTGATATGTGTTGTGTGTGTATTCCAATTCTCTTGTTATACATGCCTAACAAGTGCTTACCTGGTGGGAATAATAGCATTTTTTTCAGTCTCATATCTCTTTTAGGTTTCTTTTAATAGTACTTGGGTGGAATTAGAAAACTTTGATAAGAATGACCCAGAATACAGCAAAAAATTGAATAGTTGACATAGGCATGCAAAGGGTTAGGAGAAGGGATGAATGTGGCTGACAGAAAACGATAGAAAGGAATAAGACTACAATATTGACAAGGAGTGTTCGAAAGACCAAAAGGCCAGTAAAGCCACAGAACAGGGAGCACTGGTTAATGGACAAGATTAGAGGATATGGTCCTAAAACAAAGCAGGAAGTTGGCACAAGGTTGATCTAGTAGAGGTGGAACTGTACCTTGAAATAAGGTCCAAGGATTTTTCATTTGATGAGTGGCCTTTGTGAGCTGAGTATGTCAGGTGATCAACTAGCTAGAAGTAGGGAGATTGACTTAGAAGGTGGGTCTGGGCCTAACTGCTCCTCACAGTCACCTGGAGAGTGTTAACACATTACAGCCTAGGTCCCACAGGCCAGTTAAACCAGACTCTGTAGGTGGGCTGAGGTGTTTGTTGGTAAATTTGAAAACTCACCCAGGTGATTCTTCTATGCAGACAAACTTGAGAACTATGGGTCAGAGCAGTTTGTTAGCAACCAGAGAAGCTACTGTAATCTTGCTGTCTTACCCCATACCTCACTGGGTTTCTTTTTCTGGAAATCAGAACATTTGAGGGAAAGATTTAAGTGAAAACAGTTTTGAAAAACTGTGCAGCCAAGCTAAGGAACTACCAGACCAGGGGACCGTTTCCTGTGCTCTACTTTGCCTTGTTCATTAAGGGAAATTATGCTCTGATAGGCCTTGTGTCTTAAAATCATACTTTACCTCCTGAAATTTAAGGCCCAGAAGGGAATCCAGATGAACACAATTAGAATAACAGAATCTTGAAAACCATAGGAGTCCTTAGAAAGGTAAACTAGCCCTTCTTTCATATAGAAGATGCTTAGAAAGGATAATTGGCTTGCTCCCCATCACTCCTGAAGTTAGGAACAATCCTCTGACAAATCGTTTGCATTTTTTTCCTACTCTACAATGCTGGCTCTTAGTTATAAAATGGAAAACATTGGAAGAGACATAATCTAACTTATAAGTTCCCCCCAAATTTGGATTTGGTCAGTGTGAACTTGTCCATCGTCCTCTAGAATACGAGTAAAAGAGACCCTCAAAGCATAGAAAAGTTTAACTGAAAGCAAATAAATTGAACTATGAAAAAAACCCCTAACACTGAAAATGGCATTTCAGTTAGGAGCTATGAGAATTCTTCAACCAAAAAAGAGGCAGCTCTTTGTTTAAGAGGGGTAGAGTTTGCGGGGGTGGGGGGGCAGTCTTTTGGTTTGGGAAAATATGTGTGTTTTCTAAGATCATAAGCTAAACTTTAAAAGGGCATTTTATATTCAGTACTCTAACCATGTGGCTCTCATGTGGTTTTGATTCCCTGACTTGGTTAGTTTTAATACCTGAACTAACCCAGCATAGAAGAATTCAAAACAAAATCAGTTCCCTTTGTTGGACAAAATTAACTATATGTATTAACTATATGTGATTAATTCTGTTTGTTATAACACTTCCTTGTGTTTTCTTGACTTTAATTTCAGTATACAATAATAAAAAAAAATGTAGTGAGCACAAAGCCAGCCGACTCTGGGTGATACCTTTTTGGAGACAGGTTGCTAACTGCTAACTTCAGTGTTCTCGTTCCAGCTGTTTCCAGCTGTTTCGAGGTCCTGTCTTTCCAGGAGCCTGTGACTATGGTGAACATATGCTGATGAAGCCTAAAAGTAACTGGAAGAAAGAAAAGTAAGTAAATGAGATCTTAGAACTGGGATTCTGAAAAGTCTCCATTGGCTGAAACGAGGGGCCAAATTCTAAGCACATGTAATTCAACAGGAGAACATAGAGCTCTATGTGGCTAGACATACTATCTAAGTTCAGAGAGGCAAAACACTTGTCTCCCAGCATTTAAAGGGCCATAATTGGAAGAGTTTCTGCATCCAAGTTCCGTAGGTCATTCACAGGCTTTCGGGCGGGCGTCTGCAATTTCCTGAATTGTTTACCAAAACGTCTGTGCTAGTCTACATTTTTTTCTGGAGAGGCACTCCATCATTTTTATTGAATGCTCAGAATAAGAAAAACCAGACAATATTTAAAAGTTACAACTAAGGAAAATAAAAGGAAATCACAGTTTGTTTTAATCTCCATGTGAGGAAGAAATTTGTCATATTTAAAGCTGTCTGAAGATAAAATGAGCTACCATGAGAGGTTTCAAATTTCCAGACCATCTGTCCAGAGTATCATAGAAGGAATTCAAGTAACCCATACGTGACTGAAATGTATTTTTAAATTTCTATAAAAACTGACTGCATACATGAGAGAATACATGAACAATGTGAATGCTGGTGGGGTTAGGGGAGTTTCACAGCAATGAAGCCTTGAATCCAGAAGCCATAATAATGGCAGGAATCGTGGGTAGCAGGGAGGCCCTTCTCTGGGTGAGCAGTGGTTACAGATTGTTTGCCCAATGGAGGACATCCTAGTAGTCTTGTTCTGGCTCTGAGCCTAGAAGAGTACTTACTCTACAAGTACGTTTTTTATGGCATCAATAGTACAGAACTGTTAACACAGGGAAGTTGGTAGAGGAAAATAAGTAAGTTTCTAGTGGTTAAGACACTAGTCTTAACTGGAATGGATTTCAATGGACCAGGTCTTTGTGGTGCCACACCTTGGTAAGCCCAGCACTTACAAGGCTATTTGAAGCCAATAAGAATTACATACAGAGACCCCATCTTTTAAAAAAATCTCTAAAGGAAAAAGAAAAGATTATGAGTTGAACTACTAGACTGAATTTCACTCCTGTCTCCTTATTCACCAGTCATGTATGACCTTGAAGCAATTAAACAGTCATTCTCTACTCCATGTCCTGATATGTTAAATGAGGATGGCAGTAGTACCTCCAGTGCCAGTAAAGGAAAGTCTAACAAACACAAGAAATCTGTGGGTGGGTCTCCATCTCCAGCAGGACTGTTGTGCTCCAGCCCTTCCAGAGAATGGAGGATGATCGAACAGGTCCTCAGGTGGCCCGGGTGCGGCGGGAGGGATTCTGCTTCAGTGGGCAGTTCATTTATTGAAACCAAGGCAGGGGTTTATATAGCGAGGCCTTTCTGGCTGTTACAGAAGGCAGGAAAATTAAAGGTGGGGTCTTTAGGTAAAGGTGGCAAGGTTGTAGGGCTGATGTGGAAATTAAGAACGAGGAAGTGAAACCCCAAAACTGGTTCTGGTCTGGGGTGATCTTTGTCGGGGGGAAAGATGAAGAAACTGCTGAGGCCTGCAGTGGCTTCCTGGGACCTAGGTTATCGCTTCAGGCAGAGTAAGCCAGACTCCTACCATCCCTTCAGGGTATCTGGGGTTACCTGGCTTGCTCAATACCTTTTGCAATAGACCCAGACCCCACAGAAATCAAAATCATCTTTTCTGTTGAATTTTTGTGATTTTCATGCGATGTAGTTTGATGGTATTTAGATCCCCTCCCCTAGCCTCACCTCCCCACGATGCCCCCTACCCAATTTAATGTACTCTCATATATATGAGACACTGTAAATGGTGCCCAGTGTAGGAGAGCCTTGGCTTGTACCAGCTCAAGAATGACCTCTTGGCAAGCTTCTTATTAGGAAACTCAACCTATAAAATTCATACAAAGCTCACACATAATTAATACTAAAGTAGTGCAAAACACATGGGAATTTTCCCTTGGTGATAGTGAGAAAACAGCACAGCGTGCCCAAAGCAATGGTGACTGGCCCAGTAACAGACCTCCTTTGATGAATGCAAAGACAGGGAGGGGCATGACAACCTGTTCTCAGTTTTTTGGAAAATAGATGTCTTATAGGTCTTCCCTCAGCATCCTGGGAGCAGACTTACCCAACTTGAAGCCTGTGCATCAACAAAGAAGTCTGTTAACACTTAGTGAGCCAAGAGTCAGGAGCCTGTTTACTATTAGTGGGCCAAGGGTCTGTCTATCTTATTTATCTTTTCAAAGAACCAGCTCCTGGACTCATTGATTCTTTGTACTGTTTTCTTGTTTCTGTTTCATTAAATTCTGCTCTGATTTATGTTATTTCTTCTCATCTGCTAGGTTTGGGTTTGGTTTGTTCTTGCCTTTCCAGATTGTTGAATTGTACTGCTAAGTCATTTATATGTGTTCTTTCTAATTTTTTTAATGTAGGTACATTGAGCTATAAATTTCCCTCTTAGGACTGTTTGTAAAATGTCCCAGAGATTTTGTTGTGTTGTATTATCATCTTCATTTAGTTTCAGGAATACTTTTATTTCTTTCTTGATTTCCTCTTCGATCCATTCATCATTTAGGAATGTGTTTTTTAATATCTATGAGTTTGTTTAGTTACTAGAATTTGCTTTTCTGTTGATTTTAACCTTTATTGTGTTGTGGTCTGATAGAATGCATGGAATTATTTCAACTTTTTTTGTATTTTGTTTTGTGCCCCAGTATTATGTCAATTTTAGAGAAACCTCCTTGAGATACTGGTGTATTCTTTGGTGCTTGGGTGTAATATTCTGTAGATGTCTGTCAGGCCCATCTGATGTATAATATCATTTAATTCAGGTGCTTTTCTGTTTATTCTTTGTCCATTAGGACTATCTACTGGAGATTGTGGGGTACTGAAGTTATCTACTATTACTGAGTTGGGGGTTAATCTGTGTCTTAAAGTTCTGTTGTGTTCTTTTTATAAAATTGGGTGTACCAGAGTTTAGTTCATATATATTCATGGCTGTAATGTATTCTTGGTCAGTTGTTCCCTTGATCAGAATTATTTCTTCTTTATCTATTCTGATTAGTTCAAATTTGAAGTATATTTTTTCAGGGATTAGAATGACAACACTTGCTTGTTTCTCAGTGCCATTTGCTTAGAATATTTTTTTCCATCCTTTCACCCTAAGGTAGTAGCTATGCTTGAAGATGAGATGAGTTTCTTGCAAACAACAAAATGATGGATTTTCACGTTTTTAAATTTTATTTAATGTGTATGAGTGTATTATCTCCATGAATGTAAGTGCATCCATGTCTTGTGTGCAATATCTGAGGTCAGAAGAGAGTGTCAGGTTCCTTGGAACTGGAGTTGTGAATGATTGTTTTCTGTCATGTGAGTCCAAGGACTCAAACCAGGGTCCTCTGCAAGAGCAGCCAGCATTGCTTATGGCTGAGCCATCTCTACAGTCCCAGATTTGTTTCTTAATTCTTTCAGATAGTCTGTGTCTTTTGACTGGGAGTCGAGGACAGTGATATTTAAAGTTACCATGAAAAGATGTATATTGGTTATTGTCATTTTAATTTCTGTTATTGAAAGATGTGTATTGGTTACTCTCAATTTATGTTTGTGTTCTTTGCCCTATTTTGGGTTTCCATAATTATACCTTAATATGTTTTTCTGTCTTTATTCATTCTGCATATGATATATAGATTTAGTTTATGGTGTTCCACCTTTCCTGCATATTCCATTCCTGTATTTTTAATTTTTTTCATATTCGTTGCTTGAGCAGTTTAATTCTTCCAACTTTATCATTAAGTCTTGATATTTGTTTCTGTTTCAGTCATTCTGTTGGTGAGGCTGTTTCCTGTCATTTCAAATTTGTTTATTGAGTTTTTCAATTCCATCTTCATTTCACTCATCTGTATATTTGTATTTTCTTGATCTTCAGCTAGGGGTTTAATCTTATCCTCTGAGTTCTTTGAGTTGTTCATGTGTTCCTTAAATTCAACAAATTCTTTGATCATGTGTATGATTGTTCTTCTTAAAAATATATTGTTTTAATTTTATGTGTGTGAGTATATTGCCTTCATGTATGAAAGTGCACCTGTGTCATGCAATGCCACAATTGTCAGAAGAGGTCTTCTATTTCTTGTATTACTAGTATGAAACTCATGCCTGCCTTTGTTGAGTTGAAGTTTGATTCTGTTTATATTGTTGACATAGCTTGGTTGCTTTTTGATCCAGTATTAATAGTTGGCTGGTATGGGCTTCAGGCTCTCTCTTTTGAGTTTTCATTGGAGGAACTGAATGGATCCAGGCAAGCTAGTCAGGAGCTCTCTAGGAGGACAAAGGAGTCCCAGCTAGTCAGGTACTCTCTGGTCTCAGTGGGATAGGACCAGGTCCTAAGAGGAGCCTATGGGAACAGAATGGGTTGGTTCTTACTAGCAAGCCAAGAAGGTCTTTTAAAAACCATATTAAGAATATTAGAAGTGATCATTGGTATTTTTAGTTATCAGCTGAAGTTTCCATTAGAAAGTTCCAGTTATTTGCTATATGATATAGTGAAAATTCCTGTTCTAGTTTCATGCTTTCCACCTATAAAATGGTGAAGGGACTTATACTGAATGAAGATGATACCCCATTTAATGCTGTCAATAACAGCTAACAGTCAGAGTATCCTAAAAACTTACTTAGAAAGCTCAACAGTGATTTATAATTTCTTGTCACACTCATTCTTGGGCTGGGAGCAATGTTCTAGTGTAGGTTTGGAAATCATCAATGTAGCAACATTTACCTTTGTTATGCCACAGCCATGTTTTGAGTCTGTGATGTCTAGAACTCTCTCAGGTTTCTAATTCAGAGAGGTATTTTTTTGTCTATAGATTTCTAGAAGGTCCTGATTTGTTCTCTAGCTGGAGTGGGGATTCCCAGGCCAGAGGGGTGCTTAGCTTTCCTGCAGCCAGGGCCCGACATCTGCTCATGACTAACTCTCTCCAGGCTTGAGTGCTTTTGAACAGGGAATGCTCTGCTAATTGGCTAGGGAGGTTGGCCAAGCTTTATAGTCTATTTAAAGTTTTCTTTTTGTCTTAAAATTCAATGCATATGTATATTTCATATATAAGAATGCGTAAGCCTTTAATTACTAACTGATAAAAACCTCTTGAACAGTAATAGGTTTCTGCTTTTAAATTTAGCTTCAAATCCTAAATTAGTAGTATGTGCAAACACACATCAATACAGCTTGTTGGTTTGGACTCTAGTATTTTAGTTAGTCATAATTGGCTAGACTGATGTATATATTTGCTTGCTAAGTCATCTTCTTTATAACACATCTTAAGAGCATACCCAAACACTTAAAGGGCTTAAAAACCTGCTTTCAATCTCCTAGAAGTACTTTGTAAGCAACTACTGAAGTCCTAATTATGAATCCTCTTATCTGTTCATCACGTTCTCTTGAGAAGCATCAGAGACTTAAACTGGTAACACCAGGCTTCAACTCCAGGTTCTTGGCATTGTTAGGAAAGAAGCTTTTATCAGTTGCTTATCTTCTGGCCAACCTTCCGGGCCTTCATTTTTGTTTTCCTCACTTGCTATGTCTTGCTTGGCTGCTATTTTATTGTTCATGCACAGAATTTTAGAGCTAGTTCAGATGCATTTACAGATGTTAGATTTCCCTCCAGCAAAATAACTGCTGTGGTGCTTGGAAACTCTGCCTTTTCTTATGTTGGGTTAAAAGTAGAGTAACCAGGAAGGCTGTGGCTGGCCTTTCCTCACTGTCTTTCTTTTGTAGAGAACGCCTCTGGCTACCCCTCCTAAATCACTGCACCCTGGAGCGCTGGAAGAGGGAACTCAGAGCCCCCTCCTTCCTGCTCAGAACAGGTGCATATTGCCCCTCTGTTTTCTCTGCTGTATATTGCTTCCTATTCAGAAATCTCCTTATTGTCAAATGTGCTGTTTAAATATTTCCTTCCCCAAATGTAAAGAATAATATAGAGGCAGTTTCTCATCTTGAATTCAAAAACAGAACACTGACTTTAGTCAAATTCTTTTTTCTTTTTTTTTTTTTTTTTTTTTTTTTTTTTGAGACAGGGTCTCCCTGTAGCCACAGCTAGCCTGGAACTCACTAGGTAGATCAGGCTGGCTTGGATCTCACAGAGATCTACCTGCCTCTGCCTCTATTGGAATTAAAGGCATGAGCCTCTACGTCCAGCCAAATTCTTAAGTATAAACTTGCTGGGGATGCAATTTGAATTTAGGATCAAAATCCAGTTCTTCGAGCAATGATAAAGTTAGGGAGGATAAATCTCTCCCTGTTTCCTCTGCACCTAGAAATTCAGCTATACTGAGTCTCGGATGGGTCTCCAACTGCTGTCCATATGGATGCAAGATCCAATCATGGAACAGACCCAGAAGCAAGAAGAACTTTATAAAAGGAAGATAAGTTTACACTGGGGAGGGTTAACTTAACACGGCTTGGTGGGGGGTCCTGTGCAGGACTATGCTGTGAGGACGTTTCTGCTGAGACTACAGAAGACCTTGTCAGACCCTTCCACTGGGAGACAGGATGTGAGAGGCTCTCCCATGCAAAGGCAGAGTGCATTTCTAGACTCTTTCATCTAGCACTGTACCCTTGATGTAAGTGTAGCATAAATAACTTTGTGTCATGGCTTAGAGAATTCTAAGCATCAAGGCATTCTTAAAAACAGGTGTAGAATTAGTACCGATTTTGGAAACCGAGAATTTAGAGAAGTTGTTCATTGGTAGGCAAGCACACTGAAGTGAAAATAAGGAAAGTTTAGGGCATTTAAATTCTAATAAAATCCACTGCTATCAATAGATACTAATATTTAAAATATAGATAAAAGTAACTTAAGAGTTACCCAGTGAGGATTAATGCAAACTCTAAATAGTATGATTTTTATTTATTTTCATAACAATATCTTTTGGTTGCTGTTTTGTTTTGTTTGGGCCAGATGCATTTGGAAAAGATGCTGGGCTGAAGTTTTCTGACCCTTCTGGTCAGTGGCTTTCTGGTTTGGAATCTTTGAGCTGGAGCTTCCTTGCCAAGGGATACATAGCAAGACCCTGTCACAGACAAACGGTAAAAAAACCTGATTCTGCCTTCACCTCAAATCACACATCTTTCTTTTGACAGCAAAATTCATGTTATATTTGTTTCTCTTTTTTTAGACTTTGTGATCATTCTTCTAATTTGACTTTTATCTCCATATCTCCTTAGAGAATGCTCTCATGAGGGTCCAAGGTTGTAGCTCAATTGGAAGAGTGCTTGCCTAACACACAGTGTTAGTGTGTTCCCTAAGACCCTGTCTCCAAAAACAAAGAGGAAGATGCCCTCCAGAGACATGAGGACTACTAGGGACTTTGTAGCTGGCAGATCTGGTGCTTGCTTCTCAGTCCTCCCTTCCTTCACCTTTTTATAAAGCCAAAACTATTGAGTCTTTTTTCCTCCTTGATTCCTTTTATACCACTTCATCTTAATTCATATATTACTATTTTTACTGTTATTTTTCTGTTTCTTTCTATATTCTGACCTTTAAATGCTCTTTTTCCCTCCAGGATTTACTTAGCATCCTATGCTCTCATCCAGCACTTTCCCCTGAGGTCATTACTTTTTTATCATCCAGGAGTCAATAATTAAGGCTGGGTGCCATCAGCCACCAAAACCACATCTACTGCTCTGTCTTTTGAGTTCAGTTTATATAACAGTGACTGCAGCTCTGACATCCACATGACCATGTTAATTTGCATGCTTTCTAAACTTAAGGTTTTTCAAATTAACTGGCAAAATGTTACTGGATAATTATTCTACCATTTCTTGTCAAGTTCCAACTGTTATAAAGGCTAATTAATATTGGTTTTTATTTTGATAGATGTTTTTCCAAATAGTCAAGGTGAAAGATGGCTTTACTGAGTATGCTCAGAGTGGAAGAAAGGTCACTTTCTTGGTTGTAGAAAAAGCTGGACCAGAAAACTGACTAATGTGAAGAACCACCCTTTGCTTGAAGGTAAACTTCTAGTTGGAGAGTGAGTACAGAGCATGCCTGTGCCATGGAGAAGCATGAGGATTACTCAAGTTGAGAAAGAAGAACTAGTTCCACTCAGCAGTTTAAAATGCTGAATGTTGCCATTTAAATACCATTCTCCAGATAAGACACTGTCTTGCATTTTCTGTTAGTGGTTTGATGTTTTCCTTAAATTTGTGCATTTAGAAGCCTTAATCAAACAGAAAATTATATACTGCTCAGAATCTAAATAAAGTGGACTGAAGCATGTCTGAAGATTGATTGTTATACCAAACCTCGGGTACTATAACTGAAGTGCTTTAAAAATTCTTTTACTTTATTTATTTAGTTTATTTGTTTTTTTAGCTTTTCTGAGACAGGATTTCCCTGTATGTCTACCTGGCCTCACAGTAATCTGCCTGCCTCTGCCTGCTGAATTAAAGTGCTAGGATTAAAGGCATGCGTCACCATGCCCAGCTTACTTTGTCGTTTAACAAAATTCGTTTTTGTATCTTACCCTGTGCCAGGCACTAATGTGTGATGATATAGAATAGGTAATTATAAGACACGGATTCTTGTCTTAAGAAGCTTAAAAACACAGCTAAAGAACTAGGTAGTACCCGTGATAGACATGTGTAGCTGGTAAGAAAAGGGAGATCATTATGATCTAAGCAATACACAGAGCACCCCATGGTGCTGACCCTCCTCAGCAAAGGGCACTAACTACTGAGGAATGCTAACGAGGTACCTGTCCCAGAGGTTTCCTTGGGTCTGCATCCCAAGATAGTAGGGAGTGGGTGGGGGTGAGCTTAAAAGTCTGCCCTATTTTCTTTCCCTTCACCAGAACTTTATAAATCTCATCCCTGGGGTCTGACATTAGCACTTCACCAAGCGGCTCATCTCACTGTACTGGCTTTCAGCGTAGGCAAGTTCCAGATCCTAGTATTAAGCTGGGATTTTGGTGCTGTGATTTCAAGGTTCTGATCTTACATCTCAGGCCAATCATTGAAGATTTGAAGATGTTTAATAAGATTAATGTATTCCCTTAGTCACTTTCCTGCATTGAGAGTAAAAGTATTCAAAAACTTATCTAGATTTAAACATTTTTTTTAGACAGGATCTCTCTGTTGTTTCAGTTGTCCTGGAACTCTCTATGTAGACCAGGCTAGCCTCAGTCTCACAGAGATCTGTCTATCGCTGCATCCAGAGTATTGGGATCAAAGGTATGTGCCATCATGCCTGGCTAAGCTATTGAATTAATAGAATAATTGTTTCCTTATTTCAAAGTTCAAGTATGAAATAGTATGTCCTCAAAACTTGATTCACTAAATTTATTGATTAAATGTAATGAAGTCAAGATAAGACTTGTAGAAAAAAGAATCACTGGCTTGTCTTTTAATGATTATTTAATCTTTTGTAGGAGACAAAAGTCTAATAGAAAGAATTAGTGCTTGTTGGTATTTGTTCCCATGAATCAACATCCTCTTGTCTTTGAAGGAAGAGCCAACATTTCCTTCCTTTCTGAGAGAACTGATTACAGTGACTGTTTCTATTTTTGTTATATGTATATAAACACATTTCATTTGGGCAAAAAAGCATAGCATGTTTGGTGATTCAGCAAAATCAGGAATGACTTTGTTCATAGAAAACAACTCAAATCCTCACATTAGCACCATTTCTGTAAAGTGTTTTGCTTTAAAGTTGCCTTAAGAAGAAAAGTCAGGCTGTTTGTGAAAAAGCCTTTTAGCTTCAAGCTTAAGGGGAGAATCATAACAAAAGAAATGACATTTCCTGGGAATGAGATAATTCTCTATTTGGTCAGACATTGCTTTACAGATAACATTCGCTGCCAAATTTGAGCTCTCTCTGTTTTGGACTATAGCTGTCATAATCAGTACTTTCATACATGACAATGAGACAGTGGAATACCTTTTCAAGAACCTCTCAGTGATAGCCTACAGGCCAACTTGTGAACAAAGCGGAATATTTACTGCCTCATCTTTTCTTATTTGAAGACAATATTTTTCTTTAAATCAAAGCCACCCCATTTCACTGTAGGAATAGGCATAGCCCAGATAGAAGACTAATATGGGAACACAGTCAGGCAAATTCCACCAAGGTGCATTTTCCATGCTTACAAAAGTGTGTAAGTATATCTAGTGCATTCCATCTAAGTAGATGACGTTTCATTGAAGAGATTTATTAAAAAGGTATAGTTTGATTAACCATCCATTTAACAAATTTGTATTAGCCATTCACAGTATTGACACAGCTCTGATTTCACAAAACCTTTCATCTAGTGGTAGAGACCATCAAGGAAAGAGGTAAGACTGAAATAGCATTTTGAAAACGTGAAACGGATGTTATTTTAATTGTCTTTAGATCCTAATACCCACCACATATACACACAGATGGATCACACAGCCCAAAACTAGGCAAAGGAAGTGTTTTAAGGCATCTAAGATCTACAGATAAATAAGAACTGGGGCTAAATAATGTCAGGCAAAGAACAAAATACACAAAGTCCTAGATGAGCATTTGCGGAACAGAAAGCTTAGTATAGCTACACTGAGAAGGAAAGTGACAAAAATGAGATGGAGAAGTGGCAAGAGCCGGATCATGTAATGCCTGGTGAGCCCTGTCTCCCTGTATTTGGAGTATTTGAGGAATTGAAAGGAGCTATTGTGATGGGAACCATTTCAACAAGATGTTTTTTAATTAATAAATATTTTTGTGGCCATGAATTTTGTTTCCATTAAAGTAGAAAATATACTTATATAGGAGTCATTTCTTTTATGTAGGGCCAGAAACTATTTGGAGTATCGCTGTCAGAGTATTTTGTTTTTTTAGGTCTACTACATAAGTTATGCTTGGTGATTCAAATTCAAATCTAAGTAAACAATTTATTTTAAATTGCAAGAGTATATGAAAACAATTGTAAATTTTATTTATTCTTATTTTGTATAGATAAGTATTTTACCTGTATATATGTAAGTGGACTCGTGTTGTGGAAGGCCTGTAGAGGTCAGAAGAGGGCATTGGATCCCCTGGAACTGGAGTTATGGACTGTTGTTAGCCACCATGTGAGTGCTGGGAACCAAATCTGGGTCTTCTGGAAGAGCAACCATGATTTCATTATTTAATTATTAGACTTAAATTATGTTAAATAGACCAAAAGCTTGATAAAAATTTTTCCTTTGACACAAATTATAATGATGTGAAACAGCTCGGGGAGGGGAAGAAGAGGGTGGTGTATTCGAGAGATGAGTAGTGAAAGACAATAAGGCATGGAACCTACTTAGAACAAAAAGAAATCAAGCTGGAGAATATTGTTTCTCCTAAATTAACCTAAAGAAATCTACTTTCATATCTACAGGAGGCTTCCATGGATGGAGGGCAGAGTCTTTCTATAGCCTCACCTGGCCTGGAACTTGTGATTGATCCTCCTGCTTCAGTCTCTTACATGTTGGGATTATAGTCATGTGCCACCACCCACAGCCAAAATGACATTGCATTTCCCCAGATTCACCAAGAAAAAAGAGAAATTTCTCACAATGATCATCATATACATGGCATTTAATAATATGCCTGGCAAGGTTTGTTCATACTTTAAGAAAATGAAAAAATAAGATTTCCTTTTTAAAAACTCCATAATATAGAAAAAAAATGTTAAATTTGTGGAAGTGTGCCTGCATTAAAGTAAATTAGTAATGAGACAGTGCAATATGCTTGCTACAGTAGTAAATTGTTGGAGAGCTGAGGGAAGGGGGAACCCCTCTCATGAGTCAGTGTCCCAGATGAGCAAAGCAGAAAACAACCAACCCAGCTCCTGAAGTCACAGGACTTGGACTAGATTCACAAAGCTCCTCACATGACTGCTATTTGTGTAGCAAAGTCAGAGCTCTGCTGGACATCTTAAAGAGCCTTTTTTCAGGTCAAAACCCTGTCCAGATGGAAGTTCCTACTTCATCTTTATAGAAGTGTGTTGCCAAAACCAGTCAGGTTCTGGGGAAAATTAATGATTGTGGTTTTCATATGGTAACTTGGCTACAGGCATATTATTTGAAAAGAATATAAAGTATTCATTGACTATCTGGATCAAAACTGCTTAAACTGCCATTTTTCCAGACCACGTGCAGGGCCTGTTGACACAGCTGTCTTGACCTATGTGTAGCAAAATACCTGCTTTTCAGTGAGCATTACTCATCTCCATTTTGCTTAGAAGAAGAATGCCTAAGCAGAAAATGGCAAAGATTGTGCTAAGAAAATTTGCTTTGTGTTCATTTTTATTTAAAATTTCTTGTTGCGATAACAATTCTCATGCAGTTAAAGGGATAATAAGGAATGATTCCATTTTATTGATTAATTAGTTTTGACAGTTTCATAATGGATATAATGCATGCTGATTATTCTCACCCAGCCCGCTTTTATCTCCCTCACATCCGTCTTCAATGTACACATTTTCCAGTTTCCATTAATGGTAGAATCTTGAAGAACTGTAATCTAATATACCATAACATTCTTATTTTCCTACTCCTTTTCAGACTTGTCTTCCTCTACTAAGACCTTACAAGATGGAGCCCATCAAATAATGCCCCCCCCCTTCATATTGGGCATTCACACAGGAGATATCACCCATTCCTCTTGAAGTTATAAAAAATTCTCTATGGAACAAAACTTACCACACCGATCAAACCTACTGTTACTCATAATGGCCCTCCACTCCTGTGTTCATTCTCCACAGTGTTAGTTCATTGTTGAGGTTTTATTTATTTATTTATTTTCTTCTTATGTATATGAATGTATTTATTGCCTGCATGTGTGTAAGTGCACCTGTGTTGTGCAGTGCCCATGAAGGTCAGAAGAGGGCATCAGATTTCCCCTGGAACTGGAATTATGGACAGTTGTTAGACACCATGTGGGTTCTGGAAATTGAATCTAGGTCCTCCGCAAGAGCAGTCAGTGCTCTCAACTGCTGAGCCTTCTTTCCAGCCCCAATGTTATTTAATTTTTAAAAAGGTTTTGTTTTTAATTGTGTGGATAATTATATGTGTGGTAGTTATATGCACATGAGTGCAGTGCCTGTGGATGCCAGGAGACAACCTTGGATCCCCTAGAGCTGGAGTTACAGGTAGTTGTGAGCCACCAGACCTGGGTTCTGGGAATTAAACTAGGGTCCTCTGTAAGAGCAATGTGTAAGTGCTGAGTCAGCTCTTAAACCCCCAACATTGTTATTTAAATCAAGCTATCTTGTCACCCCTCTCTGCTTAAATCCTGTAAGGAGGACTCACACTCTCAGATAATAACTGGCCCCACTTGCTTCTCCCCCTACTCCAGGCTAGCACCCCTCCCTGCCTTTGGGTCCTTTTGTCTGAGCTTTGCCTCTGCTTGTCATACTCTCCTGCAGCCCTTCTCCCAATCTAGTTGTTGCCTTGTCATCCTACATGTTAACCCAATGTTGCTTTTCTAGCACAGCTTCCTAATAACACCAAAACAGACTGAGTTCAGCCCTCACATGCTCCAGGGCCCTGAACTCTGCTTTTCACTCTTTGTATGAACCTGAGTGATTAATGTGTGTCTCTTGTAATTGACTCTAGGCTGCAGATGGGAAATGCCTCAACTGTTTGTCCTTTCTGTCTCTAGGACTTGTTCAGAGAATAAAGGAACCAACTAGTCATAGCAGTTCAAGAGTCTGAGCATTTTCTCCAAGGCTCCGTATCTCCATGAGTAAGTTTTTCACAGCCAGAAGGCATCCTGGAATAGGTACACCAGTATGAGCCTAGACTGTCAGGGTCTGATACTTCCCTATGCCAAGTTCAGTGTCAAGTGTTCTTCTTTCCTAGTTATTTACTAATTCCTGAAAGCTCTGCCCAGCCATGAAGGTCTCAGGGTTTACGATTTGAATATTTTAAGTAACATTATCAGGGTATTTTATAATTATAGCATGTATACATTTCCATTATGACATTTGTATTTCCAAGTGAATTCTGACTCTCTGAAGTAATCTATTTTCTTAACTGACAGATGTGGTTAATAAGGCTCAGAGGGATAAAGTGACAAGCACTCCTCATGTCACTAAGAGACCAAAGTAGGGACTTCATCCCAGGGTTTTACAATATCAAGCTCTTCTTCCCATAGGCAGAGTTGACATAAGCTTCTCTTTATAGGTATGAATTGAAGTCTAAATTTTAACTTATATAGCTTTTATGAAAGTGGTCATATACCACTATACCTCACATTTTTATAGTACATACACACACACACACACACACATATATGTATATGTATTGCTGGAAATCGAGTCCTTACATTGATTGTAAGATTCAAATACTAAGAAAACTTCTTACCACTGAGTCATGTCACTGAATCTGTCTTCATTATTAAAAAAAAAAGATTAAAAAAAACAGGAAGAAAGAAGACTTTGTTTTACATAGTTTTCATTTTTCAATGTTTCTTTTTAAACATTTATCATATTCAAGGAAATTGTAGACCAGATTTTTTTAAATAGGGAAAAACCTCAAATCAATGAAAAAGATAGTTAATATCGATTATTTCGATACCTACTTTTTATTGTTTCAAATCATATTTTTATCATTTCAGGTAACTGGCCAAAATTTAGATCTATTATTTGATTAAAAATCATTAATAATAACTCATCAGGCATCCGAAAGTGCATAAAATATTTGCTGTTCCATGTGAAGAACAAGCTATATTGAACCTGGAGAGATGACTCAGCAGTTAAGAGCACTTGCTGCTCTTGCTGAGTTCAGTTCCCCGTACCCACATGACAGTTCAAACTGTAACTCCTTTTACGAGAGAGATCTGATGTCCTCTTCTGGCCTCTGTGGGTACTGTATGCACATAGTACATTTATATACATGCAGGCAAAACACTCAAACTCCTAAAAAAAAAAGCTATATTAATAGTTCAGTTTGATGGGTTTTATTTGTTTTTAACAACTTGTTCCTTCCTCGGTGGTCAACATTTCACAGCCTGCCCATTTCAGAATTCACAATATGTCCGTTCTGAAAGGTGGTTTAGTTGCTGTTGAAAAACTATGAAAAATAGTTGAAAAGTAGGAAATGAGTCACTTTGAATTAAAAAAATTTAGAACTCTATCAAGAATATCTTTCTGCTGAGGCAAGATTTATGGATGACAGTCAAAGTCTAGTTTTTAATTAATTAATTAATTATTTAAATTTTATTTTATGTGTATGAGTGTTATGCCTGCCGGTGTGTAAGTATACCTGTGTTGTATAGCTCCTGAAGAGAACAGAGGAGGGTGTCAAATCCCCTGGAATTGGAGTTACAGGTGGTTGTTAGCTGCCATGTAGGTGCTGGTATTCGAACCCAGGTCTTCTGAAAGAACAGCCAATGTTCTTAACCACTGAGCCATCTCTCTAGCCCCCAAAGTCTAGTTTTTGACCACATGTCTATTTGAAAGTGAACTTGGGGTGGTTAGTGCTGCTAATTTCAATATGATTTTCACTGTAATGTTTCAGTCAAGACAAAAGAGATTATAAAGAGTTTGTGTAATATTCTTTGGATATACAGACAATTGGTTAGAACATTGGTTATAGAGCTCAACACTAATTTGAAAAAAGAATTCTTTCCTTTCTTGGGCTAAATGAAAGAACAGCCCTCTCCTGCTGCAGGCCATTGGGAAACAAACAAACAAACAACAACAAAAGCCCACAGCTCTATTTTAAGTGCAGCACATTCACATAGATGGAAAAGTTAAACTGGGAAAGAGCATGTTATAGGGAACAGGAAGTCCTGTAGCTACATCTGTTGGCCAACTATTTTGTAGTTGGAGGAGGACACATCAAAGAGATTATTGTTTACCAGATGTCTCAGATCAAGGAACATCTGGCCTAAAAGCATAAAAACCACTTGCCAATGTCTGATGACTGTGGTTAGCTATGTAGATCTTGAAAGATGCAACTTTTAAGGGGCAAGATAATCATTTTCTGGACAGTTGCTCAGAAGATTAAGACCAGAGGATCACTTCAGTTCAAGAGTTTAACTCAAGGGGCTGGAGGATGGCTCAGTGGTTCAGAGCACTGGATGCTCTTGCAGAGTTATGGACAGTTGTGAGTCACCTAATGTGGGTGCTGAGAATTGAACTTGGGTCCTCTGTAAAAGCAGCAGGCACTCTTAACACTAAGCCATTGCTCCAACCTCAATAGTATAATTGAATAGTATGATTTTATACATATGTCTTATATGTATATATACATATGTATATGTATATATGCATCTGCATTATATATGATATGGTTTCACTTTGTAGCCCTGGCTGGCCTAGAACTCACAGAGATCTGCCTGCCTCTGCCTCCCAAGTGCTGGAGTTAAAGGTGTGCACCACTATACCTGGAAAGTTAGATATTTTTATATTATTGAATTAATAAAATGCCAAGCTTCTTCAAACAAGTGTTATTTTTCCAGAACTGAAAAATAGTCATACGTTAGGCAAATGTATTTTTGTTGTCTGTTTGGGGTTTTTATTTTTATTTTTTTGAGACTTTCTGTCATTGTATAGTTCAGGTGACATTAAACTCATGATCCTGCTGCCTCTGCTTCCTAAGTGCTGGGAGTACAGCTGTGAACCATGGCATTCAGCTTGACAACTACCATGAATTGAATGAATGATAGTTGAACATTTTTTTTTCTACAATTCTATAATTGATAGTGCTTATTATTGAAGATTCGCTTTTGGATCTTCTGAAGTGGATTATTATCATGAGTAGAATTATGTGGTTGGACTGGAAGATTCCTGCTACATCTCCAGGGGATAAAGGAGCGATGTGTGGCTCGACATGGGACCCTGGGTAGGAAGAGTGTAGTTGAGTCTATTTAACTCTGCTTAATGATAATCTGAGGTCTTCCCTGGCAGAAAGAGTGTGCAATAAAATATAGGTGTACAATACTTTTGTCTCAGAATAAGCCTGTGAGATCTGCTCCTGGACACTTCGAATGTGTCTGTGAGGAAAAACAACAACCAAATACTACCCTGCCAGTCCTTAGCCTGGTTATGCATGTTTCAGGTTTTTCCAGCAAATCACTCAAACCTGGTACATCTACAAGTACCATTTGTGAACTGCATTTCATGACTGGCATTTGAATTCAGCTTGTTATAATACTCCCCTTTTCTGTAACACTTCCGTAGGGCTCCTCAGTGTCAACAGGGGTTTCTTATTTTCTGGATATATTTTCTCTTCGGTGATTACAGCTGGTGTTAGATGAACACATCCTCACATTCTATGCTAATGTCTTGCAGAATTGTGGATGTTCTTGGCAGGTAAGTAAATGCAAAGGCCCCTTGACTTCCTTTAAATACCAGCTGCAGACCTTGCCTCTTGGACTAAGGAACTTTAGTGAGTCAGAAGAACAGGTAATTGCATTAATCTTAGGCAAACCTGCCACAGCAAACCTTCCCCACTCGCTCTGTAATCCAGCTGCTCTATTTCCCACCCCTCTTAGTTTTCCACCCATTTGGCAAAGTAGCTCTAAGAATGAAAACATTGCCAGCTGTATTTAACTTCTCTGCATAACAAGGCTTCTCTTTGTTCATGGATACACACCTACTTATTAGTAGACACAGTAAGACACTGGAAAAAAAAATCTAAGCGTGTTAACGAGCCATTATCCTTACAATAAATACAATTGTCTTTTCCTTACAAATAGGAAGCTGTTGACTCATTGACCGTGTCAGACACTGGGATTTGTTTTCCCGTTTGTGGCAGTGCATTTTCAGTTGCAACAAGCCACACTTGGTTCACTACTGGTGACCTTGTGAGCACTGTGGAAGCAGTGGCAGGGGTGAGGAAGGCAAACTGCACCTGGACACCTGGTGTCTGTCCTTTAGTCCAGGTCTGTTGTTTTCAGAGTGATGTAAACTGGTGAAACTGCAGGCACATGTCTGAGGCTTTAGAAAAACCTCATATAATCGTTTAGAAGTGCACCAACCTCACTTGACTATGCTACACAAAGTGATCCTGAGACAAATTAATTTGATATATACTAAGGAATGATGATAGGAAAATAATTTTTAAAATCTTTGTTTTCCGTAATTAAACCATCATATTTCTATGAGAGTGAAGTGAAACTTTGTACATAGATTAAAATACAATAGACTTGAATCTGAGCCCAGGTATTTCAGGTAGCATCTGTTAGCACTGGACAGCCCAGCCCGATAGCCCAAGTATAGTGCAAAACACACATCTGTATGTTCAGAACCATGAGTGCAATGAAGCCTACCAAGCAACGTGGGTGAGTACTTTTATAAACTACATTAAGTAAACGATAAGAAAACATTTTGCCTGAAGAAAACCACTCAGATTCATTATGCATTTTATTTTGGGGTTGTTGCATGTGCAGAAACATTTTACTGTTGGCAAAATTTTCACAACACCTACAGTCAATTATGTAACTCAGGTGGAGTCATAACCCATGGTTTAAGAAGCTCTGTGTTTTATGACTCACTTTGACTTAGTTCATTGAAATACTATGCTATCTTCTAAACTCAGTGACTCGCTTGAATATTCCCACAATTTCTTTCTGTAATTAGCTTGAGATCCTCTACCTGCAGTTTTTCAGAATCACAGATGTGTACAGAACACAGGAGTTTCATCTTTTGTCTGCAATAATATAAGGAGGGGGCTGAAGAAAAGATTCAGTGGTTAAAAACATTTACTGATCTCCCAGAGGACCCAGGTTCAATTCTCAGTAACCACATGGTGGCTAACACGGGTCCTTAATTGCTGCACTTCCAAGGAATCCCACACTTTCTGTCTTGGGCAGGTAACAGACACATATGTGGTGCACTTATACATAAATAAACTACTCATACACATAAGATACATTTTAAAAGAAAAGAATATATTGAGGGCCAGGGGTACTTCAGATGTTGTGATTTTTGAGACTGATGCTAGGAGTCCTTTTGACTCTCAGTTATTACTGGAATTAAGAGAAATTTTGGTTGCTAATTGTCTTGAGCTTTCTGTTGTGATAAGACACCATGATCCAGGGAATTTATAGAAGGAAGAGTTTATCTGGCTTATGATTCCAGAGAGATTAGAATCCATAATGGCAAGAGAGGCATGTGGCCAGGCAGGCAGAACAGAAAGCCGAGCAATCATAAATTCAAGCAGGCAAAGAAGGCAGAGAGAAAATGGAAAGCTGGCAAGGCTTCAGAACTGTCAAAGCCCGCACCAGTGATGTGCTTTCTCCAGCACGGCCACACCTTCTAATGTTCCATGAGCCTCCCCAAACTGCACAAGGAAATGGGGAACAAGTGCCCATATACCTGGAGCCTCTGGAGGACATTCTCATTCAAACCATCACATGAATATATTATCTTAGAATTTTTCAATGCATACCTTCTTAATAGTGTGCAGGTATAATTGAAAAGAGTTATCAAAACTTAAGTAATAGAATAAATATTTTCTTATGGTCACCTGACATAGAAACACATTCTCTTACTGAAACAACAGCTAAAGAATGTTGGAGGTGGTCTCCGAACACTGCAACTTGTCCAGCAGCCTAAAGGTTTTGACCGTTGAACTTTTGAAAACAAGAGCCAGAGGAATGGCAAGCTATTCTCAGGCCAAATGAGAGCATGCAGAGGCAGTTGCTGATCCTCTCTTGAGACACTCTGTACAGCTACCTACTCACTACCTTGTTTTGAGAACATGTTATCTGGTTACTCCCAAGTTGAAACAGTGTATATTCATGCTAGCACACACATTTATTATTGCTGTTTTAGAATTGTTTATGTCTAATGAGTTGCTGATGTAATGCCTTGGCGGATCTTGGGTGAAGGGCTTGCTGAACTGGATAAAAAGATGCTGTAAGTTACAATAAAGGTCCTCATCTGCACCATTCTTTGGATACCCTGTGTCCCTTTTTCTCCCTTAACCCCATCACCTGCCCTCCAGTCCCACTTTCCCTGAAAAGGCCCCACAGCTGGTGCCCTGAACAGGGACCCGGAGAAAATATTGGTGAAACCTGTTCAGGCAGATGTTCGGTTTGGACCTATTGAAGTGAGTCCTAACAGGGTTATGGGACGAGGTAAGTCTACTCCTTTTTCTTCTTTGTTGCATCATCTTCTTAAAGCTCAGGGGATCCATATTCCTCCAAGTAAGGTTGAACAGTGTTTATCTATTGTTACTAAATACAATCCTTGGTTCCCTGATGAGGGAACCTTTGGTGAAGAAACATGAATAGCTGAATGTTGAAAAGACTTTATGCAAGGTGAAAGGATTCCTAATGATTTGGGGGCAATATGGGATGTAATTTGTGCTGCATTGGCCCCCTTACAGGATGGTGTTCATTGTGTTAAACAGATGGATAAGGTTACTATAGACTCAGTTCATCAATGTGATATAGATGGCGAAGTGACGGAGGCTGCTTTAAATGCTAGTGCTTCTTTATTGCCACAAATTAAGCCCTTAGTTCCCTCCAAAGATACACCCGAGGCTGAGGATGAAGAGAGTGGTTCTGGTTCTGGTTATTAAAGAAAAATAGAGAAAATTTCGGGTCCTCATTTACAACAATTCGGAGTAATTATAGCAAAAGAAAAGATTCAAAGAACTGTACCAGTACCATACCTTAGATATCTTGTAGCTCATTCTACAGTGAAACCTCAGCTTATGACATTAAGGAGAGATAATCTAAAGACTCTAAATGATTTTTAGAAATTATTGGGTGACAAATTGCGTAAGGCCATCTTTGGGAATAGCTACTCATGAACTTGATAATCCATTCTCTGTTTTGAAAAGTGATTCTAATTTAAATAGTCCTTGGACAATTACTGAGCAAGCAGATAAGTAATTAAACTTAGTTGAACAACGAATTAAACAGCACTGTTTGGTTAGAGTTGATATTAATGTAGATATTATGTTAATTGTTATTAATACTTTTAAATGCCCCACAGGGTATTAGTTCAGTCCCAGGGGCCCTTAGAATGGAGTTATTCGAGGCATATTCCATCTAAAACGTTAACAACATTCTTAGAAATGATTGCAGAGGTAATTCCATTCAGATGACTTAGATGCATACACCTAAGTGGGTGGGAGAGATTGTGATCAAATAATAATTCCAGTAACAAGGGGTCAGTTTGATCACCTTTATTCTATTGATACTAACTTTCAAATTGCTTTGGCAGATTTTGTAAATAGGATTACATTTCATTGTCCTTCAGATAAGTTTTGGGATTTTTTTACAACATACAAAATGGGGTTATTGATAAAATAATATCAGAAAATACTTTGCCTCAGACTTTAAATATTTTTGTTGATGTTTCTAATAATAATAGAAAAGCTGCTTATTGGCATGAATCTCATTATAAGGTATTTGTCACTCAAGATAATTCAGCCCAGCAAAATGAGTTATATGCTAATATACAGGCGTGTAAGCAAGCCTCACAAGCTGCTAATATTCTATCGGATTCAGCATGTGCTGTACATACAGATAAAAATATCACTGCTGTTACTCATACTCAGTTTTCTATTTTGCAATCATTGTTTGAGGAATTACAAACTTAGGAAAAATCATATATATATATATATATATATATATATATATATATATATATATATATATCATACGTATATCATATACGAGCTCACTCCAAACTTCCAGGTCCTCTTACAAAAGGAAATGCTAAAGTTGATAGCTTAGTCTCTTTTACCTCAGTGGAAGATGCGCATCAGGAAATTCATACTAATGCTGGAGGTTTACATGTGAATTGGAAGATTCCCTATAGATCTGCCAAACAGATTATTCATAGATGTCCTATTTGTAAACCATCACATTTGAGACCTTTAAAGGCTGGAGTTAATCCCAGGGGACATTCCCCTAAAGAAACTTGGCAGATGGATGTTACACACATTCCAGCCTTTGGGAGACTGTCCTGTGTGCATGTTACAATTGACACTTTTTCTCATTTTCTTTGGGCTTCAGCTAAAACTGGTGGAAGCAGTAAACACGTTAGAGAGCATTTACTAGGATGTATTGCAGTCATGGGTATTTCTAGTCAAATAAAAACTGACAATGGCCCTGTATACACAGCTAGATGAATGAAAAGGATTTTTCAAGAATAGAATATTAAACATATTACAGTAATTACTTAACAATCCTCAAGGACAAGGCATAGTTGAAAGAGCTCATGCAGCAGTGAAAATGCAAATTGCAAAAATAAAAAAGGGGAGAAGAATAGAAAATATGGGAGTGGAACACTCTCCATATGCAATGATACATATGGCATTGTTTGTATTAAACTTTATGAATTTCGCACAAGGAGATATAACTACAGCAGAAAAACACTTTACAGAACCTTTATTAAATTTGGATACATTTACTAATACACCTATTTGGTATCACACTGCCTGAGTTAATGAGTGGAAACCTGGTAAATTACTTGTGGCCTGGCGTGGGTATGCTTGTGTCTCCACAGAAAATGGCGAGCAATTTTGGCTTCCCCTCCGGTTCATCCGGCTTCAAGTCAGCAACAGGGTCGCTCGGTCTGTGGACAGTGGCCAGGAAGAAAGAAATTGCGTCTGTGGAATACCCTGTTGCTGCTACGGCAGCTTTGAACATCAGCTCAAAGAGAGTTCACTGTTGAGTCCCTAAGAGGGATCCTCCTACTTACATTGTGATTGGACTGCTTGCCATTGCAGCAACTGCAGCTGTTTCTGGGACTGCTTTACATCAGTCTGTACAGGCAAAGGAGTTTGTCCTACAGTGGCATAAGGACTCTCATGAGTTATGGACTAAGCAGGCAAAAATAGATAGACAATTGCATGATGAGATGGGATTATTACAAGCTGCTGTTAGCTGGATAGGTGATCAATTGGTGGAAACACAGAAACAAATGTGATTGGAATAGTACTCAGATATGTATTACTCTTTATAGATATAATCATTCTCAAGAAACTTGGGAAAAAATTAAAGGGCATCTGAGGGATATGAAAAGGAACTTCACCTTAGACATTACACAGCTACAAGAAGAGATCTTTAGTACTTTTGCTAAAGGAATAGATGATTACTCTGATATTGATAAAGTGGTTCAGGTTGTGGCTGACAGCTTAACTGGACTTGATCCATGAGGATGGCGGCAAAGCCTTACTCATGGTGTTGGCAGTAGCACTGTAGGACTGACAATTATGCTGGCTATATTTACAATTGGATATGTTACATTAGCAAAAATTAGTTCCCGAGAACATAACGTGTTGCTCAAGTTCTTGTTTCTGTTTTTCACAGGAACAAAAATTAAAAAGGGGAAACTGATGGAGGTCATCTCAGGACACTGAAGCTTGCTGAGCAGCCCAAAGGTTTCTACCTTCAAGCTCTTGAAAACAAGAGCCAGAGGAATGGCAAGCTATTCTCAGGCCAAACCTGAAAGCAGGCAAAGGCAGTTGCTGATCCTCTCTTGAGACACTCTGTACAGCTACCTACCCACTACCTTGTTATGAGAACATGTTATCTGGTTACTCCCAAGCTGAAACAGTCTGTATTCTCACTAGCATACACATTTATTGCTGCTGTTTTAGAATAGTTATACCGAGAATTGTTTATGTCTAATGAGTTGCTGAGGTAATGCCTTGGCGGATGTGGGGTGAAGGGCTTGCTGAACTGGGTAAAAAGATGCTGTAAGTTACAGTAAATGTCCTCATCTGCACCAGCCTTTGGATCCCGTGTCCCTCTTTTCTCTCTCAACCCTATCATCTGCCCTCCAGTCCTGCTTTCCCTAAGAAAGTCCCACAAAAGAAGAAACTAAGAGACACATATATTCAACAGAAAGGCACAGTGATGAAAGTAAACTCAGTGCATAAATAAGCAGAACAAAGGACAGCTTTATTTGAGGGATTAGGAAGGAGAAATGTGTGGGTTTGCAGAGGTGACCAAGATTCTAGATAGGTTTGGGGAGGATAATAATACAGTTTTAATTTTTTTAAATGATTTTCAGATAGGTTCTTAAAATATTTTTGGTTAGCCTATCAAGTAACGATTTCATTTCCATACCTTGTACTGCGGTTTTGGCCCTTCCTGCGCCCCCGACCTCTCTCCCCATCTCTGGCTGACTCCCTTCCTCCCCTTCCCTTTAGACCTCTTCCTCTTCTCTTCCTTCCTCCTCCCGTTTCCACTTCCCATGTCATGTATCTCTCTATAAATACAGACGTAGTTAGATAAAGGTTAATCATAAGACATGTTTATATAAAGTTAAATATAGATTCTGCATATGAAAGAAAATGTGGTATTTGTTTAGAGTGTCTTTGAGAGAAGGTGGGTGAACAGCAATCTGGACCCTGAACGACTGACATGGGAAAGGCATGCGCCAGAGCTTCAGGGTCCAAGGCCTCAGCTCAGACTTGAAAAGAAATTTTCATTCTGTCCTTGGGGTTATTTTCCTCATCTATCAATTGATTGGATTTAATTAGTTGGTACTTTGAACATTTTGGCAAAATGCCTCAAGCAGTGCTGATATGATTACCTCCTAATAGATTACCCAGTACCTAAACTTTCAAAATTTAAGTTTTCTTAAAAAAATACGTACATATATCTCCATGAAAACCTACTAATTTTCTCTTGCCTTTCCTTTTCTAGCAGAAAATCTGCATCAGGAAGTAGGGTTTCAACAAATACTTTTCACTTGTAGTCCTTTATTGCTACAAAAATTATTTTAGGAAATTTTATTCCAAAATCCTGGCTACAGGTACCAAAATGTTACAACTGAATCAGAGCAGCCTCTAGCTTACAGGCTGATACAGCTAAAACCTCTGCACCAGGATACTTTAGAGAAGCAGTGTGCTTTGTGACTTAGAAATTTTCTCCATAAAATATGTTTTCTTATCATTTATTTATGTAATTTACAGACTTCAAAAGTATTCTCTCCTTTCAAGGTAAAAGAAACTGTTAGTCATTTTAGGGAAATGGATAACCGTGCCATACCCAAGACCTCCTCTGTCTCCCTTATCTAACATTCCTAGGTAGTTTTAACTTTTAAAAATTGGCATTCAGATATTTTGACTTCACTAAGAAAATATAGCAAAATGTTCTATTATATATGTCAGAATTGCTGGATATGTTATGATCATATGTTTAAAAAGGAAATGGATATGCAATTGAACTGTATTCCATTTCTTTAAACCACATTTGCCTTGAAGCCACCCTTCCCATTGTTCCCGGAGGGAGCAGAGCAGGAGGTCTCTCTTTAAAGGCACTAATCTCTAACAGTTATAGCCTCTCTTCCACTACATGTCTTGGCTATAACATTGATCTTCATTGTGTTCTTTTTCTCTCTGAACTGTGGATTATACCTTTCTGCCCCTTTTGTGCTTGTTTTTAATTGTAGACCTGAATAAGAGTTATTAATAATAACCAAGCCATACATTCAATGTTATGCTGTCTTGAAATTTCCTTTATACCAAGAAAAATAGCCCTTTACTTTTGAATTTAGCCTCAAGTTCTTAGAACAAGGACAGAGACAGCTAGATCTTTGCCAAAATATTACACAAATGGCCTCTGGCCCAGGTGCTCATAGAGACCTTGTTGCCCTCTGAAAAGCCCATGGACTGTCTCCACAGTCTGCACTGCTCTCAGCACTACCGTCTTCCAGGATTCTACTGAAATGACCCATCAAGCCCTGCTTGCAACATTGAACCCCTGTTCTAGTCCAAAATTCACCCAAAAACAACATGGTCAGATTCTTCACAGTAACACTCCACTCTTGGTATCAACTCTGCATTAGTTACCTTTAAAATATTTATTTATGTAAAATATATGCAAATGTTTTACTGTATTGTTTTAAAATACTGGGAAATTTAGACAACATGGAAAAGGAATTAAATAAAATATGCACTGCCATTTTAGAATATTATGTCTATTTTTGTTCTTTTTTAAAATAGTCTATTTTTATTTTATGTGTATGCATGTTCTCCTGCATGCATATAAGTGCACTGCATGTGTGCCTGGTGCCTGATGAAGCCAGAATTGGGTGTTGGACCCAAATGGGACCCTGAAACTATAGATGGGTGTGAGCCACCATGTGGGTGTTGGAAACCAAATCAGAGTCCTCTAGAAGAGCAGTAAGTGCTCATAACTGCCGAGTTATTTCTCTAACCCCATATTTTATTCCTATGAAGATATGTTTATGATAGTCTGTGGAAAAATTTTATGACATAATAAATTTCCTTTTTCTTTTGAGACAGAGTCTTACTGTGTAGCTCTGGTTGCCCTGGAACTCAATATGTAGACCAAACTGGGCTTGAATTACAGACATCTGCCTTTCTCAGCCTCCTGAATGTTGGGATTCAGGACATGTGCCACCATGCCTGGCCTAACAATACCTCTTTCTAAATAACATCATGCATTAATATTTTGAAACATGAATTCTCAGCTTGCTTTTTTCTTTTTCCTTTCCACAGTAAAAGGACTCATTTGGAGGAACAGTGATCTTTGCTAATGACTTGGATTTAGTTTTAAGGAGACTATGGTTCTTCCTATGAACATCAAGAGATAGTAGAAGAAAAACTAATGATGTGCACAGGACAAAGGAAAGCTGAAGTCAGGAAGTGGGAAAAGAAGGCCAAAGATGTAGAGAATCTGGATACCAAGAACCAGATGGAAAATAGTAATCTCCACAGAAGATATAAGGGATGGCCTTGATACATCCAGGTACACATTGGGTCAGAGACCCAACCAGCCACGCTTTTTACAGAAAAGAGCTGTGCATGCCCCTGTAGGCAGCCCCAGGGGCTGGTGCCTACAGACTCTTCCACATGTTCTTTGCAGGACCTTTTCTTTCTGTTTGTATCACAGACTCACCAGCCAGTTGTCCATCATGATAATACCCAACCCACATTACAAGTCAGCTTTTAGGATATGGATTAACTTTTTAAATAAATATGGTAAAAAATTAGTTATAAATTTGTCAACCTGTTACCAACTTTTGAGGAAGAATTTGGATAACCGATGTTGTCTTTTTAAGAGATGCTGCTTACTCAAATTTTATACTTCATTAGCCAATTTTGATCATTAACATTTTGGCTTTAAATTCTTTATTCTTTTTCTCTATTTTTGAGTCATTTGTACAAATTTATTGATAATAGCTCATTGTAATGGATTTAGTAAACTAGCCCTTTGCATCTATTCAACTTCCTTTCATTGAGTGCTATAGTTTGGATCCTTAAATGGTCCCCCAAAGGCTTGTGTGTTAGAGACATGGTTCTTGAAGGTTACACTGTTTGAGGGAGTGGAACCTTTAAGAAGTGGAGTCTAGTGGGAGGTCATCATGTCACAAAGAGTGTACTTTTGAGGGGGACTGTGGGACACTGGCCTCCTCCTGGTACTGTGTGATTGTTTTGGTCCCCTGGTAATGATGTAAGCAATTTTCACCCATCAAACACCCACACCAAGATGTGTTACCTCACCACAGATCAAAAGGCAGTGGGAGTGAAATTTCGAACTGAAATTTTGTGTGCACATGTATGTGTGTGTGTGTGTGTGTGTATGTACGTATATGTGTACACACTTGCACACATGCAGAGGCCAGAGGAAGATATCTGGATGTTCTCCTCTAGTACCCTCTATCTTATTCCCTTGAGATAGGGTCTTTCCCTATACCTGGAGCTCACTGTTTTTAGGTAGACTGATGGCCTGCAAGCCCCAGCCATTCTCCTGTCTTCACCCACCCTCTTCCCCCGCACTGGAGTTACAGGTGTGTGTGGCAATGCCCAGATTTCATGTGGGAGCTGGGAGATGAACTCAAGCCTTCATGTTCATCCACATGCTGAACCATCTTTCTAGCCCCTGGACTGAGATGTCTACACATGTATGCCAAGATAAATATTTTCTCTTTTTTTGGGTGTCGGTTCATTTGTTGTTGTTTTTGAGACAAGCTCTCCCTGTAGCCCCAGTTGGCCTGGAACCAACTTTGTAGACCTGGCTGGCCTCAAACTCACAGAGATCCACCTGCCTCTGCCACCACGCCCAGCTCTCTCTTTTGTATGTTGATAATTTCAGTAGGAAAGCTGACTAACACACTGTGACTGGAAATTTTGGAAAATATTGTGTTTGAGGCTAATGTTCTTCGTGCTCAAAAGCTACTTTAGATTCAGCATGAAGAGCAAAAAGTCAGGGCTGGTGGGATCCAGAACTCTTTGCTTCTGAGACAAATAGATTCGGCTCTGCCCTTCTGGGATCAGTGTCAATGTTATAGCTGGAAAACTCTGCCTGGGAAAGGAATTTGTAACTCTCTCAGTTCATCATTTTCTCCGTTCCCACTTGCTTGCTAAGTTAAAAAATTAATTTCTAAGACTTACTTCAACTACTCAGATGTGGCAGATACTACTGGATGACTGTCTAACAAGCTTTTCTTTCTTTATGACTATTGGGGCCTCAGTTTTGTTTGGAATAAGGTAGCAGGCAGGATTTTATTCCCAATATTTCATTCCTTTCTTTAATGAATTATCTATCTACTCTTTTGTAGAGTTTGTAACATTTTCCATTGGATTTATGTTGAACTTAGCCAGGTAATTTGTTTCACAAATCAAATATTATTGGACATGCCATTAACAGGAACACTTTGTATATCTGTATGATTTTATCTGGCTTCTTGCACATCTCTCATTTATTGTGAGGATATGCTATGGGTGGTCAGTCATAAGGAGATATGTAAGGCAGACAGCCTGGATCCATGCCTAGTCAGTTGTGACCAAATCCAGCAGCCACTAGTAACCTATATGTCTGCAAGTGAGGAACAGTTGCTTGTCCTTATAAGCCACTGACTTGCTGGGCTTATTTGCTTTGGAGTCTAGTAACACAAGTGGCGATCTGCCGAGTTTCAGAGGATGAATCATACCATAATCAGGCTAAGCAAATCCTTTTTTGCTTTTCCAGACACCACAAGATCCAACGACCTAGTTTTAGACATTATACTATGTGAAAATAGTCTACTGAGGATTTCTGGAAATGCTTTTGCTTTCTTGAAAAAAGCGTCGTAGATGCTGTAAAAGGTCTTTCGTTTTTCCTCACTAAAAAATTCCCTGTCCATCTTGAAACTTTAGGTCGAACAGTAAAGAGATGAAAATCTTGTAGCTAAAGACGATGTAACAAACTGAAAGTCTGGCTCCAGATGATGCATTTCAGTGGTTGGCTGACACTGGCAACTACCTATCTCTAGTCCTTGTATCCAGTTAGGATTTCTGTCTCTTAATCACCACGTCATCCCCCATCTAATACGTCTAATGTATCAGTTTAGTCATACAGTCACTGCTGGAGGTCTGAGTGGTGAGAGAGAAAGGGAGCCATGTGATTTGGGCTCTACATAGCTCCTAGCTTCTTATGAAAAGTCGCATGAACTTGGTGGGTTTTGCTATGCTGTCTATCAAAATGTATGTAATGCAATGAAACAACTACCTTAGGGTTGTCTTCCTCTCAAACCAGGGTAGTGGAGACTGAATTCAGATTCACTGAACACCCTGTCCAACCTTGGGAAACACTTCGAAAATGGTGATTTTTGAAAAGGCACCACATAGTAAAAACATCTCTTCAAGGGCTGTCATGAAGTGGGCTGTCAAGGAGTTCCAGAAGGGTGTGATGTGTGCATCCACTGTCGTTACTTGCACTAGGTATATACCAGTCTGAATGTGAAGGGGTTGATAACAGGTGAAGGAGGAAAGTTAACAGAGTGCAGCCTACAGAGTTTTTGCTGGTGGAGATGCAGAAAGAACCAAGTACATGAAGCAGAAAACTGGATACATACTGAAAAACGCTATGCTGTTGAAAACTGTTTTGGAAGAGCAGAATGCAGAATCAAGGCAAATAATCTCTATTCAAGGAGACAATTTAAACACTTTACAAAGCCAACCTCAAAGGAAGAAGTAAAATTGGCATCTTTAGTTATAGAAAAATCTGTTCTTGGTGCTGTGCACCAGCAGAATGCCTCAGTCTCGTAGACTCCAGCCCTGAGTGAAATGCAACCTCTAAGTCAGCCACAAATCAAGATGCCTATTTATCCAGCAAGTGTACCACCTTTAAAATGAATGCTAACAGGGAGGACAGTGGGGGAGGGGAACAAACAAGAACAATGTATAATGACATATTCATATGTAGATGTCATGATGAAACATGACATTATTTAGTATTCTAATAAGTTAATTAGAAGACATCCCTGCCAAAAATAAATAAAATAAAATAAAATGGCAGACACAACCTAACTGGTAGAAAAGTCAGCGAGCAAAACAGGAATGGATTAGCGCATACACTGAAAAATCCTTTATGACATCTTTGTGTCTTTGGTGGAAAATATGATGTCATCTGATTTATCTCAGAAGCCTCGAGGACTAACCCAGGGTTCTGAAACTCCTCACAACTGGTTCTCTGATAATCTCTTGCTTGTGACATCTCAAAAACAGGTACAGCTGGAATGTGTTTAGGGAGTGGTAAAACCAGGGCAGCCAAGGAGGGTGTCTGGCTGCATTATAAATTGAACCCTGAACTTTGGAAACTTGAATCCTTCAGCAAAGGGTTTGGTAATCAGGAAGTCAACCTAGTTAATTGCAACACTAATGAAATGATCAGAGAGGACACAGTGGAAGTCTTCTGGAGTAGACCTGAAGTTCCAAATCACTTGAAAACATAAAAGGATTAACGATGTTGAAACCCTAAAGACCAGCCCCCAGGAGATTTTAGAGATAGGATGCCTTCCAGGCTTGACAATCTGAGGGCCAACAGTCCATTGCCTAAGTGCAGAGGACTCGTGCGAAAGAGCGGACTGAATTGCTTTCTGTCACCAAACTACCTTGCAAGGCCAGAGCTAGGTTCCAAGATGTAGAATTTGTATAGAGTAACTGCTCCAGAAGATTGGAACTATGAAGTGAATCTTTATTTAAGTATGTCTGGTACAGCCAATGTTACAGTCTATGAAGTAATTCTAAAGAGTATTTAACCCAGAAGTCTTTGGAACTATTTAAAATGGAGATGAATTCAAAGTAGAGCAATTGATTAAAGAAAAGGAAATGCCAGGATCCTTCTGGCACACATATGAATATGTTACTAAAGACCAAAAAGAGGATATGAGAGTTACCTATGAAGACATAAAAAGAGAAAAGTCAAGAAACCAGGTCCAGAACACGGTCCATTTACAATCAGAACTTGTATTAGGATCAGTCACTAAGATACTTTTTTCATCAAGAGTATGGAAGGCAACATTGGCCTATTGTACAGCTTCTTAGCAAGAGAGTATTTATCCCAGATGGAAGTTCTCATAACCCATGACTCTGCAGTTCTTTCAAATGGCTGAACACTGACTTATCCAGAGTGTGTGAAATGATGCTTCTGGCTTACTCGAGGAATTCTGTTATCGGTCACAAGCTCATACCAATTGTGAAAACAAATTACAGGTGGAGAATGTTATCTGCTATCTCCCATGCAGTGAAAGATTCTGTTGCTCTTTTGAAAGCCAATGAATCCAGTTTTGTCAAACCCCAAGGGGGTGAATGATGCTTTAACCTTCACACCGTAGAAGTGAACTATTGAGCCTCTTCAGGCAGATTTCTATGGGTTTTCAGAATCATGTTGCCTCATTTCCAAAAAATGCATGCCCAATTTATGAATTGCTCAGTCTAATGTATATTTCTAGTGTTTAGAGATACTGAATGTACATGCATAGTAACTACTTGGAGAACAGAAGCTGTGAGTCTTCACTTACTGTAATACTTCTGCTAACTTTGAAAAGCTCACTCTTTCAGACCGCTGATTCAAAAGGCATTTGTTACTATTAGGAATTTCTCTGGGCAGCAAATGAGGGTTGTATTTTGCTTCACATTTGTCTGAGTAGCCTTGGAGTTCAGAAAGGACTGGGGAATGAGTACCATGATGTGGCATGTGCAGTATTGCACGGGATTGGCAGTATTCGGTAGAAATCTACAGCAGAAATCTTGGGGTTAGTCATATTTTGATAATTAGAGCCTTAATTTAAGCGATATTTAGATAATTATAGCCTTAATTTAAGCCTTATACATTAAAACATTCATATAATTAGAAGTTTATAAAACTTCCTTATTGAAAAAGGTGATGGGTTCCATTCTCAACACGCAAAAAAAGAAAAAATGATGCCACCTTAAATTGTCACATACCTAATTAGTTTTCTGTTTCCAATTCCCTACACTCAGATTATGCCACAGGGTAACAAAGTCTTGAGTTCATTCTGATGTAGTTGCTTAAATTTAACTGGTTTAAGAAGTTTTGACTTCTTAATGTCATACGAAGTAGAATGATAGTCAGGCATGGTGACTCTTACCTGTAACTCTAGCACTTAGGAGGCTGAGGCAGGAGAATCACACATAGTGTGAGTCTGGCCTAGGCTGAATAGTGATTTCCAGGCCAACCTAGGCTACAGAATGACTCTACCTTCAGCAAGGAAAGAAATAAAATGAAATCAACAACAATGATAATTCACATTATATCACTACCATTGTTGAGTGCTTACAGAGACTTACCTAAAGTGAAAGTACTGGACAGGATTTGGGTTATTTAGTCAAAAGGTAGGGATCAGAATTTAAGAACTATTACTTGTTTGTCTTTTGATTTTGGCAACTCACTTCTGGCTCTGCTAATTACTATCTGCCTACTTCATGGTTAACAAAGATCAACGAGGCATTCTAAGACTGTTACATTTTGTAAACTGCAGAGAGGCTGGGTAGATTAGTTTCTATTAGTAGTACATGCCTCCAAGAAAGCTACGCAACACAACAATTTTCCCATTTTTTTTGTAGGCAGGACATATGATGATATGGTTTGAATATAAAATGACTCCAAAAACTCATGTGTTGAAGGTCTGGTTCCCAGCTGGTAATTGAGAAGAAATCAGATGGGGAGGACACTAGCATCATTAACAGATTGATCTACTAATGAGCTCATGGACTACTGGAAGGAGATGGAAACTGTAGTGGATAGAGCCATGACTGAGACAGTAAGCCACTGAAGACCTGTCTTCGAGGCCTATGCCTTGCCCTGGTTCCTTCACCTCATTGTTTCCTGTGACAAGGGGAGCAGCTTTCCTCCATCTTACACTTCCCATCATGACATCCAGACTTACCACAAACTCAGAGTGACTGAAACCTATAGAATTATGAGCCAAAATAAATCTTTGCTCCTTTGAAATTGTCAGGTATTTTGCCACAGTGAAAAATCTAACCAGCCAAAACCTGTGGTTAGAATCTTTTTTATTTCTTTTGAACCTCACATGTTCAGTGTACATAGCAATGTTTCATAAAGATAGTTTAACCATATTTACCCCACATACCCTACCATTTCTCCCCCTCCAGCCTCCTTCTCATTATTCTCCTTTTCTACGGTCTTCCTTCTGCTTTCATGTATTGTATCCATATAAATGGTTTCATGTATCTATATACAGTCTAGGATCCACATGAGAGAAAACATGGGCTATTTGTCTTTCTGAGTTTGACTTATTTCACTTAATATGGTCATCTGTAGTTGCACTCATCTTCTAACAAATAATTTCATCCTGTTTTATGGCTGAGTAAAATTCCATCATGCATATACCATGTTTTCTTTATCCATCCCTCAGTTGACAGGCTGCTTACATAACCTGGGTATTGTGAATAGTGCTGCAATAAATGTGACTATGCAAGTATTTCTGTAATATGCTGACACAGCATCTTTTGAGTAAACACACAGCAGTGGTATGGCTGAGTCATATGGTAGTTCTAATTTTATTTTTTTAAGGAACTGCCATACTGATTTCCACAATTAATTTCCCCCTGGTTATGTCTAAGAGTTCCCTTTTGCCCATATGGCACCAGTATTTGCTGGTTTTTTTTTCCGTCTCTCAATGATAGTCAGACTGAAGAGAGACAGAATATCAATATAGTCTTAACTTGAATTCTCTGGTAGCTAGGGATGTTGAACATTTTTTTTCATATTTTTATTGGTCACTTGTACTTCATCTTTTAAGAACTAATTACTACTCTAGTCTATTTATTGATTGGATTGTGTGAGTATTTTTGGCATATAGTTTCTGAGTTCTTCATATATTCTAGAAAAAAAAAAGTTGTCTGTCAGATAAGTGGCAAGCAAAGATTTTCTCCAATTCTGTAGGTTGTCTCTTCACTCAGTTTTTTCACTGTGCAGAAGCCTTTTGATTTCATGCAGTCCTATTTGTCAATTCTATTTTTGTTTTTTATGTGTTTGAATGTATTGCCTACATGTATGTAAGTGCACCTGTCTATTTCTTCAGAAATTTAAAAGTCAGTGGAGGAGTCTTTGTTAGGCTTATTCCTGGATATTTTTGAGACTATTGTATGCTTTCATGATCTCTTTCTCAGCATGCTTGCTATTGCTATATGAGCCTACTGAGTTTTATAAATTGATTTTTTTTATCTTGTCATGTTGCCAAAAGTGTTGATTACTACTAAAAATTTTCTGTTGGAATTTTTGGGATCTCTTCTGTATAATATCATGTCATCTGAAAAAAGGAATAATTTGAATTCTTTTCTTATTAGTAACCCTCTACTTTCCTTTTCGTGTCATATTGTTCTAGCTAGGGTTTCAAGCATTATTCTCAAAAGGATTATAGTGTGATGAAGACCAGAGAGACAGTACACCCTAGGTCATAAAATCAGATACACTAAAAACCACAGGACTCTTAGAGATAGTTCCTTTTCATAAGAAGAAAGGAACTAGACTCATTATCTTTCTAAGAAACTATTTCAAGAGGGGTGAGGACCTTGACCTCCTTGCTGTTTAGAAGTAGAGAAAAATCACTCTCTATCATTACTCACCTACGGTATTTCTAGTCACTGTGTAATACATTTCATATGACCCTCATTGTGACACTCTGGGGCTGGTGGTCAGTAAGCCTGTTATTTATTGTAAAGTAATTAGGAAGAAATTTATCTGTCATCTCGAATACCTTATATACATACTCTAGATAAGATTAATTAAGGTGAACAGAAAAAACTCAGCAGTCTTTGACACAATTATAAAATTATCTCCTGTGTTTCTAGCCAGGAGGATAGGGGGTCAAGATGTGGCCTCAACTGTGGGTGTCTCCTCATATATTTCTTTAAAGAAACAAATGAACCAATAAACCATAACATACTTTGTTTAGGGAAAAAAGTGTGAGGCAAGTATTGGCAAATATAGGCAGTGGCTAAAAAAGTGAAAGAATCTAGGGTAACTGGAAGTTAGAACTCCCTACTCATGGAGAGAAGGAGGTAACCGATTAAAACAGTTACAGGAGTCCGGGGTCTGGGGGACTTGGAGGCCTGGGTTCTTTAATAACTACTGTTTTAGGAACTATACCTAGGCAAGGGGCTGGGAACGCTTCAGAGGCCTGAAGGGTAGAAGTGTGTCCCTACAAGCTGGGACGGCTCCACCTGGCACAGCAGCAGCTTCTCCTGGTTTGCACTGACAGAAGAAACCAGGACAGAAATCAGCCCTTCCTCCTGAGTCTGCATTCTAGATTTGCCTCTAAGATGGGGATGCTGGATAGCTTTAGTTGTCAACTTGACACACATGGGTAGAGGGAGCCCCTACTGAAGAATTTCTTCATTGGACTGGCCTGTGGCTATGTCTGTGGGGCACTGTTGTGATCATTGAGTGATATGGGAGGGTGCGTGGTGCCACCCTGGGCAGGTTGTCCTGTATTGTATAAGAAAGCTGACTGAGCATGGGCCAGGGGAACAGCCAGTAAGTAGTATTCCTCCATGACCTGAGCTTCAGCTCCAGCCTCCAGGTTCCTGTCCTGAGTTCCTACCTTGGGCTCCCTTAGTGATGAACTGTGTGACCTGGAAGATGTAAGCCAAATAAACCTTTTTCTGCCCAAGTTACCACTGGTCGGAGTGTTTTGTCACAGCTATTGAAGGTAAACTAGAACAGTGGGAGTGTGTCTAGAAGCTTCCATTTCAAGATAGAGAGAGGTGTGAAGGGAGATTCAGGGAATGCAAACCATGATCTGTTTAGCTTCAGCATCTAAAGGTGAGAATTCCAGTAGCAGAGTCAAAGGTCGGAATCTGAGCCATTTCCTTTGCTCCAGTCAGTCAACGGATTTTTAAAAATCTAAAAATTTGAGAGACTGTACATAGTCTGACTAGACCCCAGTGGATTAACTTGCACTGAGAGACATCTAGGTACACAAACTTAGCTTGATTGGCCCTAACATATATGAAAGAATGCGTGAAATACAATGGAGGGGGCATTGGGTGTGAGGATGGGGAGGGAATATAAAAATGATTAAGATGTTTTGTATGAAATGCACAAAAATTCAATTAAAAAAGCATTGAAAAAAATCTAAAAATTTTAAAACAGCAAAAATAAAAAATTAAATAAAACCCAAGGCTGCCATGACTTATCCTTCTGGATGATGTTTATTCAGGAGGAGAAGATGCCATTGTTAATGGAGATTCCACTTGCCACCCTCAAATGCAATCCTTAGTGCAATACTCAGAAATCCTCAAAGAATTAGCAAGCCCGGACAGAGGAAATAAAGGATCATTGTTGTAGGCTGAATGTTCGTGTTACTTCCAAATTCATGTGTTGAAATCCTTTCTCATAATGTGCTGGTATTAGGAAGCAGGGACTTTGGTAGGTGACCTGATCATAAGAGTAACTCTTATGACAAGATCAATACTGTCACAGAAGGGACTCCAGTCTGGAGGACTCCACAGTGGCTTTCTAGAAGCAATGTGGGTCTCATCAAAGATAGACTCTGCTGGCACATTGATATAGGACTTCCCAGTCTCCAGAACTGTGAGAAAGAAACCTCTGTTGTTTATTAGCCGCTAAGTCTATGGCATTCTGTCCATGGTATGGTATTCTGCAAGTTGAACAGACTAAGAAAGCCATGCAATGGCTGAAGCTCCAGAATGCTGTAGGGACACTGACAGCATTCCAAATCTCTAACTTTATCAGCATCTCATACTGCGAAAAGGAGGCAGGGGCAGCCCAGCCAAGGTAAAGAGAGGGGACTACTACCTGGTGCTTGATGAAATTTGTCAACATAAATAAAAACAGAATGTCTCCAAGAATAATTGCATTGTGGAAAAGTGGAGCATTGCTGTGGGAACATTCATGTCAGAGAAAACTATGGATATAGTCCAAGAGACTGAGGCAAGGAAAGTTTTCAAAGACAATGAGTAGTACATTGTCTATTTTGATGCACTGGTCCTTGGCCACAATGATTAATGATGAGAAGAATGCTAATCTGAGGTTGAATAGTTACTGAGTTCTTATATGTAAGACTGTGGTGGCCTCTGTGAAGCTTATAGCCTGGCTGAGTCTTTTGGGATAGTTATCTGTAATCATGTGCAAAATCCTTTCATAAACTTTTGGATCAATTATCCTTTTAATTGTGTTTTGATTATTGCTAGAGTTGATACAAATGACTTCATTTTGATTCTAACAACTTTCACCTTCTTTCATGAGCCTCAGATGATGATGTGAGTTGCCTGGCAAGACAGGAATCAAAGCATTCCATAACTACTCAGACACAGAGAATGTACGCCCGAGAGATGCCAAGTCCTAGGTAACACATCTACAGCTGAACCTAAGGCCCATAGAACACAGAGGGATAGAGAGAAAACTAATGCATCCCTCAACTCTTACAAATGAAGATTCCTTAAACATCGTACTATGCACAAAGAAAGTCACAAGTGGCCAAGTTTTAAAGAATAAGAGACTTAAGAGTGTAACCCTGGATAGGACTTCTATATTGAACCTCACCCACCCATGGCTCAGTGATCATTGTGGAAGAGGAAGTGTAAGATTATAAGCGCCAGGGATGGTTCCTGAAATTAGGAAAGCAGAAGCTTTCACATGGAAGCTTGCACGTGTGAACTTATGGCAACGGTGGCATCGAGCACAGGACCCACACCAACTCAGTCAGACAGAGGGAAGTGATAGAGATCGGTGATGGACTAGACCTAGACTGAGAAATACTGGACACTAATTACTACTGGAAGAGGGAGAGTATGCCTTACTCCAGTGGATGAATTCACACTAAAGGACATCTGGGCACAAATGCTTGACTGGAGAGGACTTAATATGTATGGTGGAATAATGAGGCCCGGTGGGAGCTTGGTGGATGCATGGGAGAGGGTGGTCTAAATTTGATTAAGAACTGTTGTATGAAATGTATAAAACTCACAAAATTAAACAAATTCAAGTATCAACTTTAAAAAAAGTAAGCTTCAGAATGAGGAAGATAAGCCATAAGATGTATACCAAGTGGACCTGTGGAATCCTTATCCTTCACATAGATCATGTCTGGTTTTGGTGAGGTAGACCAGAAGGCCCAGCAGGCTGTAAGGAGGATAGTGATACAAATGGTGTAGGTGGCCTACAGTTCCTGGAGTGGTGCCAGCAGGGAACCCAACCTTCATGCGAGTCATGCTCTGCATCATGCAAGACATACAGGATCCTTCTCATACTGGGACGGCATCATTCATCATCAAGAGTAGTGCCGTTGCTGAAGCAGTCACCTTCTCCAGAGACGGGCTCTGAGCATCACCTAGCAAAGCACTATCAGGATCATGTTGTGGATTCTTAGAGCAACGGAGGTCCTGGCAAGCTGAGGAGACAAAAGGGCATTGTGGGAGTAGGTTGGGGATGGAGGTGTGTATCATTCGACCATCAGATTCCTAGCTGGCATGGTAGAAACTGCACAGCCCACTCTGATCAGAAGGGGGATGTTTCAAACCCAGGAATTAGCGTTTGCAGGATTTTGGAGCTGAGGAGACTGGTGTGCTGGTAGGGGTGAGAAAATTTGCTTACCAGTTTGGGGGACCCAGTGGCTAAGGGAATGGACCTTAGAGCCAAACAGCTTCATTTATTAGTGTTTTGACTTTGGACATTTTAACTAACCTTTCTGAGCCTCAGTGTCTTATTCTACAAGAAAAACATAGTAAGTTTGCATTTTACAATGATCCCTGTAATGAGTCATATCTGTCTGATCTCCTACACCTTCTTTGCACTCTGAGTGCTCTTTGTGTGTGGATTCCTCAATGTCCGGAAGTAAATGTGGGCCCATGGTAGCTGTTTTGGAGACTGCTGCTGTAGACATGCTCCAAAAAGAAGCAGACATACACAGAGTAGTCTGATGAATGGATCAACAGGAAGGGAAAACAAATAGAAAATAGCAATTTCTGATTCTTGGTTCAAAATAAGCCCAGGCATAGGGCATGCTGGTAAGGATGCATCTGCTCTCTGGGCTGCTCAGTGTTCCGTAGCTAATCATACCTCTTTGTGTCCCTTTATATAAGACCTGGATAGAGATGCTATATTCTGTTTCTTTTAGACTGTCTTACATGGTTAATGGTGTATTTCTGCCAATGCTATGGACTGTGGGGATGACAGAAAAGTGTTACTAGTTGAACATACCAGAGGGATGGATGGGGTGGAATGGTGCATTCCTATGAATGTCAAATGCAAGCAAAGCCCCATCCTTTCTTCCCTCATCTTCTTCCTTGCGTGGTTTCCTTGTATGCTTCTTGAATGTCCTGCAGTCTGCTCCTCATCCTTTGTTTTCACTTTGCAGTTTCTGAGGCTGGTGCTAATGAGGATTTTTGACTCCAGTCCTGTGCTCTGGGTTAGTCTCCATAGATTTGGACCAAGGATATCTTGAATGTTAGTGAGCACAGGACCCTCTCTCTTACTCAGAAATGTGGACTTTGAAGCCTCTCCCTCTTTTATACCAAAGGAGTCTGGGGTTAATTACCAAGACCATGCATGCATTTTTATAAAGGACCCACAGTCCTGGGGGACTTTGGAGAATCACAGATTGAGAGCAAAGGAAGGGCCCCAGCGGGACATTTGATGAAACTCATCCCCTTTATGTTGGAGACAAAAAAATAACACAGAACCACAAACTTTGTAAGAGGCAGAGCTAGGTGGGCTTCTGATACCGCTGGGGTGCTGCATCTGGTGTTCACCAAATAAGAAAGCTGGGCAAGTGGATATGGATGTCACACGTGCAACAGGCATTCCTGAAGGAGGACAATGTTTACTTTGCTATGTGAGCTAGAGCATAATATCAATATTTGGATTTAAGTGCTTGTTTTTGGTGCACATATTCATCCTTCCGTAGGTGACCACTGAGTGCCAGGGATTATCAAAACTCCACAAAACAATAAGAGGAACTGGCGCACTTTCATGTCTGATTATTGCATTTTGTGAACCAAGTGCTCTGATCTCCCAAGGCATTTCTAAGCCAAAGCTATGTCAGGGCTGAAGCTGGTTAGCTGAACTTCCACAACTGTTATATGTGAATAGTGGATTGGGGATGAAAAAGGCTAGTATGTTCACTTCAGTGGCCTGGGCTGGGAGTGGAGCTATACTGCAGAGCTCTGGCATCTAATTCAGCTTGGTGGTTAGAGCATCAGAGCTGCAAGTGGCTGTTTGTCTGATTCTGCAGTTTAGAGGAAGGTGCTGCGATTCAGAATTAAGTGGCTTGCTCACGCTTTTTGGAAAGCAAAAACAATGTAAGCAACATACTTACTGCTTACTTCTCTGTGATTTACTGGCTCATGGTCCCATCATGTTCCATTATCAAATCGTGGTTCCTACTGTTTTTGTTTTGTTTTAATCTGGGATATTCATCTATAAAGTCTTCTTGGGTCTTTTGCCATTTTAGTGAGCCTTTTGTGATAACAGAGAACTGGTTCTTTTCTTGACCTCTTAGCCCCAGAGGCCTGGAACTCGCAGAGATTCGCTCGCTCTGCTTCTGCTTCCCGTGTTGGTTAAAGGCATGCACCACCGTGCCCAACAGAATCTTGCTTTTAAAAATATTTTTATACCTTTTATTTAAAAAAATTAAGATTGAACAAGAAGTCATGGAGTCTTTGCTCTTTAGTAAATATGGTTTTTAAGAAATAAGACAAATTACCAAATGTGATTTTTTTCCTTATTAAGTCAATTATATTTAAAATTATATTAAAAAAATATATATGTATATAAAAATGAGGTTACTCACATTCACATCTTTTTTAGTACTGGCTTAAATATACGATGATTCAATATTTAAAATCTCTTCAGTTTTTTGAAAGTGTAAGAAATGAAGGCACTGTCAGTGATGAAAGGACTTCGAGGACTGCAATTCTTTCTCAATTATAGATGCCTTTGTGATGCTAACTGCTGTTTTATGTTGCTATTCTAAAAGGGTTCAAGATTTGGAATTTGTCAGGCCTGGTTCTTCTGTCTGAGCTCCGCTTCTGATAGACCAATGATGTAGATATGCATTAATCTCTGGAGCCAGTATCCTACATTGTCAGATTAGGGTGATATTAACACATGGAATAGGTAGAGGGTAGGTGGTTAGCCTGTAGTCTGTCCACTGGTGAGGTTCAGGTTACATCCTGAATTATAGGCTGCACCTTTCATCATGACTCAACAGCAAGACACCGTGTGAGGTTCTTGAGGAAACCCACATGAACAATGAAGGAGGACAGAAACACCTTTAGATCTTTTATGCTAGGACATTTTCAGTGAGAAAGAAACCAAGAGAGATGGCACAATAGATTTGCTAGACAGAACCTCAGATTTAAAGCAATTGAGCAGTCATTGTTCTTTATCTGTATGGCTTTCTTTGAAAAAAAAAAGGCATTAAAAATATTTTAAAGCAATTAAAATAATCATAACAAGGTTGTCACATTTTTTTTTGTGTAAGAAAAAGCCAAGCCACTTACAAAGTGACTTTTCAGATTACTAGTGAAGAAAAATATAGCCCAAGTTGCTTTAAATAAATAATTTATAAGGATAAAATCTACTCTTGAAGAGGATATGGGTTTTGGGTCCCAGCACCCACATGGCAGCTAACAACCACGCAAATTTCCAGTTCCAGAGGCTCTGATGCCTTTGTCTAGCCAACTTGGGCATTGCATGCACAGGTACACTTACATCATGCAACCAAGCCCTCATACACATAAAACAAAAATCAAATATTAAAAAACTTTTATGCACGACTTCAAAAATAAATACTTCTTGAAATTGGAGGTATTATGTCAGTGTCCAAATATGCTAGGACAATTATGAAATTTCTGTGTGGCTCTGTCAACAAGGTATTATGTGTGGCTGTCCCTCCAGAGGGGGGAAGATGAGGCTAACAAGTCCAAAACAAAATGACACAATCTGCTTCAATTAGAATTCTAAGTCAGTCTGATCAAGATTTTAAATTTGTGCTCAGGACAGCGCCACTAGTGGCGCACAACTATTAGACACTGCAAGCGTGGCTAGCTCAGATCAACACACAGGTGTAAAATACAGGCTAAATTTTGAAGGCTTTATATTGTAAAAAGTATAAAACACAACAAATATTTTAAAATTGGTTATTGAAATGTTTCCGATAGATAGGTTTACTATATCAGAATTAACTTCATTTGATTAAAAAATTTTACTTTACTAGGAAAACAGAACTTATGTTATATTTCTATTGGATAGTTGAAACACAATTCACTACTCTGGATACAACTACCAATATTCCAAGGGAAGTGGATGCTATTAAAAGCCATCGAAGAAATCTGCAAAAAAGAAATGTAGATGGCAAACTTGATTTCCTCAGATTATACCCCGAAGGTGAGAGGAAAGAAGAACAGGGAAGCAGCCACAAACTGAGGAGTTTGACTTCTGGACTGGCAGTACAAGATTCACAGACCTGTTGTTCAGAACAACCATAGCTGACTTTAAAAAAACCAAAATTTCAGAGCCTCCAAATGCAACCATTTCAAGTCTTCATACACTGTCTTAAATGTTTAGAACATTTACTCAGGAAAATTTAATGAATCCCAGTAACAAAAATCACAAAACTGGGGTACTCGAGTCATAAACTGTTCCACCTCAACCCCCAGTCCAGCCCAGCCCGGCAGAACTGAAGGGCCTTTCTGGGTAGCTGTAGCCTCTGGTGCTCTAGCTTTTCCCTGAAGGAAGTCAGCATTTCCTCTCTGGAGTAACTCAGGCTAAATTCTAGCTGAGAGGTTAGAGTCTCCCTCTTCCTTCACCAAACAATCTCTAGGAGGACAGACTCTACCCTGCTGAGAACTTCAGTGGCTTAGTCGCTACTCTCTAGCAGGGCAGAAATTCAACATCAGCAGACAGGGCCAGACGCTGCTGCTTCTGCCCAGTGAAGTAGTTACCATTCAGGCCATTGTGACAGCCCAAAGTTAGTTCTACTGCAATGACAAATTTTACCAAGCGATGAGGCAGTCCTTAAGAACAGAGCATTTGGGGGCTGGAGAGATGGCTTAGTGGTTAAGAGCACTGGTTGTTCTTGCAGAAGACCCAGGTTTGAATCCCAGTGCTCACATGTGATTAACAGCCATCTATAACTCCAGCTCCAGGGGTTCTGAAGCCCTCTTAAGTCCTCCATGGGCATTGCACAACCCAGGTCCACTTAGTATACATGCATGAAACACACCCATACACATAAAATAAAAATAAAACAAAAAAAGTACAGAAGTTAAGGTTTTTTTCTGAGTTTTGCTTTGAACTTAAAACTTGATTTAGAAATAGAAGCTGGAGAAACAGCTCAGAAGTGAAAAAGAGTGCTTACTGCTCCTAGAAAGAATCTGAGTTTGAGTCCCAGCATCCAAATCTGTGGGCTCACAACTGCCTGTGACTTCAGCTAGAGGATCTGGCACCCTCTTCTGACCGCCACGGCCACTATACCCATGCACCCCTCCCTTATACATACAATGAAAACTAACTAAGAGGCTGGATAGATAGGTCAGTGGTTAAGAGCATTGACTGCTCTTGCACAGGACCAGGGTTTGATTCCCAGCACCCCCATAGTGGCTAACTGTCCTATCTCCAGTTCCAGTTCCGACCTCCACCAGCATTGCATGACACAGGTGTACATATACACACATGTAAGCAATACACTCATACACATAAAATAAAAATTTAAAAATTGATTTAAAAATAGCCTAAAAAAACTTTCAGTTTTAAGATCAGTGTATCAGGCTATAATTACTGAGCAATGTAGATAATGTTCAGTAGTACAGCTAGTTTTTAAATTTATCTTTATGTGTATGAGTTTCATACCCACAATGTAAGTGCATCCATACTGAGTAATGCCCATGGAGGCCAGAAGAGGGCAATGGATCTCCTGGGACTGGAGTTACAGACAGTTGTTAGTTATCATGTGGGTGCTCTGCAGGAGGAGTTAGTGCTTTTAACCGTGGAGCCAACTCTCCAGCCCCATCACCTGGTTCAGAAATTTTGTATAGTGGGGCTGCAGAAGATTTAACACTCACCAAATGATCCGGTCTCTACTCCTAGGGCCATACAAGAGAAACGAATACAATAACAGGAATGTAAGGATAGGTGCTATACATGAATTCTGTTAGTCTGAAAATGGAATGCCCCCATAGGCTCTTACGTTGGCCTGGTCTCCAGCTGGTGACACCACTGAGGCTCCTGGATGACGCTGGTACTAACTTCATCCATGGATTGATCCATTAATTCACAGTGAAATGTTCTGCTGGGAGATGGGGTCCAGTTGGAGAAAGTGACTGGGGGAGTATCCTGTTCCCACACCCTGCTCTTCCTCTCCACTTCCTGGAGGCAAGCTTCTTCCCTTTACATGCTTGCAGCCATGGGGCTCTACTTCCTCACAGAGCCTCGATGGGGCAGCTGACCAAGGGTACCACCAGTCCCAACAATTTTTTCTTATTCTCCCAGTGATGAAAAAAATTTAATGCATCAAGTGAAAGCCAGTCACACAGGAGCATACACTGTATGGCTCCATCAATAACTGTACGAGGCAGAAATTCATCAAGATAGCTTGTTGGTTAGTGGGTAGGGTGGGAAGGGTGAGGAAGGTAGACAGTGCTTTTTGTGTAGGGGATGAAATTATTCTAAACATAGTAAAACTCCAGTGAATCACTCCCTTCACATGCACTTGCTAGGAGCTAAATGTCAGTATAGATGTATTTAAACAATATATGGATCCTACTTGAGGATCAATTCAAACATACTCCATTTGTGCTGCTATAACCCAAAACTATAGACTGGGTGGCTTATAAACAAAAACTGTCTCAGTTGTAGGGGCTGGGACATCCAATCAAGAGGATCACGTCTGGTGTTGGCTCACTTTCCTGGTTCATGGCTGTCTCCTTGTTGTGTCCCCACACAAAGAAGTGGTAAGGGAGCTCCTGTGAGTGCTTTTATTTGGGGACTAATCCTGCTCATGAAGGCTCTGCCATCATGACCTAAATTACCCCCTCAAAGTCCCTATTCTCCCAATACCAACAGAATGATTAGGTTCTAAAATGAATTTGGGCTGAACTCAAATATTAAGTCTAAAGCACATACTAAAAAGCCATTTACAGTTTTTATGAAAACTGTGACGTACTCTTATGACATTTTTTTACTTTTGTTTTTGCCTACATGTAAGTGTGTAGCACCTGCAGAAGCCAGAAAAGGGCACCAGCTTCCCTAGAACTGGAGTTAGGATGGGTGTTAGCTGACATGGGGATGCTGGGAACTGAACCTGGGTCCTCTGCAAGGGCAACAAGTGCTTTTAACTGCTGAACCATCTCTCTAGGCCCCAATTAATCATTTTTAAAAAATTTCTTTGTACTAATTTTATGTGTCTAAGTGTTTTCCTTCTGTGTATATAAGTGCATCACATGTATGCCATGCCTATGGAGGCCAGCAGAGGGGTCATATCCCCTGGAACTGGAGTATGGACAGTTAGCTGCTAAGTGGGTTCTGGGAACTGAACCCAGGCTCTCTATAAGAGCAGTCACTGCTCTTAATCCCTGAGCCAATACCAGTCTCTTTTAATATTAATATTTTAATAGAAATATCAGGAAACTGGAAAACTCAAAATGTGAAGTAGCTAAGATCTCTCAACTTTACAGGACACCTAGATGGTTTCCACTGGCAATTCAACTTTGGGTCAAAGTCAAATGATTTAAATGTACAACTGTTCCGATTTTAGGCAGTTGATAATATTAAATAATAACAGCCTTAGCAGAGGTATAGAACACCACAGACTGAAATTATCTCTAAAATTCTTTTAAGATAAATGTACCAAGAGGAATAAATCAGTCATATCTGGCTACCAAATGAATTTTGGTGTCAAATGTAAGAATACCAGCAAAGCCTTCTGATGTTTGAAATCTTTCCTAACTTCAAATTAAAGATGAGGGGCACATGCATAGATGTCATTCTAGCTCTACGGCATAACCTAGAAAGGAAATGCCTATCAAAATAAGGCTCCTCCTATGTGACTCAACTAAAACTCACATAATGTGACAATGAATACACCCAGTAACAGTAAAGCTTAAAAAGCAGTCTGGCCAGAACAGATGGTGCAGGCCTATAATCCCACAGACTTAGGAGGCTGAGATGGGATTCAAGACTAGCCTGACCAATTTATAAGACTCTGTCTCTAAACAAACAAGGCCTTTAATATTTTACTTTAATAGCAGAAATAACTTTAAAAAAATATATTTTTGGAGTATCAACATGCAATAAAAAACAGTAATTACAAACCTCACTGCCCCCCACCACAGCCAAAGTCTACAGAGCAGTTATCCAACTGTAGTCTACTTTTCTGAACTTTCTCAGTTCTTTCTCTTCAGATTTTGACAGCTGATTTATACGGTCTTCTCCCAAATCTGTGGTATCTGTTTCCTGGGCCTTTTCAGTAAAATCATTTTCTTCATCTGAATCGTCACTCGCTTTTTCTTCATTCATATCTACATCATCAGGCATTTCTTCAGCACTTTGACAATATTGGAATAAAATGTTAATACCATTAAAATATTTCTAAATAATAACTTTAAAAATTTAAATTCCCATGTAGAATATTATTGAGACAAGGCAATCAAAACATTTTATTACTAAGTGCCCTTAAAAATTATAGGCTATAAAATGCCACTCTGCTGTGAGCCCAAGGCCAGGCTGGTGTTCCAGGCCAATCAGGGCAACATGAAGCTATTTTAGAGTTGCTTTACCTTTTAGTGTCTTTGGACAGCAACAGTGAATTTACAAACATGGAGCACAGGAAAGAAGCAGATGGCAGTACATGGGCGGGGGTGTGGAGAAGCTACGGAGAAACAGAGAAGCAGGGCTGTTTAGAAGGCTCACCCACTGACACAGCTGTTACCTCAATGTATTAGGTGCCCTTTATCATAAATACCATGAGTCAAACACAAAACGCTTCCCCACAGGAAAACCAAAACCAAAAAGAAAAAAAGTACTTCTGTCTTCCCACATCTGCGTGAACACTCCCTCACCCCGGGCAGAACAGAATAACCCCAAACCCTAAGGCCATGTTGTTTAGTTTAGGCATACATGCCGCACAGCATACCAAGGATGATTCAAATGTTTTTAAAATTTTTTTTGATTTAGCCATTTTTACTTTACGCGTATAAGTGTACTGCCTGCATGTTATGTAAGTGCACCAATGCTGTGCAATGCCCGAGGTGGTCAGAATGTGTAGGATCCTCTAGAATCAGAGTCACAGATGGCTGTTAACTGCCATGTGGAAACTGGGATTTGAACCTGGATCTTATGCAGTAACAGCCAGAGCTCTAAACTGCTGAGCCATCTCTCTATTCCTCAAAGGTTATTTGTGACATATTATGCAACAACCCCAGCTTAAGGTACCTTAATGCATTTAAAGTGTCTCACATGGTCTGCTGTGCCGATTACTTACCTCATTAATTGCAGGTATGTTCTCTGTTAAGGGGAGCTGTACTAGTTCATTCTCTAATGTTTCATTTGACTTTTCATCCTGCTGTTGCCTGTGTTTTCCCAGTATGAAATAAAATGGGGTTGTTGGTAGACTCTCCTCTGCCAGCAGCTGTCAAGATGAAAGACAAAATGAGTATTTCAATTTAAGAGAGGAAATCCTGTGACTCAACAGTTAGTCCTACTGAACTGTAAAACATCTAGGGTGAAAAGATAGATGGCAGAACCAAATATGCATTTACCAACGCTTCTGTGCTGAGGCCTACAAAACCGACAGCAAAAGGGCTTTAAAGATCGGTAAGCTCACAAAGGAAAGGAATGGGGAAAGGCCACAGCAGTGACAAGCTGGAAGGATGAAACAGGTTGAAGGATGGTAACTTAGTAGAACTGAAAAGCAAAGTTCTAAACTAGCTGTGAAAAAGCCAAGAAATCTCACGACATGAACTAGTACAGACAGCACTGCTGTGTGTGGTGGTAGAAAGTCAATTTATAGTTCTCAGATTCCCACATGCCCCCAGGCCCAGCAGAATATGTATTCTTTATAGAACAAAAGAATGTCTTTAGCCTGAGGCGGGTGGGCAGTGCCGCTTGCATAGCTCAATGTCATTATCCTCCCAACAGGGAGTTCTCAGAACACTGGCAGCCAGGTTTAAAGCTTTCAATCAAGAACATAGAAGATTTTTATCTGTATGGTCTGACCAGCCTAAGAGAGTAAATATCTAAAAATAATGACACTGAAGACTTTCTTAGTGTAACAGCAGCTCAGCACAATGGAGTACAAATTGGCTCCACACAGGTAGGGGATTGCTAGATACTGAATAAAACCTATGAATCAAAGTCAGGTACCAGGACATTAAACACAACAAACATTATGATGGAAACAGACGTGGAGGGGTTTGGAGATTTGTTGAGAAAATAGAAAACAATGGCCCAGAAACAGGCTAAAATTCTAAGAATCCTGTATGAGGCTAGGCCTATCAGAATTCTGTTGTTTAAATTTAAAAAACAAACAAAACCCAGGGAAGTTGAGGGGTGGAGGATGAAGCAATTAAGTCCTCCGTGGTCAGCTCCTTACTCAAAGCCCTCTAAAGGGTTCCACATTTCAGAGGGAAGGTCAGCCTTCTCAGCAAGGTCTACCTTGATTTTCTGTCCCCTTTAAAAGTGCAAGCTACACCCTACTCACCCCTTTAAACCTATCCCTCACCTTACTATAATTCTTAACTCTATTTAATGCTGTTTTTTTAGTGTCTGGAATTTCCTACAGACTATAAATATCACATGTTTACAGACAAAGCTATTTTGCTAACATATCTCATTTTTTATAATAGTCCCTGGCATATACTTGATGATCGACAAAAACAAACCTAATCTTGTGAATAAAATTTTCTGAGGAAAATTAGCTGTGGATAAAGGATCAAAGATTAAGAATGGCACTGGCTGTTTAACAACCTCAAAAGTTATAAAAATCATAGAACAATACCTTTAAAATGCTGAAAAGTGATTTTCAATCAGTTTATATTCGTTACCCAACCAACCAATGAAGCAGGAAGAGAATAAAAAGTACCACCAAGTATCCAAAACAATAGGCCTCACTACAGCAAGAAAGTGATCTCTAAAGAACTCTATGGGATCTAACATCATAGAGGTAAAATGAAGCCCCAGGATAATGGATACAGATCCAAGATGACCACCTGGTAGCAGATTCACAGAGCAATTTGGTCCAGACTGAAGTAAGCTAGAGGATCTTGGAAATATTTCTTCATGACTCAAAAGAATATATTTAAGGAGGTTACTATAAATTCTAGGGAGAAAAAGTGGGCCACAAAAGGAAAAATAGTATGTGGACTACCTGGCTTGGCTCTGAAAATATTTACATATGATGGCAAAAGACAGTGACCCGATCATCTCTAGGTTTATTTATTTAGCCTGGGAACATGAGAAGTGTGTGCTGTGAGGGGTGGGCGGTGTGGAGAGAGAAAATTTAAGCTCAAGAGCTTGAAAACATTAGAATCCAAAAATAATTAAAAATTAAATATCAATAAATAAAAAAATTAATAAATAAAAATTAAAAATTCTGAAAAATCCAGAATTAGCAAATATAAACATGTTTCTTAGAGATATGAAGTTAAAACTCTAAAATATTTGGAAGTCCTTGTAACAGCAACAGGAGTGATGTAGAGAGAAGGTATCACTTGGAACCATGGGAAATGGTTCCAGAACTTTTCCAGACACTGAAATCCAAGAATGCCTAACAGACCTAGATACTATTTACATTCAGCCTAAGGACATCCTCCCACATAGGCCAGCATGCCGCTCCCCCTGAGTTTTTTATTTATAGTTGGTAAATGCATTCCACAGATGTGGACACAGAAGGCCAACTGCACGATTCTCTAAAACACAAGCATGTATTACTGACACTATAAATCTTATAAGAACACTGTTAACTTCAAAACAGGCACATCAGTTTACAAGCACATGTCTTAAATTCATCTTACAGCCCAGTGATACGCTTTCCTCATAGCTGAGCCGTAAAGACAAGTTTCCTTTGAGAAGACAGGTAGCATGCATGACGAATGGCTGTAGCATACCTGTTTGCTTGTTGGTGTGAGTTTCTCTTCTGGAGACTTTGTGCTGAATGTTAACAAACACTGGAAAGACAAAGCAATGATGTAATGATGTAAACCATACATTATGGAGTAAAATTAAATATGATACAAGTGTGTTAAAAAATGTCAATTTTTCATATGCTGATCTATAATCTGCCCACAGTGATAATAAAAGATTTAAATTTGCTGAAAAACCCTTCTGCGAGTTACAATTGTGTTCTGAGGGATATGTAAGAAAGTAATGAAATAAAAGTCAGCAGTTTCTCCAACAAATCCTAACAAATCATATCCTAAAATTAAAAAAGCAAACATGCTAATAAATACAATTTAAAGTATTTCTGGTAGACTTCAGAGATGGTTCAGCGGTTGAGCATATACTGCTCTTCCAGAGGACTGGAGCTCAATTCTCAGCATCCACATTACACAGATCACAACTGCCTGTATGTAACTCCTGCTCCTGGGGATCTGACGCCTCAGGCTTCTGCTGGCACCTGCACTAACAGCCACATATGCACTCAAAGACATACACATATACATGTAATTTAAAAATTAAGTAAACTGAAAAAACACCTTAAAGCATTTTTGGTGCCCTCTGCTTTTCTGTGTCAAAAGACACTCAAAGGTATGAAAGAAAGCAGTGCAGACACGACCCCACTAGTAACACTGCCATACCGAATATCTGTGACCATTTCTTGAGAAATAAACCTTTAATAAGATGATTTTACCGAGAAACAGATTCACACTGGTAGTCATTGTTTCTAAAATGTATACAAACTGGCCACCTTTTCGGAGGGGGCAGTTACCTGTGATTTTGTCAGGAAGTAAAACTGCGACCTGTTCAGCCACCGGCAGGCTTCTGAGGTGAACAACTCAGGCGCGTCTCGCGGAACGAATACTCCCCACTGGACCTCCTCTCTGGAGATATTCTTTTGAATGTACAGTGGTCTTGGCTCATTAGGTTTAAATATAAACACTAACCGGGAGAAACAAAGAGATGACATTTTACCTGCAAAGGCTGGCTTTGGCCTCAGACTAGCAGACCTCTGGAGAGGTCTGATTACTCTTGCTAGGAATAGTCTTAGGTTTTTTGAAAGTAGCTGCTCAGTGCCGGCTATGCACCAAGCAGGTTAGGAATGAGAACTAGAACTTGAAAAAGGGAAGGATTTTTTTCCAGAGACCAGGGACAACTGCAGAAGAGACACCAAAACACTACCCAAACTGGTGTGGTGGTGCACACCTTTGATTCCAGCACTCAGACAGGCAGATGTCTGTGAGATTGAGGCCAGCCAGGCCTATATACTGAGCTCCATGTCAGCTGGGGCTGTAGGAAGACCCTGTCTCAAACAAAAACAAACCCCCCAAACTACCCAAACATTTTGCTTAAGTATCAGAAAAGAAGTGTAGAAACTGTTTCAGAAGCAGAGAAGGCTTCTTAGAAGAGCTAGAAAAGCAAAGGGTGAAGTCATTACTAAACTTTGAAGACTGAGTGGGAATGGCCTGTGGAAAATAAGGTATGTTCTGGAGCTCTCCCAGGATTAAGTATGAATACAAACATTATGCTGGGGTAAGATAGGAAGAGTAGGGCCTCAGGCTTCAAACAAACTTGGGATTCAAAAGCAAACTTGCTTCAGATTATATTAGAACATTAAAAAGAAAACTTAGTGATGAACTATACAAGTGATCCCTGAAAATTTAGGCTGGGAATGGTGGTGCACACCCTTAATTCCAGCACTCAAGAAGAGACAGAGGTAGATGCACGGAGATCTCTGTGAGGTCAAGGTCAGCCTGGTCTACATAGCAAGTTCCAGGTCAGCCAGGGCTACCTAACGAGATGCTGTCTCAAAAAAAGAAAATTTAGGTAATAGCTTTCTTTTTACTATTAAAGTATGATTTGTACTTACAATCTGAACCTATGGCAGACTGAGACACTGCAGCAACGTTCTCTGAATTTGGATCAGGCTCCATAATGCTCACATTTAATTTTGCACTCCATTCCACTGCAGAGGAAAAAGATGATTTACTTTTAAGAAGAGGTTTATCAAAAGCTCTTTAAAAAAATTTTTTTTTATTATTTTTATTTTATGTATATGAGTATATTGCCCACATGTATGTAAGTACACCCTTATAGTGTAGTGCCCTTGGAGGTCAGAAGAGGGTGTCCCATCTCCTGGAACAGGAGTTCGGACAGTTGTTAGTCACTGTGTGGGTGCTGGAGATCGAAATGGATGGATCCTCTGCAAGAGCAGCCAGTGCACTTAACTGCTGAGCCATCATCTCCAGCTCGCCTAAAGCTCTTTTTAAAGGCTCATTTACAACGTGTATTCTCCAACTTCTCTGGGATACTCCACTCTCTCACCCTTAGATGGAAGGAGTTTATGGTCCTAATTAATATAGACACACACTGACATTACCTGTAGAGGGCTTCACTGAAGTGCATGGTGGGAATCAAAAAAGCAAAACTGAATTTCAGTATTCTTTCTACATGGTTATGACAAAGCTCTGGTTTTGACAAATTAATGTTTAGAGCTTTTCTGCTCTTACAAAATGTGGGTGAGATGTTTTGAGTCACCAACGAGAACACCACACATCTTCCCTAGTACAACACCCTATCTCCCATACACTCAGACAACCGAAGCCTCATTCCAGGAGGACTGTGATAGACCAGATCCAACTCTTTCAATGCCTGGGATGGTGTGGGCTGATATACACCCAACAGAGCTATTCCTCAACTGTTGAAGATGAACAGCTTGAGTTAAGCAGAGAATCCTACACCCTGAACAGTCAGACAAAGTGACAATAATGGGAGTTGACTTGCTGACATGCAGCTTACTGTAAGAATCTACTACCAGCCCATTAATCTGAATTCTGGTCATGTGAAAAATCATATATTGTATGGGTATAGACATGAAAATATGATCCTTCATTTCTGAAATGTCAAACTTTAACAGCAAGTTCCTACATGTGCATTCCCAAGTCACTTTAGAGTAGAAAATAACTTACGTGAACAGCTGAGCAAATTCCAACAGCAAAGAATTCCATTTTCAGTGGTGCCGAGAAGGTACTTTGAACATGTCAATCTTCCAAAGCAAAGGTGTCTAGGTCAAAACCATAGCAAGGTGAGCAACAAGCAGCCAGAGCACACTGAGTCCAAAGAACTGCTGGCATGTGGACACTGGGTTAGGTCTGTACAATAAAGACTTTTAAAAAGGCACATTTTTGTTTCTAATGACACTCAAAGAATGAAAAAGTTGCTAACATGTACAAAAAAGGTTTATTTGGGTGCTTTTTATTTCTTTAGGAAAACAGCTACAAGTTTGAGGATCAATTTCCCACTGTATAAACAACATAACTAAGAAATTTTATATAAAAAGCAAAACCTTATTTTATACTCTCTACCTACAAGAAAATTTGCAATCAGAATTTTAAATAAAGTTTTACAAAGTAAATTCAGAACCAGACATACTGAAATGAGATGCAATCAGTCAGCTGTCATTCTGTCCTCACACCTGAGTATCAAAGTTTTGAAGTTTGAGCAGTACATTTTTTATGGGAATACAGAAGATAAACACAACAGGTTCCCGAAAGGCTAGCAGAGCCTCCATTACTAGATGACACCTCCATGAAAGTGTTTAATTACATTGAACAAAACTACACCAATGACTGAATATTAATCCTACTTTTAGGAACATCTGCACACTGTTCATGTATGCAGAAGTTTTAGTTTTCCAACATTTTGATGAACTTCTTACTATTATTGAAATTTAAAGAGTTACTTTAATTAAGAACAAGCAATATAAAAAAATCTAGCAGTACATACTACCAAGGTAATTTACTTACCTTATTTTCCCAGCTCGTTGGCAAAATGTACATTTAAGTTCCCATGTTTCTGAATCCCATATTGTAACTATTTCCTCAAAACTAACTGCTAGTAAAGAGCTATCTTCAGAGAAGCAACAGTTAGTTGCTTGATACTTGTGATAACTACCCACAAAGTCACAAGTCCAGCCAACAGCCTTTTCTGTGAAAATACAATCCATAAGAAAAATTTCATAAGCATTAAATAATATTAGAAAGATATTATAAGCAGAAAAGATTAAGAATCAAAACAAAACATGACAAAAACCTAATCCTCACAACTTTCCTAAGTCAGAAGTGCTTCAAAGGACCGACTGATGCCATGTTTATTCCCTTCTAGTGGAGCAGAAAGGACTAAAACCCTTTTCACTACTTGGAACACTAACTTAAGAGTGCCATTCATTTTCCCAAAGCACAAATAAGATGAAAAAGTATGTAAAAATGTAATATGAAAGAAAATCTATTGAAACCAAATAGTAATTTACAGAATTCAATAAAGTATAAATCACCCTTTCAAAAGGTCACGAATCATGAAATCTCACTTCTTAAAACTAGATAATTTTTTTAGAAGGGTCAGATGGGAGGTGTGGGGGCATGCATGGGAGAGGGGGTCTTAAGAACTGTTGTATGAAGTGCTCAATAAAAATTATTTTTAAAAAAAGATGAAAAAATTGGGTAATTTTTAATACCATCTATTTAACTTACTGTATATATCAGAATCATCTGTTAATATCCATACTTTGAAGTGACCATCTTTGCTAGCTGTGACCAAGGTGGGTTTTCCATAGTTTTCTGCATTACTGAAACAGAGAGCTGTGATGTGGTCATCATGTGGCATGGTAATCTTTGTGTTCAGAACAAACCTAGCAGAAAGAAAATCGTAATGTATTCTATTAGAAAAGGTGTTATACTATCATGAGTCTTCTAATATCTGCACATTTTGCAGTACCATCTTTAAAATGGGCATGTGACTTAGAATGGCAAAGAATTACGTCTTTATTTCTAACAGACATAGGATAGAGTTCTATCACATGACCTGTGTTCTGGGTGATGTCTACACAGGTCATTATGCCAACTCACTACAACAAAATAAGAATACTATAAAACAAACCACGGCTGAATGCTACTGTACCTCTGCAGGAAAATTACACAGGGCCTTGAGGTTTGTCTACTTCTAAAAACAGACCAGCAGCAGCAGCAGCACCACTGAGAGAGGCTCCAATTTTATCAAGGAAACATGGAATAAAAATTATCTCTTTAAACTGCCCTTATCATTGACTACCTTCAGTCAACCAAACTGCCTTTCTGTTTGTTCCCAGCTTCAGACAGCAGTGCTCTGAATGAAATACATGCTAGTTCTATGTCCTTACAGAGGACCAAGACAGCATTGAAGAGTTGAAGAGTACAGATGGTGCGAGTGACTAGGGACAATCACTTAATTCTGAGTCTGTTTTGTCTGTAAAATGTGGACCACAGGCTTATGTTACAATGTTCTTTAGAAACTTATCAGGACAGTGGATATAAAGCACCAAGCCAAATTTCTGGCACACAAGGACCTGATAAGCACTTCTATGGGAAAATAGTGGGTTATTTATCTGATCATAACATGTACCTAGACTCACTTTGAAGTTAAGGAAAGAACAAGGGAACATCTGAGTTCTAATTGTGGATTTGCCTAGAACTGGGTATCGTGTTCTTAGGAGCAAGGTTATTTCTCATGTTTCATCAGTTATGCGATGAGATCTCATGACCTACAGAACATCAATGCTGTTTCAAAACAGAAAGGTAGATTAAAAGCTTTATTAGAATACCTCAATCTACAGCACTACATACCAAATGAAGCAACACAGACCAACAGTTATAACCACATAAGAAGACCTCAAATTAGTGAGTAGCTATATAGAGGGGATTACCCTTGTGTTTTCTTGTTATAAGTCCACAGTTTCATTTGCAGTTCAAGCTCAGTTTCATTTTCCTGCCGCTGTTCCACAGTTGCAAGCCAATTACCAGAGCAGCTAAAGGCAGCCTTTGTTAGTTCAATTTGGATCAGACCATCATCATTGATATATTCTTGCTGTATAATATCCAGCTGATAGGGTTAAAAATTTCAAAATGTTCATTAATATAAATACCTTTAATTTACAGTAGTTTTCCGTTCTAATAAAAGCTTTATATAAAAGCTCAAGGTTAAATTTTCTACCACTAGAAATGAGTGGAAACAAACCTAGAATCTTTAAAAGTAAAAAATAAAAACAGATAAGCAATGGTCCAAGGAGACTAGCCTTTTATTTATGATTCATTTCTTAATCCCATTCCTCACCTACTTCCTAAGAAAATAAAGCAGCTGCCACTGAGAGTCTTCGTCTGAAAAGCTCCAGACAGTGTCTCAGGCTTCTTTTGACTTTCAGAATGTTTACATATACATAATGAGATATTTTGGGGATAGGACCCAAGTCTAAACACAGACTTCATTTATGTTTTACAAGCAGTTAATGCACATAGACTTAAGGTAATTTTCTACAGTATTTTTAGGATACCTGTATTGTGATCTGGACTACCACATTAAGTCAGTATGGAATTTTTCCACTTGTGGTATCACAGGGGTACTCAAAAATTTCAGATTTGGAAACATTTGGGATTTTGAGATTAGGGAGGGTCAGTGTGTATTAAGTGTACTAAGTGCCAATTTAGTAGACGTGTGTATGAATAGGCTTTTGGAGGGAAAGGTTTAAAGGATATGGAAAGAAAGATAAAGTATTTATTTAGTGTGACTGAAATCTGTAAAGAGCACTGTGGGGCATAAGACTCAAAGGCACATGTGTGGGACAGCAATGACTGCATTAATCAATCACAGACAATATTGGCCTTGTTTAAGTGCATGAGCATAGGACCAAGTGTTAGGAGCTTCCAAATAAACCATATAACCCCTGTACACTATAAAGAACTTTCATTAGTTTTAAAGTCTAATGATCAAAATCTTACATTGTATAACTGCTTATCACTCTGGAGAGAATAAAACTGCAGGTGACCAGGCTTCCCATTCAAAACTAAAGCTTTGGTTCTTGGGTCAACCATCAAACCAGTAGATATACTCCTATCTGCAAAAGAAGTGACCAACAATGATTGAAATGAGAAGCAGTCCCTCTTAATAAGCAGAGTTCCAATTCCATTAATATCTGCAATACCTTTTACTAGGCCTTGAATTACTGCAGATGTGTCAAGGTTTCGGTGAATAACTGTTATCTCTGTGGGTTAACAACAACAAATCAAACACAAACAGGTGAGAACATTAAGGTGAAAAGTCACCAGAATTTTAAACAAACAAACTGTATTTCTTCACAATAAGAAATTGAGACTTAACTGTTATCAGAGTGGGAGGTGCAGAATAAATCTCCTGCTGGTGAGACAGAGATATGCTCAATAGTGGACCCTAACCGAGGGAGAAACTCCTTGTTCTTCTCTGTCCCATCGCGCCACTCCACCAGGACACATTCACGCCCACCACTCAGCAGACTGTTGCCTTCGCAAAGATAAGTGTTTGGGGAAAAAAAATTATGAAAAATAAAATCAGCACTTTACTTTTCCTATTATAGCAATGGCCTCTTTAGAAACAGACACGCGTCCTCATATCATTGCTATTTGGTTTTATTTACTTACTACTTTTGGCCTTATTTTTAATTAACATAACTATACAGATTCAGAGGGTACAATGTGATACTTGTATATACACTGTAATGCTTGAGTCAGGATAATTAGAACATCTCCTCTAGCATTTCTTTGTGGTGAAACACTCAACTTCTCTTGTAGTTACTGTATTAATAGCTACAAGTCACTCTGCTTACTATGCAATAGAGGAAAAGTCAAATGAGAAAAGAAAAAACCTACAGATGAAACCCTCAATGCCACAAATTATCAGAGAAACATACATCAAACTCCACAAGGAGATTGTACCTCACTCCAGCCCGCATGGCTATTATCAAAAGGACAAAAGAAAAGACAAGATCACTGGCTGAGGCTGTGGAGAGAAAGGAATCTTGGCATACTACTGTGGGAAAGTACAGCCATTATGGAGAAAAATGTTGGATTCTCAGCCGGTGTGGTGGTGCACACCTCTGCACACTTGGGAGGCAGAGGCAGGAAGATCTTTGGGAGTTCAAGGCCAACTAGGGCTATAAGGAGACCCTGTCTCAAAAACAAAAAAAAGTGGTTTCTCAAAACAGTCTACATATGACTCTGCAGCCTCACTACTAGGCATCTACACAAATGAATGAAGCCAGCATACTGAAGAACATAACATTCGGTCTGTTTATGCCCCACACTAAAACTAGGCTCAATGATAAATAGGAACAAGCATTTACTCATTTCCTGCTCAGCCCAAAGAAAGTACTAAAGGTCTGTTTATAATACTCAAACGTCAGTAGCTCTGGTATAAAAGTTGTTACAGACAGATTTAGTAACATGATATATTATTGTTTGTTTATAGTCATTCCTTGCCCTGATTTGGAGAGTCCATAGCAGAGAAAGGAATGAAGAAGGACAGAAAAAAAAAAGAGCTTAGATAAGAAGACATTGCATAGAACACACAAATAAATGTGCACATATGCATACCAGCGTACCTAAACTGGTTGTTTTTCAGAGGTGCGTAGAGAGGGTGAAGGCTGGGTCTTTCCTGCAGACACAGGGCACTGTTCCCCAAAACTTCAGCCGGCTACACATACTTTCTACTCCTTGAGCTCTAACAAGATATCCCTAAGTAAACCTCTAAGGAGCCAGAGCACATAGTTTCATCTAAGACTTGACCTGTCAGTCTCCAGGAAGACCAAGAGGAAGAAAAATCTTGCTCCCGTCTTCTTGTTTGTAGGTACATAATGTCATGATAAACTGATCTGACTCTTACCACATGGGTGTGAGGGTGCTAAAGGTAACCAATGACAAAAAGTATTTCATATTTCTGTTGAAGACAGAATTCCAAGTGGGTATTATTTTTACATTCATGAGTATGTTGTGCACATACAAGAGGGCCTGAATTTAAAATAGGGAATAACGATCAAGTAATCTGTCAGTTAAAAATATGGGATTTTAAAACTACACCCCAGTACAAATCCTGCTTACTACCCATGAGACTTTAGGCTACTTAGTTATCATGAAGCAGTCTCACTTCCTTTTCTGTAAAGGGAGAATCAATGACACATATTTCATAGGACCAAAGAGGATGATGGATAAAAACATTGGCAGTTATTTGCATGTGAAAAATTAAAGCAAGATTATAAACATAAGCTATTCACACATTCATTTAAATTTTTTAAAATAAACTTTACATAAGTTCCTTATGCTTAACAGGGATCATCACAAGTACATCTGGAATTCTGAAAGCAAGAGGATGTGTTACTGTGTTGAGCGAAGCCCAAACAAAGGGGTATTACACAAGTTTTTACAGTGTGACTCACGAAACTTTTGGTTTTTGTAACAGGGGCTCACTAAATAGCTCAGGCAGGCCTTGAACACATGGGGATCCTCCTGCCTCAGCTTCTCAAGTGGTGAGATTATAGGCAAACATCACACCTGGTGACTCAGTCAGTTTTAAATCTCAAACTATAAATGCTATGAATTAAAACATTTGATTAATGTACTTTAAAGTTCCTTTTAATTATTAAAACTACACTTACCTGTCACTGAAAAAGCCAAATCCATAACCATATCGTGGTGCCAATGTAAACATGTATACGTGTATTTTCTGTCATCACGAAAATTCCTCCTATGGGAAAAAAAAACAAAATTTATAAACTTCAGGTGTAAATGCAAGAAATCAACCAAATGTAATAATACACAGTATTGAGTTTTCTGGTGTTAATGTTAAAAAATAATCCTTTATTTCTAAGCAGAGTTACTGTTAGAAACAATGTTACTTATGGTATCCTACTAGATACTCAATATTGTCAGTCTTTTCTTCTGTAGTTAAAAGGATGAGAGAAAAGTTATCTTCAATAAAATGGCTTCAGGACACGGTCTGCTTCGCTCTCCTTACAAGTCCAAGGTCAGGAACTCTACCACAGCCAAGTACAGGGGAGAGCACAACAGTGGGAAATGGAAGGGGTCAACAAAGCCCAGCCTTCTGTCCACAGTGCCTTTCAGCAGGCCCTTTCTACTGGACCCAGAGATAGTGGCCCCTTGCGCAACTAATGTGAAACAGCAGACAAATGACCAACATCCTTTCTAGAGTTCACTGACCAGAGACGGATTTTGCCATCCATGTGACCAGATGCAATGCAGTCTTCCGTTGGGTGGCACACTACGCATGTGAACTTGTTCTTAGCATTCTTCTTATTTTTGGTTGATGGCAAAGTAAAACTAAGAGAAAACAGAAAGATTTTTCCCTCAATTATGAATCAAGTATTCTGTTCAGTAAACATGCAGTAATATACAGTACAAACTTCATGTGACCAATATCCTATAACTTGTCAAAGGAAGTCACTGAAATTTAAGTAATGGAAAGACAGTACGTACTTCCAGTAGCCTTTTTTTTGTGTGTGTGTGGTGGGGAGCATGAGAACAACTTGTTCAAATTTCTATCTGAGACTGAATTTCAGCATTAAAGGTATGGCCATGTCTATATGTTTAATCTGAGACAACAGATTTAAATAGACAAATCCAAAGAATAAATCCACTTGCTATAATGTCTAGGCTGTTTCCTATTCTTAGAATGAGTATCTGTCAATTTTCTGCTTCTGAAGAAGTGAGGATCCTTATATGCCACAGACAAAATGTTACTCTTAGAAGGGTAAATGGAAAAAGGACAGCACTAAGTGACTACACAATGCTCAGCATCAGCCTGGCTAAACATGGTATCTTCTTCATCCTTACAGCTCTATTAGGTAGACACTGCTTCTACTTTAAATATATTAATTTGAAGGACACAGTGGTTCAAAGGGACTAAACTACTCATTTTAAGCTCCAGTAACCCAATGCTTATATTCACTTCCAAAGCCAATGAGAATCATGTGTTTAAACCTTTTAAATCTACATCCAATTCTAATACCAAGTATGCTACTGGATGTACATATAGGGCTTTAGGCTGGAAAAGACTTCTGGGATTTTGTAACTAAGATGAGCTCCCTAACCCTGTGGGTTAGAAACTGAACTTCTATACTCTGTGGTCTTACCTCCTGAAACACCACACTAGAAAGGTTTGTACTACCTTGAATCAAGCGCTTGAGTAAATAATACAAAGGTAACAAAAGCCATTCTTACTTTGCTGTTTTTTTCCTTTTGAAAAAATAAACAGACAAATAGAAGTCCCGTACTGCGGCCACATATTCTCCCTGGTGATTAAAGCAGAAGATAACATTTACAAAGAGCCAGTACTCTGCTGTTCACTTCTATCATCAGTGCTCACTTCTGTTATGTTGGGACTCTTGCTCAGTACATGCTATTAAAAAAATCATCCTTTGAAAATTCATATACACTTTTAGGTGTACTGTTAATTTCTTTTTATTATTGAGTTTGTGTTCAACTGAATAAGAGACATCACAGTTCTGGGTTTTTGGCTGGTTGATGACAACTTAGATTGCTTATGCTTTAGAGCTTGAGTGAATAATCACTCTTTACACACATCATTGTGTGGTCATGTTTTCATCTCCTGGCCCAGAGAGGAATGGCTGGGCAAGAGTATTTATGCTTCTTCACATCTTACCAACACTGGCAACTCTAGAGGAGGAGATGTGGAATCAAATTTTAGTTTTAACTGAATTGATGACTAATGATAATGAATGCCAATTTTGACAATATTAAAGTTGTTTTCTCTACTTTGAAAAAGTAATTCTTTTCAGAAAAATGACAAATGATGCCACAAACTTTAAAGCTAATAATGAGTCCTTCGATGACATGACTTAAAAGTAATTAACAACTAGTTGAACAATGCTATGAACCACAAAGTACTGGTCAAAACCATGTATTTGTAAACACACACTGTAATGTTAAACAAAAAAGAAAAAAGGATAAAAAGATTTCTAACTGATCCCAACTCATCTGGAAATGATTATTTTATATGTGTTAAAGGTTTACTAATCATAGATAGAGGCATATATTCTAAAGACACATAGCCTAAAATGGGACAATCCCATTTTTAAAAATTTATTATTCTATTTTTATGTGTATGAATGTTTTGCCTACTTAGGTGTACCAGTGTCATGCAAGAACTGCAGAGGCCAGAAGGGGGCTCAGATCCCCTGGAAATGGAGTTACAGATTGTTGTTAGCTGCCATGTGGGTGCTGAGAACTGAAACTGAGTCCTCTAAAGAACAGTCAGTATTCTTAATGGCTGAGTCATTTCTCCAGCTCTTCAGTGGTTTTTATATGGAACAAACACCAAACATTGTTATTTTGGAAAAATTGTAAAATGGCAAAAAGGCAGACGCTATATGAAGGATGGTACCAAAAAATCCATACATAAATACAATACGTTCTAAAACAATGTTAAACACTTCTTGGTTACTAACAAAACCATTGTAATCAACTGTACCATTAGTTTAGGGGAATAGACTGTATGCATAAAACAGAAAGCAAGGAAACAAATTTACCTCATTTCCAAAGGCAATGCACTTGGGTGAGTGGTTTACATAGTCCAAAACAAAGGAGAGTTCTTTAGCCTTTACTTCCTGGCCTGGTAATTTAGGCAGTTTCACTGACACCAGTTGAAATATGTCTAGCAAAAGGAAGCCATTTGTTACAAAGTTTATGTAATTAAAGTAAATGTGTGCTTTAATCTGTACTTTAGAATACCAAGACCAAAACTGTAGTAAATGTTCCTCAAGTTTGACTCTTAATTTAATACACAGGTTTAAATGGAAGTCTAGGTATATGACTCACTCATGAGCCACATATTTAGAAATAGAGCCGAGTGTGGTGGCACATGCTTCTTTATCCTCAGTACTTGGGAGGCAGAGGCAGGCGGATCTCTGCAAGATCAAGGTCAGCCTGGTCTTCAGTGAGTCCAGGCTAAACAGGGCTGCAGGAGACCCTGTCTCAAAAAGACAGAAAAGAGAAAAAGAAAACAACTTGGGTTTTATACAGGTGCATTTTACATCCCCAAGTACTAAACTGAAGTTTAAAATGGGACTGAAATATGAATAACTGAACTGGTGAACAGGAGCAATCTAAAAGAAAGCTGCCCAAGACAGCTTTCTGAAATGTGAGGCTAAGGAATCGATTTAGTTGAGTATGTGCTTGCCTGCTATGCAAGCATTAGGTTCTGAGTTCAAGTCCTGATACATTAAAAAAAAAAAAAGCCAATAGAGTGGTTGGTACATGTCCATAAACCCAAGAGGATGCCTGGGGCTTGCTGGCCAGTTCCAGGTTCAGTAAAAGACCTTATCTCTCAAAAACAAGACTGAATGCTGGGTCTGGTGATGGTACATGTCTTTAATCCCAACATTTGGGTGGCAGACACAGGTGGATCTCTGTGAGATCAAGGCCAGCTTGGTCTGATATGATGTACAGTCACAAGGTAACAATGTTCAGATGATAGAAAATATAACAATTCTGCCACACTACTGATTCTAAACATTAACTGTATCATTTTCTGTAACGATTCAAGAGCAACAAATTCAATAACAAGTAAACGATAGTGATGCTTCTAAGGATGACAGGATTTAAATTCAGTAGAAAGACAAATTCTGCAGCTCCGAAACCCACTGTCATCACAGCCCCACTGAGGCTTCAGAACTGACAGAAAGCCTCCACAAATGGACGTAATGATGACAGCAATTTAAAATGCCAACTCCTAAACCTCAGCTTCAGATTAAAACCACAATGTTCAATTTTGAGAAACTATAAAACACAGACCCACTTTAAGTCCTATAAAAACAATTAAGTGCACTGTGTACCTGGTTCTTCTTTACTTATTGTAACAAAGACAGAATCTTCAGCTTGGGAATGAGTAAAGAGGGCATGAAGTTTAGGTCCAACAACGAAGGTCTGAAAGATATAATGTACCACATTATGCATTGTCAAGTGCCTCCAGTAGAACACTAAGTTCCACATGATAGGCTTTAAGGTTTTCCCAACAGGAAGAGAGCACCTGGTCTATAGAGGCCAAGTACATATTTGCTAAATAATCTTTTGAGATGGATATATATATATATCTATCTTTATCTGACTCTATGGTTGAATGGTATTCTACTGATTGAGCGCATATAAAAATACCTGTCTAAACTGCCCATGATTGCATTTTAAAATGTGTATTTAGGCAGGGAAAAGTACTCTACTATTGCTTAAAATTTATACTTTTAAATTATTGAGATTAAGCATCTCTTCATGCTTACTGTTGTTTGTATTTTTCTGTTATGCTAAATTTTTTTTTTTTTTTCAGTTGGCCTATCCGGTTTTCCTTATTGGTGTCTGGCATGTGTTTAAATATCATGGACAAGATTCTTTGGTAGGTATTTTCTCAGTGTTTTGTCTTTTCGTGTTAGAAGCTTTAGCCTCTCTAAAAATTAGGCTTAATTTAGAAACATGGTATAGCAGGATGCCATGCCTTTTCATATGAGGAAAACAAAAGAGCAAGCCACATACCTTTATCAAAATGCCATCGAGATAGTCCCACAGCCTAACTGTGCCATCAAAGGAACAAGAGAACAGCTAACGGGGTAAAAACAGTACAAAATCGATTAAAAATAGAATTCCAAGGATGATAGCGAATAAATAATTAAAGGCATTTTGTTCATTAATTCATTGTTAGACTTAAAAGAGATAGCAGAGTATACAGCTTTAATATTCCCATTTTAAAAGGGGATCTCTACAGGCATTGCATGACATCAGTGCACTTACATACACGTAGGCAAAACATAAACACACAAAATAAAAATAATACATATTAACAAACATCCAATCCATTAAGAATCAACAGTTTAAAAAGTGCTATAGGAATCAGCATGCACTCAGTTGCCACCGAATCCACAGGCTGTTGTCAGGGTTCAGGTTACTCAGTTCTCTGTGCATCTCACTGTAGCCTGGTTCACAGTGGTTTTAACTACATTTACACTAGATTTTGTTGTTGTTGCTATCTGAAAACTTAGACTGTAAGGTTTACAAAGAATTTTAAAGAAAGTGACACTCTGGTCATTTCTGTGAGCAGGGGCATGAGTTCAGAGAATATAAATAAAGTGTTGGAACAAGACAATAGTGATTTTCAAGTAAAAGTGTTAAGTACAAATCATATAAAAATTGTACATAAGGATTAAAAGAAAAAAAGAAACATAATTACTGTCAAACAATAGTGAATCACGTGGTGGATTTCTCAGTTCACGGAAGTTTTACACTGTAACCTCATTCCAACTTGCTATTAGCATTGGCTTTGTCTGACTTTATTAACGTTCAGTCACATAAAACAAAACTTACACAAAGTGTATTTAGTGTTTGGTGACGAGGTGTAGTAATGCACTTTATAATCTTTTTTTTTTTTTTACTTTTTTTGGTTTTATTTATTTTATGTACATGAGTGTTCTGCTGAAAGTACACATGTGTGCAATACCTGTGGGCACAGAAGAGGGTACTGGATTCCCTGGAACTGGAATTATTAGCTCCCACGTGGGTGCTGGAAACTTAATCTGGGTGCTCTGCAAGAGCAGCCAGTAGGATTAAAAAGTATACCTTGATCCCTTTGGATAGCTCATTTGATTTTGGAAAGAAAGTATCAGTGCTACTACATGCTCTGTTTCTTTTCTGAGTGGAAATATAAATCCTTCTAAAATTAAGCAACAGCCTCCAAGTTGCTGTGACTAATGCAGAAAGAGGAAACTTAAAAGTATAGCAAGAGCAAAACACTGAACAAATTTTTAGTTTTAAGTATTTTTTAATATAAGTGCCTGCATCTATGTACGTTCATCATGTGCATGCCTGGTGCTCATGGAGCTCAGAAGGTGGCACTGGACCCCTGGAACTGGAATTACAGGCAGATTTGAGTCACCATTAGGTGCTGGAAACCAAACCTGGGTTTAAAAAGTTTATCTCAAGACTATACAGAGATGGTCAGTGGTTAAGAGTACTTATGCTGCTCTTAACCACTGAACCATCTCTCTAGCCCTTGAGATAAACTTTTCAATTTCTGCTGAAACTTAAGAACCAATACATCTTTGGATATTCACAATGTCGATACTAGATGCTAAGACTATCTATAATCAAGAAATCCACTTAATTGTGCCTAAATTTCAGAAACATGTGTATCTAAGAATATCCTTCTCAAGTAATAACCATTAAGTATCTTTTGGTTGAAATGCTTCAAGGATATTCTATGCCAATTCTTGGCTGTGGTCTTCTTTCTGTAACTAAATATAACCTGATCATAATCTATGAAGTACCCCAGGTGGATTTAACTTTGATGTTTCTGTTAACAATAAGGCCACTGCTAATATGTTTTTACAAATTGTCAGGCACCTGCAGGTGGTTGTTGGGGTTGAGGATGATTCCAGACACCAGATTTCTGTGCCCATGCAGTATATGGACACACTCTTCTGTTGCTGTGCTATAAACTTTAACAAAGTCTCCAGAGACACAGAAGATGTACCTGGGAAAAATGAGAAACATAAGTTTCACATACTCTAATCTTTTTATGGCCTATCACAAAGACAGTAATATGCAGCAGAGTTACTTTCAACATAGTTTAAGGACTGTACATTTAAAAAAATTATGTGTTGTTTAAGTCTATGGGGTCATTGAAGAAAGACTCATCTACAGAAGAGATTATGGGATGACACAGAAACATCCTACAGCCAGTCATCCTACAAATAGCTTACCCAAGTTTTCTACTTGCTACATGGCTGCAGACACTGGTATTCAATAAAAATTCAATGTATTATACCGTGTAAGAATTTTGCCTGCATATAAGTGCACCATGTGTGTGCAATGCCTGTGGAGGCCAGAAGGCATCCAATCTCCTTCACCTGGAGTTATGGATAGTTGTTAGCAGTCATGTGGGTGCTAGGAACCAAACCCAAGTCCTCTGCAAGAGCAATCAATGCTCACAACTGCTTAACTGTCTCTCCAGGCCCTGAAAATGTTATGTTTTGAGGTCAAACAAAAATACTTCAAATGCTAGCTTTATAATGTGCTAGGCTGTATGACATCTGAAAATTTAGTAGTGTTCTCCATTGTAAAGGGCAGTCAGTGCTTTCCTAGAGTTTAAGTCAAACAATGTACACAAATTAACATATAGAGTCAGTAAGCACTCAGTAAGCAGAGACAGTAACCTAAGCCTTTTAGACAGAAGGCCTGCAACATTTGCCATGCCAGTCACATAACTCACCTGTGCTGATAAGATGGACAAGAAAGAAATTACAATGGTTTAAATGGAAACAAGAATTTAAATTAAGCTCAGGTGTAATTTGAAGGTTATAAGAGAAAATATTTGTTCTGCCGAACTAGGAACATGAGTCTGGCTAAAAATGTTATAACAATAACATTTCAGGGAATTTTTTTTTTAAAATAGCACCAGTATCCAGAACAATCTGTAGGTAAAAATATATCAAGTGGGAAATTACCTTTGCAAATAACTACAACAAGTTCCTTATTATCTTGCTGATTTGCTAGAGAAGTACCTTTATCCTCTTTCTACAGATGGTTTAAAAAAAAAAAAAAAAAAAAAGCTAAATCTAAATCTTGACCAAGTTTCCCAAACTTTTAGTCCTGAATGTCTAACTACCATGAGCCTGATTTTTTTTTAAAATTTTATTTTATGTGAGTGTGATGCCTCCATGTATGTAATTATATGTTATTTGTTGCCCAGAGACCAGAAGAGGGAGTTGGATCCCCTACAACTGGAGTTATAGACAGCTGTTAGCCACCATGTGGATGCTGGGATTTGAACTGGAGTATTCTGCAAGAGCAACTAGTGCTCCTAACCCCTGAGCCATCTCTCCAGCTGCAACTACCTGCTTGTTTTACAGGAACTTTAAAGTCCAGGACCAAAAAGTGAACTAGGCTACTTCTCTCCATTAATAGGAAATGTAAAACCACATTGTAAAACTGTTTTTTTTTTTGTCCAACTCCAGTTCAGTCTGAGTTCAGGATAAACTCATTTCTTGCTAGGATGCTTGCAGTATCTCTATCTAGTGTTTGCTAATGAGTAACCCTGGCTCCATTCTTCTCCCACAATTTTCCTGGGCCTTAAGCTGTAATGATCCTGAACTGACATACAAGGTTTACTCTCTACTTTCCAGTCCCCAAATTTCAAGCCACTCTTTGTCTGAAATGCTCTGCCCAGTATCTATGGTGATAAAAACCCCTGCCAATGTTGGGAACTGTTTTTAGTTTCCTGTCTACATGGAAGTTTGGACTATATTAATTTCCTCTTCCAAGTCACCTCTATATAATGACTTATCCCTCTCCAATTGTTCTGTTCTCTAACCACACTATCGTTTTACTGTTTCCAGAGAAATATTCTTGAAGAAATACATCATACTACAACTCCTGTCCCTTATCTAGAGTGTTAAAAAAAACAAAACTGTTTTTAAAACCAACTGAGGCAACATGAAACCCTGTCTCTAAAAATAAAAGAGGACAAAAACAAGCAGGGTTGGGGAGTGCTGAGAGTTGATCTGTAAAGTGCTTGCTGGGTACAGGCAGAACCTAAAGTTTAATTCCCAACACCACAAAAATAAAATGCAAACCAAACACAAAACTCCTGGGTACCTTTTTAGTCTTTGGTCATATTATAATCTCCCCACCAGGGAGGCTTTTCATCCATCTCTGGCGAATACCATCTAGGTCTAGCCAAAACGTTCCCTCAACAATCTTCTCCATCTTTCTCACTATGAAATAACCTCTTCTTAAAAGTTCCCAGAGTTTGAAACATCTGCTGCCGACTTTCCTATTCTCCTCACTGACAGTAATTCCTTGAGGTGGGATCAATATTTGAACCGTCTTAGTTGTCAACTCAGCTAGTTACATATAAGCTGACAAATTCTTTTTAAAAACTCAGCGGTCTGACTTAGCAAATGAAAGCTCCTTCCATCATGCATGCATCCACAAAGTATTTACCATACATACATACTCAGGGTGTTGTGGGGGAATATGTTTTCTTAAAATAAGATCTAAAGCCTGGTGGCACACCCCTTTAATCTCAGCACTCTGGAAGCAGAGGCAGACGTATCTCTGTGAGTTCGAGGCCAGCCTCATTTACAGTTACAGGCTAAACTGGACTACACAGTGAGACCCTGCCTAAAAATAACATGGAAACAAAAATCAAAACTATAACCTACAATATCTACTTCTCCGTAGTTTTTTTTTTTTTAAACTAAGTATCGCTCTCTTTTTAAGAGCTTTGAATACCCTTTGCCTCGTACAACAAATCACTTCTAGATGATACAATGTAGCAACAAGGGTGTCAGTTGCTCTGCAGTGGGCCATTTAATGCCAGGCAGTGTTCGCACGAGATTAGTTATGTACTGAAGCATTTAATGCTCTCCAAACTCCGGGAGAGACAGATAATCTACCTCCCTAACATCAGTTTTCATACGAAACTCAAAAAGAAAAAAAAAAAAGGAAAGCTGTAAATAATCCCTTTTCTGAATGGGGGAAGAGAGGGAGGAGCGACAGGTCTAAAGTAGAGGAATTTAAAGTTTACTAATTCCAAAACACTCTCTACTCTTTCTGGGTGCTGCAAGACAAGAATGGGACACCCAGCCAGGCCTGGGCCATTTCCCAGCCGCCTAGTCTACTCTGGACACCGGGACCAACCCTGGGTCCCTAGTCTTCCTGCAGGAGGGGGAGTTTCGAGGGCCGAGGGGCACCCTCGCCTGCAGTCTCTCGGGCTTCGGTCTGGCTCCGTCAGAGGGCGGTGCGCGGAAAGCCAGCTCCCGCCAGCCCTCGGTGCCCTGCGCCCGCCAGCTCCGCATACTTGGAATCCGCAGAGAACACAGCTCTTCTGAAGTTCAACCGGCTGCCGCCGCAACGAACCACGCGGACGCCCTCCTCCTCCACCATCTTCGCGCCGGAACCACCACACGGCCTCCGCCCCGAACTTCCTCCGCTGGGCGGTAGCTGGGCGAGTTGTCCCCGGCGCAAGGCCCTCCCGCGGCCTCTCTAGCCCCAAGACTCTATGGTCCGGATAGGCGCCTGGGCCGCCATCTTATGTTTGGGCACCGTCAAACTAAGCGCCTTGTAGCTTAAAAACCAAACAGGAGTCCATGAATAATGCAAGACACCCCCCGCGGTTATTTAACATATGTCTTTCTGTCCTTGTCAGCCTGACTTCATAGTTTTGGCCAGAAGTGAAGGGTGAAATCCGCTCCTCTCAGCCATGGTCTCACCTTTGCAGTCACTGTGCTAGAGTCCCGGCGAAGATGACGCAGTCATCCCGCGCCTCGGTGGTAACTGTGTTCAGTGATGGAAAGAACTCTCTCCTTGTGCACCGTTTTGCCCCTTCACTCCCCCCGCCCTGTTGCTTTTTGGGTTGTCTGTGAGCATCATTAAGTTCCTACAGAATCTCTTCATCTCTTAAACGCCCTGCGCTTGGTAGTGTAGTGCGTACTCAAGGATTTTAAGTGTACTCCAAGTTAACTGCTCTTGTAGGTCTGACTTTGCGCCCCAACTTTCCTGGCCCACTGCTCTCTGGTTCAAGTATTATTTGGTTTCTGCAGGTTTTAACCTCAACTCTGAGGATGTTGATGTCTCTCTCTTTATGTCTAACGTCATGGTCTCTGCACGTGAGGGAATACCTGTGTGTGTTGAATCATTCATTTGTTGATATTTGCTGTCTGTACTGACCCACCCCTAAGTGAGAGTCACTGATAACTATATCTGAAACAGAAGCTTTATAAGTTTGAAATGTACAAATTTATGTTTATTCATAGTAGAAAGCTTCTAACAAAGGTCGAAACATCTTTAGACACAATTGCAAAAAATCAGTAATAAATTTACTTTTTGTTAAGTGCAGCATATATGATAAACGCTCAAAACTTTATTATTTTTGGAGCTAGAGCTAGATAAGGACACAGTGATTATTATGGTTTATCTCACATTGCAGAGAACGTTCTTTTCTCATGATTATGATATGGCTTCTTATAGTGTAAGAATAGAAGCTATAGACTTTGGGATTTTGTTTGGTCCCCCCCCCCCAGTTTGTTGATGTCTAAATAATAAAAATCTTTTAAACTTTCTTAGATACTTTGAAATCTGATATACGCTTACTATATTCTGAACCAATGAATAAAACGAAACCATTAAGTCCGTTTTGACTTCAGTTCTTTTACTGCATGACAAATTTTGTTGAAACTGCCTGAAAAGGAATCAGAAATCCTGTTCTGGAAAAAGCTGACTGGATTCATAAGCCTGTGGAAGGAATATTTCCACACAATTTAGTATAATAAAATGGCCAATAAATAATTATGTTTTGATTTTTGGTGATCATTTAGGAAACAATTTTATCTGTAATGATTTGTTTTTAATATATATGTATACATGCATTTTTGAGACAGGGTCTCCCTGTAACTCCAGCTGGCCTAGAACTCACTGAGTGGACCAGACAGGGCTTGAACTCAGAGATCCACTTGCCTCTGCCTCCTGAGTGCTGGGATTAGAGGTCTGCACCACTATGCCTGGCTCTAAAAAATATTTTTATTATTTTTTGTTTTATGTATATGAGTGTATTGCTTGCACATAGGTAGGTGCAGCCATGTTGTGCACTGCTTTTGGAGGTCAGAGAGGGCATTGGATCCCCTGGAACTAGAGTCACAGACAGTTGTTAGTTGCCATGTGGGCGCTGGGAATTGAATCTGGGTCCTCTACAAGAGCAGCCAGTGCTCTTAACAGCAGAGCCCTTTCTCCAGCCCTCATCAAATCTGTTTTTAATGATTTCAAATTACCCCAGTCAGAATGGCTAAGATTAAATGAACAAATGAAACCAAATGCTGGTGTGGATGTGTGGAAAGGAGGAATGCTCAATCATCCAGTGTTGAAGGGATTGCAAATTGGTATAACCACTGATGAAGTCAGTATGGAAAACTCTTAAAATCTACCATATGATCCAGCCATACCACTCCTTGGAAGGTACCCAATGCACTCAACCTATTACAAAGATCTATACAACCAGGTTTTTTACTGAACTGCTAGGAATCTTCTAGTTACCAAACCAGCACTTTAAATATGCTTCGCATTTTTTGGCCTGATGAATACCTGACTACTATGAAACTTTGTAGTCATAGAGATCCTAGGCGTCAATCAATCATGCAGGACACTACAAAAACTAATGTGAGGTATCAGGGCCTGCTCAGCTCCTCCCATTCCCCACAAAAAGTGTCAGAATCCAGCCCTATTGCACACCTATCACCTTTTCCCCCTTGACTTTACCCTATACACTTGTTTCTAAGGCCTTGCTGTACATTTTGCTGTTGCTGCACCATAGAAAAGTTTTAAGTGTCAGTGCTTCTATCCAGTTCACTGGATAGGTACCTGATCCTGTGGACACCACCCCATTCCTTGAATATAAAACTTTTAGGAACCAATCTCTTATGGATACCCTACCCTAGAGTGAGTGGCAGACAGACAATGCTAGGAATCAGGACTTTTGAGAAATACAACTGCACCCTGGCTGTTGAATCGTCAAACTAATTCTTAGCAGTGTAGTGAAGCAGTGGCCATTGGGTGTTATTCAGCAGAGCCAGATACATAGTTCTGTACGTGATGTGTGGTGGGTACAAGTTCAGGAGTATGCAGCCTAGCTGTATATATGAGGAAGGAGGGTTTGTTCTGCAGGCCCTCATAGGACCTAATACCTAGAAGTTAGCATTGGCAGTAGGTGATAAGTTCCACCCACGTATGTTAGGCAATGTTTGGGAGAAGCCAAAGGTAGAACTGTCAGGCAGGACCTGTTGCCTTCCATTGTATGTCTCTGAACAGCAGGGGTTTGGGGATGGGTGGAAGAATAGGAGGAAACATGACAGTGTCCAGTGGGTACTGATATGTAGTAGTTTATATGGGGTGCAGAAGCTGTTCAGCTGGGCCTGGTAGCCTGCAGTCTATGTGGAGTGGTGATGGATGGTGGGTAAATCCATGGGAAGGGATATGAAGCAGTGCCTGATTCCTAGCAGTGTGGGTGGTAGTAGGTGGAGGCTATTACTGCAAGACCTGATAACTTCCAGTGTATATAGAGTGGGAGGTGTGGGATCCACATAACCTGAATGTTAGCAGGTCCAGATATCTAGGCTTGTATATGGGATGGTGTGGGGTGTACAGTATGGTCTAATACCCATAAGTGTTCGTACTATCTCAGGTGAGTGTGTGTCAGATTAAAAATGTACATGAAGTGGTTTCCCAGGATAGTGTTAGGTGTCAGGCCCTTAGGACACCATCCACCACTGTCCCTCCACTATCGCTGTCAGTACTATATTTATCTCTTGGGTCCTGTTGTACTTGTTGTACCACATAAAGTACTAGACTCTTCCCCATTCTTGATGCCATAAAACACAGAGTGGTAGTAACAGACCCTGCTAGACACCTTGCCCTGTGAGAGCGCCACACACCCAGCTAGGTTTAGATTCTGAAGGCCAAACCCCCTGACCCACACCACATCATATATATTGCAAGGCTCCTACTCTGCTGGATACACATGCAAATGCACACACACACACACACACACACACACACACACACACTGCTAGCTATAAGTTTTTCCTGGTTTCGGAAAAACCCATAGCCATAAGGCTGGTGGGCCCAGAATTGTGTGTACTTCCTGGTTCATTTCCAAGGCAACACATGGGGACATTAGGAAATGTAGAAACAGAGGGCCAGCGACCACTTCCACTGCAGATTTTGAGACTGGTAGACACATCAGGTGTTTGCCCAAGTTTCTGAGGGATCCACACAGCAATTGGCAGAGTTCAAACTCAAGGACTCACAGTGAAGGAGAGAATAGACTCCTTAAATTTTTCCTATGAACCACACACACACACACATTTTAATGTACGTTTTTATTGAATATTTGTGATTTTCATACAAAAAAATCTCATTTAGACCCCCTCTGCCATCCTCACCCACCATTTTCCCCTCAATGAACTTTATGCACTCTGTCATAAATGTGGACACATAAACAGTCAAGCTTTTGTACCCAGATGTCCCTCGTGCAAGTTCATTCACTGGACTCTTGTCAGTCTATTTAGAGTGACTCTCTGTAAGGAGATCAAGTCTTCCTCACTCAGCAGTTATAAGGTGCCTAGAGATCCTTGGCTAAGGTTGGGGCCTGCTGCCCATTTCCACAGTTCTATGCTTGGTTTCTGTCTGATTGAGTCTGCATGGGTCTTGTGCATGCTATCACCATTGCTGTGAATTCATATGAGCAAGTTCCCAGATCCTCAAAGACTCTGTTTCTTTATATTCATTCATCAAACATGGCTTTTAAAATCTTTCTGCCCTCTCTTCTGCAATGGTTCCTGAGCCATAACTGGGTGAAGTTTAATACGGACATCCTATCCATTAGTAGCAGATGTAGGTGTCTGGTTAAATGTAGCAGAATGGAGTTTTTGTTTTCTTTTGCGCTGTTTCTTTTTCTTTTTTATTGAATTTCTGTGAATTTCATACAATATATTTTGCTCATATTTAGATCCCCTCCCACATATCTGCATTCCCATTTCCTAAACCCCACCAAATTTCCTGTATATGTGTTTATTTATATATACACTTATACACACATATATGACTGTTTCTTAGTTTCATTGTTTTTATTTTGCTTTTATTTATTTGATGACTTCACATTTTCTAAATACAGATTCACAATCTCTATGAATGTAAGTTCTTCTTGAATTCAAAGTTGATCTTTCTGCCAATCCTTCCTTCCTTCTTTCCTTCCTTCCTTCCTTCCTTCCTTCCTTCCTCCCTCCCTCCCTCCTTCCTTCTCTCTCCCTCACTTTGATTTTGGACTTCCCAACCTCTAGAATCAACAAATACATGTCATCATAAATTACCAAGTTCAGGTGTTCTATCATAGTAGGGAAAATAAATGAAGACAGTAGTGGTCCTAATGAATGTGGTTTTGGTTTTCACCCATGATGATGAATCATATCCCTTTGAAGATACCTGACAAATGTTTTCATCTAAATTTTTCTCCTAAGCATTTTATTGTGTATTGTTTATATTAATCTTTTATCAAATATAGAAGTTGCAGTATTTTCTCACATTTTATGAGCTTCCTTTCTGCTCTGTTGATAATTTCCTTCTGTATTCAGGTTCTTTATTTTGTTGAAGTCTACAGTACATATTTTCTCTTTTGTTTTTGTTACTTTGTTGGAATATCCATCAACTTGCGGTAATCTGAAAACAACTTTCAGGAATCTGTTCTCTTTTTCTTCCGTGAATTCTGGGGATTGAACTCAGTTTGTGAATCTTTAGTGTCAAAGACTTTTACCTGCTGAGGCTCTGTTGCTCTTAAAAAAACATTTCTAGATCCTTATAAGGTCTGAAATTTCTTATGTTTGAAAATTTTTTTCTAGTGAGTTTGATCCTCAGTGGGGTACCTGATGATCTTTATTTGTTTTTCTTCTTCATTATGTTTTTTAAAATGCAGATTCTAATTTATTTTTGTATTTTTACTTTTGGTAATATTTTTTACTGAATTTTTGCAAATTTCAAACAATATATTTTCATCATATTTAAAACACCCCAATTCTGTCTGCACCTGACCTATACCCCTCACCCATCTTCATGAACTTTATACCTCTATCTCTTTCTATCTATTGTATCTATGTATCTATCTATCTATACGTACATACATACATATGTACTTTGTCTTATTGAGTCAAATTTATGTTCCCAAATGCTCTTCAGTATGGATCCACCCATCATAGCCAGTTAACCTACACTGCATTATACCTTTAAAGAAAAATGACTCTCTCTCTCTCTCTCTCTCTGAGTAGCAGTTGGTTGCCAAACTTCCTCAGCCAGGTTTGGGGTCTTACTAACAGCTTCACTTCTGTGCTGGAGTTTTGTGTGGCTTGAGCTTATGTGGGTCTTGTGCTTGCTCTCACCATTGCTGAGTTCTCGCAACTGTCTGGAAAACTCTGCTTACTTATGGTTATCCCCCACCTCTGGCTCTTACATTCTTTCCACCCTTCTTTCCCCATGTTCCCTGAGTCTTGGGAGGCAGAGACTTGATATAGGTGTCCTATTCAGGTATAGGCACTCAGAAGTTTCTTATTCTCTACACGATGGCCATTTGTGGCCATCTGTGTTAATCACAATTTGCTACATGAGCAACCTTCTGTGATGAGAGTGGAGAGATGCATTCATCTATTGGAACAACAGGAGTCACTTTAATAGAGTATGTCTTTAGCAGAATAAGAGTAGCAGGTTCTCCCCTGTGGCATGTAACCTGGCTAACCACAGTTTCCTAATTCTGATATCAATCTCACCTGTGGGCTTCTTTTTGTTTGCTATAAAGAAGAGTTTCTAAATATAAGGATCCATACTTAGGGTATGGTAAGAAATTTCATTTGTCTAGAGATATGACAGAGCTTGGGTTTTTCTCTAAGATCTATGACCTTTCCTGCCTTATATATTTGGCTATAATTATAATGCCACCCATGAGTTCACTCCCATTGAGAGGGCTTAATAGCTTAAAGATAGCTATTGATTATCCCACAGATAACAGTTCCACTAGTGCACCAAAAGAGGTGGTTTGCTGTGTTAGTCCTTCCCTTATGGTTATTAGGCTTTAGGACTAGGTTGGACCATTGGTAGATTTTTCTCCTCCAGCAGTTTGCATAGTATCCTCTAGAACTATGAGAGTTAGTCTTCAGGGAAAAGGCTCCCAGGACAGCTCCTGATCTATTGCTCCAAGTCTTGTGTTTGAATTATGCCCTGTCATCAGTAGTAGGGTTCTACCTTCAAGTTCTGGGAGATCGGAGATAATAAAGTGCTCCGGGAATAGCCCATGTTATTTTGGGAGTCTCTTGCACTATTTTGACCTAACACTTGAAGGGAAGTCTCTTCTGTATGGTGCTGTACTCCTTGCCATACGGCCCCCAGGTATACACATGTATAACAAGTGTACAGTACACCATTCACCAAAGAAACTTCTTTTTGTAACAGATGGAGGCTACTGCAGAGTTCTACAACTGTTCAGACATAGAGACTCTATATCTGAGAGATGCTCACCCCGAGGTGACATGTTTACAGTGGAGCCTCTACATCTAAGGCCCATGGAGTCTAGTGGAACAGAGGGTGGAGAGAATACTAGCGCATCCTTCAACTTTTACCAGTAAAGCTTCCTTATACAACAGAGCGTGATGCACACAGAGGGTCACAACTGGCTAAGTTTTAGAGAAAGAGACTGCAGAGTATGTGTCCTTGGATTGGACTCCTATGTTAAATGTCACCCACCATGGCTCAGGGACCATTGTGGAAGATGGGGCAGAAAGATTGTAAGAGCCAGGGCTGGTCCATGAACATAGGGAAACAGAGGTTTTCAGGACAGTGGAAACTTGCTCATGTTAACTTGTGACAATGATGACATGGAGCACAAGACCCATACCAACTCAATCAGAAAAGGACCCAAAGTGGTGTGAGGTAAACGGCCAGCCAACTGGATGAGGTGGGGCAAAACTTCCTTAACATCTCTAGATGAGAAATTAATAACCAGTAGAATATGGCACTATTTTCTAATTTCACTTTATAGTAAATATGTGACATAGTAAATATTTTCCCTTGAAGTCTTGGTAACAGTCTCCTGTACATTATGTATATGCTGAACAACATATTTCCAATTATAATTTCACCCTAGTAATTTTCTGAATGTTGGATTATAGTTTTGAGTAGCATTAATTACAATGGGTATTATTTTTTTACATGTTTATGGATAACATAAAACACAGTTTTTTTTCAAGAAATGCAAAAAGAAAAAGTGTCTATTGCTGTAAGGGTTTTAATAAACCCAAATGACCAAACTCCCCTCCCAAATGTAAAATATTGTATCATTTATATATTTATATATTTTCATTTAGTTCTAGGAATACATTTATTTCTTTCTTAGTTACTTCTTGACCCATTCATCATTCAGGAGTGTGTTGTTTAATCTTCATAAGTTCATGTAGTTACTAAAACTTCTTTTGCTATTGATTGTAAGCTTTATTGCACTGTGGTCTGAGAGAATGCATGTAGTTATTTCAGTTTTTTTTCTATTTGTTGAGACTTGTTTTGTGTCCCTGAATGCGGTCAATTTTTGAAGAACTCACATGGGCTGCTGAGTAGTAAATGTATTCTTTGGTGCTTGGGTGCTTGTCTCTTAGGTCCATTTCGTGTAAGATGTCATTTAATTCAGATGTCACTTTGTTCCAGTTGACCTATCTATTAATGATAGTGGGGTATTGAAGTCAGCTACTAATACTGAGTTGGGATTAATTTGTGTTTTATAGAACTGTTTTATGAAATTGAGTAAACCAGAGCTTGGCGCATATATGCCCATGCTTGTAATATCTCACTGATTGTTCCTTTGATTAGAATGAAGTCACCCTCTTTATCTCTTTTGGTTAGTTTAAATTTGAAGTTCATTTTGTCAGATATTAGAATTGTAACACATTAGAGCCATTGGAATACCTTTTTGTATTCTTTCATCCTAAAGTAGTGCCTATCCTTGTAGTTGAGATGAATTTCTTGAGAAAAAAGATGGATTTTCTTTCTTAATCCATTCTACTAGCCTGTGTCTTTGGACAGGGGAGTTGAGGCCATTGACATTTAACATTATTATTGAAAGATGTTGGGGTCCCTGTGCTTGGATCCAGCCCAAGGGGGATGAAGGGTCTCTGTTGTGAGGGGATGAGTAGGCATGGAGTCAACAAACAGACACCAGGAGCTGGGTGAGAAGCATGTGGTGGGTGAGCCACTGCAAACTCATTTTATTCAAGGAAGTGCACAGAGTTATATGAGTTTGGTTAGCCAGTCACCCTATGGGGTGGTCCCCAACTGCAGCCAATAGTAATCTGTCCCTAGGTAGATCATCTCGGTGCAAGTTCTTTCCAGATCCTGGGCAGAAGCTGGTGTCATGCCCAGCCAGAGCGGAGCGCCACACCTACAGAAGCCATTTCTCTATTCCTCATAGCAGGTGGCCTGGCTAAGGTCCATACTGCAGTACACAGTATATATCCTCATTTCTGTTTTTATTAATTGAGCAATCCTGGGAGGCATGGTTCTTTGCCATGCCATTTTTGGCTCCAGGCCCCCAGGGATCATCTCAGGTGCCAGTGCCTGTCTTAGGTCGCTCCAGTTGTAGGGGTCTTACCCGTCATTGACTACCCACCATCCTGGTGAAATAGCCTAAGGGGTTCACCTCTGTTGGTGGTGCCTGCCTTAGGTTGCCCCAGTCATCTGGGTCTTACCCGTCATTGGCTACCCGCCGTTCTGGTGAAAGAACCCAATGGGTGATGCTTGTTGCTTAGGAGGGTTATCAAGATTGGCATGGGAAGTTCATGCAGGAAAGCTCCTGTGGTGTGCATGAGGGTCCTTGTCGAAGAATGCTTTTGCGACCTGTGGAAGACTCAGGAAGAAGTGAGAATGGTTAAGTATTGCCAGGGAGGTGGTGTTATTAAGTGGCCAGTTAAACGGAATTTGTAGTGTCAATGTCTGAATGAGGGTTAACAAACTTAAGGGCCTTGTCTGACTGGTTGGCTTTCTTAAAAATTTGAATAATTCATCAGTAAGAATGCTTAGTGGCCTCTGTAAAAGCCGAGGCTGCTAGTGGAATAGGTTGACTGGAGGGCGTAGAATGGAGATTGGCTTTCAGGGGTAGGGCAGTGATTGATTGAAGTAATTTGTGAGCAGGGAAGTGATCATCTATATTATTAGGAAATTCTGCCACCAGGATATGAAAGAGGTGGTCATTCCTGAAAAGGGACTGGAGTTCAGTCATGTACATGGGCAGAGTTATTTTGGAGGGCTCTATGTTGCAAATCTTATTTGTGTAATTACACGTCTTGATAGCTAAGATGAGCATTGCCTCCAGTTTGGTGGTGAGTTTATGGGTCTGTGACCAAGAGGGGTGGACCCAGTAAAAGGGTGCTTGTTTTTGCCAAATGACTCCTAGGAGGTACCCCTCCATCCAGAGGATTAAATTCAGTACCAGGAGAGTTGGCTCATATCTTGCTAGGGTACTTGAAAAGAATTAGCTAGATATCTCCTGTAAAAGGTTTTTGCTTGTTTGGTCAAAGGAATTTTCTGAGAAGGACTATCTGAGGTTTTAAGGTCAATGAGGGGAAGAAATTTAGGTGGAGGAATGGGCAAAAAGGGCTTAAGCCAATTAATTTGGCCACAGAGTTTTTGGAGGTCATTAAGAAAGTGAGGGGTTGGATATCAGTGGAAATTTTAAACCCTAAAATCCCAAAAGGGGGTACAGTTTGAATTTGGCTGTAGTTAAATCTAGTGTTTTAAGGTCCTCAAGAAGTATTTTGAGGAGAACCATGAGAACAATTTGTGAGGGGTGAGTGATTAAAAGGTCACCCATGTAATGTATTAAGAGGCATTTTGATCTGATTCTCTCCATGGTGGTTGACACAAACAATTGACAGATGAATGGGCTATTTTTCATGCCCTGAAGGAGGACCTTCCATTCTTATCTCTTAGCTGGGACATTATAATTAGGTTCCCATACAGTAAAGGCAAAGAAAGGCCTGTCCTTGACTGCCAGGGGAATAGAGATAAAGCAGTCTTCAATGTTTAATATGACTATATGTTATTTATAGGAATGGCTCCAGGATGGAGGAGGCCAGTTTGAAAGGAACCCATCTTTATCATATGTTTGTTGACCTGGTGAAGGTCCTGAAGTAATCTGTATTTATTATTTTTCCTTGAGATAATAAAGATGAGGGAATTATGAGGACTGATGGAGGGCTCAATATAGCCAAGATCAAGCTGTTTTTGCAGAAGGGATTTGAGGATTGTCAGTTTAGGTTCTAAAATAGGCCACTGTTTGACCAATATGGTGTCTGAAGTGTCCCACTCAAGGCTCGTGGGAGCAACAGAAGGTCAGACAGTGGCCTTTAGAATTGGGGGTACAGCAGGGTGTTGGATGGCTTATTGGAGTCAGGTCGCCCTGAGAGGCTGATGGTGTCATGGGCGTATCGTCCGTAGTTATGATGACACCCATGTCTGTGAGGATGTCTCTTCCACGGAGGGTATTAGGGGTATTGGCCACCAGAGGGGGAAATTCCCGAGTTGCAGTCATAGTCCTCCCAGGTGACTGGTCTCCTAACTTGTCCAGTGGGCTGTTGTCCACCAACATCCTGGATGTTAGGCCCAGGCTTTTATACCCAATTGGTCATACGGACTGCGTCACTGGCAGAGATAATAGTGGCACCCGCTCCCATGTCCACAATGCCCTTAAATTTAACACCCTCCAAAGAGACTGAGATACGTGGGGTATGGTCATAAACAGGGAGAGTCCGTCTTATTTTAGGGGGGGGTATCCTTTTATGGGTGAGGCTGAGGATTGCCCCTGGGGGAGTTTAAAGGCATGTTATTTAGTTTTTGCAATCTTTGGCCCAATGGTAACTCTTGTTGCATTTAGGGCAAGGGGTCTTGGGCTTCAGTTGGACCTATCAAAGGTGCCCTGGTTGGTTGCAACCCCACAGATGGGTGGTTGATGGGTAGGCTTCTGGCCTAGTGTTAGGGTCTGGATGGAGACTGCCAGGGCCTCAAAGGGGGCGGTTATGGGCTTAATATCCTTGGTGACCACAATCCACTTGTGGAGTTCCTCACTGTGCCATGGTGGCTCCCTCCCAAGCCAGTTGTTTGACTAGTGCATCTCGGGCGAGGCCAGGTGGGGTGTGGCAGTCCATTGATTCTGTCACATGTGAAAGGAAATCCATGAAACCTTCAGATGGGCCTTGGACTAAATTAGGGAAAAATGAAAAGTGTATCTGGTTTTTTGTGGGAGGCAGGCCTTAAGTCCTTGGAGGGTCAAAGATTTAATTTGTTCAAAGTTGGCATGAATTCCCACTGTGGCTTGGTCCACAGGGTCTGTATAGGGGCCCATGCCAAGGAGCATGTCCAGGGAAACTGGTATTCCCAATTGGAGAGTTTGGCAGGCCTGTGATTCAGCCAGGTCATTATAGGCTGCTTTCCATTGAAGAAACTCTGGTGGGGCAAGGACTGATTTAAAGAGTGAGTACCAGTCATAGTAAGTAGGTAAGTAAGTCTGGAGGTGGATGGCCCACTGTAAGACGACCTGCTCAAAGTATGCAGAGTCCGTACTGGACTCCTGAGCCACTTTGTGAATGAACGCCAGGTGGGTGAGGGGAGTGGGGCACCAGGGCCTAACTGCTGCATCTGGTCCCACATTAACAGGGAAAGTTGTGAGGGGTGGGGTGGCAGGGCTGGAGAAAGGCCCTTGTGGGGGATAATGGTAGTTGGGCAGTAGGGCATGGCCAGGGCGAGGCGGGTGGAGCGGTTGGTAGCGTGTGCCCTGGCAGGGTAGGCAGGGCGAGTGAAGCTCCATCTATGGGCTAAGAAAAGCCTGAGCCTGTAACAGCTGTGCTGGTTCTCCAGCCCACATTGATTGAGGTGGGTGTTGTTGTATCCTTGGCAGCTGGGGATTTCTCTTCCTCATCTGAGTTATCAGGAGGTGGGGGCTGACAAAGATGAGGCTTGCAGGGTCAATTTTGTTCCTCTTTATGACTTTCATTATGGGTGTTAATAACTTCCTCAACTGAGGAGCCTTTAAAGCTGGCGATTATAGCAAAAAAGAGGCAAAAATGGGGCAGGGTGTGTGTCCCTCATGAACTTTACACTTCCTCATGAGAAACAGAACACAGGACCAAGTGGAGGCATCCCAAACGTTTTCAGGGCTAATCCATAGGGCTAGGATGAGGGTTTCATTCCAAAAACTGTTAAGATCTTTTTGTTTCACTTTCAAGCCACGCTGTAGGAGAAGGGTCTCAAGGGCTTGCAGTTGTGGCGCTTCCTGGTGGGAGGGGAGATTGTTCATTACGGCTGAGTGAGGGCTAACGAAATGGTGACTCAAAGCCGCTATGATCACTACACAAAGCAAAATGCCTAATATTGGGGCCAACTGAGACATGTAGGCAGAATGTTGGGGGCCCAGCTGTCTTGTGTTTTAGTGGGGGACCTCTGTGAATCTTTATGCTGTCCTCTGTGGGAGCCCTGCAGGCGGCACCCAAGAAGCAGCGTGCCAGTTTTTAAAAGTTCTGCAGCTGTGGGGCTCTGCAGGCTAGTAAATGTTAAGAGTCTGGAACCTGTCTGTCCCACAGGGAGTATTTGTAATGGACAACTCAGACCTAATCATCCATGGGAACTTGGCTTCGTTCATTTGCACTGAAGTGTTTGTGTCCCTCCAAAATGTAAGAGGGCGGGGCGATTAAAACTTAAGAGGTCTGAGTCTGCTTGTGGGCAGGAAGGAGGTTTTTAAATCAAAGATGGGAAAATTGACCTTCCTCACGGCCTGTTGCCCACACAGTGTCTCCAGAAAGGCTTGGCTGATAGCCTCACCTCAGTTCTGAAATGGTGTGTGTGGGGGTCAGGCCCTCATGTGATTTTGCCAGGATGACCCAAAAAGGGGAGGGGTCAGCACGGGCTTTGGGACCGTGTGGTGAGGTGTGCTACCTATGGGGTAGGGAAATGAACAAAGGAAAGGGGAAAAAGGAGGGGGTCACTTGCTCACCCCCAGGTGACTGTCAGCACACAGAGGAGCCTACTCACCGACTACGGGGGCGCGGGGGTCTCACTAATGCAGGGGTGCAAAGTCCCTGTTCAGGCACCAGATGTTGGGGGCCCTGTGCTCGGGACCAGCCTGAGGGGGACGAAGGGTCTCTGCTGTGAGTAGACACGGAGTCAACAAACACACCCCAGGAGCCCGGTGAAAAGCATGCAGTGGGTGAGCCACAGCAAACTCAGTTTATTCAAGGAGGTGCACAGAATTATATGAGTTTGGTTAGCCAATCGCCCTATGGGGTGGCCCCCAACTGCAGCCAATAGTAATATATCCCCAGGTAGATCATCTCAGTGCAAGTTCTCTCCAGATGCTGGGCAGAAGCTGGTGTCATGCCCAGCCAGAGTGGAGCGGCACACCCACAGAAGCCATTCCTCTATTCCTCATGGCAGGTGGCCTGGCTAAGATCCACACTGCAGTACGCCATACAGAAAGATATGTATTGAGTTCTGCCATTTTAACTTATTTGTATTTGTGGTTCTATTTTGTGTTTCTGTAATTTTACCTTTCCTTGTTTTCTTTCTGTATCCTCTTGGATATATTCATTCCGTACTTAAGTCCTTTGTACATTGCTTCAAATATTCTCTGTAGGGTTGGTGTGGCAAACATGAATTCTTTCAGTGTATTTGTGTCATGGAAAATTCTCTGTTAACCTTCAATAATGATAGATATTTTTCCTGGGTAAAATATTCTGGGTTGCAATCCATGGTCATTTAGAACTGGGGATACTTTGATCCAGCTCTTCTGGCTTTCATTTACATTGAAAAGTCAGCTGTAAATCTGATGGGTTTTCCTTTATATGTAACTTGTTTTTTTTCTCTAGCAGTTTTCAGTATCTTCTCTTTGTTCTGTACATTTAATGCTTTTACTATGATATACTATAGGACTTTCTGTTCTGTTCATGTCTAATTGGTGTTCTATGTGCTTCTTGAATCTGTGTAGGTAAGCCTTTCCTTAATTTAGGAGAGATTTCTTCTATAATCCTGTTGAAGATCTGTTCAGTGCCATTGACCTGAGATCCTGAGATTCTTCTCCTTCCTGTATGCCTATAATTTGTAGATTTGATATTTTCATGTTGTCCCACATTTCCTGCATATTCCATTCCTGTTTTTAAAAAAATTTTATATAGTTGATGCTAAAGGAGTTCAGATCTTCAGCTTTGTCATCTAGTCTTAATATTCTTTTTTCCTTCCTTTTCATTTATTCTATTTGTCAGGCTTTCTCCTGTTATTTCCAATCATTTTAGTTTGCATTTACTTTATCACTTCTATCTCTTTTCTAAATTCACTTTCAAGTTCTGAATTGTGTTTGTTCTTTCATTCAGCAGCATATTTGTAATTTTTTGAGCTCATAATATGTTTGTGCCTATCCTCTTTGAGTTCATTGAGTTGTTTGTGTTTTTTTTCAGTTCCTTGATCATGTTTATGACTGTTCTTTTAAAACCTGTATCCTGTACCTCTGTAGGACTGGTGGGTTTTGTTGGGGGCATATTCTCTTGGTTTTTCATATTATACATGCTTTTTGTGCTGCTGTTAGGGCATGGGGATGTTTTTTGTTAGTTGTGTGTCTGATAGGAAATTCTATTCTGCCTTTGCTTATTTGAATTTTTGCTCTGTTTATATTATTTCTGTAACTTGGTTGCTTTTTCATCAGGTATGAGAAAATAGCTGGTGTGTGTTTCAGGTTCTTGCTGGTAGTTGGTAGGACAGGCTACAGGCAGGCCACTCAGGATAGTAGGAAGGCTCGTTTGTGTCAGGCAGATTATGAGTCAAGGGAATGTGGGAGTGAGGCCTAACATAGTGTTTAGGCTAGAGGATTTAGTTAGTCTAGGTTAGAAAGCTAGTTCTGAGTTCAGAGGCAGAGGAATTGGATCAGACTACAGGGCTAGAGTTGGGTAATTGGAAATGTTCAGGCTGCAGGGGAATGAAATAGAGTCAGTGTGGGCGGGATCTGATTTACCAGGTTCTTAGTGGGGGCTGGTCTGTATCAGGCAGTCAGGAACTAGGTGAATATTGGGATGGGGACCACCAGAGGAGGGACTTAGCAAAATAACTTAGCTAGTCTGGGTTAGGAAGTCATTCCAAAGATCTGAGGCAGACTTAAAGCCCTCTCAATGGGAGTGAACTCATGGGTGGCATTGTAAACCCAGCCAAACACACATAACTGGAGAGGTCATAGATCCTAGAGAAAACCCCAGCTCTGTCATATCTCTAGATGAATGAAATTCTTACCATGTACTAAATATTGATCCTTATATTTCCAGACAATTATATCATGCACTACTCATCAAAGAAGCTTCTTTTTGCAACAGTTGGAGGCCACTGCAGAATTGCACAACTAATCACACACAGACAATATACATTTGAGAGATGGCCAGTCCTTGCTGACTACAGTAGAACCTTTACACATACAGCTCATGGAACATAGTGGAACAGGGGGTAGAGAGAACGAGTGCATCTCTCAGTTCTCACCAGCAAAGCTTGCTTATGTAACAGAGTATGATGTAAATGAAAGGCCACAACTGGCTAAGTTTTAGAGAACAGTAGACTACAGAGTGTGTGTCTCTGAATAGGACTCCTGTATTAAACCTCACCCACCCACAACTTAGGGACCATTGTGGAAGAGGGGGCAAAAAGATTGTAGGAGCCAGGTTGGTCCATGAACATAGGGAAACATAGGCTTTCCGACCACTGGAAGCTTGCACATGTGAACTTTTGGCATTTGTGGCACCCAACACAAGACCCATGCCAGCTCAACATGGCAAGAGCCTAGAACGAAGCAGGAGAAATGGGGAACTGCCTGGCCTAGTCTGGGAACTTTTGGAGACTGATTACTGCCGGGTGAAGGAGAATAGATTGTAACTTGTGATCTCTTGCTAGGCTGGCTGGACTCCAGTGGGTGAATTTGCACTGAAGGACACCTGGGTATAATTGCTTGACTTGATAGGACCTAATGTGTATGGCAGAAATTATGAGATCCAATAGGGTGTGTGTGCACACATGAACGGGTGGGGAGTCTAAATTTGATAAAGAGCTGTTGTATGAAATGTCCAATTCTAGGGTGCTCTTCACGATACTCTCTAACTAAAGTGTCTAATATTTTCTCTATATCTTTATATTGTACATCATGACACATACCTGTAATCCCAACACTTGGGAGGTGGAAACTGGAGAGTGAGAAGTCAGTTGGAAGTTAGGTCATTATGGGGAACTCATCAAAGGGGACTGTGAAGTCGTTGCTTTCTTTTCATCGTCTCTGCTTTCTGGTGATGACATATACAGCTTCGCTCTTCCTCCATCCCCTCCATTAGACATGACCTTCACTGAAGGTTCAAACTGTGATTCAAAATGAATATTTTCTGTTTGTGATCAATTTATCTCAAGTAGTTATTACAATGATAGAAAGCTTATACAGTGGCATTCTTGAAAACAGAAAATTACAGAGGTCTTGGCTCAAAAGTTAAAAACAAAGGAAACAACTTATTGGTTTACCATTTATAAGTCTTATGACTTTTGTGGGGTATCCGACGCCCTCTTCTGACCTCCAAACGCATTACACATCATGTGTGCACTTACATGCAGGCAATACACTCATACACATAAAATAATAAAAATACATAAATAAAATATTTAAATATAAATTTAAATTTTGTTATGACTTGGCTTTTCCAGTAGTTGGAACCCTTCAACCCAGTAGAAATTATAGACTTATATTAATAAAATATAAAATTATCTTTTGTCCAAATGCAACAAAAGGGCAACTAATGCATCCATTTTCTCAGTACTTAGTCACATTGGTGGAACGTTAACAGACCCCATCATTCCTGCCTCTTGAAGGGATCTTTCGCCACCTAGTGGTAAGTGATCTTAAAGGATTATTAAATGCACACGAGTGTGTTTTTTCCAACTTTCTGAACAGAACCGATCCTATGGTCGTGTAAGTGCGCACACTGTGCTGGGACCCTCCAAGGGACGGTCCACATGGAGGGGACTGAGGGGAAGGCAGATGAGGAACACCGGTCACTTTCTGTTCTGGTGCTGGGCTTTGTGGCTTCCACAACTCACCCGTCCACGCCATTCAAAATGACCTTGGGACTGACCTGCCTGTGGACCCCAGACACCCAACCCTGCTGAAGCCCTGTGCTTCCCCCAATGACTTAGATGGACTGAGGAAAACAGGTTGTGGAGCAGGGTTGTACTAGGGGCCTCAGGGTAGCAGGAAGAGCAGCACCCAGACCAGGGGACCTAGCCTCTTGTAGACACCAAGTCACCAAGGGAAAGCAATCATGACCTGTGCCCTACAGTACCTTAACCAGGGCCTGACCACTGCTTGGGCAGTCCTTGACCTTGCCTTGATTCGGGCCTCCAGCCCTTCCCTGACTGCCTGCTTAACTTCCCTGACTCTGTCCTCCTCCAGCCCTTAATCAGCCTTTGACACACCCTTGAGTCATCTTGAGGACTGCTACCCCACAGTGCAAGGGAATGTTCCTGCAAATCACTGAGGAAAATACGAGGAGTCAGACATAGAAAGAGGGGAGTGATATGAATGGGGAATTCAACACTGGTATTAGCTCAGTGGTAAAGATGGGGAGGCTGGTTTCATCAGGATTCCCCCACCTCCAATACACAAAGAAAGTTAAATCATGTAAGAAGGAATCAAGACCAACATGTGAGGACATGGCTAATTAGCTATCAGGGAAATGAAACATGACATCCTGTCCAAACATTAATTTGAAAGCATGTTGCAAGATTGCTATTTTCCCAAGGTTGTGTTGATCAGGAGCTTCTCTTTACAAGATGAGCCAATAAAAGTATCTGAATGTCAAAGAATCACTTCTTTCTGGCTTACATGTGATCTGAATATGAAGTGATAGCCTGATGTTTCCCATTTATTTCTTTATATCTGTCTTTGTCATTCACTGTATACTTCTGGGACTCTAGGAACTTTTACTTGCTACTATCACTGGGAAACAATAAAATGTCAAAAATTTGACTGGGACCCTTAATGTGGAGTCCCACATTAAGTCCCACATAAGGATCAGGTGAAGCAGGCAGTTACTTGGAATATGCTCCTCTTCTGATCTTTATAAAGAACTCCTTGCTCCAAAGCTCAGAGACAGCAGAAGCTGCACCCAATCCCTTTCTTAGAGAATTGCTTACTGGAAAGCCAGTCCAGAGGCTGTAGGGACACTCTCAGGCTCCAAGGCAGCAATAATAGGATGTGCCCATGAAGCTGTTTAACAGCTGATCTAAGGCTTGGAGATGTGTATACTGCATATCTGAACCCAGGTGCAAACAGCACCACCTTGATGCTGCAGAGGGAATCCCAGGAGGCTACGCTGGTTCGATGCCTCCTTGAATTCCTGTGGTCAGCAGCTGCATGATCTGACTCCTCATCAAGGGTACCTGTCCCTGGTTCAAGGGACATACCAAGCAGAAGTCTGCTGCCACCTCAGTCCTGGACCAGCCTCTACTTTGCTAGAGGGAAATGCTCACATCTCGAACTAGAGCACAATAGAAAAAGAGATCAGAGCCAACCATTTTTTCTAAAAGCAGACTCCAGTGATCAGTTGAATTCATACTTAAGGAATTCTCACATCTTAAAGATTCATAGTATCTCTAAATAATGGCACCTGGAGGACAAAGCTTTAGAATATGTACTTTGGGGGCACTTTCCACATTTAAACTATAGCACTGTCAATCTTTCTGCATGTGTTTGGTGTATGTGTGTATACAAATTTATATTTATGTGTGCATGTGTTTATGGAGACCAGAAGTCTCCTACTTACTTTTTTTACTTATTTATTTTTATTTTTATGTGCATGAGTATTCTGCCTACATGGTATTGCCACTGTGCCTGGCATTGATTTTCACATTAGATTCTGAGGATTCTAATCTAATTTTATGGTATTTTGTCAAAGATTTTTGCTCTTTGAGTTTCATCTCTGCATGGCTTTGACATGAGCATAATGTTGACTTTTTGCAGTGAATTATACTTGTATTCTCCTTTTCTATTTTTTGAAATTGACAAGTGTTGGTGTTAATTCTTCAGATAGTTGATAGAATTTAAAATTAAAGGTGTTTGGTGACTTCTGTTGTTATTGTTGGGAGGTTTATGATTACAAATTCAATCTGTTTTTTTAAAGATTTGTCAAGCTTCTGAGACTTGCTTTGACTAAGCTAATGTTGAATTTCTTTTGGAGCCTAGGACTTAAAAGACTTGGCAGATTTTTACCTTTGTTCTTTTCTAAGTCAGAAACAAGGTCTAGCTTTAGCCTAGACTACTGCATGATGAGGAACCATGTTAGAAAGTGATCACAGGGAAGAGCACTAGGAACTCATCTAACAAGTGACAACAAGGTCCCAGACATGTGAAGGAAACCATTCTGGATGTTTAAACCTTATTCAAGCCAATATCACGCTGAACTTCGCCAAGCAGCTTTGTACACATTATAGCTGTAGAATTATATGTAAAATGATAATTACATTATGTCACTGACATTTTCATAAAAATAACATGCAGTATTAGATAATTGAATCCAAAATTATCTACAGTAATTGCTTATAATATAGCTACAGATATATTGATAATGAATTAAAATATATAAAATGTTTTTTCAGTTGCCTTAGAACAGAGCTATTAAGCTGTCAGAAAGATAGACTATGTAAGCTTGTCAGTAGGGACCAGGAATGCAGGGGCATGTAGATAATGTAAACAGAGAGGGAGGAAAGAATAAAAAAATAGGCTGAAAATGCAAAAGAACCACTGTACCAGAAACGAATGCTTTTGGTGGGCTAATCAATAGACTGGGCATTGGCAAAGGAAAAAATTCTGTGATCTTCTGCCCTTCCATCTTGTAGATAAATAGTCTTCTGTGTTTTCAGTGGTGTCTAGGACAGTATGTGAGCCTATAGTAGCAATTCGATCTGTTCATTTTAATTTCAAGTATTTTTGCAGACCACATGACTAGGAAAAGCCTGAAAACAGTACTGGGAACCACTGCTCTGACTTAAATACCCTGTTGCTTCTGGTGTTCTGGTGACCTTTTCTTTTGGGCTGCCTTTGCTCCATATATAAATAAATAAATAAATAAATATATATATATATATATATATATATATATATATATATATGTATATTCCTGAGACAAGATTTCATGTAGTCCAGGCTAGCCTTAGCCTTCAACTTACTATGTAGCTGAAAATGATTGTGAACTCTGGAGTCCCCCCTGATACCACCTCCCAAGTGCTGGTTGTAGGCATGCCTCACCACACCTGGGTGTAACAGTTGCCTTCTTTTGAATCTTTCTATTGCACAAATATCAATATCTTAACTCAGTTGTGGGTAGGGATATTTTTTTCCCAATAAAATGGAATGGTCCCATGCAAACTGAACTCAAGATATTTCCTTACCAGTCTTAGACAGGAGAATTAGAGGGTGGTTACAGCACACTACTATGTGGTGAGTCATGTTTTGCTTACTTCACAAGTCAAATTTATCAGTGCCCATAGTGAGCTCATTGTGAAGGCTGTGGACAAAGAAATAATAGTTTTCTTCTCTATCATCAGTTTGTGATTTTTCTGTCTAGGTGAACTTTCTATCTCTGTTCTATAATAGTGTCCATTACCATCGTGTCTCACCATTCAGGGCCAGCCCAAGTGGACTTTGGGGGGCTAGCTTGAGGGGTTGGGGGTGAGCAGATGTAGAGTCAAGCCACAGACTCTGGGAGTTGGATGGGAAGCAGCCCAAGCACGTGGCGCTGCAAACTCGTTTATTGAATAGGTGCACAAGCTCTTATAGGTCTGGATAGCCAATGACCTTATGGGGTGGGGTCCCAAATACAGCCAATAGTAAGTTGTCCCCAGGTAGGCAGGTACTTTCCAGGTACTGGTCTCACAATTAGCCAGAGCAGAACGCCACACCCACAGGAGCCATGCTTCTATTCCTCCTAGCAGGTGGCCTGGCTAGGCCCACCTTGCATTATGCCCAACACTGTTCCACTGGAAACCAGATAGAAGCATGCCATCTGTGTGGACAGGCAGTATTGGCTTTGGTAAAACAACTGCTGACTTGCATATTGCATCTGAACAGGGAAGCACTGTAAATATCTGCTGAAGAAAAAGGAAAGTTTGGTTTTCCTCAGTGTGCTATCTCTTGCATAAATGAGTGGGTTCTTCAGCTGAACCCTGGAAGCAATGCCTCTAGAGTTATGAGTCATGGTCTCCTGTGGGACACTCAGTTCAGATGCAGAGTGTTTTCTATACCAGCTGGAGGAGATGTAGCTAATATAAACAAGTATTGAATTTATAATAGTTAAGCCTCAGATACTCAGACATTATCTTAGAAGTCACATTGTAAGGAAACCCGCCTCAGAGAAATTCCTGATCCCTGGTAGCTGTAGAGAGTGCCTGAAGCAAGGAATCAACCCGATCCTCCCACCTAAGACATTAGGTGGTAGGAGCTCAACCTTAATGCCACAAGGACTTATTAATAGATATGAGATCTGCATGCTATGCCTCTTAAGTGAGATCTTTTGTGACCAAAGAGAGAGGGAAGAGAAAAACACCCTCAGCAGACCTTATTCACTTGAAGGGCATCACAGTGCCCCATTGTCTTCATGGGGTAGTTGCAGGATTCCTTAAACTCTTGGATACTCATGTTCTCTGTATAAAATGGCATAAAGGCGGCAGAGGCAGGAGGATCAGTTGAGTGCTGAGTTGTCCCTATGAACTTTACTTATACATGAATGTAAGAATTAAAAGAGACTTTCCTTTTGATATACAGAAGCTGAGGTTCCATTTATTGGTTATTGACATTAATGCCTGGGCAACTGGTGTCTGATTTAGAAAGTCCTTTTCTATACCTATATCTTGTAGGATATTGCTTTTATTTTCTTCTAGCAATTTCGGAGGTTTTACATTGAGGTCCGTGATCCATTTGGTGTTGACTTTTGTGTAGGGTGAAAGATAAGGGCCCAATTTCACTCTTCTACAGGTGGAGACGCAATTTTGCTAGCACCATTTATTGAAGATACTGTTTTTCCTCCATTGTGTGTTCTTGGTACCTTTGTCAAATATCAGGTGACTGAAATTGCATGTATACATCTCTGGGTCTTCCATTGTGTTTCTTTGATCTATGTGTCTAATTTAGTGCCTCAACTCTCACCAGCCAAGATTCTTCACACAACAGAGCACGATGCACACAGAAAGTCACAAGTTTTTGAGAATAAGAAACTGCAGCGTGTGTATCCTTGAATAGGACTCCTCGATTAAACCTCACCCACCCAGGGCTCCAGGACCATTGCGGAAAGAGTGTGAGAACCAGGGTTGGTGCAGAAACCCAGGGAAAGAGAGGGTTTCGGGCACCGGCAGCTTGCTCACGTGAACTTGTGGTGATGGTGGTGTCGAGCACAAGACTCATGCCAACTCAGTTAGACAAGAGCTCAGAATGGTGCAAGGGAAGTGGGGGGCAGGCTGGCACTAGCCCGAGATCAGTTGGAAACTGATTACTGCTGGATGAGTGAAAGTAGACCTTTCTTTCGTCCTCTAGATGTGCTGAATAGACTTCAGTGGATGAACTTGCATCCAAGGACATCTGGGCAAAATGCTTGACTGAATGGGTCTTAACATGTGTGGCGGAACACATGAGGCTTAGTGGGGGGTGGGGGTGGATGTGGGGCATGGATGGAGGGGAGAGGGTCTATAATTAAGAACTGCTGTATGAAATGTACAAAAGGCTCAATACAAATATTTAAAAAGAGACTTTCCTATTTAATATCATTGTGTCTTTTGACTAAGGAGTGGCTCCTTGGGGGCAGAAGACTTGGAAAGTAAATTTCTAATGCATCTTTAAGATGGCAGGAAGCAATCTGGAAGTTGGAGGAACCAGTGATATTCTGGATATTAATGTCAAGTGCTGCTTTTGTAGTGATTACTAACACATGTGCCTACTCTATTACAATTAGGAAAATACTTTCAATTACAGTATAAGTTTTTACTGTGTGTGTGTGTGTGTTTTTTTAAGGATTACTATTTTCTCTCAAGAGGATCATGTAAATTTCTCTCATGAGACCACATGTGTGTGAGATTGAGAAGCTGTTATTTGAGCCTCACTCTGCTGAATCTTTGTGCTTTGTGGTACTCTGTTACTTCATTTAAAAACCCAACATGGCAGCCAATAAAATATGGCCCATATTAAGCTTTCTATTTAAAAAAATCAATCATTTTGAGCAAGTAGACCCAATGCTAGAGTTTTCACGTTTACTGGGACCTCTGAGTATCACTCACCTTGCACCTGTCCCAGCTCCCCAGTTCTCGGCCTAACTCTGTACTCCCTGACAGAGTATATTATAGCTTGCTTTGAAAGGGCCTTTTGAGACTGAGTTTTTTCTTTCCTTTCTGTAAAGTACTTATTTTCTGAATATACATAATATTCTCAGAATAGAAAAGCCCAGGAGAACTTCTTTCTTCCTGAAAGGTCTCTCATGTCCTCGATCCCATTGTCATCCTTTTAAACATTGATTTAATTTTTCTCCTGGAAATTTCCTGGTTGTCTGCTGGCTTATTTTGATTTCTGGGCTCTGTAGTTTTAAATTGCTTGCCCAGGGTGACGGATTAGAGGACCTGACTTATTATATAATTTTTTTTCAGTCTGGGAGATATTTTTTTTCATATACACTCATAGATACATAGCAGAAGGATTATGTCTCCTGTGGGACAAATGCATGCATTAACTCCATGACTAGGGTAATAGGCTTGATTGGGGCTTCTTGGCCTAGCAGTAAAGACCTGTCATAGACTGTTCCGATTTATCTTTGTAATCTCTTTTCTTTTTATTGCTCTAATAAACTTCTATGATGATTCTAGGTGCATACCTTTATTTAGCATTACCTCAACATAAAATACTTTCTTCTTTTTATTCTGAGAATTGTCATAAACTTTTCCTAGTAAGTACACAACTTCTCGATTCTTTTCTATGAATATTATCAAGCACTTTCATATTTTTCTACTCACAACATTTAAAATTTTCTTGACCACTGATTCCTTCAAATTTTACAAAAACTCTTGAACTGTTTCACATTAATGTTACTCATACTTTGACCTTAAAGGATACATGGTTTTGATGGCCAGATTAAATGTTCTTCTTGTCTTATTGATTACTAATTTATTAATTATTCATTGGTGTGTAAATTATCTCTGATCAGATACTGCTTTCTTCAAGTCCTTAATAGTTCTTTCTGATCTGAAATCCGAGGTGATGATAAATAACTTAGGAACCAAACACAAAGATGGGTCTTTAAACTTGAACTACAACTGCAAAAGCATAGAATGACCACACGGTGGCAGCAAAGGCACAGCAATGGTTTGCAGGTTTTGTATAAAGGTTAGTAACAAATTATCCTATTAGCAACTTGAGAAGTATTGTAAATGTCTAGCTAATTTATCAAGTAGTCGGGTGGAGTGCTATAAAATGAGCATTTCCTAGGCTAAAGAAATGCATAAAGATCTTTGGAGCTTTAACTACCTTTCTAGAGAAAAGCAGCTCTTGCATCTTAAATTCTAGAACTCTTCAATGTTGTAGTTGCAACAAGATTTCTTTCCTTCATTGCCTCTTTTTTCTCTACTCTGAAAGTTTCATGTGGGTTAGGATGATGTTCTGTGACATTTGGATTTTGGGAGTGGGTTACTGGTGACTCACAGGCTATATTATGCTCGGTAGGATGTGAAACTATACAGATTCCAGCCATAGATAGTACACATAGTTCTTTTGCAGACAGGCTTCTTTTTCGGCATGATGCCTAAGTTTAATTTCCATGTGTAAAGTCATACTTAAAATATGTAAACTGAAACAGATGTTAGTGCTCTGAGAATGCATTTGGTTCATGAAGGAATCGTTCCCTAGCCTCTTCCTCTGTGCCTTCTTTATTTTTAAAAACCCTTTTGAATAGAAAGGGTCTCTGGAGAACCATCCAGTGTCTTTGACTTCGTTAGTATGAAGCAATTCATTCCTGGGAAACAGTTGCCCCAAATAAATGTTGGAATCTGTTTGAAACTTCTTTAATACTAGTATGATGTTTCTTTTCTTCTCTATAAAAGTTTAAGTTTTGTGTAGTTTTTATTTTAAAAATTGTTCACTTTAATAATATAAACTTTGCTAAAACTCAAACTAGCTCTTACTGATTTTATTAGTTAAGTAATAATTCTGAATGCCTGGTTCCCAGTGATTAGCAGTAATGGATGTATTGCCTGCATGTAGGTGCACCCATATTGTGCGTGCTCTCAGAGGTCAGAAGAGGGCGTTGGATCCCCTGGAACTGGAGTTTTGGATGTTTGTTAGCTGTCACATGGGTGCTGGGAATTGAACCTGGCTCCTCTGTAAGAACAGCCAGTACTCTTAACTGCTGGGCCATCTCTCCAGCCTGTACATAACTTTTAAACTGCTGTAGTTGCAAACAGTAAAGTACTAGATTGGTAATTGTAGTATTTTGAGAATCTTCCAGCATCTGAACTTTGTTGGTGATAGTTCATTAATACATTTCTAACCATGCGGTGATTTATACTCATAATAACTTTCCAAAATGTTGAAATTACTGGAAATAATATCTCTGCAGTACTAAGGATTGGACCAAGTATCTGGATGAGACCTCTACCACCGAGCTATAGCTCCAGTCATCTTTTTACTCTTTATTTTGAGACAACATCTCCTTAAGTTGACTAGGCTGGTTGTGAACTCACTCTGGTACTCAGGCAGGCCTAGAATTTGTGATCTGTCTGCCTCGGGATCTGGCCAGCTAGATCATTAAAAATCTGAAAAAATTATATTGAGATCTGAGCCATTAGATCCAGTGTCTTTTCTCTCACTTACCTTTCCTTTTTTTCCTTTCCTTCTCTTTTCAAAAAGATATTTGTTGAGATTTGTACCTAATACAATATGCTGGTAGCACAACTGTATGGGAGGCTGAGGAGGTGGATCACAAGCTCAAGTTCAAGGCCAGTTGAAGCAACTAACTGAAATCCTGCTCACAAAAAAATACTCAGTGTTAGGGTTCTTACTAGGAAGCCCCAGATTCAATCCTTAGTACTAAAAAAAAAAGTTCTCATTCTTAAAGAACATTCAGCATAACTTAGGTATGCATAGACATCAAGCCATAATTAAAATATCTAACAGCCAATCCATAACTCTGAGACATTAAGAAGAATTAATAGAGAAGGTGATGTTGCTGTTGGATGTTGAAAAATAGAGCAGCATTGCCTGAGGCATAGAATGGTTAGCATATTTTCCAGGTAATGGAATGGAATGAATGAGCACTAGTTTATGGAACAAAAATAAAGCTCTGATCTGGGATTCCTGCAGATCCGCAAGGGGATGGAGAGATTAGGTGATGAGAACGGGATGACACAGATTTAGTCATGCTGAAAGATTTGGAAAGATGAACGTAAAATTTTCTTTGAAGTACTTACTTTATTATTTATATAATTTCAGGATGAAAATATAGGACTTTTCTTCACAGAGTGAATATTGAGGTATTCTTAATGTGAGTTAGTTTCTAGTTGCATACATAAAATATATTTACTGACTAAAAATTTAGACAATTCCATGTATATTCATAGAATTTTTGCTTTGTTGTACACCTGATCTTAGTCCAGAGGTTGAGAAGTGATTGCTTTGTTATATAAACATTGAAAAAAACCACTGAATTTGTCTTTATAGCTTATCATTCAAGTCCATGGTTAGATCCTAGATTAAGAAACAAGACTGTAGTGAAAAATATTGCCAGATGCACAGTGATAGTGCTGGGTGCATGATTAACTGGCACTTTGGCTTTCTAAATGCCTGCTTTGATGAGTACATGGTAGTGCTGGTATATGTCAACCATAACTAAGGAATAACTAGGCAGTACTTTCCTTATAAACCAAAGCCAAGTTCATAATGTTCGGAAATAAATTCTATCTTATTTGGCCTAGATTTTAGAATCTTGATGGAATGCTGCTGCCTGACTTTAAATTGTAGTATTTTTAAGTTATATTAAATTTTATTTTATTTAAATCTTTTAATTCATTTTTAAAATTTGAGAATTTCATACATGAGTATTGTCTTTGAATTATTCTGTCCTTCCTAGTCTCTCAACTTCTCCCATGTCCCCCAACTCTCTCTCAACTTCTTGACTTTTCTTTGATTATTATATATACACACATCCATTTATAAATATACACACGTGTACACACACATATATACACACATACATAATGAACTGAATCCATACATAGTGTTGTTCATGGTGTGTACCTGTGTTTAGGGCTGGCCATTTGGAATTAAATAACCTCTTAGGGAGCTAGTCCTTGGAGAAAACCAATTATCCCTCCCTCAGCATCCATTGATTGCCTGTAGCTCTTCATCTTGAGGTAGGACCCCCTGGCAGTCCCCCATTCATGTTGGCATGTGAACTGGTTTTTGTCATTAGGAAAATCTCCTTAGACTACCATACTGGGGAGCTTTCATTGATGCAGCATCCTTATGTTCATGTCTAGAATGCACTAACTATCAGAAGGTGGGTTGTCCCTTTGGCTTTTACATTATGTTGGTCTCCTCTTCCTTCATGTTTCCTGATCATTAGGTGTCGAGGTTGCATTTCCATTTAAGTCTGGAAAACCAAAGGAATGTATTTAATAAGCCTACTGAAACATATGCTTATAATACAAGTGTGTGTGTGTGTGTGTGTGTGTGTGTGTGTGTGTGTGTATAGCTGATGGCAATATAACAAAGATCACGCAGTGCCAGGCATGGGAAACCTCCTTTTAGGGTTTGTTAATCACGGTAGTCCAAGAGATTCCCAAAATAATACAGGATATTTCCATAGCCCTTGATTGTCTCCCAGAGCCTTAAAGTAAGACCTTATTGCTGAAGACATCACAAACTCTGAACCCAGGACTTGAAGCAACTGAACTGGAACTGACCTGGGAGCCTTCTCCTTGAAGACTACCTCTCAGAGTATCAGAAGATACTATGTAAGCTGCCAAGGGAGAAAACTAACCAATCAGTCAGTGATCCTACCCAGCTGCAAAGTCTGTGAACCACAATAATGACTGGCCCAGCAAAATATTTCTAATGGTGCAATTGTGGCATTTTTTATCTTGGGGAGAATCAACAGTTGTTTAATTGGACTTAACTGGACTTAAATCTTGCTCCATGGGAGAGAGCTCTTGCCTATTACTATAAACATAGCCAAAGTACACATGGCTGGAGACGTCATAGACCGTAGAGAAAAATCTACTTTGGTCACCTCCCTAGACCAACATAATTTCTTACTATATTCTCAATTTGTGTCCTTATATTTACAGACAAGTGTACTTGTCATCATTCATCAAAGAAGCTTCTTTTGCAACAGATAGAGACGATACAAAGTTCTACAACTGCTCACATACGGAGAGTAACTGACTGAAATGATTTTTCTTTATTTTATAAAAATAAGTTAAGTTTCCCCATTTCTCATTTTGAGTTTGTTTTATTCTCAAATCATATATCTTTTGCTTGTGACATTAAAGCCTTGGTTACATGGAAGAGAAATAAGTTATTTTTTTTTTAAAATCTATGTATCTTTAAAAATGTTGGAAGATTGCCTTATAATATTTTATATATATATATTTTTCCAGAATATAGTATGTTTCTGAGTTAGGAAAGAAGCATTCATATTGCTCTATTTCATTTAATGCCTGATGTTGAACTTTTTGTTTTTGTTTTTTCTGCCTGAATTATAATTGTAAAACAAACATACTCTAAGTACTCTTACTTTCCATTTTAAAGTTTCCATCAAACTGTGGTTTGGGACTGCATATAAAACTATTATGAAATTCTTTAGGTCTGCTTGAGTGATTTCATAAATAAACAGTAAATTTTCTCTAATTTAATTTATAAAAGCCACTTGAAAAAAATAATTGGCTAATTAAATTATCTTCTCACAATGTGAATCCTGTAAAAGTGTTTTAAAGCTTATGTTTTACTTTTCCATGAAGATAATGATATATTTTCACGAAGAGACTATTTTACAGGAATTAAGTGGAAGTTTGAATCTGAGTCTTTACAGTTACTGGTTTTCCACTCTCCTTTCCAATCAGAAAAAGAAATTGAACTCTCATTTTCCTGACTTCTCGGAGATAGTATTAATTAACTTGCAATGACCTCCTTGTTTCATTAGTCCTTTGAAAGATCATGTAAAATGATTATAATTGGGCAATTAGACTTGTATTTCTGATTGACGAGGGCATGTGGCCTAGTATTGAGAGTAGTTTAATAAAAAATAATAAAATGTAAGGGAATTTATATGATTCTCTGAGCAAAATCTCTCCGGTGTCATTTTGTCAGCATAATTTTGTCCTGAAGAAAAGCATACTAGTAACTTTCCGAAAAAACAAACAAACAAACAAAACAGAAGAAAGTGTAACTCTGGATAAGAATAAGATATATAACTCTGCTGTGAGGTTCGAATTTTACACATGCAACTTCAGATAAGGCAAAGCATTGTTGATTTTCAGGAAAATGACTGTGGTCATGAAAACTAACTTTGTAAAGTGTTTAGATTGTGGTCCCTCAGTTTTTCTACTTTCTTTATCATTTATATATTATGTATATTATATAGATGAGGTTTCTGCAACTAAAGTTAAGAAGGCCAGTTAAGTTAATATAGTTCACTTTATCAAAACACTTGGGTGATTCATAAATATGCCTAGATACTCAGGACAGTGTGGGTTAGTTGTGTTGTGATTTACATGAAGTACTTTTGTCACATGTGCACGTGTGGTTCTGATCTGTGAGAGGTCAGTGGAAACGAGGAGATGGTGATTATATACCGAATGGCTTGCATCCCACGTCTAGAAAGATGATGCGCACTAAGAGTAGTGATAAGAGGGTACAGTAGTATATGTGAATCGTGTTATTTCAATCTTATTACATTTCAATTTAAAGTGTGACTAGTAAAGGCCACTGTAGTCGCCAAATATTTTTCTTTGGGTAGCTTTTTTTATGATTCATGTCATTTACTATTCAAAGTAGTATTAAGAATTAATAGTTGCATTTTTAAAAGTCTGATTTGAATGCAGTGTGCCAATCATTTTTATGTATTAATACTAATTTTTTTGTTTCACACTACCTGGGAGACAAAAAGAAAAACCGCGCCTGTGGCCATGCATAACAGCTTAAGTACATTTTGATAACGTCTTTGAGTTTGAAGTAACTTGCTTTATCTTCAGTGTTGGCCAGAGTCTCAGGTTTCAGATAGCTCATTTTTCACTTAGTTTATGTGAACTTACCATTGCCCTCTTCACTTAGGAAGAATAATGGCTTTCTGACTTGAAATGGTTGTGTTGTGCTACGTATTTGGTTGAACAGCCCAGCTCAATTTCTTTACAACAGTAGAGTAGCGTGAATTCTGTCTTGATCTGTACACCGAGCACACGCACCTGGATCAACGGTGACCAGGTAAACAGCCAGTTGATCTAATCTTGGTTTGAGCAGCCTGAAGTAATGTATTCTATACCACACCCTCCTTAAAAGATCTTTCATCCGCTATAACAAGATCTGGAGTTTAAGTTGTAATTACTTTAATTTTTCCAAGAAAATGAAAATCAGAGAACTCCTGTTTCCTGATCACACACCAACATTACAGATGTCTTAGAGCAAAGAAAGCAGAGCCTGGGCTTGTGCAGTCAGCAGTGGGAGTGAAGAGCGGATGTGCTGCTGTGTTCCTGTGAGTTTACTTGTTGTTTTAGAAGGAAAGTCTCTTTCCATTAGAATGATGTCTCTGGATAGGTGAGTCATAAACACAGGACCTGGAAATGGAGTTGGTCTCTTGAGCCTATTTACATTCTTAATCATACCCAGCTGTTTAGCTGATGGAGGATTTAGGATTTTTCCAAGCAGAAAGAGTCCTATCTTTGGTGATTGAAATATTTGATCATGACCACATTGAAACATTCACAAGTAAATAACTTTAAAACTGAATTCTGAAGAAAGTACATGTTTCTTTTCAGTCCACAGAGAGTCTCAGGCATTCGGAACTCAGTGTTTTTGCAGTCTTAAAACCTTTCCTTTGAGGGAAAACAGCTGCAGCTATGTTTTGAGTGATATAAACATTGCCCTCCACCTCCCCTATATTCTTATACTTTCCAGGCTTAAGGCAAAGGATTTAAAAACTTGCAGTTTCTTCTTATCATGAACATTTCACAACCATTATCTTTCAAACTGAAAAGCACTTTTAAAGAAAATGAATTTCAAGGCAATTACTTAAGACAAATACCCTAAAATGGTTCAAAGGCATTAACTACTTAAAGTTGTATGAGCTTAAAATACTTTCTCACAATATAGCCATTACCAAATCTTCAAATGGATTTTCTGCTTAGGATAACATTGATCAACATAGACAACACTAATTAATACACAGTAAGTAGCTATTTGAGTTGAGACAGGAAGGCCATTTCTTCCATTTCTTTTCTTATTTAGTTTATAGAAAGTGATCCTTCCAGGTTTTTCAGTGATGTGATCGGTAGTTCCATTGCTCTTCAGTACTTTTGTGATTTGCCCATGATCATGCTCTTTGTCTCAATAAAGTGAAGATCAGTTAGCATTGTCATGATGAACTTCCCATGCCTTACACAAATTAAGAGATGCTTCTTGGCTTTTTGTATCTGAACAACATAATTCATAACTGGACTTTAATATATAAATAAAACCACTGTAAACCAACTGTTTTCCAACTATTTTACTAGTTGTGTGCTTAGAGGTCAAAGTTGGGTCAACCAGATTTACTTAAAATTCTTTTCCCTTTGGAAATTTCCCTCACCGCCCATCCTTCCCCTTTTTCTTTTCTTTATTTTTGGAGACAGGATCTCACTATGTAGCCCTGACTGGCCTGGAACTTGCTATGTAGACCAGGCTGGCCTTGATCTCATAAAGATCTGCCCACCTCTGCTTCCCGAGGGCCTGTGGAAGTTTTCTTGTAAGAGATCAAGGAGTGAGCTAGGCAGAGGGAAGAACCTGATTTTATATTAAGAAGTAGTGTGAGGATAAGAATATAATTTATGGTGAAAATATGCTAAAACTAATGTTTAGAAATTTAACAACATAAGCTTTCTATTTTGTTTGGAGGGCAAATATGGTTTTTCAAAACATATTTTATCTATTACTTTTATTTTACGTGTATGAGTGCATTGCCTGCATGTATGTAAGAGCACCTATGTTGTGCAATGTCTTCAGAAGTCAGAAGGGGGCAGCAGATCCCCTGGATGGGCAGCCATGTGGGTGCTGGGAATTGAACCTGGGTGTTCTGTAAGAGCAAACAATGTTCTTGACTGCTGAGCTACCTCTCCAGACCCCACACATGCTTTTTTGATGGACTTGAGAACCATGGGAACTGAGGGAATCACTCCAGGTTCAAGGTCAAAAGCCTTGCTGTGTGATGCTGCAAGAATCCACGGGGGGTGGCCTGGCAGTAAGGTCAGCATGTATGTCTATTAGCATAAATCCTAGAGTGTAAAGTCTTGAAAAAAAGAACTCTCCTGTCTTGGAGCAGGGGAACAGGTATGTCCTGGCTCAAGAAAAGAAAGAATGGGGACATTGACCATTTCTCTACGTCTTTGTCCTGTTTATTCCTCTGGTGATGGTCATCTATCTGGTGAGGGTGAGTCTTTACTCAATCTCTAATTTAATGCTAATGTTTTCCAGAAACACTCTCAGGCACACTGAAAATATATTTCAGAGCTATTTTGGCATCCTCTAGCCTAGTCAAGTTGACATATTAAAATTAACCATGACAGTACTCATGTAATTATGTTATATTAGATGACAAAAGGGAGATTTTTATAAATGAGCTTAACTCAAGGTTTTTAAAGTTTCAAAATATTTTATTAGCATTGCTTTAAGAAATAACATGATTACATTAACTTTGTGTAGGTTGGAGAATGTGGAAAGGGAGTGAATGGCCAACTCACATTATAGGACAGTGACAAATTTCACATTGTTGTTGAAGCTTGGTAGGACAGCTTCGTCAGTAAACAATGTTCAAAACTTATAGTAGGCACGTAGAATTTCACATTTATATTTTAAGACATAATTATACGATTTTAGTTTGAGGATTATATCAGTTAGTTATTACAGTACTTTCTCTTTCCCTCCCTTCCTCCTTCCTTCCTCTCTTTCTTTTTTCCTCTCTTTCTTTTTTCCTCTCTTTCTTTCTTCCTCTCTTTCTTTCTTTCTTTTCTCCTTCCTTCCTTCCTTCCTTCCTTCCTTCCTTCCTTCCTTCCTTTCTTTCTTTCTTTCTTTCTTTCTTTCTTTCTTTCTTTCTTTCTTTCTTTCTTTCTTTCTTTCTTTCTTTCTTCTCTTTCATACTTCTCAGACTGTGAGTTTTGCCTCTAGAAGTTCAGTTAGGGTACAGGTGAAGGCACACTGGGACTGCAGAAGAAATAGAAAAATAATGGAAAACCTCTTAGTGCCTGGTTGGTAATCGAGGCCTGGATTCCCAGGACCACTTGAGGGGTGAGGACCACAACTGGGTCACAGGAAAGGTGGGACGTCGGTTCGGTTCCAGAGAGTCAGTCTTCCAGAGATCAGAATCTGCAAATAACAGAGGCCTCCCCTGTCCCCATCTGCCATGAACAATCTGGGATCTCAGGGGTGAGGACTATGAGGAGTGTAGACATGCAGACAAGACTGAAAGTTCTACCCAACATCAAGAAGTCCTCAGTGCTCTGCTCCGTCACAGCCTACTGATGATTGAAGAATGGTGGCCCACAGTAGGGATTCAAAGCTTCAGGCTCATGTGAGGGAACCACAGTTCCAGCTCACAAGAGGGTGCCTGTGCAAGTGCCTTCAGTTGTCATCTGAGTAGAGGGAGCCTCAATTGGAGAATTTCCTCCATTGGACTGGTCATTGGCCACCATGTCTGTGGGTCATTTTCTTGATTGTTGAGGGAAATGGGAGGACCCAGCCCACTGTGGGTGTGGTGCCACCCCTGGGAAAGTGGTCCTGTATTGTATAAGAAAGCAGCCTGAGCATGGGCTGGGGGAGCAAACTAGTAAGCAGTGTTCCTCCATGCCCCGTGTTTCCGCTTCTGCTTCCAGGTTCCTGCTCTGAGTTCCTACCTTGAGGTCCTTCAGTGATGAATTGTAACCTCGGAGATAAAACCAAATAAACCCCCTTTTCCCAAATTGGTATTGGTCAGAGTATTTTGTGACAGAAATCGAAAGCAAACTAGAACAGTACCACTGTGGACCACAGCTCCAGCTTACTGGAGGGGACCAGAACTTTAGCTCACAAGAGGAGACCACAATTCTAGTTCACAAGAGTTTTGGCTTCCGTGCAGCAGAACAAAGGCAATAGTTATTTGCTGGTCTGATTATCTCTCTGGATGGAGGTCTATATTGGAGAAAACCACCTTTCACTTTCACTCAAGGAGATGAATGGTGTTTTTTGTTATTGTTTTCATGATCAAGGTTCTGCTTCTCTCTTTTTGGTAATTGTGGCCTTCACATTTCTTCCCTGGCCAGGGGGAAGCTGGCAGTGACTTCTTATAAGGTTCATGTTTTGCTGAGAGCCGCTATTCTGCTGTCTTGGCACAGTTGTCAGTTGTTTTTTTCCTTAATTGCCAAGTCTTTTCTTGTTTGAGTTGAGGTTGTAACCTGGATGATGATGATGATGGTTAACCAACCAAGGGTGTGCTGTGCAATAGCTGCTCACAAACCCAGCCCCTGGCAAGGCAGATGCACTGGGCTAGACATGGCACAGTGGGGTGGTTGTAACCACTTCCTGTTAAACCTGCCACCAGACCCCTGCACCGCAAGCTTGGTGACCAGGGAGCTTGGTGCCCCTGAGTGAGGGTGCCATGCATCTGCCTACCAAGGCGTGGGGCAAGTAAATAGTTTAAAATTTTTTATTTATTTTTATTTTATGTGTATGAGTGTTTTGCCTGCGTGCAAGAGCGCTCCTCTCCCCCATGGGGGACAGAGGAGGGCATTGGATCCCTGAAACTGTAGTTATGCACAGTTGCTAACTGCCATGGACGTGCTGTGAATTGAACTCAGGTCCATCTCTTCAGTCCCTCAAGTAAGTCTTTTAAGAGAAGAGAGTTTTCTAAAGATGTTTCCAGGAAAGGATGTCAGAGAGACATGCCTTTGCTCACCTGGAAGAAAGCAGATATTCAAATTGTGAACTTCTCTTGGGAGCTGCATAAAAAGGACCTGTAGAAGACTTTTAGGGGCTAGAAGACACCATAGCCAAAAGCAGTAGAAAAGTGGGCTGCCAATCTTACACACACACACACACACACACGCACACACGCATGCACGCACACGCACACATACTATTAAGAAGGCTCCCTTTTCCTCACTAACTTCCCGAATGCCCAGTTATAAATACCATCACACTGGGGATTAAGATTTGTCCACATATGAATTTGATGAAGATAAAAAAATTCTGTAGCACAACCTTTTTAAAAGTATTCATGTTTTAAGAGAGGAAAATATTTTTTCATATTTCAAAGTCTTCATGATATTTTTCAATTCATGCCCCGCAGTTATCTTTTATATTGCATTGCCTACTTACATGAGTTAAGGTTAGCATTATCCAGGAACATCTTAACTGTTTTGTTAGAGGGTTCACCCCTGAGAAGAGAACATGCTAATAATCAGCAAGTATTCAAGCAATTACAAAGGATCGCTTTTCACTGGAACTTGTCCTTAGGAACTATGCTTAAGTTAGGTCTCATTCTGATTAACAAGACAGAACAGACATAACCAACTTACATTGTATAGGCAATGTAGCAGAGGAAGCTGGGAAAGAGTGAAAGTTCAGCAGATAGAATAGAGTATCTTTCAAGGCAGCAAGTGCAGGCAGGATCATGGAGCTTCGCTGTGGGGAGGGTCCTGAGTGCTATGGAAGGTCAGATATTATGATGTCTTGCCACCGTAACAGAAATATTGAAGGAATTTTGTGCTAAAGTAATAGTGATTACAAATTCCTTTCTCCGGGGTATAAATAGCAGACTGAAGAGAAGCTACAGGAATAGAAGCGTAAGAACGAATTATTAAAAGTCTAGTTCTCTTTATGGCTAACGCTTCTTTGTAGATGGAGTTTGTTTGTGTTGGTGTTGTCTAGGGAAACTTCACTTTAAATCTTCCGGTTATAAACAACATTCCTCAAGAACCTACCGTTTTCACCCAGCGGACATTGTACAGATACTACTTTGACAATGAATCATGTTTTCTCTTTGATTAGAAATGGGAATTACATAAAATCTAAGTAGAGGCATTAATTAGACTACAGAAAGATAGAGCTCTATTATCGTAGCCAATACTTAAGCTCATGAAAATATTAAAAAGTGAATTAATGAGAAAGTATAAAAGATGAAATTTTGGGGGTTGGAGAGATGGCTAAGATCCATGGTTAAGAGCACTGGCTGCTCTGGCAGAGGACCTGGTTTTATTTCAAGCGTACACATAATGACTAAAACCATCCATATCTTCAGTTCTTCTGGCCTCTATAAGTATTGAAGTTGTGGGTGCACTTACTCCGATTCAGGCAAGACACTCATATACATAAAACAAAATAAATGAAATTTTCATCATTTACTTTAAATGGGGAGGGCATGAAGGGAGGCTTAGACAGGGAGAGAGAGAGAGAGGAGACATAAATAATGCCTAGCTAGTATAAAAAAACCAGGGGATCATATTAGGCCAAAATCCTACTGACAGACCATACTGTATGAGTCCATATGTATGGATGAAGGCTATTTAACGAGAAACAGTGCCAAACAGGAGAAATCTTCCTTTGAGACGTTGGCCAGAGTATTCCAAGAGACTCCCCAGATTACACAAGCTATTGCCACAGTTCTTGATTGCCTTCCAGAACTCGAAGGTAAGACCCTATTGTTGGAGACAGGACATACTCTAGACACAGGATTTGGAGCAAAGGAACTGGAACTGACCTGGAAGCTACTTCTCCTGAAGGCTAGCTCTGATAGCTTTAAAGAGCACTTCAAAAGCTGCTAAGGGAGAATATCAATTGTTGGTCCAGACCCAGCTTCAAGGTCTAGTAACCATATCAATCACAGGCACACAAATGACATTATTGCAGTAGTGGCACTTTTATCTTGGGGGTAATAAACAGTTACCTAATTGGACTTAAAGCCCACTCAATGGGAGGAAACTCAATTGTGGTACTATAAACATAGCCCAGTACTCATGGTTGGAGAGGTCATATATCTTAGAGAAAACTGTAAAGCTCTCACATCCCTAGACAAATGTAATTTTTTTACTGTGTGCAAAGTATGGATCTTTGTATTTACAGACAAGTATTCTAGTCACCACTCATCAAAGAAGCTTCTTTTGCAACACACAGAGACTATTACAGAATACCACAACTGGTTACACACAAACAGCGTGTGTGAGTTTCCCAAGCCAAAGTGGCACATCTACAATGCAACTTCTACACCTAAGGCTCACGGAACATAGAACAAGGTGTAAAGAGAACACTAATGTGTCTCTCAGTTCTCATTAATGAAGCTCACTCATGCAACAGAGGATCAGGAACACAAAAGGTCACAAATGGCCAAAGCATGGAGAGTAAGAGCCTACTGAATATGGTCCTTGGACAGGACTCCTATATTAATCTCCACCCACCCCAGGGACCATTTTGGAAGGGGGGGTGGAAAGATTGTAAGAGCCAAGTAAGAAATAGAGTCCTAAAAATTAATAAATGAAATTTTTAAATATGAAAATTTCTAGCTACCCCAAGAATGAATAGAATCTAATCCCACTTAGTTATTAGTTTCTTTCCATTTTTTAAGTTATATTTTAAGTATTAGAGTAAAGAAGAAAAGAGATAATGGTAGATTCAAGACTGGAAAAATCACTGTGCTTTGAAACATATAGACTGAAGTTATGGGCAGAAATAACTCTTCTTGTTTTTCTTTAAACACATCCAAATACTTTAAGAAAGTTCACAAAAGTGAGAGGCTGTGACTTCTAGGGGCACATGTATGATGCTAAAGTGTCATTGCCAATTAGGGGGAAATTGTCAAAGAACTTATTTTAATCTTGTTCTGACAGAAGAACTTTGCTTTTGTGGACTGAGTACTGTGCAGAAACCAGGAGTCATTAAACAACACTCTGAGGGCAAGCATGTGAGTCATGCTACAGCCTTCATCTCTTATACATAGAATGGCCTCTTAAATAATTCTCTCAGGGTAGATACCTAAATTGCCCAGGTGATAGGATAATTCATTACTAGACTAAACCCAAAGAAAGGAGCTAAACAAGTTTCCCAGGCAGGGTTAGAAAATAGATGGTCCTTCAAATGCTTCCCTGCAACGTGAGCCATGTGCTGGCTGTGAGTCACTGTATTTATCCCTCCTTTGAACATAGCAGTAAATCCTTATCATAAATCTTTTCTTCCTTTTCTATATCCAGCTGCTTTAAGGCTGAGTCCAAAGCTGTTGATAGCCCTGGAAAAATGGTATAGAAGTAAGTCACTGGTGATGAAGTGAGGTGATTTGCTCCTTTCAATCAGGGGATGTGAAAGCATATTTGTCTGGAGAAATAAAGAACTTTCTTTGCCATCAGAAGTAAAGGATTCATAGCTTTGACTTTGTTTTTAAGAGTTGAAAGGACAGGCAGTCATTTGATACTATGAAAGATGCTGACAATAAAGAGCCACAGGGGGACTTTCCCAACCCTGTAGAGAGGATAAAGTCAAAGTCACTGTGATATTTCTGAGCAGGCCTTTCCTGAATGTTGTACCTATTTCCCATTGTTAGATCTTGGTTGAATTCAAGATCTATGATCAAATTTGTAAGGATACTCATTCTTAGGACTACACTGACAGTTTTTTATAACTTCAAAATTTATTTTTCAGTTTTATATGGAATTTTTAGTGGTTGAATTGAACTATGTCTAAACTTATAGTTCTTTAGTTTTTCTTTAATTTCTATTTTATTTTAATTTTTTATGCTCCATACATGTATCTGCGTGTCTTAATAATATCTCCTCCTCACTCCTCCCCTCCAGCTCCCCCCCGAACCCTCATCACGTCTCTTTCCCGACTTCATGTTCTTCTTTTACAAATTTTAATTAACTAAAAAATTAAAAATTTATTTATTAATTTTTATGTGTATAAGCATTATGCCTGCATGTGTGTAGGTGTACCCATATGATGAAGTACCCACAGAAGACAGAAAAGGTTGTTCGATCTGGACCTGGAATTATGGACAGTTGTTAGTTGCCATGTGGGTATTGGAATTTGAACCTGGGTCTTCTGCAAGAGCAGGCAGGGCTCTTAACCACTGAGCCATCTCTCGATCCCCCCTTAATTAAAAATTTTAACTCATTGAGTCCAGTTAGTGCTGCCCTTATACACAAAAAGCATGGGGCTATCCATTGGGGCATAAAAACTACGAGTGTTCACACTCCTAAAGAAAAGTGACTCCCTTTTTCCCAAGCAGTCATCAACTGCTGATAGTCTCTCATAACATTTTTTGTATATAAGCATGTTCATGTTTTTATGTGTCTATGTATGTGTGTGCACATGCCTGTGAAGACTAGAAGACTGCCTTGGGTGTCATTTCGCAGGTACTGACATTTTTTTTCCAAGACAAGATTTCTCGCTGGTCTGTAATTCACCAAGTAGGCAAGGTTCATTGACTCAGTGAGCCCCAGGATCTGCATGCCTTCACCTCCCCAGTACTGGGATCACAAGCACACACCACCACACTCAATGGCTTTTGTTTACTTTTCATTTATTTACTATTTTTGTGTGCATATGTACATGGATAAATGTGTGCCATGGTACACATGTGTAGGTCAAATGACAACTTGTGGTAGTCAGTTAACTCTTTATATCATGTAGGTCTTAGGGATTAAACTTAGGTCATCAGGCTTGGTGTCAAGTGCCTTAACCAGCTGAGCCATCTTACTGGCCACTAGACTTTTAAAAGGTGAACTCTGGGACTGAACTCAGGCAAATATTTTACCAACTAAGTTTATCTTCCCAACTCACTTATAAATTATTTTATATTTAGGTTTGGAAAGGTAAAATGTTATGCATATTGCAATATTAAAATCATTCAATTTACTCTTATTATTATTATTATTTTTGCAATAGGGTTTCACTATGTAGCCCTAGTTTTCCTGGAACTCACAAGAGATCTGTCTGCCAAGTGCTGGGCTTAAAGACATGTACCACCACATCAAGCTTGTTTTTAAGAATAATAAGAATAAAGGAATGTGGTTAATGTTTTTAAGAGTTATTTATTTTTATTTTTAAAGGACTTACTGTTTTTATTTATGTCTATGTATATGTTTCTCTGTGTGTATATGCTGTATGTGCTCAGGTACATGTGGAGGTCAAAAGATGTCATCAGATTCTCTGAAACTGGAGTTATTGTGAAATGCCAGATGTAGGTGCTATAAACTGAAATCCATTCCTTTGCAAGAGCAGCAAGTGCTTATAACCACTGAGCCATCTCTCTAGTACTGCAAAATTAAACTTCCATAGTTAAACGTCGATAACTTATAGAGAATTATTTCCTAATGAAAGTGTCATTTTAATATGATATTAAATTTAGTGGTATTGAATGCACAATTAATATAAGAAAATACATCCATTGAATGGAGAGTAGTGACCAAATAGTGAATGGAATGTAAGCCTTTTTAAAAGCAAACTTTAATGTTCTTTTTACATTGCAAAAGTTAAAAAGAAGACAGTTTGGTTTGCGAATGTACCAAACAGCCTTAGAAAGCAATGTTTTCCAAATGAGTGACTTTTCCCGACCTGGTGACTGCCTCCTGATAACAATATACACACCAAAGCACAGGACATACATGGACTATGTCAGGCAACTGGCTTCTTCTCCTAAAGGAGAATCTAGAATAAATTATACTTGCTCCTCACTTCTTCCAAAACATTGTATTGCTGTTAAGTTCACATATTGCTTTGTTCACCCTAATTCTGTACATGTGATCCCAAACAATCAACCTTCATTTCAGAAAGAAGACGATTTAGTTCATTTTTAAAATGTGTGTGTGGTGTACGTGTACATGTTTGTGTGTGCATGTGTACTTGGTTATGGAGGCCAGAGGTTGATTCTGGGTGTCTTTCCTGAGAGTTTGTTTGGAGTTTCTACCAGCAGAGGACAATCACTTATAAATCTTTGACCTAAGACTAGTCCTCTTGCATTAGGAAGACCATCCTTTTCACTGCTGCTTTGGAAAAGACAAACAGGTAGCAGTAAGGGAGGAAGGGGACACACACAGCCAACCAGATCAGCTGAATCAAACCTGGCAGTCAGTGGGGTGACAGCTATCCCAGCAAGATCAACCTTACAAACTCCAGTATTTTTTTTGATCTTTTTCCATCTTGTGAATTGAGGCAGGATCTCTCACTCACTGAACCCAGACCTCACTGATTCAGTTAGTTTAGCTAGCCAGTCACCTCCAGGGATCCTGTCTCTTCCTCCTGAGACTAGGATTATAGGAGGCCACCACACCTGTCCACCATTTAGTTTGTAATAGGTGATGAAGATCTAAACCCTGGCCTTCGCACTTGCACAGCAAGCACTTTACCCATTGAGCCATTTCTCCAGCCTTGTGAATTAATTTCTATTAACTAATAGGAACAAAGCTTTGCATCTTAAGTTTCTCAGCATGCATGAAAAGAGTGTAAATCTGAGATATCAGATTCTCACTGTCATATCACCTACAGGCTTGTGCAGTGAAAACAGTGTAAACCAGATGTATCCTCTATGGAACTCTGTTTCACTGCCTCAGAAATCTGTGCAGATCAAGAATCAAATTCAACTCCAGATAATGTGTGTGAAATACAGGGGCAGATTTTCACTCCTAATCCTCAATGATCCAGCCAAAGTTGAGTGTCAGAGCATTTCCTACTTTAAAAGTAGTACTCTGTGTGTGACCAGTTGTGGAACTCTGTAATAGTCCTTATCTGTTGCAAAAGAAGCTTCTTTGATGAGTGGTGACTGGCTTACTTATCTGTAAATATAAGGATATATATTTAGCACACGGTAAGAAATTACATTTGTCTAGGGATATGACAGCCTTGGGGTTTTCTCTAAGAACTATGACCTCTCCAGCCATGTTAATTTTGCTATGTTTACAGTACTACACATGAGTTCCTTCCCATTGATTGGGTTTTAGGTCCAATTAGCTGTTGATTACCCCCAAGATAAAAGTGTCACTATTGCCCCAATTAATTTACTGTGCTGGATTACAGAGTTCCTTAACTAGTCACACACAGAGATTGTGAAATGCCTAACCCTAACCAGCTTCTTGATACAATGATATGCCCCTTCTATTTTTCAGATGTGTTTTGATTGCTTAATATTCATTCTCCCTGAAAGGTTAAAAGAGTTACCATTTCTCATTGTGGTGGTTTTTAGTTTAGAGGAATGACCAAATTGATGATCTCAGTGTGTTATGTGATGAGGTGCAGTGTTAGTCTTTGCTGTTGGCAGATCTGGTGCTCAGCAGCAGCTGTAATGACAGGGATACCCAGAGAAGGAGGCTGATTGGCTACAGAATGGGTCATCTGATGTACTTGATTATCGAACTCATCTTCTGCTGACATCACCTTTGGTGAACATTTATATGAGACACAAGTACCTTAACGTCCTTGTCCTTTGCCCATTTGGAGAGCTCTAGCCATATTTGGTGCCTACATAGATTGCAGAGCCATTGTGAACTAAGCCCCAGTCTTCCTCAGTCAACCCATCATAGGACACACCCCATGAAGTCATAGGTTCAGAGACTGAGAACCCAAAGAGCGTACCCATGTTTCCCTGATAGCAAAAGTAATGTAGTAAAAAATCCAGAACAAAGAAAGCCGAGTGAGGATAAGGTACTCTTTGAAGAAAATTTTATTTTAATTTATCCTCTACTCCATCTCTCTAAGGCCTTTAATAATGCGATGTGAGTCTTATGACTGACATTTTAGTAAGGATCCCCTTTCATTCAGCAACAAAAGTGACACTGCCCAAGCAGTTAAATGTCCTGTTTGCTTAAGAACAGTCATTAGGGTGAGGGATTTTCCCTGTGGGTTTTCAGTCATTGAGAGGAAATATGTTTCATTGAAAGTTACTTTTGAGAATTCAGTGCTCCAAATTTCTCCTTTCTCTTAGAATTTACAATGCTGTTTTCTATTCTTTTTAAAATAATTAGAATGTGACTACTCGATGTATTTTTCATTATTGCTTTGTCTTTCAGGCAACTAAAAATCAGAAGTTATCTAAGACAACATATTTGCTTCATGTAGTCTATAGACACTATTTTTATTTTGAATTATACTTTGTTACATGTATTTATTATACACCTTCTTTATGTAAACAGTAAAATATAACAAATACATATTAAGAAATCACATTGTAAACTGGTTGTGAAAGAGTAAAGATTTCCCTAATTTCAGTTCTTCAGGGAAGGCGGAATGGAATATTATGTTATAAACAAATCATTGACCTCCAAGTTTGTCAGGAAACTCTTAAAGGTGATTCAGGGAAGAAACAGCATCCCCAAGAGGTTTCTTAGTTTCATTCAAAAAGGAATTTCAGAATGAACTCAAACAGAAGATTTAGGACAATTTTATTAGAATTTAAAGAAAGATTCTCAGGGCAGGCCAGCTGGGAATCTCAGAAGCTGCTCTGAGGAGGAGAATGCAGGCGAGAAGGAAAAAAAGTCATAGAGCTGTTTCGAGTGTGAATGGAAGTCAGACATGTGGCAGACTAGCAGACACATGATGGTGATGAGAAGGAAGCTTTAGAGAAAAGGAAGGAAATACAAGCTGGTGGGGCAGCCTAGGCCTTGGGGAAAGGAAGTAATTCTGTCATTATTGTTATGGTCTCAGAGTCAGGATCCAATTAGGCTCAGAGATGGATGTGCAGCAAGGCAAGAAATTTATTACAATTGCAATCAGGCCAACTCACTCTACATAGGAGTAGGAAATGAAAGCGGCCCTGAACAGGTTTTTTTTTATAGGTCTTTCATGACTTTCTGCAAGCAAGCAAAGCTGAATACAAAAGCAAGAATTTGCGATTAATCATTAGCACAAACTTATTATAAAATCTTATAAAGAGTCCCATGACATGGTGATCGATGAGCTCTGACCGGCCTCTATGGTCTAGTGCTTAGAATACCCTCTGTTAATTTAACATGAAGAACACACGTCAGAAAGAAAAAAAAACCTTTTACCTTTAGTAAGAACAGTAAGAACAGTAAGAATAATGATTTAACTTATACCAAAAACAAAGCTGCAGGGAGAAACAGAACTAGGGAATTAACAGACATCAGAATGAAGTCAGCAAAATGCCAGCCTCTAATATTCCCACTCTTGTTGAAGGACCTTTAAATCTTTGAAGATCAGCACTTAGTGAAGAGGATTGGTCTAAATTGCTCATACTGACTCCTTAGAACCATGAGTTTCACAGAATTAATACGCTGACTGAAAACTTGACAACCATGTTTAAAGGGTGAGGTCCATAAGTAGGAGAAAAAGTATTGGTCCTGCTAAAGCACTCAGGAGAATAGTTCTTAAAGTTCTGGTCCTAGACCACAAGGGTGGCTGGCTATTCCTATGTCCACTGATCCAGCCATACTGCTAGGGTGTCTGAGTCCAGTCAGTCCCCCCTGCTCCGTTTTTTACCTGAATAATAATAAACCTGGAGTAAAAGATGAATGAGTGTGAAGACACCTGAAGTTTCAGTCAAGATATGGGGATTGATACAAGGTGTGAGACCAGACTCACAAGTGAGCCAAGTGCCCTTGGGTGGGACTAAGTAATAGGGGGTGGTCCCTGCCATTAGGGGCTTTAGATGATGAAAATGATTACAATGGGCTGAGTACCAGGACTGGTAAATTTTATAATTCCCTGCATAGAGGCATAGTCCCTGTCCCTCAAGTCTTCCCAAGGTGAGGGTGGGTTGGGAACTTCAAGGACAAGGGGTCAGGATGCCCAGTGACTGCTCTCACACTTAGGATTCTAATTTTAGTGTGGTTATTTTCTACAGTGATAAAGGTTGCAATGTCGACAAAACAAGGGGGGTATTTTTACCCTATACTGTCTAGTTCAACTTTACCTCCTATTTTTATCACATCACCCTCTGAAGAGGTCACCCCAATTGCCAATAGGGGATTCGGGTGCTGACCAGTTTAACTTCTTCATGCTGAACAGGGATGTAGGTTGAGGCAACTGGGGTACCCCCTGAGTGGGTCTATCTAAAAGATCCAGAATTGCATAACTGTCAGCTGTAGAGAGAAAAGAAAGTCCTTGACTGGTGCCTGGGAGATGTGAATTAAAGGCAAGAGTGGTTAGCATTATACATTCCAAACAGGGAACCAGAAAAATCAGAACAGGGAAAACTTTAAATGTCCAAGTCAAAGTCCATAGACTTTCTTCTTCAGGACTCCTAAGAGCATCCATCTATGGTGTTCCTCCTTGTTTTTCTTTTGGCTGCCAAGACTGAACTTGAAAGTCTTGAAGTAGGATTTGTTTTAGGCACCCTGATAGTCTGTTGGGAGTGACTGGAATCTGTAAGTTCCCTCCCAAAAAGCTTCTAGATGGGGAGAGAAAATAAATTAGTCATCATTTAATTTTTAAGTTATAATGATAGTGGGCTTGCCTTTCTTGGTTGCAGACATACTGCAGTGTTAAAGTAGGCCAAGATTTGAAGTCTTATATCTGAGTAGAATTTTCTTATTAACAACAAAAATGCTAGTCAAACCTAATGTCTGGGAAGTACAATTCCTTGTATTCTTAAAGAAATATACCACATTTTAATCTTTGGTTATACTTTCCTTTTGGGTGTTTAAGATCATACAGGTGGCCTAAATAAACCAATTTATTTTTACTCTTAAGGTCAGTTGAGTATCTGTTCCTTAAGGGGTACACATGGAGTTTCCCCTTGGCCTCTCTTTTACCAGTTCCATCTGTGTGAAGATAAGACAGAAGGTCTTGCTAGACCAGGGCTTCACTTGGAAGTATCAAGGAAACATTTTCCTGTACTGACCCTCCTCTTTGCAGACTGGACACTGCTTTGAGTCCTTCTAGTGGGGTCTCCATGACCTCCCTGAACAGGAGGACAGTTGACTCATCACAGTTCCAGGACATTTTGAGAGATGCCCCATAGTCCCCTGGAACTTAGTTGACCTTGGAGGGCAAGAGACAATAATTGTCCTTTAAGTCCCTCTCACCAGATTAATGTAGGCCTCTAAATATGGTTGTTAAACACCCAAGAAGGTTAGTTCCACCAATCTGGTATGCATAATTTATTATATTTTTATATACCATACCATATCAACTCAGACCTTTAATTACTTGTATAGACTTCTCATTTTTCTTTTATAAAATATTTCTTTTTCTTTTTACCTTTTTAAATCATGAGACATAATAATATTAATAGGTAATTTTCCTTAGAAAATTCTCTTCCTGGGGCTACTAGGCATTATTTATCACCTTTCCAAGGTTATAGTGTTAACCCAATGTTTGATCATATTAACATTCACTCTGGGGAATTGTCCTGGCCAGCGGGACAGCAATGAGAGCTTGAGACTCCTCAGGAACCTGAAATGAGGCAGGGCAAGAAGTACGAGAAATGATGGCAAGTCAAAGGATTCTGATCAAACCGCAAAAGTTTATTTTTTCTCCAGGTCTTTATATACACCTTGGTAAAGCAGGGAACAATAATCAGTTAAGAATGTCAGGGGAAGCTACTTGGGCCATAAAGCCTCCCTCAGCAAAGGTCAGGTCACAGGTAACTTCCAAGGAAGGTGCTCAAACAAACTTCCCAGGGAATAGCGATGCTAATCAGCTCCAGAAACTTTCCAGATCATGATCACAAGCCATGCTAGGTTTTAAGATAGTGATAAATCTCAGCATGGAGTCAGGTTTGGCTCCTGGCAGGGAATGAATAACTTTACTCATACTGATGGTTGAGGTATTACTAACAGGTATATGGATGGATATAGGAGAGTAATTGCACTGCAAAGTCTTTATCCAGCATGGATGTTGACTTTTGTATCCTATGGGTCAAATCCTCTTTTCCTAGGTTTCCCAGGTTTCTTCCCCAAATGCAGGAAACCATTTGCGATTAGGGCAAAATTACATACAGCTGGCTGGGAAGAGTAGCTGGATAATCAGGTGAGGGACCAATGATCCTGCTTACTCCTCCTTCAGTGAAAGAACATAACTGTTAACCCAACTGTGATAAACTTTTGCATGTAGGCACAGCTGAAGTCATGAGGATGGCAGTTATTCGACTCAGAAGAGTGCTGTGCAGCAGCATCTTAATAAAATAACATGGAAGGCAAATTACACATATACACACTGAAGTTTACAAGTTTTCAGGTAAACCTTAAACCATTGAAATCATTTTTAAATACAAAATAGAAAATTCCGTTGAATACTTTTGCTATAGACATTTTATATCATGAGGTAATAACCTTTGTTGAAATTAGTTTATCCCTTAGTTATTTATAATAGTACAATATCTTTACTCTGAGGCTGTTTTTTTCCTTGTCAAAGTCTTGAAAAACATCCTGAGATAACAGGCTTGAATCTGAATTGAAAGGGCCAATCCCATCTCCAGAGTCAGCTTCTCAGTGAGCTCAAACAGCACATGACAATTTACCAATATGATTTATATAAAAAGGCATCTGTTTTTTTATAGCCTGCATGCATTTGTCCACTTAGGTGAGTCTTTTCATCTACTGGGTTCTTTATTCAGGGCAGGGGTTGATTAATTAAAACAGAACATTTAATATCAAGATATTTTATGTAATATTTTTAACTTTATGAAGCCATGGGTGCTTGGTGAGCACCCAAGATCAAGCAGGACTAAGTTGACAGAAGTTTCTGCCTTTACCACTATCAAACATGAGATCCTCTCTGGCTATACTTGATGTTACCAGAGGCATTGAAAACTCATACCATAGTTAATCAGTTTGTCTATTCATGTCAATGACACCCTGAAAGATCTGATAAGTACTCTTTAAATATTCTTTAACTAAACAAGGTGCAAGACTATTAGCTCACAGGGTAGTTTCTTCTAAAGAAAGCTCTCAGTCTGTCTAAATAAAAAGATGCATTATAATTTATTTTATATACTTTTAAATTAAATACACATAATCTAAAAACTAAGGAACACAGAAAACAATGATACCTAAAAGAACCTGGAAAGAGTTGATGCAGAAATTTTTTTTTTTTCAGTCTGCCCAGGACATTGTAACTAGAAAGGGAAAAGCAGTGTTGTCCATCCAGTGAATGAAGGGGCAGGAACAAAAGCAAGCTTGGAGAGTAGCTTGTCTTTTGTAAGATTTGGCCCTGGAGTACTGCAAATTCACATGAGCCTCCCAGGTCCAGTTATCACAGGTGTCAGCTCACATTGGATCTAGCTAGCCCTGGAGGCCCATGGCTAGAAAAACTTTAAGTATCAGCAAATATACTGTCTAAAAGTTATTAAAATCCAAAACAATTCCCCTTAAAATATGTAATGTAAACAATGTCAGAATCCAAAATAGTTCCCTGTAAAGACCAGTAAATACACAAGACAATGTAAAATTTTAAACAAAAAAATCATTTTAAAACCCAGTAAGTATACCATACTAGAAATTAAGATTCAAAGTAATCCCTTTTACAAACAGACCAAAATAATTAAAATTTAAACTCTGTTATGGGGGCCTAGTAAAGCTTCTCTAGGAGGGCAGCTGGTGACTTCTCAGGCCCCCACAGGTGTGGCTCACCTTGGTAGGTTAGTGGGCATCCTAGCAGCTGCTCATAATCCCTGCAACAGAGATGATACTGAAGTAAATGTCCCCTACCGTGAGTGGTGATGGGGTCCCAGTGAGGCGCAGTAGAAGGGAACACATCCTCCATCTGATCAGTCTTCTGGGTGGGCAATCTGCCAGATCCCAAGACTGACCAAGCTGTTTCTCTAAAGACTCTGGCTCATTGTCAGAGGTCAACAGAACTTTCAAAAGCTGGGGGCAGTCCTCCCGTGCAGGTGAGTGAACAGGGTGCCCACATTCTCTATCTGGTGCTGGGTTTGCATACAAAGGGGGATTAGAAGACAGGATAAATCTTTGGAGGCTTAGCCTCTGGTAACATTGTTTTAGGCCTGGAAGGGGTTAATGAAACAAGGGGAGATCTACACTTTGTAAGCCACTGGGGTAGACTCTCCAGGAGGTCCAACCATGTGGTAATGTAGGGGATCTGGTCCAGGTGGAGATCAAAGATGACCTTGAAAAGGGCATAAGCAAGATTAAGGTTGAAAGATCCTGCAGGAGGCCACTAGGTTTTAGAAAAGGTTAGTCATTCAAATTCGCAGAAAGTGCAGAGCCAAGTGGTCTCAGATGAAAGTCGGAACTGCTTCCTCTCTTCCTGAAATTTAAGAAATTAGACAACATACACTTAAGGGGGTAGAGACAGAGGAAGATTGGCCCATGACGAGGTTAGGGAGAAGGCCACATCAAAAACAAGACAGACACAAACAGACAAGACAAACCAGGTTGTTACTGAGCCCAAATTTCCAAAAGTAACCGAGCGTTTGGACCCAGCAACCAGATGGCCTTGGAGACATCTCCTCACTGATGACCACACCCAGGGGGAATATTGCTGCGACCAGCTTCCCACCTGGCCGGCCCAGAACAAAAGGGTACCCAGGATAGAACAGAGAGGCGCCTCTTACCTTGCCACATGGATGAGTTCGAGTGCTTAGAGCAGACAGGAAGGACCAGGGCTGAGATACTCTCTCAGCACTCATCCCCTGGTAGTTCCTGCCTCTCAGGGCCACTCCAGATCTTGGTGGGACCTCCAAATGTTATGGTCTCAGAGTCAGGGCCCAGTTAGGCTCAGAGACAGATGTGCAGCAAGGCAAGAAATTTATTACGATTGCAATTTCGCCAACTCACTCTCCACAGGAGTAGGAGAGGAAAGCGGCCCTGAACTGAAGCAACAGGGTCTTTTTATGGGTCTTTCATGCCTTTCTGCAAGCAAGCAAAGCTGAGTACAAAAGCAAGAATTTGCGCTTAATCATTAGCACAAACTTATAAAATCTTATAAAGAGTCCCAAGATATGGTGATCGATCAGCTCTGACCAGCCTCTATGGTCTAGTGATTAGAATACCCTCTGTTAATTTAACATGAAGAACACAGAGTCAGAAAAAAACCCTTTACCTTTAGTAAGAACAGTAAGAACAATAAGGACAGTAAGAACAGTAAGACTAATGATTTAACTTATATCAAAAACAGAGTTGCAGGGAAAAACAGAACTAGGGAATTAACAGACATCAGAATGAGGTCAGCAAAATGCCCGCCTCTAACAATTATTTATGAGCGTATCTTAGGTTTGAGCAACAACTAAGTTCAGGATGAAAATGCTTGACATTACCAAACTCAGAAATGGCTTCAAGACAGCTGATACTGACTTGGGTCTTTACAAATAAGTTAAATAACAAAGCAGCGGATAAAGGACAGTGCATACAAAAATAAAACTGAGTGCAGCTTAGTGAGTGGAATTGCAGTTTAACTTCTGCTCTTGTGGGTACATACTAGACAGTAGGCTGGAGGATGCAGGTGAAAAGTTGGGAACAGATTGCAAAGGGCCTTTGTCATTTCAAAATATTTGGGTTTTTATGGATGGGATAAGATGAGCCTCCATCATGTACTTGATTGGCATAGTGCACACCTAACTGAATTTCATCATTCAAGCACAAAATGGTAGCTGCTGTTTATGTAAAAATGGTAGCAGTTAGGGTCAAAATACAATATATGAAATTCTCAAAGAACTGGTTTTAATAAAATCATTTTTTCATTCCTATTCTCCAATTACTAAGGTTGGCATAAAGTAGGACTCAGTGCTTTGTCTTGTTTATTGGTTGTGGGAGTAATTTACCAGATGGTCATGTTCTGATAAATGACTTTTATCTAACCTTGCAACCAAAAGGTTAATTTTATATGTTGAGATCATTTAACACTATCTCAGCTTGCTTATTATGTAAAACAGTCTATCAGGTCTTGTGTTCCTCTTGTTACCGAAAATATATAACCTTAATCTCTCATGACCTTTTCTTGTTCTTGACCTAGAACAATGTACCAATGTGTGGGTATGATTTGTATATCATATCAAGTGCTGCAAGCAGCAGGTATTTGTTGAAAGTAATGAGATAATTGTCCTACTTCTGTTGTAAACAATAGGTAGGATTAAGTTGATAACATCTGTTTGCATATGTGTGCTAAGTCAGTAGAGGACAGAAAAGACAAAATCCTTATGATGATGAGTCCACTTTTCCTTATTAGATGTGCAGTTTCAATTAAAGAAAGAGGAAAGCCTCTGTTTGAGAGCACAGTTCCAAGAAAACTTTTTGAGCGCCTTCTTGGCTAAAACGGATGCTAACAGTCCGGTGTGTAATGTCACATTTGGTGACTGCCTTTCATGAATAATTTAGATAATTATGATCTCTTTGTGTGTACTTCTGATTACTAAAGCAAGATGAATTTTTATTCCAATAGTTAGCTGCTTTAATGGAGAATTACTAACCATAGGGCTTTTACAACTGCATAGATAATAAATCCAAAATTATATAAGTCTTTTCTCCTACCAGAGAATGTACACGTGCTTATTTCATATACCTATGCCAATGTTTGTAGAGCAGTAGTTGTGGCTTAAAGTGTTGTTTGCAAAGATTTTGGGCCTTCATCTGGATGTGGAAGGGAAGAATATTGCGGTTGATCAGCAGTGTGTTCCATGTGCCAGATGAGGAAGGGATGCTATTCCCATGTTTTTGCTGTCTTTTTTTGAACACTTTGAGAGATAACTCGAGATTTACAATGCTACAACTATATTCTGTCTTGTTTTAAGAAAACATATCAAGAATATGGTTGAATGTGAGTCACATGAATTGGCCTAGAGACCACCTCTGAAATGCTGTATATGTTTAACTAGGGAAATGCACTGCACTAGGTGGTGATATGATAGTTAAAAATGTTCTTCCCTATGAACAGTAAGGTGACGAAAGGGTGCAATGACAGAGAGAGTGTGTAAAATGAAAAATCCTAGGGAGTGATCACATGCCTGTATTGATGAGCACTGTATAAAAGTAAACATAAAAATTCAATGTAAAAGTAGTCAGCAAAGAAGAGTCAATGGATGCAGTAACATTTTCCTATGCAGGGAAAAAAGAATTTCCTTACATTTTAGAGAAGCTAGATTCATGAGTGTGCCAGAGCAACAGAAAAGAACGAAGCGGTCTCACTCTCCCTGAGGAGAAGACGAGCAGGAGCCAAGTTGAAGTTATGGGTTGAGTAAAAAGTTGCCCCAGGAAAGCTGGAGATTTCTCTCCAGTGCTCTGACCTCTGCTAATCTTGGAATTTTATTAACACGCTCATAGGAAGAGTCACAAAGCATAAAACTAATTTTTTCCTTTTTACTTATTTTTCCCCTGACTTCTAGATGGCTAAGTAATTATTTTCACATATTACCATTTTTATTAAGTTGTGGCTTACTAAGCTCTTTAGATCTATCTTGAGGCAAGGTCTTGGACCAATTAGTCAGATAGTCTCTTCCAGACTTGTAAGAGTATTGTGAAAAAAGATAATACTATACCTAGTAAATTGCCTTATTATTCTAAAGACCTAATTAATTAGAGTAATAATACTTTTTTCTTTAATTTTTTCCTTTAGAAATTGTATGTTTGTACATGTGTTTGTGCATGTATCTGTGCATGTGCAAATGTGTGTGCACGTGTGTGTGTGTGGTGTGTGTGTGTACCATAGTGTGCTTGTGGTCAGAGGACAACTTAAGGGAGTCAGTTCTCCTTTATACCATGTGACAAGCACCTTTACCTTTACCTGCTTAGTCAACTCACCAGCCTATAGCATTCTTTCTGTAAGAATTTAGATACTAATAAACAGCATATAATTAAAAATAAATTCTGAGCCAGGTGTGTTGGTGCATGCCTTTAATCCCAGCACTAGGGAGGTGGAGGCAGGCAGATTCCTGTGAGACTGAGGCCAATCTGGTTTATATAACCAGTTCCAGACCAGTTGGGGCTACAGGAAGACCCTGTCTCAAAAGGACAAAAATAAAAAATCCTGGACTTTATATGTATATATATATATATATATATATATATATATATATATATATATATATATATATATATATATATATATATATATATATAAAGGAATAAACCTAACTGAGGTGGAGAAAGACATCCTCAATGAAAACAAAACATTATTGAAATAGAAGACACTAGATAGAAAGACTTTTCATGCTCATGGATAGTGAGAATTAATATTATTAATACGCTCATTGGAAGCAACTGAAAGTGATTGCATTGATTCAATGCACTCTCTATCAAAGTAGCAATGATATTCTTAATAGAACAAGAAAAAATTAAAAATTTATATGGAAACACAAAATAGTCAAGTCCATCTTAAGAAAAAATGTAATGCTAGATTTCAAAATATACTAGTCAGTAACCCAAAGAGCAGAGTATTGGCCTGAAAATACACATATACAACAGAGGACTCAGACATAAGCCCATGTATTTATAGCAAGCAGGGTCCTGATGAAGTCATCTCTTCCAAAAATAGTGCTTTGGGAAAACTGGATGAGATATCTAGTAGAAAATGAAACATCATGTAGAAACTGAAAATCAACCCGTACCTCTTACCCTACACAAGAAAAATCAGCTCAAAGTAGGGCAAAGGCCTTAAGACCTGATACTTTGAAGCTACTGGCAGCAAACATAGGGGAAACTCTTCAACATACTGATAGAAGCAACATCTTCCTGAATAGAACTCCAATAACTCAAACAATAAAAGTAAAATGACTTAGGGGGCTACATTAGTGCAATGCAGCCACAAACGGCACACATTTTGCAAATGTGGCCTTTGAGTAACTCGATGAGATTGTTTCTCTAGCAATCATGTCTTTAAATAAAATTTATTAAAGATTATTTTGAGGTAATGGTCAATTTGTAAGAGTGATTTTAAAATCTTATGAAACACAAAACTAAATCAAATGATGTGTATAGTCATAGGAATCTGAAAAATTCTAACCTTTGAGATTGGCCTAAGGAAAGAAAATAAGTGAAAAGCAGTAATTTAGTTATTTTAATATTTAGACATATTTGTGCCCTAAATCTCTGCCTTGACACTCATACAATACATGAGCATTGTTTATTCTCTTAGGATTTTTTGTAGCATTCTTTTCTAAGTCCTTTTCACATGACGTTCTTCTATGCTTGACTTCCCTCACACAGTTTGTGAATACTACCTCCAGTTTCCAGAAAGGTTATTTGCTTCTGCTAAACTGAAATCCATTTTAGGAATAAGATATCTTGGGGCTGGAGAGATGGCTCAGTGGTTAAGAGCACTTGCTGCTCTTGCAGAGGACCTGGGTATGGTTCACAGCATCTACACAACCCTCTATAATTCCAGTTCCAGAATTCTTGATACCCTCTTCTGGTCTCTAAGGGCACCGAATCCACGTGGTGCACATATACATATAAAAGAATGAGTTCTTTAAAAAATTATCATTGTGTGTGTATATATGATCTCTATGAGTACAGATGTGCAGATGCTACAGTGCACGTGTGGAGATCAGAGGATAACTTTGTGGAGTTAAGTCTCTCCTTCTACCTTTACCAGTGTTCCAAAGATCAAACTCCGGTTTCCTGGTTTGTGACACAAGCACCTTTGCCCACTGAGCCAGCCTGCCAGCCTAAGTCCTTTTCATTTGTATGTTTCTATAGCAAAAGTCAACAACACTGCTTAAAAACAAGTTCAAAATTGGTATCTGGAAACAATGAATGACCTTAGCTGCATGGGGATTAAAGGCATTTCCTGGGTTGCAGATGCTTTTGCTTACAGGCTAGAAGACTTGTAGAACTGATTTATCTTCTCTCATTTTCTTATTCTTTTTCTCCTTTTTCTGTTCATTCTACCAGCTGCATTCTTTCTATGTTCCCTTAGGATTTAAATTTCACATGTTGAATTGTTTCACACGATTCTGAGACCAAAAGTATATGTATCTGCCACATTTCTTTCCAGATGTTTTTGAGCATTGTCCTTTATGGGGAATATGATCCACAGTCTGAATATTTACAGGGATACAAAATACCTGTCACAAAGACTGATAAGGAGATTTTTACCTACCTACTTTACTGATAAGAAGCCCATAAGACAGTAACATTCATTTGAGGGGAAGAATGAATCCTTATTTGGAAAGAAGAAACTAGAAAAGGTTTTCCTCCTTTGTAGGTCCTTAGTCTTTATGATTTATACGAAGATTCTCTACAAATGTGTTTTTTCCCTTTGGCCAATGAATATTTAGACACTAGACAGGACTACCTTTCTAACTCTAGAGCTTAGCATGGTTTGTGGTTTACTAGATGATTAATAAATATTTTTTGAACTGAAAGGAATCCTTTGCTGTAATTGAGCAATAACTGTAACAACACTGGATGCTTGGGATTGAAAAACTATTATAAAAATTAAAAGAGTCATATGTTCCCTGCTGAGATATTAATGTCTTCTTAACTCAAACAGAAGGGCATCCTTTAGGGGAGAGAGTGAGGTAATACAGAAATTAATTTTGCCATGAAATGATCCAGAACATTTTGGGGCATTCTGAAGTTAGTGCCAAGTGTAGCGTATGAAAACTGTTTTTTATAATAAGTCAACTTTCCCAAAATATGAAGTAATTTAATTTGCTGCTAATTGATTGGCTCCAAAGTTTACCTCAGGACCAGTTCTAACTTCAAATGACAGAGGTATGAATTAAAAAAATAAATTTTGTTTATGCAGATATAACTTGAGCCTACAAAGGGAATGATGTAATGACCTTATAAGTCAGCAGTCCTTCTCCTTTGAAATGTAATTTTAAAATATAGCTACTTATTTAGGAGTGTTTTAAACAGACTAAAGAAGGATACATAATAGTATACAACGGTTCTGGGAAAAATCTGCACTTATTGTTTGGTACATAAGTAAACTTGAAATATATCCATAAAGTTATTTAAATAATAACAATATGGATTTTAAAAATCTTTAATTTTAAATGAATTACTGAAACAAGAGCAAGTACTTTGTGAATGGATAAAGTCAGTATTATTCTAATTGACTAGAAAATTTTAAATTAAAATATCCTTATGACTACATTCTGAGTTCTTGGCCCTGTTCTAGGTATTTTTTCATGTTTTCTACTTCTCGACTTAGTTCTTACACCATCTCATAACATAGGGTCACAGTTTGAGGTAGGGTCTCTCTATCTATACCAGACTGGCTTTGAACTCATGATCCTCTTGCCTCCACCTCCTAAGTGCTGGGTTTACTTGCTTATACTACATCATTGGGCTCTTTGGATCTCCAAAAAAATTAATGCTCAAAGGTAAAGTAGCTTGTTTTGTGACTTAACACTAAAAAATTTCAGAACCCATATTTACTTTCGTTCGTTTGTTGTTTTAAATTGTTTTTCTAAAGTGAGCATGCACATTATTAATGGGTATTATTACAGTATTTTCCAGACATACTTTGTTCATATTCATCTCCTTCCCCTACTCGACTCCACTATCTCCTTTTCCTCCTGTTGCTAGTCTCTTCCTCTCCTGATAGCGCCCTCTGCTTTCACATCACACCAAATCATTTATTCTCATTCTCTTTTTCTTTTCTCTAAGATGTCTTCTTCCCCCACCCATATAGATAGAAATTTAAATCTAGGATTCTTACAAGGGAAGATGTGCTATTTGAGATCCTAGCATAATCATGTTTATTGTTGGACTATTTATAATAACTCTGAAATAAAACCAGCATAGATGTTCTTTGCAAGAGAAATGGATAAAGAAAATGTGGTACACAAACACATTGGAATTTTATTCAGCCATAAAGAAAAAGGAAATTCTGACAGTTGCAGGAAATGGACAAAACTGGGAATCATTATGTTAAGTGAAATAAGCCAGAAAACCAAGTACCATATTTGATCCTGAAAAGCACAGTTAACTTGGGACTGGAGAGATAGCTCTGTGGGAAAAGACTTTCTGCACAAGCATTAGGACCAGCGTTCGGATCCCCAGAACCCACTTAAAAGCACAGTAGCTGTGGCAGCCTGCCTGTAATGCCAGCACTCAGGAGGCAGAGCCAGGGTCCCCAGGGCTAGCAAGAATCAGTGAGCTCAGTTATAGCAACAGACCCTGCCTCAGTATATAAGGTGGCGAGGATGGAGGAAGACACTCTGCTTCAACCTCTGTCTACCCCCACCTGCACATGTTTGTATACCTGCACATTCAATTCAAAAAAAGCACAATTAACTTTATTCAGTATTGAATTTTAAGCAAGAGTTAATGAACAATTTACTTTTATAAAACATAAGAGAGACAACCTTATTAAAATGTAGGCATGAAGGGACAGAAACCTTTTCTCTTCCCTCGCCTATCTCTCTGCTCATAGGCCCAAAGTAAGTGTTCACACAGTTTTGAATGAAAAGTAAATAAATCAATTATAAAAAAGTATTTTTCTGTCAGACTTTGCCTGATCCAATCACTGATAGATGGGCAATTTTCCTTCTCACTAGGGCATACATCCCAGGTGGGTAAATAATAAGTCAATCAATTTTATGATTTCAGATACTGAATAAAGGCTAGGAAGGAAATACTGTATTATTTGGAATACAGAATCATGTATGTATGTGTTTGTGTTAGTTATTCATGTCATGTTTTATGTTGTATATCATTTTATGTATATTAGTCTAATTGAACATATCTGATATATATATACACAAACACTTGTGTATGTATATGTGTTATGTATGCTATGTAGATGTTAAATATGCCTCTGTGTATATATGCTGTATGTGTTTTATTTTAAATGAAGTGATGGTCAGAGGGAACATCTCTGAAGACACAGTGTTGAAGTTATAGATCAAAAGCTTATGGGGCTAGAGAGATGGCTCAGTGGTTAAGAGTTCTTATTGCACTTCCAAAGGACCCATGTTGAGTTCTCAGCATCCACATGACTGACAACCTTTTTTAATCCCAATTCTAGGGCATCTGATTCTCTCTCTGGTCTCTCTGAGCATTGAATACTCATGGTACACTTACATACATGCAGGCAAAATACTCATACATATAAAAAACAAATTAAAAATAAAAAAATATTAAACAGCTTGTGATGTTATTGTAAGAATAAGGTATATGTAAATCTGTGTAGACAAACTATATATAAATTTGAGGTGAAGAGAGAATAAATGCATACTTAATATCTCCTTTCATACATGTCTTCTAACAGTGACTCTGTGATGATTGCTCTTCATCGTTAACACTACTGGATTTAGGTTCACCTAGGAGACTGAAGAGGAAGACTTCTGGGTATGTCTGTTAGGGAATTTCAAGAGATGTTGAAGTAAGGGGAGAAGACACCCTTGAATGTGGGTGTTCCACAGGCGGGGGCCTGGACAGAATCAAAGGGGGAAAGTACACAGAATCGTCATTGCCTTTGCTTTGCTTACTGGCCGATTGTGGTGTGAATTGCTGCTCTGCTCCACCATACCCTGCCCACCGTGATGAACTGACAGGCTCGAAACTGTGAACCAAAGTAAATAATTCCTCCTTTTAAGTTGTTCTTAGATATTATGGTTATAGATTTGCAAAGTAACTAATGGAGACTATGAAATAGATGATTTTATTTGAAGTTTACATATGAAAAAACAGAATGGAAACTTCCTCAGGGTTGCCAAGCCATAAAGTTGGGCAAAGACTAGGAGTCAAAATGCACTTTCTGAGTTCAGAACATATTCAATCCAGTTTCGGCACAGTATTTGTAAAAACTGGACAATGGGGAGGGAAGGAAAGGTGAAGCCACAGTAATAGGGAATCATTTGTAGTGCATATGGTAACATAAATGACTTGTAGAGAGAATTAAAAAGATGAAAAATAACATAAAGCACACAGCATAATGACTGATATATTATGTATAATTTATGGTTTATTTTTGTTGGCCTGGTAAATTTATGGTTGTAGCTAATGCAGCATACTGACCCAAGTAGTTGGAATAATTGTTCGAGACTAGTAATTTCCTTATAAACAACCAAAAGTTTATTTAGTTACACTTTCATAGAAGGGTGGGTTTTGTTTGTTTTTTTTGCAGAATATCGCTATGTAGCCGGTGTTAGCCTCACTCTTAATCTTCCTGTCTCAGCTTTCCAAATGTAGGATTATGGAATGTGGTCCTATGCTTGGCAGAACAGTAGTTATTAATTTTATCCTTACCAACATGCTATTGTAGCAATTGAAGGTCATAGATAATGAAACATTAACACTTAATATAAAAATCAGAACATAATAGATATTTAAAAGACATTTAGAAGGAAATTGGAATACTCATACTCAAAACAGATGTGATAAATTCCCCCAGTTAAAAAAGAGATTACTTATATTAAACCTTACCCACCCATGATTCAGGGATCATCGCGGAAGAGGGAAGGAACAGAAAGATGTAAGAACCAGGGCTAGTTTATGAACATAGGGAAGCAGAGGTTTTCAACCACTGGAAGTCGGCACATGTGAACTTGTGGCAGTGGTGGCGTGGACCACAGGATCCATGCCAACTCAGTCAGACAAGGGCCCAGAGCGCGAGAGAAATGGATGGTGGGCTGACCCTAGACTAGGAACTATTGGAGACTGATTACTACTGGGTGAGGGAGAATATGTCTTACTTGCGAACTCTAGATAGGCTCACTATACTCCAGTGGATGGATTTTCATTGAAGGATATCTGGGTACAAATGCTTGACCTGATAGAATTTAACATGCATGGAAAAGTGCCTGAGGTACTGGGAGGTGGGGTACGGAGGAATGGAATAGTTCTTAATTTGATTAAGAACTATTGTATAAAATGTACAAAAGCTCAACAAAAAAAATTTAAAACAGAGAGGTGACCAGATTGACAAATCAAACAAAAATAATTTAAGCAATAACCTCGATACAAAATATAGGCATAGATGCACAAGGATAGAGAACAAGTTTAACAATAATAGGATGGAAAGTGATGTTATACAAATGCCAATTAAAAGTTGGCATAGCTATATTAATGTCAGCTATGTACTTTAAGACTGTTACAGGGTATTGGTAGTAATCCAAATAACTTCACAGTTTTCAAGTAGTCAAATTAGCTTAGGCCAGTTCAAAATAAATACTTGGCCTGGTGCAGGGAGGCACATCTGTTATCACAGCACTTGAGAGGACCGAGGCAGGAAGATTGCTGTGAACCTGAAGCCAGACTGACTATACAATGAATTCCAAGCTAATCTGCCTTAAAAACAGCAGAGCAGCAGCAGCAGCAGCAGCAGCAGCAGCAGCAGCAGCAGCTGCAGCACTAACAACAACCCACCACCCAACCACTAATTAATCTACCAATCCACCCCAGAACACACATTTGTAACATTGTTTTTGAGGATATGTGGTACATGTTCTAACTGAAGTCTGGTAGATCATAGCGATTTTATTCTAGTTTATAAAAACTGCTTGTGTATTTTATATTTTATTTTGTTTGAATCTGTTTTAAGTCCTTGGCTTTCATATGCTTGACCACACAAATATTTAGTGTTATTGCTTGGTTGTCAGCAACAACAGGGACACATTCTCACAGTCCAAATAAACTCACTCTGTTTGCTGTATTTTAGTGGATGGATGATCTTTACTCATTACTAAGAAATTCACTTTAGAAGGCCGGAACACCCGAAGGAGCAGTCCTTAATTATGTTATGTAGACCAGATGATCACTATGTCCTCCCAGAGTGGATGTAGCACAGAAATCTTCATCATGCACCAGGACAAGAGAATGCCTCAGCTGTGCAAAACCCTAAAGACTTTCCCTTGACATAAAAATCAGTCTCTTCCTGCCAATACATGTGCTGTTATATAAAGACCTTTATTCTGCTTGATGTTAAATCAATATCAGGATAATTAACCTTCTATGTTGGATGTATTCCATTGGTGATTTATTTAGTAGAGGATTAAAAATTCTATTGCATTAGAGGTGTTGATTTCAATATTAGATGATGAAAGGAAAACTAAATAGGAATTTAGCTGCTAAGTGATTTTGGTATTTGTTTAATGTTAATTAGCTTTTGTGGCGATTTTTTAGTATAATTGTAGTTTTTCTCTTCAGAAAGAAATAATTTTTCTTAGTGTGTCCTATGGTATATACTGTATTATATGATATTGAATCAATATTTATGTTAGCCAATGATCTTTGTCATAGATGGATAGCTTTCATGGCAATGTTATTATGGCAAATGAGTTAGCTAGGAAACTGAGTGATTGGATAAAACACTGTGTTTAACAAATATTTCTGCTGGGTGTGGTGGCACACACCTTTCTTTCTGGTACTTGGAAGGCAGAGGGAGATGGATTTCTGTGAGTTCAAAACCAACCTGGTCTACATAGAGAGTTCCAGGCCATTTGGGATTACAGGGAGACCCTGTCTCAAAAAAACGACAACAAAATATTTTTAAGGGATTTTAAGGGGACTGGAGAGATGGCTAAGTGGTTAAGAACACTGGCTTCTCTTCTGCAGGACCTAGGTTTGATTCCCAGCACCTACATGGCAACTAACAACCATCTGTAACTCTAGTTTTAGGGGATCTGACACCCTCTTCTGGTCTCTGTGGTCTTTGCATAACATGGGTGTACTTACATAAATGCTGGCATTTATGTAATAAATACACATGAAATAAAAATAAAAAATAAATAATTTTAAACTACCATAGAAAGCATGACACTCATTACTATGCTCAAAATGTGCTTATCTTGTTTGATCTCAAATAAGTTTGTTCATTTATTAGAGTGAAAAAGATAATAATTGAGCTACTTATTCACAAGGTCCTGTAAAGCAAGAGAAAGGAGATAAAAATATTATTTGTTTATATAAATTGGAATGAGGAATCATAAAATTATTTGAAAACAAGAGTTGGAAAATGTCATAAATGAAGGTATTTGACTTAGAAGCTAAAAATTCTTACAAATATAGATTCCTTAAATGTGGGAATCTATTTAAATATTTTCAGTCTTGAACGACTTTGGTAAACACTGGGAATTATTTCTGCTGTCACTTGGTAGCTTAGATGCACTTGAAAATCTTGATATTGTGAAATTAGTGTTGTGTTGTATTATTGGCAGGTATGAATCCCCTGAAGCTATGGATCCAACTGAAGCCAAGTGTCATAGATAGAGTTTTGCAATTTCTATTTATGGTGCTTGTCCTAGATCATATGCTCTGGGGAAGAAGCTGTTTGTGTGCAGTACCTATTCTGTCTGGTGCATTGTTAGGTACTATAAAAGGTTTCATCTTATGAGATATGACCATAGAGTCATGGTGCGACAGCATCAGCCATATAAAGAGAATAGGACTAACATAAGTCTGAGGGAAAGAATGTCTTTAACATTTTAGTATAGTAATGATGTTTAAGATAACATTGAAAGCCAAGTTATGGAATTTTACACTATCAAAAATCATTATAATTCAAGTATGACATATGATATCTCATATGTATTATATATATTATATATATATATATATATATATATTTCCTGGTTTGTCTGAATCAAAGGAGCTTCAATTTTCAGTGCTAAATTTGGTATAGGGCTGCACAAACTGGGACAGTTTGTTACCCAGAAAGGTGTGTCAGTAAGGAAAAATCAAGCTAATACTGATCTTGAAGCTTCATCTCTGCTGGCTAGCTTTCGTATACCACTAGGAAGTGCTATGTATGTTACTGGTAGAGAAAGGTAATAATCAACCTTACCCAGTTGTGAGCCCTGAAAACTATAATAACAACTGGCCTGGCAAAATATTGCCACTGGTGCAATAGTGGCAAGAATGTTATGGGAGTAACCAGCTACCTTCTAATTGAATTTAAGGCCCAAATTCACAAGATGGAATCCATACCTGATACTGTTATCAGGGCCAAGAACTTGTGACCAAACCTGTCACAGACAAAAGGGAAGAACCTACTATTATCATTCTGCTAAGCAGACATAGTATTTAACTGATTCATAATGACTTAATGTTATACCCACAGATTAGTGCATCTCTCAACTCTTACCAGATAAGTTTCTTCTTGCAGCAGATGGTGATTAACACACCTACCCCTAACTGTGCCAATGACTACAGGAATGCTCAACCCTAAATGGGACACCTATATCTCATTTCTTCCTCCCAAGGATCAGAGATCATTGTGGAAGAGGATGCAGAAAGATTGTAGAACCCAATGGAGGTAGATGAATACAAAGAAACTGTTATCTGAACACCATAGGGTAGTTGCACATATGAACCCACAACACTTATAACAGCTTCAAGACCTGTGCAAACTGAAGCCAGATAGAAGCCTAGCGTGGACAGGAGAGGTGGGCAGGAAGTCCCAGCCCTAGCTGAGGGTCTGTTGGCATTTTATAACTTTTGGGAGAGGAAGAGTATTTTTACTACTCTTTACTAAAGAAAAGAGTAGTTTTCTTTACTGGTGTCATTCATGCCTGGTAGGTTGACCAGACTTCACAGATAGACCCACATCCAAGAGAATTTAGGAAAAACAGATTAGACTTGATAGGCTCTTAAGAAAAGAAATAATAGAGGGCATGGTTAAGGGTGTTAGTAAGGTGGAGGTAGAGAAAGAGATATGAATATGATCAAAATATATTGTATGAAATTCTTGAGTCAATAGAGAACATTAAAAAAAATCCTAAGCCGTGAGATGTACAAATTATTCTGAACACTTACTGAGGGAAAATGTCTTTGTAATACAGTTTTATCAAGTTTCTTGTAAAGAGCAAGAGTGAGGGGGGATTTTTGTGTACATCACTGAATGTCATTCCCTAGGTTTTCAGTGTACTACATTCACTGTGCAGCACCAAGGAGAATTAAGATGGAGACATTTACCAACACTTCCACTCTCTTCCTGCAGGAATGCGAGAAGCAGGAAGACTTGACTTACCTGGTTTGAGAAAGTCTTCATCAGTAATCAGGAGTTTAGGCCAGTTCCACAACAGCTGTTGTAGCAGTACCAGGTTCCTACTTCTTAATTCTCTGAAGGCAACCAACATTTGTGACAAGGAGCAGCAGCAAAAAGACACAGACAGCCTCTTCATTCAGCGTGCTGTAAAGAGAAACCGTAAAGAGATATGGCTCTGTGATTGGGAAGGAGAAACTTTCAGGCTCAGTACTCATTGTATGGAAGCACACACATATACACATGCATAGTGCTTGAGTATAAAGCACAATTAATAAGCAATAGAACAATAGAACAACAGACTAGCGCTCTCAGACTTGATACTGTTGGTTTTTGTTATGTTCTCCATTATGAAGGGAAGTCCTGGGTTGGTGTTTACCAGGATCTTGATCTCTGCTCAACATATAGCCATAACATCTCTTTGTCTTCTGATAGTCAAATTTGTCTACAGATATTACCAAATTTCCTTTGGGGGTAAATCACTCTTTGTTGAGACCCTCTGTTACAGATACTGACAATCAATGGACAGAATAAATTTCATCTCAGATAATGCTGTTATTAATGTTAAAAGTTGGGTCTTGTAGGAGAGAAGACAGATATTAATAATCGTGACTATCCCTTATTTAACATGTACATAAGGTGGCAAGGTAAGTCCTTTACATTCATTGCAAGGGCCTTATGAGGTTAGTACTATGTTGCGTTGAAAAGTGAAAGGGCCCTCAAGATTCTGCAGGATATTTTGTTGGTTGCTTCCCCTATTCAACTGACAGTTTCCTTTCTTGTACAGAAGCTAATTAGTTTTGAGATCCCATTAGACTGGTCTTTATTTCCCGTGTTACTGGAGTCTCATTCAGAAAGTCCTTACCTGTGCTTTAAAGTTGAAGGGTACTCCCATTCTTTTTCTTCAGCAGTTTTAGGGTATCATGTTTCATGTCTTTGATTCAGTGGTAGTTGAGTTTTGTGCAGGGTGAGTGGTAAGGATCTGGCTTCATCTGGCTCTGCATGCTGAAATCCATGTTTCCCAACTATTCACCTGACAGAGCATTAGTGTCTAGAATATACAAAGAACTAAAAAAACCAAAAAACAAAACTAGACCTCATGAAAACAACCCAACTAAAAATGGGCTATAAATCTAGAAGAAAGTTCTCAAAAGAAAAAAGTACGAATGGCCAGTAAACGTGTTTAAAAGGTGTTCAGCATTCTTAGATACCGGGGAAATGCATATTAAAAGTACTTGAAGATTCCATCTTACCCAAATCAGAATGGCCAGCATCAGTAATGCAATTGACAATAAATGCTAGCGTCGATGTGGCTAAAGGGGAACTCTTATAGTCCATCTTTGGGAATGAAAATTAGTGCAGCCACTTTGAAAATCAGCCTGGAGTTTCCCAGAAAATTAGAAATAGAATTGTCATGTGACCCACCTCTTCCACTCCTGGTGTATAGTCAAAGGACTTTAGACCCTATTACAGGGCTGCTGGCAGATCTATGTTCATTGCTGCTCTGTTCACAATGGCTTGGAAATGGAATCAACCTAGATGTTCATCAACTGAGGGATGGTTAATAAAAATGTGGTACATGTACACAATGGAATATTACTCATCTGTGAAGAAAAACAAAATCATGAACCTTGCAAGTAAATGGGTAAAAAAAACATATATTCAATGAAGTCACCCAGACCCCCAAAGACAAATACCCTATGCTCTCCTTCATATGTGGATGATAGTTCAAACCTGTTTTGTGTATTTAGCCTGGAGTACATGTAGATGACAGGAAGCTAAAGTAGGCCAGTAGGTTGGAGGTGCACTTAGGGGATAGTAGATTATAGGTGAGATGAAAGTAGAGAGAGGAAGGAATTCTGGGGGCAGAAAGGGTATGGATTAACCAGAACTAAGGATGTATGAAGTCTTGTGAAACCCCATGCATTTGTAAGCTAGTTAAAGCATAACACTTTTTAAAAAGAAGTTTGAACAGCCCCCACAGTGGTGAAGAGTGCTACTCCCAGAAGACAAAGGCTATTAACTAAATGAAAATCTCAGTTCTGGGCACAGATTACCTTCCTATGAGCTATTGGTCCGGGTGGCCTCAGAGGCACTGAAACAAGGCAGAATATTGCCATTTAATATTTCCATCATAACTAGAGGGAAAGCTTCTACTGCTGAAGACACTACACACTTCCATTGTAGGACATGGAGAAATCAATGATGAACTGACCAGGAAACTTTCCTTGCTGGCTAGCTTTTATATTACAAGCTTCTTTGCAGGGAACAACATCAGTGTTCTTACCCCAATGGACCTTGAAGTTTACAATAATGACCTGTCAGGCAAGATGTGCCCACTGGTTGGATTTGAGGCCTGTTCTGGTACTGAATGGCTGGTACTGAAAACATAGAGCCCATGGCTTTTGAAGGTATAGGCCCTAGGGAAGAGCCAATTGATGTTCTGCAAAATGGATATGTTACCAAACTGCCTTCTAAATAATTATGTGCTACTGTCACCCTTGGTCAGAGAAGCTTATTGCAGAGGATAGTGGTTAGTGGAGAGAGTCATAAGTATACAAAAATGCTGAGAATAAGCAACTGTGAGTGCTCAACCAAGTCAGAATGTCTACATCAACCTGCCCCTTCCAAGGCTCAGGAAACATTATGGAAGATGGAGAAGAAAGAATGCAAGAGTTGAAGAATGGCCAGGGTGCTGGTATCTAGACATGGCGTGGCTGCTATGTACACAAACTCACAATAGTCATGGTTACATAAATGAGACTGCCACCAGATCAAGAGAGTTAAAAATTCAAGCATGGAGGTGGAGGGACTTCTGACGCCCCCACCCCAAGCAGAAGAGTTAGCAACAGTTGACTGCTGAGTGGTGATAATCACATTTTTTTGAGGGGGATAGCCATTGATAGGTTGCTTATGCCCTAGTAGATGACTAACCCCCACTCATATGGACAGAATTAACTGAATCTAATGGATTATAAAAAAAGACATAAAATTGGGAGAAAGATGTGTGTGTGTGTGTGGATGTGTGTGTTTGTGTGTTTGTGTGTCTTGAGGGGAGCTGTAGGGAGGGAGTGGGATGTGGTTATGACCAAAACACACTGTATACATTATTAATATGGAAAAAATTATAAGACTTTATGAGACATACTCTAGAAGACTTTAGTAGTTGTCAAGGGTACAGAGCATTATGAGAAGGAAAGTACAAGCAGCTCTAGGGACTCAGAACTTCTTGTGTTTTCCCCATGGTCTCTTCAATTGCATTTCATCTTTAGATTATTATGTGGATGAAGTTGAGCAGAGATCTGCAAAGTTTCATTCTCTATGTCTTAAACAGTGCGAACAAGTTGATATGCGGTGCAACCATAGGAGTTCTGAAACCTAAACAGAATGCTATAGGTTGTCATTAGCTACTAAATTTCACTATTATCTTGGCAAAGAGTACTAAGCATAGGACTGAGCCAGTTGAGTTGTCCAGTGTTATTGCGCCTTTTACACATAAGGAAATTAAAGTATTAAGAGTAAATAAGTAACCAAGACCATATAGGGACAAGTGAAAATACTGGACTTCCTTACACTAAGTAAAATGACTTTTAAAAGTTGATGATACTTGTGTAAAAGTCTTTAGCTAAGAGGAAAATCCAACTTTCTTCATGCTGAATTCATTGCTTCTTGGATGTATTTTGTTCGGTATTCAATATAGTTATACCTTGAAGGACAGAGAAAATTTCAATGAGCAAAAATAGAGGCAGAGAAAGTTTATAAGACAGGAAGCAACTGCTAAGGATCATAGTAAAAACTATGACTTAAATCCTGAGTGAGTTTTGGCAGGCTGTTTCCTAGTTCTCCTCCTCCACAGTGGCTGGTGATCGATGCAGGGTTTTATGCATTCTAGGCAACAGCCTACCAACGCGCCATACCCATAGTCCATTTTAAATACTTTCCTTGAGGAAGGCTGTCACTAAGTTTCCCAGGCTGGTCTTAAATTTGTAATTCTCCTGTTCTAGCTTCCCCAGTAGGTGCCACCGCCCTTATTTTATGAATCATATATACATATGTATGTATGAAAAACACATACATATCATCTGTATATATTCTTTAGTGACAATATTTGTTTAAATAATTTGCTCATTTAAAATTATTTAATGTTGAATTTAATCATTCTTTGTGTATTTAAAAATATTTTATATGTATGAGTGTATTGCCTGCATGTATGTAAGTGTACTTGGGTCATGAAGAGGGCATCAGATCCCCTGGAACTGGAGTTACAGATGGTTGTTACCCACCATGTGCGTGCTGGGAATCAAACTCAGGTTCTTTGGAAGCAGACTGTGCTCTTAACAACCGAACTATCTCTCCAGTCCTCTTTGGATATTTTGTATAGAAATAACGATTTTTCAAACATTTTATTCCAATCTGTTTCTGTAATTTCATTTTGTAGGTAATGTCTCTTGCAGATAGTTTTAATGTTAATACAAAGTTAAACTTTTTAATTTTTTTCTTTAATAATTGTGCTTTTGGAGGCATCTTTAATATCTTTTAGAACTTTTATAGTTTAAATTTTATACTTAGAGCTATAATTCATTTTGGGAGATTTTCTATAATCTTTCCCATATTTATTACTTTTATTTTTATTTTATGTGGACAAGTGTATTGTGTGCGTGTTTGTAAGTGAACTCATGTATACAGTGCCCACAGAGGTCAGAGGAAGGCATTGGATCCCCTGGAGCTGGAGTTACAGATGGCTGTTAGCTTCCATGTGGGTTCTGGGAAGCAAACCTGGGTCCTCTGCAAGAGCAGGCAGTGCTCTTAACTGCTGAGCCATCTCTCCAGCTCCCTGTTCTATAATCTTATGGTTAAATTGTAGTCTCCTCATCCTTGGCTGGGAATTTCTAGAGTTTCTAAACTTTTGATCTTTTCCCTCCCGTTCTTCACATGTGTAGGTGTGAGAGTGAGGTTTATGTGGTACTGGGGTTAGAAAGCTTCCTTTCTGTCTAGAAATCTGGTAAAGTTCTCATGGAAGATAGACCTTTGTTACAACAAAAGCAATCGGCACATCTTAGAATGGCCACTTTCCCCTTCTTCCTGCCAAAGACATGAAGTCATTTTTCTGGCTCTTCACCATGGACCTGGTGGCATTCTTGGAGGAAAACTGATGAATGTGCAAAAGCCCATAAAACTACAGTCTCCAGGGATTTCTTCCTGTAGGGGAAGTCACACTCAGGCCCCACTAATTTGTCAAAATTGCTGTGAAGTGCACGTTCCAGTTTTAATTTCATGACTTTCTGCCTCAATAAATTGGTCCCAGCTGTGTGTCTATGGTCTTCTATCTCTCCAGACTTTGGGGTGTTGGTTTGGATTGTGATCTAGTTCTTTAATGGGTCTAAGAGAAGTGATCAGTTTTCACCTTGCTGCATTTTTTTTCCCTGTGAAGTGATGTTTTCAAGCCCTTTAGTTAAATTTCAGAATTTAAATGGAAAATTCCTTCATGCTCCAAAAGCACTTTTTCAGATACAAAATTTTTAAAGATATATTTCATATGCAGGGAGGATGGAGAGAAATGCAGCCTTTCTCTTATTTGTTTAATCAGAACAATTTGTTATTGATGGCTGGGCTGAGAACATAAAACATTACTCACAAATGTACCCATAGTTAGTGACACAGTTATATGTTTTTGTCCTACAAATCCAGAAGTTTGAGTAAATGCTATTTCATGAAATTAAAAAAGGAGGAAATGTGTGGTGTGGTGATTTGTTTTTTAAATTATATTTGTATTTTACTTATTTATTTTGTGTGTGTTTGAATGCCATGTGCACAGTAAGGTGGGCATGTGGAGGTTAGAGGACAACTTGTGTCTCTTCTTCTTTTATGTGGATCCCAAGAATCAAATTCAAGTTGTCAGGCACCTTAACAGTTTCCTTTACCCACTGAGCCATTTTGCCAGCTCTGTCTGGTGATTTATTAATAGTGTGAGTTGCATTGCCATCTATATTCTTGGTAGAAGGTTGCTGTGTAACACTATCTTGGGGAGGCATGAACAACCCAAACATCTACTCACCCCAGATAGGGCACTGACAACAGACCAAAGTAAGGATACCAACAAAGTTCAATTTGGCAAACAAGTGTTACTTTCTGAAGTATGGACTACTTACAGGAGGAGAAAGGAAGCTGCATCACTGAAGCTCAACCTGCATGGGTGACTCCTGAAACCTGTCACCCTGGAGTTCCTTGGGTTGCTTGATAGCATCTTAACAGGCTGGAGAGCATCTCTTCTAGGTGGCTCAGTTGGTCTGAGCCTCTTCCAGGCAGCTTGTCTGGTCTGAGAATGTCTCTTGGCAGTCCTTAAAGCTTGTATGAATTTGGGGAGAGAGAGGACTCATATATCTGGTCAGTTTTATGAACATTCTGAAGTTTCTGAGTTGTTGACTTCCTGAGTCTTAAAGAGCTCTCCTCTAGAACATCCTGAGTATCCACAACATCCCTGAGGATGGACTAAATCAACTCAGAGACTACTTGTTCTATAACAATTACTTCTGTTTTGATAAGCATTTGTGAGTCTAGATCCATTGCTTGCAATTTTATATGTATGACAATGGAAAAAGAGTTTTAAGACAAATTTCTGGCTCTATACATTTTTCACCCTTGTTTTCTTCCTGTTTATTTTGAGAAGACTAGTCTTCTCTGTGGGAGTCTCTGTGAACTCAAAATGTACTTCTCTGAACTCAGGGTAAGTGAATCATCAATTCCACTTCCCTTTGCCAGATTCCAGTGCCACCCATGATTTCAGAGAAATTATAATACAGAGAAAACTGACCTGTAGGTGATAATCTTTCTGAAATCTCTTTTTAGTCCTAATAGGCTGTTAATACTACATGTATTTTAGGTGAGTGATTACAAGATTGAATGCATTATTTAAGTATATAAACAATGTTGAATACATTGATAATTAACACATTCCATGAATTAAAATATATCACAGTCAGGAATGTGAGAATGCTTCAATATGAAGGAATTTACAAATTCATCAGGCAAATTAAGGAGAGAAAATATAATAAATATAAAAAGAATTTGATAAAGTTTGGAAACTCCTAAGCAGCCTAGAAGAAATAAGCTTCCTGGACTTGATAAAGGAAAGATACTAAGGATATATAAGAGAAAATATTCAGTAATGGATAATCTTTAAGAAGTATTGAAATAAAAAATGATAGAAATTAAAAAGAAAACAATGAAAGGCACTAGTTTTTAAATGAAAGAGGAGAGATGTTATAGATTATTTATTTTGATTGCCATTTAAATTTCCTTAGTGTTATTCTGCCATTCAAGTTCTTTATTTCTATTTGTGTCAATGTGGCTTTCTACTCTTTAGAAAACATGTATTTCCTCAGTCAGAAAATGTTAACATACAGATAATTCAAAAACTGCATTATGATTAAAAACTTACATTTATAGCTATTTTCCTCATCACTTTATTCTATTTCTGTTAGATTCTTTGTATTTTATTATTATTTTATTTTATGTGTATGAGTATGCCTGCATGTATGTAGGTGCATTCCTGTCTTGCAATGCCTGAGGAGTTTAGAAGAGAGCACTGAATCCCCTGGAACTGGAGTTATGAACAGTTGTTAGATGCCATATGGGTGCTGGGAATGGAACCCAGGTCCTCTGGAGTAGCAGCCAGTGCCCTTAACTGCTGAACCATCTCTCCAGCCCTGATATTCTATTAGTATAGATCTTACCAGGCATTTTTTATAACAAAATATTTCCTTAGAACTTTCTATTCCTATTTGTTGCTCTTTTACTATCATATTATCTGTATATAAATGTATATACATATATGCATATATTTTTCATAATTTTTCTAGTACTCCATTTCTAACTTCTTGAGTTGCATCTATTTTTGTCTCCCAATGTCTAATTTTCTTGCATTATAGTAAAAGTGTCTGTATAGTAAACTTATTGAGACTTCTTTTGCAGTGCATTGTCTGCTTTGTTTTTTCTACAATTGTTTGTTTGAAAAGAAAATGGTTAATTTTGTTACATATAAAGTTTTATATATTTCACACAGGGTTCAAGTTTTTCTTATTTTGCCTCCTTAATCTTAGCTTAGTGAGAAACTAGTATCCCCAATCTGTGAATATTGATTTATTTGCTCCATCCTTGGTGGTTGTATCTTGTATTACTTGGTATTTCAGGCTACAGTTTGTAAAATATATAGCCCACATTTTATATGGGTTTGCATTCTATAATATTGCTTCCCTTATAACAATATAATAACCTTCTTCATTATTTACCATCTTTGTAGCCTTAAGTTCTTTTATATGAGATATTAAGTTCACTACCGTAGGTACTTTACATCTATTTTGTTTCCAGCCTTCAGCATCTTTTTGTTATAAGAGTGTCTGTTATGATGGTTGCTGCATAATAGGTTGATGCTATTGTTTGTGATTACATTTGACAGAGCTTTTATTTTATGGCTGAGTTGTTAGGAACTGTTCTCTTATTTCATATTTTCATATGTTACTTCCTTTTGCCCTTTTGCCTCCTGCCTTTGCCTATTAGATAAAGAGTTCTCTTTGGCTTACTAAAAATAAGTATCATATTTTTATGGTGATGGCCCCTAACTTAAAATTCTTATCCACGCTTACATATTCTTAGTGATTAATTGGTTATATTAATCTGTACATCCCCCTAGTAACACAAGACTTGTAGCACGTTCTCTAGCTGTTGCTTTCTTTCCAAACTTCACCACAAAGTATAAATTTCTGAGCCAGATTCTAGAACAAAATTACCTGCCATTGGCTTTGGTCTTCAGAGGGATACCACTAGGAAGCTTCTCAATAATTCTGCCCTATCTTCGTTGAGTGCCTTCTTAGCACCATGTTAATGTTCTCTGGCCTCTCTCATGGAAAATCAGCTACTGGGCTATCTTATGATATGGAATCATTCTGGCATGTTCACTTTTTTCTTGAATGTTTGCTTTTTTCAGTACTTCGACTGCTTTTTGTAACTTCTAATGCGTTCTGTTCAAGGCAATCGTGGTTTTTACACACTTCCAAGAAGCATGTCAGAAGGCCATCAGACTTGGTCTTGAGGTGCATGCCAGGGCACTCAAGTCCTGACTCGTAGTGAATGCTTTTATCCACATATGCACAAACTCTTGAACTCAGGTTTAAGCTCCTCTTGAGTCAGGAACTTACAGAGCCACTTCCAGGAATTCTGTCCTTGTTCCAACCAGCTTCTTTCATCCAGGCCTTCTGCTTCATTTAGTAACATTAACAGAGATAGAAATTCTGAAGTCAATATGGTAACATTTGTCCCTAGGTAATGTTCTAGTGGCAAAGAGAAGAAATGGGACGGAGGTCAGAGGAGGGGAGGGCAGTTTTCCCAACATGTCTGTCTCAGGGGAGGTTTCTGAATAGTATTCAGGATATCATTTAGAAATGAGTGTTAAAGGAGCTGAAATAATTTACTTCTGTCATTTCAAAGAGTACCCTTTTGAGAAGGACCCATATCTTGAAAGAATCTGTATAGTGAAATAAGTTTTCTTTTTTCTTGTGTTTTTGATGAATAGGTGTTATTTCTATGTGTTAATGGGACTCCGTGGTGTTATTTCTACGCATGCGTACAGCATGCACTGGTCAAAGCCAACCTTCCTTCATTCACATCCCCCATCTTAATCTCTATATATCAGTATTCTATATTTATTTCTTCTAGCTTTTTAATTAATTTTGAAACAAGGTCTTACTATGTTACCTTGGATGGTCTGATACTCATGCAGCCCAGGCTGGCTTTAAATCTCAGCTTCTCAAGTGCTGGAACTGCAGCCATATGCCTTAATGTTTGGTTGTCTTTTTTTTTTTTTGATGCCTTAAAATTGATGCTTTTATATGTAGTCTCAATCAGTCACATAAAGTTTAATGTTGACATGGGTTTGGATTCTATTTGTAAAATAGAGTATTTTTCAATTAATATTTGGTGCTTTCCACTGAGTGTGTTTCCTCAACAAGCAGAAACTAGTCTTACTCAGAAGAATAAGGAAGTTGAAAAGGTTTTAAATAAATTATTGTTTACATTTGGCAGTTAACTACAGATATACAAAGTTAATAATATGCTTGCCAGCAAGTTATAAAACAAAAAAAAAGTCTGGCAGTGAGGATGCAGCTGGAACATTTTGCACCAAGAGAAGTAGTTTATCATCCAGCTGTGCTCTTGGTCAAGAACTCACAGAATATAAGAAGGAAAAAAGACCAATATTTTCCTAACATTGTGGTTTTAGTGTGCTTGTTTGACAGAATGCTGCTAGAAAAATTAGGAGAGAGAAATAATGGGTAAAAAGAAAGTGATTTATTTGTTGAGGAAATAAACTGAACGCATTTTCTGGAGTTGACACATTTACAATACCATGTTCTATATCCATTATAAATCATTATGATCACCCAAAGTTGCATAGGTAAATATTTTGCTTTGGGGTTTTATAAATGCTACAATTGATAACTTTGTGAAACTGTAAAAGATAATTTTTGTATAACTTTAAAATCTCTCTCATTTGTCTGTAGTGTGTGCATCCTAGCTTGTGTGTGAGCAAATATCTTAAAAATAGTCCACTATTGAGGATGCTTAGGTCAAAATCATGTTGCCTCTTCATCATGTAAAAGTTGTATTTATACCTATTAAAACCCATTTTATTGGCATTATACTTTCCTAAGGGAATTTTCCTATCTATGAATGATTGAATTATATACCTAATTAAATTTTATTAATATTTCAATAGGTTTCTTAAAATGCACTTCAGATTATTAAGAAATTGTAGCTTCAAGTTTTGAGTTTTGCTTAAGCTTTTCTGATGGTAATTATGAGTTGATCACCTGGGAATTAATAACTTGATTAGTAAATTCAGTGAATCTGATGTTTTCTAGGCAGTAAATTTGAATGTGTAGCATAACCATTTGTTAATTATTTTATGGTTCAAACTCTACTTCAAATTGCTTCTTCATCTAGAGGCAGTCTAGTTTATTCATTTTGTGGTATTCTCAGTGGATTTCTCTTTCTGTCTCTACTCTTTTTAAAAGGGAAGATAGGCTTTACTAAGCCATTTATTTGAAGTTCTATGCTTCCTATTCTCTGTAGGTCCCCAAGCAAGCATGAAGCCACTCCTGTTCTCACATGCTTCTGTTGATTTGGAGAGAGGTCACTTGTTTCTTTCCATGGCAATAGATGGCAAATAAAGAATAAGCTTATTTCTCAAATTTACTAGAGATTCTCTACTCCTAGGAGATAATGTGGGAAGACGGCAGGGTAGAGTGCTAAGAGACACGCAGAGGCATGATGCTCTAGCATTCTCTCAGACTCTCTTTCCCTTATTTTGCAACCAGGAGACTTTAAAGAAGTTTCTACTTGAATGGAAATGCTAATATCTTCCTGCATTATCTTTTATTGGATTTACACATTGATGTTATACTCTAGATTTTAGACTTTATGACTTTTTTGTTGTCTGTATTTTGCATTTTTAGTTTGAAACTGAAGAGCTGAGAATCAGTTCTATCTTTTATTTTCTGCATTTCTGAGAGAAAAACTCTGTTTTGTGGGTGTTAAGTGCTTTTCTGTTTCTTGGTTTGAGGAATGACATCATGTAGAAGGGAACATATGTGAATGTTGGGAGGAGGGGGAAGTGGCAGTGTCCAGAAGAGCCACATTGGTGGATAATTCGCATCATCCCACCACACATAGATTTCCTGTTTCACAGTCACTTTCTGTGCTGGCTGCAATGAAGAAGATAAGCAGCTTGTTTTCAGGACGCTTGTAATTAACATACAAAAAACAAAATAAGTGAAATAAGTACATGATAAATACACAATAATATGCTAAATTAGGTAGTTCATTATCTACGGTACAACTGCTTTGTTCAGGAGAAGTTGGGAGAGATTGGTTTGCAGTGGTGGATCTTGCCTTTGTTTGAAAGTTGGATAAACTTTACATAAGATGAGAAAATGGTGAGGATAACAATGTGAGGTCAAATGTTGTAGAAATGCATAAAGTCTGCCTGAGAGTACATATGGATGACTGACAGTTTTGGAAAAGAGGTTGAATGCTGGGAACTAGGTGAATTCAAGTTAGACTGAGACAACGTGCTTGCACAATTTCCAAGTTGGCAGATGAATTTATATTTTCCTGTAGTGGTGAGTGGGAATTATACAGAGGCATGGTAAAGCCTTTCTTAGAGGAAAGGGATGACAGCGCCAGAGTGAATTGGAGATTCAAGGAGGCTGTTATAGTAATCCCAGTGTGAGATGATAAGTGTCTAGAACAGGATGATATGAAATAGAATGACAATGATAAAAAGAAAAGGAAAGACAAGAGACCAGTGATGGATGAGCTGGGAGAGACTTGGATCATTTACTGAGAAAGCAACCAAGTTTTAAAGCAGTATGTTGTGTTTTTCCTTTATTCTTCGACTGAAGTATTTGGTTTGAGGCTCTTTGTCTCAAGGGATGGATATAGCTCAGTGAATGAACAAGACTTGGCTCTAATTTTAGAAATTTAAACCTCTGAAGGAGGAAGGATTTATATAATCTGTAAAATAAAGTGGATGTTAGAGCATGGGAAAGTGTCTTGGCTGGATATTTAAAGGATCATTGCTTTGAATCTAAAATGTAATGGATTGGGAAGGAAGAGAAAAGTGAATATGGGCATCTAGACCCCTGAATGATCCACTCTCCTTTCTGCAATGCTCTGGAGAGAATGGGGTTTGGCAAGAAGTTGCCAAGGAATTAACGCCATGGGGCGTCTACCAGATGATGGATGGATTTCCATGGGGAAATTCCTTTGTTTCAAGATTGTTACCAAAGGTGCCTCTTAAAAGCCCATCAAGCCATGACAGACTTCCAGTTGGTTACATTGGAGCTGACATGAAGGCCACATGAGCTTCCTATCTCTGATGAATCTCAGCATAGCTCTAGAAAATTGGGGGTCCTTTGAAAAGGGGTAAGCTGAAGTTTTGACTCTACAGACTTTTAGTAACAATTCAGTTGAGTAATAAAATTTCTTTTGTGTTTATTGTATATATGATTTTGTGAAATTTAATTCACCCTGATGCAATAGTGAAAGGCACATTTTATTTTATCGAAGTATACAATATTTCTTTTAAAGAAATATGTCATTTTACTAAATAATAAAATTCTGTTTATAAAATTCTTGTGGTTTTGCATTTTCTTTTTAAAAAGTTTTATCCTTTTGGATTTATTTATTTTTATTTTATATGTATGAATGTTTTGCCTGCATGTATGTAAGAGCATCATATGAGTGAAATGCTTGTGGAGGCCAAAAGAAGGCATCAGATTCCCTGGAACTGGAGTTATGAATGGTTGTTAGCTGCCCTGTGGCTGCTGGGAACTGAACCCGGGTCCTCTGAAAGAGAATCCAGTGCTCTAAAGAGCTGAACCATCTCTCAGGCCCCCATTTTCTTTTAATAAAACAATGGATATAAGCTCCTAATTGGAGTCAGTCCTCAGGAATGTGGAAACAATATATCAGTCCTAGGGTTAAAAAACCTTAGTCTAATGGGGAAGGAAGACATATAAGCAAGTAATTATGTAGATTGTTTCAAATTCAGTGTAGTTTAGTTTGGATTGGAAATCAATTAGTCACAAATCAATTTCCTAGATATTATTATGCATACTAGATTGCATATTAGATACAATGTTTATAAGCATGAAATAATTTATTAACAAAATATTTTTATCAAGACTTTACTAATAATCTAGTATAGATTACTAATCTTTGCTAAACAGTGTGTAAAAGAAGATGGGTAATTAAAAATATATTTAGCTGAAATTTAGAATCTGAAATTTGGTTTTGAAGTCAGAACATTCACACATATATGCAATTATATTGTCTGTTCATGTACAGACACACACACACCATAAAAGAAAGAAATACCTAGGAAGATTAAGGTTGGTTTTTAATACGGCAATTGAAGGATGCTCTCTGCAGCCAGAGAATGATAAAAATTGGAAAGGGAAAAGGGAGATAAGAGAAATGATGGGCACATGCCAACGTCAGAGGCATAGGATTGGGAATGAGCTACAAATAGAATATAAATATGTCTCCAAGGTAGTGTCCAAACGTCACTGAGAAGTAGGTCCCAAGCTGTGGGGAATGCTTGTTTGTGTTCAAAACTAAGACAAGGGCTTCCTGAGAATGGAAAGGAGTGATGGGAATCAGGGCCAGGCAGTCATGGAAGAGGGGAAACTGTAGTCAAGTGTCAAATGTGGCTCCTGAGAGGTTGCAAAGAATCTGACCTGAAATGGGCCAGCTCACAGCACGGTTGGAAATTATGATGAGCATAAGAGAGATCCATCCCGTTCTTTGGAAACTGGAATTCCCAGTGTTCTTTGCCTTCTTTTCACTCTTCTTACTCCCAACCTTTCTTTTAGTTTATGTCTGTACATTCCTCAAATCCTTAGGTTTTTTTAAAACCTATTTTCACTTTATTCTGTTCCCTCAAAATTATTTAGTTTTGAATGAACAATTTATTCACATGACAACAAGCTAATATTGACAGTTACAAAATTATGTAGCATACTTAGATGCTTGGTTCTGCATATTTACATATATAATTATATTAACCTAATGCTTATTTTTTCACTTAATAATTATTATGGAATTTTTAATGTTAAAATATATATGCCTAATTGCTTTAAGATCCTTGTGTGTGTTTTTTTTGATGGACATAGCATGGAATACACATTCTTTACTAATAAGGACTTATGTTGTTCCCAAGTTCTAGATCTTAACAAAAAGAGCTGCAATGAATATCCTTGCATGTATTTCCTTTAAAGCATGTGTAAATCTTTGATAATTTTCTGAAATCCAATTGGTTATTTTAAAGTTATATAAATTGATGATTTTTATAGCTATTAAGAACTTAATTTCATGTATATCTTAATTAATCTATCAGTAGATGATGTATGCATTTTTCAGTACTTAGTGATTTTAAACTTTGTTAACCTGATGGGAATTTCTAGGGCATGAATGAGATTCATATAGCTAAAATATGATCAAAAGAATGTGACAGGTAATGAGTATCCAGGCAGTGTGGCAATTCAGAAGAGTCTGGACTTTTATTATGATACCTGCTAGGACTTTAATTATGAAAGTTTCCTGAGCCATTACAGACATTTCTTTGTTTAAAATATTTCAAAGCCAGGAAAAAAAGTTCAACTTGTAGTTCAGAAGGTAGAGAAATTAGAAACATCTGGTAAGCTCAGTTGCAGACATGGCTTGAACTGACATGGAGATGTAATAACCAGGCGGTTGACTAGTCCAGTCTAATTCTGGTGAATAATATTTTCTCAGCAGTCTTCTGGCCACAGAGGCAATGGGAACATGCTGTAAAGAGCCTTGATGCCCAGAACAATTACACTCTGGAAACATTCTCTTGGCTGCTGAGTGTGACCCATGAGCACAGCTCAGTTCACAGCACAAACAGAATTAGTCATAGAGCACATGTGGAACAGCACTCTCCAGGACTTTCTTGTACAGACTGAGTGTGTGATATCACAATGGGCCTTCACATCCTGGAGTGATACTGATGCAGAACAGTGGGCACGAAACAGAATATAGGACTTTGCTTTAGTGACCATATAAATACTCTTTCTCATGTAGTTTGCTGACTGCTCACTTTTTAAAGCTGTTGTCCACATGAGTTGGTCTGTAACTTCAGTTTAACCCTTGTTTTACTATTTTAATATTATACAAAGAACATGTAAACTATTGATCTCCATAGAAACACACTGACCTTCAATTTATTCTTAATGCTTCATTGATCTTTCCATGAGAGAAAATTAATTACTTCAGTAACTGATAATATAATATGCATGCCTTTCAAACATAATCTTATTTGTGACTTTAATGTACTTATATGCCTACATCTAACTACTTATCTGCTTCTTAAAGTCAGACTATTTTGTAAGTGCATTCTTTGTGATCAGTTATTGGAGGATTTATTCCTAAGTGAAGGACAAATGTTTATAACACAAATGAATCAGCTAAATAATCACAAGACCATGAAGGACCTTGCTTTGAAATTCAATTTGGCTGCTCAGAGTCATTTTTCTGCTTTGGGTCCATTCTTGTATCTAGCTTTCTTAAATTTTTTTAGAACTAATCTCACTTTCTGGGTAATTTTCCAAAGACAAAGATAAAATATCAGTGTGCAATGCTGTAATTAGTCAGTGTTGACCACTTTAAAGGTGCCTGATGATTCTGCTATCTGATGGGAAGATTTAGTTTGCTCCAATGGAAAGTTAGAGTACTTGTTTTCTGCTGTACCTGGATTTTATGACCTAAAGAATTCCTAAAACCAAGGTGATGCCTCAAATTAATGAAACCTCAGGAATTTCCTTTTACCAGTAGCCTGTCTTCTACATTGTTGTAAGATCCCACCGTCAGCTAATATTTATTGAACAATCTCATATATTGGGTACAACCTTGAGTGCTGTAGCGGTTGTCAGCCGGATTTACCAATTGGTGGCAACAGTGTCCTATGATAGTGACTCTTTTCAACTTTGGATTTAGTACCATTTTGGCTTGGTTTATTTAGAAGTCTATCCTTTTTCAGTGGACTGTGACTTTTTGTCATTGTTCTTCCTTTTGTCACTTTTAATCTTTTAAATGCAATCCCTATAGTCTACTTGCTGGGAAAAAAAAAAAACCATTTTATTGAATAGTTTTTCCAGAGGCTTCTTGATTCGTCCTTTCAGTTTGTATTGGATAGCTTGTTTGTATTGAATTTCATGTCAAAACATTCATTCTTCTCTTATACAGGCACATGTGTGTATAAAAGTATCAACTACAAGATACAATGATGTTATAATATATAGCTTTAATGTTTTGAGAAGGTGAGGGGTTCAAAATATGAGAAGTTAAGATTTTATTTATAATAGAAAGTATTGGAATATTATGTTGAGATATAATTATATTAAAATTGAGTCCATGTTTTCTAACTTTAGGAAAGTTTTTTTCCTGAGACTTAATTTCCTTATCTTTAAAACACTGTGAATATTGGAAATAATGTTTTTTGAGCCCCCTGTACAGGGTAAGTATAGTAGGCACTAAAATGGACAGCTGATAACAAAATCTACAGCTGCAAAAAACAGATTTTCTTGCCTGAGGTCAGAACATCTGTGAGGTACACATGGCCATTCCACGTTTCCCTTGTCCACAGTAGGCCCTGCTAGTAAGTCTTTCCACTGAGTCTGCATGCAGCTTAAAATGACTAACTTATAAGCAACCATTGCCAAATCCAAGAAGGGAAAGGATTTGCAGTCCATCTGTCATCCCATATACAGTCAAATCCTTTCATATTATACAAAGGAAACCCGAGGCCCAGAGACGTATAATTTGCTTAGGTTACCACACTTAGACATGGTAACATTCCTGTACTAGAAGCTCAAACTCATGAGTTATAGCTTCTTCATCTTCTTTTACAATAATTGGCATTCATTAATATTTGCCATGTTTCTTAAGCAAATAAATTAACCCTTTGTTTTCTGTAATATTTTCTGGTTTATGGAAATGAACCACACTGACCATTTAATGGCAGATGAATTTTTTTAAACATGGTGTTTGATTCAAACCTTATGTTCTACTGGCTTTCATTAAAGAGAGAGAAAATGCCAGAGGGTCAGCTCAGCAGATGTTGAAGGTATAATCAAGGTAGTAATTAGATAATTAGGAAGTGGTTTCCTTCATAAGGGTTACTCTAAAAAAATTTTCTGTGTAATCTCCTTTGATCCTTGGACTCCTTTTTCCTGGTCTAGATATTCTATTTTAAAAAGTGGGTTGAAATCCACTGAAATTGGCAATGTTTGAATCAGTCCTTTTCACTGAAACATGCTCATGCTTGCTTAAACCTACAGAATTAATTTGGACTTACTTAGCCAAAGGAGAAACGGATGAGAAAAGATCATGTGAAGTCTTTTTCTCACCACTTGTGTCTCAGCCCCCACTGTTTTTTGTTTGTTTTAGTTACATTTTCAAACATTCTCTCATTTTCCCATGTTCTGTGTTCGCCTTGGAAAATCTTCTAATAGCAAAGATGACAAATAGGAGTTCCAGGAGTGCTGACTCATCATAGCGGAAGTCTGGCGGTTTGGCAGGAATCTGCACTTGCAGATGTTTGACCATTTTCAAAACAAGTCTCTGGCAGCAGATGTCACTGTTGGTCCATCTTAACTTTGGGCCACTTCCTATATAGTGTTGCTCATGCATGATCCCGGAAATCCTATATTTCCGGAAGCATGGACTTGTGGGGTACTTCATGGTGTCTCATGGAACTGATAGACAAGCTATTTCTCAACCCTAGAACATAATTTCATTGCACAGAATTTTAAATATTACTGTTATTCTTTTCATTTTCTCCACCTAGGTGTGGGAGCACTTTGTGTCTATGTAAACACTTCAACACTGACTTATATCCCCAGGCCTTGAGACTTGGTTTCACTCCATAGCTCAGGCTAGTCTCAGACTCAAGAGTCTCCTACCATAGCCTCCTGAGTGCTAGAATACTTATTCAACACAATGCCCAGACTCCAGTTTTAACAGAGATCTTTTCCATGAAGTCCAAATTTTCCTTCTTCCTTCTTTCTTTGTTATTTCTTAGGAATGAAACAGCTTTCTCTCTTTCCTGTCAGGTATGCTTATTTGCTCATGTCTAAATCCCCACAATGCCCCATTCTGTAAGAGATTTTCTTGAACATTAGTTTTTGTATCATAACTCCGCTTAGTTGTGCCAGTTCTTTACATATTGTCTCTGGCTTCACTTCACACCCTCTTTCTTTACTCTGGGATGCTAGGACAGGGAATTTAGGTCACAGAGCTCAGGTGTCCACAGCAGCTTTCTGAAGGCATTGCACTAGGTCTCGAAGGTGGAGGAGGAGAAGAGACGAAGTGCTTTTGGTTTGTGCTGTTCTTACTGACTTCAAATCCAAAGCCCGAGTTTGTGGCCATAGCTGTGGGTAGCTATGGCATTTGCTCCAGGCGTTTGCTCCTTCCTGTTGGCACTTCTAGAAGCTGCCTCAGCATGTTCCTTCCGAGGAACCAGCTGCAGCCAGCACAAGCCCCTTATTCACAGCACCAGATCTTGGTGCCTCCTTTTAGCTCCTAGACTCTGTCCTCACCCTTTTGCTCTGTATCTCACTTCAGGCTCATAACCCTGGGTTACCTTGGGTCACCTTTGTATGTATCAGTCCCTCTGACATACATGAAACCAGTTCCCACATTAAAACTATATGTTGAAAACAGTGTTCTTTTCTGTTATCCTGAATTGTCTTGCAAAATACATTTAATGCTAAAAACCTTAAAAAAACAAGTAGTGAATTCATCACAACATGTTTCTGATACGTTTTTAAAATGCTCTTCCTGAATCAGGTGTGGTGGTATACACTTTTAATGCCATCACTTGGGAGGTAGAGCAGGTGGATACCTGTGAGATCAAGGCCAACTTAGTCTATCTACATAGCCAGTTCCAGGCTAACTGGGGCTACAGAGAGACAAGTCAAATAAAAAAATAATAGCTCTTCTGATTTGAACCTTTAGTGTATAATATGACTACATAATATACTTGTTACATAATATACTTGTGAAATGTATATGTATCTCTAAATAGGACCAGAACAACCACCACAAAATCAATGTTAAATATTGATTAAAACATTAAAAGTAGATTCTCCTTGCAAAAGTACCCAATACCTGTGTGTGTGTGTGTGTGTGTGTGTGTGTGTGTGTGTGTGTGTGTGTGTACATATGTATGCTGGTGCTTATGCATGTGTGTTCATGAACAAGCCTGAAGTCACATGTCTTTCTTAGTCATTCTCCACCTTAGTTTTGAGACAAGTTTTCTCACTCAACCCAGAGCTCAGTGATTTGATTTGACTGGCCAGTGAACTTCAGGAGTCAGTCTCTTTCTGCTTTCTCATCACGGGGTTACAGGTGTGCACTGCTGTGCTCAGCTTTCATGTGGATCAGAACTCAGGTCCTCATGCTTGCCCAGCAAGCAGTTTACAAATGGAACCATCTTCATCCAGGAAAAAATACCTGATGCTTGACCATGGGATTTCAGTAAGGTTTTGCATTTACTGAGATGACCCACTGCTGATGTTCTGTCCCTGATCTCGTCCTGTCCACATTCCTTTGTGCAGGACACAAACTAAGACTAGAGAGATGAAGGTCCCTTGATCAATGTTATCCTGTGAAGTGGTGGGAAATTGGATCCAATTTTCTTTCCTTTGTCTCAAACTGCCTTTTGTTGTTCACGACTTTGCATGTATCCAAGTCATAACTGGCACAATTAATGCAAGAAACAACAGAAAGTAATTAGTGCAGGGCTTCTTTGAACTAATTATCTTTCAACTTACTGTCTTTCTACTAAAGTCATTCATTCATTCATTTATTCGTTCACATTCAGTTGATTAACATTAATTTGCAATCAGTTAATGTAATAGCATAGACTGATGTATTAGTATAATTTTTGACTGGCTTTTGACTGTCAATAATCTCTATTTTCATTCAGAGCTGTGCTTGTATAAATTGGGCTACACTGAATTATCTTATTTTTCAACATTTTTTTTTGTTGAACAAGTCTGATGTAGTTTCTGCCTCTCTGAAATATGCCTTGGTTTCACTGAGGCATTTAAAAAAATTTAGCTTGCCCCCTTTTCTATGGCAACCTCAGTGTTGGACATCCTTTCTCCTGTGGATTCTCTTCTGAGTTCCTTCTCATATATGTCATCTTCCTTTTCCTCCTGTCATTATGGCTCACACCTCTTACGTAGGATTCAATATATCAATGGCTCCAGTGTTCTGTTCCTGGTCTTATGTCCTGTTCATTAAAATTTTTCTTGTTTGTATGACCCATTTTCATCTATTTTATGGCTTCTTGACCTCATGGCCTATCCTCATCTCCTGTCTCTCTTCATACATATCAATGACATAAACTATGGTGCTAATTTATTCCATAATATTTTCCCTTTCATAACGGTGTACTTCTAGTTAACTTTAATTTTCTAACATCTTATTTTTATAACTTAAGCTTTTATTTAAAAATGTGTGTGTACATGTATGTGTGCCTACATATATATGAACCATATGATATGGGTGCTGGGGATAGAACTCAGTTCTTTACAAGAGCAGAAAGTGCTTTTATCCCTTAACCATCTCTCCAGTCTTCTTATAACTTAATTTATATGATCCATTAAAATATCTTGGTTAAAACAATCGTCTTAGTCAAATTGTTCTTAAAGAGACACTCCTGGCTTATGTTGCTTTCATTGTCCATACTCCTTTCTAGAATACATGCCACAATCCTAATACTTGAACATCACCTTATTTTACTATTCCCCCTTATGGGGAGAATGTAATGTCTCCTTTACTTACCTCCCAGTATCTCCTGTACTTTCGACTGTTTCCATATGAGATAGAGCCTATTTCCTCTCCCCTTGAGTATGGGCTGTGCTTTTTGACTTATTTTTCCTAATAGTGTGTGGAAGGAGTGATGTTTCTGGGTGTCTTAGTTCAAATCTTTAAGGACATATCTTTTTCTTGTACTTCCCATATGGAAGCTAGATGTCATGCTGTATAAGGGTTTAAATGAGACTTTTGAATGATTAGAGACAACATAGAAAGGGACCCTAGAGAGCAATGGGTATTATGAATATTTAGGTTCTAGTTGAACCTTCAATCAATATAGCTAAGTGAAACGCCTGACCTATAACATGTGGAACCGACAGACAGTCCACCAAGCCCAGACACAGAGAATCTTTGGTAATGACTCTGTTGATTCAAGCTATTAAGTTTATTTTTTTGAGTGGGTGAATTGTTACACATCAATAAAGAAAATAATTCTTCAGTAAGTATGATATTTTGATTTCTGTTATTCAAGAACTATACTAAGAGCCACCAATCTGATTATGAAGGAAATGTTTGACTTGGAATCCTTTTACCTACTATAGTGCCTACAAAGCTGCTAAATAAACATTGTTGATAGAATGAAAGAGTATATCAAGTTGGGAGCTGCAAATCTTGGGAACTTGGTTTCCTCCAACAGTGGCATAAAATAAATATTTTTTCATATTAAAAATATCTCTGGAACAAGATGGAATTGAAACCATATGTACATTTTATGTACAAAGTTATCTTCTTTTTAAAATATTAAAAAAATGAAGAGAATGATATCTAGAGTAATTAGCTTTAGCATTGTATTTTATTATGCTTATATTTTCAGTACTTTTACATATCCACTATTTGCATTCCTTTAAGAAGAGAATTTCTAAAAAGTTTTTATACCATTATAAAAATTATTTTATGAAGATAATTTCACATCTTTAACTTGAAACAGTGTGTTTTAGAATCCCTTCCTGGCATCTTAAAATAACTGACACTAATAGACAAAAACTGTAAACACTGAGCATCCTAGATGACGTGAAGTATCCAGTGTGATCGGCACGGCTATCTTGGGTACTAGTTACTATTCCTACTCACACTGTGTGTACAATGATCTTACAGATTAAAATAAAGAAGAACAAAAAGAGCTAGCAGTCCGCCCAAAATCTGAATGTCCTTAATGATGAATGCAATTAAGAACTGGGAAAAAAGTATACATTTTTAAAGATGCGTTGTCTTAAAATATTTTATCTTTTGAGAATTTTATCCATGAGCAGTATAGTGATATAATTTTTATCTCTCCTACTCCATCTTCAGCTTCTACCACGTGTCCCCCAACTCCCTTTCAATTTCCTGCCCTTTTCTTTGACTGTTATCATTACATATGTGTATATATGCATACATACATTTATAAATATACATATAAATATGCACTGAGGAGTTCACTTAGTGGTGCTCATGTGTATATGTGTTTAGAGCTGGCACTGTGAGTTTTCTTATATAGTCTCCTTTTGAATATAGTATTTGAAACCCTAGCTAGAGAATAAGACAAGAGAAGGATATTAAAAGGCTATTAATAGGAAGAGAAATCAAATTATAAGAGGTCCCCAAAATTCCACCAGAAAGCATCTAGAAATGGTCAATACTTTCAGCAAAGTGGCAGGTTACAGAATCAACTTACAAAAATCAGTCTATCTATCTATCTATCTATCTATCTATCTATCTATCTGCACACACATACACAAACACACACACACAATAATGAGCAAGTGGAAAAAGGGATCATGGAAACACTCCCATTCACAATAGCCTAAAAAGAATCTAGGAATAAATCTAATCAAAGATGTGACAGATCTGTGAAGTGAAAACTTTAAAATATTTTAACTGCCAAATGTAAAAGGATAATTAAGCTTGAATAAAATCTGTAAATAAAAGTTATGAGATAAATTTTGAAGTAGATAATTTGGTTTCCTAAGCTTGAATGATTTCATATTTCTTTGAGTATCTGAATTTACTTGTGTTTTCCAGTGTAACTGGTTGATCATTCATGCCATTTCATATGGCTGTTCTTCTGAGTACAAGGCTTTAGGGCAGGTCTTGGTTATCTCAGAATCAAGAGTGAGTAACACAAAACCAATGATCATCCTCCTCTGTCTTCACTAGGACCAGAGAGTATAAGCTTTGGCTTGTGGTCAGGCAGAACCACTGGGACCCTGGGTGAGAATTCTCAGCCCTGGTTACTCATTGGAATTATCTGAGGTGCTTTCCAAAGTTATTTCATCCTGGAGAATTTTATTTCCTAGGCCTGTGCTACATCTTGATTTTTTTTTTCTTTGAGACAGTGTCTCTGTAGCCCAGGCAAGTCTGGAACTTACAGCATAGCCCAGGCTGACCTTGAACAGCAATCCTCTTACCTCAGCCTCTACAGTGAAGGGATTATAGGCATGAGTTACCACACTCAGCTTCAATTCTGTTTATAAAGCCATTGGTCCGCAGGATGCCTTTATGATGATAGAGTAGACGACTGTTCTGATTGTTGAGAAGACCTGTGAGGGGTGTAGAAGATGGTCTTTCATATCTTAGGAGGAAAAATGTATATTCTCAAAGACATAGTAACAATTATGAATATCCAGAATACTTAAGGGGTTCACTGGCCTATATGCACAGCAGGACCATCTGAGCTTGAAAATGATGTCAGCACCCACCAATGACTAATCACACAGTCTCGGGGTGAGCACTAGCACTCACTGGAAAGTAGCCATATTGGAATGAATATTGGGAATCCAGTGTAGAAAACCACTTTAAATGGAGGTTGGAAAACCTTTTCTGTACGGGTATGACTGTAAACATTTCTGTCTTTGTGGGCTATCTGGTCCCTAACTTTTCAAATCTGCCACTGCAGTGCAAAAGAAGCCATTGATGGAATACAAATAAGCAAATCTATTTCTGTTTCCATATAACTTTATTTATGGACACCAAAGCTTAAGAATGGAATGTGCTGGTCCTTGATGTAGAACAGGCGATTTCCTTTTACAGATGAGGTAGCATAACTGCCCAACTTCAAAATCTGCCCAATATCACCTATTCATCATCAGCAGTTGCCTAGTACTCCTTTCCCAAAGAAGACAGGAAAAATTTAGAGGATATGTATAATTTTTTTAAATTGTTGCCTCTTCAAAAAATTATATTTTCTTTAATTGCTACTATGAAATTTTATAAATAAAGGGAACATTATGGAATTTTCATATACATAGCATTATCTGATATTACATATTATAAAATGATAGTATTATTGGAAATGGAGATTATATTTATTAAAATCATTCAGAAAATGCCTTGAAGGCACCTTTACCCTTAATTTCAATGCAAATCTTATATTTGTTTTTTATTGAATCATTGTGTATATCATACAGAATATCTCAATCAATCTTAATCATCTTTATACTTCCTTCTCCACTGGATTCCCTCCATAGCCCCCCAAGTGGAATCCATATATGTTTTCATCTCTGTTAAGGTATACTGTGTCAAGATAGTGTCTCCAAATGGTCCTCAGTGCAGGTTCAGCCACTGAGGTCTAGTCATCTTCTTCAGAGTCCCTCACTTTAAGAAGATTAGCTCATCCTCAACCAACAGTAATCAGGTGCCAATATTTGTTCAGGAAAGATTAGGATCTGCTACCCATTTCCCCAGTTCCATGCTGGGTTTTTGTATGCTTGAGTCTGCATGGGTCTTCAGCATGCCCAAATCATTGCTGTAGGTTCATATGAACAGGGCTCCAGGAGCTTGTAGGATTCTATTTCCATATGGTCACACATCTCCTCACTGGATCTTAACAGGCTTTTCAACCTCTCTTCCGAGATGGTTCTTGAGCCCTAGGTGAGTGAAACTTAATGTAGGAGTCCTGTCAAGAGATTCACACTCTGCAGATTTCTAATCTCCATTCTCTGGCCATTTATGATCTTTTGTATTACTGGCCCTTTGTTGCATGAGGGAGTTTCATTAATGAGAGTTGAGAGAGTCATTAGTGTCCTCTTTACCCCTTGTTCCATATTGTGTGAACTTTAGGTGTAGAAGTTGCATTGTAGATGTGCTGCTTAGGCTTGGGCAATTCATAGACAATGTGTGTGACCAGCTGTAGTACTCTGTAGTAGTCTCTGTCTGGTACAAAAGAAGCTTCTTTGATGAGTGGTGACTGGGATACTTGACTGTATACCTAAGGATAAATATTTTGCACATAGTAAGAAGTTACATTAGCCTAGGGATGTAACAGCCTTGGGGATTTCTCTAAAATCTATGATCTCTTCAGCCATATGTATTTAGCTATGATTTCAGTATTACACATCAGTTTTCTCCCACTGAGTGGGCTTTAAGACTAATTAGGAAGTTGTTGATTGACCCCAATATAAAAGTGCCAAAGTGCCACTACTGCCTGGGTTTTGAGTGCTGTGCTCCTCATCAATGGGATTTTTTGGTCATGACGCTGGTGTTGGACCATTGACTGATGTTCTCACTTGGCTGCTTGCATAGTGCTCTCCAGAGCTATGAGAGCTAGCTTTTAGGGGAAGTGGCTTCCAAGTCAGTTCCAGCTCCATTGCTCCAAATCCAATCTCTGAAGTATGTCCTGTTTTCAGCAATAGGGTCTTACCTTCAAGTTCTGGGAGGCAATCAAAGGCTGTGGCAATAACCTGTGTCATTTTGGGAGTCTTTTGGACCACCCTGGCCAAGAACTCAAAGGAAGATTTCTCCTGTCTGGCACTATTTCTTGTTATGTAGCCTTCAGTTATGCACATGGACCCATGTAGAGATATTGTATGTGGAATTTGTCATTCGGTTGTTAGACTAATATGGTATCTCTGGGGTTTTACACTAGCTAGGTCTTATTTATCTCTCCTCTTTCTGTCTCCCTGTCTAATCTTCCTTCCATGCCTTCTCCATTTAAAGTGTCCCCATTTTCCCCATTTCTCCCTTGATAATTGCCAGTCTCCTATGGCTCCACTCTGTTGAACTACTTCTTTCCTTTTATCCCCACAGTTCCTTGTATAACTTCCGTTCCTCTCCCATTTAAATACCCTTCTTTTATCTATTTCTCCCTAAGTAACACGTGTCTCCTACTGCTCTTCTCTCTCAGGTTCCTTCTTTCCCTTTACCTCTCAGGTTCCTTTCCATTTTCCTGGTTCCTGAAGTTACATTAGGATACATACTCATGTTTGGTGCTATGATCCACAAATGAGAGAGAACTTGTGTTGTTTGTTTCTCTCTTATATTCTTTTGGGTCTGTCCTGTTTTTGAAATTTGCATCTAAAATTCAAAGATAATGGAGGAAATTGTAAAGAGGAATAATAACAGAAAACGAATCAAGGAAAATGGAGAGTGATATCTCATTGGATGCTTGAAGGAGGAGACTGAGATGTTGAACTGAATAGAATGTGGGTCTTTTGTTAAAGAACGATTAGAGTTCATTTTTCAAGGTGGAACAGGAAAATACTGATGTAGACATCAGCAGGTTGATTTCATCTAAAACTCAAATGAAACTCTTCTGAGCTCTTTCTTTTGCATATTTGTGGGCATCATATGCTTTACTTTTCTCTACGGCTAAAGTTATAAACTCTAAACTCTACTGAGGTGAGTAGGGAAAGTGAGTCAGGCGAGAGATGGCATCATATACCATTTCTCAGCTCTGGATGTTGCATTAAACAAATGTGGACCTGTGGTGCACAATCTGTTCATCAGTTGGAGTTGATTATACTTTCAGAATTTTTTCCACTTTTAGGCTTACTCTTCCAGTTTTTACAAACTGTCAACTCATGGGGGAAAACAATCTAAAATGCTGTATAAGTTAAATTGAACAATTTGTCCCATCTGTGCAGTGTCATCTGCAGCATCAAGGGAGGGATGGGTGTGGGCCTTGGAGAGGAATTGCCTTTTCAGAGAAAGTATGATTGAGGGTTTGCCAAGAGCCAGACAGAGGTAGAATCAGAAGAGGGAGTAGAGCAGGCATGAGTCACAGAAGAGGTCAGGAGAGGGATCAGGGTTCTTCCAGGATGTGCCTGTTAAGTGAAGGGATAACACTTACGTAGATAAAATTAACATATTTTATAATATTCCTGCTGTCATATCTGTCCCTTTATATTTTCTATCAGAAAAACAAGGAAATGACCATAGGTAGATTATAGCAATTGTTGTGGGCCAGGTATTTATTAATTGGGACTTTGCAGAGAAAAGAAATGAAAGAATAAGGGAGCTGGCCTGGAGTAGAGAAGAAACCACGGGTGAGAACTGCCAGCCCGCAATGGACTAAACTGGACGAGTACTGCGGGGAGAAGACTGGGCCCCAGAATGACATCCAATACTTAGAGAGCTTTGGTCAGACAAAAGTGGAGATTAGCCAGAAACCAAATCCTGGTGGAATGGAAGGTGACTTGGCAGTGCTGGTCAAAGTAGAAGCCAAGGGAGATGCTGAACTGGGTGGCCAGCTTCAGAGCCAGAAGTGTGGAGTGGAGTAGGAGCTCAGGGTCTGGAGGCAATTTGGAAGGACAGGCAAAGGGGGAAGGGCTATGCCAAGAATATGTACCCCCTAGTTTGGGAGTTTTAAAAGGGGAAAATGGCTAAGATCCTACTACATATTGTATATTTCTTCTTCAGCTCTTCTTTTAGTCCATGTTGAATTAAGAGTTAAATGAATTTAAGATCTGGAATTTTGTTTAAAAAATTAAAACACCCAAATATATCATCTTTCCAACAAATGTTTTTAAAACATCTCCTTCAGCCAAGTTGCTTAAGAACAACAGTTGACTAGAACTGCACGTCTTCCTTCAAACACTGTCTACTGCAGAATGGAAACAGAAACCTCTGGGAATATCTGTGAGTCATAATATGTGGATAACTTTCCAAAGCCATTTTCTTGCTAGGATGTCGAATTCTAATCTCACATTGGCAGGCTCTGCTGGCTTCAAGGTGCATTGTTTACTTTGATTGCTTCTCAGCTGTTCTTCATGATCTTGGATCACGTTTTTGATATATTGGGGCATGAAAGTTGCACAATATAAGATTGTAAACCTTTCTGATCTTGTCTTCTGAAACAGATAAAAATCACAATTCTAATCTATGTTTCCCCATGAGCATATTTAACTTAGTGGACTTTGAAGAAATAAGTTTGGAGTACTCCCCCCACAATTCTGAAATCTTATAGTGTTAGTAGTTGCAGGTGTATGCTTTCATTCAATTAAAAAAAAAAGATGTTAAAATACATTTCAAAATGGTGCCAAAAAGGTAGGGGTGTGTGTGTGTATGCGATATATACAATGTACAAACATAGATATGATTAATTTAGTGGGAATAAAAACTGAAGGAAATGAGAGAGAGAGAGAGAAAAAGAGAATAAGCCATAAAAATTATCCCCAGTTCTTTGTCCATAAAGTCAATGTCGGTCTAGATTCTGATATTTGATAGAATTTGGATAATTAATTGTTTACATATTTTTTGTTCGGTTCCCAGCATCTACATGATGGCTAACAACTATTAGTTGTTTATTCACTCATGATATTTATAGAGTTTTTGAATTCTAGAGAGTGTTCTTCATATACCATAATATTCTTTGCAAATAATAGTTTTCTTTTTGCCAACACTTTGACTTTCATTATTGCATTGTACAGTGGTGAGAAGAGATATCCTCATCTTGTGCTCAGTTTTAGGGAGAGAGCTGTGTTTTGCTATTATGTGGGATCTTAGTTTTATCATAAAGGTCTTTTATGGTATTTGAGAAATTCTCTAATCTTTAAAAGATATCATCATTTGTGTATGTGTGTGTGTGTGTGTGTGTGTGTGTGTATGTGTGTGTGTACTTGCCCATTTGTGTATGTGTGGAGGCCAGAGTTCAATGCCTTTTGTCTTTCTCTATTTCTCTAAACCTTACTTTTTGAGACAGGGTCTCTCACTAAACCTGGAGCTCACCAATTCAGTTAGACTGGTTGGGTAGCAAGACCCTGAGAACCTAACTGTCTCTGGCCCCTTACAGACATATGCTGCTATGCCTGACTTTTTCACGGGTGTTGGGGATCCAAACAACTCCTCAAGCTTATTCAGTAAACATTTTACCCACTGAGTCATTGACCCAGGACTTGCAGGCTGACCTTGAACTCATGCAGTAGCCCAGGCTGTCCTTGGATTCACAGTGAACCCAAACTGGTCTTACACTTATGAACCTTCTTTCTCAGACTCTAGAGTAACTGGGATTACAGGCCCACAATACTAATAGTTCCTAGAAGGGTTTTAAAGTATTTTGAGTTCTATGTTCATGAGGATTTATATTTTATATTTTTCTAATTACTTTATTTGGTAGATTTTGTATCAAAAGTATGTTGGCTTAATACAATTATGTTGGAGTTCTTTGTTTTAGTTTCTAAAATACGTTGTATGAAATTAATCTTTCTTTGAATGTTTGGCAGAATCTATCAGAGCAATAATTGGGTCTTGAGGCTTTGTTTAAAAATTAAAACTTCTATTTCTTTAATAGAATAGGCTGAGTTGGTATAACAAGGAAGTGACCTAAATAGTAAAATTTTATATTCTTACATAACTGAGGTTGAAAATCAGAAACCACAGTCTCCACAGAAGTGGTCTTTTCTGGGGACTATCCTGGAACTTTCAGATTACAGTCTCCTTCTTGTGATTTTTTTTCCTGCGCTGGATATGATGACCTTGAGTTTGGAGGTTGATACTTTTCACATGTTTTAGAAAATTTGCAGCTATTATCATTTTACATAATGATTTCCCATTTGCCTTCTTCTCCTTTCTGGAACGTTGGAGTACACATTTCATGGTATCTACTATGATTTTTTTTTGTATATAGCTTTCTTGGCTCAAGTTTTCAAAATCCCTTTTTTCTTTTTCTTTTTAGTTTGATTTTGCATTTTCTTTGAATGGCTTGGAGGAGAGATGACTGTTCTCTGGGATCAGGGGATCTATTTCTATGTTGAAATAGGGGTGTCAAGTAGCATAGAAAGGGGCTGGTGAGATGGCTTAGCACTCACCACAAAAGCCAGGTGACCTTATTCCTAGAATAAAAGGTGGCAGGAGAGAACTGACTCCATAAAATTGTCTTCTGACCACCACACTTTCTCTGTGATGTGAGTACCCATATACACACATTTTTTTAGAGGCTTGTAAGAGCTTCATTTACTTGTGTTATTGTTGGGGCTAATGGTAAGGATTCAATTGCGTATGGGAGCAGCATGGGATTTTGTAATATGTCTTTGCTATTTGTGGACTGAACCATTATTTACTGACTAATATAAAATGTTTCATCAACTTTATATATGTGAAACTTCATACAAGTGCTTACAAAAACATTGTCAAAATCCGTGTATAAAAATAAGAGGCTTGGGGGCTGGAGAGATGGCTCAACAGTTGAGAGTACTGGTTGCTCTTGCAGAGGATCCAGGTTCAATTCCCAGAACACACATGATGGCTAACAACCATCTATAACTCCAGTTCCAGGGGAATTCAATGCCCTCTTCTGGCTTCTGAAGGTATTACACAATGTGAGTGCACTTACACACATGAAAAACAACACACTCATACACATAAAATAAAAATAATAAATATTAAAAAATAAGAGGTTTGGTTAAATACTTAACTTACTGATGTATTTTTACATATGAGCTGGTGAGTGTGAATTTCTTGGCATAGAAAGCAAAAAATGATAAGCATTCAAAAGATATTTTTTTTTTTTTTTGTTAAATTCTAGTAAGATCTATAGAATGCTAGGCTTGCTGGATAAGGCACAGGGAACTTGGTTAATAGCATTACTATAAAATGGGGCAAGAATAAAGCTGGCTGTTCATGTGGACTCTAGGGTTTCTGTCTGCATATGCAACCAGAGTTTCTCAGAGAATAAACATGCCACTAAATTCCAATATTTTGAATCACATTAACAGCATTATAAGCAGCTTTTAAAGAGTATAATGGTTTGGAAAATAACATATTTCTTGCTGTAAAAATTTGAAGCCCTAAATTAATTCAGCATGAATTCCATCTTAAAAATAAGCACTTGAACATTCCAGTTAAGTAAGACCAAGATATGGACACATGCTAGAAATTTAAAGCTCACGACTCAGCATTGTTTTAAACTTCTACCTGAAAAGCAACTGATCATATGGAGTCATAGGGTTTTCTGTAGCCTGAGTAATTCCTTACATATGGGTAGCTATCAGTAAATTTGTATAAAATTACATGATAATCCAGTTCAACTATGGTTCAGTACCCTATTTGATCCTTCATTAATTTTGACTGTTTCAATGAGTGCACAAAAGGAGGAAGCATTGGAGAGAATGTTTGTCTTTTACTTAGGTGATGAAGAATGAGTATTTTGATATATAGTCATTAGATATTTTAAACCTCATTATTGTTATAGCCAAATAAGAGCCACATGTTAAAAACCTAAGAAAATACTTGTAATTTTCCTTAAACAGTAGCATATGAAAGTGGGATGGTGCATAAACTAGTGCTTTTTAATACCCCCTTGGGTTACTTTATATTTTTCTCTTTAAATGTAATAATCTGAATGTCTTATTCGTGTTACTAATTGCATATTAATTAAATACTAAGTTGATTTATATATAATTTGTTATTTCACTCAGATAATACACAATTTTCACATTTTAGTTCTTTAGTTATTATGTACCCTTAAGCAATCCAAGAATCTTGATTTTCCTTATGCAACCTACATTGATGATCTGTAAGGCATTATCATGAAGGTTACTCATTGTCCCACTTTGCTTTCTGTTGCTGGGATAAAACACTCTAATCAAAACCAGCTTGGGAAGGAAAAGCTTTATTTGGCTTATGTATCCTGATCACAGTTCATTATTGAGGGAAGCCAGGGCATTAACTCAGGCAATAACCTGAAGGTAGAAGCTGAACAAAGGCCACTGCGTTCTTCCTCTCTGATCTGTACTCACCTTGTTTTCTTATACAGCCCAGGGCCGCTTGCCCAGGGGTGGCATCACTCAGAATGGACTGGTCCTTCCCATACCACTCCAAGAAAATGCCTCAGACACGCCCACAGGCTAATTTTATAGAAACAGTTCCCCAACTGAGTTTCCCTTTTCCTAAAGCCAACCATGATATTCTACCCTTGTCAACCTTGACACACACGCACATCATTTTAAACCACAACCTTTCTTTCATCTGTTCCTAAGATCTCACATTAATACCACAGTATAAAACTCAATACAACTTTAAAAGTCTCAAAGAATTAAAATATTCTATCATTTAAAAGTTCAATATCTGTTTAAAAGAATCCAAAGCCTGTGGGCTTCTGTCAAATAAAAAATAAGTTACATATTTTCTTATTTCAAAAGGGAACAACACTTCTGCAAAACCAAATTCCGGCAATGTAGAGCAATATCAACACCTGGGTCTCACTCAGGATCTTCTGGGTTCCAAAGGTTTGGGCAGCTCCACTTGGGCCAACTCTATCGTTCATAGCACATATGGCTTGTCTTGTAATCTCGGGCTGGCTCCACTCCACACCTGCTGCTGCCCTTTGTAGTCATTCTGGTGTTGGTGTCTCCAACATGCTAGGATCTTCACTACTACTGAGGCTACACCTTTCTCAATGACCTTGTGGCCTTTGATGATGTCAAGCTTCAGTTTCTTTCCATGATCCCTTTAGTCCTGGGGGTCGTCACTGCAACTGAAGCTGCACCTTCACCTGTGGCCTATTCTGGCCTCTCATAGTACAGAGTCTTGGCTTTTTTCCCATCACCCCTTCAATTTTGCAACTTTCATGTTGCCAAAACCAGTACCATGTGGGGGACTATTACACATTACTCTGTTCAGCTTCCAGCTTATGATACAGCATTGTCCCTCTCTAGATCACAGCTTCTGTGTACTTCCAGAATATTCCACCTCACTGATGCTGGTCTCTTATTAATTACAGTTGATTTTTCAGCCTCAGCTAACCAGTGAAGCAGATGTTCCCAGTAAAGCATTTCACTTTAGTGGCGCTAGTCTGTTGCTAATCACAGCTTATTGTTCAGCCCTAGTTGAGCAGAAACCACATATTTTTAACTCAAAAATAGCATACCAACAGCCCAGATAGACCCTTTGCTTTCCTTTGAAACTTAATAAGCCAGGTCTCCATCATCTATATTTTTCTCAATATAACTGATTTAAGCTCCAGAACATCAGCTCACTAAGCTCTATTCATCCAATGCCTTTTCCAGTCCAAGCTCCAAAACCCTTTCACAATCCTCCCAAAGCAACATGCTCAGGTCTGTCATTGCAAAAAACACTATGACCAAAAGTAACTTGAGGTAGAAAGGATTTATTTGGCTCACAGCTCACAACCCATCATCAAAGGAATCTCAAGCAGGAACTCAAAGTAGAAACCTGGAAGCAGGATCTGAAGCAGAGACTATGGAGGGATGTAGTTTCCTGGCTTGTTTTTCCGGCCTGTGCTTGGCCTGATTTCTTATACAACCCAGGATCACCTGCCCAGGGATGGTGCTGTCTGCAATGGGCTGGTCTCTCCCATGTCATTCAACAATCAAGAAAATTCTTCATAGATTTGTTCATAGGCCCACCTGATAGAGGAAATACCCCAACTGACGTTCCCTCTTCCCAGATGTGGAAAGTTTATAATCAAAACGAGCCGTGACACTCATGCAATCTCTTATTTTTTATTATTTATAAAACACTGATTTGTTATTTAGTAGTCTCAGAAGTCTGAAATACAGTATGTTTTGGCTGTTAAATGTCCCTCAAAGTCTCCTTATGTATTGAGGGCATGATTCACAGCTGACTGTACTGTTAGGAGACAGTTGAATCTTTAGGAGGGGAACCTAGTGGAAGGAAGTTAAGTCATTGGGGGTGTTCCCTGGAGGAATAATGGAACCTTTCTCCTCCTTTTGCTTCCCAGTCATCATGAGGAAAGCAGACTTGCTTATCCAAGTGTTCCCTATTAGGATGATCTGCTTTACTACCGACCTCAAAGCAACAGTCATCTGGCCAAGACTGAGACTTCTAAAAGCAGAGACCAAAATAGATCTTCCCTTCTTATAGTTGTTTATCTCAGATATTTTGTCATCAACATGGGAAGATGGAAATCTAACTAACTAACAGCAGTTCACTGTTTTAAGTTCAATTATCAAGAGGTCATATGTTCACATATGTATAAACACCTAGAAGCAAAGCATCTCTAGGCCATTCTTTACACATCCTATAACAATGAACAATGAAACAAATCTCATTGACTTAATAACTAGAGAAATCTCTAAGTCATGAACTCGTTATAAATTCTGTACTTTAGGAGTTATTTGAGTGAGTCTTGCAGATGAAGGTTAGGAATAAGGGTCTTCTCTTCTGGAACTTCTTGATCATCTACCTGCCATTACTATAGATATCAACCTTTTGATGGCCAGTATATTTTTCTTATTCAGCTCCTTTGTCATTATCTCTTAATTTTCTCACAAAGTGCATATACTTTATCCCTGACTTCCATTTTGGATTGTTGTTTTCTACATGTATCTTTAAAAAATATTTATGTTTTTACTAAATTTTTGTGAATTTCACACAAAACATATTCATCTTTATACCTCTCCCCAGGCCCTCCATCCCCCATTAGTCAGCCCCACTGGATTTTGTGCATTCTGTCATGTATGTTAAGGCCTATTGAGTCAAGTTAGTATGCCCAGACATCCCTCAGCACAAGGTCATCCACTCAGGTCTAGTTAACCTATTTAGAGTCTATCCCTTAAAAAATATGAACTCTTCCTCACCCAAAAGTAATCAGCCTCCAATATTTCTTTAGCTAATATTGGAGTCTACCCCTCAGTTCCATGCTGGGTTTTTGTCTGTTTGAGTTTGCGTGGGTCTTGAGCGTGCCAACATCACTGTTGTAGGTTAATATGAGCAGGGACCTTGGAGCTTGTAGGATTCTATTTCCCTGTGGTCATGCACCTACTCCTTGCTTGGATCTTACAATCTATCTGCCCTCTCTTCTCCAATGGTCCCTGAACCCTGGGTGAGTGAAGCTTAATATAGGAGTCCTGTCCAGGGACCCACACTCTGCAAACTCCTAATCTCTACTCTTTGGTAATTTGTAACCTTTTGTGTTCCTGGCCCTTTGTTGCATGACGAGCGTCATTAATGAGCGTTGAGAGATCCATTAGTGTTTTCTTACCCCTTGTTCTATGTCAGATGAGCCTTGGGTGAAGAAGTTGCATTGTAGATGGACTGCTTAGGTTTGGGCAATTCACAGACAATGTCTGTGTGGGACCAGTTCTGGTACTCTGTAGTAGTCTCCCTGTGGAGCAAAAGAAGCTTTTTTGATGAGCGGTGATTTGTATGCTTGACTGTAAATATAATGATATGTATTTTTCACTTAGTAAAAAGTTACATTAGTCTAGGGATGTGATAGCCTTGGGGATTTCTCTAAGATCCATGACCTCTTCAGCCATGTGTATTTGGCTATGATTACAGTACCATACATGAGTTTCCTCCTATTGAGTGGGCTTTATGTCCAATTAGGTAGCTGTTTATTGTTCCCAAGATAAATGTGCTACTACTACACCAGTGTTGTATGCTGTTTTGACCACTTATGTAATTATTTGGTCATGAAACAAACTGGTGTTGGGCCATCAGTTGATATTCCCTCCTGGCCCTTGGCCACTTGTATAGTGCCCTCCAGAGGTACGAGGGCTAGCTTTCACTTGAAGTGGCTTCCAGGTCAGTTGTAGCTCCATTACTCCAAATCCTGTGTCCAAAGTATGTCCTGTATTCAGCAGTAGGGCCTTACCTACAAGTTCTGGGAGTCAATCAACGGCTGTCATAATAGCCCATGTGATTTTGGGAGTCTCTTGGACCACTCTGGCCAACAATTTAAAGGAAAATTTCTCCTGTCTGGCACTGTTTCTTGTTATGTAGCCTTCAGCTGTACACATTTGTTGGGCATAATGCAGGATGGACCTAGCTAGGCCACCTGCAGGGAGGAATGGAGGAATGGCTCTCATGGGTGTGGTGCTCCACATCGGTTGGTTGTGAAGCCAGTTTCTGCCCAGCACCTGGAGGGAACCTGATCCACCTGGGAACAAACTGTGATTGGCTGTAGTCAGGACCCCACCCCATTAAGGCTATTGGCTAACAAGATCTATAAGACTCTGCTCTTTCTTTGAATAAAGGAGCTTGCAGCAGACCACCACTGCTGGCTTTCCACTCAACTCCTAGAGTCAGTGTCTTGACTCCGCGCCTACTCCCCCTCACTATGGTGGAGAGCCTTCAGTCCCCCTCGGGCTGGCCCTGAGTGCTGCGACCTGAACACACGTGGTCAGAGATACTGTATGTTCAGTTTGTCATTAGGCTGCTAGACTAATATGATTCCCTATGGTGATTTATACTAGGTAGGCATTCTCTCTCTCTCTCTCTCTCTCTCTCTCTCTCTCTCTCTCTCTCTCTCTCTCTCTCTCTCTCCCTCCCTCCCTCTCCCTCTCCCTCTCCCTCTCTCTTCTTCTCCCTGTCTAACCCTCCCTCCATGCTTTCCCCATCATAATTCATTGTCTAACTCTCCCTCCCCAAGCTTTGCCAAAATATCATTTACTTGTCAGAAACTAATACTTGGAAGAATCCTTGGAGCATGAATACCATAAAAAATAGTAAATGCGGAGTACAGTAGGTTGGACGGAATTCTTCACGTGAATACTTTTTTATTAGTTCATTATAATTAACTTAAGAGGGCTTCTTTAAAATATTGAACTAAATGATTAGAAGAAGAAAGCTTAATTCAAAACTGGCCTATCAATGAAGCCTAGAGTGACGTAAGAGGAGGAGGTTTAGTGAAATCAGGAACTGAAGCATGTGAGAGTCATTCTCTAGTGTCGACTGTAGAATTATTTCTGGATTTAGTTTTTTTAAAATTTACCTTTTATTAAATTTAAATTTTAAGTGTATGAATGTATTGCCTCCGTGTATGTAAGTGCATGTGAGTTGTGCAGTCCCCATGGAAGTCAGAAGATGGAGTCGGGTCATAATCATTGCTGTCCCAATATCAGTTGTGAAAACAAGAAAAAAAATACGAAAAATCAATTAAAGAAGACAACTTCTGCAAAGCAATTCAAATGCATTATATATGTGGAACTTACTATTTTTGCCTCCCAGAGACTGAATTTTCATTAATAAAGCATGATTTAAACATCTAAAAAAAACTCAACAAACAATTATTTTTTATCAGAAGACATGAAAGGAGGAAGGAGACAAATTGGAAAGACGGGAGTTAGCGGGTGTGCGAAGGATTGAAGGTAGTGAGAGACCTGTGTATAGGTGTATATTTGGTTGGCATTTGCTTAATTGGCCGTGCCATATTTTAGCGAAGTGGGTGGCCCATTTCAATTAAGGAGAGTCTGGGAGAGATCACTGACAGAGTGGAGAGAGCCTCAGCATCTGATTGGGCAAAGATGATCTGAGGGCAGTTAGAGATCATGGAAGATGAGCAGAGCTTCTTGTTGGGTTATAAAGCAAATCTTTGAGACACCGGTAAAACTGATGAAGCCCCACAAACGCAGGAAAAGCCAGCACGCGGACATTATATCATAGAGTTTTTCTCTTTTCTTCTCTCCTCTCTCTTCCTTCTTTCCTCCATCCCTACCTCTTTCCTTTTTCCACCCCTTTCTCCTTTCCTTATCCCTCCCCAACACACACGGAAGGGGATAGGCCTTCAAAAGAAAATGTGCCACTGAAGAATAGTACAGAAAGCCTACCCGCTAACTATGCCATCCCAGGCTCAGGCCGTCTAGGTCTGCTCATGCTTTAGCTGGTATGACCTAGATCTAGCTTGAAAGACAAACTATAAACTGGTCTGAGTTTTTGTTACCAAAAGTGACTAGAATGTTATGGAATCTACCAAATATGACATTGAGGAAAGGGAAAAAGATTCGACAAAGCATTATTAAAACAATGATTGAAAAAATACATGTATCATATTTATATTCCAACCATTTAAAATTGCAGTGATATTCATTTTGAAAAAATGTCTTTCATTGGTTTGGCAAATGAATTGGAGAAATAATAGAAAAATATTCAATAAGGGGTCATTTCTACTTTAACTTCTGGAAAAAGTAATAATTTTAAGATTTTGAATATTTGGTTATGATCAGGAAGAACATTACTTATTGTGGATGTGGTTTCATATGGAGTTAGACTTCTATGTAAGAACATTAAACATATACACATTATGGAAGATTTTGGTTTCTGTTCCACAAATAACAAAATGTGAATTATGTGGGTATAACGGTAAATCACCGAATCAGTTTTTGAAATGGACACATCAAATCTTGGAAATGCTACTTTGTACAATGAAATTAAAGGTGTGTAGTTGGAAAACATTTGGTCTCTGAAAAACTGGAAATTCTCAGAACATCAGACACCCATTTTTAAGCAATTACATTTTACTTTGGTTTTAAGGGGTTCTCACTTTATGCCAAAAGGACAGATGATTCTTATATGTTTCAGAGACAGTTTTCAAACAGCTGCTCTGTGAAACCATCTTATACTATCAAAGCATACTAGCATTTTTCTTCTGAAAGTTTTGTTCATACAAATCAAGATGAGATACAAATCTAATCACATGAATTAAATGGACTCGATAAGCTTCCCAACCGAGTGAACAGCATCATTCTATCTCTAAAGTTATCTCAAAACAAAAATCTAGGATAAAAACTACACATTTAAGATAAACTATGTATTATGTCATGGGAAAAAGCTAATCACATGCTAATCAAGAAGCTGGATGTTTTCATCATGAAAAAATATTAAAACCAATAAGAAATTAGTTTAATTAATAATTTTAATTCTTCCAAAATTGATTTATTTTTACCTGTATGCATATGTCTATCTTAATTAAATGAAATAAATCTCATTTTGTAGTTGAAAATGAGTAAAATGGATAATTTTATTCACCAATGACTATTTATAGTCCTATGTAAACCAATGGAATAGAGTAAAGAGAAATAAATTTGCACAGCTATGGACACCTAATTTTTGTCAAATATGACAAAAACATATATGGGAGAAAAGACAGCCTTTTTAAAAATGCTGGTAAATATGGATATTTACATATAATACAACAAAATATATCCCCACTTCTCACCCTACACACTAATCAATGGATTGATCGCCTTAACATAAGACTTTAAAGATTGAAATAGCTACAGGAACACTAGGGAAAATCCTTCAAGACATAAGCATAGACAATGATTTTTAAAGACAACTCAAATAACTCAAGAAATAATAGCAAGATTTGGCAAATGACTTCGAATGTAATTTTAAAACTTCTAGACAACAGCAGAACTAACATTGAAGAGATAGCTTGTTGGATGAGAGAAAATATTTGTCAGTTATACATTTAATTGAGTACTAATATCTGTAATTTGTAAATCACTTAAAAATTAAATGCTTAAACAGAAAAAGACCCATAAAAGCAATCCAATCAGATGGACAAATGACCAGACAGTTCTCAAAAGAAGTATGAATGGCCAAGGAAGATTTGAAAAAAATGTTCAACATTCTTAGCTGTCAGAGAAATATAAATCAAAACTACCTTGATATTCTATTTCACCTCAGTTAGAATAACTATCATCATAAACCTTATCCTCCCAGAGCTCAGGGACCATTAAAGAAGAGGGGGCAGAAAGGTTGAAAGAGTGGTGGTGATGCATGACCATAAGGGGATAAAAATGGCCAAGAAACACCTTAAAAAGTGCTCAGCATCCCTAGTAATTAAAGAAATGCAGGTCAAAACCATGTTAAGATTTCATCTTACTCCAGTCAGACTGGCTAAGAGCAAGAGAACAAAAGACACCAAATGCTGGAGAGGATGTGGAGAAAGGGATCGCTCATTCACTGCTGGTAGGAATGCAAACTCAAGCAACCACCATAGATGGCAGTGTGGAGAACTCTTAAGAAATAAATCTACCATATGATTTGGTTATGCCACTCTTTGGCATATACCCAAAGGACTCATCCTACTGTAGAGATACCTGTGCATCCATGTTTGCTGCTGCTCTTTTTACAACAACTAAGAAATGGAAGCAGTGTAAATGTCCCTCTACTGTTGAATGGATAATGAAAATGTGATTACTCAGTGATAAGGAAAGAAGAAATCATCAAATGTTCAGGTAAATGAATGGAACTAGAAACTATTACACTAAGTAAAGTAACACAGACTCAGAAAAATAAGTGACATATGGTATATTCTCCCTTATTTGTGGATCTTAGCACCAGTCCCTTGTATGTGTGTATGTATTCTGATGTAACATAAGGAGCGAGGAAAGTACGAAGATAAAGGGGAAATAAAAAGAGGGATAGTAGGAAACATATACTACCAAGGAGGAAAGGTAGAAAATGGGAATATTCAACTGGGAAGGGAGGAGGGAAGAACATACAAAGTATCATGGGAACTCAAGAGAGGGGGATTAGAGGAGACAGGTATATCAAGAGGAAAATGGAGGCTTTTAACTGGGGAGAGAAGAGGGAGGCCAGGCAAGGAGAGAAGAGAGATAAAGCTTAGGTACTGTGAAAAGTCAGAGGGAAATCTATTAAGTCAACAGCCTCCCATCCCAAAAAATACACATACAATATATGAACATAAGTCCATGTGATACCTGAAGGCTATACCACAAGAAACAGTGCCAGAGAAGAAAAATCTCCTTTGAATTGTTGGTCAGGGTAGTTCAAGAAACTCCCAAAATAACATAGATTATTGTCACAGCCCTTGATTGCCTCCCAGAATTTGAAGGCAAGACCCTATTTCAAAAGACAGAGCATACTTTGACCCAAGACTTGGAGCAATGGAACTAGAGGAAGCCTCCTCCCTGAATTTATTAGAAACTAACCAAAGTAGACAAAAGTAGAGAACTATGACGCGAATGATTAGAACTATTATGACTGAGATCCGTGTTTATGTGGATTTCTCACTGATGGCATTTCCATGGCATATGTACAGAAAAGTTCAAATTGATGAAAAAGCCACAGTTGAATTGAGGCTGAGGCTGGAGGCTGATGGAATGATTGGAAGTTGATGATAGGGCCTATGAACTCAAGGAACCACAAAGGAACAACCTTAAAATCAGTGTAAATGTCCATTTTAAGTCCCTTCTTCAAGTATTTGAATAAACTTGAAACTGGACAAATGTATGTATATCACAGGTAGTCTAAAGAGGAAGAAAATGTCCTTGGATTTGAAAAGATGAACACATATTTCAACAATTGCCTCTTAAGAAGGTAAATATCAGATTTCCAGTCTTATTAGATTATAGAATCATGCTTGATAAATACTTCAAGATTCTTACTAGAACCTAAGAAGTATTATACTTTAGGAAAAAACAACATTCAGGACTAATTCACATTTAAACTAAGGGCTAAAGCATTCTACCCATGATTTAATTGCTGCTAGAATGAGACAATGAATTAGAGTGAAAGGAGCCTGCAGTTTATAATTAATGTTGGACATACAGATCTATAATAAGTAGACAGATGAAGGAATAGCATGTAATACACATAGAGTTCTAGAAAGAGATGAGAGTGAAGCTGAAAATGATTATTTTCTAATTTTTCTTAACTTCAATTAAATAGCCTCAGTGACCTATAAATCCAGGAAGTTTAAAGAATCCCAAGAAGGATAAGCGCAAATAAAAACACATTTATGAACATCACGGTTAAGATGATGAATACATTTTTAAAATGTGGAACATGTTTTGTGTCTTTGAGGTAGGAATTTTAAGAAATATTAAGTTTACATAACTCATATGTCCATCTTTATGTGTACAGCTATTTTTTCAAACTGAGCTACCATGAGTGACTGAGCAGAGGGAACAACATGAAAGGGATCCTGAATTTATCCTGATCTATCACCTGTAGAGTCTCTCCATTTTGGTCTCCCCGAGGTGGTTAGTATTCTCGCCTGGAATGTCTCCCAAGTACAATGCAAGTGTGGTAATCCGTCACAGCACTGAGATCTGTGCAGGTGAAGGCTCTATAGTCCTACTCCCAAGACCTTGTATTAGTCATCCACTGCACTAGATGGGCGCATCTGTGAGTGTCAAGTAGACTGCTGAAGCTTCAGAGTCTTGAAACTTTGCAGCAGGGAATGTGGTAGACAATTGATGCCCGAGATTGATTTATCTGCTGACCACAATCTCAGGGCAACAGACAGCAGATCTCTTGATAAGATCTGTTCCTGCCAACCAAGGATGGAGGTGCATTCTCTTGCTCCTCGGTCTGAGTCTGTTGCTACCTATACTTTTCAGCTTATAAGTGACTGGATTTAATGCTTAATAAACAGAGGATTGTAAATGATGTGCTGTACCTTATACATTTGATTAAAAAATATCCATTACGCATTACAATACATTGCATTTTCTTCACTGCTCTCCATTTTCTAGAAACTTACCATAATTTAGGCCATCAACTCTCCTACTTGGCCTACTGAAGTACCCATGAGCTCCTAACCAGGTTATAAGTATGCAAATTAGGAGAATGTTTGAATTTACATGAAATTAAAAATTCTTCATTTTTATTAACCTCTGACTAGGAAATTGAGCATTTCATTAAACATTGCGTGTACTGTAGCATACTACTGCACTCTAAGTAGAATCTCTGATTTGTTACTAAAAACATTATAAAAATTTCTTACATTGTAGGGGTTGAAAATATGCTGAAATAATATTGATACACATCATGCCTGTGAAATTATGGTTGATCACCATTAGATTTTATTATTTGATGCCTTCGTAAAGAAGATCCACTATGAATGGGTGACACTATTCCATAGGCTGGGGTCCCAGACTGAATAAAAAGGACAGGGAGGTGACTGACTGCAGATCCTATGCAACCATCTGGTCACCTGCTCTTGCCATCATACCTTCATTCCCTGCCTCCATGTCTTTCCCATCCCTATGTGAAATGATCTCCTGAACCTAAACCAGAATAAAGCTTTCCTCATTTAAATTTCTATTTTCAGGTACTTTGTTGCAATAATTATAAAAGTAACTAATATATGGACCAGAGGATCAGAATAGAGGGCCTAGAAGCAAACCCATATAGTTACAAACATGTTGTTTTTGACAAAGATGTTAAAAACACACATTAAGAAAAAGCCTCTGTAGCGAATGATCCTGGAAGCTGTCTATTCACATCTAAAAGAATAAACCTAGGTCCATGTGTCTATTCAAAAATCAATTCAAAATGGATCAATAACCTTAATGTAAGACCTAAACTTTGAAACTACTGGAGGGAAATATAGATATTATACTCAAGATATTAGTATAGGCAAAACATTCTAAAAAAGTTTCCAGTATCACAGGAAATAATTCCAAGAATTTATAAATGGATTGCATGAAATTTAAAAGCTTTTGCATAGCAAAAGAAACAATCATCAGAGTGAAGAAACAGTCTACAGGATGGAAAAAAAATCTTTGCAACTATATACTAGCTTGGGGATTAATATCTATATAAAGAACTGCAAAAGTTAAATGCCAAAGAATGATCCAGCTAATAAATGAGCTAATAAACTGAAATTTCCTCTCAAAAGAAGAAATGACCAATTAATATTTGAGAAAGTGTTAATTATCCTTAACTCTCAGGTAAACACAAATTAAAACTTCTCAATGTTTCCATCTCACCCGAGGAAGAATGGCTATCACTAAGAAAACAAACAATAACAAGTGTTGGTGAAGATGCCGGGAAGGAGTACTTTTGTATAACAACCTTATGCACCATTGCTGGTAATGAAAACTGGTGCAGCTACTATGGAAGTCAGTGTGGAAGTCCTTAAGAAATGATAAATAGTGCTACCAGGCCATGGAGATGACTCAGCAGGTAAAGGCACTTACTGCCAAACCTAATCTTCTGAGTTTTATCTCTGGTATCCATATAGCAGAAGAAAAGAATCAACTGCTATAAGTTGTCCTCTGTCTTCCACACATATGTCCTGGTACACATGTGAGCATATACATAAACACACACTAAATAGATAAATAATAAATAAATATTAAAAGTAAAACTACTGTATGACCCAGTTATACTACTCCTGGGTATATACCAGAAGGTCTATAAGTCAATATACCATAGACATACATACACATATATTTTAAAAATAGTTATTATTTTTATTCTATGTGTATGAGTATATTTCCTGCACGTGTGTGACTGCACCTGTGTGGTGCAATGCCCATGGAGGTCGGAAGAAGGCATCAGATTCCGTGGAACTGGAGTTACAGATGCTTGTTAACTGCCATATTGGTGCTGGGGATCAAACCTGGTCCTCTGCAAGAGCAGTCAATGTTCTTAACTGCTGAGCATCTCTCCAGCTTCACATGGGCATTTATTTTTACTGCTCTGCTATTAACAATAGCTAAGAAATGGAACTAGCCTAGATGTTTGTCAACAGATGAATGGACAAAGAAAGTGTGAGACATACACACTTATTATTCAACTTCAGAAAATGAAATCATGACATTTTTAGGGAAATGGATGAAATTGGAAATCATTATGTTAAGCAAAATAAGTCAGACTCAGAAAGATAGATAGCACATGTTTTTTTTTTCTGATATGTGGGCACTGCATTTAAACAAATAAACACACAGACACACGCGCGCGTGCGTGCACACACACATACACATAGGTATAGGTCATAAATGTAGAAAGGTGACCCAAAGAGAGGAAAATGATACCTTGAGGGAGAGAAGAGGATGGAATAAAAGGTAAGAGCTGTGGAATATACGTGACATGACAGCAGAAGGAGGACTATTTGAGGGAGGAGGGGGAGCAATAAGAGGGCTGCAGAGAGGATTGTGAAGGGCAAGGGGGAGAGGACGAATAACAAAGGAGTATGAGGAATGACATACATGTTTGAAAAGTCCAGAATGGAACTCACTACTTCCTATGCTAAGTTAAAAATAAAAATAAATAAAATTTGGTTATCAATTGTATATGTAAGAGTTCTTATGTAAAAACTAATATTGACTTTAAGAACTAGACAAATCATAAAGTTATTATTTTGAGAAAGAAAATTTAAGAATTTTGGAATCTTTGATTCTTTTCAGTATTCTGTTTATTGAGGGAATAATGATTTCAAATGTCAATATTTATTACCTAGTTTTATTATGCAAGGAGGCATTCAGAAAAAAAGTTCCAATTAAATATTTCTCCTTCAAACAGTCCCCCATAAAAATATATCATGGTCAAATAAACTTCAACATTAGTTTCATTTATCCCTTTGGAGATTATGTTCAAATTAAAGACTTCTAGAGGTTCACAAATGGAAAGAACATGATTTAGTTTGACTTAATTGACAAAGTTGTATGGATATAGAAAGAGCACATTCGTATCAAAACACTTGGATTCTAATCTCAGTTTTTAATAATATGAAGTCAATTGAGTTTAAGTTAAACTCTCTGAGTTTTTTTCCCTGTCTTTGAAAAAAGAAGACATTTGTAGAAATGATCCCCATGAGTTTGTTGAAAGGATTAAATTAGGCTATTCTTGTGTAGAATTTACCCCAGTTAATGCCACATGGGAAGCATTAAACTATTTGTTAGCTATTATTACTCTCTAAATTGCTTCATTACTTTTTCTGTTTTTCTCATAACTGTGGAAAAGCATATGACAAAATATCCCACTTTTAATGAATTATTATGCTTTCTGGCATGATTTTTCCTTGTACTTCTTTTTTCCTTATATATTAACATGTAACTGTAAAAGTTGCTAGAATTTAAACCAAGAATATTAAAAATTCAAGGATGGAATAAAAGCCTCCATAGATTTTCCATAGATGTATTTAGGGGATTTTAGTTTTTAGTTTATAAAGAATACATGAAATTTCAGCAAGATATTTTCCCTTGAATGATAACACTTGTAGGATTATCAAGTAGAAGAATAGGTAATTTTATCAAGACAAGTCTTCATTACACAAAAGTATAAATGAGTACCATATGTCATGCGGGATAGAAAATATAGGCGATATTTTCATTCAGTTGAGGATATCTGTGTGTAGTGAAAATATAATTCTATTATATTTTTAATCTCAGAATGCTAGCACATATGATATATATTGGAGATATATTTGGCAATTGATTTGATACTTTCCACTAAATTCATATGAGTATATTATGCTTTAAAAATGAATTCCATTTAAGAACATTCATATTAAAAGTATTTAATTGAGCTGCCAAGTGTCTCTGAAATAACCTAAATGTAGAATAAGCTTTTCTTCTAAATATTAGAGTTGATTAAGGTAAATAAATGATAGCTTTTGCCTCATTATATAGTATGTCTACTTTCATAGAGTCAACTGAAATGAGGTTATATAGATAATTTAAAATTGAGGGAGCATTAACTGTAACCGTATGCTATCTTCAATGTATGATAAGACATGCAACCAGAAGCTTCAATTATAGCATTTGTTTCTTTGTCAATTTCTTCTAGTCCTAGGGACTCCAACTTCATACAAATCTTGCAGCATTTGTGTTTAACTAACTTGGACAGACCCCTTTATCTAAATTACTCTTTTATAATCCCCCTTTGATTGTTTTGTCAGTTAATAAACCATATTTACATGGTGGTTTAAGTTATTCAGATCTACCACTTAGAGCTCCTCCCAACAGGCTGCAAGGGTTCTTTCATTCCTTGTTTAAGGACCTTTCACAATTCAGGCAGTCCATCTACAGTATATTCCCTGATTGTCATCATTTCCTGTAACTGATCATTATTAAGACTCCCATGTGTATGTGAAAGTACAGATTTTCCCTTCCAGTCTTAAAGGGATTTGACATGAGTGGTATCTTCTAATTCCTCTGCCTCACTCTTTCCCTTCCCACAGTCTGATCCTTTGACTTCTGAGTTTTGGGGTTCCAGGAAGGACTCTTCAGCACAGATCTAATATTTACTCTTTCTTACATCCTACCAGCTGTAAGAAATAGCAAGCCAACATTTTCATCATTCTCTTCCTTTTTTTTTCTCCCACCTTTCCTATGAAATTGGAAGCTAATGCAGAAGATAGTGTCTATATGTCTTGTTCCCATTATAATTCCTCTCTTACACTGGCAAGTTCTTTGGAGGCAGACAGCTGGGCTTCAGTTGCATATTTTATCACTCACAGCAGTGACCACACTTGCTCACACAGCCTCTTTCCAATACTTTCCCACACATGCTAGTTTCAGAGATTATAATATATTTTTCAGGTCATCAGCAATTGATGAGATAACCCCATAATTGAGTGGCAATTCCATTCGTTAAGGAAGCACGCCCCCACATACTACACGAAAGAAGACAGCCATCCTGGTATTTATCCTTAGGATGTTGCATTCTCAGATGGCTTCATCTTGGTTGCAAGCCTTATCATGCATTAAAGGTAGCATACAGCTTGCAAGACAGCAAGGAGGCACACTACCTCATACTACATTGGGAAAGGCAGCCACATCAGGATTGACCCCATGGATGCTCCAGTCTTAGGTGGATCAGCCTCAGTTGCATGCCTTATCACCAATCACAGAGGAGTCCATGCACCTGCTCCTTCCAAACTCATGTTTGGTACTATTGATATTTGTTTAGTAAAAATAATATTACGTGACTTTTCTCAGAGAGATGTAACTTTCCTGGGCTTCCTAAGTCTAGTAAGTTTCATTAACTTACCAAATCTTATAAACTTACCCCACTTCTTTCAGGAGGGAAGGTTTCAATTTGGAGAAAATAGCCGTATAGTAAGAATATATCTTTCTTTTCAACCAATAAACTTAATTATCCAGAGGGGGGGAAAATCAACAGAAACATTTAAGTACTACAGAATGAAGAAATATATTTGCTTTGATAAAAAATAATTTGTGTTTTAGTAAAGGAATGATTTTGTGATATAGTGAGTAATAATTTCCCTATGAATTTCTTTAAAGAGTGTGACTAACAACTGCATTGTGATATGTCAGAAGTCCTGAAATAAGGTAAACCTTACTCTGAAAGAATATATCCATGATTAAAATCATGTGAAAATTGAATCAAATGTCCTAATAAAGGTATAAGGAATGATTTCAGGAATATAATGAGAAAATTCAAGTATAAGTAATAAATAATATCAATAATAAAAATAAAAATAATACAATGAAAGTGAATTTAACAAGTACATAGATTTTTGTCATTTATTGTTAAAGCACTTGTAGGAATTAATGAATATTTAAAATAACAAGGGTAGCAAAATGAAAAAAGACCAGGTTTTGTTTTTTTCTTGCAGGTGTATATAGTTAAGATGACAAAGTTAGTGAATAGATCAGAAACAGCCATGAAATTTAAATCTTTAAATTTTCTCTCTTGAGTGACTATAAGGATATCTATCAGAACACTTTAATTTCTGTAAACTTCTTAAAACAGAACACTATGCTTGAGTACAAAGTCAAATGTATTTTTAGATTTGTGAAATTAGTACATGAGATTTAGATGAGTCAGTACAAACTTCTTTAACTGAGAATTTCTTTAAATTTCTTAGCTTTTGAGAATTTCATGCCCAAGTACTGTGTTTACATCATTTCTACCCATCATTCATAGAACTGTCCATTTAGTGTGGCTGGTATATACATGTGTTTTGGACTGACCACTTAAGATTGGATAACCTATCAAGGGGCTTGTCTGGCTTAGGATCAGAATAAGGCTGGGCTCATAAAATTCATTTGGGAGTATTTATTTTTCTTTGGCTTAAAAAATGTTTGTATTGAATTTTAATGCATTTCATACAACAGTTCTTAATCCAGTTTAGACCCTCTCTCCCATCCATGCCTCCGCAGACCCACCTACACACTGGATCTTATGAATTCCTTCATACATGTTGTCTCATCTGGTGAAGCATTTGTGCTCCGATGTGCTTTGATTCAAGTTCATCCACTGGAGTCTGGTCAGTCTATCTAGAGATCTTAAGGAAGATCTACTCTGCCTCACACAGTAGTGATCAGTCTCCAGTAGTTCCCAAACTAGGACTGACCTGCTGCCCATTCCCTTCACTTGACTCTGGCCCTTGTCTAATTGAATTAGTGTGGGTCTCGTATGGGATGTCACTGCTGCATAAGTTCACATAAGCAAGCTTCCAGTGGCCTGAAAACCTCTGTCTCTCCATGTTCATGGTCCAACCCTGGCTCTCACAATTTTCCACCCCCTGTTCCGCTCTGTTCCATGAGCCTAGGTGTAGGGGCTCCACTGCAGATCTGTCACAGCGGATATTAGTGTTAGTTATCCCTCCCCATACATCCTCCTCTGCCATGTCCTCCTCCCATTGCTCACCCCACTTAACCCTTCCTACTCCGTTATTCCCACTGTCTATGTTACATCACTGCATTCTATCTGCACCCCATTGTCCCCCATCTCAGTCCCTTAGTAGTTTCCTTACTTTTATGGGTTTCCTTATTGAAATTACGTATATTACAGATTCAGAAGTGGGATCTATCCACTTATGAGAGAGAACATATGATTTTTTGTCCTTCTGGGACTGTGTTACTAGGGTGATTGTTCCCAGCTCCATCCATTTGCCTGTGAATTGCATTTTTCTCAATAGCTGAATAATATTCCACTGTACACATACAACATACTTTCATTATTCATTCATCAGTTGATGGAGATCTACATTATTTTCATTTCCTGGCTACTGAGAATAGAGCAGTAATGAACATGGATGAACAAGTATCTCTGGAATAGGGTGTTAGATTTTTTTGGGTATGTGCCTAAAAGGGGCACATTATTGGATTGGATCATGTGGTAGATCTATTTCTAGTTTTTTGAGGAATCTCTATACCGATTTCCATAGTGGCTGGACCAGTTTGCCAGCCCAGCAGCAGTGAGTAAGAGTTCCCCACATCTTTGCGCATTTGTTTTCTTTTTGGATCTTAGCCATTCTGACAGGGGCGAGATGAACTCTCAAGGTGGTTTTCATTTATATTTCCCTGATGGTTACAGATATTGAACATGAAAAGAATATTTCTCAGCTATTTGTGTTCATCATCTCCCTGTTTAGTTCCTTGCTCCAATTTTTAATTTCTTTTTTTATATTTAGGTTTAAAATTTTTTCTTTGTATATGCTATGTACTGACTATGGAAGTTGCCAGGGTTCTACAGGTGGTCCTTTGCGCGGGGCTGAGGAGTGATCCCTGGGGCAAAGGGGAGGACGACACACTGACCACCCTGACCTCAGGTAGAAGTTTGTGGGGTTGAAGACAGACTGGAGTTCGATAACTGGGCCATGTAGTGGGTGGGGTGGCTAGTTGGGGAACAAACTCTGGTTATTAGTATCTGTCAGGGAGAAGGTTTCTGGAAATGCCTAGCCCAGTTGTGGTTAATTGGGAGCCACCCACATGTTTCTAGTGATGACTTGGAGCTGGCCTCAGGGCTTTGGGGTGATAGCAGGGTGCCCACAGACCTTGGTTTCTGGGTCAAGTGGGACAACTGGAGAGTTCCTGATGTGCATTCAACTGGGGATGGGAGTATATCGACAAGAAAGTAGAGTCAGGAAGAGGCATGGATCATTGGTAAATGGGGGAGGGAGGCAGAGGCTGAGACCTGGGTCTCTGGGTCAAATGGGGCAAATGGAAAGAACTAGTGTACAACCAGGTGGAGACAGGCAAATCCAAAAGGGTGATAGATACTATTATATATATATGTATATATATATATATATATGTATATATATATATATACATATATATATAATTTAAAAATATTTTATTTATTGTGTGTGTATTGCCTGCATGTATGTAAGTGCATGTATGTAAGTACCCAAGGAGGTCAGAAGAGAGGGTTGGATCCACTGGAACTGGACTCACAGATGGTTGTTAGCCACCATGTGGGTGCTGGGAATTGAACCTGGGTCCTCTGTAAGAGCCGGCAATGCTTTTAATTGCCGAGCAATCTCACCAGCCCCCTATTCTTAATATATTAAACCATATGCAACCTAATGAAGTAGCTTGAGTGTGATTCAAATTTTATGATTAAAGAAGAGCAGACATAGACACTAAGCAACTAGGCCAAGCTGATATAGCTATTCAGCAGTGCTGGTGAGATTTGAAGGAGTCTATGCTTACATCATTATAACTTACTGCTTCTTAATCATGCCTATACTCTGAATCAATAACATATAATATGGTTTAAAAATTGTAAAATATTTGTTTTGAGTTATATGAATGTGCAGAATTATGAGAAACAACCAGATCAATAGGCAATTTTGAAGTATTGAGTTCCTGTCACAAAAGTTAAGTGTGATTTACACTGGTTTTTCTTTGGAGCAAAAGTCAAGAGTGAGTATATTTCTTCACATGATTTTTTTGTTTTGTCTCTAGGTAATCCTATCACTGATTACCAAATAGAAGATGCAATACTTTTTAATAATTACACAGTTATATTTAGGAGCACATATCATCCTTTACCTTCAGATTTTTCAAAGGTTAAACATGAACTATGTGAGCTCACACCTCTGAAAAATGAAGAGAGGAAAGACAAAGGCTAGAGTTGTTTGCAGTAACTGCAGTTACTGTGACCATCAACTTGTTATAACATGCTGGAATCAGGATGGAGGAAATTGCAGGGAAGCAGCCAAGCTCCTCTATGTGCTTATGACTCATGTATTCAGATATTACTGCACACCATAAACAGCAGAGGGCACGCTTTCTTTTCTTATCTTTTTCTGAGGCTATTTTGACTTCTGTTGAACTCCCTAGTGTTGGTGTTTCTGTCTCTTGCACATATGTGACACCCAGTTTTGGAAATCATTGAATAGTTTGGGTCCCTAAAGGGTGAAATAGAGCCCAAATATTTATATCTTTGAAATGTTTGAGAAATTCTTAGGTAAAAGTTACATTAAAAATTCAAATAGAAAGAACTCAGTGTATTTCCTGTTTAATTTAGGAAGCTTGAGTAAGAAACATGTATGAAATGACAGGACATGGTCAGATGAGTAGAATATGGCATTTCAAAATCTAGGAAGATCAATCAGGATGATATTTCAGCTGGCTTTGTATGTGTGCTACTGTAATTTAATATGGTTTGCTCATATGCATTCATCACATAATCCTTAACATTGCATACTTGCTATTTTCTTACCCCTCTAGAGGATAGTTTAACTTTAAGATAATCTGTGACAAAATCATGATTTTCCCTGTGTTATCTGTACCATGTTGGCCCCTCAGAATGAAACTGACTGTTGTCTAATCTGGGCAAATTGTCTCAAGAGCATAAAGCATCTTTCTCCCAGAAAGATAATAATGGATATTTTGATATTATTCTAAATTAATATCTAAAAGATAAACATCCCTAAGTTCACTCTGTTCTTATTTATGTTTTTGAAATGGCAATAGGTGATCATTTTATTCTTATAAAGAAAATTGTGAATCTAAAACTATTTCTCATTTTAAAATGTTTTTCTTCCCTGCAAGAAATAGACATTTCTATGATTTTAAATTTTAGACAAACTCTGTGCTTTGTTTATGAAGCTAGAAGTAAATTAAAAGTAACTTAAGAACAAAATATTTATTCATTTAAAATAATTTTTGAGGACTGCAGTTTTCTTTTGGAATAATGCCACGAATCCTTCTAGAATCATTGAAGGCTGGAATTCTCTCTGTGCTCTGGAGTGTCTTCTATTTGCGCCAGTATCTCACTGCTCTCAAGATAGCCCTTTTCTGGCTACAGTTAAGTATGACCACCTCCTGTTTTTCTTTCCAAGTGCCTCCCATGGAAATTCTTGAAAAATAAAGCAACGTTTCAGCCCACACTTTAATGAGTGGACTGGAATCCCTGTCCCTTAGCTATCTCAGAAGTGACTCATAGAATTGTCTAGCCCATGCTTTCCTAACAGTTTCCATTCACTGTAGCTATTTCTTCATCTTCTTTTACTGCTTGAGTGTTTTTCATGTTTGCCAGATGAAAAACTAGAAATAAATGAGATCTATAGTTTCAAATTTGAATGTGATATTTAGGCTTTTTTATGGCAGCCCTGGTGTCTGGCAGACGTAACATAGGAAAGGGACAGAATGCAACTATAAGCTGCTCAACTATAATTCACTAACTGTGGTGCCAAACTGCAATCTGACCTGCTCACATCATTTAGTGCTCTCTTTTGTATTTAGTCATTTGTTCAGTTACACGTCTTTCTGTGGAGGAACCCCTAGGCCAACTAAAGAAACCTGATACTGAATTTCAAAGCAAAATTAAACTCTGTCCTGCCAGATAAGGTAATGTCAGAAATCTAAGACAAGTGTTATGATAGTGATATAAAATGTGTTCACTGGGAAAAATCAAGGAGATGGGCAATATGTTAATTAAGCTAGTTGTGAGTGTTCATGCCTCAGCTGATCATTCATTTGCTTTATGGAGAGATTTTCTGGTTATAATTCACTTGAAAAAATTATGTAAACTATAGAAGACTGAAGAGTTACACTCTAAACATTCAGTTTTATCAAGGCATTTCCCTAGGGACACATATCTTTAAAAATTCTACTCCATTTCATTTTTGCATTCCACTTTACCAGTAACTGAGGAACTATGTGACACTGTTCCTGACCAGAAGCAGACCTGCTTGTGGGAAGACATGGAGCAGATGACTCAGGATCTTGCTAGTTCTGTCGTGGTAGCTGTGGTATGTGACCTTCTGGAGATCAGTTATTTCATCTCAATTTCATTTTTTCTCTTAAAAAAAATAAGAATAGGATTTAGTGCCTTGTCTATTTAACTTTTTATTTTTTGAGCCCCAAATGGAAGGGTGCAGGTAAGAAATTTCCCTATGGATGGTGCTGTGAGCCAGAACTCAAGGGATCTTTTCACACTGTCTTAACTTTTTATGGAGGTGCAGGCTCTGGAATTAAACACTGTGTGAAGTTTTTTTATGGACTTTTTTAGGCAAAATGGAGGCATCTATTTATCAACCCTTGGGAATGTGGTGTGACACTGTGGAAACAGGATCAGTGTTTGTCATAGTGGCCTTTTCCAGAAGGCTCACAATCAGGGACAGCGACTGGCAGGGCGGGTGCACCCTTCTTTAAATAAAACACCTTGGAAAATTCTGTTATCCAGCCATAACTTAGTTTTTGTCAATCTTTGGGTCTGTAGGAACTATCTTTGGTTGCTATTTTGAAGAAAATGGTGGGCATTGACTAGGAATATTCAAATATTAAAGACATAAAAGGCTTAACTATTTCTATAATTAATTACTATACTTTGAAGAATACTATGGACATTAAATTATACTTAAGAAGAAATTTCAGGTAGAGAAAGCTCTAGTAGCATGGGAGATCTGGTTAGATAGAATCTCCTTTTGTAGTATTGGAAGAATTCTGATATCTTTATATGAAGCAGGCAAATTCTTACTGTTTCTTATACTTGTAGTGGGCATTCTTAGCATTTTTACAATATTCTCTTAGTAGCTCCAGTATTTCAATATAGTACATAAATTTGAATCATATGGTAAAAGAGCTTTGTTCTTAATGTTGAAAAACAAGGATGCCATATAGTATCAAAATGATTATGTTATCAATCTCAATGACTTAGTATGGAAAAGGTTTGCTTATGTTTTAATGAAGGTTTTAAAGATTTGTTTTAGTTTCATTATGTGTATGTGTCTGTGTGTGTGCACATGAGTGCAGGTGCCTGAAGAGGCTCCAGATCCCTCTGGTGCTGGAGTTACAGGCGGTTCTTGTGATCTAGCCAACTTGGGTGTTGGGAACTAAATTCAGGTTCTGCAAGAGCAATTCATGCTCTTAATTACTGAGCCATCTTTCCATCTTGGTTTCCTTGATGTGTGTGTGTGTGTGTGTGTGTGTGCATGCACATGCACACGTGTGTGTATGTGTATGGTGCATGTACCTGAGTGTGACAGTGTGCACAGTATGTATACATGCAGTGGCCGTAGCAGAAAGTCAAGTTCCTTCCTCTATTTTTTTTTCTGTCTTATTGCCTTGAGATAGGGTCTCTCACTGAATGGGAAGTTCACCATTTTGGTTAGGTTAGCTGGCAAGTGAAGTGTTTGGATCCACCTTTCTCTATCCCCCAAAGCTGGGGTTATAGGCATGCATGGTCATACCTGACTTTTTACATGGGAATGAAATGCTTTCAGAACAGGCATTCTTATCCATTAAGCCATCTTCTCAGCCCTTGAAAGATTTATATCTTTCTCACTGTTCCTTTCAAATCAACATCAGAGTATTGTTTACTGATGTTACTCAAGGACCTAGGCTATAAAGAGTGTCTAGCCATGTCCTTAAACATGTATGGTCATTTGCCAGATAGGACTCTGTAAAATTTCTATTGGCTTAGAAGCAAAATGATTACTTTGCCACACAATCTTTTAGAGTATTAGTCACACTTCCTACCTAATCAAATGAACAGTAGAAAGTAAAGAAAGTAAAATTTACCACATATTTTCAATAGAAGGAAAAAGAACTAGAACCAGAAGTACTTGGTGAAGAGAGCTACTGATCATGAGTAAAGACAGAGTTCATGGACATTAGCTAGAGATCATGTTAAGTGAAATAAGCCAGTATCACATTTCCTCTCATGTGGAAGATAGAAAAAAGAGGAAGATGAAATGAAAAGGTGAATATCTAGGGATGCAGAATGGGAAAAGGAAGATGGGAAAATAAATAAGAAAGAGTAATAGGGGAGAACATGAGGATGTAAATTGTGTGCACTCATGGGAATCGCGTAAAGAAACGTTTGTATAACAAGTTAAAAATTTAAATGACAAAAATATTGCTAAATTTTTTTCTTGAGAGCTATGTGTTAAGTCTTGCATGGAATGATTTCTGTACAGTCTTTCATGTAAACCATACAATGAAACCATGAAGTGAATTAAATTGCTGTATCTATTCTAAAATAGAAAACAGATGAGAAAGTTCAAAGAATTTGTTCAATGGAATAGATTCAGTATTAGATTTAGGTATGTCTTTCTACAGAGGTAGCAACTATAATAATACTTTACCTTTAAAAGTTGAAAACTGGCCACTGGAGAGATGGCTCAGTGGTTAGGAACTCTTGCAGAGGACCAAGGTTCAGTTCCCAGCACCCAGCTAAAATTGTCCTTAACTCCAGTGCCAGGGGCTCTGACACCTTCTTCTGGCCTCTGTGGGGACTGCACACACCAGTGCACTTATATACATTCATGCTGAATGCTCATACATACAAAATAAAAATAAATTAAAAAATTGAAAGTCTGTAACTGTCAGTGCTCATGTTTAATGGGAAAGGATATCAAGGCAAAGATCTCCCCATTTCCCTTGTTAAGCACAATGCCATTTTGCTCTTCCATGGATAAAGAGAGAATTTTAATGAAGAAATGCCAGCCTGTTGGAAAGAAGTATATCCTGAGGAAATGTGCACTGTGTTACAAGGATCTCAATTATGGTTATAGCTTGTTAGACCAAGCAAAATTATTCATTGTTGAATGTATTTATAATACATTTCAGAAAGATTAATTATGAGGGTGGTTCATTCAGACTAGAGACCAACTCTAGCTTTGTTTGGCATTTTTGAAGTTTCTAGAGTGAGTTTTAGAGCTATATTTTAAAACTAAACTGGAATGAATTTACTGACAGAAAACTCATAAAGATAACATGGAGTTTCCATATACTCCACACTTAATTTCTTCTTGCTGATGTCACATTAGCAGGTCACAATGAATGAACCAATATGGACCTACTATTATTTACTTCATCATACTTCCTTAGCTTTCCCCCTGTTATTCCTTTTTTCTGTTCCAGGATCTCATTTGGGATGTCACATTACATGTGGCCAGCATACTTCCTTAGATTCCTCTTTGCTGGGACAGAATATCATATTTTTAAACTTTTCTTAATGTCATTGATACTTTTGAAGACTATCAATTGATTATCTTGTAGAATAATTAATTCAGTTATATATTTAAAAAGTATTTATTTTTATTTGTATGAGCATATTGCCTGCATGTATGTAAGTACATCTGTGTCATGCCAGTTATATTTTTGTAATATTTGTCCCATGCTCAGACTGGGGCTTAGGAGGTTCTTAAGAGGAAGACCACAGAGATCAAATTACTCTCAAATTTTTCTCTTTTTTCCCTAAATTTCTCTCTTGCCTTTGTTTTCCTTGTGAACTGTTCATGTCCTGTTTTCTTTTCTTTCTCTTTTTATTACGTTGGTTCTTTACGACTTTATGCTTGTATGTGATGTGTTCTGGTTACCATCTCCCTCCACCCTCTCTACTATCCCTCACACTTATCAACTTCCCCTCCTCCACCTGTCCTTTTTCCTGGTTCATGACTTTTGGTTTTGCTGTGTGACCTATTTGGTTTAATCGGGACCATCTGTGTAACCATTAGATTTGGACTACCTTTTGGAGCTTAATGGAGACACCAATGACAGCAACTGTAGGCAGTGATTCCCCCTTTCCCTTGAAACTATCCATAGGAAAATAGTTCAGAATTGAGAGACAGGGCCCTTTGAATTACTCTTCCATCCTTGTCCGGCTGTTGATGGGCCCATTCTTATGCAGTCATCTCTAGTTGAAAGTTTATGACTGCATTGACTGTGTATTGCCCAGATGATGTTTCACAGCCCTTCTCTCTCCCTTCCAGCTCTTACAGTCTTTCTACATCCTCTTTAGTAATGTTCCTTGAGCCTTGGAGGGGTTGATATAAATGTCTTGCTTAGGGCTAAGCATTCAGCTGTTTCTTACTCTTAGCAACTTATGCAGCCATAAAACTCTCACTTCATACCCACTCACTGGAAAGAGAGGCTTTTCTGATTAAGGCTAAGTGTGACAATTGTCTATGGGTATTAACATACATATTTAGTATGTCAGTTTACCTAAATAAAAGTTAAATTCCATACCTCGCATCCTATGTAGTTCCTTGCCATGGGCTTTTGAGTAGGTTTACAGTTCCAGGTATGGATTTCCTCCTTCAGAGTGGACATCAAATCCAACCAGAGAGCAGTTGGTTACTCCCATAACAGTTGTGCCACTATTGCACAAGTGAGCACATCCTGCCTGGCAGGTTGATGTCAAAGTTTGTAAATTCACAGCTGAGTAAGACCATTGATGCCTTTTCTCTCCAAGCATGTGACATAACATCTTCTGGTACTTTATGAAAACTGGTCAATAGAAGGAAGGTTTCCAGCTCACTTTGAGCTTTATTTTTCTACCTCCTGCAACCAAGGGATGTGGTGTTTTCTGTAATAATGTCTTGTCTAGTCTTAGTGGGCAAGATGATAGGATCCTGTTTCCCTCTCTTATTCCTATACTTTTCTATTCTTTATTCTTTTCCTTTCATATACTTTTTTTCAAACAAGTTGATGATGTTTACTTGTTCGTTAATGTACTTCCTTACATGAAGATTCTATAGCTCTTTATTTCCTTATTTATTCCCTTATTTAACTAAAATTACATAATGATTTTTTATACCAGAGGTGAATTTATACATTTGTTAAATTGTATAAGTAAACTTTGAATCTTGCTTATATTATAGAATATAAAAAGTAAACATCTGTATTCCAAGTTATAAGAAACTGTGTTTCTCTAGAGATAGAATCACCTTTACAGATTTGGTAGACTTTGTTGCTGTAGAGATAGATTTTATCAGAAAACACAATGTGTTATTTATGGTACCAAACCAAATATTTTACCTTTATTCTAAAATTTAGATAACTTTTATCATGTTAAAATATCTTAACACACTAACGTTCTGTTGAGCATAACAATTTCTTTGAATCCACCCACATGTGTTACTCTCTTGTACTCAATGTCCCAGAGCAAAATCAACAACATCGAGAGAATAAATTCACACATGTGAATAGACACACATATAAACCAAAGGCCTCATCTGTACAAGCCATGGGTTAGAAATCAATACATTTCACTTACAAGTACAAACTACACAGATTCATCATTTTATACCCTGTAATGTGGAATTTCTTAGTGTTAACAAACCTTCTGTTAGCCTCTCTAGTAAATGGTTTTATTCTGATTACAGTTTTGTTATTCCAGCATCTCAAGTGCAAAACTTGACAGCAAGAAACTGTCAGAAGCTGGAAGAAGACAGGTGTTGAATTAATGATTCTTTTTATTTCTAACATTCATATCCATTTTATACTACTTGCCTCTTTAAAATGTTTAGTCATCTTTAATCTTTGCAGTAACATCATAGACACCAAGAAGCAACTTACATGTTAAAAACACACCATCACAGATGATATATTTCAAGAGATAAAGAAGTAACACAGAAATATGAGAATTAAATATTCAAGATTAGATGCTATTCATATGTTATTAAATTATTCAGAATTAAATGTTCAAGTTTCATTTAAGCTTTTAAATATTTTAATTATTAATAATGGAAATGTTAATATGTTCCACAGTGTAGGCTCTCAGTACCTTTATTTGTTCTCTAAAGGATTTTTAAGTCAAAATCACCTTACCTATTGGTGGCATTTGCTGATTGACTACAGAGTTTGGATTTTTCCTCAGTAATAATTTCTCTGTGTTTTTGGCTTAATTTTTCCTGAGAGATGAACCTATGGATACTTTTGGACTAACACAGGTCTGATCTCCGAGAAAAAAATAGAAACCCAACAGTCATTGGGTGGAGAGTTTTGGAAAATGCACCTGTCTTGGCATAGGGGGCCTAGATGTGGAACAGCTTCATGACTATTAATAGTGGGATATGCTGATGATTTTATATTGCTGAGCCAGCACCAGATTGCTAACTTCTAAACGTAGAAGTGAGAACAGTTTTGTTTTGATATTTCAGTATAATTGAATTTTGATGCATACATCAAAACATAATTTTCAAGACAGGAACTTTTCATTGGAGGTGATGTTGGTGATAGGACAGTCCACAATCAGGAACTTCCTGAGTTTGCCTGGCGGTGTGGGGATTTGAGAGAAACTGAGGAAATTAAAAGGCTATTGATAGAGCCATATCCTGTTTCAGTGACTAGGAATTCTCTGTGATCTGCTCTGCCTTTTTAGAGTTTATTCCATTTTGATTCAGTGGCAATGCATGAAGCTTTATCACATAGATTTCTCTCAGATGCTACAATGAACTCTCTCTCTCTCTCTCTCTCTCTCTCTCTCTCTCCAGATAATGTGTGGAGACCAGAGGACAGCCTCAGGTGTTATCTTGTGTTTTGAGACAAGGCCTGTCACTGAACCTGGAGGTTAGGTTAGCAGTCACCAAGCCCCAAAGACCTGCCTTTCTTCTCTTCTCTATGATGACATTACAAGTGTGTGCCACCATACCTGACTTTTCTACATGGGTTCTGGAGCTTAAACTCAGTCCACATGCTTTTGTGGGAAGCACTTTACTGACTGAGGTATTGCTCCAGTCCCTTGTTCCCATTTCTTCCTTGTGTCTATTCAGCCTGTCCTATTGCATCACCAGCCTGATGAAAGATTTTCACTTGTACATATCAAGTTATATTTTATCTCAGGGCCTTTGCAGCCAGCTTTGGATATTTTGCTCAAAAGATCCTTTTACTGATATCCTCATCCTTTCATTCCTTCTTGTCTCTGCTCAGATCACCTCTGCAGAGATGCATTTGCCTTCTCCTTTGACCTCATTCTTCTTAACGACTCATACATTATCATTAATTTTTTTCCTTATTGATATTTACAGATCAGTGACTTTGTCCTATACATAGTTACGCATCCTTAGAATAGTCTTGTATGTGTAGTACACATTCAGTAAATATTTGTTGGATAAATTAATCTTTCCAACAGCTAAACTTACTGTTTTTGGTAATAATATTATTGGTAGCCATTATGATCACAGGGTATAATCATTAATAAAAATTTGAGACTTTAGGTTCATGAAGCAGACATAGAAACAAGTTGATGACAACTACCATTTTATCCTTCTTTAGTCACTTTTTGGAGTCTGACTTTTGAGACACTGTCCATTAAACATTCAATAAACTCAAGGTTGTTTTTTTTCAAATAAGAAGCCCTATTCATTGAAATTTTATTCCAATCAGGTCACACAGATGTCATTCTTTCCTAGTTATTCATAGCCATATGACATTTTAGGTGGTTTAATGTGTAAATTCTAAGTCTTACTGTTTATGGTGTTCAGTTTCTGTTTAGACATCCTACCCCTTCCAGCCTTGTGGTTCTAGTAGTAGAGTATCTCATGATTTAGCCACCCTTCAAGTCTTTTTAGTTAAAAAGAAACAGTAATAATACAAGTGTCTATCCTGAAAATCTCATATAGTTCTATAAATATTAAAATAAAATTCAAATTTATTCTAAAACAAATTTATCATAAAATACATATATATGCATTGCTTTACATTCATTTTTTATGTGTTTCAGAAGAAAACTATGGTATTTATTCAGTAGTGTTAGAATTAGTAGTGGTTGCATTAGTTACTTTTGTGGTGGTGCAACCAAGTACCTCATAGAAACAATCTAACGGAGAACGATTTATTTTCACTTATAATTTCATAATGTGGCAGCCCAATATAGCACAGAAAGCCTGACAACAGCTCTGTGGTGGCAGGAACATGAGGCTGTGACTGTTCACATCATAGTGGATCAGAAATCAGAGAATGTACTAGAACCAGGCCTCACCTATGACCTTCAAAGGCTTATCCTACAGTAACCTACTTCTTCATTTAGGCCCCAAACATGATCATGTGTGGGATACTTCGATTTAAACCACAACAATAGCTTATGATAAATTATAATCCTATGGCACCTGCAGATGAACTCACAGTGAACTATTTGCTTCCTGACTGAGAATTATATTCCTCCTAGTAAACTGTTTACTTGGGTCTTATTCTGTATAGAAAGCATGAGCCTATGAGCCTTGGGCTATTTAACTATTCAATAGGAGAGTATTTCACAATTTTGCTCAGATGTTTAGTACATGTCCTGGTAAATGCGGAAATAACTGAAACAACATTATCTGGAAACGCTCAATTTGGAGCTATAGTGAGTTATGGAAATCCTCTGAAGTAAACAGTCCACATTTCCATGCTCTGGGTCTCTCACTGTTCTCTTTTTGTTTCGTTTTATAGTTCTGGGAATGTAACCCAGGACCTTTTGACTGCTAGGCAAGTGCTCTACCCTGGAGCTATACGCTCAGCCTATTGTAGTCTTTTTACAAATAAACTCTGTTATAATATTCTAGCTACAAAAATAAATTATTAACTTGTGAATTTCATTTGTATTGGTTTTTCAAAAGTTAAGTTTTGGTGTCAAGTGTAAAAAGTATGTGTGGTCGAATTGGCATTTTTACAAAAGTGCTATTTTTATTGTACAATAAATATACATATTACATATTTGCCAGAAGCCAACATTTGTGTGCATGAGTTCCTACTTTTGTATATATAGTCCAAACTCAAAATGATTCTGTTTTCCTATTCATTTGACATATGCTTATTTTCTGAAAAAAAAACCCATCATTTAAATTTCTAAATATTTCTCTTTTCTGCCTTCTCGAAATCTATGTTTTTTAAACTGTTAATTTGAAGGCTTGAAAACAGATTCTAACCCAGGCACGGTGGTTCATGCTTTTAATCACAGCACTCAAGAGGCATAGGCAGGCGGATCTCTGTGAGAGTGAAACCAGCCTGGTCTATATGGTGAGTCCAGGACAGCTGGGACTACAGGGGGACCCTGTCTCAAAAAGACCAAAACCAAAATAAAAAATTCCCCTCACCCCCCCCCAACCATGAATTTTTAAAATCTCAGACTCTTCTCTCCAACTCACATCTCATTATGTAGTATGTCTGCTTTCTTTGTTTTTTCTTTCTTTTCTCATTAAAATTCTATTTATTTTTGAACTTGGATATTTGTGAAATTAGAGTTTAAGAATAAAGGCAGAATTCTCAATTTAGTTATTCACTTTCCATTATGTTGCAATTATCTGGAATAACATGTTCCATAGGGGGAAAACAATTAGACAGAAAAAAAGTCTAACATAAGTATTTTTAGAGTGTTAAGGGAATTTAATGAAAATATGTGGCAGAAACAAACATTTTTTTTTTTGAGACAGGGTGTCTCTGTAGCCCCAACTGGCTTCGAAATCACTATGTAGATGAGGCTTGCCTGGATCCCACTGGGATTTTCACTGGGACCTATGACTTGCTGTTTAGGCTAGGCTGGCTGGCCAGAATGCCCCAAGGATCCCTCTGTTTCTGCCTCCCCTGGGATTATAAGCACACATCATTATACCCATTATTTTTTTTAAGATGGGTACTGGGAGTTGAAGTCAGGTTCTTATGCTTGCAAGACACGTACATGCTTTATGAACTGAGATCTCCCTCCAGTCCAAAGTTGTCCTTTTTGAGTGATGAAAATATTCTGAAATTGACTGTGGTCAAGGTTGTCTAACACTGTAAACTCTAAAAATCTTTGAAGTCTATACTAATGACAGAAGAAGCTGATACCATACGCTCTCCTTTAACAAACTTTCCTGAGTACAAAGAACAGACATGAGAAATTCTACAGTCACTAAGAAATGACCTCATTAATTGCTTTTCCAGAAACTGAAAAAATGGTTGATTCACTATGAGAAGTCTAATTTTTTTCTAAATCCAGCTATTAGTGTCTGGTAAGAGGTAGAATATCTATTTCACCTTTCAAAGAGGAAGACTGAAATCAAAACGTTCCCACTGTGATTAGAAATGGACAGCAATGATTTCCTGAAAGCTTTCTGTAGTCACCCAGTAGAAATTTTATTTACTCTCGAGACAATTCAATTCCTATCAAGACTAAATAGCTGCCTGCAGGGCTTCTCAGATGCTTCCATGGGGCTTCAAGGAAGCAGTGTACTTTGTTTCAGTGTAACTTTGGGCTCAGGTATGGTTTCCTCCTCTGCAATGCTGCAGCTGCTGGCACAAGGGCTTCTGAGCTCAGTGGTCTCCTGCAGCTCCTTCCCTACACCAATCATTTTCTTTGACAGAACCCCTAAAAATGGCAATCAGATTTCTTACTACTCAAGGACATTCTGCCTTAGCACATGACCACAGTCAACATACTGGTTTGTTTTCCAGGGCACGTGATCAGTGAGGCTTCACCTATCAACAAGCCAAATGACGTCCATTCTGAATTTATGGACAAATAAAATCCTAAATTAACCACGCAGCTTCACTTGCTCTTAGATCACTTGGAAATCACCAGTTTTGGAGATCCTGCAGTTGGGAAACAGAATAAAGTTTTTACTGGCTTTGTTATAAACAGCCCTCTGACATGTAGATTATGCTAACAGTTGCCTAGGTTTCCTGAAGACCACTTTTGGTGAAACTCCAGTTCTTCACTTGGGCTTGCGGATGTTTGATGGTGACAGGAATTGAAAAAAAAGACTTGACGTTTCTGCCTTCATATTAAGTCTAGCCTCTTTATTGCCAGAACTCTTAGGTCAGATTCTACTTAGCTCTGCATGTAGACATGTTGACTGTCCACTAAAAGCATGGTATATTCTTTCTTATACTCTGTCTTTGTGCTCTTTCAACAGCTTCAGCAGCTGGAACACCAGTGGCTCAGGTGTATCACAGGGTCCAGAATGACCCACAGGCCAGAATGTGCAGGATACTGGCACCAGCTACAAAAGAAACTCAGCAGTTTCTTGAACAAGTTGTCAGCAAATTAGCCTTCTAACTACAAATTCAGGCCATTAGCAAGAGGAAAGAAAACATCTTCAAGGCCATGTTCATGGCCATTGTAAAATTATCAACCTTAGGAGAGCCCAGCAAATCAGTAAGAGGTTGCCAATCCTTTGGGAAGCCTGGTCTCCAGATCAGTGCTGTCTTCTGCATGCTCTAGTTGAGGTCCTGTTGAAGCCTTGACTATATGTTCATAATATTTCCCCTGTGTCATTTCTATGGTCTCTGCCAAAAGATCCCATCACCTGCAACACAGTCCACTTCAGATTGCATCTCTACAGTTCCTATGATTGTCTGAAAATTTCTCAGGTGTCTCTTGCTCACATTATGGGAGTAGAACTATTTATTTTCCTGAAGAAAGTTCCTTATTTTTAGTAGTAATGTTTCTTGGGATGTTCCCATTTTGGAAACTTAAACAGGTTCTGATTTTTCCTAAAGGGAAAAGAGTTCCTGACTGCCAAACCCATATTCAAATATTGCCAATGGGACTGACAGAGCACCACTGTTTTGCACCATGTAATTGATCAAGGCTTTTGCAAGACACTGTCTATTCCTTTATAATATTCTTATTTTAAAAAAATTAAATTTTTATTTTTGTGAATATCATACAGGAGTATAACCTTTGCATTATTTCTATTCCTCCTGGTCCCCTTTAACTCCTCTTATGTCCTCCTGCCACATCTTCTCAATTTCTTGTCCTCTTCTTTGATTATTATTGTTACATATATATAAGTGAAATACACATATTTCACTGAGTTCATTTAGTGGTACTCCCGTGTACTTTTATAATATTTTAAATTAAGATCTATGACCTAATACTAAGAATCTATCTATCTATCTATCTATCTATCTATCTATCTATCTATCATCTATCTATCTAATCTATCTATCTATCTAGATGACTATATGGAAGAATATGCTTTTATTTTATTTTAAAATATATTGTGCTTCCAAAGAATCTATGTATACTTTGTGGCTAGTAAGGCTCTTTTTATTTGTGAAACCTGTCTTCCCAAGCAATGACCTGAAAAACTCCCTTGCTTCGTGATTCTTAAGACTAGAAAAAATGACTAAACAAGCCTTTGTAGTATCAACGATGTTTTGCTCTTAAGGAATATGAAGAGGGTTAAGGATTTATGATGATTAACCTGAACTTACAGGCAATAATTAGTCCAGGGTTTCAACCTGTTATTTGACTAAACAAACTGTACTTGTTTTTGCTTGCTAGATTCCTGCTAATTCTGTGATGTGCTTCAGTGAATCTCAGGGTCATGTTAAGAGCATTTTTTTGAGTGTTTTACCTGCATGCATTTAAGTGCACCTGTGCCATGCAATAACCTTAGAGACCAGATGCAGAAATGAGAGAAGGGTGTCAGATCTCCTGGAACTGGAGTTAAGGATGGTTTTAGTCCCCATGTAGGTGCTGGGAACTGAACCAGGATCCCCTGGAAGAGCAGCCAGTGCTCTTAACTGCTGAACCATCTCTCCAGCCCTCTCACCTTTAAAATATTTTTATTTATTAATTTTTATTTTATGTGTATAAATATCTTGCCTGCATGTATGCAAGAGCGCATGAAAAACCTTCAGAAGCCAGAAGAGGGCCTGGGAGTCCCTGGAACTGCAATTACAGATGGCTGTTAGCTGCCATGTAGGTGCTGGGAATCAATCCTGGATTGTCTGGAAGAGCAGCCAGTGTTGTTAAGAGCCGTACCATCTCTCTAGTCCCATGTTAAGAGCATTTTCACTGACCTTTCAGGTACACAGATTGTCTTTAGATAGTAAATATATTTGTGACTAGAGGACTTCTTGTTTTGGCATCTTGAGTGATGTCAAGAGTACTAGTGTACAGTGCCTTCGTTCACCAGATAACACGGGCCAGTCATTAGATCATGTGTTGTATATTTGGTAGTTGATTTCAGCACATAAGATTTCTATCATCGTACAAAACAGAAAACAGATTTAGTGAATCAATTAACTTTAGAGAGTTTTATAGCTTATAGTTTATTAGTATATGAAAAAGTTGAGATTCAGATCTAGATCTGTTTTACTTCAAAAATGAAGTAATCTATAAAAGTGAACATTCATGGAATATGAGCTTTTTGTGCCATAGAAATGAAAGTAAAACTTAAAACATTTGAAAACTATCAGAATGGGAAAAAATACATCCTTCCACAATAAAAACAAGATATATTTAAAAGATGTATTAAATCAAAGTTTTGCTTTTCAGAAACACTACGGAAATATATGAACTTCTACTTAAATATATTTGAAAAGTACTTTTTTAAAACTCTGGAGCCTTAAGTAGGTCACATTTCTGTAATATGAGTCATAAATGAGCAATTCGTAAGGAAAATTTAAGTGTGACACTCAGACAACTGTATGCAATGTGGCAAGCACACAGTTTAAACTCTCACATTTAGAAGTCCTTTAGAAATCTGATGTCATTCATAAACCAGAAAAAGAAAACCCTCAGTCTTTTCTATGTCCTAAACCACGTAGAAGATAACTTACTGTAAGTAAGCGACAGGGGGTAAGACCTCTCATCAGATGTGTAATTCAGTAAATAGCATGCTGTGGTTATTACACACGGTGAATGGAAGGCCTAGTGAAACCTCCCTCAACTCTGTCCTCACAGTGCAGGCTGCCTGATTTGGAAGAAAAGCATTTAAAAGTAAGATTGCTGTGAGATAAAAATCCAAAACTATAAGCAGTTTGTGTCGTGTGGAAGGGAGAGATTATTAGTTTCCTAGCAGCCTTTACAAGTAACCAATAGAAATGTATATATGCCAATATTTTCTTTTGGGGACAGAAAGATAATTATTAGTTTGATCTGAAGAAATTTCTTGTATTCAGCTGGTTTTGACTTAAAAGCAGCAGTCTTATGATGTTCACCTTAATACAAACATGAATCAATTGCTGTATCATAGTAGCTAGTTATAAATAATCAAAAGAATATTCATTTTTAGAAACAAAAATACTTTCTGTACTTTTTGGCACTTTCAACAAAGGGATTTGTTCATTGTATTTTGAGAGAAAGTCTTACTGCAAATTCTTGGTAATGTGCAAAATTGGCCTCTAAACTATGAGCAATAAAATTAAAGAGATTAGACTTTTGGAAGTAAACATTTTATTTGAAAAAAATATAATTAAAGAGCTATGCCATGTTTCAAGTATGTAAATAGGATTTTGAAAAAAAATATGTTAAATGGTAAATTAGAAAGACATGCTGCAGATATTAAGAAAACAATAGTTTCATTATTACAATTTAATGCTAATATTTTGCTAACATTCAAAATTATGTCTCTAGGGAAATGTCATACAATTTAAAAATGTCTGTATAAAAGCAGGACCAATATATGACTACGAAATATATAAATCCAAAGATTTCTTTCTTGTTCATCCTTTCAGTGTGTCAGTAAAACACAGTAATATGATCAACAGTTGATTAACTCTAGGTGAAATAATTTAAATCCCCAAAGAATTTACTCTGGTTATTTTTCCAGGAACAATTAATTCAGTTAACAGAAAAAAATCCCAGAATAGTATGAATATGAAAAGACTTTATTAGTTGCTTTTGTGTCATTGTGATTGCAATATGGAGAGAGGCAGGGAATAAAGCTTCATTTTGCTTTGAGACAGTTTCAGTCCATCTTGGAGGAGAATGCAGAGGGTTGTAGCTTAGTTCATGGCAGTAGACCTGTGGCAGAGACAGTTCACACCGTTGAAGACAGGAAACAGAGTTAGTACCAGGGACTTGGCTCTAACATTACAAACCTGCTCTTAGTGACCTGCTTCCATTAATTAAGGCTCACTTCCCAAAGGGCCCACAGCCTCCCAAGATAGGGTCCCTAACTAGAATAAAATCATTCAAAATGCAAACCTGGGGGCGGCATTTCAGATTAAAATGACAGTATTCCACCTCTGGACCCCAAAGCTTCATGGATGTCTCATAATACAAAATACACTTAGTTCACCTTTGAGTCGTTAAATTTTTAACAATTTTAATACCTTAAATATCTAAGATTACTCATACTCGGACAATCTCTTAACTCCAAATCACTGTAAAATCAAAAAGGTTTTATTTTTCAGCACACAATGGCACAAAGTAGAAGTTCCCATTCCAGAGGGATACAGAGAAGGAAAGCATGGAGAGACTGGACCAAAACAAGACTCAAACTTAGCAGAGCAAGCACTCGATCCTGTAGCTGTATGTCCAGCATCTTTGGCATATGGTATTATAATACAGACTTCATTAGACATACGAAGCCCCATCCCGATGCTGTTTGCAGCACATTTGGCCTTTCTTTAGGGGCTGTCTCTTCTTGGTGCCTGTAGCTTTTCTCGGCAGACATTCCATGTTTCTGGTCCTCTAACGTCAGGGGTCTCTCTTGCAGTTTGGGCTTCACTTTCATAGCTTCATTCACTACTCTCTTGGGGGTTCCCTGCAGGGAATTAAACTTTAGTACACATTGCCTCTCTTCCCAGACTTTTGTACAAAATATTAGTGGATGCCTTCTTGACTTTGGAGTCTTGCATTCTGCATTTTTGCAAAGGCAACACCAAGAAGATAATGGAAAATTCAATTGTCCACTGCAGCCAGTAGCTGTGATTCATTGGTCAATGTCTGCAGCAGCCTCTGAGCTCCTGAGATGTTGAACCTGGTGAACAAACAAAAACAAAACTGGGCAACCTTCCCTGTGTGGCCCTGCGTGATTGGAGCACTCTGAAGACACTCTGCCTTTTAAGGAAAGTCAAATGAGTTCACATGTTATTCTCTAAAATTCTATTGGTGAAGTCTCAACAATATCTGAAAGGCAAGACACTCTTCCTATTGCCCCATTGCAAACTGCCTGACTTCTTTTAAATGATGTGAATTTCTTTAATTATTGGGTCCTTTTTGCTTTTCTTAACAAGCTCCACATTTTTCACTTTTTTTTTTGTTCTCCATTGTTCTGATCCTCTCTGTAAAACTGGCTAAAGTTGCCAACTTTGACAGTTCAATATCTTGAATGCTATGATATTTTGACATATCTTCCAACCAAATTAATCTATTATTTTTGAGTTCAGCCTCACTCAAAGTTTTAGGACACAAACAAATCATATAGAAATTCTGTGCCAGAATGTAATACAAGTTATTTCTAGTCCAAAACCAATACAGTCTCTGCTCCTATATGGAAACCATTTGAGTACAGCCTGACATCTGAATTTCTATCAACATTTTATTAATCAAAACTCCCACCAGAATCACTCACAAGCTCTGTAGAGCTAAGACTTCTTTAGCCAAACTACAACTCTAAATTTTTCCAGCTTTCTTCCCAAACCTATTCTGTCTTTTTGATAACAGCCTTTATAATAAGTTAGAGGTGATAACTCATTATTTGCAATTGCACTTGGAAAAATATGGCCAGAGAAATTAAGCAATGAACATGAACCAAACCACACAGATTTTCAAGTGGTACTAAGGGGTAAATTTTTAGTAACCTGCATTCAAAACTTTCTATGCTTTCTGTCGTCATAATGCCTTCCATCATATCAATTCAAATTCCTCTACTATTTCTTACACCAAAGTATAACATATACTTACAGTACTCTTGTAAGAGATCAGAAAATGACCAGTGCTTTAATCCATTGAATTTGAAATCTATCTTTCCTTAGTGTACTATAAAGATGAGCTATTTGTGCCTCCTGTTGGTTTGTGGATGGCAGAGGAGAACCACCCAGTCATTTACAATGACATTCTGAGTGAAGAGAAAGTTATAATCATTTCACAAATTAGTGGTCATAATATACAAGGAATAAAGATTTTCTTAGTGCTCAAAATAAATATGGTATTTCTCCATGTGCTCAATTGGTAGACTATTTGCAGCCATCCACATATCCTCCATGAATTTTTTAGTCTGGTTTTGAACTCCAGGGTTAAAAAATCTAGAAAGGTTTAAGTAAGATCATCACATGGTTAAACTGCGGAAAATTGAGATTTTTAAAAGGAAAGTCTGTGACGATACAATCTGGAGAAGAAAATGTGAGGTGTGATTTATTAGCTTTATTCAAGTATGGAATTAATTTTTCCAAGGAAAAGTATCGTCTGTTTTCCAACCACATTATAGAAAGAACTACTGGCAGAACTTCAGATGCAGGGTAGCCAAAAAGAATTTCCTTACTGTGGAAATGGTTAGGTATTGAAGTTGGTAGTCAACCAAATCCATGGCATCTTTCCTTACATTCCTTTAAGATATGGTTAGATCTTGGCTTCAAGTATCAGGTTTCTCTGTACTAGCTTCCTAATGCAGATTAGCTTGATCCTTTAGTGCAGTTTGTTAGACCCTCCACAGGCTGTCCCAGCCACCAACTTGTCCTTGTCCTCCTGATCTGCCTGCCTCAGACTTGCCTACAACCTTGATGAATGTACTGTACACAATTCATCAAAGAAGCTTCTTTTTGCAACAGATGGATGCTATTACAGAGTTCCATAACTGGTCACACACACGGAATATATGCCCAGTCCTAAAGTGACACATCTACAGTGGAATCTCTATAACCTAAGGCTCATGGAACAGAGCAGAACAGGGTGTAGAGAGAACATCCCTCAGCTCTCATCACTGAAGCTTCCTCATACAACAAAGTATGATGCAGAAGGGGATAACTGGCTAAGTTTTAGAGAGCAAGAGACTTCAGAGTGTGTGTCTCTGGATAGTACTTCTGTATTAAACCTCACTCACATCTCAGGGGACCATTGTGGAAGAGAGAGAAGAGAGATTGTAAGAGTCAGGGTTGGTGCATGAACATAAGGAAACAGAGCTTTCAGTCCACTGGGAACTTGCTCATATGAACTTGCAACAATGGTGACAGCATGTACAAGAGGCATACGTATTGACTTGATCAGACAAAATCCCATCATAGAACTGGGGAAACTGGCAGTAGGTTTCAACCCTAGCTGGAGTACTATTGACAAATGATTACTACTGGGTAAGGGAGAGTCGATCTTCATTAAGGGAGAGACTCTAGATACGTTGACTAGACTCCAGTTGATGAACTTGTACTGAGGCACATCTGGGTACAAATAATTGGTTGACCGAATAGGACTTAAGATATATGACAGAATGCATGAAATTCAGTAAGAGGAAAGTGTACAGGGGCCATGGATGTGGAAGATAATCTAAATTTGATTAAGATATATTGTATGAAATGCACAAAAACTCAAACTCAATATAAATATTATTAAAAACAATCAGGTTTTAGGGAGACAAGTGACCACATTATTTAATGTGCCTATCTACAAGGGTATTTAGTGAATAGACAGTGAGCTCTGGCACACATTTATATATATATATAAAAGTGTCTTCTAGACTAAAAGCTACACAGTTTCTCCATCTTCTCTAATGTGTTGATGCTTCACTGGAGAATTAAATTTATTAAAAATAGCCACTACTAGTAGTACTTTACTAGTGTTACCAAATATTTGTTACAAAGAGGTGATTCATTTTTGACCAAATGGCAATGTGCTTCTTGTGTATTTTTCGTAGTTTGTTCCCGGAATAGCATATTAGCTTCTATATAGTCTCTTGCAGTTAAGACATTTCAGCTACTTTAAACACTTCATCAACAGCAAATCTACATTGGCCAAACAATCAGTTTCCTGTGAACCTTTTAGAGGCAGACTATTTTGCCTGAAGAATTATTTCTGAGTGGAGAGAATATTGAATAGAATTTAGTCAGATGATTAATATAAAAATAGCATGTAGTCTGGAAACAATTTAGACTTCTGCCACAGAACTGGTATGCCAGTGAAAGGGTGCTGGGACTATTGACAAGTTTCATCCCAAAGAGAAGAAAATGGTTTGTCTTAGAAATGAAACGATACCTTTCTACGGAAACAATACTGGTTTTTCTTAGAACTCTTAGGTTAGTGATTATTGAAAGAGGTCACAGTAGTGAAATGTTTTCTTTAAAATTTTGTTTAGAAAAGCTGTGACCTGAAGGGTGTAGGAAAAGAAAACTGGAACTGGATTAATATTAATATCCAAATTTATCCAATTTATCCAATTACTATTGGATAAGTAGTGAATAATACAACTTTAATATCAATTTTGAATACGGAGACACAATGTACAAATATGTAGATAGATATCTTCACAATAAATAGACAATAAAACAATATAGAAAGAAGCATATACACTGAAATATAAATATTTTTAAATTCTATTTTTTTAATTTTTGAGAATTTCATACGTGAATATTGTCTTTGCATTATTTCCATCCGTCCTAGTCCACCACCAACTCCTTCCATGGACCCCCACTCCCTCTCAATATTTTTTCTCTTCTTTATTATTATTGTTGTATATCTACATTTATAAATGTAAATATGTATTTATTCACTGATAAAATGATGAATGGAATTAATTAAAAACATTGGGTTAAAAAAACCAGTGAAACTATATATTTTGTAATAGCGAGTATGTTGTGGTACTGGCTCAGTTGGCCAGCTTCATTTGATAGAGTCATTTTCCTAGCTGGCCAGATGACTCTCAGTAAACCACATATTTTTGGCCCACAAGCATTTCTGCAAATATAACCTAAGACACATGTTTCTATATCTACTTTAGCCGGAGTCTCTTAAATGGAGTTAGTCTACACTGTATGGATCATGTTTCTAGGAGTATATAAAAAAGTCTCATCCTGTTCCGTATTTAATATTTAGGGTCCTCAGTTCTCTGGCATTCTTATGTTAATGCTCTTATTTTTTTTTTTTTATTTTGGGGGCTAGAGAGATGGCTCAGTCGTTAAGAGCACTTGCTACTTTTGCAGAGGAATGGGGTTTGATTCTAAGTACCCACATAATATCTAACAATGGTCTGTAGATCCACTTCCAGGGGACCTGATGACCTCTTCTTGCCTCCATAGACACTAAATATACAATGTGCATACATACAGTCAGATAAAACACACAGACTCATAAAAACTTTAAAGTTTATTAAATTTTATTTTGTTTAAAATTTGCTACATTTTATTATTTATTTTGTGTATATGAATGTGCACAAGTGTGTGCCAAGGAGTGCTTGTGAAAGTTAGAGGACAACATTTGGGAGCAGATTCTCTCTTTCCACTATGTGGGACCCAGGGATTGAACTAAAGCTAGCAGGCTTGGTGGCAGGTGCCTTCATCCATTTATCTATCTTGCTGGCCCATTTTATTGTTCTTTGAAAATGAAATGGTACATGAATTAATTCTCTTTTGGTCAGATTTATGTGATTCTCATTTTCTTTTCTTTTTAGGCAACCACTTAAATATACTTAATATATGTCTGTTCATTTATATATGTTTTTAACAAGTGTTTCCGTGCATGAATTATTTATCTAGCATTTGTTTGTTTATTTAATATGTATAAGTGTTTTGCCTTCATGTATGTAACTGCCCAGGGAGGCCAGAAGAGGGCGTTGGATCCCTGAACCTGGAGTTGAAGATGGGTGTTAGTAGCTATGTGGATATTGGAAACTCAGCCTGGGTCTTCTGCAAGAGCAGCCAGTGCTCTTAACTGCTGAGCTTTCTCTCCAGCTTTCTGTTCATGCATTTTAAAATAAATGTGTCAAACCCATGAAATACCTCTGCCTTGCCAATAGTATATATTATGCTATAATGAACAGTTTCAGAGATGCCATTATGTAACTGTCCAAGAATTTGTGGAATCATATGCTAATAAAATGCCTGGCATCAACTTTCTGTATGCACCATTTAAGCATCTAGTGACTGAAAGCATTGCTGAAGCAATTATTTTAGAATTTTTTGTTGTTGTTGTCATTTTAAGACGGTCTCCCTGTCATCCTAGCTGACCTGGAACTCACCATTTAGACTATGCTGGCCTCACTATCACAGAGATATGCCTGCCTCTGCCTCCTGAGTGCTGGGATTAAAGGCATGTGCCACCATAACTAGCTAGAGTATTTTTTAAAAGCAGTTTTATTGAGGTATACCTCAAAGACCATAAATTCATCTTTAAAGTATATATGTAATATTTTCAGTATATTCAGAGTTCAATTATCACTGTCATATAATTCCAAAACATATTTATCACTTCCAAATGACATTCTGGACTCATTCCCAGTCATATCACTGCTGACCCTCACTGGTGGCTACTGTTATGATGCTTATTTTAGATATTTTGTATGTCTGGAATCATATAACTTATGGCCTTTTGACTTTTTGGGTTTGTTCACTTAACATGAGCTTTCAAAATTCACTTACATGGTGCCATCCATCCATGCTCCATTCTTTTCTGACTAAATTTTATATCTGTCTGTCTATCTATCTATCTATCTATCTATCTATCTATCTATCTATCTATCTCTATCTATCATCTACCTATCCTATATAAATTCACTCATTTCACATAGGCTGAAATGGCTGGGTCAGACAATCATGTATTTACCATCTGATGAACTTCAGGTACTTAGGTCATAAGTGGTCCAACATTTTCCATCCCACTAGCTATATATGAGGCTTCCAAGACTTCCATTTTCTTGACACTATTCATTATTGTTTGCTGCATGAGTCTAGCTATGTTAAGTGGTGACATTGTGACTTTGATTTCCTGGTAAATAATTATAGGTTTTTTTTTCTGTGCTTAGGGGTTCATTCTGATGTCTTCTTTAGGGAGGTATCTATTCAGATTGTCATGGATTGAATTGCTTTCTTTAAAACAATTTGTTGAAATGTTAACCCCTGGAACCTTTGAATAGGACCTCATTTGGTAATAGGGTCTTTGAAAATGTAGTTAAGAAAAGGTAATGATGGATCAAAATGGTCCCTAAACCAGTGATGGGTAGTTTTATATGAAGAGGACATCTGGAAATATGGAGAATGTTGTTTGAAAATCCAGACTAGAAAGACCAGGTACAGAAAGCATTGCCTACAACCAGTAAAAGCTGGAATAAGGAATGACGGATCCTCTCCTTAAGTGGGAGACTTAAGTCTGAACTTTGCTCCCCTGATGCTTTAGCTTGGGACTTAACCTCCCAAGCTGTGAGAGAATAGATAACTGTTGTTTTGAGACACCAAATTCAGGAATTTAGTACGTTTGTTGTCATGAAAGAAACCATTGCCTCACCCATGCCACTGTGTTCTACTTCTCTGTTTTCTTCTAAGACTTTATAGCTTTGCTTCCATATTTAGGCCAGTGATTAATTTTGAATTATTTTTATATATAGTCTTAGTCTTCAAAGGAGATTTTGTATTACTTGGCTTCTTCCCGGCTCGTCTGGAGAGTTTTATCTGCTTGTTACTTAGTTCCCCCACCACGCTGAAGGTTCTGACATCTACCCAGCATGTTCCTCTGGACCACAGTGACCTCAGTAAATGAGCAGTTTTCAACATAGCCAATATGATTCTGGTTTTCTTTCGCTCTTCAACTTTTATAATAATTGAATTAGGTAGAGAATTTTCATTGGAGTATTTTTTCTCGGTCCTCTGAAGATGTTATTTTGTGAAAAATGTTCTTTGTAAATCACTTGTCTTTTCTTTTCAATGGTTCAATTTTTTTGTTTTCAGTTTTACTATGAGATAGTTATAATTTCAATTTTGTTGCTTTTCTTGAGTCTGAAAATTCATCTTTACCTATTATATTTTATAATTTTATTATCCCTGTACCCATATTTTAGATGTATATATGCATGTAATATATTCAGCCACTCACATGGCTGTTCCTATTACAACAGATTGCCCTCTAGAATTAACCACTATTCTGATATGTGATCTCTATATAAACTGCCATTATACAACTACAGTAAAAAGATGCCACTAAATATGGTACATACCCTGTTTTACTTATAGCTAATTTTATAGTTTATATCAGTTTTGGCCTAAGAAAGTATAATGAAGTCAGTAATATAGCACCTAATTTTTCCAGAATTAAAAAAAAATTTCTTTACTCATTAATAGTCTCGATTGATCTACAGTGTTCTCCCCTAAAGATTTTCTTTATAGAATTTTTATTACATTCTCCATTTCATTCCGTTGCCCTGTTTGCTCTTCTTTGCACTACTACCATGTATTTTTTCTTTTGCATGAATTTTTAGAGTTTCAGTTGAAATGCTATTAAGTATTTGTTACTTGAGAATCGATAAAGTTGTAATGAGGTTTCCATTACACACACACACACACACACACACACACACACATTGTTCTGGGTCAAGGACAAGAAAGGGTCATCAGAGATTAAAGCTGAATGTTTAGATTGCATGAGGATTCCCAAGGCCTAGTAAGCTTGTTTTACATTATAAACAAGCTGAGATAGTATTAAATGCTCTCAAAACATAAGATTAACTTTTTGGTTACAAGGTTTAGTAAAAGTCATTTCCCTAAAACAGTCTCACAGCATAATTTTAAACACCTTTCCATTACTGACTTTGAGTTTATTTGTCTTATAGTCAGAGATAGTTTGCATAATTTTAGTTTTTAAATTTGAAAGTATTTGCAATGATATACAAAGGCTCCTGGAAGAAACCACTCAACATCTTCCTATAGATCCAATGTGAGTTCAGAGATATGTATATGTCTAGGTTCATAGATTTCAAGGCTAGGGTGAAATATGGGGCAATGCTCTTTATGGGAATTTTAGATTTTTGTAAAACACTTTTTGTTGTAACATAATTGTAACTGACATTCAGTGACTGCGCCTAAGGAAGCCACCTTTCTTGGTATGTAGAAAATTAGTCCATGTTCTGCATGAATTGAAGGTCTTGTAAATCATTCACATCACTGAGACATCCATTTGCAAGCATTTGAGCCTAGAAATAACTTCACTACATATAGAAATACAAACAAAAAATTGTATTCAGAGTGGTTTCTGAATATACTCAATTTCTCTGTAATATATTCATACTGATTATATTTCATCTCAGTGCCTTGACATTGAATGTAAGTAGTCTGCAATAAGTAAATAAATATTTTAAAGATATAATTTTTATTTATATTTATGTATATGTGTGTGCATCTGTGTGTGTCTGTGTGCAGGTACCTGCAGTGGTCTGGAGAGGGCATTGTATCTCCTGGAGCTGGAGTTACAGGTTACTGTGAGTCTGATGTTGGTGCTAGGTACTGATTTTTGGTCCTCTGGAAGAGCAGCAAGCACTAGTAACTGCTGAGCCATCTTTCCACCCCTATCACCCCCACTTCTAAAAGATTAATTTAACTTATTTTATTTGTTTATTTATTTATTTTTGAGACAGGGTCTCACAATATCACCCTGGCTGGCCTGGAACTCACTATGTAGACCAGGCTAACCTTAAACTTGTAGAGATCCTCCTGCCTCTGTTTCCTAATGATGGGATTAAGGGCATGCACTACCACACTCAGCTTCTTTTGTTTTTAAATTATGTGGTGTGTGTGTGTGTGTGTGTGTGTGTGTGTGTGTGTGTGTGTGTATGTCTATGGTGGTATATACAGTACAAATTAGCAATGGAAACAGTCAGATCCCCTGATATTGAAGTTATACACAATTGTGTATAACTATGAGCTGCCCACTCTGGGTGTTGGGACTTGAACTTGGGTTTTCTACAAGAACAATATGCACTCTTAACCACTGAGCCATCTCTTTAGCCTTCAGATGAATGTTTCAGTACTTGAGTTTAATTTACATTAGTTGAATTATAAGTAGGCACAGGATCTTACTATTCCTTTGTGTAGTCATAGTTGAGCATTTTCATGTTGAAAAGCTATTTTATTTTAGATTCCTTTTTGTTTTTGTTTGTATTACAATTAGGATGCTATATTGATTTATTAAAAGTTGGCATGTGGGTAAATCATATTTTCTAAGAATTTTGTTCCATGATAGTATGAATGTTTATGAAAGAAGGCACTGAATTAGACCCATTTATAATCACTGATCTGAAATAGAGAACTAGTTCATGAACCACAAATGGCCTTCCTCTTGATAAAACAGATCTGTTTCTAAGTAAGAAGATAAAATATGGAGAGAGAGAGAGAGAGAGAGAGAGAGAGAGAGAGAGAGAGAGAGAGAGGGAAATCATAATGGAAGTATTAAGGAAACTAGATTTTAAAGAAACTAAATTTTCAGAGGCTTTGAACAGGTCGTGCCTTTTCCCCTCTTTGTGGCTTGCATCAATGGCCTCAAATATTTTCCTGCTTATCTTGAGGCCTGAATACAGATACCTTTAAAGAAATGAAATTGTTTCTCATTATTTTAATTATTTAAGAAATTAGTATTTGAAAAATCTGATAAGAATTCTTATTTTGAAGCTATTCTTTGGGGGTATGGAGTTCATTAGATATTAAAGCTAAATCATCTAACAAATTCATAAAAAGCAATACTGGTGAAAAATACAAAGTAACTTAATACCTTTATTAAGATGCCATTAACTGGGATGTATATGATCTTGGTGTTTGGGCCTTGTGGCTATGTTTTAAAGATTTCTTGCTTTTATACCTCCCTGAGTTTGGACGTGCTTACCTTTTCCAACTCTGCCTTTTCGTCTGTTTAGTCTGTGGCTGTAGCAGTTACTACTGTGCTCCCTAATGCTTGGCTGGGAGGACAGACTTCTGCAGTGAGTGATAGACATGCCAATTTTGCCCAAGCCACTGGCCAAGGTAAAGGACAATGTCGACGAATGGGGTAATCATTTCAGTCTTCCCCAAATCCTGTATGAGTGTGAGCTATGCATTTTCCAGGTTGACAGAAACGGAAATCTTAGCTGGATCATGAAGCTCAATATTTACTGACTCTTAGAATTGAGACCAAGGACAGCCAGATGACATCTGATTCATGTGCACTGTGTGATGGGGGAGAGGGACTTTTATGATTCATATTTTCTCTTGGCCAAGTGCCAACTCTCTTCTGACTGACTGACCAAATGTCAAATATCCTTTGGAGGGTTTCTTGGTGATTTAGTCAGTCTGTAAATCTCATTACTTTTCTAACAGTCTTTCCAGACTTCTTTTGTGTTTGCTTTTCCCTTATTTTCTTTGTAGTTTTTGAGACTGTACTTAAAGACACTATTTTCAATGCATTAATGTAGGTATTAGAGACATTCTGCTGGAAAAAATAATTTAAATTAAGCATATGTAAACTTGATGGTGACATCAATGTTTCCATTGCTAATTTGTATTAATACAAATTAATTCACAATTAATAGAAATTCTTGAGAATGAATGGATGATAGGTGGTTATGTTGATTGTAAATTATAACAATTAAGTGTTTTATTCTCAGTGAGGTGGCATGTTGCAGAAGCTCAGCAGATTAAAAAAATTATAAAAATCATTACAACAAAATAAACATCAAATATATGTATGTCAGCTTTTGAAGTGATATGAATGTGTCATTTATGTTTAACCTAAATTTATTCAACTTTATATTCTAATTACTGAAAAATCAAAGATATCTGTTGTATTTTCAACACTTTATAGAGGAGAATAAGGATGTCTGTAAGTGACTTGGTCTCATGCATTACAGAATTTATTGGCTGGAAGCTTTTCCTCTTATATAACCTGAATTCCTGCTTCTGTAATTTCCCTTTTATAGACGATAAAAGGGGAACATCTGCTCACCATCTTTCTTTCACCCTTTGCCAAATGCAATTAACAGAACCATCCCCTCTGACCTTTACTATTCAAGTCTGACCCTTAAAAAGTCCTGCTTTAATATTGTCTGTGTTGTAGGGCGCAGTGCACAGCAGTGAGTTCTTTGTTTATCTCAGCCTCATTGGACACATCTCTTTTTGACTTTCATTAGATTCAGCTTCCCAAACCTGGGCCCACTGAGTTTAATAAAACGATTCTAAGCCTTGAGCTACTTTAGAGGTTCAGAAGGTGACAAACAGACTTAACTTCCCCTGGAGGCCAACTCTGTTATCCTCTTGCCCCTGTATTTCTGGATACCTTGCACATATTATCTCTATTTGCTACTGGGTTTGGATTTATGTCTATGTACAGCTTGATGAAAAGATGTAATTCCCTTGAAAGTAATTATTAAATTTGTGCATGAGTGCATTTTGTTCCTGGGAGACCTTGTAGCTTTTAAGAATTTCTGAAAGAAGAATGTAATGAATGAAAACAAACAAATATTTTAGTTTGTGTACTACAGGCATTTAGGAAGTGGTGTTCCTGGGGAGACATGAACGAACTTATTCTAGATAGGGAACCAATGACCGACTAAAGTAATAACAAGTCCAACTTGGTGAATCAATGAATTTTACTGGGATTCTTAACAGATGCATGTATGAAGGTTTATTTATAGGAGCAGAAATGACTCAAAGATTGCTGCTTCACCAAAAGTCCACCCCAACGTGGGTGTTGACTCAGGAAATCAGGGAACCGAGAACACATGTGCAATCTACAGGGACCTCATCAGTTTGGAGAGTGACTCTTCTGGGCGTCTCAGTTAGTCTGATCATCCTCCAGGCAGCTTGACCAGTCTCTGCTTCCTCCAGGTGGCTCCACTGACCTGAGCCTCTTCTAGGCAGTCCCTTTTATCTGAGAATGTCTCTCGGCATTCCTTACCGTTCATGTATGTTTGGGGAGGAAAGAGCCTAGTATAGCTGGTCAGCTTTCTGAAGGCTTTGAGTTGAGATGAAACACCAGTTGTTTAATCTCCCCTTAGAACATCCTGTGTCTTAATGAATTTCCATACAAAATGGAAAATTGAAATTTTGCAAATTTAATAGAATATATTTTGCTAATATTTAGATCCCTCCCATATCTGCATACCTTTTCTAGACTCCCATCAATTTTCTGTGCCCTCTCTATATATGTGTATATAGGCCTTTGGAGTCAGTGTGTATGCAAATGCCCTTTGGTGTGCATTCCTGATCAATCTACTAAGGGTCTCGCCCTTAAACATGACCGAATCTCCCCTTCTCAGCAGCCATTGGTTGCCAAAAGTTCCCTGGGTAGTGTTGGGGTTTCTTACCACTTCCTCACGTCTTTGCTGAGATGTTTTTCTGGCTTGAGCTTATGTGGGACATGTCCATGCTGTCCCCATTGCTGTGAATTCATATTAGTAACTGACCCAGCTTTATGGAAACTTTGTTTCCTTGTGGTCATCCACCAGCTCTGGCTCTTTCTTGCTATCTTTCTGCCCCGTTTTCTTGAGTGATTGCTGAACTTAATGTGATTCCATTGTGTATGTACCCCACACCTTCATTATCCACTCATCAGCTGATGGGCATCGAGGGTGTTTGCATCTTCTGTCTATTATGAAAAGGGCAGCAATGAATATGGATGAACAGGTCTTTCTGCAGCAGGGTTGAATTTTTTGGATACATGCTCAAGAGTGTTATGGCTGGATCAAATGACAGATCAATTTCTAGTGTTTTGAGGACTTGCTGAACTCATCTCCTTAGTGGCTGCACCTGGTTGCACTCCCAGCAGCAGTGGATATGCATTCCCCTTTCTCCAAATCCTCACCAGCATTGCTGCCTATTTTGGGGGATCATAGACAATCTGATGTGGCTAAGATGAAACCTCAAATTGGTTTTAATTCAAAATTTCCTGATGACTAAAGATGTTGAACACTTTTAAAGTATTTCTCAGCCATTTGCGCTTCATCTTTAAAGAAGTCCCTTTTCATCTCCTTGCCCAAACTTTTAATTGAATTGTTTTCATAAATGTATTTGTTTTTATTTATCTTAAATATTTTAATAGCATTGCTTAAGAAATAACATGATTATATTGAAAAACTTTGTATAGGCTGGAGAATTAGGAAAGGGAGTGAACTCACATTAGAGCAGTAGTGACAAATTTCATTGGAGGGGGCCACAGATTCAGTTCAGAGGAGGCTCCAGGCTCGTGGTATGGAAACACAGTTAAAGCTCCCAGGAAGGGACCAAAACTTTGGCTCATGGGAGGGAACCATTTCTGCAGCTCACCGGAGAGGATCATGACTATGACTCTTGGGAACGGACTGCAGCTCCAGCCCAAAGGAGGGGACCACACTTAAGGTTTGTAGAAGGGGACCACAACTCTGGCTCATGGGAGGGGACCACAGCTCCAGCTTCACAGGAAGGGATCACAATTACAACACACAGGAGGTGACACAATTCCAGTTCACGTGAGGGGGCCACAACTCTGCCTCATGGGAGGGGACCATAGGTCCAGGTCACAGGAAGGGAACATAGCCCTAGGCAGCAAACCACAGTCCCACAGCTTTGGTTCATGAAAGACAAACACATCTCCAGCTTACTGGAGGGGAACACCGCTCCAGGCTCAGGAGAGACAACCACTGTTGCAGGTTCAAGGGATGGGATCACAGTTCCGGGACCACAGCTTCAGGTTTATGGGAGACAGTCACATTTCCAGGCTCCCAGGGGGATCGCAGTTTCACTCCATTGCTCTGTCCACATGATTATACTTGTGTTTAACGTATTTTGGCTTCTATGCAGCCAACAGGTACTTGCTGGCTTGAATTTCTTGCTAGAGGGACATCATTATTGGAGAAAACCTCTTTTCAGTTTTGCCCAAGGAAACAGATGGATATAAAGCACAGTTTTTTTCTTTTTGTTGTTGTTGTTTTCTCATGATCAAGGTTCTGGTTGACTGTATTTTTGTATCTGTGACCTTCATATCTTCCTCCTCCCTGGCCAGGGAGAGCCAGTGATGAGACTTCTTTTCTGGAGTTGTGTTTTGCCTAGAGCAGTCACAGCTGCCATCTTGGCTCTTCAGCCATTTTATTATTTACTTTCCAAATCTTTAAAAGCTTTCTTATTGAATCATTGTGTATTTCATATAGAACAGCTCAATCAATCCTAATCCATCTTTGGACCCCATTCTCTACTGGCATCCTCTCATAGCGCCTCTACTGGAATCCATACATTTTTTATCTATGTTAAGGTTCATTGTGTCAAAGGCATTTCTGGGTTATAGTAGACTAAGGGTTTATTACAGATGACTTGACTCATATGTGTGAAGGTTAAGTGGAATTATTTCCATTTTATTTAGATAAAACTTTTGATTTGCCTATCTCCTCCACTGGGATATTGGGAAGCAAAGGTGGGAGATGAAGGTGGAATAATATGTCAGAGGGATTGGTCCTAGATGGAGTCTTGGAGATCATCTGGTTAAGGCTTTCAACTGAGAACCTGGGCCAAGCTTTGGCAGGAGGCTTGCCTTGGGCATTTGGCTGTCAGAGCTGGAGCTGGCACCCAGTTCTGCTGGATCCTGGATGGATATTCTTCCTTTTCACCATGTTGCTCCCTGGCACTTGGGTGTTGTCTGGGCAGCAATAACTCTCTCTTTTTCCAGAAAATAGTGGAAAAAATATTAAATAGGAACAACAACAAAAAGAATCTAACATTACAAACAAACTTCATATACAAACACAAACACACCTTCCTTATAATCTTTTGTCTAGAGAGCAGGATTTAGTTATGAAGTTACAAATTGCATCATCCAACAATTATAGGACAACAACTATATATTCTTGGGTATACTCATTCCTTCCTCAGTCCTTTGCATTGCTTTGAGTATTCTCTGTGAGGCTGGTTTAGTGGAGATGAATTCTTTTAGCCTATTTGGGTCATGAATTTTTTTCCATTCCCCTTTGACCAGGATAGATAGGTTTGTTAGATAAAGTATTTGGGTTTGGCATCCATGGTCATTTAGAGCTGGGAATACTTTTGTTCAGGCTCTTCTGGCTTTCATAGTTTGCATTGAAAGATCAGCTGTAATTCTGATGGGTTTTCCTTTGAATGTAACTTGTTTATCTCGAGCAGCTTTCTGTACTACTATGTGTCTACTATGATATGCCATGGGGATTTTCTCTTCTGGTCATGTCTAATTGCTGTTCTATGTGCTTCTTGAATCTCTAGAAATAAGCCTTTCCTTAGTTTAGAGAAGTTTTCTTCTGTAATTCTCCTGAATATCTGTTCAATGCCATTGGCCTGAGATTCTTCTCCTTCCTGTATGCTTATAATTCATAGATTTGGTCCTTTCATGTTTCCCACATATCCTGAGTATTCCATTCCTGTTTTTTTTTTAATTTTACCTAGTCTTTGCTTACAGAGTCCAAATCTTCTTGATATTCTATTTTATGTTTCATTCATTCTGCTTGTGAAGCTTTCTACTGTTGTTTCCAATTGGTTTATAGAGTTTCTCAGTGTCATGTTCATTTCCATTTGGGTTTTCTTCACTATTTCTGTCTCTTTTGTGAATTCATTTTTCAAGCCGTGAATTGTTTTTAATATTTCATTAAATTGCATATTTGAATATTCTTGAGCTTCCAACACATAGTTATGCCTTCTCTCTTTGAGTTCTTTGAGTTGATTGTGTTTTCTTTAAGTTCTTTGATCATGTTTATGATTTCTCTTTTAAATTCTGTGTCCTTGTGTTCCTCAGGGTGGTGTAGCGTTCTTCTGTAGGACTAGTGGGTTTTATTGGGGATATATTCTCATATTCTTTTCATATTATTTGTGTTTCTGGGCTGCTGTCTGGGCATATGGATGTTCTTTGTTGGTTATGTGTCTACTAGGAACTTCTACTCTCATTTTTAAAAATTTAGTTTGGGTTCTGCTTATATTGTTTATGTAGCTTGGTTGCTTTTTGTTTAGGATTAGAAAATAAATTGGTGCATGTTTCAGGTTCTTACAGGGTGGAGACTGATCTGAGTTGTTGGTAGGACAGTGTAGTGGGTAGGCTGATCAGGTTAGTAGGAGGGCTCCTCTGTGTCAGCTACATCAGAAGCCAGTGGAGTCCATGCTAGGGAATTTAGCTGTTCTGTGTTAGGAAGATAGTCCGGAGATCTGGTGGGGGTAGGAGCGGAACTGGGGCCCAGCTGGAGGCAGGGCTGGCAGGGACAGCATGGGATTGAACCAGTGGAATAGAATAGAGCTGTGGCGGGAGGGATCTGACTTACCAGACTCCTAGGTAGACAGGTCTGTCCAGCTGATCAGCAGCCCAGGAAGAGCGGGCGGGGGTAATCACCTGAGGACTGACTTAGGGATCTAGGCTGTTTAGCTAGTGTCTATTTATTTTAAAAAAATGCTATGTGTGGGGCCTGGTGTAGTGGCATACACCTTTAATCCCAGCACTTGGAAGGAAGAGGCAAGTGGATCTCTGTGAACTCAAGGCTAACCTGGTCTACAGAGAGAATTCCAGGCCATCTGGGGCTACAGGGAGACCATGTCTCCAAAAGACTGAAAAAAAAAAGAAATTATTTGTATGAGTGTATAGCCTGTATGCATATAAAGTATACCCATGTTATGCAATGCCTGCAGAGGACAGAAGAGTGTGTTGAATCCACCTTGGACTGGAGTTACAAAAGATTGTTAGCTACCACGTGTGTGCAGGGAATTGAACTTGGGGCCCCTGTAAGTGCAGAGAGGGCTCTTAGCCACTGAAGTTATCTTTCCAGCATTACTTTTTAAACTTGTGTGTGTGTGTGTGTGTGTGTGTGTGTGTGTGTGTGTGAATGTGTGTGCCCATGCATGTGCTGCTGCACATAGAGGCCAGAAGAGCATTAACAGAATTTTGAGTGTTGGACTTAGAGAAGAAAATTTACCATTTTAATGAGGAAAAGCAAAAGTATAGATGTTATTAAAATCACAACATAAATTTTATTATACTTTGGAAAGAATGTTGAATGACTGCACACATTTCACTGATTTCATGATTAATTGAGGAATGCAAATTTTTATTTTTCTGTAATGCATATGTGAACTAGATTTTTAATAAGTTTGGATTTTATTGTTTATTTTAACTAACTTAGTATATTAATCAACATTTGGAACTAGTGTTCAAATTCTGAGATTCTCATAAATCAAAAATCTCTGGATCAGAAACACATGTTTCTAATGCATGGGAAGGAACCTGGCTAGCCTGATTTCTGATTGGTGGAAGGTAGAATTCTACATTGCCTTAATCTCCATGTCCCATCAATCACGCCACTGGCAAAGAATGGAGTAGAGATGGAATACATTCATGCTTGATGAATCAAGGGTTTCCAGGATTATTGTGTGTGTGTGTGTGTGTGTGTGTGTGTGTGTGCGTGTGTGTGTGTGTAATAGGACTAAAGTTCTAAGAGAGAGAGTGATTACAAAGTATTTGAGATGAAAGAGGTGTGTGTGTGCTCCTGCTTTCACATGACAGAAACTTTGTTCCCAGGTTAAGCAAGATTCTGTGAGGTGGTTTGCTTCCCAAATTGGCCCCACATCACAGTTTTCCTGGCATCCTCTAGTAGTGGAATCCTGTGTTTTGGCTCCTGGTAACAGAGGCAGCCTGGTTCTGGTGTCATGTTAGAGGAAATGCTCTGTGCCACAGGGCCTGGAGGAGTACAGCTAGGACAGGGGAGCTGCCAGTGGCCCGAGCAGGAGTTCCACACAAGACGGGAGTGCAGGAGAGGTAGACATAGGACTGTGGTCAGCTTGCTTGGGCAAATTTCCCCTCTCACACCCCAGACTAAGATATCTGGATGGTTCATGCATTTGGCTGGTTGCCCTCTGGGGACGTTTTAAAGTTTTGCCTTAGATCTTTCAGTGACACTTGATGTTGTTTTAGGTCATTGGCCAGGCTGCCTTGAATTTTCTATACTAAGTTAAGCTACCCAGTATTTAAAGCCCTCAAAACTGCTGTTTGTGATGCTTGCCAACATGATTAAATGAAATGCAATTCAAGCAGGGTGAACGGCCACCACCTCTGTTACGTTAAAGCAAAACATGTGATTAAAAGTTAAAATTAATTGATAAGATTCAAGTTCTATTTTGGAAAAATATTTGAGAAAAATGAAAATACCTAATAGAAGTCAACAGAAAGCTATGAACTCAAAATTACTTAATGTACAACTTTAAAACTGTTTCCCCAGAAACAAGTTTCCAGATAATGGAACATGTCCCTCTTAATACTCCCTCCTCTGCCCCACCCTCCCATCCCCCACTCCACTGAACCCTTCTTACTCTATTATTCTCCTTTTCCCCTTTGTATCCTTAAAGGCCTTTAAAAAATCCATATGGAAACTTACCACCACAGAAGCTTCTTAAAGTATATAATATACGTTATCAAAACAGATGAAAAGTGGTTATCCTTTAACAGGGGAGGCATTCCCCGTTCTAGAGACCATAGGCAACAACAATAACAACAGCAACACCTCCTCAGAATGGGCTCCCTCTCTAGGAATGGTTGACTAGGGGTGCCATAGATCTCCAAGCAATTCTTGCCCCTGCTCTTGATGACCCACCAGAAATTGATGGTAAAATTCTACTGCTGAAGACATTATATCATGAGTTGTAGAATAAACAAGGAGAAATCAAGTTGGTGGTGACCTCAGAGCCTCATATCTACTGGCATTCATAGTGTTGGAAGGTGCTATGCAGGCTACCTGGAGAAAATTTAGCATGAACCTTATGCAGCTGTGAATTCTGAGTTACAGCAACAACTAGCCTGGGAAGATATGCCCATCAGTGCAATAGTGGCATCAATAGTACAGGAATAACTAATTACATTCTAATTGAACTTAAGGTCCAGTTCATAGAATAGAGCCCATATCTGACACTGATATCAAGCTCAGGGACTGGAATTTAGACAGGTCACAGAACACAGAGAAGAGCCTAATACTAGTTTTATACTAAATATTGAACTGACTTCTAATGATTTTTATTACACTCATAGATTAATGCATTTCTCAACTCTCACTAGAGATGTTTCCTTATACAGCAGATGGTGATTTAGACAGAAACCCACAACTGGCCAATGTGAAGAGAAAAAGAGGCCACAGAGTGTTTATCCCTGAATAGGACACCTATTTCAAACTTCTGCTTCCCGAGGCTCAGGGATCATTGTGGAAGAGGGGTTAGAAAGAGTGTAAGAGCCAGAGGAGGCAGAGAACACAAGGAAACAAAGCTTTCCAGACAGCTGATCAGTTACACATAAGAACTCACAGCAATGGTGATGGCATGCACAAGTCCCATGCAAGTGCAAATCAGACAAAATCCCAACATAGACATGGGAAAGTAAGTAAGAAACCTCAATCCAACCTAAGGAAATTTTGGCAACCAATGGCTGCTGGGAGGGAAAGAGACAGTCTCTTTCAAGAATGGGACTCTTGGTAGGTCAACCAGTCTCCAGTGGATGCACCCAAACTGAAGGACATTTGGGGACATAAATTAGACTCTATAGTAGCCTTATTATAACTTTATAGATATAGCTATAGATACAGATCTATATTGGAGTACATTAAATTGGATGAGGGGCAATAGGGGATGGGATCTTAATACCATTAAATTATATTGTACAAAAGTTTCAAAAATTCAATAAAAATGTTAATGAAAAAGATATCATGGAATATTATTTGATGCAAATATTGACTATAAGGTTTACAGTGGTTTATAGTGGTGAGTTTATAATTGGTAGCTTTCCTTTGAATTTTGAGTAAGATAATGAATCATGTACTGATAATGATATGTACTGAATTTACATATCATGTATAGAGTATCATAAGAATTTCAATGGAGAAGTGACTTATGGAGTAGTAAGTGGAGCTGATTATATACATCAGATGTTTAAATGAAGGACTCTTCATAAGAATCAAGAGTGATACAAAGTTCTGTGAACATTTAGGGACAGGAAAAGTATGTTTGATGAGGTAAGACCATTTTAATTAAACTCTAAAACATGGTAAGTAATACAGTTCTAAACAGGGCTAAACAACAGACTCTAGAATCATGTTTGATTTTGGCAGATGGAAATTGGAATGAAGGAGATGATTTGAAAACTAACCCACGAGATAGAAATGCAGTATATGCATGGCTTGAGGAACACAGTACACTCAGGGACACATAAAGCTGAGAAGGAGACCTGAGTTCTGACTGATATGCCTGAATCCCCAGACTTTCAGGATACAATATATGGATAATGTTCACAGAGCACTTCCTGATACAATTTTGATGTCAAAAGCTTGATGAAGATTATTGCCCTTAATTCTCACAGCTGTAGTTGAGAGATGTTTCTTTTTCAGATGAGAAAAGTAAATCTAGGGGAAAAAGGAAAATTTGACCAAAGTCATAGTGTTTGGGATAAGAGAAGTCTGAGTCCAGAGCCAAATAACCATTAAGACACTGTAACAACTCATCCCTGTCCCTGGTAATAATATTTGAATGCTTTTAGAAATAAGAACCCTTACTCCATCAACTCCCCTGCATTATTCTTTTGGATGTGACCATCTGGTATTGTATGGCAATAACCCTCTTAGCTGATTGTCATACTAGCAATATGTCTTCTTCAAATCTACTTTGAATCTGCTCCCTTTAGAAACACAGTCATGATCATATAAATTCCCTGTTAAAACTGTTGGATTGTGTTTAAAACCAACCATAGGCCTCTTAGTACACCAGATACTGTCTTTTGCTGTCTAGCTCAGGTCAACTTTCCATCACAGCCCCTTTTTCTGCAGCTCCTCTTTCTCTTTACTCCTGCCAGATGTTCTATCTAAGAGGTATGTATTGATTCTGAGCCTGGAGAGATTTTAGAATTACATTAAAATATATTTTAAAATGTACTTGAGAGTTCCTAGAGAGGAAAATTGAAATGGTAATAGTTTAGAGACAGGCCTGATGACATAGGCTGGTGATTCCAAGTACACAGGAGACTAAGGTAGGATGATTGCAAATTCATTGAGCTTCAGAGTGAGTTTAAAGCCAGCCTGGGTGTGTGCGTAGCTCTAAGTTCAATCCTTAAAATCAGAAAAATAAAAGCAAGGAAGGAAAGAAGAAAGAAAAGAAGGAGAAAGAAATGAAGGAGGTTGAAAATTGATTGAAGTTCAAAAATAATTTTAAATGACAGGTTAAAGAGTCTGAAATTTATTGAGTGGATGATGAAGAACTATTGAAGACTTTTGAATTTCCAAACAAGGAAAACTCTCCATCATTATAGTTCTTTACAAGGATTAAATAGTGGCAGTTTGTCATGTAGGTCCTGGCTGCTTTGTTCATTATGAATCACCTCACACAACCAAGGATGTATGTATAAATACCCACTGAATGAATGAACTCCAGAATGCCTTTAGGGACTGGTGTTTATACCACATCATTTCCTCTCCATTCTGCTCTCCATCTCTTTCTCTTACTCACATGCACTTTTTCATTCATTCTTATCTTGTTCCATATTGGTTTAAATTTTAAATAATTACTTTTATTCTATATGTGAATGTTTTTTTTAAAAAAATTATTGAGCTTTTGTGCATTTCATGCAATAGCTCTTAATCAAATTTAGATTCCCTCCCCATCCATGCCCCCAAGCACTCCCCCCAACTGGGTCTCATGCATTCGTCATATATGTTAAGGTCTAGTCAGATGTATTTTGGTACAAATTCATCCACTGGAGTCTAGTCAGCCTACCTAGAGATCTTAAGAAAGATCTATTCTCCCTCATCCAGGAATAATCAGATCACCAACAGTCACCAGGCTAGGGCCAGGTTGCCAGTCATTCCTCTGGCTCCACTCTGGGCCCTTGTCTGATTGAGTTGGCAGGATCTTGCGTACGGAGCCATCATTGCCGCAAGTTCACATGAGCAAGCTCCCAGTGGCCTGAAAGCCTCTCTTTCCCGATAGTCACGGACTAACTCTGGCTCTCACAATCTTTCCACACCCACTTTGGCAATGGTGCATGCAGGGTGGGTGGGTGAGGTTTAATACAGGAGTTTCTATACAAGGACACACACTCTGCACTCTTTTACCCTGTAAAACATAGCCAGTTGTGGCCCTTTGTTTGAGTCATACCCAGTTGTTTAAGGAAGCTTCGCCGGTGAGAGTTGAGCGATCCACCAGCATTCTCTCCACCTCCTGTTCTGCTATGTTCCATGAGCCTCAGGTGCAGAGATTCCACTGTAGTTATGTTACCTAGGGCTGGGTATCTCTCAGATATTTCTCTGTGTGTGACCAGTGGTGGAATTCTGCTGTAGCCTCCATCTGCTGCAGAAAGAAGCATCTTTGACGAGTGGTGTACTGTATGTTTGTCTGTAGATATATAAATATATAATGTTTTTAAATGAAATTTATTTTGGGGGAGTTAAAAAAGAGAAATATAGAACTGACTTTTCTTAATTCAAAATTATAAGAAAGTATAATTTTGTGTTAAACCAACTCATGATTTTTCCAAATTATTTGAAATATTATAACTACTAATATTATTATGATCATCTTTTAATCTTTTCACAAAACAGCCCAAGGGGTGCTTTAGAGTTATTTTAATTATGTGGAAACAGCTAAAATAGTGAGAAAGTAAAGGTTTAATAAATGACAAGACACACCCAGGAACTAGAACTATTACTCAAATGATTGGAAATTTTTAACCACTTCTGAAAAATATTGGGTCATGAACTGGTCCATTTTTGAAGTATGGGATAATTTGAAAGCTATAATTGGCATAAAAGAGGCAGGATAAAGGGTAGAACCATTAGGGTCAATTTAGAAAGTCACAGATTGTAAAAGACAGCATGAACCTGAACTGTTTTTAGTGCATGGGTATTTGTAGAGTTTTATAGACTTGAAATCATGATGTAGTGGTGACTGCTACAAGTTGCCATCCATATTATAGATGTTCATATAATACAATTTAAAAATACTTTCTTATCTCATTTTAAATTAGTTTCCTTCAAGAAAGTACATGTAAAATAGACTTGATATTTTGAGAGAAATTCTTCCACTAGGACTCCTATAGTTGCTGCCAAGTACTTCTGAAATAGTTTAAAATGCATTTCACCATTCAACATCTGTTTCTTCTCTAATTTTTTAAAACATGGAAATAGCTATAGATAAGAGAAATTTCTCTGAAATGCCAGACTTTGTTGTATAAATATAGATTATAACATACACAGCTGTCTTTAGAATGAAAACTGCTAATTTGTAACATTGAAAAGAGTACTACAGTAATTATGACATTTTGTAGTCTGAATTTACATTGCTCCTTTCTAATACTTAATATCTAGTACTAAGAATAAATGTTTTAGAAATGTAACTTAAGAAACTTCAAAAACTCAATAGCAAAACAAGCAAGTAAGCCATCAAACAAACAAAAATAACCCAATTACAACGTGAGCAATAGATTTAAGCAGCTATTTCTCAAAAGAAGACATTCCAGTACAAACAGGTACATGAAAAAATGTTTAGCATTACTAAGCATCATGGAAATGCAAATCAAAACCATGAGATATAACCTCACTCCAGCAGAAAAGGCTAATATAAAACCAGAGCAGCACCACAGCTGAGAATACAGAGAAAAGGAAACTCACATTGTTGATGGTCATGTGAAGTAATGCAAACATTATAGAAAATAGTATGGGTATGCCTTAAAATGAAAAGTAGAATCACTATATGACCCAATAATCCTCCTTCTGGGGGTATTTCCAAGGGAAATGAGCTAAGTATGTTGAAGAGGTCCCCATACACCCATGTTCATTATAATACCACTCATAATGACCAATAAGGAAAAACCCCTAAGAATCAATTGATGAAAATACAAAGGAAAATGTGGTACACATAATTAGTAGAATACAATTTAGCCATAAAAAAAGGAAGTCGTGGTCATTTACAACAGCATGGATCATTATACTGAGTGAAACAAGTCAGAAACAGAAGGATAAGTACATGATCTCACATATGTGGCATCTGAAAATGCTGATTTCATATATGTTTAACCTATTTAAATATTGTGAAATTTATACATGCATCAAGCTTTATGTGGTACCCAATTAATATGTATGATTTTGTGTTTTTATCTACTAGTTTAAAAATATAAATGAATAAATGCAAAGTATAAGTTTTACATAGAAATTAAAATGTTTCCAAGGGAACCATAATTGATTTTGTTATAGGTAAATTAGAATATATACTAATATTTCTATCACTGTTCAATATGCTGTTTCTTGCTATGTTGTAGCAATTTACAAACTTCAAAAAACTTAAAATAAGTATTTCTAAATGGCATGCTATGCAGTCTCTTCCTCAGTTAGGCAATGTTGTTGTTACAAATAAAAGTGTCCCAATAACACTGGCTGTATGGGGACTGTGCACTTGATACTTCTCTGATTTGTGAAGCTGTAGTGAAGCTTAAAGTGACTTTACAGATGAATGCTTTATGAATCTCTTTCAGCTGAGAGCTCCTTTTGGAGAGAGACAATGGAATAGTGATACCTATTAACATATGTAGGTATTAATATGCACATTCTACACTCCTTTGTGGATATTTAAGTAAGATTTAAGTAAGCTTTTAAATGGTAATTTCTCATTTAGGTCAATTTTGTTTTACTTGGCTCTAGAATTTCCTAAAGTAGGTTTATTTTTTGTTTCTTCTTTAATTCTCTCCATTGTCCTATACTTTAACTTTTGTAACTTGCTCTGTTTGTTTTGTAACTTGCTCTGTTCCTCTCTGTGTTCTTCACGTTCATTCAAACTGCCTTATCATCTACAATGTTGTAGACTTGGCAGCTTTGCACAAGAACCATGATTGTTCAGGGCACTTGTTGACTCTGAAGCTAATCAGGTTCCCTTTTGCCTGTGCTTTGATTTCCTCTCCAGTCTACCTGAAATCCAAGATGATTTCAGATCTAAGGTGAACTCTTTTATTTGGCAGAAATGCATTCTTCCATCTCAGTATTGCTTTTCTGGTTTTTCGTGTGTGTGTGTGTGTGTGTGTGTGTGTGTGTGTGTTGTTTGTTTGAACCTGGAGCAATAGCCATTAGTCTTCAGAATATTTGATTTGATTTAGTAAGGAAATTATAATCTTTAGGTAGAAACAATAATGTATCAGATCTATCTAGAGTCTTTTTCAATTCTAATTTTTATTCTTACTGAAAGTTGGTCTTGTTGAATTTTGAATTCATACTTCAGGTTTATGACCCATTTCTATAAGCAAACAACCCTCACTCCCCTCCCCCCCAAAAAACCCAAGGGTGGGGAACAAGAAAAAAATCATATCAATATCAACAGAGTACCAAAACCTATGTCTCTGGAGGTATACAGTGGTCACTTGGCTCCTACAGAGAGATTAATTCATCAGAATGGTGATTCTCTGCTGCTCAACCGAACCTCACTAAAGAAGTCTTGCTATTTTATCTCATATGCACTTTGAAATGTTAACAGGAAAGAACCCATAACATAATCATAATCACACTTATGCCAGGGAAGCTAAAGGGATTTGGTTACACTGGAATGATACAAAATTCTCAAACAGAAGAGTAAATATATAACTGGAGATACTCTGGAAAATTGGAGTGAATTTTATCATGTGCATCTAATGGATTTTGCATGGTAATAGTTACTAACAAAGCAACTTTATTCTGGGGCCCCTTAACATTTCATTTATGATGGAAGTATTTTTGTTCTAGAAAAAACTTGATTGAGACTCATTCTTTTTAGTCTAGTGGTGGAATAGTTCAATACAACCTTGAGTAAGGTGGTAATGTTAAAATTCACTGCATTCAAAACTGGAGTTTGTCTTCAAGGTAATTAGTATCTGTAAATTGCAGAACTGTATCCCCTTCTCTTTTTAGAACATATCTTATTTGCTTATTTGCTTACTTATTTTTTATTACTGATTTATTTATTTATTTCAGCACTGGTGATTGTGCCCAGGGAAAGTGTATGCTAAGTAGCCACTGAATCACTGAACTACATCCCCTGTCCTTGTCTTGTTTTACTTTACTACTATATTAGTTTTTGCTTATTTTCTCTCTCTCTCTCTCTCTCTCTCTCTCTCTCTCTCTCTCTGTGTGTGTGTGTGTGTGTATACTCATGTCACGACACATGTGTGGAGGTCAGAGGATAACTAGTGAGAGTTCATTCTCTCCTTTCACCATGTGGGTCCCTGAACTTGAACTCAGGTTTGGTCACAGATGCCTTTCCCAGAGGATCCATCTTGTTAGTCTATTTTATCTTAATTTTAAGACAGTGTCTCACAAAGTTTTCCAAAATGACCTTGAATGAACTTTCTAGCTCACACTCATCTTGAACTTTTAAGCCTCCTGCCTCAGCCTCCCAAATTAATGGTTTTACAGGTCAGCTTTCCTGCCAGGCCCAACTTTGTAGCTACTTTTTTTGTCTTTGATTATTATTTTTTGGTATATCTAAATTACACAGAGTTATAAGTACATGTTCATACTTTAAAAATTATATTTGATATTTCTAAATTTCCATGAGGACATGGAAAATTTGTGCCAAGATACATAAAAGTGTATGTATTCTTTGTTAAGAATCCCCATTCATCTCCCTCTTCCTCTGTCCTCCCAAGCCTTGGAGGGAAGAGAGTGAGATATAGATATCCCATCTATGGCTGGAAGGAGGAGGGTCTCATGATCCTCCATCTCTGGCTAGGGAGCTGTTGACAGTTAGTGACTGTTAAACGAGGGAGAGTCAATTTTCTTTAAGACTGTGGTTCCTGGTAGGTGGACCATGCTTCAGTGGAGGCCCACCACACCATGAGTATATGGACAGTACAATCCGAACTCAGTAGCTTATATAAAAATAGAATATATAAAGTTGGGAGGTGTGGGTGGGTCTTCATTTCCTGCATGGCTGTTGTGCTCCAGCCATGCCAGAGAATGGAGGACGGTTGAACAGGGCCTCAGGTGGCTCAGAGTGCGGCAGGAGGAGGAGCTCCTGGGATAGTACGTAGGTGGGCAGTTTGGTTATCAAAACCAAGGCAGGAGTTTATATAGGGAGGCCTTTCTGACCGTTACAGAAGGCAGGGAAGTTAAAGGTGGGGTCTTTGGGGTAAAGGCGGGAAGGTTGTAGGGCTGACGTGGAAGTTCAGGAACAAGGAAATGAAAGCCAAAAAACCTGGTTCTGGTCTGGGGTGGGAGAAAAGATTTGTATCTCCCGTGGCTGCCTGGGTCAGGTTATCACATTAGGCAGAGCAGGCCAGACACCTGTCGTCCCTTCAGGGTATCCTGGGTTCCTTGCCTTACTCAATACCCATACCCCCACAGGGAGGGGTCCGATGGGTGGATCCAGCAGGAATTAGGAGGAAGAGTGGGGAGTGAACATGATCAAAATATGCATATGTGTATGAAATTCTCAAAGAAGTAACTAAAATATTATATTGAAAACATTTATAGTCTGATATCACCAATTTGTTTGGTCCATAGTAGTTAGACATAACACCACAAGTAATAAAATTTAAGCAGCAATTTTGCATATTTCAGCTTTGGTGTATAATATTCTCATTATCAAATCACCAAACTCTTGATCTGCTCCCAGTTGCTTTCCTCTGTGACCCGAGATTGACACAATCCATATGTCTTTGAATTTTATGAAATTTAGTTTGAGACCATTTCAGATAAAACTTAAGAACTTCGATCTTGCCATCAACATTGGCTCCTACATTCACTTTCCAAGATCATCTGCTATTGTTTTTACAGTTATGCTTCAGTGGTAATTTCTCTGACTTTGCTATCGTCTTTGTGAACTCTGTGAATTAACAGGTAAGTTTGAAAGTGTAGTAAGAAATTACATAGCATGAGAATATAGTTTCTGAAGACATGTCATTAATAACTCCTATGCCAAAGTTCAATATGTGATTCTTCAGGAGAAAACAGCACTAGGAATAGCAATATCTGAGTCATATAATTATGAAGAAAAACTTCATTAAACTGATATATACAAAGGAGCTCACAAGATTTCAGAAAATAGAAATAATAATGAGGTTTTTTTTTTGTGAGCAATATCCTAATGAATTTTTTGTCTTCAAGGATAAAAGCCTTCACAATAAGCTGAGAAATTATTGTAATGGACTGGAGCTGTAAATGTAAATGTAAATGATAAAGAAGTAAAATGTTTGGAACCACAGGTAAATATATGTATGATTTCAGAGGTAGTAAATATTGTTTAAGCTAGATACATAATTTTTTGACAAAAATAAAAATTGATCAGTTAAGTTACATTAAAGCTAACAATGCTGTTTATCATTGGCTAACAGTGAGAGAGTATGTGGGAGGCTGGTGCACATATAAACCTAATCTGTTGTAAAATGAAGGTGTTATATGCAGAACATATTAAAGTGCTTATCAATAGATATGAAAAAATTAGACAAGCCAGAAGAAAAAATAGCAACTGAATTGATTAGACACACTTCATAGTAGAGGATATTCCAATAACTGATAAACCTACAAAAAGGATCTCAAATATATTTAGTTGCCAGGAAAATGTAACTAAAAACAAAATGAGATGCCATTCCATACCTACCAGATTGGTTAAAATGACCATGTTAGGTGTTAGAGAGGAAGTAGAAAGTCCAGAGCCCTTATCAATTATTTATAGGTGCATGTATTCATCAAGGTTTTCTAAAGGAACAGAATCTACCTATCTATCTATCTATCTATCATCTATCTATCTAAATATCTTTCTGTCTGTCTGTCTATCTATCTAGATAGATCAGTATATGGGATTTCTTATATTTGTTTACAGAACATTGTCTGTGTGATCCAACAATGGCTGTCTTACACTGGAAAGGCTGAGAATCCAGTAGTTACTCAGTCCACGAGACTGTATGTCTCAGCAATCTCTCAACTTGATGCAGAAGGCCTGAAGGGTTCTTGGAGAGATGCTGGTCTTCAGTATATGTTGGAAGTCTTAAAGAAGTTGGTTCTACTATCAGAGAATGAATGGTGCAGCAGCAGGACAGACAAACACACCAGTGAGAGTGAAGGCAAGCAAGCAAGAAGCAAGTTTCCTTCTACTTCATCCTGTCATATGAGCTGCCACCAAAGGTGCTGACCACATTTAGGGTGGGTCTTCCCATTTCAAATAATCTGATCAAGAAAGTTCCACTTTAGTTAATTCCAGATCCAGAGTTGTAAGTTGTTATAACCACTTTACACTGGCCATATGAATAGTCTATGACCTAATAATTCCTATTGAAATTCATCGTACACTTTCCAACATGCATGCACAGAAATATTTATAGCAGTACTATTTGTAATAAAATTTTATCAGCAATTACAAAGACCACCCCAGAGTTGGTGATTTACAGGAATATTCTCAAGTTTCAGCACAATTAGAGTCACATTCTGGGGTGTGGTTTATTTTAGTGAACGCATGCATAGCTAAATTAGCACAGAACAAAGACTGGAGTAAGTTCCCAGAGTCCTCTCCCAATGGAATCAGGCATGCTAACTTCTCCCATCCATTGTGACACCATATATGAAATGCTGTCTGCCAGAGAAACTTTTAGGAGACTTGGTGCCAAATTTTTATTAGGTGATGATCAAATACGTAGCCTCCCACTGGCATCCAGACTCCAGGAAGGAAAGCAGGTATTCAACATACCATATTATTTTACAAACCACCTGGGCACAATGAACCACTTTTGCCAGTTAGTTACTACAAAAGTCATGCTTTTACTTGCTAGCCAATGGACAGCAGCATAGACAGGCTTGACTAAGAATAGTAGTCCAGGCTACTGTGTTAAATCTTTTCTGTGTAAGCCCCTATTTAGAATTGTAGCCATGTACTGCATAACAATTCAGTAGACAAGACACTGTACATGTGTCAGTGGCTTCATAAGATTTTTAACTGAAGCTGAAAGCATCACCCACTGATGTCACAACTGTTCAATCCTAATGTTCTAGTGAAACACATTCCTCAGGTGCTTGCGGTGATGCTGGTGCAGACACACCTACTGTTTTACCAGTTGTGTAAATGTATCCACAGGCAGCTACAGACAACAAAGAATTTTTGAGAGTGACAAACATCTATATTATTAACTTTAATATCTACCATATTTTTATCGTTATGTCGGCATGTACCCCATATAGTAATAGAAAGATTGTTTAGAAAAGAACTATTGTACCAGCAGCTACTTCCTACAGCTTGTAATTATCATGCCATGATTTTGATTACACAAAAGCCACTTTGTGTAGGCACACTGTATTTAAAATGTTTGCACACTGGTGGAAGTCTCCTGGTGATGTGTTTCTTAGAGTTTCATTTCCATTGTTAAGTAATGGATAATTATTCTTCAAGTCTATCAACACTAGAATGAGAGAATGGATAGAAAGTAGTCTATTCATAAAACAGGCTACTGCACAACAGGAAAATGATAATTACTCAGCTGCAACAATATAGATGAAACACAATGCTGACATAAAGAAACATAATATTAAAAGTACACATAGCAGTCTTCTGTTTGCATAGAGTTCAGATATATGTAATATTAAACAGCATAGTGTTTTATCACCTGAGGAGGTTATTGAATCTGAATGTTGATTACATGGTCTCTTTAGTCACTGGGTCAAAGATACACAAGTTATATTTTGGTTTATGTACCATTTTAATTAAAAGTTTACTAATAAAATGTTTATCTTGAAAAAACCCATTGAAGACTACTGGATATGGTGAGGTAGCAGAAACAGATTATTTAGGAGGAAAGGGCTGAAATTTCTAATAGTTTTATGTCAATAAAATAAAACAATAAAAATTATGGATAATCTGGTGAATATTTATGTCAGAAACATCACTAACATTGTAGAGTCCTGTTCTGTACAATATGACCACTACACACCTGTATCTTTTAAGTACTGTGGTTATTTCAAACTGATACATTCTGTAAATGTTTCTACAACTATATGCCATAGCTGTCTGCTCTAGGCATAAAATATAGGTCAGCCTTAGAATTTCTAGTATAGACAACAATGTCACACCTCAATATTTATTACTTTTATGTACTGAGATATAACATGCATATTTTATGGGGGGTTGAATGAAAAGGTCCTCCATAGATATAGGTCTTTAAACACTTGATGGCTACTCGGGGAGGGAGAATCACTGCTCCTTTAGGGGATGGCTACTGGTAGGTAGCCCACACCCAGGTGCATATGTTCAGCCCTAAATGGACTAAAAATTTTATAAATAAATAAAAAAAGAAAAATGGGCACTAAGGGATATGTGTTTCGGGAGTACGAAGAATTGGAAGAGGGGAGTCAGGACAGATTATGATCAAGATAATTTGTATACATGCATGAGATTTTCAAAGAATAATACAATTTAACAAGTAGCATTTAGAAAAAAGAAAGTGGAATAGGGGCTTCCAAGCCGGCTGACCTAAGTTCAACTCTGGGACTCCACATAGTGGAAGGAGAGAATAAGTCCCTCAAGTTGTCCTCTGAACTCCACATGCTTGTTGTGGTACAAATATACATGCATGCACAGGTAACACAAGTATGAATTGGTATGTTTTTTACTTGAATATTTTCTAAATGCTAAACTACTAACAAAATTCTATACTGATCCTGATGCATCTAATTCCCTACGCTTGTCTAATGAGGCCTTTTTAAAGCTTCTTAGGGCCTTTGATCCTGGTGGTTATTTAAAATGTTTATCTCTATTTACAAACAGCCATATGAATTACAGATGCTAACATCTTATTTTTAATGATCACATCTTATTTGTAATAATCTTGAACCTGTGTTTCCATGCAGCTTATCTTTAGAAAGCAGTAACTTTATTATTTGATAGAACTACTTAAAACATTGTTTATCTTGCCTGACTTCCAGCCTCTAATTATCTAGAAACAGAATTAAGTCAGCCAGAGCGAAGATAGAGATGCCAGCAGGAAAACAATGATTTGTACTCTTGGCCTAATAAGCATATATATTCCCAGTGCTGGGACTGTTATTACTACATCCTTTGAATGGAAATTTCTTGCTGTGCTTTGAGACAGTTCTGAAAAAGAAAACTCAGTGTACTAGAAATCTCTTTGTTCTCTTAAGTTTTATTAATATATCAGTTTTTATAGTCAACAGCGTCCTTAGGCTCCAATTAGGTCTTGATAAAAGTCAGAAATAGAAAGCATCTCCCTGACCCCAGTGCATATGGGCTCATTAGTGAGTACTTATAATCCCAGAGCTGGGGAGGCAGAGACAGGTAGATCCCTGGGATGTGCTGGCCAACCAGCTTAGCCTCATTAGTGAGCTCCTGGCCAAGAAGGAGATCTTGTCTCAAGAAACAAGGTGGAAAATAAAATAAAATAAAATGTGGATGACATCTTGTGGTGGGGGGAACAAAGTGTAGCACTCTGGAGGAATGACACATGAGGTTGACCTATGCCCTCTACATACACATGCACATACATGCACATTCCCTCCAACACCCACACCTACATATACCCACATGAACACGCAGCCACATCCATACACATTTATTTCTCATAATAATTGAAGCTGAGTTTAGTGTTTAGTGAGGCCTTTCTCATTTGTATTTAAGTCTTTAATACAATTTTAGTTGTTTCTTGTATATGGTAAGGGTCACATTTTGTATTTCGCATATGATATGGAGTTTTACTAGCATCAGTTGTTGAAGGTGCTATATTTATCCCATTTTATATGACTGGCACCTTTCCCAAAGATGAATAGATCATATTCATGGTTTTATTTTTGAGCCCTCTTTTGTCTTTATTATTTATGGCAATATCACACACTTTTATTTTGTAGTTTTGTAAAATGTTTTTCAATCGGGAAGTATGAAGTTTTTAGTTTTGTTCTTTCTCAAATTGAGATATTTGGGCTCATTTGTAGTTTCATATACATTTTAGAATTTTTTTTTGCAATTGAGATGTTGGTGTGAATTTAAATCTGTACATTGCTTTAGGTAGTATGAGCATTTTAACAATATTGGTTATTGAAATCCATGAACACAGAGTGTCTATTTGTATTATTTAATTTTCTTCATTCATACTTTATATTTTGTGAGTAAAAGATTTTAGTCTTCTTTGTAAATTTATTTCTAAGCATATTCATCTTCAATATGCTATTGTAAATGGGATTATTTCTCTGATTTGTCTTTTGAATTGCTCATTATTAATGTACAGAAACACAATTGATCTTTGTGTATGGATCTTATATCCTGAAACTTTAATTGATGTTAAAAATTATTTCTATTTCTAGTTTTATTCTTCCGCTGTGATGAACACCATAACCAAAAACAACTTAAGGAGGAAAGGATTTATTCAGCCTGTACTCCGAGGTCCCAGTCCATCACTGAGGGAAGTCAGGGCAGGAACTCAAGCAGGAATTTGAAGTAGAAACTATGGAGGAACAACTGCTGGCTGGCTCACTTGCAGAACCATGCTTAACAACTTTCTTTATACAGCCCAGGACTACCTGCCCAGAGAATGGTGCTGCCCACAGTGGACTGGGCTCTCCTGCCTCAATTAAGGACGTCAAGACAATCCCTCAAAGACATGCCCTCTGGAGAATCTGATCTAGATAATTCCTCCATCAAGGCTTTCCTCTCAGCTGACTCTAGGCCAAGGAGGACTTTTATTCTGATTTGGATGGCTCTCAGTTGTTTTTCTTTCCTAATTACTTTAGTTAGGACTTCTAGTATTATGATGAATGAAGGTGACAAGAATGTACCAATGCCTTGCTCCTGATCTGAGAAGAAAAGGTATCAGTTTTTCATTGCCTAGTAGGATGTTAGCTGTGGACTTTTAATATAAGGTTAGATTTTTTGTGAGATAATTTTCTTCTGCTCCTAGATTTTTGAGTGTTTTTATTATTGAAAGGTGTTGAATTTTGTCGTTTTTCTTTAGTTCTTACAACAATCCTGTGATTTTTATCCTTTGTTCTGTTCATTGAGTGAATTTGATTGATATCGGTATGTTTAATATTTGTGTTTGATCTTCAGTACTCTTTAAGAAATTTAGTTTTGATTTTATTCAATTTCCTTTTGTTTCCATGAGGAAAAAGGCAATCGTTTTATAAGAAAGTCCTTTACCAGTCCTCTTTTTTGGTTGGTTTCCTCTGGCTTTCCTTTCATTTTTCTTACAGCTTATCTTCTCTGCTAACACATTTTTTCATGTTATTTTTCTCAGAAGCATCACAATATGCTATGAGTTTTTGAGAAGGATTTCATTGGAATGTAACATGCATAGAAGTACATATCATTTATGAACCCCGACCCACATGTGTATGCACGTGCATGCGTGCACAAACACACACACACACACACATTTATTTCTCAAAGATTCATGTTGCTTCTCAAAGTGAACAGATTCATGAGACCAGGACCTAGACAGATACACCAAAACTTGCAACAACTCAGGAAGCTCCTCTTTACTTCCAATCAGCACCACCTCTCTATTCCCCAATGTTAAACATAATTCTGATTTATAACATCAAAGATTAATTTTCCACTTTACATAAATTGAAAGATATAGTAGAAAATAACATAATTCTGTCTTTTGTTCAACACTATATTAGAAATAGTTTTGCATCATTGAATGTACTTATAAGTCACTTATTATTTTTACTGTATGACTATAATAACAAGCTTATGCTGTTGATACACATTTGAGTGGTTGTTATTATTTTTGCTTTTAGGAATAGGTCTACTGTGAATATTCTTGTACATGTCTTTTCATCAGCACACAGACAGATGCCTTACAATCTGATTAGCTCTGTCTAAATTTTCTGGTTTATTTTTGATTTTCAAACTGGCTACCCTGGTTTAATATTCACAGGGAGTCCATGAATGAAAAGAATGATCTGAATTTGGAACAACAGCAAGGAAAGATGGATTCAGCAATGGTATGCCAAGACAGTGCTTTTAAAATGAAATATTGCTTAAGCACATAGTTCTTTGTTAACTTTTGGACACGAGGTAAATTGGAAGATGAAACAAATTTATATATATATATTTTAAAGATACCTCTCCAACATAGCTTCACTCAGTAATTATTTTGGTGGATATTTTGAAGGAATTGATTTTAATGAACTAAATATTAAAATACTTTAGTGTAAAGTTAATTTAGCTAGGTATATATTTTTAGTTGGAATGACATAATTGGCTAGATAATTGGCCTTTTTAAATTGAAATTTAGGATCTATTTATTTATGTCACCTGGATATTATTCATGAATTATGCTGACATCCCTCCTGGGAATATTTGTAATAGGTAAATGAAAAGTTTTCAGAATTGTAACCTAGATCAAATTCATGTGAAGTAACTCACAAGACCAAGACTGTCTTATTTTGGCCCTCAGATCTATTTTTCATATGTTCAGTGATGTTCTTCATTCAGCCTGTAACAGACTTGTGCTGCTGGGATTCTGTGAGGCTTTGTACTGGGCATAAGTGATTTCCTTTCCTGAGCTATGAGCACAATTGCCCCTTCTGAGGAGGAAAGCAGGCAGGTTTGCCTTGACCAAAATCCAATGGCCCAGAGTCAAGTTCTTAAGTGCTTTTTCCAGTGCCCAGACTAGTTTCTTTGAGGATCAGCCTTGGTAGGCTAAGAAGGAAATTACCCAATCATTTCTGTTCTGGCATTGATTAGTACGCAGCTGTTTCTTTGAATTCTGTAGGAGAAAGGATTTAAACTGGAAACTTTCCCTACATATGAGGATACAACTGTTAAGGTACAGAAAATACTTTGCATTGATTTACAAATACTTGAAGACTACGTTATGAAAAATTGTACTTGATGATAGTTTTATTCATTAATATTTCTCATATGTGCCACACACCAGTCTTTCTAATGGTACTTCAAATGCCAACAAGGACTTGAAACTTCCAGATCTGTGCTCTATTTCTTAACATGTGGAGCATGCACCTAGCCTATGGAGTCTGAATCTCCGGTGAAGGGACCCAAGAATTGTCATTTTTGCCAGGTATCTCAGATGACATTGATGCTCATGTGGCTTCATCCCTTAATCACACTTTGTTGAATTGACTATTAGCACCCATTTGAGAAGAGGAAATTTATCAGCTAAATGATATATGACTGCTCTGTATCAACTGAAATAATTGATAATAATTAAATAATATTTTAAATGCCTTAGATTTTTTTCTAAGCCCTCAAAATTTATCAGTCACAGAATGTGTTGCTATAACTGTATCATGAACATATTCATGTATCAAAAGATAAATACTCTTAGCTTTGAGTTTTGAATAGATCCATAGTTCAGGTACTCTATTCCTCAGAGATGAAATTATAGTGGGGTTCAGGTATCATTAGTTTGTCAAATTTTAATCCCACTCTGTAACACTGTAACAACACACTAGTGTTGTCCAAGGGACTAGATTAGGTTTAGAGATTATGAATGAATGAGTTTTTCTTAGGTATTTTATTTATTACAGATTTTTTATTTATTAATTTTATTTCATATGTATGAGGATATTGCTTGTATGTAGGTAAGTGCATCCATGTTCTGCAATGCCCACAGAGATCAAAAGAGGGTGTAGGGTCCCTTAGCACTGGAGTTATAGACAATTCTTAGCTGCCATGTGGGTGTTGCGAACCAAACCCATGTCCTCTGCAAGAACAGCCAATGCTCTTGGCAGCTGGATCCATATCTCCAGACTCAGATGTGTGATTTACTACACTGGGAAATTTCTATCTACAAGAGCCATGAACTGCTTGCATCTAAACTCTATGCTTCTTAGATAAATGTGAGCCTAGCTAGATTTCATTCTTGAATAAATTCATTTTGATGAGGACATTGAAATACTTAGCTTTAGACTTCATATCAAACATATGGTTTCACTGCTACTGTTAGCAGGGATATTTTTTCATTTTACCATTTCTTTCCAGCATCTTACCTTCCCCTCTAAGGTTTTAAATTTCTGTGTGTCAGTGAAAGACAGCATCATAATCATATCCTGAATATCCAAAAAGAAAATAAGTTTCATTAGTAGCACATGGCATTAGTCTTTTAATTTTTCACCATAAAAAGAATTAGAATAACTTTCCCATTCTCTGCATTGAAAACATGATTATGGGAATATTTAATAACCACAAACAGAGGTTTGCTAAGAAAATAGTTTTTGCTATCATTTTTTTTTGTTATTTGGAGTGCTATAGCTCTTGGACTTTGCTAAATAGGAAAATGTGAATTTGAAGATGGTATATTTTAACCACTCAAAAACATTTCTATGAAATTCTTTGGATTTATTCCTTTCTTCCTTCATTTAGAAATTCATTTGAATCCTTATTTGGGCCAGTCACTCTTCTTTCTACTGTAGATATTACAGTGAACACCACTAACAAAAAACCTGACCCTTATAGAGTTTATGTTCATAAGGAGATAGACAATGAAAATAAGAAAATTAGAATGTTAAATTAGAAAGAAATAAGGTTATGGGACAAATGATCAGGACAGGAGGGGCTGGAAGGGCTGGCTGACAGTCACTGTGTTTTTGATCTTGTTTATATATAGGAAAGCAACTAGAAGTGTGCCTTTATGTTATAGTATTTTTTGCTTTTACTTTAAAATTCACCATTGTCATTGATTTATTTACTTCTTGATAATCAAGATTACTTTTGTGTTTCCAGATTCCTGAATTTCAAGATCTTCCTAAAATACATCCTTAAATGAATCATCTATATGAAATGTATATGTAAGTGATATTTGATTTAAAAATTAAAGTGTGAAAATTTTCTCTTAGGATTGATTAATACAGGAGTGACTGATATATTTAAACCCAAATTAAGAAATAGTATTTGTCTATTTAATGCACTGAGATTATTATAGCTACAAATATAGCATGTAGTTTAAATAAATATGAAGAAATAATTTTCAAGTCCCTCAAGGAATTTTCTAATTAAGCTGACTTTGGAGCTTGGTTTATACTCTTCTAGGAATCTCTGTATAATTCTGATGACAATGGGGAAAGTTTAGGATGGTTCTCCATCTCAGAGAGTGATTCACATGAGGTCAAGCCCTTCTTATGGCTCCCATACCTGGTGACAGAAAGGCAAGGATTACCTTATTTCAGTCCGGCAAAGGGCATTATAATGGACCAGTTGTGTGTCACACAGAACTGGCTACATAATTAACAGGACTTCATACAAAATTCATTAATAGTTTCAAGATGAGAGCAGATTATTGACCTAGTGCATATGCTTCTAAGAGTGGGGCTCTTTCCTCCCAGCTCAGACTCAGTGACATGAAGTCAGCCTTGGTACCACAGTGCCCAGGGGTGTGGAATGCTTTTCCAGGCTTTTGTTGCAATTTAGCCTGGTTCTAAATATTTCTTTTCTCAATAATTCCATAACCCAAGCAAACTGTTCACTTTTTTAAAATTTCAAATATTTTATGATTAAAACTTAAACTACGAACTTTGCAGATTCACTTAGAACTCTAGGTACCATATATTTGACTTTGGTATTGGTCAGTGTGTGTGTGTGTGTGTGTGTGTGTGTGTCTGTCTGTCTGTCTGTAGTTCAGAAGAGGATGTTGAGTATCTTCTTCTATCCACTTCTGTCTTTTTTCCTTGACAGAGTGTCTTTTACTGAACACTTGCCTGGTGACCTTTAAGCTCCATTGATTCTCTACCACCCCAGAACTGAGGTTATATGTATGAGTGGGCACACTCAACTTTTTATGTGGGTGCTGGAAATGTGAACTTGAAGCCTCATGCTTACACAGCATTTCTTCTCTCTTACCCACTGAATCATCTCCACACTCCTCAGTCACTGTTTTACCTCCAGATTATACCCAAGTACTTTACAATGATATTTTTTCTTATTAAAGTCATCATGAATGTGATAATTTTACAACATATTTGGCTTTTCTTTTATCTATATGTAGATTTCTTTGGGACTAGAAACTTGGTTTCAGAGGATTTCTATAAAAAAGAAGATAAATTTGAGATAAAATGAAATATGTACAATTAGAAAAGAAATAACAGGGACTGGAGAGATGGCTCAGTGGTTAAAGGCACTGACTGCTCTTGCAGAGAACCTGGGTTTGGTTCCCAGTACACACATGGCAGCTAATAACTGTCTGTAACTCCAGTTTCAAGGGATCCAATGTCCTTTTCTGTCCTTTGCAGGCATTGTATGACACAGATGCATGCACATACATGCAGGCAGTATACTCGAGTATACATACAAATAAAAAATAAACAAAATATTAAAAAGAAATAAAGCTGAATATAAAACATGACAAGTACCATAAACATAGAAAAGGGGGTTTTACTGAATTTTTATACATTTTTACATTAGTATGTTTGCTTCCTACTGCAGTGTTTTATGACTATACTTCAATTTTGCTATTGTCAATGAATATGAAAATATATAAAATTAACTTCCAATTAAGACATAAATATGAGCTATTTAAATGCATTTCTAAATAGTTGCTACTTTGTATTGTATATACTAGAGCCCTGAGTTCTTGTTATGTGCCAGGTCAGTAGGAGGGGCATTATTTCTGCCAAGTGTAGTATTCCTACACTAAGCCTGTTATCAATATCTTAACTGTATGTGTCATGGATTGTCACCCTTCTCCTAACACATACACATCCTGCCAACTCAAAATAACATTATCTCAAAAATGGTATTGCTATTCCAATCATACCAGATCACAAAGAAAAGCATGACAAACAAGTCAAAATTATCTTAATTTACTACAATTAAAATATCTGGGACAAGGGAGATAGCTCAGTCAATAGAATGCCCGCTGCACAGGCATGAGGACAGGAGTCTGGATCTCCAGCACCCACATAAAAAAGTTTGGTATGCTTTCATGATATGCATCTGTAACCCTAATGTTGAGGGGAACAAGGCAGAGAGAGGAAGATTCCTAGCACTTGCTGCCCAGCCAATCAGGTCAATCAATGAGCTTGGGACTCAGAAGAGACCTTGTCTCAAAACAAAAATGTTACAGATCACACCACTCAACATTCCAGAAGACATAGGGGAGGGGACCACCAGGCCCTAACATTAGCTGAGGAGGTATTGGCAGTTGGTACATGCTGGGAGAGAGAATTTTCTTTATGGATGTGACCCAAGTTGGTTGCTCATGTCCCAGTGAGTGGCCTGGCAACCATGCTCATTGAGCAGCACTAACTGGAGTCATTAAATTTAGACTTTAACCATTTAAACATATATTTAGATTATGTTCATCCCATAATTTAACCATTAAATTATATTACATTTTCTTGAAGAATTCTACTATGTATTCTGCAATATGAATACTATTTAGTGTGATTAATTTGCCTTAATGAGCCTCTATTGTATAATAATCACATTATTATATTTTAATCTATGTACTAGATATTGGCATCACAAGGCAGCAGAATATAGATTTTGCCATCTTTGAATGATCATTTTCTTCCCTATGGGGGAAAAAAAAAACAGCACTGAATGAATAACCCAACAGCAGCTAGTGGCTTGACCTAAAGGGAGGACATATTTAGAGGAGACTGGAACTCTGAAACATCAGTGTAATTACTCAAATCATCCTACACAACTCTGTATTTATGCAGTGCCAGTTATGAGAAGATTTGTTTTTAATTTTACAATTGATTATGTTGAAACGAAAACAATAATTCAACTTGCTTGCTCCAGTTACTGAAAATGGGGTCAGATAATTGCTTGTGTAAGGCAATTAGAGGTATAGCATTAGAACCATTTTTACATGTGAAATGATATCTACTTAAAGTTCACTAGCACACTTAATTTATTGCTACTCAGACAAACTGTTGAGTCATAAGAAAAGTGAAAAGAGTGGAAACAGAGAACTCTAGACCCAGGCGTGTCATGCTATGCCAGCTGCACTCGAATCTCAGAAGCTTTTCCAGATTGGGAGAAGTGAGAATGCCCCAGGAAACTGTTGTTTCCCCTGTGGCTTGCGATACTCAATTAAGTCAGAGGACCCAGGTACAGGTCTCAGAAGTGATGCTGACTGTGTAAATAAGAAATTCCTTCCATTTGCTTGAGCCGAAATTTGCGAGTGAAGGTAATCTATAATCACAGGAAGTTCTTGAGGATTTTAATAAAATCACCTAGGAAAATAGAACCAGATTTGATCTTGAAAACAGCTTTTAATAGGCAGCAGTTAAACACAGATTTAGAAAATGACATATAATGAAAGAGGCCCCATATATCAAGCACATAATAGAAAATGTCTCTTTCCTGAAGCTCCAACCTCCCTTGTGAATAGTGTGTGTTCCCTCTGGGGACATAGTCGCATTGTTGTCACAGGTTCACTCACCGCGCTCTGCTCTGCCTTACTTCCTTCTGCTCCTCTTGCTTTTTTTAATCAAAAAGAAAAATATTTTAACTGTTCTTTAGTTAATTATGTAGGCAATTACAATTATTTTGTATATCTATGGGAAAAGAGATAGATATATTTTAATGGGTATATCCATAACACAACCTCTCAGAAATAAATTCTATGAAGATTTTTTATTACTTCCTGGAATATTCTTTGTGAGTATGTGTACATGTTCATATATTTGAATTCATATCTATACACAGATGTCCATATGTAAATAGCTTTTTAGTCATGATGTTATTTCGTGATATGAATATTTTCTGCCATTAGTTAAATATTCCCATGAATATGCCTGTTCATTATATAGGTTCTGTTTAAACCAATTCACTATTGTCAGCTATTTTAATTTCTACTTTTTGGACATAAAAGCCAAGCTTGAGAATGTATTTCTTTGAATAGTCACCTTTTTTAAAGGATGAATTCCTAGAATTGCAGTTGCTGAATAAATTAATAAATCCTTATGCATATTTTGAAGGTGTTGATGTATGTTATATACTATTTTACATATTTTAAATTTCTATAGCATCAAATGATAATAGAAATATAAGTTGTGTTGTTTCTAAGCTACATTACAGTTACACCCTAATAAAAAACAGCCTGACTCCTAGTATCTGTTTTAAGGACAAGTGTGGACCTGAACTGCTGGGCTCCTGACTCTTCAGAGTCAGAACTGTGCCCCTGAGCAAGGGCTTCGCTCATTTGTTATAGAAACAATATGTTCAGCATGAAATGGGGAAGTAAAAGTCAGGACACACTCTTATCAGAGAATCGATTTTTCTCACTATTTACAATGAGAAAAGCAAACGGCTTTCAACACTGATATGTAAAGCAAACATACACACATTCATACATTATTTTGGGTGGAGAACAAGGAGGAGTTCTGAAGGATTAAGGTCATATGCCCAGGTCATAATAGGAGCACATGGGTCAGTGAGCTTTGTACCTTATAAACAACAACTTTTGGTTGCAAGATTAGGCAGATGTGTTTAAACTAGGTTATGTCCGTATTGTAAAATTCATTCCTACACAAGTTAGTGTGATTCCTTGTTTATGTCTATGTTCAACTTTCCAAAATATTTTATTGTAAAATAAAAACCAGACAGAGAAAATGCACATATATGTACATATATATGTACAAATATACATATATATGTGTACATATGCATGTATATCTGAATTATGCTATACTTTTCTAACTATTATAGAAGTCGAGGAACAAAATATTTCCAGACACCCAGAAGCTTCTGTGTCCTCATCTTTATCATAGCCTCTTCTCCATTTTCCTCCAAAATTACAGAAGGACTTTCCTATTGTCCATTGTCATTACTTTCTTGTATTTCTCTATGGTTATCATAAACTACATAATCCTAGGCATTACAGTTTTGTTTTATTTATCATTTTAGCATAATATTAAAAAAACTTTTATGTACATAATCTTTCCCTGGTTTCTCCTTTTCTCTTCTTGTATGTGAGGACCAGGTCATGACCTGTGGGGTTTCCCACAGCCTGTAGGTTACTGTTTGCATAGTTCTGGTCTCACTCTTTGCCTTCATGTTTCTTTCATGTTGATAGCGAATCTACTGGCTTGATCCAAATTCAACTCAGTCTTGGGGCAAGATCAAGGCAATGCTATCTTCTGTCTCCAGGGGGAACATATCTGTCTCAATTTCTTTTTATGATGTTAGAAGTATGACTCTTCACACTGACTGCTCTTGCAGAGGGACTATGGGCATTGAATGACATGGGTGCACTTGCATACATGTAGGCAATACACTGATACACACTAAATAAAACTAACAAAATATTTTAAAAAGAAGTATGACTTTGTAATGCTGAGATGCATAGATTCTGTATTGCTGAATTATGAGATATTTGGTATTTTTATTGAATTTTTAAGTTGTCTTTTGGTTTTATTAAGTTCAACAACTAAAAAATGTTTTATCTATTATACACTCATTAGGATTACAATTTATTTAGAAAAGATAGGCAAATGGTTTATTCTTTTATTCAGTTTTCAAGGTGACCAATTTAATTCAATATTATTGGAAATAATATATTTAAATATGTCTGTTTTGAAACATTTGAAGTTTTATTCCCTTTGAAGTTCAAATGTTCTGCTTTGGGCTGTGAGTTTTGGAATTATGTTAGTGATTGGGAAAATACATTCATTAATAGCAGCTCAAGATAAGCTAGCCTCATCTTTTATGTTTTTCATCCTTAGGCCTGAAATCAGTCAGCTCTCTGAGAATTGCTGGTTTCTTTCACTGGGAAAGCACAACTCAGTGCTGTACTGTGGGTGTCTAGGAGTGCTAATTGCTAAGGGTTTGTTACTGTTTATCATGTCTTAATTCGTTTGACTATGTTTCAGCTTTTTAAAAATTTTTCATTATGTTTTCAATTTATTTTTTTAAAATATTTTTCTTTTTGGCACATTTTCTTTAGCATCTATATGGATATTACGCTCCTCTGTATTCTCACTTCCTTACAATTCTACATAGAATTTAATTTTGCTACTTAGCCATATTAAAAATGACTTTATCTGAATTCTTAGAAAAGGCTTGGTTCAAATGAGTTTTCTAACTTAGCCAACCTTAATTTTTTTTTGTGTGTAGTGTTAAAATATCAGTTTGCTCTTCAGTTTCTACTCCTGTTCTTTACTCAAACCCTCCCCCATCAGATCTTTTCTCTTGCTTCTGTTGTCCCTGTACTGCTCAGTGCAGTTTTCAGTCTACTGACAGCAACATCACCGCAGTGTGGGTCTGGAGGCTGCAAGAGAAACTTCAGATAAGTTTTAGGAATTCTTAGGACAGACTGCCTCAGCCCATTCCATGGACTCTTCCAACTTTTTGCTATTGTATTTGACAACATTGCTCCTACTCTAATATTTAAAATAGTATATGGAAAGATAGTGTTGGTTGTGACAGTTAGTATGTTTTTAACTTGACAGAATCTAGAGTCGCTTAAGAGGTGGGCCTCTGGACATGCCTGCAGGGGATTATGTTGAGTATATAAATTGGTGTGATTTGTCCCATCTTAATTGCATTTCTTGGGGAGGAAATCCCAGACTATATAAAATGGAGAAAGTAGGATGAACTTTTATCCCTCTCTGTTTTCTGGTTGTGGATGAAATGCTTCCAGCTCCTGCTCACTTCCCAGTATGATGGACTGTTTTTAGTGAATGAAGGAGCCAAGAGATAGCTCAGGAGTTAAGGGGAAGCACTGCTCTTGCAGAGGGCTGAAGTTCAGTTCCCAGTACCCCACCAGGCAGCACACAACTGCCTATAATATAGCTCCAGGGGATCCAATATCCTTTGTTGGTCTCTTGGGGCACCTCCATGCACATGCAGCACACACACATGTACACATACATAAAAATAAAAACAAACAAAGATTTCTAGTGAAGAATTTTTTTTCGCTTATATTTGTTACTTCTAACCACTGGTTGTTGAAGAGTTTGGTAAGCTTTGTTGATAATATTTAATTAAAATCATATAGGATAAAAAGCAGTGGAATTTTGGAAACAGCATGCCTTCTTAATTTACAATAGGAACTAAATCGTGTTTCTCCAATTTGTAGATGATCTCTGTATCTTCAGTCTGTTAAGCACATAATAATTACTCATGGTTATGTAGAGACTTACCACTTACAGACTTCTTTCATGTCTGTGATTTGAGTCTCACAATAATTCACATGCCTTAGAAAAGTAACTGCCCAAAGTCACCAAACAGGGATTCTGATTCCTTTTCCAAGTAAAGTTGCCTAAGTATAAATTTCTCATTGCTAAGGGACCTGAAGGTCAACATTAGCAGCCATAGTTTAAAAAAAATTACGGAGAAATCAGCTAGCAGACATTTACCAGGAAATGAATTGTTTGCAGATTACTTGGCTCAGATTCCTATATAAAGAAGTAAGATTCTGCCCCCACCCTTTCACTCTGCTTTTCCTGCCTGCCTTGCTCCAAAGAAACAAATATTTAGATACATTTGAACCATCAAACCCAAAAGTTTATACTAATATGAACAAAATACATTACAAAGAACAGATGACCTTAAAATATATCTCAATTTCCTACAGTTGACAAGACCTTTAACATCAGACTTCAAAAGTATAGTTCACCCTTTCTAAGACTTATCTTCATTTGATATTAAAAGCTTAAGAAAGCCCCAAGGTCTATATGATTTGGTGAATTATTTCTTGAATAGGATTTTGTTTGTTAAAGCCTAAATCACAGTTGTTAGTGTCTATGTTGCTGTAGTTCTGGTGAGTCAGAAATTTACCGTATTTGGATTTTTCAGTTTTGTATTTTCAATGACTTTCTCTGTCTGTTTTTTTTTTTTCAAGCTCAACAAATGTAAAATATTTTAATCAAGTGAAAACAGACGAAAATGTGACTCATTCTGCTCAGCCAGGGATTGGTTTACTGATGTCATCTGGTCACTGTGGCCAAGCAGTTCTAAAAGGAATAATCAATCTGGGGTCCTGTATTTCAGTTAGGAAATGAGGGATTTTATTTAGGGTTTCTTTATCTCTGCTTTACTCCTTCTTTTCTTTTTCCTTCCACAGAGAAAAAGGCAAAATAAATTTCTTTTTTCAACTCTGAAATAGTTGTATGCTTTCCTTCTGTGTCTTACCACATACATTTCTTTACATCTGACATGTCTCCATGCCACCGATTAATGCATATTTCTTCTGAAGACTGTTATTCTTTATGGAGGGAAAAAAGAACCACAAAAGTTAATATTTAAAAGTCTGAAAATTCTACTCCCTCCAGCCTCTTTGGTGCAGGCACTGACATCTGCTTTTGTTACCTTATCTAACAACTTATTCTGAAGCTTCTGAAACCTTTATCTGTACTGTCACCTTGTTTAAGGGACCTAACTCAAATGCAACTTTCAACTGTCATCATGCCTTAGATGTTCTAGAAGTATCTTGAATTCAAAATATTCAAAGCTGAATTAGTGATCACTACCAGGCGCTCAACCTATTTGATTATTTTTACCATTGTAATTAAAAGCTTTACCATTCATCAGGCATCAAAATAGAATTTTGAAGGTGATTTTTGTTTTGAGGCAGGGTCTCCTGGTAGCCCCAATTTGCCTGGAATTCTCTATGGAGAACAGGCTGCTCCTCAATCATCTGCCTGCTTCTGCCTCCCCAAGTGATGGATCAAAGGTGTAGCCCACCACACCCCACTTTAAAGTGATTTTGACCTCTCTTTCTCCTTCTCCATTCTTCCTGGTGAACTGAGAGTTAAACACTGTTCCTTTGAGAACAGTTAAACACTGTTTTCAAAAAGGGTCAACCCCCAGCACACACTTTTTTTAGTTTTTCAGTTCTGAGGATTGAACACAGGACCCTGATCATACTAGCCAAATCCTCTCCTACTGAGGTACTTTCCCAATCCAACCCTCTTTCAGTTTAAAAATGAGAAAACTGGAGTGAATTCTGGCTCCAACCTACTGTCCATGTGACCTGAGTGGACTTGTTACTTCGAACTTCTCTGGGTCTCCTACAAGATGGAAATCAGTACTGGTCTCAAAGGAATTATGGATTTAGAACAGCATGTTACAAGGGTTTCATAAATGTTAGCTAGCTTGTTCATCACTGGTATCTCCCAGTGCTACTGAATTATCTTTATTTCTGCCTAAGATATTGAATCTTTTAACCAGCCTCTGTCTATATTTCTGATCACTACGTTTCTAATCTGCAATAAAGAGCTTCTGCCAATCTAGGTCCAGTGAGAACAACACTGGCCAATTCAGTATACAGAATTGAGAATGACTGACTACCATTCATTAGAAAACTGAAAATAGGGGCTGGAGAGATGTCTCTGTGGTTAAGAGCACTGACTGCTCTTCTGGAGGACCCAGGTTCAGTTCCCAGCATCCACATGGGGCTAATAACTGTCTTTAACTCTAGTTTTAGGGGACTCTGCAGGCTCTACATGTCATGTGGTGCACTTACATATATGCAAGCAAATATTCATATACATAAAAATAAAAATTTTAAAGAAAACTGAAAATAAACCAAAGAAATAACCAGACGAATAAATACAGAAGTTTCTATCACCTCAAGAATAGAGGGAATGGAGGCAGGAGGTATAAAGGCTCCGTGAAGTAGGACTTAAATTTACAGCAGGTTCACTGCTTGGAAGCCCTTGCTACCCCTAGGGAACAGTTGAGGTCAGTTCTAGGAGAGTCTGAAGAAGTTCCATGCCAAAATAAAATAATATCGACACACATGTGAAACAAGAGAAAGGAAGGAGTTCCTTTTCTTCTGTTCTTCCAGCTTTCCTTTATAATCCCCTTTTTCAGATTCTAACAGGAAACAGCTGATAAAAGAAAGTGACAGAGCAGAGGACATGTCATAACCAGCACAGTGCATTTTCTAAAACACATATCCTTTCTCCTACTCCCCACGTGGAAACATCAACTGTCTCTTTATTGCTTAGGGGATAAAGTTCAGATTCCTCAAACCTCGGACAAAATCCACTTTTTCAATTCTTTCTTCAAATCCAAATTTCATTGCCATTATCCCTCACTTCCAGTCCCTTGACTCTGCAGATTTCGATTCATTCTCCTGAAACATTTATTACCTCCAGTTTTGAATTGGTTGTCTTCTTTTACACTTTGACAAAACCCTCATCATTTAAGATTCAACTCTGCCATCCAATTGAGCTTATCAGGCCAATGAACAAGCCATTCTTCTGTAACTCCATGGATTACTTCTTCAGTCATCAACTCAAGTATGTATTATCTCTTGTGATGTATGAGACATTGTGCAAAATGTTGCACATATAATAACCAAAATAACAAAGGTCTCTGCGATGTGGATCTCCCTGAATACCTGATCTTGGGGCTGGGATTGAAGCTATGTAGGCAAAGGAGGATGAATTGAGGAACAGTAATGAATCTGATTTTACACAAGTTGATTTTGATTTTTTTTTTGTTTTGAGACATCTAAGAGAGGAACTGAGAAGACTTGCAAACAAGTTTGCAAACTGAGAAGATTTGCAAACAAGTTTACAGGACAAAAGTCATGGCTGACTAGAGAGAGGCATTTGGAATCTAGAGCAGACATATTCCAACTGAAGTCCTTAGGAGAGAACAAAGAGGCCTGTGAATGATGACAATGAGCAAGTCAGTCAAAGAAGGGGGCTCCCACTCTAAAAAGGGGAATACTCAGAGAACAGAGCCAAGGAGAACAGAATGTCAGAAAGATGGAGTGATAACTGTTGCATGTTGCTGAAGGTTCTTAAGGTAAGCATGTAGAATCCAAACGTAACTGGATTAGTGACCTCACTGGTGAACAGATAAAGATCCTTTTCACAGGGGGTACAGTGAAATGAGTGAAAATGAAGAGAGCTAATGTAAATTTTTTTCACATTGACAAAGAGTTTTGCAGAATTTGCTTGAAATCAATAAAAGGTAAGAGCTAGGTGATGTGGGTGAATGGATGGGGGTCCAAATTTGATTGAGGTCTATTATATGAAATGCATAAAAGTCAATAAAAATATACATTCAAAAAGGTAAGGGCCAGAGAAAGCAGCAGGGCTGGGAAAGGTGACGGTGGAGGAGTCAGACAACAGTGTTACAAACTCATTACATGTCATGTCCAAGGTCCTCTGATAATTCATTTTCAAATGTATTATGAGCAGCTACTAAATAAGTACCTAAAATACAATTAAATGGTATTAAAAATTAAAATATTTTTATTTGTCTTGTAAGAGAATATTCTTAGAAGTCATTTAAAATTATTCTTTCAAAGAGAGCAAGTATGCTTTTTATAAACATAATCCCAGGTTCCATTTGAATTAAATTAAAATTTGCTTTAAGATCATAAGACTGGAGAATACAGTTGGAAAGAAGCTTAGAGCGATATAAATCAAAGCCTATTTTTTCATATGGATTCAGATTTGAAATTTACTGAATTATGTTATTTTTAAAATGCAGCTTTATTTTTTCATTGATTCCTCTAACTTTTTAAAATAGCCTGCTGCTTAGAAAATATTTTTATATTATTGAAACACATCTTCAAAATTTGGAAAAATAATAGGAAACAAACAAGCATTATTTTTAACCAGAGAAGTTGGGGCTCCCTTTTGGGTTCTTAGTCTCAATGAAAGAATTTTGAGATCGACTCGGAAGTTTGAAGACAATTTTATTAGAATTTGAGAGAAAAAACAAGAGTGAAGGCACTTTATAAATCTCTGCAGCTATAAGAGGCAGGGAGATGGAGAGGAAGAGAGAAAGCCACGCCTTCTGAAAGCCTACATCCTCAGCAATGGAGGTCAACAAGCAAGTACTCAGTGGAAGGGCGGGATTGGGCAGCAGATAACTACTGAGAAATCCCAGGGTGTCCGAGAAGTCATGTTGATGGGGAAAGCATACTCAGGCTTTTGGAAAAAGACATAGTTTCAAAAAGAATGGAAAATTATGCATCTTGAGTTTAGAGCTCAAGGAAGTGAGCTGGCTTTACCATGCTCTCTTGAGGGAAGTTATGTATGCAGCTGTATCAAAGGAGGGACTTCTAGAAAGGATGAGTAAGTGCATTATCTCATTAAGGGGATAATTGCCCCTCCCATTTCCTTAGCATGTCTTCAGGTGAAGCAGATTTCCTGAGGGATGGCCTTCTTTCTAGCCAGGTGACCGACAGGTCCAGATGGATTAACTCTTACAGGAGTTAATAACATGTAATGTTCTAATCTTTGGAGCACATCAGAATGTGGTGTTCCCATCCAAGGGCAGAGGTATTCCAATCTTTAGACAAGGAGGGGCAGTTGTTTTTCTTTCTAGTGTTACCAGGGAGACTGCCTTCCAAGCTGACCATGAAAGAAGGGTCCATCCTCAATGGCCTCCAAGACTGTTGATCCCTGTGAGGCTACTTTTTAATAGTATTTTATGTTCTTAATTAATAACTGTTCACAATGCATGTGAACAGAATTCAGAGGGCCCTGAACATAATTCCAGACTCAACAAGTTTATGATGCTGTTTTCTGACTCTCTGTTGTTTTCTTTCCCAACCCTACTGTCTTCTGTGGGTCTTCATTCATTCTCTGACCTCAAACAACTCCTGAAAAACTGCTGTCAGTGTGAATAGGTTGTGAAAATACATTTTCAGATAGCAGTAAACGACACGTGATGATTGGTGGACTTTTCACAGTGGTTAAGTCAGGTTGGCATCTAGCTCTTCGTGGCTTCAACAGGAAACCACTGTTTAGCTTGGAGGACTGATTTTGGATGCATTTTGAAAAAAATACATTGTTTATCTTCAAATCAAATATGCGATAACTCCTATCTCTGTTTTGCACACAGCTGTCCTGGAGGGCAGGCATATTCTGCAGCAAGGCATATGCCTTGTTCACAGCACACAGGGCTGTTTGGACTCAGAGAGAGTGTTGTAACAATTAAGGACACAGAATTTTGTCTGTCCCACTGTGACTGAAGTCCTTTGCTAATGTCTTCTCCCAAAGTTCCTTTTTTATATTTTTAAAATTTATTATTATTTTATTTTACGTGAATGAGTGTTTTGCCTGCAGTATGTGAGTGCACCCATGTCATGCAATGCCCTTGGAGGTGAGAAGAGGGCATTGGATCCCCTAGAACTGGAGCTACAGATAGTTAGCTATGGTTGTGGGTGCTAGGAAGTGAACTCGGGTCCTCTGCCAGAACAGCCAGTGCTCTTAACTGCTGAGTCAACTCTCCAGTCCCCAACAACTTGACATGTGGATTCTTCTGAGCCCAAACTCACTTAAAGCAGCTTTCTCTAGATTCCTGGCTCCTATTCCACACCTCTACTTCAGGCTGTGACATTACGTGCATATTTCATAATTACTGGAAAGTTTAGATTTGAGGGGTGTTGGAGCAGTTTCCTGAGGGAGGAGGGAAGCAGTTGCCCTTCTATTTTAACCAGTTCCTTATATGGATTAATAATTTTGTTGTAGGAGTGAAAAATTCAACCTATAAGTACTTGTAACTTCCACCATTTTTTTTCTTGTTAAAAATACTGATTCTACTGTGTTACCCAAATCTCTGATTCATAAAAGTATTTATTACTTTTGCTTCACTAGTGAATCATAGATCTTTCTAAAATCCAAATACAATTGCTTCTTATAGGGATCAAAAGAAATTAAAATATGAATATAGATTGTTGGAATCTATTATTGGCTAGGTGTCTCAATTATTTTAAGAATTTTCATAATTATTTTACCATTTAGAGAATATGGTCTCTATATAGAAAGGTGGTTCATGGGTACATGGTCATCAAGCTTTTAGGGCTGAACCTAGGAATCATGTGCAAACTCTGCTGCTTCTGAAATCAATATTCAGTTCAATTATTTTACTAAAAACTCCCATTCCACTTAGGGAAGTCACCTCACATTGTAACTGAGAGCAGGGGATTTGGAATTGGATTTCCTAGGTTAATGGTCCTTCCGTTTTAGTGCCATTCACCTTCACTGGAACCTTGAATGTTTCTTTACCATCCTCAAGATTTAATCACTGAATGGGCTAAGATGAACCTTGTGAAGTACTTAACTCATTCTGACATTATTTCAGACACTTTACCTTTTAAAAGTAGCTTCATTCTCTTGGCTAACAAAGCAGGAAGTAGAGCAACTGTGTTTAATGCAGGGGTCTGAATCGTCCTATGAAAAAAAGTTGCTTCAATACGAAGGTGAGGGCAAAGGTGACTCTCACTAAAATTCTTCAGTGAAGCAGGAACAGAGGGTCACTTCTGTTGGTACAACAGTGCAACAAGTCTCTTTCCACTTCAGGAACAGGAAAAGCGCCAGTGAATGGTGAAGAAAGAAGATCTATCTGTAGGGTAGAGTCCTAGATCCAGAGGCACAGGTAAGTATCAAGTATTCCATCGCTTTTCACACCAGCTTTCTATGCCTATGGCACACACAGTCAGTCTAACATACTACAGAAATATGTAAAAATAGCTTCAGGATAAAAATTGAAAAGAAAATGAATTAAAGGAGTGTTATCTTGGTGTATCAAATTAAAATTTAAAGATGAAATGGATTTGAAAGTTTGAAAGTAATTCTAAGTCAATTCAACCATTTATTGAAACACAGTAGGTCTAACACTGACTAAGATAATCACACACAAGAACTCATAATTTAGAACCAGTATGTTTTAGTAGGTTGTGATTTAATAAACCCAAACAGAATACTTAAAATTCTCCTAGACTGGGAAAAGTAAGGCACTGAGTACTGAGTTTAACAAACATCTTTGGATAAAGTCTAGCTCAAGAATGATCTGATGCATCTCTTTCTTTTTTGAAATGTTACACAGACCTAAACTTCTTTAAGAAGCAGCACATTTGATTGAATTGGGGGAACTGAACAGTTCTATATGGAAAATTCCTTATTTTTAGTGGCATAGACTGAGCTCTCAGTTTCTCTTCTTAATAATTTTCTAGCATTACTCTGTCAAGTATGAGATTTCACTTTCACTGAAATTCCTACTCATATGTAATTCATTAGAAAATTACTTTTTAGAATACAGAGTCATCAGCTCTTCTCTTTGTGATGCATAGGAAACATAAAATATCTAAAGTACGACGAAAACTGCAGTCACCCAAGAAAGATGGGCCTGCACAACACAGAGGAACTCTTACATTACAGCTGATGAAGTCATACCATCATTTAATACAGACCACTTACTCCATAAATTTTAAAAAAATATCAAAATAACACTTTGTTCTCTAAACTTGCTGATACGTTGCAAGTTGGATATTCCTTTACATCTAATTCAGCAGTTTTAGAAACACTGAAATATTCTCATACAGCTGTGTTCCCACTTGCACAGACTCCACATCTGCCAAAGCAAATACTGGTCTCTCCCTGTAATTCTAGCACTCCACCAAAGGTTCTCCTGTATTTATGGGATGGGTGTGTTGATTATAAGCTAGGGTCCTGGTGTTTGGTTCTTGACCACATTGTACTTAAGTTCATTCTATGTGTTTTTGGTTAGAACTTGAAAGCAATGCCACTTTTAGATTTGGGAGGGTACAAAGAAATAAGGCCAAGCAATTACATTATGTTCATGATTTATCCTCATTATATGTCTTTGGCCCATATACATAGTTGAAGTGCTCACCCTTTCTCTTATATTCAAAATATAAGTTTTAAAATACCATTACAGATTTATAACAATGGGAAGCACAAAAGTTGAATTTTGTTTGTACCATTTCAGTGTGCTACAGAAAAAAAAAATCTAGAAGCGAAGGTTTAAAAATATATCAGTCATAATATTATTCTAGAAAATTGGTTTAAGACAAACTTCTGAAGGATGAACTACATCTCGGTGTTGGCCAGTGCAAGGGTAACAAGGGTGAAATGGTAACATTGAACTTTTGTCCAGAACAGTTTATTAGATGAACATTATGTCTCTGGTCTACACTCCTGTCCACCCATCCTCATTTCTATAGTCTGGCCAAATCTGCCAACAATGATAATTATCCCAATGACGATTCTAAAATCCACAGAGTGTCCAGTAATGTGTTGCTTTCCTCAAACTTGGTTATGGAATCCGATACTCCAGCCTACCTCTGTCAACTAATTTTATACTACTTTTATCATTTTCTCTCTTGCTCAGTAGTCCTCAGTTTTCTAGCCCATGACTTCTAAACCTAAAGAAATTAATTCCTACTGCTTCTGAGTATGAGTTCTTTGCCTGGTCTGTTCAAATAATTTATGGCTTTAGAGTAAGTCAAGATTATTCCACCCTCTGCTACACTTCTCCATACTGCCTTCTCTCTTACAAAGACTCTCCCCAAGACATTCTCTGTGAATTGCAACTTCATTTTCTCTCATTGAGAGTTCAGGCTCCATTTTTTTCCCCTTGTAGTCTCAAATTGCTACATTTTGAAAATTATCTGGCTTCTAATTTTTAGCATTGGAGCAATGCTTTGGTTGTCTTTTACTTCCTGGTCAAAAATCAAGAGTCCTCTAATCCTGTATTTATTCTGAGAAAGTATCTTTTAACCTTCAACAGTGAAAGATGCAAAGATTAGCATATGTCATCTTTTTTTTCCTGCTTTCCCTCTTCAAATTCTTTACTGTAATTATTGAGTTATTTATTTATGTTATCAAAGTAAGACTCATAGAGAATGATAAAGCACCCGGGAGATGACTTCAGGGACAAAGGAGAGCAGTTATTGAAACCTGGGGAGGTAGGTGTAAGAAGCAGCCATCCCCGAGAGTGGGGGCTGCACCAGCTCTCAAAACGTGGACTAGAAGCGGAAAGGAATAAATGCCCATCTTCATTCTCTTCCTGAGGTCCAGTCTCCCATTGTAGTTTCTATTGGCCAAACCCCAGCAAGATGCCACATGACAAAGCTGTCTGTTAAAGTGACCTTTAATAGTTATCCTCCGGTTCATACTAATGAGCAAGGGGAAGGGGGATGAATCTGTTGGGGCAAAATGGGAAACGCCAGTGTATTTCATTGCTTCCTTAGGAATCTATTTGGAAAGATACTCTAATTATAGAAACGTTTTGTGTGGTTATTTGTACAAAATTAAGGCTTTGAATGAAGCACTTTATATACTGGATATCTAAAATTTGGGCTATTTATTTTGATTTGATTAGCCACTATACAGCTTGGCAATTAGATGAACTTGAAACAAACATAACTTTCTTCACTATTCTATGGGACTTCGTTATTATGGAACTAGAGAGATGGATCAGTGGGTAAGAGTGCTTTCTGTGCAAGCACGAGGACCTGAGTTTAATCCCAGTACCCACATAGAAGGCTGGTTATGGCCACCTGAACCTGTAATCCTAGTGCTATGGAGGCTGAGACAGGAGGCTCCTGGTGCTTTCTGGCTGCCAGCTTAACTCCAGGTTGATTGAGAGACCCTATTTCAAAAAAACAAGGTAGAGAATGACAGATAGAGCAGGAAACTCAACACCCTCCTCTGGCCTCAGTAAGTCTGTACACAGGCATGTGCACCTACACACACATGTGTTTATATACCACACACATCATATACCACACAAATATGCCAAACCCACACACATTCACCCTCTAATACACACCAACACTGTTATTGTTTCATCCTATCATCTATCTTCACTATAGCAGTGATCAAATACTTTTAGATTTAAGTTTTTAAAACTTTTATTTATTTATTTATATTTTCTGTATATGAGTGCATGGCCTGCATGTTTGTAAGTGCGCCTGTGTTGTGCAATGCCCATGGGGATCAGAAGAGGGTGTTGGACCCCTGGAACTGGAGTTACAGATGGTTGTTAACTGCCATATGGGTGTTAGGAATTGAATTCAGGTCTTTGCATTAGCAGCCAGCACTCTTAACCACTGAGCCATTTCTCTAGCCCTTAGATTTAAGTTAAAAAATTTTTTAAAAATTTATTTTATCTGTATGAGTGCTTTGTTTGTTATGTATGGCAAGTGTGCCTGTGTCATGCAGTTCCTGAGGGGGCCAGAAGAGGGCATTGGATTTCCTGGAACTGGAGTTGGGGATGGTTGTTAAACGCATGTAAGTGCTCGGAACAGCACCTGGTTCTTTACAAAAGTAGTTAGTACATTTAGCCTCCTTTCTTTTTAATGTTAATTTTTTATCTTTTGGAGTTAGGGCATTTTAGGGAAGGTATCATATTTGAGTGGTTGAATAAGTGAACACATAAAATAGTTGAAAAAAATTACAAGTTATAGTACAATCACTTTGGGAATAAAAGTCAACAATTTCTGTCGCTTTTCAACTTAGATTCTAAAGTAATTGATCCAAAGTTGTAAACACAAATTTTCTTTTTTTAATTTTATTTCTTTTTCTTCTTTTATGTGTGTCTGTGTGTAGTGCATATGTGAGTGTGTGTTTGTATGTATGCATATGTGTACATGCCGATTACTGTGTGCAGTATACACATGCATTTGAAGGCCAGATGTTTTTCTTTATTGGGCTTCCCCTTATTTTTGAGTCAGTTTCTCACTGAATCTGGAGCTCACAATTGGCCTGACTGGCTGGCCTGTGAACTCTGGGGCCTGGGTGTTTCTATCCCTACACCCGAGTTTTATATGTGGGTGCTGGGGATCTGAACTCTGGTGTTCATGCTTGTGCAATAGGCACTTTACCAGCTGAACCATCTTCTAGGCCCTTTACTTGATTTTTTTTTCTTAAGTTGAGAAATGGGTGCCCTGATGTTGACCATTATTTATGATGATTACTTATTATTACTACATTTCTATATCTCTCAAAATGCCAATTTTATACGTTTTAGAAGGGTAAATGAATTGTTAGCTTTACATTTTTAATCTTTAAAAAATTTTAATATTATGGAATCAATTTTTGGATGACTAAATTGAGTTCTGAGATACACAATTAATGAAGATCTCTAATAAATGGCTCTGATCATTATATGGCTTTCATTTGTCAACAAGCTAAAAAATAATTTTTTGTATCCCTACCTATAATCTTTATAGCAAAATTTCTTCCCCAGTATTTTAGAAAAATATCAATAGATTTCCTCAAAAAGTAATCTCATGATTCCTTTTTGCTGTTCATATTTTGTCCAGTTGAAGATAAACATTAATTTCTTTAATGTATCCTTCCCAAACTACAAAAAGCATGTGAAGTCTTTGAGGTACCTTCACCTAGCATCCAGATACATGTTCTCCCCAGCAACCGTCTCCACCTTCCAGCTTTAAAATAATACTCTAAAGTGGGGAATAGTCTAAGAATTTGATGAGAATGGTTGAGTAAGTTACCGTTTAAATTAGATATCTATAGAATATTAGGCAGCCTTTGGAAGAACTGTATGTAGAATTTGTGCCAACATACATTAACTATTGATCTTAAAGGAAAACCTAGGGGGCTGGAGAGATGGCTCAGCAGTTAAGACACTGGCTGTTCTTACAGAAGTCCTAGGTTCTAATCCCAGCACTCATGTGGCAGCTAACAACCGTCTGTAACTCCAGTTCCAGGGGATCCAGTGCCCTCTTCTGTCCTCCACAGCACATGTGCACTTACATACACATATGCAGGCAATGTACTCATACACTTAAAATAAGAATAAAAAAGTAAAATTTTTAAAAAAGAAAAAAACTGAAAAGGCAGAATGTCAAGATAAACATGTGTCATTCATACAAATGCATTTCCTTCCCTCACTCTTTCTTTAACTCTTAATAAATAGAATTGTCAATTCTTTGCATTTTGATATTGAAAAGAAAACCTTGAAAAGAGATCAGTACTCTAAATGTCAAACAATGATTATATGTGGGTTGTTGAATTACTTTTTTAGTCCTCTGTATTTTAAACCTGTTCTAGGGGTGGAAGAAATAGCATGTGCTTCTTTTGCAAATTTGAAAATTAAACACTTTAGTAAAAGTGAAGATGAGAAATGGATATTCTAGGGGATGGAGAAATGCGTCAGTGGTGAAGAGCATGTCTGCTGTTTCAGAGGATCTAAATTTGGTTCCCACCATCCACATCTGGCAACTCATAACCACCTAAAAGTTCAGATCCAGGAACTCTGACACCTTTTTGGGGGTCTCTGTGAGCACTGTACACATGTAGCAAACACACATGTACAGATAAATAAAAATAAAATGAATCTTAAGAAAAAAAGAAATGTATATTCTTGGACCAAGAAGTAGGGTAGTATTTATCAAACTTTGGTCTAGTAGGTCCCTACAATGTTATAATTATTAAAGATCCTACCTAAATTTGGAAGGATTGTTATCTATTGATACTAACATCATTGGAGGTCAATGCTGAGAATTTTAAGTTCTTAATTAATTTAAAATAATAATAATATAACCATTGCATGTTGACATAAATAATTCTTTTCTTTGAAATTAAAAATTAGAAGAGGGACATTATATGTTTTGAAAGTCTCTTTTAATGTCTGGCTTAACTGACCACAGCAGAGAATAAGCATATGTGCATCTGATTTTAATCTATTACCATATGGTGTTATGGTTAAAGTATTCGAAAAAATCTGGGCTCATACAGATACACAGAGAAGGGGAAACACACCGACTTATCCCGCTACCTCCATTCAATAAAGTTTTGTGAGCATCTAGGAATACTTAGACCTTCTGAGAGTTGTGGAAGTCTGATCTGGGTTTGAGTTCTGAGTAGCTCACTAGTTATATAATTATCTGTAAAAAATGAAATCTATAACTTGCCGAATGAGAAAAATCAATAGGATATTGTTGTGAAAGTTTTCTACAAAATCAGAAAGTTGTTGCTATGGTATTACTCGGAGGGCTCATGATCATAAATATTAAAACAGTGTTGTAATTCTGTACACTATTTTTAAGGAACTGAAATGCCTGTTTTAACCCAGCAGCATGCCCGACACTGTCACTGCTCTTGCTTGCTGTTCTTGTCATTTTACCCACTGAAAATGTACTTTTATTGGCTAAAATGATTTCAGATTCTAGTATTCTTAAGCAATAATTGAATAAATTCCTTCTTGAAAACTTTGTATTATATATTAGTCAATAATGATAGCCTGTATTTTATTTATTTATTATTTTTATTCTATGTGTATGCATGCATTGCCTGCATATATATAAGTTCACCATGTCATGCAATGCCCATGTAGGGTCAGAATAGGGTGTTGAATCTCCTGCAACTGGAGTTACTGACAGTTGTTAGCTGACATGTGGGTGCTAGGATTAGAACCCAGGTCTCCCCAAGAACAGCCAGTGCTCTTAACTAATGAGCCAGCTCTCCAGCTTCTGTATTTTATTTTTATAATTTACAAAACATTCATGAGAGGTTATTGTAACAATACTTGACTATACAAAGAGGTTTTTGCCACCCCATCTTGCTTGCATGGCATTGGGCTCTAAGGACCTAGTTCTTAACACAATGTGGATTTTCATTTCATTTTGTTTTCATCTAAAATTGTTTCTATGGATATTCATTGCTTTCCTCTAAGATGTTAAATTTAGAACTGTATTTGATATTTCTAAATATTTTAAAATTCTAGGAACATCCCAGATGTAGATAAGCGAGGCGGCCACATACAGGTGTGTTCCATTTCTTTCTTCTATGTTCACTCAAACTGCTGAAAGAGATGATCACATTGAAGTGAGCCTGGGAGATGGGAAGCAGCTGCTATATGAAAAAACACAGTTCATATCTACATATGGTTGCTGATTCAATCACATTTTTTTTTTCTAGATCCATGTCTTCTTCTGGAAGCAAAGACATGGGTGTGGTTCTATAAGAACAGACCCATGCTGAGCATTAGAAATACATTTTTGCTACAAGAGTAAAGATGTGAGGATGTTATTGATGTTTTTTCTACTTCCCCAATGACACAACATTCTAGAGAATCAAGTTCAGTAGCACAATTAGTCCAAAAGTATTTAAAAGTTTCAAAATATACCTATTTTGGAACATTGATTAGCCTATTACGAGATAAAAAAAATTGTGAAGGCTGATTATTTATTGAAGTTGGATCTCTAAAACGTCCTTGGTATTTCTTCCTATCAGAAATACTCTTAAAATTTTTAACTACTAGGTTTTGATTTCCCATCTGTGTTGGGGGACTTATGATTTAACCTGTTTGGCTACTAATAATTTCTTTATGCCTCCTGAGTGGAAACTAATCTTCCTTCAACCAATCTTTGCTGAGTATGGTTCATTTTCTAAACTTCCCTTTAAATTCCATCACAATGACTGTCTTTTCCAAGATTTCTTGTGGTTCTGAATCTTTTATCTTATTCTTTATTGCAAAGCTCACCACAAAGTTCAGTAAGCTATTAGTAGGCTGGGACTCTGCCCCGTTCATATTCACAGCTTTAGAGTGTACTCTTAGTGACGGTACATTACATTGAAAGGAATATCACCTTTAAAATCAAAATTCCCCTAATTCTTAAACTGGATGAGGACATTAAGGTGAGCAAAACACATCAGAAACAAGTGTGCCGTGACTGATGGGCACGACTCAAGAGTAGACTAACATCTGAATTCTTCTTCTACTGATAACTTCCACATTCCAAATAACTGAAATATTTCAGTAGATTGTTAAAGATTTCTAAAAATTTCACAGCATTCAGAATTTTGTGTAGGAAATGAAACATACTGTGGCTTCAGGAGCTAAGTGATGGCCTTTGGAGATTGACCACAGGACATGAAAACAAAATTCTCATACTGTAGATAAATGGACATACATTGACTTTTCGTAGGTTAGCAAGAAATGTCCAAATGTTCTTCATTGTTTAGGCCATTCATGTTATATATGGAAAAGAGTTTCAGATGTTCTAGCAATAATTTCCAATATTCCCTTCACCCCAAAATCATGGAAGTGGACATGATGCTGAAAGGGGAGACAAGGGACGTTTATAAAATCTCTTTCATCCAATAATGCCTTACGATTGCAATTATTCCAGAGAAAACAAAGTAAGTCTTAGTAAAGCAACAAAATGAGATCCATGTGTTCCTTTAAAGCTCATGAGATGATAATCTCTCACACAAGAAATTAAAATAATACATTCTCCAACTGGTGACTGAAACTGTGCTTGAATTCACTGTGCACTAGGAAAGCCCACCCGTTTTTTGCAGAGTGACGTAAGAGCCTTTGACTTTTATTCTTGACTGTCAAGGAGGACTCAGACTTATGAGGATGCAATACTTTAAGAATATTTTAAAAACCAAGTTCATAACTTGTTTTTCCATCAATTTTTTGGTATGGATATGCATATGTGTTTTAGTTAAAGAATAATTAGGCATAAATATACAAAATGTTACTGATGCCTAAACAGTATAATCAATGATTATTACACTACGATGATTAGACTATTCAAAACTTGTCCATACAATAACTGTATTTTAATTTATGATTCAGAATCTAATCGCTATTGTACAAGTTTGCACATTAGTATATTAAAACCAATGTTAACTCGCTGATTACATGAAGATATTGATATGGAATTTTTAATTAAATATATCATGTATTTTATATTAATAATGCTGCTGTAGTTTTTAATGATATTTCAAGCACTTGCAATAAAGAATTGTGTTGATAGAGATTTTGAGCAGAACTACCATCGGATGCCCTGGAACTGTAGTTGTGAGTGCTTGTTAGCATTCATGAAGGTACTGGGAACAGAACCTGGGTCCTCTGCAAAAACAGCCAGTGCTCTACTGAGCCATCTCTCTAGCCCTTGGAATAATTATTTTTATTCAAACACTAAAAACAAATATAAAATATAAAAAAAACAGAAACAAAACACAACATAAATGGCATTTAAATATCACATTTGTTTGAAATTTTTTCTTAAGAGCAAGTTAATTGAAACTTGCCTCTCCTTTCAAAAGCAGAAAATCTCAAACTTTTAAAAAACAGAACAGCAAAAGGAATAGTTTGCCCAGAAAATATTAAAATGTTGAACAAAATAGCAATAGATTTATAAAATAAGATAAAATATATCAGTTTCTCTGTCCTTTACTTCTTTCTCAATATCAAGAAAAGACTCATTTCCAAGACTTCTGGGTACCATATAATCGTCAACTGAACAGCTAATATGAGAACTCAGATCTTCTTGACTGAATTGTGCTTTATTTTGTTAATAAACAACTTGAGACTTTAAGCACCTTAATTTCTTTTAAGCAGACACACAGAATAGCATGCTCATTTGGTCTAAATGGCCTTTAGTGTCAGTGAGTTTCCAGACAATTTCCCCTTTGTAGCCAATACCTAGTCTTGACATCTAAAGAGTTTCCCCCAGGGGAAGCCCTGACTCATGACTCTCATTTTAGCTACAGAGAATTGTCTGTTCCAGTACAAACAATCATCCATGCCTCTAGATTTTGTTAGGCTTGAAAAAGAAATAACAGATTAATAATTTTAAAAGGAATACAGTTTTAAAATATGAATATAAAAGTTTACCAATTAGACATGAGTCAACAAGGATGATCTTAGAATCAGACAGAGAAGACTCAGTACAGGGAGATTCCCTTTATCTAACATTCCAGAGTGCTACAGAAAAGGACATCAGGTCAGGACTGTTAGGGTTTAGATGGCAGGAAATGTTGACTCTAAATGGAGGGATTTGGGGAGGTAAAGATAATATCCTATTAGCTTGTGATCATGGTCATGAGCACATACATTAAAAGAATTCAAAGAACTGTATACCTTAAAATATGGCTTTTGCTCTTCATAAACAAGTTTCAATAAACACAATACTGAAAAATGATAGGTCAAGTGAAACGTGTGATAGGTGAGTAAATTTTCTAGGCACCCTGTTCTTTTATTTGTAAGTACATTTTAATGGTAAATCTGATGATAGACTACAAAAGCATAAATGAGCTTACTTTTATTAAATGAACACTATTACAATATTGTCTTTACGCTGGGAATTTTAAAGCACTTTATAAGCATCAACTTAGCTCATTCTCATATAATTTCCTAATATAAAGGTAGATGGTGTCATACCCATTTTACATATGAGGAAACTGAGCCAAAGAGAAGATAGGGGTTTTATGGGATCATCCATTTGGTAGATTGTAGAATGAGTGTTTGGACTATGTCCCTTTGGTGTCAGGGTTTGTGTTTACAACCACTATATTTCTATGGAATTTTTAAAAAATTATTTTCTTAGTTAATAAAATTCATGTGTTATTGGGTTATCTTTGAAATTATCAAATATAGTGCATAGAGTCCTAGAATTTGGGAACGTTATTCTTGAGCTATTAGTGGCATTGGGTGAATTCTGAAAAAGAAATTTATTAATGTTATATGATGTTTCTTGGGTAGATGTGAGCAAACATTCTTCCCAGATAGAGTAGTGATGATAGATCAAGGAAATGATTCCATCCATCTAGCTTAGTGAACCAATGTGTTCATTGAGGTTATGTATAAGAATATTTGTGACTCAAAGACAGTTCTGTTATGGGTTACAAAGCTACTTTTCAGGCAGTGCGGTTGGTTGTGGAATCTTCTCTCTCTAGTAGTTCTTATTGCTTATAACCTTGGCAGAGGCCTTGTGAATCTTGTAAGTTTCTGAGGCTTCCTGGGATGGGTGAGTTTTACTTCCTGAGCCTTGTATACTTTGTTTCCCAAACCATCATTTTCCTTGACTTCCAAATCTTACCAAGCTTCTGTCCAGGAGCGGATGCTCTAATTCAGAGAAAATAGCTATACAATGCTTAATTGCTCTGAATCCCAATACAAATGAGAAGGATAATCAAGTCTACTACTTTATTGTATTACTAAAGTCTACAGAAATGTGTGAGTTAGAGTAGTACTTTCAGAGTAGGATGCTTTAATCACTAGAATGTCTAAAGTTTTTCATAACATTGGCTCACAGGACTCTTCATAAGTTTTAAACATGATAGTTTACTGCTTGGAAAATAAGCCAATATTCTGAAGTATAAAATTTCAAACTTTTCTTAAAATAGGACTCAGCTAAAATACAATTATACTTAGTAAATTGAAAAATCATGTGATAGGAATTTATAACTTCCTAATTTAAAAAGAAAATATTTGCAATTATGAAAATGGATAAAGAAATATTTTCAATATGACTGTTCAAACAGAAGTAATATTTATGAAGTTATAACATTTATAATTATGGAGATTACTTTTCTGGGAATCACAAATTGGACTTTTACAAGTAAATCAGATTCTTTGAGATAATCTAGAACTATTCAATCTGTTTTCCTACTGTAGACTGAGCTTGTTTAAATTTAACCTTTAAGAAAAACAAAGCCTGATGTAATTAACTCTTACTACCTAAGATGAACACATAGTTTTAATCTTCTCTCTGTTTCCTATTGTGGCTCTGGGAATGTCCCTGACTCAGAAGAATGGTGGTGTTCATGAGATGTGATAGTTAGACCCAAGACCGCTGACAGCAGTGCTAACACTGAAAAGAACATATCCTTAGTAGTTTCAGAAACATACCCAGGCACAGGTCGATGACAGTTGTTTGTAGCTCTCTGTGCTGTTCTGTCAGTAGGGTCATAAAAATAAATAACTCCTTCTCTGTAAACCCTGGTGAAAGATGCTTAGGGTCAAAGTTCCTTATTCCTTCCCTGTACCCTGGCTGGTGTGCTGTGCAATAAATATAGAAGGCGGGCCTTTGCTCAGGGGGCAGAACATTTATGAGAGAAATCAGAATGCTTCAGAGCAGAGAGGGCTCCCTGTTGGTAAAATTACTCCAAAAGGTAGATTTTTCTTTTATGGGGTCCACTACATTTATTTAATTTATTTATTTTAAGCTATTTCATTTATCATTTTTATTTTATGTGTATGCATGCATGTGTGTAAGTACACCCATGTTGTGCCATGCCTACAGAGGTCAGAAGAGGGGATCAGATCTCCAGGAACTGGAGTATGGATGGGTATTAGCCATCATGTGAGTACTGGGAACCAAACCCAGGTCCTCTGCAAGAGCAGTCAGTGTTCTTAACCTCTGAGCCATCTCTCCAGCCCCAGCACTTCCACATTTAATAAATTAATTAACATGTTTATTTACTTGAAAAGATAAAGTGATTCAGTAAGAAGTGTGCTTGCTGTCTGGCTTGACCACCAGGATCTAAATGATGGATAGGTGAATGGATGGAGCCAGAAACGGTTGGTTAGAATGAGTGAGATAACCCAGACTCAGAAGAATAAAGGATTCATGTTCTCTCTTTTGTGGATCGTAGCTTCAGATCTTTAGATGTGAATATATATCCTGCCTGAAGGAGCAGGAGCAAGGAAAATAGGAAGGAATGAAGGGGAGGGGTACTAGAGAGAGGGGATGAGTACGCAGAGCTCTGTCAAGGGGGAAATGGGGAGGAAGCAGAGAGGGTCCTAAAGGGGGAGCGTGAGGAAAGAGAGGTCAATAATCCTCAGGTAGTGTGAAAACCCATAGGGAAATGTATTATTTCATAAGCTACTCAAAAATACATTTATTCCAAGTGTGGTGGCACAGGCCTTTAATCCCAGCATTCTGGAGGCGGAGGAAGGAGGATCTCTGTGAAGTGGAAGCCAGCCTGTCCACATAGCAAGTTCCAGGACATCTGGAGCTACAGAGAGGCCCCGTCTCAAAAAGATAAGAAAAATACACATATATACGTGAGTGCTTGTGTACAGCTGAAAGCTGTTCAACAACAACAACAACAAAACTCAGAGTGCCAAGCAAGGGAAACATCCCTTTGAGTTGTTGGGCAGGATAATAGAAGAGACTCCCAAAATAATATAGGTAATTGCCATAGCCCTTTGGTTGTCTCTCAGAACCTAAAATATAAGATTATATTGCTAAAGATGCCACACACGTCAGGCACAAGACTTGCAGCAACTGAGGGGAACTGATCTGGAAGCCTCCTCCTTGAAGAGTAGCTCTTATAGTATCAGAAGGTGCTATGCAAGCTGCCAAGGGAGAAAAACAATGATCCCACCAAGCTGCAAAGCCTAATAAACACAAGGATCAACCCAATAAAATATTCTGTTGGTACAATTTTATCTTGGGATAATCAATAGCTGTCTGATTAGACTTACGGCCCACTCAGTAGGAAGGAAGCCATGTTTAGTGTTATAAACATAGCCAAGTACACATGGTTGGAGAGGTCACAGACCCTAGAGAAGAGGCTGTTGCTGCCACTCTCCTAGACCAATGGAATTTACTATATTCTAAATATGTATCCTGATAGTCACAAGATAGGTCGCATCACTCATCAAAGAAGCTTATATTTTGCAATAGATGGAGACTATTACAAAGTTCTAGAACTGGCCAAAATGCAGAGACCAAGTGATAGTGGGGTGTCCATCCCCAACTGATACATCTGCAATGTGACATCATTCAAGGTTCAGGGGAAATTGCAGAAAAGGGGTTGGAAAGGTTGTACCAGTCAGAGAAACAGGACACCTGCTGCTAGATAATGCCTTCTAGACATGATGCAACCATGAAATCGTCACAGTATGGTGACCTAACAAGCTCCACATAATGACAAAAGCAGTTAGCATGTCATCCATGGTAGACGGGGGAAATTTCAGTGTACAGCTGCTAGATGAAGAGATACAGACAGTCATTAGGTACTGAGAGGAGTGTCAGTTTTCTCCAGGGACTAGCTTCTTGAGAGGTTATCTAATCCTAAGGGGGCTACCTGACCACGTGTACACAGAAGCACCGCCAAATAGACTCAATGCATAATATATGTATATATCCATTTATGTAATATATATAGCAATACAGACTCTTCAGGAATTGTCTAGACTTTCAGTGCAAATTGAGACTGTTGAGGTCTCTAGCCTCATAGTCTGAGCACATATGTGTTTTCAGCCTCTCCAGAGTGCAGACAGTCATTGTTGGACTGTTCATCCCTTACTTTGTCAAACAATCTAATAAACCCTTTTTGTAGTATGCATTCATTCTATTGATTCTGTTCCTCTAGAGAATCCTGACTAATACAGTAATTAGCACAGAAGGAAAGAAGAAAGGGCTTTGGGTTCATTAGGAGAGGTTGTTGATGTCTTTGCAATCTATAGAGTAGTCCTGGTGATGGAATCCTGAGGTGGTGAGTGAAAGATGACTGGGAAGTGAAGGAATGAATGCAAAAATGATATCACAGACAATGCAAGGTTATTGGAAACCTCCTCATTAAAAACAAGATAAGCTATAAGGACTGGGAAAACAGTTCAGTGGTTAAAGTGCTTGCTTCACAGGAGTGAGGATGTGAGTTTAGATCCCCAGCTCTCCTGTGAAAAGCCAGGAGTGGACATGTGCATCTATAATCCCAGTGCTGGTAGGTGAGGACAGGAGGTTCCCAAGGACTTGCTGGCCAGCCTATCTAGCCAATCAGACTCAATGGGAGACCCTGTCTTAAAAATTAAGGTGGAGAGTGATAAAGTAAGATGTCCAACATCAAACATTGGCCTCTGTATGCATACATAGGTATGTGCAGCCCCATATACATACATGCATGCATGCATGTATACATTCTATATATCCTCCCGCCTCCACACAAAAGATAAACTATAGGTAAGGAGCAAGTGAACAGGCTGCAGGAAATATACCAAATACAGGAAGAGACAGGGAAACATAGATGAGAGAGGCGATGATGTCCAAAAGAGATTGAAAGGATATCCTGACCGAGTGCTGAGATAGATATCTTTTCTCCTGAGATTGGAATATGGGTGTCAGGTAGGTCCAGGAAGAGTCAGGAAGCAGTGATAACATTCACGTTGAAGTTACACATCACTGAAGAAGAATCTTCAATTTACTAACTGAGCAATCTTGAGTAAGTGAGCACCCTTGAATCATAAGTTTTACAAATAATTTAAAGGAAAATAAGTAGCTTTCAGAGCCATTGTACAAATTAGTAAAAATTCACTCAAACACATGCAGTGTGTGAACTGTTGGAATTGGGTCAGATTTCTGAGTTTTTTACTCCAACAGTGAGGACTAGCATCCGCTCTTTATGGACTAGGCAATAGTATAGTCCTTTCCCAGGAATTCAACTACATCTGTTAAACAGGCACACCTGGTCAACACTTGAACATTTGAGGCTTTTCCACATTGAAATATCAGAACTTGATGCCAAACATGGAAGAAAAGCTCAAGCTACAAAAAACATTTCACTACTTATGACTTGACTGCAGCAAATGGCAAAAGCTCATGAGGAATCACTGTATGGATGCTGACTAATCTCAGCTCATGAAAATATTTGCTCTGCCCTTATCATACACAGGCTCCTGTTGTGATGGGAAGTGGTGGTTGAAACTGGCAGAGAGGGAGGAACTGGGAGAGAATGCATTGTGTTTTCAATCTTTCCTGTGGAAGTGGTGTTCAGAGTTAAATTTAACATACTTCTATCAATAAATATATAATGGTTATAGAGCAGATGGAAGCTGGCCTGCATGGACCCTGAGAGTTAGGTGTGCTCACCCTGCTACAGATCCTACAGTCTTACCTTATCGTCTTGTACTTTCAGCCTGGAAATAGTTTCTAAGAGCTGCAGATTCTCCACACATGTCTCTTATCTCTGCCCTTCTGTAAGGCCTATGAGATGCCTGAAAAGTTTTCCTATCTTTTCGTGTCAGGACGGAGCTGGTCTTAAATCGTCAGAGGAGAAGATAACTGATAGTGCCAAGACTATTTTTTTCCTCTATTTGTTTATTTTTCCATCACTTCCTTTGAACATTTAGTCTTGACATCTTGGCCTTTCTCAGATACTGCTCAAAGGATTAGCAGGAATGTAAATTTTCTTCCACACTCAGCCCACTCATGAAGTGCAAGCAAGGCAGCTGTGGGAATAGTAGTGCATTGGTGACAGAAGTCCTTGGACTGAGGTAGGTCTCAGGGATGAGCTATACTGAAAGGTATAGAGCTGGGAAGTTCTCTGGATGACTTCTTGAGTCTAGCTTCAATCCTTAAACTCAAAAGCTCCTGTAGTTCTTCTGTTAAGAAAATTAAATAGAAATGACTTATTTACCTAATCTCACTTTAGATTCTCTCTTTTCTTTGAATTTACAACCAACTTAATGCATGCTGTGCCTTTTTGTATATCTCACTTATATTTCTTTTTTACATGTAGATGAATCTTCTCAACACTTTACAATTCCTTAAAGGTGATGGATGTGGCCTTTATTTTTTGTGCATCATCCTCTTTCTATTGCTCAATTTGCTCAGGGAACCTGACGGGTGCTGAATAATTATAAACTGTTGAGTCACTCACACTGCCTGGGACATCCCTGATGGTCCTTGAGGACTCAAAGTAGTAGTCATATTAGATTTTTAGAATGCTTTGAGGTCATTTAGATGCTGGAAAGTTCCAGTGTGGCACAGAGGTTATAATTTTTGCTCTTAGTAGGTATGTGCACCTAGGACTGCCATGTTCTGTGGAAAACTGGTTTAGGGTTAATACCACTATCATTTACTTTCATGTTGCTCTTTGCAATTTGGAACGTAGTTAATAACATATTACTCATTTTAGTGTCACCAGAGCTTGCACACTGGTCAGGGCAAAGTCCTTCTTCCAAACAAGAAAATTGGAGTGCACAGGGATAAAGGACTATGTATAAGCTTACAAAATTGGTGAGTGGTAGATCTGGTGTTAGAACCTAGTCTTTCTGCATCCGAAAGCAATGTGCTTCCCTGACGCTATAAGCAAAGACTATTTTTCTACATAATAAAATTCTCTGTGACAAGGAGACTATGTAGATGTGGATTCTTATGAGACATGGAAATAACTTACTGCAAAGTAGGTTGTGTCTCAAGTTCATTTGTCTAAAACTTTCCTTACCTGGCCTCTCTGTTGTTCTAGTGTCCTTCCAGAGCACAGGAAAAGAAACAGAATGAGAAGTTGGACAAGACTCCTGCCTCTGTAGTAAGAAGAAAGGGTTAAAAATGGAACCTTTTAAAGGTTTAAGGTAGAGACAAAAATCCTGAATTACTACAATGCAGAAAAAAAAAATCAGGCTAAAAGGCCTTTTTTAGTATCTCTGGAAGTTAATGGGTGTGTGTCTGGGGGAAGGGTTAGGGAGAGGAAGATCAGACTCTTTCCTTCTTTCTTTAAGAAAATTCACGAAAGGAAAGCGAAATAAAAGTTTGCTCAGCCTCATCTGTGTTTAAAACCTACACGAAATAGGGAAAACTCAAGGCACAGAGGCGCGTGCTCTGATTTGGTTGTTTACCATCAATCAGACCGTTGCTTGGCAGACACTGGATGGTTATGAGCCTGAACAAGCTGAAAGGGGCAGGAAAAGAAGTGGAGGCAAGCATTCTTCCTATTTAAAGCTGCATCGCTTGAAAAAAGTTTTCGCAGACTGTGCAGGAGCTGGTGCTGAAACAGGGGGTTTGCTGAGGCTGCCCGGGCTGGTGCTGAAACAAGAGCCCCCAGCGGACTTCATGGTGCTACAGTGACCTCAGAATCTACTCTTTACTCCCGGGAGGACCCACATGTCTCATATTTAGACATGATGGCAAACTGGGTGGCAGCAAGACCTCTCCTCATTTTCACTATTTTATTAGGGCAATGTGTCTCAATAAAAGCCCAGGAACAAGAGGAGGATGGTGAGTTTGCTTTTTGCTTTGTTTATGGTGTTTATGGCTCGGTTTGCGAACTGGTGGAATGTTAAGCTTCAGGATTCAGTGAAGAGGGGGCTCTGGTTTGAAGTTTGAGAAGGGGCTATGGGATTTGCACCTGGGAAATAGCTTGGTTCCATAGACAAGAGAGGTTTGCAAATCTGGAGCGTCGGTGCCTGCCTTTGCAGAGAGGGTTTCTAATTTTCTGGAAGAGACAAAATCAGATCAGTCCTTTTGCCTGAGTGTGAGAGTGGGAAGTTGAAAAGAAAAGAAGAGTGGTTAAAACGGAGCCCTGAAGGCACTTTTAGTTAGAGGAGGTCTGTTGTGTGGGCTGGAGCTTTCCCAGCAAGGCAAAGCCGCTGCAGAAGCTGGGCAGGGTGGAGTCTTTCCTGAACGAACTTCAGCTGCTTCATAAAAGTCTTTGTTTAAAAAATCTCTGCGGCAACCCTGGTAGCTCTGATCTTTCTTTGTCTTTGCCCTTCATTCTTTTCTCTCCACAGACTCGTACTTCCCAATTCCCAAATGTTTTCTTTTGCGATCTTAAGATCGTTCCTGCTTACTGAAAGGGAGTCAAGTTTATTTCTCCATGACAGAGGCTGATAGAAGCCAGATTTCTTAAAGCTTGGTATTTTCCCACCCTACTGACTTGATTATCAGGACAGTGGTGGTTCCCAGTTGGATGGCAGAAGGCAGGAAATCAGCATGCCTTACGTATAAATAACTCATTTGGCATGGAGTTATTTGTAAGAACATTTTCCCTTAGATACTCTTCTTTATTTCCTTCCTTTCTTTCTTTCTTTTTCAGGCCGTTCTTGCTTGGTACTGAATGTTTTTCCCTATGTGATTTATATATGTTAAGGTTGGGTCATATAGTTAAGCAAAACTGCACAGCTGCTTTAGAATATAAAAAATTATTTAAGCTGACTGCCCTGACTCTTAAATCCTTACCTCTTGAGAGCTGAAATTTCAGACAAGACATGAACTCTTTTCTAATAGACAACTATAGACTTGAGGAACTGTTAGCATTAAACTCAATCTTTTAAAACTTAGCATATTTGTTAATCATTTCTGTTACTGTCTTTCTTATCTATCTTCATATATTTATGATCTGCCTCTCTGTATTTTCTGTTTAAAGATGTTTATAAACTGTGTCTAGGGTTATAAGTTCTGAAAACCTTTAAAGGGGAAAGAACATTCTGGAGATGAATAGCCAACAGTCTGTCAGGAGTCCCATAGAGGGGGCACTTTCTAAAATCTTGGAACTTTTAATGTCAGTTTCTATGTTTTGAAAAGTGAGGCAACTTATAAAATGTAAAACCTCTTGAGTTTCTTCATAATGGCATGAAATGCATGTGCTGTTTGATGGCAAGGAAGTTAATTAAATACAAAGAGGAAATTAGGAAAAGGGAGGGCAAACAGAAAAGTTACAATAGAAATAGGAAATCTGATTCTTAAAGCATCTGCTCACTCCTCTTCCCCACCAACACGGTCAACTTGAATGAAAAAATTTCAATATAGCTTTTGTTCTAAATGTATATCAAAAGTATGCAGTTAACCTTTATAAAGTTGAAATTAATTTAAATATATGAGTAAATGATAGTTAAAGGCTTCTAGGATAGGCCATATGCTGAAAGACTTTTCTAAATCATTTTATTTATTCTGTATTCTGAGCAATAAAAGGTTACTTTCTTTAATATTAATTTGCATAATGTGATAAATAGTTAAAAATATATCCCAGTTTAAAAGAGATAGGAAATAATTCAAGAATCTGGTGTAGTCAGAACTGTTTAACTTATATTCTTCCTACTAACCATGTGTGTACTGCTTTATATTGATTCTGTGTAGACACTTGTAATGCTTGATTTCCCTGATCACAAGCTTCATAAAACTGCCAGAATTCAGTGACTCCCTGTAGCTTCTAAATTTGAGGAAGAGCAGACTAGGAAAATCCTTCAGATTAAAGAAAAGTCAGAGGCATACATGCCGAGAAAGTGTGATTTTGGAATTGTAGCTATAACTAACTTGCACTGTAGTATTTTCTTTGTGATCAAATATGCTCCTCTGGATTCGTTTTTAGAAATCTCTCATATTATATGAGTATATACTTACAAGCTTTGTTTTTTCTTTGGTTACTCTAAGATGTAGTTCTCTTTTGGACTGTGCAATATAAAACATGAGCACAGTGCCAGTATGACAGAAACACATATGGACAGTAAGATAGATGTAGATAAAATTTTTGATATTTCTGGCCAAAATAGAACTATTGTCACATGAAATTTTAAGAACTTATTTGCTTTTATAAAACTTTATTAGAAACTAAAGGCTTTGAGAGCTGGGGCTAACTTTAGTGAAAGTATAATGGTGAAAATCAGATCCAAGATGACAAAATCAGTTTTAAAGAGATCTCTCTCTCTCTCTTTCTCTCTCTCTCTTTCTGTCTCTGTCTCTCTGTCTGGTGTGTATTGTGTGGGGAGTCGTTGGAATGTTCCACATTTGTTTTTTTTGTAAGAGAAAAAACTAGAATACTAGAGCAGTTACAGTAAAACTTATATTCCTAAATAAAAGTCTAATGTCCAGGGAGCTCTGGCCATTCTTCATTCTTGTTATTAGAAGTAGGCATTCTTAATCATAGGAAATAATCTTTGGTATGAATAATCTATTCAACACCACATGGGCAGTAGAGAGAAGAGAAGGTGCAGAAATGTACCATTTCATTTTGAGGTATTTACTGCAAAACGTCAGTGCTCCCAGAAGCCAGGCAGCTAACAAATGGGAAATCAGGAGAGTTTTGTGGATCTGCAGGAGATGATAGAACTTGGAGAGAACTGAAGACGCATGCCCACTTTACGTTTTCAAAATTAACATTGCATAAGCCAAATAAAATATGTCTGAGGGCCAAATGTTGCTCATGGACCATAAATTTGCAACACCCATTTTGCAACCCTGTACTCATATCTTGGTCCCATGCCAACTTCTGATTAGCAAGAGAAACAGGGCTTACAGTTTAAAAAAAAATATTATGATCTCTTGCATTTTTATCATGCTATGGCTGTCATTTATCTTGCAATATAAATAGGAAGATGTGCAACACTCAGCAGAACTTGTATAATATCATTTCAAAGGAAGCACAGAATATAAACATGTAGCTTAGAGTCCCTAGGGTCTTCATATTCATTAATTGTTTCAAACTCATTATTATTAAAATAGGTACTCTAGAGTATGTAGGATATCCAAGTGTTCTTTTATAGTGTTTCATGTAGTAGAATGAAGTAGTTTAAACCAAAACAACTGTATTTTTTTTTCTTATGAAATGGAAGCATCCACGTAGACAGCGAAGTGTTGGTATATCAAAAATAGTCAGGAACTCAAACTTTTCCTCTCTTTATTCTTCTATTCCTGGGGTATGGTCTTTGCTTTTACAGTCTTAGATGGCTGCCAGAGCTCTAGCCATTACATGTACTTTCTAGGTGCTTAGATAGAGAGTAAGAGATAAAAATTGACTTTGCACTTCTTAAATGGAAATTTTCATGCCTTTAAAACATTTAATCTTATTTATGGTTGGCCAGAATTTAGTCATATGGTCACACATAGCTGGAAGGGCAGGTAGGAGATACACATATTTAGATGGCAGATTCAGCCAAGCTGCTATCAAAATAGACTTCTGCTATGGAGGACAAAGAAAGAATGGGCTTCAGTGGACACATGGAGTGACCAGGTCCACTCTGGGTATTGTTCATGTCTGAGCAGAGTTCAAAGTCAAGAACACTGGCTTTGCTTCTTATTTCCCATCAATAGATATTACATCGGTTCTGCTGGCAACTTTTATCTAAAACACAGTGAAGTGTTATTTTGAAAAATCTATTTCATTCTATATGGGTAGTTATGCAGCACTTACGGGAGGTGGGTGGAGGTCATGTGATACTTATGGGAGGTTGGTATATTCTGTCTCTACATGGGAAAGTAGTTTGCATCAGACATTGGTCGAGTTTGTCTCTCTTTACATTGGAGTTCATGTAGTACTTATAGGAGGATGGTACAGTTCATGTTTCTTTACATGGCAGGTTATGTAGTATATATCAGAGGGTGGTAGAGTCAGTCTCTCTCTAAATGGAATGTTAGGGCAGCCTTTATATTGACAAATGCTGTATACTCATCCACTATGACTTAAGTTAGATGGTAGCCAGTTTGCTTTGATTGCATTAAAATTCACCTGAAGATATTGCTACTAATAATGGATTTCAAGCTCCCTTTCTTTTTAAATACTTATATCTAGTAGGTTTGGATGTGGTCTGGGAATCACTACTTTGTGAGTGACCTTTGTTCACATTAGTAGATCACTGTATTATATCATTGACTAGCCTTCTTTTGATCTTGGTGTCAACCATATGGTTTGTATGCTCTGAGGCTAAACACTGGGACTTTGGTTTCCTAGTTATTCATTTTACTTGTAAGGCTGACTGAAGTTTGTAGGTAAACCAACAAATTAGGCATCATTTGAGGAAAAAGATCCCAAGGTCAAACTTCTCATGGTGTTAGATGAATCATTCTGCTATACAAATGATGCGTGGAATCCCAAGGCATTTCTAGGTGAATGTATGTTCTTCATCTACCATGTCCTCTTTCTCCCCTGGTTCTTCACACTCCCAGCACTGTCACCACAGCCTGGAATTGATTGTTTTGTTCTTTCCAGACATGGCCACAGTGCAGGATGGGAGACAAAACAGAAAGAGGATTTGTTTTGAGATGGTATGTCTTAGGATATTGGAATCATGCTGTCTAGGTTACAGTATGAAATCTTTAAAAAAATGTAGTTAACATGTATGAGTGTTTTGCCTGTATTCATGTAAGTGCGCCTGTGCATGCAATTCCTATAGAAGACAGAAGAGGGTATCAGATCCTCTGGAACTGAAGTTACAGGGAATTGTTAGTTGCCATGTGGGTGCTAGGAACTGAACCTGGGTCCTCTGCAAGAAGAGTAAGTGCTCTTAACCACTGAGCCATCTCTCCAACTCCATGCAATCTTTTAAAAACCATACAGTTTGCTCATATGGAAAAATAAATCATGTGTCATAAAATATTAGAATGCAAATCTTTTAATTTGATTGTTTTTCTTCTGAGATCACAATATTGAAAAATGTAGGTTTATATGAGAGATAAAATGGGACGGTGAGACTAGGTTTGTTAATTATTAATCTATCATGTAAATTTGGGCAGGTTGGACATGGTTATAAAGCAGACAAATTCATCTTAGAGGTAAATAACTTGATATTCACTTATTTAGTATTCTCTCTGTTTTCTATCTCTAGACCTGGATATGACGTGATATTATTACTTTGCTGATAAGTATGAGATATCTGAACTTTTTTCAAGTGTCTGTACATGTTCATGTCTGTTTGAATGTATGTATATATGAGTATGCATATTTCTGTGCATTAATGTGGAAATCAGAAGTTGTCTTTAGGTGTCTTCCCCAGTTATTTAGTGACAGCATACACAAGATCCATGCTGATTCAATCAAACAACAACTAAACATAGAACAGAGGAAATAGAGAGTAAGCCTTAACCCTAGCCAAGGAACTATTGGCAAATGTTTACTGTGGGGTGAAGGAGAGTAGATCTTCCTTAAGGGAGTGATTCTAGATAGGCTGACTAGACTCCAGTGGATGAACTTGCACCAAGGTACATGTGGGTACAAATTTGACCAGATACAGAACATATAGAACAGAATACCAGAAATCTCAAGGTGACAGATATGAGGGGTCGGTACAAGGGAGGGGATGTAAATTTGATTAATTATATATTATATGAAACGCACAAAAATCTCAATAAAAATTTGTCAGTCAAAAAACATTTAAGTGTGTGTGTGTGTGTGTGTGTGTGTGTGTGTGTGTGGTATGTTCCATGATGTATGTCTTGTCACAGTGCATACATAGAGTTTAGAGGACAGCTTTGTGGACTTAGTTCTCTCCTACTCTTAGGTGGTTCTGCGGATTGAATCCAGGCTTCACCAGCTGAGCCACCTTTATTGCGTCCAACTTTATTTATTTATTTATTTTAAAATATTTTTATTGACTCATTATGTGTTTTGTACAGAACATCTCAACCAATCTCAGCCACCTTTATACCCCTTTATCCCTCCCACGGGCACCCCCTACAGCCCTCCAACTAGAATCAATACATTCTTTCATCTGTGTTAAGATCTATAGTGTCAAGGTTGTTTTCCCAAATGACCTCAGGACAGGTTCATCCACTGAGGTCTATCAGCCTACCCAGAGACCCTCATTTTAGGAAGACTAGCTCATCCTTACCCAACAGTAATCATTTGCCAATATTTCTTAAGAAAAGTTTGGGATCTGTGACCTGTTTCCCTAGTTCCATGCTGGGTTTTTGTCTGCTTGAATTCACATGGGTCTTGAGCATGCCAAAAACATTGCTGTAAGGTCATATGATCAGGGCCCTAGGAGCTTGTAGGATTCTATTTCCACACCTCCTCACTGAATCTTACTATCTTCCCTCCCTCTTCCAAAATGGTCCTTGAGCCCTGGGTGAGTGAAACTTAATATAAGAGTCCTATCTAGGGACCCATACTCTGTAGATTCCTAATCTCCATGATTTGGCCATTTTTGATCTTTTGTGTTACTGGCCTTCTTCTTTGATTATTATCATTACACATAACTACATACATACATTTATAAATACATATATATATGATGTGTGTGTGTGTGTATGTGTGTGTGTGTGTCTCTCACTGAACCTGGAGTTCATCAATTGGATAGACTGACTGGCTAGCAAGTCTTCCATCTCTGCCTCTACAGTGCTGTGATTACAATCCAGTGTTTTATATAGGCACTGATAATCCTAATTCATTTGTTATTTTTTTAAGTTTAGAATTGGGAATAAGATATTCTCTTTTCTTTTTTTGTGTGTATTTGATCAGAATTGTAAGCTTTGCTGTCATTCATATAGTTTAACAAGTGAAGTTAGCCTTGGTCTGGCTGCCATATGAAGGAACTGCATTCTGGTTACTGCTATATTGAACAGCCTTGAAACCTTCAGAGCCCTTTGCATCTTCATCTAAGATACTTGGGAAATGAGACACAATCTTGCAATCTGATGGTACCTTTGTGAGGAGTGAGGATCATCTGGGAATTTGAAATGAAGATAATCCTGAAGTGCTTAATTGAGATACAGAAAGCGATAAAATGATGATGTATTTCCGTCATGACTGGTACAAGTCCTGGCAATACTCTTTCTCTCTCTCTCTCTCTCTCTCTCTCTCTCTCTCTCTCTCTCTCTCTCTCTCTCACCCTCTCCCTCTCCCCCTTAATCAAAACGTGGAGATGTTTGGAAACATGTTAGGATTTGTTCCCTGTATTTTTCTCGTTCTCCACCTTCTTGGGGAACTTATATCGATCATCAGATCTTCGGTTGTTTCCTTTCTTTTTAGCCTCTGAATAAGATCTAGTCCCTCTGAAGGATTGTGTCTTCTTTCTGAACCCAGCTATCTTAAGGGAGCAGTATAGTTTTGTCTGTCTGTCTCGTATGTCCTCACTGTGCCCACTGTACTCTGCTTTTAGATGCTCTGGTCTGTGGAAGCTGATCCAGTACAAGGACTGGCATGTTTGCTGTTCCAGTGTGCCCGGTTCACCTTAGCGTGTCAGGTCTTTCTTCTGGATTGATAGCACTGACCATGGCAGATTTTCAGAACTGCAGTTCTCTGCTTACTTCCTTGACTCTCTCCCAGTTCTCTGTAGATTCCTTGTTTCTCCCACTCTGCACTTGTTTTTTTCTGTCTTATTATTTCTCCATGATTGATTTCTCCCTAGGTCATCCAGGAATCTACATTTTCAGAATTTTGCTTAAAAACTAATGCTAATTTACAATTCTCTCTTTCAAATAAGTCTAGAGTATGTGTGTAACTTCCTAGAACCATTTTGAGTTTGATATATCTAAAAATATTATCTGCCCTCCAGGGATGGGTCATTTTTCCTATGCAGTACTTAGGTCAGTAATGGCAGCATCATCATATCAGTACCTCCAGTCATTCAATCAGTAAATTCCTAAGCAGTCACTGCTTCCCTATTTTACTCACTAAGTAATTCTCAGCTATATCTCTTTTCCATTAATACTATAAGTTCCTGAGTTCAAGTCCTCAGATCAGTAACCTGATCCCCAGGTTACTGCAATATCATCTAAATTCACCTCCTTTCCTCATCTGTAGCCATTTTTCCAGCACATAAATGCATCCACTGTTTGTCAATGAAAATTAAATCTATGGTTTTGCATTCCTTATATTCTGAAAGATCTCATAACTTGAAGAGAAAGTAATGTTCAGTCTTGTTAACCTGCATGCATTCTTGATGCAACTACTTCTAGAACTTGCTTCTTATTCCTGGCTCACAGTAAAGATTTTCTTATAGTTTCCATGCCCAGTGCACTCATACGCATGTACACACACACACACACACACACACACACACACACACACACTTTTCTTTTTTTCCAAACCTCTACTATCCAGAGATCTCAGAACGTACATTTCTTCTGTAGTTGATCTCAATGCTCTTCCTTTTCTTTCTCACAAAACTCTGTGCACCTTCCCCTACATCGGTCACATGTTGAGAATATTTTCTTTTCCGGTATCCATTTTATATCCATTTTACTTGTTCTTGCAAGACTAGTCTTCCAAACCCTACTTTTATTATATAATCTCAAAAGTCAGCAATTTATTCTGACTTGCCTACTATGTCACACCTAACATCTCTTTCTGAATTTGTCCTATGGTATTTTGCTTATTCTCCACCACCTTGGGAAGCTTGCTGAATCAGTCATGGTGATGTCTTTTCCAGAGCACCAACATGCAGATGGTAGCTACTTCTTGCATATATAGTCATTCAACATTCTTTGTAAAAATCTGAAAAATTCCCACCACTCATTATTTTAAGATGAATGAACTGAATTCAAATTCATGTTTTTCAAATTATATTTGTATATTATTTCTTGTTATTTTCGATTCTTGATTTCTTCATGAATAAAATTTTAATTCTAGAATTCACTTAAGATAATTAATACGAAGATTACCATACATATATACCCCCTGCATGTACTCTGGTTCTAAAATAAGAGTAGATGATTAAACCATTGCTATCATTATCATATATTATCAACAATAACAAAAATAGCAGATATTGTTGGTGACTTTGAGAAGCAAGAATTTTGTAACAACAAAAGTTATAGAAGACACAAACAATTCTATAACAGATACCAAATAATAGTAGTTAATGAAATACCCGAATAGTAGTTCATTAAATCATAACTATGATTATAATATTATATATAATATTAGTAGTTCCCAAATAATATTGTTCATGAAATCATTATAATCATTATTATCTTACTATTAACAGTAAAAAAAAAACAAATGCTGATGGTGACTTTGAAGGCCAAGGTTTTTGTTACAGAAAACATAAATCATAATCTCCAGGAGATTCAAATCTAGGGTAAAACTTAAAGGACACATTTTATCTGTTGTTCATTTTGAAAATCACACCAGTCACACTTGTCTGTTTATTAGTCAGCTCTTTCAAGCCCATTAAACTTCTGCTGCTCAGACAGAAGGACTCGAAAGAGCTGCTTCTTGTTCCTACCCTTTGTTGTCATCTTTTATATGCTTCATACTGAGACAACAGCAAGCAAATGCAGAGGCTCCTTCCCCGGGAGACTTCTCAAAGAGCATGTGCCATAAGGCAGCCCTGCCCCTCCTGTTCTGCACTCCCACATCCTTCTAGGTCTCTGGGATTATTCTCAGTGGTGTACAAGCCAAGCATGATCAATCTCATGTCCCAGTGCCGCCTTATGCCCCTACCAACTTTCTGAGTTTATTTTCTGAAAATATGACAGTCATAAAAGTCTATTAAAAAGTTGGAAACTGACTTTCCACTCTCCCTTGCTCTGGATTACATTTGGAATGAGAGGAATCATCTTACTGCTTAGGGATTTACAAGGCAGCTCCCAGGACTACTTGGATACAGAACTGAGGGGTCCATCTTTTCCCAAACTCTGCAGCAAGTCTCTCCATTTTCCAAGGCTGTTAATTTACGTAAGTTCCTCCACTCTCAGGAGATTATTGTGGCCGACTCCAGGATGATGGAATTGGTGGAGGACACCGGCTTGACACTTTCCCTGCTTTGCAGTACTTTTCTGTCTTTTCAGTTTGGGAAACTTAAATTAAAAAATAAAAACACATGATGCAATTAAATTAGGAGGAGCAATACAGGTCAAATTTTACCAGACAATTTGTTATAATGGAATTCGTTAATTAAATCATTGATATTCACTATGATTGTTCTGTGGCCATCAGCTTTAGTGATTGTTCGGTGGCCATCAGCTTTAGATTTTCTCATGGAATTCTGAAGATATGAAGGGTTCCTATAGCAAATACAATTTATTCATATTGATTTAATATTTCTCTTAATCCCAGTATCTGTTATGTGTTTATTTACTTCTAATATAGAGGAACCTATCAGATTTGTTCATGCTAATTTGAAAATACTTTAAAACCTTTTCTTTTTTATCTTTCATTTTTGATTGGGTAGCCTGACAGACAGAGAGGTTAGCTGACTACTATGAGAAGATGCAATGCAAAGAAATTCTTAGCTTTGGGGTCTTTGGCTACAGCTACAAAACCACTCTGACATTTGAGCAGATAAATATTTTCCCAGAGAGGACAGAAAAGCACTGACTACCCCAAAGCAAATGAAAGATCTTGATTTGAGAATCTTCTTTTGCAAGAGTTTATGGTGAAAAAAATTGAGACCAATAAATGAGAAACACTAAAAATTTTACAAATGTTCACCCCTTATGTTCAACTCTTAAGGTGTCATAGTATGATGCATTTTTGAATTCTAAAACAAAAAAAATCTTACTTCTGTCTTCAATCCTTCCTTTTTTCTTTTTTGATAGGGTAGTTTTATTTAGTCGTTGAGAATTTCATCCATTAACACATTATGTTTTGATAATATCTATTCCCACTCTGACCGTCGACTATTCCCATGTCCCCCTCATAACTCCATGTACTCCTCTTCTTTCTCTTCCTCCTGTTTCTCCTCCTCCTTTTCTTTATTTAACATAACCCCCAAATCCAAATTAGTGCTGCTCATGTATGCGTGGATGTAGGGATATGTACTGGTTGCAAGGTCAACTTACCAGGGCTCGTTCCCCTAAAGAAAACCCCCTTTCTCTCCCTCACTAGCCATCAGCTATGATTAGCTCCTCTGATGGGGTTGGGAGTTCATGTTTCCCTCCTCTGTTCATGTTGGGTGGTTGACTGGCTTGATGTTGTGTAGGTCTTGTACAGTAGGTAGCCACACTCCTGTAAGTTTGTAATAGTCTCCATTTCATGAGTGTAATAGTCCAGTCATGTCCAAATGACACTCTTTTGCAGCACTCTGGCTCTTAGAATTTTACTATGCCCAATTCTTTGATGTTCTCTGAGCTCTGGAAAGGAATGTACCACTTGTGACTAAGCACCCATAGACGTTTATTCTCTACACTTTGTTTAGTCTATGTGTTAACCAGTGTTCAATACATAGACACTATCTATGGAAATAAAGATAAGGTATTAAGAAGACAATTTGATACTATGTCTACTTAGCAGAATAGTAGTAGTATATTTATAGTGTGTGAGTGCCCAAGGCACATATTCTTTGCTCGATTTATGGTAGTAGGCACAAGTTTCCTTTTATGAAGCAAACTTAAATCCAGTCAGAGAACCTTCATGCCATTATTGCACCAATGTACGTATCTTGCTAAGCTGATCTTCATTGTTACTTGCAGGGTTTATAGCTGAATAAGGCTGTTAACTGTTTTTATCACTTATCATCTTACAGAGCACCTTGTGGTGCCGAAAGCTAACCTGCAGAGAGGAAGCTCTTAGTCAGTACCAACTTGATCTCTAATGTCCTATGACCAAAGTTTGTGGTATCTTCATCATTTGGGTCTTACAGTCAAGTTCTGGTTTGACAAAAAGAGCAATGACAATAGCCAGCATTATTTTTTGGGAGGGTCTCTGGAACCTCCCCAAAAAACAACTTGAGGAGCAATGTCTCCCATGTGACACTGATCTTTTTGTTAGGCAACCTATGGCTTCTGGGAGGAACAATATGCCTTTTATGGAGTAACCCCATTTAAACTCTTTTGTCTGTATGTATGTCCTTTATAGAGACAGTGTCTCACTCTGTAGCTCTGGCTGTACTGGAACTCAGTATGTAAATCAGGCTGAACATGAACTTACAGAGATCCCCTGCCTCTGCTTCCTGAGTTGTAAGATTAAAGTTATGTGCCATCACGTCTGGTAGTATGCCCTCTTTTTAAAAGCATAACACAAGTGATCTGAATTTTATTTAAAAAGAGTTCATAGATATCAGATCAATAGAATTCTGGTTAGTCCAGGAAGATTTCATACTAAGAGTCTGTTTGGTTTATTAAAGGTGTGGGAAAGTGATTGGAACTCAACTCCTTTATGTAGAATGAGACTAAACTTAAACAGAATTTATTCTAAAATGGTAAGTCAATGAAGACACTCCAGTTTCTATTGTGGATATATATATATATATATATATATATATATATATATATATATATCCCCTGGATCTCGAGCTCTATCTCTGTCTCTATGTATCTATATATGGAGGATGACAAAATAAGATCAAATCGGTATGATATTTCATGTACCCGATATATTAGGCATGCTTCATAAACTTGCTAAATATGTAACTCCCCTGGACCTCTTCATGTCCCTGTCTGTTTCTTTGGAGGAATGTTTTATGTACTTGAAATAAGAACTGATCTAGTTCTAGTTCTTAAAACAGCTTTGGAATACATGACATTTTAATTTAGTTTCATTTTTAATAAGAGAAACTTATTTTCAACATCCTATTTATGGAAAAGCATACAGGTTTTTGAGGCTATATTTATTTTTGCTTTCCTAGGATCACACATTGTAGCTTCATCTAGAGGTCACCTTCTTAAATTTTCTTCAAATTCCAGACTATCCTCCTGGTCTGACCTCCATTCAGAAATTCTTGCTGTGGCATTCACTTATTTCTGCTCTACAGGGAACTAACACACTCATGCTTTCTGTAGTTACTGCCCTAGTGTAGAGATTTAGTAACATAGTAATATATCTTTCTAGGTGTGAGCTCCTACATGGTAATTTGTCTTTGAAGACCTTTTCCCCAATAGTTTCTGACATGGTGGCTCTGGTGAATAAAACCTCTGTGCTCTGGATGGACTCAAGGATTCCCCTGTAGAAGGATGAAGTTCGATTGTCATAGATGCTTTCCACTTGTTTACAGAGGGTTTCCATCAGAGCATTGCAACCACCTCAATCCTATTCGAATAAAAACTGAAAATCTAAAGTTCTACAAGATACAGCTCTAAAGTTGCCACATCATGTAAGCCCCAGATAACCTACAGAGGTCAATGGAATAGGGAACTGTTTCTTGGAATGATGAATGCCCTGCAATCATTTTAGAACAGGCACTTCCAAACCTTCTTTCCCTGTGTGCAGTATCTTCTTTATCCTCCTGTAGGTGACTAAAAGTAAATCTGTCTTTCTTTTCTAAGAAATTTTGCCACAAGGTTCAAGTCGCATATGAACAAAACCCGATGTCCCTGTGCAATCCACAGGGGAAAACAGGAGAGAGTGAGAAAAGCAGTTGGCAGTTGACTGAGCTGAAGCACATTAAAATGTAGGGTTCCATGGTAATGCAACTGTACAGTATATAAACAATGTGGGATTTATTGGAGATTTTCAAAGAATTTGGTATCTTTCATTTGTTGGTCCTTGACTATTCCATTTTCTTATTCTGTATTCCTATGTCATAGAATGAATAAATAAGTAAACAATGCTAAAAAACTACATCTCTGTTCTTATGGGTTAACAGCAGATTTGCCAACTAGATGCACAGGTGGGATGAATAGGAAGTTCATTCAGCAATGAGATTTTCCATTGATCTAGAACTTTTTACGATGATAAATTCTTACATCTAAAATTATTTAATACCTTTCAGTAAAAAGTTAGCAAAGCCAGAGCTGGGTTCACCCTTTCTCTTTGCTAACTTTACAAACTGGAGCAAATTACTGATCTGTGAGATTTATTTCCTTTATCTATATATTGGAAGAACTGAGTTAAAATGCTTAGGATTTACAGGTAGTGAGAAAATGAGGATGTTGGTAATACATTAATGATGTGTTCCCTGATTGGATGATAATAAACGGTTTCCTCCATAACCAAAATAATGATTATTTCTCAGTTACTAGGTTTTATAGGAAGGTTAGAAGAGCAGTGAGCCCTAGGAAGTAGGGCAAACCCAGAAAGGGACTGGGAGGGGTGAAAAATATAATAAGATTTCAAGAGAAGCAATCCATTTATGTTTATCTACTGCTTCTCCTTTGACTAGGCCTGTGCTCACCTCTTGATATTCATAAAGCAAGTCAGGAAAAGTAGTTCAGCAAAAACCCTGAAAGTGATATTTTGGTGTTAAGATGCATTTTTATTATTGGTGGTATGTTCACTCACTTAATTTTATTTATTTGTTAAAAATATATGGTAACTTTTTGCTCATTAGGATGAGTTGCTTGAGAAAAGTACAGCTCTGTATAATACAGAAACCTCTGTTCACCTTCCTGACACTTGAAGATATCAAGATTCCTACTTGAGCCTGGGGGCAGTGTTCAATGAGGGATGGTGTACACCTCCTCTGCAGATAGGATGGAGTAGACAGCTACTCACTTGTGATTCAGTAACTCAGCATGGCACCAGAATTCAATAGCAGGTCTCGAATAAGAGGGTGGGATTCCCACCAACAATCCTTTTAAATGTAATCTACTCATTTGAGAATCAGAGATGAAACTTTATATTTTCCTATAAGTTCAAAATAAAGTGTCTATAACATCGGTGGAAAATTCTCTGTAAGCTGCAAAGCCCTGCATACAACAGTGTTCATATTTCAGCACTTCTTTGCTGTGATGGACAGAGTAAGATGTAAAGTACATTGTTGTCTGAAGTAAGCAATGATATGAATGACCCACAGGAATACAATGCACTTCACAGGATGAAAAAAAAGGGAAAAGTTTTTTTGAAAAATTTAAAATACCGAACTGAAAAAAGTAAAACAGCTTACTTATAAACCACTAGAACATCTCCCAAACCTCTAAATCGGAACTAAATAGAAAAAAAAAATAAGAATAAAGCCTTTGATTTGGGGGCAAGAGCAAGTAGAAAAACTAAATGTGACATTTTTCTGTTTTAATCAGACTTCAGTTTTTCTACGAGCAAAAATGTAACTTCCTGACAGAAGGCTGAATCTACTATAATCATTGCCTTTTCCTTATTCATGTCTCATCAGGAAGCCTGTCTCAAAATCAAAGTCAGCTCTGAGGTCCTGTTTGTAGCAAGGTATCTCGTTTTTTTTCCCTGAGCTGACGGTCACGTGGAGCAAGGAGTTGACAAATGTCCGCAGCAAGCTGAGATGAGTGTTTAGACAGAGGCTCCATCATCTATCAGGCCTGTCTACTTTCTGGTATATTTTAAGACTCTTTGCTTGTACAGAAAGGAACATGAAGTTAGTGAGATGAGGGCCTCAACTAAAGAGACTGTTGCTTTCATGAATGAATTGTTGAAATAATTTTAATGAAAAGCTTCTAAATTAAAACTGGATCAAGACACAGGAAATCTGCATTCTAATTGCAGCTCTATCATGGGTTCACTTGGTGATTTTGTAGAAATGACTTGAATTCTCCGAGCCTCAGTTTCTTCCTTGTAAAACATATGACATAGTATCTAAGGTCATTTTAAACTATGAAAGTCTATGACTATGTTTTACATATGTGTTATATATATTATATATATATATATTTCACATGGGTCAGGTTACTACTATAATACCACAAAGAATATCATATACACAATTTGCTCATTTGGAATATCATACATAATTTTTGTGAGTAATATATTTGTTTGTTTTCAAATTAGAATTTAGTTTTGAGCCAGATTTATAATTATTTCCTTAACACGATTCACTTAAGAAACACAAGTCCTAATTTTAACTCTAGGAGCAGGTCATAGAATTATTTCCATGGTTCCTAATTTTCTATTTCTTCTTAATTTCATATTTTCTTTACAGTAGTGTTTGTTGGAAGACATGAAAATATCTGGTATTTCCTGAGTGAAGAACCTTTTAGAACATTCTGCTTGTTTTCCTTTTCCTTTAGGGAAAACATGAATCCATGTCTCTGTTTATTTCTCTTATTTCTTTTCTTCATTAATAATATACTCTAGAGAAGGTCCAACATAAAAACCTACCCCCAGATACATCCATGTAAAATTAGATTGTGCAGAGGGCAAAATTACCAGTAGTTGAATGGAGTTTTCAGTTTACTTACTTGGTTATCTGAAATCACCTGAAAGAAACTTGCTTCTTTGGGGAGTATAAGTCACTCTATCCTTAAATTCAGGCTGTAGGGACTTTTCTGATGACTTTTGAGAAAGTAGCTTTCTATAAAGTCAGGGACCAAAGTAAAACTTCCAAGTTCTTTATTTTCAAATAAATTGATTTCTGAACTAATTTCATACAATAGCCATTGGATCATTATATTGACTAAAATTCTACTCAGTGAATTCCTTTCATTAGAATACCACTTTCTCAAAATAAAGGCCTCCCAGATATTAATGAAATGGTAAGATTGACCTATTGTTTTTTGCATTTAGTAGTTTTTTTCCTAAGAAATTCTTATAGTGAATAGGATATTATATAAAGTGAAGAACTGATTTAATAAAATGTCATGAAATTATTGGCTAGAAAATATTTTATCTATACATGATAAGAATATTTTCTATTACCATAATGTAGCATAAATTTCTTAAATAACTCAGTAAAGTTATTACTATAGTGTTAGTCATTGCTCTGGTGTTCAGGTATTACTAGATGATTCTCCAGACTTCATCTAACAGTTTCTGACTCGTTACCTAATAATTTATAACTATAATTCATCAAATAATTATTGGTCAAGTACTATGTTCCAGATATTGTTTTAGGCTATAGAGATGCCATAGTATGTAAAACATTGAATTTATTCACTACCAAGAGAAATAAATTCTTAGAATGGGAATGTTGAAAAAAGTTAGTTACCACATAAATTATTTTTGGTATTTAGGCCAAGAAGAAATTATAATATAAAATAGTATCTGATTTAAAAAGTTTATGATCCTAGTGATATCATGATGCTAAAAATATTGTGACTTCAAATCAGGACATACCAGAAGGAGTAGAGCATTTTGACCAAACCCTTGGCAAACATTTGCTTAAATAAAATCACCACAAAATATTTAGTTCCATTGAAAAATTAGCCCACATTTTTAGTTTTTGATCCAAAACACATTGCATTCCAGTCTCTCTTTTACTGGTATGTATGACAAGTACTTTGAAGTAGACAATAGTCTGGGTTAGAATTCCATTCAGTCTACTCTGTTCAGTAAGGTTTACAAACTAATGCAATTATCACCTTCCCCAAAAGACAGGAGAATCATGTTTGTGTGATTATTTTTGAAGACATATTAAATTATATTCTTGGAATTTTAGATTTAAATGTACTTACTAAGTCCTTTAATCAACACTTTAGACTCTTCTGCATCATCATTTTTCTGTTTTGTCTGTTTTGCTTAAAATTAAGCTTCCAATTTTAAAAACAGGGTTTATTTATTAGCTACTCTTTATTTTTGTGTCTAATGTGTCTGTGTGAGTTTATGTACACATACACCTGTGTGTGGAATTGAGCGTCTTGTACAGCTTTCTATCTATTCCTTTGAGACACTGTCTCTCCCCAAACCTAGTTTCACATTTTCTCAACTAGCTTAAAAGTTAGCAAGCCTCGGTGGTGAACTTTCCTATCTCCTTCCTGCGCGATGCTGTAGCTGCAGGCATACATATGACACCGAACTTTTACATAGTATGGGTATTGGGGTCTGAACTTTGGTCCTTATGATTGCATAGGAAGTGCTCTTAAACACGGAGCCAGCTCTCTAGCCCCCAACATGTGTTGATCCTGGTACATGCTTTAATACATTGGGAAGAATCATTAAAAACAAACACATTGAATTTAAAATGGGCATTGTAGCATTACAGATGCCTGTAACTCAGCATCTGGGAAACTCTGGGAGGAGAAATTTGAGTCTGAAGTCATCTGACATACATAAGACACCTCACAAAACAACCACTCACCCACCTACCCACCCACCCAACCAACCTACCAACTAACCATCCAACCACTACAACAATCAGTCAAAAGAAAATAACAGAAAGGAGAATAAAAACAATTTACTATAATTAGATAATTTAGCATGAATTATATTTGAAATATCATATATGCCAGAAAAGTCCTTTAGGGAAAAACATATATCTATGTATATATGTGTTATATATACATTTATTATATATACTTATCTTTTTTTATATATTTGTATTTATATGTCTTATTTAGATATATTTATATATATATAATAGTTCACAATTTAAATTAAACAGAATGCTTAGCTACTTGATTCAGTACAGTATGAGTACCATCCACTGTGACAGGTAGAATTTATCAGTTGCCTAAGTTGAATTTTTCATTTTGTTGCCAGATATTTTTCAGCTACTATGGCAACTAATCCTCAGTGTAATTCCATTATTTCATTGTAAATTATTAAAGTAACTTATTAGACTATAGGCTTACTGTATTCCACAGAGTGAATTAATCCTAGGTGTACTGGGTGTCTGCTAACTATTTTTGAAGTTTCAGGAGATAATGCAAATTTATATTCTGAGTTTAATGGAATTTCTCAATAGATATTCACAAAACACAGTCGAGACAATTTTTATTTTAGGCATGTAAAACAACTACTTTTTATATGAAAACATTAATTTGTGTTAACATTCTACTTATATAAACTTGCATTTCCCTGGTGCAATCTCTCTGATAAACAAGTGTAGTTAGATCCTCTAAAATTACTTTATAAGTGGGACTGGAGAGATGGCTCAGCATTTAAGAACACTGGATCCTCTGGCAGAGGACCTGGGTTTAGTTCCCAGCATCCACATAGTGGCTAACAACTGTCAGTAACTCCAGTTCCAGTTCCAGTTCCAGTGCCGTCTTCTGGCTTCTGTAGACATTGCATGCATGTTGTGCCCTTACATACATGCAGGTAAAACACTCATACACATAAAAATTACTTTATAAGGATAAGACCATTAATAGATATTAAAACTGGTCATATTAAAAATTTCCAATGTCTTAAAAAGATTTATAAAAGGACAATATGTGAAAAATAATTTAATATGTTGTTTTCTTTACAAACATAATATGAACTATTATTTTGTGTTATTTTATATTTTAAGTTCTATAATCCTCAATATATATAGTCAGAAGTTGTTTCCTTAAAAAGGACTTTTAGGGTTGGGAAAATGGCCTAGGAGACAAGGTACTTGCAAGCATGACAATGAGACAGATCCCAAGTCCACATAAAATCCAGGCAAACATGGTAACTGCCTATAATTCCAGCACTCTGGAGACAGAGACAAAGGTTTCTTGAGGCAAGCTGGCTAGCTGGATTAGCTGGAAATGGGTGAGCTCCAGACTCAGCAAGGTAGCCAGCATCAGCAACTCAGGATGGTATCTGACTCTAACTTCAGTCCTTCACATACATACACACATTTGGGTATGTGTACCTGTATGCATACATGTGTCTACATATGTGAATATGCATATTTACATGCAAATAGAGCGCATATATACACGTGTAATAAAAGGGACTTTATTTTTAAAGTCTTTAAAATTTTCACATTTTATTGAAACTGGAGCTTGCTGTGTCATGTAGGCCGCTTTCTAACTTGTGATCTTCTTACCTCCACCTCTTGCATGCTTGGGTGTCAGGTTTGCACCTCACCACCAGGCCTGGATAAAGGGGAACTTTTTAAAAGTCTTTTTTAAAGCCTCCATTTATTGAATGTTTGTGGAAGGCACAATCCTTAGACACTGTATCTCTTAGGATACAGTGAGGAAGAAGTCCCTGATCACAAAGAACTTGAATTCTACATACTACATTCCTACATTATAGGAATGGTAAAATATTTTTCTATTTTCTAATTTCTGTGTCCATATTGTTTCATATAGAAAAGGAGAGAAAAGTTTGTAGATGAAATCATGGTTACCAACAGCTGACCTTGCCTTAAACAGGTTAACCTGGATGAACTGACTAGGCCCAGTATAATCACAAGGGTCATAACAGGGAAAAGGAAACAGAATAAATGGAGAGGAAAGAAGCCTTGAATGAAAGCAGACATCAGAGCCTGAGGGAGACTTGAAGATGCCATTTTCCTGGTTTTTGATTTGTTTTTATTTCTTTTTACTGAGCTTTTGTACATTTCATGTAATATATCAATTTAGACCCTCTACCCTTCCTGCGCCTGTGCCCCACTCCCAACACACCAGATTTCAGGTATTCTGTCATAGATCTTAAGTCTTAACCTGTTAAGCATTTGTACCTAGATGTCCCTCGGTATAAGTTCATCCACTGGAGTCTAGTCAGCCTATCTAAAATCCTTCCTTAAAGAAAATACACCGTCCCTCACCCCACAGCAATCATTTGCCAATAGTTCCTTGGCTGCTGTCCATTTCCCCTGTTCTGTGCTGGGTTTTTGTCTGATTCAGTTGGCATGGGTCTTGTGCATGCTAACAGCATTGCTGCAAGTTCATATGAACAAGTTTCCAGTGGCATGATTTCTTTTTTAGCAACTTTATTGTTGAGATTTCATGTGTGCAGCTTTCCTGTCATGTCTGGAAGATACTATCTAGCAGAAGATTTATGTATTATTTATGTTACTTTAAAGTAACAAATGCTGTAAAGGAATAAAAACTGGGCATATGTCTAGAGTTGTGATGTCCAATAGCCTACCTATTGATCACTTGCTGCTGTTTAAATTTAATGTTAATTACAATATCAATTCTAGTATGACTAGTGGTTAAATTATCATTATAAATTATACAATATTTTTCAGAATGACAAAAATTATCTTGTTCTGGAATGTGGCACAATTTTACACAGAACAGATCTAGTTAAGAGCTGACTGTAAATAAGAAGTCAGGCACCAGAAAGGCCCAGGGAATAGTACTTTAGGTTTAAGTAGCAAAATGTAGAATGGTGGATATTATAATATAGATAAATGAGATATGTGGTAAAGAATATCCTAAAGCTCCCTAGAGTGTCATGATAACTTTGGATAGTCATGACTGCCTACTCAGTCATTCTTCAAGTAGTTACAACCTATTTTGGTACCAGGTTTTATACCTGATAAGCACATAAACGAAGGTGGAAATAACAGACATGCCAAGTTCATGGAACTCACAGTGGGATACAATTCCTTTTTAAAAATCATAGTTCTTTCTGATGGCTTCAGAGACCATTGATTTGATAGGTAGAGAGCTCCAATTTTGCATTCTTCTGGGAAGAATAGGGAAGAGGGAACCTGGTTCTGGGAAGAATAGGGAAGAGGGAACCTGGAAACATTTCACGATACTGACTGGAGACTCCCAACTTGTGAGGCCCCAAAGTTATTTCTTTGGTCATTTAGGGCCCTGCTCAACTATGGCAATAATACTTATAACTTTAGTGAAAGAAACACAATTAGGCTTAGTTAGCGTCTCTGGCAAATGAGTGGCAGTTTATTAAACTTTCAGTCTTTCTGCCAGTTAAGTCTTGAACTGGAGACTTGGTTAGGATAGTGCATTTGTGTTGTTTTTGTTGTGCTTTCATTTTATTGCATTTTACAGTTTAATTAATGGCATTGATTTTTATCTATTAATATCTTAAAGCATAAAAATATTATTTAGGTATATCTATAGCCTTTAAGAAATCTTGAAGTTTGTGTGTGTATGTGTTTTTTCATTTCCTTCATCATTTGCTTTGATTTTTCCTTTAAAATATGACCAGTATACTAAAACATTAGCTTATAAAATACGTTATTACTAATGTGATGGAAATTGCCAGAGTCTGCAGTCAGTGAATAGCAATTTTTCCATAGTCAGGGAATATGGGAAAGCTGCTACACATAGGTAATGTGGAATCTCAGAGGGTCTATATGGGAGCTACCTTTTAAGGCAAATGCATCTTCCCAGTGAAAGTGATGGAGGATGTTTTCCAGATGTTCAATGCTTCTTTTGGCAACTGCTACTGAAAACTGAAACATGTTGCCAGAACAACCAAAAGGGATATGAAATCCTGACCCAAGAGGGATCAGGCACACAAAAAGTAAGGAAATCAGAGTTCAGAGAGTATAGAACAGGGATGTAGCTGAGCCAAGAGAGCAACATTTGGATGTGTAATTGCATAAAGGAAGAGGAGGTCTGCTTCTGAACTAGGGTGCACCCAAGCTTATTGCTGCTGTGTCCCTCATGTATCTTTTTTGTGCCTTCTTTATTATCTTCTCATATCGTTGATGTTAATATTGATTAGAGAAACTGCTTCTGATTCATATGCTTGTCAGAAGTCAGAATGTCAGTGAAATGTGAAACACGCAGTTGGACCAAATCCATTATTTACTACCAAAGTAGACTGGCTCTCTATAGTTGCTTATTTGTCCTAAAATGGTATCACTATGGAAGGGCTGTTATTGGAGTTAAATGAATGAAGTTAGGTGTATTCATGGATGAGTTTCTTCTTACATCTGACTCCCTCCAATCAACCTCCAGAATTAACTATGTTTTTGTCTAGTAATAAAAACATTTTCAGAAGATACCTGAAAACTGAAGGTAATTGTCAGCATCAAAAACTGTAGTTTTCAGTCAGACTGAATTTACTTAAAATTTTAGAAGAGTCTTCTAGGCAACCAAGTACACTATCTACAAATCACAAATCAGGTGCTTTTCATAGGGGGGGGCAGAGATTATTTTCTAGAAGGCATAAAAATACTAAAATACAAAACCACCCTTGAATACATATTTTCTTTTATACATTGCATATATGTAGTGTTTCTTGTCTTTGAGCATTTTTAATGTATGTGCTGATTTTAAAATGCAGACAGCTAGTTACTATCCCAAAGTACTTAACCTATGCCACCTGGCTCAAGGTAAAAAGAAAATCTTTATCTGATTCCATATTTTGGTGACATCTTTGTCATTTCTTTTTTCTTCAATTTTTAAAAATTTATTTTATTTTTATATAGAAGAGTGCTTTGCCAAATACACGTCAGTGCACCATATGCGTGCAATGCCTATGGAGACCCTGCAACTGGATTTAGAACTGTTATAAGCCATCACATGGGTGCTGGAACTGAACCCAGGTCCTCTACAAGAGCAGCTAATGCTCTTAATTGCTGAGTCGTCGCTCCAGATCCTTTGTTTTTTGTTTCTAAATCATTTTGATTTCTCCCTTTCCCCTCTACAATACTCTCTACCTCAATTCCTCAAAAAATTAAAGGTCCCCCAGATCTCTGTGCTAAGCCTGGCCCTTGCCCAGAAAAAAATCCCAACCAACCAACCAACCAACCAAAATAAACAAAAACCAGACTTTTCCAAAAAAGTCAGTCTCTGCAGAAGTTGGACCCTAAACTGACAGTTCATGCTCCATTTCCCAAGGGGTGAGCAACAGATGCTAGGATAACAGGAAGAAAGCCCTGTGCCGGACGAGTTCGGTCCACACTGGATGCAGGACTCTTCCACTGTGAATTTTCTGGAACGCTTTTGAAGTCTACATTTGAGCGCAGTTACACTATGTGTTGGCTTTTCTGTCACTTCCCCTTACCTGGCTGTCCATACTTTTTGACCTAATTTCACTGAAGAAACATCAGAAGTACAATCCAGAAGTTTTTGGAATCCTGATTGGTAGTCTAAAGTTACAGGATGCTGATCTTAATTTTTAATGAGTTTGGAGTTTGAAACTTCCAGTTTCCATCAAACTTCTAGCTCCACCATCATCTGTTAGCTAGATGATCTTATATTTCAACATACACATGAATCTCAGGTTATATATTGGAAGATCACATGGTTGAGGCATGAAAAATGTTAAACAACCCCTATAAAATATGTATAGTTAGTGAAACAATCTCTATTAAAGAAGACTTGTCAGTAGTTACGAAGAATAAAATTAGAGACCACTTGTATTAGTTACTTTTGCTGTGATAAAAATACCATGTCCAAGACAACTTATAGAAGGAAGAGTTTATTTGGATTATGGTTCCAGAGGGATTAGAGTCCATCATGATAGGTGAGGCATGGCGGGAGGCAATCAGCGTAGAAAGCTGAATGCTCACATCTTCAAGCAAGGACAGAAAGCAGAAAGATTCTAGAAATAGGATATGTCTCTGAGCTCTCAAAGCCTGCCACTAGTAACATGCTTCCTTCAGCAAGGCTGCACATTCTAAACTGCTGCAAATAGTGTCAACAATTGAGGCCAAGTATTCAAACACTTTTGGGAGATATTCTCATTCAAACTACCACACCACCCTAGTGGTCTTTGTAGTTAAGAAATAAAGAAAATGGCTATGGAGTAATATATGTTATTGTTCAATTGTTTTCTGGTAGCATGGGGATTGAACTTACGGCTACAGGGATGCTGTGTGAGCACGCCACTATTGAGGTACAACTCCAGGCCCTCTTGCTTAGATTTTAATTCAAATACAAGTTGGTAATTCAGTTTGGGAGGCGAAAAAGCTAACTGACACAGGAACTAACAAGTGAAAACTACTTGTCAAATATGTCCTCAAGCTGCAAATTATCTCCATTTTCACTTCTCCTTATTCACTTAAAATGCATGCATGTTTGCAGTCATGAGTATAAGAGCACACGGCAATCAGAGCCCAGTTATTTCCACTACTTTTTATGAGAAAATCTGGTCTTTAAGCCTTTAGGTTTTCACTCTGAAGACTACTTCACTCAGCATTATTCAATTATTAAATGTACAACAGAACTATCTATACCTATCTTAGTACTCTTTGACATAAACCATTTAGCTTTAAAAATGGTGCACTTTGGAAGTATGTATAAAGAACGGTATGGTCAAGGAAAAGTGAGGTTATTGTGTCCATATCACAGAAGACAGGAATAAAGAGGGAGCAGCTCTTAGTGAGTTTTAAGATGTCTAAAAGAGTTCGTGGAAGCGGAGATAGAAGACAAAGGATAATTGACATTTATTTCTCTAAACTCGAACAGAATTTGTACATACTTAAAACCATGTGATAGAAAGCATAGGTAGGTGATGTTTTACATGGTATGCTCATTGACTTATATAGAGACCATCTGCTGCTGGGCTCTGTATTTAGAGACATCTTCTCTAACATGCCATGTGGCATTCTTTTATAGGAGATCTCTATTACTTTGGTCTACAAAATACAACAAGGTCTCTCTGAGGTAATGAATTCCCCATTTCGGAGAATAGCCAGGCAGTTGGCTGTATCACTTATGGATGCTACTGAAGAAATTCCTATGAAATTGGACTGATTAGCTTCTTCTTCTCCTCTGATGGCTTGTGTAATTGAATTTAGTGGGCAAGTAGCCAAAGACAAACTCCCCAAGTTCATTTTAGGACAAAAGCCTTGGAAGAATAGAGGTTTCGATGAAATAAGAGAGCATTTATTCAGTACAGAAAACTATTTTTTTCAAAGATCATTTTTTAAATGGGACTGAAAAAGTCTAAGCCTGATTAAACTGATTTTCTTGTAAGTTAAGAAATAATGACTGCCCACAGAGGCACTGGCTTTGGAAGCTACCTTTAAAAAAATCTTTGAGACATTTAGAAGACTTTAACATTTACAACTTTAATATTTTTGTTTCAAAGAGAATGTTCATTGACTCAATTGCACATTGATATCCTCTCTAATTCACTGTCCCAAGGGTTTATAAAATGAATTGTGCTTATTCACTGATATGTTACAATTGCCTCATGTGCTCAGCCACTTGTCATGTGAGAATATTTGAATATAAATTATTGCCTGTTAACCCTTTGCCGAAGTGCAGTTGTGTATAGGAAACAGTTATAGCTGTTCAGTGGCTGAACAATTGATTGCTTTCATTTGACCTTGTGGACTTGGAGTCTGTTTGATTCCTGAAGGCATACACATTGTTCAGGAATGTTTACTAGTTATGAGTGATGGCTAGTTTTCCATATTGACCTCATACATAATTACATAAATTAAAGCAAACTATAATAACTGAGACTGCACATAAAATTTTACAGCAGTTGAATTGTACTAAACTTGAAATTACATAGCCGCATAGCATATATCATTTTTGTTTAAGCGCCTAAGAGTTTTCAAAGAACATTAAATAAAAGGTTTTCTTTAGTAAGTGTTACTTCACAGTTTTGCCCCAGAAAAAGCTGGCTCTTGGCCTGGTGAGAGGGCTTAATGGGTGAGGGGTTTGTTGCTGTGTCTGATGACATGAGCACCATCTCTGGGAAATACATGGAAGAAGGGGAGACAAGCTCCCCCAAGTTGTCCTCTGATCACCTCTGCACACAGAGAGTAAATAAATAATACAAAATAATAAACAAATAAATGGAAAACATTTAAAAAAATTTTTTGAGACAGGGTCTCCCTGTTGTACAAGCTGGCCTGGAACATGCTATGTAGACCAGGTTGGCCTTGAACTCACAGAGGATCCATCTGCTTCTGCATCCCAAGTGCTGGGATTAAAGACATGCTCTACCATGTCTGGCTAAAACATTCTTTCTTAAAAGAAAAATCCAGGTATTAGGTAAGAGAAATGTCAATGTTGATGCTCATGGCATTTATGTCCTTTTTATCCCCCTGGGAATTGGTTACTTGATGATAGAGATTCCTAAACCTGGGTTTAAAAAATACTAAAGGTGTCTTAAAAATACTAAAAAATTTAAAAAGAAAACAGAAATGTAAAATTTAGGTATTATGGGACTGGAGGGATGGCTTAGTGGTTAAGAGCACTGGCTTCTCTTATAGAACCTGGGTTAGAGTTCCAGCACCCACATGAGAGCTAACAGCCATTCTTAACTCCAGTTTCAGGGGATCCAGTGCCTTGTTCTGATGTCTGTGAACATTGCATAACATGGGTGCACTTACATACATGCAGGCAATACACTCATACACATGAAATAAAAATAATAAAATATAAAAAATTAGATATCATCTGATTGAGAAGAGGAAGCATGTTTTACTGCACTGATAGTTTCTTCATTCTCCAAATCTAATGTAATTGGATACATTTTAATGTTATTTGAGGGATTAACAATGTAGAAGGTCATTGTATTTTCTTAATGCAATCATAAGACCTCTACAAACAAAATTTTATTGTGTGGTTCTTCTAAGAACTATACATTTGAATTTAACGGAATTTAGACCCAACACTAAATAGATTGGTTAATAATTACTTTGTGCTTGTGAAGAGCCCTCAGTTTTAGTTATCTATCAATTATTAATGTTCTGAGTATTTTAATCAGCAAGTATTACTGAATTCATTTTACCTTCTAACATAATTTTTTTTGAGGTTTGTAGTCAATCATGCTTTCAACTAGTTTCAGAAGCAACATACAGGGTTAATGATGGGAAAACTGTCAGCTAAGTTTTGCTTGTTCTCTTTTTTATTAGTAGATTCTGTTCTTTCACAGTTTCATACATGTTCATCATGTATTCTGGTTCCTCTTCCTCTCATTCAATCCTTTGCACTACTACTCTACCAGTTTCTCTCCCTCCCCTCAAATCTGTTTCCATTATTTACAAGTTTTGGTTTTGTTTAGTGTCCTGCAGAGTTTAACTAGGGTAGTCTGTGTGATTCTGAAGCTGGAGCTAATCATCAGAGTCATATGGGTTCTTTAACGGATGTACAACCAGATACTATGCCCCTCTTCCAGAATCCGTTGGTTGACAATAGATCAGCAGTATGTGGTATGGTCCATGGACTCCTTTCTTCTCTGTGGCTGACTGTTAGGAGGGTGCATATTCTATAGACCCAGTATCAGTATATACAGGTGTGAGTCCATAGTCACCGTGACTGTGTTGTGCTTAAGAGATGGTATTTCTCAGTATCCCTCCACATCCTCCAGCTCTTCCATTTTTTCCATCCCTTTTTCCACAGTGTTTCCTGAACCTTCATGGGTAATGTTAGCACTTTGTCCAAGGCTGAGCCTACTGTACTCCTTTATTCTCAGCAACTTGTGCAGCCATGGATTTCTACATTACCTCTATTCATTGCAAGGAAAGGCTTCTCTGTTTTAGTCTGAGAGAAGCCTTTGATCAAAATCAGGTTCCAGATGAAATTATTTCATTTTTGGATAAGAAGAAAGGTAAGATGACTTTGGCTGGAGAAATAACATTCCATTTTCCAAAGATTTTTATTAACATTCTTTAAAAAATATTTTATTTATTATTTTTATTTTAGGTGTATGTATGTATTGTCTGCATGTGTGTAAGTGCACCTGTGTCCTACAATTCCTGTAGAGGTCAGAAGAGCGCACTGGATTCCCCTAAAACTGGAGCCACAGATGGTTGTTAGCCCATGTGGATGCTGGAAATCAAACCCCAGTCTTCTGCAAGAGCAGCCAGTGCTCTTAACCACTGAGCCATCTCTCAAGCACGTTTATTAACATTTTTGTTTGATATGGTGACTAAATTAAAATGAACTCAGTGTCTACTCCTGTATTTAAGGAATTTTTAGTTTTGGTTAAGGATATAGTGTCTATATGAATTAATAGTCTCTATCAAATTTTTGCATTGAAACATCTTTGTTGAAAGATGAGTTTTTTCAGGGGCTGGAGAGATGCTCATGAGTTAAGAGTACTGGCTACTCTTGCAGAGGATCTGTGTTCAGTTCCCAGCATTCACATACCAGCTCTAGGGCTTCTGGCCTCTGCGGGTATTGCATGACACGGGTACACTTACATATGGACCAAACACTCAGACACATAAAATAACAATAAATATGAACAAAAAGAAAAATGAAATTTCAGCTAAATCTGATTGTACACTATGTGGGGGTTTCAGAAGAGTCTTTCAGAAGTATACCTTGATGTATTTATTCTGGATCTAGTGTTTCTTGATTTAGAAAAATATTGTAGATAGTTGCAGCATTTTTAATAAGTTTGACACCACAATTGACATCATTGTGGATTTTGGGTTTGTCATTAACTTTATAACAATTTAATCTTAATTATATATTTCCATCTTTCAAGTCTCTTGTTAGATCCTTTATGGCTTGGTAGACAGCATTCTTGTTGGTATCTTTATCTTTCCAGATTTAAAATCTCATATTTTATGTGTAGATTCACACAGATCCTTACCTCTCTTAGATGTGTGCTTGTCTTTTGCTGAACACTATTTCTATATATTTTTACTTAAATGTGGAAACCTAACAGGAATGTTATGTTTCAGAGCTAGCCATATAGTATGTCTCTGTCTAAATGCTAGATATTGTTTTATGTGTATGTACAGTATTTTATATGTGTGTCTCTCTCTATATATAAAATATTTACCATGATGTTGGCATTGGAACTATCATCTTACTGGACTATTTTCAAGGGTTATTTTATTAAAAAATTAGAGATTATTTCTCTGGGTGGTTCCTATCATAAGATCTTGTTATTTAAGTGAAAATTGGATTTTCCTTGCTCTACTGTATTAAAATACACTCTCTATAAATGTTAATAAACTGTGCACAAATAAGTCCATTGGTCCCTTGTCATTCAAAAATATTTTAATGATAATTACTTGCAATTTGGTTTTGGTTTTTTAATCTCCAGAAGTTAGGCTTATCCAGAATTGGTTCTAAAGTGTCGTGACAAAATGCTGAAGTTTATCACCAGCTCATGTGACAGACGCTCAAACAGTTTAAGAGGAGAGAAAGCTGCTTTCCTTTGTTTATTTCCTCTGCTTTCTTTCTCTCAGGTTACTTCCCTCAGTCACTTTACCCAAATTACTTTTATGGGGTTTCCCAGGGTATTTAGGAAGGCATTAGATATACTCCAAAGTAAAAAAAAAAAAAAAAGAAAAATTATTCCAAAATTCTCTCTGGGTACTATTGTGTCTAGAGTAGGTAAGTACTCAAATTCTTGGACAGCTCTGTATTTGAATTTATCTACCTGAAGAAATGCTTTGGGGCAATGTGTTTATTTTCTGACTTAAACCAGCTTCCATTGAATATCCAATCCCATGACTACACAGTGTGTAAGTACTTTTGGTATGATCTTTGTTAGATAATATTTAAAAATAGAATTAAACCACATTTGTGAGTTTTCTTGTGTTCAAAGACTACTTAGCTTGATATTCCTAATGGATTAGTTGAGCAGCATTTCCACTCTAAGACCCTTGCTTCTGTGTGTTTTTTTTTTTGTGTGTGTGTTGAACACATGATTCAGTTCCATTTAACAGATTTCATCAGGTTGCCTACATGGAGTTAAGCATTAGTTGACCAGGACATTCACACATTCTGTGTTTACACATAGTTATGATGTCCACAATTCACTTATCTGTTTTAGTTAATTTTGTTTCTGAGCAGTCACATGCCTGGATCATTACTCATCATCTCACTCTTAGGGTCTTTGATGATTTTGCATATTTGCTGCAGTTTCTCAAGCATGTTTCTGTGTGAAGTTTTCAAGTGAATAGACAATGTATTCTGGCAATTCATCTAGTATTTCTGACATGTCTACTTCAAGAGTTTAAGTATTGAAATCATCAAACAAATAAATCAAAACAGGAAAGAACCAAGCATCCTTTGCATAGTCTTCAAATACTCCATTTTATATTTAGGATTCCTTTGCATCCTGTGGTTGGATTCTTTCCCTCTCTTTGACGTTTTTAGGGATCTTCTTCTTATTGGCTTTGAAATTCCACATAACATAGTTTCACAAATATTTTTCTGGTCTGCCTAATTTCTAGTGTATCTGACCTGTCACACGTTGGAAGCTTTCCTTTTTTCCCTTGCTTTGGCAGGCACTCCATTGTATGATTATTTCTCTTCATGAAGTCAACTTTTATTGCAGAAGTTTGCTCTGAAAGCAGTTTTCTTTTTCATTCTTTCATTATTTTTGCATATGTCTTGTTTTTATGATTCATGACAAAACATTCATCTGGACTTCTAATGGTGCATTTTAAAATAGACTCCAGATTTCCTGTGGTTCATTTAATCTTAAAGCATTCTTTTTTACTTAAAAATTTATGACTACATTTTCTTAAGCCTTTTTTTAAACTAAAATTTAATTATTTCACACTGCATTCCTTCTTTCACCAAATGTTGGGCCTAACTTCGTGTAGGAAGTAGAGAGAAAGAGACAACAATGATGTACCCTGGACTAATTTCTGCACTAATCTGTCTAGACTCAAAGCAAAATTTTAGAAAGCAGATGTTTAGAATCGTTATTCTTGAATTGAGTGCGTATTCTATCTGCTTATGAACGAATGAAGAAGAATCTCTGTTATTACTGCCTTATCACTTGCTTTTATTTTCTTAATTGTGTGCTATTCAAATGATTTCAGTTTAGCAGGCCCCCTGCAGCATGCAGAGTAAGCTTCATGTTCATTGACTATCACCAACCCTACATCATTTGATCTTTAATGGCTTTACTTCAGCATGAGTTGTTTATTTTCTTTTAATCTACAGTTGTTTGTCAATGATATAATTTCTTGAGAGCTTGCTGTAAAATTCTTTCTTCACTGATCATCCACTCACATTCTGTGAGAATATCCTCCCTGTGATCAAGATGGTATCTGTCGGCCATTCTTGAATTAAAGTGTGTATCACTTTCTCAAAATCCATGGTCCTTTAGTCACTCTGTCATTTGTTTACATAATAAACTCTATTTATTCTAAGTCTTTGAGAATTTGATAGTTCAAGGAAGATTTAGGGTTCTGGGGGAAAGCTACATTATTAAGGACTGAGGTCTTAATATCTGTCTTTATTCTTTCTCCCATGAAAAAAGGATCTTTCCTTATCCCAATCACTTTCATAGTCTACTCTCATCTTTCATACCTTGGCTTTCTCCTATGCTCTAAGGACATTTCCAAAGTATATATTTCCCTTTAAAATATTGTATTTTCATAGTAGGAAACCTACTGAATCATCTCCTCACTACGTAATAGTAATTTTAAATGGTTCATGGTGATCCAGGGAATGTAATAGCTACAGATTATATAAGTAATAAATTGCAGATAAGGTTTTAGTTTTCTTGCATTTGTGAGGTTCCGATTTAATGTATGATCAAAACAAAACATAATTGTAAATTATTTGAATTGGAGCCCCAGTTGAATTTCCGTCCTGTTGTTATATTTGATGAAGTGGTAGCAATGTGGACTTTTATGGTCCATCCTTTCACAGCAAGATAGGTTGCACATTTAGATGTTCTCAGGACATACTTCCATTCCTACACATAATCATGCATCATTTTAATTTGTTATTTGTGGGCTTTTGTACCATTCTGCAAGCTTGGAAATGCTTTTGGAGTCAAATATAACATCTGCAGAATGGTTGGTAAACTGTGGTGGATATTTAACAAGCATTTGGTATTCTGTGAATAAATGTTTAATAGTTTCAGCTTAATTTCATTAGTATAATGAACTCTATCATATCTGTGTCACTGTGTGCAACTATAAGCACTGCTATAAGCATGTGTAAACAAAGAGAAAAAAGATGCTAAAAGCATATATTATTCATAATTCCTGATACACATGGTTTCTTCCTTATTTTACCCACTTCTTCAGAGTCCTATTCAATCTGCAGTTGCCATATGAGAATGTCCTTCTGAATGTGAGAACCCTTATATCCTGCCATATTCCACTTATTCAGAGCCCAGCTAATGAAGTTTATATGACAATATGGAAGCACTTATGACTTCCACTTTCAGTACTTGTAGTGACTGAGAAAGCTTGCAGTGCTTTAAAGGTGATACTGGTTGTGGAGTAAGGAAACAGTTTTCCAGGAGATTCCAAACACAAAGAAAGGCCAGTTCAGGAAGGATCATTGTAATAAGAGGAGAACTGCATGCTAATGCACCCCAGGAGATGATGAAATCTCTTATTAATTTGGCAGTGCTGAGTTCCTCTTCTGTAGAATGCAATTTCCTCTCTGAAGGATATGAGGCATCTGTTTCTACTCAGAACCAAATGGAGAATGCTTCACGTACATTTGCAGGTCAGACTGCTTAGAACTCAAACTACTTATGGCTCAGGATACTTCACTTCAAATGACTTGTTAGTTTATTCGGAATCTCATTTTATTTGTTAGAATTATTAATACTACTGCATCTTCAAATTCATCAGAATAATAAACAAACTCTCATAATAGTACATGTGTGTGCATGTGTGCATTTAACATGATGATCTACAGAATTTTGTCAGATTCTCTGAAAATTCTAAAGTATGTTATAACATAAAAGCATATGTATATTATGTATATACATATTCTTTTGTTGGACCTTGTTTTGAATATAATGTGATTGCAACAAATATATTGCATACTACTGTGTCCTTATGAAGCTAAATTACAAATCATTAACAAGTCCAGTTTTCTAATAATCTAAGAATGCCTTTGAGTCTCCACACCCCGTTCCATAACCATCTGCTTTGCAGATGATAAATACAAGCATTGGACTGTTCTATTTTTTTCTCCCCCTTCAAGATCTGAGAAACAGATTGGGCCTAAAATTTTACCCTAGTGGTACTTAACAAATTAATCTTCTTTATTATATCAAGTTATTTAGGAATTTGATTTTTTTAGCTATTTATTTCCAGAATGGACACACAATACCTGTGCATTGCCTTTCAGGACATTTCCCTGTTGCTTTAATGGCTGTGTCCTTTCCTGCAGCCTCAATATATATTATTTCCTTTTCAAATCCAGTTTAAATCCTGCTTCCCCTGTGAAGTCTCTAGTTAGTTAGTTCAATTCTATGAATCTCATTATCAAGAAGTCAGGACTCATACTACATCAATGTGTAAATTTGCTTAAATGCTTCATGTGTATGTTTGGTTCTCCAATCAGACTTGAAATTGTCTGATAACAGGAATCTTTCTGTTTGGTTTTGCTGTCCCAATACAAGAGACACAGTCAGTATTTTGGATCTAGCTTTTAGATGGATACTAAATTAATGTCATTGAAGAAATTCAATTCTAGTAGACTATGTGTATTGGGTTAGGATGGAATCAAATCTGTAAAAAATTCTCCAATCAGAAATAGCAATGTAAACCTTCAGGGAATAGTATCACTTTCTTTTACCGTAGGCAAGTGAACATACAAGATCACTGAGAAATAGCACAAAGTACAACTACATTCCTCCAGTAGGTACAGCCTTAAGCTAGGGCTTGTAGTATGATAAAATGAAAAAGAAACCCAAGATCAAATGTGAATTCCCACTGGTCCTTTCAACTGGAGTCTCTGTGAGTATACAAACTGCTTATGATACTCTGCAGTCTTCCATAGTTTGATAGATGGCACAAGTGAAAGAAATTCAACAGTTTAGGAACCAGCTAATGTAGTATAAAGCTAGTAACTGAGTACCTGGGACATATGTATGTCACATATAGGGAGAGAAATGTGAGTCATTGTGACTAATGTGAATATAGGTTTTAAACTGGCACAAGACAATAATCTTAAAGAGAATGAATAGCCAGTGAATGGGAAAGCAAGCAAGAAGCAGCAGATACAGCTTGTAAGGTGTGAATAACAAAGGTGAAGGAAGTGACACAGTTCTGAAGGCAGCGATGAAGTGATTCCTAGGACAGAATGTATCTGAGGGCATTTGCTGAGGTTTGATGAAAGCGACATGACTGGCATGCATTTTAGTAGCTAAATTTAAAACAGATTGCAGGGTAGTTATAGCAGAAAGAAACCTGGATGTGCAAGGTGACCAATGCTGAAAAAATGGAGGAACAATGAAAGCAATTACAAATAATTTCTGGTTGACTCTGCATAGGCTTAAAATCTTGGAAAGAGTGTTTGGGAAGCTAAGGAGATAGAATAAATAATGAGATGAATTACTATATTTCCTGAATGTTTATTAGCAAAATAATAGAATTTTAGGGCTACCAGTTTTCAAGAACCTAAAGAATATACTTAATTATTAAGCCTATACATGGTGCAATCTTATAAATAATGCCAGGACTAAGAGGGTAGCATTAGCAATATTTTCTTAATATAGATTTTGTGTTATTTTAATAGAATCATTTGATGTATTTAAATGTATTTAATTTACACACAATATTTTTGCGGCATGAACTAACTTTAAATTTACCGACATTCTAAAATTCCATGGTTTATGATATATTTTCCAGAATATAAGACAGCATTAGTTAACAGTGATACCTAAGATAATTTTAAATAGTATCACTTAATATTTCCAAATTATGTTTATATTTATATTAAAGAAAATCATATAGATGATCAAATATGAGATTGTTTCACATTAAATATTACAAATGGAAGTAAACTTAACTGTATTTTATTGAAAAATACATAAAAGCTGGGTGTGGTGGCACAGTACTTTAATACTAGCACTTGGGAGGCAGAGGCAGATGTATCTTTGTGAGTCACTTATGTGATGTGGGAATTGCTCTGAGTTACTGTCTGTTCTTTCATGGATGATTCTGTGTTTAGGGATTAATTAGAACAAGAATGTAAAATACAATGATGCTTAGCATACACTAAGTTTTCAAGAAAGATAAGCCTCTAATTTTCTACTCCACTATCACTACTTTGACAACTTTCAATTTAGATGAAGTCCTTCTAAATTCAAGTATTATTTATTTTAATGGCACTTATGTATTTAAAATATCTGAGTGTTCAGTTACTAGCTATTTGGCATTTATCTAAAGATTTTTCAAGTGTGTGGATGTGGCCATAGTGTGTGCCATTGAAGAGAAAACATTTAAAGACTAAGATTAGTCTTTGCAAATAAATCACGGTCTTGTTTTTCACTGCATTGTTTGTAACCATCATTTATGCTTGTTAGAAATCACTTCAGTGCCTCATTTGTGAGCTGAGGTAGCATTTCTCTTACTGGGGAGGCACAGCCATTTCATGGGGCATTCAAAATTCTTGGGGTTAATATCTCAAATGCCCAACTGCCTGTGAGGTAATACTTTGCCATAAACATTTCCATCAGAAATTGCACACCAGAATGAATCAGAAATTGTACATTACCCAAATATCTGGACTGAGGAAGAAAGAATTTGCCAGGGCGACTGAGATAATTGTAAATGACTTTATGTATGGTAGGTTCCATTTGGTTGGTTGGTCTAAACTACAACTTAACATGGTTTTAAATTAGGTCAAGCATTCTTTCTTATTTGAGTATAGCCACAATTTTAAGTTGAAATGGCAAATAGAAATAGACAAAAGAAATAAAGTTCTCATAATATGAGTTCAAGATTTAGTGTATACAATATATAAATAATTATATGCAATCTATATATAATTACTATATGGCTTTCTGAAGCTTTACAACTAATGCTACTTAGAAGATATCAGTCTGTAATTAGCTTCAGATGATATTATTGCAGTTGAGAGCTTTTTCATAAGCCATGCCAGAGATAGTGCTATTACTAATAAAAGATTGATTGGGTCTCGGTTGAGGCTTCGAACTGATTCTCCCTGAATCTCCCTCTTCCTTCTGCAGCCAACCTTATGAGATATATTTGGAGCTATTTATATGACTCAGTTTACTTCATTTTCCTGGAATCTGCCTGTGACTGGGAGCTTGATAACTCTCAAGTTCCAGAAAGGTGTTTTATGTAGGATTTATAAACTTTATTCATTGAATGTAAATTTGCTTTATGAGGAACTATTCAAAATTACATACTCCAACACATTCAGCCAAGTTGTCAAGAGATTATAATCATGCTGTTAGCTACCATAGAGGAAATTTCAGGCTTACATTATAAATTACTGTGCCTGCCATAAAAACTGCCTGGCTTGTGAGAGAATGACGAGGTGCCAGGTGACAAAGGCCTGCAAAACGGCATGAAAAAGAGCCAGATCTAGTCACCTGTCAGGTTCCAGACAACTTTGGTCAGTATATTATTTTGATATATTTTCTTTCTTTTTTAAAAAAATATTTTTATTTACTTTTATTTTTATGTGTATGTTAGGTCTGCTTGTATATAAATGCACCTGTGTTGTGCAGAGCCCATAGAAGACAGAAGAGGGCATCGATCTCTTGGAACTAAAGTTTTGGACTGTTGTTAGCCACCATGTGGATTGTGGGAATTAAAACCTGGGTCTTCTGGAAGAACAGTCAGTGCTCTTAACCACTGAGCCATCTCTCCAGCCTCTTGACCCCTTGGTGTGTGTGTGTGTGTGTATATATATATATATATATATATATATATATATATCTGTATATATATAATTTGAATATAATTTGATCTTTGGGGAAAGGTGAGGCGAGTATGTATGGTTATATCCTCGGTACACTGAGATGGAAGAGGAGAGTTCATGTACATCCCCTCAGTCTCTTGCTCAGAGACACTAGGAGAGAGGGGAGAGAGAGAGGAGAGAGGAGAGAGAGAGAGAGAGAGAAACTCATCCACTCTTCAAAGCAAGGCAAGCAGGATATTTTCTTGTATGAAATACAGTTTCTAAACTTGTGTCACCAAGACTTAGCTAGTGTGTGACATGGTATGTCCACCTTTGTTTTTCTTCTAGACTCAGGGGATTCAGTCTTCTCTGTTATCATTTTTGATGCTCAATGAAGTAAAGGTCATCTCATCAATGGAATCCAGCACTTATTGTTAGTTGGTGTTTTATGTGTCAGTGATTGGAAGCAGCCAATACTTTGTCTTTTTTTTTTCTACTTGTTATTCAAACAGAATACTCAGTATGAGGCACATAATCTGTACCCTGTTGTCCAAGCACACTCTGTCTTCAACTTCTCTGCTTAGGTGTCTCTGCAGTTGTTATGTCTGAAAAACCCTGCCAGTGATTCTTGGGCACTTAGTATTGATTTTTTTCTATTTGTTTTGTTTTGATTTTGACAATGAATTAACTTGAGCTAACATTAAATAAAATGCATTCTTATTCCCCCAAATTTGGTTATTGTACTTTCACTTGTTGTTTTTCAACCTTAGTAGTCTTTTCAAAGAACATAAATGACATTTGTTAAAATGAAATGTAGTCATATTGGTAGGAAGTTAAGAGAGCATTTATCTAATACTGAAAGTAATAGTCAATAAGGTGTTTTTTTTTTTTTTCTATCTCCTTTAGGCACACAAAATTCATTTTCTCTGATGAACAGAAAAATCTTTTAAAGTAGATAACGAAATTTGTAACGTTTCCCAAAAGAGTTTCTTCTTTTTGTTGATTTTATGAAGTTGTCTGCACCAAATGATACTGGTATTCAGGAATGTTGATGTGGTAGGAAACTCCTACTTATGCCTCTAGAAACTAGGCCATGATTACATATCATAAAAATAGACATGAAACGTGGCTACTCGGGCCTCATGGGGTCAGATAACTTTTCCTTAGGATGTTTAATCACTTGTCTGTACATCTCAATGATTCATTTTTCAAATAACATGCTAATATATGACTATTGAAAAATGAACCCCAGTGGATTATAAAATATATATTTTACAACCAAAATGTATTATCCCCTCAATTAACCCAAAGTTCAATATACATATTTATTTTTCAATTATATCACATAGAGTAGTTTTGTTTGAAATATTCAAATATTATTTTTATGAGAACTATTAATTATATATCATAATTATAATCATATGTAATAATATCTAAATATTGACTTATATATAGAAGCTCTCCCTTTTTCCTCCAATTTGTTTTACCAAGTCCAAGATGTAATTTTGGCGAAGAGTATACGAATGCGGAAAATCTTTTGGAAGAACTTTTATCTAATAAAAGTGATCGAAATGTTATGGAAAAATCAGAGACCAGTAGCCAAAGTCTGGTAGGAGAGGGAGAGTTTAATCTGCTAGCTGGACTGACAGACACATGGATCCTTCCATAAAGGAGTGTGCACCTAGACCAAGTTTTGGGGGGCTTTTATAACCATGTGGTAAGATGCAAGCAAAAGGTAAATAGCTCACACATGGTAATTTGCAGGTAACACATTGCAGGAATGCAGCAGCTTTGGGAAACAAAGCCTTCTATCCAGGGTAACTGCAGAGGGCAGAGAGGGAGTCTCCTGTCTACCTTCCCCAAGTCTATCTCCTGTTTCAGAGCTTTTCTTGCTCCAAAGTTCTTAATTAGCATCATATTGCAAGGTCTTTTAGCAACCATCAGATGTGTTTTCCTGTTTCCATTATAAAATCACACTTGAGTATGGACTTTTGTCAAAAATTATTTAATGACCATTCCATTAAAGTTGCTAGGTTTCCATCATTTCAGACAAAATTAGGCACTATAGGTATGTTTTCCTGGAGCTCAGTTGCATAATTTTCTGTGTTTCATTTGGTGGGAAATCAAAGGCAATGCAGATCTTTGTCCCAACGCTTGTAGAATTCACTCAGCTCGTAGCCATGTTCTATAATCCCCCGTAAAGTACATAAAGATGATATTTTTCTAAAGATGATAATGTTTATTTAATAAATGTACTGACAAACTTCAGTTGTCAAGACACGCCTGGATGGAGAGAACCTCAATTAGAGGAATTTCTTCTATTGGGTTGTCCTTGTAGTCATGTCTTTGGGCATTTTCCTGATTCTTGAGTGATGTGAGAGGGCTCAGGTCACTGTAGGAGCTACCACCCCTGGGCAGGTGGTCCTGTAGCATATTAGAAAGTAAGCTGGGGGCTGGAGAGGTGATTCAACAGTTAAGAGCATTGACTGCTCTTGGGGAGGGCCTAGGTTCCATTCCTAGCACCCACCTGGCAACTATCACCCATCTGTAACTCCAGGTCCAAGGGAATCTGACACCCTCATCTGAACTTGCTGGACATGGCATGAAATGGGTACATGCACATGCAGCCAAAATACTCATCCACATAAAAATAATGACAATATATAAATTTTTTTTTTACAGACTAGGGTAGCAAGCCAGTAAGCAATGTTCCTCATGGTCTGTGTTTCAGGTTTCTGTCTTGGCTTCCCTTAAAAACGAACTGTGCTGAAGGTAAATAAACTCTTTCCTCCCCAAATTGTTTCATCACAGCAATTGAAATCAAACTAGAACAATAAATAACAATTATTTTCTAAGCTCTTCCCCTAATTTGTCCCTACCAAGGATGGGATGGGACTTTATAACTAGGATAGCCTCAAAATAACTTTATATTAAAGGAGACATTGAGCTTCTAGTCGTTATGCGTCTACCTCAGAGTGCTATATTACAGGTAAGCACCACTATGCCTAGTTAATGGGGTGATTATGACCAAGCCCAGGGCTGTGTGTGCTAGGCAAGCATTCTACCATCTTAGTTGTATTCTTAGCTCATCCCCTAAATCTTAGCACAAGGTTTGAACCAGCGAATAATACCGTTAATTTCCTCTTTAATTCTGGATTGGCAACTAATTTCCTAAGGTTGCAAAATCAGCAATGCTACTGAAAAAATTTGAAAATAGTTGTTCGTTTTGAAATCACATAGTAAAGATGACTTAAGAAAGCAAATATTACTTAACAACCAATATTTTCAATAGCACAAAATGAAATTAAATTTTAGAAAATTAGAGAAAAATGAAATTCGTTTTAAAACTATTATCGCTGCTAGTACAACTGATACTGTTACCGCTACTACTAATACTTGAGACAGGGAGTCTTTGTATAGCTCAAGTGAGACTCATACTCAAAGTAAGTGCTGGAATTACAGGCCTGCACCACCCCGACTAAAAAATTTATCTCCTTTTCTTTTCCTTTCCACATTCCTCTTTACTGATACATCTGTTTAATGAATGAAAAAGTTATTCTTTAATTATCTTGCATATTTCACATTCAAAACATGGTTTTTCAGATTTCCTTCAGCAAATTTGGTACAGGCAATGCCTTTTGTTGGGAGACTTTTCTTATTTTCTTCTAATTTATAAACACAGAAAAAAATGACCCAGCTGACAGTCTTTCAGCACTGGTAACTCCAGACATCTGTTTTCTATATGGTAGTTGTTTTTTCTTGTTCATTTCTCTGTGTGAAATGTTTTTCTTGAGAGTTCTGTTTTTGTTTTGTGAACTCTATCCAGTGATAAAACTCACCTGGTGACCCCAAAGGCACAAATGCATTCTTGGAGAGCTTGGTAACTTAGATTCACACCAAAACTCACTCAACTGATCTAAACAGGACCCTTTTCCAGGGAGATTATTTATGTACATACCAAAGGACTCTAGTGATTAATGGGTGTTTAATTTTATAGGTGTTTTTGCATTAGAAGATATTGCAAGAGATTTCAGAGACAGGCTTTCCTATGGAGACTATCACCTAGATTTGAGCTCCACCGCCTGTGAGAAGGACCTAGGGAATGGCAGTTTTCTTGACCTTCCAGTAACTGAAAGGGAATCATGAATCACTTGAGTGTGCAGGTTGAAGACAAGAGTAAGTATTCTCAAACCGTGCCGAGAAGAATTTGAAGAAATGTAGACTTCAGTTTTAAAGCAAAAATACAATTAGTGGAAGCAGGAACTAAGAATTAGTATTTAAAAAAAAACCTCTGTGTGATTCTGATTCAAGGCTAGATTAGGAAGTATCAAGTTAAAACAAAATCAAGGCTGAAATTTAAAAGAAAATTTGAAACCTTCAATTTAAGGGCTACACAGTATTTAAAATCACAAAACACATATAATTTTTATACGACTGATTTTGGGTAAAATCTTTGAATTAAAGAAGTGAGAGTTCATAACTATATGGTCTTAAAAATAGCCTGAAACTTTAAATGGCCCTGAAAGATAATACTGGGATTTACCTCTCAGTCCTGCAAGCACGAAACCATCTGTATTTGAAAATTATAACTGGTGAAATATGGTTTATGTTGGCAGAAGTCACAGAATATTCTTCCATGGCTCGAAAGCCTCTTGTCCAGATGCTATGTAATTAGCTTCAGAAGTTTCCGTCTGTGACTATGTTAAACACAGGTGTATTGCTCTGGGCAGGATGCTCAGGTAGTCAGGTATTGTGGTATTAAGAGGCCTAATTAATCACTGCAGTGGCTTAGTTCTCTCTCACAAACAAATTCAGGAATTCCTCTGGCCCTACAGAAATCATGATTTTCTACGCTTATCACTTCTGCCCTTGAAGTCTGAATGTTTCAGTTTTGTGATATTGTTTGGAACTGAGTTGACTTCAGAGTGGTGTGGAAGAAGCGGTAGGAAAGTGAATGGGTTTCCTCCAGTACACGCTGCAATGTGACTTCTCTTTCCTTTGTCCTAGTGCACAGTCTGATAGGTCCCTGTTACAGGAAAAGGAGAGCAGGACTCTACTTTTGGCATACTTACTCGTAAAAGGTTGAGACCCACAAGAAGTGTCTAAGAAACTGTGTTAAATAATAATGGATTGTGTTTAATTAATGCATGTGGATTTTCCAAAGCATTTAAATAACTGTTCAAGTTGTAGAACCACCTTAGGTGATGGAGAACTGAAGAGCTTCACAGTTAGAGTTGTAAATTTCCCCTCTGCATTCTTCTTTCTCTTGCCCTGGAATGGCAGTATCCCATTTGCTCTGAAGATGGAGCCTGAGAAAGTACATCAGAAAGCTGTGTTCCAGACACTCAACACCGCCACACAGTTCCTACCAACCCTGTCCTTTCACCACCACTCGGGTGCCCTTTTCTCTGTTTTCTCCTGTCTCCTTCTAACTATAGTGCTGCATAAGGTTTCTGAATAAACTCTACTCCCTTCCCAATTCCCAGATGACATCAATTCCACCAGAAAGATTAATCTGACCTTTCTACCAAGTGTCATAAGCAAGTTGGCTATGCCTCCTGAGCATCCTGCCTTTACCTATGCCAAGATCTTTGTCATTGGTACTTTAATTGCTTATTTGTCTTGTTCATTTGACTACAGCTACTGGGAGTTATAGTGATGTGTCTGGTGTTGCTCAGTTCTAGATCCTAATGGAGAAATATCATAGATTTTCAATATTTCCTGGAGGAAAAAGGTTATCTATTCTCTGCCTATGGCCTTAGTTCTTTGAAGGCCTTAATCTGTTCTCTCAGTCTGCCAAAGCCTTTTTAGTGTTCCTATATAGCAACTACTGGATTGGAAATATTTCGTTAAATCCGGCATTTTTATTGGTAACATTAGTGTCTTAGTTTGGAAATAATTTTAATGTTACCTGTGCAAGGGATAGTGAATTTGACTTTCATTATTTTATTTACTAGGAAATAACTTGCTTCTCTTGAGTTTTAGCAACCAATGAGCTGATTTCCTCTTTACTCTTAGCACTTTTTGCAGGATGTTTCAGTGATGTGCTTGAAATACTAGTCCATTTTCAGGAAATCCACTCTGCTTGGGAATGTGGAAGGAAATAAAACTTTATATATTTTTATTTAAAGGAAGGTGAATGGTGGTTGTGTGTGTGTGTGTGTTTGTGTGCTGTAAGCATGTGTCCTACTTTGTGTGTGCATGTGTGTAGGTACTCGTGCACATGTTTGTGCGTGCATACGGAGACCAGAGGTTGATGTCAGGGGCTTCTTCTGTTGCTGCCCACCCTCTTTGGTGAGGCACAGTCTTCCACTGGGCCTGGAGTTCACAGATCCAGCTAGACTAGATGGCCAGGCATCCGCCTGTCTCCAAACTTCATCCCTCAGCACTGGGTTACAGACACACACACTGCTCCAGGCTTTTACAGGAATGCTGGGCATCCAAACTCAGTATCTCACACTTCTGCCACTACATTTTAATCTCTCCTTTTAAAATTTCTAAAATTACTAGTGGGTAAGGATGGACTTGTTTTCCTAAAGTGAGGGACTCTGGGCAGGCTGACTAGACCATAGTAGATGAACCTGCACTGAGGTCACTTGGGGACACTAACTTGACACAATAGACCTTAACACAGATGAAAGAATGTATGGATTCCAGTTGGTGAGGTGGGGGTCGAAGGATGCCAGAGAGGAAAGGAATATAGAGAAGATTAAGACTGATTGAGAAGTTCTGTGTGAAACGCACAATGAATCATTAAAAAAACATATTTAAAAATAAATAAAAATAAATTTAAAAATATTTCTAAAGTTAGACAGAGCAGACACCCAGCTTCTCCTTTCTTCCGTTTCTAGTTGTTAGTGTTCGCTTCTCTGGAGCTCCTTCCTTGAATATGTGCTTTACTATTTGTTTTCTTATCTTCATTTTTTAAAATCGCACGTTTAGATTGTGAATTTAAAAATTTCATCTATATAAAATGTCTTCTCTCAATTCTCTGTAAAATAGAAAACTGTCGTGTGACAAAGTGTAAGGTGCTGAGGGTGTGGTTAGCAGCTTTGTACCATACCAGCTTTTGACTGTGCTTCATGCTAAGTCTCCACTAGGATGCTTGCTGGGATTAGTTAGAAAGTCTTTGTATGGATCTTAAAAAATTATTCTTCAAACACAATAAATAAAAACTACTAATATATCTACTAATTTCTTCCTTTATTTTGTATCCCACATGCCTTAAGTTGGATTCAAAATTTTTCTATTTAAATTTATATGTATTTTAAAAAGCTTCATTTTATCCCATGTCTAGATCATACTTTTGCCTTCAGATTTGTATATTAATTTCTTAGGGTTGTTCTAAAATAAATAAATTGCCACAAATGGGTGTTTTTAAACAGCAGGAGCATGAATATGTATTTCTCTGTCTCCTTTCTCCTCCATCCATGAGGGTAGTAGTCACATCCTCATTTTGACCTCTTCCTAAGTAATTTTTATCTTCAATGATGCAATTTCAAATGAAATCATATTCTTGAGTACTGAGGGATAGGACTTCATCATATCATGGGAAGGGGGCAAAGTTCAAGTCATAAAAATACCCAAAAGAGTTACTTTGGTCATTCATTTCTGGAATTCCAAGGTTATTTTTCATTGTTTTGTGTCTTTTATAAATTAATCAAACTGCACTTTTAAATTATTCTCTTAGAAGTATTTATCCCTATTTTTGCATTTCCAGAACTATTTTTATTTCTCCTAACTCCAGTGTAACATTATTGCTAAGGCCTTTCATCACAGATGCTTCCAATCTGTTTTTAGTTCTGGTAGATTAGTATTCCCAAGAGCCACTTTTATAGTTTCATATACACTATTCATTCATTAGCAAACATAACTGGATGTCTTCCATTTCTGGCACTGCTCTACAGTCAGGAGGTAGAGAGAAAAATAGTTTTCACCTTTGAGAAATATATAGCACAGTAGAATTCACATGTGAATGAATCAGTGTAACAAAATGTTTCAGGATATTTGTGAGGTGTCTGGAGGTATAAGGTAAGACCACAGCATAAAAAAGCAAGAGGTCAGAGTTCTGGTGGCCAAATCATACAACCTTCTGAGATGAAAGAGAGAGAGAGAGAGAGAGAGAGAGAGAGAGAGAGAGAGAGAGAGAGAGAAATTGAGAATATTTTTACCAAGAATTTCCGTCACCTCTTTTCTGTAATTGAAATTTCTCTCATATGATGCTTTTTCTCCTCTTAGTGCATATTTTACATGGTGTTCCATCTCCTTCTAGGCAATCTTTCTCATCTACACCATGTGGAATTCCTTATATTTTTCAAGGACTTCTCAAGAACCCATTTCTAGTCACCCTTCTTTCTACATTTCAGTTGATACTGGTCCCATCTTTTCAGATTTTTATACATAATTTTAGTATTAAACCTAGTGTATATATCATCTTAAAATATTAATTAAATTTGTTCTCAGATGGTTTTGAACATGTTTGAGATACATGTTCACTCCCCTTGCCCTCCCACCTCCCTCCACAAGTCTCTTTATCACATTTACATGTCTTTTGTTTTGTGATGCACTGATATAAATAAACCAGGACTGTTTGTGTGATCCTGCTCTTGGATCTCTCCATTAGAGCCTGGTGGGCTCAGCAGAGGGCACACAGCTAAGGACTGTGATTCACACTCTTCCAGAATCTATTAATAGCCAATAGTTCAACGTAAAGGGGAGGGATCACTGCCTCTCTCCCTTCCTTGACAGGTTGTTGATAGAGGGGATACTTACAGGTCTGGTGAAGATAACTTCAGGACTGTGAAGTTGCAATGATTGTATCAGATCTAGAGAATGACATTTCCCAGACCCTTCACCCCATCTTCTATCTCTTACAATCTTCCTACCGTGTCTTACACAGTGTTCTCTGAACCTTAGAGGAGTGAAGATCTAGTATTTTATAAAAACTGTTTGCTGCTGTGATTACTTGAGTTCACGTGAGAAGTAACTGGTTAGAAGATAATTCATTTGAAACATTCTTAGAAAATATTTCTTTAAAAATATGTTAGAGGCAAGCAAATTTCGTGAGTTTGAGACTAGTCTGGTCAACATAGCCAGCCAAGCAACATAGAATGTGGATGCAGAAAACAGATTCAAGTAATCTCTGAAAATGGCTATAAATGAATTCTCTAAATGTAAACTAAAAGTGAACTCTTAGTTCAAATGTTTAGTATCTTACTGCGTAGTGCGTACTAATTTGTAAATTAGGACCCATGTAGGAAATTTATTTCAAACTAGCCATTGTATACTACACAATTTTTGAATATGGAAAATGTCACAGTGGTATAATTCAGAATTCTGAGTCTAAATTTGAAAAATGGCTGTGGAAATAGATTTGGAAAAACACGTTTATAATGTATCCTGGAGCTGCCAGAGTTAGTCATTGGCAACAAATATTCCCTCCCTGTTTTACTGTGCATCTCTCTCCTGGATTCTAGAGGGTTCTGCCAACCGATGAGCCATGGCCCTCTTCTCCCAAGGCACCTACTATGAACACAGAAGCTGTTTTAGAAACAAGGTTGCCATTGTTTAACCCTTATGCAAGGGAAAAGATGGCAAAGGAATTAAAATAGGAGCAATGGGTTTGAGGACATACCCATGTTTCTTCAAACATATCCTGGCCAGTTGGCAAACAAATCGAGTCTGTTGCCAGTTGCCAGCGATGAGCCAGCACTAACAATATTACACATTGAAATGAGTTTGTGGAAGGAATAACTTTGGTTTTTAATTTTCTCCCTTAAAAAGGAGTAATCTCCAACACACAAAAAAGGGGATTTTACAGAATTAGGATCACTGAAATAATTGACTATTCTGTCTTCCGGCCTAGGTGATCTGTTCTCTTCAAGTATTCTGACATTCAGGTTTTCCTTCAGTTTTATATTCAAAGAATGATATTCTTTTGGCCTTGGCTTATTACCACACTGGTTCTCTCACTAGCCTGTAAAGGTAGGGAGGAAGGCATTCATTTTCTTAACTCTGTATTTCCAATGCTTGCAAAGCAGTAGATAACATATTTTTGTTGTACAAATAACATTATCAAAAGGCACACATTATAACATTTTAGTGTTCTTTTTCAAGAGTAAATGGATCTATTTTATAATTTGAAATTTTTTTGGTAAAGATAATGAAAGACTAAAATATTCAAGGAAAACAAAGGGAATCTTACAGAGGTAGTCTCACCCATTCTGCTGTTACACGTGAAGAACTTGTTGGTTGATGTACAGTATTGGATTTCCACTCTCTCCCCATAATTAACCTGGATGCCCTAGGGTTGAAATATGTCCCATTACCAAGAAAGACACTTAAGTATTATTGAATATGGCATATATTCTTAAGCTAACTGAATTTCATCTGAAATTTCATTTCTTTCACTCCTAGCTTATTTGAGGACTGTTCTTATAAATGTACCTCCAAACTATTTAAAAATGATTGAAGATTGGTTTTGTTTTAAATTCTAGGAAATTCTTGGGTTAATGCTCTTAAGATCTCATTACAGTTAATTATAACAAACAGAATTAGGCAAATTCATGTAAAAACACAGAGAAAGATTATGGACTACTATTTCATAAGGTCCACAAAGAGCGTATAGATTAATGGGAAAACAGTATTGTACATATAAAATTTCCAGAGTGTAAATGGGGTACAAAATTCACAATTATTCTTCTATAAGGAGAGTTTCAGAGCTTTTGTAGCTTTTCTATATTTGATTATTTTTTCCCAATACATTGTATGTTCAATGACTCTGTCAATGTACCCAAATTTACTTTCACAGTAGACAAGTATCTAGTAAAATTTACTGGATTAATAAATATTGAGTAAGTAATTTCATTGATATGTCTAGTTCTTTTACCAGATTATGTAATTCAATTGGATCAACTTCTAGCAGCATTTTAAGGCAAATATGAAATATTACTTTTCTCTAAAATTCAATGTTCATATATTTTCTTATATATTAGTGGGTAGAGGAAATGGGGAAGACTTTTACTTCATTCGTTTAGTAGTAAGTAATTAAGTAGAACACAACTTAGTTGATCATTTTGTATAAGCTTAATTTTATACTCCATATTTTATATATTTATATATCAATATATTATTTTACAGTATATTATATATTATATATAACTACATTCTGCAAATTCTCTCTCCTCTGGTCTTAATACTTGTTCAGTGCTTTCTCACTCAGCACAAAGTAATGATTAAATTCATAAAAAAAATAAGAGGAATACTATTAATAGTCTAAAGCTTTTAAATTCATAATTTTATTTACATTTATTCTTAAATAAATAGCATTTTCCCCTCCACCAAATAGTATGAATCTACAAATAACATTTTTGGATTTCATTATTTATGTTTCTGCCATCTAACCATGGTATGAGGAAATGTCTCTAATTCAGTTTTGTTTTAGTGAAGTTATGAGGGGAAATTGCTTGGTTCTTGGTCTTTTTGGCCTCCTTCCCTGTTCTTTTTGCTTCTGCCTATTTTTCATGCACCATCCTCCTCCCTTTGCTTTCCTTGTCTTTTGTTCTGCCTTGGCAGAAAGTCCCAATGAATAGCTCTTCTGTGCATCTATAGTTATTTATATAGATTTCCAGTAAAGGCAACAACTTTTCTGTCTCTTACCAACCATTGCTATGCTACTCAGCTGGGTTTGAGATTCATTACCCAGTAAATCTTGACCTTAAACCTTTGTAAGTTGTCTTGTATATAATTGTGAATATATGTCTTAAAGGATAAATTGAAGGTAAAAATTAGAAATGGATTAGGTTCTGGAATGAGGATTCCATGCTCATTTGCAATCTACTTACCTGCTCTGGAAGTATGTGGAAGGGAATTCTAAGATAAAAGCTACTTTTTATGCTCTCCAGTAAAATCAACTACATTTATTGGTTACAGAAAAGATGTCAATGAAATCTATGTAGATCCTAACAAAAACGAGTATAAGTTTACTTTGCTAAGTAGCCCAAGTATTTGATGAAATGAAAAGCTGCCCTTCAGAATGAAAGTGCCAGTGCTCCCTGTCTCCTCCCCGTCCTTATCTTCCTGAACCCAGTTTAGAGGAAAGACAGCAAAAACAGGCAATGCTTGAAGCTCCCCATAGAACCTTCCTGAAAAGTAGTGTAAGACCCTTTGCAGTGAAATGAGTGAAATCAAAGAACTCAAGAATTATAGACTGTTTAACTAATTGTTGATAAATAAGTTGACAACAATATATTCTCTCTCTTTCTCTCTGTTTTTCTCTCTCTCTCCATAGACTCTAGCTCAGGCTAGCTTAAAACTCACTATATAGCTGAGGTTGGCCTTGAACTTTTGACCCTTTCTACTCCACCTTCCTAGTGCTTGGATTATAGGCCTGCACCACTGTGTTGATTTGTGTGATGCTGAGGATCACGCACAGGGCTTTGTGCACACTAGCCAATTGCTCTATCAGTCGGGCTATGCCCAGACTCAAATTTCTGGGTTTTGTCTAGAGGCACTAAATAGTCTTCTGTATCAGGAAACACAAGAAAGAAAGCTCAATGTAGAGCAAAGATATTAAAAGCTACAAAGGTGGGCTGATTCTAAAAAGGTCTTTATGAAATAATTAATTTTATACTCATTTGAGTGTCTTATATCTAAGAGTCTACTAAAATATCACAATAACTTCAAAGTAGTTCCCTAATAAGTAAAAATTTAAGAGTACAAAAAGATGGGGTAAGTTGGTGCATGCTTTCAACCCCAGCATTCAGGAGACAGAGGCAGTAGAGCATTGTGAGATACAGGCTACACTGGTCTACATAGTGAATTCCAGGCCAGCTGTGGCTACTGGGAGACACTGTCTCAAAAATAAAAAACAAAACAGACAATTAAAAGTAGTACAAAAAATGACCTTTTTAGGATAAAATATCTATAACGAATAATGGTAATCTAGTAGTGTGGCAATCTCAAATACTTTATGTTCTGATAATATGGACTACATTTAAATAAACAATTAAATAGTGATATTGTACAAATTACGTAATAGGCCAGAATTGAAATAACTCATTTTGCATTCATTATGGTCTATATTTAACTTTTGGCATTCGTACAACTGACTTTAGGTAGGAAAGTCCTTTTTATATTACTGAATGAGTCTATGACCTAAAGAACTTTAGGTAAACAATAGTCATTAAATTAATTCAACAAGGATTTATTGAATGATCCTGTTATTAATTTAGGATACCAGAATATATAAATGCATAAAGCAAAATAAGTTACATAATTGTTGCATATTGTAACAGAATAGGTACTACATTAGAAGGAAAAGAAGAGAGGACAGAAAAGAAGAGAGGAATCAGATGTAGTGGTTCTGCCTGCAATTCCAGCAGCTGAGAGGCTGACACAGAAGTACCAGGAGGTTAAGGCCACCCCAGACAACAGTGAGTTCTAGGCTGGCCTGGGATATCCTGTCTCAAAACTCAACCAAAACAGAACAAAATAAGAGGAGCAATTAAAAGAGAAGAAAATAACAAGAATAAGTAGATTATGAATGCTATGATTTTAGTGTGTGTGATCATTTGAGATGTTTCCTAAAGTAGGCAGAAAAGGCTTTACGGAGAAAGTAACATTGGCATTGAGACTTGAAGGCAATACAGAAAACCTGTACTGTGAATCCTTTACGCTTGATCTTCACCAAAATGCCAAGAAGAATGGAATGTGAAGGCTGCAGAGCTGAGACATATGATCTGTGATCAGTTTACACAGAAGCTGTAGACTACCCATTTGAAAGAGAAGTAGTTCAGCAGAATTTTGGTTCTCTTCTATATCTCAAGTAATAACATGCTGAGGAAAAACTAAATAAAAAATATCTCAACATTGTTCGTGTGTTTAGGTAGCCGGACTTCTTGGCACAGCATAGGTACCTAAATTATTCGAAGAGGATAGATATTTCTTCATATAGAAATGACTCCTGAGATTTCTAGTGTCTGAGGTTAAGATTGACCTAATTCTTTGCTGTGTTTTTGTAGCTATTCAGGGGCTTGATCCATAGTACAAGATGGCTAAGAAGAACAACAAAAACAAACTTATGTTAAGTGTCTTAGCAGCCAAAAAGATCTTCCAGCCGGAATTAAAGATGGTCATTGCTTGCATGGTATGTGCAGTTTTAGTTTCACAACTTGACCGCAGTCATTCATACTTCCCAGGACACATGGAAAGAAACCTAAGTAATACCTAATAGGAGAGTCTTTATGTTTTATTTTTTCCATTTTAAGTAAAGTAAAAACAGCAGCTTTGCTAGTTAATGGAAAAGCTTTTGTGCGTGATTGAAAAACATTTAATGGGAGTGTTGAAGAAGCTTTTGTCTTCGCAGATAGTTGATGGATTGAGCTTGTTCTATTTGTTGGCTGCTCTGAAAGACTATGTTGCATAAGGAAATTTCTCTGTTGAGAGTTGAGAGATACATTAATCACAGCGGGCCTGTGATAGTCTTTGACTGCTGTGTTAGACATCTTTTTTTGTTCTGTGACAAAATCTAAGACATAAACAATCTAAGGGAGGACTTTTGGCTCACAATTCCACAGGTTTTAGCCAGTGTTTATGACATTCTACTGCTTTGAGGCTTACTATAGTGAGGCAGAATATTGTGGTAAGATGACTGTCATGGATACAAGTGGCTCACCCCTGGCAGATAGGAGCCAGAGAAAGCAACTGATGGGAAAGGGCCAAACACAAGCCACACCCTTCAAGTACTATGCCCAGTAGGACTTACTTTCTCCAATTAGGCCCTACCTCCCTATAGCCAATTCAATTGCAAACTCAATAATGTATTAATCTACTGCTAAATTTAGTACTCTGATGATCCAGTTACGTCTGAATAGATCATCAAAGTGGAGACCAAGCCTTCCACACTTCATATTCAAAGACAAAACTGCCTACTCTCATACACTTGGTACAAGTGAAAAAGTCACAAGAAAATGGTAGTTTCATGAGCATCCTAAAAGATATCTAAATTTGGCGGCTCAGTAAATAAAACTGCAGTAGCTTAAAGAAGAGAAGATAATGAATTCCCCCAGCCTACCACAAGCTCACCTAGCTCCTGCAGTGCCACAGAGCTTAAGGCGGAGGAGGAAAATACTGTCAAACCTGGATTCCCTTCAGCTGTCCCTGGTGCCTTCATAAGGCCCTGACTTTGAAAACATTAGAAATGATGGGTGCAGCATTCCTGCTGTTTATTCAGCAGGAACTAAACGAGAAATGAATGCTCTTTCTCTTTGTATTTCCCTTATGATGAATGTTACTCCAAAGAAAAAGGAGTTTTGCTTAGAAGATTCTGTGAAATCCCACCTAATGGCTTAGGCTAAGGCTATGCTTTGCAAAAGGAAGTGTCTGTGGATTAGATCAGAGAGACGCACTGGGCTGCTGTATTACTGCCTCCTTTGTGCCCCAAGCAGACAGTGATGAGTGTAGTTTGCCGAAGACTTTGACAGTCAGAGAAAACTTAAATAATGGTACCCAAGAGCTTCCCAACTGCGTTAGGGAGCTAGGTCAGCTGTATCAGGGAGACAATTGTTCTAAAATACAAGCTGTTATGACCAATATACTCTTCTTCCTTTCTGGCTTCACAGAGGTCTGGAGATCAGAAAACTCTGGCAAGAATTACCATGTGACCCATTTCCTTTCACTGAATAGGAGGGTGCTAAGTGTATATCCTTTGGGAACTTCAATAGGAAAAAGAGATAAAAGTGCCATCTTTTCAATATGCAGGTCCATGGACTAGTTATTGTTTTCCATTTTCTTGTGCAGTTTTCCATGTTACAGGACAGATCCATTTATCAAAACCTTATTATATGACACCAGGTAAACATTCCTGAGAGCACTGTTTTGGCTCCAAGGAGTTTACAGTCCAGGAGAAGAAAATGTTCAGAACAAGCACTTGTCTGAACAAGAAGTTTGAAATTCTTGAAGCATGTGAGCATTCTACTTAATTTCTGAAAGGAAGATCTTTAGTCAACGTTACTCAAGGGCACTGAGCTATCTTAGACATTCTAGTTTTAAGGTATAAGTATACTGTGAATATAGATGTAAAAATATTTTCTTCCATTTCAGCAAAGAAGAACTTTAGTTATATGATTTAGGAATCATGTACCATGAAATGGTTCAGATACATTTCAACACTAATTGTATATGTGTATGCCACCTGTGCATGGATGCCCTCGGATGCCAGAAGAAGGTGCTGAGTCCTCTGGAGCTGGAGCTACAGATGGTTGTGAAGCATCTGATGTGAATATTGGAAACCAAAATCTGGTCCTCTGCAAGAGCAGCGAGTGTTCTTAACTGCTGAACTATCTCTCCATTTCCCATGTGGTTTTCCAAGACAAGGTCTCACAAGGAGGGCCTTGAATGTAGGTTCCTCTATGCAGACCTTTTTGCACACATAAATACTGTCTTATACATTTATTCTTATAATAAATGAAAATATGGGGTGTAACCCACAGTTGACAAGCAGCAGTTTTAAGGACTTTGTTTCCTGTTGTTATAATAAGATGGTGGGTTTGCTCTGCCATCTAGTGATTAAGAATTGAGTTTTGACAGTTAAATTTAAAACTACATAAGATTTGCAAGAAAACAAATCTGAGAAACATAGGACATTTGAGTTGTTTTAAAATGAAATGTGGTTAGACAAAATACATTTTCTCTGTGACATTGGTGCAGGACACTTTGGGAATGATTTTATGATGGAATATATTTTCTGGGATAGTTGGTAAGGGGTAAAGAATCATGCAGATTAGAAGATAAAATCTGTGAAATTAAAACATCCAGGAAAAACTAAAGAGTGAAAATATTGTTAAATTTCAACTGCTCTTAAATTTTGTAAAAATTAAAAATGTAAGTAGCTCACAATTATAGTTTGGTAGCTCTTTTTATGTTGCAAAACAAATATTTATTTTTCTTAGTATTTTAACACCAGATGTGCATATGTGTGTGTGTGTGTGTGTGTGTGTGTGTGTGTGTGTGTGTGTGTTCTGGAACTAAGATCTAGGCCTTAAATTTGAGCTTGGGTGAATTTTATGATGTGGGTAAAAGAGTCATGAGGATACTATTGGATTTCTTAAGATGTCATTTGAAAATGACTACCTTTTAATTTGTCATTCATATATAAATTATGTCACGACAACTTCATTACAATTTTTTTCCTGCAAACTGGCCATGATTTTGTTTTCTCTTTTACTTTTCACTGAAGTAAATGTTTATGTGGAAACAAAAGAAACAGTAATCACACAGTGCACAACTACCATGTAGAAACTCTTGAGGATTGCAAGGCACCCTGTATTTTCTAGCCAGTCTTGCTTTGCACACATCTTTCATTCAGACAGGAACAGTGAGAGAGTTCACTGAAGTTCTGAGCCCTCTGTGATGTAATCAGATTCTTGTGTGGGTGAAGAGAAGGCGGGGCTCAGCTGTGAATGTGGTTTTTCATCTCCTTGCTATTTAAAAGCATTCCAACTACATGTCCATATCATCTTAAATTTAATTATAAATTCTCAGGGACGAGACCAATGATGAATCAGAGTATAAAACCGTCTCTTGCCATTGTCATTGACGGAAAGCAATAGTAACCCACTTCTCCGTTCATTGGTTGAGGTCACATTGTCTTAAACTCCTAGGAAGAAACTGTCCTTATATGTCTTAACACAGGACTGAAAATGGAGTCATTTTTTCCAAGATTTAACTTTTTTGAAGTTCAGAAATAATTTTATTAGTGTTTAAGAGAAAACATAGTACAGTTTAGGAGTAATTCCTTGCAATTTTTTCCTGCAAACTGGCCATGATTTTATTTTCTATTTTACTTTTCACTGAAGTAAATGTTTATGTGGAAGAGATGAAGAAAAAGTCATGCCCTTTAAAGTTAGTCATGGAATAGAAATAGACAGCCTTGGGGCTGGAGAGATGGCTCAGCAATTAAGAGCACTGACTGTTCTTGCAGAAGACCAGGGTTTGAATATCAGCACCTACATGGAAGGCAACAACTGTCCATAACTCCAGATCCAGGGGATCCAACACCTTCTTCTGTCCTTTGCATGCATTGTAGAGGTGCACTTACATGCACACAGGCCATACACTCATACACATAAAATAAAAAAGAATAAGTCAATTAAAACAATAAAAATAATTTTTAAAAGAAGTAGTCTATTAAGACATGTTAAAGCACTTCTGAGAGAGGAAATGGGCAAGTTAGCCGAGGAAAGAGCCCCGCAGCCTCCAGCTTTGAAATAGCCACAGAAACAGGATTAACCAACTGCTGAAAAGATTCTCCCACATTTTAATAATATTTATTTATTTTTCTTTTTTTGAACTTTGTGATTTTCATACAATATATTTTGATGGTGTTGAGATCCTCTACCCTCTTTGCACCTCCCCCCACTGTCCAATTTAAAGAACTCTCATATATATAATTTGGCATACTATTTAGCTGGTAATTTTCATTCCACCTTGTTTTACATACTCTCTAATTCTCAGTTTTGATTTCATTGGGGATATGACAAAAGTGTGTAAATAATATATATCTAGTAACAGATCCAATGATATCATATTTTACTATAATGTACAAGTTTATGACATATGTATAGTTTATAACATAAATGTTATTAAATTAAAACTATATATTATGATAAATTATATCAATTATATTTAATATTTATATATTTTATGATAATTTGTATTTTTGATATCTATTGTGTCACCTTATAATCTTATATATAGCATTATATATAAAAATCATATAATACATTAATAGATGAAATTCCACAGTATGCTTTTGAACACCTATACCTTCAATATTTTGAACAATCACACATATGCACAAGCTCCTCACCTCCATTGATATGTTTGAACAGTACTCATCTCCAACTGCCAATATCCACATTGTGGAAGAAATAGCTGATCTTATGAGGTACTTCATTTTAAGCAATGTTTTTTAAAATCAGTGAATAGATATTACTTCTCCAACCATAAAACATAATGAACAAAGTATTTTAAAGAGTTTTTAAATTAAATGTCTTCATTTAGTGTGTGTGTGTGTGTGTGTGTGTGTGTGTGTGTGTGTTTGTAAACTATTGGGAGTCAGTTCTTTTTCTACTCTGTGAGGCACAGGGATCAAGAGCAGATCATCAGGCTTGTTGATAGGTGTCTTTACAGTGAGCCATCTCACTGGCTCCAGAGCTTTAAAAGTTATCTACTTAATGTGTTTAAGTCTGTGTTTTGAGAAATATTCATTTTGTAAGTAAAGTGTATTGAATTATTTTTTCATGGAAATGCCACACTATTATTTTATTGTTTGAGTATATATATATATATATACACATATGTTTCATATATACATATATATGTTTCTTATATACATGTAATGGTTTTGATCAAACCCATCCCTACTCCCTCCCTTCTAATTCCTTCTTTTCCACCTCACTACTTTACCCCTTCTAACATCACATGTTCTTTTTTCCCTTTAAAAATCCCAAGGAGACCTTTTAGAGCTTGCCTGTGTGTACATGGATGTATCTACTGGAGCAAGGGTAGCCTCTCAGGGGTACATTCCTGAAGAAAATTGTCTTCCCTTCCCTCGGTCATCAATTGCCCATAGCTTCTCAGCTAAGAATGAGGCTTCAGGAGCCTTTTCCATATCCCTGCTGGTAATTTGATTGGCTTGATCTGGTGCACAAGACAGCCTCTGTGAACTCATGGATGCAGTGGCCCTGTCCTGTCAGGCTACTGCACTGCAGATATTGACTACTTCTGGCTCTTACAATCTTTCTACTCTCTCCTCTGTGATGAGCTTTGGGCTGTGGGGTGGGGGGTGTCTGATAGAGATGCCCATTTGGAACTGAGCGCTCCACAGTCTCTTATTCTCTGCAGTTATCCCATTGTGGGACCTGATGACCTATCTCTTATTGAGAGTGGGCTATACTTACTTGTTGTCACCTTATGGTTAATCTATGTTTTTGATATAATAGTATGTCATTTACATATTATTTACATACATCGGTACACCTGTATTTGTTGTGCATATGTTTAAAGTTATGATATCTTGCTAGAGGATTGTTCCTTTAATAAGTATGCTCCCTTATCTCCTGATGGTTTTGGTTTGGGGTCTATTTTATCATATATTAGAGTAACTATGCCTGCTTGTTTCCTGTTCTATTTTCTTGGACTATTTTTTCCCAGCCTTTTACTTATTGTTGACTGTGAGTTATGTTTCTTGGAGGCAGTAGAAACATGGATACCCTTTCTTAGTCCAATTTACTAGGCTATACTTCTTTATTAGGAAATCTCATTAATATTGTGATTGGAATTGATGTGTATCAATTCCATTCATGTTGTTTTTGTGGTATCTTCTTAGGCCTCTTTTGAAAACTTTTTATTTTTGAGACTTTCATACATGTATACCATGAAATATGGTCATATCTACCCTCATCCCCCCGGCACCCCACCATGCCTTCCTCTCAACTTCATTTCTGTTTTTTGACAACCTGTTAGGTTCAGTTAGAGCTTCCCTGTCTCTGTACAGCGGGACAGAAGGAGCCGCACACTGGTTCAGTCTTCAAGAAGAGGAACCTTTATTTCTTTTTAGCACCGCCTTATATATTCTCCAGCTACCAATCATCGTTTGTTGCTATCCAGAAGCACCCCTCATCCCTCGCCCATTGGACAAAACCGTCTCACGCAAGCCTCATGCGATCATCACGCGATCATCACACGCTTAGACTCATCGAGTCCTGCCTCTTGGACAGCAGCCAGCAGCCATCTTAGGGCTGTGGCTCCCAACAACTTCCCCCTTTTTGTTTAAGCTGAAATGGGACATGTGTCTGTCTTAGGTTGTCCAGGGCCAAACTTTATCCTTACCCATCTTTGGTACAATCAGTACTTACGCCTGACTGCCCTGTCTTAGGTTGGTATAAGGTCGCCCCAGAACTTAACCGTCACTGACTACTGGTCCAGCACATTCAGCCACACCTGTGGGGAGGAGCCCATCTCCAAAGCCAGCCTGGCTTGCTTTATGGCGATAGTGTCTCCGCAGCATTGCCATTTAAGACAGCAAAGGCACCAGAGGCACAGCGTCGATGAAAGGCATAACAGACCACCTAAGGCCAAGAACCCAAACCAAGATCTACCCCACTGTATGAAAGAACTGAGAAATGTCACAAAATCTTCTACTGAGGCAATTTACACCCTAGTATCATTAACTGCAATAATATACGGTCACAACACAGAAGTAAGGTTATCAGATTGTGCAGTCCAAGTACCATTATTATATGCACCTAAGCTTTTTGACAAATTTGCAGCAAAACTAAGATTTGCAAATTCTATGGGAGTAACACATGCTGTGCATGTGATAGACACATCCATCAGACATTATTTGTGATATTATGTCAAATTGTTCTTGAATCAAGTCCACCTGTTGATTTACGACCAAGATGTCCACTCGTAGATGTTGACTGATTTGAGTCTGGCTCTCCAAAGCAATGGCAGTGTTCTCCGAAAGTGGATTCACTGTCTGCGCTGTAGGGATAGCTGCAACTGAGGTGAGAGCAATAGCAGCTACAACAGCAGCAGTAATTCTGAAATCCCTCTTATGTCACAATAACACAGATAATTCTCCTTCCTCTATACTCACTGGTATAGGCAAATAAGTTGGTATTCTCATCATCCCTGCGGCAGAATAGATGGACCCATTCCAGCATTCTGTTAAAACACATGTCCCCTCTGTACAATTTAGCACCTCAGACTCAAGTGAGCTATTAGTTACCAGGAAAGGACCAACTAAATGGCTGAAACTTTCCCAGAACTCGCTTAGCTAATATAACACAGGGGGAGGAAATATTATCAGTGTAAATTTGAAAACAGAGTGCTCCAGTGAGGTTAAAGCTGCCACGAGAAAAGTTAGCTTCTTCTCTATCTAATTGCACTGTGGGCAATCCAAGCATTGCATTGGTAGTAAACAGGGGAGGAAATAATCTGGAGGACACGGCAATCGGCATCGGACTTGGCCAGGTTCTTACAATGCTCCATAGCTGGCGAGGCTCACCAGTCGCTGTTTCAATTCTTAGTATTAATATGTGGGGGCCTTCGCCCAGTGAATCGCCATCTTTCTTTCCAGGTGCAGGCTTTACCAGTCGTTCAGAAACCCAGATGGGAACGTGGGCATCCTGTGGAAAAACACAAACAGAGCCCCGGGTCCACACTAAGGCTGGATCCGGGCCTTTCCATTGTCCTGATAAAACATCTTTCCAAATCACAAGGGGATGTCCCTTGGAATGCCTTGAGTCAGAGTGCCGCTCTGTGGCGGAACGGCCCTCAGTGTCCAAATTAAAAAAATTTAAGGTGAAAAGGGAGATGGCTAGTTTGTCTCGCAGGACGTGGAAGGTGGCCCCGATTCCCCCTTTTTGTTTAAGAAGCATGTTCTTTAGGGTGCGCTACGCACATTCAATGCTTCCTTGTCCTGTAGGATTGTAAGGGATGCCTGTAACGTGGGTAATGCCGATGCCAAAGACATTGCAGAATTGCGCAAAGGCTACAGAGGTGTATCCAGGGCCATTATCCGTTTTCAAAATTTTAGGCGTGCCCAATACATTGAAGGTGTGTAGACAATGTGAAATAACATCCTTGGCTTTCTCTCCTGAATGCACTGAAGCCACAAGAAAGTTAGACCAGGTATCTATAGTAACATGGATGAATTGTAGTTTCCCAAACTCAAGATAATGAGTCACATCCATCTGCCAAATATGATTGGGTTTAAGGCCCTTGGGACTGACTCCGACGGATGGAGCTGGGAGAAGGGGGAGACATTGGGGACAAGTTTTTACTATCTGCCGAGCCTCATCTTTTGTAATAGGGAATTTAACCTTAAGAGTGCTGGCATTCACATGAAATTTAGAATGAAAACCAGTTGCTTCTGTATATGTGTTAAAAACATGTGGATCGCGTGTGGCGAGGTCCGCATGATGATTGCCCAAGCTCATTGGGCCTGGTAGAGCAGAATGAGTGCGTATATGACCTATGTAAAATGGTTCTTTGCGATCCCAAATTAAATGTTGTAATGTGAGAAGCAAATTATGAATAGAGGACCATTTAGCAATGTTGGTACCAATTTCCAAATTTCGAGTTACCTGTACCACATAATTACTATCTGATATTATATTAATGGTTTGGGAATATGTCTTGAAAACTATAACCACTAGTAACTCTACTTGTTGAGGAGAATTAGTAGGGTAAAGAAAAGTCTGGACAACCTGATTACTTATCATCGCCCCTGTGCCAGATTTGGATCCATCAGTATATACCACTAAAGCTTTTAGAATAGGTTTATCACGAGTACATTGGGGGAAAATTACTGGATGACTACTAAAAGATTGTAGTAGTGGGTGTGCCGGTAAGTGGTTGTCAAAGGGTGCATCGGCACAGGCAGCTAGAATAGCCCAATCATCTCTATGGTTAACCAAATATTCTATCTGTGTAGCTGTATAAGGTAAAATAATTTTAGTAGGTTGGCGTTAAAAAACTGATTGCGCTGCTTTTAGTCCCTTGAGAGCTAAAAGTGCCACTGCATCTGGATAACTAGGTAAGACCCTATCAGGGGAATGCGGTAAGTGCACCCATAAGAGAGGGGAGTCTTGCCAGAAAAGCCCTGTAGGCAGGTGATCTGAAGTCAAAATAATGTAGAGTAATACCTGCGACAAATCTATGCATGACACATGAGCCTTCTCTAAGGCCTGTCCTACAAGCCGTATAGCATGTCGAGCCTCTGGAGTAAGGTGTCTAGGTCTGTCAGTATTTTTAGATCACAAAGCTCTACTGACCATAGAGACTACCTTTCATTCCCGAGAAGTAAACTGAAAAGATTTCTAGGATATTGATTTTCAATGCTGAAAAAGCATATGATCTTTCACTTTCCTGCTCTAAACTGGAGTGTTTCTCAGACTCGAGACAGTGTTGTGGCATTCCTTCCCTCAACCCAGGAATGCTCCTTCCTTCCTAAGGAAAAATTATTCTGAAAACTTAATTTCTACCTAAGACACATTTGCTAGCCAACTATGGAAGCCATGCAAAATTAAACATAAAAGACAACACAAACTGCCACATTTGTTCTAATAAAATTATCTAGAAACTAAACATATGATGCAGAGAAAAACCACTCATTAACAACACCTGCTTGTGGTAAGTGACAAGTCAGTAGCATTCCAGTGTTTAGCTTTGGAAACATGAAATGCTATAGTTAAATAAAATAAAGACATTCACATTTGAGGTTGGTTGTCACATGTTACACTTTAAAGACCTTGAAAAGACTAACTCTCCAGGCCACTTTGCAGACAAGTTTAAAACTGTAACTGTAGAGACAGTACACAAATCCCATTAACTTAAACATTAATGATTTAGTAAGCAGTTGTATTCTGGTCATGAGGCAGACCTTGTTAAGGACAAAAACTTATTTGTACATGCTTAATAAAATTTCCTCCAATGTCCTTTTCCTTAAAAAAAAATTTGCCAAATGACTTTTTGCTCTTCTTTCTGATCTCAGATTCAATTATCTTAGTATTTCCTTCATGTGTATTAAATTTTATTCTGATGCTGTACACAACTATGTTAATCTATTAAATATTAGTACACAGTGCAGTGGAATTCCAGTTACCTACACACAACACAGACAATACACAGATGGCTAACCTTACCAGTCCTTCAGGCAGAACTCTTCCGTTGCATCTCTCTCTGGGGAGACCTGCAGTTAACTGTTAACAGTATCCCTTTTACTTACCAATCTTTCTTTTCTTTTCTTTCTTCTTCTTCTTTTTTTCTTCTTTTTTAAACCGTGTGGGTCCCTGTATGGGCCACCACCTGTCGCCATCCAGCGGGACAGAAGGAGCCGCACACTGGTTCAGTCTTCAAGAAGAGGAACCTTTATTTCTTTTTAGCACTGCCTTATATATTCTCCAGCTACCAATCATCGTTTGTTGCTATCCAGAAGCACCCCTCATCCCTTGCCCATTGGACAAAACTGTCTCACGCAAGCCTCATGCGATCATCACTCGCTTAGTTAGACTCATCGAGTCCTGCCTCTTGGACAGCCACCAGCCGCCATCTTAGGGCTGCGGCTCCCAACACTTCCCGTAATTGCATGAATGTGGGGCCATTCACTGCAGCATAAGAAACCTACAGTTGCCTTAACCTCAATTAAAAAATGATTCTCCCTCCTCAGCAACTGTCTACTACCAATAGTTCCAAAGTATGGAAAGGAGCTAGAGATCCTCTTCTCTGTCTATGCGGGGATTTTGGGTTGGTTTGATGCTGTGTAGGCAACCGTCACTGCTGTGAGTTCATGGTTGCAATAGCCATGTCAGATTCAGAAGAGCTTTCACAGCCCTCCTGCCCATCTAGTGGCTCTTATATTCTTTTCACCTTCTCTGTGATGTCCCTGAGTCTTGATGTTGGTAGGCTAATATGCATATGTCCTATTTTGGGCTGAGTACCCCGTTGCTTATTCTTAGCACTTTGATCAGTTATTTGTATCTCCAGTCTCTCTCGTTGAGTACTGTCCAATACAGAAGAAGCTTCTCTGACCTAGGCTGGAAGTAACTCAGGTCTATTGGAATAAAAACAATTTAGAAGGCAATTTGATAGCATGACCATTTAGCAAGATAACAATAACATGTTCTACCCTAAGGCTATCAATTTCCCTGTAATGTGCTTTTGACCAGGATTAGAGTACCAAGCATTAAATACTCTCCTGTGGAGCAGGCTGGTAATCCATGCAGGAAGAAATTAGTTACTCCATAATAACTTTGCTCTATTGCACCATTAGACACATCTTACCTGATAAGTCAGTACTGCAATATGCAGAGTCCAACCCTGGGTAAGACCACTGATATATTTTCTCGCCCAGCAGCCTGAACTGTACTTTTTGAACTATGAAAGCCTGCCATCAAGGAAGAAGATTTCTAGTTGTTTCATGTCAACTTCTTTTAAGTCCTATAGTCAAAGGTTACGGTATCTTTAGCAACACAGTCTTGCCATGTGTTTATGGTAGGTAACCAACAAGAGTAATGGCAATATCCTGTGTTATTTTTGAGACCTCTGGGACCTCTCTGACCAATAACTTGCCAAGAGGTATCTCATGCCTTGCACTACAAGGATGTACTAGTGGTTGATCTAATGCAAACCAAGCATATATGAAAATACTTATGAAAAACCAATAATTAATGAGTTAATTTCAAAGTACAACTTTGAAAACAACAGAGTTTGAATAGAATTAGCCTGAATGGGAAGACAATGTTACTTTCAGAAGACATGGAATATTAAATGAAAATCAGAGACCACTATTGATGGTCTGGAATTGTCTGTTCCCTGTGATTTCTTGGATGTGTTTATCCATCCCTTAAGGCTAATGTATTCTTTCAATATCTGCTGTAGAAGTGGCTTATTGAGTATAAATTCCTTCAATACATTTTTATCATGGAGAGTTTTTCATTCTCCTTCAATTTTCTTAGATGGTTTTGCTAAGTATAATAAATTTGCTTGACAATTGTGATCTTCAGAAGTTGGAATACATCATTCTAGGCCTGTCTGGGTTTAAAAGTTTCTGTCAACCAATCATGTATTATCTGATGGGCCTGCCTTTATAATGACTTGCTCTTTCTGTCTTGCAGCTTCCTTTATTCAGTGCTTTTAGTGTTTTATCTATAATATGTCATAGACAGTTTATTTTGTAGTCCTATGCATTTGGTGTACTATAGGCCTATTGCACCTGGTTGAGCATTTCTTTCTCTAGGTTTGTAAATTTTTCTCTATGACTTTGTTGGAAATATTGTCTATGCCTTCTCTGCAGTATATTTCTCCTTTTTCTATGCCCATAATCTGAAGGTTAGGTGTTGAATTATTCTCCCATGCTCTTTTTATATATTTAAAAATTTTTCATTGACACTTACTGAATGATCCAATTCCTCTACCCATCTTCCAACTCTGTTTCTGTTTTCTACATGATTCAGATGATTGCTGAGGCTTTTATTTGGTTTTTGGTTTTATTTGTTTTTATTGAGGTTTTTATTTGGTTTATTTTTTTTAATTTCAAACATCACTTCAGATTGGATTTTCTTCAGCAATTCTCTTTGTTAAATTCTGTTTTCATATCTTAGGCTGACTTCCTTATTTTATTCATTTCTTTGTTTTTGTTTACTTGGAGTATATTTGTGTCTTCTTTGAGTTCTTTGAATATACTTACAATCATTCTTTTTAAAAAAGCTGGTTTTATTTTGTCTTGAGGTAGGGCCTCCCTATAGCTCTAACTGGCCTGGAACTTGTTATGTAGACCAGACTGGCCTGGATCTCACAGATCTCATGGAGACCGCCTGCCTCTGCCTCAAAAATGCTGGTATTAAAGGCTTGGGTCACCATGACCTGCACAGTCATACTTTTGAATTATTTGTCTGGAAGTTCTTCCAGGATATTTTTATTATGTGTCATTATTATGGAATTAGTCATTTGTGGAGTAGACATGTTGCCTTGGGTTTTTGTGTTGCTCATGTTTCTGCGCTGGAATTTGTGCATCTGGAACAGTTTGTTACTTGAGCTCTTTTCTTCCCTCCCTCCCCCACTCTGTCCCTGCGTCCTCCCCTTTGTCCCTCCCTCCCCACTCCCTCCCTCCCCTCCCTTTCCTCCTTCCCTGCCACCCTCCCTTTTCTCTGTCTTTCCCTGTCTGTCTCTCTCTCCTTTCCTCCTCTTTCCTTTTCACTTCTCCTCTTCTCCTCCTTCCCCTCCCCCCCTCCCATCCTCCCCCCTCTCCTTCTCTCCCCTCTCCTTTCCTTTTCCCTTTTTTCTTTCAATGGAGATATTTACAATGTTCAGAATAGTAATAAGTCTCAATAGACTCTCCACCCTGGGGCAGTTACAGAAAGTTCCAAAGTGTCTTGGCGTGCCTAAGCAGGGGAAAGTAGCAACTCCCATTGGCTGTAGAAGGTCATATAGGATGGGCTCCTGGAGCTGTGGGTAGGCCTGTGGTGGAGCCCATTGGCCAGGGCCTGGGTCCTAAGCAGTGGAAGCAGGGTGAAGGAGGTTGTTTGAGCTGGCCTTCTGGTGCAGGAATTTCAGGGGCAACACAGGCAGACCTGAGCCAGAGAACCCAGAGTTCTCTGCTTGCTAAAGGATGCTGAATGGGATGGGCCCCCCACACGTTTTTATGTTTACTTTTTTGTTTTCAAGATAACTTTCTAAAAAAATCACATTAACACACACACACATATACTCAAATACATAAAATCTTTTTTTAGAGCATAAATCCTATTTTCTCTTGCTTTAATATCTATAAGTGTATTGTAGACAGAGTCAGCATTTTATTGATTAGGTATTTATTATGTGGTAAAAATCTTTAAGACAAACAGATTCAAAATTTGATGTTCTTATAAAGTTACATACAAGCCACAAGATGTCATGTTTCACATTTCACTCTGAAAGAGATTTTCCATTTGCCATGTACCTGTGATAAATTATATACATATATGAAGCAAAAAATATTTTTTAGAGGTGGGTGTGAGAACAATATTGTTTTCATTTTGTGGAGATGTAAATGACAAGTAAAATGTATTAGTTTATCTCTGGGTTAACTACCCCATTGGTCCTGTTCCATGTCCTGTTTTACTTTCCTTTGCCCCAGATTCTTATAGGTTGTTTTGGACTTGTCATCTCCTGTAGTTCTTCATCACCATTTAAGTATATTTATATGGAAATAATAAGTTCTTTTAAAATTGATTACAGATATATTTAAAAATTATCTTTATGAAGATCAAAGTTAAGGTTATACAGTGAAATTAGTGAGCCAGAATTTGGAGTCCTTCATTTTCCCTCTCTCTCTCTCTCTCTCCCTCCTCCATCTCTTCCTTCTGCCTATTTATCCACTAAACAAGTACTTTTGAAATACAGCCCTATGCATGGTATGATGTCAAGCATTAGAATTTCAATTTTGAATAAAATACAACCAATCCCTAACTTTATGAGTTTACTCTGTAATAGAGGAGATGAGAAAAAATAAAGTTAATATGAATTGCAATAAATTTTCTGAAGGCAGACATGTTTCCCTCCATTTTTCAGTTATTCTTCAGTCAGCTTCAATTATAATACACATTAAAAGGAATGAATGAATGACTGAAGACATGAGTTCTTTAAAAAAGTTCGAAAAAGCATATCAATTGAATCGAGGGAGCCTAATCCATGTATGGTTGTTGGAAAAGAATGTTGGAAGGAAATTTCAATTAAGTAAGTTGTGATAGCCATGAAAAAATGGGATGAAGCAGAGAAAATAGGACCATGTAGCAGGAGCAATCTGTGCAAAGACTGGAAAGCAATACCTTTAGCCTTTATTGAAGCGTTTCAATATAAGTATTTGAGAAGCTCATGAGGATTTAAGCATTGAAGTATAACACCCATTATGCCTTAATATACTGTAGTCTGACTCTTACAGAGGACTCAGATTCAGCTCCTAGCATCCACATGGCAGCTCACAATCACCTGTGACTCCAGTTCCAGAGGATCGGGGGCATTCTTCTCACTTTCACAGGCTCCTGCACTCAAGGATGCACATGAATTCACATAAATACCCATACAAAGCCCTTTTAAAAGATATCTTTTAAAATATATGTATTTTAGGTGAAGTCGAGTTTTTATTACTTTGGATGCTCATCTGCAAAAGTATTTCCCAATATTTTAAATCTTTTATTGAAATATGTGAAGGTAATTAGCAAATACTACATAATAACATACTATATTGTTTTGTTACAACCTTCCTTAATTAATTTTGATGCAAAGATAATCTGATGTGTGTTTCTGGTACAGTTGAATTAGGGAGTACCTTTATTTATAAGATCGGAAATGTTTGTTTTTTCCTTTACATTTAAAATACTTTTTATAAGCTCATATGCCAGTCTTTGGAAGTTTCTCACAGTACATGAATATATTCTAACTCCTGACATGGAGTTTACTAATCTAAAATTGCTAGTAAGTTGTAGGTCTAGTAGAATTCACTAAGGCTACACATTCCATTTTGAAATTTGCTTCTGCTGTGTTTTCAAACGGTTTATTTTTATCCCTTTTTTCTAATTTCTATTATGCTTAGTAACTGACCTTCAAAAATAAATTCTGTGAGAAGTATTTTCTTGTTAAAAAGCATATTACTTTGGATCATTTTTTCTTCTTCAGCTATTAGGGGAGGGAGGTTTTCATTTGTCATTTCTTAATTACTTCCTGTTTTATATGCATACTGAATGGAATAAATTCTTCTGTGCTTTCTTAAAAAGGTTAGTTCTTTGTGTTCATGTGTGTATATGTATGTAATGTATGTGTATGTGCATGTGTGTGTTGTGTACTTAGTATGTGTGTGTGTGTGCAAGAGCATGTTTATATTAAGGCCAGAGTTTAAGGTTGGGTATCTTCCACAATTCCTCTACCTTGTCTTTTGAGACAGAATATCTCACTGAACTTGGAGCACATAGCTCTGAGTATCTGTGTGCCAGCTCTAGGGTTACATGGGTACCCTCCTATTCAGTCCTCATGCAGTAGACACTTTCCTGACTGAGCCAATTCCCCAGCCTTATGAGGTTACTTCTTGGAATTTTTCAACAGTGACAAGATGCTTCATCATCTTAAATACTTCCCAGATGGCACAATTTCAGATGCTTGACTCTTTTTCTTCTTATTTTAGATTATGGTGAAGAAATAGCCTGCACTCAAAATGGCCAGATGTACTTAAACAGGGACATTTGGAAGCCTTCTCCATGTCAGATCTGTGTCTGTGACAATGGTGCCATTCTTTGTGACAAGATAGAGTGCCAAGAAGTGCTCAACTGTGCCAATCCTACAACACCCACTGGGGAGTGTTGTCCTGTGTGCCCACAAACATCGGGAGGCGGAAGCACCAATTTCGGTAAGAATGCTCAAGGCCAATGGCTAACCCTTATTTTCCAGTGGTTATTGGTCCTGGAGCTCAGTGCCCTAAGAGAATAATCAGAGTAAATAACTCAGTAGCCCCTGTGGTTAATGATTTCATTCACTAGCTTTATATATATCATTACATAGAGGCAGACAATCATTTCCCAGTTTCTTCTACCACAGATTCTTTTTATTGTTTTGCTAAATTTTTAGTGGCTATGTCTAATTAGAGAATCCCTTATGCCTTATAGACAACCATTTATTATTGTTTATCTGTCAGGCGCCTCGAAGGTATTTTCCTGCCTTTCTATTAAGTTGCTAAATGCCCAAAGAGGAAATATAGAAAAGTCATTTATCTTCTCATTACCAACTTTGACCTGCAGAATGTGGTAATTATTTCTAATGAACTTTAGTGTGTAACACTTTCTGCTACACTGTCTCAGAAATGCAGGATGTGCTTACCTGTGGACCATGTAAGATAGAAGAATTTTCTGGCGAAAAGAAAGATATAAATTACTGGGTTTAAAAAATATATTAAAAGAAAAAGTGTCTTTAGTTGATATTACATATGAATATGGATAAATATGTTGACAGAATTATATACTATATTTTGTGTGTTTTAATGATTTAGGCACAATCTACATTAAGCTTTTAGACTTTTTGCTTGAGTCCTGAATATAGACTTGCATTCATCATTGCAAGCTTCATGTTTCTTTTTAAAAACTCAATTGCAAATAACAATAAGTCTGAATTATTCAGTAGTGCATAAATGGAAATATTAGACAGCAACTTTGTCTCTTTTTCTTGGGTATCATTCAGCAGGAACAATGCACCTTAAATGAAGACCTAAACTCAATTTTGGGGGATGTGATAGAAATATGTCATAGAAAGAATGGAAAACAAGTCATAAAGGCTGGAAGGAGACAATCTTCGTAGAAGCACAGGAATGGAGTGCAGTTAAACCTGCACGGATAAGTGAGAATACTGTCAGCAATATCAGAAAGCAGGGCAAAATGCAGTTTCCTTCAAATAATCAGTCCCTGAAAGTGAACTTATTCCAGGGGGAATAATGGAAAACAAAAGGCAACAGCTTTATACGAATAAACCATGAGAAAAAATATAACTAAGTTCAGTTTAAAAATGACACACTGAGCCTGGCCTGATCGCACACCTCTCTGATCCCAGCAGCACATGGGAGGCAGAGGCAGGCAGATCCCTGTGAGTTCAAGGACAGCCTGGTCTACAAAGTGAGTTCCAGGCCAGCTGGGCTACAGGGAGACCCTGTCTCAAAAGACCGACCAAACAAACAAACAAACAAACAATGACACACTGGAAAATATATTACCATAGATAATATAAAAATTCAGAGGCTATGATAAGTGAAGTAACACAGACTCAGAAAAACAAACGACATATGTCCTCCCTCATTTGTAGATCCTAGCACCAAACCCTTATATGTGAGTATGTATCCTGATGTAACTTCAGGAACCAGGAAAATGGAAAGAAACCAGGCAGGTAAAGAGAGAAAAAAACCTGAGAGAGAAGAGTAGTAAGAGACAAGTATTACTAAGGGAGAACTAGATAAACAGGTTGTATTTAAATGGAAGGGGGAGGCAGGTTTATACAAGGAACTATGGGGATAAGGAAAGAAGAAGCTCAAGAGAGGTGGGGCCATAGGAGACTGATATTATCAAGGCAGAAATGGGGAAAGTGGGGACAGTTTAAATGGGGAAGGCATGGAGGAAGGGTTAGCAGGGAGGGAGAGAGAGGAGAAATAAATAATGCCTACTTAGTGTACAACACCAGAGGGAATCATATTAGTCTTAAAATCTCATGGCAAGTTCCACATACGATATCTGAAGGCCACATAACAAGAAACAGTGCCAGACAAGAAAAACCTTCCATTGGGTTTTTGCCAGGGTGGTCCAAGAGACTCCCAGAATTACACAGACTATTGCCACAGCCCTTGCTTGCCTCCTGAACTTGAAGGTAAGACCCTATTATTGAAGACAGAACATACTTCGGACATAGGATTTGGAGCAATGGAGCGTGCCACTGACCTAGAATCAGTTTCCCCTGAAGGCTAGTTCTCAGCTCTGGCGAGCACTATGCAAGCTTCCAATCCATGATCCAACACCAGCTTCCACTCATTAAAGAAGATTCTTTTACACCAGAGACTATTGCAGAATACCACATCTGGTCACACACAGTGTCTGTGAATTGCTCAAGCCTATGCAGCACATCGACAATGCAACCTCTACACCTAAGGCTCAGACAACATACAACAAAGGGTAAAGACGACACTAATGAGTTAATCTCTCAACTCTCATTAGTGAAGCTTGCTTATGGAACAGAAGGCCAGGAACACAAAGTCACAAATGGTTGAAGAATAGAGAGTAGGAGTCTGCAGAAGGTGGGTCCTCAGATAAGCTATATTAAGCTTCACTCACCTAGGGATCAGGGACCATTACAGAAGAGGGGCAAAAAAATAATTGTAAGAACCAAGGAGGAGGTGTATGATCATATGAGAATAAAATCCTGGAAGCCCCTGGGACCCTGCTTATATGAACTTACAGCAATGGTGTTGGCATGCTTAAGACCTATGCAAATTCAAGCCGACAAAAACCCAGCATGCAACCGGGAAACCGGGCAGCAGACCCCAGTCTTTGCTGAAGAAATATTGGCGGCTGATCCTTGTTGGGTGAGAAAGAACTAATCTTAAAGTGAGGGTCTCTGGATAGGCTGACTAGACCTCAGTGAACACGCACTGAGGAATTGAGGAATGTCTAGGGACATTAACTTGACACAATAAGCCTTAACACAAATGACAAAGTGTTTGAATTCTGGGGTTGGGGAGCTGTGGGAGAGTGCCAGCGAGGAAAGGGTGTAAACGTGATTCAGATAGTTTGAGCTGTTCTATATGAAATACACAAAAAATTAATTAAAAAATTTCCTAAAAAGTTCAGGGACTAGATGTGGTGGCACATGCTATTAATCTTAAGACTAGAGAAACTAAGGTAGGAGAGTCGAGAGTTCAAAGTCATCCTGGGCTTCATATTGAATTCAAGGCTAACTGGGCTAAGTATCAGGACAAATATCAAAACTAACCAAAAGTATACAAACCAACTCAACAAAAAATCTGACAAATTATAAAACCTTTGATTTTTTTTTAATTTTTAAAAAACATCTTATTTATTAGTTTTTTTTTTTAATGTATATGGGTATATTCCCTGCATGTGTGTAAGCGCACAACCTATGTTGTACTGTGCACCCACAAATCAAAAGAGGGGTCAGAACGCCCTGGAACTTGAGTTATGGACAGTTGCTGGACACCGTGTGGGTATTGGGAATTGAACCCAGGTCCACGACAAGAGCAGCTAGTGCTCCTAACCTTTGAGCCATCTCTCTAGCCCCCAAAACCTTTGCTTTGAGATGAGATCTAATATATCCCAATCTGGCCTTGAACTCCATCGAGCTGAGGATGGCTTTGAGCTTCTCATCCTCCTCTAGCACTTCCTGAGTGCTGGAATTGCAGGTGTACAAAATCGTTCTTGATTTTGCCCAGGTGAGGAGTGTATGCTAGGTCAGCACTCTACTGACTCAGTTAAATCTCCAATCCAAAACTTAGTAACGTATTTTTGTTTAAGATGAAGACCATTTAGCAGAGATAATGTATCATTTTGTGGAAGAAATAGGAAGAAAAAAACTGTAAAAGGGGAGTAAGGATGGAATAGGAAACAGAGATGTGAGAGCGGAAAGTGCGCTAATCAAGGAGAGACACAGGTTACAGATACAAGAAAAGAAAAATCACAGTTTAAAATGAAAAAGAATTAAACATATTAGAAAGAAACAGTGTGTATAGAACATAGGCCAAGGGTGTCTCGAGGAGTTCCCAAGAAAGAGCGGATGCAATGGAGCAGAGCAAACAATGATATAATTCAAGAAAGCTATTTAGTAATACTGAATGTCCCTGAACAATATTTTTAGTTAAAATTAATCGTAGATTTAGTAATATTTTCATTTATACAACATAATTGCACATGGGAAGGCACAAGGTCACATTGCATCTGCAATTAGGATAGAGTTTTTTTAAAAAAAATTCTGGTGCTTATCTGGCCTTTTCCTTTTGTACAGTCCAGGATCTCAGCCTTTTGAATATATAGTTCGGGCCACCTGAATTAACCTAATTTAGATAATCCTTCACAGACATACCCACAGATTTGTCTCCAAGGTGATTCTGGGTCCTCTCAAATTGACAATCAATATAAATGATCACTAATAACAACTCAAAGACGTCAATTCTCAATAAGTCAATGAATAGTTTTGAAGTAATTCAAATGAAACATGATATATTTTCTTTTAAAATACAGTGTGTAAACAAAAATTTATGTAGAATAATCAAGAAGGAATAGTTTCACAAACTTTCAGATAGAAGAGCAAATAAATGATGATTAGTAAATTTACTAAAAGGACATATTTGTTTAAAAAATTCAGTCTGTTTACATGAACAAACAGAAATAATTGGAATGAAGTAAAAACATTCTTTATCAGTTTGAATATGGTAGAGATTGGGTTTCAGCAAGGGAGAACAGAATGTATAGGTCCTATTACGATTGCTAAATAGTTACCTGGAAAAATCTTAGATTGATAACAATAATATCCTACAGCAGAGAAAATCGCAAATAAGCTAGTGATATAAATAGAAAATTTTAATTCTAACAATTTCAAAGATAATAGAATTTTTTGCAGTCCTGGTTATTGAAGGCTTTCTCAAGTGGGGTGCAGCCCAGTGTTAGAGCACTTGTGTAGGATGTGTGAGTGCCATTTCTTGACACTACAAAGAAAACAAAAACATTTGCATGTAAAAGTAAGCAAGGTAAATTTGCAACTAAATTAACAAATGATAGATATACTTTACATATAAAAAGATCCTTGTTATAAATAATTAAAATAGCAATGACAATAAAATAGGACAATAACAAAAATTTTAAAGAAAATATAATTGGGTGTTCAATATGAAACCTGTCAGATTTCCTCATAATTAAATAATTGAAGCACAGCTATAATGAGCTATTATGGTTCATCTATAAGATCCATAAATTTTTATATATTTGCTATTATATTGTGTATCATTGGCTGTTTCTCTGGGGAGCTGTGCACATTAAAAGTTGTATAACCCCTGCAGAAGATATGATGGTAATACATCAAGTTTTAATTGTTTGTATCCACTGACTAAAGAAGAATGTTGGGCAATTAATCTTACATATATGTTCATGAGTGGTCATAAAGATCATTATTCAATATAGTATTATTTATAATAGTAATATATTCCATCTTAGCTAGCCCATATAAACCCTGAATTATACAAAATTTTTCTGGCATATTAAATATATATCTCTCATGTTCAATTTGTCCTGGTAGAGTAATAAATTATATCTTAGTAATGATAACAAATAGAAAAAAGCCAAGCTCTACGTTTGGAGAAAAAGAATGATAGCTAAATAGAATTCATAGAATGGAATCCCAATTTGAAAAACTTAGGGAAATTACCTTTATACAAAGATCATTAGTAACTATAACTATATGCCGACAAATAATGGAGAGTATAAAATATTATAAAGAATTTGTAATTGTTTGGTTATATATTCAAAAGAAATGATGTTAGTATACAAAAACTCAGTAACAGTGGCTTTTAATGCAGGGAGGTAAAGCAGGGACAGGAAACAGAATGTAGAGCAAAGGAAGCATTCCACTGTGTGGTCGCACCCTTTTAAAACATTGCTGTAACTTGAACTAAATGATTTTATTCATCTGAAATATTAAAACAGTAGGGAACATTAAATATAATTCATTATGACAATATTTAGTTTTGTGATTTTGCTAACATGCTCTATGAACTTTGTGAAGAAAATTCAAATGTCAGAATTTTCCAAAGGGATGCATTCTTTTGCCTTTTGTGGAAATATTGATCCAAAACAGCTTTTGAGTTTCTTTATCTTCAGTTCTACACCCACAGGAAGACTACTATTGTAAATGTGTATGCTGCATGCTTTCCAGGACCGTTTCTCCATAAAGTGACATGCTCATTTTTTTCTTTTTTTGTAGGTAGAGGAAGAAAGGTAAGCTTTGCTTTAATTTCTTTTTTCATAAGCAAATTCTTTCTCAGACTATCCAGATAGAGCTGTGCTGTGAAATGTTTGAAATCATTGTGTAGATTATGGAGTAGCATGCAGATGCAGTGTGAGCACAAATGCACACAGTTCAGCCACCTCAGAGCTTACAGGACACTACCTCCTCACTTTAGAGTTAGTTTGTATCTTTTCATCCTGCAGGTAGGACACTGAACTAAGGGCTTTGCATATGCTAGGGAAACATTTTACCTCTGAACTGCATCCTCAGTCCAAGTTAGTTTTATTTGTATGTTTCTACCAGAAAGTTGTGAACTGTACAGTGACTGAGGATATGTCCTATTGACATTTGCATCCTTGAATTTATTCGTCACTGTACTTAATATCTATTTTATACCTATTAGAAAACTTGATGTACATTTGCTGGCAGGGACAGCTGGAGGGAGAGGAGTGGGGGAAGAAGGTAGAAAGAAGAGAAGGAAGAAGAAAGGCAAGGAAGGAAGTTCTCTTTCAATGAACTGGCTTTTCTTCAATTGGATGAGAAATAAATTCTGCTGACCCTCTTACCCTCTCTGTCCAGAGCTTGAAATCTTTTCCTGTAGAGGAGTTTCATGTTCGTGAGGATAACAGTATGGTACAACTATGACCATAGCACAGATGGCCAGGTCGGCTACTTGTCATCTGGACACAAGTAACCCCACTCAGTAAAATCCTTTCTGTCATTGTTCTCGTCCTCATTATCTTTAGCCTTATGGCTGTTGTTTCTGACTGGCCTTATGACATTTGCTTCAATCCTGTCTAAATAGAGTGAGGATTAAGAGAGTAGAAAAGAGCAATGATTCCAATTTTCATGACAGATAGTAGACAAATGACCACATAGTTTAATTTTTGTGCATGATAGAGCTTTATAAAGGAAGTTATCAGATAATCACACAAAGCAAACTATAACATATTGATAAATAAGAATGAGGCTATCAGGGAGAGCTTGCCAAACTTAACACATTTGAGGTCAGAAGACATGGCCATAAACATCTCTCATTTGGCATACATGTAAGTAAAAAGATTTAAATATATGTCAAAGGAGATTTACTGTAAACAGTAGTTCTCTTAATTTATATTTGAAAAGTAGAATACACTTAAACTTAAAAGAGTAAATAATCCAGGTAGCTATTTAACAGATGGGTGAGTGAATAGAGATAAATAAATAGACAGATGATAGATATATGATATAACATGATATGATATGATATGATATGATATGATATAAGGAAAATCCATGAAATAAGCACAGAAACTAACAGGGAGAAGAACTACAATGAACAGTTCTATTCAATTATTAACTACCCCACTTGCTGAGAGGCAGCTGTTAGGCTGCATCATTTGCTGCAGTATGGACAACTGGTGGAAGGATGCACTCAAAGAAGTTTACCTTTTTCTAATTGTGTACATAATTATGTATTTTCATTATTTGTTTTCACTTATCAGGTATCGCCACAAACCCAAGAACAGAAGTGTTAGAAAATGAATTCTGTTTCTGGTTTATATGCACTGTGATTTTTAATATTCATTCATCTAATCATCTATCCATCCATCCTCCATCCAATTAACCCCAAATAATTACTGAGTTTTATATTTAAATGTCTTTACATGAGACAAATGATACACATTATGCAAAGGCAGAGGAAGAACCGCTGTCTCCATCTTATAAGAGGCTTCCTGCAAAGGCAGTGACATTCTATAAGAATTATGAAAATGCCCAAGTGTCAGTAAATTAGTGTGTAAATGTAATTCTCATTTGAGTATATGAATTTTATGTTTCTCAGTGAATAAAAAAATTCAATTCAGTAAAATTGTGAGAGTCCCTGTTTCACATAAATGAACTTACTGAAAACTGATAATAAAAACAGTGGAAACAACACATCTGTGAGTTACCTCTAAATGAGTGAGTATCCTAGAGTCACTAGGACATTTACTATCAGAAGTAGATAAATGGACAATTTCTTATTGCATACTGTGGAACATAAGAATGATTTTTAAAAGACATCAAGAAGTCTGTAACTTGGTTAAGAAAGATATTATAATTGCATTCATTTGAATACAAAGCAAGAGCAAAATCTGTATTTTGCTTATAAATCTCTTAGAGAGAAAACACAACTTTTTTTAGTAAGTCATTTTGTTTTGCTCAGTGTGGCTGAAATGATCTGACTTGCTTTTCTATATGTGTTCCAGAAGAAATAGCTTTCAGCATCACAAAGTCCTCTATTCATTGGGCATAGATTTAGATACTTTCCCTAAACAATCCAAATTATTTCAGAATTTCAAAGAAATTCCTTTTCTGATGGTTCTTACAAAGTTAATGCTTATTCTTTTCATATTTTAATGGAAATATAGAGTTTAGAATTTAACTGAAGTGAAAATGCAGAAATATGTTGAATATAGATTACTAACTCTCTGTTCTCATTGTTAACATATTTAGGAATTCCTAGTATATACATTTTTTCGAGAGACATATGTTAATAATCATATCCCTTATATTTTACTAATTGGATTTTCTAAAACATTCTAGGGACAAAAAGGAGAACCAGGATTAGTGCCTGTTGTAAGTATATGTGCATGTGTGTGTGTGTGTGTGTGTGTGTATTGCTTACAAATGTAACTAGAGTGTAGTTGTATATGATTACTTCCTCTCAAAAAGGAAGCTAGCAATGTCTAATATTCTACAATTTTAATTTTTATAGTACCATGACTGACAATACAAATTTGTGACTTTATAACATCAAATGTATTGTCTGGTCATATGCTGGTTGTTAATATTATCATTATTTATATTAATATTATGAATATTTAATGTTCCATACTTTTAGAAGTATGTCATGCCTGGATCTTAATTGAAATTCCATGTTTTTTCAGAATTCATAGAACATCTTTAACCATGCGGATGATCAGAAAGCACACCATAGACAGGATGAAATTCTCTTAGTCATCAGTTTTATAGGTTTCAAAATAATTATCATAGTATGTCTGGAGAAAAGACTATACATATTGATTTGTTTGGCAGCATATACACTTCTGCTTTGCCTGGAAATCTTATTTTCCCAAAGATTATTTTAAAAGTAAATAATTCCTATAGTTTTCCTTTTTTCACATGTTTAGTATGTCTTAGATTCCAAATACTTTTCAAACATATATTTGTCTACATAATTCTACGAGTGAGGTCACTTCATAATCACCATTTTGCATTTGAGTTTCCACATAAGGCTCCATTTGAAGAAACTTACGCAAGCACAGAAAGGATAATCAGTCCAAGGTCGTAGAGTTGGAGAGGAGTGGGAAGATTTGAACCCCATCCTCTTGGCTTTAGTGTGGGTACTTTTATTCTCCTTGCTAGCATTGTGCTTCTATATTGGAGTTCGAGTTAGTAATAGTTTAACTCATAAAGCAGAGAGAGCAGCACTGATTAAGAACATCTGTCTGTTCAGAGATTCACGATGCTTAGTTTTTATTCATTTTGCTATTGAATTCTCTATGTCTCTTGCAAACTTTGCCTTTACAAATTTCCTTGCTTATTGTTTAGGTAACAGGAATACGTGGTCGTCCAGGACCAGCAGTGAGTACTTTCTTCCAGTATATGTTGTGCTATTTCTTCTTTGAAATACTGAACATCTTTACTGGCAGGGCCTCCCTGAGAACAGAAAACAAAGACGCCTGCTTCTCACAACATTTTGGGAGCTAGAAATGAGGAAGGAATATGGCTTTAGAAAAATTTTTAAAAATCCCATAACATATGGAAATCTACTACAGTAAACTTTATTTTATCCCATGTGTCCATGTGCTAGTTTTGCTATTTGTAAAAGGCAGAACAATATGTTTACACTGTTAATTTTAGAGTGACCTTGCACTCAAACTGTAGGTATATTCATATGCTGACTGATTAAGGTTTATATTTATTTATTTAAATAATATATTGCAGTAGAATTTGAAGCATTATGTATCAGTATAACATATACCTGGATTTATTTAAAAGGATAAATATTTCATACTTGTGTTATCAAAGGCATTCTTATGGATAATACCTACTTACATACTTCATGTACATCTCAAAATACTACAGATCTCCTTAAATAAAACACTAACACAGCCCTAACAGATCCATTTTAGCCCTTTAGAAGCTTTTGCTTTTATACAGTTTCATTGATCAGTGCATGATAACAAACTCCATGGTTCCCACTACTCTGGAGACAGAAGGATCCTTTGAGTCAAAGAGTTAAGGGTCAATCTAAGAAACATATTTTAATATCAAATAAAGTATTTCTGTTTATTGAACCAAGTAAGTCAAAATCTAATCTTTATAACTCAATTAAAATTATCTTTTGAAAGAAATGCCACTCCCCACCCCCAGAAAAGAAAAGGAAAAAACATTTTAAGCTACTATCAAATATCAACAGTTGAGAAATAAAATATTTGTTACTAAGGCAGAAACTGTGGCAATTATAATTTGAGTAATTGTAAATGAATTCAATAGATATAGTGGAAATAATGCAGTCTTTTAAGTCATTAAGTACTTGAAAGTACATGAAACAGCCATAAAATGAAAGCCATTTCTCTCACTGATTTCAATAACAGTTGGACCAGTGCTGAGTGGTCTGGGGCATTATGAACCAAGCTGAACTTACACATTCTCCCAGAAAATTAATAATTTAGAATTCGCACATTTATGTGATTCTCTAAACATGGACTCTAAAATTTTGGCCTAGTAATTGATGGCCAAAGCTTTCACTTGGAAAAGTCTGTGAAAAAGCCCCTCCCATTGCCCTCCCACTCACAGGATTTCATTTATGTTAAGGCATATGAAATCAAATTTGTGTACCCAGATGTCCGTCCCTCAGAGAAAACTCACCCACTGGTATCTAGTCATCCTATCTCGAGTCAGTTCCTTAAAGATGATCATCTTTCCATCACCCAGCAGTAATCAGCTGCCAATATTTCTTCTACTAACACTGGGGCCTGCTGCCCATTTCCCCAGTTCTAAGCAGGGTTTCTGTCTGAATCTTCATGGATCTTGTGCATGCTGATATTATTGCTATAGACTCATATTAACAAGGTCCCAGGAGCCTATAAGACTGTTTCTATAACTCATGTACCTCCTTCCCTGGCTCTTACAATCTTTCTTCTACAATGGTCCCTGAGCCTTGGGTGGGTAGAGTTTGATATAGAAGTCTATACACCACAGACTCTTTTTCTCTACATTTTGACTATTTGTGTTCTTTTGTGTTCATTTCCCTGTTACTTGAAGGAGCCTCAATGATGAGAGTTGAGAGATGCATTAGTATTCTTTCTACCCTTTGGTCCACTATGTTCCATGAGTCTTAGGTGTATAGGTTCCATTGTAAATGTATCACTTAGGGTCGGTCATTTCAGAGACACTTATTCACTGTGTGACCTGTTGTGGAACTGTGTATGGATCCTTATTTTTACAGACAAGTATGCCAGTCACCACTCATCAAAGAAGTTTCTTTTGCAACAGACTATTAAAAATGTGACATTTTTTTAGTTCAGTGTTCTTTTACCAAATAACTTCTTAAAATGAAGATATTAATAAATGACTGTAGGCATAATTATTATTTTCTATTTTAGGGCCCTCCAGGATCACAAGGGCCAAGAGGGGATCGAGGCCCGAAAGGAAGACCGGTAAGTTGACAATGAGAGTCCTTTTCCCAATGTTTATCAATCAAACCAGTTAGCATTAGTCCTGAGTTCAGGGAGGTACCAATGATCCTCTGTCACTTACATTAAATGCTACAAAGAATTCAGGTCATGAAATGGTCATGTACCTCCAAATTCAGAGAAAATTATTACATGAAAATAATTGCCTATCATTTTACTAGATAGATAGTACAGTGAACATTTCTTTGCTCTTTGTAAGGTCAAATTAAAGTTGAGTACAATAAGGAGGCATGGTTAACACGTTACCTTGAGTTCAGAAGTTGTCATTCATGAGTACACAATGGTAAGAATGTAACAAGCAGGTAAAACACTTTGACTTGTGTTTGCCGTAGAAATATCCAAACTGGATTAGAAGAAAAAGAAATTATTAGTGAATAGAAGTTATTCAAGTGGTTACACAGCAAATTTACTTCTTGGGTCACAACCTGCTGTTTCTACTGAGAGCAGTTACGGAGATTTTGAAGAGGTAACTGGAAAAATCGGCACTATTATCAGACAAAACGGACAGATTTACAAGTAATCACCTACATACCCTTGGGGAAAAGCACATTATATAGTGTATAGTGATTTTTTTTCCTGAGATTGTCTACCTGTGCAGGAAATGTATTATTCTTTTCTTAGAAGTACATTTCTTTCTTTAAAATATATTTTGTTCAGTTTTTGTGAATTTCATACAACAGTTTTAATCATATTTGCTCCCCCTGCCTTATCTGTAGTCCCTGTCTCCCACCCACAGAACCACATGCATTTATTTTGTCAGATATGTTGAGGCCTTTCCAGTCAAGTTTGTGCACTCACATGTCCCTTACTGTCAGTTCATCCACTGGACCTGTTCAGCCTGCCTACTGTCACTTCCCTAAAGTTGATCAACTCTCCCTCCCAATCAGTAATCAACTACCAATAGCTCCTCACCAAAGCTGTGACCTCCTGTCCATTTTCCCAGTTCTATGGTATTATTATTATTATTATTATCTTCCTTGGGTTTGCATGGGTCGTGTGCCTGCTGATACCATTGCTATAGATTCATATAAGCAAGGTCCCAGGAGCCTGTAAAGCTCTATTTCCTTATGGTCATGAACCTCTTCCCCTGGCTCTTACAGTCTTTCCAGTCTCTTTTTCACAATGGTCCCTGAGCTGGTGGTGGGTGAAGTTTAATATAAAAGTCCTGTCTAGAGACCTACACTCTGAAGTCTCTTTCTCTCTATGCTTTGGTCAGCGTGTCATTCAGTGTTCATTGCCTTCTGTTGCATGAAGAAACTTCACTGATGGGGGTTGAGAGATGCATTAGTATTCTGTCTACCCTTTGTTCCACTATGTTCAGTGAGCTTTAGGTGTAGAGGTTCCATTGTAGATGTGTCACTTAGGGTTGAGTATCTCACAGACACTTAAAATCTTTCCACTCCATCTTTGAAAATGGTCCCTGAACTCTGGGTGGGTGGAGTTTAATATCAGAGACCTGTGGAAGGAACCACATGGTTATTCTTTATGCTTTGGCCATTTGTAGGCTGCTTTTGTGTTCATCGCCCTATGTTGGACGAGGGGGCTTCATTGATGATAGTTGAGAAATTCATTAGTATTCTCACTACTCCTCGTTCCACTATGTTCCATGAACCTTAGGTGTAGAGGTTCCATTGTAGATGTGTCATTTAGGGTTGGGCATTTCACAGACATTTCAACTCTATGTGTGACCAGTTGTGGAACTCTGAAATGGTCTCTATATATTGCAAAAGAAGCTTCTTTGATGAGTGGTGACTGGCATATTTGTCTGCAAATATAAGGATACATATTTAGCATATAGTAAGAAATTATTCTTGTCTCAGAATGTGTCAGACTTAGGGTTTTCTCTAAGATCTATGACCTTCAGCCATGTATATTTGACTATGTTTACAATGCCACATATGAGTTCCCTCCCTTTGAGTTGGGCTATAAGTCTGATTAGGTACATTTCTTTACATCTTACTCCCCAAATCAAAAAACTTTCATCTATTAAATAACTAGATTGATTTATGTATTGCTATCAACATCCCATATTTCAAACAGAAAATTTTTTCTATGTTGTTTAATTTTATGTCTAATTGTACCCACCAACACTTAATTATCAATAGACTCTCAGGCATTCAAATATGTATTTATATGCTACTAAATAGGAGGTCTAGGGGCTGGAGAGATGGCAGTTAAGACCACTCTGTTGTTCTTGCAGAAGGTTAAGATTCCCAGCACCCACATGGAGGCTGAGAGCTATCCATAACTCCAGTTCCAGGGAATCCAACACCCTCTTCTGTCCTCCTTGGGCACTGCACAACACAGGTTCACTTACATAAAGACATCACACTCGTACACATAAAATATAAACAAAATTTAAAAGTCTAAGTGGGAGGAAGAGATAAGACAGATAAGCAAGGAAGCAGCAGGGAACTTTGAAAATATGAATAAGGACAGAATGTGTTTTAGATCATAGGAACTCTTGCTGCTAGTTTCATTGTTTTACTTTTTAAAATACTTCTTCACATTTAATGGAGTAAAGTGTGACGTAATATTTTTTTTCTGAAATGGAGGTATAGTTATAGATGGAATTTGTAGACCTATAGGTGAAAGACAGTGCCCTAAGGAAAGTTGAGGCCATACAGGGAGCAGGAGGTTTGTGTTGACGTTAGCTTGTGCCCTAGGCATCCCTGTTCTGTTGAACTCCTTCACCAGTGTTAGGAGTTTAAATGCTGTGAGCTTTCCGGGTGTTGAGAGAGATGTGAGATGGAAGCTGGATGGTTTACAGAAAAGATTTTGCATCAGTGCACTTGTACATTATAAATGATTGATAATGCTGGGCCTTGAGTTTAGATGGAATTTGCTATGGGAATATGGTCACAACTCCAGAATTCCTGGTTAGAATCCAATGAATCTAATACCCAACCCTTCTCTCTCCTTTTTCCTATCTTAGGCTGAGGCAGAGAATGTTTGTTAGGCATGATAATATATGTTTGAGTGCATAAAAGAGCGGAGAGCAGTTATTTATGAGCACATAGGACAATCCTATCAGATATCCTACTAGGAAATCATTCTTTTGTTAAGTGTAGCAGTTAGGCACATTAGGTATATTTCTTTACATCTTACTCCCCAAATCAATGCTAAGCAATTGGATCTTTTACATCGATTTCTTCTGAATTTCATGGTACTGATCTCCCTGTTGTAAATACTTCACTAATTTCTAGCTACTAGGATGTTACTATAGAATATCCATAGATAGATGGTTTTGTTTAAGGATCAAACCTTCTAGGAGATGCAGAGCTGGATTAATGTTTTTATTGCCATGCTATAGAGTGTTATTATGATCATAGATACCATTTCTCACCTCCAGTTCCCATTATCACCAAACAATACTGAAGGTTCTCAACTTCAACACTATTGATATTTTGAAACAGATAATTCCTTATGTATCGTGGGATATTTGTCAGCTGTACCCACTAGATGTGAGTGGCAAACCTTATCGCCCTTCTAAGTGCAGCAAATGAAATGACTTGATCCTGCCAAATCCAGGCAAAATTGTACTAGAGAACTGACATAAACTCTCATAAAGCCTTCAATATTGGCTGATGATCATCATGATTCTCTCTAATCGCAAGTCCTCAGTTTAGAGTGTATGGTCCAGGTCACTTCATAGGGATAAACTAGTAGCTTACCAGATGATCAGGCTGCTGTGGTGAGTTCAAATTACATATGACTTATAGATGTCATTTCCTTGCCTGTACAGCTGTAGTTTCATGTGTGTGTGCGTGTATGTGTTAGTTATGTGTGAGTGTGTTTGTGTGTGGTACTGTTAAACAAGTAGCAAACAGATTGTGCAGCTATTTTCTAGTCGAGGCTGTCTATGAGGATGTCTAAAGGTTGCCACCTAGTGGCCATATACAAGAACTTTTTATTGAAGATTGCTGTCAGTGCGTCCTGGGGGATGGGAGAAAATGATGTTAAATAGAACATTTGCCTTAATTTGAAAATTATGTGACTTAGTTCACTTGGAAATATAAAAATGTGTTTTGATTTAATACCAAATAATATTTCATTTTAATATTTCTCAATAAATGTCCATATTGTGATCTTTTTTTTCAAATATTTTATCTATTATTTTATTTTATGTGTATGACTGTATTACCTGCATGTATGTAAGTGCACCTATGTCATGCAGTGCCCACGGAGGTTAAAAGAGGGCATTGGATACTTTGGAACTTGAGTTATGGACAGTTGTTAGCCACCATGTGGGCGCTGGGATTCAAACCTGGGTTTTCTGCAAGAAAAGCCAGTGCTCTTAATGCTAAGCCATCTCTCACTTGTAATCATGTGCATATTAACTTAATTTTGGAAACTTTTCATAAATTTTTATTAATTTAAATCTCAGTTTTTATTAGAAAAACACATCAGAACTATTTCAAGGAAATTCCAGGAAGATACAGAAGGGATCCTGAAGTCAGTTAGTGCAGATGTAGGCTGTCTTTGGATGAGACTTTGATGTCTGATCACTATCAATCAGAGAATACAAAAGCAACATACAGTATTAATATTAGCTAAATATATGTCTACTCATAGAGGAAATAAATGTAGTTTTATGTTTACTTTGTAAGTGTTTTTAGGAGTCAACTTTTTGTTTCAGTTAACTATTTGAACATGTAATAGTTGTTTAGCAGTTGAATTTTGAAAACCCATATCAGTTTTCCGTAAATGATTCTAAATAAACCTCATTACTATACTCTGTATGCTCCAGCATGGAAGGAACACGTCATATTGTATGATCCATGAGTCTCAGATAACAATGGAAATCATCTCCATTATGTATTATGCAAAGAATGTAGTGAACTGCCAGTGGATTAGGAGCCAGAGGGGTTGATTTTTAAAATATGAGTACTTTCCAAGAAAGCCTGTTTTTAAAGTATAAATTTCCTAGGCAAATTTTTCTATGTCTGCTGAAATACACAAATGTTGTTATTTAGCCAACTATTAAAAATACAAATGTTGGAGTACATTAAAGTTTATTAACCAAGTTCATGAAGAACTATTAACCTACCCTTCTTCAAACCATCTTATGAAAAATGGCCTGTCTACTCCTTGGTTTCTTCCCGCTTTCTTGCATTGCATTGTTGGTTCATATTTCAGTTTCTGAGAAGCTTCTTTTACTACTAAATACTCACTTAATTACATTTCTCAATCCCCACTTTTAATGATCAAAAATGAAATTGTCTTTGTTCCTGTTATGCCTTTCAAAGTTTGTTAGGACTTTTAAGATTAACAAGCTATAAAATGTGTAACAAGCCTGGTGGGAAAGATGAGGTGAGGGACAGAGCATTTCCAGAGCTGAGGACGTGGCTGTTCCCCAAGCTGCCCTCAAAATGTGGGCTAAAGGAAGGGTGGGGTTTGGCAGCCAAGAATCATTTTCACTTCTCTGAGAACTAGACTTGGCTGGATCCCAGTGCCTTTGCCTCTGATTCCTCATTGGTCTAGCTAGTCAGACTCTCAGAGTGGGAAGGAAAATAAATGTGCCAGATTTAAAGTAAAAAATGCTGAAATGTGGAAATGTTATTCACATGTACTGAATGTCAACTATACATCAGAAACTGTGTAAGCTTCAAGTAACTAGTAAGATGGAATAAATCCACAAATTCTAGTCAAGGAAGCTTTACATTTTGGGGAGAAATGAGGTAGGAAACAGGTTAGGCAGCCCTATACATAGTGAACGATAATACAAGACAGACAAGTGAATTTAGAAATTGTTTATTAAATACATTTAGGCAACAAAATTCCACCAAATAAAACTCACCCTATAACTTTACTAATTTGAAGTGATTCTATAATGTATTCTAAAAGACCCAGATTCTTGGTGATTTAACACATCATGTACAGTTCTTACCTAGACTATGTCCCAACACTAGAAATTCTGACCAGTCCTGAAAATGACAGGGTCAGCATATCTGATGAAATTCTATTTAGATTATGAATCATAACAATCATGATTTCCCTGAAGAAGTCTGTGCATTTATCTTTCTGCTAAGTTCATATTTGGAAGAAGGTTCTAATTTCCACTGAATTTCTTTTCCAGGGTCCTCGTGGTCCTCAGGGAATTGATGGAGAGCCAGGTGTTCCTGGTCAACCTGGTGCTCCAGGGCCTCCTGGACATCCGTCTCACCCAGGACCTGACGGCATGAGCAGGGTGAGTTGTGTGAATTTGCTTCTTATCATCACATTTAGGTGATGCATAAATGATTAAATCATGGTTATGGTGTTATACTGTATCAGTTCAGAGAGGACGGTGCTTTACTGTAAGTACCATGGATGAATGCAGACCTACTATGAACAACAGTGAGACTAATGACTCCATAGTTAACTGTTAGAAAATTCGAAGTAGCATTTTCTAACGTGCTGCTTTAAATTTTTTTTTTTCTTGGTGATACTGCTGGATTCCAATACCTTGTTCCTTCTGGCAACGCTAAGGTACCAATACCACTGTTCACACTGAACTAAAGAGCATGCATCTCCACCCCGCTGTTCTTTAGTCTTTAAATGCTGAAAAACTAGCCACATATCCTCCCAAGAAAGAGTGACAGCCATGATGATGAAAAGAGAAGGTAGTTGTGTGGATATATGGGTTGTCCTTTTCATTACCTTGATACATACTTGAGAGAAACAGTTTAAAGGAAGGGAACTTATTTTAGCTTACAATTTGAGAGGTTTCATTCCATGGTCACTGGCTGCATTGTTTCTGGGCCTATGGTTAGACCAAACGTCATGGAGGAATTGCATGGTGGAACAAATTTTCTGTTTCACAATGACCAGGAAACAGACAGACAGAGGAAGGGGTTTGGACGAGATGCAGACACCAAAAACCTGTTCCCAGTGATTTATTTTCTTTCTCTAGGCCCCATCTCAGAAAGTTTCCATTATCGTCCAATACTGCTATTAAATTATGAGTCCAGCGATAGATGAATTCATCAAAGAGGCAGATTTCTCAGGGTCCAGTTACTTCCCAAATGTCCACCTGTGAGCATCCCATTGGGCACCAAACTTCTAATATAGGAACCTTTGGGTGGGGACAAGTCAAACCCAAACCATAACAACACTGAAATATTTCTTAAATTTTAATTTCCTACTTTAACAAAATAAAATACCTCTTTTTAGCTTTCCCACTGAATTCTTAATGGGAAATACACAGGATGCTTAGGGGTAGATTGCGTAACACAAGGCACGGATGGAGTCTGAATGCTGCTTTTGTTTACCACAATTCATACATCTGTTTCTCAACTGATTGTAGAAGAAGTGCCTATTTATTTTTAAACAATATACACACTAAAATCTGGAAATTAATATAACTGCTGGATTGTAATTGAACAATTTTGATCAATTTGGTTTGTAGTTTAAAGGTCCTAGAGAATAGGTAAATCTGTTCCTAGTTTTCAGAATAGGCAGAGATTCATTTAAATGATTATACAATTTTACCAGCTTACATAAATGCATTGTATTTTTAGATTGCTTGCTATGAACAAAGAAAGAACATGATTTACTTAAAATAGTCTGAAATGAAATCTGGCATCTTTAGGATAAATATCTAAAATACATCTTTTAGCTTTATTCAGAAGTTCAGCTTGTCCTAATGGTGGAAGGAAATGACACGAAGAGATAGGAGCCTGTACATGAGTGAACTAAGAGCCTGTCAGGAAGATCTGTGCTTTTCCTGGGTCTCAGACTTGGGTCCCAGCAGCCGCTGTTCTAAATAGCATACTTATAAAGTGCTCTGGGGAAGAATGCACCATCAAAAACACACAATAAAAACCAGCTTGAATTTTTCATATGCTTTAAAGTCAGATGTTTAACTGTTTAAACTGTTCTTAGAAAAGTTGTTCTATAAGACTTGCAGAGCGTGCAGAGTTCTCACTATTGAAAGTATTTTGATGTACATCTTTTACAGTGGAAATCATATCAACACTTTGCTTTTACAGCCCTTTTCAGCTCAGATGGCTGGGTTGGATGAAAAGTCTGGACTTGGGAGTCAAGTAGGACTGATGCCTGGCTCTGTGGTAAGCATAAATTTTACTGATTAAGTATTGTTTGAAAAGTACTTATAAAAAGACATGCTTGAGTTAGCTAGCTAAGAATAAAATATTGAGTTGGTGAGATGGCTCAGCTAGTAAAGGCACTTGCTGCCAAACCTGAGGACCTGAATCCAATTCCCAGAACATGCATGGTAGGAGAGAATAGGCTCCTGCATGTCCTCTGACCTCCACATGTACATCATCAGTTGTAGGTGCACAACCCCCCACAATAAATAAATAAATGTTAAAAAGAAATAAAATACTTTAAAATATATCCACCAATCCATTTAATTTATCTGACAAATTTTACTATGTGCCAGTTAAAGCCTCAGGGGCGTTTCATTTGCACTCATGCAAAGAACATTTGTGGGTATCAATAAAGATCTGCCTGTATATTTCATTTAGTACTGAGGAAGAGAACAGATTTCATGACGTAACTGCCACCTCTACAACAAAGACTGCTCATTTGTAATAATAATTAAAAATGCAACATTTTATGATGCTATTTTGAAACTCTGATTTGGAAGAATTTTGAAATAGCCCCTCTGCTGTGTCAACTTGGATAAGCTCCTGGTTACCTTTATGTGCTCTAGCTGTTTGATTCCAACAACTCTGTGCTTCCCTGGTTGGTCTTCTTCATTATGACCTCTGGTCTCTTGAATTTCTCCTTTTTCTTGGGCTAATTTTTTTCTTTTTTCTTTTATTTTGGAAGGGGTTATTGATTCTTTAACCTGGCTGTTGTAAGAAATGCAATATCATAGAATGAGTGAACACTTTTCAAATCAACTCTCCCAGGCTTTTTGGGCATAATGTAATTAAAAATCATTCCACCTTAATAGAATCTCAAACAGCAAGAATTGAAGTCAGTTCTCATAAATAAAATTCCCTTTACCTATCCTTAAGGCCAGCACTATAATATCTGGAACATTTGTGTGTTTTCTAAAAATTATTTTATTTATTATTTTTATTTTATGTATGTGAATGTATTATCTGCATGTATGTAAGTAGGCCAGTGTCATGTAATATCCACAGAGGTCAGAAGAAGGCATTGGATTTCCCTAGAACTGGAGTTATGGATGATTGTTAGCCACTATGTGAATGCTGGGAACCAAACCTTGGTCTTTTGCAAGAGCAACAGAAGTGCTCTTAACCACTCTCCCCCCTATTTGTATGTTTTATAACTTACTAGTATACCACTAGAATGTGGTATCATTCACTGAGTATCTTGAGATAGTTTTCTGAGATGTCTGATATTTTATCCATTTGAAGTTCAAATTACATGTATATATATATATATATATATTTATACTAGTTTATTATACTTTATTTTTATTTCATGTGTATGAGTGTTTTGTGTGCATGTAAGTAAGTGTACCCACAGTGGTCAGAAGAGGGCATCAGGTCCCCTGGAACTGGACTTAGGACAGTTGTTATCTGTAATGTGGGTGCTGGGACTCAAACCTCTTTCCTCTCCAAGAGCAGCCAGTGCCCTTAACCACTCATCATGCCTTCAGCCCCTACTTTTACTTATTTTAATTAATTAATTAATTATATGTGTATGATTATATTGACTGCATGCACGTAAGTGCACCCGTGTCATGCAATGCCTGTGGAAGTCATCAGAGGGTGTTGCCTGGATCTGGAGTTATGGATGATTTTTATTTGCCAGGTGGGTGCTGGGAATTGAACCCTGGTCCTCGTCAAGAGCAGTCATCCTGTGTTCTTAACTCTTGAGTTATCCAACCCCTTATTTTTAATTTTTAACTTTCAAAAGTTTCTGTTAACATAATATGGTAAGGGTGCATAGTGCATTTCATTATGACATTTCATACATGCACATAATATATTTCGATCATATTCGTTTCCGTCTTGTCCGCTCCTACTCCTGTTAATCCCTTTCATCTTCCCATCTAGCCATCCTTTTACTCTCATGTTTTTAAAGGCTCTTTTGTTTCCTTAATAGATAAAATGTATAATGTGCTAAAAAGAAAATTTGGTTTATTTTTTAGGTGCTCAAACTTAATTTTAGTTAAATCACTTTCATTTTATAAGGTTTACCTGACATTTAAAAAATTCTATGGTCCTTATATGGTATTAAATGGTGTTTAAGTTTTGATTTTTTTTTTTTTTGAGACAGGGTCTTCTTATAGCCGAGGCTGAACTAGAACTAGTTCTGTAGATCAGAGTGGCCTGGGTCTGCCTGCCTCTGCTTGGGATTAAAGTCCTGCACCACTATTTTTCTTTAACATTCCTTTTCTTGTTTAGATGAGGGTAGCTTGTGTTTATATATTCCGTATATGCTCCAAAAGACACATTCCAGAAAACTCAGTTACCAGATAATTTTAAACTAATATTGAAAATAATCTATCCAATATCGCTGGTTTCATCAACTTTTAAGGCTGTTTGCTCTTTTAAGCTTGCGTGCTGTAAAGTTGAAGCATCTACCAGGTTTTCTGATAAGCACTTCAAGCATGCCAAGATCCTCCCTTCTTCAGATGTTTTGGTTTATCATAACCACGCTTTGAACATGTGTGGGTCCTTGTCCTAAAGACATTGGGTGTGCACAGACATGTGTTTTTTTCTCCTTATGACACAGAGGATATGCATGAAATCATCTCATGTATCACTCAAGCTTTAATCTCCTGGAGTCTGCCTTCCAGATGAGCATAAATGGCAGTGTCATCGGGCTCCTCTGATGAAGCATCACTTTCCAGATTCTAAATCACATTCAACATGTCAAAACCGTGAATTGCCACAAGTAACTCTTTTCTGTCTTCTCATTTGTTTTTAAGGGTCCTGTTGGTCCAAGGGGACCTCAAGGTTTGCAAGGACAACAAGTGAGTATTTTCATAATTAAATTAAACATTTCAGAGGAAAAATGAGTACATAAAACCTTTCATGTCAATTTGCAACTGAACTTTAAGCTACATAATTGCATGCTTACTCAGAATGATCTCTTCTAAAGAGTTCTTGCCCACTTAAAAATATGTGCAGCATTTTTTCAATGTTTCTGTAATTTTTTCCACATGTATATGTGTGTGGCATGTGTGCATGTATGTTTGCTTCACATGTTTGTGTGGGAACATGTGTGTATTGGTGTGTATAACTGTGCGCATGTGCATATGGAGACCAGAGATTGAAGCCATGTCTCTTCTTCAGTCACTCTCTGTTCTATTTGCTGATGCGGCATCTCTTGCTGAACACAGAGCTCACCAGTCTGACAAGTCTAACTAGACAGTTTCTTGCTCTGGGGATCACCTTTCTCCACCGTCCAAGCACTGGGATTACAGGCTGGCTACCACAACCTGCCCAGATTTTACATGGATGCTGGAGCTCCAAACTGTATGGCAGGCACTAATTCCACTGAGCTGTCTCCTCAGACCTCAGAGTTTCTTAATGGTCCTACTCTGTGGCATCTTTAAGAAGAATGTGACACTGTGTACTTTCTTTCCATGCCTATCAAATATAGTAAAATTGCGACATAGAAGTATTTCATTTTTGCAGGTATTTAGTCGGCATTAGGAAATAATTCCTTCAAAGAAAAAAAAAACTTTAGCTCAGTAAATATTGCCACATTTTTCTCACCACGTGTGTGGAATTTTGCTTCATTACATTGCTGAATATAAAGGTAGTAGATGGCAAAGAAAGTAATGTCGACATCAGTACCACTGACCGAACAACATTCTGTGCTAGCATTGTTCTAGATTCTTAACATGCATCCATCATCTAAACAAGCTAAAGGACTAAGTCTAAGTGTTCAGATTAGGAAACTGGGTTCTATTCCAGTTTTGTAACTTGCCCAAAGTTATACAACTGGAAAGTGGCAGAACCTGACACCTTCACACCCACACAGTACATTGTAGAGAGTACAGACTTTGGTGTTCTGTTTTCCTTTGGTTGATACATCATTTGTTCTCAATTTTAGGGTGGTGTGGGACCAGCAGGACCTCCTGGTGAGCCTGGAGAGCCTGGACCAATGGTAAATGTGGAGCAAACATGTTGATCTTCTTACACCTTTATAGTGTGTTATGAGATATGTATTTTCCTAGACCACACTAATATGACACAAAATGATAATCCAGTTTGAAACCCTGTACTAAGTGCTGTACTCAAGCCCAGTGTTCATCTGTCAGCTCTTTAGTTCAGAGTCTGAATGTGTGGACAGCACTGAAGTATGTACATTTGTGTAAATCAGCTTTTCTGATGTTAAGCACAAGATCTGAAGTGTATAAGATGAAATTCAAAACATTAATAAGGCTACTTTGTTTTTATGTTTTGCTCTTCGCTGTCTCAACCACATTTGGGATGTTATTGCAGGGAGAGGTGAAAATTCTTTTTCACATTTTGTTTTGCTTTACTCTTAGGGTCCAATTGGTGCCCGTGGACCAGAGGGGCCTCCTGGAAAGCCTGGAGAAGATGTACGTTTCTGTTTCGTATTACTTTGGAGTTTATAAGAGGCTAAGAAGGAGCTACCAGGGTTAATGAGAGTTTCTGTACCAGGTCCCATTTCACCCTCCTCACCCTTTAGTTTCCATTCAATTCACTCTAAACTAGGAGAGACTCAGGTTAACATTTTACAAAAATCTGGAAGGATTCTTAATTTTGAGAGTATTAAATTATTATTGTCTCTCCTGCATTCTCAGGATTTCCTTAAGATTTATTCTGAATTCTCCAGGATTTCTTAAGATTTATCTACGAGAGGGCTGGAAAGGCGGCTTAGTGGTTAAGAGTATGGTCTGGTCTAGCAGTGTACTCTAGTTCAGTCTCCGGCACCTACACTAGGCAAGTGACAACCCCTTATGAGTCTAGCTCCAGGGGATCTGACGCCCTCTTCTGGCCTTTGAAGCAATGTACTCATGTGAATACTCCTCCCCCATATAGCTACATGATTAAGTTTCAAAACAAAATGTTTAAATACAAAGAAAAGTTTCATCTGTGAGATGGGGGTCACAGCTATGATCTAAAGCAAAGGATGCATGGCTCAAGTGGCAGCGAATCCTCCTGAGCGGGCCATGCCAGCTTGGCTCCTCACAGCTCAACCAGAGTTTCCTGAATTGGATTTTTAATTAAAATTATTATAACATTAGTTATATGTCATCAAAGGGTAATGTCTAATAATAGATTTGAATTTCTAGATTATTTTCTTGTTTATAGCAAAGTTGGGGATGAAATTAAGACAGGCATCAGATACTGCATGTCTCTAACACCACAAATACAGTATTTTTTATTTTTGTGTTTTGATAGCAACTTAAGCACATTATACTGAACTTGGCCTTACACAAATTATCAGGTAGTTAATTTTGTCACAAGAAAAGAAGTTGTAAGTAGTGTTGTGGAGAGGAAATATCTTAATTCAATGTCATATGACCATATATAGTTTCACAGCATGTAACTGTGAATGTGTTTGTGTATGTAGATATTCTGAAACAAGGCCTCACTATGTAGCCCAGATGCAGGAGGTCTTGGCCTCCTGAGTATTGAGAGGACAGGTGTATGCTCCTACACTACGCTGTTTAAGATCATTCAGAACTGTATAATACATGTTTGTTTTATTTTACTCTTTGCAGTACTAGGTATCAAACTTGGGGCTTTGTGTGTGGTAGGTAGGCACTCTACTTCTGAGCTATATCCCTGCCCTTTGCACGTAAATTCTGATAGTCGTAAAATGACAAGCTAGATGCAATTACTTTATATTCATTACTCTTCTTGGCTAACTTCATGGAAACTTCATAAACTGAACTGCAAGACGAATTGTCATCAGAAATAGAGCCTAGGTTATATTTCTACATTGTTTGCAGCACAACACAAGAACTTGCTACAGATGTTCATCTGTAATTTGTCATCTTATCTCAGAGAAGACTATTTAATCTCTCCAAATCTCCAACACCCCCTTTTTTTTTCTGTAAAGGGTGAACCAGGCAGAAATGGAAATACTGGTGAAGTGGGATTTGCAGGATCGCCGGTAAGTTAAAGCTCATCAGTACAATGACATAAAGACAAAATAAAGGACATGAATCTGCAGCTCATTGCATGCATGTGCTAGATACTGCATAAATGGAGAAACTCAAGCCATGCCCCCTTCTCTCAAAATGCAAAAAGGAGTAAGGAATTTTTCCAGGAATACAGCTAGTTACAATTTCCAGAGTTACACAGGAGCCACGTGAAAACCCTCCTAGAACCAATGAATTATATCATAAATAGAATACACATGTATATTCGCTAAACTCAGATTTTCAGAAATTTACAGGTATTTTCAGAAGTCACCAACCTGATCTGTTTATAATTCACAGCACCTGAGTTCTGATTTTATCCAAGTATTTTTATTTTACCTTTATCTATGTGTTATTTATTAATCCACCTATCTGAAACACTAGTTTGAGTTTGTTGACTTGTGTTTTTAATCAGCTGGGGACACTAAACTATGAACAGGATGCTTACTTGGCTGCTCCTCAAGTCTCAGTGCTGATTGAAATCCTTTATTAGTATTCTGGCCCTAGGATCTTGGGACAAGATGTGCTCCTTGCCAGGCCTCCAAACGTAGCTGTTTTCTTCTCCACTGACTCACGTTGAAAATGTCCTGGGCAACCCATTCCCCCAGAATGCAGGACCTGAGAACTTGACCATCCTCTCAACCCATCTACTTGACCCTCTTGATGTTTTGTGGAGCCCTTTTTAGGGTGCTATAAAATAATTGAGAAAATTAGAGAATAAGGAAGCAAAACTCCTCTGTAAATGTTCCTATTCTGCATTTTCTCCTGGCTACTCAGCCCCTGACTGAGTCTATTTTATTTCCTATCATTTCCTAATGCTTCTCCGGTTGGTAAAACCACCCAGGACTGCATGATCTTCTGTTTACTTTCTGGAAATTGAGGAGGTTCACTGCTGGGATTTTTTTTTTTTAAAAACAGAATTGTTGATCTTTAACTGGGATTTATAGGGCTCTAAGGATTATTAGCTTCAATTATGAAATCAATCCCGCATCTTCTCTCTCTCCTTCCTTTACTCCTCCATCAGCCAGGGTTCTAAATGCAGACAAAGGCTTTAGGTTTAACTGTTCACACAGATGTCCTTTTTAGCCAATCCAGGCTTGACCCTCCTATGGCCTACTGCACTCTGGCATGGCCTCACATCATGTGTCTCCATCGGGAGGAAAGGTGCCTTGCCAGCAGAGAACAGATGCACTCTGCAAGCTCAGAGCAACAACGTGCAATTGTGCTGTGATGACAGCCCTGGGTCAGCAGAATGAGAATTCTTTATGAGAATTAGCACATCTGGTTCATTTTCTTGTTATACTAGAATATGTAATCACATGAGAATTTCCCTTACGGACCATAAAAGCTGAAGTTAACTAATTATTTGAAATAATGTAGCTCAGTGATTCTCGATAGGCTTGGATGAGTGTGCATTGAGGTGCTTGCTCAAGGGGAAGGGCGACAGCTCAGCAAAAGGGAGAATTCCAGTGGAAAAACTTAAGGGTGTTCCTGTAATAAAAAGAATTCTTAAGAAAGGTTGTGTCAACAGAAGAATTAATGGGGCTTCATCTGTTCAGAGAGATGATATGTATGTTTATTGTGATACCCTTGAAACATTAAAGAAACATTTCCCATGCAAGAAATCACAGGGGAAATATTGCTTTGGTCATATCCCCTGTATTTCATTTACTAAGTTATTCATTCATTAGGTATTTGGTGAATAAAGACTATGATGTGTGGAATGGAAGGACTTTGTCATACATTTAAGTGCTAAAACAGGAAAAGTTCTCTGGAAAGGTTTAGAAAGCAAGCTCTGAGACTTGGAGGTTTTAATACATTTCTTCAGGTGACTGTCTATCCAATGATTACTCCTTGAGAGTCCACTAATGAAGCATAAGGCTAAGTGCTTAGGATATGATGATCAATAACAATTGCTGAGCTTTAACAATAATCGATAGCATCAATGTGTGCTATCAAGATACAAAACCTGGTGATGGTGGTCATGGGAAGTCACTGCAAAACCAAATTCACATAGAAAATGAGAATAAGTTCATGACTGAATTACTGGGTCACTATCAATTCAAAGGAAGTATATGGAAAAAATTTTAAGCATCATTTCAAATTAGTTCTATAATTAGTTTTATTTTCTGTTGTATTTTTATTCTTTTAATTTTATATGTTTGGGTAGAAGTTACATAGAATTAGTAGATATGTAGACATGATTGAGTTCAGAAATCAAGACATTCTCACATTTCTGACCTTTCTGTTTGATAACTTAGTTCCTCATTTACTTTTTATTTTACAATTAAATGTTTATTTTTTGAGAATTTTACACACAACCACTCTTTATGTCATTTGCATACCTCCCTCTACGCTTCCACCTGCTCCTGTGTCCCCATTTCACTCCCTCTCGATTTGGTGACCTCTTCTTGCTTAATTACTATTGTTATAGACATACACGGAGTCCATGTCCATTTAGTCCATTAGTGTTGATGACTTGGGATTGAATAACCTACTAGGGAGCTTGTCTTCTCTTCCTCTCTCAGGCAGTCATTAATTGCCTTTAGCTCTTCATCTAGAGGTGCAGCCTTGTGAAATTTCCCATAGCCACTTTGGCATCTCAACTGGGGTTGTCATTATGTTTAAGCAAAATATATATTTGAGATTTCACAGATGCAAATTTCTTGTCCTGTATAGAGACACTATCTAACAACAGACTTTGTGGTCTTGGCTCTTAAAATCCCTCTTCTGCAATATTCCCAGAACTTTAGGTATAAGGGTTGCATTGTAGATATATCAATTGGAGCTGTCCACCCTATGGTCATTTATTCTCAGTATTTTGATTAGTTGTGGATTGCTGTAGTAGTCTTTATCTGATGCCAAAACAAAAGCTTCAATAATCTCATTGCCAGGCATGGGACACATTCTTTTGAGTCAGGATAATCCTAGAGACTTCAAAACAATATAGGCTATTGTCACTGCCCTAGGTTAACATAACTTGAAGGTAAGAGCCTATTGCTGAAGATACCACACACTTTGATACAGGATTTAGAGAACTGACCTGGAAGCCTCCTTCCTAGAGATCAGTTCTCAAAGTATCAGAGGGTGCTATTATGCAAACAGTTAAGGGGGAAAAGCAATCAATAGTCCTACCCAGTTGTATATTTCATTTATTGTGTCATAAGCTCATAAGACTTGTCCTGAACACTTACTCTAAAAAAATACTGATTGTATTATAATACTCTCCTCATTACATTCTGTTGCCAGTGTTCAGAAGCTCAGAGAAAAAAAAATTGGCTTGCTATAAGTACTTTGACTTTTCTACCATAAATATAGTACAATGTAAAGGAGAAAACACTCCCCTTAAAGTCCTCTCCTGAAGGTTTTCCCCTATACCTGGACCTAATCAATTTAGACATTGCACGTGTTAATTCATGCATATTTTTTCCTTATTACTAGTCAGGCAACCGTGATTCATTTGAAACCATGATTCAATGAGTGCCTGGTTATTTAATCCACGTCTTTGTTCATCATACTTCTATTTTTAAACAGTGTAACTGCTTTGTAAACTTTTGATTACCTAGATAGCATTTTGATAGCTAAAGTATATTATTACACTTTAATGTGTTGGTGAAAGACTGTGTGTCTGCTATCTGTGTATAAAGGTATATTAAGCAATTTTCTGTCTGTATTAATGTCATGTACTTTCTCATAGGGAGCGCGAGGCTTTCCTGGTGCTCCTGGTCTACCAGGTCTGAAGGGTCACCGGGTAAGTTCACTAAATCTGTGGTTTACTGAATGGGGCCTGGGTAGCTTTAAATTAAAAATCTTAACAATTCCCTGTGTCAGTTGTCCTTTATGGTTTTGGTTGCAACATTCATGTGTCATTATTAAACTGTAATGGCATTTTACATTTTCTTTGAACTTCATATGATTCGGTAAAGCATGTATACTTTGAGTTTTTATTACATACTGTAGACTATGTTTTAGAAAAGGGTGTCATGATGAATAAGAAAAGTCCCTGGCCTACAGATTCAATTAAAAATAGATACATTTAGGAAAATAGACAATCATTGTATAGGGCAATAAGTGACATGATTCAAGTACACTAGGTTACATAAAGGGCCCACACAATGGAGACTTGGAAGGCAATAGAATACTTCCTTTTAATCTCAAGATATTTAATGTATTTCTATTAAACAGTATATACAAGCACAAGATATATATTTGTAATATGTTTGTCATGTATTTTATATGGATGTATCTGCCATGTGTCTATGTTCTTTAATTCTCTTGTTTATTATCTAATCAATCATCTATCTTCTTCCTGTCAACAATCATCTATCTGTCTGTTTATATCTATCTATCCATCCATTCATCAACCATTTATCCATCTATCCATTTATTTAAGTATCTGAAAGCAAAGCCAATATTAAATTAGTACACTGACTAGTCTCTTTTTGAAGTAGTTGATCTTTTGATTAGAATGTTTGCTGAAATACTAGTTATTTTAAATACCTTTCTTTTTGGTCTCTATTAGGGGATGGTTCCAAGATAAATTCCACCTAAGTATTCATATTTTTTAAACTATGCAAACCTTGTAACCTGTTTTTCCTCTAGGGCCAATGTACATTTTATTATTGCTGTAGATTACATTTCTATGAAGTTGCAAATATTTTGATGATTAACAATGTAAGCTAATAATATTATCTAAATATGAAACTCTGATTTTCATTGAATCAATTTCCAAAAAATCTTGACATTTTGGAAATAGAGTGAGCACCAACTTGAAATTTCATACTTGTTTCATAAGATACTTTCTGTGAACTCATTTTTTATTCTTCTTTTATTGTCTTGAAATTGAAGACAGTAATAAACATTTACAAGTTTATATTTTCTTTCTAAGGGACACAAAGGTCTTGAAGGCCCAAAAGGTGAAGTTGGAGCAACCGGTGCTAAGGTGACTGTCAAACCTATCTTAGCCATACTATAGCAATTCATTTGCTTTGAGTGCCTGCAATTTTTACATGACCATCACAATTATGGAGGAAAGAACCTCTCTTTTTTTTTCATAAATTAATGAATGCTGAAGTAAATAAAAATTCCTCTGCTTTTTAATGCCTTTTAAACTCTAAGGCCTTCTAGCCATTATTGCTTCCCCAGATTGATGTATTTATACAGGAGAGAGAAAATACTATGGAAGAATAGAGGAGTTTTTAAGTGGGAAAGTCCATTATCAGATACATGTGTGGAAAAAAATTAATTTCATTTCTAAATTTCCCAAGAAAATATTATGATCATTTTTAGCCTTGTAAAATTTTATTTGCGATATGTCGGAAATAAACATAATTACTCTTTGACTAGCTATGATTGATAGCTTCTATCAATCTTGTTTAAATCTACAGTTCTATTTTAGAGTTTATTTCTGTAGAAATTAAATATTCATAAAATTATAAGAAAAGATAATAAAACAAAATTTTGGGATCTTTCTTAGAAAGCTCACTTTTCAAGTGCCCATTCTGAAACTATGCCTTTAAAGTCATGCATATGTGGAACAATGTTTTCTTCCTACCATTTAGATTTTCACACTGTGATGTGTTTTCAACTCTACTTTAGGGTGAAGCTGGCCCAACTGGTCCAATGGGTGCCATGGGCCCTCTGGTAAGCATGAAGGTTTTTTTTTATTATTACATTTTTGTTTTTAAGATACATTAAGAACATGTTTAAATAACAAAGAAAAAAATACATAGGATAGTTGGCAAAGAATTCTAATTAGCAGCTAATAGAAAAGCAAACCAAGGGAATTGGACATTCAACAATTGACTGTTGAATACCTTTATTTTATATGTACAGTGATCTAAACATTACTCTTGTTTTTTTTTTAACTTTTAAATCTAGGTTAAGTAAAATCTATTTGTATCAGAAGTTGTATTTTCATAGGTAAAGAGGTTTGTTTTTATGACCAATTTTCTTCTGTAAATAATGCATTTTTTATTAATTATATTATTCTAAAGTATAAGTCTCTATATTTAATTATACTGCATTTAAATTGGATAGAGCAGTAAAGTCAAATCAGCCTAGAATTCATATTAAATGCTTCAGGAGGCTTTTCTCTCTCATCTGTAGGGACCAAGAGGAATGCCAGGAGAAAGAGGAAGACTTGGGCCACAGGGTGCTCCTGTAAGTAAAACCTGGTGTCTCAGAACCACTGAGAAGTGCAGTCAATTCCTTTCCGTTTGGTTTTACTGACTATGTCATTTAACTGAGAGCAATAGCCGGTTATTTATGTTTTATTTTGAGATTTCATTTTATTTTGAAACAAACCTCATGAAATATTAGCCAGCGTATTCTGAATGCTGTGAAGAGAATTCAGACAACCTATTTTCCTTAGATTCCATTACAACATCCTTTTGGCATATTTTCCTAATGCAATTCTTTGATATTTATAGCTGCTGTTTTCGCTAAGCTTTCTCAGATACCTGAGATTTGACATTTGTAACCCGTTCCTTTACTCCTGTGGCCTCTCAGCTCACTCTTGGAGGCAATACATGTCACTGTACTACCATAGTGAGTCAAGGGTGGTCCCTACTCCATCTAACTCAAACCAGACAGTGAGGAATCCAGCTCAAAATTTCCAGTTCATAGTCTTCTCTCTCGTAGCACATTTGGCACCAGTGGTCTTTGGGTCTTGGGTCAGTTTTCCTAGGCAGCAGCTTCAAAGCAGTGTTTTGTATACAGGAAACTGACTAGGGAGTGCTGTGAGAAAATACATGTGTGAGTAAAAGAAACAGGCTTTAGAGAGGAAACTGGATTACACCAGAGACCTCAGTAAATCTCATGGGTATGCTGGGGCTCTTCAGACATGTCTTGAATGGAAATCAAACATGTTTCACCTTACTGACCAAGGAAAGGCCAGAATTTGGAAAAGCTAATACCAAGGAGAACATCAACTGTGATCCCTCAGCAGGTGTCACTTCCAGCTGATGCAATTAACCCTTCTGAGCTGCCCAGTCCTGAAGGGAATGTGGGTGAGGCCCACAGGATTCACTCAAGCTTCATTTCTGTGCACACATGTGCTTTATTATTTATTTTTATGTTTGTTTGTTTGTTTTGCAAGGAGATTTGTCCTCAGAGTTAATTTGGCTCTTAAGAAGGCTAAAATGCTCACATTCTCATTATCTCTGAGCTTAGATGACAGGTGATGCAGGGGAGATAACAGAGCATTTGAATCAGTTTCATTTTTTTATCTTAATTTTATTTATTTAAACACATTTAAAATTGTTATTATTTATTTTAGTTTTATGTGCATGAATGTTTTGCTTACATGCATATAAGTGCACCCATGTCCTACAGTGTACTTAGAGGCCAGAAGAGGGTGTGAGATCCCCTGAAACTGGAGTTAAAAGTGGCTATTAGAGGCCATGTGGGTCCTGGGAACTGAACCCCGGTCTTTTGTAAGAGCAGCCAGTGTTCTTAACCATTCAGCCAGTTCTCCAGTCCCTGATTTCTCTTTCTCAATTCTGCAAGGACAAATGTGTTTATTACTACCTTACTAGCCTTTCATAAACTTGTAATTTTATTGTCATTAGTTCGTCGAGGCTTCTTATCAGTTAGCCTTAATATTATTCCTCAATCTTTATAGTGGAAATTATTTGTAAAGAAAATGAGTTAGAAAATACTGTGGAAAATGCAATCTGATCTTCTCTCCTCTTTTTGTCTTTATTAGGGACAGCGAGGTGCTCATGGCATGCCTGGAAAACCTGGACCAATGGTGAGTTGTGATATTTTCATGTTAACTAATTAATTAGTCCATTATTCATTTGTATATTTTATATTCATTTGTGAAATCGTCCATTCTTTTTTTTATGTATATGTAAACATTTACAAAACACCCAGTAATTCTAGGCACTTGGAGTAAAAACATGGTAAATTCAGTTGTCTTTGAAAACTAGAAATATTCGTTAATATAGGTGTCCAATCCCATTGCTAATTACTGTAAGGTAGAATACAACTTGAAGCATAGGAACATACAGGAGGATGTGCTTAAAACTACAATAGATGAAGGATACGAACAGGAATTTAAAAGAATAATGTTCAAATAAAATCTAAAAGGGCACATGTATAGTTCCTTGTATTGAATGAGTAAATGAGAAAATATGGTGAACACAGGGAAATGTTAAGAAGGTAAAACTGAATTGGCTGGCAGGTGCTAGATCACACAGCTGCATTTAGTATGTTACAGAACACTTGAGCTCCTTCTTAAAGCAGTTATTGAGAGAGCATTCTGGGATATTAAATGTGGGAATGCCTTGACCAGAATGATCATATGCTGTTGATATGAAAAATGGAATGAAATTGCTGAGACCGATTGTCTATTAGTTTTCTAGTTTAATGAAGTTTGATGGATGATGCCGTTTATCTGAAACTGGAAATACTGGAAGAAGAACAGACTCAGTTGAGGATTTGGGTTTTAGATAGAAAGGAATTATCTCAGTTTTGTTATTGGATGTACAAATATTGGAATTTTACCATGTACTCAACAAATAAAGGTATTTCAGTAAACTTGGATTAAGTATCACATAGGCTAAGAAATGGTGAGGTCTCGGGGGATGTTATTGTCTAATACACTGAGCTCTTATACCTGGTATCAACAGTGCTACTGTATTTTTCTCCAGGAGGTCCCAAACTATTTCTTAGGTACTTTCTAAAATTAGGAACCTTTACTTCATATTCAAATTATATCACAGTTAGTGATAGGAAAATGCAAACGTAGGCACAGTTCTATAATTTGATGAACTTATGACATATCATTTTCAGTCTTGCAATAATTCTTCTGTGTGTATCTCTTCATAACTGTTACTTATTAATTACTGAGGACCCAGAGGCATAAATACCTTAAGAGACTTTAGAGACGAAATGAATTGCCAGTATATAAAAAAGCTCTATTTCGGCTGTGCCAATGATTCTTAAATTATAATTGTACAAGCAACATAAAACTAATGCTTTCAAGTAGCTGAAAAACATTTTTTTTTCTGAACTATAGAGCAACTGATTCATCCATGTGCTTTCACCATCAAATTGCATTTGTTTTCATAGCTCTTTAGTTCTTCAGTAGTACTCTCTGGTTTTTAAAAGACTGCTGTAATAATGTCTAGAAGAAATTATTCCATATGATTAAGACTGGTTATTCACAAAATATAAATAATAGTGTAGCTTCATAACTAAAGAGTCTGTGGAAAAACTTTATCCTGTTGAAATGGCAAGTTAAATCAAACTCTGCAAGATGAACTGTGCTAATATTACAAAGCACCATGGAATTGGCGAGGGGCGGGGGTCAGGAGAGGAAGAGAAAAGGAGAGAAATTATTCTTGATCGGATGGGCTAATTTTAAAGGTGTTTTTTTTTCCATATGCCAAATTGGAATAGAACTATATTAATCAAATTATTTATACTTCAAGGTTCTTTTCCCTTTCATTACTTATAAAAATGAAATGAAATATAATACAAATGAGCATGTTTGCAAAAGGCTTTTATTAATTCAAAACTCATGGAGTAACATAATATGTAAAGGGGAACTGGGGTAACTTAGAACGAGATTCCTAAAGTCATTTCCTCTCAGTGCAGCTCACATCAATCATTTAAATTCTGTGCGTCCTTTCCAAATGTAGGGTAGTGATAAATATCTGCTTGATATTGCCTGAAAAGTTCTCCAGATGGTTCTGAGGCTTAATTTGAGTAGAATGAAATACTAGATTTTGACACAAATATAACTACTTAGTAATTATCTTTGTTACTTGGCTAACACAAACAAAACAAACATGTCTCTGAAGAGGCAATTGCTTTGAACAATTTTCAATTTTAATTCAATTGTATGGGGTTACTTTAGTGAATTAAATTCTTACACTTAATACCATTGGATTTATTTTTGAGAACTACTTTAGATCAATGTTGGAAGGTATTGAGCATAATTACATTATTATTTATACTTTTAAATTGCAAAAGAGATTATGTCTATCAATCAGAAATACAGGTCCTTGTGGGAGAATGGAAAACATTGTCTCATTGCATACTAATTGAGCAGATGTCTGATTAGTTTGCTGGTTTCTTTAAATAGGGTCCTCTTGGGATACCTGGGTCTTCTGGTTTTCCAGGAAATCCTGGGATGAAGGTGAGTACTTGGTTACATGAATCCCAAAGTGAAGGGCATTCCGCTTAGTGAAAAGTACAGGAGTTATGCATAACAAGAGAAAGTCTAAAGTAGTATGTTCATGGCCTTTTATTAGAGGGAAACTAACAAAGAAAGTAGAAAAATGAAATACACTATATGGCATGCCATTAAAGGAAAGTTATTTATAATCATTCACTTGTGGTATCAAGCAATCTGTTGTGTTCAGACTCTAAAGCCTTTTGAAATGATAAGAAAGAACTTTGAATAGAAGTTCATAGAGTGTGCAAAGTAATCAACAACAGAATGTTCTAAACAATAGGAAGTGAAAATAAATTAGAACTTGTCAACATGCTGGCCATTTCTCTGTGCCTCCCCCAGCCTTTAAAGGAGTAAGCAGGGAGGACACTTGGCTCTCCACATGGGAATGGATTAAAGCATTCTGTGGGGATTGTAGTGTGTCACAATGTGTTCTTTCTCTCAGTACTTTGGGAGACAGTCAAGGATATAGTAGGAAGATGTTAAGATTATATTAGCTAAATCACAAATGAATTCCAACCACTACTTCCAAATCATGAGCAACAATATTTCATTTTGAAATATTGCTTATTTCAAGCATACTTGATTCAAGAATCACTCTCAGGTCATAACTTCATCCTGAAGATGAGCTTTCTTTACAAGATTCAGCCTTATAAAAATGGCTGCACCCATGGTCAGTCAGCTGGGACCTCTGCATCATTTTCCTTATAGAATTCTATCTAGGATTAAGTGTGATAATCTGTATAAACCCTTAGAGTAGGGTCTGAAGGAATCAATACCCTTAGTATAGGTGCATAATTCTTGTTAGCAGCTGTACTCAGGCTGGAATTGAATTTAGAAATGAAATCAAAGTGACATTTCAACTACTCTTTGGAATATGAGAATCAACTATTTAAATTTTTCTACAGGCTCTCCTTAATGCTGTCTTAAACTCTGTGTCACAAAGCTGCAAGTGCTAGAAGATGAATTCATAAACTACTGCAGTAAAGAGTCTCTGCTTTCACTAAGAAACTTGGTGCATCCTCTGGACTCTGATCTTCCTGAAGTCTGCAACTGATTTTTCTCCTCTTCCTTTTCTTTTTTTGCCTTCCCCTCCTCCTCCTCTTCCTTCTCCTCCACCTATACTCACATAATACTGGCTATCATATTTCCTTTTCCTCTTTCTTCTCTTCCTTCTTCTCCTTCATCCTCCTCCTATTCTTGTTCCCCTTCTTTGTGAGACTGGCGATCTAACCCAGTGCTGCTCATATGTTAAGCAAGTGTTTAACCACCAAGTCACATCTGCAGTCCTGTAACACAAACTTTAACACAACTGACTTTGGCCCCAAATTGCCTCCATATGGATTATAAGATGAATTTCCTTCTTTCTTCCTGTGAGACTTCCCACCCTCAAACAGTGCTTCCTTGGAAATAAGGAAAAGATACTCCCTGAGCCTAGATTAATGAACCAGCAGAAAGGAGTTTCTGTTCACCTCATCTGTAGTTAAATACCACTTAAACTTCACTAATAGATAGTTTATACAGCCAGTCACTCTGGGTATGGTCTGTATCACTGCATTTTTTAAGACTGAATCTAAGCTATGGAATGTTTCACAGTAAAGCTCAGACATATGGAAAACTGTACATCTCAGAAATTGTTTCCCTATCTGTGCTGCTCATCATAAAATCCCCGGGACTTTGATTTAACTGTTTCTGTGAGAATCTACCGTAGTTTCTGACTCTGTATGATAAACTTCTACTTCTATTCATTTGAGTTCCAGTGAAGGATGGCGGGGCTTCACTGTGTTTTGTTAACACCCATGAGCCTCTTAAAACTTGCAATTTTAGCTTCTCATACTCTTTAGGATTCAATTCATGTAGATACACGATATGCAGGGTAAAGTACAAGAGCCAAGCTTGAATTTCAGGGAAATATATGAGAAACATGTAGTACAAGTATGTCTCAAAAATTATGTGAAAAAGCTAGTGTTAAAATTGTTTACTCGAATCAATGCTCAATTAGGAATAGTAGATTTGGATGTGCTATTTAGATTACCACTTTTGATTGAAACAAAGATTACTATGACTACTTTGTTCTATAATTGATATTAAAAATATTTTAATTCCTAGAAAATGAAACATTTAATTTTTTTAATATATTGGGATTTGCTTTTATGTTGCCAGAAATCAAATTTGTAGATCACTATAAGCCTAACTGTTTTCCATGTTATTGAAGTATAAGTATTTCTTTGAAAGTCAACAGAGTTGTATTCTAAGAAACCAAGTATATCCATTATTCTGAAACATGAATTTCCCTATTGTTTCTATAACAAGTAAGCAATCTCTTGTTCTCTAATGATGATGTGAAATATCATGTATACTTTTACAGTGAGTTTAACCTCTTCAAAGAATTATTATCTGAGTCCTCAAACACATTTTTAGCGACTTAATAATATTGAGTTGTAGAAGAACTGGGGAATTTGTTTATCTTCTGGTGATTGAATCAAGTTTTCATTGTTGTACTTGAAATGGCCAAGTTTACACTGAACAGAAATAACCCCTGCAAACACAGCAAATCTAGTCAATTCTCCTCCTCCATTTGATTTTCATTGCTTAAGGAACCTCAGCATTCTTCTGTTGTATAACAATGGTCTTGAAGGCAGTGAATATTTATCTGAGGACAAACTGAAAGCAGTCTGTGAGGGAGTAAAGTATATACTTCCTTTCTTTGAGTAACTTGGTGGTGTCTAGGATAGGGATATTCTTAGTTTTATGAATTTACATTGTTAAATGACTAGCAAGTTAAAAGCAGTTGATAAAATGTGTTTTAGAAAATCCTAGATCTTGTGATGGTTCAGAGTAAAGGTGACTTAAACTGACCTTGATCATTATGTAGGACTTCTTTTAAAAAACATTTTATTATACTTAAATTTTTATGTGTATGAGTATACTGCTTACATGTATGTGAGTGCACCCATGTTGTGCAATACCCATGAAGATAAGAAGAGAGTGTCAGATCCCTTAGAACTGGAGTTACAGATAGTTGTTAGCTGCCATGTGGGTGCTGGGAATTAAACCCAGGTCCTCTGCAGGAGCTGGGTTTTAACAGCTGAGCCATGTCTCCAGCCCCAATGTAGGACTTCTATAAATAGAGACTTGGACATGGAGAATATTCCCAGTAGGATTATCATATAGTAAAATAAATGGGAAAGTGAGTCCAGCCTTAAACCAGGCTGACATACATCGCTGATAAACTCTGTGCTCTTGGTACCTTCAAACAGTTTTAAAATGAAAAGCTCCAATATGTAATCAACTTTATATCAGAATACTTATTTTTTCTTAAATTAACATTTCTCTTTCCATACCTTTAGGGAGAAGCAGGCCCCACTGGGGCAAGAGGTCCTGAAGGTCCGCAGGGGCAGAGAGGTGAAACAGGGCCACCAGGTCCAGCTGGCTCTCAGGGTCTTCCTGTAAGTTTCTCACACATCTAAGAACTATCTTGGAAAGAAGGCTATCTATTATTGTATCAGAAAAATGCAATTTATTTTAATATAACCAACTTTGAATTATTCAAACTCATTAAACAAACATTTTAAATGTCAATACTACATGGTTTTTTTTAATCTTATGGGAAACATTATTTACAAAATACTCTTATGATATAGTGGTAAATAAATTCTGCAACTTCCTTGCCTCTTCTTAGATGACCTGGACACCTGATTGCTCTCTAGATGTACCCAGATAGAGCTTAAGATTTCAAAAACCTTTCGTGTTCATTTTAGGGTACGGTGGGAACTGATGGTACGCCTGGTGCCAAAGGCCCCACGGTAAGTAGCAGCATTCATGCAAAAGGAAGTTAAAGGTGGATGAGCCTTTGGATATTGGCCCTAGATTACTACCTCGAGCGCTGCTCATCATGTCACTCTTACTGTCTGATAGGGCTCTGCAGGTACCTCTGGTCCCCCTGGTTTGTCAGGACCCCCTGGATCTCCTGGCCCTCAGGGCAGCACTGGACCTCAGGGAATTCGAGGACAACCGGTAATGTGCTTTGAAACAGTTGTTATCCTTTAGTCCATTCTAATTAAGGCACCTGGAGAAAGGACATGCCATGGGAAAAAAAATAATGTGACTTGCCCGAATGAGGGAAATGAAGACTGGAATCTCTGTCAACGTGAAATTTGAATGTTAATCTACAATTCAGATGTTTCAATTCTAAGTTGAACATTATTGTATGTGTGATATTTTAATGCTTATTTTAAACTAAAATAATAAGGTCTCAATTTCATGGTCTACCTCATAGAATTTTATGAGTAGTTGAATAGTAACTGTTATAGAAATATTTTACAAGCCAGTGAGAGGAAATATGGAGACTTAATAGGGATTTATAATGACAACTCAACTAAACTTGAGTTCAACAGCTGTGGAATTACAAGGTGATTTCAGCATATTATTCATGTTGAATGAGTTTCTGAATTTGGTGGAAATTTTGAAGAACAATATTTTAATGAGACCATAAGAAATAAGCATATTGAGAACGTATGTGTATGTACATTTTAGATTGATATGTAAAACTGAAACATCTGTTTTTGATAGCTAGTACTACTTTAAACAGTATTTTGGGTTTTAATTCCAAGTAATGTGTCATGCTTAGTCACACCTTCGAAATGGTAGTGACAGGCTTATTGCAATGTGAGTGCTGCTGATATGTTACATTCGATTTTATGTTCTGAATTTAGCTGTTGGTTCTTGCACTATAAACTACAATTAACATTTAAAGATATACAAAAAAAGGCCTAGAATATTCTAAAACCAAAGTGAGCTATGTGAAATGAAGTTGCCAAATTCTCAAGAGATAAAACATAAACATAAAATTTTCATTCCAAGTAAACGAGTCAATACCCTAAAATAAACACCAAGTAATCAGTAGTTTTCATTGTTAATTCTAATTTTAAAGACCAAATAATAGATTCTAGTTTTTATAGTATACATAATAAATGTGTTGCAGAATAGATTTCTTGATGACTTCTCTAAAATAAAGGACCTCAAAATCATATTGTAAATCATAAATATTAGTACATATACATTCATATGTGTAGTTCATGTAATTTACAATTCTGCAGGGTTTCCAAAGTTTAAAAAAAGATTGTATTTCAGACTAAGCAGATAGATTAAATAAAAAAGTGTTTGAGGATCTGAGCTAATACACAGACGTCACATAAAAAAGGCTGGGTATGGTGGTGCCTGTAATCTTGGGGCTAGGGAGGTGGAGGCAAGCATACAGTACAGGACCTGCACACAGGAGTACCTCACACCATGAAAATTACTGCGTTGCATTTTACTACGAATTCAATACAGACTCAGAGGCCTATTCACCGTATTTAATCAGATCAGGAGTTAATGGTTGAATCCCCTGCTTCTTACAATTGTTCATATTTTATTTTAGGGTGATCCAGGAGTTCCAGGTTTCAAAGGAGAAGCTGGCCCAAAGGGGGAACCAGTAAGCCTTTATTTTATAAATAATAATAAAAGTATACACACTGTCTAGATATGTACTAAGATCCTCATATATTTAAATCAGTAGTTGACATTACAGTAGTATGCAATAAAATAATTATTTAATTATTCAATTTTGTGATTAGCTTCATGATTCTCCCTGGAAATTGTCCTTTTGTTTTAATAGGGGCCACATGGTATTCAAGGTCCGATAGGCCCACCTGGTGAAGAAGGCAAAAGAGGTCCTCGGGGTGATCCAGGCACAGTTGGACCTCCAGGACCAATGGGGGAAAGGGTAAATTTGAATTACATAATGACTTTGTGTGTGTGTGTGCATGCGTATACACGTGCGTGTGTGCGTGTGTGTGTGTAAGAAGGTCGTTTGAATAATTTCGAGGATAGTATAGAAAGACAAGAAACTTGATGTGGGTCGTATAGAGTGCACTATTGTGGTCCATATGGAAAAAGAGTCAGGTGCCTAGCCATGCTTCATTCATTTGTTTGACTAGTATTGACTGAATGATTACTCTAACTAAGCCAGATAGAACTGTAAGTGCTTGGGATACATCAATGAACAAGAAGCTCGTGGTCCTTATCCTCATGTGGGTTGTATTGGACAGATTTACTTTATTGGGGGTGGTAAACATGTCAACAGATAAATAATGCACATTTTAATAAGTGCTTCATATATCAAATAATTGGTGACATGGCAGAGAATAACCACATGTACATAACAGTGATGAGATGTCAGGTTTGTTGGAGAGGAAACAAAGTCCTCTGAGAAGCAGCATTTTGGTTGAGGCTTGAAGAGCATAAACCAGCAAAGGAACTTTGGGGAAAGAATTTCTTTAGCTGAGGAGGCCAGAAGGGACTTAGCAGTTTTAAAAGCAGACGAAGTTGGTGAGAGTGGAGTGTAAGGAATCAGCCTTGAAAGAGATGAGGCTAAGTAATGTATGTGTAGCGTGTTAGTGAAAGCCAGGGATTTTCATGGAAGACAGCAGGAACACAAGCTGTGCGTGGCATTTTGATCTCTAGGGATCGTGATTTTGCCTCTCGTGCCTACATATTAATTGTTTCTCTGTGTTTATTCTTACAGTGAATTGTTAGAATATTTCTTGTTTTGATGATTTCAGTACTTTTAAAATATTTTTTTAGCCCTATACCTTTTCTTTATATTTACCATTTGTTTTATTCGTTTGATCATAGCTCTAAAAACTTTGTAGTATTAAAAATAAAGCTACTCAGTCATCATAGTAAATAATAACCAACAACAGTTAAGAATTATATTTTGGTCTTTTGTAGGGTGCTCCTGGCAATCGTGGTTTTCCAGGATCAGATGGTTTACCTGGACCAAAGGTGAGAGCACACCAATGATGACATTCATGTGCACACTGCTGCAGAGGATGCTGATGTCCAGGATGGTGGTGTGTCCCTGCCTTACATGAACCCATGCACAGAAGGGAGATAGATGTCAGGCCTAGCCTCAAGCCATCTTTTCTATTCCTTTTATTAATTTTTTTCACATTAAGAGGTTCTGGGAGATGGATAGTGGTTTGAATAATATGGGGATTTTCTTCCAAACTTTCCAGAGTCATTCCTGAAAAGGAAAGGTTGTAGACATTTAGTCTAGATGATCTATCTTTTAGATATAAATTTAGTCCCAAAATTCTTTTCCTTTTAGTCTTAATTATTGGAGTGAGTCTTCAATTTCAGCATTTATTATTTATTAATGGAAAATCCACTATTGTCATTTGGGATAGACATTAGAACAAAACATTCAGTGAGTCACTTTGTGTTCTAAGCATCTTTTAATATTTGCAGATTAGTATGTCTTTGTAAAATAAGAATTTAATCTCTTCTTGCTTTTATTTCCTATATTTTTTTCTTTTAAAAATCGTGGTTTATGTGTTTTCTTTGGAATAGGGTGCTCAAGGAGAGCGGGGTCCTGTAGGTTCTTCAGGACCTAAAGGAGGCCAGGGAGACCCAGGGCGTCCAGGTGAACCTGGCCTTCCAGGTGCTCGGGTAAGAATACTGTAGTTGTATGTGATGTGAACACCTAGGAAATTTTCCTTCATTAATTGAAATTTTTATATTTTGCTTGATTTTATTACATACAACATTTGTTTTTATGTTTTGACTTGTTTCATTATTTTTAAAATACTAGTATGCTATTTTTTCATGTCTATAAAACACATTAATGTCTTGATTCCCTTTGTCAATGGTGTATATGTGAATAGCTTTTCTACCAGTCATGGGAGAAATATCTATTTGTAAATGTTTAAATTTCATGCTAAAAATCTAAAAATCAACTTATTTGACCGTTGGTACAGAAAAAATGTTTTATTAAAAAGTCACTTAAAATTTTATTGAAGCTATGAAATTGCTATTATATTTAATTAACAATGCAATATTATATTTTCTCTTTACTTCAAGAGCAGTTTAGCAACAGATTAACAATTGATTTTCATTTTCAGGGTCTGACAGGAAACCCTGGTGTTCAAGGCCCTGAAGGAAAACTTGGACCTCTGGTTAGTGATTTAGATAAGTTCTAGTAATGCTTCCAGTTGACTTATAAGTTGTATTTATTTGATAATATGAATGTTGCTCATGATTACATATTTTAATTGCCCACTAGGAACAAATTCTTAGAATCTATGCGTGTTCAAATTTAACAAAACAGAACCTAAATATTATTGATGTAGATATTTGGAATTGAAATTACTTTAGTGAAAAAGTTGAAATAATGTGTTTCAAGGTTGGTGAAGTTTGTTTAACAATAAATGATGTCATTTCCTGATGGCCTTCCACTTTTACATGTTTGAGAGGTAAGCTGGTATATATGTTTGCAGATTAAGTATTCTGAGACCTTTCTTTATAATGAATCAGGAAATAGGAATCCTAAGTGTCCTGTTTATAATCATAAAACATTGTGAATGAGAGAATATTCCCCCTGTTAACATGGAAGGGTAGGAGATGTGCCAAGGAGCTTTATAAATGGAGTAAAATTAGAATCTGTTCTAAATAACTTAAGTGCTTTCTAAAAACAATTCAAATTTTATCATGTACTAAGATATACACATAGGAAAAACTTAATTAATATAGCTCTTATGGTTAGCAAAGGCAAGTGACAATGTGGTAAATTCAGTATTTAGAGAGAACTTACACATGACTTACCGGCCTGTTGTCGATCTTGCAGGGTGCGCCGGGGGAAGATGGCCGGCCAGGTCCTCCTGGCTCCATTGGAATCCGAGGGCAGCCTGGGAGCATGGGTCTTCCAGGCCCCAAAGGTAGCAGTGTGAGTACAGTGAAAAATGTTCAACATCTCATCAGAATCTTCACTCGGGGACCAAAGTACATATGTGTGTGTATTTAAACTGCATGAACGTTTTAATAGCTTCAGTTTATTCTTTAGGGTGACCCTGGAAAACCCGGAGAAGCAGGAAATGCTGGTGTTCCTGGGCAAAGGGTAGGCCTACAGTTTTGGTATTGAAAAAAAAAGTATATGAAACCATCCGAATTTTCACAGCCTCATTTTACAAAACTTCTTTATGCCATTCTAGGGGGCTCCTGGCAAAGATGGAGAAGTTGGTCCTTCTGGCCCCGTGGGTCCCCCGGTATGTAACCTTTCTATGTATGACACAGCCACTGTACTTCTCAGGGATGTTTCTTCACGATTTTACTTATGGTTAAGTTTAAGGGGAAGAGTATGAGAATATAAGGGACTGAAGATGAATTTCGACTGTGTCTTTTCATTTGATTTCATGTGATGTACTTTATGTCTTTTTGAATAAAATAACTAATCTCATTTACACTACAAAAAGAAACCCAGTGGCAAAATCAACACTGTAATATTTATGCATCACAGTTGTAGAATATATCAGTTGAGGAAAATAGTGTTTGAGAAATATTTTATAATCTATTTATATAAAATATTTAAATGCAGGATTAGTCTTACCTTTTGATAATTTAATCTTATAAAAAGTAATTTAAATTGAGTGGTTTTGAAGCACTAAAAATGAAATTATATTCATATTTTCATCCTTAGAATTGTAAAACCATTTATCAGAAATATTTTAACACATCTATTTGGGAGTAGATCAGTTTAAATTAAATAGCTTCTAAAATATGACTTTGCTTTCTTTAATCATTTTAGTTTGAAGTCATGATTAATAAATCTTATAACAGAAATACAGTGCAATAGAAAATACAATGATTTTTCGGTTGGATTTATGCAATAAAAGGTTTCTCCATATTCCATTTATAGTTGACTCCAGGAAATGTATATATAGATGTATATAAACATGTTATAAGTTTCTTCTCTGACTTTAGAAGACATTTTCTCACTAGCAAGGTCTCCAAATAATGGTATTTGGTGACTTTTTATACTAGTTTATTTTCTGGCTAATGTGTAAGACATGATGTTGGAAGATGCAAAGAGATCAGTATTTCTCCTGGTTCATGTAGCTGCAGGCAATCAAGTCAGCCTGAACCCATGCTTTTCTTTTCTTCTTGACATAGGGTCTAGCTGGCGAAAGAGGAGAGCAGGGACCTCCAGGCCCCACTGGTTTTCAGGTATGCACAAGTTTGGGTTCTCATTTCTTCTTCTTCCATGAATTTCTTTGTAAAATGCTTTTGTCGAAATATAAAAGAAGCTAGGGGCAGTGTCTCATATCTGTAATCTGGTACTTGGGAGATAGAGAGAAGGATAGCTGTGAATTCAAGACCAGCCTGTGCTACCTATTAAGTTCCAGGCCAGCCTAGATACAGAGCAAGACTATACAGATTGAGACGCTGTCTCAAAAATATACAAAATCTATCTATCTATCATCTATCTATCTATCTATCTATCTATCTATCTATCTATCTATCTAATCTATCATCTATGTATATTTATGTGGTTTATAAACATAAATACAAATGTGTGCATGCATGTATATGTACACACATATATTTGTATATATGTATATGCACATATATATGTGTTTACGAAAGAATGTTGAATGGTGTCAAGTTCTCAAATTTTCAAAACAACATCCTTTCTTTTAGTAGGTAGGATAGATATTTCTGTGAAATCAGACACTGTTGCTTAAAGATAAGGAATGACCTCCTGAAAAACTGAATAAACATAAAGGTGTTAACAAAGTAACAATAAAATGTTCCCAGTATATCAACAAAGCTTATTAAACCATGTAAAGCTTATATAGCTTTATTGGCACAGTCACTAAAATTTCTTGAAAAAATATTATGATTTATTTTCATATATTCTGCATCATTTGATAGCATAAATTCATAGTTTATGAAAACCTCAGGCCTTGCTTCCAGTGATGCTTTAGGAGGTTCAAATATTGTCTTAGATCTGTAAAATCTCTGTAAAATCAAAGACCTTATGTTACACTATTACCTTATTTTTGCCAAATGATGTATAAATAAATGAGAATCTAGTACCATAGATTGAATAGCTTCCATGTTTTCTAATGAATAGCTTTCTTAAAGTGTTTGGACAATATTATTTATAACTTTTACTTAAAATGTCTACAGTGGCTTCTGCTATGAAGACTGTATGAATATGAATTGCAGAATCTGAATTATTGACATCAGTGACTGATTAAACTTTTATTGCGTCTTAAGTTTTATTCCCTTACTTTTATTGTAGGGGCTTCCTGGACCTCCAGGGCCTCCAGGAGAAGGTGGAAAGTCAGGTGATCAGGTAACTTTTCAAATAATATCAAAACTGGCAGTTGATGGATGTCAATGTCATATTTTATGAGTGAATCTGCAAATATAATTTATGCAATCATCTCTTTAAATATTCAAAACAACCCTAGATACAAGGTAGCATTATCTTGAAACTGAGGTGCTTAGATGTTGAATAACTTTCCCAAAGTCACAGAACTCATTATCTGAACTCAATTTATCTCATTCCTATATATCTTATACTACAGAATTTTACAGGATGATATTAGAATTAGGAATACATATGATCATTTTAAAGGCACATATATTTGCTTATTTTTCTTTGAGTGATTCATTTGTGTATTACTATTCAAAAACATTTGCTGAACATTATATATTAAGTACAGGACTTTAACAGATGAATACATTAGATATGGACTGTGTTGTTCTATTACAGGATAGTAGGAATCATTGATATAGGAAAGCAGTAATAATACTAGTATGATTTAAATGCTACAGTAAGGGAGACTCTAGATGTACAGAAGTTTAAAAGTTGCCCTTAATTGATGAGTGGTGGCTGGGATGCTTGACTGTAAATATAAGGATACATATTTTACATGTAGTAAGAAGGTACGTTAGCTCAAGCCCCATGCAAACTCAAAGAAAGAAAAATCCATCATGGCACTGGGAAATGGGTAGCAGACCACAACCTTTGCTTAAGAAATGTTGGCAACTGATTACCGTTGGGAGAGGATGAACTAGAAAAGCTAAGACGAGGGATTCTGGGTATGCTGACTAGATCTCAGTGGATGAACCTGCACTGAGGTCATTTGGGGACACTAACTTGATACAATAAACCTTAATACATGTGAAAAGTGGATTCAACTGGGGGGCTTTGGGAGTGCCAGCGGGGAAAGGAGTATAAAAATGATTAAGGGAGATTGGGATGTTGTGTGTGAAATACACAATGATTCAATAAAAAATATATTTTAAAAAGTTGCCCTTAATTGAGACCTGATGATTTAGGTAGTGCTTTCCTAAAGTAATATCTTTTATATGAGCTGAAGGATGTATAATGGCAAAGTTGGAGAAGGGAAGGTTAAAAAAATGCTCCAGGAAATGGGAATGGCAGGTGCAAATACTTGCCAATTAGTTAAGGCATTGGAAAAGTTCAATATGTCAGGAGTATGTGTTACAGTGTAAGAAGGATTGAGATAAGACTGGAGGAATGAAACAGGTTCTAGGTTAAAGAGAGTCTTTAAACTGGGCCTAATTCATTCATGGTTAGAGTCTGGGAAGCTGACAAAAACTTTTCAGTAGTGTGTGATACCATCAGATCTGGGTTTCAGGTAGATTGTGCCATAGTGAGGACAATCTACTGCAACACTTAAGTCTTAGGTGATAAAGTTCCCATCTTTGTTGAGTGGAGAATCTTGAAATAACTTTCTTTCCTTTAGAGAACAACTCAGCACTTAATGTAGGTATGACTACTATACTGATCCCACAATTCACAGGGGAGTGAGACATATACATTCAATACAGGTAGATAAGAGAGCTAGATAGATAATCTACTGAATGGTATATAATTCCATTAATTCAATTTACCAGACCTTACTTGCCATTAAATATCAGTTTTTTTCTTATTTAAAGTTTTTAATATTCTGTTAGGAAATTAAAAAAATTTAGAATATGCTCTGCTGTCTTTGTAAAACTAATTCTTTATCTATGTGAAGAATATTTTACACGTTTTCATTGCCAGAAAAATCAAACATTCAAGGATAATATAAATCTTTCTGGAGAAACATTTCTATCTGACAGATATCATATTCCCTCACATATAAAAGTATACATATTTTCATTCTTTAATATGTATTAAGTTTAGCCTTCTAATGGTACATTACAGGAAATTTGATGTTGGATCTGGAAATATTTCTAATACTATAAGATCTAGCTCAAAGATTTTCTTAGGTTTCTCAAAATTGCATTTATAGGGTGTTCCTGGAGAGCCTGGAGCAGTTGGCCCATTAGGACCTAGGGTAAGTATTGTGTATTTTGTGATATGATTCCCACTGGCTACAGTTTAGAATGAGATCTTTTGTCTTAAAAGGTGATTTATTTTTAAGTATTAAATTCTATTGGATGAAAACAATTTTATGAGAAATATATTGTCCCATGAAAGCTTCATATCCTTAATTATAGTTCATTTCCTAGAACTTTAAAAATTGAGCCATTATATTAGCTCCACTCCAAATATTCTCCAGTATAAGCCATTGTATGGAAACATTTTAACTCAATTTTACATTAAATATTGAATTTATTTGATATCCTTATATCATACTAGGGAGAAAGAGGAAATCCTGGAGAAAGAGGAGAACCTGGAATAACTGGGCTGCCTGGTGAGAAGGGGATGGCTGGAGGACATGGTCCTGATGGTCCAAAGGTAAGTACAGTCCTGACTGAAGCATTTCAGAACGATTTAATATCACTGTCCCTGGTCCCCTGCTGGTATTGTAATGCAAGTTCTTTGTTTTTTTTTTTTTTTCAAAATGGTTTGAATTATTTTTTTCTTCAACAAATCTCCTTGGCTACAGTTGGGGCCTGCTGGCCATTTCTCCAGTTCTATGCTGGGTTTTTATCTGATCGAGTAGGCATGGGTCTTGTGCATGCTGTCACCATTGTTGCAAGTTCCCTTAAACAAGTTCCCAGGGCCTGAGAACCTTTGTTTCTTTATGTTGGCTTTTACAATCTTTCTGTCCCCTCTTCCACATTGGTCCCTGAGCCATGGGTGGGTGAGGTTTAATAAAGGAGTCCTATCCTGGTTAAGTTTTACACTCTAAAACTTAACCATTTGTAGCCTTCTGGATGCATTGCACTCTGTTGTATAAGAAAACTTCATTGGTGAGACTTAAAGGATGTATTAGTATTCTCTCTACTTTCTGTTCTGGTATGTTCCATGAGCTTTGAGGTTTGAGGTTCAACTGTAGATGTGTCACTTAGGGCTGGGTATCTCTCAGTCATATATTCTCTCTGTGTGACCAGTGGAACTCTGTAATAGCCTCCATCTGTTGCAAAAAGAAGCTTCTTTGATGAGTGGTGTATTGTATAAGCTTAAGTAAGAAAGTTCATTTGTCTAGACATATGACACAATTATGGTTTTCTCTAGGGTCTATGGTTTCTCAAGCTGTGTGTACTTGGCTATATTAACAGCGCCACCCATGAGTTCCCTCCCATTGAGAGGGCTTCATGTCTAATTAGATGGCTGTTGATTATCCCCCAGATAAAAGTGCCTCGACTGCACCAATAGAGATGGTTTGCTCTGCCAGTTGATGTGGTTAATAGGCTTTAAAATAGCTGGGTTGTACCACTGATTGATTTTTCTCCCTTAGCAACTTACATAGTATCCTCTAGAACCATGAGAGCTAGTCTTCAGGGAGAAGGCTTCCATGTCAGTTCCAATTCCATCGCTCTGAAGCCCATGAAAATAGTTTTTAAATTTTTTTTTTCAGAATTCCATACATGAGTACTGTATTCATATAATTCCCGCCCCCCAATTCCTCCCTCCATCTCCTCACACATATATATGACTATCATATATGTAAAGCACTGAGTCCATTTAGTGGTGCTTGCAAGTATATGTGTTTAGAGCTGCCATGTGGAGTTAAATAACCTATTAAGAAACTCATGCCTGGAGAAAACTGGTTCTTCCTCCCTTGCACAAATTGATTTCCTACAGCTCTTCATCTAGAGATATGCCATTTTTCCATCCACATGGGTATATCAACTATTGTTGTCATTATGCAGGTCTTGTTAGGCAACTATACTGCAGTATGGTTCAATATTAATCTCTGATGCAGTCTGTTTATACATTTTAGGGTAATCCAGGTCCACCTGGAACTATCGGAGATACAGGGCCACCAGGTCTTCAAGGTATGCCAGGAGAAAGAGGAATTGCAGGAACTCCTGGCCCCAAAGGTGACAGAGTAAGTTTATTTTTTTTATTACTAATTGTTTTTTTCTAACATATGCTTTTAGACTTCCTGTTACAATTTCCTAAATGTGATTTTATTTCTATCAGCCAGAGTTCAAGTTGTGTTTTCTTTCTTTTAATAAATATTTGCTGAGAAGACGCATACTTGGTTACTATTCTAGCCTGCGGGGATAGATACCCAAAAAAGACAAGCGAGCTATTGCTTTCATGAAGCTTCATCAAGAGGAGAGGAAACACAATGATCAAATGGTATTTTTGTGTTTTCTCAGGGTGGCATTGGAGAGAAAGGTGCTGAAGGCACAGCTGGAAATGATGGAGCGAGGGTAGGTGAAAAGATGCCTTTCTAGCTTGGGCTAGAAACGAACATTGCCATTAACTATAAACTTGCTTTAATTTTTAAATGCAAAGTTCATCATGCATTTTCTAATGAGGATTGGAAGAATTATGCCATTTGGAACTAGATGTGACTCAACAATGGGTACTTATTTTGCTTACCTTGAATTACTGCACGCCAAAGAGTAAAGCACTTGTTGAAAGAATGAAATAAAACACAGGTTAACTATGCTATGGAACAGGGGCTTTAAAGAGTGAAGTTGCCTGCTCCCCCGTCATCCTCCTCTGCCTTTCCCATCTCCCCCCTCCTCTGTCCTCTCTATCCTCCTCCCCTTTTTTCTCTCTGGATTTTGAAGCAGAGTCTCAAGTGATAAGTCATTTTCATTCTCTAAATTTCTTTAGTGATGCATACAGAAATTCACTGATTCAAAAATACTGAGCTTCCTCTTAAGAGGTAATATGCAAAGAATAGGGAACTTCTTTTAGAAAGATCTACAGTAGTCCCACAATTTAAAGATGGATATTTTGGGGCTGAAGAGATGTCTCAGTGGTTAAGAGCATGGGCTAGTCTTACAGAGGACCTGGGTTTGGTTCCCAGCACTCACATGGAGGCTGACAACCATCTGTAACTCCAGTTCCAGGGGATCCAACATCTTCTTTTGACCTTCATGGACATTGCACGATATGAGTGCATTTACACACATATAGCCAATGCATTCATGCACATAAAATAAAAATGACAAATGAAATGTATAAAGATGGTTATTCTGTGTTAAGAAAAGCCAGGTGGCGGTCCTCCTATATTCTCAGTGTGAAGAAACCCATAAACCTAGGGAACATAATGATAACTCTTCTTTCTATTTTAAAAATGTTACAAAATAAAACCCCTTGTTCGATCTATACTCAAATTTCAAAGGTGATATAAGAGCTAATGTTTGAAGATAGCTTTATATGTACATTGGGCTGAGTTAGATGAAAGAGGTTAAAATACTTTGTAGCGAAAAGCCAAAAGTATCAACTAGACAGAAAGGTCTTTAATAAAGAGATTATGCCATCTATGGTAGATGAGGATTTGCAAAGCAGTTAAGTTAAAACAAAGTAGCCTCTGTTTTCTTTGCTTGTTTACTTAAAGAGGGAGATTTTTGTATGTCCTTTCCACCTGATATACCTGTTTTCTGTTAATTCACAGGGTCTTCCAGGTCCCTTGGGGCCTCCAGGTCCTGCAGGTCCTACTGGAGAAAAGGTAAGTAGAAAGTTACTACCCTGCAATCAAAAGCACAAGACCTAAACGCGGTTTTCTTTCACAAAATACTGGGGTTGAGATGAATCATTTCAGGGTTGCTACCACTATCTCCCTACACATGGTGTGTAATGGTCTACAATTGCATTGTGCTTTGCTACTGCTCTGGACAATTTAACACCTAAAATCTACGTTCTAGGGTGAACCTGGGCCTCGAGGTTTAGTCGGCCCTCCTGGCTCCCGTGGCAATCCTGTAAGTGAAGAATATCTTTTGATGTTGTTTAGTGTCAGTTTGAACAATAAAACAGCTTCTTTTTTAATATCTTCATCTATCATCTATCCATCTGTCTCTATCAAATATCTATCATCTATCTTCTACCTTTCTTTCAACTATCATTTATCTATATATTATATGTATCTATTCTTTCTTTCTACTTATTATTTTTCTATTACCTATGTATCTATTATCTACGTATCTATCATATATTTATTATCTATCTCTATCAATAATCTAAATATCTATTATCAATTATCTATCTATATAATATTCAGTTTAACCTTCATACCTATTGGGTTACATTATTTATAACTTCCTTGTTTTCAAGTTTAATTTTGATTAAACTTAGAAATTATCAGCTGCATCATCTGTTAAAGCCTAGGCAGATGGTTTATTTATTAAAATAAAGAGGCTTCTTTTTAACTTCTGACCTTGTAGATTTTGTTCAGAGACATGTAACTTAGAATCTCCCTTAAGGATCTTCATCAAACAATATATGTGATTTCTGTCTTTATAATTAGCTATACAAAATATATTGAATCCAATTGTAGAGCTGTTCTTGTTTAGAGCATTATGTTAAAGTTTCAGTAAAATTTGTTTCCTCGTAGGGTTCACGTGGTGAAAATGGTCCAACTGGTGCTGTTGGTTTTGCTGGACCCCAGGTAAATTTTTCAAATATTCCTAATTTGAAAGTTAACGCAATTATTATTAGAGGAATGAGCTTACGTATTTGCTATATGTTTCGGAGATATACTAATATTCTAAAATTTTATAGTTTTATGTATCATTATCTTTTTAATATCTCTACTGATGGACAAATTTGTCATAATATGTGAATTTACATAATTATTTTTTATGATGAAAATGTGTTGATAGGTATTTTTTCAGAAAGTGTTAAAGATAATCTTATTCTTATTATATCTAAATACTGATAACTAAACACCATTTTATAAGAACTAAATGCATGCAAACAATAATTACTATGAAATAATTTGTTAATAAACCTTATAATCAGTTTCTCATTTGAAAATTGCATGCAGGGGCCTGATGGACAGCCTGGGGTCAAAGGTGAACCTGGAGAACCAGGACAAAAGGGAGATGCTGGCTCTCCTGGACCCCAAGGGCTGGCGGGATCACCTGGCCCTCATGTGAGTTTAAAAAAAGTCAAATGACATATTCTGAAACTCTGTTTGAACACAATGTTTGTGGTACACAGTAAATGAATTTGCTTCACTCTAGTGGTCTTTTATTTCTTCTATTTAGGGTCCTCATGGTGTTCCTGGACTGAAAGGTGGTCGAGGGACCCAGGGTCCACCTGTAAGTCTCTTTGGCATTTTGGAATTGTGCACAGCTAATTCTAGATATCTAGTGTTTCCTGGTCATGGAAGTTAATCTATCAAATATATTGTAGGGCAAAGTATACTTAGCTTAAGGTAGAGATCTGGGTAAAAATCAGTTTTGTCATCTTGAAAACCCAGCCTCTTCACATGGAACTTAAGGATTATATTACCTAAAAAAAAAAAAAAAAAAAAAAAAAAAAAAAACTAAGTGAAGAATGTGAAAATACTTGACTGTACAAGTCATTTTGTTTTAGTTCTAATTGTGCATGTTTAAGATCAATAACATGTTAAAACGGAAAAACAGTGCCCTCTCTACTAATTAATCCTGATTCTCTAAACCATGTAATGCATGAAAAGAAATAAAAGGCTCCATGATCACTTTAAGGGAAGAGATCAAAAGACCTAGCTCCCCCTGTGTAAAAAGTAGCTTTCAGGAAAACACATAGAGCTAATTAATATTATTTACAAATTGATTATATGATCTTCTATTCCCAGGGTGCTACAGGATTTCCTGGTTCTGCTGGCAGAGTTGGACCACCTGGCCCTGCTGTAAGTCAGATCATTGGTAGTAGAATAAACAAGCATATACATTATGCACATATGTGCACACAAACACGTACACACACTCATGCATGCACACATGTGGCATTTTAATTTTTATTTCATTTTATCACTTACTCACTTGCATTTTTGTTTGACATCCTCATGCCATAAGTCGTGATATTTCATCAAACAGATTCATATTTAACAATCCACTAACTTGGAGGAAACTACTTATAAGTCCTTTCTAATCCAGTGTTTGACTGTTATTCTGTTTAGGGACTAAATAATTTTATTATATGCCAATAATCAATCTCAGTTAGGAAGCATCTCTGGAATTTTCCTTAGTATATCCTTTTATAAGATCAGGTCAAATAAAAGCAAACGTTATATATTCATAGTTGGACGAGACTGTTAAAGATGTTTGAAAATTCAAATTAATTTTACAACTCTTTTAATGATGAATGATTCAAAGAGATTGTCTGAAAAAGATATTTAGATTTAATGCTTGGGTATCTATAGGTGTGCTGTATTTTCTTTTGTTAAGTCTCCTCACATGGCTGTCTAACAGGAAAAATGATCTGGTAGGGAGCACTCTCTGCCCCTCAGGTGGCTCCCAGCACCTCACTTCCTCTTGACCTCTTAAGTGTATTTTTTTGTGTGATACTAGGGAGCTCCAGGACCTGCAGGCCCCATCGGGGAACCTGGAAAGGAGGGGCCTCCAGGTCTGCGTGGGGACCCTGGCTCTCATGGGCGAGTCGGGGATAGAGGACCCGCCGGCCCACCTGGCGGCCCAGGAGACAAAGGAGACCCAGGAGAAGATGGGCAGCCTGTAAGTCTGGCGTCTCTTTCCCCTCTCATTCCAACGGAGATATTTTGAAAGAATAAAACTATGATAATCTCTGCTACAAAATCTATTAAAATATTGCTCAGCACATTCTTAAATCCTTTTGAGTGCATTAATTGCTACAGATTTTTAATTTACAGTTCTCTACTATAAAAATACATGCATAAGAATTCTTAAATGGTAATAAATGGTCATAGACATAGAAAATGAAACATATAGTATCATCCTTAATGTCTAAATACCTCTGAACATTAACATTTTTAGAAAGATATGGTTTTCTTTTAGATTTTTTTCTGTCCTTTTAAAAGGAGGAGACAGAATTATTTGAGTAGTTATCTCTTTTTATTTTCCTTAGTCATCATCAAGTTATTTCCAACTGCTAAATAATGTTAGAGGACCTTTTTGAATTACAACTTATTACTGTTCATATATTCATGATTTGATGAAAGAATTTTCTGCATACTATAAAAATCTGTAAAGCTGTTGTCAATATTATATATGACTTGAACTTGGATTTACACGCTGGATTTAGTAATTACAGTATACTTTCACCATTAGGGCCCAGATGGTCCCCCGGGGCCAGCTGGAACTACTGGGCAAAGAGGGATTGTTGGCATGCCTGGACAACGAGGGGAACGAGGCATGCCAGGTCTGCCAGGACCAGCGGTGAGTAGCTGTTAATATTCATCTGATATAAGTTATGTAATGTTTTTTTAGAAAGAGTTGACTTTTGGGGGGTAATAAATTGCTTTAAATACTCTTGAGATGGCATGAATTCTGAGGTTTTAAAAACCCTTTGATCTTAAATGTTAAATTCTTCACCACCCTGAAAGGCATATTTGTTCAATCCTGGGGCTAGAGGAGTAGATAAAGAAGCATTTGGATTTGTGTCAACTTGAATATTTCTGTAAAGATTAAAACTGGTGCTTGGTGCTAAAGACGGCAGATACTCTCCTGGTACGTTGGTAGTGTCATTTAAAATAAACATCCTTAACAAAGCAGACATAATTCATAGTGAGCCATCGAAGAGAAGAATATTTGAGCTAAATAGCATTAGATATGAGTAAAGGGTAAGCTGTAGATAAGGACTCTCAGTAAGATCCTATTCACTAGGGGTGGATCTCATATTCTTTGGGGAATGGATGAAAATTTGATTCAGTATTAGCTTTGAAGTGACTACCTAGTGAATGTTTGTAATGCATGAGGGGAATGATGTTGTTATATGGAATGAAGACAGATGGATGGAATCTTGGGTTTTAGGACTGGGGGCCCTTTGGCTAGAAATATGAGGCCAAGAAATTAGGAGTTAAAGTTTATACTAGTGGTATTAGAATTAAGCCAAGAATTGGAAAGCAAAATTCCTCAGTGATGAGTCTAAACTACCAGAACTCATAAATAAAGGGAACAGAAAAAGCAGGGTTGATAAAGATTGTGTGTATCTTACCAGTCATACAGACTCCAGAAGGAGAGCCGCAGCCAACTACATATTATTCAAGCACAAAATGGGGAAGGATTCTTTCGGTCCTTTTAGCCCCTCATTTTTGTTCTTTATAAATGTATTTTAATTAAATTCGCCCCTTCTCCCAGCACCTCCCGTGTCCTTCCCTTCTTCCACGCCCACCCAAATTTGTGCCTTATTTAAAAAACAAAACAAAACAAGAAAACAACCACAGAGTCGAATTTGTGCCGCTCCTATATGTTCAGGTGTGTGGCCATCCCCTGGAGTGCCTTACACCTACCAGAAGTGACATTCTTGAAGAAAACTGACTGTCCCTCCTCTAGTAGCTATAGATTGCCAATAGCTCTTAAGCTAGGGGATAGAACACTGTGCCCATCTCCCTTCTCCATGTTGGCTTGTCTGGCTTGAGCTTGAGTAGGCCTTGTGCATGCTGTCACATCAGCTATGAGTTCATGTGTGAAACTGCCTGTTGCGTCCAGAAAACAGTTTCCTTGATTTCATCCCCAACCCCCTGGCTTCTACAATCTCTTTCTGCCTCTTCTTCCAAATCATTTCTGAGTTCTAAGAGGAGGGAGTCATCATCTAAGTGTCCCATTTAGGGCTGAGCATTCTACAGTTTCTTATGCTATGCACATGGACCAATTGTAGGTCTGCTACCAAAAGAAGCTTTGTGGTGATTAGTGAAAGATACACTAATCTGTGGCTATAAAGATAAGTCCTTAGGGGTTGATTTAATACTATGTCCATTTAGCAAAGTAATAGTAATGGGTTTTCCTCTAGGGCATACAGCCTGTCTAGTCACATGTTCTTAGCCTCAATAATGGTGCCAATATGGATTTCATTTTATGGAGCAGACCTTAAACCCATTCATCAAGTGACATGACATTCACGCTGCTCTTGCACCAGTGAACATGTTCTACCAGGTCACTTGTTATTATCATAACTGAGTAAGGTTGCTTTTGGTATTTTTGGTATGTCAGGAGTATTGTGATAGGTAGTGGGCATGTCTTTAAGCAACATCCGTGTTGTATGATAATAGACAATTATTGCTGTAAGAGGAGAGATTGAAATACTACTGAATAAATGTATCCTCATGGGAACTGGCATTCTCAGATTTCTTCCACAGCAATTCATGTACTTTTACTTTAATTTCAGGGCACACCAGGAAAAGTAGGACCAACTGGTGCTACAGGAGATAAAGGTCCACCTGGCCCTGTGGGACCCCCAGGCTCCAATGGTCCTGTCGGGGAACCTGGACCAGAAGTGAGTGCTACAGCGAACATTACTTTGTTAACTGGGTATGAAGGGGAGAATGCCTTCATTTAGACATCAACTTAGAAATCTAGAAATGGAGTGCACATATGACCTTAAGAATGGAACTTCTGTGATGTTATCTGATGGGCTCCATTTCCTTAGAGAGCCGGCTAAATGATGGTACAAAGAAACAAAATCAGTGCCCTTTTACTGACCTTCCTAAAAGCTGGAGTGAGTATTTCAGTTGATTAGATTTTGGCAAATTGTTTTGAAGGTGAAAGAACACATCCATTCATCCTTTCCCTTGTCATTATTTCATTCTTTAATGGGATATTTATCAAAATTTCTAAGTTTTATGGTGATACAATTTAATGTAACTATTACAGCTCATGAAGAAGGGAAAATAGAGAACATTTTATGTTCACTATAAAGTAACATTATGGATGTCATGTCCTTGAGGCTCTTTTGAGAGGAAATCATTTTTGGATAGGCAATTTGGGAAGTTAAAGACTGGAGTATTCCCTGGTTAGTAGCTTAAGGAATAAATTACCACAGAGTCACATTTTCTTAAAATAATTGATAAATGATTTCAAAGCTATTTTTATTAAAAAACAAACAAAAACATAGATCTGAAAAGACAAAATAAAATTGAGAAAGAAGAATATGCATTTGAAATATAAGTAATATAATTTAAATGCAGTTATCTGGTTTCAAAATCTTACCTATTTTATTTGGATAAGCAAAGTATAATCAATACCTTCATTGGTAATTCAGACAAAATATGATTGTACTATCATTGTTTTCTATGCTAATACATTTGAGGACTTTTATAAACATGAGAACTAGAAGTTAACATTTATAGTAAACAAGAATGTCCATTTTCAAGCAATTGAAAAAAAATAAATGGCAGAAGTGTACTTTTTTTGCTGATATATCTCTAAGTTTGAAGAAGTATAAAACATGCTGTTACTTTCAAGACTGTGGGCACGAGAGTTTGAAAACTTCTCATTTAGGTAGTTTCTCAAATATTATTCTTTGTAGGGTCCAGCTGGTAATGATGGTACTCCAGGACGGGATGGTGCTGTTGGAGAACGTGTAAGTGCAATGTAACTGATTAAAATTTCTAGACCCACCAAAATCTGAAATTCTTATAATTTTACTGTTCTGTTTTAATATAGCTCTGGTTTTTAGATAGCAAATTTTTTCGTAATATCATAACTTTGGATAATCTTATAAATGAAATGGTATTTGGATGCATGACAAAGTATGATGGCATATTTTTAAGAGCAGGAAACAAATAGCATTCATATTTGGTATAACCTGCAAGCTTTCAATGCAGACATACAGAGAGGGTACTCTAAATTTCCAGATCACTTAGAAAAGTTTAAGAACTGACATGATCTGAATGCTATCTAAATTACTCCCTAAAATGAGGAGCTTGTGGGATATATACTATGTGGCTTTCTATATGCTTTTAGATCTCATGATATATCTTTAGCTAGACCTGAGCTTATCTGAAACATTTCTGAAGTATCCACAGCCAATCCCTTCTGGCAGCTGCACAGCTGTTAGAAAACAGATCAGGCTGCCAGAGGCAAATCACTCCTCACCTCACAGTTCTTGATGAAGCCCTCACTTTTCCAATTCTGAACCACTCAGTAGAAAAAGGACTTGAAGCCAGACAGATCTGGTTTTCAACCCTGATTCTTTAGTTGACCAGCGATGTGATGCTAAGAAAATTTTCTGAATCTTAGTTTTCAGATGCTTTAAATATGATTTGTCCTATGCTATGGAGTATTTATGTACTAATGACATACTTAGAAACTGAGTGTATGATAAGTACTCAAGAAGACTATTATACTGTATCAAAAGAGGAAGAAACAATTTTGGAGAATCTTGAGCTACAAGTCCCTTTTTATTATTTTAATCTCATAAAATTTCCAGACATCTGAAGATTTTTCCTTTGTTGGTATACACATGTAATACAGAAAGCATTCAAAGATTTTGCTACTCCCTAAATATTTTGGGAGATTTATAAACTCCTGAGTGTAGTTTAAATTGCTGGGGCTTTTCTAAAGTTGCAAATTTGAATACATGCAATGGAGGTAATTTGTTATAAATTCTGAATTTATGTGTGTACTTTAAATGTCTTATTTTCAAAACCTTGGAGTTGATTCATGGGTTTGTTATGGTATGGTATCTGTTCCTGAACTTAGATGCCAAAGTTCATCCTAGCTGCCAAGCTAGTTAGTCAAATAAGAGTTAAATTGTTTGTACAGTTGTTTGTGTCATAATGTTCTCTCATATGACATCATAAAGAGACCATAATTGGAGCTTTGACATATGGGATCATGCAGATGAAAGAAGGAACAGCCTCTTTCCAAATTCTTTCCAGTGAGATGTACTTTCTAATTACCTCCCCCCACCCCCCCGTTGTCTCTAGAAGCATTTACTCTGTGGAGCATTGCTTTACAATATGATTGCAGATAGCATCGTGCTTCCTCTACTTTCATAAAATGGGAGGATAGTTGTTAAAAGGGAAATAGAGAAAGATGCTCAAAAAATGTTTCCTGAAAGAGGAAATATAGACTGTGGTTTCCTTAACATTTTCTTTATTTTTAAACTCTGAAATGACTTTGTGTTTTAGAGTGTATGAATACTCCTTTGAAGACTGCTAGTTTAGGAAATATGATAAGTTCCAGAGGAAAACTCTCCTGTATTCTAATAATCTTGACTGAAGGAACAATAGATTGAGTTTGAATGGGGGATAGGATCTGAAACTAAGGAGTAATAATCCTATTTTCAATGTGCTTTATTGAGTAATGAATAAAAGTTAAGTATTTGGGGCTGGAGAGTTGACTCAGTGGTTAAGAGCACTGGCTGTCCTTGCAGAGGACCGGTGTTCAATTCCCAGCACCCACACAGCAGCTAACACTCATCCATAACTCCAGTTTCAGGGAAAACTGATGCCTTTCTCTGACCTCCTCATGCACTGCATGTCATGAGTGCACTTACGTATATGCAGGCAATACACTCATACACAAAAAATAAAACTAAGAAAAAAATTTTTTAAATAAAATATTTAAGTAAAATAAAAACCTGTTTTAAAAGGCATATATTCATATAGTGAATAATATGAACAGTATAGAATAGTATTCTTATGAAATAATGTCAAATAATAATGCTGTCTATTCCTGTCAGGGTGACCGTGGAGATCCTGGGCCTGCAGGTTTGCCAGGCTCTCAGGGTGCCCCTGGGACTCCTGGGCCTGTTGGTGCACCAGGAGATGCTGGGCAAAGAGGAGATCCGGTGAGAATCAATTTCACACTGCCAGATATGCATACCAGTATGCTATGCTATAAGCTATGTGTATATACACTTATATTCATGCATATGTTCTTAACTAGACTCTAAAAAAGAATTGTGAATAGCCAATTATGAATTAAACATATATTAAGTTTAGAAAATGTTTGATTATTAAATATGAATTTAAGCCTGATGTGTTGATTTTAATTATTTAAACAGGCTGTGGATTTTGGAAAATGCAATAAATACAACTGAATAAAATTAAGCAAGCAATGCCATTTGATAATCAACGAAAGTTATTTTTACTCAGTGAAGCTATAAACAAATTTTGTTTTAATGTATTCTTAGAGTTGGTGCCTTTTTACTTTCTGTGGAGACATTTGCCAGATGTCTCTGTATTGCCCAGAAGAATGTGCATTATGTCTATATTTATGTTTGTTTATTTTCATATTTCATAGACATTTATACTCATTTACATTTATATTTAAGTTTGTGTTTATACTTGCTATTTTAAACTATGATTTTTTTTCTAGGGTTCTCGGGGTCCTGTAGGACCACCTGGTCGAGCTGGGAAACGTGGATTACCTGTAAGTTTTTTTGTACAAATTTATGTTTTCTTAAGTAAAATATACACCCAAGGAAGAAGTCTAATTTAAGATTGATTGATAAATAAGCGTCATAGGGAAAGGCTGGTAAACAATTACTAAATTACAGTTAGAAGCTAGAAATTCTGTTGTGATGCTGATAGTGCTGTAGTTTGGATAGCAGAGTGCTATATTTCAGAAAGGCAGAAGAAAGAATTTGAAAGTTTCTACCACAGAGAAACAGGATAACAGTGCATAGTTTTGAGCTGCTTTAGAAATTTGGAAAATCGAATTTAAAATTTATATAAAAAAATGTAGGGGTCCTTGAGAGCTACAGAGGCTTTCTCACTCCAGACAGCAGTAGCTAGGGCGGGACTGAGGGAACGGGGAGTTCTGTGCGGGGAGGAGGGGTGACAGTGAAGCAGAAGTAGGTCCTGGAAAACCAACTACCACTAAAATCACCCACAGGCCGGTGGCTTCTGTGTCCTTTGTTTCACAGACCGGAAAAATAAAGTTGATGGATAACAGGGAGGATGAGTTTTTAGAAGCTTATTTAGGTTCACAGATGGAGAGCTTAAGAGAGAGGAGGTGTGCAGAGATTCTGTAGAGCAAAATCATGTTCCAAGAAAATGGTTGCTACTGTCTGCTAGTTTAGGAGCCTTTCATAGGACAAAGGGCAAAAACTAAGTCATGGCATGAGTGCTGAACCGGTCATTCCACTGGCCTAGCCAGGAGATGGTCACATGCCTCTCCATCCCAAGTGTCTGGACTGGACGTTGGGTCAAAATCTTATCTGCTTCCAGGAAGATTTTTATAAATGTTTATCCTTTGCGGGAAGTCTAGTGGATCATATTTCCCATACTCAGACATCAGTATCTGTTTTTTTTAACCTATAAAAAGGTCTTTATGCTATCTAAGGATTGTGAAATTGAAATTAAGACAAATAAGTAATCAAAATTAACATTAATCTAACATGTACTTGATGATTCTGCCCACTCTCTAAAGTCAGATTAGTAGGATTCCAGTTCTCTTTCAGAAACTGAAGTCAGTACATGCTGGTCCTATTGTAGCTAGCATATTTCACGGTCAGTTTGCAGGGAATAACTGAACCCCAGAGCTCTTTTTTATTCTCCAGCGCCCAAAACAAAAAGTAAACTCTACATGAGATCTACTGGATAATTGTACCACTTCTCTGGCTTCAGCTTCTACTACAAAATACAATTCTTTATTATGATTTTTTTCTGTGGTTTCTTAGGATCAGTATCTTTGGATTTCAAAATAAATATTACAGATATGATAGGGTAACATAGCAGTTGTGTGTGCGTTTGTGTGTGTGTGTGCTTGTGGATTGTAGATTAATGATATTTGCTTCAATTACCTATATTTTTGTTTGTTTGTTACTACAGTCCTAGCTGAAATATCTCCTTAGTTTATTTTCAGGTATAATGTAGTATTCTTAGAAAAAGCGTGAAAAGTAAAAACAGTTTGAAGTTTTATTTTGAAAGACTCTATTCTGGTGATGGTTGAGTTCATAATATCAACTAAGTGTATGAATTGCAATTGTTTGAAAACCTTTCAAATAAGCTAACTCAAACATAAAATTATCTCATTTTAGTATTACTATGGGATGAATATTTTATAAGTGAACCTTTAACAAAGCTATTATGTATGATTTCACTGACCACCTGTTATACTTTGAGAAAAATAAACAAAACTTTCTACATTTAATACTATTGAGATAAATAAATATGTTCAACACTGTAAAATCTGATATTCAAAATTATAGCAAATATGGAGCTGTAGAGATGGCTCAACAGTTAAAAACACTGTCTATTCTTGCAGAGGACCCAGGTTTGGTTCCTAACACTCATATGATGGCTAACAACTGTTCATAACTCCAGTTCCCAGGGAATTGAATGTACTCTTCTGACCTCTGTGGGCCTTGTATGACATAGGTACACTTATATGCATGCAGGCAATACACTCCTACACATAAAATAAAAATAATAAAAATATTTTTAAAAACATGAAATATGAGAATAAAAAGTAAAAAATTAACAACTTTAATTTCTCCTCAAGAAGTAATCTTCATGACTTACTCTAGGGGCCACAAGGACCTCGAGGTGACAAAGGTGACAATGGAGACAGAGGTGACCGAGGCCAGAAGGGCCATAGAGGCTTCACTGGTCTTCAGGGCCTTCCTGGCCCTCCGGTAAGTGATTTGTTTAGGTGTTGTTCTTTCCTGGACATGAAGATGCACTGGTATACTGACTTATCTGTTCATGAAATAGATGCTTATATATATATATATTTAAACTCAAAATTATCTTGATGAATAGTCATGTATTAATCCAATATAATTACCTATGTACAAGCTCTAAATTTACAGGGAAGAAATAAAGCAAAAAGCTATATGCCTTTTTACTTTTTACATTTGTCTTTAGCATTGGTCAGACACTGCAGAGATTGATGTCAGATGCTTATATTGCTAAAGTTAATAGCAACATATTTTTAAAAGCACAATGCAAGATCTAAATATTTTACCAACACTTTAAATGGTATTTCTGTGTAGGGTCCAAATGGTGAACAAGGAAGTGCTGGAATCCCTGGTCCATTTGGCCCAAGAGTAAGTAACAAAATTTATTAAGTTACAGTTGTAAATAATAATGCCTTTAGTGACATATAATATGAGTTCTTAAGTATAGTCTTCATTGTATTAAGTCTCAATTGATTTGTGCTCTCTGAAGTTGGCAGCAAATTTATGAGACTAATCAGTTTGCAGCTAAGGCAGAAATATTTCTTAAGGTAGAATTATCTAGAAATATGGCAAATTACATTTTCCTGTGGGCCTATGGTAAGATTTGTTACCTAGGGCTGTATTTATTCTTGTATTTAAATTTTTTATTTGAGCTAAATTACCATTAAACACATATTCTTTGAGATTATTGGACCTCCTCAACCTGTAGGTCAGATTTTGAAGCTGGATATATTTTGTTCTTTAATGATGATAGATTCTTTGAAATAGTTTGTGCAAGGAGAACTTGGAAGTAAATCATAGACAAAACAAATCCTTGAGCCTTTTAGAAATTCTACATTCTAATTAATGCTGCCTTTCCTAAGTTACTAAGACAACTCACACTCATATTTAGGAAAATGGAAAAATTAGAAAAAAGTAATTAGAAAAACTTTGTCCTATATCCTCCATACATAAAATAGAGAATAGTCACAAGGGAAATGTTATAATGTGATGAGACTCTGTTAATAAGTACCCCAAGTTCACTTACAACAGACACTCTAACTTATGTCATTTCCTGCCTCTAAATTAATTGAATTTCCAAACAAATTTATTTTCTATTTGATGAAACAATTGCTACCAATAAAATTTGGTGGCTAGTCTGTTGCTGTTTTCAACTTATCTTGTTTTTTTACACAGCATGGTAGATGGATAATTCTTGCATGATAATAATGTAAATGTAACAAAGTCCTGAGAGGTCATTCCTAGGCATTAAGAAGGAATCTGAGAAATTGTGACAGCTCTAGTTCTCTAAGAGTTCTTTGATCAGAAAGATGCTGCAATACTTTTCTTCACAGAGTCTAAAAATCAATCTTTGTATTCTGACAGGGCCCTCCAGGACCAGTTGGTCCTTCAGGCAAAGAAGGAAATCCTGGGCCACTTGGTCCAATTGGACCTCCTGGTGTACGTGGCAGTGTAGGAGAAGCAGGACCAGAGGTAAGGTTACAAGGGGTTGTGTGAAAGATGCTTATTTCAGGATGGAGTTTATACAAAAATGTTTGTGAAGCCTAGGGGACAAGATTCTCAGGGGACCCTGAAAGCAGACTCAGAAATCCCACAGACTTTAATTGCCTATGAAACAATTTAAAATATTTTAATATGCAAGATTTAGAATATAGAAAATGAGAATATATTGTATTTAGTCCTTCAAATAATATGACACCAAGGGAAGTAAATAATAAGAGATGATTATATTCATAATTAAAGTTATGAAAATATTACACTAATTCAAATGACAATTGTCAGATTTTCCGTTTCAATGATAAAATACTTTGACAGAAGCAAATTAAGAAAGGGTTCATTTTAGCTCACAGTTCATGGTACAATCTACCATGGAGGAGAACTCAAAGCAGCAGGAACTTGAAGCAGATAGTCATGTTGCATTCACAATCAGGAAACAGAGAGAAACAGAGAGAGATGAATGCAAGCTGCTTAACTCACTTTCTCCATCTTATATAGTCAATGATTCTGTGCCAGGCCACAATTAAGATGGCCTTCCTACAACAATTAGTGAAAATGTGATATTCTTTCAACAGGGATGCTCAGAGGCCCATATCCCAGGTGATTCTAGATACTGTCAAGTTGACAATTTAACAATAACTACCTGAGCAACATTCTAAATATCTGTGAAATTTATTAAGCACTTTATGAAAACTTCATGAAAATGATAGAAGTATAGGAGATACAAATTTTTCTTCAGGGGCAATGACATTGAGGGTTTCAATCTAAAGTTTACATTAAATTCTAATGATATTTAGTAGAAGTTGATATATATAAAAATCCTATTATCTCTAACTTCTCAGAACTTTGAAATGTATTGTAGATAATTTACATGAATATGAACTCTGTGGGTGTGTGTACGCATGCTTCTGCCTCTTATTTCTTTGATCTAATTTATCGATTCCACATATTCAGTCTTTGGTCTTCAATTGCAATAGCATTGATTCATATAATATTATTCTTCCTATGGCCAAGAAAATTTCCTGTTTTGTTTTTTGTGACTAGGAAACAACTACAGAATTAGAATATCTTTGACTTACGTGATACTTAATTTAATTTTTTATAATTTATTTGCCAGAGAGAGTTAATCATTTTATTTACATTTGCATAAGAAATACATGGATTAATGATGATCTGACATGAAATTATCTATTTATCTGTCTATCTATCCATCCGTCCATCCATCCATCATCTATCAAGCATCAGCTTTTTGAGAATCGGAAAGCATTGACACAGACCTTAGAGCAACTTGCCTTGTGCCACTTAGCATATGGCAGAGCCATTGTTTAGAATATCACCTTTCTGACTTCCAGGGATGTGCTCACTACAGTCTTTGCCACATTTCTTGCTTATCTAAGACCTCACACTTGCAGCTCTCATTTGAGAACACAAGAAAAGGAGACTATTTAAGTCAATAAAAGACTAATGGGAACTCCCTTCAATTTTGTTTAGTACAGAGAGTTTTTATGTGCATAGTAATTCATGTGAATACAAAAAGACTTCCTGTTTGCTTTCTCTTGATTGGGAAGAACAGGGCATTCCTCTTGCTGACTGTCCTGTCTGTTCCCTTGTTATTTTCATGTAGACTCTAAGAACTAGCTCCCATCCCACTCTTAAAGCCTTTGTTTACTTCTGCCCCAAACTAACCTTTATAAACATTGCAGTTGTAGCTTATGTATTCTTTTGAAATGAATGTATGCTCTGCATGTTCTTCACATAAAATATATTGTTTCTTCAAGTAGACATCAAAGCAAATATTTTTGGCTTTAGTGTTTATTTTTCTCAGAGTCTGACTTGTAGAAGTGTGCTGCTGAGAAGCAGCTCACACAGTTCTTCATCCTTTCAGTGCTATTGCTTGGTAGGCTAGCCCCATGTGTGTGAAAAGACAGGAATGACAGCACTGACAGATTGGAACATCACATTACAGTTGCCTATGTGCAGCATAGCAGCAGTTTAGGAACATGAGAACACTTAAATGTATTTCCAATTTCTCTTTAATTAGGGTCCTCCTGGTGAGCCTGGCCCACCTGGTCCTCCAGGTCCCCCAGGCCATCTTACTGCTGCTCTTGGTGATATCATGGGCCACTATGATGAGAGCATGTCAGATCCACTTCCAGAGTTTACTGAAGATCAGGCAGCTCCAGATGACGCAAACAAAACTGACCCTGGGGTCCATGCTACCCTGAAGTCACTCAGTAGTCAGATTGAAACTATGCGCAGCCCTGATGGCTCCAAGAAGCACCCAGCCCGGACTTGTGATGACTTAAAGCTTTGCCATTCCACAAAGCAAAGTGGTGAGTGGATAGGGGCCCTTTTGAGTGAAGCACATTGATTTGATTTTAATTATTCACAACTTCGTTCCAAAATGTTACATTCACATTATACTTAACCAGAGGCAGAAGATAAAATGTTGAACACGACACAGAACTTATAGTCTGTGGTGGAGACTGTAAGGTTCTGGGTTCGAGAGACGCAGCAGACAAGAGAGACCAGAGACTCCACTGGGAGCTAACAGGACCCAATTTATTAAGAGAAGACTGGCTGGGACTAGCTTCTCTACACTCAGGAGTGGAGAAATGCTAGGCCCCCTGGGGGGCTAGCCTTCCAGAAGAGATGGGGGAGGCTAGCCCCCTCATCTTGGAGCTGGGTCTCCGGGGAACCAGACTGGCATGCCTGGCTCCAGATCTGAGCAGAGGCTGGAGCTAAGGCCCTAGCTAGGGTGCTCCTCTCTTAAGGCCTGGAAGGAGTCCTGTTGGCAATGAAAGAGGAGAGGCAGAGCCTGGGCAAGTAGGCAAGGGTGTTAAGTGGATGAGTGAGTACCAGTGGCCACCCAGAAACGGGAGAATGAGAGGGAGAAAGCTGAGAGAGCAATAGAGGAGAAGGGGAATTGGTACCTTCATGTCTCATGATGTAGGTTGCTGGGCTGTGGGTGAGGAGCCCACAGCCAGACCAGCGGATCAGATTATACCGTGCCAGGTCGTGCGTGAAAGGTGGTCGCCACGTGGGCTGCTGCTCTCTTCCATCCCGGGTTTCCGCACCATTATGTAAGGTTCTGGGTTTGAGAGACGCAGCACATAGAAGGGACCAGAGACTCTGCTGGCAGCTAACAGGACTCGGCTTTATTAAGAGAAGACCAGATGGGACTAGCTTCTCTGCACTCAGTAGTGGAGAAATGCTAGTCCCCCTGGGGGGCTGGCCTTCCCAAAGAGATGGGGGAGACTAGCCCCCTCATCTTGGGGCTGGGGCTCCGGGGAACCGGGCTGGCTGCCTGGCTCCAGATTTGGATGGAGGAGCTCCCTCAGGGAGAGTGCGAGACGCTAACTCCCAGGAAAGCAAGCTCAGCCCCCAAAGTCCAAAGCCTCAAAAGCCCTCAGCCCCCTCCTAGCTTTTAATGAAAGGGGGTTGGGATTGCCATGGCATCTGATAGATGTTTAAGGTAGACTTCTGGGCAGGAGGTAGTTCTTTTTTACAGCTGTTTGTGAATGCTGGGTTGTGGATCTTATCTGTTCAGTTCTTTTCTCAGATCTCTCAGATCTCAGTGGCCCCTGAGAGTCAGGGTTGGAACTGCTGGGGGGAGGGTTTAGAGGTTCTAGTCACACCTAACAGAGACAGTTACTGAACACTATGGAGCAAAGATGATGTGTGACTGTGACAGAGAACATATGCTTTTAATAATCTAATTTTGTGAAGGTGGTTCTAACATGCACGCAGACATACATGTGAACACAACACACACGAATATGTAGAGAATATTTGAAGATGAATAATGAAAAATACTTATTTACCTGATATGACCTTTCAGTTTTGAGTCGTATATATTATTGTATCACTGAAAGTCAAATGAAATACATATTTCCCAAAGTTCTAGCATATGACATTTCTTTAATGTAGTATAATGTTCTATGAATCATTCTTTACAATCTCTCCTTGCTGGATAATATTACAGTGAACCTTTAAGGCATTTTGAAATCAAGTATTGTTTCTACCATAGTTGCATAAATTATGCTTCAAGATTGCCTTCTTCAATCACTTTGACTGATCTGAAAAGACTTGGAGAAAAGGGATCCTAAACCATATGAGCCATGAATGAGCTGTGAAAGTTAAAAAATTGCAGTTAATTTTGAAGTGACATAGACAGAGATAGCTAAAAATGTTATCTCTGAAGAATATCATCATTTTTTTCCACTTAAAAATTATAAATCACACACACACACACACACACACACATATAGACATATGTGAACAAATGAAGAAATGTATTTGAATATATACCTAACATCAAATATTCTCTTGGTACTTCTTGTTTCAAAAATCTCATACAAAACAGTACTGTTTATTTTGTTTGTTTGTTTTATTTGAAACAGCCTTGCTATGTGGTCAAGGATGACCTGGAAGTTACCATTATCCTTCTGTAGCTTGAGAAGATTAATTTTTAAAAGACGCTAACAGGACTCATAGCATTCTAATTATAATTAGAGTAACTTATTTGCTTTATTCATAGTTTTAATAATACATTATTATGTTCCAATTATAATTTTCTTAAACGTTAGTTTAGTAATTAAAAAATATTTGTATTGAATCTTTGTGTATTTCATACAGAAAACCTCAATCAGTCTTAAACATCTTTATACCTACTTCTTCACTGGCACCCTCCGTGGTCCCCCAACTGGAATCCATACATTCAGTCATCTGTGTAAAGGACTATTGTGTCAAGTTAGTGCCATCAGATGTTCTTCACAGCAAGTTCATCCACTGAGTTCAACCTATCTAGAGTCCTTGGCTCTAGGAAGATCAGCTCTTCCTCATCTAGCACTAATAAGTTGCCAATATTTCTTCATCTAAGATTGAGTCCTGCTGTCCATTTCCCCAGTTCTATGCTGAGTTTTTGTCCACTTGAATTTGCACGGGTCCCATGTATGCTGCCCCTATTGCTGTAGGTTCATATAAACAGTGTTCCAGGAGCTTGCAGGACCTTGCTTCCATATGGTCATGCACCTCCTCCCTGGCTCTTACAATCCCCCTGATCACCCTTCAGGGATGGTCTCTGAGTCCTGGGTGGATGAAGTTTAATTTAGAAGTCCTGTCCGAGAACCAGAATTCTGCAGATTCTTAATTTCTATGCTTTGGCAATTTGTGACCTTTAGTGTTCCTGGCCCTCTGTTGCATGGACGAACATAATTAATGAAAATTTAGAGGTTCATTATTGATCTCTTGTTCTATGTTCCCTGAGGGGTGTAGTGGTTACATTGTAGACATGGTACTTAGGTAATTCGTAGATACTGTCTGTATGTGACCACTTGCGTTACTCTGTGATAGTTTCCATGTGGTGCAAAAGAAGCTTCTTTGATGAATGGTAACTGGGATATTTGTCTGTAAATATAAGGATCCATATTTTTCACATAATAAGCAATTACATTAGTCTAGGGATGTGGCATTCTTGGATGTGACATTAGTCTAGGGATATGACATTTTCTTTAAGATCTATTACCTCTAGCCATGTGTATTTGGCTATGTTTACAGTACCACACATGAGTTTCCTCCCATTGAGTGGGATTTTAGTCCAATTAAGTAGCTGTAGATTGCCCTCAAGATAAAAGTGCCACTATTGCACCAATGTCATATACTGTGCTGGTCATTGATGTGGTCATTTGGTCTTGGAGCTGGTGTTGAACCATCAATTGCTGTTTCCCGTTAGCAGCTTGCATCCCTAAAATAATCAATAGTTCTTTTAGGGACTCCAGGGTTACGAGAGCTAGCCTTCATAGTAAGTGGCTTCCAGGTCAGTTCAAGCTTCATTAGTGTCTGACGTATGTTAAGGTTCAGCAATAGGGTCTTACTTTCAAGTTCTGGGAAGAAAATCAAACGCTGTGGTAACAGCCTGTGTAATTTTGGGAGGCTCTTGGACTACCCTGATCAACAACTCCAAGGAAGGTTTTTCCTGTCTGGCACTATTTCTTGAAATACAAGCATTTTATTTATTATATTATTTTTTGTGTGCATGTTGTGGGGGGTCGGGGACAACATTTGGGAGTCATAAGTTCCAGGGACTGAACTCAGGTTGTCAAGCTTGCACAGCAAAGCACTTTTAATGATTGAGACATTTCACTGTCCTTAGCTTAATACATTTAGCATGAATATGTCTATTTTAGCAGTACCACTTACTGTAGAGTCTCTTTTTGATATTTTTTTCTTTTGAATAAAATGGGAACAATAATGTTTCATTTGGATGTTTTGAGTCTTAAATACAGGATTTGGCAAAGTGTTTTTGAACAGTTATTTGCATGGGAAAGGTCCTAGCACCCAACAATTACATTTTCCCCCATATAATTATGTGTGTGTGTGTGTTTGTGTGTTCATGTGTGTGGGTGCATTTGAACATGTGTTCTCTTATGCTTGAATGCATGTGGATGCTTGAGGCTGATATTAGGTATTTTCCCCCATCACTGTCCACCTTTCATATTAAGACAGGGTCCTTCTCTACACCTAGAGTTCCCCTTCTTAACTAATCTAGGTGGTCAGCATGCTCTAGGTATTTTCTGTTTCCACCTCTCACATACTGGGATTGCAGGTAGGTTTCATGCCCACCTGGCTTTTATGTAGGTCTCGGGGATACAAACTCATGTCCTTATGCTTTGTTGGCATCACTTTATCTGCTAAGCCTTCTCCTCAGACCCCTAACAGTTATGTTGTCACTAGGGATCCTTTCTTTCAGAGTCCTTTATCAGTTCATATTTTCAAATCTCTATTGATTATTTTAGGGAGTCATAATTATGCTTGACATTATCTTCATTTAGCAAATGTTTTTTATCTTGGAAAATAGGTGAATACTGGATTGATCCTAACCAGGGATCAGCTGAAGATGCAATTAAAGTTTACTGCAATATGGACACAGGAGAGACATGTATTTCAGCAAACCCAGCCAGTATTCCATTGAAAACCTGGTGGGCCAGCAAATCTCCTGACAATAAGCCCGTGTGGTATGGCCTCGATATGAATAGAGGATCTCAGGTGATTTATGTGTTTACTCAGAATTATATTCTTTACTTTTTCATTTTATTATATGACTGAATTTATTTAAAACTATGCTATTATTGTTTGGCCAGGTTCACTTTTACTATATTAGCTTTTAAATAATATGCTCACACTAGAAATACTTGCAATAGCATTGTACAAGCAAAGTTTTACTACGAATTAATACAACTTTTGAATCATAATTTTCCTTTTAGTAGAATGTAGAGTAATAATCTTTAATAGTAGTTCTTTTAATACATGACATTAACTCTGGAGTATACTGAAAGCGATCTTATCTCAGTTGGAAGACAGTTATATTTAGCCCAAGAGACCTTGATCTCAACTGGCCATTTACTGATATTGAGCCTTATGAACTGTCCAAAACTTTAAGAACCTCATTTTTGCTAGTTTAAAATAAGTGTGGTAACTGACCTCACTTAGTGTAGTGTCTAGAAGGTGGTAAAAGATATAAATCAAATAAAATACCTTTCTTTTTTCTTTTTTGGGGTTTTGAGATAGGGTCTCCCAGTAGCCCAGGTTTCTGACTGGCCTAGAACTCAGCTTGCAGCACAGGCTGGCCTTGATCTAACAGAGATCTGCATCCCTCTGACCCTGAGTGCTGCAATTATAAGGCAAGCGTCGCTATATTCCTGGCCAGATAGCGTCACTATTCCTGGCCAGATATACAGTTTAAGACAAGGAATCACCTTGTAACAGTTGAAGTATTATTTAAACTCATGGAATTTAAAAATTATATAGCTTCTGTTACCATTTTCTTAAGTTCCAGTCTGTTGTATATTTCTATTAAGTTCCAGTGTTCATAGTCTCATCAGACCTTGGGCTTTCCTATTACAGTATCAGTGTTTCATGCCAACTTTTCTTGTCTGCTCCTGCCCCCAAACTCACATTCATAATAAATATAATATGAAAGCATTGTGGGTCTTTCTAATATAAGCTAGGATCTGCGATTATTTAATGAGCATAAAATTTCAATAGTTGAAATTTAGTTTAAAGTTTTAAGTCAGAAATGCAAATGAAAGCATTGAAAACAAAGCTCCAAACTGAAGATGAGTAGAAAAGAGCTGGTTGGGAATGAATTTTGATAACTTGTTTGATATTTTTTCATATATGAAACTATTGGGTAAAATATTTATATTAACACTGAATTCTGAATTTTACACCAATTAGTGATAAAGATGAGTTATATTTGATATTTGATTGAAACAGATTTGAAAACATTTTTTTCCCTGCAAATTATAATCGTTATTGATTTTGTTACCTCTTATTTGGGATAACAAGGTTATAAGTTCTTGTGATTATGGAAAGACATTTGAAATGTTTTTCTTTGAATAGATAAAATACCTTTTATGAAAAATAAAGTAATATTCTTCAAAATATATCTGTAATCAGTTTATCATCTATTCATTATTTATCTAGCCATAAGACATCATGAAGCCCTTGAGTATTTCATATAATATAGACATGCTCTTTCCTTTTTCTAGTTTACTTATGGGGATTACCAATCACCTAATACAGCTATTACTCAGATGACCTTCTTGCGCCTTTTATCAAAAGAAGCCTCCCAGAACATTACTTACATCTGTAAGAACACTGTAGGATACATGGATGATCAAGCCAAAAATCTCAAGAAAGCCGTAATTCTTAAAGGGTCAAATGACTTAGAAATCAAAGGAGAAGGAAACATTAGATTCAGATACACAGTTCTTCAAGATACTTGCTCTGTAAGTACTTTTTGAATATATTCTTCTGAAGCTTTGTTTCTTAAGTAATCTATTTTAAGTTAGTGAATGTCAGCTCTGTGCATAGACCTTCAGGATTCTGAAATAATCACTGGTTTGTGTGTCTCCTTTCTTACATTCTAGATATGAAGTAAGGAAAATATTGAATAATGAATTATAGTTCAATTTATGTAAAGCAAAGTTTTCACCATTTATGTTGCTATTTTGGAAGCTGCAAAAGTAAAAGGAATTTACTCAAAAAGAAATGCCTGTCATGAATGCTAGTACCTCACCTACCAGTGATCTAAGCATCACTGTTTTATGTTAAGATACCTTGAGAAGTTTTGTGAAACATTTTTGGGATGAATTATATAGTATTAACCCATTGCTCTATTTAATTCCAGAAGCGAAATGGAAATGTGGGCAAGACTATCTTTGAATATAGAACACAGAACGTGGCCCGCTTGCCCATCATAGATCTTGCTCCTGTGGATATTGGCAGCGCAGACCAGGAATTTGGTGTTGAAGTTGGGCCAGTTTGTTTCATGTAACAGAACCCCAGAAACAGCAACAATAAGCACCACCATCAATGACCACCACCGTTCACAAGAACTTTGACTGTTTGAAGTTGATCCTGAGACTCTTGAAGTAAAGGCTGGTCCCGCATCAGCACTGTATATGTGGTCTGAAGTGCCTGGCCTCCTTATCCTTCAGAATATTTATTTTAATTACAAGCCTCAAGTTTTAATTGACTTAAAATATTTTTTCAATACGGCAGTTTAGATTGAAGACAACCAATGGCAATGGCCAACCACCTTTACAAAATAAGTAAACTTATAAAAAAAATAAATCTGTTTTCTTCAATTCATTTCGATGTAATAAACAAGTTGCTTAGTATTTATGAGGGAATTCTTCTTAGCAGGTAGCTTAAAAAGTGGGGTATATAAAACCACAGCTCATGTTTATTTTGCTTGGCTGTAGTCTGAAAAGTAGAAAGCAGTGCCCTCTGTGACCTTTTAGATCATCAATGAAAATGAACTCAAAATGTTTTGCCTTGTGGCTGAAGTCACACGTATGTCTTGATATCGTACTACCATTATAGAGAATCTTTATGATATAGCATTATAGAGAGTCTTTATAATATACCAGCATCATACTGTCTTAATAAAATCTTTAAATAATATAATCAATGGAATTCAGGAGAAAAAAAAGTGAAATGGTTTCAACTTTACATTTTTAAAAAGATTGATATATCTAGAATCATTTCTCTGATTTTAGAATTAACTTTTACCCTTTTGACATATTACAATCAATACAGACAGAAGTTATATTTAATACATCTATGTTTTCTTATTTAAGAAAACATTAAGCACAAAAATTTATGCATATAACTGTATTATATGCCCAGGATCCAAAGTTGAGACTCTCTCAAATGTACAATCTCATTGCCCTTGAGGCCTATAATGAAGAAACTATCTAGAAACCCAGAGCTCTGGTGCTTACTAAACTCAAGTGTGAAGATTGGAATTAGCCCATTTGGCCTGTGAACTTTCATAGGAAAATATGACCCACCATTTCTTAGCAGAGCTACCTCATCTCTCAAAGCTGGGATGGACTTGCTATTCTTGTTTATACTTTAGGCATTGAAAGGTGCTATGCTTCTGTTGTAATTCCAAGACTGGAGATAGGCAGGGCTAAAAACTTTTATTATTTTTCCTTTAATGATGGTGCTAAAGTTCTTTCTATATGATTCTTTAAAAATAAAGATTGTTTCATTATTGCCATTTGTGAACACAGAACTGGTAAATGTCCCATTTCTGAAAGGAAGAGCATTGTTACAGAGCCTTTCCACTGTTCCTCTCACACTGTATCTGGAATGCTTTGTAATCCTTGCATGTGTCAGTCCAGAACACGTAGGTCCCTTGTGTCTCAAGATAATTTTTTTTTTCTTGATTGCATTTGTTGGCTCCTTAAAAAGAAATAGCTTGGCCATCCCCAAAGACAAGCCGTGCACACCACCTTGGTCATGTATCTCTGCAAAGCATGAAATTAAATGCAAGCTTTTGTCACGTCAGTTGTTTTGATTTTGTGGATTCCTTTGAACATACTATTTTATTTTAGTTTTTTAAAATAATGTTATTTTAGAAAATACAGCAAATAATTTTCATCATGTCTGTGCTAGCTTAAAAAGGAAAATCTATCTGTGACAACTATCCACAAAGGCATGATGACATTATGTCCAATCTAGGCCTTAGAAAAAACAAGAGTACTAACTGATAGAGTGGAGGAAATGAAAAGTCCATGTTTGAACTAACAGATAATAAAACATATTTCAAATGCATTAAGTATGAATTTAGCTTGAAGATTTCAGGATTTTATTTTCAATGTGTATTTCACAGCATCATTTTCCTAATTTGACTATTATCTGAGCTCTGTGTCTTCAATTTGACCATATAGTTAAAGATATTTTTAAGTTTTCTTATATTTAAGTCCAAGCTGTTTGGTAGTACAAGTTGAGATAGGTATGCCAGAAACATACGTTTCTTCTATTAAGTAAAATTAGTGATATTTTTCAGCAATAAAATACCTGTTTTTATTTGAAGTTTCAGGGTGCTGCAAATGAGAGTCATCCTGAGTGGTCCAAAGTCTTCAGGTCTCTTTCCTGGGTTCTAGGTTTTAGGTCACATTAGTGAATTTCGTTACCTTTATAATTTATAGGCGCCTCAGAATATAGAGAGTTGAAAATGAAATAATCTATATTTGGGAGAATGGTGGCATTTAATTGATTGCTAATTTATTAAAAATGCAAGTAAAAATGCCTCCAAATTAATATGAAAAGGAAAATGGAGCACAGATAGCCAAGCAATGCTGAAAAATTTCCAAACCACTAACATAATTTGGTAAATTCTGGCTTTGTTCCAATTTTAAAAAGAATCAAGGAAATTATAAATGTTTCCTTTACTACAAAAAATTACATATTAGAAAGGAAAAAACAATTTTGAACTATCACACTTATGAAACCCACTATCTCATGACAAATTGTTTTCCTTTGAAATTATGAAGATTTCAGGATGAAGAAGAGCCAGGAAAAAAGAAAATCAGTTTTGGATACAAACAGTGGGATGTAGGCAACCATCCAGGAACAACCTGTAGAGCATGGCCATGTATGTAAGCTGATTTGTTTATTTTTTTAAATCAAATGGCGACCTCATTCAAAAGCACCTCTTCTTCTTTCTCCTATTTCAATGAGCCATTTTCTCCAGTTATTGAAATATTTTCCCTGGGGCTCAGTATTCTCTTTGAATTAACACTCAGTACTCTCACCTGCCTCCATCCATGCCCATGTCTTTAATGGCCATCTGTTTGTCAACAATCTTAAGTGTAAGTCTCAATACCCAGTATCTCCTTGGAGCATGAGAAACGCCTAGTTGACAAGTCTAATCTTCCAGAGAACTGTTCAGTGCCTCTTTCTAACAAGGCCTCCCAAGCTCCTCTTTCCTCATTATACCCCAGGTTACATAATTTCCCATCCTGTGAATTTTCTTAGCACCCTGTACTTTTCCTTTAAAAAACAACTTGTGATGTTTTACATAACTGTATGTTTACTTAGATATTAGAAGCCTTTTCTACTGATTTGCTTTTAAAAAAGCAGGGCTTATTTAGAGAAACTTTTATTTTTGCAAATTTACCATAAATTCATGGAAAGAATGATAAAAAAATAAAACTCTGTGTGTCTCTGGATAGGACTCCTATATTAAAACTCACCCACCCATGGCTCAGGACCATTGCAGAAGAAGGGAATAAAGACTGTAAGAGCCAGGGTTGGTGCATAAACATAAGGAAAGAGTCTTTCAGGCCTCTGGGAACTTGCTTATATATACTTGCAACAGTGGTGAGAGCATACTCAAGACCCATTCCTACTCAATCAGCAGAAACCCATCAAGCACTGGGAAATGGACAGCAGGCCCAACCCTAGCACAGGAACTATTGGCAGGTGATTACAGTGGGGTGAGGAAGACTAGATCTTCTTTAAGGGAATGACTTTAGAAAGACTGACTAGACTCCAGTGGAAGAACTTGCACCAAGGGATAACTGGGTGCAAATGCTTGACCAGATAAGATTTAACAAATATCTCAGAATGCATGAAATCTGGTGGAGGGAACTTTGGAGTGTACAAATGGGGGAGGGGGCCTAAATTTTATTAAAATCTATTCTATGAAATGTACAAAACTCAATATAATATTTAAAGATTTATATTTTGCAATTGTCAAGTACACTCAGAGTCTTAATTTATGTATTAGTTATGCATATTTTATTATCATTACTGTTTCAATTCTCTAAAAGTACAATAGAAATTATTTTGTCCAATAGCAAAAGCATAAAATGGAAAAATAATAATCAAAAGTTAATTGAGCAAAACTGTAACACAGAATAAAATAAATAAAACTAACTAAGGGTAAGCTTGACTTATTGTACTCCTACATGGGAAACCAATACTTGGAAATTACAATTTATTTTCCTAAATTACTACAGAATTCCAGTCCCAGTAGGTTCTTAAAATATGAAACATGTAAATCTCAAGCTCCTTAGAATGAAACATATGGAGAAGTGATAAAAAGACTTCCCCACAAACATAAATGATGAGCCAAGGAGAGGAATTGGCTCTCCTAGAACCTAAAAGCAATAAATGGAAAAAGGAATACTAGGAAATGAATCTATGTATCTGCATTACAATTTAATATATAATTATTGGCTTCCATTTATTCAGTAAATGCTATTAGGCTAGAAAACATTTCTCATTTGAGAGCACATTTCCTTTCTTAATCTTATACCAAAACAGTTTTAAATGGGTTGAATACTTCAATTTTAAAGACCTATAAGTACATTAGCATTAGAAATATTGAGCAGTTTAATAATCTTGGAATGACAATAACAGAAACTAATAAAGTAAAAACTGAAGGATTAGATTTCAAATTATACTTTTAATTTGTATTATGAGTCTTTTATTAATTGTCCTTAAAGCATGTACAAACTGACAACAAATTCTGCAATAAATATGACACAAAGTTTAATGCAGTTTACTTGAAAAGAAATCACAATATAAATTTCCAAAATATGGAAACTATTTCTAATAGAATTTTCAAGTATCTCATATAGAACATCTCAATTAATCTTAATCACTTTTTTATACCTCCTTCCTCATTGGCACCCTCCACAATCTCTCCCTGCCCCTGGAATTCATACACTCTATCATTTGTGTTTATGCCTATTGTGAAAAGTTAGTGTTCCTGGACAATCCTCAGTGCAAGTTCAAGAATTGAAATCTAGTCATCCTATGCTGTCCACAGACCCTTGCTTTAAGAAGCTCAGCTCTTCCTCACCCAACAGTAATCAGCCACTAATATTTCTTCTGCTAAGATTGGAGTCTGCTGCCCAAGTTCCCAGTTTCAAGCTGGGCTTCAGTATGCTTGAGTTTACATGGACTTTGAGCACATTGATACCATTGCTGTCCATTCATATGAACAGGGTCCCAGAAGCTTGTAGGATTCTATTTCCTTATGGTCACCTCCTTCCTGACTCTCACAATCTTTCTGCTCCATCTTCCAAAATGGTCCCTGAGCTCTAGATAAGTGAAGTTTAATATAGAAGTCCTGTCCAGGGACCCACAGTCTGCAGACTCGTAATCTCCACTCTTTGGCCATTTTTGTGACATTTTTAGTTTCTGACTCTGTATTGCATGAGAGAGCTGCATTAATGAGAAATGAGAGATTCATTAGTGTCCCCTTTATTCCCTTTTCTATGTTGCATGAGCCTTAGATATAGAGGTTGTATTGTAGATATGCTGCTTAGGCTTCAGCAATTCACAGACAATATCTGTGTGTGACTGGTTTTGGTACTCTGTTATAGTTGTCATCTGGTGCAAAAGAAGCTTCTTTGATGAATGGTGACTGTGATACTTGACTAAAAGATACCTATTTTGCATTTAGGGAGAAATTACATTAATATAGGTATGTGATAGCCTTGGGATTTCTTTAATATCTATGACCTCTTCACCTATGTGTATTTGGCTCTGATTACAGTACCACATAAGAGTTTCCTCCCATTGAACAGGCTTTAAGTCCAATTAGGTAGCTGTTGATTGCTCCCATGATAAAAGTGCCATTACTGCACTAGTGTTGAATTCTGTGCTGGTGATGATGTAGTTATTTGGTCATGAAGCTGATGGAGGTCATTACGTGATGTTCTTTCTTAACAACTTGCACAGTGCTTTCCAGAGCTATGAGAGCTAGGTTTCGGGGTAAGTAGTTTGCAGGACAGTTCTAGCTTCATTATTCCAAATCCTGTGTCTGAACTATCTTTTGTCTTTAGCAATAAGGTGTTACCTTGAAGTTCTGAGAGGCAATCAAGGACTGTGGCAATAGCTTGTGTAGTTTTGGTAGTCTTTTGGACCACCCTAGCCAACAACTCAAAGGAAGTTTTCTCCAGACTGGCACTGTTTCTTGTTATGTAGCCTTCAGTTATGTACATGGACTCATGGGGAGATAGTGTATGTGTAGTTTGTCATTAATTTGTTAGACTAATATGATTCCCTCTGGTGTTTTACATTGCTAGGCATTATTTATCTCTCCTATCTCTCTGTCTCCCTGTCTAACTCTCCCTTTATTCCTTTCCATTAAAACATTCCCATTCTCCCCATTTCTACCTTGACAATTCCAGTCATCTTCTATGACCACACCTCTCTTGAACTCCTTTTTTCCCTTTATCCCCATAGTTCCTTGTATAACCCTCTCTTATCCTCCCATTTAAATAGCCCACTTTTATCTATTTTTCCCATAGAACAGCTGTCTCCTACTATTCTTCTCTCTTAGGTTGCTTCTTCCTGTTTACCTCCCTGGTTCTTTGCCATTTTCCTGTTTTCTGTAATTATATCAGGATACATACTCACAGATAAGGATTTAATGCTAGGATCCACAAATAAGGAGGAATGTATGCTATTTGTTTTTCTGAATCTGTGTTACTTCACTTAGCATAACAATTTCTAGTTCCATCCATTTACCTGCAAATTTCATCTTTATATACCATTGAGTAGAACTCCATTATATAAATGACCACATTTTCATTATCCAATAGTCAGTTGAGGGACATTTAGGTTGCTTGCATCTCTTAGTTACTGTGAAAAGAGCAGCTATAAACATGGATGTATAAGTATTTCTGCAATAGGATGAATCTTTGGGTATATGCCAAAGAGTGGTATAACTGGGTTATATGGTAGGTTCACTTTTAGTTTTTTAAGAGTTCTTCACACAACCCCTATGGAAAGGGGTTTCACAAGTTTGCAATCCCAGCAACAGTGAATGAGCATTCCTCTTTCCCCACATCCTATCCAGAACAAATTTGATATCATTTGTTCTCTTGATCTTTACCAGTCAGAATGGGGTAAGATGAAATCTTAATATGGTTTTAATTTGCATTTCCCTAATTACAGTATTGAACACTTTTTAAGATGTTTCTTAGACATTTTTATTTCCTTCTTTGAGAACTCTCTGCTCAGATCTGTAGCCCATCTTTTAATTGGGTCACTTGTCTTCTTGATTCTTTGTATTTGAGTTGTTCATATATTCTGGATGTTAAACCTCTGTCAGAAATGTAGCTGGTGAAGATTTTCTCCCACTCTTTGGGTTTTCTCTTCATTTCCTTGCCTGGTTCTTTTGCTGTACAGTAGGTTTTTTTTTAATTTACCAAGACCCCACTTGTTGATTGTTGACCTTAGTTCTTGAGCAACTGGTGTCTGATTTAGAAAGTCCTTTTCCACACCTATATCTTGTAGGTTACTCAATGTTTTTGACTAACAATTTCAGAGTTTCAGTTTTCACACTGAGGTCTTTGATTCATTTGGAATTGACTTCTTTTCAAAGTGAAAGATAAGGATCTAGTTTCATTTTTCTACATGTAAAGATCCAGATTTCCAGCACCAATTGCTTAAGATAATATCTTTCTGTCAGCAAGTGTTCTTGGTCCTCTTGTCAAATATCAGGTGGCTGATTTTTGCATTTACTTATGTTTGGATCTTCAATTGTGTTCCGTTGACCTACTGGTCTACTTTTGTGTCAGTACCACGCTGTTTTTATGGCTATAGCTCTGTAATAGTTTGAAATCTGGTATAGTAATCCTGCCTGCATTGCTCTTTTTGCTCAGGGTTGCTTTGGCTATTTGGGGTCTTTTGTGCTTCCATATCAATTTTAGGATTTTTTTTCTAATTCTGTGAATAATGTCATGGGAATTTTGATTGGAATTGCAATGGACAGTCATTTTCACAATATTAATTCTTCCAATCCACAAGCATGGGAGGTCCTTCCATCTTCTTGTGTTCTCATCAATCTCTTTCTTTAAAGGTTTAAAATTTTCACTGTGGAGATCTTAATATCTTTGGTCAGTTTTGTTCCAAGCTACTGTTTCTGAAGGCTATTGTGAATGGGAGGGTTTCCATGTACTCTTCCTGTAATTGCTTGTTATTGGTATATAGAAAGGCTACTGATTTTTGTAGATTAATTTTATAAGCCAATTTACTAAAAGTATTAATCATTTCTAGGGGTTTTCTGGTGGAATTTTTGGCATCTCTGAGGTATAATATCATATCATCTGCAAAAATGGATAATTGGATCCCTTCTTTTCCAGTTAGTGCTCCTTTAATTTTCTTCTCCTGTCTTATTGTTCTAGCAAGAGTTTCAAGCACCATATTAAAAAGGGAATGAAGTTAGTGCACAGCCTTGTTGAGTTCCTGATTTTAAGGGAAATGTTTCCAGTTTTTCTCCATTTAGAATAAGGTTGGCTGTGGGTTTGTTGTACATGGCTTTAATTATTTTGAGGTATGTGCCCTCCAGTCCAATTTCCTCTAGAACTTTCAACATAAATGCATGTTGAATTTTATCAAAGCCCTTTTCTGCCTCTATTGAAATGTGATTTTTGCTTTTTAGTTTATTTATGTGCTTTATGACATTTATTGATGTATGTATATTCAACCATCCCTGCATCTTTGGAATAAAACTGACTTGATAATGATGGATGATCTTTTTGATGTGTGCCTGTATGCAGTTTGCAAGCATTTTGTTGAGAATTTTTGCATCTATGTTAATTAAGGATATTGGTCAATAGTTTTCTTTTTTGGTTGGATCTTGACCTGGTTTTGGTGTTAGAGTGATACTGGCTTCTTAGAAGGAATTTGGTTGTTTTCCCTATTTCTTTCTTTTTGAATAATTTGAGTAATACTGGTTGTAGATCTTTCATTAAATGTCTGGTAGAATTCTTCTGTAAATTCATCTGAGTCTGGGAGGTTTTTTAATTGGGAGGTTTTGTATTACTGTTTCAATTTCCTCATATATTATGAGTCTGTTTAAGCTGTTAATGTCTTCTTAGGTTAGCTTGTCCTGGAAAATATTTTATAGGTAATCCATATGGCTGCAGTGAGAGAGCCAGTAAACCTGCAGAAGATACTTGATCTCATAAATAAAGACAATGGAAATAATAACATTAAGTTGTATCAGCATTTTTAGTGTGTGTTTGGAACTATTAATGTCTGATAGTAAATACAGGAGAACACTCATAAATACGTTCTGTCTGCTTTGTCCATTGGATTGCAGACAGCATAAAATCTCTCAAATGGTTTTATTCAGTGGTCTCATACAGAAGTGAGCCAGCGATGGGGGAAAAAATGGAATAAATCAGTGTGACCTCTAGAGCTCTAATTTTATTTGATTTCAAGTAACTTGAATCCTGGTTTTGAAAAAAAGCGTATAGATACATATACAAAATAGAGTTAAACCCAAAATTTCCATGACAAAACAACTGTGCAATGATGGCAGGTTGATGTATACTACAGCCTAAGTAGCAGCTTTGAGCACATGTTTTTCATCTGGTTTTCCTGGCAGAGACTGATGTTTTAGCTTTGGTATATAAAATGATTTACCAGCTGATACTACAGAAAGTCACTCTGTAATTTCTATACCATTTTAAACATTTTGTTGGTAGAAGTATACAACATACCACTAAAATTGAATAAATATATGTCATGCACTAATATTAATGAGGTATCTGCAGGAAAATAGAGAAGACAAGACCTAGTCATGTAAAATAGACTGGAATTTGAAGAAAGAGGGAGGAGGAAGAGCAGTTTGGAAGATGATTCTCCTTATTGAATCCTGAAGGATAAATAAAGACTGTTTTGAGAAATGAAGAAAGTATACAAGATATAACAGCAACATAGGCAAAGGTATAAAGTTCTTAGATATCTGGTGTTCTTGAAAAATTGTTACTGGGCTCGGATGGCAGTAAAGAGCAGGCAAGGGGTTTAAGGGAGACACAGAGAAGTAGGGAAATGTATCATAAAGGGATATATGTGTAAAGCTAAAAACGCTGATCCTGTTCTGAAGATGGTTTTGGGAAACAGATTCTCAGTTGGGAGTACAAATACACCCACTAGAAGAGGCCCCCAGAAATGAATGTGAAGAAAACTTGCAGTTATCATTAGCGACTATTTTATAAATTTTGTGGCTGGGTCAAGTTTATTGAAAATTTTATAAGCAAAGCAATCCCTACAAACAAACCACCAAAAATGTATCAATAAAACTTTCACTGCAAAATGCTTACCTGTTTTAGGCAGATAAGACGAGGCATATAACAGTGATTTGCATGTGACTGAGGTTTCCTTGGCAGTAATAGTCAGGAAGAATTTTCACTGAGACTGAAAAATTATTACTAAGAACAATATTTGAGAAAAGAAGTGGGAATGAAAGTCAACGTCACTTCAGGTGGCAAAAGAGGGACATCTGGGAGACATTTCAGAAATAAAATCGAAGAATCTGATGTGAGGAGGCATGGACTTGGTGAATGTTCATTCATTTCTGATTCAGGTAGTGGGTAGGGAGGTGACAGCATATGTGAGACAGAGAACAGAGAAGGAGGCAGCCCATGTCCTTTGGAGCATCCAGCTGCAAATAAGTCATAGTGATATGTAAAGATAACCGGCACTCATGATACAGCTGTCGGAGCACTGAGTGTGAATGAAATCACTCACAAACGCTTTCAGAGAACAGTTGGCTGAAAGCAATAGGTCAGACAGAGGGGCGGGAGAGTGGGGTGAGAAGGGGAAGAGAGAGAGGGATAGAGAGAGAATGCTACATACGTAGTAGGAGTCCTACTTTTAGTTACAGAAAACTTGATTTTGAAAGGAAACTGATTGTTAAAGAAAGCCACATCTGCTTCTTTAATTCTTTTTTGACTTCTTATTTTCATAGTTTCTTGATTAAATGCAAGAGAAGGAACAGAAGGAAATACGGTGGAAGCTGAAAATTCTGGTTGAGAAATCTAATTTGGTAAAAACATTGTGAGATTCTTTAAAAAAAAGCCCTAGAGATAACATTGTGTTTATTTAATAAAATTGTACATAATTTTTGCCTATAATTTTCCACTATATTAAAAATTCAAATGGTATTTCCTTTACACTAATTCTTGATCATGGGACTATATTACAATTTTTGAAATGTGAAAATCGTGTCTATTTTTATAAAAGAATCTGATCTTTTACAAGTTAAGGGATACATATTAGACATACATGTAAAATTTTTACTTAAAATGCCATCTATAATGTAAAGAATTGATCTGCAGGTATATGAAATCTAAAACGGAGGCTCAAATGGGAATACCTGGAAGATGACAAGTTTGCAGTGGTGTTGTGTACAATTTTCCCAGCAGCTGAAGCCATTGAGAGGCAGATCCCATAATGAAAAGCAGATGGAAATACAGAATGACTACATTTGTTAGTTTAATGAGAAAAATGCAACATAAATTGGAAACATCTGTAGTCAGAATTTGAGCTGTAATGCTTTGGGAGGATAAGTCCAGACCTGTTGGTTGCTGAGACCTTGAACAGGTTTCCTTGTGTATTGTGCATGGTGAGTTCTGATTGACAGAGATTGCCTTCATGATTTCAGATGGCTTTTGCTGACTCCTCTGAGGGCAAAATTCAAGAAACGTTTTGGTAGTCATGTTAAACCATTTTTATCACACCACCAATGATGTCAGCCTTCTGTTTCATTTCCTCCCAGTTCTCATAGCCCTTGTCAGCACCCAAAATTAAATCCTCCTTTTTTAAAACAAAAAACTCCAGGATCTCAACTCCAGCTCTAGATGGAGTTTTGTCCACATCTCCCTTAACATCATGTACATACTGTCCTTTTCCCCTTTCATTTAGAGGTTTTGCTCCCTAAGGGTGTCTTTATGGAGCCAGATGATTTCATCAGCCATCTGTACAAGAATAATTTCCAAATCTATTTAGCCACCCCTGACCTAGTATTCTCCAATCAGTCACATATTTTATCATGTTCAGTCACCCTTCCAAATGAATCACTTTAGTGTTTAACTGCCACGTAGGAAGTTTTGAGAAACTAGAGTAACTTTCCACTTAGTTCTTACTGAAGAGACAAGTCTCTTGCATGACGTTCAAAGTCTTCTGAAGATGTCCTCATTTTCCCTGTATAACCACATTTTGCCAGAAGGCACTTTTATACTCAGACTCTTCCTTGTAGAAAATGTACTGTATTACATGCTAAGATTATTGTCTATTTTTTTTTTTTGTTTAAAGGAAATATTTGTTTAGTTCTACAGTATGAATTGCTGTTTTGAATGTGTTTCATTCTCTTTGAAACTCACTTGAATTCCCATTAGGAAATGCTAAGAGGCAAAGCCATGCCATATTGTTTTCTGAATGACAATGTTCATTCCCATAGATTATAATTGTTATCAACTTGGTCAGAGAAGCTTTTATTTGCAGTGGGCAGAGTAACTGCATAGACTCATGAATGGTCAACACACTAGGAATAAGTGATTGCTGAATGCTCATGAATACTCAGTTATAAATAAAATATTTGTATCAGGCCCTACAAGGTTAGGGAACATCACAGAAGACAGAGTAGAAAGAATGTAAGAGCCAGAGGATGAAGGGGATGTTGTAGAACACTGTTTTCTGGGCATGACTGACTGCTACAAAAACAAACAAAGGGAATTTCACACATACACACACATATACACATACACTCACATATGTACTTACTCCATACTTATAATACACTGTTCCTAGAGTCTGACACCCCTTGCTTAATTTAAGTCAAGTACCATTGTACTATTTTCACTATGTAGATATGTAAAAATAGATTCAAATAGAACATGAGATCTTAACATTATTTTTCAGAAAAGAGCAAGTAATAGCAAGTAACATGGTTCTATAACAGTATTTTAAAAACAAAGGGAAGCAACTTGTAAATATTTTTGTTAAATAATTCATTGCTGTGAGTGAAATCTCAAAGACTTAGTTTCACAAAAGAAAAGATAGTCTATAAAGATAGTAGGATCCAAGAAAAACATAAAAAAAAAAAAAACAATCAAAAGACGTGGGACCAGGTGGGAACATTAACAATAGATCATATTTCTGGCCTTATCAATGGTATAATCTATCCATGTTATTAATGAATTAATAGATTAGTATTTGAGAATGTAGCTGCTATAAGGTCATTTGGGCTAGATGTCTCCCTTGTTTTTTGCTTCCTAACATGTAGCACCACGTGTCACCTCATCACACTGATATTGCCACAAAAAGGCAGTCACTAGCTGTGTCCCTTCCACCAGAGTCAGAGACGTGAGTCTAAATAAACCTCTTTGTTTTATAACCTTATTGTAGTATTAGCACCTGAAAAGAAACCAAGATAGCATCTTTCATCGCCTGTAAGTATGATCATGGTTCCTTCCATGTCCCTTGGCTTCATACTCTTTGAAAGTCACAACTGTCTGAAGGTAAAACTTCAGACAATCTACAGATGTATCTCAGCATAACATGCATGCACCAGACTCTAGGTTCAGTCTTAAACACCTCAAAACAAAACAGAATAAAACCTTCATATGGATATATACTGAGAATTAAGCAAAATAAATTCCTCACTTTGCCATTCTAACTTATCTCATCCTGACTATAGTCCTAGTCATAACTCTCGTATATCTCCATGTGAAAATCATGCTCCATCTTGAAATGGGTTATTTAAATTGCCAAATATTCTCCAAAGGTCTGAAACTATTTCTTTATTTCTTCCTATAACTGAAACCACATAATTATTTAAAGTTATTTGCTAGGCACTATATGAGTGTGCAAAGAGGACATGACTGTTCCTTCCTTGTCCTTCTAGTACCTTGAATTTCTCTAATACCACTTAAGTTCGGTCTTCTTAGATGATCACAGTATTTATGCCGACATGTGTTTGCTGATACATTCTCTCTGAATCTTGTTCAGTGTTTTCTTGTAACCCTTGCCTTCAGTAATAACTCAGAAACAGTTCTGAATTAAAATGAATAGATGTAGGGAGTCTGGAGTTTTAATCCTGTTTCATGAACACAGGATTAAAAAATACTGATTTTGTTTCTCCTTTTATTTTGTTTCTTGATCTGAAATGGCTTTTCTCTGTGATTTATACCCCTCTTTTATATCTAAGTTTTGTTTTAAAAGACTATCCGACAGTGCACTCATTACTGACCAATTCTTTTTCTAATTGATTATTGATGTCTCTTATGATTAGTCCAACAAAATTTAGCATTGACTTGTTCATCTTGAATTGTTCTGTGCTATTTTATATAGGTTTAAACTATGTATCTTGGACTACATGTTTCTATAGAGAACCAGTTATGTGCTTTTTTCCCCCTATCCTGTTCAGCAGTAGCTTTTTTTTTCCCTATCAGATATGTAGACAGTTTGGTGCTGAAACAATAGTCCTCCTCCACAGCTGGAATGTGGGTCTACCACCGCCTGGGGATGTTTACAAAGATCTACAAAGACTTCACAGAGGTCTCTTGGATTGATAATTATCCTTAGTCACCAAGTCTGCCTTACTGACAATAACTCCAAATCTTCTAGGTTCTCTCTCTGTGAATTATAAGAATTCTGAAGGGCCATCTTAATTCCAGACCTTGTAGAATATTCTAAAAACTCATTATGAATTGCATGTGGGTCACCTTGTCCCTCTGTCCAACTTGTCTTTTTTCATTTTCTTGCATTCATCTCTAGATGACTCCCTAATAAATATTTAGTACACAATTTGCAACCTTGGAGTCAGTTTCAGATTGTTCAGTCTAAGACAGAACTTAAATGTCATTTTTAATCCCATTTAGTTAATTATGGAATATTTCACTTTAAGACTTCAACATACACTCCATTGCTTTCAGATAATCCCTAAAACTGATATGATAAATCCTATTTCTTTAGACTTTATTTTATGAACCACAAGGGTCAGCCTGACTTTTGTTAATAAGTACCATGTCAAACGTGACCCAAAGAAAAAGTAATTTAGTACATTTTAGTGAAAGCATTCAGAAGTTTCAAAAAGAAACATGTTTTTGAAGAAGGTTTAAAGAAAAGGGAGGAATAAAAATATCATCGGAGAAGAATTTGTTTTAAAAACACTGGCCATGCACAGGCGTTTTATGACATTGACCCAACAAGTGACCTCCCCAAGATTTCTGAAAACCTTTGGCGTGGGTGGCAGGTTGAAGGATGGGGAGAAATTCCACGTATGCTTGGTCATACAGAAAGTGTTCTTATTATTGTATCAAGACTTCTAATAGGATGATGCCTTAGTGGCAACTAATGTGTGAAAGGAAAATACGTTTCATACCTTATGACTCACTTATAAACATAGGAAATTTCTCTAAGAACCCAAGCAAGTATGATTCTAGTATACACTGGACAAAAGTAAGGTCATGATTTTTAATTTCAGAACCAGTACTTTAAAAAGGGCTTCATTTATAGTTTCCTAATTATTACCAAGGTTAAAAATATGCTTTCTTCATGTATAACATAGTTTAATAATAACGACATACAAAATTTCATAAACATTATTACCACAATCATGTTAGAATATACCTCTAATACTTGAAGGAAATGTCTACCAATATGGAACTTAGATAATCAACTTTCTTTGTAACTATTTCATAAATATCTTATAATGATTGTTTAATGACTTTCTGGGTGTTGTGAAATGCATGGCGGCTGACCTCTTAAACAGTTAGCAGGTGTGGTCACTTGAAGGAGACCTGCACAAGACTGGGTACATTAACTTTCCATATGAAAGGAGGGGTTCATGAGGCACCTTCATGCCCCAAGATCTATAGATAAGTAATTGTTACTTGAGGAGAAGGATCATGAGGCTATACCCATCTCCAAGGATATATAAATAGCTGATGGATGTTGGGGGAGGAACTTTTTTTCTTCAGTGATGTAATCATCTGTAAGTTGACCATGTACCTGTAAGTAACCCTTCATCCATTCTAATGTAAGTAATCCCGATTAAACAATTTGTTTTATAACCTAGATTTGAGTAGAGTTACTTTGGTCTATTATTGGTGACATATGTTGGGTGCATAGACATTCCTTTGTCTCTCTAGGAAAAGTTTACTCAACACTGGAGAATTGTAAACAAATATCTATTCACCCCACAAAGAGCACAGATCACAAATCAAAGAAATGATTCTGCCAAAGACTAACATGATGAATGTTTTAGACATTTTTCCTGTTATTGTGATAATATGCCCTTCAAAAGGAAATTTAGACAGTTATTTGGGCTCATAGTTTGAGGGTACAGTCTATTGTGGTGTGGAAGTTTGGCAGTAGGCGAGGGTCAAATTACATCCACAGTCAAGAAACTGTGAAGAATGAATGTTGAATACTCAGCTCACTTTTCCCATATATTTCTTGCAGGACATTCATTAGCCCACAGTTAAGGTGAACCTTCTTATCTCAATTAACCTAATCAATATAAGTCCTACTAGACATGCCCAGAGGCACCTCTCACAGGAGATTTTAAATCTCATCAGGTTGACAGTTGAGATTACTTATCATAGTGAATCAAATAATTTATTGGGGAGACATATAGGAAGATTTCTGAGGACTTTCTTAAGGGGCATGAGTATTTCAAGGTTAACTTTACCACAAAAGAAAACAAAACAAAGCAAAACACCAACCCAGCATTGGTGAAGTCTCATGAAAGAAACCTGCATTTCTGGAGCTTCATGAGCTACTTGCAGGAAGCTCTACTGAAGAATCTCGTGATGGCTGAACTTGGTTGTCAATATGACACACCTGGGAAGAGGGAACCTCAGTGGAGGAATCCATTTCATTATACTGACCTGTGAGTATATCTGTGTGACATTTTATTGACTGCTAATTGCTGGAGGCTTAGCCCACTGTGTGTAGTGCCAACCCTTGGCAAATGGTCCCAGGTTGTATATGAAAACCAGCTAAGCAGGAGCTTGAGAAGGCACTTTAGTCTCTCCTTCAGATTTCTTTCCAGAGTCCTGCCTTGAGTTCTTGCCTTTGCTTCCCTGATGGACTGTAAGGAGGAAGATGAAGTAAACCTTTCCTCCTCAAGTTGCTTTTGGTCATGGTGTTTAAACCAGCACAAAACAAAACAGAACGCATCTGTTCTCCCTGAAAAACTGCTTTTATAACCTTAGGTAGGGACCCCATGAGTCATATAATTATCAGAGCTTCCTGAGTCTTATAAGTTTCATAAGCTTTCTGACACTCAAAAACCTCTCTTTTCTCTTGGAGGAAGAAGCCACTCCTCCCACATGCTCTTACTGTCTTTCCACACCACGTTCTGATAAGATCCCAGACTTGAGGGAAGTATTACAGGCATCTGATTATCTCCTTCCATTTATGGATGAGCACTGGACCACTGTATCCTAGCAAAATATGTTTGTTCTTAGCGATTTGACTAGTTATAAATCTCCACAGTAACTAGCACCAACTTTAAGAGAGCAATTTCCCTCCACAACTGAGGTTGATACAAACAGTGGTCCAGTAGTCTATGGATGTAAAATTAAATATTTATATGTCCACATGTGATTCCATTCCTTACTGGGTGGTCTGAATTTTGAGTTATGCTTTTCATGGGTTGAATATTTCTGTACACTGTAGTTTTTTGTAAGTACTACTAAATTTAGTGCATTTTATTCTTTAAACAAGAATTTTAGCTATTCAAACAACAGAGTATGAAGATTGTTGGAAATATGTTTAAAATAATCATAATACAAAAAATTCTGAGATTTCCCATGAATGTTGATTTTGTTGTTGTTGTTGTTGTTGTTCCTAAACCATAAGGAGTTACATGCCAGGAATTTGAAAACACTGAGAAATTGCTTTATTTCACTGTATGGCTGTGGAATAAATGTTTTACAATAATGATTATAAAAATAAAAACGGTGGAAAGTAACTTGACCGGCAAATTATATTTATTTAAGAAAATAGAAGCAATTGCTTCTACATTGGGGCCTCTGACCTTCTTATCAGTGCGTTTTTGCCCTGGGTTACTATAGCAGACAGGACTTCCATCTTGTGGAGCAGAGCAGGTTTTAAATCCAATCAACAAACATTTGGTTGTATATATAATGATCATATCACTATTGCATCAGTGGGCCCATTATGCCTAAAAAGAAGTTGGTAGTTGTCATGGTCTATCTTGATTGTCACCCTGATAGGATTTGGAAACAACCATCTATGTCTGTCAGGAAATTTCCAGATTAGACTAATTGAGGTCTGAAGACTCATCCTACATGTTGGAATTACTATTCTGTGATGGGGAACTAGACTAAATACACAGGAAAAACACTGAGTTGATCATGAGGCTTCATCTCTCTGCTTCTGGACTGTAGACACTATGTGACCAACCACTGCCTGCTTCTCCTGCTACACCTTCCCTTCTGCGATGTGCCCAATCTAACTAGCCAAAATAAACCATACAGTGCTCTTCCTCAATTTATCTTTGGATCTGTTAGTATCTGTTTGGGCACTGAATGATTTATGTAATATTGTTTTGGGGAGACATATCTATTCACTTCAGATGGAGCAGCAATGATAGACTGTTGGTTATCCCCCAAATCAAAGTACCACTGTTTTACTAATGGGTACTTCTTGTTGGGCCAGTCATATCTTTGTTTGCATGCTTTGCAGCTGCTTGTGTCTATTGATTGTTTTTTCTTCCTTGGGAGTTTGGACAGCACCTTATGACACTATGAGAGCTAGTTCTCAGGAAGAGGCTTCCAGATCCTCCAACTTGATTCTTCCAAGTCCTGTATCTGAAGTATGTGATGTCTCTAGCAATAGAATCTTACCTTTAAGTTCTGGCAGACTTGAGGCAGACCAAGGGTAGTGGTAATAGATAATGGCTTATTTTATTTGGTGATTGTCCTGGAGTCTCCTGACCAACAACTCAAAGGGTCTAAGGGATGTTTCTCATGTCTTTTGCAGGAGTTTTTGTTAGATAGTCTATTGCTTTGGGGATAAGCATTATCAACCCATGAACAGTAACTACGTTTATTCTATTGATGTATCTATATATCATTTATCTGCCTATCCATGCACATACATTGTAGTGGTTTATATAGTTGAACGTTTGGTTTCCAGTTGGTGTTACTGGATTTGGGGGTTTTGGAACTTTTAGGACATTCAGTCTTTTGGGAAGAATTAGATCACTTGGGGGAGAGGGGAGAGTTTCTAACCTCACCCTGCTTCTGTTCCTTTTCTGTGCTTTATATGTGCAATGGAAGATGTGCTCTCTCAGCTTCCTAGCATTATACCTCTGTCACTACTACGATACAATCTCCCTCGGGAAGTGTAAGGATGTTAAAGAAGGTTATCATACTGAACAATTCTCTCTATAAAGGTTAGCGGAAGGTGATAAAAAAGTTAAGAAAGTATGACAATGGGGGGAAATCACTTGATTCACTAGCACACAACACACACTGGATGTTTGCTAAACATCTCATGGCTAAATCAATGTATGTTGATAGGAATTAATCATGATCATCTTGGTAATGGTATCTAAATTCTGAACTAAAGCTTACAGTGCCATTCTACATCCTTAGTAATTGATGAAATACTGGATTATTTTTAATAATTGTTCCCCCAAAACATATGTGTTCCTTTCTCACTGCAGCATTAACAGAAACTCAAGTGTCTTGGAGAATGAGTACCACAAATAGTTTGGACAAAACCATATGATATTACTAGCTCTAAAGGTAGATTGGGCTAAAATTTAAGCCTCCTTTTTACCTAAGTGATCTTAGACATTTTCCCTTTCCCTCTTGAATTTTTTGTGGCAAAATGGAGATAAGACCCCATATACTAGAAGTGAGCCATACATTAGTGAACAAGCTTGCAGTGAGCAGAAACATATTTGTCCCATGTTGAGTGTGCATTAATTGTGATGGGATTGGGGTGAGCTCTGCTAAAGTACTGCACTCTGCTTCACTGTGGACACACTATGAACTCTCTCATAGTCTCTGGAGTTGCTCAGCTGAGGTCTCTTTTGCCTGCACCAGGGCTTGGAGTTATGCATGTTTATGGGAAAGCTGAACATCACTGTTCTAGACCACCCATTTACTGTTATGGAGAAGGATTATTGTTCTTTTACCTATTGTTCAAAGGTACACCCAAGTTAGGTGTATTTTTTAAATTGTGCAGTCCTGAGGTCTCTTACAGTTATTATTATGTCTTTGTTTCTGGGACCCTAGTGTTGCCCTCTGTCCCCCATTAACTATAGACCTGATATCTCCATTGAAATAAAAAAGCACATTTCAGATGGAATTTTTCTGATTCCAAATTGCTGATTGAAGGTCGATTTTCATGGACTTTATCAAGGTATTGATGCACATTACATTATGGATTTTCTAGTACCTTAGTGGTCCAACTTGAGAATTAGAAGGTGAGTGATTTTATCATACGCTATCAATCTATTCTAATATTTCTGTCTTTGTATGTTTCAAATTACATTCTTCACCTTTCAGAGAGTTTATGTAAATCCTGAGACCTGGGTTTACTTTTTTAGCCATGGTGAGAAATTTTATTCATAGAACTGCCTGCCATATTAATGTATTGATTTTTTCCCCTAAGCTGCATAATTCTTTGTCTCATTTCTCAGAACTGCCACATATATTTTCCAGAGTTTAGACGATGTAAATTAATCAAATATGTCTATTCTTTCTGTTTATAAGCCTCCTCTTTAGATTTAAATCTTAATTTTTACCCCCTAAAGCACTCTGTGACCTGACTCTTGTAGGTCCGGAGACAATAAGCAGTGGTGGGAGCTAGGAATGATCTGAATTGGCCTTTTAGCCATTGTGCCTTTTAAGAATGGCAGAAATATTAACAAACTTGGAAAAGAGATCAACCTGGATTATCCAACTGGGCATAAGTTGTCAAAAAGTCCTTCTATATGAAAGAGAAGGACAGAAGAGCAACATCAGAGTTAGGCAGACTCAACAAATATTGTGACTTTGAAAATGAAAGTAGTTCCTGTAATCTGTGTAGCTTCTAGAAGCTTTTAATTGTTATTAATAGTTACCCTTTTGTGTCATAGGTCTTTTTAATTTATTTCTGTTTTGTGATATTTTATATATTATGACCAAAATGTCCCCAGCCTTGTTCTACCCACAACCCCTAGCAAGCTATAGCCTACTGTTGTTCTAAGAGTTCACATTTTTGAATTCCACAAATAGGTGAAGGCATCTAGTACTGGTCAATTATTCTCAATATTAATGAATTTTGTGGGGCCTGTCTTACTTTATGATAAATTGTTAGCATCTTTTTTCTTATTTCCACTTTGGGGACACCTTAATTTTCTCTGGGATGCTTTCCAGAGACCCTGTCAAACCCAGTGCCCTCAGTTTTAAAACAAGCTGCAAGAATTCTACCGAATTAATAAAAAAAATGAGGAATTCACTACTGAATATTATATTAATTCTGCACACTATTTCATGTTATGTTTTCAATATTTTATTTACTGTTTTTATTTTTTAGGTGTATGAGTGTATTGCCTGCATATGTGAGATTTCACCAATGTTGTACAATGCAATGCCCATGGAGTTCAGAAGAGGATGTCAGATTCCCTAGAACTGGAGTTATGGGTAGATTGTTGTTAACTGCTGCATGGGTGTTGGGAATTGAACCCAGATCCTCTTCAAGAGCAGCCAGTGCTCTTAACCACCGAACCATCTCTCCAGCCTCTATTTTCATTCTTAAGTCATAGTATTACTAAGCTAGTGAGTTGGAATTTGAGCTACTCTTTCTAGAAAATCACCAGAATTCTTGCTTGTAAATATGCTGTTGTTACATGTGTGAAAAGTGACAAAAGCCAGGACTGTTTCATTATGATATTTTATTATGCATGTCTATAAGGATTAAAAAAAAGATTTACAACCACATACAAGCTTACAAAAGAAAAAAAATTAACACATTCTCTGTGTTACTGTTACAAAAGTGGCCCATGCATTGTTCTTTTGTTGTTTTTACTGGATATGGGAGCGACTCCTCTATTATACCTAGTAGAATTTCTGGCAAAAGAAAAGTACAGATACTGTGCATCTATGGCTTGAATGCAGACCAGCCATTTAGATCTAGAGTTCCAAGGGTGAAAATACATTAGCACCATAACATGTGTCTTTAAAGCCTTCTCTAATATTTGTAATTTTTACCAACAATGACACAAAAAAGGAAGCACCTTTAAAAGCATTAATACCTATGATTAAAGTAATTGTGGGTCAAAAATATCCCTTTTGATTCTTGCATTACATTCTACTCTATTTTTCTCAATATTCTCGGTGATGAATCCATGAAATTCATGTTTTACCAACTTATTCAAATTGTGTTCTCTTCTAAGACTCAGAAGTTATCTGTTTCTGACAAGTTGAGGTAGTTGAAATAGGAAGGTCATTTCTAATTTCATGTGTGATTATTTCAGAAAGATTTTCTCTTACTGGTAAGCATAGCCATGGCTCTGCAGGAGGGATAGGGTTCAAAGAATGTAACACAGTGTTATTGTAAGAGTTTTGAAGTTTATTTATTATAGCACCATTGAGACATTTTGAAATTGGAATTGGTAAAAAAATAAAACAAAAGCATTTGAACTGTATTGGAGTGGGTAGAACAGCAAAAAAGTATTTCTTTTTTTGTCAAATTATATTTTTTCCAAAGAACTTGGAAATAAATAACTGGAATTTAGTTGGTCACTTGAACTGGTTGACAAGGTTAGAACAAGGACACACGAATGTGATTTTTGTTTGGCTGGGGTTTCAGTTAGAGTTTGGTTTATAAAAAGCAAACAGGGCCAATGTCCACACCAAATTCTTGCTCGGGACCACCAATATCATAGGGCGCAATATCTATGATGGGTAGTCTCATGGCCTTGCGTGTTCGATATTCAAAGACTGTTTTGCTCCATTCTCCGGTGTGTTTCTGTATAAAAAATAATTTTAAAAAGTGTATGAAAAAGAGATCATGACATTACAGTTACTTAGATAATTTCCTTAACTGTTCAAAGGAAAGCTATCTTCTGCGCTATAGGAGTAGTGTTCATGGAACCTCCTAGACATTTGAAATTTCATTTTCAAGTTGATAATCCTCCCAGCTGATAATTACATTTTTAATTAAAGCCTTGCAGGATTTGAGAGCTAATCCAGAAGGGAGAGTTCCAAAGGCTAGCTGATTCTCTAGTCTGGTTCTGGTCACTGCTACCACACTAAATCTGGTTTATTAGGGCATAGTAGGTCACACACAATGGAATTGGGTAGCATTAGAAGTGAGTTTGCCTTTTTCATAAATGGTAACAAAGAATATATCTGAAGTTAGTTCTCAAAAATGTTTAAAAAATAGTTATTTAGGATTGAATTTATATAATAAATATAATAAATAATATGTACAATGTATATTAATTATCCCAATAAGGCGACAAAGTTGTTTTCATGACTTTAAATTTCAATTATTTTCATTTGAACTGTTTTACATCTGGAAAGTAAGAAAATATATTTCATTTTAAAATTTAACCTTCTTTAAATAATTCATATCACATGGCAGCATTTGTCTCCTCTAGGGATTTTTTTTCTTCTCTTCAATATAGTTTGCATGATTAAACTACAAGTTCTGAGTACACTGTGAACAACTTATGTTTTTGAAGCCATTGTTACTTACAGTACAACCATCCTCCAGAACTGTGTAAGTGAATTTGCTATTTCCTTCAGCCTTGAATTCGCCTTCATTTGAGCCCATCAACTTCAGGGCTTTCTTTACATTCCCACTGGCCTGATCCATGTAGGCAATGCTATTCTTGCAATGGTATGTGATGTTCTGGGAGGCTCGGCTAGAGAGGAGTCGGAGGTATGCCAGCTGTACATCAAGGACATCTTCAGGAAGATCAGGATTGCCATAGCTAAACTATAATAGTAAACAAATAAGACTCATCAAACATTTTGGTTACAGCTTCATGTAAGGGCTTCATATAGCATTAATATAGACATTGCAATTATTTTCTTTATGTATATTATATAACTCTATTTTGTTGGGTACCCAAGTAAATGACTTTAAAAGTTTTTAAAAAGGTACTTATATGCAAACTGATCACATATAATTTAACCTTTTTAGGACAAGTTATAAAATAAAAATTACCTGAATTATTACCTGAAAATAACAGCTTTATGATGAGCAGATAAGAGAAAAAAAATAGTTTACAAAGTATACCCTTTCTTACCTGAAAACCACCATTCATGGACTCTCCAAACCAAACATATTTCTTCTCAGCACCAGAATCTGTCCACCAGTTCTTCTGTGGAACAGTCAGGGGACTGGCGTGTACGCATGTTTCTCCAGTTTCCATATTGCAGAAGACTTTGATAGCATCCGCCTTACAACCTTGGTTAGGATCAACCCAATATTCTCCTGAAAAGTCACACACACACAAAAGGCAATGGAAATTGGTTACAAAATCCAGAAATGGAACGTGGATGAGAATGATTTTACTTGTTTATTTGATAAGACATTCATAGTATAGACTGCTGATGTGTTTTATATATAGCACATGTGACTGGCATTTCTGAAGAGAAAATATTAGCATTAACTCAAATATTTTCAACTCATTTAATAGTATTTGAGCATTATTTTGGCATCAAAGTATTTTCCATTCTCAATTAAAGTTTTCTTGGTCAAATTCTAATATAAGCAGGCTTCACTATAATTCTACAGCTTTGAGTGTTAAAGGCTCTCAAACATACCACTCTGGAGTTCAGGATGGCAGAATTTCAGGTCTCTGCAGTTCCGAGCAGGGTATTTACGAGAACCATCAGGACTAATCAGACTTTCTATTTGTCCATTAACAGATTTGAGTGAAGACATAATCTCTTCAGTGTTGACTTTGAAATCCATTGGTTCATCTCCATAATATGGTGCGAAACCACCAGACTTTTCACCTCCAATACCAGCGACGGCACTACCCCCACCACCACAGCAAGGACCAGGGGCACCAGGAGGTCCAGGAGGGCCCGGTTGTCCTGGGTGGCCAGGGGAACCCTAGATGGATAAACATATGCATCATTAAAATGTTTCTGGGAGTCTCTGTTGAAAGACTATGCCACTAGACAAAGAAAAAGCATTATAAATAATCCACATATGTTATTGCAATTATTTTAATAAAAATTTATTTAGGTTATTTTTTGTAGTCATTTGATGATCAATTTATGCCATGTATAATTCAGTACTAAGAAATGTATTGTTCCATTATGTAAGAATCAATAGGGTTTGAACACAAACTTTATTACTTTTTTCTGTGCAAAGATCTAAGGAAACAGTTCACAAACCACAACTCAAATATTACAGTCAGGGAATACAATCAGAGACTTTATCTTCTGGCCTCAGTTTCTCATTAATTTTGAATCTTTGGGTCATAACTTATATGTCTTTCATTTATCACATGTATAACTTGTGAATACAATAATTCTTATTCCATTTTCTCTTAAGATAAAGGATATAAATACATTAGGAATTATTTTATCAGTAGCAAAATAATGATCAGGGAGGTTATTTGGGAAACAAAATGCTTTCTATAAATTAAACCATATTTATCCAAAAATAATGGTTTCAGCATGCTCAAGACTCATACAAACTCAAGCAGACCAAAACCAAGCATGGAACCGGGGAAATGGGTAGCAGGCCCCAACCTTTGCTGAAGAAATACTGGCAACTGATTACTATTGGGTGAGGATGAGCTAGTCTTCCATAAGCAAGGGACTCTTGGGTAGGCTGGCTAGACCTCAGTGGATGAACCTGCATCTTGACACTAACTTGACAATATAGACCTTAACACAGATTAAAGAATGTATGGATTCCAGTTGGAGGGCCATGGAAGATGCCAGTGGGGAATGGGTATAAAGATAATTAAGACCGATTGAGATGTTCTGTAGAAACACATAATTCAATAAAGAATTTTAAAAACCTATTTATCATATTTATGAAAAATCAAGTGTGAGATCAGCATGGCTTAACTCATTTAGGTAATTGAACAGATGTCCTTATTTCGACATAACAGTTATTAAAGTATAGGAATTTTTCTTCATGCTATTGTGTTACCATCTTGATGTAGTTATGAATATACTAGTGTTTTAAATTAAGTGATTATACTGTATTTAACTTATTATCTCCATTTAAGAACAGCACAGTGCTTCTAAAATTTTGGATTGCAGCAAATTAAATCATACATGTTTCAGCAAAGTCTTACCTCAGATCCTCTTTCACCTCTGTTACCACGAGGCCCAGGTGGTCCAATGGGGCCTGGATGTCCACTTGTTCCATCTTTTCCAGGAGGCCCATGAGGTCCAACAGGTCCCTTAAAAAATGATCATGATGTTATAATGCTAGTTTACATTCCTGTAGTCTAAACATTTTAGAAATGTACACCTTTTGATGTATTTCTGTGATACTTACTCTGGGACCTGCAGGTCCAGGACTACCAACTGCACCTTGATGACCTGCAGCACCCTGGGAAGCAAGTGAGAATAAAGATCAGTGAAGACCTCACTAAGGACTGGAAAGTGACAACTTAACATAGGACTAGAACCACAATGACCATAATGAAAATAGTTTTTCTTTCTTCATTGCATTGTTTCATGCAAAACTATAACTTCAAATAAGCTCTTAAGTTCATGTCTTTTCTCTTCTAGCATATAATTTGAGAGTAGGAACGAGCTCTACTATAAGTCTCTAGTTTGCTTCTCTCATAAGCTAAAATGCAGTGAAGGGGAGCTTCTAATAGTGGATGCACTTACTGGAGAACCTGGGGGACCTGGATTGCCAGGGAATCCTCGATGTCCTTTGATGCCATTAGAACCACGTTCACCAGTTTCACCTTTGTCACCACGTGGGCCTTGGGGACCCTTTAGAAATAGATTTTAAATTAAGGTCATTTATATGCATGTTAGGTAAGTAAAATAAAATTCATGTTAATGATTCTGTTGTATAATTCTCTACTGGTTAGAAATCCACAGAAAAAGATATTTCACACAGGAATGACAAAGACTGTTTTCTGCTTGTTTTAATTTTGGATTGTTAACTACATGAAAACTGAATAATTGACATCTGTATTCTAACCTGAACTGTTTTACTTATCAGCAAAATTTACATTTCCAGCATAATTATATATTTTGTCATCTTACTCATTTACTGAACATGTCAGAAAAATAAAGTTTTCTTACACTCTTAAAATGAATTTCAAACCAAAACAAACAAATGCTTAAAACTTACAGGGGCACCTCGAGCTCCAGCAGGTCCTGGAGCACCGGAAGGACCAGCAGGACCCTAAGAGGCAGACAAACAGTGCACAATTAGAATGGAATTGAACACAGTTACTGACTAGTACAACTGCATTTTTCGAAGGTAACAGTTTCATTGCCACACGATATAGTATGGAAGTTATTACACTATTACTGGAAGTTAATATTGTTCTATCCTTCAAAGTCTTTACCCTGTTTCTATCTTTACATAGTGATCTAAATAGTAAAGAAGTTCAGTTAATTAAGACTGCATTCCCCCCAACAAATAGATAGCTGTTGTCATTAACATTGACAGATGTTACTAATAATTTCTTCATTGATTATTACATAAAATTTTTGATCTATCTTTATTGGAGCCGTTGGGTGGTAATTACTAGCATAAAACTGCAACACAAATCAGCACAGATGTCTTGTTTGGCAGATGTGACATCCAACAAATCCTTCCTTCAAATCTCTCTATTGAAGGAATTGGACAAGTACAGAGAGAAGGACTCACAGTTTCTCCTCTGTCACCACTTTTTCCAGCTGGACCAACAGGACCAGGTGGGCCTGGATGACCGGGAGCACCTGGGGCACCAGGAGAGCCATTTTCACCACGATCACCCTGGGGAAAAATTCACAGATTCCACATAAATATGTCAATTACTTGATTTAGTTACATACATTATTTAATTTAAGTACCTGAGGTTTTCATACCTTGCCACCAGGAGCTCCATCTCGGCCTGGCAGACCGTCTGATCCAGGGTTTCCCTAGTTAAAAGCAAAAGGTAAAGAAAAAGAATCAAATGTCTTGACACTAACAGATTATTATACAAACCATTCATTCTTTTAAAAAATATTTTTAAAAATGTAAATTAATATACAAAGTATTATGTATAATCATAGCATTTCCAAAATAAAAAACACCTATGTTCTAGTAGAGTATTCTCTTCCTCATCCCCATCCCTCTGTCACCCTTACTTCCCACTGGGGGGAAAAGTGGTTCTTGGTGATAAGAAATTCTATCTATTACACAAAGGTTTAGCTCTTTGGAGAATCATAATTACTGAACAGGTATGTTGTATGTGCAATTTGCTCAAATTTTACAGGATAGAATGAGGAGAAGCAATCAGGAAAAAGTCTAAAGTGGGCATTTACAAGGGAACAAATAAACAATTTTGAGAAGTGAAGATCTAAACTGAACGGAAATCTATAATTAAATTTTGGTTTTTTTTCTACATTATATATAAAAATTACAATGTACCCTGCAAAATATATGATTCTATTTGTAAATACAAAACATTAATTGACAAACAAAAAAAATTAAGAATAGACTAATTACAGATAAATACAGAACATTTTACTCCAAAAAATCTTGTAATTTAGGATATTAACCCGTTTTCTAATTGAGTTAGCGGTTATATTTTCTTCATTAATGATTATTTATGATGAAGATATTCTTGGTCAGAGACCACTAGAATTATTCTGTGTTACAGTAGAAAAATTGTTAGTATAGAGAAAGAAGAACTAGGTTACATGGATATACCTTTTATCTCAGACACTAAGGTCTGTAGACATTTTCTTAGGTAAATAATTGATCTTGGGGTCAGTAAGATGGCTCAGTAGGTAGAGGCACATGCTACTGAGTTTCGTGACTTGATTTCAATCTTGGGGAACCATATGATAGAAAGAAAACAATCGACTCCTGGAAGTTGTCCTCTGACCTCTAAATGTGCACCATGGTGCCCGTGTGCAAGTACGCGTACACAGACACTCAAATAAATCAATACAATGAAAAAGAAACTATATTTTAAAATATCTCAGAATTGCTACTTACATCTCTTCCAGGTTCACCAGCTGTACCAGCCAGACCAGGAAGACCTTGTGGTCCAGGAGGACCTCGTTCTCCATTATGGCCACTGGCTCCTGGTTTTCCACTTTCACCCTGTGTACAAAGGAATAAAAGACATTTTATTTTAAGATATCAACTAATATATCATTGCTAGATTTCTTTATTTCTTGGGGGTAAAATATGTTTTATTCAATTTTTGTTCAAGCTTTATTTTCTTAAAACCATGCCCTCCAGAGGGGAAAAAGATTGAGAGGGAATAAGCTTTTGGATTTTCCTAACTACCATATATTCAGAATGGAAAAGCATTGTATTACTCAGAGAACATTCTGATATGAGATTCAGAAACAGACATGGACATAGAATAAAAATAATAGCAATGAGCTCATTAGAATTAGGCTTTATTGAATTCTTATCTATCTTAAGAATACACACTTGCTAGATATGTTACATAAACTGAATACAATTAATGTCAAATTTCATGCAGTTATTTCCTGACATATTTTAAAGGGGTGCTTAAGGTTTCATAGCATGAAACCTTAAATACTGAATTTTACTATTCTATTTGCAGTATGAACATTTTAGATGCAAAGCCCCAGAATGTTATGGTAATACTAATAAAAGAAACATCAAGAGTGCAAAATGACTTGAGGGAATGGGTAACTGGTATCAGATTAAATCTGTCATATATCTATGAGCTAAGACCATTTCTCCCTTAAGACTAGTGAGGAATGCGCACAAGTTTACTAACAGTGGTGTTTAAGAAAGTAGAATTATATTTCAGTGTCATCAGTTTGCTTGTGTATGTATTCAAACTTATTTATGTTTTGCTTTGGCTGTGTGTTCTAGAATGATTTAATAAAAATTTTGTTTTCCCAACCTAGAAGTAGCAAGAAGTTCATCTCTTTCTTTGATCATTTGCACCTTGGCTAAAACCTTTTCATAACTGATAATGAACAATCTATACATGCGGTTAAAGGAAGCAAGAACCCAACAAACAATTATTATTCTTACCTTGATACCTTGAGGACCAGGGCTGCCTCTAGGACCAGGCAGGCCGGGTGGTCCAGCAAGACCCCGAGCTCCGGTAAGCCCTGCAAGTCCAAGTGGGCCAGGAGATCCCTATTGCAACAGATAAGATTCAGTTCGTCTTTATGTGATTGTGTTTTATCGTACTGAATTTATGATCAAAATAAAAATAAAATGTTTAATCAATAGAGAAATGAGACCACTCACTGGAGGCCCTTGAGCACCAGGTGATCCCTTCTCTCCAGGCTGGCCAGCATCACCTTTGGGTCCAGCCGTTCCAGGGCTGCCAGGAGATCCACTGTTACCCGGAGGGCCTGCGGGCCCATCTTTGCCTGGAGACCCACTGGGACCTGGGGGACCTGGGTTACCCTAAAAAAAAATTGAAAACTAAATATTTATAATGAAAAGTGATTTTTTGCTGCTCTTATTTTCAGTTTATATGGAACTCAGTAAATGCATGCCATATATAATTTCCTCATTTTATAGAGATACGAACTCTTTGTAAAAGATAAACCCCAAAGAAACTGATAGGAGCTTACATTGTTGCCAGGAGGACCAGGAAGACCACGTCCACCAGGAAAGCCTGCAGTACCCTGTGAAATGGTAATACATTTTTCAATGCAGAGGTAGAGCAGGCATCTATGCAATCACAAAAATGTAAAGTATAAGAAATGTAAAATGACCTGAATTCTATCTTGAAATCATTTATAGTTTGCCATTTCCTCTTGGAATTTATAAATCACAAATCAATGATTAGGACTTTTGCATTCTCTCAGTGGCTCTAATGACTTTAAGGGAGTCTTTAAGCAAGGTAGAATCAATAAATATTTTCAATGGTAGTTGATAAAATGAAAAAGAGAATCAGTACTTACAGGACTACCAGGGCTGCCACGTTCACCCTTGACACCTTGAGGACCAGGAGGACCCTACATGGCAAGTGGAAGAAAGCCCTATTAAGTTTAGAACTAAATAAAACTGACAAAAGCATCACCACCAAAGCTTTTGAAACCATTAATTTTCCTATGAAGGGATTAAAATAAGTCAAATGCTATCTTATCTAGAGAAGCCAATATTCAAGTAAAGAACTGCTTTTCTATGAAGACTGTACTTTCCTACCATTCCATGCAATCTCATAAAATTTATAAATTATGACAGTTTAGTGATAAGACTTACAGCAGGTCCAGAACCTCCAGGGGGTCCTGCAGCACCAGGAGGGCCTCCTTCACCTTTCTCGCCAGGGGCACCTCTTTCTCCTTTAGCACCAGGCTCACCGTTCTGTCCCTGTGCACAGCAACAACAGTGGCGTATTAGCTGTCTTTCTTTCTAATAAGCATTTGGCTTATCAGTCTTTCTCTTTAGAACACAGAACTTTGTTTAGATAGAAAGATGTGGACATCAAATGGAATAAAAGCATCTTTAAAGAGATGCCAAAACAAAGTCAGTCATAATATTGCATAAGAGAAGAAAATTACTAAGATAGCAAACAAATGGATATGATTTGTCATTTGGGAGAAAGTCTTTTCAAGGATTATGAACTTGAAAATGAACATCAATGAATTCCTTTGGGATAAATTGGATTTAGAGAAAATTCTAATTATTATCAATTTATCTTGGAAGAACTTAAAATTTCACAGGAATTTGAAGTCCATGTTGCTGCTTTAGTCTCATTACCCATGAATAAAGGAGAATTGGTATATATATTTCCATGTTTACGAGTAAGAATGAGGAAAAGAAAAAGGAAAAGATAAAGTGACTGAAGAAAGACCGGAACTCCCAAATAATTTATATTCCTGTTATTTTCCAGCAAGATGGTGAACACTGTGACATTCGTGATTAAAGTTTCATACTTACTGGAGCACCGGGGAAGCCAGCGGGACCTGGAGGCCCATGTTCACCTCTTTCACCCTGAGGAAACAAATATCCTATCAGTCATAGTGAAGACACTCCCCACAGTAATCACATGCTGTCTTGTGTATCAGCTTATCTTTTCAGTAGGGACTGTATTAATGTAACAAAGGGTTTAGCCTGGAAGTCTTTTCTGTTGCTTAATAAGATTCAAAATGAACAATAGAGGAACATAGATTTCTTTTTTCTCTGAACTATAATTTGTAATGAAATATGCCTCCAAAGTGTTCAAATACTTACTACATATAATTATATAACTTTTAAAATGCATTTAAAATGTGCCAAAGGGTTAATTGATATCTCAATTAGTACACTTATTAAGCAAAGACAATTGATATGTATCTGTCTTAAATCTGAGAATTATAGATTTAGAAGGAAAATCTGGCAACGTTTAAGAATCATTTATTTACAAATGCATTTTATTGTTCAATTTAAATACCTTTTTCCAGAGTTGTTCAAAAAGAAGGTATGCTTTAAAATAACCTCAAGTGAATTTTTGTTAGAGAACTTTAATATTCATTTGCATATCATGTATCTTAAGGATAGAACTCTGAATTTAAGGCTCAGAGTACTCTGGGCAAAATTGCTAGAGACAGATAGCATGCCTATGGCCTGTGCTGGGTTATCTGTTGAAAATGCCTTTAACACTTACAGGGCCACCTCGAGGTCCAGCTATCCCTGGAAGGCCAGGGGCACCACCTTCACCCTGAGAAAAGATCAAATAGTCTTGTCACTGTTTTATATCTACTAAGGCGAAAACTGTTTTGTATTTCCAAATAGTGTTATAAGTTACCTTATCTCCAGGCTGACCAGCTGGGCCAGGGGGACCAATAGGACCAGCAGGACCCTAAAGAAAAAGATATCATTACTCATATTAACAAGAGAATATATAGACATTCATACAGTAAAGTAGACAGCATTATTTCTGTCATGGCTTCAGCAATATTTTCATTGCATAATGTATAAATATTAAAGCATCTAATAAATTCAAGATTCTAAGCAGATGACCCTTGAAGGTAACAGAATTTAGCAACAACTTATTGATTCGTTCATTTTGACCTCTATTATAGAAGATAATAAAATGTGAAGTAAGATTGAATTGTAATATCTTTTAAAAAGTGCATTTCTTTATACAATTTTGTATTTTACAATGCTAAATTTAACTATTTGAAGTACCATTATATGTATTGAATAATTGAATTTGTCATTTTTAAGTGTTAGTTTTGCTATTTGTTTACATAGACAAAAGAATAGTCGGGGTTTTTTTCCAGAAAGGTCTTTTGTGCTCAGGCTGTTCAAAACCCCCTAAACTCAGGTGATACTCCTGCCTCAGTCTCTTGAGTAGATGAGACTACAGGAGATATTACATCCAAACAACTGAAAGGCTAAATTACCTATCTTGTCTGTCAAATATAAATTAACTATGAATTTATTTAAAATAGCTATGGCAAATATACATGATGCTGTTTAATTAGATTTTTTGCTAAAGTCATATCTAGGAGACATTTGCTAATATCAATCATATTTATTATTTTCAACATACATTTTGAAATAGTTACAAATTCATAGGAAAGTTCAAATAACTGTATAGGGGAATTCTGCATACTTCTTAATCAACTTCCCCAAATATTAACATCTTAGAAAACTATATATATTGTGAGTACTAAGAAAATAACATTGGCACAGTTGACAGAGATACAGCATTGCATGTTAATGTGCTTGCGTTCATGTGTGTGTGTGTGTGTGTGTGTGTGTGTGTGTGTGTGCTTGAAATCAGTACAATTTTATTTTATGTGCAGCCTGGCATGGCCACCATCACAATCAAGGCACTCCAGTGTATAATCACCGTAATACTTGCTCACATCTCCCTCTCTTTCATTCTCAACTCCTAGCAATCGTTACTATGTTCTACCTTCCTTGATTATCCTAGTCACTGAATATTACAAGCATAGAATTATACAGAATATGTATCTCTGAGAATGGGTTTTCTTCACTTGGATTGATATCCTTGACCTTTGTACAATATACTGTGTATCAGTAATTGATTCTTTAAATTGCTAAGAAGTATCCCTCAAAATGGATATATGATAATATCACAGTATTTTTATTAAGTTTCTTAACATTATTGATTTCTTTGGATTTCATTAACTGATGTTCACTACTGACTTTCATCTTACTCCATTCTTAGAACATTAGCTATCAGGGAATGATAAATAAAAATACTTTTTAAAAAGTCAAGCAATTTGTGTCTTTTTAATAGCCAGAAGGTGGTAAAGTATGGTCTTGTTTATCATAAACAGTTTTTCAAAATAATAAATTATACTGCATATAATTTCTTACAGATGTTGATACTCACCCTTGGACCATCTTTCCCTGGAGCACCATCAGCACCTGCACCACCTGGTTCACCCTGTTAAATAAAATCCAGCATCATCAGATTAAAGTATTCTCAGTGAAAGTCAAAAAGAAAGAAGAGTGACTTTCAGGATATATTGAGATTTAGATTTTGTGTTTTGATTAATAGTTGTTCGGGGAATGCTTCAAATTTTCCTTGATGTAAAATAGCATTAAATGTGAAATAGCTTCCAGTACTGTGACTTTTTCTTTCCTTTAGTCTACAATGTCTATTTTTTTAGAGAATCAACAAAAAAGACATCAGTACCTTTTCACCTTTTGGACCAGGACTTCCGGGACCTCCTCTTTCTCCAGGCATCCCTTGTAGACCAGGAGGACCAGAAGCACCACTAAGACCAGGGGGACCTGCAGGGCCCTGAAATTAAGAGATAAATGGTAAATGATATGGAGGAAAATGACACCTTGGAAAAATCTAGATTAAATTAGACAGTATAGAGTTACCTTTCCTCCTTCAGGGCCAGGAGGACCAGCTCCACCTCTAAGACCAGGGCTCCCTGCCAACCCAGGAGGTCCACGTTCACCGGGGGCACCTGCATCACCCTACCACAGAAAATGTAATGCTCACATTAGAAACACAATGTCAGAAAGAGGTCACCACAATTCTGTAATTTTGAAAATGTCTTCTAGGGCTTTTAAAACCACATTTATTGAAAGTTTTGAAATTTTTGAGTATAAAAATTTTCATGATTTATGTGAGAATCGGAAACTTAAAAAATTATGAAACAAAGAAACCTGTATGTTTGTCCTGCCTAAATATGAAGTATCTTTGAAGCATTTGTTATTTGTATTCATAAGGATATAGCTGAAATTTCTACCAGAATTGATTCTCCATAGGGAATCCATGCATCAGTGTTTTTTTTTTCCTTTTAATGGTTAATACTTTAGTTTTTATTAATGTTGGAGAAATAAATCCTCCAGTTGAAGCAAGTTTAATGTATTGTAAATGTCTAAACATTTACCAAGCATTTGCCATGTTACTTTTCCAAAGAAAGAGCATTTTGTTTGAAAACACTAAAAAATATATATAAATAAATAAAAATTAAAAAAAAAAAGGTATCTGTAATCAACTACTCCAAACCATGCTAAAGGCTAAAGAAGTTAAAGAAGAAATTACCTTGCCTCCAGGAGCTCCAGGTGCACCAGCTTCACCCTTTGGACCCTAGGATGTAAGCATTAGGTGATTAAACTTTGTTACTATGACTCACAGATGCATAAGCAACATCTTCATCTGACATGTTTGTCTACTTTACAACTGGAAAAAATTTCAAATCTGTATACTTTTTCAAGTTCCTTTCTTTTTATAGTAAAATTTAAACTCTGTGTAATAGTGATTCATTTTTTTAAACTTTCTTGGACAAGATTTCATGTAGTTCAGGTTGGTTACAAACTCACTATGTGACCAAGGATGACCGTGGAATTATGATAGGTGGCTGCCTCAGTTTCCAGAGGAGATGAAATTATAGTCAATAATACCATATCTGGTTTATGTTCTTCTGGGGATCAAACCCAAGACCTTCATACATATTAGGCAAGTACTCTATCAATCAAGCTACATTTTTAAAACTTAGTTATGAGCATCCAAAGTTAATACATGATAAAAATATAATTTATATATTTAGTTAACGAATTTTGAAAAATAAAAAGCAACTTACTGGTTCACCGGGTTTTCCATTTTCTCCTGGAGGACCACTGGTTCCAGGGATGCCCTATAAAAAGAAGAGAATTGCATTTTGTGATCACTTCAAACATGGTTTTATGAAAGCTTGTCACATGTAAACATATTTTTACAAGTTAGTCAAGACATGATTTTCATAATTTTTAGACACAAAAAAAGTGCCTTTCTCAAAATTCAGTGATGGATAGAAGATAATCATCTTATAAACCTGTGCTCATGTCTACACTTTCTGTTGTTGTATATACAAGTGTATTGAATAAGTTGGGCTGAATTTAGCATTGTGAGTTTATAATAGAAAACAATTATGAGCATATGGAACTACAGGAGCTTAATTTATTTTGATAACTTAATGTAAATATTCTAGAATAGATGTAGAAGTACAGTTAGTAACATTTTATTTGGTGATGAAAGAAACACTCAGAAATGGAGCTTCAGGTAAACAAATAGCGTGGTCACAAAAATTTTGAAACATATTTATGTAATAAAAAGAGCTATTAAAGCTAAATACAAACTTGTCTTTTAAAATTAAATATTCAATAACATTTAAAGAATAAATTCTTACTTGTAAACCTTGTGGACCAGGAGGTCCTGAGTCTCCCTTGTCACCGGGTGAGCCCTATGTAGAAAAATACAATGATATAGTCCGTTACAAAATGGCCTTTCCTATTTAACCTATAATCCACATCTCAGCAGACCTGCTGCTAAATTCAAAAGTAAGAATATAGAAATCTGGAAAATATGGGCCATGAAAGATACCTAAAGCAAACGAATCACAACATACACAATCAGCATTTAACTCAGTCATGAAATATGGAATTGCTTGGGAGAAATATCATGACTCAGTGTCAGGGATGGCATAATTTATAAATCCATCTGTCAGGACTATCTTCACAGTACTTCAGATTTCAATTGATCTGAGGAAACTTACAGTAGGGCCTGGGGGCCCCTGAGGTCCAGTTTCACCATTCTTTCCAGCAGGACCCTACAACAACAATAGTTAGGAGGACAGAATTAGTACAGGTTAAAAGGAAGTTCTGAGGTTGGAGATGACTGAATTGACTTTAAGGCTAGAAATAATTAGACAAAAGTCACATACCGGAAGACCTGGTCCTCCAGGACCACCTCGCTCTCCATTCTTGCCAGGAGCACCCTAAAAAGAAATGACAAGTATTAACATATCAAAGCATCAAATCACCTGATCACTAGACAATATCTCACACATTCAGAGACATACATTCACTCATATCCAATTATTCATTTATCTCATTTCTTATAGGCTATTTGATTTCTATATACTCTTCTGTGTTTTGAAGAAAACAGCAGGTCGTGGGATCTCTCTTATATGTGAAATAAAAGACCATCTTTCAAGTATGTATTGAGGAAAGTAATGACAAAACTTACATCATTTCCTTTAGGACCAGGGAAACCCATGACACCAGGTTGACCTCGGGGACCAGATGGACCAGGAGGACCGGAGCGACCAGTTTCTCCTTGACTTCCCTAGTGAGAAAAGCAGTTACCTTAGTCAAGGTTTGACAAACACATAATCAAAGAATGATCTACATACACACACTCACACTGTAGTGTGGACTAAAATATACATTCCACTTTTTACTAGGCTAGTAAAATGAGATGCTTTGAGTGCACTTACAGGAGGCCCTGGTTTCCCATCATTGCCTGGTCCTCCTGGGCTTCCAGGCACACCCTAAATGAAAAAAGATAGTTGTCAGATTATTTAAAATGAAAAATTTAAAAAGTACAATATACCCACCTTGCACACTTTTGAGATTTTCATTTATATATATATATATATAGCCTTATAGTAGTGCCTTTTATCTTTAAAAATCAAGTGTTTCATTTTCTTTTCTTCCTCAATCTATGTTGACTCATGCTTCCTTTCATTTCTAATTGAATTCTTGAGAATTCTACAAAGTGTATTTGGATTAAATTTAGACCCCCGCCATCTGCACCTCTCTTTTGACCCTCCCCCAACCTCCGCTGGATTTCATGTACTCTGTCATATAAATTAAGGCCTATCAAGTCAAGTTTGTGTCCCCAAATGTTCTTTCATGTGCATCCATCCACTGGAGCCTGCTTAACCTATCTACCATCACACCTTTAAGAAAAATAAGCCCTTCTCTTAGTAGTTATCAGCTAAATTATCCTCAGCTAAGGTTGGGGCTTCTTACTTCCAAACTTTTTAATTTTTATAAATTTTTTAATGAATTTTTGTGCATTCCATACAAAACATCTTGATCATCCTTATACACCCCTATTCACATCTCACATAATCCCCTTACTGGAGTGCATGCATTCTGTCATATATGTTAGGGCCTATCGAGTCAAGTTAGTGTTCCTATATGTCCCTCAGTACAAGTTCATCCACTGAAGTCTAGTCAGCGTATCTAGAGTCTCTCCCTTAAAGACCAACTCTCACTCACTGGGTAGTAATCAGCTGCCAATAACTATTCTTCAGCTAAAGTTGGGGCCTGCTGCCCATTTCCCAAGTTCTATGCTGGGTTTTTATCTGCTTGAGTTTGCATGGTCTTGTGCATTCTGTCACCACTGGTGTAGGTTCATATGAGTAAGATCCCAGAAGCTTGTAAGGCTCTGTTTCCATATGGTCATGCACCTCTTCTCCTGGCTCTTACAATCTTTCCACCCCCTTGTCTGGTTTGAGCTTGAATGGTTTTTGTGCATGCTGTTACCATTGCTATATGTTCCTATGAGTAACTTCCCTGCTGTCTGGAAAATTCTATTTCCTTTGATCATTAACCAACTCTGGCTCTTACAGTCTTTCCACCCCCTCTTCCATAATGGTGCTAAGAATTTCATTTTGCTTTGCTTTGCTTTGAGCCTTATGAGAGGTATGTGGTTGAAATTGTCTTTGATTTATTATCATTTGGATTGTCTTTCTTTTTATCACATTAAGGCTTTTCATACCCTCATTCCTGGGTTTCCTGGGGCTCCATCTCGACCAGGTTCACCAGCAACTCCTCTGGGCCCTGCAGGGCCTGGACCACCACGCTCCCCAGCAGGACCCTATGTTGTGAGATAAATAAATCTTGAAGACTTTTGATTTATTTAGACATTGACAATACTCCAGTAAAAACTAGTTGAACTATTTGACCTCCAAGGAGAGTTGGTGTGTTGCTGATTTTTGTTGAATAAAATCGATTATCTTAGCTTTAATTGCCATGTTGAAAAACAATTCAAAGCAGGTATGATGATTATCCTCACTTTATAACAAAATCTTAATTGGGCTTAATATATTCATGTTCCTTTAAAATATCTTTGATAGTAAGAACTTTAGAGTTTTCAAAGAACTTTCATGTATTTTAGTTTAATGAATCTTGCAATGATGCTGAGATTAGTGATTTCTAGTTTACTGATAGAGACTAAGTGGCTTATACTAATTAAAAAGTCCATGAAACAGGCACTGGAATCACTGTTTAAATCAGGACTTTAAAAACTAATTCAGATGCATTTTATTCAGATACTTAATTTCCATTCATGGGATAATATAGAAAAATACGTATTTGTACTAGGAAAGTAGGTACTTAAATGTTTTACCTTTTCTCCTGGGATGCCGTTTGGTCCTGCAGGTCCTCGGAAGCCAGGGGCACCCTGAAATAATGATAGCCAAATGTTTTAATCTAAAATACTAAAGCTTCTTCTTGATTCATGAGAGCAATATGGGTATTCTCATGCTCTGTAATTCTTTAAACAGGAATTGGGACTTTACTTGGTGGTAAAGCACTTGCCTACCAAGTATAATGGCCATAAATTCAGTCCCTAGCACTGAAAAAAACCAAACCAAACAAAGCCAAACTCTGAAATAATTAAGAAGAGTAAATAAAAAATGACCACACATCCAAAATTACGGAAATAAGTAAACTAAAACTTTGGGAATGGGTACTCAATTGCAGAAAAACAATGTACACAAGGGTATGATGGTGCATATCTTTAATGCCAACACTTTTGACACTGAGTTAAGAAAATTCCTCAGTTTGAGGCCAGCCTGGTCTACTACTGAGTTCTAGGCCAGCCTAGCCTACATTACACTATGAAACGATGTCTAAAAAATATCATTATAGGCTTTTCTTGTCTTTTAAAGTGGGTGTGGTTGCTCACATGTATATTCCCAGTACTAAGTGAAGCTGACGCAAGGGGATTATCATGAATTCCAGGCTAACCTTGACTGTAGAGTAAGGTCCATGTCAGCCTAGCCTGCTTCAACCAACAACAAAACAAGCAAGCAAATAAACAGAAAGAAGAAAAGAATCATGGCTACCATACCCCGGTGGTGAAGCAGGGGATACAATTTTCTTTTAGCTGCCCGGTGGAAAACTTACCCTTTCTCCTGCAGCACCTGGAAGTCCATTTGCGCCTGGTTCTCCAGGTGATCCATCTTTACCATCTTCACCTTTAGGTCCTGGAATACCTGGAGAACCAGCTTCTCCCTAAAACAGAAGGAATTATGACTAAATTGTTTCAGAAGTTTTACTTGTTTATTTTTTAATGGTGGTAGAGTTTTCTAAGAAATAGTCAAAACTGTTTTGGACTTACCCGTTCACCACGAGCTCCTGGCTCTCCTTTGGCACCATTCTTTCCGGGTTCACCCTAAAATGAAGCAAAATCTCCATGTAAAAACAATGAGGATTTGACTGACAGAATCGTAACTAGCCAATCGTTATACAGCTAGAAGGCCAGAGGGAAAGCCAAACAAACTCAATGGTACAGGAGCAAAAAGAATCAAATTCATATTTATTGTGAGAGTTAAGTAACAACTCTCAGGCCGTAAAGAAGAGATGTGAACTCACTGAAGGTCCTCGCTGTCCAGGAGCACCATTAGTGCCAGCTGGTCCTGGGGGTCCCCGGGCTCCCATCAGTCCAGGAGCTCCAGGGATGCCAGCTGGACCCTATGAACAACACAAAATACAAACATTAGCCAAACGTGAACTTTATTTTCTCGTATCTCACTCAAACATGGTTAGTTTAATGCATGAATGAGTTGAGGCTGAGATACAGGGCAACTTACCATTTCACCTTTTCCACCAGGACTGCCATTGTTCCCAGGAGGGCCCTAGGCACACAAGGTAAGGGAACGAATTAGAAGTAATGACGGGAGTGCATATATATCTGGAGTTCTTTCATTGCAAAATATATTTACTGACAGGTATTATGTATTGAAGATATTAGGTAATTTCTCCAAACATGGAACAATAACATAAAAGTAGGCAAAATAATTACCATTAATTAAATAAATCAGAAGTTATATGTACTTGGTCTAAATTATTAAATAATATACAAATAGAGAAGTTCTACTTTTTTGACTGGTGGTTAATATAGGTCAGTTCTTCAACGCATCTGGTAACTACTTATGCATACTGCCTTCTGTATTATATTAACATAAAATTCATGAATTCTAGAATAGCACAACGCTTTTCGCTACTAAATGGATCAGTGTTTATCACAGTAGAATCAGGGTGAAGCAACTTTAACGGCATCACTGAAACGGACTTTGATGATTCAGCACGATTGCAACTGCCACATTTGCTACTTACAGGAGGACCTTGAGCACCAGCATGCCCCTGAGGTCCAGGTTCTCCTCGCTGTCCTGGAGAGCCATTTGAACCCGGGGACCCTGCAGGTCCAACTTCACCCTACAGGATAAAATCCCAAGCTGTCAGTTTTTGTTGCTCTTCTAATCATTTAGTTTACCCTTAGGTCTTTAAAACTACTTTCTCAAAGCTATAGTATAGATCATGAACTACAAAAATGGAGGACAAAGGTAAATATGTGCATGAATAGGTTCTTGTTCCCTAGAAAGAACCTGGGAAAAAACAGAGGGCATCAGAAGAGATAGAAGGATAGCTCAATGTAAGGACAGTATGTTTTAGACTTAATATTAGGGTTTTAAAGCTTTGTGTAGATAAAAATGTACATTTGATTATTTTGCCTATTGACTATGAGAATCAATACTGTTTTTTTTGTGTGTGTGTGGGCTACAAGGTATTTATACATTCTTCTAAAGAAATAATGCATTTACCTTAGCACCAGGGGATCCAGGGAATCCTGCGGTTCCAGGAGGACCAGGGGGACCCTAAAAATAATGTACAATTTATAGAAGTCTAAATTAAACGAAACCTATTAGGAAAAACAATAAATTAGCACATCTAAAATACATATGGTACTTCTGCAATTTAAAGCAACATATATCAAACACTGATTAATATTACATAGAGAAACACTTTGGTAAAATAGGAAGACAAAAATCTAAGGTTAGAAAATATGTATTTCCCCCCACTTTCCATAAATTCTGTGATTGTGCAAGGTATTTTGCTATGATCTATACATAGAGATAGTATTATTCATGTCTTAATTGTCATATCCTATACTGGATATTATACACAAGTACCATATAGATGTTAACAATTGGCCAAGAATAATGAGACTGGTCACAACTTAGCTAGGTGCTGTTTATATCGTTAGAATCAGTTAGAATAGAATTTGATAGAACTGTTAAGAAACAGTTCATTTCATTTTTTTAACTGTACAAATAGTTAACAAGCAACAGTATGTGTTGGTATGCAAAATAATAGAATATACAATATGTATGGTATTATAATATTGTATCCCCAATCTCTCAGTAAAACAAAAAAAGTAGCCTTAGATATACTTACTGGTTGACCGTCACTACCCCGAGCACCATCATTGCCACGAGCACCCTAAAAAGAGAAATTCATCTCAGATACTTTCTTGATTATGGAAGACTGGTCACACATAACATTTTAATTTTAACTACAATTTAAATTCAGCTGAATTGATTTTCTTCAATTATATTAAAAATCTCCTAACTAACTATAAATTTTAGGTTCAGTATTAGAGTGCTGAATACAGCAATGACAGAATTCATCCCAGGGTTCCAGAAGTGGATGTAGATAGGCAGATCTAAGGAGCAAGTGAAGCTAACACACCCATATCAATCTAAACTGTCCACAGAGAGAGCAAGGATAAAACATTCCTTTCCATGTCATCATGTCTAGAAACTGACTAAGTTGATACTGAATATAGTTTCATATGAAAGTCAGTTTCCTCTGTCATCTGGGGTACACTGATGGAGCAATACTCACTGCAGCTCCAGGAAGTCCTGGCCGTCCTCTCTCACCAGGAGCTCCTCTGGGACCCTGTAGACAAATTGAAAATATGAGTTACAGTAAATCTGACCTATTTAAGGACAGGTTTATTTGGAAGGGATCAAAGCCAGTCAGGGGTTGGATGGTTAGTGGTAATACTGCAAATCATATAATAGGAAATATGATTACCATGGGTCCAGGAGCTCCATTATCACCCGGAAGACCATTTTCACCCTAAAGACAAATAAAATGTTACTATTTTGTAGAGCAGAAAGGTACTTTGATTTAAAAAAAAATATTATATCAAGGAAAGTACTAAGGAAAAGATGTATTTTGGTATTTAATTTCTACATTTTAAATTCACGAAGACAAACATATTATCCATGAGTTACATGGGTCAGCTACTAGTAATCCAGATTCTTTATTATTAGCTTTCTTTGAAGCTTCAGTAGACTGCCTCATGTAGTCATTATTCGGATCCTCATGTGTACAGTTCAGATACCAGAAAAAGTTAGACCCCACAGTATGAATCCTAAATAAGCCTCCAAAATACAATGAATTTACTTATAAAAAATATATGATTCACCTTCAGTCCAGGAGCACCTGTTTCACCCTTTTCGCCATTTCGTCCATCAAAGCCCTAGAAATTTATATGAATAGCAAAAATATTGAAATCTATTAACAAGAATGATTGATAAATTTTGCATTGAATTGCTACTACTAGATTTAATCATATAAGACTATTTGTAATGTTAATTGAAACAACATGAAGTATTTTAAATAGCTGAAGACAATTGACATGAATTTTATAGCAAAAAACAATTATGAAACTAATGAGAAAATTCAAGATAATGTGATTAGAAAGTAGCCTTAATATAGAATAGGAAATACTATTTTAATAATAGATTTTGTTCATGTTAGGTTAAAGATTTTGGATTTATTTGACTTTAATATTTTGTGAACAATAAAGTTAATCAATTCAATCTCTAATTTATACTGATTAAGTCCATGAATATAGGGCTCAGGTTTGGGTTATGGCTACTTACTCTGTGTCCTTTCATACCAGGGAATCCAGGCATACCAGCTGGGCCTTTGATACCCTACAAGTAATCAGTGAGAAAGATGTTAACTAATACTCAGCAGAATCACAATCTAGTAATAAAATATTTTTTATTTTATTTAAATTTCAGTTCAATTTGGTTATACAATGTTTTTTTGAGACAGGATCTCACTATGTAGCCCCAGCTAGCCTGGAACTCACTATGTAGACAATTCTAGGCTTGCCTTGATCTCACACAAGTCTACCTGCCTCTTCCTTTCAAGTGCTGCTATTAAAGGCATATGTACCACCCCTAACTCGTTATGCAATAATTTTAAGATAACTGTGACTGTTCAAACTCGTTTATTAAATGTGGAGGACTTACTGGAGGGCCAGGTAGTCCTCGTTCTCCAGGTCGTCCAGGTCTTCCTGATTCTCCCTAGTGGAAAAATAAAGAATCCGTTAAGGCTTATGTATGAGGAAACGGAGCATAACCAGATGGTGACCTGATGACTGTTTCAGGAAGGACTCACTAAAATGGTTGGATTAATAAGGTAGTTGTGAGATCAGATCAGATTTCCCTCCATTTATTCATTCATTCATTCATTCATTCATTGACATTTGAGATACCATCACCCTAAATACCCTAGGCTAGTAACCTTCTGATCCTCCTCCTTCCACATCTAGAAGACTGGGATTACTACCTGAGTCACCTGCTCAGTGTGAAATCAGTTTCTTTGAAGGAAAGAGCTAGGATTGATTCAGCATGACATAAACTTACAAAGAAATAATGCAGGTGTCTATTACCACTGAAATATTCTGATCTTCCTCAAAGTAATGAAAATAATTTTCTATTGGAAATTAAATAAGATAAAATATAATACATAATATTTATAAATCTTTAAGTTCATAGAGTACTGATATCATTTTTATTATATGGAGTAGAATGCAAGATGAGCTTATTGTTCCTGTAATAAAAATGAAGCATATTTTGGGTTTCTATATTAGGTTAGAAATCATCCAATTATATATAAAAACATGCAAATGCAACACAGATATGGTCCTACCATCTTTCAAAATGTCAATAACTATATCCCCTTGGATAATGATTCGGGGTTGTGATTAGTTTTGTGCTATTTCTAAGAAAGATTTCAGCAAGAGAACATGACTATAAATGAAGTTATCCTAGAATCAATAAGGATTATTGATCAGTGTTATCCCTAACACTTAAGTAAGGAATTCAAAAGGTAGAAAATAAGTAAAAATGTCATAAGTACTCTCCCAGCCTTTAATATGAACTAAAGTGTTGTTAGGATGTATACAGTTTTCTAATAAAGTTTTCCCTTCTGAGATTCTGGTATATTGGCAAACAGTGTATGCAGTCTGTAATTCAAGGTGAATTTTACCATATTCCCATTCAACCAATAAAAACTTACATCCTTTCCAGCAGGACCAGATGGTCCAATAGCACCAGGAGGTCCTGGAGGTCCCTAAAATATGAACAGAAAACAAGCACACTGGTAAGGTTTCCATTATATTTTATTAGTATACAGTAAGTCCATTCTGGGAAGAAATGCCCTCTGAAGCATTCTTCAGATTTATTCACCAAGAAAAGTTAGTATACTCTTATATTTAATTTTTACTGATGATAAAAGTTGGTGAAAATGTAAAATTTGCATCCATATTTGATGTCATGTACAGGTAATTTTACATTTGAGATCTTGAGTATATAAAAATATCAAGATATTTCCAAGTATTTCACAATATTATATTAAAATATATTCATGCTACCATTTACTTATTTACATGGTATATCATGCTGGAAGAGTCTTATTTCTTCTATATTTAAATAGATGCTTATACACACTGTGGTAGACAGAAAGCAGAGTTTACAGACAGTAAATATGTGTCTAGTGAAGTTTTGTTGACTCTGGGAAGTAGATTATTTTGGTAGTTAAGAAACTAGGACTCTCTTAGATACTTGTAATTACCCCAGGCACAATAAATTTGATAATTTATCATGTAAAATTGAAGCACATATGGAATCTATGAACCTATTTATGACTTAGGAAATATACTAGTTTCTATGTGGAACTGAGTTGCCAGTCTATTAAGTACATAGTTGCTTTACTTACTGAAGGACCAGCTTGACCAGGTTCACCAGGGGGACCTTGGTATCCTGGAGAACCCTAGAATAGAATCATTTGTTAATATTTCTAAAGAAATATGTTCTTCAAATGAGTAATTTACATCTCTAAGGTAGGAAGCAATTTGTGGATATAGTCAGAAATTTATTTACAGTTTATGGTGATTGAAACCATTTATTTCAGATCAGAATAAAATTAATATATTCCATTTCATTTATTTTATTGAAATTGAATGGTTTTGAACTCAAAGCCATATTATGTGCAAATGAAATATGTAAATTTATTTTATCAAGGGTTGACTGTTAATAATTGCTGGAGGAAGGAATTAAATTAACATTTAAAATCAGCTTCTTGGTTGTGACTTCTTTACCTAGTTAGGATTATGCATCATGAAATGGCTAAATTTTTTAGTATCTATATAAACTTGATTTGTATACTCATGAAGAAGAAAATACCACTAATACTTATTACTTACAGGGGAACCAGGATGACCAGATGTTCCAGGGGGACCGGGAGGGCCTGGGGGACCCTGGAATATAAAGTTTAATGATAATTACAAAGTGAATGACTATGACATGTACTATATACCAGAGAGATGTCTGTTCACATAGGATGTTAACACCTGATTAGTTTCATAAGATTTCCAATGAAGATCTCATCAAAAGAACATTATTCCGGATAAAGTTACTCAAGAATCATCCAAATTATTAATCAATATTACAAATGTTAACCTTATTCCTTACAAAAGGGAATTCAGAAGGTAGACAGTTAGTACAAAATTCCTTGAGAAGCTTGGAGATATCGGATTGATGCTTTGCTCAGGAAGAGGCAATCTCTTCTTCTCTTGTAACTAAACACAGTTTAAGAAAATGTCTGCATAGTATAGATTCTAGGATCCAAAATTCTAATAGAATCATGGAAGTCAGCTCCAAACATCATATCTTGACATACCACAATTATGTTGATATGGAGACTGAAATTTCAACATGAAACTCATTACACATGAAACACATAACTGAAAATTCTAACAAATACATTTACTCGGCATTCAGAACTAGAGAGTAAACTAAAAAGCGACAGTAGCACGCTATTTCTAAATTCTGATAACAAGTGTATAAAATAGTGAATTCAAATTAAATTTAGTTTACATTTCTGTAATATTAATAGGTAGTAGTTTTATTTAGTTTTGGAAATCTTATTAAAATAGGATTTATAACATAAATGTAGCAATATCAAATATTCATATACATGATATTATATTCTTGTAGCTTTCAAAGATAAAAAATAGCATCTTTTAAAACTGTATAGATTTATAAAAATCTATTTTTCACAATTTCCCTTATGCTAATTATGAGGCTTTTTAACAGGTCATTTAAATCTACTGGTAACAAGTTATTTTTCTCTATTTATAGAAGTTATAAACAAAATGCGAGGCCCAGTAGTACTATGACAGCAATCTGCTACAATCCCAGAGAATTCCCCAGCATGCTGGATTTACTGTGATGTTTCTGCTCTGGAGTGAATTGCAGGATTCTTTGAATTTGTGTCTCCTGGAAGGCTATTTTAAAGCAAGAGCCATCTACATGGGTCAACATGTTATTCCATGCAAGCCTAGGTTTCAGTGCTTTTAGCTGTTTTCCTTTATCAAAACTCTAGGCCAGTTACATCAGGAAAGTCCTTTAGGACTAAAGTAAATAGTTGTTATTTAAGATTGATGAACTTAAAAGATCCTCAGGCTCTGAAAATATTTGTGTTTGATTTGAACATCGTAGGCAAGATGGAGTGTGATACTGAACATTCATTACTTAGACTACAATCCAGAAGGTGAAAAATAATGAATGAAAATAAAAGCATGTAAAGAAGATATTGAACAACTTAGATGAGAAAGATGAAAAGCAGAAACAAGCTAACAAAATATCATTCAAATTAGACAACATACAAAATCAAGATGGGAACTAAGCGTGGGGATGGTGAGCTCCTGGTCCATGTGAGCATGGAAGGAAGTGGCAACACTGACATGACACAAAAGGCCACAGGAAGAAATGAGGATGAAAGGAAAACGTCAAGGCTGCCATTGAAATGAGGATGAAAGAAAAAAGTCAAGGCTGCCATTTTCTCTTGCAACTTTAAGACTGAATAAGCCATTTTGTCAATGTCATTAGAATATTGTATTTCTAGAAGAATATCATTCAAGATTTCACAAACAAAGGGCAAGTAATAATTAAAAATTCTCAGAAACATTTGTACATACAACTGGTCCAGGAAAGCCACCAAGTCCTCCTCCTGCTACTCCAGACTTGACATCATATGAGTCATACTGCGGAGAGTAATTCTGTAGAAAAAAAACAACAACAAAAGATAAGATCATCTTAATGAACAGATTATAGTTCTTTTCTAAAGTGTTTAGAATAAACACAGACAATACTCACAATTCACTGATAGAAGATTTCTGTGTGCCAGATGTGGTGTGCATATCTTGTTTATTGTGTCTTTTTATGATTTAAACATTTAACAAATTTCAGAAATACTTGCTTGTTTTAATGTATGAAGATTTCAACTAACTGTATTCAATGATAATGACTCCCTTTAATTTGATTTTATATGCTCGTACTGAAACCACTATTTCTAAAGGATAGCTGCAGTATTATACACAGAATCATTGAATATTTGAGCCTAAAAGGGCTTTGAAGTCAACTAAAAGTTGAGAAGTAAAATTAATTTTCCAAGCAACCAATGAAATAGGAAAATTATATATCTATGGCTTCTGCTAATATCCTAAAGGTTTCAAACCCCCGCCCCCAAATAAGTAACCTCATAGAAAACAAACAAAAATATGAAGGGTCAGATATTTGTTGCATTTCTCTAGAACTCATTTTCAGTGTTGGGTTCAGATAGGTTGGGAAGACAATATTCTTTGTTGCTGACTTATTTTTGAAAGGCCTTTTAAAACTCCGTAAATATTGGTGAGTATATCCTTTCTAAATTCTCCTAGATCCATGCAGCAGAAATTTATCATAAGTATTTGCTTTACTGTTGTTTATGTGCAGGGTAATTGTCTGCCCAGCATCATTGGAAGGATTTTCTCTGAAGGCTGAACAAAGGCATTTGCAATAAGCCGAACAATTCTGTTTAAGATCAATAAGCAATGATCAGAGTTGTGAATTTCTTTATGCCTCAGAGACTTTATCTTTGCTGTTATCAGAGGATTATGAGCTAGCCTCTATTTGTAACATTTTTTGTATTCTATAGGTTAATTGTTTTATGACAATAGTATATATCTCAAACATAGTATATTACACACTTGTTGAGAAGTTGGGACATTTTGTAAGGATGTAAGAGCAATTTGACTAACATGATGACAAAGGAATACTTTTAAAGCTTCTAGAATAGTATTTAGCTCATATAAGCACTATATAATGATTTGTTAAATATATAAATCAGAGAACAGAACCTACCATTGGGAGTTGTAAAACAGGACAGATAAAGATAACTAGGTTCTTTTGGGGGAAGATATGTTAATTCTGTAAATTTATTACCTGACCACCAGTTGGACATGATTCACAGATTCCAGGGGAGCCAGGAGGACCAGGGAGACCTGGTTGTCCTGGAACACCAGGGTCGCCATTTCTCCCAGGAATACCAGGAGGGCCCTAAAAAAAAATCAGTAGTGAAAATAAATAAAACAGAAACATTGGAGTACTTCAGAAGCATTATCAGATATTTGCTCTCTGTAAAATTAGGACTCAGTACAATGAAATATATTCTTGGGAATAAATACATTTTAATTTACTTCTTGTCTGAAATTGAAATTCAGTATATGCCTTTGTAAACTGACCTACAGTTTGTCTGTCAAACTGATAAAAGGTTGAAGACATGAAGCTTGGTAAACTGAATCTTCATATGTATAACTGTAGGTTTTCAACTTGCTATTTGGCATCATTTTCAAATATGTAGGACTAAATAAAGTTCATGAATAATGCAAATTCAGTTTGCATATGGAAAAGATATGGCAAGAAAATTCAGATTTTTCTGGAACTGTCATCAGTATTAGCTTTTCTCATGGAGGAATATTTACTTACTGGATCTCCCTTGGGGCCTTGAGGTCCATGACCATCAGGAAGAACAGGAGACTACAAAGTGGAACAGGAATAGAGATTAACATAGAAGCAGGTATCCGTGAAGTGTGCCACAACTTACACCTATATTGCTTAACCCCTACTACATCATATCTCCTGCTTTCAACTGGGAAAATGATTTCACTGGCCATGGCAACATGACTGTTTAATAGACATGGCTTGCGTTTTCTTCAGGTCCCTGTGGTATAGGAGCTATTCATGTGTTTAAATATGAATCTTGATGGTGCTGTCTTTGAAGAGTTTATATTTCTATAGACTCACAGGTGTTGCTGGCTGTGGACAAATTGCACAACATTCTCCAAATGGGATCTCTGGGTTGGGGCAGTCTAAGTGATCTTCATCACATATTATGTCATCACAGAGAACAGATCCTGAGTCACAGACGCAAATTTGGCATGGTTCTGGCTTCCAGACATCTCGAGACTCATAGGCCTGGCCAAGATGGGTACATCCTGATTCATCTGTTGGGAAAAAAAAATGCGATGATATGATATTTCCTTATGTTTGGGTTGAATTTGATTATTTTATCATGACTATTTACAAAGCAGAATCAACCTGGAAAAAGCTTGAAATAAATAATTTCTCCCTTTCATTAGAAAATCATGTTCCCTACATAATTACTAAGTACTAAGACACTGCTTAAAATACCAAATGTACTTAGTGACATAAAATTGGCACACTATAGTCAATTTACCTTAAAATATCAGTTGTTTTAGTTTCATTTATATCAAACATTTAATATTAGTGGATATTACACATATATTCAGGCAGTTTTGTTTCTCTATCCAATTGCTATTCTTTGCTTTAACAGTAGATGGAAGCCTTCAACTATAAGGATGATTTTGTTACTAACTTAGAGACCTGGATTTTATTAACCTAGTTGAGAAATCCGGGGAAACTGAGCTAATCTTGGTAGCATAAAAATCTTCTATTTTTTCCTGGGAAAACTAACAAAACTGATTATGTATATTGAATATCACTGCTAACTCTGTTGGGCATTAATAGGTGAATATTATATGACATAATGTATTTTATCTCCTATGTAGTTATAAAGATATTCCACATCTCCAAATTAAAAAAGATGCTTTAAAATAAATACTGACAAAGGATATGTAATAATAACAGGGAAAAAATATGAATCCTGACCATGCGTATTTGTGGCTTAACATGGTAAAAAAATGAGCTTCAACCAAAATTTTAGACTTGCTACTTAATTATATGTAAGAAATAGAAATTTCAGTAGCTATTCACAATGAATCAGCTTAGGGAATGCCAAAGTAAAACCTGGTCTCAATTCTTAAAGTGTTAACTCTGTATGTGGTCAAATACAGCTTGAAGATTACCATGATGGTTTGCCAGTAATGAATAAATAAATAATAGGTTTCTAAACATCTGCAAACAATTTTGAAAATAAACATGTCCTGTTGAGTTCTTTTGTATTTTTCTGAGACAGTGAAGCTCTTATTTTCTCAAAGCCTCAATGACCACAATTTAAAATTTTGTTCTTCTCCCCTTTTGGAATAAGAGTTCCATTTTTGATATTTTAAATTTGGAGGTTTATCTAAAACTTCACCATGAAAGAAAATTTTAGAATTGCTAGTCCCTACAGAGCAACTAAATTGCTTCTATTTCTCATTTCCATCCATGTACAGGCACAAATCTAATGACCTTAGGAAATATCTCAAACTTCTTGTTTAATTCAAGAAATTTAACAACTTTCTTTTGTCTTAAAATTTACCACTGTAACAGCTATTAAAGAAAGAAATGATGGTTTCATGGAAAATCTCAGCAGAACAAAGGATACGTTTTATTTATAAAAGTGGTTTTGGGTCTTCCTCTGTGCTTGGTGTACATGAGTGGGAATATGGAAAAGACATATTTTAAAAGCTTTAGAGAACTCTTCTTCACTCTCAAAAGCTGAATACCAAAATGCTTATTTTAGTGTAAAGTATGTAGTATTGTTTAGATGGTGCTATGGAAAATGATTTTAAGAGAAGGTCAAAATGTTCTTTTCATAGTGATAATACTAATGTAAGAGGATCTAGGTAATAAATTCATTTTTTAAAGTAGAAATGATATCCTATATTTAAGAACTAAGTTCACAAAAAAGAAAAAAAAAAACAAATAGTTGAGATGGAAGACTTTTCAGTTTAAATCACTAGACTTGTTTGACAAGAAATATCCCTTCAAATTAGCTTTGTTTCAGGATTTTCACACTAAACATGAGGTGCTCAAGCTGCCCGACTCTGACTCCTTGAAAACACTGCTAGATCATACTAATGATTCTTTCAAAAATTTATCTTTGGATCAGAAATATCTTTCTGTATTGAATGCAGCATTCAAGTTATAAAAAGTAGAGAGTAAATACCAATGCCATATTAATGACAATTAAAAATAAAGGTTAAAGTCAGGTTCATGTACCATGTATTTTAGATAGCTCCTAATTCTTACTGTGACTTGTAATTAGGGTATTTTTCTCTTACTACATTCATTCGCCCATGTTTATTATTTGCTCTGAAACTACTAAATAGACAATCATGACATTGACTCACTAAACTATTTTTATATAGCTCTTAAAATATACCCTATATTATTATTGTCTATAGTCACCCTACTGTGCAATAGCATACCAGAACCTATTAGTCCTGTCTAAAGCCAAGTCATTTCCCATTGATAACTCCCACCCCCTTTGGTGGTGACGCCCCTTCTCTTTTCAACCAGAGCATAAACCTTTAGGATAACTTTTCCTTTAGATCCATTCATGACAAGTAAGATGATATATGTGTATTTTGTTTTTCTTTAGAAAGTCATATTGATTTACATAAAAGAAGAAGAAAGTTGAACTGCTCAAAATTAAGTATTATATAGCCTGGAAAATGTAATATATTTATGTGTATATAATATATATAAATGTTATATATACATATATATATATATATATGTGTGTGTGTGTGTGTGTGTGTGTGTGTGTGTGTATGTATTACATATATAGCCTGTAAATTAACATCATTTGTACTTTATTTAGAATGTGGACTACTTTATGTGTGGATATTTCATAAAGTTTCCAACTGAAATACATTTGATTTGGCTTTCCAATGCCACTAATGTTTGGAAAATATTTTTGTTGAATATGTTTCTGTTGCTTATGTGTGTATTACACTTTCTTAAGTTATAGTGGATAAGTTAACAAAAGGATTTATTTCATTATTTTAAATTATGTTTATGTGTGTGTGTCTATGTGCCAGTATGTACATGTGAGTGTAGGGCCTGCAGAGACCAGAGGTGTGGGATCTCCTGCAGTTACAGATGGTTGTGAACTGCTTGATGTGGGTTCTAGGAACCCAACTGAGGTCTTCTGAAAGAAAAGTGCCTGCATTTAACTGCTGAACTCTCTAATTCCAACAGAAAGATATTCAAGGAAAAATATCTATTAATATTATAGTTGAAGTTCTGTGTTAAAATGTTTCATATGAATCAGATAGAATCTAACTATTCTTCTCCCAAGAAAACTTTATGAATTATAAATTTAGGCATCCATTTAGTCTGTATAGATATATGATTTTTATATCTCCAACGAGAAAGTTTTATAAACTCATTAATATTTATCCTTCCAAAATAAAAAATAATTAGAAAATAAAAATATTACCTATAATCAGCAATTGCATCAATAATATAATCTAATTATATAAAATTATGCAACTGTGTAATAAAGTTAGCTTATTCTAAAGCAATTTCAGTTTTATATCTTGAGAACAGTACCTGGTGTTTCCTGTCACTACGTGCCTAAGTTCTTTCATTTCTTTGGCAGAGCCATCATGTTTGAAGATGTTTAGTACAACTAAACTCAGTACAGTACGACTATACTAAGCTTGTGCTCTAGTCACTTCTCGGAGTGGGCTGCAGTCTAAAACTCAAAATACTCCTGTCTCAGCTTCCACAGTGCTAGGGTTGAAGGTTTGCTCCACCATATGTTAGTGTTGTGCATTAGCTATTTCCCAAGGACCTGTCAACTGAATGCTCTCATTTGCAGATGAAGAACTGAGAGAAACTCTCAGTGATTTCTGCCAACCTTAAATAATCATATACAAAACTAAGACCTGAATCTAGGACGCTCTTTTGCAAAGTCTGATACTCTTAACTACTTCACTTTATTCTTTTCTGTTTCTAAGGACAGGGTAAGATGAAAGAAACTTCAAAATTCTGTCCCATATGGTTTGTAAACCCTGCAAGGTCAAAACAAGAGTTAAAAGACAGATTTAAAGGAACAACAGTGCTCTACAAAATATCTTTTCTCCCTAGTCTTAAAATGGGAAGATGCCATCTGGAGTTAGATTCCATTGTTTATTTTCTCTTGACCTTATGAAAAAGGTTTGTTTCTCAAGGCTCTCCTTATGACATCCAGACCACCAGAGAGATGAACGTGTGATCCGGAAGTCAGGCATCAACTTTACTTCATGCAGAGTGGTGGGATTTCAACAATAGTGATAACAGATAAGCTTTCTGCATCCAATGCATGAATATATTTAGAATGTCTAAGACACTAATGCACAGAAAATGCACTTAGCTACATGATTCCCATTAGTAAATTTCTAATTTGATTAGAAGTTTTCTTTGAATCATGCCATTATAACCCCTCTTTGGAACTCCAGAGAGTAGTTGCCCTTACAACAAAATACATAGAATAAGCACAAAAATGTTACTGAAAAGTCACTTCTCAGTTCTAATTTTCAAGGCAAATTTTGCTTTTAATAACTTCTAGTCAGTTATGTCTCATTTTTATTTCTGTGGGGCTTTTTAAAAGCATCTCTCCCCTTCAAACCTTTCATTTTGTTCATTAAGACCACATTTTAAACAGCAGTGCTTGACCTCAGTCATGGAAAAAGCAAGGGTTTGATTAGTTCATCTGAAAGGAATCCACTTCTGTTCTGTTTTTGTTAGGCACAGACAGAAATTCTACTGGTTAATGTAACTCTCCAAAGTGCAGTTAACAAATGAATTCTGTAAGAGCCATCTCACTTTTTCCATTGCTATCCTGACAAAATGGGCAGTTTCCTCTTTTGGAAATTCTGGATTTAAAAAAAAAAAAAAGCAACTTTTTTCTAAGTGTGGAAAATAATGAACCTGAGCTTTTTCTTGAGAAACAGAATGAAAAGTTTTATAAGAAGCAGTTCACTGACATTTCCACAGTTATTGTAGACCTGGAAGCTTTACAAGTGTTCCCCATGGCCAGCAAATTCAGTCACATCTTTCATCTTTCCAGCTAGCTCTAACTTGCGGGCAATTCACTTTAATAGTTTCAAGGTGGTCATAGTACTTGATGTCACAAAATAAAATCCCTGGGCAACATCATTTTTGGAACTCTGTACCACAGAAGCATCATTCACGCTGGACACCATGGAGTTTCAAGTAGGTGGCAACCAACACTCCAGGCTTGGCCTGAGACTGTAGGAGTGAGACAGGGACTTTCCCAAGGAGCCAGCTTTCCTTTAACCACAATTATAGGGCTGGAAAAATATAACCCATTTTTAAAATACAAACCTAAGAGCTAGGCGTGGTACTGTATGCCTAGCGCTTGGGAGGCAGAGGCAGGCGGATCTCTGTGAGATCAAGGCCAACCTGGTATACATAGGGAATGCCAAGTCAGCTGCGGCTACAGGGAAACTGTCTCAAAAAGACCAAATAAATAAATAAAGATAAAGATAAAGAAACCGATGAACAAGACACCAGTGCAAGAGTCTGAATTTTTAAAAGGTGTATATTTACTCTCCACCTTTCCCAACATTGCTTCAGCAACTGTGTTCTTCTTACAAAGCTGAGATGCTTGAATTTGGAATTTTAGAACAGTGCTTGTCTAAAATAGGCTTTAGGTCACCTAATCCTGAACACTGGAGGTGGTGAGGAAATACAAGAAATCACTAATGGAAACAACACAATTTTGTATCAATAATACTTTATTAGCTTGCAGTGTACATTTTTGAAGAACTGGTGATAATTTCCAGGTAAATCGTAACCTTTTGATCCTCTTGCTTAATAAAATATATTTACCACTTCAAAGCTGAGTACTGTATAGAAAAGCAAAACCTACCCCTTTTTACTTTTATAAACATTTTCAAGAATACTATATTATTTGGGGTATTTTTTTTATTTACAAATACTTACAAAAATAGGAAAATTCAGAGGCCCACGCTGTGTTGTGCTCTCTAATTACCTAGCATTTCACCCGATTTGGGTTCCAGTCTTAACTCTGTTCTTCCTTAGTTCTAATCTCTCCTAGTGCACTGTATCTGTGTTATGTGACGAACACTGAGAGGAACACAATTGTGTCCTCTTTACTGTTAGAATCCAGGTTACTTTCATAGACTTTATTCTGCATTTTTTTCCTATTAGTTCAGTGTGTTTAGTTCCCAGGACAACATAAACCCAAGAAAACTTAAACGATAACATTAGTTATGTTTCCTTTTAAATATAATGAAAAAGAGACTTTCCAAACATAAAACAGGGATCCATTCTCTGAGCCCTTTGCAGTTTTGAAAACCCAAATCAATTAAGGGTCCACAGTTAATTTTAGTGAAAGTATCAGACTAACAAAATACAGTCGCTTAAACATTAGAACGCATTTAATTAGAACAGTTTATCTCTCTGCCCCAGTGAAGTAATATAATTTACTAGAATTTATCTATGCATCTGTTGTTGGTAAAGGATGATAAGGATGACATCAGCCTTTGAGTATGAAAAATACATTGTAAAAGTCACATGTGGAATTTGAAAAAAGTTATTACTTTCTTTGGGTAGTACTATGGCCAGAACATAGAGTCTTATACCTGCTGGACAAGCTCTCCACCACCGGACTACATTCCCTAGACTTGTTTTAAGTTTTTATTTTGAGACAGAATTTACTAAATTGCTCAGGCTGGTCTTGAACTCACTCTGTAGTCCAGACAGGCTTTGAACTTGTGATCCTCCTGCCTCTGCCTCCCAAGAAGCTAGAATACAGAGCTGTGTCACTAGATTTGGCATATAAGTGGCTATAACTTCTAAATTCGTTTTCAAAACTTTTACAACACTTTTACCATTTTGTGTGTGTGTGTGTGTGTGTGTGTGTGTGTGTGTGTGTGTGTGTCTGGCAACATTTAATCAGTTATACGTCTTTTAGTTAGGAAAGCAGTGCTTAGTATTTAAAATTCACACATTAAAAAAATCTTATTCTAAAACACTATCCCTCCCATGTAATATTAACGTTGGCACTGGTTATGTAAATGTGTCTCTGTCAGCCACTAGATGGCATGTCTTTGCACTTAAAATCTGGCATGTTTATAAACCACAGGAAATATAAAACAGACCACGTTTTTCCATTGCTGGAATAAAATGCATGAATAAACTAAAACTTTCACAGGTTTGTAAAAGGACCTAAGTTCTTTGTGGACACATGTTTCATACTCTAGAGAACTCCTGTGCTTAGACTGCAAGGTAGTGTTCCTGAGTGTTGTGCTACTTCTATGGTAGCTGGAGTATATGGAAGACCCTCACCCAAAGTTCCAGGATTACTCCCGGGGCTGTCTCAGCTACCTCCTGCAACCTTCCATGCTTAACCCCCTGAAGGATTTTCTCTAAAAACCTATAGGAAATGTGTGTGTTATGTTTTCTTAAAACATCAAAACAAAATTTTATGACAAAAGAAAATAATTAACTGAACAAAATACTGTTCATTATTCTTTGTTTTAAAGACACAAACATGAAGGGGAAAGCTGATCTTATATGATGTCAAGATAAGGTATCAAACATGCTTCTGCTCCCTGATGCTGGATTGAGGAGAACCATGCCCATAGCGCCTCTCCTGAGTCTCACACTTCTAACTACTAGGCAAGTACCAAGCGTGTGTCAGTGTTTTGAATTTAAACTCTGAAATTTATGGTCTTTTTAAGAAATGAGAATTCTGTGATTTCTTTCCCTGACAGTCAGAAGATCTTTGGGGAGTGCCAGGGAATGGGAGCCTTTTGATATTCCAGGAAAGGAATGAGAATTTTAGCTTCATCTAGGAAGGGCAGGACAGGAAGAGAAAGGGGAGAGGGAAAGGAAAAGGAAACCTGCCTGTGAGAGGAAGAGCAAAGAGAGAGAATGAGCACAGCGGGAAGGAGAAGGAGGGCGTGTGGGGAACAGACAGAGTGACGGGGGAAGAGGAGGAGGAGCGAGCAGGGGAGGACATGCTTAAAATGAGGTGGGGCGATGAGGGAGGCAGGAAAATGGGGAGGGGTTCCTAAGAAGCCAAAAGGGGTGGAGAGAGAAGGAGGGGAAAGAAAGGGGGTGACGTTTGAGAGGGAGAGAAAAGGAACAAGGACTATCGGTGTTTCTTTTCTTTTGTAACCACAGACTGGATATAAAGGAACGCAATTGGGCATTCCCACCCCCAGCCATATTGCATGTATTATTTGTGAAGACAGTACAGATATTTGATCTTTCAAACAATAGAAAAACTAATGCTCATACAACACTTGCAAAAACTAAAGGTTTAAATATAAACATGCTTAAGTATTTGCAAATAAAAACTGCCTAATTACTTCTTTTAGCTATAGTTTAGTTTCACATTTTAAGTATTTATTTCTAGGAAAGTTTATACTTCAATTTTTCTAGTATTTTCATGACTCTAAGAAACTTGTGCATTTATAAAAATAGTTTTACATCAGTAATGAGACAAATGGTCTTAATTTTGGACAGAACATAAAAAATCATTACATGGGTTTACTAGAAATAAATTAGCTTTTTAAAAAATAAAACTAGTATCTTCGTTTGCAGAAAAGCCAAAATATTCATCTTGAAAACACTTTTAAAGTATGTTCTTTTAGGCAACACAGCTAATCAGTACATGTAGGACATAAAAGGACCTTAACCAAAACTATTAGAAAGTCTGGGTTAATTGACTATGCACATTTTTGGAATGTAACAAACAGAAAACAAAGACAAAATTTTTAGCAGCCTGAAGCTATTTCAAGATGATTGATAGATATGCTGTTGTTTTACAAAAATATAGAAAGTGATTCTACTGATGCCTGCTGTCTTGTGGATTATTCTTAATTGATGCATTTCTAAATGCATTCAGTTTTAGGGGAAACAAGGTTCAGTGTTCTATCCTCACAAAGAGATCAGCATACAAAAGAGAACATGAAATTATTATAGGAAACCAATGACTTCCAGACTTCTTGGCAAGCATTCCAAGATGTTCACAATGCAGGAGGCGAGTATTTAAAAGCCAGTTTTTAAGATGTTTAACTTGAAAACAAGTTAACAAAACAATATTTTTATCTTAAAAAGCTAGGGAACTTTTAAATACACACATGACATTATTCTTTTAAGCCAGTGTAGAAAGCAATACTATGAAAAGCATAATATTTCACAATCAGAAATGACAGAGGACATTCTCTCTTAGGAAGTTGATTTTTGCCTTTTATGCATCCTTGTAAGGAGAAGTTAAGATAAAAGAAACCCAGCAAGTCTGGTGAAAGCAATACCTACTTACCTGTACTGGTCTGTTGTGCCAAAATAACACTGGGATGGAGCAGAGCAAGAAGTAACCAGGTCCCCTTCTGCACAAAGCTCATCATGTCTAAATATCAGACATGAGACTCTTTGTGCAAAAAGGAGAAAAGAAAAAGCAGTTCAAAGTAGCACCATCAGTTGTTCCCTGCCCTTCAGCACCGGGCCCGTCATAAAACAGCCACTGAGACTCCTTTGCTTTGGCCTTAAATAGGAAAAAGTTTGGCTTCCCTCACTTTCCAGCCCCTTTCTGAAATATGAGAGCAGCACCCATCCCCTTAGCAGTGAAATGATTAATATTTCTTTTTCCCTTATAGAGGACACAACCCACAGAGTTGGAAAAGCAGCACATCTGCAGCTTGTGTACATCAGTCTATGCACATGTTTATAACACATACATTAGTTTTAAATATATGTTTGCGTAACAGGAACATGTACAGACCGCTCTGTTCTGTGATTGTCTGTAAGAATTAAGTTTGTTCTTTTAAAATTTCTCCTCAAAGCACTAAAACCTGCTTGATTTTGAAGAAAGGATTACATTCCCATTCTCGGGCATGGCTAAATTTGCAAACTCTATTTTCCTAGTGGATTTTTATATTGGAGTTTTTCCAGAATCCACCCTAACTCAATTTAAGCAGGAAACTGGAGGAGATTAACTGAAAGCAAAGTCTGTGCCTGCCCTTTCACTCACCCACCCACTCTGGGTCTGGATGTTAGATTTCAGGCAATTGTCACAAAACGAAGTTTCTGAGCTATGTTTGAAAAGATTCTAACAAACTGTTATCTGTGGTCCTTTTCCTATTTCTGTTTTTTTTTTTTTTTTTTTTACAGATTTCTTTAGCAAGCCTGAGTGCTTTGTTGTAAGATTTCCATTTTATATGCTGTTTGTGAAAGCAAAAATAATTTGTTAAAGAAAAATTCAGGCTTTTTATGTCTTGTCTTTGTAAGAAAGAGGAAGAGAAAAAAGTTAGTGCATGGAATAGTAAAAGGGCACCGGAAGAAAGTCTCACTTTATCTCCGTTTCTATAAACATTGGTATACATATTTCTAGATTCAGTCTGTTCTCTGTATATGTTCCACGTTCTCATCAACAGCCATTCTCAGTGTGTTGTGGATCTAGCGAGGAAGCAAACACTATTATTTGCCTTTGGCTGACTCTGCAGGAGACGTGTGTATGCTCACTCTCAGTTCAGTATTCCTTGTTTCGTCTGTGTAAGCTGTAGCACTCATTCACTTCTAACCAACGTCAAATACATTTATATTTTTTTCACCTTAGCTTCATGGAAATGTGTTCACTTCGATGCACATACACATAAAAATTCTTCCCATCTTACTCCAATTCATGAGAGTGGCATTTTAATGACCCAGCTCAAAACTTTCCTTTTTAGGGAAATCATCTCACTTAAATCTGGTTGTAGTTTGTTTCTTTCTTTCTCCTAATGCTTGTAAGCTCATTTTCTCCACAATTAGTGCTTTATATGCATGGATTTTATAAGCATAGGCAATGGTATGGTATGTATGCTAGCCTCCTTATAGTCCTAGTCAGAGGGAGCCCAAGCCAAGATGTTCCTGGAAAGATGATGTCATGTGGTGATAGGAAAAGAGAACTAGAGTCAAACCTACCTCTTGTGCATCTTCTGGTTTGAGTTTGGAGAGTTGTAGCCTAACAAGGAAAAAGGAAATAAAGCAACTGCTTACAATGTCCATTCTACTAGACGTGGTGGGAAAGTTAGGTTGTATGTGCCTTTGTATCTTCAGTCATCTTCATCCTTTACTTAAATATCTTCTTCTGTTCAAATAAACTCAGAAACATGATGAGTTTTTCTCATGATACTTTTCACATCTATATAAAATTCACCTATGTATATGAACACATTTCTCATTATTTTAGATAGTGACTAAGCCTTGGAATTTATCAGATATCTTCATTAAAATTGTTTTTTGGCATGAAAAATTAAGATGCTACTTTAAAAATTTTATATGCTTTAATTAAGGCATACCATGCGTAAATTCTGCTTTAAGTTTATCTTCAAACTCTTAAAGTAGCTCTTCAAATAAAAGTCACATATGCATGAAAAAAATTCCTGACTGATGCACTCACCAGGGAGAGCTAATGGATGTGCTGTAGATGGAGGGGATGTCCTATTTTCAGGTCTTTACAAGTGACCTGGAGAACTCATTCCTTAGATTGTCTGATTTATCATTCTTTTCTTTACTTTCTTGAGTGTCTTTGGAGGTTTTACTCATGATTCTTTGTTTTCTGTGTCCCAGACCCTTGTCTCCTATATCAAAGTGTTTCTTGATGCAATGTCTTGATGGTGTGGATCTGAGTTGCTGTTACAACTGGTGAAACATATAGCCTGGGAAATCCTACCTTGCAATCCCAGCATAGATGTGACCTAGACACACATATCTTTCTATGCTTTCTGACTTGACTGACATTAACTAGGTTGTATACACAAGTCTGTTTAATCTCTTCATTACATTTGGAACTTTGACAAAGATATAAATTCTTGTACCACCAAAAGTAGTACCTTATCTGTCTCTGGATAAAAAATGGCTTGAAAGATGAGGCAAAGTAAGTGTGGAAGTGTGGAATTGAAATCTTCCTAATTCAGTGAAGGAAGCTTGGGAGCCATGCACAAGCACAGCTATGATAGACTCAGTGTGCAAGTGAATGTCATCAGAGATTGCAATGAGGAAATCAATTGTTTCCATAACATAAAAAATATGGAACGCAAGTCTCCCCTCCCTCCTGCTTCACCTCTGCCTCCCTGCCTCCTCTCTCTTTGTCTCTCTCCTTCTCTTTGCCCATCACCCTCTTCACTGATATGCTTTTCCTTTGTCTACTTCTTTGTGTTTTCTTGAAGTCAATAAAAGTTTATTTTTATGGATAGTTTGTGTAGATTGAGTCTGTAAGGTCCTTGCAAATGTATCTGTCATCTTATTCACGAAAATCCAGACTCATTATCAGAGTGACAAACAATGTTAGGGTAAGTATCTATAAAACTATACATTACATTTTAAACATTTGTTAGTCCTAAGGAGATGAATCAGTTCACTCAGTGTTCATGTTCTTTTTAAAAGAATTTGAAAAAAATAATAGTATGTATACACTAAATTCAGATTTACGTTTGAAAATAATGTGCTGCTGCAGTTGGTGACCTGAACATACCTAACCATATAAATCTAAGACTGAACAATGACTTTGGGACCTAACAAATAAGCACTTGTGGGACATGGCAATCAAGAATCTGATTACTATAATCAGTTCCTGAGTGTAGATTATATTGTCCCCTTATTTTTGTGTCTACACAACTAAATTAAAAAATTTCTTTTTATCTTCTAGAAATTTCACTTTTGTGCAAGACCAACATTAATTTAGTTTTATCAAAGTGATTTCAACATTTTGATCTGGAAATACCAAATAACTGTTGCAGCCTATTCTTTGAATACTTTTTGTTGTTAAAACTGAGGCTCTGGATTCTGGCCTTGCATTTTGTAGCTGAAATTCACCCCACATTTGAATAAAAAGTTCAAAGAGGTTATGTGACTCTCCAAGTTACTCACTGGAATTAAATAGCCACTTTCCTCATTTTTTCACAATATTTTCCATTTGGGTTAGTCACTGATGGTGACAACTGTATTATTTTATGAAATGCAGAATTTGGGTGAAATACAAATTTGGCACATCATTTTGTATTTTCTCTCTCTGAAGACTATATAAAGGCAGAAGAAAGGATGTGGTTGTAAAGTAGTCATAAAAAATCACTATTCTGACCCTTATCACTAAAATGTAAGCAATTTTTCAGTACTGTATTTAAGTGAGCTTTACTTATTTTATCTGTGTGTACATGTGAGCTAGAGTGCACATGCAAAGGTAAGAGGACAACTTGGAAGAGTCAGTTCTTTCCTACCTCAGACTTAAGTAATCAGGCCTGATGGCAAGTGCTTTCACCTACTGAGCCATGTTACCCGCCTTTAAGTAATTTTAAGTAAATTAAATACTCAGTAATTTATAGGCTTAATTTTGGAGTATAGCTTTAGAGAATTCAAAAGAATGTGCATATGAGAGCTTTTATTCTATATTCATCAACTATATATGTATATATACTAAAGTATATGTACTATTAAAGTATACAATTTGATTAAGTGAAATTCCTGGAAATGTCCTTATAAAGATGTAAAGATGTAATTTACATCTTCTGTGTTAATTTTTCTTCACAGAAGTGGATAAAAATGTGATTTTCCTCTTCCGTGGACAGAACCTGTCCTTTACTGAATTGCTTATAATCATTGAAAGGGAAACCTTTGAATGTTATCTGTTTCAATTATGAAAATTCTTATAGTACTATAAACATGTTCTGCTAAATGAAGTCTTTATACATATTTCAGTGATGGCTTTATTATTGTTGTTGTAATTATTATTATTGTATAATTATCATTGTAACTGTTTTTGCAATTTCATGGAAAATTAAAATTCACCTCTTTACCTAATACAACAGCTCATTCTTGAACAGTGTGATTACTTTATACATTTTAAAAGAGTGATGAAAAGGCTGGGGTTCAACAGCTTGTAAGAGTTCAGGAGTTCCCTATTGGGTCTTCAGCTTAATCATTCTCAGGATTGAGGCTCCACTCTAAAAATCCCACTAGACTCTGTATCAAATATAATTTGTCATCTGAGTCATGCTTCGGAATTTTCAGCAGTATCCAGCACAGCTGCAATAGCTCTTCAAATGAAGCCAATTATGTCTGAAGATAAAAAGGAGGCCCAGAGCACATCTTCTGATAGAAAGCATGAGAGATTAAAGCCAAGCTAACTGAATATGTGTGCTTGAAATGGAAAACAAATTTAATACTTATATGTAACATACACACATACACATACACACACACTCATACATACTCACACATGCTGGATATTTTTGTCAACTTGACACAAACTAGAGAACCCTGGGAAGACGGATTCCTAATTGAAGAATTTTCTCCATGCCTGTGAGGCACCTTCTTGATTGCTAACGATGTAGGAGGGCCCAAACCTGTATGGAAGGTGCCATCCCTAGGCAGGTGGCCTGGACTGTATAAGAAGATAGCTGAGCAAGCCAGCAATTAGCACTCCTTCATGGTCTCTGCCTCAATTCCTGCCTGACCTCCTGCAAAGATAGATTATGTGTTAGAAGTAAGTGTACGATGAAATAAACCCTTTTCTCCAAAAGTTGATTTTGGTCGTAGTATTGTATCACAACAAAAAAAAGTAACTCTACTGAAGCAGTTTTGCTTTAAATTCATATTTATTTATGGATACGTTTTATCCCACTGTACATTTTTGTAATTTCCTCTCCCAGTCCTCTTTTAAAGTCACAAACATGAGTAGGTTCTGTGCCTTATGCATGTAGGCCCTGATAAATTGAAAATACAATGAACTGAAAGAGTAGTACTTTAAATACTAGGGGTTTCTGAAAAATTATAGGACCAAGATCATTAATCCTTTATTATCATCTCTTTATTTTGCAAATATTACAAATATATTCTGAAGTGATTAAGTCAAGTATTTAGAAAAAAAAATCAACCCATGTAGGAAGTTCTGAATAAAAGTCTTGATGAATCAACATGCTAACGTTGGATGATTATACCGAATGGATCAATATTACTTTCCCCCTCATCTCCAGCTGGTCCCTGCACTTCCCACTACCTTCCAAATAAGATGCTAAAAATTCTTTTACACAGTTCCTGGAATACCATCTATCTTGCTCCAAGCATTGTCTTCAGTAGACCTAATGTTATCTTTAAACACACCCAACCTAAATCTGGTGATCTCCATGCCTCAGTTAATACTCTGTTTCTGTCAATTAATCTATAAAATTTTATTTAACTTGTTAAAATAATTTTCCTTTTCCTTTCTCTCTCTCATGCCTTCCATAGCTCTTGGTCTTAATTTATAGATTTGTAAATGATTACTTCCAGACTGAAAACTGCTCCAGTTCAAGATTAGCCTTCATCCTTCATAACCTGTAGTAGCTGTCCTATGGCCTTGTATATTATAGGTGATAAAGAAATATTCAATGGCCTGAGTTAACATCTGGAATATTTACTCTACCAGAACACATCTGAAGTCATCTATGCTCTTTGTATATTTTGGAGGTCTTATAATTTTCAATAAGTTAATTAGTCCCAGTATTTCCATCATTCTGAAAAAGAAAAATCACTCTTTCCAGCATAGGAAATATTTGGATTTATAATGGATTTTTAAAAACTTCCAGATGTCATAACTTAATTTCTAAAATAGAAAAAAAACAATAGAGCTTGTTAGCAAACAAATTGAAAGCAGTCAACTTTGTGTTCATAAATATCACAAGTAAAGGACAAGTGCAAAGAACAGTTTAGAAAGTAGAAATAACACAGGTAATTAACCAAAGACTTCAAAAGAGCATGACACAAACACTGTTAATTTCAAAGTTAATTAAAAATTTAACATGAAGTATACCAATCTATTTTGAAAGTCAAAGTAAAATGTGTCATATAAATTGTGCCACGAGGATAAAATGACTCAAAAAAATTTTACACTTTGAGCTTAAATTATTTTCATTTCTCATGACTCAAATTCCTTGAGGCTAAAAATTTTTAAAGGAGAAAAACAATGCAAAAGAGCAAATCGGAATTGAAATTTCCTTACTCTCACACAAATAGAGAAAGCCCATATACACAGTATAACGAATGCTTAAAGCTTTCTTTTGTGACTTCGTTTGTTGGGTTAGATTCTCTGCAGCACTATGGAGACTTCAGTCTGTTTAGTTGAATCTGCCAAGGGTACATGCAAGCCAGGTAATAATGTTCTGAGAGGTCTCCTGTGTGTAGGAGCAGGAATTTGTATTTTTGATTCTTAGGAGAATGTTGGCTTCAAAGGGGCATGCTCATTGACATAGATTCAGCATCAGGGTTTTGTCACTCTTGAAGACTGCCAGGCATCCAGCTGAAACAATCAGTACCCAAAAGTCAATTTGGGTGGAGCTGTTAGGGGTAGGTCAATAGCTGAAGACTAGCAGTTGGATTTGATATGTGATCAAGTTCAGAAGGATTAAGCGAGATTTCCCTGACTTTTCCTAAACCTAAAGTGATAACCTACAAGAACTTTTTATGATGAGAAGGGAAAGGAAAAATAAAAGAATATACTTACTAGTTATTATAATAACTGAGATGAAATTAACAGGTAAAATATGACTCAAATTATTTTAAACTATTAAGTGGGTTACCATTTTCCCCTCAAAATAAGATCAAGAACCCATGGATCTTTCAATTTATCACCCAGATTTAGAGGGTGAAAGTAGGAGAGAATACATTTGGAGAGACTTCACTAAAATTAACACTAAGTTGAAGAAAGTAATTTTATAACTTCAGTTCTTTGCTATGGCGAACCCCAGAGAAAAATATGACCAGACAGTCAATTGGGACAGCATGACACACCACTGGAAAAAATGACTGTCGAGCACACAATTACAAGAAGAGTAAGATCATTGTTGAAGCCACGTTAGCATATTCTGCTCAAATTGTATCTGATTCTCTAGACACTTCTCTTGGAAGATTCCCCAAAACAAAAGCAGAGAAATTACACAAATCATTTTCCAGGCTAACCTTGCTGATTTAGTGTGCTGTAAGTTGCTTGCAATGTTCTCCAAGTAGGGGATCCAGGAAAATTCCTAGGGGTTGTGAATGTTGGAATTTCACCAAATCATTAATGAATTCAATCTCCCTAGTTAGCAACATTCTTTGCAGCTGCCATATAAGAAGATAGGGTGACCGTGAAGTGGAGGAAATGATAGCAGTAATGGTGGCCAGTCAACACCAGTGTTGGCTTATATAGTCAACTATAGTGCTGGCTTTCTTTGTTATTATTCCCAGCAGGACATTGGTGTAGTTAACTTTCTTCTCTTTGGCTAAAATCAGGATAGTGGTAGCTTTTCTCACTTCCTCTTTTTAAGTAATAGCTTAGAACTTAGAGGAAATAGGCAATAAGAGTTAGGAGTAAAGGAATCTTAGGATTTTTTAAGCCCAGGACACTGCCAAAATATGAACCTTGTGAAATACACACAACCCAAAGTCACCGTTTTGCTTTCTTGCATTTATTCATTGTGACAGTTTGACTGCCACAGTGTGTTTGTGTTGCTTGCAAGACAGCTCCCTGGGAAAAGGACTAGGTCTCTCACTTGTTATCGTTTTCTGTGCTGCACAACCAATGGGCTTCAGGGGCAAATGGGAGGGAACTACTGACCACTGGTGTAATGTTGAGATTCTAGTTAATATTCATCTTTAAGGATTTTTCTTTCAATTTTGCTATTTTTCCAGTCTGCAGTAAAAAAAAAAAAACACATTGAAATTAAAGGTCTTCCAACTGCCAGTTATATAGAGAGTTTTAATTAGAAATTGTCACTTTATAATAAAAGCACACATTTGTAAAGTCTTATGATATTTCTTCATTCTTTTTAAAATCACAGATAAAATCACTGCCAAGTGAAGGAATACAAGGACACACAAAACATTCGCCAGAGGCAAGTTTATTAGCATTTTCCCAAAGCATATCTCATTCGAACTGTTTATTTTGGATCTCCTATTCAAGAGATAATTTTTTTCCCTCAAATCTTACAAGAAAAAACTTGGCTCGTAAATGTTAGTTTGAATAGATAAAAAACAAAGAATTGGTTTGAGTGAGGAAGAAGAAGAGTGTCTCCCACAATTAAAATAGTTTCTAAAATTGTTTTTTTTTATTTTGAAATTGAAGTAGTTAGTCCTAAAAACATGTCACTTAAGGAGATTTCACTACCTCAAGATGCTTTCTGAAATATCTAATTTCTGATGTAGCTCCTGGCATAAACAGTGCTCAGAGAATGTCTATTTATTTATTCATTTATATATGTATGTATTTGTGTACATGATATTCTTGAGTGTGATCATGCATGTGCTATGGCATATATGTACGGGCCAGAGGACAACCCTCAGGAATCAGTTCTTTCTTTTCACATGGAATCAGGGAAGAAACTTGGGTCACCAAGTAAATGTAGTAAGCACATTTGCTTGCTGAGTCATCTTACCAGACAGTGACTGTCTGTTTAATAAATTAATTATGAAATATGTAAATGTTTTGATTTTATTAGTAAGAAACAAGTTGTCACAGAAAATTATAGATGAAGCAGGAGAGTTAGCACATAGACTCCTATCAAAGAAGAACAACAAAAATGAAAATGGTAAATGCTCTGTAATAAAAACAGTAAGATATTCTTAATAACTGTAGAAATTCTTATGTAGTAGTTACTATGTGCTATCCCTATCTAAGTTTGTGAGTATGCACATATAAATTTAGCATAGGGTTCTTACATAGAAAACATTGCATATGTTTCACATAAGCATGTATAGACACATAGGCACACATAGATACAACATGCATACCCATATTTCACTTAATCTTCGTTTTGGCTATATGGGCATGTTATATATCTGTTTTTCAAATAAGTAAACTGACTTGCCTGAATTCGTATGGCCAGTAAATGGCAATTCAGAAGGGCAAATCCTGGAAGTCAGGTTCTAGAATCCACTCTTTTAGTTCACATGTATTATGTCAAATGCAATGATCCTAAATGTTTTAAACATATTTATTTTTGTTTAATGTGTATGTGTGAATGTCTGCATGTATGTATGTTCACTATGTGCATGTGTAGTGCCTTTAGAGGTCAGCTGAGTGTGTTGAATTCCCTGAAACTGGAGTTACAGATGATTGTGAGCTGCCATGTAGGTTATGTAAACTAAATCCAGGCCATCTGCAAGAGCAGCAATTGCTCTTGACCTCTGAGCCATTTCTTAGCCTAAATACTTTTAAATAGAACAGTAGCTATATGTTTGATGAATTCTTCTTCAGTGAAGTGATTTTGAGCATATTTACATTACATTTTACTTGCATTTCATTCTCAGGCGTTTGCTTCAAACATTATTCTTGCTTTTATTTTTGTGATCCGTTGATGATAAACTTAATTTTTAATACCCTAAACAATTTGGTGCTATTACCAGTGACTAAATGGATAAGCAAGTTGTGAGACAATGCATAAAAGAAGTACATATACAATGACTCCAATTTCCTGCATGGTTTAATTTTAGGATAAAACTCATAGAATAATTCCAAAAGTCATTTCAAAAGCTTAACGTGAGGATCTATCCAAAGATATATTTGTTTTTCTGTTGTGATTACAAAAATAAAAGTAAATAATAGAAAGCAGAACAATTCAGTTCTCCACAGATTTTAAGATTCCTCTAACTCTTGTTTTGGATTCAAAGGCGTGAATATACATTAGACAAGAAATGTTCTGAAATGAATGGAATCTCATTCTCCTGTTATGTTTTCCAGTTCTCTTTGTCTGAGAATCTGTAAGTGCAATCCAAGTTTTATTATTGTCAGTGTTCAACTTGCATTAGTCAAGTAAAAGCAGAAAGGTTTTCCCTCCCCTCAGGGTTTGTTCATGCTGTAAACTGTACAAGATGATCCCATCCTGACACTGCAGAAATGAACACAGCTTCCAGCAAAACTTACATATGTGGCAGGGAGCTGTCCTGAAATGACATAGCTAGGCAAATATTTCCAAAACGATCATGGTTTTTTTTTTTTTTTTCCAACACTATTCCCTAGACTTACCAACATTTCTCAGCTTGGTCATTTTTTGTCACTTTCTCGTTTTATCATGTCTTCACAGTAAGTTTAATTAATCTTCAGTTCCTTAAAGAAAAACATATTTTACTTCAACACTTTATTTGCATGTAAATCTATATTCAGTGCCCCGAAAGCAGCAAAAACCAGGAATGAAATAAAATTTGGGGATACTCTCAATTATTAGCAGTTGAATAAATCAAGACAGCTTACCGCATTCCAATTTCCTTTACTCATTTAATTTTTACATGACTCATTTGAAAGATATGCCATATGCTCTCACTTTATAGATCTGAGTTTTCAAGGACATTATTCTGTTTCCATATTGTCTTTTAAAGTACTTTCCAGCAATTTCTGTTGGTCCTCTCAGGTGAATTTTGGTATCTAACTTATTATTTAAACAGTTTTTAATATAAATTAATTATGCTACTCAAATACATACTTTGTACTTAAAGTCAACAATGTAATACTGCACATGTGGGAAGCTTAGGAGAGTACATTTGCTGTTATATGTGTGTTTTTACCCACAGAAGCAGGTCATATATAACTTGTCTGTGGGAAGCTTAGGAGGGTGTATTTGACGCTATATATGTATTTTTACCCACAGAAATATATCATACATACTCTGATCAGATTCTTTGTGGTTACTTACTTTATACTGCTGACATCCTTTTTCATACCCTCTTAGAGAAACTTAGTTACTTGATTTTTTTTTTCATTTTAAATAGTACACTTTGGAATGATGTAATAAATTTAATTGATTCTCATTAATGGCAAATCACATTTGTTTTCTCTCACTTTGTATGGATTAGTGAACTAAGTCTAGAAAGAAGAAACATCACTTTTACCACCTCATTGCATCGTAATCTTTCTTGGACCAAGGAATAAATGGGATTCCTATAAAAAGATGGAAGATTTTGTTAAAATTTTATTTGTCACTTAACAAAATTGGAATTGTATTTATAATCCACAACTTGAGTGACCAGTCTTTGATTTGCTGAATCATAGCAAGTGTATTCTTCAGTTGGATATCACATTATTTATTTTTCAGAAACAGTATTTGAACCTCTTATTTTCTCACAAAATCCTGCCTTGGTCTATTTATCTGTTGAAATAACAGAACCCCTGGTATTAAAATTTGCAATGAAAAGAAGTTTATTTCACCATTTTTTGGAAGTTCAGAAGCAAGGCAATAGCCTCTAGTCAACTCCCAGTGAAGGCTAGGTGCTGTCCCAAGCATGGCCAGTAGGCAGATGAGCAAATGGGTACCTATAGAGAAGAGGAACCAAAGCTCAACTCTGCAACCACTAACCCTATTCCAAGACCCTGGTGTTGAAGACCAACTTCAGTGTACATTCTACTGGGACAAATATCAAAATTATACCAAGAACCTGAAGTATTGCCTACATATTCTTTTGATATATTTTAACTAACTCCTTAAGTGATTCAGAAAAGTCCTGAAAAGAATGTAACCATTATTTATGTAAAGAATAATGAATGCACTTAGAATGACAATTGTCATGTAGTTAGACATGTTTGGGAATAAATAGAGCCTTTCAGCTTAGCTCCTGGCTTCAGAAATTCAGAGTTCATTTAGTGAATCCTGGTGAAGGTTGTGGTGCTATCCTTTTTGAGATGAAAGAAGATCTGGTGGGATGATATAGAAATTGTCTTACTAATATTCTTATAACATAATGAATAAGAGACATAGCAAGGTTTGTACTAAATTTGTGTGACATACAAACTGCATACTACAGGAAAGCACAAGGATTAAGTCTCAAGTTGCATCATGGTAAACCAATACCAGAATAGTAAAATTGTTTATAAGATGAAAGCATTTCAAAGAAAAATTGACTCCACATGAATACAGTGAGGAGAAACATGGCCACAAAATAGTAGTTCCTATGAAAGGTAAACAGTAGGTTTTAGCTGATCCTAAGAGGGAACTACAGGCACTGAATTGGCTCTTGCCTTTGTTCATATATTGAACATGACTGCAGAGAACCTCGTGTGCTAAGTATCATGCCAGGAATAAGAGGAATTTGTGATTAAACAGACATACATGTCCTCAGTAAGTCCATAGAAAGATTTGGAGGGTTAACAAATAATTTCAAATGAGAGTGAAAACTACTATGCTATAGAGGTATAGAAACTTATAAAGGCAAGTGATCATCAAGAAAGGTCGATGAGTGATGGTCATCAAGAGGCAGTGATGTCTGAGGTGAGGCCTAATATCTTCCACCAGTATCACACACAAAGGCTTATGTGACCACACATACAACTCAACTCTTTCTACCTATAGCTGTCTTGCTATCCTTAGTCCTCTATGCTCTTTAAAAAAGAAGTGAACATGTTGCCATTTCTAGATTCCTCAACCATCTTGTCAAAACCAGAGACCTTGTAAGTTCTCTTTCCTTTCCTTGACTGAAAAAAAAGAATGAAACAAAACAAAAAGTTGCATGCAGATTTAGTATTCATCAATTTCCTATGAGATAAAGTAGGAACAAGCATAGATAAAGCATATTAAAACATGGAATATGGGAGCTAGAGAGATTACTCAGTGGTTAAGAGCACTGGTTGCTCTTGCAGAAGACCTAGGTTCGATTCCCAACACTCACATGGTGGCTAACAACCGTTCGTAACTCCAGTTTCAGGGGACTCCAACACCTTCTTCTGATCTCCACAGGCATTACATAACACATGTGTACTTACACCTAAGCAGGCAAAACACTCATACATATAAAATAAAAAAATAAAATATTTTAAAAAGTAGACTATGTTTTATATCTTAATGCATAATCCAATATCCTTAATATATTCAGGACTAGAGAAAATACAGCTACAACATATCTTGCCTTCTAACAGTCTTTATGCTAAATTTCCATCAATAATAATTGTGTAAAAATTAGATATTAAAAGATTAAGATAAGTTTGTTATGCATTTGAGAGAGTTCTATCTAAAGTACTGCTTTGACAGTGATACACTATTACATTCTGATACATTATGGTCTCTCAAAATATAACTTTGCTGTATTCACTTTTATGTATTTATTTTTATTTTATGCATATGAGTGTTTTGCCTAAATGTATGGGACTTGTGTATGCAATGCCTTTGGGAGCCAGAAGAAAGCATCAAATGCCCTGGAACTGGAGTTCCAAATGGTTGTTAGCCATCACGTGGGTGCTGAGAACTGAACTGGGGTCAGTCAGAAGACTGGTAAGTGTTCTTAACCACTGAGCTGTCTTTCCTGTCTCAGTTTTGTTTTTAACTGTTCTTTTTGCTCTGTGCACTCCGCCAAGCTTTGTCACATGCCCTGTAATGTTGTAATGTGTAGCAAAGCTAAACTGTTCAACATGTTTCATGCTCTGACTCTAACTTTTTAATTTTGTGAATATAGATTCTACCAGACATCTTCTTCCCAAGGAGCTCAGTTTCAAAACAATTGAAGGCTTGCTTTGGATAGATCCTTTCTTTTTCATCAAGTACATCAATTCTTCATTTGAGGTTGAAGCTTTCTAGTAATTTTTGTGTCTTTTGATCCAAATCCTTTCCTTCCCTGTGAATCCATCCCTTTCTTGTAGTACCTAGCATGCTGTTACCTATGTCAGGGAATCCCTTGTGGGCTCATGCTTTCCTCCATAATATCAATTGAAAGATATTTCTTATCTTTGTCATCTGTTCACAAATTTAATGCTTTTCCCTGTCTTAACTAACCACGAATTATGAACAGTGGCTATAAAATTTGCAATTTGAGGCAACAGCGAGCTAGAATGAATTTCTTTTTTTCTTTATTAACTTCATGGATAGAAGATTCATCCTTGCTAAAGACATGGTCAAACTCAGTAGTTTTTTTTTTCCTTTCCTCATTATTATTATTATTATCCAAAATAAGTGTTATTCAGCTTCTCACCATCATATTCAGGTTCCTGTAGTCAATACTCTTGTGCTTTGGTGCCAAAGTAAAGCAAAATACATGCACTGAGATTAGACAATGGTCTATTTGGTTAGAGTGCTAGATGGAAAGGAAGGCCAGAGTGGCAGGAAACAAAGATTTGCACCATTCTGGTAAAAGCAAAACACCTGTTCTCCACAGACAATGACCACAACACTAAGAATAGTGTCTACTCTGCATTGTTAGGATTTACATGTGAGTTGTATCAGGGAGGAGAAGGGTTTGTAGGAGGTTGGCAGCAGGTTTCAAGGAATTGTTTCCCTGGACATTGTAGACATGACAGTCAAACACGGGACCTTTTCATGCTCCAGGACATTTTTGTGTTTATGTTGTAGGTTATTAGTTCAGCACATTCTAGGCCATGTGATACTGAGTGGTTACTGTATATCTCCATTCAGTTGAACCTGAAGGAAATACAGTTAGGACAAAAGAGAAGCTACTCTTACTTGGGAGTCATTTTTTAGTTGTATTTTTTTCAAACAGTACAAAATTATCAGTCATAATCATGTGTTAGAGCCTTTCTCTCTTCTTTCCATCTTTCTCTGTGTATGTATTTGTATACGTGTGTGCACTCACACATGCAAGCTTGGGTGGAGGCCAGAGGTTTCTCAACCACTTTGCCATTTATTTTTTGTTGCTTTGTCGCTCACTGAACCCGGAGTTCCCTATTTCAGCAAGGGTTGCTCACCTGAAAGCCCCTGAGATCCTCTCATCTCCAATTCCCCTCTCAGAGCTGGAGTCACAGACCCATGCTACCATGTGTGACAGTTATGTAGGTGCTTGTGATTTGAACTAAAGTCCTCATGCTTGTGCAGCAAGCACATTACCCACTCAGCCATCTTCTAGCCCCACTTGTAATCATGCTATTTCGTGACAGCACACCACATCTTCTTGATGTCACCTAATTGTAATTTGGAACTAATGGATCAGTCAGTTTCCATTCTGAATATTTTATACAACCTCTAGATTATCAATGTGCTGAACAGAGTCTAAATGCTATGTAAATAGTTGTTATGCTGTATTGTTCAAGAGAAAAAAATGATCAACAAGTCTGTTTATTTGTAGCACAGATATAATTTTTCTAAAACCTTTTTGGTCTGTGAGTTGATTTGTAGATGCAGAACCTATGGACAGAGTGAGCTAATGGTCTGGAGAGTTATGGAAATCAAAAGAGGTAGTAAGGATGAATAGGAATGGGGAGTGTGGATTTAGGGTTTGTTCTGTCCTTAAAAGGAGACAAGCCTAGATTACCTATGATCTCAACATTCTTATCTTTAAGTTGTTGGCTAATAAATAGATATCTAAAATGCAGCAGTAAATATTTTGATATTTAGGTCACTTTCTTGAAATAAATCAAATATTCACTAACTCAGAGCAGATACTAAAGAAATGTCTGATAAATAACAGGCATGTCTGTTCTTTCTTTAGTAAGATAAGACACAATCTTTGTGAAAATCTGCAGATAAATTGTTCAGTAAACCTACCATATTTCAAAGCCAGAGCAGAGTACTTGCTGAGCATATGTGAGGCACTGGGTTTGATTTCTAGAACTGGAAAAACAAAATTTAAAAACCTGAAAGTATTTTAGTGTGAGCAATAAGAACACCCTCCACGGCCAAGCATGGTCCCCCAGCCTCTTATTATGCTATAGATAATTCTCTATATGTGAAAGTTTTCATATATTGTCTTAAATTAATTTTAAGTAAAGATTATTTGATTTTTAAATCAAGTAATACTAACCTCGTTTTACCTTATCAAAATCACTACCAAAGAGATTCCAGCTTCAGGCAGCACCAACTCTTGGGCAATTACAACTTGCTACTTCTGTGTTAATTAAATGACTAAAATTTTCTAGAATTGTGTTCAGGCTTTCTGGGATGCTCAATACCTCTACAGTTTCCAGACTTTTCAAACCACTCCTAATCTAATCCTCCTTAGCCTTCCCGCTTATTTTGCCTTTGAACAATTTCTTATGTGCTGTTTACTTTTAAGGAGGTAAATATTTCCAATTATTAATCTCAGTGGACTGGAGGCGGATGAGGAAGGGTGACAGCTCCATGCACTTGCAGCCTGATAGGTCTTTTGTTTGTGCATCCCTTTCAAAATTGTAGCAATCTTTGTGAAACAATGTTGGAAATGCAGTTGAAGGAAAAGAGTGGAACCAGTTTGAGCTTGAGTACCTGCTGCCAAGACCATGTGTATCATTTTTCTTTGTCAAATTATTATTGCTATCTCTCAGAACTCTGCTAAGGACTTGGAATTCATCTCTTGACTGAGCCTGCCACGTCTTACAATTCTCCTCAGACCATGAGCTAATGCACCAGGATAGTAGACCATCTGGTATCGTTAGAGAACTAAACTTGATCTCCATGATTAAGACAAATGTGCTGATGAGGAACTTCCATATATTACCAGCTAGAACTTTCTTCTCATGCCACGTTACCAAAATTAAACACACACCCAGAGGACAAAGCAAAACAGCAACAGCTATAACAAAAACAATTTTAAAAATTAAGGAAAGAGTTTACATTGGAACATGTTATTCCTTAGTTGTCTTGTTGTGCTTCCAATTTTTAAATTTCTCATAATCAGAATATCCCCAATCACTTCAGTGTTATACTTTTTCTCCCATTTCTGCTTACTTAAGAAATACCTGACTGTGACTCTTTCCTAACTGAATACAGAAATAAAATATGAGTGAAAAGATTAGTGTAACAAAATGCTCAGTCAAGAAAACGAGAGCTCAGTTTATTATTATCATCATTATCTTTAGTTAATGGGTTTTAAATATCTGATATTGGTTGCTTAATACTTTGCTATTATATCTGCATTTACTCCAATAATTTGATAATTTTGGGGGTGATACCTCAGTGTGAAATCGTTAATTTATTATAGAGTGGTTGAATTATAAAGTGATTGAGAGGACTTTATGTCTAAATATGAGATGAGAAGACAGAAAAAAATAATGTAAAATTAAAGTATGACGTAATTTAGAAGAGGAATTGAGTTGAAATGAGATTCTGTGATTGAAAAGGTTTTGAGAAAGTTTATGAAGTAGAAACTGAAACTGTTGTCTAGGTAGTGTAGCGGAGGAGGAAGAAATGTTGAGAAATGGGTAGTGTGGTGATTTCTGTTTATGTTATAGCCATAGTTTACTATCATCAAACCTTTACTCATTCTTCAGTCATAAATATCTTGTGCCATGAGTATATTTTCCAGAAAAATTCATATGCAGGATCATAAAACAACTGTCAGTTCAGCTTGGAGGTTTTGATAATTATTCACATCATATTATGTGAAAGAACATATGCATATTTTATTTACCTGCTTTTATTTCACATTACAGCACTTCATACACTCATGAATGGCATGCTGTGGCCGAGCAGGAAGCAATGATTTCTATAGCAGTAGTGTCAGCATTTCCTCACTCTCCCTCTCTCCCTACCTTCCTTTTTCCTTCTTCCTTCCCTCTCTCCTTCCTGCTTCCCCTTTCACTTCCTCTTTCTCTCCTCCCCCCTTCTTTCCTTCCTTCCTTTTGTTGCACATGTCAGGGTTCCTAAGAAATTACCGGAAAAGTGTACATATTTCTTATACTTGGATCTGCGGACTACTTCTCAGAAGCCAATAAATTCTATATGAATCTTTATATTGTTGTTTTTATTTTGATGATAAGCATATATACATATTTATTCTCTGAAGAGTGTATATGATGCTTTTATGATTGAGTAACACCAAACAATAATTAGGTTCACATGCTATAATGGCTGCAGGACCCAGTTTTCACCATTCTTCACAGGTTAAGGCATGGGAGAATTTGAAAGGAAAATAGGATACAAGTCTTAAGACAGAACATGAAAGAGTGACACATTAAAATATTTTCATTATTTTTTTATATGTATGAGTGTTATGTGTGCATATATGTAAGTCCACCAATGCCATACAGTGCCCATAGAGGTCAGAAGAGGGTGTAGGATCCTTTGAAACTAGAGTTAGGGACAGTTGTTAGCCACCATGTGGGTGCTGGGATTTGAACCCAGGTTTTCTCAAGAGCAGTCAGTACTCTTAACCACTGAGTTATATCTCCAGCCTTATTTTTTTTAATTTATTTTATATGTATGGATGTTTTGCCTGCATGAATGTCAGTGGACCTGTATCATACAATGCACGTGGGAGACCAGAAGAGGGTTTCAGATGTCCTGTAACTGGAGTTAAAGATGGTTGTTAGTTACTATGTGGGTCCTGGGAACTAAACCCCCATCTTCTGCAAGAACAGCCAGTGTTCTTAACTGCCAACATATCTCTCCATCCCCTAAAGTGGTACTTTCTTAATTAGATGCTTTTGCATAGTTTTGAGATTGAAAGTGTATAATATTCTACACATCTGAAAACTAGATCACATAAAAAGGAAATTGGAGGAATTAATTTAGGATCTGAAAAAACACTGAAACAAATGGAGCTCATTTTGTTTCAATTTAATACTTAAAAGTAATGCCCAAATCCTAAAACCACTAAAGGAAAATTGTCTTGATATGCCTATTAAATGTAGTACCACTACCAGGATCACAATACATGCAAGAAAGATTCAACACATGAAAAATCATCAAAGTTAAGGACTTTAGATCTTTGAACAATGTTAAAGAATGAAAAAAAAGAATCACACATTGAGAAAAATATATTTGTAAATCACATGTCTCATAAGGAACTTGTATTCAAAGTATATCTAAAGTTCTTAGAACTCAATAAGACAACTAACAGCTCAATTTTAAAAAGCCAAAGATTTGAATAATTTGCCTCATGTCAATAGTAAGAGTAGGAAATGATTCACAATGTTATTAGTTGCTAGAGAAGTGTAAATAAGGACAATGATTAGCTAATGATGTACAGCAATATTTTCCAAGTTGAAATCTTTGCATCCTGGAAGGAAGTTCCTTATACTTGAGGAAAACAACTCAAAAGTCTCAGGAAGTCCCTTAAACTTCCAAAATTCACAAGTTCCTCCACCCCAGTGTTATATAAGCAGCAAGGACTCCTGGAGAGTCAGGAGACTCCATGAGTGTAGCTGCCTAGAAATACTGCAGGGAGCTCTGGGGTTGTAGCTTCTGAGATTTTTCTCCCACACGGATAGGCTTCTTGGTGATGCATTTGTCACTGAATCTTCCCTGCTCCTGTCAGTAGACCCTCACCTATGCTTCTCTAAGTAACCCCAGTAAACTTAACTGTTAACCAAGCTGGATGTTGGTAGAATAATTTTTTGGTGTATCTTCAGTGTCCTATCGAGGGTCTTTAGACACTTATTCAAGTCTCCGCAAGAAAAGCCCCCCACAACAAATGTTTGCTTACCACAAAGTGTAAAGTTTAAAATGTCTTCTGGTTCATGAATATATACATATATATAGTCATCAAAATTCTCCAAGGGTTTGTACTAATTACTTGAAAAAGTTTTTCATGTTCTTAAGAATTTAAATATACAATAAATCTTTTCCTATAATTTATTTAATATGAAATTAATGAAAGTAAATATCCATATTTGTTCATGACCATCGCAGCACCTTTAATTTTTGTAACAAAAACTGGAAACAGTCTATATTTGCAATAACAGGACAAAGGCTAACAAACATTGGAATTTATTATGTAACAGAATACGACTCAGTAGTAAAAATCAGTGAGCTACAGTATCCTTAGTCATTATTGATGCATACTAGTGTGATTAAGCTGGGAGAAAGAAGCTAGACTTCTTATCTCACTTATATAAATCTCTTTAAAATAATGACTCATCTATGAGGTTATAAAGTAAGTAATCTGTTTTCTTCGTTGAGCTTTCACTGGGGCGCTCTCAGCTTCACTGCTGGTCTTTGGGACACTGTGGTCAACTAATATCTTAGTCTCTAGTTCTTCCAGAGGTCAAAACGGCTGCGATATGTTCCAAAGTCCCTATCATATATCCGTTCTACAGCCTGTTGACAAAGCCCCCAGCAAACAAAAACACTCTCATCTAGGGAACATCTCTCAGCACTTGAGAACAAAGACCTGTGTGTGGAAAATCAGTTCTTCATTGCATATTAAGGAATATATGCGTTTCTCTATTCCTTGGAGTTAACACTTATTACCCTAAAATGGAGCAGTCATCACGCCAAGTGTCCACAGTCATACTAACATTATTCAGGCTACAAGGAATTTTGTTTCTGCAGGCCCATGCTTAATAAAGCAAGAGTCAACCCACATTTAGTCTTTAAACATCTGAGTTTGTGTGGTGCCCTCCTTGAAGACGTATAGTGTGTTAGAGGCATTCAGAATGGTAAAATATGCTTCCTTTTGTGTTCTAGTGTATTGCTTTGCAACTACTTACAGATTACACAAATACTGACAGCTTACACAAATACTCCTCGTGCTAACAGAGAGATATTTTGAGATTTTAAATAAATCAACTTACTTTTTCTCTGTGTTTGGGGGAACTAGGTGTATTTGAAATGCTTTATTAGTCCTTATATTGGTGATTAGGCATACATTAAGTGATTAAATTTCATTTCCAAAAGGAACACAATGTAGCTTTTATGAAAAAATTTAATTTAAAATTTATACATTAATATCATTGTATTTTGTCTCTGAATTCTAACGATGATCTTGAAAACTTAGAAAAATAATTTTTGAAGAAATGGACAAATATAAATAATTTAGTGTTTTGACTTGGTGTCCCAAGCCTTTAGTTCCAGGACTTGGGAGGCAGAGGCAAGCAGATCTCTCTGTGAGTTCACAGCCAGGCTACTCTACATAGTGAGTTCCAGGGCAGGTGGGCTGCAGAGAGATCCTGTCTCAAAAAGACCAAAAAAAAAAAAAATAATAAAATTACACTTTTAATGTAAATGTTAATTTTTATATGAGAATTAGATTTTATTTTATGTTATGAAATGTCTATTATGCTGATCTTTTAAAAAATAAAAGCAAATTTCATAGACTAAGTATATGACAATCTGTTAATTATATCTGGAATTTATTTCTTTTAAAAATTTCAGGTTACTCATGGAATCTCGAAATACAAAATAATGATTGAATTCAGTCACCCTTGATATTATTTTAACTTCCAGTAGCAAGTAAATGAAAACATTACATATTTTAAATTATTTTTATAAATTTTATATTTTATTTTAGTGAAAAATTTGAATTTGTTAATGAATGAGTTTCTTAATAAGCATGGAGAAAATATAATTTCTTAGCAGTTTTTGAATTTGATTTACAACCTTAATTATCTAGCCTTATGTTATGCTGCCCTCGGTTTAGTCTCCTGGCCAGAATACCACAAATAATGGACTTGAGTATGTTGGAAGATGAGTCTAATTCCCCACCACGTGCCCTAGGGAGACTGCAGACACAAAGGAGAAAGTGATAGAGGGGACTGACTCAAGCTGTGGAATGAAATATCTCTTCTAGGGGTCTTTCTGCTTCTTTTTTGTACATGTTTGTTTAGTTCCCATACGTGTGAGAGTAAATGTGCAGTATTTGTCTTTCTGTCTCTGGCTTATTTCACTTAACACAATCTCCAGTTTTATCCATTTTCTTGTAAATGACATAATTTTTATTCTTCTTTACTCATTTTTCCATCAATGGACACCTCAGATGATTTTATATCTTAGTTTTTGTAACTATGCTGCCATAGATATTGGTGTCTATATATTTCTTCTGAATGCTGACTTTACTTCCTTTAGACATATACCCAAGAAAAGGATTGCCAGATCTAACAGTACTTCTTTTTTTCTAGTTATTGAGGGAACCAATATATTAACACACATGCATAGTTTTCAAATAAATTACTTTAAAGTTAATTTTCCACTAAAATTCAAAATTACAGAAAACTGTGTTGAAATGTGCTAATGGAGGGTTTACAGTTCCCAAAACTAATGTAGAAATTCTCAAACCTGGAGCTTGATTTCATTATATGCCTTTAATTTGGACTTAATTTTAATAATACTGTTTTCCTGTGAAATTTGTGACAAATATTTTATTTCAATTTCATAAATAGGGAAACTAAGATAGACAGAGACTAACTACTTTCTCTCAACAAGTAAAATCAATATTTCTTTATCTCTCACATCTTTTAAACTAAGTGTTTTGTTGTTATTGATTAACATATCTTTTAAAATTTTATTTAAAAAATTAAGTTTTTATTGAATTTTTGAAAAGTTTATGAATATATTTTGGTCATATTTCAATTCTATTCACCTTCATCCCTTTCTTACCCCTTCCCCCACACTATTTAATGGACTCCATCATATATATATATATATATATATATGTATATATATTTAAGGCCTATCAATTCAAACTTGTGTCACCAAGGGTCATTCAATGTGGATCATCCACTAGAGCCTGGTTAACCTGCTCAGAATCATATCCTTAATAAAGAAAACTGAGTACCCCCTCTCATAAACTGTCAGTTGCCTGTAGTTCCTCAGCTTGGGTTGGGTTTTCCTAAACACTTCTTCACTTCTATGCTAAAATTTTGTCTGACTTGAGCTTATATGGGACTCACGTGTGCGATAACTATTGCTATGAATACATTAGTAAGTGACCATCTGTCTGGAAAACTGTTTCCTTGTGGTCATCCGCCATCTCTGGCTCTTGCAATCTTTCCATCATCTCCTCTGCAATGATCCCTTAGTCTTGGAAGGCAGGAATTTGATCGAGGTACCTTATTTTTGGATAAGTAGTTTTAAGTCTCATTCTCTGTACATTGGCCAATTGTGAGTCTCTATGTTATCACCATCTGATAGAAAAGAAGTTTCTGTGGCAACAGTTGAGATATGCATTAATCTATGAGTATAACAATAAGTCATTAGGAGTTGGTTCAATACTGTCTATTTAGCAGAACAATATTAGAAAGCTCTTCACCATGGCCTATGACTTTTCTACCCTCAAGTTCCCAGGCCTGATACCAGTGTCAGATATGGACTCCATTTTGTAAAGCAGACCTTAAATTCAATTAGAAAGTGGTTAGTTACTCCCACAAAATTCTCACCACCTCTTCACTAGAGGCCATATCTTATAAGCCAGTTGTTGGGCCTCATAAGATTCACAGCTGGGCAAGGTCAATGATTACCTCTCTCTTTCAGTAGCATGCACAACATCTATGAAAAAGAGGCTGTAGAGATAAAGCTTTGAAATCAGTACGAGCTTGAGTTCTCCTTGTTTTCTCTACCACTCCTGTGTATAGTGTCTTTAGCAATACATTTTTACTGTCAATTTCTGGTGGATAATCCAGATCAGGGAAAATACCTGTATTGTTTGAGGGTCTATGGCATCCTTCATCAACTGCTGACACTGAGCTTTTTCTTTGCTAGCCTAGAGTGTCAAGTAAGGGCAATGTCCCCCTGTTATAAGCTAACTTATTTTAATATCTTTTTATATATTATATGCATATGCTTTTTCCATTTTATTGAATTTTTGTAATTGTCATACCATATAGTTTGATGGTATTTAGATCTTATCCCATATCTGCACCTCCTCACACTGTCCCCTGCCCAATTAGTGTTATTTCATATATTATTCCTGTAGTACACTGTCTTTCTCCCTCCCAGAAGCCAACAATTGCCTTCTATGGTGGTAGGTTTCCATATGAAATTTTTAAAAGGCCTTTAGTGTTACTTATCCCTTCCCAAACTTCCTCCTCTGCCTTGCCCTCCTATTTCTCACCCCATTTAATTCATCTTATTCCATTATTTTCTTTTTCCCCTTTAAAGCACTGCAATCTATCGTTCTTCCCATGAAGCCTTCACCAACATGGCCATTTACTAGTTTCCTAATCTCAATGTGTTTTCCAACTGAGATAAGCATGTCTAAAGATTTAGAGATAGGATCTACTTATGAGGGAGAACCTGTGATATTTGGCTCTCTGGATCTGGGTTATCTTACTGATGACTGTTTCCAGTTCCATCTATTTACTTGCATCATACGGTTTTCCATAACAGTTGAATAATTTTGTAAATGTGTCAAGAGGTGATGGACATCTAGGTTTGTGTTTCCTGGCTATTTTGAATAGAGCAGCAATGAATATTGATGAGCATGTATATCTGTAGCAGAATATAAAATCTTTTGTGTATATGCCAAAGAGTGATACGAGGAACCTCCCACGGATGTCCATAGTGGCTGCACCAATCTGTTCTCCTACTGGCAATGAAAAAGTTTCCCTTGCCCCACATCCTCACCAGCATTTTTCATTGTTTTTCTGGATGTCTCTAGGGTTAATATTGTAAAATGGTCATTCTATCAAAAGTAATCTACAAATTCAATGAAATAACCATTAAAATTCTAAAAAAAAATCTTCACATAAATTGTAAAGAAAATCACAAATTTTATATGAAAGCACACAGAAAAAGATAGCTATCAATCCTGAACAATTAAAGAACTGCTGGAGGCATTAACCTCCTTGATCTCAATTTATATTACAGAGCTATAGTAATTAACAGCATGGTACTGGTATAAAAACAGACACATTGATCATGGAATAGAATTGAAAACACAGATTTAAGTCTATACATTTACAGCCATCTGATTTTTGGTAAAGGGGTCAACATGAGCAACAGCAGGAGCAAAAAACGGTGCTGGTCAAATGGGATAACTACATGTAGAAGAATTAAAATAGATCCTAATCTCTCACCATGCACAAAACTCCACTCCAAATGGATTAAAGACCTCAATGTAAAACCTGATACACTGAATCAGACAGAGAAGAAAGTAGGGACTACACTGGAAATTATAGGCCCAGAAAAAGACTTTCTGAACAGGACACCTGTAGTGCAAGCATTAAGTCCAACAATTAACAAATGGGACCTTTTGAAACTAAAAGGCTTCTGTACAGCAAAAGACACCATCATTCATATAAAGAAGCAAACATAAGAATGGGAAAAATCTTCATCAGTTTATACCTCTAACAGGGGTTAGTTTTACGAATACACAAAGAACTCAAATAACTAAATAGAAACACCAACAACCCAATTAAAAATTTGGCAAGCTCTGGGAGACAACCAAGAGCTATGGAAATATCCTGTGCTATAAGGAGTCTATTGGACTATCCTGACCAACAACTTGATGTGAGGGTTCTCCCGTCCATCACCGTGTTTTTTGTTACATAGTATGCATATGCACTCATATCTTTATTGGATGTGTATTTTTCAGTAGGACTTTAAACTAATACATTTCCCTCTGGTTTTCCATGCAATCTAAGCACACTTATTTCAAACTTCTGACTCCCTGGACTCAGGGATCATTGAAGAAGAGGAGATTGAAAGATTGCAGAATTCAGAGGTGCTGGATAACCACAAGGAGAGTCTTCTAGACAACTGGGTCAGTTACTCATAAAAACTCTCAGCAATGGTAAAAACATGCCAAGTTCTATGCAAGCTCAAATCCCACAAAATCCTAGCATAGACACTGGGATGTGAATAAGACATCCCAACTCAACCTAAGGAAATTTTGGCAATTGATGCTGCTGAGAGGTAGAAAGACAGTGTCTTTCAGGGATAGGATTCTTGATGGGCTCAGTGGATGGACCAGGCATTTGGGGACACAAATCCGACTCTGTAGGCTGTTTTACATATATAAGAAAATACGCTAAAGTCGGGGTGGGGCAGTGGGAGAGGTGTGGATAGTGTAAGGGATATAAATACTAGCAAACCAAATTAAATGAAAATCACAAAAATTCAGTAAAAATAAATTAAACTTTAAAACATAAAAAAATGGGCAAGGAACTGAAAAGGAATCCTCAAAAGATGATATGCAAATTACTGGGAAATATTTTTTAAATGCTCAATATCTTTAGTCATCAGCAAAATGCAAATTAAACCATGTTGCAATTTCATCTTCTTAGCGTATCTTAATTTTTCAGTGTAAGTGATTTTATTATACCATCTCTATGACTGCACATAATGTGCTTAGATTACATTCTATTTCTACCTCTCCATTACACTTTCTCACCAGCTTTCACTCTTCCTTTTCTCTTCCCACATCACTAATATCCCGCTTTTTACTTTCATGTTCTGTTTTTAATATTCCTAGATTTCTCATAAAAGTGAAGATTTAATATTTGTCTTGTCAGTTAACATGAGGACCTCTAGTTCTATTCATTTTCCCACAAATGACAAAAATCACTCAGTATGGTTGAGTAAAGCTCATCATGTCTATTTTCCATAAGGTCTTTTATCTATTCATCCACTGATGGGCACCTTTGTTATTTCATAACTTGGCTGTTGTGACTATTGCCATGACAAACACGATTATGAACTAAAATTATTCTTTGGGTTCTATACCCAGATGTGGTGTGGTTGGATCATTGGATTAGAACTTCAATAGAAGTTCTAATTTTAATTGTTTGATGATACTCCACATTGATTTCCACACTGGACTAATTTGCATCCCTTCAAAAGTACATAAGAGTTCCTCCTATCCCACAGCATTTATTGTTGATTACTTGATGACAACTATTCTGATTGGAATCAGGTAGAATTTTAATGTAGTTCTGATATGCATTTCTTTGATAGGTAAGGATACTGAATTCTTTTTTCATGTACCTATTATGATTGGTACTTCAATTGAAAAGTATCTGTTTAGTCTTGTTGCCAATATTTTGTTGTTGTTTGAGACAGGGTCTCCCTGTAACCAGCCCCCTGGCCTAGAATTTGCTACGTAGATCAGGCTGGCCCAGATCTCACAGAGATCCACCTGCCTCTGACTCTCAAGCGCTGAGATTAAAGGCATACGTCACCACACCTGGCCCTCTGTTATCCATTTTGGGTGAAATTTTATTTGCTTTTTGTTGTTTAATTTTTCAAGTTCTTTACATGGTCTAAATTCTAATTAGCTGTCAGAAGAACAGCTGTTAAAGATTTTCTCCCTTTCCGTCATTTGTCTTGACCAGTGGATTGTTTCTTTTTCTGTGCAGATGCTTTTTAATTCATTCAAATCCCACTTGTCAATGATTAATTTATGATCTACTGTAATTCTATTCAGAGTCATTGTCTATGCCTAGATCTTGAAGTGTTTCTTTCATGTTCCTATGGTAATTTCAAATTTTCAAATCTGTTTTATCATTACATTTTTTGATAATTTCATATGTGAATACTATATCTACATCATTCCATCCCCTTCACAACTGTTTCCATGACCCCACAACTCCCTCTCAATTTTGTGACCTCCTTTGAAATTATTAGTGTTACACACACACACACACACACACACACACACACACATGCTCACAAATCTACTGCATCCATTTAGTGTTATTTGTATATACATGAGTTTCAGGCTGGCCACTTGGGATTAGAGAACCTATGAAGGAGCTTGTTCCTGGAGAAAACTGATGATCTTCCTCGCCAGCTGTTGATTGCTTGCAAGTCCTCATCTAGATGTGAGACTTTATGAAATTTACCCATCCATTTTATCATATTAACTGTTGTCATTATAAATGTCTTGTTTAGGGAACCATATTGTTGAGATTTTGTGGGTGCAGATTCCTTGTGATGTCTGAAAGACATTATGTAGAAGCGGGTGCGGTGGTCTTCTGGCTCTTACAATCTTACTGCCCCCTTTTCTACAATGTTCCCAGCCTTATGTGTAAGGGTTTGCATTTAGGTCTGTCAATTGGAGTTGGACACCCCAAAATGCACCCTTTGCGTTTTGACTGGTTGTGGATCTCTGTAATAGTTCCCATCTGTTGAAAACAGAAGCTCCTTTGATGATTGTTGAAAGTTGCTCTTATCTGTGAGTAAAAGTATTTAGAAATAGTTAAAAAGTACATTGATTTAGGACAATGACAGTGGTAGGTTCTGCTGAAGACTGTATGAATTCTCCAACCAATGTTAGCTAAGTATGCAATACTATGCATGAATTGAGTGGGTCTTAGGTCCAGTTAGACAGCTTTTTATTAGCCCCAACATAAAACCATCACTGTTTCACTATTTGGAGGTCAGAAGAGGGCATCAGAGTCCACTGGAACTGATGTTACAGACAGTTGTTAAGCACCATGTGGGTGCTGTGAGTATAACCTGGGTCTTCTGCAGAGCATTCAGTGCTCTTAACTACTGAGCCAACTCTCCAGCCCCCACCACATGACATTTCTAATATAGACATTTTATAACTTTTGCATCAAAGATTTCAATAAATTTGTATAATCAAATTGATTTGTAGTACCCAACTCAGTTGAGTAAAATTGATCCTTTGAGTTATTTTTTTCTCCAAACAAATAAAATTACTGATATAATGGAAATATGGCATTCAGAAAAGGAGCAGATGTTTTTAGTTGTTAGAAAAATTTTGAAACTATATTAGTAACCACATACTTTATGTTTAAAATCACCCTACTAAGACATTCAGTTCTGCAGATGTATAAGAGATCTCTTCATGACAAGTAGTAAAGCTATCTATCAAAGATGGGCATATTTTAATTCCTGGAACCTGTGAAATTGTTGTGCTTCTTAGGAAAGGGAATCAAGGTATCAGATTTAGTTACGATGGCTAGTCAGCTGTCTTCAAAATTCTGGATTATGTTATTGGTCCTAAAATAATGATAAGGGTCCTTAAATGCAAGAGAGTTGTCTGATGTGAGAGAAACTCAGTCTGCTGCTGCTGAATAGTAGAAAGATGGAGATCACCAGCCAAGGCATTCTCTACAAGCTGGATACAGTCAGGATACGGGCTCCTAAGTGGATGTAGTTTTTTGATATCTGGATTTTAGGTTGTGATATGCACTGGGAATTCAAGATATTGAGAATCATAGAGTGTAAATATATATTTATTTACAATAGAAAACTCTCTAGCACCAATAAAATATAAAAGACTGGCTCTGTTTACTAAGAAATTGTATACTAATAGTGTTACCATTATAGAGTTTATATAACATACATTAGTGTACAGAAAATCAGTGTTACTCAAATTTAATATTAAGTATGTTCTATATAAGATTTGTTCAAATTAAACTAGTTATTCAAAATTAAAGTTTATGATATGAAGTAGAAAAGAAATAAAAGTGACAAATATTTGATCTTATTTTAAGCATCTTTTAATTTAATAGAGTCAGGAAATTTACAGCTACAGCCAATGCATAATAGTTTTGGTAGGAAGGTATGCTGGATTTTAACGAAAATGAAATCTTTCTGTTAACTCCCTATTAGATAGGAATCTCCTAAAGAAATAGCAATTTTTTAAAGAACTTTGATAGATGCTTCTTTTGACAAATCTGATATTGCTATTTTAATAGCATTATTACCTATAGAAAGTCATAATATTTTTCCTTTCAGAGACTTTTTTATTCAACAAAAGAGGACTTACTATTCAAATTTGTAAATTCCTCCAGTGTGTTTTAAGATTATGTAATTTATTATGAAAGGTAAATATATAGTCTCAAAACACTGAAAAATAACAAGAAAAGGAAACTTTACAAGGGCATCTCCACCCACTTGTCAGCATCCCCAAAGACTGTTTTAAAGTGGCATTCTGGATGGAAATCCAGTGCTTCTCATTTTTTCAACCAGAAGTCATGTCTACTACCAGCAGGTACTATGTGTTCTTACTCTGTACTTGACCTCATATGGCATCTGTCCTCAAATGTAATGGAAGCAGTTACATGGGAAATGAAATTGTTATGTGTCATTAGGATGAGACTGACAAAGAATGCTTGGGAAAAATACTGCTTGTCTTAAAAATTAATTCATAAAATTGCCTTCAAATGTTTATTTTTGAGATAAGAGAAACTTATATTCCTTACCCTATTAATTAGATATTTCATGTATGTGAGTCAATGTTCATGTGCATGTGTAAGGAAATGAGTGTTTTGCCAATTTATTTTGAGATATAGGTAAAATAATGACTTTTGTAATTAAATATGGTTTAACATTTTTGATATTCATTTTGTATAGACAACTTCAGTTGGTCTAGGTAAAGAAGACCTAGACTTAATATACTTTTATCCCTTTTCATGGAGGATGACAATTCAAGAGCATCATTGGTTTGCTGTCTCTTGATATGAGAATTATACCCAGTAGTTGAACTGCTTGCCACCCCTGCCATATTTTTACCATGCTTTTTTTAACGGTGCTGTAGGATTTAATGAAACATGATTAATGTTTTTGCATTGCATTTTGTCTACTTGACTGAATTTAATTACATGTAGTCACTTGTAACATCCTCTACTCAATAAGATAAGTTATAATGATCAATGAAAAGTAAACCTAACAGACAAAAACAGCCTCTGTGTGGCTAGAGTGATAAACATGAGATAAACATATTAAAAGAAAAGTTCTAAAAGATATTAAAGTTATGGTCTCAGAGTTTGAAGTCTATAATTTATATATATATATATGCATATAGAAATATACATGCAAAGATAAATATATATGCATGTATATATATATATATATATATATATGCAAAGATCAATCATTTTCCCTTCAGAAACTGTTTATTTTGCCTATGTCAAGAAAATGTAGTGACTTGGTTTATTTTTTGTTATTTCAGTTTAGTATTAGCAAGGTTTTACCCCTAAGTGTTACATAAGAAACAAAAGTTATAAAAAAGAGTTAGCTATTATTTAGGGGACATTTCTGAAAGATTTTCAGGCAGCAAAGATAATTCAAGTTCAAAGTTAAAAAGAAAAAAATATAATAATCAAGAAACTGGCAGTTGTTCACAGGAAAAGATTATTCATGAGCCAAAAGGACTGGAACATTTAGGGATGGAAGCTGTGGGTGGAAACTCACTGTCTACGTTCAATAAAGTGGGTCTTGGCAGTGCTTTAACCTTGATGTTGAACTCTCTGTCTGTTCGTTTCTGTCTTCTCAGACAGCCAGTTTCACTGAGCGCACTACCATGGGGGTGGGGAAGGGGAATCCAGCTGCAGCAGTCTCCTTTCCACTTGCCAGCTCCCTGGAGGAGGTCAGCAGAGGCCCAGCTGAGTTTCATCACACCCATGGAAAAAAGAGCTCAGAAAGTGGTCTGATACTGGGAACATATTCCTCAGAGACTCACAATGTCTTCTACATGAACAGACCTACTTGGTTTGGTACATTTTAGGCATATATATTTTAGCTTTACAAATGTATACTTTATCAAAACGTATATGTACTCCATAGAACACTGAGATAATGCTAAATAAAATGCTATTTACAGATAAGCATTTGTTGATTTCTTGTCATTGGAGATTAGCATAGGATGCATTTAATTTCTTACATTTAAAAGACACAAGGAATTAATTTTAGGCTATATCCAGGTGTTAGTAAATAAATAAGAAAACAGTTTACTGCAGAAAAATAACATTTTTGAGGACTAGAAAACTAGGGTATATTGTGTAGAGCATCTACTCTAGTTCTATAACGAACTATGTGTCCTTTAACATTTTGGTGTAAATTCTCAGAACTTTGTACTGACTTGCAATTGCACATTATCACTTAGTCATAACTATTTCTGTCAGCTAAAAACAGCCCTGTTTTTAATTTCTGAACTCTAAAATGAAATTTATTCTGACACGTGCTTATTATGTATCTTAGATGTTTTAAAAATGTGGATTTCTGAAGGAAAATACTCTAAAATAACACACCATTATTTATTTTTTCTATTTCTTGTCATATTGCTGCATTTTATTTGAAAACTGTTATTTTCAAAAGCCTAGCAAGAGATCCAAATGAAAGGATAATATTAAAGGAAAAAAAAACAAAAGACAGATTTCTAAGAGAAAGGAGAGAAATTAATATTGAATATTGCTACTTGGGATACAAAGTTGGTCATTATTTTTCATATCCTCCTTATTTTTATCCATGATTTTCAAACAAATGATAGAAATTATTTCTACTACTCCAAATGGCACCATCATGTTCACATAGTCCCCCAAACTGCTATGTTCCACACTGTATAAAATGATGTGTTTGTCATTGGGGTTCATGAGGCGTGATTAGAATTATCCTAATCCTTCTACAGAAAAGGGAAGTAGAAGGATTCAGAAACCAAATTTTACAAGGTTTTCTAGCTCCAAATTTGTGTGTCCTGTCCTTTTTTGTGTTCATTATGACTTCTGTGCTTTGGAAGGCCATGGAAGCGTGGCTATTTTCCCTTTGAAAATTCACACATAATCTGGGATGTCTTATTTATTGACAAAGTTACTGAATCTTAACACAAAAAGTGTCAACTGTTGTCATTTACTAGGTACAATAACTACAGGAGATAATACTGTAAAATACAACTTCCTGATCTTGAATTTATTTACCGTAATTCATATCTCATGGCTTGGGACAGAGGTCATTGGAATGGCCCCACCTTGAGTCTGTGGCCACCTTGACAGGAGAGTTCAGGCTTAGCAGTAGTAAGATGAGTAGAGGCAGAATCTCTCCAATGCTCTGCTCAGATAACATGTCACTTTCCTTCACATTTCATTGGCCACACAAAGTCTTTTGACTCGGCTCCAACATAGAGGAGAAACTCCTAAAGGAGGAAGCTGAGCAAAGCCAGAAATCAATAGTTTTATCTGCTAAAATTTGCATTTTTGATCACCAATTATTCTGATCACTCCTACGTGCAGAAGATAGTAAGCACCACTTCAAGGTGACAGTGTCAAAATCTGTTCTATTCTTAGTATGGAAATTAAAATCCACGATCTCTGATCGATGTTCGCTGCTTCTTTTCAGATCTGAATTTGGCTTAGCCTGATTTGGAGAACACAGGGCTAGAATAAGCCAAAATGCCCATCTTATCCAAGAGGCTGCACAGACACATACAGTGTGCAGAGATGAGACAGAGACAGCAAGTACTCTCATTCCAAAGGGGGAAGAAAGGGGATTGCCTGCAGACTATGAGTCACCGCAGTTCTAAGGCCCCGCTGGGAAGAAATTATGAGGTTCTCTAACCCAGAGCCATGGAATGTTTCTTTATTAGGTCCTGACAGCATTCTTTGGGAAAAATTCCTTTGTCCACTGTTTTTCAAATGGCTAACTCTATCCCCTGGGAAAATATTTCTTTTCAATATACTTCTTGGCCACATCTTAAGTGGGCACTAGGAAATATCCAGTGTTGTTCCCTTACTTGGTTGGATAAGTATAGATAATTTAATGTCAAAAGTAACAGGCTCCCGGTGACTTTGAAAATACTTTTCTCTCAAATTTTTATTGAGATTCTGATATAGTCAGTTCCTTTGGCCAGTTACCAGACTGACAATATTTTTTGATGCTGCTCCCCAGACTGCTAGATTTCTTTGTTTACTCATTGGTGTTCTCCCTCTCATGCCTCACTAATCTGTGTTAGGTACTTTGAAATCCTGTATGTAACGAGTCTTTTGCTTAAACTAACTGAGCAGACTTACTGATTTTATACCCTTAGTTTGCTCAATGACCAGAGGTAATTTAATCATTTGAAAAGTTTTGGTTCATTTTGGTATCACAAAGTACTGCTTACTCTTCCTACCTTTTACTGTTTGGGATGAAAGAATAAAACCTGAATCCTTTCTATTTCTTTTGTCCTTTGCTTTGGAAACCGACTAATTCTTTCTTGAGTGTATCTGCTACTTGAAATTGTAAAACTATCCAATGGCAACTAATGCACACAACCAACATCTTGCTAGGGCTGCAATAGCATTGGGAACATGATCTTCTTGTTACCATGGGCATTAACAAATGTCTCAACACCATGTTTCAAAGCACCGTTTTCATCTTTCTGTTGCTAGTTTCAGCTTGTTCCCCACCAGATGCCAGATTTGGTAGCATATTTTAGGGTTTTTAAAAATTATATTTTATATATGAGTGTTTTGTCTGCATGTTTGAAGAATACCACATGTGTGCAATGCCCTGCAGAGGCCAGAAGAGGGTGTTGAATGCCCTGGAACTGGAGTTACAGATGATTGTTAACCTCCATATGGGTGCTGGGAATCGAACCTGGGCGCTTTGTATGACAGCCAGTGTTGTTAACAGCAGAGCCATCTCTCCAGTCCCTTATTTTATTTATTTTAAGGGACAGTATTAAAACTCATCCCAAGCAAATTCAGGTAGGCCCTTCTGATATTCAGAGGAGGAGCTTATATTAATTATATAAATGATGAATTTCATTTTGAAATTTTCATACATGCCTATAAAATACTTCAGTCACATTCACCCCTTGCTCCATTTGATCTTGTCTCCCATGCTTGCTACCTGTTCTTTTTCAAAGTCCTCCTCTCTGTTTCATGTATTTTGTTTGTTAGGATTTAGATTTCACTTGTGAGAAAAAGTGTGTAATACCTATATTTCTGAGTCTGGTTGATTTGGGTTAACATGCTGACCTCTAGATCAATCTATTTTCCTGAAAATGAAAAGATTCTGTTCTTTTTAAATGACTGACACCTCTCCACTGTGTGTACGTGACCCACATTCTCTTTACGCCTTCATTTGTTGATGAATTTAAGCTGGTTCCATTTCTTAGCTATTGTGAATGGTTGCAGCAATAAATGTGAATGATTAAGTATCTCTGTGGTATACTGGCTTAGGGTCCACTGAATATATACCCAGGCGTGGTGTACTTAGTTCATATTGCAATTCTGGTTTTTTGTTTTAGGACACTCTGTACTGATTTCATTCTTCCAATAAATTCACCTGAATTTGTTGTATTTTGTTTTCTTCATGATAGTCATTCTTACTGGAGTAAGAGGGAATCTCAGTTTAGCTTTGATTTGATAAACATGTGGGACATGTTTTTTCATCCATTTATCAGCCATTGGCAGATATTTCTTTTTGAGAACTCCCCACTCAAATAATTTTCCCATGTGTTGATTTCATTATTTGATCTTCTGGCATTTAATTTGTCCCACTGTGTATGCATTCTGGATATTAATTTCTTGCCAAATGGATAGCTAGCACATATTTTCTCCTATTCTCTATACTGTTCCTCCACACTAGTAGCTGTTTTCCTTGCTGTGCAGAAGCATTTTCTAGATACACAAATGTACTCTAAAGATTTTATGGAAGGGCAATGTGTTAATTGTGTTAGTTACTTTTATGTTGCTATGACAGAAACACTGTGACCAAGGGAACTTATAAAAAGAAGAGTTTATTTGAGTTTATGGTTCCAGAAGAAATAGTCTGTAATGGCAAGAAAGCATGGAGGCAGGAGGTGGCCAGAGCAGGAGCGCTTACATCTTCAAGCAGGCACAGGAAGCCAAGGCCTACTGGAGATCTAGCAAGACTTGAGAACTCTTTAAGCCCGCTCCAAGTAAGGTGCTTCCTCCAGCATGGCCACACTTTCTAAGATTTCCCCAAACAGCACTACCAATTGGGGACAGAATTTCCAGAAGGTTGGAGCCTATGGAGGACATTCTCATTTAAAACACCACATTCCACTCTATGGCACCAATAGACTCATGACCATATAAAATGCAAGATCCATTTAGTCCATCTTTAAAACTCCGCATAGTCTTTACCAGTCTCAGGGCTCTTCGAAAGTCCACAGTCCAAAACTGAGACTCAGGTAAACCTCTTAACTGTAAGCCCCTGTAAATTAAAAGTTACATACTTTCAATAGAATAGAACTGAATACACATTCCCATTCCAAAAGAGAAGAATGGGTATATAGTGAGCAACTACCAGACTGAAACAAGACCAAAAACTAGTAGGGCAATCACAAAATCCAGTGGGTCCATGTCAAACTTCTGGGACTTTACTTTGAAAGAACTTAGATGGGCTCAGTCCCTCCAGCTTTGTTGCATGCAACATACATCTCTGCCTTGGGCTGGTACCACTCCCTGTACGCAACTATCCTTGACAGATGTCTCACATCTCTGGCATCTCGAACACCTTCTGGGGGTATTCACTGCCAACCAGACTTCACCTTCACAACTTTACACAATGGCTTTCAGGTTATGATGGCCTGTCAGAGCCTTCTTTATTCAGGAATGTCTGTACTTCATGTTGTCTGGCCTAGGTGACTCTCTGAAACCACAGAGGAAGAACTGATGACCTCTTCACTCTTGCATCTTTCATGCCTCTAAAGCCAGCATGAGGGGAAAGACAACGCCAAGTTTTGGCTGCATGTTTGGTATGGACCCCTCTAGATTCATCCACTTTTGAAACTTCTCTGCTAGAGTTTTCCCCCTCAAACATTTTCCTTTCATAAGTTGGAGGCTTAGCAAGGTGTGATCTTTTTCTGGAGGCATTATTTCCATTATTTAAATTCAAATCTCTAGGGATCTCGTTGATCACTTTAATCTCGGTTCCTACATTAACATTCTTAGTGTTCCTTTTCAATCTAAACTCTGTATTCTACATTTCTTTCAGCCCCATTTGCTCTTTAACACAGTAGATCTTTATATAATATTTAGCATTAATAGCCATACCACCATTTGTATGTTAGGCTGTCTTGAAATATTCTCCACAAAAGAAATTAGTTCATTGCTTTTTAACTTAGTTTCAGTCAAGCTTTTTGGCTGTGAGTAGATCCCAGCCAGATTCTTTCCCAACATATCCCAACTGCTACTCAAGTCCTTATTTCCCTCTGGAACTGCATTGTTCTTAGCACTACCTCCTTCCAAGCTCCTGCTAGAATGGTCCTTTAAGCTTTGCTTAAAGCAATCAACAACTTTTCTAGTCCAAACTGCCAATGTTTTCCACATTCCTCCAAACACCCACATGGCAGTGTCTTCCCAGTCATCAGCCCAGTCTCTGGTACCAATATCTGTGTTAGTTACTTTTCTGTCTCTATGATAGAAACTCTGTGACCAAGGGAACTTACGAAAGGAGATTTTTATTGGAGTTTTGGGTTCCAGGGTGGCAGTTGGTGATCCAAGCAGGAGCAGAAAGCAAAGCTCACATCTTCAAGCAGATACAGGTATCAGAGATTGACTAGAGATTTGGCAAGGTTTAGGAACTCTGTAAGCCTGCCCCCAGTGAAGTGCTTCCTCAGCATGGTTATACCTTCTAAGACCTCCCAAAACACCACCACCAACTGAAAATTGTCTGAATACTTAGAGCCTATGGGAAATATTCTCATTCAAATCACTACAGGTAAAAGTCTAGAATATAATATAAAGCACTTAAAAAAATCCACAGTTCCTACAAAGTTATGATAAATTAAACAATCTCATATTGACAAGAGGAAAAACACACATTGGTTAATAGATCAGAATATGTGTCTCCAAAGTTAACAAATTCTGACACAGTTAATTAATTCTGAGAGAGGTGCAAAGGCAATACAATGGAAATTGTCTTTTCACTAATGGTGCTAAAATAAAAAGATATGTTTTTGCAGAAAATATGAGCCTCAGACATAACACACCTAATACAAAATTAGCTCAAAAAGCATCAAAGGCATGAATATATAATGCTAAACTATAAAAGTTTTGGAAAAATAATTCTAAAGTAAACATGCAAATTTGGCTTAATGCTAGTAAATATTCCCCGCACGTTACTTACATACACACAGATAAGACTGTGTTAGATAATAGTTATGAAACATCACATATATAATTAAATATTTAAAGTAAACTGCATAGTTAGCTACATTTATCTGGAGACTGAATGTGCAAAGCACTGCAGTCTTCAACTCTCCTCTTAAATGCTGAATTACAATGTAATCCAGTTATCTCTGTTAGAAAACTACCAGCCTTTAGAAAGAAAGCAAAATATTCAAGGAAACAAGCATTTTGAGAGTAGCTGCATGCAGTGAAATGAGAAACAAAATGAGTTTGGAGAAATATCTAACAAAATTACAAAAACATATGTGGTTTCTTATAGTCACTTAGTTCTTAGACATAATTAGACCTCAAGTGAATACGGAGACAGTGAAAACAGCAGAGCACATGAGTGGTTTTCTGAGTTAAAGCAAAGTCATCACGTTTGCCTGTTGTAAACATTTTCTTGTTCAAAAAAATTTCATCTGTAAAATGCATACCAATTCTGCTTATTTTCCATAGATTTTCTTTTCAAATGAATTAATTTGCTAGTATAAGCCGTATGTCAGTGCCTCTACATTTTTAGACAATGGTCCTTTATCTTCAGGATCTTTGTTTTTTTTCAAGCTCCCCATTACACTCAAAAAATAAATAGCTGATAAGTTGAAAAACTCAACAAAACAATGAACCTATTAGTGGAATAAAATTCATTATGTATACACAAAAGCCTTCAATGCCCGTTTAAACCCAACAAAGGGGCTAAGAAGCAGGCGCCTTTAGCTGGAATTTTAATTAAGAAAAGAAAGACAAATTCAACAAATATCAGCAGGCAAGGGAAATTTAGAGACAAAAAATGACTATTGATAATCAATATGATGATTTGCTTTCCCCATCACTTCATTCAAAATGCATAGGCAAGTATCACATGACATGTTATTTTATTCATACAATAATCATGTTCAGTTTCATTGTATACTTAGCAAATTCATTAATTTTTGGATTAAAAATTACATTGATGTGAACCTTCTAAAGATCTCAATAAAAAATAGAGAATGGGAATATGGATAAATTTTGTGAAAAAAAAGAATTCATGTTTACAGAGCATGAATGGTGAATACTGGGAGTAAGGAATAAAGATCAGTTCAGAATGATAAATGATGTACGATGTGCTCTTTGAAATAAGTAGTATATTGACTGTTGCCTTAGCTATACAGAACAATTCAGAATTTCAGATGGTCTGTAAGTAAATTTCCTGAAAAGGCAATTAGTGCTAATTATTTTTCCACGTGATTTTTTTGAACAAATGCTCTTTTGAGTTCATGGAGTTTGTACCTAGTCCAGTCCAAAACCAAACTTAAGTAGCTTGCTGCCATTTCACTGCCCATTAGCACTTAAAGAAGTAACACAGATGCATCTTCTTCACCTCTTCATTTGCACATGCGTGTAATGGATTTCTTTAACTACTACACCAAATTTTCCTAAAACCACAAAAGCAAACAGCAAACTTGAGAAAAACAGATTGTTTAGAAAAGCTAAGTGAGCGTACAAGTCATTTTTGCTTTAACTATCTCTTTTATTAGTTTAAATGAGTCAGTTAATGACTTTGCCTCTGATTCTTTATAAAATGAAAAAATCAATAGCATTTATGCCAAAGGGCAATCATAAGAACTATGTGAATTTCTATTCCAATGATAGGTTTAGTATATAGTTAAGTAAAGCCTGAACAAGTGTTAGACATTATTAGTAAAGATATCATACTATTAGATTCTTTTTCCATTTCTTTTATACCATTTTGTCATATTTATCAATTTACAAAATAAAAATGATTTCTAAAACATTTTGGGGGCCTGGAGAGATGACTCAGCAGTTAAGAGCATTGGCTACTCCTGAAGAGAATTTGGGTTCAGTTCCCAGCACCCATGTTGGCAGCTCACAACTTCCTGTACTCTAGTTCCAAGTGATTTGATGTCTTCTTCTGGCCTCACGGGCACCAGGGAAACACACACATACCAACAAACAAAATTTTTTTAAATTAAAACATTTTATCCCTTTGTTCCATATTTTCATTTTATCTCAATTGGAGTTCATTCTCATTGCTCTTCATTGTAAATTGTTAATTTACAACAAGGAGACATAAGGAAACATTATTCACACCTGATAGGGCACCAAGTGGCCAAAGAAATTATTCCAAACAAGCCTGGGTTAGTGAACCCATGAGTTTATTGGAATTACTTACAGGAGCATGGGTGACTCAGATGTGGTTGAATCATTGAAAAGTCCCACCCAAGCATGCTTAAGGACTGATTTCCACCCCTTGGTTGACCTTTAACTCTTCAAAGGCCAATGCAGTGGTGGAGGAAGCAGGTGGTATCTCGTGTGAGCATCTGTTGGCCTTTCTGTTCTTCTAAGAGAGAATGTAGCTAGCAGTGCATTGTTTTGTTGTTGCTATTGTTTTTTTTTTTTTTTCTTATTTCATTGCCATGATTGCAGGGGGAAGGGGCAAGGAAATCTGTATTTCACCACAACCTCCCTTCCACAATGGCCCTGTCAGGCCTGGAGGAATTGTTGAAAGCAGTATTCTGCCACTTCTTTCTCTGTGCACTTGCCATATGTCTATATAGAAGATTTATGCATTTCAAAGTCAGTCTTCATCCCAATACAAGATTCCATTTCCAGGTTTTCATATAATGGGTATTATATTTTGAAATATAAACTCCTAGATTACAGCATGTGTTACTATCAGTTCATTAGGACCAGAAAGGTCATATTAATATGAAGAATGCTATATTTGTCTACTTTTGTTTCAGCAAAAATACTTTATTTTTTTTAAAAAATACTATAAACAGTAGATAGAATTAATTATGCTAATTTCACATATTTGGAAATGAAGTTTAAGAATAAATTTACCATGATGGGAATTATTTAGCACTGAAATGTATTGGGAAGGGAGCTTCTGGCATGGTTTAGAAATGGAATAGTTTACCCTTTTTAGGGAAAAGTTAGAAAATGTTTGCTCAAAGAAAGTTTGAACAAGTGCCATACTAGAGTCTCACATGGAAAATATATTTTATTCATTTTTTTAAATGATAGTTTTCTGTCTGTGCTATTGACCTTATATAAAGAAGCCAAGGTAATTTCCATTAGTTTGCAAGTACTTCATAGCAAATTATAGCAAAATTAATGGTAAAATCATGCATATTTAGTAGGTAACAGTTCTGTCAGAAATCTTGTAAAGCGTGGACCTAGATTTTTATCATAGTACCTCAAGACTTACATCAAGATGTAAACTGACCCAGTTCTTTTCAGAAGGTCAAGGGACTATTACATCAAGTTCCTTCTTGTTTTATATGTTCATAGATCCTTGTTTTCTCCTTGCCAGCTCCAAATCAGCAGATCACATTCCAACCAACAAGGCATGCTAAATCTTGACTTCTGTTATCAGTTTCTGATTTTCTCTTTTATAAGAAACACTAGGTATTCTTGACTTTGAAGGATATTTTATGAGTAGGGTAGCCCAGCTGAATGTTATCTTTCCTAGAGTCAATTCTGCCCCATGATGTACTACAATTATAGGAATATATTTTATTTACAGTTTTAGGGATTTGAATATGGAAATTCGAGATTCATCTTAGAGGTCGATTTTCTTTGCAGAGATCTTTAAATACAGAGAGTCTAACACACATACATAGAATATGTGAAGATGAATCTTTGCATATGGACTACATGAGGAATGTGGAAGAATTTGGAACTTTTGAGTATAAAAACCTGTGAACACTGCAAGCAGAGATCAGTGAGCTATATGGAGAGGAGCTTGGAAGAAAAGAATGCTGAGAGAAATGGGGGCACAGAGGCTCAGCCCACAGATTTGAAAAGAGAACAAGGATTCTACGAGGAGCTGGACTAAGAATCTGGTTGCATTTTGCCAGTGGCCTAAGTACTTAAGTGAGGCTGAATTTAAAGGTAACAAACTAATTGGTTTGGTGGAGAAAATTTCAAGAGAGGATCAGCATTCAGGCTGTGTAATTGACCTTGATCACTGCTCCCACCCAAGTGTACAGTGGAAGAGATAAGAGATGGAACAGACATATACAAAAGATGCGATTTAGCAGGCAATGTTATTGAGCAAGTTTAGAGTATCTGACAATGAGGGTATAAATAACAAAGCATGTGTAATTACTAAAGGGATTAGAGCCACGAAAGAGAAACCAAACTTCTAATTTGGACGTCAGGAGACATGTCAGAAAGGGAAACCCTACCCATCAAAGATTCCATTGTGTGAAAGCATAAATTTATTTGACACGAGGGATCTCAACCTGATAATTTTGATGAGGGATTTCCTACTCAGAAACTACTACTTAGGAAAGAGATTCCCTATGGTCAGTACACACACACAAAAAGATGGATCTGTGATCCCACAGGTCAAGACTCCATCCTGGGCTGGCAGCAGACTTATGCAGCCTTGTCTATATGGTGTCGTTCTGAAGGCATGAAAGATTAGGGTTGAGGAGATCATGGTGTCTTATACCATGGTTTAAGAGAGCTACTGAAGCCAGGAAATACATAGCAGAGTCAGAGTTCCCGCAAGGAAGACACAAGAGGCCCATGCATGGAGTCATGAAGATGAAGTCTAAGTTGCAGTGGGGATTCCAGGATGGTGATGATGCTAGGACCATGGGATGTCTGCTGAGGAAAACTGTAGGAATGGAGTGGAGCCGTCCCAAGAGGGAAGCTACGTGTGCTCCAGGTGGCAGAGCTGGAGAGAGGTGAGTACCAAGGGATTTAGAACCTGGATGATGCATTTAGGAGCCCTAGATTCCAAACATTAAGTTACAGGAGTTGGTGTTTCCTCTGCTGAGATTTGATCTTTCTGTGACCCCATTCTTTCTTTTAGGGATGCGAATATTGATTTCATGCCATTATATATTAGAACTCTATAGCTTGTTTAAAATTTTAAAAGTATTATAATTAAGAGATGACTTGGACTTTTAAGCAGTGTTGGGGTTATTAAGTCCTATGAGGACTTTTGAAATTAGACTGACACATTTTTCATTATGAGATGGCCATGAGCCTATGAGGAGAATGGGAGGAAGTTTTATGGCTTAAAGATGATGTGTTTTAGGACAGGTGTGGTAGCGTACATCTTTAATCCTGGCACTCAAAAGACAGAGGCAGATGTATCTCTGTGAGTTCAAGGCAAGCATAGTCTACATAGTGAATTCCAGGTAGCTGGGGTTACAAGGAGACCCTGTCTATAAAAGAAAAAAAAAATGATGTATTTTGGAGTCAAGTTGATAAGGTGTAGAGTTGTGACGTTATCTTGTTAGAATTTAGAATCACCCTCTGCACATATTTATGAGGGATTATCTCAGGTTAATTGAGGGGAAAAGACCCACATTAACCAATCATGCTATAATTCCATGGATTGGGGTACTAAACTGAATGGAAAGAAATCAACCTTAAAATAAGTATTCATCACTCTGCTTGTTGCCTAAGCACACAATATGATCAGCTGCCTCCAGCTCTTGTTATCATAACGCCCTTGCTATGATGGACAGCATCCCTTGTAACTCTAAGCAAAAATAAAACTTTTGTCAGGTTCTTGATCACAGAAACAAGACAGGTACCTAACACAGAAATGTAGAAATATAGAATGAGATTCTACAAGTTATTAGTGTTATTTAATACTTTACATGACTAGCTCAAAGGTTATGAAATGTAATATAATTAGTATTTTCAATATAAAAATGAAATATAGAGAAATGTAAATAGAAGTAATATGATTAATCATGTTTCTGATCATGGGATAGAGGCATATAATTTTCCCTAGAGCAAATAACATAAGACAGTCTTGACTCTGCAACTGTCTGACTTGACTGTGGACAAGTTGCTAAATTTCTTGTAGCTGTACCATTCTCATTTTAATAAATGAAAAAGATGTTCTCAGTCCAATAGATTTTTTTGAGAAACTATTGAGATATATGTGAAGATAATAAGAAGCCAGTTAGTACACTGGATTGTTATGAGATCATTATCCCCATTAACAGTTATAGAAAGGTAGAAGAATAAACATGATGCTCAGAGAGAGATTTTCAACAATAGATTTAATTTTGTGTTTATGTGTTAATTCTGAACCATAAATTTTTTCATATTATTTATTCACAGTTCTGGGACAGCTAGGATTAATTATTATCTTAAGTTATCAAAGCTTTCTCAGAATCAATCTTATTCCATTAATTATAATTCACAGAGAATGGTAGCCAGTATTGTTGGAATTATTCATGTGGACTATGGGCAATAATCTTGGTATCTGGACTCAAGTTCTTTGAACTTGAGCCAATAAAAACCAAAAGACTAGATTAATTTTTCTCATTTAATAGAGCTCTTACGTATAAAACAAAGAATTTTAACCTCTACTAAAGTCCTATTTCATCATAATTACAAAATATACTCCCTCAAATCAAAGTATTACTTTTTAGAAATGATTTAAGCAACAATTCAGAGTGTGCATTTAACCAAGCACTATATAGAATTGTGGGTCTGGACAGTCTAGTGTAGATCACCTAGAGTAATCTGGGCATTTCGATAGATGAGGAACCAAAATTCACAGTTAATTTGTGAATTGAGATATCAAGATCCAAGGGAATCTTCTTCATGTTTAATCTACTTTCTGTCACATCATACAACTTTAAAAATATATTTAAATTTACCTTTTGATTTGGAAATATTCTCCAGTTTATTAATATTGAGTAAATGAAATATTAATCATTACCTTCTATGGAATTCTAAATCTATTCAAATTATCTGCCTTACTATCAACTCTTTAAATATGCTTAGCTTTGCCTTTTAAGATATATCAATCAGGGCTAGAGAGATAGCTAAGCAGGTAGGATACTTGTTGTTTAAGCCTGGCAACCTGAGTTTAATTCTTGGAACCACATAAGATATGGAAGTATAGAAGAGACATCATAAAGTTGTTTTGTGACCTCCAAATGCATTCTGTGGTACACATTTGAATCCCTCTCCCGATGACCTCTATGTCTTTCTCTCTCTCTCATATACTAAATAATAAAATTTAATAGATGTATCAATGAAATAGTCTATGCCTCTGTATCATCATGTCTGTTACCATTGTGTCTCACCGCTCAGGGTCAGCCTGGGAGGACTTTGGGGGGCCAGCCTGAGGGGTTGGAGGTGAGTAGATGCAGAGTCAAACCACAGACTTTGGGAGTTGGAAGGAAAGCAGGCCAAGCATGTGGCACTGCCAACTCATTTACTGAATAGGTGCACAAGCTCTTCTAGGTCTATCATTGGATAGCCAATGACCTTATGGGGTGGGGTCCCAAATACAGCCAATAGTAAGTTTGTCCCCAGGAAGGCAGGTTCTTCCCAGGAGCTGGTCTCACAACTAGCCAGAGCAGAACACCACACCCACAGGAGCCATTCCTCTATTCCTCCTAGCAGGTGGAATAAGTCCAACACCTCTGCAAAAATGTTTCCTCAAACTCAATTACACACTGGAATCAACAGGGAGAACTAAGAAATATAGGTATTTGGATGTCATTTCCAAAGACTTCTATTTATATCATTAAAATATAATCTAGGTGAGATTTTAAATTAAACAAAGCAAACCACTACCACGGTATTTCTGTTGTACAGCCCAAATTGTAAACCAATGCTAATTCAACATGGTAGGCAGTGTTGGTAACCTGGAATTTAGTCTTTCAGAGATATAATTCTAGAATCTTCTTTCTATACATTGTCAGTTCCTTTATTAATATATCAGACCATTATATATAATTTTGGACACAAAATGGTCAAATATTTGCTCAACATTGATGATATACATATAAGTAATTTATATTCCCTACCCTAAGGATCTTCCTATCATAGTAAGTTTCCTGGTAACTTTCTCTTGCTTTGACAAAATAACTCAATAAACATACTGCAAATTACTTATTTTGGTTTATGATTTCAGGGTTTCAATCCACTGTACACTAGTTATATTTAGCTTTGTGTCTTGGTAAAAGGGTATTCCAATACAAAGATGCCCACTTCATGGTGTCTGGGAAGCAGAGAGAATGAGAAAGAGACCAGAAATGGGGTCTATCTTTTAAGAGCACTCCCTAATGTCATGGTGTACACTGGTTGTTAACTTGACTGGATCTAGAGTTTCCTTGAAGATAAATCTCTGAAAATACCCTTAAGGAATTTTCTAGATTCAGTTAATTGGGTATGAAGGACCATCCTAAATACTTAACCAAATAATAAAAGAAAAAGTGACATGAACACCAACATTCACTACTCTGCTTTCTGACTGTGGATGCAATCAAACATCTGCTTTCCTGATTTCTGAATGAGGATGCACTTAACTTGCAGGAATGCAGTTAACTAATGCAAGACATTTTATGAGGAACAGAGACAGCAAAGCACAGGACAAAATGGTTTTCCAAATTCAATCCGATGACATAGATGTAGAGCACACACTCCATTCCCTTGATTGTGCTGGAAATATGTGCTCTTGAGTCAACTGGCATTCAAGAACTCTTAGCTCAGTTCAAGAAAAACATTTCTGCAAATCCCTGAGCACACCCCTTTCATTCATGTCACTTCCCAGCAGTAGGAGTACTTTACTCCAACAACATAGCCATGCAAGTTCCTGCCAACCTGAAGGGTGGGACCCAGAAGGTGTACAAACAGTGATGAGGAATGGAGGAAAGCATTTGTTTTCATAAATGACCCAGAATAATTTAAAATATGAAGTTCTTAGTTATGAAAGGAATTGAAAAAAAAATCACCATTCCTCAAAGACGGTATTTATTTTGTTTTTCATTTTTTGCCCAAACATGGTAAATTGTTGAATATTCTTAAATAATTGGTACAGTGAATTTATAATGAACCAAACATTAAATTTGTCTGTCTGGCAAAATATCACCAAGACATTACACAGCAACTTTCAACACTATTTGAAAATAATACAAACACAAATTTAACTGTTGAGAATAAAAAGATGTGATAGGATTCATCAAAATTCAAATTAAGATTCATGGACAGAGACCACAGTAAATCTCTGTGAACTAAGGCACATTCTCAGCCAGGGTCATATGGCCAGGCTTACGTGTTGAATGAATACATGTTGAATGAATGAACTGATGTCTTCAGCTAGGGCACTGAATTTGTATTTGCCATTTTTCCCACTTGGAAGTACAGTAGTCAGAATCTGCTCTCAATATTTATTACTGTGTAATGGATTTTATGGCTTTTTAAAGGAAGTTTGACAGTGTCTTACACAAACTTCTATTTGATGATATTAGCAGTAAAGTGGAAATTATAACTTATTTTAGGATACAGTCAGCTGAGAATTTTATGACTAACACACATTAACTATTACAGTCAATGAACACCTAATAAATAGTTTAAAATAATATAAAATAAATTTTGATATCTCATGACATATTTAAAATTTATGTAGTATTTTAAAACATTTAAATATGCAATGAATTTATGTAATAATCATCAAAGAATTTATCATGGGAGAAAATTAACTATATAAACCTTGTAGATATATATTTTTGATCAGTGGGCTCAAATATTTTTGAAGACTTGCAAATGATGCAAGTTTGGCAATGACCACTACAAATATAGTACAAAACAATAAAAATGATACCTCTTCCCTGCCTGTTTTATTATGGTGGCTAGTTAATTGGTACCTGCTAAGTTTCATCACTCTACATTAAAATCAGACAATTTCTCAAGTGTGAGGTGAAGCATTGCTTCACATCATTCCATTATCAATTTTATATTTAATATTGTGAAGAAAATATAAAATGTAACTCTATCAAAACTTAAAAAACTTACTCTAAACTTCACTGTAGGAAATGAGGACAATATGGCTCTATTAGTTTATAATAATAGTTTGTAATATATCTTAATCTGTCTATATTATCAATATATCTCAAGATACAGAGATAAAAATTTTACAGCAAAACAAAGGAATGGAGTAAGTACAAGGTTTTGCATTATCCTATTCTGCTATGCTGCCCACTGATGAGTCAAAACGTTATTATAATAAATTCAGAAAAGAAAACTGTCAACTTTTAAAGTCAACTTTGTCAAGGCAGATGTATGTGAACTGAAGATATAAAATTATCAAGTTGAAAAAGCATTTTTTTCCTGTGTCAAACTAATTTCCACCTTTATAGAGTTAGTTCAAGTTTTTCAGGCTTAAAAAAAATCATATTAAACTTGAGGGTTGAAGAGATGGTTCAACCATTAAGAACACTTGTTGCTCTTGCCAAGGACCTGAGTTCAGTTCCCAGCACTCACATGGTGTCTAAAAACCATCTTTAATTTCAATCCAGGGGATCTGACTTCCACAGGCATTGCATGCATGGGCAGACAAACACTCATACCTATAAAATAAAAATGAATAATTAATTAAAAATTTATTATGATTGGTTGTATAGCACATCCTGTACTAAGGAAAATTCTAGATTCAAAATTGTAACAAAAATAGTCATGGTGCTTGCCATGACTAGAAAACATCAAGGATCTTCCTACCTGAGACCTGCAGACTGCCCTTTAGGTAAAAAATGGAAACAACCTAAATGTCCTTCAACTGATAAATAGATAATGAAATTGTGGTACATTTACAAAATGGAGTTCTACTCACATGTAAAGATAAAATCTTGTATAACTCTACTTTTCCTCCTCCCATTTAAAAACTCCTATTTCCTCTATGGTAACACCTCTCTCCTACTGTTCTTCCCTCTCTGGCTCCTTATATCTCTTTATCTCTCTAGTTCCTTTCCATTTTCCTGGTGCCTGCAGTTACAGCAGGATGTATACTCACATATAAGGGACTGGTACTAAAATGCAGAAATGAGGGAGAATATACATTGTTTGTTTTTCTGAGGCTGTACTTCTTCACTTAATATAACTGTTTCCAGTTACAGTGGTTTACCTGCAACTCTCATAATTTTGTCTTTCTTTACCACTGAATAGAACTCCCTTCTATGAATGTACCACATCTTCATTATCCACTTGTCAGCTGAGGGACATTTAGGTTGTTTCTATTTCTTAGCTATTGTGAAAAGAACAGTGACAAATATGGATATACAAGTATCTCTAAAGTATAATCAGTCACTCTCATGGTTTTGGATAACAATGTGCAAGATTCTAAGGGTCATCAATCAATGATCCAACCCCAGCTTTAAGGCCTGATAACTACAACAATGGCTGGGGCAGCAAACTATATTAGGGCATTAATAGAATTTTTATCTTGAGGGTAATCAATAGCTACTTATTGGTATTTAAAGCCCATTAAATGAGAGGGAACTCATTTGTGGTACTGTAAACATAGTCAAATACACATGGCTGGAGAGGTCATAGATCTTAGAGAAAACTCCAAGGAAGTCACATCTCTAGACAAATTTAATTTCTTACTATGTGCTAAATATTAATCGTTTTATTTACAGACAAGTATGCCAATTGCCTCTCATCAAAGAAGCTTCTTTTTCAATAGACAGAGACTGTTCCACAATTGATCACACACAGATAATGTCTGTTAATATACAACCCTAAGTGACACATCTACAGTAGAAACTCTACCCCCATGGAACATAGTGGAAAAACGGGTAGAGAGAATACTAATGCATCTCTCAACTTTCATCAGTGAAGCTGTAACCTAGAAGATGTTTATTATGGAGAAAAAGGAAAAGAATGAAAATAGAGGGACTGACCAAGTGTTGAAGATCAGAAAAGCATTTATGTTATCAATCAATTTTTATAGGAATTTATTCTGAAGTCAGTACCTGGGAGATGCTGATAAATGTGATTATGTAAATATTGTTGGTGTTCTATTTATTTATATGTGCCATTAGAGATTGAACCTGGGGCCTTGTGCAAGTAAGTCAAAATAAATCCTTCCTTCTTTAAGTATTAAGGTATTTTGTCACTCCACTGAGAAAATAAACTAATAACCTTTGAGTTAGAGTCATACAACACTGCACTTGGCTTCATTGCCCTTTCTAAAAGAGAATCAGTTCTGCCTCATGGGAATATGTGTTCTTCCTTTCAGAATATTGTTTTCCTTAAATCCTGAGTTCTTTAAGAAAAGAAATTTATACAGAAAATAAAGAATAAGAAGGTTACATCTAACATAGTAGTATTATAAAAGGAAAAGAAAGGCCCATATGGCTGATACATGTTACTTTTAGAAATCATCTCCAGTGTTTTTCAGGAGGAATTTGTGTGAGGAGAAGCTGAAGAAGATTCTTCATGTTCTGGTGCAGGTTCATAGTGGCTAAGACTGAAGGAGTGCTCTTTCTTTTGATACTCTGTGGAATTCATTTGTAGTTTCTCATTAGTTATGCTTTTGTTTTGATTGAATTGCAATTTCTTTAGCTTCCTTCTCTATTATATAATGTTTATGCAGTAAGAAGTTTATTAGATACACTAGATTAGCATTTCAACACTTGCCCTCTGATTCTGAGAGGTACTGTTTTTGACGGTGTATTATTAACTGGCAAGAAAGAGATGTTTAGTTCCTGAAAGAGGTTAGCTAAACTTTAAATGGCCGACTTGCAGTGTTACTTTCTGGTTGTAGTGTGAATTGTTTAATTTGTAGCTGATAAATTTATAAGAAACAGAATAACATCACATTTAGAATCAGAAGTTTTATCATCTAAAAATCATAGCATAACCCTGTGATTCCTTAATATTAATAATACAAATGTAGAGTAAGGAGAGTTCAATGTAATAATCATATAATTTTAGAGAGAAAAATTTCTTTATATATTTTTTGTATTATATGCATTGAAATTAGTCATCTTTATTTGTGTCAGTAATTTTGAATTATCTATGTGTTAAATAGTCATATCCTTCAAAGTCTAGGATGTGGGCTAGGATATCATACAAGTCGTTATTTATTGAATTAAAGAGTGGGTTGATGTATGAATAGTCATATTTTCTATTGAAATCACTTTTTTGGTTTCCTAAGGTACTTAAAACTAAGTACAAGAAACTTCGTTTTTACTTATTATACACATGCAGGAAAACACACATATAGACACACATACATGTATTCTTTTTCAAGCATCAAATTCTCATTAAACCTGAATATTTCATTTAGAAGCTAACAATGTTAGTTCAGACAAAGGACTGGTTAAGCCAGATTTCTTTGTGTTTCTTTACCCTTCAGATTATAGTTCTACAAATACTAATAGAAATTATATATTTCTCAATTGACTTATTATTCTTTCACTTATTTGAAACTTTGTACCAGACCTAGAGCTGGCAGCTGATTTCATAATTTCCATGGCAGTAATGTATGCTGGTCAACTTAACCCACTCTACAGACTGCCAAGGAGATTTCTAGACACAGAGGATGTTGGCAGTGCATTGTGAATTTCAACCTTTTTTGTGTCCTAGAAAGAAATTCAGAGAAGGAAATGGCAATCAATTTCCCACTGAAAATATGTTTTAAGGATTATATGTAAGAAAAACTACACTGGCCATATTGTGGTTATTAACAAGGAGTCCTGGGTAACTCTTGACAAGAACACATGTTTGGATCAAAGTCTTGTTATGAAAAATGCAGATTGTTGAAAAGGCATCTTAGCCAGGAGAGTCACTCACTGGCAGTTACTATTATAAAGAAGTAAGGGCTAAAATAATTTATTTGATGAAATATTTGTGTTACTCTTGCTGTTTATAGACACACAATTGGACATATCCATGTAAAATCAGGAGAGAGACCACCTTCATGTACTTGAAAGCGTAGCTACATGCTTTCCTAGTGTTCTTATAAGCCCACAGAACAGGTAAGTAAATTGGTAAGCAAATTCACCATTAGTGAAAGCAGGGTCTTTGCTAGGGTTTTATATGTTATCATATCGTATCCTTAAGAAAATCAATTCAGTAACCTTTATTTTTGTTCTGCATAAAGATGATGAAAATTGGAATCACAGAATCGTAATTTGCTGAATTCACAGAGTAACTAAATCACAGTTAGAATTTTCCTCTAAATTCACTGGAAATTAAAAATATCACAACTGTAAAGCTTTGCTCATTTTAATTTTGAAAAGGTTGTGAAAACAGAAGAACACTATTTGGAAAGAGGAAGGAGATCATCAAGAGGGGTGATGTCGCTAAAATTCCTTCTGGAAGTCAGTATTGGTGTCTGCACACACATTCCTCTCCCCCGCCCCCGCTTCTTTCTAAATCCCTAGAACAAAGCAAGGTATAATTTCACCAAACTACACTTTGGGAAACCAGAGTTTATTTGGGCTTTTTTTCAGAGCAATGGGTGAAGGGTTTCCTTACAAAGTTGGGAGAGAGGTTGGGCTCCCCTACTGAGGCCATATGGCAAGTTCTATATCCTGGCAGGGACCCTGTGACATCCTGGCAACTGCCCAAGATGATGAAGGGGCTAATCTCTCTCCAGCTTCCTCTGTTCACCCCCTCATTTCCTCCCCAATGTGCAACTCAGGCTACTGGTTAGTTGGGAGGGGTAGCTGACTCTCCTGACTGCTTTTCTTGTGGAAGGTCAACAAGTTATAATCCAGGGCAAACAGGCACCCCCAGACTTGGGACAAATGCTTTGCCAAATTCTTGCCAATCCAACTTGTTCACGGCTTGCTAGTCCAGGTTTCCAGGCAGAGGACAAGTTCATGCAACAGGTGAGGAAGAGAAGAGGGCAATTAATGATGAATGTGATTAAAGCACTGTATGTAAATGTGTGTGTGTGTATGTAAATGGAGTGTCATAATGAAACCCAACACATGCTGCACATGCTGATCAAATATTCTGGACAAAAACTGAAGAAATTGATCATGATCTTGTTACACCAAATTAACTAAATAGAAGCAAATACATTCGTGTTCCTTAGGAACCATCCTGACTTATAACAAAGTGATTAATCTTGTGTCTGCTGCTCAATGTCTTCACAAATTTATTTGAAGAATTAAAAAAGGGTAATTCAATACTAGGAAACTCACCATAATCATTTTATTACTTGGAAAATTAAAGAAAAAAATAAATTATTGTATCAGGAGATGCTACTTTCCCAAAAAGCAGTTGATAAAGAGCTGTAGTCATTCATAATAAAAATCAATAATATAATGGACTTTCCAAGCATAATTTAAACTTAGTATCAGTAGTTCACAGGTATTTAAATTGTTATATTAGGTTATTCTATAAAGAAGCATGGGTAATTTATATTGTGGATATTATTGAAATAAAATTTGTGATTTTTAGACAATACAGAACACCAAGTAGTACGAATCACACTGAATATCACAAAGAAAGGATATTATAAATTCTTCACTAGAAAACACAATAAAAAATCCATTAAATCTAATAGGATAAATATTATAAGGTGACTAGGTATAATACAAGTATGCAAAACAGTAAATTTCCCCCATAATAAAAATAATGAGTCAAGCATCAAATAAATATGACCATAGGAGAGCAGAGTCAATAATGGCAATTTGCATTTCTCTTTGGATTCTCCTTTCTCACTGTCCAACCTCCCTCCTCCCTCCCCAGTTCTTGTTTGAAATGAAGAAAAATTCAATATGTACATTAAAATTATTGAATAAGAAAAAATAATGCCAATGTATATACATGAAAAATAATTCTTGTAAAATGTTTATAGGATACAATTCAAAGGTCAATAATAGGGTCTGACAAGATAGTTCAGTGGGTAAGAATCTAGGTTTGATCTACTGATCCCACATAAAGGTGGAAGGAGAGAATCAATTTTACAAAGTTTTCCCGTTTTCCTTTTGAGCACCTACCCATGCCATATACAACACAGAGTAACACTGAAGACAAAAAAGTGAAAAGGAGTCAATAAAGGATAATAATAGCTCTTTACAGTAAAATTTCTTTTTTCTCTTTTTGAGAAGGGATGTCCCTTAGCATCACCTGGACTAGAACTTGATCTGTAGACCAGACTAGCCTTGAACTCATAGAGATCTACTTGTCTCTGCCTCCTGAGTGCTGGGATCAAAGGCATGTACCACCACATTGAACCAAAATTTCTTAACATAATAACATGTACCTATGATATGATGATTAATATAAGCCATAATCAGTATTTTGAAGACTATGACTTTTATATTTTATAATTGTATGTACAATATATGTGCATAAATACACACATTTTATGTGGATTTTTTTTCTCTTTAGAGACAGGGTCTCACTATTTAGCCTTGATTGCCCTGGAATGGACTATGCTGGCCAGACTGGCCATGAACTCACAGAGATATGCCTCCCTCTGCCTCTCAAATGCTGGAAATCTTTATACTGTATTTCTTTGGGGGAAATATTTCTTTGTGTGTGCCTACAATGTATGTATATGCATATGTTCATGTTTCTGAACATCATTGTGTGTGGAGATCAGAAGTTGACATTATATGTCTTCTTCTATCTCGCTCCATCTTAGTTTTGGGACAGGCTGACTTCTGAACCTAGAATTCAGCAATTCAGTTTGACTGGCTGACCAGCAAGCCCTCGGAACCTTCTTGTCTCTGTTTCATCACTGGAATTATAGGAATTTGTCACTTTACTGTTTTTTTGTGTGTGAATGCTGTGAATCCAAACTCAAGTCCTTATGTTTACATGGCAAGTACTTCACCAACTGAGACACAGCTCCAGTCCTACCATTACAACGCTCTATATATGTATGTTTTTGAAAATCTGGACAACATTAAAAAATATGAAAAACTTAGAATAATGCCTGGTAGTAATATTTATATTTTTTCATGTTTCTCTAAAAATTTTCTTTAAAAAGCTGTGAAGAACAAACTCAAAACTATGTAGAAGTGCTTGTCTTAGGAAACAGAATTCAATGAACTGAGGCAACATAAACAAAGCTTTTATTTACAGTTTTATATAGTTTTTGTGTTCATTTGTGATATTAAGTTATAGTCTTCGAGAGGCTCTTTACCTATAAAGCTTTCAAGTACTTTTTCAAGAAAAGTGAAGAGGAATGTTTTTGTTGTTGAAAGAATTTCCAAAGGAGAAATACTATGAAGTGTCAGAATTGGAATATTTTCAGTCGTTCATAAAAGTAGCATGAAACATTGTTTGCAAAATGCTGTCACCCATCATCATTAAATAGAAACTTGAGTCCTAGAAAGACATAAACATTTTTCTCTTACTTTGAGGTTGGGAAACTAGGAACAAAATAAAAAGTCTGAGGAAATGATACACGGGATGAGTGTTATGTCCAAGAGACATGAAGATTGTAAAGATTATGAGGTGTCAAGACCAACAGGAATCAGAATTCCTGTACGTATGTAGATAAAGAATCAGAAATATTATGTCAAAAAAACCTATCTATAGGCATATAGCTCTGGATGGAACTAGGTCCCGTTGGACCACAAGTCCATCTGCCTTTGTGTACTGCCTCAGTTATTCAGTTATTTTTGAGCAGGGAACTCCTTCAGGATCCTTTTCAGTTCAAGCTCATACCTTTGAAATGAATCTGCATTTTAATAAGATGATGCCTCCATGGGTTGGGTCTTACCCTCAGGACATCTTTCTTACTGTCCAGGGTAGGAAGTGATGTTTCTCTTTTATAATGCTAGCACCTTTACCAATTGCAAATGGGTTTTCATCTTAATTTTCCTTGTCTGAAACTTTAAATCTGCTGGCACAAGTTTTAACCTTTTTTTTCACATTTTTGTATTTCTTCTTCACCTTTTCTCTTTCTCTCTCCTCTCTATCTTTTTCTCTCACTGTAGCTCTGAATGAGCAAAATGAATCATAAAAATGAGATAGCCTGAATATCGTCCTGTCTGAAAATTTCTTCTATAAAGCAAGTTAGTCTATTACCTTTAAGTTCAGCATCACTCAGTTTCTCAGGACATAGATAGAAAGCAGTCATATTCTTTGCCAGAATGTCAAAGGATTGTTCTCTAGACCACGGGCCCCATAATTGATAAAGTTTTTATTCCCACCTCAAACTGCATGAGGATTATTCTCTCTGCAATTTCCCCATCATTCTTATCTTTCAAGTTCCCAATAGAATGACTTGGTAATATCTTGCATCACTCTAAGTCTTTTATAGCAAATGGCTGCAAACTCTTCTATGCTCCTTTTGTAAGCGATTGATTCTAAAGTTCTAAGGACTAAATATTCAAGTGTGTTATAAAAACAGCTCCATTTTTTGATAGAATTTTCTTTATTAAATTCTTGTCTTGTTGCATTGACAAAATATCCCCCCAAACAACTTAATGGAGGAGGGGTTGATTTTGGCTCACAGTCTGAGGTAACAGTCACCATGTTAGGGAAGGCCTGGGAGCAGGAGATTGCAGCAGATGATCACATTGCATCCACAGTCAAGAAGAATAGAGCAATGAATAGTTACAGCTAACTTACTTTTCCCCATTTTTCTGCCTAAGAGCCCAGCTGGTTGAATGGTATCTGCTACAGTTAGGATGGTCTTTCTATCTCAAATAATCTAATCTATATAATACTTTACATACATTAACAAAATTGTTTCCATGATGATTCTAAGTCTCATCAAATTGACATCAAGATTAACCATCACGTATCAGCATTATTTGGGAAAGATATTTGGGTGCATGAGTCTGAATTTTCTTATCTGCTGTCCTTTACTTTCTCAGTGAAGTAGGAAACAGTGCCATTGACTAACAGGGCAGATAGAGGGAAGATGTTGGAAGCTGAAGGAGACTGATCCATGTAATCATTTAGTGGAGAAGCAAGTGAATGCATTGGGTTTTTGTTGAAGAAAATCCATAGGGAAAATGATCAAATAGTGGTTAGCATTAATCTAACATTTCCTCTAAAAAGTATGTTTTCTAGTATTTTTGTGTTTTACATGTCTTTTTCAACAACATATTTTAGTACTTTGCCAATTTAAAGCCATCATATGCCCCAGACTCATTTTTCTCATTTTCTCTGTAATCATTGACCTCTATTTTGACTGATATTTTTTCTCTCGTTTCCACTCTTCAGATCATTACGGTATTAGCCAGTACCCACTGTGCTACTGTTCCCTCAGGTATCAGATCAACTCAGCTGTTCAGAAGATCCAAGAATTTATTCACTCTTACACAAGGCAAATATGAAGACCTTTTCAAAATTAGTGGACTAAGAAACTTAATGGATATAGTTATTTTTTATTTCTCCCTGTTTCTGTCTCCCTTTTCAACTTTATTTCTGTCAGCTTTCTCAACTGTGGAATATTTTACTCTAAGTAAACATTGTGGAAGAATATAACTAGTGTTTGGCTTATAGAAGCCATCTGTGTTATTAGATGTCCTACAGCCACCAGCAATCAAGAATTCTCTGATTCAAATCATCTTGGTATGAGAAAAATGGTTGTAGTAGCAACAAGGCCTATTCATTTCTTTATTAGTATGTCAGGGAGGAAGTGAGAACAGGGTATGCATTTTCTGTAACTTGCTTATGAGAATGAAGAAACTTTATAGAAACACTTTTAAGAATTTTTCTCATATCTGATGAGACAACACTTACTAAATGATTCATTATAATCACTGGCACAGTGGATGGGGTTGTTATAAGTATCTTTAATAAATTAGGACCAAACTATCATCACAAAAGTGCACTTATGCGACCTGATGGTCAGATAACCTGGATGGTAGGAAGTTAATAACAGTCTCTATTCAGCCACATTCACATGTTTAATTGCATTAGCCATATTTCCATTGCTATAAAAATACCTGAGATAAAGGAAATTTTATTTTGGTTCTTGCTCTCAGAAGTCTTGGTCCACAATTGCTTGACTCTGTTACTTTGGATGTGTGATGAGCCGGAACAGCATGACTATGAGTGCACAGTGGGGCAAAGCTGCTCGCTTCATTGTGACCAGGAGCTAAGAGAAAACGCAAAAGTGCTGGGGTTCTGATGTTTCCTTTCAGGTCCTACTCCTACTGACCCAGCTTCCACTAGGCTCCATCTCCTAAAGGCTTCACTACCTCCCAGTAGTACCAAAGTGTGAACCAAACCTTAAACATAAAGACTTTTGGGGTCACAATCCAGGTAGAAACTGTAACATACAAATTTAGGAAGTTCATGATAAATATAGCCATAAGGAGTTAACAGATAATTTCTTTTGACATTGTATGCTAGATAAAGATACATATTCAAGTCTAACTTCTTTTTCACAATTAACTGTGCTTCTAACTGGGCAAAGATTAGAGACATTACTAGAATATTCTTCCCTTTAGAGACATAATCATCACAAGCTCATGAAGACTGATGATTCATCTTAGGATAAAAAGAGTTAAAATGAGAAATAAAATACAATAAGAGGACAAGTCCCAAATGTCCACTGAAATCATTCCCCTTTAACACAGCAGCAGGTCTACCAGTGGGCCTGCAGAAAGCATTCAGTTAGCAGTTGCTTGGCAGCAGAAACACAGATAGCAGGACCGATTCCTGAGAAACATAAGCAGCTGGAGTACTGTTCTTTCTCATTTCAGATCTTATATAACAGCTGACTTAGTTTTTGTACATAATTAAAAATAACATTCATGAATGTCAGGATTTCCAAACAGTAAACAGAGGCTATTACAGTCTGGATTTTGAGTTGTCCCCCTATGTCTATGGTGTTATTGGGAAATGGTGGAAACCTGAGCAGTCGGAGCTTAGTGAAAGAATGGCATGTGTTCTTGAGAAAAAAATTGGGATTACTCTTTCTGCTTCTCTTTGCTTTCTAGACACATTGGAGGAAGTAGTTCTGCTCTACTCCATTATGACATGTCCCTACCATAATGTTCTGACCCAACATGCATGCATCAGGAGGGCCAGTGGGCCATGAATGGAATCCCTGAAGCCATAGCCCCCAATAGACCTTTTTTACTTTTATGTTGTTTATTTCAGGTATTTTGTTATAGTAATAAGAAGCTGGTGAAAAGACAGATGAAAAAGATTAGGGCAGTTGGAATTTACTTGTATTTGTGTATATACTTGCACCTTTCTAGTTGAACTTGGCATTAAGAAATTTAAATTCTAATCATACTTTCATCATGAACCAGTTGTTATGGGAAGTCAAAAAGCTGTTGGTTGATTGCCTTCTTTTGAACAGGGGGAGTTTCTGCTCCTGGGTTCTTAATGGCTCTGCTTTAACATTCTAACAACTCATGGTGAAAGCATTCATCACCTGTATATTGTTAAATGACTCTGGAAAAAAAGATTAATTTAATTAATAAATATTCATAATATTCAATTTAATTCCATTTTAAGAAACCACTCAGATATTTTAGGCCCAATATTTATCTTACAAGACCACTGATAAAATTCCATGTAACTCACAAAATATTTACTGGATGTGCTGCTAGAATACATGAACTTCAGAATTCCGTGACAGGCACAGTCAATTCTAGTCATGTTATATTTCATGTATTCCTGCCGTTTCACTGTAACACTGAGGGAATATTTAAAGTAGTATATGCTGTCTTAATTTGTTTGGGCTTCTTTAACAAAATTCCATAAACTATAAATAGCAGACTATTTTTTACAGTTCTGCCTGCTGGAAAGTTCAAGATCAAATAATTTGATAGATTTGGTGTCTACTGAGCGATTTCATGGTATTTTGAAGATGGTGCCTTCTCACTATTGTCTGCCAGGGTGGAAAGGGAGAGGTTTCTCTGAGCTTCTTTGATAAGAGAACTGTGTCATTAAATTTTCTGTTACCAAATAACAAAACAAAACAACAACTATACACAACTGAGATAAATCAGCTTATAAATAATTTAATTTTGTTCATAATTTTAGAGACTTCAGTCCTTGATCAAATATAAATATCCCTATTGCTTTTGTATCTGAGACAAAACAGCACGGAAAGAAGAAAGAAAGAAAGAAAGAAAGAAAGAAAGAAAGAAAGAGAAGAGAGAAAGAAAGAAAGGAAGAAATGAAGGAAGGAAGAGAAAATTCCCTTAAAAGGTATACATCTATCTTCATTTGTTTACTGCTGCTATAATAAAACAATCTGATCAAAAGGAAAGGATTTGCTTGGCTTACCAATCCACCACTGCAGGATATCAGAGAAGAAACTCACAGCAGAAACAATGGAGGAACACTGCTATCTGGCTCATTCTCTGATTTGCTCACAGGTTCCAGCACAGGTAGCATTCTTACATAGCTCAGATCTACCTTTCTAGGGATGGTGTGGCCCACAGTTGCTGGGCCTTCCCAATTAATCATCAGTCAAGGTAGTCCCCTGAAGACATGGCCACAGACCAATTATCTCTGGGAAATTCCTCAACTGAGACTCCTTCAGATGACTCCAGGATGTCAAGTTGGCAGCCAAATCCAAGTAGGCTACATCCAGTGGTCTAAACGTCCTACTAGGCTCTACTTCTCAAAGTTTGCACTTTACAGTGCCAAGCTATAGAATAAAAAACATGGGATTTTAAGGGATAATTAAGAATCAAGGAACAGAGGGTTCTATACTCATGATATAATCCCATACAAAAGGCTCCGTTTCTTAAAAAGCATCACCCTACAGATTAGTATTTTAAATATGGATTTTAAAGGGACAAAATATTCAGACCATAGCATATGTATAGTGTAGCTTTACTATGAGAAAGACATCTTTGTTTTTCTTTCTTCCTTCTTGTAAACACACTATTTAATTTGATGTATTCTGTTAAAATTCCTCAGCATATAACTATATTATTATCAAATTTTCAGTGCCACCATCTGTACTATGTCCATTTTACTTTGTAGTTAAAAGCTTCTCAGATCTTACTAGTATTTAGCATTGTTCATTTAATCTTATTTAACAATACCAAGAACTCTAGAAGTAGCCTACAGGTTTAAGTCCTGACTTTGCAATTCAGTAGTACTGGATTAATAATATATCAGTGAAGGTGAGTGAAGTTAAACTTACTAATTATTCTCAGTGGCTAGTTATGTGTGAGGCTATTCTTGTCAACCTGATGGGATTTAGAGTTACCATGGAAACAAACCCTGTGCATACCTGTCTGTGAAGGGTTTAGCTAAATCAGGTTAATTGAAGTAGAAAAGTCTACACTAATTGTAGTAGTGATCATCAATGTCCGGTTCTGAATAAGGAGAAAATAGGGTGAGCAGCCATATTCATTGCACTGTACTTCCTGATTGTGGAGAATGTAACCAGTTCCTTCATGCTCTGCTGCCATGATGAACTGTAGACAAAGTGTGAGCAAGAAAAAACCCTGCCTTCTTTAAGTGGCTTTTGTCACAACAATGAGAAAAGTAGCTAACACTGGATATATAAAAATTAAGGTCTTTAAAACTGAAAGAGAATTTTTCAGAAAAAAAAATTTTTTTTGAAGCAGTAATATACTTTGCCTTAGAGCAGGAAGTAGACTATATAAACTGTGATTTTATGATGCTCTCTGCAGCTGGGCAGTCTGAGTTGAAGGGAAATGAGGGATTAGCCCAAGAGCTAGAAAGAGACAGAAAGTGTGTGTAATTGACTATGTAAAGACAGAAGTCAGAAGAGTGTTTGGGAGTAAGATTAAGAGAGAGGATGGTGAATGATTATTTCCAAACCCATGCTTAAAACTGAACCTCTCAGACAAGGCAGCACCAAGAAGTGCTGATGTAGCTTTGAGAATGCTGGAAATGATTCATTTAGATTCCCAAGAGGGATTTTCCACCATCTAATGAAACTACAGTCTACAAGTGGCATCATCAAAGTAGGTACTTTTCAGTAGTTATTACAGAAAAAAATGGAAACAATGGATATTGAATAATTTAATCTTTGCAACTAAATGCACAGTTGTATTATATTCTACTTGTGCTTGCTCTAGATTATTTCTCATTGATTTAAAATAACAGTAATATTTATTTCCTAGTTTTCGCTCTCAAAGTGCTGTGAGTTGGGCCTTCTGCACCTGTCTTGCTGCCTTTCATGTCTAGACTTTAGTTCTGCAAAGCTCAGTTGTAGTATTTGACTCCTGGCCTAATAGAATCTGTCATTCTTTACTGATGATAAATGTTAACGAATAGAAAACCATAATGAAGTTAATATATTGCTTTCTCTATCTTCCTAAGTTTTTTCTTTAAGAGACTTTGTAGGAAAGGTGGGATGGAAAGAATAAAGAAGGAACAAAAAAATTAAAACCAAGAAAATTGACAAAGAGAACAGTTAGAAGAAAGATATATATTAAAGTTGATGGAAATTACAGTTTTTGACCATGGCCGTTCCTCTTGTTAGGGGTTTACTTCACTTTTGCTAACTAGAGTCTAGACTCTTCCTGGCTGACATTCACATTTACCTTTTCGGATACATGGAATTATGCTAAAAAAGAGAGATGCTGGCTCCAAAAGGCAACTATGTTACATTCCATGGAAAGCTTTGAGAAGCATGAGAGCCCAGACCTAAGGGTACAAACTTTTTCTAGAGTTGTTTTTGTTTTGTTTTGTTTTGTTAAGTTGTGTTGATTCAAGTTAAAAATAAAATAATCAGGAGAACCAGGATGGTCTTTCTTCGGAAAGTTCTGAGTGGTAAGTTTGCTGTTATTCTAACTTTATCTAAAACATTTTGCCACTGAGTAGTTAAAATTTCCAACCTATCTTTCTTTCTACAAGGCAAACTTCATTTAAAGATGCCATTGAATTGTCATAAAGATATGATAGAAAATAAGACCCTGTAAGTACTATGCAGAAGAGAGGATTCCTCTAGTAGAATGCTGAAAGTGGAAGGTATTATTCTCACGGATAAAACAGGTTAAATGAAAATCACAGCTTTGAAGGGTACAGGTACATGTGCTGCATGAGAAAGATGATATTCCTAATTGAGCCCCAGAGAAATTCCAAGTTTGGAGCTGTCAGAAAACAAAAGAGGACTGAGAAGAGTCACAGAAAATTCTGGGTCTAATATAGCTCCATACCTCCCTGAATGTTGAAGTGCTATTATCATAGATGGCATCCTAAGGCTTAACTTCTTCAGGGAATTAGTGATGGACTTTGGAAAGGTTTGAACATAATATACGTCTTGAAGTAATAGAATGCATGATATCAGCCCCTTTCATCTCTAATTCCACTTTCTTTCTTCTTTCTGCTCTATGTGAGGTCTCTTTGCTTCCATATCTCTTTTTCATCATTTCCTCTTTTAATTGTTGCTGTAGTCTGATGATTTTCTCAACATTATTTCCAATATATCCATTTATCTTTAAAAATAGATGCGGGCTTTGGGGGTATGGATGGAGGAGGGGGCCTAAATATGATTAAGATCTATTGTATTAAATGTACAAAATCTAAAAAACATACATAAAATAAAATATAGAGCACAAGATCAAGAAAAAGAAAGTGTCAAGAAGAACTTAAAAGTATTCCACAAATTCCAGAAAGAGGCAGTGTCCATCCAAAGTACTCAACTTTCAAATTAACACATGCTTTATTTTGGCACTGTGGAGCTACTGAACTATCTTTCTTACTCCCGATTACCTGCTATAAACATAAGCTTATTTTCAATAAGGTCTATGTGCTTATGTAGGGATTTCATACAACCTTTCCTGTTCAGACAGAGAAACTAATAAAAGAAGAAAAGTACAAGAGCCGTTTATGCCGAATTGGAGAGATGGCTCCATACTTGAGAGAGTGTACTGTCCTTGCAGAGGACCAAAGTTCACCTCTCAGTACCTAAGTCAGACAGCCCACAACTGCCTGTAATTCCAGCTCCAGGGGATCTGACACCCTCTTCTGAAATCTGTGAGTACCTGCACACATATGCACAAACCCTCACCTAGGGACACAAGTGTAGACATAATTTTGAAAGATAAAATAAATCTTTTAAAACTGGACTTTCAAAGAATAATTATTAAATTTGAAGAATGTGAAGAATATTCTGGGTTGGAAAAGAAAGACCAAGATATATAAACAAGATGACAGATCCGAGGTACAGAACTGATGCAAGTCAAAGTAAAGAGTGTAAAAACTTACATATATATATATATATATATATATATATATATATATATCAAGAAACAATTGAGTACATCACCCCAAATCAAAAATGAACAATCCACTAAAAATGAAACATCTATTTTTTAAAGATAATGGGTATGTTGGAAATAATGTCGAGAAAATCATCAGACTACAGCAAGAATTAAAAGAGGAAATGATGAAAAAGAGATATGGAAGCAAAAAGACCTCACATAGTGCAGAAAGAAGAAAGAAAGTGGAATTAGAGATGAAAGGAATTAAGTAAACGACCAATCTGATGGCCACAGGGAAAACAGATAATTCAGCACAGTGAGAAAATGTCTTGCAGATCACTGTTGGGAAGGCATTTTATGTAGAGGACTCTTTCTACAAATGTCTAGCTGTGGAAATAAGTACAACTTTTCTACAAAACAACAATTCCACTGCAACCGGAGCTGAGTGGTCAGAAGTCAGGATATTTAGGGGTGGGGTTAGAAAACAGCAGACTAGAGAGTTGAGGTCTTCAATGACGACTAACCCAGAGGTAATTGAGGAGTGATGAGTATTCTATTTTTACTTAATTTTTTGTTAGTTAATTTTGCATGTGCACGTTGGATATGATTGTGTATATTTTTGTGCAAATTTCATGTATGTGGGTACAGAGATTTTCATAGTGTGCCCACAACTGGTGTTTTCCACCTTATTGTTTTGAGACTGAGCCCCTGAACCTAGTGTTCACCATTACAGGCAGACCAAAGCCCCTGGGACCCACCTGTCTCCCTCCCCATTTCACAGACTACAGGCATATGCTTGGCTTTGTATAAGGGTGCTAGAGATCTGAACTCAGGTCCTCATCATTATACAACAGGCACTTTACCCAATGAACCATCTCTCTAGGTCCAGATGAAATGTTTTGAGTAGAAAAAAAAAATTTCCATGACTTGACCTAGTTTTCAAAGGTTTGGTGCCAAATCCTATTCTTGGTTGAAGTATATTTTGAATAGCTCTATTTTGTTAATGAAAACAATGTGGATTATAAGCTGAGTCTTTAAGACTTAAAGGCTGTCTTTCCATTGTATTTATCAAATGAATAAAGGCATACCCATTATATAAATTCTTGCTCTGAAACTCAGTAGATAATATGATTGTGTCTTCTAATTTTTAATGTGGTAGAGAATAGATATGGGATTGCGCTTTTGTGTAGGTAAAAATCTAGTTTTTTTATGATGAGTCTCTGATATTATTTGCGTTCATCTCCAAATATTGCATCAGTGACATCTAAGTCATGTACGGTGTACTGCAGTGTGGGCCTTAGCCAGGCCGCCTACCATGAGGAACAAGGAAATGGCTTCCTGCCATGAGGCATAACAGAATGGCTCCTGTGGGCATTCCGGTCTGACCAGGCATGACACCAGCTTCTGCCCCGTGTCTGGAGAGAACCTGCACCAAGATGATCTAACCAGGGATAGGTTACTATTGACTGTAGTTAGAAAGCACCCCATAGGGCGATTGGCTAACCAAACCCATAAAACCTCTTGCACTTCCTTAAATAAACTGAGTTTGCAGTGGCTCACTGTCTGTGTGCTTCCACCTAGCTCCTGGTGTCTGTGTTCTGACTCCATGCCTCTCACTCCCTCTTGGTGGAGAGCCTTCATCCCTCTTGGGTTGGCCCCGAGCAGAGGGACGGGCAACAAAGTGGTAGTCATTCACTTAGTTATATTTATCTTTGTTATATTTCGTATATGAGTGTGACCTATCTGTGGTACTAAAACATATATTTAGATCTTACCACATGGGGCCTATTTTATTTATTTAATCCACGAAGTATCTGCTATTAGTGTTACCCTAGACATAGTATGAGTAAGGCTCAATGAGGTTCATGTTTGCCAAAGCTATTAACACCATGTAATGGGTATGCGATGTCTCCGCCTACTGCTTGAGTTTTCTCCAGAATGGGTTTGTGTTTTAGTGCCTCTTGCTCACAAAAAGCACTCACTGATTTGAGAAGAGGGGTTCCAGAGTGAGAGAGGACAGGTTCAGCTTGGAAACACTATGACCAGTTGGTAAGAAAGATATCAAGAGCAAGATGGTAAAATCAGGGATTCTCTTAACATAAGTCCAGGCCTTCAGAGACGCTAATAAGCCTTTCCCTTGGTGAAATACCGACAAGAAGCCTGAAGATGCCATGAAACTTTTGGGTCTTCATTCCAGCTTTATTTCAACTTGGAAGAGTTCGGTCTTTTAAAACACCTCCATCTATTAATACACTTCCATGTATTCTGAAACATGTTCTCCTTATTGTAAGAGGTGCTTGTTTAAGCTCACAGTAGTTCTGGAGGGACTGTTGATATTTAGATACTTTAGCTACATTCAAATGGCCATTCTCCAAACCTCACTTTCCTACTGAATCCATTTTATTTAAATAGCAAGGCTCCTGATCTCCAGAACAGCAGGCAATTAGGCAAACCTTGGGAATAAGACGTAATTAGTTTGTGCTAATCAGAATAATTTAACCTATAACATAGAAAAATAATTAACAAACTTTGTACAGGTAAGAATGAGGTGCTGAAAAAAAAAACTTTTATTTCTCAGCTAAGGATTGTCACAAGATTCATGTCTTATTAGTCTTCTTTTTCCCTTGATTTTTGCTCTGAATTTGGACATAAGATACTTTGAGCTGTAGCCCACATGTGTGAACCAGAAGATAAAAGGAAATAGGAAGCAAAGAAGAATAGGAACAGCAATCTGGATTCTGACAACCTTGAGTTGAACTGCCTACATAATCCTGAGATTTTGATGAGTAAACAATATTTAAGCCACCACCAATCAGTGCATTAATTGTAAATGGCTATTTCTATCACACATAATAAGCTAGGTAGTGATACGTCTATTGCATGTTAAATATTTTAAACCTCTTCATATCACAGATAATCATTGCATTTGTTCAATAATGATTATATTTAGGTACTCTGGGCTTATTTGCTTGCACAGTGATTATATGGATAAAAACAACTTTGAAAGTATTGGTTCTACATGCTAATCTCTTTTACAGGCTTTTAAATCTAGCAATGCAACCCATTGAAAGTATAATCCTAACTTAACGCAATCATAAAACTGGTTTGTTCCATATTCCATCATTCCATATTTGGTTCTGAAACATGTCTTCCCAATTAAAACTTATTGATTCATTAATTAAAACAAATTAGTATGAATTGAAGGAGTGTATTGTGCCATGGTAAAAGTTTAATTTCTCTCATATATAAATGCAAAAAATAGTTATGAAGTGTGTTTGTAAACAGACTGATTATCAGTCAGAATCAAATATAAATATTTAGCTTCTTAACTGGGATGTGGCAGAAAATAACAGATGAGCAGAAAATATATCCTGTGAATAGACTTAAAGAGTATTATTGGAGATGGGCAAAATCATCCTGTTTGAGCACATATATCAGTGGTGTGTCATTCTTATTCTAGAATAAAGATACTGAGCAAAACACTTAAAGAAACATAAAAATATTTTGAATGCTTGGTACTTTCAAGGATGCTTGGTACTTTCAGGATTACTGTGTCTACTTATCATCCCACACCTTGTAGGAAAATTTTAGATTTTCAGGGGTTAGTCACATGATTATTAATGAGCTGGGAATAAAAGTGATTAGTAAGTCCAAAGGATTGTTTCTTGTTTAGTCTTGGTTAAACACAGAGAGATGAGCCTTCTCTCTAAGTATATAGAAGCTTAATACACAAGCGATAGGAACCAGCTGCTTTTCTCTGCTAGTGACCAAAAAGGCAAAAATGAGCTCCGTTGTGATCCGTCTGTAGACATGGGCCTAGCTAGAGTTAATGTTCAGGAAACATGGGGAAAATGAATTGCTTCTTTCCTCAAAAGGAAATTCTGGGATGTCTGACCTTCCATGAAACCTTTCAGCTCTATTTTATGGATCCAAAGAGAATGAAGTTATGTTTTAATAAGATAAAGTAATAAGTAGGAGAAAAATTCTTTCAGAATGTTGACAATAATATGTAATCTTGGATGAGTCATGACTCTCTGGTCCATGTTAGAAAAAAATAATTCTAGAAGTGAAAAGGAATATTTGGGGTTTGGAACCCAGATGAAAATGGATAAAGTTTAGAATTATATAGAGAGTATAAAATTAGACCGTCTCAAAAAATTCATAATATGTAAGCTTAGTATGCAGAAGTTTAAATGGAGATTTAACTGTTCATATGCTTTCTTCCTCCTACTGACTATGGATGATGGAAAAACCCTAGTACAACTCAAAATCATCTTCTAGGTGCCTCTTACTGAACTGGTGTGGACTGTTCAATGGCTGAGACCCCAGTCTCAAGACAAGTTACTTGGAATGCCCAGTTTTTCCAAGAATCACGTTTAAGCAAATCACTTTTCATGGTTATCAAGTGTCTTTGACGTCCAGCAGTAATATACTTGCTATTAAGTTTTGCTCTCACAGTTTCGGTTAAAGTGTTCCATCATTCTCTAAAAAGTTTCAATCAAGATTAAGGTTCAGATTAAGGTTAGGTCTAACATAACATAACTTCTTAGTCAAAACCAAACAGAAGAAAGACATGCTCACTGGAGAGCTGGCAGATTTACTTCCACTTCTGGCCAAACACAGTCTTTCTCACATTATTTCAATGTGTCCAGTTCAATCCAGGTCAGAAACCAGAAATGAAAAACATTAGCCAATGTTTCTGGACCTTTCAGATGCTTGGCTGACTGAGAATGTATTTATTTAATCTTGATCCTCCTTTACAGCCATTTACCCAGACAGATTGGTGGAAACTGTAGAGAATGACTATCATATCATTTTGTTCTCCATGAACATTTCATGTCTGGTCTTATTTTCTGGAACTTAGTTTGAATTCTATTATAACATGGGTCTTAAATATTTATACAGAACATTAGGTAAAACCAAATATAAACATTTACTTTTTTGTTCAATTAGCATGTTGGTGGGAAAGTATATGCATTTTAACAACATAAAAAAGTAACATAAAAAAGATGCTACGTGTTTTTAATTGGTAACCAGAACTTCCTTGTCTAAGATTTATTATGAGATTTTTAATAAAATTTATATGGAGTGAAAATTCAAAAATTCTCATAGAAAAATGAACTCTTTAGTGCAAAAATCGGTGCAACAAATGACAGTAAGTTCTGTTGTAAATACATAACTAACTCAGAATATAATAGAAAATATAGGTAGCCATGGTGGCCATGCCTAGAAACAGAGCACTTGGGAGGCAAAAGCAAGAATATCAGAAGATATAGAACAGTAGAGGTTACATAATGATTTCCTGTTTATGAAAGAAAAATACATAAAAGATAGGAAGGGATGGAGGGAGGGAGGGAGGACAGAGTTTAAAAGGCAAAGGAGAAAAAAAGGAAAGAGAGATGGAAATGGGACAGGTCAGAAAAAGTGAAGGGATGAACAAAAGAGAGAGGAAAGAAAACACAGTCCAAAAATCTGTTCTGAGTTTTACAAGATTAAATCTCCTTCAAGATGTATAACTCTCCTTCATTTCAAGTCATGGAAATAGATTTGAGTATTTCATATCTAAATAGCTCATTCACATGGATATAAATTTTGTGCTGTAATTTTCTTCAAGTGTTGCAAGTCACAAAATATCCTACCCAATCTAATTTAAGCATATATGATATTATTTAGAAATGCACAGGCATGATTTTTAGAATTTTAGCAAAAAATTAAGAACCAAGATTAAAAACCTGGGCAACAGGGTTGAGACATGAAGAGTGGAGACTTCAACATGGGAGATGACCCGTGGTATTTACAAGATTTCCCTCAATCTTCCAATGAGAATGTAACTCTTGGACTCAGTCCAGACTCTTAAACAAAAAGCATTTGAATGACCAGTGTCCCAACTGAAGTATGAGACGTATGAATTTAACCACTCTATAATTTAACTGTGTATAGTGATATGCTCCTTTATTACAAAGCAGGTACTTAGTTCAGATGAATGAACAGCATCCCAATATTTAACGGCCTTTGTAGTGTTCAGTAGTGACATATAGGAAGAACTACAAATATGTATCATTTGCAGGATTATTTCATTAACAGTTTGGTTCTGTACCTGTAAGAAAGAAAAAGTATCATTTTGTAGGTACTTCTTTTGTTGTTTGGAGATTTCAACATGCTTATGGGAGATGACAGTTAATTCACTAAATCAGCGATATTTTAAGGCATGGGATAGAGAAAATATAATCATTTTCTACTAAAATACTACATATGAACACAGCTTGTAACTTATAGTGAAAGTATAAATTCATTATTTTGCTAAGCTTTTTTATATTAAATAAAATCCAAACTCTCTTTTACAACATGCTACATACATCAATATTCTCATTAAATTTTGACTAGTTCTAAAAAATTTCTTGTGGCAAGAAACTCTATTTTCTACACACTGTTCTTGTAGAGAATTAAAAATGTGTAGTAGTTTAGAATTTTTAATGTTTACTAGTTAAGGCGACTTGTAAAAAAGCCACATTTTTCTTTTTCTTAACATGTAGATATTTAAAAATGTTTCTTCTCTGGGCTTCCTAGCACATACCTTTAATCCTAGCACTTGAGAGGCAGACTCAGGTGGATCTCTTGTGATTTGAGGCCATTCTAGGACAGCTGAGGCTACAGGGAGATCCTGTCTCAAAAAGACCAAAAAAACTAAATAACACTTGGAAAATTTATGAGCTAATGAATTAAACAATGATTTTAGTTACTTCATTTTTACTTTTGGTTACCATGATTAGTGTTCTTTACAAATGCATGAGATAGGCAGCCTAATTCTGCAATAATCCCACATATGAGAGAATTAGCCACAACAGTATTAGCTTGCATATGTGGCATCTAGTTTGACACATTTCAAATATCTCAGAAATTTTATTTTGTATGACACTGTTTTTCAAGTAATGAGATTAATGACAAAATGAATCATGAATAATCTGATAATAATGTCTAAATATTACTAGCAACAGTCTAATCTATTTTAATATTTTTAAATTTATATTGTTGTAAAGCAGTTATGTTATTTTGATGTCTTCCATCATAAAAGAGTTTTTTTATACCCTAGGTGAAGGAAAAGAAGAAGAATGAATTTATGTGTATTTCTAACTTCTTAGCCTATTTACCAACTGGTCAAAGATGCAATAAAGAATTCTTTCTCAATCGTAGAACATTCATTGCTTCACTTTTCCTTAGAAGAGTTCAGGGTAGGCGCAGGCAGTGGGTGAGTTTCATCATTATTTTAACTTAATTCACATATGTGTGACAAGCTAAATGCACAGCTATTTTGAGCAAGACAAAGACTTTCTGTTGGTAATACATGAGAATTAACTAGATCCGGTTTAATCTATCACAGTCTGTGTCCCTCTTTTCTTCTCTGCCCCCTCCTTTTATTTTGATAAGTTCTGTTACACTGCTCCAAATGCATTGGTAATAACTTCCTCAGATCACATTTAAAAGACTTCACTAATTTATTTTTATTTTTAATAATTATTTTTGTTTTATGTCCATGAGTGTATTATCTGCATGTGTGTAAGTGCATCTATGTCATGCAGTGCCCGTGGATATCAGAAGGTGTCTGATCCACTGCAACTGGAGTTAAAGATTGTTGTTGCCTACCACGTGGGTGCTGGGAATTGAACCGAGTTCTCTGCAAAAGCAGTCAGCATGCTTAACCTCTGAGGCATCTCTCCAGCCCTAGACTTGACTAATTTGGAACATGAGGATTAACATGTTCTATTAACAAAATATGGCATGAAAATGGATCTAATTGATAGTAGTAACAAAATTGATCAGTAAGTCTTTAAACAGCCATGGATTGTTTAAAGTTACCTAAAAGGCCCCAATCATCCTTAATCAGGACTGTAATTCATTACTTGTTCATGAAATACTGACCTCTTAATCACGGTCCTTATTTCTTCACCCAAATGGCTTTTTATAAAAGAGATGCTGAACAGCTTGCAAGCAGGTTTTGACTGACTGATATTGGCGCTCTCTTTTTGTATTACTTCATTTATTGCAATATTAAATCAATAGTTACTTTGGAAGCCAAGAAAATGTTTTATATTGCAATATGGTTGCCTCCCTGGAGTTCATTAGCTCATTTTCTTTAGTTAACTCTGTGTGTACCACACCCTTTTATTAACTTTGCTGATTCTGCAGTCTTCTTTCACTTGCAGGCAGACAACTCAGTTTAGTTCTAAATTTTTATAGACTACCAAGAGTGAAAAGAACCTAATAAATCATCTACTTAGCCTTTCTTTTTGTAATAGCACTGTCTCCATAAAGAAAAGAATTCTTTGAGACAAGAACATGTCAATATCAGTAGATTCTTTGTTAGTTAACTCTGGAAAAATACTTGGATTTGTAGAAAAAATTTGATTTACCCTGTCATTGACCCCTTCATGATACTAGTATATGTCACTGCTTTCAAAAAAACTTTAGCATGGAAAGACAGAATGTGCCCTATATGGAGTTATACAGCTGCTTTCCAATGGTACCAGAAACAAATTTTGTGCCTTCTACCCCAGTCAGAGTTTTTTCGACTCCATCCTGGAATGAATCCAAGTCACATATTAGTATTTACTCATAATAGCACAAATTCAGCTTCCAAATGAGATGAATTTAATATCCCTTATACTTAATGAAGTGCATTCTATGCTACTTTAAATGCCAATTTCTTGCCAGTAGCTTTAATTTTGATCAAGTCCTGAAACTATTTAAAAAATGCACGTTGCCTAGTATTTAAAACCCCCTGCCTACTTTTTCTGTCTTTTCTTATTAATCTATGTAGAGAGATGACTTCAGTGCAAAATTCACAATTTCAGACACAGGACTTTTAAGTGTTACCTTCATCAGGTGTCAACTAATCTGCTGCTTGCATAACTGGATTCAGCAATCATTTGAATTACTTTTGATGTAAGCAATCAACAGTGAGCTCCTGGATTTTAAGTCTATAATCTCTTCTAGATAACACCTTGCATTGAGCAATAAGAACACTTTCACTGTCTTTTTCCAGGAATTCTGTTCTCCCTGAATTCAAAATCAGAGTTTTGTCTTCAATGTTGTAGTTTCATAACTTTTATTTTCTAAGATAAGGAAATGCAGAAGAGGGTTCTATGTAATCAAATAAAGATTCTCACCCACAGTCTTCAGTTGGCTTCTAGAGCTTCATTTGCTTTTCTAACAATATAGCACTTTGTTCTCATCTCCACTTTTCTCTATCTGAAAGGGAGGCTGCCTAGGCTAGGCTGTCAGCTTTTCCAGAAACACTCACAAAATATTTTCCTTATGCTGCAAATTAAACCCTTGACTCAGTGTCTCACCCAGTTAGACATTATTCATTTCGAAACAGCACAGCTGTATTTCAGATTTTATGTCTGATACCTTTCCTCCATGAGTTAAGTTACAACAGAAAACCAAAATACTAAAAGCATAATGTTAAAAAAAATTGCTTGAGAGATAGAAAATCTATTGATATAATCAACATTCAAAGGATGAAAGGAGAGGCATTCTGTTGTTTGCAATGTCAGGACATTAGTATTTTAGAATAAGTATTATGCATGGTGTTTATGCCTTAAAAGTTCTATTGACTCAATTAAATTTTCATCTTTCTAACAGAATGTGGAGACAAATAAATTAATTCCATTTCATTTTTTTCTTTACCTTTCAGTGGCAAATGGTAATGAGCTGTCTTGTGATAGAAGTTTATGTCTTAAAAGATAATGAGATAGCATCACTAAACATGGATTAGGATGTGAAACTCCCCCGTTCTAATGAGGTCAAAGTTGCAACAACAGCTGTATAACAAGCAACAAAGTGAAGTGGAGAAAATCTTGATAATCTGAAAGTATATCTAAAGTTGATGATTCCCTTAGCGATCAGTTTCGAAAAGGTGCAGAAAGTAGGAGTGTTTCCATAAGATAAATACAATTCTACAATCAGGATAACTGTAGAAACTTACATACAGACTTTTTTGGTTACCTTCCTGTTACTCTGATAAAGTACCCTGACACATGTAATTTAAATAAGGGTTTGTTTTGTCTCACGCTTCAAGAGTACATGGTGGCAGGGACTGGAGGCAACTAGTAATTTATCTAGTCAGGAGTCAGAGTATAAGAGTGCTAAGTGCTAAGCACCCCTTTTTCCCTTTATTCTCAGGGAATCCGACACTTCTTGCCTCCAAGGTCATTGCATATATGTGATGCACCTACAAACATGCAGGTAAAGCATACACAGGAAATCAAAGTAAATAATTTTTTTAAAATAGAGGGTCAGTCTGTGGGAGATATGAGAGACTGAGGAGCTAGTATGATCAAAGGGTGTTGTATACATTTATGAAAATGTCATAACAAAACTCATTACTTTTTGTAGTCTATATACATGAAGGCAAATATATTTCATTTTCCAATTAGAAAGATGTGTTTCCTCTCCATTGTGATACATCTGTTCTGAAATTCAGCTGGTTCTATTTCTACTATAAAGCTGCACGTATATTGTGCTTTCCTGTGTTCAAATGTAATCAAATGTTGATATATTTATTACAAGCAATTGTTGATATAATTATTACATTTCATTTTCCTGTTAATTTTAATACATCTATAATGTTAGTAACTTTAAATGCCATATCATCTTCATCATTTATAGGAAAAATTTGAAGTTTTTTTTTATAACAACATGTCAGACACTAAGCCTGATTTTAGGCATATGTTTGTACATACACATATTAATGAAAAAAGGATCTAAATAGATTATTCTGTAGTGATGAAATGTTTACAGTACTGGAAGATATTTGCCATATTTTTAAATAAAATTTTGTGTTTACATGTTCTGGCTTGTTCAAAGATGAAGGGCTGTTGTGAAAAGAGTAGCAAGAAACATGACTGAGCAAGTCTCTCTGCAGTAGATGTTGAGTCCTTTGGGAAACCACCCTTCAAGTTATTAGTAAAGGTAATCCAAGGGACTCTCCAAACAACATGGGCTATTTCCACAGCCCTTGATTGCTCCCAGAACTTGAAGGTAAGATCCCCATTGCTGAAAACAGTATATATATTAGACATGAGACTTGGAGTAATCAAGCTGGAACTGATCTATCTGGACGCCACCTCCCTGAAGACTAGCACCTGTAATATCAGAAGATACTATGCAAACTGCTAAGGAAGAAAACCAGTAAATAATTCCACTTACCTATGAAGTCTATGAACCATAGCAATGACCAGCCCAGCAAATAATCCCACTGATTCAGATATGGCACTTTTATCTTGGAGGTAATCAATAGCTCTCTAAGATTTAAGGCGAGTTCAACAGGCAGAACTCATGTGTGGTATTATAGTCAAATGCACATGGCTGGAGAGATGACAGAGCCTAGAGAAAACCTACTTTGTTTCATCCCCAGACCAACATGATTTCTTTCTCTATTATAAATTCTACATATGTGTCTTTCACCACTCATCACAAAGCTTCTTATCACAACAGACAGAGACTACTGCAAAGTTCCACAACTGGTAAAATGTAGAGAATAAATTTGTGTGAGGTACCCAGTCCTAAGTGACATGTCTACAATGTGATCTCTATACTTAAGACTCAGGGAACTTAAGACAGAGTCCATGAAATCCAGTGGGGGCAGCTATAAGGCGTACAGAGAGGGGAACGGATTTTAATATGACCAAAATATATTGTACAAAATCCATGAAAATTCCGTTTAACGAAATGAAGAGCTGAGAATCGAAAAACATATGTTCGAAAAGTTTGTACTTAGAGTATAAAAGGAAGAAAAGAAGAATGGACACAAAAATATTTATTTTTTTTCCCTGAGCTTTAAAAGGTGGCAGAAATTTAATATAAGTGTCCTTGTCAGGGATAAGTTCTCTTCAGTTTTAGTCTCTGCATTTTGCACAGTTGTGACTTTCTGGGTTGATCACCCATCTGCTTGCATGAGGAGGCTCCACTGGTTAGAGTTGAGAGATGCATCGATATTCTTAATCTGGATTTCTTATAGTGTGATACGATCTTGAAATTATTTTTCCTTTGGTTAAAATAGAGAGTGAACTTCTGTGGTTATCATGCACGCTCAAAGGAACTTCAAATGTGATTAGAGTCTGTTATTCATTAGTGTAGAAACACATGCTAGTGAATGTCTAGACTTCTGGATGTGGTGATCATGCTCCATCTACATTCACTTTTCCTAGGAATGTCCTTAAACCAGACCTTTATCTTTACTTCCACCTCTGACAAAACTTTTCTATACACCACGCCTTCTAAGTTTATGTACAGTTAGCTATGAAATACCCAGTGATCAGCACATGTAAATTGCTAATGGTTACTAGTAGCATTTTTTTTTAAATCTCAGGGGCTTTCAACAACAGACATCGGTCTATTACCCATTCCAAAAGTGGAAGACATGCAATATAAAAGCAGAGGAGGGCCACTAGAAATAAACTTTTAAGTAGGCAATAGCGTTGGTGGGTAGGGGATGGATGGTTTAACTAAAAATAAAGATACTCGAAAAAGTCTTATGGAAACTCACTAGTAAATAGGTTAAATAGCAAAAAACATATTCAAAAATAACCACTTCAAATGGAGGTACCAAGCTTCATGGTGCACAATGCTGAAGCCAGAAGAGAAGGAAATATTAAACAAAAATCACAGTGACAGATGTGGGATATCTATTGGTCAAGGAGGCTCTGAAGGCCTCCAAAACAACACATGCTATTGTCACTGCTCTAGGTACTCACTGTAACTATGTTATAAATCCCTATTGTGAAGACCTCACACACTGGATGCAGGGTAGGGACATCAATCCCTAGCTTTATGCTGAGATTGGGTGCTTCCTGGAGATGTGGGTGATGTGACCTGCTAGATCATTCTCTTTAAGACTGTTGATGTCTAATGACTACCTTGTGCCATACTTATTCGTAGTTTGCTCAGACCTGGGATAACCTTCTGGTCTGATCTGTCCTCCCTTGTTCTCTCGCTAGTGTTGTGTACCTTTCAATCATTGCCACACCCTGCCACGTCCCATGACAAATCTGGCTCTAAGGTTGGCGTTCATGGTCTCTTAAAAGGAGGACTAAAGTTTTCCCTGCTCAACTGCACCATGTATTTCTCTGGCAGGGACTCTGTTGGCATGAAGACACTTTGCAGATCAGTTACTTCTCCACAAACCTCATTCTATTGGCATTCCCTTCAGTATATCTAACACATTCATTACATTCCAGGACAACGTCCAGACAGGGGAGGCACACTCACCAGCCATCCTTCTCGTTTCCACAATTCCTAAAGTGAGAAACGATTGGCTGTTTTCCTTGAAGCTATAATGTCTGATGGATAAAATCACTTCCGGTGAAAATAATGCAACTTTGGGGTTATTTAAAAATATTGCTCTTGTTACAAGAAGGAAAGTAAAAGACATCTTGGTTTAATCTAGACAAATGCCTCATGACTGCCTGTTGTCCCTCCTTTCTGTGACAGGGCTCTTCTATTTTTCTCCTGTAGTTACTCCTTTCTAGACTTGTTATGAGATCTTTTGCTAGTCCATTAAATGCTGATGTCACCTGGGTTTTGTCTTTGGCATTTTTCTATTCTTAGTCTTTAGTTACTTAGCATTTCCATGGCTTCAAACAGCAAATGTTGATTTGCAGTTTCCTGGGACAAGAGGTAAGTGCAATTTTTCTATTTCTACTTACTAATATAGTTACTAGCAGGTTCTGGACACTCAGGAGATCATTATGAGTGAAATAACTGCATGTTCCCCCACAACTGAGAAACCGCTGAGATAGTTCTGTTTATATCAAATATAAGTGGAAATCAAATGCAAACAAAATGCAACCCACACATATATTCAATGATTATAGGGGAGGTTTTTTTTTTCCAGCATAGAAAATTTTCATATAATCATAGGGTTTTAGAAGCAAAAATTAAACTTCTCATTGTAGAATTTGGGGTTTGATTCATTGCCCTTCAGTTTGCAGAACTGCTTGAGTCATAGGTAAGGAAAGACAGATCAAGTGTGGTTCTAAGGTCTACATGGAAAAATGAACATCTTCATCCTCCATATTATCTGCTTACTTGAAAAGGAAAATATAGTAATCAATGTGATGTTAGGGCCACCGAGTTGTCATTTTATTTTCAGGGTTCTTTGATGCTGCTACTATTTAGAACACAAGTTTTAGAGACTAAAATAATGTAAAACACCCACATCAATAATACACTAATAATTTTTAAAAGAAACAAGTTACAACACTTGCTTTGACAGTAATTAAAATTCTAACTTCATGCCAGAGACTACTTTGTAATAAAGTGTCGTGTGACTCTACACCCTAGATCCTATTTTTTGCTGTTGGACCAGGAAATGAACTGATCAGTTAAATAATTTTGAAGAGCCAAATTTTCTTAATGTCAAAAATGTCTGTTTTGGCATGGAAACTAACAAATCCTTATTAAATAATTCAAAGTTGATGAAGTCTCTTGTATTTTTATTTTGAAATATAACAAGCTAATTTTCTCTATTGTGAAACAGAAATAAAACGTTTTTAGAAATACCAACGCAGAAACAAGCTTCATGTAGGCCAACAGCTGCTATTTGAATATTGTTTTGCCAGATCCTGCTTTAGCTTTCGTCCTCATTTATCCACACATATGGATATAATTTCTATTTATGCAACTACAAAGAGAAAATAATAAAGCAAAATGGATAAATTGCTTCAAGTAAAATAATTCAAATGTATATCTTCTTGTCTTAAAATTGCATCATGATGCTGTTTTCTTTTTTCCAGAAGAATCCAATAATGAATAGAGACATTACAAATGGTAGAGAAGTCATCCTTATGAAAAAAGGGAGTCCTCCAATATTTCCATGTGTGCCATTGAGTTCAGGATCTCAAACTGTACTGATCAAAAATTTTTCAAGCTGATTTACATAATCAGAACTGAGGTGTCATTAAGTCATTCCATGTGAATGAGATCATCTCCTCACGTTTTGCATTTATTCTCTTCATCAGTAAAGTACTCATAATTTAATTTTCGGTCTGCAATTTTTATTTAGATATTCTTGCTAATCTTATAAGACTTTAAATAGCTGGATGAATCTGTGAAACTGAGTTTCCCTTTTCATTTATTATTGGTTTGTGATTTATAAAAGCTATAATTGTCAATTCAATGAGAATAATTTCACAGTATATTTAAACAATTTTCAATTGCATTTTCCTTAGACAAGCTTCAATTCCAAAATGTTGGGACTCTTTCATGAGAAATATGATTCTGTGCATGCCTCTTCCAATATCTATGATATCTCCAGTATTAAAAATCATCTGTAATTTCAATATTTGGGAATATATTTATTAATTATAGCCAGAAAAATTTGTAAAATTGAAATTTGATTTTCTTGAAATTTATCTCAGGATTGAGACTTCTGTTAGAGTCATCATGAGGTGAGTTCTTTGTGTCTACATGGGAGTGGAAAAGGACAAAATCATCAAGTGACATCATCAGGAAAAGTGTTTTCTGTGTATGTATAGCTGGATCAGACAAAGCAGTTCTTTTTTCCCTCTATTTGAACATTTGTTTGTTTATTCATTCTGGAGCAGCTTCTACAAACACAAAATTACAGTGACCTAACATCACAATTGAGCCAGGCTTTGTTTACTTTCCTCCCCCACTTGACCACCCACAACTTGACTCAGAGTTGTACTTTACATTTTCCTATAACCAAAACCACATGGAGGGAATGCACATCTTGGGGCATTTTGAAATTGTGAAACTAAGTCTCATATTCTATCTTCAATAAATAACAAAGTATCTTCTTATTCACACATTTAACGTATCAAGCACACACACCAGGGAATAATCTAGAAAACTACAGCCCTAGAAGACAATCTTAGATAAGAGTTGAAAAAAAAGTCATAGCAATCAACTACTAACAGCTTCTTACAGGCAACAAAATTTACAGGAAGACAGGTAGAGATTTTTTTCCCCATCATCATCACCAAAACCAAAAAAGGCTTGAGGACTTAGTTTCCTGACATTAAGACTCCAATTAACCACTGCATTCTTATGATTCTGTCATTAAAAGATTTAATGCAGAAAATCTGATAATTTTGTGCAGTTACATCTTTTGTTACTTCACACCATTAGTTTAATGTGTCAATGTTGATATTAATATAAACAATTTTAAATTATTTTGAACCCTTTACATCTTTCTCTGACTCATGTTACTCATGAGGAAACAATGTTCTTCCTGACTTCATTTGCCTTGAACAGAGTTCATAATCTTAGGATCTGAGAAAGTTGCTGGAATGTTGTAGGAGAGCAGCTTCACATGGACCCATTTGTTAGAACATTGTACTCGTAGGTTTCACAGGAGCTTCTTAGGCATTAATAATGCCTGAAACTTTTGGACACAAATATATATCTAAACTTCTATATGTGTGCAGGTGTACCTGCGGTGTGCATGCATTTACAGGCAAGAGGAAGAAATCATTTATCATTTTACATCTTGTTTAATGGGACAGGATCTCTTGCTGAACCAGAAGCTCGCTATTTCATCTAGGCTGACTGGCTAGTGAGCTCCTAGAATTTGCCTTGTCTCTACCACACAATGCATTATATATGTGCACAGTCATGCTTGGCTTTTATTTAGTTGCTAGGGATTCAAATGTATATCTTCCTACTTATATAGCAAACACTGTTATCCAATGAGCCATTTCCTCAGTCTCTCTACACAATATTTGAAGAGCAATTGTGAATTTCTATAACCAAAATAATTTGTGAAAGATTCTCAGCAGGTTTGGTGTTCTGTATAAGGAGTCCAGTTTCATGTCTAGCTCATATTTTCAATTTCATATCTAAAGTAGTCCTGACAATATAAGTATAATTTTTATTCTTAAAAAGTTTTAGGTTGATTTTTATTATGTTTTTATTTATGTGTATGTGTATGTATCTGTGTATGTGTATGCAACATGTCGGGGGTGGGGGTGGTTGTTGAGGCCAGAAGAAGGTAATAGATCACCTGAAACTGCAGTTACATGTGGTTGTAAACTTTCCAATGTGAGTGCTGGGAACTGAAATAACATCTTCTGGAAGACCAGCACGTGCTCTTAATCACTGAACCATCTCTTATTACAAACAAAAAATAAATATAACATTTTAGTCTCATAGTCACACAGAATATCTCAGATTGGAAGACTGTCATCACAATAGCTTAAAGGGTTATTCATGAGAAGGACCTCTGCATTTCAAGCTATGGTATGACTTTCCTTTTATTTTTATTTATTGTTTGTGAGTGATGTGTGTGTGTGTGCGTGTGTGTGTGATGGGGTACACCTGCCAAGGAATGCATGTGGAGGTCATAGTACAGTCTTGGAAATTGGTTCTCTCCTTCCGCTCTTACATGGTTGACAGGGATCGAACTCAGTTCACCAGACTAAATGATGAGTACCTTTACCTTTACCTTTTGAGTCATCTTGCTGGACTCTGACTTTCCTTTTGAGGGATAGCATTAAGTACCATTTCAAACTTCATTTTTCTTTAAAAAATGTTTCAGCTTGAATAAATGCTCTTCTACACTTTCCCTTTTTGAAAGTCTTAATTAGTTACTAAAATCTTTTCCATTTTTTTTTCAAGTTGTGTTTCCTGTTTAATGCTAACTTAGTTTCTGTCAGTTTCAATTCCAGTAATATCTTGATGAAAGAATGATGTTAAAGGATTTTGTCTAATAATCTTTTAAGAATTTAATTGATGTGTTTCACTTATTTTTAGCAGGTTAATTGTCAACCTAAGTTGTTAAGGCAGACATATGAGGTTTTTGACTTCTTAGAGCCCATAAAGTTCAATTTTAGTTAATGCAAAGTATATTTACATCAGAGCTAGAAGACATTCACATTGGCTAGAAGATGCTGTGTGGGTATTATTATCTGTGATCAGTGTAAGAGAAAACCTACTACATACAAATCAAACGTCCATTTCATCCTTCCATGCCATTCACCATACGAAACAATTCTAATAAAGCACACTTTTCTAACAATATTCTCGTCTCCCCTCATATTCCTAGTCTGCCAGTCTACTTGCAAACTAAACCTGCTATTATTCAAATATCTATTTTGTCTGTTTTTGTCAGCATTTTCCCCCATGTATTTATTTATCTGAAAAAAACAATTTTATGTTGGTTCACAGTTTCAGATGATTCAGTCCAAGAATAGCTGTTTCCAGTTTCTTTGGGGACACAGTAAGACAAGATGTCATGGTAGAAGGGCATAGAATAGCAATGTTACTAACACATGGAAGGTAAGAAGCAGAAAAAGCCAAGGTAGAGTCTGAGACAAGTTGTATTCCTCAAAGGCAAGCTGCCATGACTCACTTCCTCTATCTAGGCTTCACAGCCTAACCCATTCAACTATGAGTTTAGCAATGAATTAACCTATTGATTAATTTAGTGCCCTCATGATTGAATCATCTCAACAGGGCTTCCATCTAGGGATTGAGCCTTTAACCCATGAGCCTCTGGGAAGATTTCTCATTCAAACCCCAACATTGTTTCTGTTCCTGTGACTAAATACTGCTGAAAAGATTCATGTAATATGGCAGCCTAAGTCTAGCACAAATTTATTGCCTTAAAAATACTCTCAATATTGCTATACAATTCTACTGTATCTCTCGATTACTTTCTTTTAAATATTTTACTTATTATTTTTATTTTATGTGTATGAGTGTACTGCCTCCATGTATGTAAATGCACCCATGCTGTGCAATTCCCACAGAGATCAGAAGAGGCTGTCAGATCCCTGGAACTGGATCAGTGGATAGTTGTTAACAGTCATGTGGGTGCTGGGAATCAAACCTGGGTCCTCTGCAACAGTAGCTGGTGCTCTTAACTGATTAGTCATCTCTTCATTCCCTTGACTACTTTTAGTATTGGTGCTTTTCTATAACCCTTTCTACTTCCATCAAACTGACTGTGTTCCTTCTTCTTCATTCAGAGTACACTACTGAACATGCAGTTAAGAGTGATAAAATACCAGCAATAAATGTGTATAGGGTACTTATTAGATGGCAGGCACTGGTCTTAAAACTGTACATATATTAAGTACTTTAGGAGAAGATGCTATTTGTAATCACAATTTTATGACTAAGAAAACTAAGTTGTGGAGATTAAATAATTTGCCTATTCATAATGATGAATAGGCGGATGCGAGTCATTGCCTCACTCTGGACTGAGGTAATCAGGATTCTAATTTGAGCTGTTTATTTGACTCTGTACATAATTCTTTTACCTGATATCAACACCACAAACCTTTGATAGCTCACCTGTCAAACATTAATTATATTAGGGAAAAAGAAATCTACCTAAATTTTAATCTCTTTCAATATTTTCTATGTAGGCAGGCCATCACTAATGATTCAGTTCATCAATCCAGCAAAAAATTTTGATGTTTCAATTTCTTCATTCCTCAAGGTTAATAATTGTATTAGCTCAAGAGAGCTTACCTAACAAAGCACCACAGAGTAGGTATCTTATACAAAAAATTCTATTTTATCACAGTTATGGAAACTGGACTGAATGTATCTTTTTCCCTTGGCTTATGGATTATTATCTTGTCATGCACCTTATCCCCTGGCTTTTCAAATGTTTCTGCCCCCTCTTCCACAAGAAGGAGGTTACTTTTCCCAGCCCTCTCATGGTCTTTGTGTGTACATTCCTTATTCTTCTTTGTATGTCTTAATTTCTTCTTCTTGCACTGGTCATGGTAGACTGGCACCCAGACTGATAGACTCTTTCTGTTCTTAATCACAGTTCTAAAGATTCTATCTATAAATGTAACTGCATCCTGGTACCCTTGTGAAAAAAGAGGTTCAACATGTCCACTGGAGGTACACAGTTCAGCTCATAATCTATGATCTGATGGTTTTTCCCTACTGAAAAATACATCTAGAATTTACATTCGTTTTCCTATTCCTTCAAAATCCAAGCTACCATTATCTCTTACCAAGGATAGGCAGCATTAAGATTTCCCAAGAATCTCTGATTCCTGCTATTCACCTACTGGTATAATATAAAGCCTTTTAGTTTAGGCTTAGGCCCATGTATAATGAATAAAAAGATTACAAACAGTGGGATGTCACTATTTTTCTAGGTACAAGACTTTTTAAAAATTGTATTGAATTTTGGTTATTTTCGTATAATACAATTTAACAGTACTTAGAAACCCTCCACTAACTGCACCCCCCCTTACTGCTCCACACCTAATTTAATGTACTCTGTTGTATATACATTAAAGTCTATAGAGTCTATTTTGTCCTTCGGTGTGGGTCCATCCACTGAATCCTGGTTAGTCCACTGAGTCACAGTCTAGAAAGAGACTTTCTGTCCTCATCCCCACCAGCCATTGGTTGCCAACAGTTCCTTCAGTAGGGTTGGGGTTTCTTACCTCCTTCCCCATATCTACACTGAGATTTTGTCTGTTTTGAGCTTGCATGGGACTCATGCATGTGTTATCACGGCTGTGAGTTCATATGAGTAACAGAACAGCTGTCTGGAAAACTCTATCTCCTCATGGTCATCTACCACCCCTCACTGCTATAATCTTTCTGCCCCCTCTTCTGTAGTGATCCCTGAGCCTTGGGAGGCAGAAGTTTGACATAGGACGTGTCCTATTCAGGACTAAGCACTCTCCAGCCTCTTGTTTTCTGCACATTGGACAATTCTGTACTTCTGTGTCCATCACCATCTGCTGCATAAGGAAGCTACTCTGGTGAGAATTGAGAGATACATTAATGTATAAGTTTAACAAGTCATTAGGAGTCAATTTAATATGGTAACTATTTAGTAGAAACCTAGTATTTGGTTGTCTCCTATTCCCTGTGACTTGTCTAGCCTCAAATTCCTAGTCCTTATATCAGTGTCAGATAAGAGCTCCATCCTATGAAGTAGACCTTAAATCCAATTAGAAAGTGATTGGTTACTCCCATAATATTCACGCCACTATTGCACTGGTAGGCATATCTTGCCAGGCCAGTGGTTGTAGTTCATAGAGCTCACATTTATGTAAAGACGATGATTAGCTTTCTTCATGTAGCATGCTTAACTCCTTCCAGCACTATGAAAATTAGCCAGTAAGATCAGGCTTTGAAGTCAGTGCCAGCTCATCAATATGTTGACGTTTCTGTTGGCACCAAGAGCAGAGGCTATGGCCAGGAAGGTCTATGAAGGTCTATGGGATACCTAGTTAACAGCTTCAAGAGAAGGAGTCCATTCCTGGTATTAGGGTTTTATGTTGTTAGCAGAGGCAAAATATGTATCCCTGTTATAAGTAACTCCATTTTATCTCTTTTAATAATGTATATGTATGTACATTAAGACACTTTTACAATGGCATGTTTTCATATGGCTTTTTTTTAAAGGACTGTGCTGTTAGTAATTCCTCTTCAAATTCTGTCTTTACCCTGCCCTCCCATGCCTTACTCCATTTAGCACTTCCTACTTTATCATTCCCCTTTCTACCTTTATACCAATTCATTTTATGACCCTTCCCATGAAATCTGCCCCCCCCCACACTTGGCCATTTATTAATTTCCTGATTTTTCTGGATTTCCAAGTTGAAACATGTATAACTAGGATTTCAAAGCTTTCAGCTATGAGAGAAAACATACAATGTTTATTTAGAGAACTACAAGGAGAACTTGAATGCTAAATTACTCTTGTTTGCATATTCTTCCTTCAAGAAATTATTATATTGTGATTTGGCTTGTGGAAAATAAACAAATGCCAAGTGGTTGAGTAAGATATCTGGCAAAGAGTTTCACCCAAGAATCCATGAGGAACTGAAATCTTCCACCAGCCACTTGAGTGATCATGGAAATCAGTTTTCCTCTACTTCGATCTTGAGATGCATGTGCTCTGGACAACAGCTTGATTGCCACTCTCTGAGAGAATGGGAGCCTAAAAATCCAATAAAGCTGTGAGCAGATTCCTGCTAACAGAATCTGTGAAGAATTTTTCTGAAGTCATTGAGCATTTGGGTCATTTGCTATCCAGTGATGCATAACAACTATATCTTGTTAATGCCGTGTTTCACTAAACTTCTCTGCCTACATTAATTTTAGCTTCCTTCAGATCATCTCATATGGCAGTCAGAGGAATCTTTTCATAAAACAGATCAATCTACTTTTCATTTAAACAATTTATAGCTTTATTATATATTTTTTATATTTATTATATTATATATTTATTATAAATATATAATTCAAACAAACTACTTAGCATGGTGAACAAATCCCTGCATAGTCTAGCTCTGTTACCCTCCCTCCCCATAATCATCTCACATTCAGTTCAGCTCTCAGCTCAGTGATAATGAAATTACATTTGTCTCTGGGTATTCACTATGCTGCACCCCACTTCAGGTCCTTTGTATCTATTATTTGCTTTGCCTTATAAGCTCAACTCTCTTTTGTCAGAATAGGTAACATAAACTCTTTCTTCAGACTTCAAACTCTCATTTCCTCAAGGAGGTCAAATTTTCATACCATTTTGCCAGAGAAGATTTTTGCATAGGATTCTGTGATCAACATTTTCCCCTGTGACTAGACAACATGTCACATGAAAACAAGGGTCTTGCGTGCTCTGTTTTAACACAGAATCTACTCTGCCTAGCCCAGTATCAAGCACACAATAAACATTTCACAAATAAAATAGCAGTTGAAGATCAACAGGAATGAAATCACAACAGAAGAATTTTTAACTCATATATAATATATTGAGGGCAACATTTCTTTCATGTCATGTAGGAATCACTCTTAATCTATCTTCTCTATTAAAATATAGATATGCACGATTCATTAAAATTTATTTTAGTCATCAAGTTATTTTTCTTCCTCAGTACAGACATCTGCTGACCCCAAATTCAGGTCAAAGTCAATAGTGCAATGAAATCATAGAGTCCTACAACCAGGATCAGAAAGCCAACTCTGGATCAGAATGCCTGGGCTGGAGTCCTGGCCCCAGCACTGGCAAGTGAGGATTATCAATCCCCTCCTTGTTTTGGCTTTTTCATCTATTATGAAAATGATGAGTGAGAATCCTCAGCATAAGACTGGGAAAAAAGACTGACATGGACACAAAAGATCTAGTACCCAGATCTGCTGTACAGCTGATAAGACTGGTTGGTAGACAACAGAATAAATAAAACTGATTTTCCAAAGTTTAGTTCTGTTGGCTGTGCTGTCCCCTAAGCTATCTTGATTTCTCCCATTATCCCTCCCCAATCCTGGTCTTCTGTAAGACAGAGCTTTAATGTGGAGGCTGGGGACTTATTTAGCCCTTTAGTGTTGAACAGATTGAGTCTCTTTGCTAAAGGCCATCTAAATCAGTCCTGCACTTCAAGCTGTCACCTGCTCTGGTTCTCATCCCCTCTGTTCAGGGAAACTAAGCACTGGAGACTTTTCTTGCTGAACACAAATGATCACCAAGGTTTTCAGCTGGAATCAGGGACACAGAAAGCATTTTTACCTCTTTATACTGCCAAGCTTATTCCGTCTTTAATTTCTGCTAATTTATTTTGATATTTCTATACATTTTTCTCACTATCAGCCCTGGGAGCAACATCCAAAAATGAGAGAACAAAGTAAGGTATTCCATCTAGTCTTTTTTTTTTTTTTTTCTCTATTCTTGTCCTAGGATACCTTAGGTAGACATACTAGTTACTTGTTTGTTGCTAGGATCAAGACAATTTACAGAAGGAAGAGTTTATTTGGCTTACAGTCCCATACAGATAAGAGTCCATCATGGCAGGGAGGCACAGCAGTAGAGGAAGTCTGAGCAAAGCTAAGGGCTTATACCTGAAAGCAAGAGCAAGAAATTGGGAGAGAAAAACTGGAAATGGGACGTAGCTATCTACTCTCAAAGTCCACCTTCCCCCGAGTGACATGTTTCCTTCAATATAGACAAACATCCTAAAGATTTAAAAAACCTCCTTGTTATTAAAATTTATCTTGGGAGAAGCACACCAACTTAACCTGCCTCTCTCCCCAGGCCTTGCAACAAATACACATATTTCTCCACTCACAGTTAGGCAAATTCTAGCTAGTTTACTTGGGCTTGCTAACAGAGCAGTGGGAAGCGGCTTATAGAACCCAGGCGGCAACCCACCTCTCCGCAAGTTACGTTGGTAGATCCACAAGGCTTGGATCTTGACTTCCCGGTGTTTGGATCCAAATGGCCAATGGGGGAGGAAAAAGGGGCCTGCCTCCTGGCACCCTTAAATACTTTTAGCCTCTCCTCTTGTCACGTCCAAGGCCAATGGACAGGATGGGAGGGGCATAGGACTTTCCCAGCTCCTCCTCTTTCTGCTCAAGGTAGTCCTGGGTAATACTTCTTGGTCTGGGATGGGTGTTTGTCCACAGCTCATCAGGCTTTTCCCTCAGAGAATCAATCTACTCTACACCCCCCAAAGCCGCACCACCAAATGGGGACTAAGTGTTTAAACACTTGGAGCATAGGCAGCACATTCTCATTCAAACAACTGCAGTAGGAAATGGAATTTTACTCATTTCTCTTAGTTTGAGAAACTTCCTTTTACTTTTGAGAGGTATGAGTCGGAGTATATAACAGAAAGGAGGAATTTAGAAAATCCTTTTTCTGTCACATGGGTTTGCTGCAAAATAACAACTTTGAATGTAAGAAGCCACATGTTAGTAATCTCTTAGAGCATCATTGTTTAAAGCACTCTTCACTGTTAAAGTCGGGAACACAAAAATATTGAAGAGAAAAAGCATTTTAAAGGTAATATATCCTGCATTGGAAAGCTTACTTGAGAAAGTCCATTCGTTTGCCCTGATTCAATTCCATCAATTGACTCAACCATTTCTAGATGCAGTATTTGGAAAACAACAGCCAAAATTTAGGAACTGTTCCTTTTCCAAGATATATTTCATTCTTTATAGAGAACATGTCTGTGGTACTCATTTGGAATGCAGCTGCAATTAGTATATACTTTTTATTCCCAGAAACAGAATAATAAAACGTGTAGCTAGTTGTTTATTGTGTAAGTTGCTAAATAGAGTGATAAACAAATTAGGAAATTAAGCCTTGATCAATTAAGAGATTTGTGGGAAAACTGTTGCAGACTATTCTATATACAATAAATATTCTATTTATTGTTAATGCATTTGAATTAGTTTAATGTATTAATAAATCACTACTATATTTTTATACACAGAATATGCTTTACATAATTGGGATATTTGTCAAATTGCTAATTAGATATACTTTAATTCAAATGGCTTATTGTGGATTGGATTTATAAAATGAAAAATGTAAAAAGTATATTTCAGATTATGATTTTTCAAAGAATACAAACACACAAGTATGAAAATGGAAGCCAAGTTTGGTGGCACAGGCCTGCAGTCTCAACTGTTTGGAAAGCAGGGACAGGTGGATTACAAGTGCAAGGCCTCTCTGGGATTCAGAGGGAGCACAGCCTGGGCAATGTAATGAAGCCCTGTCTCAAAAATATAACAATCCGGCCATGTAGTTAAGCTTTAGAATACTTGCCTAGCTAGGGTGAGTCCCTAGGTTCAATATGTAGTACCATAAAACCCAAAAAGACAAAGAAAGAAAGACAATGTATGTGTGTGTATATATATATATATAACTGTGCATTTGTGCATGCATATCTAATTATCTATACCGATGGAGTTGGGTAACTAATATTCTAAAATCAAACTTTATAATTCTAAAGTTGTCTTTATAAATACATATACATAATACAAGTGTTATACTCTATCTGATAAGTGACAAATTCAGTCTTATTTCCTGAAGCCAAAATTTATAAAGAGGTCTTACAAAAAACAATTTCTTCTTTCCTTCCTTTCTTCCTACCTTCCTTTCCTCCTTCCTTCCTTTGTTCCTTTTCCCATTCTTTCATTCCTCCCTCTCCTCCTCTCTTGCTTCCTTCCTTTGCTTATCCTGGAGTATCACATCTTGGATTTTTACAGCAAGTGCTTATTACTTTTACTTAAGAATCTGGGCAAAGTTGATAGAAAATAAATACAGAAGGAAAAGAAAGTTGAAGTAGAAAATTTATTAAATAATTTATTATTTTTATTTTTATGTGTATGTGCATATTGCATCTTTGCCATGCAGTACCTGCGGTGGTCAGAAAAGGTCGTCAGATCCCTTGGAACTAGAATTACAGACAGTTGTTAGCTACCTGGTGGGTGCTAGGAACTGAACCCTGATCCTCTGCAAGAATAGCCTGTGCTCTTTATTGCTGAGCAATCTCTCTAGTCTTCAAATATAAATTTTCAAACCATTTATTGTATTCAGTACACTAGCATTATGGCTATAAATAATAAAATGATAAATAAGCAGAATAATTGATGACTCTGAATGCAGTAGAAGAGTAACATAATTCAGTTTTCTTCCTATGAGTTATGGATACAGCAAGCCATTATTTTGGCTCGGTTTTCTCTTGTATGAAATGGAGATGACAATTGTAGGTAACTCATAGCGATTCTTGTCTTTTGTTTATTCTGATACAGTAAACCTTAAACTTAGAGGACAAGACTAGAATTCACATTAAGTACTAGTTCATTGTTCTTATTTGCACCAAGTGATGGTGAGCACTGATTCCCTAGATACCATTCATGATTAGTGTCTCATCAGTTTCCTAATAACAAGAAATGATCTAATCAAACAGTACTCTGTTTGGATATGTACCATTTCAAGGACATAAGTAGGGAGACATCTCAGTATCTTTTTACTTTGTTGATCATTGTTTTAGTTATTTTCCCTGTTGTTCTGTTAACCATGCTGCCAGAGCAACTTAAAGGAAAATTGGTTTATTTTGACTCAAAGTTCATGTATGTAGTCCATCATTGCAAAGAAGTCCTGATGGCAGGAGCTTGAGGTAACACTACAGCCATCTTCAGGAAGCAGAGGGAAATGAATATAGTGTTCATCTAGCTTTCTTCTTTTTACAAAGTCCAGAAGCTAAAGTCAGGGAATGGTGCTGCCCACTCTTTAAGATGGGTTCCTCAATTAACCTAATCAAGTTAATCTCTCATATGAATTCCCAGAAGCTAACCTAATCTAAATATCACCTCACAAGTATGTCTGAGAGTCTGATTCCAGATGCTGTCAGGTAGACAAGTAACACTATTATACTCCTAGAGGAACACCCCACATTTATAGGTGAATTTTACACCATGAAATGTTAGGAATCTTCCATGTGAAATGGCTTCTATTTGTATGTATATGCATGCACCCTTTATGTCTGATTCAGAAAAAGATAAATGGTACATTGTGTTTGTGACACAGAAGGAAGCTTTATAATATGTAAGGAATATCTTTCTCAGTTGTCTTTGTAGTATATAAGACATTTCATAATCAAAAAGATGCACAGTTCCATGATCCATATCTTATTGCATCAGCGGACCTGACTATTTTCTTCCTCAGTGTGGAGGTTTGAATGGCAAATGCCTCCTTATAGGCTATGTATTTGAACACTTGGTACCCAGTTGGCAGCAGTGTTTGAGGAGGTAATGGGAGCTTTAGGAGGAGGCTTGTGCAGGCTTTGATATTTTATAGCCATGGCCCATGTCTGTCTCTCTGCCTTTTTTCTGTCTGCTGGCTGATTGCCAGGCTGACCTCACAATTCTGCTGCCATGCTTTGCCCTCCACTATGACTGTATCTCCTCTGAAAATTTAAACCTAAACAAGTCCCTTCTCCTATAAACTGCCTTTGTGAGGGCATTTCATCAAGCAGCAGAAAAGTAACTGATACAATAACCAAGAGAGATGACTTAACCTCTACTCTACTGAGTACTTCCTGGTAGATATAACTCTGTACATACTCTGAGCAGATACAACAAGACTGCAAGAGACTGACTGAGTTGATCCCTGGAATCGGTGGTACTTCCTTTGACTGTCACCACATGGATATTTTTGTATAAATTGCTCTGACATGTCAATGTAAGTATTATGCTTAAATTATAAGAATCTTTTGAGGAGACTGAGGTACCTTAGATGAAAAAAATTTGAGGCCTGGATTGTGCTGTTGGTTTCTTACTTGAAGATTTAGGAGCTATAACTAGGACTTAAAACTTGAAAAAAACATTACATATTTATTAAAAAATCTACATTCTGATTTTCTCTCCTCAAATTTTATCATGTGTATTTCCAGTTTGGATATTTGAGGTTCACTCTTACCTTTTAAGCCAAAATGTTACAAAGGATAAGATTTTTAATCTAAGATTTTAATAACCCATCAGTGAACAAGGGACCTAAATGCAGACAAAACAGACTAAAATCCAGAAACTATATGAAAAAAGAGTAAAATGAAAACTTCTTGTAACCTAGATGAAAGAAGAAGGAGCCTCCACAGATGGACCAGGAGCAGCAACATTAACTTTACATTTCTAACTACACAGGGACTGGCATGGAAGGTCACAGTCCAAAGGAGTCTAGGAGAGGGACAAACTAAACTGCAATGTTTTCCACTACGCTTAATGAAAATAGGGGTGGAGAAAGGAAATTGGGAGAAACTCCCAAAGATTACAGTCGTTTGCAGAAGAACACCAGAGAAGAACAGGAAAGTTGAGAGAACCACATTGTCCCTGGCATTCTGTGCTTACCTCTGAAGCTTTGAGATGGGTGGAAGCTGAGGGAAGGTCCCCAGGGACAGCCGCTGCCTTGGATGTGGACAGAATCCTTGCCTGATTTTCAAAGATCAAGTGCTGAGTAAAGTAGAAACAAAAGGATTTTCGAAGACCAGAGTTAGGGCTAGATAACAGCCAATTTCTCAGCAAGAAAAGAACTCAGCTGCTGGGTGCGAGGCAAGGAGGGACTTCTTTTGTTTGTTTATTTAATTTCTTTCTTCTTCTTTAATATTTTTATTGAGATTTTGTGCATTTCATGCAATAGCTCTTAATCACATTGAGACACCCTCATCCATTTATCCCCCTCCCATCTCCCCCCACGGACTTTATACATACTGTTATATGTGGACATTATTTTACATCTTAAGTCCAGAGATGGATCAGCTAAGAGAAGACATTAGGAATGTCACCAGCGCTTATATGAGAGATTATGGTGAGGAGAGGTCAGTGCTACCCTCTAGATCATTTAATCCCTAAGGAAATGGATCAAACCATAGCTGCAACACATTCAGACCCAGCTCAGCTCAGAGTGTTTTCAACTCACCTTTTCATACAGAGGACTTACATGAATGGAAAGTCCCCTCATGGAAAAAAAAGAAAATTTATTTTAGTCTCTATTGCATTTTCAACATCTTTGGGGACTTTATTTTATACCATGCAATGAAGCTATTAAAATTATATAATTTTATTAGCATTTTGTATATTCACAGAAAAGAATGATCATTGCCAGCACTATCATGTTTATGCCCTGTGTGTGTTGGGGGGGAACTCATAGTAGTTTACCTGTCACTCCCACCCATCACTCCTGGAACTAGGCAACCTCCAATCTACTTTCCATTTCTATAGATTGCCCAGTTACTAATATCTCATATGAACAGAGTGTTATAAGAATCCTTTCATGGCTTCTTTCCCTTAGAATGATATCCTTAAGATATTTCCTTCTGTAGAATGCACCAGCACTTTGTTCCTTTCCTTATGGATGAATATACAGTTGTATGAATATACCATGTCATGTTTATCAATTTGTCATTTGATGAATCTGGACAATTTAGGTATTGCAAACAATGCTATATAGCCAATATATACATTCATATTCACTTTGCATATCCTCTATATATTTAGGAATAGAAGGTATACCATATAGCAAATAAATTTAAGTATTTGAGGAACTTCCAGATGATTTGCCAAAGAGATGCCATCATGTTATGATTCCACTTGGAATGTAGACATGAATAATCACAGAATATTTCCACCAACACTTATTATTAACCGAGTTTTTAATTGTTGTCACTATAACAGTGAGAATGAAACAGTAATATCTACTGTAGTTGGGAATTTTATTTCTCTAGTAACTAACAATAGAACATAATCTCATGTGACTAATATCCATTTGCCTGTTTTCGTTGAGAAAATATATGTGAACTTTTTTCACTTTTGAAAACATGATTTCTAATTTTTATAATTTATAGTTTTATTGAATTTTTGTGCATTTCATACAATACATCTTAGTCATATTTAGACTCCTTCCCTTAGCTGAATCTTCTATACTCCTCCACCGGATTCTGCCATGTATGTTAAGCCTATACAGTCAAGATTGTATCTCCAGATGGCCTACATGTGAGTTCATCCACTGGAGTATGGTCAGCCTGTTCAGCAACTCTCTCTCACTCAGCAGTAATCAGTTGCCCATAGTTCCTTAGCTGAGGTGGGGGATTCTTATCTATTTCTCCAGTTCTGTGCTGGGTTTATATTTGGTTTTATTTTGAAAGTTTACTTTCCATATTCTAGACACAGGTCCTAACAGGTACATGATGAACTACGAATAGTTCTTCCTGTTTAGTGGGTTGTCTTTACAGTTTGTGGATAGTGTCCTGCGCAGCCCAAAGGGTTTCATTTAGTTGAATTAAAAAGCAGCTATTTTCCCCTTTGCTGTTTGTGCTTTGTACGTCACAGTTGAGAAATCTTTGCAAAATCCAAATTCATGCATATTTATCTCTGCATTATATACCAATCTTTTTGTGGTTTTTAGCTCTTAAATTTAGAAGTATAATCCATTTTGAGTTAATTTTTATATGTGGCATAATGTAAATATTCAACTTTATCTTTTAAAATTTATTTATTCAATTGTCTCAGAAGGATTATTAAGTGTGTCTTTTATTTGACTGGTTGAAAAATAGAGTCATAGTTTTATTTCTGGAGTTAAACATCTATTCTACATATTGATAAAACTATCCTGAAGTTAGAACCATATAGTCCTGAAGAATTCACTTTGTAATATGCTTTGAAATATGTATGTGGAAGTCTGTACATTTGTTCTTTCTTAGTCAAGTTTTTTATAGCTATACTGAATGTCTTGTAATGTTATACTATTTTGGAATCATTTTATGAATATTCATTATATATCAGTTTGAGAGATCACTGATGATTTTAACTAAGTCATAATTTCTAAAACATCAATATGGATTTTCTGATGATTTAGATATTCTTTAATTTTCAATGATGTTCTGTAATTTCAGGTATGTATTTCAAATTTCTTTTAATTTTTCCCATTTTTTACTCTATGATACTTATGAGTAGAATTATTTTCTTAATTTTGAGTTCAGATTGTTCATTGAAATATATAAATATCTAGAAGATTTTCAAAATATTTAACTTGTATTCTATAAACTTGTCTTTTTTCTTTATTACAGACAATACTTTTAGGTGATTTTTTTTTAAGGAAAAAATATGTACCAGATAATAGCATCTGTGAATAAAGACAGCTTTACTGTTCCCTTTCTAAGTGCATATCTTTGATTTCTTTCTGCTGTTAAATGATCATAGCTAGAATCCCAAGTTGAAGGCTAAATAATAAAAGTTGAGAGACCAGAAACCTTGGTCTAGTCCCTGATCTTAAAAATGAAAGCTTCCAGGCTTTCATCTTTAAATGTGGCATTAGCATTAGGTAGTTGTTATAGTTTTTCTTTACCTGACTGCAGAAATTTATTTCCATTACTAAACTATTGAGTATTTTTAAGTGCCAAAGAGTGTTGGTAAAATGTTTTTTAAAATGAATCCATTGAAGTAACCATGAATTCTGAGTTTTATGCATAAATACAATTGTATTAACTAATTTGGGAAATTTTAAACCACCCTTGCATTACTGGTACAGATTCCAAGTAATAGTGATCTATAGTTCTTTTTACATATTTGTGAGTTCAGTTTGAAAACATCTTGAGAGTTTTTTCACCAATATTAATAATATATATTGGTCCTTATTTTCCTTTATGTGATATACAATCTTCTTTGCCTGGTTTTAATGTGACGATAGCGCCCTCATAACACTGGTTGGGAAGTATTATTTATTTTATTTTGTACTTTAATTTTATAGAGACATCTAGTCCATCATAAAAATATGACACATTTAAAATAGATGAAAATTATTCCTACAGCTAAGAAAAAAATGAGTCATGTAAGACAATGTTTGACACAGAAAAGTTTTCCTAGATTTGGACTTTCCAGTCAGAGAATTTAAGATGGCAGTTAATTTATGACACCAATTTTGGTCTTCAGAGAATGAGTCTAAGGTATGCTACGTGACAAAATATCATTCATGCTGAATTGTCTTTGAAAATATTTCTTTAATGTCTTAGAGAGTACATTAAAACCCGTTCTAAATATGTTTATGTGTTCAAAACTTTTCTGGGCTTCATACATTTTATGTCAAATATTGTCTTAAATTTTGTAATCTCGTATAACACTCCGTGCTAGAATGTGTACCTTTTTGGCAGATTATCTTGTTTAACTTTAATCATGGACAAGAGTACTTGTCTATGTATTGTAAAAATCAGAATCTGAAGAATCGTTAGAAGCTAAAGAAACTAGACGTGATTTGAGCAATAGCAGAACCCGCTTTACACTGATATGTTGCCTGTATAATCCTGTACTAATTCTTCTTGTTAATATGTTGCATTTATGGTAAAAATATTTTATTAAGTATATAGGAAAACTTAAATGAATACACAGGTAGGAAAGGTTAGCTGTCTGAAATCAGTTCTGACAAATCTATAGAAATAATAAAATATAATTGATAATAAAATGCAGAAGTAAAATAATAACTAACAATGAATTTTCTTAGAACTCGGTGATGGCACATCAAGGTCACTGCAAATCCCATATTTAGAAAAAACTTAACTTTCATCTCAAATGTATGATGCATGCTTAGGTTATAGTTGGAGATATGTGATAAGAAAAATCATGCTTATGTGAAAGGAAAGCTCATCACCATAAGAGAAAGAAACAGAGGGAGAGAGAGAGAGAGAGAGAGAGAGAGAGAGAGAGAGAGAGAGAGAGAGAGAATGTGTGGGCCTAGTGGGAGTTATAACAAGCAGAAGAAAGAGCAATCAGGACTGGCCAATGGGCAAGAGGAGGAGCAAGCCACTATTAGAGAGGTAATTACAAGTTTAGTGGAGGGAGGAAGGAAAATGGAAACCTAGTCAACAGAAGTAGGAGCCAAACTCATGAAAAACAAACCAGAATTCAGGAAAGGTGTTTCTGGTCAGAGAAAAATGACAGATTTAGACTGATAGAATAATTGGTTTCTGGGAAAACGGAAGTACAATAGGAAGAGACAATATTTATTTATTTATTTATTTATTTATTGGTCTTTTTGAGACAGGGTCTCCCTGTAGCCCAGGCTGGCATGGAACTCGCTGTGTAGACCAGGCTGGCCTTGAACTCACAAAGATCTGCCTGCCTCTGCCTCCCGAGTGCTCTGATTAAAGGGGCTTGCCATCACACCTTGCTGGAGACAGAATCATTTTTAAAACCTGTATTTGGACACTGTCTTTTTAGCCTCTAAAGTATCATCTATCATCTGCATCAGCTGTATTTTGGGACAGGCATACTGTAATACCCTTAATTTAACTCCATTCTCTATTTCCTAACCTTCCTTCCTTCTCTGTGACTTACCTTAAACTTCTTTCATTGCTAAGCTTCTCTTTTTGTTATTATGTCTCTTAAATGATTCGTTGAAATGTGTTGGAGTAGAATTTAATGATGGTTTGAAGATAAATGAAAGAATAATATTGCATAAAAATCTGAATATTTTCAGAAACTTAAGTGGCTGAATATTTGAACAGGTTCTTTCCTGTGACCCTGGTGATATCTCACTGTGAGAATAAATTAAGTTGGGTAGTTCCCAAGATCTGTCCTTTCACTAAAATTCTAACTAGTAAATATTTGCTAGATATTTACTTCGCTTTAGCAAATGCACAAAGGCATATCACAACAGGAGTTCCTGACATGTCTCCAGCCTTGAAAGCATGTGGCTTCTAAAAAAAATTATGCCTGCAAAAGAGCAAGGTTCTTTCTTTCTTGAAAACACTAGCTTTTCCCTAATATTTGTAATGTTAGCCTGAACAATCAACAAATTGACCAGATTAAGGGGAAAAATGTCAAACAACAACTATGCTACCTACAAAGTCTTTCTGGTTTCTGAAACCACAGACCAGAAATCAGAGTTCTTTTGCTATAAGAAAAATATTGACTTCATAAGAATGACACAAAATTAACCCTATTTAAAATACAGAAAAGTTGTGTCAAAAGTTACGAAGTATTCAAATATTAGACAAGTGATTTAAAGATCAGGTAATTGTTTCTCATTGTGAATTATGTGACCCATTGACTTAAGGAAAGAACTGTGTACCCCTGAAGAAAATTTTTCAAGACAAACAAGAAATTTAAGGCATATGAAATATCCCAGATATTAAATATTGATAAACAATTAAAATAGGTTAAAAATTCTACTCAGCCTATGAAAAGTCACTTTTTGTAAGCTAAAAGTGACCTTCAAGCTGCACCTTTAGTTAAACAGGTTCACTAACCATTTCATAAACATTTTCTTCATGGTTCTGATTCAGATAGAATGGCTAACCTCGAAATCACAATCCTTCTGCTTAATCCTTAAGTGCTGGCATTACAGACATGGGCCTGGACCACGTCACCAGTTGTGACTCGTACTTCTATTCTCGTTGCTCCTCAGCTTCATCTCCTTCTTCAGCAAAGATATTTCTGATTTTCGGTTAACATCACTATTTAAAGCTTTGCTCGATATAGAATCTTATTATGGTATGTTATTTGGAGCAGTGCAGTGCCATATTATGACAATGGCTGAACAAAGACAGCCTGATTCTTCTCATCAGGCTGTGAGTGAGGCCAGAACTTGATCCTTTAGATTTCTCCCAGAGCGCTCCTTGCTTTCTTTTTATTGAAACTATACATCCAGCAAGAAATGGGGTTGGCCTGGAATACACATAAGCGCAAACAGATGCAGTTTAACCCTTTCTACTGTTTACAATACAAATGGGACAAATCATTGCTTTCAAGGAATATTCCTTGCTTGCAGGAATTAATATTCAGAACACACACACAGACACACACACACATGCACACATACACATATGCACATTATTCTAGATCCAAGGCAAGGAACACTCACAGGGTATGGAAACCATATGTTTAGGTGACAAGAAATGCTTCAGGACTGGTAAACAAGCTGTGATATTGTTAAATGATCTTCAACTATAAGATTAACTTTGCTCCTCCCAGTTCCTCCTTCTTTGTTTTGTAAAAGAAGCATATCCGATCATATGGTCGCTGTCAGTGCTCGGGTTAGGGTGCTCTGGAGGAGCCGCATGCATCAGCATGGCATTGTCCTGGGTAATTCTTCAGAAAATGAGGTAGGGCAACACTGTGAGAAGGCAAAGGAATGGAAAATTCAGGAAAGCCTCCCTCTTCTGCAGCTAGGTTGCTGTTTTCTGGTGTTAGCTCATGATATGGCTTTGTCCGTTACACTGGGATCCAGAGAGGGCCTGAAGCAGAAAGCACCTTGACTCCAATTAACGAGAGAAAATGGATCCAGTTATTAGTCGGTCCTTAAGGCTGTTTATATAAAACGGGTTTGTTTCTTTTATTTGAAAAATTGTTTTACTTACTATTTTTTGTTCTATGTGTATGAGTGTATGCCTGTATATGTGTAAGTGCACCTGTGTCGTGGAATGCTCTTGGACATCAGAAGAGAGTGTAGGAATCCCCTGGAACAAGTTATGAACAGTTGTTAGCAGCTGTGTAAGTACAAGGAATTGAACCAAGGTCCTCTGGAAGAACAGGCAGTGCACTTCATCTCTGATTTCTCCAGCCTCTGAAACTTCTCATTTCTTATGATACTATTACAAAGGTGTTAAGAGTTTGGGAAATTAAGAACAGTTTAAGAAATTTAAAGAAAATAAGTTATGTTAGCAAGTTGTTGTTTAAAGTTTAAGTTGATTTAGCAGTTTATTTTTGAGCAGTGATTATTTTATTCCTTTCCTTTTGCTTATGTGTTTACTTTTTGAACAATACATGAACTATTCCAGTTATGGCTTGTCTTTAGGGGTTATATAGGGAATCCCATGAGACAAGAACATTCCAAAGTTTTCAAAAAGAGATAAAAGTTTTAAATATGTTAGTGGGACAGTTGTCTGTTTTGATATGTTTTGGCACCCTATACAGAGAAAACCATTAATAAGCATCTTCAAACAGCTTGAGCAGATTCGTATGTAAATGACCAAAGGAATTTATGAGTCACATTCTTTGGTAAAAGTTCATTAGGATGAATATTTTTGTGATGATGGGAACTGATAGCTGGTAGTCAGGAGAAGATCAAATAATAGCATTGAGTTTGTATCTATGATCATTGAAAAGAGATATTCAACATGATTCTGTTGTGGGGAGGGTCAGGCAAATGAATGACTATTGCTTTTCTTTAACCTTTTTATTTATCTTACTGTGTGTGTGCATGTGTATGTGTGTGTGTGTGTGTGTGTACGCGCACATGTGGAGATGAGCAGACATCCTGGGTAGTTATTTTTGTTCTTCAGCCATGAACCATGTGTGGCCCAGGCATCAAACTTGGGTTTTTAGGCTTCTTACCAGGTGCCTTTTCTAACTGAGTTGTCTTGCTGGCCTGATCACTACTTTAAGAAATAAAGTTCTGGGGTAGTTTTTTATGTAACAAAAGATAACTGCTACAAAGAGTTTATGAAATCAGTAATTATTCTTAATCCAAAAATTAAAGCATTTTAAAAATGACTATGTATTTCAGAGTGATAGGTACTTCAGAAACATGTATATAGAAGACAACATTAGAAATTACTAAAGTTATTCTTTGCCAATGGGGCCTTTTTGAATTTATAACATAAATGAGGTAGCCTGCAGAGTAACAAATTCTGCTTTTTAAATTTGGTCATCATCTTGGGCCAGTCAGTCCACTTAGCTTTAATGATGAGATCAGAACAATTATTTGAAGGAGGTGATGGAAAGGCTGATGTTAGTAGATTACTATTTTTTTAATGTTGAGGTAGAATATTACATGGAAGAACCAGCTTTGTGTAAAGAGGCCCGACAGGTTTATCCAAAGAGCACACTTGAAGCAGGCCTCCAAGGGCCTCAAACAAAGGCTAAACTTGCATTCATGTGGCTGAGCAAATGCCTTCAATGAAATCACAGTGAGCTGTAGTAGGTCATTTCCAGTTGTTGTCACTAAATATCAATGGACCATTTCTACAGAAATATAAAGTTATTTAGCTCATAGTTTTATGTCACGGAAGATGAAAATTACAAAAATGTGTCTCAAACATCTGGCAAGGTCTGGCATCACAGCATGGGAGGGCATTAAAGGATGAAGCAGGGGAACCACGATATCTTGGTTTCTCTTCCTTTTATAAAGCCATTAGAACCACAGAGGCCGTACACACTCACAACCTGAACTCATTCTAATGACTTCTCCAAGTTCTTACCTCCAATACCAATAGTATATGAATTGGGGGATTAAGTTCACAGCACAGAAACTTTTTGTGGACATATTCAGATCGTAATGTGGGGTATTTGGCTCTGTTATATAATAATATATTTTCTATGAGAGTAAATTAACAAAAGAGAGAACTGGAATATATTAAAATCTCCAGTTCACATTGGGTGTAACCACTCCCATTTTGTGTGAATTGAGCAAATCATAGAACTTCATAAATCACAATTCTTTATATATCTAATGTAGAATTTCAACTAGGTAATCTTTATATTCTTTGAGAAGAAACTTTCTGTTTCCATGATTAGGGATCAAAATTAATTAGCATTATCTAGATATTATGTTTATAACTCTGTGAGACTTTTTTCTACAGTTACTGTGTATTTAATTCAAAGAAATCTTTTGCATTTATAATTCAGTTAGTTTCTGGCTAAAAATAAACAGGATTATTACAGGCATGCAGTTTTGAGATGAGACACTGTAGGTTTAAGAAAGATGTGAAAATTACATTTTACTCCACATTTTAAAAATGTAGAAAACTTTTAAAAGACTGTTTAATCTTTGTGTTTCCTGCAACATTAAAAATTCTGTTCTACATGACAAAGGCCTTACAGCAATCACTCCATTAAGAAATCTTCATTTGACCATGTGTGTGTTATTAAGTATTTTCAATTGACTCTTCCCTTCAATTAGCATTCCAAAGCTTATGATGGCTGGTTGTGGATACCATATGTTTGGCATCAGTCCCTAAAGTTCAGCCACACGGTCCTTTTGATAGCAAAGCACCACTATGGAAGGAAACAAAAGATTTCTAAACATTTCAAAACAATCTCTAAGCCTATATGATAGATAGAGATAGGTAGATGACAATAGATAAATATATAGAGATAGATAAGTAGATGATAGATATAGATAGATGGATGATAGATTAAATAGAATTTCTGATGTATGTATTGTGCATAGTACCATCTACTGGAGTGTGGGCAGCCTGCATCCCTGAGAAAAGCTGATTCTCTCTCCCCTAGCAGACATCAATAAACCCCTCCTTATTCACACTGGAGTTTTGGCTGTCAACTCTATATTTTAAATTTACACAAAAATAAATACTGGACTGACTACAGTTATCTGTTGCTTAATTACAGCTAAATGTGCATACTAACACTTCCCAATGTATTTGTTCAAAAGAAATAACAACGGTACTTGGAATCAGCATACTGGCCTTCCTCAGATTATTTTGTTTCGAAAATTATTCTAGGTCAGTTACAAGCTTACTTAAAATTGGAAGTTGCTTGACAATCACTGGAGTCATTAAGCCTTTGTATTTTTTAGAATATATGTAGAAATACTATATTTTCCATATGTAAGCAGAAGTAGGTTCATAACTTCGAGCTGAGAGAGTTTGGTTTTAATTTGCTTTCACTAAAGGAAAGGAAGATTTCTTGAAAATGGCTCTTTAGAAGCTCAATTGACTTAAGGATTTGCTGTCTCTGTTGTTTTTGCCTTTGGCTGTTTTTCCTTTTTGTCATGTCCTAATATTTGGCAAGCAATTATACTGAGAACAGTTGAGTAATCAGAATGAAGTCAATGTAAAATGCAGTGAGTCCTAATGGAAGTATAGTTGTTGGTAATCTCTTTAACAGAATGATTAAAAGGACAATTCAAGAAATGCTACGTCATTTATTGACATTTATTGACAGTCTCTAAGAGCAGTGGAGGCACTACGTATAGATCTCTGCTTTGGCATCTGCATATGAGAAACAGTCATGCAGCTCGACTACACTGCATTGAGCCTCTAAGCACCAAGAGCTACATCTTAGGTCTGAATTCTACAGCTTTGCAAAGATGTCTATCAAAGAAGAATTTTAAAAATCAGGGAAATAAGCACCAGAAGGGAAATGTGGAAAATGTTTGACTCAAGTGCAGACTTTGGAGGGGATGGGGAAAGTTGGTTTTCAGATTATTATATCTAAATAAAAATTCTGAATGTCAAAATTCTATTTAGAAAAAAATGTATTTTGGAAACTCTTACCATTTATAGTGTCATAAACATAGGCAAGATAAATACATGGGTAATAAAAAGGAAAAGGAAATTAGAACAAAAAATATATAAAATAGAATAAGGACTTATAAAGCTATAAACCTTATAAAGGTGTACAAAACACAAACTTTCTCTATACAGTCTCTGATTCTTCAGTTAGCTTAACAAGATTTGTAAAAGTTAATTTGGTATGAAAACACGGCCAATTGAAGTAAGACAATTTTCTGTCATCTTAACCTCTTCCTCTCCTCAGCTGGTGGACATAAATTCTTTAAATTTGATCCAGGTTTCATTTGGATTACAATGTTTAGGCTTCCAAAGAATTCTGTGACAAATGATGCTAATTTATTAATGAATCCTTCACATTCATATAAAATATGTCTGCACTAGGACTAAGTACCAGCTGCTGATCTAGATAAAGGAAATCTAGCAGTGCTCACTCCAAGCAATACATCCATCACCATGGAGTTGATTACTGTGAGATGAAGCCTTCAAATCTAAAACACAGCTATGCAAATTGGAAATCAATAAAAAGGTGTAAGGTGATGGGAACTTGAAAATAGGAATGTGTTACTGGAGGATCATTAACTAGTTCTAGGATGGAAAATAGGTTTTCCTGAGAAAGGGATATTCATTTACTTACAGTTTAAAAGAAACTCTTAAAAATCAATGAAATAAGGATCAGAAGAGAAAAGTGGAAAATGTTTGGCTCAAATACAGACTTTGGAGGAGACAGGGGAAGTTGATTTTCAAATTATTGTATCTAAAACAAAAATTTTGAATGTCAAAATACTATTTAGAAAAAAATGTATTTGAAAATTTTTACCATTTGTAGTGTCATAAATATAGGCAAGAGGAATACATGGGCAATAAAAAGGAAAATGAAATTGGAAAAAGAAGAATATATAAGGTAGTGTAAGGGCTTATAAAGCTAAAATACAGATAAATATGAAATATTCAATGGACAAATAAGCCTACATGCTATTAGCATGAATGACCTGACAGACGTTCCTTTTTTCCCATCAATGAACCAATGGAAACTGATGTTGATATAGAAAGGCTGAAGTGAAGGTCAGTGTGGGGAACTGAAGGCATTTCTCATCCATCCTTGCCTGTAGTATTATTTAGTTGTGCCTCTTTTGGCTAACTATATTTTTACACTTTCCTGTAGAGGAAAAAGAACTGTGCCTAGTGTATTGCGCTGCTCTTTCTGGTGTTCATTCTGCTTCTCTCCTTTCTTTTACTGGCAATAGTCTACATACAATCTTTGAATACAACCAGAAATCACCTGATGCTAACACTGAAAATATAATTTAGAATTACTCAAATCTAGTATAAAATAAATACATGATAAACAATTGAGAAAATAGGCTGATATATTCCATTTCTTAAAATTGAGCTTCTATACATTTCATAAAACAGTTCGTAAACAAATTTAGACCCTCTCCTACATCTATGCCCCACATTTCCCCTCCCCAACATGTTCTGTCATACATGTTAAGTTCTATCTTGTCAAACATTTGTACCCAGATGTCCTTTGGTGAAAGTTCATCCACTGGAGTCTAGTCAGCCTATCTAGAGATCATAAGGTCTACTCTCCCTCACCCAGTGGTAATCAGTCTCCAACAGACTGATTTGGAGTCTAGGCCTGGCCTGCCCCGCATTTCTCTCCCTCCACTCTGGGCCTTTGTTGATTGAGTCAACATAGATCTGCTCCATGCCACCATTGCCTTGAGTTCATATGTGCAAGTTTCCCGTTACCCGAAAGACTCTGTTTCCCTATGTTTATGGACCAACCCTGACTTTTGTAATCTTTCTGCCCCCTCTTCTGAAATGTTCCCTGAGCTGTGGGTGGGTGAGGTTTAACATGGGAGTTCTATCCAAGCACACACACTCTTCAGTCTCTCATTCTCTAAAACTTGGCCAGTTGTTGCCTTCCTTATACAGTCTGCTGTATAAGGAAGATCTTCTGGTCAGATCTGAGTGATGCACTAGTATTCTCTGCACCTCCTGTTGCTCTATGTTTCATGAACCTTAGGTGTAGAGGTTCCACTGTAGATGTGTCTGTCACCTAGAGCTGAACATCTCTCAGATGTATAGTGTCTATGTGTCATCAGTTGTTGTGCAGTTGTGGAACTCTGAAGTGTGAAAAGAAGCTTCTTTGATGAGTAGTGTATGATATACTTGTCTGTAAATATAGATCCTTATTTGGCATGTGGTAAAAAATGTCATTTGTCTAGAGGTATGGCAGAAATAGGGTTTTTCTCTGGGATCTATGACCTCTCCAGTCATGTGTATTTGACTGAGATTATGGTGAGAACCATGAGTTCTCTCCCACTAAGAGGGCTTTAAGTCCAGTTAGACAGCTGTTGGTGGTAGTGAAGCCACTACTGCATCACTAGAAGTAGCTTGCTATGACAATCCTTATGGTTATTAGGACTGCTTTGGACCATTGATTGATTTTCTCCTTAGTAATTTGCATAGTATCCTCTAGAATGATGAGAGCTAGTCTTCAGGAAGGCTTCCAGGTCAGTTCCCGCTCCATTGCTCCAAGTCATATGTCCAAAGTACGTCCTGTCTTCAGCAGTAGGATCTTATCCTTGAGTTCTGGGAGATAACCAAGAGCTCCAGCAATAGCCTGTGCTCTGTTGGGGGTCTCGTAAATGGCAAGATTTAGGACGTCTTTAAGTAGACCAAGTGTCCAAGCACATAAAATTTCCTGTGATTCAAGGAGTTTCTGCTCTTCAGGGTGGTTTTCCAATCAGTGTTTGCAGAGATAGCTGACTGCACTGACTGAATTATACATGGTTCTGGCAACTGGTCAAAGAGATCTCCAGGTACACAGAGAAAGTTCCAAGGATTCTAAAAGGTCAGTGTGACCTAGAGCACCTATGGTAAACCACTATAAACATTCCCAGCACTTCCCCACGCTCTATAGCTTTTCTCTAGACTTGTACCTTCAACTCTAAAATACGGAACAAATGATTGGAGACATTCACATCAGCCACTTGGAGAAGGCCCTGACTGTGTTTTCCTTCTGGAAACCTCACAGCTTTTGCAGTCAGAAGCCAGCAAATAAGGGTGGAGAACATGCTACAGGCTGGAAAGGACAGAGTCTGGAAGAGTGGTGCCCACTGGCAATGGGAGCCAAATTGTAAGATCATGGGGAAAAATCTGGAAGTTACTTAGAAGCCACTGTACCAGAGCCAGTGTCTTTCAACAAATGGCCTTGGGTGCCCCCTCCCTTAGCACATGTTCAAGGGATAGCCTTCCTCTGCTCTAGTCTGATATATTTCATTTCTCCATCTGCAGTAATTCAGAGTATAGGAAATGTCTCCCTGCCTCTTTGTTTTCTTTCTCTTTTCCTCTTTAATTCTATAAATATCTAAAACAAAGAATTTAGCAACCTTTGCAAACCACTTTCACCCAAATAAAGCAGACATTTTTCTTAGTTTCTAAAGCTTTTCCAATTCCCTACATATTGCAAAATTAGGTCAATTCTAGACATTTCTCAGTTCTACAGAAAATATATTCAGGTTAACTCAAATGACTGAAACAAATATAGTTAGAAATGTAGTCCCCACATCCTTATAAATGCAGTCGTGGTAAGAGTGACATCTTGCAGTTATATAATAAGTATTCACAGAGCTTTCAAATTTACCTACTTGTTCACGACAACCAGTGAGGTAGATGGAACGAGAGCTGTTATCCACATTTGAGGGAACCGAGACTCAGAAAGTCTAATGAGCCCAAAATGCACCAAGAGGTAATATCAAGGATAGAAGCCAAGCTTCCAGATTCCAAGTTTATTCTCTTTTCCATTACTTAATGCTGCCTCTTTCTTCACTTTACAGGAGCCATCCAGACCTACTTTTAATTTGAAAGGAGAATAAAGAGAAAACTATCTAACAATTGACTTTAACATTGCAAAGAAAATGCGAGAGGCAAAAATTAAAGCAAAACATCATAAGATATATCATGATTCAGAGTTTGACTCACAAATATGTATACTATCTATTGCTGGGACTGTGTGGAGGAGTCCTGGAGAAGCCTCAGCTACACATAGTTCAGTTAGCACTTTAACATATACAGTTTTCACGCCAAGGGTAGTGATACATTTATGCTAACAATAGCCACATAAAACGTACATTAATACGGGGAATGCCTGACTGTCAGACTTCCACATGCCCTAATCATAAAATTGTCTCCTTATTTTAATTTCAAAATACAAGACATAACACTAGAGCTTTCAGATCATGTTTGTTAACTTATTTTTCCTTAGAGGAATAAAATCTTAATAATCCAATGCAATTAATATTTATAACTATTACTTTTGTAAAAAAATATTTATTATTTTTATTTCATTTGTATGAGTGTATCGCCTGCATCTATGCAACTTCAGTGCCTGCGGAGGTCAGAAGACGGTGTTGGATTCCTTTGGAACTGGAGTTATGGATGGTTGTTAGCCACCATGTGGATGCTGAGAATCAAACCCAGGGCCTTTGCAAGAGCAACTAGTCCTCTTAACCACTGAGCCATCATTCCAGTCCCCATAAGTATTTCTTTGTAATTTAAAGATGGATCTGACAATTTTAAGTGAGTTGAAACAGGACAAAATAGAATAAAAAAATCAAAACTGCTGAAACATATACTTGTTAGAATTCACAAATTAGAATTTAAATGACTACATATAAGTAAAAAGTACAGTTCGTTGTGCTACTACCTGAAGATTTTTAAATTAAAATAAATTAATAAATTTACCATTTTTCTAGTTCAAACATCAAAGATAACTGACACATCAATCACACTGTAATTTGACTTACATTTCTGTGGTACATTCCTTTTGTTTTCTGCAAAAATAGAACTTAACTTAGAGACAAAGATTATTTAATGCCTAAGCTAATGAAGGTGTACTTGTAAACAGACAGGAAAATTTGAACTACCAAGAGCTTGAGGACTACTGGTCAGAAACTCACACTCAAACCTAGAATACAGAGAGACAGCAATTCTAGTTCCCTCCCCTGACTTTGGAAAAAAAAATCAAAAAGAAAAGAAACCTAAACTTAAAAAGAATTTTATAGGATTTTTTTTAATACTGTAGAGGACAGACAGAGGTCATTTGTTATTGAGACAAAGAACTTTCCTCCATCAGAATGGAAATTACATAACTTCTTGGAATATAAGCCAGATTTTCAAAATGAATAACCTAAATTTTTCCTGCTAAAAAATAGGAAAGAGGTAGAATATACCTTTAAATATTTTAAAAGTATATTACTGTTTTATATTTAGTGATTAAGAGTATATGGGTGGTAAGAAGCCATAAGCTCAGAGACAAGAACAGAGCTCTATACAAAGGCTTTTAATGTTTTATCTTTAATTTTATAAATAAAGATTTATTATTGAAATACATTATGTTAATGGAAAAGTGCACAAACCCAAATATACAAAATCAAATATTGTGAATGGGCACAAAAAGAACCTGAGAGAGTAACCAGCAAGGAATTCAGGAACTGAATAATATAGCATCTCAGAGGTGCACTCACTCCCCACATCCTTCATTTATCCTGCCAACAGATAATCACTAGTTTACCTTTCAACATCAAGAATTATGTTCACCTCAATCTTTTGTATTAAAAGAATCATGCAGGACAGTTTGGACTATGTGGGGGTTCTGTCTTTTCATTCAGATTAGGTTTCTGTGAAATGCTCTCACAGTACTGTAGGTAGCATGCTTGCTTGTTTTCAATGATAGCTGTGTCCATTATGTTATTATGCCATGATTCTGTTACTGCAAAACACAGCCCTTGCTCCAATGGAAATGAGAAAGTTTAATTCAAGGCCATATATGAGTGATAAGTGCCTAGGAATGCAGATTTAGGTTGACTAGAACATGTGCCACCATAGGGGCAGTTGCATGGATGTTATGGTTTCAGAACAAAAAAGAAAGGCATAAATGAATGCATAGACCAATACATTGGTGGGGGCATCTGGTAGGTGGTCTTCTTCAGAGCTGGAAAGCCACTTCCATTGACTGCAGATGTCACCTTGTAGAATTCTTGACATTTGGCATAGAAGCTAGAAGTGAGGTCTGTTAAGTGACATGATACAGCCCAAGAGTTTTTCTTAGCTGTCACAAGAATGTGCAATTAGACTGTGGGGATTCTTTATTTTGACCTGAAGAGTCTTTGACTTGTAAGCTACTTAGAAGTATCTTGCTTAATTTCCAGATATCTAAGTGTATTCCATAATCTTTGTTATTGATTTCCAGTTTAATTCCACTGTCTTTCATGAAGCTGTTTTGTCTTTCTTTTAACTCTCTTAAGGCATATTTTAGGGTTTGGTTCTGTAAACATTCTGTGCTTCAGAACAATTTACATCCTGTTGGTGGGTAAAATATTGTACATACTTGCCAAGTACCTGAGATGTTGATGGAGTTCTTTATGTTATGTAGATCCCTATTGATTTTCTGCCTACTGGCCTGTAAGTAACTATGCGATGCTGAAGTCTTCAACAATTATTGTAGTAATGTCCACTTCTCCCTTCAGTTCTATATATTTTCACCTTATATATTTTGGCATTGTATTTACATGTGTGACACTTTTAGTGATGATCTTTCAACTCAGGTTTATGAAAGAGCCCAAGAAAAGCACCCATCATTTCTGTTATGTTTTCAATTTATAGTTTTTTAAAATTTATTCTTATCTTTTCCAATTTGCAATCTGCATTATCCATCTATTCTGGCACATTGCTTAGTTTTTCCATTAGTTGATTTAACATTTTAATTTTAGTTTATTAAAATTTCCTGAGCATTATTCTAACAGCTGTGTTGTATTTGAGTCTATTCTCCTGATTGCTTTGGTTTTTTATACTATTTTTTCTTGCCTTTGGAATGTCTTGTAAACTTTATTGAAACCCAGATACGTGTATTAGGTAACTGAGACTGAGCTAAGCAGTCCTCCACCGGGGATTTAAGTTAAGCTGTCTACAGTTGAGCTGTTTGTTTGCCTTGGGTCCTCCTTTGTCTTCAATTTTTCTTTCTTAAATACTCCTTCCAGAAGGCTAGTGTCTTACAGCTCTTTTCACAATACTTATCATTATTACACCAGAGTCATGATTGGATGGAGGGACTGTTCTATAATCTTCCAATTAAAACAGATCTATCACTTTCACAAGTCTTCTCTCGTGAGGATCATTTTCCTGTAATTCTTAGTTCTTATCTTGCCTGCAGAATTTTTAATCTGTTGCCTTAAAGCCTGCTCTTTCCTTAATTCCTGGTAATGTACTTTAATGTCTCCACCCCATTTCCTTGCAGATGCAGGACTATTAAGAGTACGAGAAGGAAGAATTTGTTTCCTTTAAGAGAATTGGCATCTGAAAATTGCTTTCTGGCGCTGGAGAGAGGTCTCAGCAGCTAAGGGCACGGGCTGCTTTTACAGAGGACCTGGGTTCTATTCCTAGCACCCACGTGGTGGCTAACAACCATCTGTAACTTCAGTTCCAGGGTAATCCAGTATCTTTTTCTGACCTCCACGAGCATTGCAAGACACTGATGCATTTACACACATTCAGGCAATATGCTCACACACTAAAATGAAAAATTCAAAAAGTCCATCCTCAGTGGCCTTTGCTATGGAGCAGGCTCTGAGGGTATTTCATGATGATTATCTGCCCTTCATCCTTACAGATGCAAGGTGAGATTTTTCTGAGATGTTCACAATGAAAACGGCATGGGCTTCTTGAGATAAAGCCAAAGAAGCATAGAAACCTACAAGTTTCCCCCTCTCGTGATATTCTACAATCAGACTCACAATTCACGTGTTCCATCTCGTTTACAGCTCCTGTGCTTTCTACTCCAGTTCAGCAGACCTAGACTGTGTTTCTCTGGATTTGTCTCTGTCTCCAGATTTTGAGGTAGTTGTTCCTCCCTCAACTCCAGTTTTCTATGCAATGAAAAATATTTGTTTTAGGACTAGATCAATGGTTCAGTGGTTAAGAGAACGGGCTGCTCTTGAAGAGGACAGAGGTTTGATTCCTAGCACCTGCATGGTAGCTAACAACTGTTCATAATTCCAGTTCCAGGGGATTTGACGCCCTCTTCTGATCTCAGTGGGCATTGTATGACACTGGTGCAGTTGCATAGAGGCAGACAATACATCCATACACTTAAAATAAAGACAATAAATACAAAAATAAAAAATACTATCTTTATGTTTTAGTTTTCAATATTCATTATTAAGTCAAAATCATTAACTTTTTCTCAAATAAGCAAAAATGCCTATTCTTTTCAAGAATGTAGGTTTTACTTACTTTAGAAACAACTAGAAAATGAAGCCACTGCAGTTTTCTTTCTGAACTCTTTCATTTTCATATTTCCCCTTTAATACTATAGCTAAACTGGCTCTAGCAATAGGATTTTAGCCACAATCTTGGCAATTAAAGCATTATATTACCTTAATAATCACTAAAATATCCACTGTCTTTGAGGGAAAATCTGTGCATTTTGAACTATTATGTAGTAAATTTATTCTGTGTTCTTAAGCCTGTTTCATTAATGATACATCTGTTTACAGATGAGTTGTACAAGCATACTTCATATTAGACTTAATATATTCTGGATTATAATCTGATTTAAATCAATTAATCCAATCTGACTTTATTACATGAGAGTTAAGAATTTTATTCTTAAGTTCAAAAATGATTATTTGACATATAATTTTAAATATCTATTGATCTTTTCCACAAATTATGAATAAGATTTATATTTATGTTTTTTTTCAATGATTTACTTATATTTATTTTATATGTATGAATGAATGCTTTGTATGTAAATATACCATGTGTGTGCAATACCCATAGAGGACAGAAGAGGGTGACAGATCCCTTGGAACTGGAGTTACAGGTGGTTGTTAGCTACCATGTGGGTGCTGGGACCCAGACCAGGGTTCTCTATAAGAGCAGTCTGTGCTCTTAATGTCTGAACCATCTCTCCAGTCCCTATACTTTTGTGTTACAGTGAAGAGTCTTCTTTTTTCTCTTTAATCTCCAGGGTATCTAAACTCTGAAATATAACGGATTTTACCCATGCTTGATTCCAGTCACTAATGATTCAAAATAATTTAAAAAAATAATGGTTTTCTTGTTATCCCCTCTCAGTGTTTGGCCAGGATCTAACTCTTATTTTTTGTAAGCTTCGCTTTTCTAGGTCCTCATTTGTTATCCCCCAGTATCTATTATTTTATAGTATTCAAAGATGGCAGTAAGTTACCTTACCTTCTATTTTCAATAATATTTTGAGGCTTTTGTTAAAAGATTTGAGCAGATGGGATTTCCATCACTGCACGACTTTATTGATTTCCCAGGAAATCCAACAGTAGTCTAGATGTCTATTAGGTCTACTAACACTAGACACACTGAAAAATATGTCCTATGGTAAAAGTGCAGCAGAAATTGATTCCACTAGTGCTATATTAAGAAGGAAACTACATTTTGGCTTTCACACACAGTTCATAGACAACATAACCAATCTCTCCCTGGCCATAAAGTGGATTCTCTTGGAGAGAATGACTCAAATAAAACAGCTTGGAAGAGTAGAAATGTCTGTAGGCATCAGAATCTGTTTTAAGCATCTCCACTGTAGATGCAACACGTATAAAAATTTCAGTCAAGCAGTCAGTGCGTGATAATGCTGTCATCTTCTTGCTCACTTTATAGAGTTTTCAATAAAACAAATTGTGCTTATTGTTCCTCAGAGATAAAATAAAAAATAGCCTGTTTCATCTTGTTAATGGTTCATAAATGAAAACTCTCAAGTTGTTAGAGAGACAGAAAATAAAATCTATATCTAAATAAAAGCTGACAATTATACATGTTACATTCTGTGTACTTTCTAAAATTTAATTAATTTTATTTGATATCAAATTACTTAAAAGAATAGAAATAAATTCTAGTATCCAGGTATAGAAACAAAATAAATTTCATTTTATTGAAAACATTTAAAATTTTTTACTTATTTATTTTTATTTTATGTATATTAGTGTTTGGCTTGCATGCATGTAAGTGGATCATATGCTTGCAATGACTGTGGAGGAAAGAGAATGGTTTTGGATCCCCTGGAACTGGAGTTACATATGGTTGTTAGTAGACATGTGAGTGCTGAAAACCAAACCCAGGTCCTCTGCAAGGCTTGTCAGTGCTCTTAACCATTGCACCATCTTTCAAGTTCCACTATTAAATATTTTTATGTAACTAAAAATTAATTGCATCAATTTACAATTTGGTTCTTTTAAATACGTGGCTACTGATATTAGTTGAACTGGGGAAACTGATATGACTATTTTCCCATTACAAACAACATAACAAATTTTTACAGCCAATAGCTTGGAAAGACCTGTAGCAGAGCAATGAATCTTATTAAGAAATTACAGATCTACTTTTATATCAGTTCTTCCAACTCTATATATTCTTTTATTCATTTAAAAATCCTGTGTTTTTAAGAATCATTAAATCTGGAAATATTCACACATTTCCTTTCTTTGTGTGCAATATTACAATCACTTCAGGCTTCATTTTCTGTTTGTTTTATCATTATCATGGTTAATTTTAACACTGGCGTTCAATATGTTAGTTATAATGCCTTACTAACTTGAATACTGATTTTCAGCACGCCACAGTTACAGAGTGGATTTTGTTATTCCTTCAAATCATTTTACTCAGGAATATTAAAATCAACCCAAAGCTTTTTTTTTTTTTTTTTTTTTTTCTAAATGAAAAGTTTGGGAGTTAGTTTTCTTTTATTGAATCATTGTGTATTTCGTATAGAACATCTCAATCAAACTTAATTATCTTTATAACCCCTTTCTTCTCCATTAGCACCCTCCATAGCCTCCAGACTGGAATCCATACATTCTTTCATCTGTGTTAAGGTCTAGTCTGTCAAGTTAGAGTCCCCAAATGTTCCTTGGTGCAGGTTCATCCCCTGACGTCTAGTCAGCCTATCAGAGATCCTCACCCAACAGTAATTAGTTGCCAATGTTTCTTCAGCAAAGATTGAGGTTTGCTACTGATTTCCCCAGTTTTATGCTGGGATTTTTGTCTGCTTGACTTTGTATGGGTCTTGAGCATGCTGAAACCATTTCTGTAGGTTCATATAAGAAGGGTCCCAGGAGGTAGTAGGATTCTAGTCTATATGGTCACGGACCTCATTGGCTCTTACAATCTTTCTGCCTCAGTAGCCCCTGAGTCTTGAGTGAGTGAAACCTAAAATAAGAGTCCTGTCCAGGGACATGCAGATGTCAAGATTTCATCTTTCTTTACAGTTGTGTAGAACGCCATTGTGTAAACGTATCTATCACCTTTTCGTTATCCACTCATTAGCAGAGGAACACTAGGTTGTTTCCATCCCTTAGCTATTGTGAAAAGAGTAGCAACTAACATGGATGTATAAGTATCTCTGCAATAGGATGAGCCCTTCTGGCATATTCCAAGGAGTGATGTATCTGGGTCAAATGGTAGATTGATTTTTATTTTTTTTTAAGAGTCCTCCACATTGCTTTTCTTAGGAGTAACAGGAGTTTACAGTCCCACTAGCAGTGAATGAGCGTTTTTCTTTCCCCACATCCTCTCCAGCATTTGGGATCATTTATTCTCTTGATCTTAGCCGGTCTGATTGGGGTAAGATGAAATATGAAAGTGGTTTTAATTTGCATTCCCTAATTATTAATGATGTTGAACACTTTTAAGATGTTTCTTTAATATTTTTATTTCTTCTTTTGAGAACTCTGCTCAGATCCTTAGCCCATCTTTTAGTTGGGTCACTTGTTTTCTTGGTTCTTTCTTTTTGAGTTCTTTATATATTCTGGATGCTCAGCCTCTGTCAAATTTTTTGCTGATGAAGATTTTCTCCCACTCTTTGGGGTTTCTTTTTACTTCCTTGGTTTTTTCTTTTGCTGTTCAGAAGCTTTTAATTTAGTAAGGTTCTGTTTGTTGATTATTGACCTTAATTCCTAAGCAAGTGTTAGATTTAGAAAGCTCTTTCCTACACCTATGTCTTTTAAGTTACTGTCAATGTTTTCTTCTACAGTTTCAAAGTTTTAGGTTTAACATTGAAGCCTATGATCTATTGTATTTGAATTCTGTGCAAGGTGAAAAATAAGTCTAGCTTCATTTGTCTAGAGGTGGAGATCCAGTTTTGCCAGCACCATTTGCTGTAGATTCTGTCTTTCCTCCAGTGAGTGTTCTTGTTCCCTATGTCAAATATCAGGTGGCTGAAATTGCATGTACTCATATTTGAGGCATCAATTATATATTCCATTATGGAATATATACTTTTTGCCAGTTCCATGCTGTTTTTCTGACTGTAGCTCTGTAATAAAGTTTGAAATCTCGTATAATAACCCAACACACACATTGTTCTTTGAGCTCAGGGTTGATTTGGCTATCCTGGGTCTTTTGTGCTTCCATATGAATTTCAGGAATTATTTTCCTAATTCTATGATGAATGTCATGGAGCTTTTGATTGAGATTGCATTATATCTATATATTTCTTTTGATGTGATGTTCATTTTCACAATATTAATTCTTCCAGTACATGACCATGGGGGGTTATTACATCTTCTGGTTTTCTCATCAATCTTTTCCTTTAAAGAACTAAAATATTTTCATTGTTGAGATCTTTAATGTCTTTGGTTAGATTTATTCTGAGATTTTTTTGAGGTTATTGTGAATGGGAAGTTCTTCTTATACTCTTTCTCCAATTGATTGTTATGGGTGTGTAGAAAGGTCACTGATTTTTTGTAGATTAATTTTGTAACCTGCCACTTTACTGAAAATGTTAGTCATTTCTAGTAGTTTTCTGGTAGAATTTTTGTCATCTCTTAAGTATAGTCTCATGTCTTCTGCAAAATGGGTTAATTTGACCTCTTCTTTTCCAATGAGTCCTCTTTTAACTTCCTTCTCTTGTCTTAGTGCTCTAACAAAAGTTTTAAGCACTATATTTAAAAGGAGTGGAGATAGTGGACAGCCTTGTCTGGTTCTGATTCTAATGGGAATACTTCCAGTTTTTCTCCATTTAGAATGATGTTGGCTGTGGGGTTTTTGAACATGGCTCTAATTATGTTTAGTTATGTTCCCTCCAGTCCAATTTCCTCTAGAACTTTAAACATAAATGCATGCTGAATGTCGTCAAAACCCTTTTCTGCATCTAATTAGATGACCATGTGATTTTTGTCATTGAATCTATTTCCATTCTTTATGACATTTATCACCTTATGTATACTGAACTACCTCAGCACCTCTGGAATAAAACTCACTTGGTCATGGTGGATAATCTTTTTGTGTGTGTCTGTATGCCATGTATATTGCTGAGAAATTTTGTATCTTTGTTCATTAAGGATATGGGTCTATAGTTTTCTGTTATGGTTGTTGTTCTATCTGGTTTTAGTATTAAAGTGATGCTGGCTTTATTTGGGGTTTTGTATTTCTGTTTCGATTTCCTTATATGTTATGGGTCTGTTGAAGCTGTTAATCTCTTCTTGGTTTAGCTTTGATGATTCCCATAATTTTAGATGCAGATATATTTCTTTAAGGTTTTCAAATTTAATAGTATATAGGGTTTTAAAGTATTCACTTATAATGTTCTGGATCTTTTTGTTTTCTGTTGTGATGTTTACCTTTCATTTATTTTCTTGACTTGAAATTGCTCTTCCTTAATTTTGGTTAACTGAGTTAAGGGTTTGTCTATCTTGTTTATCACTTCAATGAACCAGCTCTTGGATGCATTTATTCTTCATTTCTATTTCATTAATTTCTGTTCTGATTTTTCTTATTTCTTCATATCTGGTGGGTTGGCTTTCATTTGTTGTTTCCTTTCAAGATTCTTGAGTTGCTCTTTCTGACTTTTTAATGTAGGCACTTAGAGCTATAAACTTCCCTCTTGAGGACTGCTTTTTAAGTGGCCCAGAGGTAGTGCTATGTTGTATTGTCTTTCTTGTTTAATTCCAAGAATATTTTTATTTCTTCTTTGACCCATTCATCATTCAGGAGTGTGTTTAGTCTCCATGCGTTTGTGAAGTTACTAGGACTGCTTCTGTTGTTGATTTTAAGCTTTATTGCATTGTGATCTGATATAATGCATGGGATTATTTCAAGTTTTTATATATGTCGAAGTTTGTTTTGTGCCCCAGTATGTTGTTGATTTTGGAGAAAGCTCCTAGGGGTGCTGAATAGATTGTATTTTTTTGGTGCTTAGGTGACCTGAAGGTGAGATGGGTTTCTTGTTTCTTGATCCATTCAACTAGCCTGTGTCTTTTGACTGTGGGGTTCAGTCCATTGATATTTAAAGTTATTACTGAAAGATGTGTATTGGGGTTCCCATAATTTTTAATTTCTGTTTGCGTTCTTGATCTAACTTTGTGGTTTCCCAGTTATACCTTTATTTAATTTATTTCTGTTGTCTCTTGGGTATAGTCATTCCATTCTTCAGCTCTTTGTGTTGCTTCAAGTAGTCTCTGAAAATCTGGCTTTATGGACATGATTTCAAAAATATGAAAGTCTTCATGAATTCTCATGTCATCCTTGTGCACAGGTCATGCTAATCTTCTCTATATTTTTCCAATTTTAGTATATTTGCTACTGAAGTAAACACTCAACTCAAATCTTATAAAAGAGATCTCATTTTCATTTCACAAGTCATACCTCATATGCTCTCTTGTTTTTATTCTGGCTTATCATTCTGAAAGAAATTATTCCATTCCTTTTCATCTTTATATTCTACAGTCTTAACTTTTTGTTATTTACTGTAACTGTCCCATTGGACAATCTATATATTTGAGCAATTTTAAATTGTGGATAACAGTAAGCTTATTTTCTCAACGCAATCCCGTGACTGATACCAAAATAAAGCTGTTGTTTGCATGTTTAATTTGTTCTTTTAATATTTAATACCTTCCAATCTATCTGGTCCTGCAAAAATCAAATAAAGAAATAAAAACTAAAATAAAATGTTCTCAACTGTCTTAATTTGTTTTTCTGTTGCTGTGATAAAATATTCTGGCACAAGCAACTTAAGAGAAAAGGAGCTTCTTTGGCTCACAGTTTTAGGTTACAGTTAGCCATGGTAAGAAAATCTGAGCATCAGGAGATTGAGGGAGTTGGTCACATAACATCCATGCTCAAAAGGATGCTTGCACACCTGTGCTCAGCTGACTTCTTCACTGTCATACAGTCCAGGATCCCCTGCATTGGGAATGCATCACTCACAGTGTGCAGGCCCACTTCTATTAAAGTAATTAAGAAAATCCCCTACAGACATGGCCAGAGGCTAAATTAACCTAGATAATCCTTCAGAAATGTGCCTGAAAGCTCTTCTCCCAGGTGATTCTAGATTTTGTCAAGATTTTTTGACAGTCTAGGACTGTCACAAAAGAAACCTACAGATGTGTTATCATTCATCCTTATGTTTTGGTTTCCAATTTGTTACCAATATTTCATAAAGGAAGCAAGAACAATGAGATCTATAGATTCAAATATTCTATTTTTATTTGTGACTGTATACTTACTTATTTAACCATGATGGAAATAAGAATAATGCCATAAATACTTCATTAGAATAGTGAGTACACTGAAAATAATGAATATTCTTGATAGCAGCAGGTTAGAGGATTTTTTAAAAAATACGCTAATTTTAATTTGAGAAAATTCAGACCCACCAATTATATTAGTGCTCTCTTGTTCACAACTTCACTTTCTGTGGTTTCAGTTACCCACAGTCAACCACTTTCTGAATATGTTAAATGGCCTAGCGATAAATTTTACACAGAAAAAAAAATATCATGTGCTGTTCTATTCCAGTTAACTTCTCTATTGCTGTGATGAAAACACTGACCAAAACCAACTTGAGGAGGAAAGGGTTTGTTTGACTTACAAGCACAGTCCATCATCAAGGAAAGCCAAGGCAGGAACTCAGAACAGGAACTTGGAGCACAGACAATGGAGAATAGTTGATTATCTCTGGCTTGCTCCCCTGGCGTATGTTCAGTCTGTTTTCTTATATAATAAAGAACCACCCGTCCAGGGGGGCAGTGCCCACAGTAGGTTGGGCGCTCTTATATCACTCAAAAATCGAGAAAATGGCCTACAGACATGGCCACAGGCTAATCCAATGGACAAAATTCCTCAGTTGAGTTTCCGTCTAACAAGGCATGTCAAGGTGACAAATAAACCTGTCCAACAAAATTGGTCCTTTCTCAAGTTGACCTACAAACACTGCTATTAAACGACAACCTTTCCATTTCTTGTCCCCAAGATATGATGCTAATATTATTAGCATAAATATTAACATAAATTATATTAATAACATAAAACGAGAACAACTTTAAAATTCCCACAGTCCTTCAAAACTTCGAACACTTTATAAAAGATTAGAACACTTTAAAAAAGTTCAGAGTCTCTTATGTCTCTTAACTCTGGACCTCTGTAAAATCCAGAACAAGTTAAGTACTGTCTTATCTCAAAAGGGAAGAATCAGGCACACTTAAGAAAACCCAACTCGAGTGAAGTAGCTCAAGACTAGACATATGGGATTCCGTCATACTCTTCTGGTCTCTAAAGCGCTTGGACAGCCTCACTTCTCTGGCTCTGCCATCTACAACACACACACACACACACACACACACACACAGATTGTCTCAGAAATTCAGACCAGCTTCACTCCACATCTGCTGCTGATATTCATGGTGGTCCCATTGTCTTGGAATCTCCAATATGCTGGAGTCTCTACTGAAACAGAGGTTGCCCCATTACCAATGGGTTTTCCTGGCCACTCAGGATGCAAAGCCTCAGATTTTCTCCAAGATCCTTTCACATTTCAATATCAGAACTATGTAAGAGACTTTTACACATTACCAGGTCCTACTTCCAGCTTGAGATGAAGACCCTGCCCCTCTTTGGACCACATCTTCTGTGTGCTGAAGATTTTTGCCACAATGATGCTGATCCCTTGTTACCCTTTATTTTTCAGCGCCACTTAACCAGCATGAATTGTCCCAGGGAAGAAAGGGTTTCACTTCATTGGTGCTGGTCTGTTCTTAATCAAAGCCACAGCTGACCAGAAACCACATATTCTCAATTCAAAATATCACACAAACAACACTAATGATAATCCTTACTTATTTCTGAAGCTTGACAAGCCAGGCCTCTATTTTCTGAACCCTTTTCAGCATAACTGTTCCAAGCTCCACAGCAACAGCTCACTAAATTCTAAGTGCTCAATGGATTTCCAGCCCAAAGATCCAAATACTTTCATAATCCTCCCCAAAACAACTGGGTCAGGTATGTCACAGCAATACCCCGAGTCTGGTACCAATTTCTGTTCTAGTTGACTTCTCTACTACTGTGATGAAAACACTGACCAAAACTAATGTGGGGAGGAAAGGGTTTATTTGGCTTACAAGCACAGTCCATCATGAAGGAAAGCCAAGGGAGGGACTCAGGGCAGCAATCTGAAGCACAGATCATAGAGGATAACTGATTGCTGGTTTTCTCCTACTTGGCCAGTGCTCAGTCTTCTTTGTTATGAAATACATAAACCACTTGCCCAGAGGTACCAATGCCTACAGTGGGTGGGCCCTCTCAACAATCAAGAAAATGATCTTCAGACTTGGCCAAAAAACAGTCCAATGGAGATAATTCCTCAGTTGAAGTTCCACTAACCTGGTGTGTCAAGTTGACAACTAAAGCTATACAGCACACTTAGCCACCACCCTCGTTATCAGATCAGCAATCACAGGATCACAGTGCTTGGGTTCAAGCAGCACTTATTTTAACTATTAATATCTGAAAGCACAAGAACATTAGAGTCGGCTATATGACTATGCCAAAGAGAAGCGTCAAAAGGGGTTCCTTTAAGTGAAAAGGAGAAAGTACATTACGATGTTGTGTAAGATAAGAGGGAGAGAGAAAACAGTCACACTGTGTCAAGTTGATCGTTGTTTATCTCTTCCTGTGTTTCATTCATAAATTAAATGTTATCCTAATTCTGTATATATGAAATAACACAGTATACAGAGATTTTGGTACTGTATGAGGCTTCAGGCATTGGTGCTGTTCAAACTGACATATTAATTCAGTGTAAACATGAAACCATCATTTTTTAATTGACTAGCTAAAGGGGAAAATTATATAGAAAATCAAAGAATTAAAATATTGAATACAAATCTTTAAGGAGAGATGAAGAATTTCAGTTACTTGACTTTGTAAATCACTACAATACTACAGTAGTCAGCATGGTGTGCAACTGACATAAAATACATCAAGAGAACAGAGTATGGAATCCCAACTCCAGGTAACAGAGTGTAATCATTTTTATTTATGAGACTTAAATGGTTATTTAATTGTCAACAAAAGGACAGTAGCAATTTGAGGTTAACAGAAAGATGTTTGTAATATTAGTACTGGAGCTCAGGAATGTTAATGTTAAGAAGAAATTCAGTATTTCACAAAATTTAAAGATATATTGGAATTCTAAATGCAAAGTGAAAACTCTAAGGCTTGTAAAAATCACATAAGAATAATTATATATGGAACACAAAGTAATAAAGAAAAATAAAATTGGCAAATTAAAGATTAATTTTCAACAAATAGCACTATTTAAAAAACGAATACAGTGGACTTAATGGCACATTGCTGAAATCCCCATAGCACCTTGTAGTGGCAAGTGGATCTTGAGTTTGAGGCCAACCTGAGATATATCATTAGAACCTATCTCAAAAATCCACCCCCCTTTACAAAAGCAAAAACTGAATAATCCAGACCTTGTGAAAATATTCACCATAAAATTAAATAAAAATTTAACAGTAAAGATGAAAAACTATTAATTTTTGCAAGTTATCAAGAAAGTGCAAAATAAAATACAGTATGATATTTATTCACCTCACATGATTAAAATTCAATGAAAAATAACCCAGAATCTTACATAATTATAGTACATGTTTTAAGTGGGATTACCATATTGGAATGAAAGATCTACTAAGCTAATGAAGTATTCCCTGAGTTTAGAAATTCTATTCCTAATAATTCATTTAAGAAAAAGAAGTTTGTTTCTAAAAACAGACTTGTTCAAGAGCATTCTTATCAACTTTATTAGCAATAAAAGAAATGTGTAAAGACTAGGTATCCATCCTGAAAAAAATAGATTAAATAAAAACGAATTTTGTGAGAGTGATGAAAATATTTTATGTCTTGAAAATCAATTCATACAGGTTTACACTTACCTCATTGAATTGAACAATTAAATATCATGCATTTCAAATTCTATATTTAATAACAAGAAATCAAAATAAGACTGAGTAGTAGTTAAGGCCAAAAATAGTGACAGAATTAGCAATGACTTCTAATAACTTCAAATGACTGTTTTTTTCTTTGTTTTTCAGACAATAGAGCTAGTCTTGAACTTATTATGTAGTATAGGCTGATCTCAAGTGTCATGGTTCTACCTCCGCCTCCTGAGTGCTGGAATTATAGGCATGTTTCATCACAGGAAGTTTGAAATATACTTTTCAATTCATATTGATTGAACGTACATATAAAAAGAAGAATGGAATGATGGTAGATATATGATTAGTATTACTAAATGTTAGCTATGGAATCAATATGGTGAGAATATATAAGTATTCACTATACAATTATTGTGACTTTCTTGAATATTCAAGCACCCTTACAGGAAACTTGAAAACAATACATAATGCAGTTAAATAGATTTGCTTATCACAGTATCTTTCTGTTAAACTGCATTGTGTTATTTAAAAATTTTATTGTGTTGATTATTCATTTATTTACATGTGTTCACATGTCAAGGTGCACAGGCACCTTAAGAGTACAACTTAATTGGAGTTGGTTCTCCCTTTCCACAATATGGGTCCACTCAGACCATCAGGCTTGACAGTAAGTATCTTTACCCATTGGGCCAGACCTTTATTCCTTCCATTTTTAATCTGGAATAGATATTTTATTTTATTCTGAGAATCATTTTTTTTTCTTTAATGTAGCTGTATCCCTATGCCATGAACGTGTGAGTGTTCATGGAAACCAGTAGATGGTGTAATCCCTTGAAACTGGAGTTCCAGGTGATCATGAGCTGTTTGATGTGAGTGCTAGGAACCTAACTCTGGTCATCTGGAATAGCAGGTAGTATTCTTAAATGCTGAACATCTGGCCAGCCCCTGTTCTGAGGATTTTAAACTGGTTATTATCCTAAATTTTCTTTGTAAATCCATGCTGTCTTAATTATTTAAATATACTCAGGATCTCCTACTTTAAAGTAATAATTTAAACAGTCTTTTCCTTTTATTAAATACTGACCCATATTATTTAAAAATACATAACATTTATTTATTTTGTTTGTGTGGGAGGGATGCATGTGAGTGTGTACATGTCACAACGCATCTAGGGAAGTCAGGGCCTAACTTGCAAGAGTCACTTCTCTGCTGTCATCTGGTTCCTAGGGATTTAACAAAGGCGTGACAACATTTACCTCACCAAACCATCTTGCTGTCTCTTCCCTTCTTGTATGAAACATATTTTATTACATTTATTTATTCATTTTTTAGTGTGTGCATTATTTTTAGTACCAAGTTTTAGAGGTCTTGCTCTTTTAACTTTACTCCCCTTTCATAATCAATAACGAAATCCAGCCTCTGTCTCCAGCACTTTATTGTAACAAGGAATTCTATTGCTAAATCTCATTGCCCATTCTTCTTCCCTACTTAAGTCTTTTGGAAATACTTGGCATGGTTAGTCTGTTTTTTTCTGCTTGCTGCTGTATTATCTCAGACCTCAGCATATGAATAATAAAAGTGCATAAGCAACACCTAAGCCATTCTTTCCATATTGAGGATCTTCCTATCCCACTGCTTGCCAAAACAATCCAACCCCCAAGATTGTTATTGCCTTGCAGGCCAGGTTCTTGTTGATAAGCAACAAGAATCTTCACCTTTGAAGTTGCAATTAAAGGAGTCCTAGCAAAGGAACTGAGGCAGGTAATAGAATACATGAGACATCAAAGTGGGAAGGGGTACTGGGATCTGGAGGAGTGCTGGTGAGCGGTGACGAGAACGATATGAGGAAGAGCATCCAGCATGGCGAATCAGCCGAATGAAAGTGTGCATAAAGATAGCGCAATGAAACCTGTAACTTCCTGTGCCAACTGAAAAATAAACTTTAAGTAAAAACTAAATCATCCTGGCTATCTGGGAATCATTAGGTTAATGGGGAATCATTCATTAAAATTAAATTATAAGGGCCTTGAGAGATGGCTCAGCGGTTAAGAGCACTGTCTGTTCTTGCGGAAGATCCGGGTCTGAATCCCAACACCTACATAGCAACAAACAACTGTCCAAAACTCCAGTTTCAGGGATATTCGGCGCCCTCTTCTGACCTCCGTGGGCACTGAACAATATAGGTGCACTTACATACATACATGCATGCAATGCTCGCATACATATAAAATTAACATAAGTAAAATATTTGAAAATTAAAATCCAGAACAGGATGTTGATTATCTATTTGGATATATTATTTTAAAATAGTTATGTATGAAAACAAAATGACTTTACAACTTATTTTAGTATTAATATAATTTATATTACAAGCATCCAACAATGTCAATAAAAACTATACTATTCTATATTATTAAAAAATGAAGAAAAGCAAAAGATTTCCTAAATCTTGCTACGAAGCAGAGTTCAAAGTTTCATTTGGTATATTTAGTCATACTCATCGTCACTGTAACAAATACTCAAGAGGAACTACTTAAGGGATGAGGGATCTATTTTAGCTCAGAGTTATAGAGCTTTGAGTCCGTCATCACTTGGCTCCTCTGTTCCTGGACTGCGGAGGAGCATCATGATGGAGAGCATGTGGCAGAGAGAAGTGCTCACCTCATGCAACCTGGTAAAAAGAATACATACACACACACACACACACACACACACACACACACACACACACACACATGAGAGAGACAGAGACAGAGACAGAGAGACAGAGAGACTGATTTAGGGTAAGTTATAGTCCTCTAAGAACATAGCTCCATGACTAAGTTTCTCCAAGTAGGCCTCTTTATCTCTGAAAGTTTTAAATATCTAACAATAGTGTCATCAAATTATGAATCTATAATATAAGAATAACTCACTTATTAGGTCAGAGCCTTCACAATATACTCACCTCAGTTACCTGGGCACCAAACCTCTAGTACATGAGCTTTCAGGGCACATTTCATATCTGAAGCACTGAAATTGGTTTTTCTTAGTGTTTTGTGCACATGTTTTAATGTATCAGTTAACATAATCTTTGCCTGGATAATTTAAAAACACACAGAGCTTAATTCAGGCATTGCTTCTTCCTTGAAAACTTTCTCACTATTGTTTCCCTTCTTTCGCCTGCCCTCAGTGCAGGTGCATGAGTTGTCTATTCTTGAGCCCCATGGGGTCTGTGCTTTCCTCCATCATTTTGCTTAATGCATGGTATTTTAAGTGTGTGGATCCTGGATTTCACTTCAAATAAATAACAAATTTACAGAACACAGAGAAATTGTGCTAATATCTCCAACCCTGTGTCTAACCGAGGAAGACCTGGGTTTGAATTTCAGCACCCACATGGCAACTGACAACTGTCCCTGTAATTCCAGTTCCAGGGGGGAACTGATGCCCTCTTCTGACCTTTGTGGGAATTGCACAACATGGGTGCACTTACATACACACAGGCAATACATGCATACATATAAAATTAAAATAATAAGTAAAATATTTGAAAATTAAAATCCAGAAAAGGATGTTGATTATTCTACTTGGATATGTTACTTTAAAATAGTTATATATAGAAAATATTTGAACTAAATGACTTTACAACTTAGTTTAGTATTAATACAATTTATATTACAAGCATCCAATAATCTCAAGAAAAATTATCCTATAGTATTTAATAATAAATACAGCAAAGTTATTGAAAAGAACAGACACAGTAATTACAATTTTTATTTATGTTGAAAATAAATAGCATATGTGTTCAAGTCTGGAACTGAACTTCAGTAATTTAAATCCTAGAATCAATCCCCCCAACACACACACATCAAATAGCATTTTACATACCGGGTATTGGATAAGTATTTCTCAAAAGGAATAATTTATGATTTCAATATTTGGTGAGTTAATTCTGATAATTCACTTTAATGTTAACTGAAACAAAAACAAACAAAAAAATTCTTTTATCTTCACTAAATTGTCACAGCACAAGAATGTTTCCATTACGAAAATCTAACTTACAATGTACATTATCAGGGCTAGAAAGCAATGAGCATGTATAACTTTATCTTCTTCATACAGTCTTAAGACTTGGGAGGTGAACTTGACAGTGTGCTGCCATAAATTATTATTCCTGTGGAGTTAAGACAACTTTTTTTATTGCTTTATGAACTAGAGTTTGCCTCTGTGAGAACTTGAAGCAAGAAAGAATTGCAAACAACTACTGAAGTCAGAATCAACTGACCTGAGAACATCTGGATGAATACCTAAGGTTATCGAGTGGCAATGCTTACTAAACTACATAAGGATTCAGTGTTCATGTCTGGGGTACGTATTTATTTCCTGCAGCCTTCAGCATGTAACTCATTAAGAACTGTTTGAGGCAATAGTGTTCTAATTGTCTATTTTTGTGGTTACCCACAAAATATGGCCTAATCATGCCATTTTATGAGTAATCATCACATTCTTCAGCGAATAACCTATGAGAAAATGGAAATCTCATGATAATTATAAGTAGTAATTTTTCATAAGCTTCCAAGTATGTAGAAATTTAATCATTTTATTCATATTAATGATTTATATAGACACTTTCATTAAAAAAATAAATGAAAAGTCTCCCCTAATTCCAAGAATGTTTTTAAAGACCACAGGGAAAGCTATTATTTTATAAGCTATTTTAAAATATAATTTAATTGGTGTTACTCTATAGGAAGAGATAATGCTCCCCACAGGAACCATAAACTTGCTAACAAAAAGTCCAGTGCCAGCAAGGAAAATCCCCTTTAGAACTGGTGGTTATGAAAATCCAAGAGAACCCTCAAAGAATCAGGCTATTTCTTTTTCTTGGTTACCTTTCAGAACTTGGGAATACAATTATATTGCTGAAAATACTACATACTTCAGTGACAGGACTTGGAGAAATCAAACTGGTACAGAACTGGAAATTTTCCTGCCTGAAAGATAACTTTCATAGTGTCAGACAGGGTTATGCAAGCTGCTGGGAGAGAAAAGATATCAACAGTCCTATCCGGTGGTAACAATAAAGTTGATCTGGTAAGATATGCTCAATGATGCAATAGTGGCATTAATATGTTAAGGGTAATCATCAGCTCTCTGAATGAACTTAAGGCCCTCTCAGTAAGACAGAACTCATACTTGTTACTATAAATTCATCCCAGAATGTGTGGTTGGAGGAATCATAGACCATAGAGAAGAAATTTACTACTGTTTTGCTAAATTAATGCACTACTCAACTGCTTTCTAAATCCCCTCATAACCAGAGATAAAGTGCAACTCTTATATGCCTCAAAGAAGTTTCTTTGTGCAACAGGTAGAGGCTATCACAGAGAATCACAGCTAGTCAAAGTGCAGAGAATAAGTGGCCATGGAGTGGTCAGTCACAAATAGGGCATCTACAAGAGCACCTCTACAGCAAGGACTAGGGAATGTCAAGAAACAAGGAGCGGAAAGACTGAGAGCCAGAGGATCAGGAGGACTGCTGTGAGATTGCGAAATCGGGACTTGGTGGATTTTGCATCCATGAACGCTCAACATTGCAGTTGTCTGCACAACACCATACCAGTTGGCATGCCAACATAGATGGCAGAAATGTTCCCAAGTACTGCACCTCAAGTTGTGGCAATCAATGCCACAGAAGGAAGAAGGGTCAGTTTTCTTCAGAGGTAAGTCCACTCCTTATAGATTGCTCATGATTCACTGGAAATTTATCATATAAAACTTTCTCATAGCTGCACATACTCTGGAGCTTCATGTATGTATGATTTTATTCATGTGACATCAAAAGTCAGTTGTATTATAAACTAGTCTAAGAACTTTCCTATTCTTAAGAATAAAGCTGTTTTGTGCATAATGAAGACATAAAATGAAGACATTTCAAACTATATAAACTGCGAAAATGAATGAAAGTTAAATATTAATGATATCTTATTTTCTGTATCTTTCTAATATTTTTCCGTCTAAGAACCAAAAAACTACCTTATTGTATGAGATATGAACTAGTTTACCTATATTATCAAATAAATTCATGTAGATAAAGGCATTTAAAACACAACGGAACTCTACTTCATGGCCCTTGACAATATTGCTTCATCTGAATGAGATATGAACTTGCCAAGCAATAATGCTTGGACCCTACTGGAGTATGAACATTAAGTAGAGCCTGAGATGCCAGCTTATTATTATCACTGTGGTTAACAGAAACAAAATAAGTATTTAGTAATATAAGGTGTCATTTCTAGTTTGGGAAGGAAAGTGTTAACTCCAGCTTACAGAGTATAGTCAATCATTGAGGGAGGCCAGGGAAGGAGTTTAAAGCAAGAATCTGGAGGAAAGAACTAAAACAAAAACCATAGAGGAATGTTGTTTACTGGCTTTCTTGTTTGTTTGCTGGGCTACTTTTCTTATTCAGCCCAGGTCTACTTGCTTAGGGGTGATACCACCCTCAGGAGGCTGAACCCTCCTATATTAATTGACAAACAAGAAAATACCTCTACAGGAAGAATGAGCTCAAGAGAGGGGGACAGTAGGAGATAAGTGTTATTAAGGAAAGAATAAAGAGATGGTGCTTTAACTGGGGAGGGAGTAAGAAGAATTACACAGTGGCAGTAAGAGGAGAGATAAATAATACTTAAATGGTGTGGAAAATGAAAGGTAAATGTATTAGTTCAAAGTCCTATTGAAAAATATGCATACAGTATTTATATGAGTGCCTATGTATAACTGAAGGCTATATAACAAAAATCACAGGGCCATGAGGAAGTTAGTGGTTAGGTTAGCCTAAGAGACTTCCAAAATAACACAGGCTATTGGTACAGCACTTGATTGCCAGAACATGCAGGTAACACCTTATTACTGAAGACAGGCCATACTTTGGACACAGGACTTGGAGCAATCAAGGTAAAACTGACATATAAACCTCCTCCCTGAGGACTAGGTCTCATGGTATCAGAAGATACTATGCAAGCTGCAAATGTAGAAAATCAATCAATGATCCTATCCAGCTGTGAAGCCTAATAACGATGATTAGTCCAGTATACAATCATTATTGGTTCAGCAGTGGCACTTTTATCTTGGGGGTTAACAGCTGTTTAATTGGAATTAAGACCTGCTCAATGGGAGGGAACTTATGTGTGATACTATAAACATAGCCGAATTGCAGAGATCATACATCCTAGAGAAATAACTGCTTTTGCCACATCCCTAGACCAACATAATTTCTTACCATATTCTAAATATGCATTTTCGTATTTACAGAGAAGTGTACCTCTTGCTATTCAGCAAAGAAGCTTCTTTATGCAATAGATGGAGACTTTTACAGAGTTCCACAACTTGTTAGATATGGAGAATAATTTTCTATGAGATGCTTAGCCCTAGGTGAGACATCTTCAATGTAACCTCTACACATAAGAATACATCTCTTAACTCTTGCCAGAGAAGTTTCCTTATACAGCCGATGGTGATTAACACAACTGGTCAATGTGCAAAAAACAAAAGGCGGCAGAGTGCTTATTCTTGAATAGGACACCTATATCAAATTTCTACCTTGAAAGGCTCTAGAATAATTATGAAAGAGGAGGCAGAAAGATTTTAAGAGTGAGAGGTGGGAGATGACTACAAGGAAATAAGAGTCTTCCAGACAGCTCCTCAGTTACTCATATGAAGTCACAGCAATAATAGCATGCACAAGTCCCAAGCAACCTCAAACCAGACAAAACCCAAGCATAGACACGGGGAAGAGAGTAGCAAATCCCAACCCAATGTAAAGTTATTTTGGCAACTGATGGCTGCTGGAAGTGGGAGAGACAATATCTTACAAGGATGGGACTCTCGGTGGGTTAATTCAGGGATGAATTCACACTGAAGGACATTCGGGAACATTAGACTATATAGACTGATATAAATATACATACATATTATATATATATATATATATACATATATAGAGAGAGAGTAGAGTACACTAAATTGGATAGGGGGACAGTGGAGGGAGGTGTGGATAGGGGAAGGGATTTAAATGTCATCAAATTACATTGCACGAAAATTGCAAAATTTCAATAAGTTTTTGAAAAGAGAAAATGCTCCTACAGACATGCCCATAGGCCAATATCACGGAGGAAATTCCTTGAGTTTCCCTTTTCCCAGATATGTCCATGTTGTGTCCATTTGTCATAAACTGATCCAGCTCAACTCTTTTTTAGCAGAAATGGATGCTTATCTCTGAGCTTTGTGTCTACAGTTTTCTATATTTTGATTGAACTCACAGACTTCATTCATATTTAAAGTTTTTTGTAATTACAGAAAGACTTTGATTTAGACTGGGCTCAGGACCCTTTAAACCCAAGGTTAAAAATGTATATGATATGCTTATCAATCTTTATAGCATAGAAATGTTGTTCTCTGTAGAACACTATCAGGAAAATGTATCCTCATGATTTTGTGGCAAATGAGACTGCAACTTTCTGTCCCTGCTGAGCATTGCAGGACTATATTGTAATATGTATTATCAGTCTGAGAAAATATTAAATAGAAAATTCAAACATAATTTCTATCAAAATTTTCCTTTATTTACTTACTAATAAAGTGAAAAAAAGAATCTAATCATCACAAAGAACATCTAAAATCGATGCATATATTTTTGATTAGATATTTTTATTTCAATGACAAATGGAGCATTTCATTTTAGTTGTACTTATGTTCATGAACATGAGGGAATTTTTTTCCTTCATTACTTCCTAAATCTTCTTTTAGAGTACGAAGAAAACAAATCATTAAGAGTTACATTCCCAATAGGCTTTTATTTCAGAGAAAGCTATGTGTGATTTACTATCAAGGCAGTTTTATTTTCAAGACAATTTATCCTCAGTGTCACTGACTTGGCATACTTTCTTTGATGTGGCATCTGTTTCAACCTGAAGTTTAGCAAGAACTAACAAGGGAAGGTTGATTATTTTAAAAATACTTCTAGTAGCTGGAGGGATGGCTCAGTGGTTAAGAACACATACTTCTCTTGCAGAAGACTCATGTTTGATTTCCAGTACTCTTGTTGGGTAGCTCACAACCACCTGTAACTCCAGCTCCATGTGATCAGATGCCTTCTTCTGGGCTCTGTAGGAACCTGCACTCATACACAGATTCACATATACATTTCAATAATTTAAAATGAAAATAGATTAATTTTAAAACAATTGAACAGTGAATGTATTGTTAAAATCAGCATTACTTAGGGAAAAATATATTTCCATAAACTCAATGTTTGTTTACATTTATATATGGATTAGATTAGTATATAGATTTCTTCAAATTAGTAGACTAAAAATTAAGTTGTATAATGTATCAGTTATATTTGTTATTGATATATATTCTATATGTGGGCATTACATGTGTATCTATTTTTAGGTATATAGCAAACATGTAAATATGTGAATTGAAAATGCCTTAGCTTAAATGTTTCATGACTTATTTCACAGGCCTTTAAAGTTTTTTTCTTTTTTTCTTTCAGTTCTGCATTTCCCCTTTACAATTTCAATCTGGTCTGGATTTTATTATGCAAAAACGTCTCTTTCCCTAATTTTTAGTCTGTCCCATGTGATTAATGGGGTTCCTTTTACTTATGATGTCACTGCAGTCTCAAATTCAGAGACATGGCACATGTTGCAGACTTCTGCTTTTCCAATTACTAAGAGCCAAAATACACTAGGTAGTATTTAAACACAGCTCAGGAGAGCATTCCTATTAGGTCAGAAAGCAGGAAGGAGAGGCTTAATGTTGAATTTACCAGTTGGAGCTATAAAGCCCCAAGAAAGGTTTTGTAATTTCTGCATGACTTAGGCCCAACTAGGTCTGACATAAAGCCATGGAGTACGCATTTCCTTAAGGCAACGCTGGGCCCAGCCCCAAAGCTCAGTGTTGTGCTGTCTACTTCCAGACTTTGGCCAGGACAAAGCGTATCTCGCCAGTGCATCCTTCGCCTGGTTTCCAGACTCAGAAATGTAAATGAAGTCAGGGTTGTTCAACCTATTTGCAGTTTATTGCTGAGACCGAGAAGGAGGCACTCCCTCAGCTGGGCCAGAATCAAGCAGGAACATGGTGTAAATGTAAGAAGCACTGTGTTTACAGCAATCTTTATTTTATCTGGTTTTGCAGAAAGCCTTAGTTAAATATGAAGTCTATTTGTGAGAAATGTGGTTTTCTAAAGACTTAGTATAAAAATTTAAGCCAAATCAAAAAATCAGTCACTGGGAGCCAAGAAGGACATTTCAACATTTAGGAAACTTCTCTACACATATGACTGTACACAGTTTTAGAAAAACATGTCAACCACTGACTGGTCATGATAAGAAGGATCTCAAAGTCTAAAGAAACAAGTTAAAAGATGAGTAAGAGACCACAGTTAGTCATCAAAATATTTGCTGGCCTATGACATATCATTGTGATTTAAAATTGTCTAGCAAAACCCAGCATAGATGTGGGGAAATGGGCAGCAGTCCCAGCCTTAGCCAAGCAACACTCGAAGCTGATCACTGTTGGGTGAGGGAGAGTCGTTCTTTAATGTAGTGATCCTAGGCAGACTGACTAGACCCCAGTGAATGAACTTGCAGAGGGATCTCTCGGTTAAAAACCTTGACTCAATAGGACTTAATATTTATGACAGAATGCATGAAATCCAGTGGTGGAGGCTACAAGTGTTGCAGATAGGGGAGGGGATTTAAATATGATTAAGATGCATTATATGAAATGTACAAAAATCAATAATAAATACACATTGATAAAAAGTAAATCAAATTGTATAGTAACAGCTATATTTCTTTACACATACAGTTTTCAGGCTTTTATCATGAAAGCAACTCATTCTTAAAAATATATAATCTAGTATAAATGAAATTCAACATACTACAAGTAAGCATTCAGTCTTTTAAGAATGTCTTAAAAAGAAAAAATACATACCACTCCTTTATTAAACATCAGTTAACTATCTTAATTTAATATCCTGTTTATACAGCAAAGGAAAATAAATAGTATTTATTCTCCATTTACTCCCATAATCTCCTGTGCTCAGTGATTAAGGAAAATTCCATGACAACTGTAGGATATTTAATTTATAAAGCAGAATAACTGAGACTCCCTTTTTATTGCACATTAAAGGACTCTAAGCAGCTGCTAAATGCCCTCTAATTCAGCCAGTCTTCAAATTGCTTTGACTTAGCAGTACTTCTTTTAAGTGTACTTCACAGCCCCCCTCAAGAGCCACTCTGTACGATCTACTTTTCTAATCTTTGAGAAAAATACCTGCCACAAAGAATTTAGAGGAAGAAAGATTTTCTTTGGGTCACAGTTTCGTAGATTGCATTCTTGTCCCTGGTTTCACTGACTCTGCGCTTAGGAGAAACTAAATATCAAGTAGCAGTGGAAGAGGAGGAGGCTGATCACCTCCTGGTGGATAAGAAGCTGAGGAAGGAATACAAGAAGAAGACAGAGCAAGATATAACCCCTAAAATGTGCTGCTAGTGACCTAATTCTTCCAACAAGGCCCTCCCTCCTAATTTTTACTACTTCCTAGCAATACATCCCATTATGAATCCATCAAGTGATTAATCCACTCATTACTTCAGAATCTGCATGATCTAATCTTCTCTGGAAATACCCCAGAGGGATATACTGCTAGCCTCCTAGGTATTTCTCAATCTAAAACATTGATGATTGGGGCTCAGCGTTAAAACACTGGCTGCTCTTATAGAGTACCTGGGTTTGAATCCCAGCACCCACATGGCAGCTAACAACTGCCTATAACTCCAGTTCCAGGGTTTCTGATTCCTTCTTTTGACCTCTGTGGTTATTGCACTACATGGGTGCACCTACATACATGCAGGCAATACATTCATACACATAAAATTAAAATAATAATAAAATATTTTTAAAAGTTGATGATTAAGAGAAACCATCATAGGCTGTCAAAGGATCCATTAGGAATGTATAGAGAAATTATGGACATTAGAAAAGAACTACATAGGGCTGGTGATATGGCTCAGAAGTGAAGAGCACTGGCAAAATCAGTTTAACAGATTGTTTCCATGTGCCTTGCTTTTGTCGTCAGATTTCCCTTTATAGATAAATTGGAACCCAAAGTTCATACCTGTGCTGGATTAAGGGAACGGGAAAGGCTTTCACTTCAATGACAAGAATGGAATTAAGAGTGATTCAGAGGCAACCCGAGTCCAGACATTCTTCCTAACCAAATCACCAACTAGGAAAAGGCAAATGAGAGAAACAGAGAGGACTTGATGGCCTGAAAAGGAAACATAGTCACCCTCAGTGTAGCATCTGTATCTCTGTGGCATGAATGAGCTGTTGGGAACACAGTCAGGACATTGCAAAACACACTTGATTTTCCACATCAACCCACTACATCCTCTACCACTTTGAAGTGCTGGCTGTTGTCACATGGTTTCCTGGTAGAAGTAAATGAACATTCCAGTTTTAGCACTATCAGATCTTCATTCAGAGCCTGAGATGGGTGCACATTACCATCCAGGTTACATGTTTCTATATTAACTCCATGGGAGACTGGGAAACAGCAGTCTTTTACAGGTTTTATGGTAAGAAGACAGTATAAGTTCCATCATGACTCAGATAATGGAGAATTTCTCAAAACACGGAGGGAGTTAAGGTATGGAGCAGATAAAAATAACAATGATTGGAGTTAAGATATGAACCATTTAAAAATAATAATGATTGGTATATGTCTAGTAAAGCTTGTATCTTTTTCTAACAACTACAGAATATATCTTTTATATCTTTTCTCATGTACAACCCAAGGTATTTTTTCCTGTCTCATATACAATTCAAAGTCAGTTCAGTTAATCCTAATATTTAAAAGTTAAAGATTGCTAAGTGAAATCTAGTTTTTGTCTTGTTTGGTCATGATTCAGTTTTTCTGTGTTTTAACTCAATTGTAAAATTAGCTACACTGTGTTGTGCTGATACCTTAAGTTTATATAAAATGATGGGGTAAAGAAAAGGAAAACATGAAATTTAACTAGAGTAGATAAATACAGGTATCTCACAGAAAGGAAGTCTTCTTCGAAGCCCTGTTTACTTAACAAATTCTGAGGTTGGAGCTGCTGTTTATGACTTTTTCTTACTCTATTTTATACATTTTTTGCCTCACCAAGGAGCATCTTCACTGGTTGTGAGACTTTCCCAAGAGGCAGAAAGATTCTTGGCAGTATTTTCTGGATGGCAGGTGTCTTCTTACAATTTTGCCATGTTGGAAGGTATTCTTAGAGATTTTACAGGGAACACCTTAAAACCCATTCCTTCTCAATATTGCTAAGCTTTAGCAGAGTCCTATCCAATAAAAGATCAAACATTTTACCCAAATGCTGATCCCTCTTTTAGACAAAAACAGTCATTTTGTTATTTAAGTTTCCAAAGGAATTTTAATATTCATGTGCTTAATGTCTTTAGAAGTAGTGGAATATAGACTAGGAAACAAATTACTGCAAGTAGGAATGATGGTTAGAGACTTTATTCCTATTTTCATTCCAGACACCACACAGGATTTTGACTAGGAGAAAAACAATATTCATTATTAGTTCAAAAGCTATAGCACAATATACATAATTAAATCCCACTAGGAGGTTAGTAATCCAATCTTCTCCTATGCTATTTTAAAGTCCTTCAAGGCCATCTGTTTCTTGGTACTAGTGTACAGAATAAGTAAAATTAATGACTAATGACCAGATGTGTTCTGTAGAATACCATAAAATTAAATAAGGTCTATGACCTCTCCAGCCACAGGTAGTTGGCTAGGTTTACAGTACCAGGCATGAGTTACCTTATATTGAGTTGGCCTTAAGTCCTGTTAGACAGCTGTTGTTGCCCTGAGGATATAAGTGCCACTTTAAATCCTAGAAAAGAATTTACTCCCAGTATTTTTCAAAATCAATATAGCTTCTAGCTGTATTTTAAATACTTATCCTTATACCTAAGTATAAGGGTACTATATATATATATAAAATATGTATATATAAAATATACTAAGAAAGTATAGCTCTCACCCCTTCTCCAAGAAATTTCTTTTTGCAGCATACGGAGGCTACTACAGAGATCCACAAATAGTCAAATGAAGAGACTATTTGACGGTGGGATTCCAGATTCCAATTAGTACATCGACAACACAACCCATTAAATCTTGAAAATATGGTTACCTAAACCTGCATAATGACCACACCAATTAACATACCAATAGGATGGGAGAAATATCATAAGATTGCTTGTAGATGAAGATCTACAGCCAGGCAATGGCTGCTGAAGGAGGGAGAATCAGTATTTCCAGGTATGCACTTCCTGATAGATTACACAATCCCAAGTGGTTAGACATAAACACATATACACATGAGTAGCAGTAAATGGACCCAGTAGCTTGTGAGTGTGTATGTGTGTGTGTGTGTGCAATAATAACAATTATAGAAGATGTCAAGAAATTGAGGGGGTGGGAATTGAAGAGAAATGAAATGATGTAATTACAGTTCACTCATGTATGAATTTCTCAAAAAAAGATTTAAAAAATTAAATAATATGGGGCAGGGCAGGTGGCTCAGCAGTTAAGATGCTCCTGCAGAGGTCCTGGGTTTGATTCCCAGCACCCACATGGAGGCTAACCACTGTCTCTAAGTCCAATTCCAGGGAATCCAATGCCCTCTTCTGACATCTGTGGGCATTGCAGAAGACAGGTACACTTACATACATGGAAACAATACTCTCATACACATAAATTAAAAATAATAAATAAATAATTGAATAAGACAACCAACAACCTCTAGATCAAGTTATTAAAAGAGATCTGCAAATATTCAAAGAACAAGGAAAAAAATAAACTTAAACATCTGAGTGTTGATAGACCGTATACTTTTCCATTGTAACGAAGACTGTATACATCTTCCATGTGGCTAATTGATACTCACTTAGCAGCATCATGAAAAGGCCTGGGAATTTTTAGAGAAAGCTGACAGCCATATTAGTCTTGGCATGAAAGATCTGCCTGCATGTTTAAAGCATTGAATAAAATAAATAAAATCTATCATTACCACCATGAGCACATAGATTTTGAGTTGACGTGGAACTGGGAGACAAACATGAGCATAGCAAATCTATTCCACTGGAAATCTTATGAACTTTTTCTGCTGCTGCTTTTTTTCATAGCCTACACCTTCTTTGAAACAGCTATGAATCTTGTCAACCTCTTGCAATTTGTCTTTTAATCTTCTTTCTGACCATTCACAAATATCAACAGTTGTCAAAGAACTCATCAAAATGTTAAGGTTGGGCATTCTGAGGCAAGAACATAAAAGAACTCAAAATTGGGCCCAAGAGAATTTTTTTTTGGTTATATAATCTTTTAGAACCCAAGTAAGAAGAGCTTCCTACCACACAATTGTTGTTCTATTCTTGTAAAGCGAACCTGTAAAGCAGATTTAAATATTTTGTTCAGTATTCTACTGGAAGTCAGAAATGGCCAATTGTGGGAGTTCAGTTGTGAAATTAAGTTGAGAAAGTAGTTGAACTAGAATGAGAATTGTTCTGTTAGGAATGTTATCTATCAACTTATGCAAACTATGTGTGTTTCCAAAATCCCCCTGAACTAAATTCTGTCAGACTTTGCTGATTTGCACACTAGACTTTATGAGTAGATGCATCCGATAACATACAGTTTATGAACTCTGGGAGTTTATTCATCTAATTGTCTCTTCTTAGGGATTTAGTTCTTGAGTATGCTTCTTTTTAAAGAGCAGTTTTAGGTTTACCACAAAATTGAAAGGAATGTACAGATTCCCATGTAAACTCTGTCCCACACAGGCTTAGTCTCTGCCATTTAGGCCCACTCAAAACAACAGTTCAAGCTTATATTTATGTATTATTGTCATTATATTTATTTCTAATATACATTTGTGTCATTTTCACAATAAATGTTCTCATACCTAATCTGTCCTGTGTAGTTTTTATTAAAAACTCTCTGGTCTTTGAAGGTTTTCTGCTTTCTGAGAGATGATGTTCTTAGTTTGCCTAGGATAATTCCTGACCCAGACCCTAAATCAGCCATTTCTAAAGGATTCCTCACTTCTCCTAGTAAGTAGCAGTTATTACATCAAAGTTTTCTATTTACATGTAGCAATTGCCATAAGTGAGTGACATGAATTTTCCTGAGTCCTCTGGCCAGGTATCACAAGCTGAACTACATTCTCATCTACAAGCTTGTCTATGGACAAATATGCCATAAATGTTTAGATTACAAGAATTCACTTCCTTGTCTTTATGAGACTAAGAGTTCAACTTCTGGTTGGAGGCTGGAGGCAACTCCAGTTTCAGACACCTTGCTCAGTTCCCTGCCATGTGGCACTCTCCATAGGGAGTCCCTATCACAGTGGTTTGTTTATTCAAACTACCAGGATAATTGCCTTCATTAAAGTCTACTAATGTGAAGTTCTGTGAAACGTAGTATGCTCCTAGAAATGACATTTCCCATGTCTTTTGCATCAAGCCCTTTCACTAAGTAAATCTAATGGATTCCTCAGGGAAGATAGTGCATATTCACTGCTGATTGGAAATGAACCAAAATGAGGATTCAAGGCTTCAAGAGAATTTTGTCCTTGAGTTCCTAAGAGAAGTTTTGGAAGCTATCATTATTTTGTGCATTGACATTGCACATCCTTTAATATAATGATTTCAAGATTTCCTTTTAGGTGCTAGGATTCTTGTCTTGTTTCTAAAGAAACAAACATCTTTCAAAATTCACTAAAATTTTCACACTTGAACATTTTTCTAGGTAGTTTTTTCAATTGTTCTTTATTTTAATTTTAGATTATAAAGATCTTCAAATGTTTAGAACTCACAAAGAACTGACCAGACAAGATGATTCAATGGGTAAAGCCACCTGCCTTCAAGCCTGACCGCTGTTTAATTGTCCAGAACCCTGTATGGTAGAAGAGAACCAGCTCCCACAAATTGTCCTCTGACCATCATGTGTGCCATAGCACAGACACAGACACACACACAGACACACACATACACACACACACACACACACACACACACACACAGTGCATCAAGGCACAGAGAACTTTGGGAAGAAGGGCAGAACTGCAAAGGGGCAGAAGGATTGTACAAGTCAGAGACACTGGATGGCTGTAAGGAAACAGTGTTTTCTAGACAGCAGGTCAGATGCACATATGAACTTAACAGCAGTTGTGATAATATGCATAAGACCTGTGCAAGCTCAAACCAGGCAAAATTCCATCATAGAGGGAGAGAGGCTGGCATGAATTCCTATTCCTAGCTGAGGAGCTATTGGTATTTTACAGCTGCTGGGAGAGGAAGAGTCAGTTTTGTTTTGTTTTTTTAAGGGTATGATCTCTGGTAGGTTGATTAAAATCCAGGGCAGGTTCTAAACCGAAGAGTATTGGGTCAACACATATTGGAGTCTATGTGTATGTCGGGGAGAAGGGGCACATGAAGTTGGGTAAATAGAAGGGGTGGAGATGGATCTGGGAGGAGCTGGGGGGTGGAAATAATCAAAATACATTGTATGAAGCTCTCAAAGAATTAATAAAAATACTTTAAAAAATAGCTAAATGTAAAAGAAGTTTAAATAAAGCACAGAGACTTCACAAAATTAAACCCATAGCCTATCTGTCAGCAGTTTCATCTGTCCTGTAGAATATTCTCTGGAGTAGCTAAAAGCAAATTCTAGATATCATAGAATTTCTATTGTAAATGACTATTATTTCAGTACATGAGGATATTCACAAAATATAATCATGGTTTTCTTATATTGAACAAAATTACCAGCAATATTAATATAATTAAATCATACACCATTTCTCTTACACCTACACATAAGACCTACTTACTTTCTTTGATATATGTTAATATTTTTTTCAAATTTATAGCAATATTTATAACTTTAAAAGAATTAAAACTGAGTTTTTGCAGTAGGACTTCTGAGCCTAATTTAGATAATTGTATCTTCATGGAGTCACTTACCATGATCCCTCATATTTCCTGGAAACCCCTAGCAGAGGCTTGATGATATCCAGGTGCAAGAATTTTTTAGCAAGAATACTTCACATGCCACATTGTTTATTTCCTGTGGCTTTATATCAGGAAGTGTTAAAGATATGAATATTCACTTGTTAAAGTGAGATTTTTAACACAATGGGTTCAGATGTGTAGAATCCTAGTGATTTAATGAAAAATGTCCCCCATAGGCACAGATATTTGAATGCTAGGTTCTCAGTTGGTGCACTGTTTGGGGGGGTTTAGGAGGTGTGGCTGTAATTGAGGAAGTATGTTTTGAGAGTTGATAGTTTTGCCACACTGCCTTACTTGCAGTTTGCACTCTGTATGGTGTTTACCATTAAAAATGTGAACTTTCATGGTCCTGCTCCCGTGGCCATGCCTGCCAGTTGACATCATACCTCCCCAGCATACTGAACTCTTAAATCTCTGAACTTGTAAGCCAAAATAAACTCTTCCATAAGTTGCTTTTGGCCATGGTTTTTATCAAAGCAACAGAAAAGTAACTAATAAATCAAACTAACCTTGACAGAATTTTCCATCATTTCTCTTAATGACTTAACAGATACTGATAATTACTGTACATATTCATTATTTCCTTTGTTATTTTTTAGTTTTATTTTATGTGTATGAACATAACACCTGCTTGTGTGTAAGTGCATTTGTGTCATGCAGTGCCCACAGAGACCAGAAAAGGGCATCGACTCCCCTGTAACTGGAGTTATAGACAGCTGTTATCCACCATGTGGGTGCTGGGATTTGAATCCAGGTCTTATGCAAGAGTAGCCAGTGCTCTTAACAGCTGAGCCATCTCACCAGCCCTCCTTTGTTATTTTAAATAATAAACTTAATTTTGTCATTTTTTTTATTTAACTGTGATTCAATTTAAAACATATTCCTTGGGCTGGAGAGATGGTTCAGCTGTCAAGAGCACTGGCTGCTCTTGCAGAGGACCTGGGTTTGGTTCCCAGCACCTACATGGCAGCTAAGAGCCATTCTTAACTCCAGTTCCAGGGGAATTGGATGCCCTCTTCTGACCTTGGAGGACATCGTATTACATGGGTGCACTTACAGACATATAGTCAATATAGTCTTAAATATTAATTAATTGGTTAATTAATAAAACTTTTCCTCATTTTAACCATTTGGTTAGTTAGTCTGAAAGGCAGTCCACAAAAGAAAACATGAAATAATTTTAAGTCTTCTTCCTTTATCAATAACTAAAGCAATGGTTTGGACCACAACACACTTTAGAAAGACCTATAGCTACTTTTAGCTCTTTAAAATTTTAATTGACAAATTATAATTGCATCTGCTTATAGGGTAAGATGTAATGTTTTAATACATTATGAAATTATCAAATCATGTTAATTAACATATCTGTCACCTTAGGTACAGATCATTCTTTGCAGTGAGAACATTTAAGATCTAATTTTTACATTTATTTATACATTTATTTAAGATAGGATCTAATTTGGCATTTTGCCCAGACTTGTCTCAAACTTACTATGTAGCTGAGGATGACCTTGAACTTTCATTTTTAACAATTTCACTTTGTATGTGTATATATAGATGTACATACCCATGTGTGTGCATACAGTGGTGAGATAGGTAATATTCTTTATTGCTCAATACCTCCTCCCTTGGGATAGAGTCTCTTATTGAATTTGAGCTAATGATTGCTAAATCTGACTGTTTCATTCTTTAACATTGAGGTTGAATGCATGTGCAGCAATGTGAGGATTGTAACATGGGTACTCATGTTTACACAGCAAGAGTTCATAAACATTGAGCCATCTCCCCAGCCTAGCCTTGAACTTTCTGGTCTTTCCTCATTTCCTAAGTGCTAAGATTATAGGCATGCATGATATACCTGGTTTACACTTTGCAGGGAATTAAAACCAGGCACCTTGAGCATACCAGGCACTCTACTGAGTGAACTACAACCCCAGATCTTTTTAAGACATTCTTTAAATTTCAGTATGGATCTATAAATTTAGATAGGTTTTTATATTCATCAACCAGACCCAATTTACATATTATTTTCCTCAACTCTGCAATCAACTCTTTCTAAAGTCCTCTGCCTTGTTTGAGTGGAGAAGTAATATTGTGAAAGCACCATCTGGAAGTTAGTGTTCCTTTTCAGCTTTTATCCAAGACTTCATACACATATTTGCAATAATTATGGTGGGTGTGCAAAAATATAAGTGAAAATGTGCCATATGTCTGTCTATACATGCATAAATATATATGCTAGTACTTTAGGAAATATAATACATAGCTAAATTATCATGTCTTTATAACAGTACTGTGAAGATGACTCTAAATTCTTTGAAAATGGGATTTAAATATTCAAGAAAGGAAAAGACATTATTTTAGTTCTTATTGGCTGATAACACAGAAGCCCAAGGCATTCATTTATTTAGGACACAGTTAACCAGATGCTGGTGTGATTTACACAGCTGCCCTTAGGTTTTGTTCATTTTCTATAGCACAACACTGAGCCAGATATTTCTAACAGTTCCATTGTTCATGGCTCCCCAGTGAATATACAAACATCCTGAAAGTGTCGTGACCCAGTACATTGCAAACACATGGATGAAACAACTAACCAAGGAGCTGCTCTATCCTGACTCACTGTTTACTCGTAATTTATGACCAGTAAAGAAATGTGGTCACTGCATGCATGAAGAATAATTAAAACTAAAGAGAGAGGCAACATGCAAATAAAATGTGTGGGAGAGAAGCAACGACTTCCAAACGTACTAAATGTGGCTGGGCTCTAGATTTTAAAATCTGGAGGAAATTAGTAACTTTTCACAGATTGCGTTTTACTATCTTCTTCTATGTATTCCTTCACTGTGAATGAATCTGTGAATACTAGAGACATTCATCTTTAGGATTTAACTTTTAAATCAAATTTAAAATCAGTATGTAAGTACCTTAGATTGAGAAATGGTTGTGGAAGAGATGTCTAGGATGAAGCCTTGGACAATGATGAGAGCTCATCAGGAACCAAGCATGCTGTTTAGAAAACTAACACTTTTAGCTAATACACATTTTTATCTAATACACACTTTTATCTCATACACACACATACATGTGTGTATAAACAATTTAACGTGCAAAATTAAGAATTATGTTGGAAGTATGCAGTTTTAAATACAAACTAATTCATCCACAAAATCCTCTGAGATAGATATGAATTCATTCCAGATTGCATAGATAATGGAAAATAATTGTAGCATTTTGTCCATTTAGCAAGGAAGTGATCAAAGCTTTACATCCAGATTTTATATATAATATATATGTGTATATATATATATATATATATATTTAGTCATAGAATTTAGAGCTAGAATCAAGAACTTTCTTGACAAATTATAGAAACTAAGCCGTAGCACTCCTGAGAACTGTAGCATTTCAACCAATATCATGAGGGCTTGTACAAGCTTCCTCTGAAGAACTGGGATACAATGGAAGAGGTATGAGTCAGACAACAGAGACAGACAGCATTCAAAAATATTGCAGAAAAGCACATGAACTGCCTTTCAATGCTGAAAATCAATTTTATTAGGATTAACATGTTAGAACATGTCCTAAGTCATTTATTTTACATGTTTATTGAGAATTTGCTATATACTAAGCACTCAGTATGTGATGGTGATTAACACAGCTGCTGGTCTTCAGGAAACATAATCTAATAATTTTTCTGAATGATTAAATCAAGTGGATCTATCTTAATAGTGGATCTATTAAAACTCCTTTTAATAAGTCAACAAATATTTATTTATCATCAACTAAATGTTCTGCTGTATTCAAGTCTTCAAGTAGAGTTTGAATCTAACTGGTTTATTTTATGGCATACAAATTAATGTGCCAGAAAGAATATCACATGGGCCTACATGACTTCTACATCACACTGACTTCACCCTCCAGTTACCATTTATACATGTCCTCATTCATGGTCCTAGCAAAGCCACTGGGTTCAGTTCCCATGTTTATTAACCATGTGGTCAGTGTAATGCTTGAGCTTGTCTTCCTTTGGCAGACTTTTACATACCTGTAGATTTCACATTCATATAATGGAAACAAATAGGTCTAAATAATAGTTCTCATTTATGAGAAAATAACTTTCAATATATGTTTGTAATGAGGTCTGAGTGTGACATCATCCTTTGGATAGTAGTTATGGGATGATATCTTACATGGGAAAGAGATAGTTTGTCTCCAGTGAGTTTGGTAATGCAATTTTTCAGTGTGTATATGCTGTATGGTGAATTACCCTCCCTGGATTAGAATCCGAAAATAGTAAAATCAGCTCAAAGTACACATGGCAATTTTCTGGGTCATGAGTGTGAGTAACCACGACAGGGTAAATATGCAGGTAGATAAGTAGAAGAAAAAAGAAAAATAAATAAATAAAAATCTAACTGCAAGAGAAAATCTCTTCCATATTATTATTTCTCTATTGTAATAGTAATTGTAATAAAATTCAATGTATCTCCCAATTTTAATTTGCTCTAAACATGATCGTTTCATTTAAGTAATTTTACACATTTTACATCAGAGACCATCCAATGCACACTCATGTCCACCTGGCGAATGAAGTTGTTGTTGTTGTTTTTTGTGCACAACATGTAGCTTTATTACCAATTGTTTGGTGTTAGCAACACTGCTTTAGTTATCTAGAAATATTTATATATAAACTTCTTAATAATTTATTTCTTACTTTCATTCATAGAACAGTAATTTTCAAAGATTTATTTTAAGTGTGTGAGCGCCAGAGTATAAGTGTGTGAATCACATACAGGCAGGTGCTTTCAGAGGTCAAAGGAGATTATAGGATCCCCTGGAACAGGAGTTATAGGCAGTATGAGCTGCCTGATGTGGGTGCTGAGAATGGAACCTAGGTTCTCTGCAAGAACAGCAAGTACTCTTAATTAATAAGCTATCTCTCTAGCCTCATTTAATACTATTTTAGCTAAAATGACTTGCTTGCCATCCCAATTGTAACTATTATTACCTCTCTGAAATTTCTGTCAATACTAAGAATTCACAGAAATCTCTTTTATTGAAATGATCACAATAGTATACAAATCAAATAGAATATATGACATTTTAAAAGCCTGTGCAACATACAGAATGCAACATTATAAAAGTCGAATTATAGAAAATTTAGCCATATATATCACTAAAAACCTGTTTATATTTCTACTCAGAGCACTAACAAATAATCTACTGTCTTTAAAATGTAAGCATTTCCCTACTGAGTGTACAGAGAAAACTGGGCAGCAAGACCATGCCATGTGACTGATAGGATTCTTCTACTCTGAACTGTCTGCCTAGTTTTGGAAAAAGGATTTATTGCAAGTGCAAAAGAACTGTTAATTCCCATGAATGAAAAAAAAAAAGAAATGTAATAGCAAATAGAATAGTGTTAGGAAGTATAAATTTCCATCTTATGATGGAAGACTAAATTGTCTTAGAGTTTTGTCCTATTATGCTTTTTTATTTATGCAATGAAACTTGTGTTACTAATATTCTAAAAATAAAGATGAGTAGCAGAGTAGCCATGCTCACTTATCAAATAACATAGCTAAGAGAAGTGTCATTAAACATGCATATAGTAACTTTCCTTTGTGAGCAATGCTTTTAAATTACTTTTTATCTTAATTTTATGTGTATGAGTGTTTTGCCTACATGTATGTAAGTGTACCTGTATTATGCAATGCATGCAGAAGCCAGAATAGGGTGTTGGATCCCCTGGAACTGGAGTTACAGACGGTTGTTAGCCATCATGTCGGTGCTGGAAACCAAACCAACCTGGGTCCTCTTCAAGAACAGTCAGTATTCTTAACCCCTAAGGCAACTCTCCAGTCCCTTAAGCAATGCTCTTAAAAAACTGAAGGTGCTGTGTCAGCAAGTTATCTCAATGGTAAAGGAACTTGCTGCGAAACCTGATGACTTGAATTCAATACCCAGGACCCACATGGTAGAGGGAGAAAACTGAGTTTAGAAGATTGTCCTCTGACCTTCCAACTTGTACAATGTGGCATGTGCATCCTCCACATACAAAATAAAAATAAAATGTAATTTAAAAATAATTAAAAATACAGAAAAATTGAAGTTATTGTAGAAGGCTATCTGGAAAGTTACTGTAGAGAAGTTATCTAGAAAAGATAAGGCATGCAAATTCATCTCCATTTTCTTCTCATGACTGTTAATTAGAAAAGATATATATATGGATATAATATTCTTGAATTATATTAAATAAAGTTATTTTAAAAGATGGGACACATTCAATTAATTTGTGTACTTTTTTATAATCCAAAATTTAAAAAAAAGTTTTTTGACCCAGTTCAACCTGTATCTGTTATTCTAACTATTCAACACATACATGAAGTAAACACATATATAGAAATTATACAGATAATTCTCATTATTACTCTCTATAAACTAATGAAAGCAGCCACAAAACCCAATATTTGTCCTCTGCCAGATATAAATAAGATATTATACATAAGAAATTTGTTGTTCCAAAAAACATCACTGCCAAAGAAATATATGATTTGTTTGGGAACTATGAACTTATCCCTCAAATCACAGGGTAGAGGGGATATGCCTGAAACTAGAGATATGTCCTATGTGGCTTATGAAGACATCTTTGATATTAAGAACTCGTGTCACAACTTGCCAGAATTCAACATTTGTAATGGATACCTTGTGGACTTGTGCTAACATTAACAGGGTATCTCAGAGGATGGACAATAAGAATGAAGAGGAACAAGTGAATCATCTACAGTAGAAGCACAGCATCACCCAGATAAGCAGGGGTTTTGTTTTGTTTGTATTTTCATTTTGTACTGAAACCTGTGAAGCATCACCACCACCCACCACCTTAATTTTTCCTTTTTAAATAATTTTGAGTATCTTGATTTCTTATTTGAAATTTAAAACATCTTGCTTGAATTTTGATATATATTAAAATATGATCTATAATAAACTTACAGCTCTTGTCAAAAAGAAGAGATAGAAAATAAAGAAATCACAGAAGCAGGAGTCAATACCATCAGTGCTGAGGAAGCATGTGCAAGAAGGCATTCACTTGCAAAAGGGACTCTTACCTAAGCTGAGGTGTAGGCCTTGTAGAGAGAATGAGGCTGTGTTTTACTCAATGATGGAGGTCACTGAAGGACCACCTGCCATTGTGACAGCAAATGTTACCCAGACACAGCTGTTGGTGCCTGAAGGTAACTGCATATCACTCACAGTTATGAACCCCTGTAATAAAAAGAAAACAATAATCATGTGAATATGAGAAGGTTAGGTTAGCAGTGTCCTTGCAGTATCATATTCTAACAAAGCAAAAGTACATTATGATACTTGGCAAAGGAGGAATGTTTACAATTGCCTACTGCAAGGAGATATGAACAGAGAAGTATGAAATCAGAACTGAGACGCAATAGACCCAGACTGTCTGTCATATGTTACTCTACAACATTGTGTGGGAGTTCATACATAGTGTAGTGAAGCATAACCAGAAAGAGCATGCATAAGTACTGAAAATGATTAATCTTTATGCTCTTTATTCATAAATGAATTGCTTGTTTACATACATCCTGAAGAATATCTTAAACCACCCCAATAAGAGAATGAGACAGAGTTTTAGAACAATATTAATTCAACATTATTTCCATATAATAGCACAAAATAATCAATTCCCTTAAATTAAAATGATCTTTCTTGAAAAACTATACACAGTTGTCAAGATATCTGGACTAACTCATAGTGAATAAGACTGTATATGAGTTAAAGCCACAATCCAAGCTAGAATATGTCACCAGTTTCAGCTTGAGGAACACTTTGAAAAAAGACATATGAACAAAGATATGTAAATTCCTCTTTAAAAATTTACTTTTTTACTTAGACAGGGATTCCCTGTAGCCCCAGCTGACCTGGAACTTGCAATTAGACAAGGTCGGTCTTAATTTCATAGAGATCTACCCGGAGTGCTGGGATTAAGGGAGTGTGTCCCCATGTCCAACTTTTAAAACTCATTCCTAGTAATAGTGGATCAACTGAACAGAATAAAGGTCAAGAAGCAAATCCATGTATCTACAGCCCACTTAACTTAGACAAACGTGCTGAAACCATGTATTCAGGAAATAACAGCCTCTTTAACAAATGGTGCTGGGAAAACTGGAAGAGTGAAATTAGACCCTTATTTCTCACCATGCACAAAAATAAACTCAAAATGGATTAACTATGTAAATGTAAAACCTGAAACCATGAAGTGCTAGAAGAAAAATTAGGAGAAATAATTCAGGACATCATAATAGGCAAGGATTCTTTAGGTAAGTCCCCAAAGTACAGGAAACAAAAGCTAAAATGAACAAATGGTAATGCCTCAACCAAGCATCTCTGTGCAGCAAGGAAAAAAATCTTGAGAATGAAGAGATAATCCACAAAATAGAAGATATAAGCCTTACACTGATAAGAAATTAATAATCAGAGAACATAAGCAATTCAAACTATTAAGAGAAAAATAAGTAACATAAATTAGAAATGACAGGATTTCATAATTTTTATGAGTAAAAAGTATTCAATTACATTTATGTTACATTTTAATCCTTAAAAAGTGACAATAGTCCTAAATATATATTTATCAACAAAAGACAAATACTCACCAAAATATAAATCAATATTGTAGTGAAATATCACTATATGCCAGTGATAATGACTATGGTAAAAAAAAAAGACATAAGTAACCAAGTTTTAGCAAAGTTGTGGAGCAAGGGGGATTTTCATAAATTTTTTTTGAATTTTTGGGTATTTCATACAGAACATCTTGATCATCTTTATATCCCCTTCTCCATTGGCACCCTCCCATAACCACTCCCATTGGAATTAATATATTCTGTCATTTGTGTTAAGGCCTATCATGTCAAATTAGTGTCCTCAGACATACTGGAGTGTAAATTCATCCACCAGGATCCAGTCATCCTACCCTGAGTCCCTCACTTAAGATCAGCTCGTCCTCACCCAGAAGTAATCAGCTGCCAAAAACTCTAGAGTGAGGACTGAAGTCTGCTCCCCAAATCTCAGTTCTGTGAGGCTGTCTGCTTGAGTTTGCGTGGGGCTCGTATATGCTGACGCCACTGCTGTCGTTCATATGAGCAAAGTCCCAGGAGGTGTTGGACTCTGTTTCCAAATGGTCATGTACTTCCTCCCCGGCTCTTATAATCTTTCTGCTACTCTTCTGCAACGGTCCCTGAGTCCTTGAGGAAGAAACCAGGTGATGGAAGGACCTCCCATGCTCATGGATTAGAAAAATTAATATTCTGAGAATGATCATTCTGCTAAAAATAATATGCTGATTCAATACAATGTCAATCATAATCCCTATGACTTCCTTCACAGATTCAGAAAATAACATCCTAAAAGCACAAAAGACCCCAGACAGCCAAAGCAATCCTGAGCACAAACAACAATGCTGGGTATGTTACTATACCAGATCTCAAAGTATATTACAAAGTATAGTTATAAAACAGCATGGTACTGCCCCCAAAATAGACACATATATCAGTGGAACACAATTAAAGACCCAAACATGAGTATAAGCAATTTCAGCCATCTGATATTTGACAAAGGGGCCAAGCACACACAATGGAGGAAAGACATCATCTTCACCAAATAGTGCTGGCAAAAGTGGTTCTCCACCTGTAGAAGATCAAACTAGACCCTTAACTTTCACCTTGTACAGATGTCAACTCCAAATGGATCAAAGACCTCAATGTGAAACCTGAAACTGCAATTCTTAGAAGTAAACACTGGTAGTAACCTACAAGATTACTTCTAATAGATATAGGAAATGATGTATTAAATCAGATATCAGCTGATCAGGAATTAAGGTCAACCATCAACAAGTGGGATTTCATTAAAATAAAAAGTTTCTGTACATCAAAAGACACAACTACAGAAGTGATGAGAAAACCTAGAGTGGGAGAAAATCTTCACCAGTGACACACCTGACAGAGGTTTAAAATCCAGAATATATTAAGAACTCAAAAAGGAAAGAATCAAGAAAACACATGACCCAATTAAAAGATGAACTAAGGATCTGGGCAAGGAGTTCTTAATAAAGAAATAAAAATCGCTAAGAAACATCTTAAAAAGTGTTCAACACCATTAGTAATCAGGGAAATTCAAATTAAAACCCCTTAAGATTTCATCTTATCCCAGTCAGACTGGCTAAGATCAAGAGAACAAATGATACTAAATGCTGGAGAGGAATGGGGGAATGCTCATTCACTGCTGGTGGGTTACAAACTCATGTAACCCCTATGGAAAGCAGTGTGAATGCTTAAAAAAAAACTACAAATGAGCAAGAGGTTTTTTTTTTTTTTTTCATAGTCTTGGTGAGAATGTAGATAAGTACAGCTGCTGTGGAAAATATCACTGAAATTCATCATAAAATTAGACTAAACTACAACATGACTCACCTATCCCATTTCTGGGTAAATATCCAAAAGAGATGAAATCAGAATGCCCTAAAGAAACTTTCAGCACTCTTCACAATACCAAAGAAATGGAAACAAATATGAATGGGCCAGTCACTGGATTAAAATGTGGCACATACACGATGGAATACCACTCAGTAATCAAAATGATGAGATCCTATCATTTGTCACAACATTGATTAAAATGGAGGACAGAAAGTGAAATATGCCAGATACAGAAAGATCTGTATTTTACAGAAAGAATACTAAGTAATGTTCTTCACATGAAACAGCTAATCTTGTAAAAGCTGAGAGTAGAGAGTAGCTACTAGCTACTCATGCCCAACAAGTGTGTTCCCTGCCCTGCACCCTGGCCACACAGGTGCAGCTGGCATGCTGGGGGTATGGAATGTTCCAGTATATGCAGTTTTAATTTTCAGTAATTTTATTACCGCTGATGCTGAATCTCAGATCACCTGTTTGAGAGTCATTATTTTTCTCCTCTGTGAACCTTCTGTGAAAGAAATCTAGAAAAAGGGTTTCCAATGGGCACTGTTATGATTCTATAGGAATGTTCTGGTTTTCATTCCCCTGTGGTGTGACTATAGATAGTGATAATACACTATATGTTTTAAGGGCTACAAGAAAGAATTACGTTCTTGCTACAAAGAAACAATGCATACTTGAGGACATGTATATATTAACAATAATTTGAAGATTACATATGCATATAACTACCAAAATATTTGTCGATCAGCATAAATATGTGCAGTCTTCTTGTGTAATTGAAAGGCTTTTGTTTTAAAGTTATAGACAGTTATCTGTACTAGTAATATAAAAACCCAGAGAACATTATTAACCAAACCAGTGCCATTCTGCAGTTCGAGAAAATAATTTACAGTTATGTCATTTTTTTCTATAATTTCTACTATAATAATAGAAATTATTAATAGAAATCTTTGCAACATAAAAAGTAAGTTTAAAATGTTGTTAAGTTTTATCTTAAAGTATATCCAGGGGAAAAGAGGATTTAAGCAAACTCCATTTCAATTGCTTCTTTCCCACCCTTTAAGATAAGATTGGGTTGAAGTCTTTTCCATCCAAGGACTAATGATCTGTCTCGTAGATAATGTATATCTCAAAAGTTTTCAGTGTTTTAAGCATTTCTTATTGTCAGTTCAAAGTCCTGCTCTCTATATGTCAGCATAGGCCTAGTAGAAACACCCAACGTGCTTTATCATCATCTATTGTATATTTATTAATTCATATATTCATACATTCATACATTCATTCTTGGTGGTTTGAGACATAGTATCACCATGGACCCCCAAATGGCCTCAGATACAAAATTCTCCTGCCTCAGCATCCTCAGAGCTACGATTGCAGATATGCACAATTTTACCCAGCTCACATTTTGTCATTTTAGGTATGAATCATTGCACTTTTTCTTATTTTACAATAAACTGTGTAAAATCTTTGTATATGTAAAGGTTACTGAGTGATTGTGATTTATGCAGCAGAATTTTTCAGCATTTAAGGTCCATTGCTCTCAAAGACTCAAATCTTTGGCTTCAGTTTCTGAAGGTATAACCCAATTCATTTTTACTTATGACTATCAATTTTACTCTCTCTCTCTTTCCCCCAATTCTTGTTTCTTTTTAATAAAGTTATAGTTTGTTTTTATCTCTTCTCATGCACAGATATTATTCACATAGTCCAATTTTCCACTTGTAAAGTACATCACAGTACCCAGCTCATGTTTCCCCCAAAATTTTGAAGAAATTCCATAAAAGTGGCTAAAACAAACTTTCCACCTGACTCTAAACACATCAGCACATATTGAATTTCTCACCATCATATGGTGTGTGGAGTAGATTTAAACATAGTTTCCCATCATCAGAGTTTGGAAATGCAGGTTTGTTAAGGTGTTCATATCTTACTTGTGAGCTACCTATGAGAGGGACGTCTCCTTCCTACTATTAACTCGGTATAAAGAAAGAATCTTTCTTCTTACACATATGTGCTTCTTATAACAAGAGACATGGTATAAACTACTTCATATTCTAATTTTATTTATTTTTATTTTATGTGTGTGAGTGTCTTGCCTGTATGTGTGTCCATGTCACACAATACCCATGGAGGACAGAAGAGGGCATCAGACCTCTTGGAACTGAAGTTATAGACAGTTGTTAGCTGCCACATGGGTGCTGGGATTTGAATCCTGGTCTCCCGCAAGAGCAGACAGTGCTCCTAATTGCTGAACCATCTCTCCATTCCCAATATCTCTTATTCTAAAACCTTACTTAATTCAACTTTTAACAGCATTCAGCAGACAGAAAACAGAGGGATAATGCCGTGTATACTTAATGTTATTTTATCCATGGAGAATTTCTGTAAATGTATGTTTTAACACTGTTTTCTGAATTTACTTGTTTCAAGCTAGAGTGCAGATATTTCTAAATCTGTTCATTTATCAGATCTGTAAAAGTGTTTCACAATATTTCGTTTTTTTTAAACAAAAAATCCTGCTCCTACGCCTTTTATCAAGAGTTCCAGAATTATTGAGGAGTAATATTTTTTTTTATCTTTTAAGCCTCTAAATTATCATTAGAGCTTCATTCTGGCTGCTTGATTTGGGTGAGAAGTGAGCTTTGCAAAAAGAATAGTGAAATATTTTTCATATGAACAGTTAAGATAATTTTACTGAGTTCCACCAATCTTCTTCTTATATTTATTCTTTGAAATGTTCACACATGTACATATAATGTATCTTAACCCTATCCAAGGAGTGAGAAACTCCTTCCAGCTCCCTCCCAAACCTCCTATCTCCACAGGGCTTCTATACATCTCCCTTCCAACTTCATGTTCAATTTTTTAGGACCAACAGAGTCCAGTTACTACGACCTATATATGCATAGGCACATTGCCGTGGGATCATGCACTGGGGCACGGACAACCTATCAGCTATCATCCCAAGAGAAAAGTGACTCTCCTTTCCCCAGTAGCCATCAACTGCCAATTGATAGCTCCTCAGCTAGAGGTGGGACCACAGGAACCCATTCCTCCTTCTGTGCCTGAATTTTTAACCACTTCATATTCTGCAGTTTTGCGCAGGTAACCATAGCTACCGTGATTTCATATGTGCAATGCGCATGGCCTGTCGCAAAGAGCCTTTCACAGTACTCCGCCCCATTCTCTGGCTCTTGTGTTCTTTTCATATTTCTTCTGTGATGTTTCTGACCCTTAGTGGGAGGGGCTTGATAGAGATGTCTCTTCTAAGACTGAGCACTCAACGTTGCTTATTCTTAGCACTTTGAACAGTTAAGAGTCTCTGCATTAAGAGTTACCCACTGTCATAAGAATCTTCTCTGATCAAGTTTAGAGTAGCACAAATCTATGGATAGAAACAAATATTTTGAGGGCAGTTTGACAACATAGCCGTTTAGTAAAACATCAATAATTTTTCTTCTTGGACTTACGACTTCTCTGGGCAAGAGTTTTGAGCATGTTTGCAGTTGGCATGAATTCACTCTTCTGGCAAAGGCGTCAATTCCAATCAAGAGAACAGTCTTGGCACAATTTCAACAGTGGATACATCCTGCCTGAGAGGTCAACATCGCAGCATTCAGGGTCCAGCATTTGGTATGATCATTGATGTCTTTTCTTCCCCAGTGGCCTGCATAGCAAAGTTAGCCAGCACAGAAAGAGTACCAGTCAGTTCAAGACTGATTGTTTAGGTCCTCCACACAGTGTGTGGTGTCCTGCGCAATAGCATTGTGCTGGTTAGTTTTTGTCAACAAAGTGACTAGAGTCACCTGAGAAGACCGAGCCTCAAGTGAAGAACAGCCCAAATTAGATTGGCCTGTGGGTCTGTTTTGGGGCATTTTCTTATTTCTAGTTGATGTGGGTAAGCAAGCACAGCCTACTGTGGGTGCTGTCAGGCCTGGGCAGGGAGACCTGGGATGTTCAAGGGTGCAACTGAACAAGCTAGGGAAAGCAAGTCGGTAACCAGCCCTCCTTTGTGTTTCTGTTTCAGTTCCTGCCTTCAGGTTCCTGCTTTGAGCTCTGGCCCTTGCTTCTCTAGCCTGTAATTTATAAACTGAAATAAACCCTTTCCTCCCCAAGTTGTTTTTGGCCAGAGTGTTTACTCAATCACATCATCTGAAAAAGTAAACCAAGGGTCTTGAGATCTGAAAACTTGCCTTTTCTTAAAGCCATTTTCTTAGAAAAGTTTACAATTTGCTTTTGTAACAGTAAGCTGTGCAAATTTTTAAAAACCTAAACAGCAAATAAACAATTATTTTCTTTCTTGACCCTTTTATTATGCAATGCTCTCTGTGCCTATCCAGCTGTGTGGCCGTGGGCCAGTACTGTGAGTCACTGCCCCAGTTCTCCACACACGAACAGGAACAAACCCAAGGAAGAGTCAAAATGCTGCTCTTAGGTTTTGAGGTTTTGCTTACAGTCAAACATCAGGGAAGATTATTGGATTTCAAGTGAAGTCTGATTTGCCATAATTCTTTCAAATCATGAAATTCCAATTTTTGGTCAGTTGTAGGAGATCAAAAATGGAGTTCAGATAAGAAAAATGGCTCTCTGAGACATCTTTTGATCATGTTTGAGCTAGAAAATCCCTTGACAATCTGAACAAATATTTTACTAAAATGTTATGAAAACTGAACATCACTGGTGAAGTATAGATTGTGTTTCTCAAATCATGAACTCTTGCAACAACTCACCATGACAGGACGTGGGTGTAGCTTTTTCTGTTCTTTAATCTCTGTTTGTGTGTTGGTTAGAATTACCTGGAGAGAAGCTGATAAATTATATTGTGAAATACCTTGAAAATGCTACTCTGAATTTTTATAGATAACAAAATCAAGTTCCAGTAATCTTGAGGGATGTAGTCAGTCTCACACTGATAAATTATTTCAGAATCTAGGCTAGCGTTCAGTCTCATGACCTTGTTTTAATATGATTTCTCAGTCCATTTCCTCCATTGTGACTTTCTCTCCTGCTCTAATGTCAACAAAAAAATAATTCAGTGACTTCTTCGGGCAAGTCCCATATTGTCTAACAACTAAATAAAGTTAGTAACTGATCCACATCACCAGTTTGCACTTGGAATGGAGGCAGGTTAAACACATGGATTAAATAACATTGATGGGCCAGAAGGTTCTAATTAAAGAGCAATTGTTCTTCTCACTGACAATCAGAAAAGGAGCAGATTCACACGCATGTTCCCATGCCCTGTGGACCAGAAGTTTTAAATTGCTGGCAGCTGAGAATGAGTTCCCCACTCCCAGCTTCTCTCCCTAAGGAGAACAGTGAGTCAGAGCCCAAGTGCAAGAGTGAATCTGAGGATGAAGTTATGCCACGTAGATGCTAGAGAAAAAGGAAATACATAAAAGAAAGAAAAAGGAAAAAAATTAAAATAGAACAAAAAATAACCCCCAATAAAAACTTTGTCTTCCAGATCTCCAAAGTAATAATGTAAATCCCACATTCTGAAATTTCAGGAAATTATCTCTACGGTAATCTCAAAACTACAACAGACTTATTCGCTTTATTAATTTATTTCTTTAAATAAAGGAGATGCAGTTCTTCTTCTCATAATATATGTAAGTTGGCCTGCATGTAAAGCAACTTCTGTTTGAAAAACAAGGACTTGAGATTACTGTATAGTTTTGTAATCAAATACCTGATATAAGCTTTGTGTACCAATATGCTTAAATTAGTATAGAATTTTAAAAGAACCCAATGCTTCTGCAAATGGCAAGGACATTATTTGCTATAAGTTTAATTTTTCTGACCATGTTATGAACACTAAAATGCCCATTCTTTGCTTGTGAACTCTGACAGTTAACTGTTGCATAAATATTATTGACTGTACAACTACTGTTATTTGTGATTCTGACTCTTTGTTCATAAAAAGGAGAATTTACTGAAGCCTCCTGTGGTAAAGGGTCTGGAAATTTTCAAGTGCATACAATAAAAAAATAGTGATGAACTACCTTAGGAATGCAACTTCACCAGGCCATCATGAAACAGGAAACGTGTGGGAGCTGGAAAAGTGTGAAGCATAGTATAGCTATCTATATGAAGGGCGAAAGAACATTGGACATCATAGCTTTACCTTCAGGGTGTAAATGTCCCAAAGCTCAGCACATGTCCTAGAAAAAGGAAACAGGATATAGTTAGGCAAGAGATTAGAAGTATAGCGGGAAGAAAGGGAGAATTATGAGCCAAAAGTAGCTTTCAGTGATTGTAGCTCTCTTAACTGGGGTAGAGGCTGTAATAGCCTTTGGAGTAACTTTGGTACAGGCTTTTGGAAGATGAGGGTAGCTCACAGAAATGAAGTAAGCATGTCACTTCCGAGGTTTGATTTTTTACTTTAGATTCAAAGATAAAATTTCAAAAGTTTGTAGACATGTTCATGAATTTGTTAGCCTAGCTAGCTAATACAAAATACTGAAATAGTTTAGTCCAACATAAAATTTGAGCTTCTTTTGCGTTATGTTTTACTATCATCTTCTATCCAGATTGATCTGTCTCCTCCAAATGACTCATTTTTATTTCAGATGGTTTTCTTCCCAGAGAATAGGATTATCTTCATAAAAATATTTTGTTTACTTTTTTAACTTTATGTATATGAGTGGCTTGCTTACACGTATGTAAACACACCCATGTTGTGCAGTGTTCAAAGAGGTCAGAAGAGAGTATCGGATTCCTTGAAACTAGAGTTATGGACAATTGTTAGCCCTCCTGTGGATGCTGGGAACCAAACCCAGATCCTATGTAAGAGCAATGAGTGCTTTTAACCACTGACCCATCTCTCCAGCTCCAGATTTTTGAACATGCAACTTGGAGCCAGGTATGGTGGTTCACACATTTAAACACAACACTGGGAGGCAGAGGCAGGTGGATCTCTGAAAGCTAAAGACAGTCTGATGTACATAGTTCCAGGCCAGCTGAGGCTACAAAGAAACGTAAAACCCAAAACAACAACAACAAACAAACAAGCAATGCAATTTGCAGGTGCTGTCCATTTCTCATGCATATAAAGATTGATATTATGCAAAGAAATGCAAAATCATTTGAAAAAGGAGAAAATATAATTAAAAAATATTTGTTTCATCTTAATTTTATGTGTATGAGTGTATTGCCTGTGTGTCTGTAAGTGCAACGGCACCATGCAATGTCCATGGAGAACAAAAGAGGGTATTGGATCCCCTGGAACTGGAGTTAAGCATAGTTATTAGCTGCCATGTGGGTGCTGGGATTTGAACCCTGGTCTTCTACAATAAGAACCAGTGCTCTTAATCACTGAGCCATTCTCCGGCCCCAAGAAAATGTTATTTTAAAAACTGTACTTCACTGTCTATGTATTGTCTTCCATGTATGAATGACAATATTTATATCAGAGAAAAACCTCTCTTATTTAGGAAACCTCTTTAATGAGCTTTTTAGTTACAGAATGTGTATGTGGAGAAGTGAGAAAGTACATACAATTACTAAACTAATGTGGTAAAAGTTAATGACCTTAAGGAAAGAAGACTCCGTGTTTATTTACTGCTGATTTAGTGTGTGGATGTATTCTGTAAGTACTTAATTAGTAAAGAGGGTGATAGTGATCAGTAGCATCTTTCAATTCTGAAGGACCAGGCCTCCGACTCATCAGAACAGACCTGGTGATATAGTAAGGAACATAGATTTATCTGTATATTTGACAGAAAATTATGAAAACATGTTGTCTGTGTCAAGTTTTAGATGATTTCATATTTTATATTGTATTTTCTTCCATCACCCCCAAAACTTCAATACATTCTGAGATACAAAAGAGCTTTGTATTAGTGGGAATTTAAGGGGTGATTGTGATTTATGTTCATACTTGGACTGATGACATAGGAAGAGGACCTTGCAGCATAAACAGCAAGCCATGAAGCTGTGATGATTAAAGGAGGTGAGGCAGAAAGATAAGAATGTCCAAGAGAAAGCATGTGTGCCCTAGTGATCCAATAATCCCCAGAATTGTGGTCAAAGGCTCTGGACTTGATGCAGTTCCATTAGATAAAGGAGAGAGGATTTGGGACAGTTGGCGAGCCTAAGAAAATAAAGTTACCTAATTATTTCAGGATGTTGGTTAAATAAGATCAGAGCATCTATATAAAATTATTTTTTAGAAGCAGTTTACTGCCCGTAGTTTGTAAAGCAAAATTTTTTTTTTCTAAGTGGACCCACAGACTGGAAGAAGAGTAGGATACCCAAAGAGAAGACAGCTGAGGCAGATATTAGATTATCAGAAAATATGAGTAACTTTATTTTCTGATAGAGATTTCCTTAAGGAAATTAATCTTATGATTAAGGTCTACTTGTGCTCACAAATATTGTGTTCACAAATATTCCTTTTAATGGTCTTAGCTGGAACCATGCTAACACCATAAACACTGCACTAGGAATGTGTGCTGATTGGCTTTCACTCCAACTTGACACAACCTAGAATCACCTGAAGAATTTCATATGCCAGATTAGAACATGTCAATGGGGGACAGTCTTGATTGCTAATTGATGTAGGAAGATCCAGTCAATTGTGGGTGGAACCATTCTCTAAGCAGAGGTTCTTGAACTTTATAAGACAGAGCAAAGCTCGCTGAGAAGCAAGGAAGCAGACAGCCTAGATATATTTGTTTCTCTCTACTATTGACTGTGGATGTGATGTGGCTAGCTCCTTAAATTCCTGCCTTGATTTCCTCAAAATAATGGACTGCACCTAGGAATTATAAGGCAAATAAATGCTTAAGTTGCATTTGGTCAGGGTGTTTCATCAAAACATCAGAAATAAAATTAGAATAAAGGATACGATCATAATTTTGGCACAGAGAACTTCAAATACTGTGTGGATACAAAAAATTATCACATGAGTCTGACCAGGTTGAATCCCTTTACATCAAATGTTTATTGTCATCATGACTATAATTCATAGATTTCCCCCAAAGAATTCTGTATCTGTTTTATATGAAACTCATAAAAATAGTATCTTACATCCATAGAGCAGTCTTTCTGGTCACCACCACAATCTCTGAAACATACATACATGCACACATACTCAGTTTTCAGACACATTCTCTCTGACAGAATAATGAATAAGGCTTCTGATGCCAAGGTATGATACTGGGAAAAGTACAATAAATTTTGTAAGCAATCTGCCACAAATATTTTCAGAAAGTGGTTTTGGAAGTTGATGAATTATACTTTGTTAAAAACAAAGTTCTTTGATGAAAAGTAAGATGTTATCACATAATATGATTTATTATAATAAGATTATAAGACTTTATGATTTAAAAATATCATCACATTTTCCTTTTCTCATTCAACTTTCGGTCAGAATTGAGTTTGAATTACATTTAATATACTTTAGAGTTTAAAAATGAAATTTTTAATCCATGAGATATATAAGATATTGATTTAATATAGCTTTGCTCTGAGAAAGAGAATTCTTAAGATATGAAGTGATTTAAAGGGGAAATGGGAATAGAGAAAATGTACCGTGTTGGGTCAAGTTAGAATGAATTCCAAGAGGGGTTGTATGGACTTGCTGAATTAAAGACTCTTTGAAATCCTCAAGGCACTGTATTCCTCTATTGGATTGTAATAGTGGCATCTGGATCATTCATTTCCATTATATTTAATCATCTGAGAACACAAAATTTAGTGGACGTGTTTACCCTTCCAACATTTACCCTCAATCTCAAATTCCATCTTATACTCTCTAGTGATTGTACACAAAATCCTTAAAAACCTGAGGAAGAAAAATAAGGATGTCATATACACATCCAGGAAATGATGTAGCTCTGGATGGCAATCATTTCATTTCAAGCATTTTGGATATTAACAATGTAATAAAATTAGTGCTTACACTGAGACCAAGGCATCTTTTACGTATTTAAAGCAAAAAGAAAAGCCTTCACTTTAGTTAAAGAATTCTAGGTAAGAAACTGTAGGCAGAGTGAGTAAGATTGTAGGAGCTGTAGTGGGAATAAAAGAAACCAAGGAAAGCTTTGTTAATAAAATCTATAAAGAGAATTATTGCTTTTTGTTATTGATAAGAGGCTGCAGAATTAACTTATAGCTTAATATTACTATTACCAAAACCCCAAGAAATGCAACTTGTGGAAGGAATTGTTTATTTTGGCTAATTTTTTCAGAATTTTCCAGTCCATAGTACATGGGTATGTTGATTCTGGTCCCAAGTGAGACAGAGCATCATGATGATGGGGACACATCAGCAGGGCAGGGAAAGGCTCCTCATCTGATGGTGGAAAAGAATTAGAAAGCAAAGAATGGATTGTGGACCAGATATAACTTCCAAATAGATCTTATCCTAAATTTTCCTCAATCTCTTAAAATAGCATTACAGGGTGGGATTCAAGAACTCAACTGTAGCTTGTATGGATACTTCATATGCAAATTCTAACAGCTCTACACAAAGTGGAGATCTTTCTTGTCAGTTCACTAACGTCCTTCTTCCCTAGAAATGTCTGGATGCAGGGGACTAATCTTATTTTTTTCATGGCACGTGCTCAATTTTCTTGCTCTTTTGAACTTAACCTACTCTATGCCCCAGTTGACTCAGTTTCTTAAACAATGTAATTGTCATCTGGCATGACACTGTGATGTCACAGCTCTGTCTCTCAGCCATAACAGAATTGCAAACAGAGAAAAGTGAATGTAGCAAAATAAATAAAGAAGTCAAAGCTCAGGAATCTCATCAAATGAAGGTGAAAATTCTCATTCATGTTTCATGAACAGGGAATCAATTCATATAACTAAATCAGCATTTCCCTATCCTAGAGATTTCACGAAATCATTTTCATAAATTATTTAACAGAGTGCTTGATCCATAATTAGTGCTCATAAACCTTTGTGGAAGGTGGTACATAAATGAAGCCATTGCTACTATTATGTTGATCTTGTTACATTTATTACTGTTTAGAAACTCTTTGATCCAATCTCTCATCCAATCAAACAATATATTTTGCAGTTTGATTGCTTGATGACCTATTTTTACTGAACATTTTTATTGTCGAAAATTTACTACAAAATGTCTTGCCCAAATCACATTCTATTTTTTTCCTCACTATTACTGCACAGGGATTTTTCTTAAAAAAATACATGCAACAAGACTACTTATTTAATACCAAGTGCATGTTTGAGAATGAAGAGTATGCTAAGAAAATAACAATTAAGCAAGGCCTGTTGGATTAACCAGTTTTGCATTACTGTAATGCAATACCTGAAACTAATTTGTGACAAAAGCTACTAAGAAAATAGCATTAGGAATACAGAAGTTTAGTTGTTGGGTGTGGTGGCACACACCTTTAATCTCTATACTTGGGAGGGAGATGCACGTGGATCTCTGTGAGATTGAGGCCAGCCTGGTCTACATTATGAATTCCAGGTCAGTTGGGATTACAGGAGATGCTGCCTCAAAACCAAAACACCAAAAAAAAAACAAATAAAAAAGAAGTACAATATTTCTGTAAAGAATTTCCTATTGCAGAAACTATATCGCTGGCTTTTGTTTTATTTACAGAGAAGCTTGACCAGTTAAGAAGATAAAATATTTGACAATGTCATTTTATGAAAAAAATAAATATAGTAATAAAATGAAATCTAAGAAAGTTCCCATTTATGATACATTTTTGTTCCTGAACTATGTATATAACAACTGAATTTAAATTTGACTATAATGACAACCATAGGCTTCAAACTTTCATTATATCTGCTTGTAAGTATATTTGAAAAAAAATTATTAGCAGTTACATTTTTATAGTACTCTAACTTTGTGAGAAATGTAACAGGATGGATCTTGCAAGTGTATCTGAGCTGAGACAGTTTTCATTTGGATGGGTAACATATAGTGACATAAAATTTATACTAGTAGTAGCAAAAGAAGTTTATAAGGATGTAGTGTTTCTCTTGGTGGCCCTGTTCATCCCACTCTCATAACCACATTGACCCCATCATAACAACAAAGTAAGGAGAATTTTGTGTGACTTTAGAGACCTGAGATGACTAGAATGTTATCGCTAACATGACACACTGTCTCATCCACAAAACCCATACACATACATGCACTGGAAAATTTAAGGGACAAAATGTGTTTTTGAAATAATTCGATTTTTGATAAATAATTTTTGATCAAAAATTATTTTAAAGAGTTTACAAAGCAAAAAAAAAAATCTGAACATTTTACAACTTTTTACAATTACTTCATGATTTACTTTTGTTTTCTTTCTTGATTTTAAGCCCAAGCAGGGAAGCCATAATTTTTTCATTGCTTAAAACTTCAAAAGTTTATTCTGGCTTGTGTTCTTTCCCTTGTAAATGCTATTTAAATTTTTGAAAGGACTAGATTTGGTTGCCGTTTGAAATCAGACTGTGGTAAAAGCAATGCCCAAGAACTGACTGAATATTCTGTTTTATGATTTTATGGCCACCCATGAAGGAATGTGCTTTAAACTTGCCACTGCTTTTCTTCTTTGATGATGACGGACCTGATGTCACTGACTAAAGTGCTATGGGAGAGAGTTTCTTTTGTTGCTCTTCCCAGATACTAGAGGCTGGCACCTTCCATGGTTCTTTATCTCATCTTTAAAGCCAGCACTGTGGGTCCAGTTCTCATGGCACTCTATCTTCTTTCCTGCCTCCATCTTCCATTTTTAGGAACCCTTGCTCGTGCTTTGCTCTTGCCCAAAAACCCAACATAATTTCTTTATTTTAAGGAGGTTGACTAGCAATTTTAGTGCTGTCTTTAAATTTAATTTCATCACAGGTGTCAAGGATGAGGACGTGGATATTTTGGGCGCAGAATAATGACCTCCCAATAGATGAACATTGAAAGCACATTAACTGAGAGAAGCCATTCACAGAAAACTGTTACATGTGGATCTGTGTGACACATCCACATATGTGATTCAGTAGGCAGAGAACATATTTGCAGTTGCCTAGGTTGGGTGGAGAATAGATGTTGATGTAGCAGCTGCTAATTAGTAAATATTCTAAACCTGACTAGGTTGTGGTTACACAGGCATAAAAGTATGCTAAATTGCATTGTACACTTTAAATGAACAAATTGTATAATATGAATTAAACAATAAAGTTATATATTAATAAACTTTATTTCATTTTAAAAATATTTATTTATTTATTTATTTGCATGTGTATGTGTGTGTGCCTGAATGTTTCTATGCCCACCACATGAGTGCAGGTGCTCACAGAGACCAGAAGAGGGCATTAGATCCCTTGGAACTAGAGCTACAGGAGGTTGTGAGCTGCCCAAGGTGGATCTTGGGAACAAAACTGAAGCCGCCCTCTGCAACAACAGCAAATGCTCTATACCTCTGTGCCATCTCTCCAGCCTTCAATAAAAATTATGATAAACTGTATCTTTATGTTATGAACACATTGACTTATTCATATTTTAAAAGAAATAATGAATATTGTAGACCATAGACAGATATAAAATATAAAATATTAGAGAACAATATTGTCACTTTCTGTGTATTTTTAAAAGGAAGCTTTAAATATTGAGACAATGAAGCTTTAAATTCAGGTATAGGAGATAAATAACAGAGTTGTTCCATGCACACAGTTCACAGCACTTGAAACATTATAAAGCAAGAGCACAAGTCACAGCTGGATACTGATATAAATAAAGGAAGACTCAATCACTGTTTCTTCACAGCCTTCATGTATTTCCATAAGGATACTTATAGGATTCGAATATTTTTCTTATTACTTTTCTCAGTTTTGATAGCAATCTGCTAAATTTGCTAACATTCTTCATTAACTATCAAAAGCTAGTTTCATTGATCTCTCTCTTTCCCACAGTGTCATTTCCAATTTACTGATGTCTGCCATCATATATATTATTTCTACTTTTGTACTTGCCCTGGTTTTAGTTTACTCATTTTTGCCTGAATTCTTAAGCGTCTACTACTGATCTGAAACTTTTCTTCTTTAACTATAATATTTTTACTGTTATGAATTTTCTTACATGTATTTTAGCTGTAGCTTAAAAACAGCACTACATTTTCATTTTCATTCAGTGTAATACATTTCTTAATTTTTGATGAGATTTTCTCTTTGAGCCATAAATCATTTCATGTTGTGTTGTTTGGTTTCTAAATCTTAGATTTCACTGTCATTTTCCATGCTTATTTTTTCTTGCTTCTGTTACATCCAGATAACTGACTCACATAGTTTCAATGTTTAGAAAATGAGACTTGTTTCATGTTTCAGTATATGATCTAGATTAGTACACATTTTACAAGTATTTGAAGAGGTATATTCAACTATTCTTGAATAGTTGAATGATATGTTCTTCAAGCATATACCCAGGAGTGGTGTAACTCCTCCATATGACAGTTCTAGAAAGGCAGAGAGGAAACACTTCAATATATAAATGTAGACAAGGATTTTCTGAAAATGATTCCTGTAGTTCAGGAAATAATGTCAGGAATTGACAAATGAGATTGCATGAAAGTTTATAATTTCTGCACAGAAAATAATTGAGCGAAGCAGCATCTTGCAGAGTTCTAATTATAAATCCGACAGAGGATTAATATCTAGAATATATAAAGAACTCCAAAAATTAAATACTCAAGATGCAAAACAACACAGTGAATAAATGAGCTGATTAAATGAACAGAGCGTTCTCAAAAGACAAAGTTTAAATGTCTAATAAATCCTAAAGTTTGACATCCTTAGTCATCTGAGAAATGCAAATTAAAACTACATATAAATTCTGGCTCACCCCAGACAGAATGACCATCATTAAGGAAACAACAACAAATGTTAGTTGACACAAAGACAATGATATCATTATAATGGAGTTCCAGGTAATTATGCATTTTTACAGAGAGTAGACAGGATAACAATCAAGATTCTGGGTCACCATCCCTAAAACATATTATAGAGGTAAAATCATGGAAGCATATTTTGAAAGTCTACTTTTACCCATTAAAAGCAACTGCAAATTGATCTTGAAATCCAGCAGCTAAGAGGATTCAAATAAAACAAAGCAAACAAACCAAACAGTAGCTTGTAACACACTGTGAACAGATATAATCATCTGTATCAATTCTCCTGTTCATATTGGTACCATAGCATGGATGGGTGACACCACCCCATGACCATATTGCACACTGAAGTGACCTTGACCCGGACAAATATCTTTCAGCTTTACAAATTCCCATTTTTCCCAACCATACACAACTGCCTTTAGAGTCTGCTTCAGCAGTGCATCCTTTCTCTCAGGGAAGACGTGTACACAGCTTGCTCTCTAGGATAATAATTGCCCACTCTGAGATAAAGCTAATAATTTTTACCTTCACCATCTACTTACATTCATACACTGCTACCTATTGCCTCTGGTGTTTTAAGGAATTGCTGTAAATTAATATATGCTCAGATTCAGTACCCAAAAGCCAAGAGCTCTGAACACTAACAAGGGATCAACAAATCTACAATTCATCTTGACCATCTGGTCATCCCCCATGACCCCTTTACATAGGCAACGTGGCCACACTGTTAGAGAAGCAGCTGAGATCATGAGATCCCATAAGAGCATCATCCATAGCAAAGGGTACAGCTGGAATCACCAGTACTTCCTTGTTCACCCTTATAAAAAAACTGTTCAGGCTTTAAAGCCTTCTGGTAGCTCACAAACAGAATTTTGCTTCATGTCATTTTCCCCCCTGGGAAGCTATAGATTCACACAAGTCTTGTCACATTTGTTTTCATTGGACTTCAGTAGACCTCTTTGTCTATGTTTCATTCCATGTTATGCCCAGCTGTTCAGGACAAACCTGTATTTCTGTCTCATTCTCCTCTTATCCACATTTTCTGTCAGATCAAAGCTAATATGGAGAACTCCATATGCATGTGTATTTCCCATTACAATCCTTCCTTTGCTTCCTTGGAGTGGACAACTTAGCCTCAAGTGCATGTTTACAACCCATCAAGGAGCCATCAAGCTACAATAACAACTAGGAAGTATGGTGTCTCATACCACATAAGGGAAGAGTATCACACTGGGATTCCCCCCATAGATACTCCATTGTCACTCATCTTAGCTCTGTCATTCCTTGCTCAAGTGTCAGGTTTCATGTGACATTTTCTGGAAAGATATAAAGAAATGCATCTCCATTCTAGATAGCGAGGGTACCAACACATCAAAGAAAAAAATTTAATCCACCTTGGTAAAACAACTAACATATTGAGGTTACTTGAAAAAGATTGGTTGATTCAAAGACAGCTATACCAGGAAGTCACATGAACAGCTCATGGGCAGCTGTAACACTGATGAGTCCCATCCACAGCATTGATGACTGATGAAGAAGACTGTGGGCAAATTCTAGGCAGTCATTAATAATAATGAAGAGTCCTTCCTAGTCAATGGTTGATGTGTTTATGACCTTGGGGAGGGTAGGGGCTTTATGAGGATCTCAAGAAAGTCCATGCTTCCTGTGGGGATGGTATGCCCAGTGAGCATTAAGAGACCATGAGCCTGACATGTATGATCACAACTGCTGATTCAGGAATGCAGGTCAAGCCCAATCCAGGGGAAAAGAAAGCACATTTATGATCTTGATTTTTCCATACTTCCTCTGTGATTATTTTTCCTCCTTCCTTTATCTTGTTCAGAGGACTAAAATTTAGGCAAGATTATATTATTCTGTAGGATACTGTCGGTGAACCAAGAACATCTGAATAGCTAGAAATCTAGGAAAAGAAATCATTTTGAGATATTCTTCCATGTACATTTTTATGGAATTTCTGTGTATTTCATACAAAACATCTTTATACTTCCTCCCCCATCTGCACCCTCCTGAGCTCCCCAGCAGATTTCATGAATCGTGTCAACCATGTGAAAGCCTATTAAGTCAAGTTGGCTTACCCAGATGTAGCTCAGTGCAAGTTCATCCACTGGACTCTAGTCAGCCTCTCTAGAGTCTCTCCCATAAAGAAGATCAGCTCTCCCTCATCTGGCAATAATCAGTGGCCAACAGTTCTTTCTGCCGTTCTCTGCTGGATTTCTCTGATTGAGTTTGCATGGGTTTTTGAGACGTTTTATAAATGAGGATAGAGAAAGCAGCATTCATAGATCATATGTAACTCTTAGATCTAAATGCTATGAAATTTATTTCCAGAGAATAATAATTAATTTTTGTATATTTCTGGGTAATTATTTACTGGATTGCCAACCAAAGATCTTAAAGAAAATAATGTAAATATTTATATGGCATGGTAAACATGATATGAAATAATTATCAATATGTAAATTCACTGATAAACAAATTTGATAAGTATAAAATTAATTTTGTAGAAATCTCTCTGCATTATGTGTATTCAATAGATTGTCCACAAACTCTATATTCATTTGTTATTTGTCAGTGACTACATTGTTTTTATTCTTCTTTAACATTTTATATCTCTCATAAATTCATTAAATCAATATATTTTCCTACACAGAATTTCTGAGTTCTCCTTTGAGATTCTGACTTTTCCTTTGATCAGTATTAAATTTGTTTTCTTTCTTGAATTGTCAAGTTTTAAAATTAAGTTATATCAGATCTACTTGCTGTTATGTGTATTTGGAGTAGAGCCATGCTTTGTATTTTTCAGCTTCTTCTCTTACCTCTTTCTATAGTTCTTTCTAATAGAAGAGGCAAAAATCATAGATAAGTATTTAGACATTGACAAAGACATAAGACCTCCCAGTTAAGCTTATGATTTTGAGCATCAAGCAAACCAAAAATGATGTGTTCTACAAAATATTATTTAAAGATATAATCAACATTGCAGAGTGGATGGTTTCATTAAAGAGGATTTTGTTTAAGTTATTATGAGAACTGTTTTCTTTAGGAGAAATTAAAGCATTTTGTATTTAACAGTTATAATAGAACATCTTAGTCAAGATATTTGATCTTTGGAGGTCACATCTTATAGCAACATATAATTCTGAGATGTCCTGGGTGCCCTGTTCACTGTCTTGTTAGCTGTCTAAAAACACAGGAAGAACAGTACCATCATCATAAGAATGCACCCACTCCTTCTGTCTCCTCTTTTTACTATCTTTCTTATGTCATTCTATAGTTTCAGTGCCAAAGGTATTTATTTTTCTTTTCCTGTCTTCTTTCATTTCTGAGCATTTATTTTCTTCCTTTCCTAAAATAAAGACCAGAGAAATAAAGGTAGTAAGATGAATCTATGTCTCTTATTTCTCATCCTCTTTATAACTACAAGGCTATTTTTCTAACTTTAAAATTAATGCTTTAACTTTCTTTCTAAAATGTTTCTATAATTCTCTATTTCATTAAAATAAAATGTATCATGGCTGGAGAAATGACTCAGGAGTTAAGAGCATTAGTTGTTCTTATAGAGGACCAAAGCTGGATTTCCTTCACCCATATGGCAGCTAACAACCATCCATAACTCCAGTTCCAGGGGATCTGACACCCTCTTCTGAACTCTGATGTCACGGGTACACTTATGTACATGCAAGCAATGCACTCATGCACATAAATTTCAAGAAATACAATATATCTTTAGTGTAGTACACAGGGTCCTTCGTATGTAATACCAGTATGTGCATGTATCTGTTTTGTATGTAATACCAGTATGTGCATATATCTGTTTTGTATGTAATACCAGTATGTGCATATATCTGTTTTGATTGCTGAACTGAGATTTTTCAGAGGTCATAAATGACAATGTGCTTTTGTTCGTATTCCCATTAGTTTTCTTAGCACATACTATCAGACACAAGGAAAAGTGCTGATAAATTATTCCTGAATGAAGCATTGCTAGATTGTAGGTCTTTCTTAGTAGTAGCTTTTATTTGCTTTGTTCAACAAATAAATGGCTAGCAAAGGACACAACAGGTCTCTTCTACTTGTCTTCAGGTGCTCAGCACCAATTTTAAGAAAGATAGCCTGAATCAAAAGATTTTTCTTGTTTTATTATTAAGAGAAGTAATTTGACTGGTAAAATGCTCTTAAATGTGGGAAACTAAACTAATAGCTTCACAGAAAAGGCAAAGGATGTATGTCCCAGTGAGTGGTTTAACTTCATATTAAGTTTAGAACACTTAACCTATATGTTTCTGTCTAATTGGGTCTTTTTATTTAGAAAGTAATTTCTGAGGTAAAAAAAAAAAAAGCATACCTTCACATTATGTTGTTTTAATCATTTAAACATATGTTAAACAAATTTAGGTATTTTAGGTCTGCTATCCTGAGAGTATTTTTCACATAGTGTGTGGCAAATATATTTTATAATTATTTTAAATTTCAAAATTTACAGTTGAAAACTTCCTATCATAGCTTTGGCATCCCGTGGCTCTGTGTGTGTGTGGTTTTGTGGGTTTTTTTTTCAATGAAAATGTATGCTTTATATGTGGGAGAAAGTAAGGGTGGCCACTCTACTAAATCTCTGCACGAATAATTATGTCATAGGTCACCAACAAGGTCTCTGGCACCTACTGTATTTTCTTGACTGTTGAAAAAGATTTCCACAATGGTAGAAAGAGAGATTTAATGTGGAATTAATTTATGCCAATTGAAACTTTAGCATGCCAACATAAAAAAAGAACATGAAAAATAAAGGACAATCATTATTTTCTTCAGTTTATTGCATACTAGAAGGAACCCTACTGGACACACCCGGACATGATCTACACAGAACTCTTTTCTCTCTCCTCTTCAGTGCACAGTCTTCTTCTGCCACTTCCCGTAGAGAACAGTTTGTCTTAATTATGTTGGTGGATAATGAAACACTGTTTAGGAGCTTTTTTATCCTCAAATAATAAATTGAGAAGGCAGCCATTGTCTGCATAGTTCTCTTCAAGTACAATTTCTGATACAAGTGTGCTTGTATCAGAAAAGATTCTAAAGAGTTGGTGGGAACATGAAGCAGAATACATGAAGAAAAGAAGTGTTCCTCTGAAAATATGGTATTGATTTATTTAAATGGAATGAATCTTTTCAAGCAGGCCAACTGGTGAGTAAGAGGGAAGAGGGCTGAAGGAATCTGAAGGGTGTGAACAGCAAACACATACAGCAAATGTTTAGCATTATGCAAATGTCCACTGGGTAAAATGGCAAAATACCAGATATACTCTGGTTCCAATAAAATGAGATTTAGACAAAATGTTGCTATTGGATCAAAAATTTATCAAATTTTAACAAATCAGAAATAGTAATTACTTTAGCAATAGTGGGAAATATAAAAAAAAGATTATTTGTGGAAACACAATGGATTATGCTAATCAAAGCAAAAATATTCTCAGACATCACTTTTCACAAAATCATTAAGTTATGACTCAAAGATGCTGAAAATGTCATTGAATCTGCTTGCACATTTCATTGTAGCCAGATGTTTTTTAAAGTGGACAGTATGTGTTCTTGTTGGCAGTGTTGGATGCTATCGGCCAGGACTTCTCAAACTGCTTGTACTATAACCAAGGATGTCCAAAATTACTACAAGAATTATCATGCAAATGTGAAGATTTCATGGTCTCCACATCTTCTCAAAATAAAGTGAATCTTGATCCATTTTGCTTTTAAAAAGAATTGTATTTATGAGACAGACTATTTAGAATGAGGACCATAAAATAAATGCAAACTGAAAAAGTATAAGAAATAGCATTTTACGCAACAAATGTGACCACTGAACTGGTGGCTTTTCTCATTAGAAACAGTGACTACACTAGTTGATATGCCAACAGGGATGGGGAAGAATCCATAAGGCCTCACCCTAGATGAAGAACTACAGATGTGCAATGGCTGCTGAGGGAGGAAGAAATCGGTTTTCTCCACACAAGAACCCCCCAGATAGGTTATTGAATCTCAAATGGTTATCCTTAAACACACATGTATACAAAGAACACTAAGTGGATATAGTATTATGGTGACTAGATAGACAGCTTGATAGATAGACAGATAGATGATAGATAGATAGATAGATAAAGAGATAGATATATAGATAATTAAAGAAGAGGAGAATGATATGACCTGCCAGCTTAATAAACAGAAAAACCAACAGACGCTCCTAAGATGTAAGTACCAATGAAACAAATGAATAAGTAATGTAATTAGTTAAAATAACCTTTAGCACAGCTGTGGCACTTTGCTCATGCCTTGGCCTTTACCCATATTTTCTCTAAACTAGCTGTGCATGAATATATTTAACAGAGCTAGGATCAGCATATGAGAGAACATACAGTATTTGTCTTTCTTAGCTGGAGTTAAAACATTTAAAATAATGATCTATAGTTCCACTCATTTTCCTGAAGATTTATTAATTTCATTTTTATTTATAAATGAATAAAATTCCAATGTATATAGTACCACATTTGCCCTATTCAGTCATTTGTTAATGGATATCTTAGCTGATTCCTTTTCTTGTGATTGCTAAAAGAGCAATGATAAATATGGATATACAAGTGTCTCCAGCAGAATGTGACAGAGTCCTGTTAATTCTATGTTTAGTTTTTAGGGAACCATCCTTACTGATTTCAGATCTGCCTGCAGCAGCTTATACTCCTACCAAGAGTATATAAGGGTTCTTCTTTCTCCACATCCTCACCAGCATTTGTTGCCATTTGTTTTCTTTTACTTTAATTATTCAATTAATTAATTTTTATTTTATATATATGAAATATGCTTTGCCTATATATAAGTGCACTATGTGCATGAAGTGCCCATGGAGGACAGAAGATGGCACTGGATCCACTGGAAATGGAGTTACAGAGAGTTATTCAGCCCTGAACCTGGGTCCTCTGCCAGAGCAGGTAGTGCACTTAACAGCTGGGCCATCTCCAGCCTTTCATTTGTTTTCTTGATGGTCACCATTCTCACTGGGGTAAGATGACATCTGAAAGACTTTAATTCACATTCCTTCTGTGACTAGTAATGATGAACAAGTTTACAACATTTAGCAGCCATTTGTATTTTTTCTTTACATAATTGTTCAGATTATTAGTCCAATTATTAAATGGAAGCTTGGTTTCTTTTATGTTTAATTTTGCAGTTCTTTGTATATTTGACATCTAAACCCTTTGTCTAAGATAAAGCTGGGAAATTTTTTTCTCCCATTCTATAAGATGCCTGTTTATTTTATTGTTCCTTATGCTATTGGAGTTTCACTCAAAATTTCTTATCTATATCTATGTCCTTAAAATGTTCCCTATTTCTAATTTGCATTAGAAATTTCAGTATTTCTGGCTTCATTTTAGGAATCCAATTTGAATTGTTTTTCATTCAGAATGAGAAAGATACATCTAATTTCATTCTTTTACAGGTGGATTTCCAGTTTAAAAGCACCATTTGCTCAAAGAGTGTCTTATTCATATGTATGTGTTTGAAGACTTTGTCAAAAATTACATGTCCATAACTCTGTGAATTTAACAATGAGCTTTCTGCTTCACACAGTGACCACATTTATGAAGAGTAAGAAAAGTAACTAGATTAAGAAATTTTAGGAGTAGCAATGAATGGGTATGTTTGTGTTACAGAGTGACCTCATTTTTCCCTGACTCCCACCAGACTGTGTGAGAACTTAAGACCTCTAATCTTATGCAAACTTCTTGTGTGAAAGAAGAGTATCTAATCTTATGCAGAACTTCTTAAGCAAATAACCATTGTTAATGACCACATCTGTGTCAGTGAAGTGATAATGGTCTCTACCCAAACCACAGAGACTCCATCTTACAGCAGTGACATCCTGTTTTTGAGGAAAGGGAGCTCTGAGCTTCACATCTTCTCCTAGTCTTCAGGATTGGACATAATGCCAGGATGTCTTACTCAGGAACAAAGGCAATGGCTTAATTGTAAACATCTGCTTCTATAGACTCTGATGGGGGTTTAGGTTTGAATATTTTTTAAGATGACCTTTACACACCTTGTACTTGCCTCTAAAAGCTGGATGCTACAATGAATTAGGGCTGCTTTTCAGAACTCGCCCATCTAGGGTTTGGAAGTCAGCCCGGCTGTGATAAAATGTACCTTGCCTTTCTTTTGGTGCGGTGACTCCTGTTTGGCACTCTATAACACATGGTCTTGATGCCTACAGGAAATGGAATTCTTTCAGGTGGTTCCTTGTAAGTTCTCTCAATGGTATCTCCTGACAACATGATATATTGTCTGATAATGTTTTTCATGAGACAGCAGAGGATAGTACACAAAAATGCACTTAACTAGTACTTATAATTAGTACAATCACAATCACAATCAACCTAATATGTGCTGTATTAGATGTCTCTGAAATTATAGATTTCACAATCATTTGAACCAGGTGACAGATATTCTTTGAGGCTGGTACTTTTATTATCTGCTAGACTTTGTGACTTAAGTGTTTGAAAGAAGTCTAAGTAATAAAGGCTCAGTACAGTGTTTTTGGAAAGTGATAGAGACTTTAAGATACAGAACCTAGTAGGAAAGTCTTGATCATTAGCTGAATGTTCTTCTTCAGAGAGACTGAGGGTCCCCAGTTTCTCCCCACTTCTCTGTTTTACTTTCTGGCCTTGAAGTGAGTGGCTTTGCTCTGTCACACACTCCCCACCATGATGTGCAATCACCAAATGATTCAAAAAGCACTGGGCCATTCAATTATTAACTAAAAACATTCAAAAAAGAGCCCCCTGCCTCCAAAAAATCCATTTTATTCATATAGATGATTTATCTCAGATACTCACTATAGTGATGGAAAGCTCATTGCACATCATTTTTTATTGATAAAGATGTGGAGATTAAAAACACCAATGTCCTGCCAAATGTTGCACAGTTTATACATGGAACTGGGTTCTAACTAGAGAATAGCCTCTTCCCACCACATACCTTACAGCAGCCACATTCTTACATAATTCACCAGAGAAACATTTTCTAATGTGTGGCGATTTGAATCAGAATGTATCTCCTAAGCTCAAAGTATTGAAACATTTTGGTCCCATCTGTTGGCACTGTTTTGGGAAGTTTTAGAAGATGTGGCCTTGATGGAGGATGCACAGAACAGGAGGCAGGCCTAGAGAGTTCTGAAGCCTTGTTGGATTTCCAGTCAGCCTTTGCTTCCTTTGCCTGCTTGAAGATGTGAGTGCTTAGCTCCTACTCCCGCCACTTCTGCCACCATGCTTCCTTGCCATGATGGACTCTTACCCCTTTGGAACCATAAACTAAAGTTTTATAACTTCCCTTGTTCATGGTATTGTATCACAGCAACAGAAAATAACTAATATAGAAATCGGTACCAGGAGTTGGGTGTTGCTGTGACAAACCTGACCACGTGAGGTTTTGGAAGAATGTGGACGAATTTAGAAGTTCGGACTAGAAAACTGGTGGAATGCTGTAAGCAGACTTAATGAGCTGTTCTAGTAGGAGCCTGGAAGACAGTAGTGCTGAGAGCAAAGTAGTTCCAGAGGAAAATGTAACTTAAGCAATAAATGGAATATTTTGGCAGAGTCTGGCTGCTGTCTGTCCATAGTTGAATAGCAATGGACTAATTTCTTTGACAGAGGACATTTAAAGACAGCCTAACATAGAAATAGTGGAACAGCCCTTACTGGTGAATATTTTGCAGATCTACATTGAAAAAGAGCAAATGGGAAAGAAAGAAATACAGATTGAACAGTTTGGATTGCAGTTTGGATTGAAAAAGAGCACTAGGAAGATTAATGCTGGAGCCAAGTCATGTGCTGAAGGAAAGAATCCCTTCCATAAGGAGACTGAGATGATTAAGGAGAGGACTAGAGATTTGCATTCAAACGATGAAAAAGTGCCTCCCAGGCAAGATCACACACGGTTAAGAAGTTAAGAGGCCAACTTGTGAAAGGAAATGCTGGGTAGGATTTTTCTACCCCTAGAAAACTACAGCAGAGAAAAGCTTCAAAAGTGGATAAAGCAGGTCACGGTCCATCCCAAACTTGCAGCCAAATGTGGCAGTTCATTCACCTGATACTGACTTTAGAGGCATGAATGATGCAAAAAAGAATGGGTCACTGGTTCTTCCTCCTTGATTTCAGAGAGTTTCTGAAGACAGGCAAAGCAGCAGGGGCATCTTGCTGTAAAAGTGCTCTGACAGGCCGCCCTGATAGGCCATTGTGTGAAGCTGTGAAGGTGAAGCCAAGTTGGCAGTAAAGATCCCAGGATGACGTTTGAGATGCCAGAGCTGTGAAACATGTACCAAGGAGGGAGTGGTACAAGCCCAAGAGAAAGATGTATGTTTTAGTCAGTAAAGCTAGAGAGGCTGAGCAATCTAAGCACTTTGGAAGAAAAGTCTCAGAAATCAGATGTGGAGCTGCTGGATGTGGTGCTTGCCTTGCTGGATTGTGGTCTTGTTTTGATATAGCATTTTCTCACTGTGCCTCTTTTCCTTCCCTTTGGAATGGGAATGTGTACTCGGTTCCAATAAATGTTGGGAGTTTGTCGTTTGCCTTTTGATTTTGCAGGGGCTTACAGTTAAGAGATTGCCTTGAGTCTCAAAAGAGACTCTGCACTGTGGACTTTTGAATAGTATTGAGATTGATAAAATCTCTGGGGACTTTTAAGGTTGAAATAAATGTATTTTGTATTTTACGTTGTTATGAAACTTTGGAGGCCAGGGAGTGCAATGTGGTGGTTTGGATGAGAATGTCCCCCATAGGCTCCAAGTTTTCAAGTGTTTTGTCTCCATTTGGTGGCACTGATTTTGGAGGTCTTAGAAAGTGTGGCTATGCTGGAGTAAGCACATCACTAGGGTCAGGCTTAGAGAGCTCTTAAGGCTTTCAGGATTTCCAGTTAACCTCTGTTTCTTGTGTCTGCTTGAAGATGTGAGTGATTAACTTCTGATGTTATTACAGCCACCTCTGCTGCCATACCTCTTGCCCCATTGGAACTGTAAATAAACTCTTCCTTTTATATCTTCCCTTGGTCATGGTGTTTCATCATAGCAACAGAATAGTAACTAATACATAACAATGATTTTAAAGTGCAAAATAATGGCTCAGATTTCCTAGAGAAAATTATTCAGATTTAAACTACATGTAACAGCCCAAACAATTGCCTGGTCTCATAGTTTTATCAAAAGTACAACTTACATGTTTCTGGAGTTTTTAAATAATTGAAATTAATTAATTACATTGTTTAATGATATATATTATAAGGATTCTTGTATAAAATTATGACCTCTGTAGATGCTTATTGTACAGCTCCTTTACTATATTAATTGGCAAACAAAGAAAAATGAATGTATGGAAATTTTGTGAAATTTCTTCATTTTTCAGACATTGACATCATATGCTTTCATTTTATTTAGCAAGTTTGAAATTTCCAGGTGACATTTTAACTTTTAGGCAATGCAATAAATTGTGAAGCTTCAGGGGTACAGATTTATTTAGTAACATAGAAACAGATACTCTTTTTAACATACTTAGTATCTTCTGCATATATTTTAATATCTCCTTTAATAGATTTCAGATGCAGGAAAAAAAAACACAGAAAAAAAGTTTAAAAAATTGAATGCATGCTTTTTTATTCATAATAATGGATAATAACCAGTACTTGTCTTCCATTAGGTTAAGGTATTTCTTCAGAAAAAATGAGGCTACAGATGTGTAAGGGAAAATTAAAATGTAAAATAAAAAAGAAAGTGTAACATTGAGTAGAAAGAAATTTCTAATTAGATGTTTTCATCTCTTATTGCTAGAGAAAGCCCGATTTTAAAGAAATGGAAAACTTTAAGGAATGCCAAGTGGATTTTTCCATGTATTATAGCTCTTTGGCATGGAATCTATATGTATTTATCCAGATGTTAAGAGTGGGAACTATAGGCTTTAATGGTGATTGGAAGTGCATTTGAATTACAGAACAGTGATAAAATGAATATAGATTACTACTTTAGGAAGAAAAGAAATCTATGCTTAAAGCAATCCAGGACTGCACTGTGCAGCAAATGTTAATAACACTGGAGGCAAAGACACACTCACAATATTGCACAAAACAAAATTAAACTAGAATGAAATAGCCGAAAAACAGTCTTAATGTGATTTAGTTGTTGGTACCAAAAGATAAATCTTACCCAGGGTGGATTGGGAGCCACATGGTCCCTGAATGCCACCTAGTTTCTCCCTTCCTTCATTTGATCTGTCATACTTTTTCTCCTTCCCTCCTATGTGCTCTCTTTCTTTCTGCCTGTCTCTCTTTGTCTCTTCATCTCTCTCTCTCAGTCTCTCTGTCACTCTCTCTTTCTTAATCTTTCTTTCTTTTGGTGAACTGGGAATTGGACCCAAAGCCTTGTTTGTATTAGCCAAGATTTCTACCACAGACTTACATCACTAGCCCATCAAGGTGATTTTCCAGTAGTGGACACAAGCAGGCTATTTCAGAAAGTTCTTTGTGACTTTCTTCCAGTGGCTGTTGAGGCCTGCCTGAAACAGAAAGAAATCTTTGATACCTAATCTCACATAGATTCTTCATATGGTTAACTGGGAAAATGTGGATCAAAGACTGAGAGGAGAGGTAGTCTGCCCTTGTGAGTGTGACTGTAAGGGTTTTATATGTTTATAGAAATTGGAAATTCAACAAATATTTAGCTACATGTTCTCTCTCTCTCTCTCTCTCTCTCTCTGTCTCTCTGGTTTTTGACAAGGTATCCCAGTCCACCTGGATGTCTCTATATAGACAACGTTGGTTTCAATCTCACAGAGATCTGTCTGCCTCTGCCTCCCCAAGTGTCAGAATTAAAGGTATATGCCTCCTTGCCTGGCATTCACATATCTCTTTGGAAGAGACCATGTTTCCTTATACATGAGACCAGTTGTTGTCCTGTGACCTCAAGAAAATTTTCAATTTTTATATATTATCCAGTTGTGATTACTGCTATATATCTACATCCTAACATGAAATCCATCTCTCTAAATTGATTTTGAAAATGAGATTCTTGATAACTGTTATATATTTAGCAGACTGACACTGTTTTAAAATTGACTTAAATTCTCCTCATCTTGAACTCACTCATGGTTGCTAAGTAAAAAATGAATGGATTAATAATACCATAATTTTTTAACTTTTATGAAATATTTGAACTTGTTTCACATATAGGAGCAACTGTTTGTATTTTTAACTCTGCATTGGGATGATGAAATTCTAGTTTAACTTTTTAAAATCATAGCAAAAGGAGGAATACTGTTTACATAAAGTATAAATGCTGCTTCAAATTCTGAATTCTTTAGGAATATAATGTGGTACTAATTGGTGTTCTACAAATGAAATGATTTGAAAAATTACTTGACAGCAATAAACCTGCTTTAGTGCAATTGCCATCTGTTAATCTAATTTCATGTGTTCAATTCATGAACTGTAATCATAAAGTATAAGTGAGTTCTTTAGTCAGATGCTAAAATAATTTTTATTATTTTTTTAGCTGAGCCTTAAATAATTCAAGTTACTTGTTCTTACAAAATGCAGACAATATTTATTGTTAAAAAATAGTTTAGGGGCTGGAGAGATGACGCAGTGATTAAGAGCACTGTCTGCTCTTGCAGAGGACCCAGATTCAATTCCTAGCATGCACATGGTGGCTAACAACTTTCTGTAACTCCAGTTCCAGGGAATCCAACACCTTCTTCTGACTTCCATGGGCATTTCATGACATGGATGCACTTACATACATGTAGACAATACACTCATACACATAAAATAAAAATAGTAAATAAAAATATTTTTAAATAGCTTAGTTTTCAACATTAAAATTGATAGTCCAGTAGCAACTGTTTTACAATTCCATTCAAGTATTAATCTAGACTTTGTTGAGAAACAAGAAAATGTGACTCTGAAAAACTTAATTCTTCTCTTTAATATGTTTTATTACATAGATGTATGCGTGTGTGTGTATATTTGTATACAGTCATGTCACAATGTGCATGTGGTGGTCAGCAGATAACATGTAGGAGTTGGTTCTCTCCTTTTACCACATAGATCTAGGGATCAGATTCAGGTTTTCAAGTTTAGTGGCAAACACCTTTATCTATTGATCCATCTCTCCAGACTGAATTACTCTTTTTAGAAGTGTATAAAATGATAGACACTAAGTGGAATTCAGTTCGTTTTTGAATAAGAAAAATACCTTCATTCTTATATATAATACTTTCAGCAAATATTAATGCTGTGTCTCCTATGGCCAAATATTTCACTGAGTACAGACAGAAACGAGTAAAGTGGGTGAGGCAGTCCCAACAGATCAAACAGTAATAGTATGAGTCCTTAAAAATTATAACAATGATTGATGAAAACCTTACAAAGAAATCCAAAAGCCAAACAATAAACTCTGGCCTAGAAATAGGCTGCTTCTATGTATATTTCACAAGTCCTAATACTTACAAAGAAAAGACCTAAGGTTTAGTTGACAATGAACAGAATGGCATGAACTATACTCAGAAAAGGGATGAACAGTGACTTTTATGGTTGTAAGGATGAAGTGTGTGCATAACCTCAGTTGTGTTAAAAGCAGTGGAAAGTTAGGCTATAAACTAGTTTCCATGAGTCACATTCTGAGAGGTTTTAAAAAAATTTGCATCCTATGTTCATTAGGGATATGAGCCTATGTATGAGTTCATGTTTACACCTGAAGACAATCACTCAATACATGTAAAAAAATTTTTAAATAATAAAAACTTAAAAAAATACAGAAGGCCACAACTGACCAAAGTACAGAAAACAAAAGACTGCAGAGTCTATGTCCCTGGATAGGACTCCAATATTAAACTTCACCTCCCCAGGAATCAAGCACCATTGTGGAAGAGGAGATAGAAAGATTGTAAGAGCCAGAAGTGGTAGATGACCACAAGGAAACAGAGTTTACCAGGATTCTGGGAACTTTTTCATATGAACTTAAAGCAATGGTCTCAGCATGCACAAAACCCATGCAAAATTAATCAGATAAAAACATAGCATAGAATGTGAAAGTGGGCAGGAGGCCCCAACCTTAGGTCAGAAACTATTGGTAACTGATCACTCCTGGGTGAGGGAGAGCTGGAATTCTTTCATAGAGTGAAGTTAGATAGGCTGATCAGGCTACAGTGCATGAATTCACATCTGGGTACACAAACTTGACATGACAGAACTTAACATATATGACAGAATGAATGTATGAAATCTTGTAGGTGGGTATGGAGAAGGCTGCAGATAGGGGAGGGTATCTAAATACAATTAAGTTGTATTGTAAGAAATGCACAAAAAATCAATAAAAATATATATTGAAAAAAGGTGACACACTCAATTAATAGAAAATGGACACACACACAATTTAGATATTGTTTTGCCAAATCAAAGTGTAAAAATTATATAACTGCTTCTAAGAATGTTTTTCATTCTTCAAATGACCAAAGTTGTATGACTATAAATATACACAAGAATATGCTTGCTTACAATAATAAAAAAGAAACATACCAGTTATATGTTAATAAAGAATGTTCATTATAAAATAAATAAAAATATAAAAATATCCATTTCATAATGTACCAAATACATTTATGAAGATAGTATACTCATGAAGGAGAATATTATGCCACCATGAAAAAATGTTGTTTCTATGATAGGAATTATGTAATGGTCAAGAAATATTGAATAAAATATGTCAATTATAGAACACTGTAAAAAATGTGTGGCAATCTATATACACTATATAAAAATAATCAGCATACTGAATATCAGACAATCTATGCTTGTATTTTCACTATATAATATTGAAAAATACAAAATAATATTTATGGTTGTTTTTGTGGAGAAAGGTGTTGAGAATTGACAATGTAGGAAGTGAAAACTTAATTTGCTTTACATCATCAGTTTTACAAATATATGCCATACATAAAATGAAAACAGAAGGTATTTCTCATTAACACTGGTATGACATGCCTAATCACTTAGTGTGGGTAGCAAGTTCAAACTACAATTAAGAAATGAAATCAGTTAGTGTAATTGCATCCTTTCTGTATGAATAGTTAGGAACACTTGTAAGGTAGTGTATTTCTGGCTTCAAACCCTTGAAGTCAGTATTCAGATTCTATTAAATTCATGTCCTTGCATTTGCAAAACTTTAATTTTATTCATTATTAATATTTAAAGTTTCTTAGATAAAATTACGAATTTTATTTGGATGCAGGAAAATTCATCTCATTCATAAAAAATATAAATGAGAAATACATTTGCCATTCTGGCAGTGAACAGCATAACCTTCTGATGCCTGGGACGCAGCAGAAGCAGGAGTTCCTGAAGGCTACATTCATGGTGGATTGGTCTGGGCTGTGTGTGATGCAAGGGCTTCCCAAAGCACATGCCTGGCCTTCCATGGCATTCAGATCTACTTTCTTAAATTTCTTTGTTAGGGCTTTAATCAATTTTTAAAGCAAGGTACTAGAAAATAGATTGGAATTACTAATGCAATATAACTAGCAAAATGTATCTCCTTTAAATGTGAGATTTTGTAAAAGTGAAAATGTATTTCTATGTTGCATCTGTTGTAAATTATCTATATCCATCCTGCCATGATCCTGCACACAGTGACAGAGCACATGATAAATGTCTCTGTTCCATACGGCAGAGGCATGTCTGAATCTCTTCTTTCCAACTTGGCAAAAGTCTGTTTGTTTTTCTTTTTGGAGTTCCAGCACTAACTATTTTTAATTCATTAGTTTGGCACACTGTGATCATAAGTAATATGGAACATATTCTATACCTTAAGGACTTGTCATAAAATCTTAGGCAGAGAGTACATTTCTAAAACAGTTCCTCCAGTGGTTCTAAGCCAAATGTGACCCAACTGGTTAAGGATTACTCACAGAAAACTGTCTTTATTTTCTTATTTCTCAAAGCCTCACTTTTGATATTTCATTTTATCAGCCAATAAGACATAAATAGAAATATAAGTAATTCATCTCATTCAAATAGCATTTATCTGGAAAGATGTTGAATATTTATATTTTTCATTACTGTGGATTGATGCAGGAAGAGTAGCTTCTTAAAGAGATCCCGAAGCAAAAAGGTTTTAGAACTTAAATTACAATGCTTAATTTTTTTTTCATCCTAAAATCTTATGCAGATAAATAATGGGTAAAAAAATCAATGTAAAGCAGCACAATAAGGTAATATGTAAATTATTTATCTGATTAGATTAGGAGAGTCCAAATCTATATCATTTCATTATATATTTAATAGTATACAAAGATGTAGTAAAATTTTGAAGACATGAATTCAATAGAACATAGATCAAATCATTATCTAAAAATGTTATAAACCTCTAAAACTTTATTCTTGGACATTTAGCTAAACTTTTGATTCCTCAGTAATTTAAATATATAATTCTTATTATTTGAATTATAAATTCCATTCATTGTAAATGGAAACATTAATCTACATAAAAGTGTATGCAAATGTTGAGAATACCATGATTCCTAATGGCCAAACACTGGAAAAAAAACTCCAAACCCATCTCTTGATCAATGAGTAAACTCTCATACACTCATATAATGGGATATTATTTGGCCTTTTAAAAATAATGCAGTGCTGATAAATTGTAAAACATGAATCAATCTTGGAAAGGTTTGTTAAAGAAAAGAAGTCACACACATCATATGATTCTTTGTATTTTGAAGTCTATGTTAGGACAATATGCAGAGTGTAATTATATTAATGGACATTCAGGGTACTGGATGCAAAAGTAATAAAGGAACATGAGTTTCTTCTGAAGTCATGGGAAGATTTTAAAGTTAACTTTGATAATAGTTGCAAATATTTTTTAATATACTAAAGAACAGAATCTGCATGTTCTAAGTGGGAGAACTGTATAGTATATGAATCATATTTCAATAAAGCTATTTTAAAACTCAAAAGAAATATCTGGAATAGGGCTAGTCAAGACTGTTGTAGGAGCTGTAGATTGTCATAACGGTCAGAAACTTCTTATCATCCATTCTTATACACAGCTGTCATCAATAGGATCTCCCTATGACCTTCACATCTAACTCACTTCCAAGTTTCATCAGAAAAAAAAAAAAACAAGCAGAAAATATACAGCACCAAATAAAGAAAGCAAAATATTGACATGAAACCCTTATTGGTTTGATTATGGAAGCAGTCACTCCTAGATGTAGAAGATGGCAAGAAACTTAATATTCCAGACACTATTTATCTGTACACTTTTGTACCTCAAATATAATTTTAAAATATACATCGGATTGGTTTCTTATTTTGTTATATTGCTATGATAATTCCCTCCTAGACTAGGTAATTTATATAAACAGAAGTTTGTTTTTATAGGTGCTTGAACCTGGAAAGTACAATATCAAAGCATTAGAATATTATATGTCTGATAAGGGTCCCCTTCCTCAGAGACAGAAACTTCTGATTCTGCCTCATATGGTGACAGGAGTTGACAGCTCCTTTAACCCCTACTATAAGGGTATTAGTCCTTTTAATGAGGCTTTCACTCATGTTACCTGAATCTCTTCTTGAAAATACTTCTTAGTGTTATCACAGTGGTGGTTAGATTTCAAAATGGATTTTGGAGGTGCTCATTAAGAATAATGGTGGGTAATTTGCAGGAGTTTTCACAAATTCCTATGAATAAGAGACACATTGTCTTATGTCTTTCATTTTTACAAGGGATCATGTTTCAGTGAATTTTTGTTTATTTAATCAATGTTTATAGTATAGGAACCTAATGATAAAAGATATTTTCTTGAATGATAGAATAATAAACATGATTATTCTTCTTTTAGTCATACATAGTAGTTTAGCATATGCCATCTTCAGAGAAAATTTTTGGTAAAAAACAAATGATATTAAAATCCAAAGCTGATATTTAATTATTCCTGTGCAGTTTTCTTAATGAAGTCATATAATCTGGAGTTTTATAAATCCAATAATCATTAATTAAAGGTGTTCTTTAGTTTTTGATCTCTTGAATTTCTGAGCACTTGAAACTCTAAAATTCTGTGATTCTATAGAAGTAACTTTCAGTATCAAACTGAAACTTAAGGATGTTTTGCTTCAGCAGATGCACTTGTATTGAAATTTGATGGAAAAGTGCCCTCTATATAGAAGAGAAAGTTAATGAGTAGCAGATTAAAGCTAGTGCAAACACCCAGAGTTATTTTATTTGTATTATTTAAAAAGAAAGTTGCAAATCTATTGACAAAGAGTAAACAGGGAGGGAATGAGGTGACAAGCGTTTGCTAAAGTAGATGCAGATGCTAAGTGGTAAAGATCTTGCTCTATGGACCACGTGAGCCATAAGCAGAATATATGAAGCATTATTCATCTTATGTGTGATACGTAATTTTACAAATGAGACAGTGAATAAAGCCTGTAGTGTGAGAACCCTGAAAATCTCCTTTAAACTTTAAAAGAAATCTAATCTTTCCTTGGCCAAAAGATTGTGATTACTTCACTTGCAAATAATTAATTATGTTGCAGCTATAAAGGAGGCACTAACATATATTTCTAATAAAGGAAAGGGTATTTTAAAATTATTTTTTATTTTAAATGTATAAAAACTAGTATGAATGTAAACTATAAAGTGATTAATTTTTCTTAAGATTGATTTTTCTCATTTTTTCACTGTTTGCTCTTACCATTATAATTTCATTTAGTTTCATAAAATGTTACGAACAATTTGAAAATTTTTTAACTATCATTTTAGCAATGTTTTATTTAGTAAGAACTGTAACTGAGTCAATATATATTTCTTTATAACATATTTTTTTGTCAGGTAGCATGTTAAAAATTTTTAATTTTTGTATGTTTAAGAGTACAGTAGTAATTTTTTTTCAATATTATGTTCTGTTTTAGAAGCTTTGAATTAGAAATATGAAAGAAATTCTGAACAGTTGAGACATAAAATTAATTTAAATACCTTTCATAAGAAACATTTTAACACAAAAGGTTAGAGTTATTTCTCTAACTCATGAGGAGTTGTAAGCAGCAATCCAGGATAAATTTTATTTCAATCATTTTAGATAATGGAAAACTGTGATTGAACAGGGTTTTAGTCATTTGTTAGATAGTGTTAAGCTCAGGCTTCCTCATTTCACCTAATTACTGGCAGGGCATCTGCCCCACCTTCGCCTGTGGAGCTTTAGCACCTCAACTGCCCTTTCTTCAGAGTAGGAAAGCGCTGCTGTCTCTGCTTCAGAAGCAGCATAGCCTCTGTGGGAGACAGGTAAGAGTGCTACAGCCATCTTGTTATCACAGTGGGAAAACAACCTGTAGGTCAAAGGAAAGAACTACCTATCAACGGAGCTAGAACTGATGAATGCATTCGTGAACACCTCTCATTCATACAGTTTCAAGTTTCGTATAAACTGGTATAGACGTTTCTGTTTAAAAAAATCGATTGCGCTTTTGCTGAAATTCATGAGCAAGTAAAGAAACTAAGATGATTTAATACGTGAGCAAAAGCATCTCACTGCAAGTCGTTTGTGTTATTTTGAAGCTATTTGCCTGAAGCATAGATATAAGTAAAGGATTCAGGTGGAACTCAGTAACAGAGGCAGCTTATGGAAGAGCGACGTATAGTCATCCCTGTGAGAAGTCTCAGTTTAGAACTGCAAGTTTTGAGTTACACTAAAACTAGTAATATTTACTGAGATAACTAAAGTAAATGGGGTATATCCAGTGACGGGTAGCTAAAAGGATAAACAACTTCTACAAAGAGAATATTATTAAAAATAAGATTAAGAGGTTATTTATGTTGACTACATTATTTGTCAATATTGGTTTCAAAAAATAATATGTTCCTCAATTTAAGATTAGATTGAATAAATCAGTAAATGTTTCATGGATTTGGCTTTTGTTTAAGCTTGAAGGAAATAAGGATATAGTGTGTTTTATTGGGATGGACAAGTTAATAAAGTATGGGTGGTAGAGAAGTCATTTTTCATAGAAACTGAGAAAAATACAAACACAGAATATGGGACCCAGCTCAGATCAGAGGTGGGGCGACTGAGTCACAGTTTGGTCACAAGCGCAAACTGCTAAGAAAAAAAAAATGAGTTTAAAGACGTCACTTCCTAATCATGGACTTAGGAGAATAAATGAAATACAGTAGAAAGGTCATTAGCCCCTAGCTACTGCTTTTTAAATTATTTCATCTTGGCCTTGCCCACAAACCACACAATACATGGCACCTAGAAGCCCTGCCATGGGCAATGGTGCTTGACCTCCTCTTGTTAAGTTAGCTTCATCATTTTGCACTGTGCCTCCATCTCCCTTGCGATTCCTTTACTTATTAATGAGGATAAGAAAACTCTTTGGTCATGATTATACTCAATCCTAGATTCTATCCATATGTGCCCTTCCATTTTAAACATGTTTGCTTCAAAGTTTTGTCCTATGGAATTTAGAAGAGCCCACAGTGCAAGGCTATCCGTTGTAGTTAAAAGTTTACTTCGTGAAAATGTATTGAAATTTGTAATCACACATTCCACTTTCATTGGTTAGAAGCTGCCTCTAAAATGTCTGTGTTGAACTCATCGATTCTCGTTCCTTTCATTCTTCAGTTTAGTCACTTTACCAGCCAATACATTTTATATTCTTTTATAGACATGATTACATAACCACAGAGAGCTCTGCAAACAACAATCTATTAAAATCTAGCAGGTATATTTTCTTACACACTTAAGTTTGGATTACAGCACTGGAAAAAATTAGTTTTCTTTCCTATGATGATACAAGTCAGTTACTACACGTACTCTGAGTAATACATACCAGCTCCAGAAACAGTCCAGGGTTTGAGTACAATTCTCTCATAAGTGTAACCAAAGCCAAACATATTACTGCCTAGATCATACCACACCCAGAACAATCAGTTGCTAATTCTCTTGTATTTGGGTGAAATAGATTTATAGTAGTTTAAAATTAAAATTGAGCCAATAAACCATATCCCATATTTATATTATGAAGTCAGAGTAATTGATTGTTTTAAAACCTGTGGTCAATTATAGTTATCTAGACTTTATTATTATTATTATTATTATTATTTGTGACTTAATAGCTAAGACTTGGTTTTTCCTTTTGAATTTAATTTTGCAAATTTCATACAATATATTTTGATCATATTTAGATCACCTCCCTTGTCACCCAGTCCTTACCCACCCGTGTACAATTCCATATGCTCCATTTAATATATAAGGCATAGAGAGTCAAATTTCTGTCCCCAAATGTCCTCTGCTATGGATCCATTCACTGGAGCCTGATTAACATATCAAGAGTCACACCTCTAAAGGAAACTGACTGTCCTTCCCGGCAATCATTCTAGGTTTCAGGTAGGGTTGGGGATTTTAGTCACTTCCCCATATCTATTCTAAGGTTTTGTCTGACTTGATCATACATGGTACATGTGCATGCTCTCACCAATGCTCTGAGTTCATGTGAGTAATTGACTAACTCCCTGGAAAACTGTTTCCTTGTGGTCATCCACCACCTCTGACTTTCATAATCTTATCACCCTTTCTTGCACCACGATCCATGAGCCTTTGGAGGCGTAAGCTTATATAGGTGACCAACTCATGGATAATCAGTCTCTGCAGTCTCTAGTTTCAGGTTGGCCAGTTGTGGAGTTCTGTGTTAATCATCATCTGCACAAGAAAGCTTCTCTGATGAGAGCTGGGATAGGTGTAACAATGCATCCTTAGGAGTTGCCTTAATATTTTATGTATTTAGCAAAATAATAATATTAGGCTCTCCCCTATGGCCTGCATCTTATCTAGTCACACATTCCTAGGCCTGACATCAGTATCAGGTATGGGCTTCAGTTTCTATAGAAGACCTTAAATCCAATTAGAAAATGATTGATCACTTTTGTACCAATATTGCACTAGAGGTCATATAAGGCCATGCCAGTTGTTGAAACATACAGGATTCACAGAGGGGCAAGGTTAATGACTAATTTGATCTTACAATAGCATGCATAGCCAGTAGAGATGAAGTTTTGAAGTCAGTACCAGCTTGATTTCTCCTTGGTTTATCTAAAGTTCATGTACGTAGTGTCTTCAGCAATTTGGTCTCACTGTCATGTTCTGGTGGGTAATAAAGATCAGAAACAAAGGCCTGTGTTATTATCCCTGGCCAACAACTTCAAGAGAGGGATTCCATCCATGGTAATGGGACTTTACTTTGCTAGCCTATGATGTCTAATAGGGGTGAAAGACTCTTTTTACCCATTCTGTGTGTTGCCTCTTCGCTTAAATGATGGTGTCCATTGTTGTTGCAGTTTTTTAGTTTCATGAGATCCCATTTGTCAATTGTTAGGCTTAATAACTATGTTATCAGAGTTCTGTTTAGAAAGTGCTTTCCTTTGCCTTAAGTTACAGCATAGTTTCTATTTTCTCCTATATCAGATTCAGAGTATTAGGTCTTATGTTAATGTCCTTGTCAATTTTGTAGTAGTAACTTTTCTGTTATTGTGCTAAAACACCATGTTCAAGGCAACTTATAAAAGGATGAGTTTATGTGACTTACAGTTCCAGAGTGGTAAGAGTCCATCATGGCTGGGACTCATGGCAGCAGAGGTATACAGAAGAGGCTTAAGAATGCTCAAAAGCCTTCCCCCAGTTACATGTTTTCCTCCAGCTTGGCCATAACTCCTAAACTTGAGTTCTATGGCCCTTCCCAAATAGTGTCATGAACTGAGGACCAAATGTCCAAATACTTGGAGCTATGGGAGATATTCATTCAAACAACCACATTCGGCTTTCTGGCCTCCATAGGCTTAAGACTATATCATAATGCAAAATGTATTTAGTCTTTTCTTTTTTTTTTTTAAGTTTCCACAGACCTTCTCATTTTCAGCATTATCTAAAAGTCTAACATCTAAAGTCTCTTCTGAGACTCAATGCGCTCACTCAACTGTAAGCCCCTATAAATTAAAAAATACAAATTACATGCTTCCAACATATAATTGAACCAAATAAACATCCATTCTAAAAGAGAGAAATGGGGGCACAATGAGGAAATACCAGACTAAAGCAGGACCAGAAACCCACAGGGTGAACATCAAATTCAGTAGTTCCATGTCTGATATCTGTGACTTTACTTCCAGTGTGTTCACATCTGCCCCTGCAGTTTTTCTGTCTACAACAGCCATGATTTTCTTGGGCTGGTGTTACTTCCTGTGTACATTTCTTCTTGGCAGAAGTCTACAGCTCTGACATCTGCAACATCTTGCCCGGCAAGCTTCATCTTCACAGCTTCATGCAGTGGCTTTTCGGGGCCTTTTGCTCTGTCACCGTCTTTGTGCAGTGATTCCCCTCCTGAATGTTGCCTGGACTCCATGGTCTTCTGTAACCACAGATGAAGAACTGATGATCTCATCACTTTTGTATCTTTAATTCCGATTTAAAATCAGAACCATTTGGATGATAGTGACAAGATCTGCTGCCAGCTAGGGATGAACCTTAGACTCCTTCACCCACATTATCAGCAGTTGTATTCATAATTTGAGGCTTTCTATGAGCAGGAAACTCCTTAGGCCTTTTCCTTTCTTAAGGAAGCTACATCCGGTGGGGTTTTGCCCTGAGGGTATTTTTTCCATTGTTGGAGTAAAAATCTGGTGGTCTCTCCTTAAAGACTCAGATCTAATCAAAAAGATCCTCTCCTTAAGCACAGGCCTTGCTTGGCCCAGACATAACTAAATTTCCTCATATTCTCTTCCTCTCCAAACTCTACATTTTGTATTTCTTTCTGTCTTACTTGCTCTTTTTTATTGTAGATCTCCATATATTTAATGGAGATTAATAACCAAGCCACCATTCTACATTAAGAGATCTTGAAATTTTCTCCACTAAAGAAATTATTCCATTAGTTTTCAACTTAGCCTCAGGCAAGTTCTTAGACTGTGGGCAGACAGCAGTCATATGCTTTACAAAATACTCTAGTTGCCAATTCACTGCCTAATTCCCTCTGGCACCACATTGTTCTCCATACTGCTTTCTTCCAGGTTCCTACTAGAATGACTGTTAAACTTTGCTTCCAGGATTCAACTTTTCTAGTTCAAACTTCCGAAGTCTTCTACATTCCTCCCCAAACCAATATTGTTGGGTTCTTCATAATAGTCCACTTACTGGCACCGGCTTCAGTATTAGCTTCTTTACTGTTGTGATAACCAATGCCCAAGACATTGACCCATCCTTATAGATAGAAGAGCTTATTGGGCTTATAATTCTAGAGAGATACAAATCGATTAGATTGGGGAAGCATAGCAGCAGTGGTAGCTGGGGCAGAAATCTAAGCATTCACATCTTCAAGCAGAAACAAAAAGCAGAGAGAAATTGGAAATGCAACAAGACTTAAGAACTCTCAAAGCCCACTCTCAATGACATGCTTCCGTTAGCATGGCCACACCTCCTAAAGGAATTATGACCCTCCCCAAAGAGTGCCATGAACTGAGGACCAAGTATTCAAATACTTGGAGCCTAGTGGGAACATTTATTCAAACCATCACACATTTGCAGTGGAGCTTTAAGTTTGTTAAGAAATAGGGATCTAGTTTCATTTTCTACATGCAGCTATCTAGTTATAGCGGCACCATTTTTTGAACATGCTGACTTTTCTCCAATGTGTGCTTGTGACTCAGTTCTCAAAAATCAGGTGACTGTAAATGCAGGACCATAAATTTGGATCATCAATTCTATTTTACTTATCAATGTCCGTGTGTCTGTTTTTATGCCAGTACCATGCTGTTTTTATTACTATATCCCTGTAGTTGTATTAGTTAATTCTCTGTTGCTGTGCTAGAAACACTGGCAAAGGGAAGTTATAAAAGAAAGCATTTATTTAGATTACAGTCCCTAAAGGGGTAAGAGTCCATCATGGCAGGGAGGCACGACAGCAGAGGTGGCTAGCACTCACATCTTCAAGTAGCGCCAAAACCAGACAGCAACTGGAGATCCAGCAAGGCTTAAGTACTCTTTAAGTCCCCCGCCCCCCACCCGACTCTCTCTTGATGAGCTTCCTCCAGCATGACCACACATTCTAGGGTCCCCCTAAACAGTGCCACCAACAGGGAACAAAATTTCCAAATACTTACAGCCTGTGGGGTATGTTCTCATTCAAACTACCACAGTAGTATAATTTGACATCAGTTTAACAATGCCTCTAGAAGTTCTTTTATTATTCAGGATTATCATGGCTATCTTGTTTGTTTTATGTGTGTTTCCATATGAAATTTGATATTTTCTTTTTATGATATCTGTGAAGAATTGTGTTGGCATTTTAATGGTATTGCATTGAATTTGTAAATTATCTTTGTTAGGATGGCCATTCTCATAATATTAATCCTATAGATCCATGAGCATGGGAAATCTTTCCATCTTCTTATATTTTCATCAATTTCTTTTTCAGTGCCTTAAGCTTTTTATTATACAAGTCCTTTATTTCCTTGATTAGATTCATATCATGTTATTTTATGGTTTTTTGAGGCTATTGTGAATAGGATATTTTCCCTGATTAGTTCTTGTAGCGCCCTGGCTACGTTCATTGACCGAGTCGGGATCAGTGGAGGGCTGCGGATTGAATGAAACACACAAGACAGAGAGAGAGACACACACTAAATAGGAGGAAAGGAGAATGACTGACTGACTTTATTGAGGGGCAGCAAGCCTTATATATATACCCTGAGGTGGGGCTTTGCAAGAGGTTAAAAGTTCAGGTTCTCAGGAGACATCCAGCCACATGACACACACCTGATGTAAACTGAGGAAGTCTGTGGTCAAATCAATAAAGGTCAAGTTGTTTACTTCAGAACCGCAAGCTCATGGCCGAGAGCCTAGCACTAAGAGAGAAGGGAATGCAGGGGGGGCAGCCCCTACAAGTTCTCAGTATGATTTTATCAATATATAGAAAGACTACTCATTTTGTGTGGTAATTTTATATCCTGCTACATTGCTGAATGTGTTTATCAATTCTAAAAGTTTTCTGATGGATTCTTTGAAGTCTTTTATGTATAGAATCCTGTCATCTACAAATATGAATCTTTTTTTTATTTCTTCTTAACCATTTTCTACCCCTTTTATCTCCTTAATTTGTCATACTGTCTACCCAAGACTTCAAGTACTATATTGAACAGGGATGGAGAAAGTGGACATCCTTGTCTTGTTCCTGATTTTAATGGGAGTGTTTTGGGATTTCCTGCATTTAGTATGCTGTTGGTTGTGGGCATGTTGTGCATTGCCTTTATTATACTGAGATACATCCTTTGTATCCTTAGATTCTCCATGACTTTTTATCAAAATTGGATGTTGTATTTTGTTAAAGGTCTTTCTGAATCTAATGATTCACATTAATGATCATGTGGTTTCTGCCCTTGAGTCTGTTTATGTCATTAATTCCATTTATGATTTATGTATGTTGAACCATCCCTGAATTTCTAGGATGAAGCCAACTTGATTATGATGGATTTTTTAAAAAAAATTGATGGTATTTAAATCCCCTCACCATCCACATCTCCCCATACTTCCCCCACCCAACTTAATGTACTTTATTATATATATATATATATATATATATATAGAGAGAGAGAGAGAGAGAGAGAGAGAGAGAGAGAGAGAGAGTTTAATTTGAGTCCCCAAATGTCCTTCAGTATGAGTACATTCCCTGGAGCCTGCTTAACTGGCCAAGAGTACTGGCTCTCCCCCTCCCAGCAGCCATCAATTGAGAAAAGTTCCTTACATTGGGTTGGGATTCCTTACCTACTTCCCCATGCCTACCTATGTGGGAATTTTGTCTGGCTTGAGCTTGCAAAGGAACTGTGCATGCCATTACCATAGCTGTGAGTTCATATGAGTAACTGAGAAGATGTCTGGAAGACTCTGTTTCCTTGTGGTCACTAAACTCTTTCTGTTTCTTAAACTCTTTCTGTTCTCTCTTCTACAACGATCTCTGAGCCATGGTCAGTGGAAGTTTGAATGAAGTGTCCTACTCAGGAATGAATACTCTGAAGCCTCTTATTCTCTGCATATTGGCCAGTTGTGGATTTCTGTGTTAACTGAAGGGAGGATTCTCCTGTCTTGCAGTGTGTTTTTTGGTATATGGTATTTAGCAATAAACATGTACTTGTACATAGGTCCATACGCCTAATGAACAAACATACAAAAACTCTCAACCAAATACATGCAAATTGCATACAGACACACATCAAAAAATGTCATCCACCATGATGAAGTTTGCTTTATGCCAGAGATTCAGGGATGGTCCAATATACATAAGTCAATAAATATAATGAATCATATAAATGGATTTAAAGACCAAAATAATCATATGATCATCTCAACGAATATAGAAAAAGCCTTTGACAAAATCCAATATAGATTCATATCTATATTGAGGAACATTGATATTAGTTCTTCTGTGAAGGACTAGTCTTGTTGCTATTAGTAACATTATCATTAAATATGTGCATGTATGCCTATGATGTATATGTGAGTGTGGGGCACATGTGCACAGCATGCATGTGGAGGTTGAGAGACATCTTACAGGACTTGGTTCCTTGGCTTCCAGTGAGAAACTCAGTTCCTCAGGCTTGTGAGGCAAATGTTTCTACCCAATGAGCTTTTGTCACTAGCCCTGGATTTCCCTATTGTCAGAAGGAAATACCCAGAAGGGACAAGCTGTACGAAATTCTGCAAACCGTAAGAATTAAACTCCATTCCACATTAATTGTACAATCTTATGGTTCTATGAAAATTTTCCTAATTTCTATTTGTTTTAAATGATTTACAATTCTTATTAGCTCATCTGGTATAAAATGTAAGTTTAATGATGTCTCTATCAGCAAAAGAAATAAGAGACTCTGCAATGAATGTTATATTTTCCATGCTGACAAAGTATCTGATGAAGTGAACCAAATTAAACAAATATGATAATAAATGATTCTAACACACACACAGAGATACACACACTCATACATACATACACACAGTACAGCTGGAAAACTATCTTCATCAAATCAAAAGATAGCTTTAATATTCTCTAGACAATCATGTGACGATGTCAGCCGCTTCTTCATTGTGATAGTGTATGACATAGAGCAGCTTTTATTTACAGAATGTATTCTTAGAAATCCAGTCTGGGTTGTACTACAGTCCTAGACTAAGTCCTTTCATCTGAGATATCAAATCTTCTGTAAATGTAGTCTAGTTTTAATATGTTAGAAATAGGATGAAATGTAAAGTATAAAGAGTATGTGTGAAATGTCATATGGATTTAGGTATATTAATTATTGCCTCTGCAACTTTAATCTCAGGATTATTGATGATTATGCGGACACTTTTAGCCTTTTTTTGAGAATTTGGATAAAGTACCCAAGGTTAAATAGTTTGTATATTGCTAAAATTTGGAAATTGTTACCGTAAAACAAATTTTGACAGAATTTTACAGTGCAGGCTGTGGGTCATACACTGTTTATCTTTGTGTATCTGAAACATTTTTATTTTATCTACATTTTTGGATAGTAGATGAATTGGATGTGATTGCCTAGGTTAATTGTTCTTTTGCTATTAATCTTTGTCCTCTCCTCATCTGAGATATTTCAATCTCCAGAGTCTTGGACGTATTGTGTCTTGTTTTACACTTTCAATGCTCCTTCTAGTTGAGGCTGTGTGCTAACAGTTTTTACCAGTTGAGCTTTTAAAAATTGCTTTTTACTACTTCTTCTGTAGTTCTTACACCCATGTGAATACAACTAAACATACCCCCTATGTCTACTATTGTTTTTGCATATATTTTGTGCTTCTGTGTCTGTCTGTATCCTGTGTTCTCAGAGGATTGCTCGGGACCATGTCTGATCTTGGTAATCAGCACAGTTGCTTTTCACAGGTCTCATTGCTTCTTGTGTAAATTATCACCAGTTTTGAATTTTGACCTTATATATACTAACAATTAATGGAAAAGTTGTGGTTGTGTGTGTGTGTGTATGTATGTATGTGTGTGTTGTATGCTTGTGTTACAATGCAGTAACCCACATGCACATATAAAGGCCAGATGTTTATTTCTGTGTCTTTTTCTGTTGATCACCTTTTTACTTTTTGAGAGACGATATCTCCCTGAAACTAGAGTTAGCTGTTTCAGCAAGACTGAATGGACAGTGAGCACAAAAACCCCAGGGATTTACCTGACTCTGCCAACCCCCACCTAACTGGCTTTTATGTATGTGCTGGGGAGCTGAACTCAAGTCCTCATGTTTTCCCTGCAAGCATTTTATCCATGGAGCCATCTCTCCAGCTCAGTGGGCTTCATATAAGAATTTCAGTGTGTAGTATAAGTTAAAACAGGCAAGTTCTATGAGATGGATAGAAATTATAGCTGAACCAGGGACCCAGCATGAGAAAGATACATCTTTACTCTTTTGACTATTTGAAACTTGAAAGTTACTAAGGAGCATTATTTTATAAATAGTTAACTACTCCAGAAGGAAAAATTTGATTTCATGGATAGGCTACAATCAATTGAAAAATAGCTTAAGGTTGTGCCAAATAAATACAGGTAAATTTGAATGAAGCATAAAAGAAGAGAGAAAGAGAAGACAGAGAAGGAGATGCCCAAAAGAAAGGTACGGCTATCACGGCAGAAAAATAGAACTTTAAAACTCTACCTATCATCTAAAAACGCAGAAAAATAGAACTTGAAAACTATATCATTGAAAAATGAAGAAAAATAGAACTTGAAAACTATATCTATTATTGAACAATGAAGAAAAATAGAACTTGAAAACTATATCTATCATTGAAAAACTCCTGGTATCATATTGCTAAAAAGAGTTCAAAGAATATATTTATCTGAGCTCTAAGAAAATTCAAAATTTTTACATTCTTTCTGTTATTACCTCATTTTAAAATGAATTTTACTGTGCATATTCAAATGCTTTATGATGTGGAAGTGTGTTTTCAATTAAAACATAAAAAGACTTGAGTTAAATACTTCTAAAGAAGAAAAGACAAAATTCTGTCCTGTAAGGCTAGATGGAAATGCAATGAAGACTGCCCTGGAATTTGTAATTGCAAGCTAGAAATGACCGTGCAAATGCAAGCAAAGGAAAATCTTGTGCAGAACATTTGATTTCAAACAAAACGTCTTACTCATGTGGAATTTGTCTTTTTCTGCCTGAGTTACCTCATTCAGTATATATATATTTTTTACTTACCTAAAAATTTCATGGTTTCATTCACAGCATGTTCTTTTTCATATGTGGATAGATCCTAGCCTCAAATCTTTTGTTCGGTGTGCTTAACTTGAAACACAGTTTGAATGCAGGAAACTAGAAAGGGCTTTTTAAAGGCAGAGATGTGAAGGGAGGGGTCATGCTGGATTATATGTAAAAGGCATGAAGGGAAGTGGAATAGTAGAAGTGGAAAGGTTTAAGGAGTAAGAGATACAGGAGCCTAAAGATAATGGGTGCTTAACTAAATGAAAGATGTCTGAAGGGTGTATGAAAGGCTACTCTCTCGCAACCCACTTAAAAATTGGGGGGCGCACATCTTTAATCCCATCATTCAGGAGGCAGAGGCAAGTGAATCTGTGAGATCAAGGTCAGCCTGGTCTACATAAGGAGTTTCAGATCAGTTGGGGCCATAGGGAGACCCTATATTGCTCTTTATCTATCCATTTATCTATCTATTCTATTTATCTATCTATCTACCCATCCATCAAACATACACACACATTTGGAAGGATAGTAGAATACATGTGATAAACATGTTAAAGAATACAGGGAATACTGAGGGATAAAGTAGTAAACAGAGATGTGGGTGAAGGCTTGGGGAGAGGAAGTTAGCCGATGAATTGACCCCAAACTAAGAATCTATGGAAATATGGGAACCAGCAAGCTGGTGAGCTAATTTCAAAATATAATGTTAGGGGGCTGGAGAGATCGCTCAGTAGTTAAGAGCACTGGCTACTTTTGCAGAAGACCTGGGCTTGATTCCCACCACCTACAAGGTGGCTAGCAGTGGTGCATAACTCTAGTTCCAGGGGATCCAACACCTTTTTCTGACCTCTGGGGGGCATTGTACAACATACATGGAGGTAACATACTTATAATCATAAAATTAAAATAATAAGCAAAATTATATATATACATATACATATCTATATATATATAAAACAAGGAATTCAAATTGAATTACCCTGTATGAGTGGGCAAATGCCCTCTCAGAATATAGGGATTATTAAATTAAATTAGTTTTGAAGTGCAAGGCAAGGGATTCTTTCCTGTGAGTTATTGATTAGGGCAGTCCCCAACATCTCTAAAACAAACCCGGCTCCCATTAACCTTGGTTCCCTATCATAAATACAAGTCAGAACTATTACTGAAGACATCACACATTTTGGCTGCAAGACCAGGAGAAATCAATCTCAGTGGAACCAGGAATTTTCCTCTCTGCTGTCGAACTTACATAGTGCAGTAAGGTGTTATGCAGACTGCTAGAGGAAAAAAAAAAATTCACCAGTGACCTTACCCAGCAATGGATCTGCATGATCCTACCTGTTAGGCAGGACGCACCTCCTGGTGCAGTAGTGATGTGAGTGTCACAGGGTGACAAAAGCCACAGCTGAGAAGGGCAGAGTACACAGCAGGAAAGCTACTGCCGCTGTTTTGTCGCGGGAACATTGTGTGTCTACCAGATTGTCTCCTAAATAGTTATGTTTGTGTCCGGAGATTAGCGCTACTAAATCGTTGGTCCCTTGTACAGTGGACAGCGATGAATGCAGAGAGTTATAACTGATTAATATGCTGAGAATAAAAGATTCTTGAATGTTCACCCACAAATAGAACATCTTTATCACCCCCTCCAAAGCTCAGAGAACATCAAGAAAGTGGAGGAGGAAAGAATGTAAGAATCACTAGAAGGAATGGCGTGAGGTGGAATGCTGTCTGGTAAGTAATGTCATGAATCATGATTCTTGATCTCACAGTAGCTCTGCTTCCTTGCATAAGACCAGTCAACATGCACCCAACATAGGGTGGGAAGAATGGGTCCATGATCCTTCTTCCCAATCTCTTCTCTGAGGACTTACAAGCATATTTAGAAGAGGAGACACATTTTCCTTAGTGGTGCAAACCATGGTAAGGAGCCATGCCCTTACATATAATCACCCAGGAGCCCGCAAAAAATCCTCACAAAACTCAGTGGGTCTTACATTCTCTCTGTCTCTTTCTCTTACACACATACAAAAGAAAAAAAATGAAAGGGAGGAAGGAAAGAAGGGAGGAAGGAAGAAGGAACAAAGAAAATATGTAATATCGTGAAACAGGAACGAGATCAGTTGAAGTAGGAGATAAATACATTATATACACCCTATAAGTTGCTGCAATGATATCCATTGTTATATTAACATATACCAATACAAAGGAGATATCTGGGAAAATTATTCAATGAACAGTCAACAAACTAAGCCTATAATATTATTATAATGTACAGCAGTGTATTTGTTAGGTACATATCAACAGTAATGGCAGATTTTTAGGCAACAAGTAAATATTATATCAATTATACTTTAAAAATGAACTTACAAACCACCAGAGACATTTTTGTATTCTTAATTTTGTTTCTGCAAGAAGCGGACTCGCTGCTGGGATAAGCATGCAAGCAATCATTTGGGATAGATACCTGAGAAGAATACTGAGGACACATGAGGTGGAGCAGAAGAGAATGGGAAAAGAGAAATAAGGAAAGAAATACAGACAGAATTTTTGGTGCAAGTCTATGCAGATGTAGCAAAACCAAACGGAGTTCAAGCATCGATGTGGTCTAAGCGGAGGTTGCTCTCCGACATGCTCCACCGTCTGTAGAAAGCAGCACCCGGGAAAGGTGGGCTCTGTATATTGCAGTGAGGAATGTTTTTGTTTGTTTGTTTGTTTGATGATTTTTTTTCCTCTGCAGTTTAGACCTGAGGCCCTAAGAGTGCTTTCATGACTATCACAATTACATTCCACTTTCTTTTTCAGACTGCAAATAAATAAGGCAGATTCTGAATTGGTTTTGAATACCACGGTGACATACTTCCATTGTGCTTGGAGTTCTTCATTATGTTTAGAACTGTTTATGTAATTTTGCTTCATAATAAAGATTATCAGTGTTTTATCAAAAACGACAGTTCATTAAATTAACAATTTTCCTTTTAATTTGGTCGTAGTCTTGTAGCTTAATGACTTTTCTTAAAGAAAGCTGATAATGTTTGACATAAAAAAAATAATAAAGAGAAAAGAAATTTGATCTGCATTGACCTATGCAAATATTTAACAAGATAAAAAAATTTTGTGACCTATTTCAAAATATTGGCCATACTTAATTACTTATCTTGAGCCTATAAAGATATATTACAAATATACTTTAAAATGTCATTCAAATGTTTGGGACCATTTACATTATACAGCTGATATCCAAATGAAAGTAAAATTTAACTATATATTATTGCCAAAAAAAATAACCTAACTAATTGTGATGAGTGTCAGATAAATATATATTTCAGGCATTGGTTTATTTTTATAGTACAAATAAAACAAGTATATCACAAGTTAATCCACCCAATAAAGTAAGGCTAATGAGATGGCTCAGTTGGTGACGGAATTAGTCACCAAGCCTCATAGCCAGAGTTCAATCTCCAGAAACTAAATTATGTAAAGGGAGAGCAATCCTATAAGTTGTCCTCTGGCCTCTACATGCATTTATTTCAAGGCACATGCATGCATGTGCATACTTATGTACATGTGAATGAGCATGTGAGAACATAATCACTAAAAATAGTTTTAAACAAATTTCAGAAGTACATTTCAAATGATGAGAGTGAATATGAATTTTCCATGTTTTACAATTAGACTTACATCAAATTAAGGTGTAATAGAAAACTTGAGAAAATAGAAAAAAATTGCACTCTCATGTTAATACTATTATGTTGCTTTGCTGAAGTCATAGAAGGAATTTCTAGTTAGAGAGAATATTATTTACTTCAAACAGCGTGTTACTAAAACCATTCTCCAATGAGTCATCATTTCAAATTAGATTATGTAAGTGTTTAAGTCAGATTTTGAATCACTGTTACTATACAGGATGATCTTTAGCACTTTCCAATCCAATGGGATTTCTGTCCTTTTACCCTCTTCCTCAAATAAAGAACTGCACACTGATAAACATAATGGTATTCTATTTTGTGTCACTGGCAAGGAGCCCAGACTTCAAACACACACAAGTAAACAGAGATCCTTTTCATTATTGACTATAAGAGAATTTGGAAAATATTTTACAAAATTAACAACTACATTATAAAGACAATAACTTCATTGACAATATTCATAGAAACAAGAGAATATTTGATAGTTAGGAATATTAAGAATGTATGTTTAAAAGGTCACCTTCTTAATCATATGCTGTCGGGCTGCTACTGGTGATTTCCATGAATTTGTGTCAATCATGAAAAGTATTTGTCAAGAATGTATTATGATTTCCTGGAGGGCATTAAAATTTCTGATTTCTATAGGCTACATGGCATTTTCATTAGGAATTATGGGAGAATGCAAATTAGAAAAAATAAACGGCATACTATTAACTAGTGATATGTGTCTGTGTTAAAATTTCACACCAATAACAATATAATTAGTGTTTATGGAGAGCCAACTGTATGCCAGTTACCTATAAAACTTTTGCATGTATGATTATCTTTAATTAGTCTAAATAGTAATCTATTGTGTACACTTATGTAGGCATTTAGCACTGAATAAATTAATTCTCTAGTTTACTCCAATAAGAGGTGAATAAAGATTCAATACACCTGTGTGTATCTGACTGTAGCAACCGAATGTGATCTATGTCACTCCTCTATGATGAGTTTCTGGCCTGTCTCAGGTGTAGTAAGATAAGAATTCACAGGGAACTTAATTTATTTTATTTTATTTCATGTCTGAGTGTTTTGCCTGCATACATATATGTGCACCAGTGTAGTGCAAAGCCCAGAGGCCAGAAGGCAGTATTGAATCCTCTGCAAATATAGTTATGAACAGTTGTTAGCGGCCATGTGGGTACAGGGAATTGAACCCGGTTCTTTGCAAGAGCAGTCGGTGCTCTTAACTGCTGAGCCATCTCGGCAGTCCTCACAGGAAACTTAAGTTTGCCAAGCAGAAAGCGCTGAATCCATAACTACATAGATTATTTCTTTTGGTTATCTCTGTCCTTGTGCTGTATCTTTTAAACATCGTGATCATATAGAATCTGTTTTCAAGTACAACCTATATAAATGAACAGATAAAGTTTACTACAGAGAAATTTTCCTTTTTTAATCTGTGCCATCTACCTTAGTTCATGGAAATTGAAGGTATTGTTTATAAAAAAACACCATTAGCGTAATTTCAGAAATGTATTTTCATGCTCCCACAATTGTAAACATTAAATAAATATAAGAAAAAACACACCTTGGGCGCTGGAGAGATGGCTCAATGGTTACAACACTAGCTGTAAAACCATCTGTAACTACAGTTCCAAAGGATCCAACACCCTCTTCTGTCTTCAGGCACTGCATGACTTGAATGCACTTATACACATACAGGCAATACACTCATACACATAAAAAATTAATTAGTCAATTAAAAAGAAAACCCACAACAAATCAAAGACAATATGAAAAATAGAAAAATAAACTATGTTAAATAAAATATCAAAACATATGTATGCCTAACCAAGGAATGCCAAAGGAATGAAATTTATTATGCATATATACCATGCTTCTGGATCTGAATGTGGCATATGTGCATCCTAATATCTATTCAAATGCTGGGCTACATTATAACTAAACATGATGATAAACATCATTAAACAATCCTAAATATAATTCAGGAATGAGAAGCTTGGATTAGATCTGAATAAACCCCTGTGCTTCATCAGGCACTTCATGTATTTTTTATGTGTCTCAATATTCCAGTTTCTTCATGAAGAAAGATGAAGATGTATTTAAAAGTCCTCTTCTTTCTCAAATGCCTCCAGTTTGCAAAGTGTGTCCGCCTTATGTTGCTTTGTCCTGTCTAGTTCCACCTCACGTTTACTTCCATGTCTAGTGCACAATGATGTTTGCACCAGGAAGGGTAACTTCAAGACCGTTCTTGAGATCAAATGAACTCCTAATGACTTACACAAAGGAAGACAACCTGATGCTCAGAGACTGAGAAAACTAAAAGATAAACTGAAATTTAACCGAACTTGGAATTTTGTATAAGAGTCAAAGCAAATACACTGACTATCGGTGATGATGTGATACATCTGTAGGAAAAATATCTCTTTGATGCTCTAATTTATGTCATGAAAACATATATATATATACACATATATAATAAACAGAATGTTTTTAATATAACAGTAAATAAAATTTACTTGGCATTTTGCTATGGTAATTTTCAAGAGTAAAACAATATAAAATTGTACCGCTTGTTCTAGTTTCTTTTCTGTTGCTATGAAGAATACTCTGACAAAAAGCATCTTAGAAAGGTTGGAGACAGCTCATTGATTAACAGTGCTTATGTCTTCAAAATGGATTAGTTATTCTTAGTTATTCTTCTTATGTTATTCTTCTCTAATGTAGAAAAAGGAAAATTTGTTTAATGAGAAAACATTTCTAATGATGCTGAGCTATGCAACAGAGAGTGAGAATGGATCTTAGAAAAATTAGCATAGACCAGTTCATTCACTTGTGATTTTTCATCCTCTGAAATGGATTATCATAGATCTTTGTTTAAGCCGTCAGAGGAATTCATTTAAATAGAGATCAGATCTTATTTACATATTGGGATGGGAAGCAATTCTTGTAAGCAGAAATCTCAAGACATCTTCCAACTAGCCCAGGCTTGACAAATTTATTAAATTTTAATGATCTTGGCAAATATATACATGCTTTGGTTCAGATTATTCAAGCTCATACGTACTGTGCTGATAGTTATCTAAGACTGTATTTTCTCTAGACTTACTGCTTCCACTTTTAGTAATACTCATATCCTGATGCTAAAAATTGATATATTTATAAGTTCTTAAATTTTCTATCTGGAAATTTGAGATTTTACCAAGTATTTAGAAAACGCTATCTGTAAAATAGATTTCTTTAATGACAATTTTTAATTCTTAATTCATACCAGTCAATAGTGAACATTTTTGCTAAAGGCAAAATGGAAACTTTTATTAAATACATAAATTCATAGACAGTAAATTTTAGCAATTGTTGATTTTTTTAATTTTTACAGATGAAAAATCAGAGCTAGAAAGTTTGCTCTCAGAGGTGAAACTATGTGGGCTTTAATTTTAAATTTAACTATATAACAATTAAATAAGTTTTAACGATGTCTACTTAAAACTTGCCACTTCATTATAGTGGAATTGATGCATTTAATGAATAAGGGACTTTATGTATATTTATTATTACATAAAGCTATTTATATGAATACATATATACATAAACACACATAAGTGTGAAGATTTACCTTTTTAGTCATATATGTATGCACATAAATATAAATATTTATGTTAGTGTATGGTTGTTGTACATTGTGCACTGAGAAAGAGAGAGAGAGAGAGAGACATATACATTCATCTTCCAGAATATTCCATTATTTCTACTACATGATTGTTATATAATTTAACGTGAACTGCTTAAACATGGTTCTGTGTTCCTAATTTCCTCATTTGTAAAGTTTTTAAAATAATTTTTCAAGGAACTTGAGAGATGGCTCAGTTGTTAAAAGCACAAGTTACTCTTGCAGAAGACCAGGGTTCAGGTCCCAGCACCTACATAGTGGCTAAAAACAATTCATAACTCAGTTCCAGAGGATCTGATGCCCTTTTATGACCTTCACAGGCATCTGCATGATACAAGTGTACTTACATACATGTGGGCAATACACTCATACACATAAAATAAAAATAACAAGATATTTTAAAAATAACTTTTCAACAGAGTGACAATTCTTACTTAGAGCCCAAGTAACTTTGACAAATAAAAGGCTTTATTATTATTTTTTAATTTCTAATTTCTATTTGTTTATTTCCAATTTCTCTGACAGACTGCACATGATGGAACACAAAGTCAATTCGAAGTTATGAGCAAACATTATTTCTGAACATTTTGCATATATTGTTGTCCTATTTCTTAGTGAACAGAGAGGATGGGCATTTTCTAATGTCATTCAGAGGGCCTACACCAGCACCAATTCTAAATTGGTCATTCAATCCAGATTATCAAATTATCAGGTAAAAAGTGTTCTTTTTGGAAAGAAATATTCAAAATGGCTGTGTAGAAGCTGTAGGTGGGTAGTTTATCACAAGATAACCTTTGATGGTTTTTGGCTTCAGTAGATACTGACTCACCCATTAGCCTCTAAGAAGTTGTGCCATTTCTGTGAACTGAAATAGTCTACAATACAGAACTATTCAGTTCATAATTGAAATATCAATGTTTGCTTCTGTATTGGCATAATGACAGACAAACACTTCATCTATATGTGAAGGTAAAGAAGTCTCATGTGTTCCTATTTGCCATACATTGAAATTTATCTTGTATATTGGGTTCTTTATTACACTTTCATAATTTAATTTTTGTCTCTACAATAAGCACTATGCCTGGCACACAGTAAAAATTAAAATTATGGTAAAAAATAGCATTTTATATAATTATGTGAAATCCTCAGGGAATTATATGCTTCTGTAAAACAACAGTGCTGATACCTTGAAAAGTCACAGTTGAAAAAATACTTTTAAAGAAAACATCTAGGGGTGCAGATTTGACCAAAAAAAATGCTCTTGTCAGTTGAGTGGAACTCCCAGTGAAATTCTCTCTCTACACTATGACTACATCAAAATACAGGCTCTTCGCATATGGAAGAAGCAAGGTTCAATATGACTTGGTAGAAAAAAGCCCTCAATTTATAGATTAATTCATTGCATTTGCTGCCCATGGGAGATTTTGATGATTTGCTTATAAAACCAGATTAACATATAAAATATCTTCATAGAAATATTACAATATATACTTAAATTTTATTTGGTGAACATGAGGTGATTTCTTCAAGCTTTTATAAAAGCAGTATGGTTTTATAGAGAGCCTGCTAAACAGGAAGGAGGTTAGTCAACTATAATCAAATAAATCAGGGCTGGAGAAATGAATCAGTGGTTAAAAGTACTGACTGCCCTTGCAGAGGATCTGGTTCAATTCCTAGCATCCACATGGCAGCTAACAACCATCTGTAACCCCAGTTCCAGGGGATCTAATGCCCTCCTCCTGACCTTCTTGGGCACTGCGTGACATGGGTGCAGTTACAAACATGCAAGCAATACACTCATGCATATAAAAATTTTAAAGACCTTGAGAATTGCCCAGCTTTCCCATTCTATCAAAGAGTGGAAATAAGTTTGTGCTCTCATGTATGCAGACAGTGGAAACATTTCGGTATTTCTAGGCACCCCTAGCTTCCTTGGTGATTTCATGTTACTGGAAAACAAGACAAGGAAAACTGGAGATGAAGTAACAGACTGTATTTGCCAAGTCTGGCTTTCTTCTCCTTCTCCCTCCATCATGGTGCCTTCCTCCCCTCCCATTGTAACTGATTTTTTTTCTTTCTGTCACAGATGTTACTAATGATGCAGCAATTGCTGAAACCAATGTGGAAAATATTTCACAAAAGAAACACTACCCCTTCAGTTTTATTGCCAGGTATAAATTGATTCCATAATGTCTGGCTATCATTCCTGTTCACTCTATTTCTTTCATCCCAGAAATTTATGCTCTTGCCTAGGCTTTGAGGGTTTTAGTTCTTCTCAGTATTTGACATCAGCTTATTCATTTGGGGTATGTTGTGGTATGGAAAGAGTTGTCTTTTTCTAACTGCTTCAAAAGTTAAAGATTGGAAATATTTAGTTATATGCCCACTTGCACTAGTTTATATTTTGCATCACTTCTCAATGGCAGATCTTAATATGAATTTTAAAGTAGTTTAAAGTTACCTTGATAATTAATGCTAATTAAATCTTCGGAGGGTCTCTCATAAATGCATAACTATAAGTCATTTGCAACAAAGATTTTTTTCAGTACTGATGGGCATTCTCTAAATATCTGACTTTTAGACTATAAAGTATCCTACATCTGACTGTACACTTGAAGGATATTTTAATAATCACCACCAATCCCTGAAGGTTGCCATGCAGCAGGGTTCCTTTCTCATGAATCATAGATTAGGAAACCAGAAAATAGATCATCTAAACTTTAAAAATTGTTGACTTCTCATTTTTATGATGATGTACACTTTGAGGAGGCTGAAACTAAGCAATAAACAGTAAAAGATAAGTTATCTGGCACTTTCGTGTTCATTTATTGATTGTGAATGAGAAAGACGTATAAGGCAAGATCAGGGTGCCTCCCCAGAAACTTAGAGGCCAGGCTTCAGTGAGCTCATAGATTACTTTTTTCTTTATATTATTTTCTTCATAATTGTTGTGGCCATATTTTAAGAGACAGTGAGAATAGTATGCTGATGTCCCACATATCCCTCCCATTCCCCAAAGCCTCTTTATTTCTTTGTACAATATTCCAAAAAGTTATTTTTTAAAAAATTTAAAACACATGAAAGTTCTTATAGAAATGTCACATGGTCAACAGTGATAGGAAACCTTTTCACATGGCGCTGACTTAGACCACTGTATTAGAATCCATCTATCACTGTTCTTCTTGGATAGTATCTTTCAGTATAGGACAGGTTGGCTTCAAACCTGTGATTCTCCTGCCTCAGCTCCTATGTGTTGAGATTACAGGCTTTTTTCCACTGTTCTTTGAGTTATTAACATAAAATATTAAGTACATATTATCCAAATTGAATAATCTTGTCTCACTTTTTACTGAATTTTCATTAGTGGTAGAAAGCTTCAAGGCTGGGTAGAATACTTTGTCAGGGGCATGAATCATAAGCTCTGAAGTTATGTGGATGTTAAGGGCAAAAATTAATAGCTGGTATTTTAAAGCAATGATAATAATTTAGCAAAAGTTAAGAAGATTATAAATATAATTTTGTATGTCAGGATCATCTAGTAAATAACCTTTGTGTTCACAGAAATCAATTGTCATGGGTTCAACAGAGTTTGGTATCTAGCATATAACTCAAAGAAATTGTTGCATTATGATGAGAGATTATTTACAGGAGCATCAGTGACTCAAAGGCAATACATTATTGGAAAGCTCACGCTGCATAGATTCTATGGGTTTTATATATAGCAATAGCTCATGAAAACTGCATTTCCCAAGCTTCCTGCATCACTAGCAGGCAGTTATGATGTCTGATAGTCTCATATTTCTAGGAATTTGCTGCTTAGATAACCTTGCAGAGGGGGCTTGTGACTCTTGTAAGTTTCAAGAGTATATTGATAAAGAAAACTGCATGTATTTTGAATATAAAAGTTAATAAGGTTGGGCATATGCATTCGTGCAAAAAATTAACATTCTATAGTAAAAAATGGACAGAGGCTCCACCCCCAACATTTCCTTATGCACCATTTATTTGTTTGCTTACTTGGAATAGGGAAACAGCATAACCTACACCCTCTGAACTAATTTTAAGGTCACAATATGAAATTTTAAAGATGTACTTTATTTTTAATTATATGTATTAGGGGATATATGCACATGAGCGTGGGAACCAAGGAGGCATCAGATTCCCTGGAAATAAATGTACAAGTGGTTGTGAGTCTCCAGATACGAGTGCTGGGAACCATACAGGCTTTTTTCAAGAAGAGTGTGCTCCCTTAACCACTGAGCCATCTCTCCAGCCCCTACAATGTGGTCCTGTTAACTACATTTCCTAATAGTTAACAAGATTTCTGTAACTATCTCATCCTGAACTGAAACATTATAACTGAATGACATGTCTCCATGTCCCATTTCCTTTGTCCCCAGTCCTTTGTCATAAGATGCTTTTCCTCTGCTTCTATAAATTCGAATACGACAAGTACTTTATACAAATGATGTCCTATAGTATTTGTTTTTGTCATTGATTTATTCCATCCATATTACAATAAGTGAAACACTTTCTTTGTCTTTAAAGGCTGCATGACATAATATTCCATTGCTGTGTAGGAATTTCCTCAGAATTCAGACACTCCTTCCTAGTGATAGGAAGGAGCCTTTAATGTTTAGGAAGCAACAGAAATATCAATGCTCAAAAACTAAACAAATCTCACAAGTCTCAGGAAGCTTCTAGAACAGAAAATTCTCCTTTCTTCTCCAAAGTTATAGGTACAACTACGAATTGTGGCTGGAGAGAGGAGACTCTCAGATGGGCATCACTGCCTAAAAGTTGTTCAGGGAGCTGCAGGGATGCAGCTACCACAAATCCTCACCCATACCGGGTGGGCTTTCCAGTGATACAGCTGCTTTGAGACAGCTATGTGCCTGTAAGTGCTCCCTCCTGTACTAACTGCAATAAACTCAGTGATTCTCTAAACTACACTGGGGTGGATTAATTTCTTTCATTTGTCATTGATGACCTATTTAGATTAAGTAGACATTTGTTTCTGGCTCCCCAGGGACAAAAAAAGTCACACAACAACCATGATAGTAACAAATCACATTGCCCCATCCTTGAAACATTGGAGTTATTTCAATAACTTGTTTTCTGTCAATAGCACTGCAATAAACATAACAGTAAAAGTATCTTTATGAATCTAACTTCAATTACTTAAAAGCAATTTAATTTTTGTATATTTCATACCCCTTCCCCCACTGGCACACTCCTATAACTCTCCTACTGGAATTCATACTTCTGTCATTTGTATTAGGAACTACTGTGTCAAGTTAGTGTCCCTAGACTTTCCACAGTGCAAATTCGTCTATTGAGGGCCTGTCAGCCTACCTAGAATGCCTCACTTTAGGAATATCAGCTTTTCCTCATCCAGCAGTAATCATTTGCCAATATTTCTTCATCTAAGTGTTGTTCATTTCCCAAGTTCTGTGATGGGTTTTTGTCTGCTTCAGTTTGCATGGGTCTTGTGCATTCCTGTAGGTTCATAGCAGCATGGACCCAGGAGTTTATAGGAACCTATTTCCATATGGTTATATACCTCCTTCCTGACTCTTACAATCTTTCTGTCCCTTTTCTGCAATGGTTCCTAAACCCTGGGTGGATAGAGTTTAATATAGGTATCCTGTCCAAGGACCAGCATTCTGCAGACTCTTAATCTCTAATGTTTTGGCCACTCATGACTTTTGGTGTTCCTGGCTTCTGTTGCATGAGAATTGAGAGATTCATTGGTGTTCCCTTTACCACTTGTTCTATTTTTCCTGAGCCTTAGGTGTAGATGTTGCATTTTAGATGTGCCACTTAGGCTTGGGCTGTTCACAGACCATGTCCATGTGGGACTAACTGTGGTACTATGCAATAGTCTCCTTCTGCAAGAGAAGCTTCTTTGAAATGAGTGGTGACTGAGATATTTATCTGTAAATATAAGGATGCATATTTGCACATAGTTAGAAATTGCATTAGTCTAGGCATGTGACAGTCTTAGGGTTTTCCCTAAGATCTATGACCATTCTAGTTATGTATATTTTGGATGTGTTTGCAGTACCACACATGAGTAGAGTTTTAGTCCGATTAGGTAGCTGTTGATTGTCCCCAAGATAAATGTGTCACTACTACACCACCATTGTGGTGGGTTGTGCTGGTTATTGATGTGGTTATTTGGTCTTGAAGCTGGTATTAGATCATTGATTGGTGTTCTCCTTTAGCAGCTTACAGAGTGCTTGCCAAAGTTATGAGAGCTAGCCTTCATGGGAAGTGGCTTCCATGTTAATTCCAGCTCCACTGTTCCAAATGCTGTGTCTGAAGTATGTCCTGTCTTCGGAAATAGGGTCTTACCTTCAAGTTCTGGGTGGTAATCAAGGGCTATGGAAATAGCCTGTGTAATTTGGGGAATCTCTTGTACTACCCTGGGCAACAACTCAAAGGAAGGTTTCTCCTGCCTCGCACTGCTTTGTAGTCTTCAATTATATACTTGGACTCCTGTAGATATAGTGTATGTGTAATTTGTCATTACGTCGTTAAACTAATATGATTCCCTACAGTGTTTTATACTAGCTATGCATTATTTGTTTCTCCTCTCTCTCTCCCTGTTTAATCTTCCCTCCATGCCTTCACCATTTGAAGTATTCTGGAATTTCTGACTACATACGGGTTTCACTTTAGCTTTCTGAGGGACCACTATATTTGTCCTCTAAATTGGATACTTCTTTTTATATTCTCACTAACAATACAGAAGAGTTCCACTTTCTCCACAGTCTCCAACACTTCTCATTTTTCTGTTTTTGTTTCAAAAACAGCCACTATAATAGGTATAAAGTGATGCCACATTCATGATTTCATTTGCATTTTCCTAATGATTTCATGGTGGCCGTGTCTTCTTATCTCTATTGGTCATTTGCATTTTTCCTTTGGAGAAATTAATTTAAGAGAGTTAAACATGTCATGTTTGCTATAACAGAGCTCAAAGTAAAGGCAATGAAGAATCATGGTTCTTCTGGCAATGGCTTAATTAACTTAGACTCAAAGTTTTGTCAGCAGAAGTAAAGGTATTTTACGTGCTTCATTTTCAATAAAAGTTTGGTATTGAAATAAAAAACTGATTACATATTTTTATGTTTACTACAAAATACATAGCAAGGTTGTAGAGCCATGTTATTTTGGGATAGTGACATAGGACACTGATGATCCCCTTGAGTATAAAACTGGTTCTATGTGAACAAGTGTGAGAGACAAAGCTGGAGTTAGCTCTGATTTCTAACATGAAGATCAAGAATACTAAAACCAACTATTCCTTGCCTTCAGCTAGAGGCTTTCACCCAATATCTTACCTTAAACCTTAGACTGGGGAACATGGGTTTCTAAGATTAAGTTTTACATTAAAACTCATGGTGGAAGGAAATAACAAGTTCAGTGACATGCATTATTAAACAAAGATGTATTCTTCCACACATGTAATGAAATTTTTACATTGCAAAAACCAGTAGATATAAACTCACAAATCAGTCTTGCTTTGTGAAGAAAAGTGGAACGCTTCTCAGTTATAAATAAGCATTTTTCTTTCAGCTTCTCTTTAGTAGTGGCCATTTGATTCTCTTCTTCTTGTCTCCACCCTTTCTTCTCAGACCAATGAAAAGATTCATGTGGTTTAAATTAGCGCTCACATAGTGTTGGTTCCAAAATCTCATCACAGCCCAAACTTAGACTAAACAGCTGAGTATTAAAGCAGTTAGCCCCCCCACACTCTCAGTTATCTTAGGGACAGCTCAGACTCATTTCATTTAGAACCACCTCTAACTTATACTCCTGAAAATGTAAAAAACTATTGTCTTTATTCTGTCTGTTCACAACTAACCACTTTAAGAAAGAAAATCAACCTTGAGTTTCTTCCTTCTCTCTGATTATAGTGCTCTAGGCCACATTGTTGCTATTTCTGTCGCTTTTAGAGAGGAACAGAGCTACATCACCACTACAGTTTCATTTCATTCCAGAACCACTGTAAAACTCTTCATTCTCTTCACCATGTAGCTCAGAATGACCTTAAGATCACCACTAACCTGCCCTAGTCTCTTGAGTTGCTGATATTACAAGCCTGTGCCAACAAACCCAGCTGATCCTTATGGTTGAACCTGTTCTTTAATAGAGTATGTTAACCACTGTAGGAGTAAACTTTTTTGTTGAAAGGCAGTAAATGTTATCTCTCTTTTCCAAAACATTTCTCTACTTCTCACCCATTGAGTTTAAAGCACTTAGTATAATATACAAGCTCTCATGATTTGATTGTATGTTTTCCATTCATCTTTCTCAATAACTCAAGAATATTTACTCTTTACAAACATAATATACATCATTATTACAGATAAACATATATTTATGCAGGTTGGAGAGATGGCTCAGCCTTTAAGAGCATTGACTGCTTTTGCCAAGGACGAGAGTTCAATTCCCAGCATACATATGGCAGCTAACAGCTGTTCGTAACTCTAGTTCCAGGGGATCCTTCACCTTTTGACCTTTGTGGGCATTTCAGGATATGGGTACACTTACACATATGAAGCTAATACACTCATACACATAAGATAAACATAATAAAATAATTTTTATTCTTGAAAATATAAAAATATATTTATGAAAAAATGTATATTTATTACAATGGGGTGGTGGCAAGCAGCTGTAATCCCAGCATTCATCAATCAGAGTCACAAGGAACACTACAGGTTCAAGGCCAGCCTGGTCTACACAGTGAATTCCATATGAGGCAGAACTATAGAATGAGATCCTGTCTCAAAAACAAAATGTGACATCAGAAGAAATTTGCCCTTTTGCACCCATGAGTCTTTGAAAAACATGTTCATGTTAAAATCCATTTTCCCTACTCTTTGTTTGCTGGCTTTGTATCTAGTTAGCTTTTCAAATTAAGATTAGACATCACCTTCTCCTAAAAACAAATCGCTCCTGATCTCCAGAGGGCCTGGTCGTTTACTCATCCCTCTCTTGGCGTTCGTGCTGATGAGTGCTTACTCCTCCTCTCTTTTTACAACTTTGCCTGTAACGATTTGCTTTCATTGCAGCTTGCACTGACTGTTTTTTAGGAAAGTAAGTGCAGAAATCTTCAGTTCTTGTTCCATGAATTACTACTTAGCATGCTTGGGCATTTTGCATTAGTGATAACATGGGAGATAGAATCATATTTTTATAGACCAATGAATATTGATGCTTTTTGTGGATCTTGGAATCAGTCACTTGTCAACCTCTCTACCATCTTAAGGGCAAAAAATGCTCGTGCAATAGAATCGGATGAAAGTGAGTTAAGAATATTGTTTGGTGGTCATTTAGTTGACTTAAAAACCCAGGCCGTAGAGCTTTCTTGAAAATATCATACACATAGTCTTTTTAATCTCAATATGTTTTGAGCATATAGATTTGCTACCCAAGAGATTAATTTTTATCAGTGACAGTATTAGGAAATGTAGGAAACAAAACTCTAACCCAGATACTTTGACTCCAGTTGCAGAGTTCTTTCTCTCACCTCACCAAATACAATTCAGAAGTGCATTTCTGATAAAGTACACAGTTATAATAATGTCTGCTTAGATGTTTAAATAGAGTTGGAAGCTCAAGACCTTTATTGAAAAAGAAACCCCTTGATCAGAGGAAACAGGATTGGGCAGGGAGGAAAAGTCTCAGACAATAAAGAAACAAACTGAAGTGTCTTGGCTAGCACAAAGAGGAGTTCTGGAACAAAGAATGCTAGTCAGTTTAGTCTTGCACGAGGGAGAAGCTGCCAGGCCCTTCTACCTTCACTGATCAGTCATAGCACAGGTCTAGGAAGGGAGATCTTGTTCTCACATGAAAGGCTGTGGCAGATCCTAAAGTCAGCTAACTGGACTCCTTGCAATGGAATATCAAGGTTTTCATTAAAATACTGCAAATTTGGCTTATGGGTTCCACATAAGTGGTAAACTAAATAGGCATTTGAACTAATTTAGAAAAAGTGGAGCAAGAGACAAACAGCCATTTCCCAAATTCACATAGTAAACTTATAGGCCACCCTAGATCGTAGAAAAGAAGTTGATCTTGAAGGGTATTGACGTTATATATGTTTAAATGTCTGGTTTCCTGAAAATCACCAAAAGTCCACATGAACCATATCAGTTTATAGATTTGTCTTTCTTCTGAAGAAACCAAGTTGCCTTGTTCAATGATTCTTTTTGAACAATCATCAGAATATGAGAAAATGTTTCCTTATGAGTCATATAATTCTATTTTAGTTCCTTGTAAGCAAGTTTGTACATGAAACATGAAAATGAAAAACAGCTGGACTCAAAGTTGCATAAATGAGAAACTTTTTTTAGTAATCTCAAAGTTTAGATAATGTGGAATATGGCTTAGAATTGTTTGTTCAAATGTACAGAATTCTGAAAAGCAAATCTAATTCAACATGTCTATAAATTAAGATATAAAAATATTGTGTACTATGACTAAGATTCCTAATAAAAGAGATTTATTAAGTTGTATACTTAGGCACTGGGTAAATCAAATGTTTGGATTTTTATTGCTTGAAATAATTTTGCTAGAACAAGGTAAAATAAAAACATAAATTCTATAGGCTGTTAAGATAATATATATTATGAAAATGGTTCTGATCATTCCACTTAGAATACACAAATATTTTTATTTAAATTAAAAAAATTATAGCTATAAGGAACTTGTAATGTTTATAATAAAATTTGTATTACATGTTCATACTAACTTAAAATACTTGAGTTAAAGATAATATTAATATTAAAACATGATAATGATATGCATTACTTGCTGATTTCAGGAAAAATAAATTTAAGTTAGCCTATGGAAGAAACAATATCCTCCAACTCACAAATTTCTTCTTGTTTTTTTTTTTAAATAAACATATCTTTTCCAATGTCATTCTCAAGTAGCAATAGATTCAATGACATCAATATGATTTTAAAATACTGATAAATGCAATTCAGCAACAAAAGGAATTTTCCAAACCATCAACGTGAATGATTTCCATTTTTATAGCATCTATAAAAATTAAAGAAAGTACTCCTATATCACGGTTAATTATTATTTACACAATAAAATGCCTAATTTCCATTCTTCTTCATTTTCTCTATTCCATCCTTAATTCTGAAAATTTGTATTGTATGTGTTCTGCAAAATTGAGCCTTCCAGTTTCAAGGTGAAGAAAAGAGAAATATCAACTGACAGTGGCAACCTTCTTTTTGAGTGAGGAATGTCACGAAGTTTCATTAATTTCACAATTCTATAAAATTTTCGTCTTAGTAAAATTCACATCTTATTTCACAGGTTTAAAAAATGTCTAGACATGGAGAAAACTGCAAAAAAATTTGAACAATGTAAAGGTCTATCTTAAAAAGGCTATTGGCAGCAAACTGCTCCTGAGCCTCTGTAGCCTATGAGTTTACAATTTTTCTAATGACAAGTTCGTAGCAGTTTGAAACTCATGTAGACTTTCCTGACAGAATTCCATAGCTTAATCATTCTTGGAATTTTTACTTACCAACTCCACAGTAGGAATCTGACCTCTATTGCCCTTTGCCCTACGGTCACCTCCTGCTGGCTTGGGGTCAGGATTCCTAGGGCTTCTGCAGCTTGTGGTATGCACACTATTCACTAGTCTCTGTGTATACAGACAGAGGCATCTTACTATTTATTACTATTGGGCAACAATCCTTCATGCTTTGAAAGATTTCAATGCATGACGTAGGTAATAGAGGAAAACCAAAACAATATAAAGAAAATCTAACTTCCAATTTGAATACATTTCCAGAATTGTATGACACAAATACATAGGGATTCAACATTATATAAATTCTGTAAGTGAATACAAAAATATTTTAATGTGTGATTTTGTTTCTTATGGAAACTCAAATTAGACTTCTTTGTGATAGTGAGGTAAGCATACATGGTAGAAATTACCAGGAAGCATTCTGCCTTTGAATATTTATGTTTGCATGTGGTGTTTAAGGTTTTCACTAGAGCGATTATTAGTCTCACAGTTTATATTATTTAAAAGTCAGCTTACTTGGTCCACATAGTTTTTAGTCACTACTTTGGCAGCTTATTCATTCATGAAGTAAAAAGATTTTGGAGATTCAGGACAGAAAGGGTCACTGCCCAAGCCTTACCTCACATAAGGGTCAGCTTTGTTTACCTTCTGGAAGGTGGAGTAAAGGGAAGTCAAAATGAGACTGAGCTCTACTTTGGCAACTCATTTCCCAGATTGTAATCGCTGAGGTAAAGTGATAGAAAGGAGAGAAGGGTTCAAAGGTCCAACCAGAAATCCTGAAGCAGCAGATCTTCCTGTTTTATGGATTAAGTTTCAAAACTACCAAAAGAAGAACTACATGGATATTTCTAACTACACACTCAAATCATGGTTCTGAATCAATTAGGGTTGCCATTTGAAAGTTTTATTAATTTCAAAACTGCAGGAAATTTCTGACTGTTTTCATAGATACTCAAATTATGTCATGTTCCAAGACAGCTGTTGAATATATAATATATTAGCAAATTGAATAACAAGAAAAATATTAAATGAAAAAATATTAATTTTTATATAACCTAACTTGATTTAATAATGAATGTTTAACACCCTAAACATATAGTACCAAATTCTGGAACGGAAACTCAGTGGTCACCAAGCTCATCAGAGCCATCGAAATATGTAATGATGCTGTCAATTCATGCATAGAGGAAGTCTTTCTGTTTTCCAGTGTCTTCTTCAAGTTTTTTTTTTTTCCAGTAGTTTAAATTTTCACAGTAGAGGTGCTTTATCTCCTAACTAGATACTTAATTATAGAAATGACTTTTACAATATAGACATAATTTGGACTTTTACCTAACATGAAATTGATAAAGTTACTGTTTATAATGTAAACAAGCTCATTGAGCCATTTTCTCCTCTTGTGACCCGATGGTATGATCTTACCCTCTCAGTATTTTTTTTTTTGTCCTTCATCCAATACGGTATATGAGTGTATGCATGCATGGTTTTACATAGCAAAGCATCAAAAGTGCTACAGACAGTATACTTATCTCAGTGAAAGCAATGAGAGAAGTTTATAACACCTGTGTATGATGTGTGGTGTGGGGGTGTGGGGGGGTTGGGGAGGTGTCCGTGTCTGTGTGTGTTGGTATAAGTCTAGGGTTCAGAAAGCGCAAGATTTTCTGATCAGTTTCTGATTTTTACTTCCCCATTTCATGCTGATCATACTGTTTCCAATAAAGAATGAGCAAAGCCTTTGCTATTAGCACAGTTCCAAGAGACATCTCTAGGTTTTCAGCAGTTCAGGTCCTCTTTTGCCCTTAAAATGGATACAAAGAGTCAGTCTGTCCTTTTTGTTATTATTAAGGCATAATTGTAATGTGGTTTAGAAATGCTGCATTTAATTTTTTTGAAGACCTTATGAATGGGAATCTCCTCACCAGCTTTCTTCTTAGAAATTATTGGTATATGGAAAAGCTTCTGGTTGACTCCGGTCCTACTATTTTGAGGAAAATATTTCCCAGATCTAAGAGTTTTCTGATAGTTATTAAAATTTATACATTTTATTTATTAGTGTGGGAGTAGGATTTGCTAACTATAGCATGTTTGTAGAGGTCAGAGGACAACTTCCAGAAATAAGTTCCTTCCTTCCACAATGTGGGTTCAGGGGACCAAACTCTGAACTGATTAACCCAATCAGCCAGTCTATAACTCTTTGTAGACTACTTGATGCCATTTACATTTCAAGTGATTATTAAGAGATAGTTATCAATTCCTATAATTTTATTGATATCATTTCTGGTTGCCTGGGTTGTTGCTTTTCTTTTCTTTCTTTCTTGTAGGTACCAGGGTGCTCTCTCTCTCTCTCTCTCTCTCTCTCTCTTTTTCTCTGTATATATAGATTCCTCCCTACTCCTTTTGCTCATCTGTTCCTCTCATGAATTTGACTCCTGTCTTCTCATGATTGAGATTGCCTTTGATTCTCTTCTCTATATAGTATTCCTTTAAGTATCTTTTCAGTGCTGGCTTAGTTGTAATGAACTGCTTTGATTTGGGCTTGTCTTGAATTGTTCTTATTTCTCTATCAATTTCTAAAGATGCTTTTGCTGGATATAGCAATCTTGGGTGGTATAGTTATCACCTAGGACAATAAATAAGAAATATAAATAAATAATATGGATGCATGCCTATTCAGTGTCCTGGTAGTAGAAGGAGCACCTGGTTGTAACCAGAAGCTCCCTGGGAGCCGGCAGCCAGCACCAATCAGGAATGAAGCCAGGATCAGAGCTCAAAAGTCTGCATAGACAAGATAAGTCTCAGAAGAACTTCAGAAGGGCAACAAAAACCCATAGCTCAGGTAGCTTAGCAGACACTGGTCTCCAGTGTACCTCAATGCACACAAGCCACGTACTCTAGCAACAAGGGACCCTTCCAGGACCATGTCTCCCACCAGGATCTCCTATGTCTGGCCTAACTCTGACCTCCGTGACCATTGAGTGTCTGACACCCTGGTTACCTGTCTAAGCACAACTGAGGCAGTGGCCAGCTATCCCCTTCACTATCCAGGAACATCGCTCCCAAGGAGCCTGTGTTGCAGAGCCAGCATCCACTCACTGCCGTTTCTCCATCAGCAGATGTGGATGCAGTGACTTGCTGTACACTAGGAAACTGGACTTACAACCAGTCTGGTGCTACCTCTACCACTATTCGTGAGTGAATCCTGTTCCCAGATATCGGCAGCATCATTTATATATTGTTAGGCTGTTAGATTCATTTGCTGTGAATTGTTTGCTGTGAGGTTTTATGTGTGAGCAAACAAATCATGCATTTTAGAAAGACACTTTACTGTCGCTCTGTGACTCATCAGTCCTGTTCAAGACAGGTGGTAATTATTTACTTTTAGGGCTTGAAGTATATTGTTCCATAATTTCCTGGCCATTAGAGCTGATACTCTTCTCTATACTTGCCTTTGCATATGAACTGATTTTTTTCCTTATAGCTTTTGATATCATTTCTTTGTTTATTTCTGAAATATGGACTATTATGTATCATAGAGAGGTTATCATCAGTGGTTGATGGTTAACATTGAGTATCTGTTTGATAGTATTTAAGAGTCAACTTGGAGTCAAGATGAAAGATTTTATAGATTAAGTTGAGGTTAGAGGATCTATCTTAACTGTGCACTGTACTATTCAATGAGCTAATGTCTTGGAATAAGAAGAAAGGAATAAACAATCTGGCTACTAACACTCATCACTCTCTGGTTCCTGACTGTGGATGTAAAGTGACCAACCATCTCAAGCTTCTGCTGTCATGACTTCCTTGCCATGATGGACTATCTTTATATGTGTGAATATTTTATCAGCATGTAAGTGTAGCTGTGTTGTGCAAGCTATACACAGGCCAGAAGAGGGCATCAGGTCCCTTGGAACTGGAGTTGTAGACAGTTGTTCATCACCTTGTGCGTTATGGGACTCAAACTTAGTTCCTCTGCAAAAATACCCAGTGGTCTTCAGTGCTGAGCTGTCTCCCTAGAATCATATTTGGATTTTTTAATATCAATTTCATAGCTGAATTTTTCTTTCATATTGCTGTTTACTAATCTGTTTTGATCTTTCTTTTTTTTTTTCTGAGATGACGAATTTTCTTGCCAGGTCCTAGGTTGAATGTATTTAACCGTTTATACCATCTTTGAATTCACTAGTTATTTTTATAAGTAAGCCTTTGAAGTCTTCATCTGGCATTTTACTTATTATAATATCTTTGAATTTAGAAGGAGTCACATTGTCTTTGCTTTACTTATCTTGAGAGTGACAAAATATAGATATAATTTTAGAAATGTGTTCTACCCTAGTAAAATTTCTGTTTATTGGTAGATTTGCTAAAATTCAAGAAATTATTTCTATGCCCAAAATAATATTTCTGGGGACATCTTTCTCAATTTAAGATTAAAATATAATGAATAATTTCTGTGATAAAGCTTTTATGTAAGCTATAAATGGTATTGAAATTTCTTTAGATTTTTTGGAAAATATTGAAACTCACAAATTATATTCAGAAATAGAAAACTGAAATTTTCATAAATCTTGACACAGGATATTACTGGCATTTCTGCTTTTTGTAAATATTTCAATAACATTTTTCTGCATGTAAAAGTGATGCAATGGACATTTATGTTTCTTATTTTTCTTATTTCTTTTATGTGGTATTATTTTGAGAGGGTTTGTTGTTGTTGTTTTGGTAATATTGATCTAACTGTACTGAGGATTGAACACAGAGCTTATGTATAAGCAGTTTGTCACAAAACAATATCCTAGCCTGATTTGTGGTATTGTCATAGTTATATTCATGTATCCACTCTGAACCAAAAATAATTAGTTGATCAGTTTCATATTTGAAAAGACATTATCATCTGAAGTTTCTATACCCGCCACTTGAAGATGTGACTATAGTACTTGACTCTATACAGTAAATTACCTCTAGCTTAACTGTCATCAAATAATTTCATCTTTTTTAAAATCTGGTACCAAGTTTGCTGAGGTTCTTTAATACACATGGTCACCTAGACAGTGCTGTTACTTAAAGAAAATTGCCTGCATAAAATTCTAGTATTCTCAAAATAGAATCACTACCTCTCAGGGGCAGGAGAAATGGCTCAGTGGTTAAGAACACCAACTGCTCTAGCCAGGGGACACAGGTTCAATTCCCAGTACCCACATGGAGACTGACAACCATCTGTAACTCCAGTTCTATTGAAATTGGAAGCTCTCTTCTGACCTCCGCAGGCACTGCAAGACATGGTGCACTCACATACGTTCAGGCAATACACTTGTACACATTAAACAAAAATAATAAATATTTTTTAAAAAGAATCATTGCTTTCTGCTATAACAGGCTGTTCTCAATTTGGTATCCAATTACAAGTGACATAAAACCCCAAGACATATCAAGTGTCTTCTGTTCTCTCTTTTCTTTACTAAATAGCATGCTTCATAAATCTATAGGCCTCAGTCTTTTCTTACTTTATGTCAAGTTTTATCCTACCATATATAGAATAGAGCGTTTATTCTATACATTCTGTTCTTTTCAAAATCAACAGTCATGTGTGGCCCAGATGTCCTGTATTACCACACTTCTAATGTTTTGAAGTGTTTTTTAATTAGTTAGTATTTTTCTTTTGTTATGTGCTTTGCCTCAAATATGTCCACATGTTTCTGATATCTTTTGAGTAACTTTATTCTCTTTTGTGTTTGTGGTAACTTTAAATTTTGTATTCACTTCCTGTTTCTTCCGAAGCCCTTTCTACAGGCTTTTCATTTCTTCTGTTCTCTGACCTTCCTCTGATCTCATGAAATGTAATCCTTGTGTCTTTTCTTCTTAAGGAAAAAGTATGAACTTGTTATTTTTAAATTATAATAGATAATTTTCTGAGTTCTATCATATTTTAGTAGAGTGCCTTCCACTGAAGGCAATGACATTTATCTTTTGTTGTATGCATTTTTATATTGGAAATGTTATTCACAAGAATATTGTTGTTTATTTTTTCTGATTGAAATTCATCATTGAATGATTATTACCTTCCAGCAAAATGCTGTGTAAAGAGGAGCTGTTGGAAATTAGGAACACAATGAATTTGTTTTCTGGAATACACACCTTTTTTTCTTTGTTATTTACCATAATTTTTCTGACAAAGATACAACTTTTCTGTATTTTTGCTCTTCAGACTCATGGGCATCCCATAAGTTCTCCTGTGGTCCTAGGAGACCAAAAGACACTCTGTTTTGCAGTCTGGCTTCTCTCTCTCTCTCTCTCTCTCTCTCTCTCTCTCTCTCTCTCTCTCTCTTTAAATTTTTTACCCTATTTCCCTCTATGTGGTCTCCATAATCTAGGAAAGCAAATCCTAGATAAAATGAATTACTGTCAGTTAAATTTTTCCTAACTTCCTTACTTCATCATTCCAACCTGGGTTTCTTCCTGGATTTCCCACAGAGAACTGGTGATAGATATAAAGTTATATTTAATCCCCCTGATCAAGCTACAGTTGTATTTTTTCAAATTTAGGGCATGCTAACCTTCAGAAAATATGTTCTTGGCTAATGTTTAAACACAACCAGCCTGAACTCTCAGCACGTTCCTTTTCTGAATCCAGACTTCAATACTGGCAAGTATATGCAATGGTTTGAGGTTTGAGGTTATGGTTGTCTTTCTGTGTTGGAGGAGATACTTTCCTCCACTTTTTCCTTTTCATTGTTTTTAATGAGATTTGAAGGCAGCCCTGAAGGAGTCTTCTTTTGCCTCTCAGTTTTATTGCCGTTTGCTCTATGTTCTTCGCTTTATCTATTATAAAAATAATTACATTTTCATCACATGCAAATATTTCCTCCATATTCTCTTAGTGATGAAGTACATATATACAAAGCCAGAAGAATATTTCAGATATTTTCAGAAAAAAATAAATAGCAAGTGTTTGAGTTTATAGACTATATTACCTCAACTTAAACACTACAATGAATATGTGTATCAAGGCATTCCACATAAATTTCATGTATCATGCTAAAATCTGATTGCCTAATTAACGTTTTCTGTTAATGCTGCCCTACTAAATGAGCTTTGTTTGGGCTTCTGCAGTGACATGTTAATATTTGATTAGCCTCTGAATAAAGCATTCTTCTCCACTGATTTTCGTTCACTTTAGTTCTGATTTCTTTTGCTGAATTTTCCATCCATGTTGATAACTTTCATATTTATATTGCTGTTTCTCATCTGTTTTGGTCACTTTTTCTTCTGTGATGCTGACTACCCTTCCCTAGATTGAATGCACCTACTTCTTTGTATCATCTTCGAGGTCACTGATTATTTTGAGGAAATTTTTGAAATTTTCAGCTGCTGTAAGAATGACCTATTCAATACAGACACAATCTGGACTAATGACTTTTACTTAATTATACTCAAATCTACTGTTTATAAAGCAAAGGAACTTACTGAAGCAAGTTCTCTTGTGACCTGAGCACTTGAACTTAATCCCTCAGGACTCCATCTTGCCCTCCACCAAAAATAATGAATAAATGGGGAGGGGAAGGTGCTTGAGTAGCATGTTGAAGAGCTGGAAGTGATCAGTTATTCTCACCGAAAACAGGGAGAACTGAGAGGTATGTTTGACCTAGTGTGTATGAGGTATTTTAGGCCTAGGGATCAAAGGGCTTGATTCTCTGGTGAGATAAGGGCAGATCCTGCTTCAGCTTCCTCAATAGATGCTGGAGATACTGTTTGAATAAAATTATTGGTAAGGCCTTGAGATATGAAGGAACAAATTCTCAAGAGTTTGGGACTGCTCTTGACTTTTAACACTAATGCTAAGAGTCAAGCTGCTCTTTATTCAGGTTTCACTGTAATGTGTGCTAGAATCACCACAGCATTCTACCTATATCAGTATCTTCTGTAGTATCTTTTGATCACCCATTTTTTATGTCTTTCATTTTTCTTTAATGATTTTCTTTCACTTTAATTTTGATTTCATAAATTCCAGATGTATTTTACACAGCTTTTCTTCCACATTGGAAACTGAGTAGACATTTATTCTCCTATCTTTTACCCTTTCTGATGCTCAATGAAAGTACTTGGTTAATTAAATTACTTTAACTTGGTTGCGTTTAGTTTTTGTGACCTATGCCTGAAATAATTTAAAAGAAAAATACTTCATTTTGATTTAAAGTTTCTGAGTGTCCAGTTCACAGACATTTGACACCATGTTTCTGGGCTATAGTAAGACAGTGAGTCAGGAGCCTGTGACAGTGACTGATATTCTTAGTACAGCCAAGAAGAGACCTGAGATAAGATGTAACTTCCAACATGTCTCCAGTGGCCTATTGCTTCTACTTAGGTACTACCTCTCAAATTAGTGCCACCATTTGGGACTGAACTTCATTTTAATGCATAAGATTTTGGGGGAGACAATTCTGATCTAAACCATGATATATAGTCCCAGGTCTCCTAAAAGTCTGTGTCCATCTCACAATGTAATATTCATTCAGTCAATCTCCAGAAATCACCATAGTCTTAACAATTCCAGCGTTATTTGAAAATCCAAGATTGAAATCTCTGAGATTTAAAGTAAACTTTTTTTTTTGAGCCCATGTCAAATCAAGTTTAGTTACCTAGAGCAAACATCCATGTCAAAAATAAATTACAAGGAAGAATTCTGTAGAGTCAAAAATCCAGCAACAAAAAAAATTAAAAATCCTATACTTTAACAACCAGTCTACAACTCAGAGGAGCTGCTACCTAATGACACAGACATCCTTGGTAAATTCTTTATACTGCATGTCACTAGTCTTCCAGACACTATTTCCTGGAGCAGATTGTACCAAAGAAAGGTAAATTTAAGAGAGCATAAGCTAAAGGCTTTAGTTCCATGTCCTCTGGTCTCACTGATTATCACTCAAATGGCCTGTCTCTGAGATGGCTATTCTTGGTATCTGTCACTGTAGCTTAGGTTTCAACTTCACATCTTCATGCATTGGGCCTCGCAGGGGCTGCTTATAAATATTCCAACTCCGTTGTACATTACCTGACCTCACAGGCTTTCCTCTGGTATTTGGCAAGTTCCTTTACCCTCCGAGTCATCTCGCAGACCCTCCTCTGAAATATGGATGGGAAGTTTCATGGCCTGTAACTCATTCATTTTACATGCTTACAAAATGAATGTCAGGTGAGCTGCAGGCTCCAAGAGTAGTTGTACCCCATTTGAACCACTGCTATACTGTCCTCTGAATGTCTCAGTTGCTGGACATATGAAATAAATTCTGGAGAATTACTCATACTCTCAAAAATTTGTCTTCATTTTAATAACCATAATCTCTTCACAGTCCATGTCTTTACCAGATGAGTAGAAAGGCATTTCAGGAGCCAAACCTGGTCATGTGACTCTCAAACATTTGGAACCACATTTGGAGGAGATAACAGGTAGGAGAAATCAGAGTGCTCTAAATTTAGCTTAATGGGGAATTGTAGGAGGAGCTCAGACCAGAAAGTTCACAGTTTTGTAGAAAGAATGAATAGCTTGTGCTTATAACAAGGACTGTATAGGAAACTGGACCAGATAACAATTATAATAGATCTTAGTAAAAACATGTCCACAGTCTGTTAATGGTTTGACACTCTGGGGGACATTAAGTTTAAAAGTGGTAGCCTAAACTAATGAAATTTTAATGAGGTTCAGTTTTCAAGCCCTGGTATGGTTATTCATGACTGGTTTTAGCTAGGTTTACAGTGAAAACTAGGAATAGAAAAATAAGGAAAGTTTTTGGTTTTAAAATGCAGTTTTGTCAGAAAAGCCAGTGTAAACTTTAGACCAAGGAAAACATGTGTTTTGTAAATTAACATAATTTTAAAAGTCAAGCATTCTGCATTGGAATTATAGGAAAAATGTCTTAACAGCATCTCAGGAATAAATTCATTCAAACAACTTTCCTTTGAAGAGGCAGTGCCCTGTGGAGGGACTCAACAGACATAAAGCTTTCTAGAGGTCGTGGAGACTTCTGCTCAGAATTCTATAAAAAACCCAGAATGTCAGACACTAGATAGATATGTCAATATCACTGTATTTCCTGAGTAGGTGATGTAAGAAGCTGTGAAACAAAGTTTAAATGGGCACTCCTAGTGTGAGAGATTTTAAGAATGGGGCACATATGCCACTGAGAGTTACAGGCAGGAAGTAAGCCAGCACTAGACACAGGCTATAGGAGCTTTAACTGTTAGGACCAAAAGGGTGGGGCTGCCTTAGCCTGTTGAAGCTCACAGGGAGCTACAAAATTTAGTATTTGCCCTGCTGGGTTTCAGTCTTGTTTTGCTTTTGTCCTTCCTGTCTATACTGCTTTCCTCTCATTTAAGATAGGACTGTTGACACTGTATCATTGTTTCCTGGAAGTATATAACATTTTTTTATTTCATGAGTTCACAGATAATTTTTCTTTAGTTTTGGAGGAAACTTGGGATTTGAACTTTTGAGCAATACTGGAAATAGTGTTTTTTTTGTTTTTGTTTTTTTTCAGGGAAGGACTTGGTGAATTTTTGATTTCACATAAGCTATTATGTCATGTCAGCATTCTGAGAATATTAACATGATTCAAGGATTATCTGTACCTTAAGGAGATGTGTGTGGGTTTCCAATTGACAAGGGGTTGACTTGTCACAGTTATTCTTGATGGTCAACTAGATTGGATTAAGAAATGTGTGAGAGGTTAGTAAAAGACCTCTGAGTATGTTGTGACTGTGCTTCCATAAAAGATTAGGTCATGAAGACTCTAATCCATTAATGGAAGCTGGTGGAACTATGGAAACTGAGGTCTAGCTGGAGGAAGTAGACCACTAGAGTTGTATTTTGGAGGAGCATATGGTAACTCTGGCTGCTGCTTCTTACTCCCGTTTACTTGTTTGCTTCCTGGACTGATGCCAGGCCTCACCTCCAGGACATTCTGCCTTGCTGAGGGCATAAAAGCAAGGGAGGCAGACAACCATGTGGCAGAAAAACAAAAATAAATAAATCCTCCTCTAAATTGTTCTTTGGGGTGTTGGTCACAGCTTCAAAAAATCCAATCTCCCTTTCTTGGTAAAGGTATCAATAACATCCAAAAAAGGATAGGCTTCCTGATACAATGCAGTGAAGGTCTAGAGTCAGAGACTTGTGAAAGAAAAGGAAGGATGAACTCTACCTCAAATTTCTTAGCACACAGAACAGAGATAGGACTCCTTCTGGGGACTCTGAGAATGACTCAGGTTTCATTTAGCTGGTTTTTGTGGCAAAACGTGAAGTTAAGCAGTTATGAGCATCTCTTAATTTATAGCTAGCTATATTTTTTGTTAAAATTCTTTGTTATAAGTTTCAATCTTTCCTTATTTGTCCAATGCAATAACTAAGAATTCAGAAGTCTCATGATCTAAAATATATTAGCATATGAAACACCATTTGAGTGAAAACTCATCACTTCATTTGCTGAAGTAGAAAAACTTTACTGACTCAATGAAGATGTAATTTGGGGACAGTTTCAGATGTTCTTGTGATTAGAGAAATGCCCTTTCTTCATAGAGCACAGATGTATTCTTGCATCTATTTTCATTCAGGCCTTTTGTAGTTTTAAGTTTTGTTATTTTATGGGTTGTTTTATTTTACATTTTAAGGGCTAAGAAATCAAGGAATTAGGTTGGATTTGAGACTAGTAACCTTGATATGTTTGGGGATAAACAGAAGAAAATCTTGCCATAGGGATATGTCTTTTATTCATTAACTTTAATTAGTCTGTTTAAAAAATAAGTCACCTCATAAAACTTTATTAAAATAGTAACAAAGTATATGGAGATGGTTCAGTAACCAAGAGCACTTATTGCTTTTGAAGAAGACCCAGATTCAATTCCCAACATCAATATCAGGTAGCTCATGACTTCCTATAACAACAGTTCTAGGGGACCTAACATGCTTTTTGGCCTCCATGGTCATCTGTATGCAGAGTTAAAATAGACTCAAGCAGGTACATGCATAGATACATAAAATACATTAGATCTTTAAAATAAGAAAAATTTTCAAAGTGGAAATATCTCCTTCTAAGAGAAACACTGATGTATTCTCTGTAGGGAATATCTTACCTTGGCTACCAGGCAAAAATCAAATCTTAACAATCCTTCCCCCTGCCCTACACCTTGCATAGATTCTCTCCACTCTGTTTTCAAGAATGTATCCACACAGATAGGTTTATGATACATGCCAAGATCCTGCAACTCTTACCTTCTTTCTGTTACTATGAGTCAGACATCTCAACCCAACTCACTAAGAGCTTAACCAGGGGTAATAAGTGTCAGGTGCTTCCCCACTGTGTAATGCTGTCAAATTATTTTAACCTTCTTTTTTCTTGTTTTTCCTCTTTGCAAAATGAATTGTACCCATACCTTAATTATAGGTTTGCTGTGAGAAATATGTGGCATTAAAAATGTTAAATCCTTATGGTACTGTTGGGAACATGCTGTATTCTCAGTTAATAGCAAGTTCATGAATATTCTTAAGTATAAAGTATTTCTTTATTTGCAAAAAAAGGCACTGTTTTCCTCTGGATGGAATGATGTGTGAATGTGAGGTGTGTAGTTCTTCCAGTCACTGTAAGACTGGAAAATGAAGCCAATACACACACACACACACACACACACACACACAAAGGAAACTTTACAGAATCAGTGAAAACTTGAACAGCATACACCTAATTAAAATAGCCATGGAACAGAATTGATTTCTTAGCTTCCAAGTACAAGAAGGATTTACTTTTGAACTGCAATAAGCTATTTTTCAGTTAAGTTGTCTTGTATTCATTCAGAGAAAAACTAACATGAATTTTCTTGTGAGTTTTCTACTGAAATATGAATATACAGAATCTTTGAATGTGTTTAGGAGACTTTTAGTTACAACAAATACAAAAGAGATAATACATTCCAAAACAAAAGAATCGTGTTGCATTTTTGAACAAGTATATATCTATGGAAATTCCCATACCCATATCATGAGCTCTGCCTGTATTTCTCCTTTCCTCTTTACTTCCTGTCCCTTCATGTAAAATCATCTTTAGGCAAACCAAAGCCAATTGAAGACAGTACAACTGTCTTTCAAGCAGACTATATTCCTGCCTAAAAAAAGGTTGAATATCTGAATGAAAAAGTGACTTTCCAGTTAGACAGAGGCATCAATAAGTAATCACTACTGTCAACTACAGTTCCCAGTACCCACATGTTGGTCAAAAGCCATCTGAAACTACAGTTGCAGGAGATCTGACACCCTCTTCTGACCTCCATAGGCATTGTATGACATGGGTGCACTTACATGCTAGCAATACAAAAATACACATAAAAAATAAAAAGAAAATATATTTTAGAAAAGAAAGCAAATATAGGCAAAATTTAATTATATATTGAATTATAATTGAGTTTCCTCTTTTAATATTTTTTCCTTTGAATTTCATAGAATATGATTCAGAAAATGAAACAGATTTCCACTGTAAAAGAATTTACATAATATTAGTCATGGACCTGTGTCTGATACCTGACTCCATCTGTTAACTCCCTTAGAAAATTTTGAATTTTTGCAACCAAGAAAGCAATAAATCACTTAAATACAAATTAGAAAAGTAAGAACATAATTTAAAATATATCTCCATGTTAATTTATTTAATAGGTTGAATCTTTACAAAGTAGGAATAGTTTAAGATTAATCTTAACTGCTATTAAATCCTGAATAAAATTCTTTCCATATGAAAAATACAGTGGTGTCTGAAGAGATGGGTCAGTGGTTAAGAGCACTGGTTTCTCTTCCAGAAGACTTGGATTCAGTTCTCAGCACCCATGTCGCAACTGACAAAAGTTTGTAACTGTAGTTCCAGAGATCGATACCCTCTTCTGACCTCCATGGGCACTGCATGACATGTGTGTGCTTACATAAATGCAGGCAATATACTCATACACATAAAAATAATAAAAAATAATAATTTAAGAATACTAGATTAGCTGGTCTTGGTGGAGCATGCCTTTAATTTTAACACTCAGAAGGCAGAGGCTGATGGATTGCTCTGAGTTCAAGGCAAACCTGGTCTACATAGTGAGTTCTAGGACAGCTAGGGCTACAGGGAGACCCTGTCTCAAAAACAGCAACAACAACTACAATAAAAAAAAAAAAAACTAGGTTAATGATCACTCAAGGCACTTATAGCATAACATGACAATACTGATTAAAAGATCTATTAATTTGGTCCTAAAGCATAATGAAAACAAATGTCAACTATAAAATTGAATGCAATATCAAGTTCAAAGTCAAAAGGAAACTCAGAAAATGTAAACTTCAATCCTTGAGATATAAACAAGCAGACCTGGATGTGTTAAAATTTTGTCAGTAAATTTACAGGACAATTTGATCAATATTGTCATAATTAAAATGGTATGAGTGGAAAGATTCACCATCAAAGAGGTGATTTAAAACAGGAAGTGGTTTTAATTATGATTCAACTTCTCTTAACAATGCATTTTAAAACTACTTATCACCAGTTGCATAACTAATTCTCTGATTTGCGAATTTTCTATTCCCTCCAAGAAATATATTAAATGACAAGTATGATCCAAGTGTATGAGTTTATAGAATTAAAGAAAACAGATAAAGCTATAGTATAATTACAAAAAAGAGTAGTTTGAACAAGCAGAAACATAACCTCTCAGTTGAATGCTGTGACAGACTGAACTTCGTGTAGAAAATAATCTGATACACATTGATCAGAAGTGTGATAATCTCATTTGAAGGTGATTTTTTGAAGCACATGATTCTGAGGCAGATCTACAACATGAACTCACATAAGACAATTGTAGTCACATATCAAAGCACAGTTTATAAATCTGCACTTTAGTTTGTAACTTCCATTGTTACTCTAAGAACTTGACATATTTACAAATTTTTACATCCTTTCAACCAACCCACCACTGAAAATGTTTTACTTACAAGGCCATTGATTTCAGGTACAGCAACATGATATTTAAATACCAAACATAAGGAGAGAAATAAATACACAAATGATTCTTGGTCAACAAGAGTTAAGAAGCCATCATTTATTTCCCACTGTACATCAAAATTACTGGGCTCAGACCATGGTAGGATTGTATACTCCAACAATGAAAATGACTCAGATTTTTCATCTGGCCCCATAAATTAGCATTTTGTTCTGAGGGAATGACTAAAGGTCTTTTCTTAGTCACTTAATTGTATAGTGTTAGTGAAGGAGCCGGAGATTTTACTATTCCCTTCCAAATATTGTTAAATTGAACTTCCAAGATAAAGTACACAGACCTTGATGTTTCAGACTTACTTCCATAAGAAGGTTCTTCTTTGTATTCTTTTGTTAATTATAGTTTTGAGGAATCCACAAACATTCAAAAAATGTTTTTCATGAAAAGGCCAGGAAGAAAAAAAAAATACATGAAATGGCCTCTTCTAAGCATAAATGTTTCTTTGTTTTAGCTTAAAAGAAACAGTATTTTCCTAGTGTATATTGTGCCTAAACCTTGCTCATAAATGTGACCTACGTCTTTGCATGGATTTCAGCTCCCTTTAAATTCAGCAGACAAATAGCAAAATAGAAATGCTACTTCGTTCTCACCTACAATTGTATTAAACAATTAAACACTATGGTGGATTGAATAAATCATACGGAAGATAAACGCAAATCATTATCCTAGAACATACAACAAAATAATAGTCTTAAATCTGCTGACTCAAAAATGCAATGCAGACCTCAAATAGGATAAGATATAGTTTATTATGGAGCCAAATATGAGTGATCATGGCCCGAGAACACAAATTTAGGCCCAAAATTCATGCTCCAATGTGGAAGCAGTTTCATGAAATGTTTATATAACAGAACGAAGAAAGATATAAATCAAAACGCTTTTCAAATACTTGGAAATATCAAGGAAGCAGGTTACAGCAAAGTGAGGAAAACTCTGTTATAGATCTTAGATTCTATCTGATGGCAATCTTAACATTCAGGTAGGTGGAAGCTCATACTCTGCTAAGTAAATATATTCCAAAGAAAAACTAGTACCTTGTACATTGCAAATAATTTACCTAATGGTCACAAGGCTGTTAGGTGAAGTCCAAGGACAGTAAATGGTTATTAAGAGGATAAAAGATGGCCAAAGATCCTTTGGATAAGGACATGCCGCATTCCAAACTCTCCATAATCATTGAAGTTCTAATCAGTTACTCAGCTTTACAGAAGGTAGTTGAAGGTGTAGTTTCATTCTGGGCACTATTGATCACAATGTGAAAATCAAGAATTCTATAGACAGAATAAAACCTGAATAGAAGAAAGGCATAATCCATGGAAGTAATACAAGATTCATGAGTATTCCTTCCTTATTCCTTCCTCTTTATAGAACATGGCATGTTTCTGATGGAAACATGGGAGTTTCAGGTGATTGTTTTAGCCAGTTATCATTATGGTCATAATATGGGCCCCTTCTGAACAAGAACTATCATTCTGCTAGATACTTCTAAACTGACTCCTAATGGTTTATTATTATAACCATAGATTAGCATATTGCTCCACTCTTACCAGAGAAGTTTCTTGTGGCAGATGGTGATTAACATAGGGACCCACAATTGGTCAACATACAAAAAATAAGAGACTGCAGAGTGCTCAGCTCCAAACTGGATACATATATCACATGATCTCTTCCTAAGGCTCAGGGGTAATTGCAGAAGAGAGGGCCAAAGGACTGAAAGATCCAGAGTCGGTAGATGAGTACAAGGAAACTGGAGTCTGGACAGCACAGGACAGTTACACATATGAGCTCATAATTTTGAGATATTACACACAAAATCTGTGCAAGCCCAAGGAAGAAAAAAAATTCAGTATGACTGGGGGAGGTGGGCAAGAATCCCCAGCCCTAGCTGAGATCTATTACTATTGATAAATGCTGGGAGAGGGAGAGTCAGTTTTCTTTAAGGATATGATGATTGATCGTTGACCAGACTCTAAAGGATGGATTTGTGCTCAAGAGAATTGGGGGAACACAAATTAAATTCAATAGGCCTTTAAAAAAAAACAAAAATGATAACAGAAGACACGAAGCAAGAGGTGAGTATAGGATAGGGGTGGAGTTGGTGAAAGGAATCTAAATGTGATCAAAACTCATTATATGAAATTTCCAAAGACTGGATCCTTATATTTGCACACAAGTGTACCAGTTATTATTCACAAAGAAGCTTCTTTTTACATCAAATGGAGACTATTTCAGAGTTCCACAACTACTCACACACAGAATATAAGTGTCTGAGATACCCAGCCCTATGTGACACATCTGCAGTGGAACGTCTACACCTTTGGGACACCTATGGAAGAGTGGGTAAAGAGAATACTAATGCATCTCCCAACTCTTACCAGCGAAGCTTCCTCATGTAACAGAGAGCAATGAACACAGAAGGCCACAACAGACCAAACTAGAAAATTCGCTTCCTCATGTAACAGAGAGCAATGAACACAGAAGGCCACAACAGACCAAACTAGAAAATAAGAGACTACCCAGTATGTTTCACTGAATAGGACTCCTACATTAAACCTCACCAACCCAGGAATGAGGGTCCAATTCAGAAGAGGGGACACGATGATTTTCATACCCGGGGGTGGTATGAAACAGAGTTTCCCAGGCTTTTGGGAACTTGTCCATATGAATTTACAGCAATGATGACAGCATGTACAAGACTCATGCAAACTCAATCGACAAAAACCCAGCATAGAACTAGATAAATGGTCAGGGGGCCCCAACCTTAGCTGAGGAACTATTTGTAACTGATCACTGCTAGGTGAGGAAGAACTGATCTTTGAAAGTGTGATACTGAATAGGCTGAACAGGCTCCAGTGTGAATGATGTGGCAGCAGTAACTGGACTTGGAAAGTTATTTAAAAAATCCATGAAGTTGAAGTTGAGAGGGGAATATATTAGAACAGCTATGGAGTGGTTGGAGAGGAGAAACTGGTGTAAATATCATATTTCACTGTACGCATACATGAAATTCCCAGTAATAAATATGTTAATACATATGTGCAATGAAATATGATTTTCTGAGGATGTGACCTCTGATTGGATTCCCAAGCTCCAGTGGATGGCCCTACATTCATGCACATATGGGTAGAGCTAACTGGCCTCAGTGGCTTATAATAAATAAATATTTAAGAAATATGTTCATAATTTTGCTTAAAAATAGGCAAGGTCTCATAATTAAAGTATCAGGTGCAACTTCATGTTTTTATTTATTATTTTTATTTTATGATTATGAATGTATTACCTGCATGTGTGCATGTGTACCTGTGTCAGGGAGTGCCCTTAGAAGTCAGAAGAGGGTGTCAGATCTCTTGGAACTGGAATTAAGAATGGTTGTTAGCCACCATGTGGGTTCTGGGAATCAAACTCAGGTTCTCTGAAAGAATAGTCAGTGCTCTTAACAGGTGAGTCATCTCTCTAGCCTTTAACTTCAGGTTTTTAAACTCAGTAATTAACTTAGCTGTGAAGATAGCTATTACCTTGAAGTTGATGGTCTACAATTATGATTATGGGCAATTTGAAATTTCATATTCCCCAAGAGCTTTATAGTCATACCAGTAATTCTTGAATGTACTCATAAGTTTCTTTAATTTATTCATCACTTATTAAAACCCCTTGTGAATCACTTATTAGCTTGCATTTGCTAATTTTCACTTTGAAATTTTTGATTTCCCCTTATAATTTTAGAGACTAATTCGCTTTCTGATACTCTTGAACTTAAAATGGATTTTTACCAGAAAATAAATCAAATGGTGACTTTTGGATGAGTTAATAGCATTTCAGATAGAAACCTGAAACTTAGATTTCTATTAGTTGATTCATTTATTAATTTTCAAATCTTGACTTCATCCTCATGATACAGGCTATATCTGATAATGAGTAGAAAAGACACCCAGTCATTTACATGTTACATGGAACACAATTTAACAGTCAAGTACTTGGAAATACTGTACTGATTAACGATTTCTGTCTTCCAAACATTCAAGGCATGTCCTGGAACACTGGGAAGGAAGTGGTATGTTGACAATCCAACTCCACTTTCAAATTTCTCATATGTATTTGCTGCCTGGTAAGGTTGAAAAAATGATGAGAACTTAAACTTCCCGGATGACAGATGTCTGCCTAGGTTCCACCAATTTCATCATAGAAATTTGACATCTACTTTAGTAACTTGTGATTGTGATTTTTATCTGAGGTAGTTCTGCTTTTACTTTCATATTTTAATTATACCCCTCAATAGTTAACCATAAATGTGCAGCATTATAAATAGTCACAAGTGACCTTGTTAATCTCTTGGATTTATGACATGAAAAGAATGTGAGCCAGTGGTTTGGTACCAACTGGAATAACTCCAAAGACTTCACCCACTTATTCCAAAAAGGGTATTACCAGCACCTAGACACTAAACAAATCAAATGCTGGAGCTGTGTTTTCTTTCTAGAACTATGCTTAGTCATGTTTTCAGTTTATTTTTATCATATCTGTAGAACTTGAAAGACACGTAGCTAACTCAAAATTTCCTGACAAATTGGCTTTACACTCAAAGGTATAATTCCTATTGAAGAATAATTTTATTGTTGTTATGAAACATTAACCCTTACTTAACTAATTATACATAGAAATGATGTTTTAAGAGTAAATTTGATAATAAATACTATTAACAAATAATTGTCATGATTACAGAGACGGATACAGTTATTTACAAGAGATATTTAAGATATAACTGCATCAGTACTAGTAATAAAATAATATTAATTGAATAGACATAATCATGATGTGGGAATATAATATGATGTGAGAAAAGAGGGATGAGAAAAGAGGATACCTAAACAATAAATTATATGATGAAACCCAAAGATAAGGACAACTCAGATAACATCATAGAAAGTTTGCAATTAATTTTCAATACAAATGAGGTGATTAAAATATCGTAGTTTAGTGGGGTCTGGTGGTACATACCTTTAATCCCAGCACTGAGAAGGCAGAAACAGGCAGATCTATCTGAGCTCAAGGCCAGATTGATCTACAGAGCAAGTTCCCGGACAGTTGAGGTTACAGGGAGACACTCTCTCAAAAACAAGAGAAAACATTCTTACTTGAAAAACTACTAGAGATTTTGGAAACTTGCCCTGCAGTGTTTACATGTTTAGGCAGAAAATAACTAACTTCATAATCAAAACAGGAAAAGAGATATTTAAGATGCTTAAGGGCAGATAAATTAATTTAACTGAATGGGTAGTTAATAAAGAGTCATGTTTACATTCTCAAAGAAGGTTTTTTGAAACAGTTAGATACCCAAATAAGTAGATCTTGGTGAATAGGAAATACCTAAATGTAGTATAAAATCATATACTTTTTAATTACATGCAGACAATTATTTTCTGAACACCGCCACCAAGCTTATTTCATCATTAGCCAATGAACATTTTTAATATCCACCATATACCAGGCATTTTTGCTAGAAATGTTATATAAAATTTACATGATTTCTGTGCTTGTGGCACATTTATATCACATCCCACACTCCCTTCAGGGCTAAATAAAGATAGGGTTGAACTGCAGGGAAATAGTGTCTTCTGGACGTGACAGGGCCATCACACACATGAACTCAGAGCAGCTTTGAACCTATAGCAGACTGCATATAATCAAGCCAATCACAATTCCAGCAGGAATAAGGAAAGGTCTCATCAGGCCTCACCCTACCTAGAGGCATCTGATGGCTACTCAGTAGAGAGAACGTTTTCTTCAGAGCTGAGAACTATGGTAGGTTGCCTGCTTCCACTGGATGGCCCTACACTCTTGTTCATATGGGTAATGCAAATCAGATTCAGTGGGTGATACAAATAAATAAAGAAGACATGACGCTAGGAGGGAGGTATGCAGGAAGGGCTCTGGGAGAAGTAGGAGGTGGCAAGTAAGGGTGGTTATGATCAAAAGTCAGTGTCTACATGCAAGAAGTTCTTAAAGCATAAATTCATTTTAAAAGACACTAGATAGCTACATGTAGAAGTGTGAAACTAGATCTCTATCCCTCACCTTGCACAAAACCCAACTAAACTCCAAATGGACCAAGGACATAGATAATAAAACCTGATATCCTGAATATGAAAGAAGAGACAGCAGGGAATGCACTGGAACTTTTAGGAACAAGAAAGAACTTTCTTAACAGGACCCCAAAACTGTAGGTATCATGACCAAGAATTGATAGATTGAATCACATGAAACTATGAAGTTCTGTAAAGCAAAATGCACCATCATTATAGTGAAGAGACAACCTAAAGAATGAGAAAAATCCTTTACAAGTAATATATCTGGCAGAAAGTTAAGATCTAAAATACACAAAGAACTCAAAAAATTAAACATAAAAAAAAAATCAGCCAGCCAAATTAAACAACGGGGTACAAAACTAAACATAGAGTTCTCAAGAGATTTTAAAAATCGCCCTAAAATACTTTAAAAAGTTCAGTGTCCTTAGCCATCAGGGAAATGTGGATTAACTACTTTGACCTTTCATCTTACCTCAATAAAATGTCTAAGATCCAAAAAATGAAATATGAATAATGGTGGCAAGGAAGTGGGGAAAGAAGAAGACATTTGTTGGTGGTGGAAGTGCCAAGTGTTGCTGCCATTTGGAAACCAGTGTAGAGGTTTCTCAAACAGCTAGAATTATGCCTACCACAAGATCCAATTATATCACTCCTGGGCATAAATGCAAGGGAATATATGTCCTGTTAAAAAGATACTTGCTCATTAATGTTCATTGGTGCTCTGTTCACAAAAGACAGGAAGTGGAAACAGCCAAGACATCCATCAATTGATGAATGAAGATGAAATATGTAGTATATTTGAACAATGGAATATTATTCAGCAATTAAGAAAAATTAAATTATGAAACTGTAGGTAAATGGATGGAACTTGAAACAATCATCCTGAGTGAGATAATCCAGACTCAGAAAAATGTATATGTCTATAGTATAAATACACGCCAGCCTTGAACCTATAGCTAGGTGTGTTTCAATTGTAAAATCCGTGTGTGCAGGCAACTAGTACGTGGAGAAAGGGGGCGTTCACAGGAGAGGTCAGCATGCAGGGATATAAAAGTGTGAATGGTTAATAATGGAATGGAAGGAATATGTGGGGCAGGGAATGGGAGGGCAGGACAGAGGAGGAGGTTTGGGGAGAGATACATAACACTAAAGGCCTTTTGAAAAATCATATGGAAACCTACCACTATAGAAGCTTCTTAAATATATACATATACAATACAAAAAGAGTTTTAATATAGTTACTCTATAATGGAAATTCAATGTCTTTGTCAGAAAGGCTAGCAAATAAAAAGCCCAGTGTCAGAAATGGACTCCCTCTCTTGGAGTTATTGACTAGGGAGTTCTTGTACATCCTCAAATATCAGCTACTGCTCTTGGTCAGCCAACAGAACATAATGATAAGCCATTTTACTAAAGACACTACATATGTGAGTCGTAAAATGCAGGAGAAATCAAGGTGGTACTGATCTCAAAGCTTCACCACTACTGCCTAGCTTTCATAGCACTACAAAGGGCTATGCATGTTACTGAAAAAGAAAGTTCATCATCAAGGCCAGACAGGTCACAGGATATAGAGGAGAACCTACTGATTTATTCAGATAAAAGGACATATTACTGAACTGGTTCCTAATGATTTGTTGTTTTTTCAGTAGATTGACGCAGCTTTCAACACTCATCAGGAAAGTTTCTTCTTGCAGCAGATGGTGATTAACACAAAGACCTACAACTGGATAACATGTGCAAATTAAGAGACTGCAGAATGCTCAGCTCTAAATGGAACATCCGTAACACACTTTGTCATTCCAAGGCCCAGGGATCATTGAAGAAGAGGAAGAGGAAAGATTGTAAGAGCCAGAGGTGGCAGATGAATATAAGGAATCCATATTGTCTAGATATCACAGGGTAGTTGCACATATGAACCCACAGCATTTATGGCAGCATGAACAAGATCTATGCAAATCCAAGACAGACAGAAATCCCTAAGGAGTTGGGCAGGGATCCTCAGTTCTAGCTCAGTATCTTTTAGTAATTAATAGATGCTGGAACAGGGTGAGCTAATTTTCTTTACTGGTGTGATACCTAGTAGGCTGACTGGACTCCAAGGATTAGACCCCCACTCAAGAGAACTTGAAGAACAGAAATTAGACTTGATAGGCCTTTAAAAAAGAATAATAAGCAGGGTGTGGTGGCACATACCTTTAATTCCAGTACCCACATGGGAGGCAGAGGCATGTGGATCTCTATGAGATCAAGGCTATCCTGATCTACATAGTGAGTTCAAGATCAGCTAAGGGAGAACCTGTCAAAAAAGAGGAAACATAAAATAATAATAGAGGACCTGGACATGTCTGAGGACTAGGGTATGGGTGGGAAGGGAAAGAAGGGTCTGAATATAATCAAAATATATTATATGAAATTTCTCAAAGAATCAGTAAATGTATTTGAAAACAAAAAGAATATAGGCTTGGAGATAAATGTAGAATGTATATAGTTTCTACATACATAATCAATATAATTTTTCAAATGTATGAAAAAATTAAATTATAAGGGGCTGGAAAGATGACTCTGCAGTTAGCAACACTGGCTGCTCTGTCAGAGGACCTGGGTTCCATTTCCAGAACCCACATGGTGGAAAACAACTGTCCATGACTCTAGTTGTAGGGCAATCCGACACCCTCTTCTGACCACCACAGCATTGCACAACATGAGTACCCTTACATACATGCAAGCAATATACTCATCCATATGAAAATAAAAATATTCTTAAATCCTTTGATTTAATATTATGTCTACTGAGCATAAGAGCAGTAGGTTCTCACAACCCCACAGGGAACACCTATATTGCCCCTTTTCTTTCTCAGGCTCAGGGATGATTGCTAAAAGGGGGTTGAAAGATTAAAAGAGCCAGGGGTGGTATATGAATACAGAGAAACTATGTTGTCTGGATACCACAGGGTGGTTGCACATGTGAGTCCACAGTCCACAGTGTGTTTAACAGTTGTGGTCTGAAAAACTAGTGCTAGTTAAATTTGCATTTTTCAAAATATATTTGTGGTCATTATAGGAAAAAGAGCCACAAATTAGTGCCCCACAAACCACACTCTAGTATCTAGCCATTTTTGACCTTGGTTTCCAAACAACAAGTTGCAAACATTAGAAAGATCTTAGCTCTACTCAGCTAAGCCTGACTTAGATTAGCACAACTAGTTATCCCTGTTGAGGCTAGTAACCTGTAGAATGATGAACTGAATAGGTGTTGCTTTATTTAACTGTGTTTGGGAATGGTGCAGAATGAAGTAAAATGGAACTGAATTATATTTAGATTGTGTACTGTTATTGAAGCATAAACACATGATATATATTCTTATATGATAACACAAACTACATAAAACAGGATTTATATTAGCAACGAGTTCACTAAAGACTCACTGTAGGTGGGTAGCTTTCTGAAAGGATTCAAAACTGCACTGGGAAACAAAAGAATCATTATCTCATTCTTAAAAAAAATTACATTTCTTGTGTTCAGACACAATCACCAGTAAGGACTGATTTTCATATTCATGGGAAATAATAATTTTCTGGAAATTTCTACTCTTATCAAAGATTAGTCTTGCACTATGACAAAAAAAAAACAACAACCAGAAAATTGCTAAATGAATGTTTTACCAATACTAACTAGAGTCTTATGGATTTTAGCAAATTTTAGGAAATGCAACCTACCAGCCGGCCTTCTCTCTTTTCCTGATTGCTTCTAAGCATAGAATAATGCAATAGCCTTTCCCCTCTTCCTTTCTTTCCCCCTAGCTTTCCCCTTTGGACACTTTCTCTTGATGTGTAGTCTTAAGTCTTAGAGACTGCTGTGTGGAGGGGCTGTATGTAGGTATATGAGATGAGCACTTTCAAAAGAGCCTTGGCAGCCTCCAGTCCTTTGAAATTCTGTTCTTTTCATCATGCTGTCATAGTTTTGCTTCTGAATCCTCGCTGCAACATTCTGTGTCATAAGTGTCATAAGGCTTACATGAACTGAAATTTTCAATATGTTGCAAACATCAAGATCATTGCTGTGTACATGACAGAAGCCTAAAATGTGTTTTTTCCTATGCTTTTTAAAAATTAAATACTGAGTCATACATCTTCATCTTTTTCAAGTTCCTAAAAATGACCTAACAACTATCTTATTAAGAATATGTCAAAATAACATCTGAGATTTTCCTTCATATTTTACCCAGAGCTGAGATGTACTATATATTTCCCAACTTTCAAGAAAATCTAAAAGAAAAAAAAAAAAGCAAGAGGTTTATCCATGATCATATGAGTGGGTTCAATACGAATGTAATTGGTTCCATAAAAGATATTAGGTTGAGGGACTGGAGAGATGGGAGTTAGGAGCACTGACTCGTCTTGCAGAAGACCCAGGATCAGATCCCAGCACTTGCATGGTGGCTAACAATCATCCGTAACTCCAGTTCCAGGGGATTTTACTCTCTCTTATGACCTCTGCAGGCATTACATTACATGGGTGCATGTACATGCACCCATAAAATAATAAAATACTTTAAAAAGATAAGTTGAATATTAAATATAAAAAATAAAATTCTTCAGTGGTTCAGATAAGTATCTCATGACTTTTATTTTAGCAAAATAAAAGCTTATGTTAAAAATTTAGGAGGAAAATGCATCTCACACAGTGATTATGATGAAAATTATAGTAAAATAGAGAAGCTACAATTTATGGAGCTTCATGAGCTCCATCAATAGTAAAATGTGTATTATGGATATTTATTAACATTTTATTCATGTAAGACGTTAAAGCAGATCAAGCTAGAATTATATTTTTCACTTTAATTTATCATAGATCAATGGTCTAGATTCATAATAGGTAAATCTAGTATTTTCTAAGTGCAGTAAAACAGTAAGAACTAATTAAATCTTAGACCTAAAACCTACTTGTTTCTGGTACAGACATGACTCCATTTACCTTATTTTGGTTTTGTAATGATATACAATTTTATTTTTAAAATAAAATTCCTACCTGGAGTTAATGAACCCCAGTGTTTTAAGATAAACTCACATAGAGAATGGTATTCTTCCACAAGGAATAAACAGAAATCTACAGCATAAACTACAAAGCCACTGGGACTCAGAGGGTCAGTAAATGGTGGTATTCTATAGAAAAGGAGTCAGAAACTTGAATGAAAACATTTTCGCTGCTCTAAGACAGCTTCTAATTCACAATATGGAATTATTTGAGGACAACTTAACACACTCAGGGCTGGAAGCTGAGCAGTAGTTTCGGAGGTTGTGTGATGTGGTGGAGAGATATGGAGATTGCTGTTCATGAAAGCAAAGCAATTAGGTGAATATTCTAGACATTCATTTGAGGCAACCTATAAACAAACAGCATCAAAAACAAAGAACTCACATTCACTCCTAGAAGAGCACTTTAGAAATTACATCATACCTAGATGGAATTCCCAGCAAACCTAGAATACACAACCAAAAGACCCAATGCCAGCCACATGAGGTGGAAATCATTGCTCCAACAAAACCCAACATGCTTGTTCTATATGATTTACACACACATTCACACACAGAGCCATGTGGATATATGTTTATGTAAATAATTTGTATATATTGTATTTGGAATAAAAATGCTATATGTATGTCCTCTCAAAATATACAATATGTAATTAGAAATTCATTCATCCAGAATTTGTTATATTTGTGTGAATTTTTCCTTTTGAAAATATTTCCTTCATTACTCCAGACCACCCCAGTTCCATCAGCCTCTGCCCTTATTACTTTCTTCATAAGACCACATTTAGTGTATTCAATTTTGTCCTCTTTTTATTTCCTTCTGTGTAAACAATCTACCAGGCCTTAGGGCTCCTCTTGTACTCACCTTTTACAAGCTAAACTAAACAGCTTTAATCTTAAAGTATGTTCCCTAATTCTCCCTCATGACCCTTCCTTACTGCTGACACAAAATAATGCATGCGTGTCTGTAGGTTGTGAAAATATTTTACCGAAAACAGTGACACTGGAAACAAGGAATGATCCACAGTATATATTGCAAAACAACATGTGGACTTAGGTTGGTAACATCTGTTTGTAGGATTGTATAGTTTCCTAGGTTAGTAGGGGCCAGACAAGGAACATCTTTTCCCTGATAAGACAAAGTTGCTATTCTCCCGTATCATACTGATAAACTGTTAAAATAAATAAATAAATAAATAAATAAATAAAATATGCCCTTTGCTCAAGGAATAGTTGTAAGAGAAATCAGAAAGGAGCAGTTCTGAGATCAGACTGGGCTCACACTCAGTTTAAATGAATCAAGGAATTAGAATTTATTTGTTGAGGCACCACCACGTTCTAGCATCCACCACCTACTGTGGTGACACCCATTAGTATAAGCCTTTTCCTATGTTATTGGAATGTAAAGTGATACTACAGAGTGCTGTCCATATACTCTGATAAACATGTGGGAATGTAATGTTGTTAAAAATATAGCACAAAGAAAGATATTTTAGAGAGTCATAAATATTATCAGTCTCAGGAAATGATAACAAAAAGACTGATATCTCAAAGATACCAGCTGGTGACCATGAAATTTACTTAATGTTTTTCAGAGCTAATCTCCTTTTCTGTAGAACTACTCCAATAATAGTAGTATATAACTCTTAGGATATTGATGGTTAAAAATACGTAATAAACTATGGTGATTAAAACTGTATCTAGAATAGCTGAATGCCCAATAAATGATGACTAATAACTATGGTAAATATATAATATTTAATGATCACAAATATATAATGATAATAACTATGGTAAAGATGAAAATGTTTTATTGCTCAATTAGAGCATATGCTGAGTCTCAAGTACATTTATAGTTTACATTTTATTCCTGAAAGAAAAGATGAAGGAATAAAAGTAGGCACAAAAAGAAAATAGGAAGAAAAGAATGTAAAGAATGAAAGAAAGAGAGGCTAGAGAGATGACTCGGTGGGTAAGAGCAGTGGCTTGCAGAAGACCTGGGTTCGGTTCCTAGAACCCACATGGCAGCTGAGATCTGTCCTTAACTCTAGTTCCAGGGAATCTGATGCTCTCTTCTCTCCTCTGTGGGCATTGTACCTCATGGGTGCACTTACATGCAGACAATACACTCATGCACATAAAAATTAAAATTAATAAATAAAAATTTAAAAAGCCGAAAAAAAAGAAGGAAAGAAGAAAGAAAGATAATAGTAAAGAAGGATCTATTCAACACACTAGATGGATTAAAACTGTGCTTGCTATTCATTTATACCCTTAATATAAATGCAAAAATTATTATTGCATCCTACTCACTAGACTGCAAGCAAATGGGGAAAATATATACTTTTTAATTTTTCACTCACTTAGCTGACTTACAATAGCCAAAGTATATGATGAATAAATGTTATTTGTAGAATTCCAAAATTTTAAATGCAAAAACTTCTTTATATAATTATTGTATTATGAAATTTAATAACAAAACTGAGTAGATAGCTCTGCATGTTAATGAACAATTTAGTTTCACATTACCCAACAGTTTTATGAGGCAATATAAAATAAGTGATGATAATATTCAAATAGAAGATAAATATTTATACTGGATTGTGATACCAAACAATATGTATCATTAACACTTTTAGGATTCTCCCTTGTCTTCTCTGCAGAGAATAAATAGCAACATTTAAATAAGAGTGCAAGAATCATATGACTGCTAGGGAAAGAAAAAAAATCAGTAAAATGGAATTTTTCCATCTCTAATCATTTACTTGCAAATTTCATTTTTCTTTACTACTAAATAGAATTCTATTGTATATAAACACTACAACTTCATTATGTGTTTATTAAGTGATGAACCTCTAGGCTGTTTCAGTGTCATACTGTGACTACACAGCTATGAACATGAATGAGCATATGTGTCTATGGTAAGAAATAAAGACCTACATACCAAGGAGTGGTATACTTGGCTCCTATGGCATATCTATTTCTAGTTTTCTGAGGAACTGCCAGACTGAATTCCATAGCGGCAGCACCAATTTTGTACTCCCAGCGCATGAGGGCTCCTGGGTCCCTACGTTGTCAACAGCATTTGTTGTCTTTTGTTGTCTTAATCTTAGCAATTTTGCACCGGGTAAGATGAGATTTCAAAGGAGTTTTAATTTGCATTCCCCTAATTGTTAAGGATAGTGAATATTTTTAAAATATTTTTTAGCCATTTGTGTTTTCCTTCTGAGAACTCTGTTCAGTTCCATAGCCTACTTTTTAATTAGGTTTTATTTTCTTAGTTCTTAGTTTATTTAGTTACTTTTATATTTTAGGTTCTAACCCTCTATCAGATGCAGATCTGGGAAATATTTTTTTTTCCCACTCTCTAGGCTGACTTTTCAGTGAATGAACAGTTTTATTTGAGGTACAGAAGCTTTTAAGTTTCATGAGGTCCCACTTGTTGACCATTGGTTTTATTTCCTGGGAACCCAGCATCCTGTTCAGAAAGGCCTTACATGAGCTTATACCCTAAAATATCCTTCTTATTATTCCTTCTAGAAGTTTCAGACTCAGAAAGGCAAATGTCACATCTTCTCAGTCATGTGTATATTGTAGCATCAAGTCTTTAATTTGTGAATTTAATTTGGAGTACCTGTACAGTACAGGAAACTAGAAAAAGAACATTGTTGGGGAGGGGAAAAAAGGATCTTAATAGAAGGCGAGAGTAGATAATCAAGCATAAAAAGAGAAGAATGGGGAGGGAGATGTAGGAGGTTAGAGTAGAGGAGAGAGTTTGGGGTGGGATAAGTAACACTAAGGATGCTTGAAATAGCCATATAGAAATCTATTTTCTAAACGCCATGCGTTTAATTTAGGTTACATACACGGGAGATTCTTCTCATCTCAGAAGACACAGATTGCCCATGAAAAAGCCCAAGGCCAGGTGTGGGATACCTTCCCTTGAGGTTTTGGTCAAGGGTGTCCCAGAGACTCCCAAGCAATAAAGATGATTGCTATTTTTATTAGATGCCTATCAGAATTTGACGTTAAGACTCCATTTCTCCAAAGTGCAGCAAAGATTGGTAACAGAATATAGAGAAATTAAGTCAGCACTGCATTATTGTTTGGGGAGCTTTCTTGCTGGCTATCTTTCATAGCACTGGAAAGTGCTATTCAGAACGTGCCATGGATGCAATACGGGCACAAATATTATGGTGAAACTAACTATAGAAAAGTGATGGTTTCTGTGGGAGGAAATTCACTTTTCTTTAAGGATGTGGGTTCTGGTAGGTCAATGAGCTATAGTGGATGACCTCACATTCAGACTTGATGGGTGATTAACTTAAAAAAATAATAAGACACAAAGTTTGTGGAATAGGGAGATGGGGATGGATTTTGAAGGAATTGCATAAGGAGTTGGGAATAAATCAATGTGATCAAAACACATTTTATGGAATTCTTGAAGAATTAATATTTATCAAATATGCATTTGATCAATACATTCAACAAAGTGGCAGGGTACAAAATCAATTGACGAAAAGCAGTCTTTATACCAATAACAAGCAAGTAGAGGAACTCTTCACAGAAACTCTACCATCCACAATAGCCTCAAAAAAAAATCCAGAAATGAGATGTACCAAAGGCATCAAAGATCTCGACAATGAAACGTTTTTTTCTTTGAAGAAAGAGATAGAGGAAAACACCAGGAGATGGACTGCAGAAAAGTGGTGGGAAAGATTGTAAGAGACAGGGTTGGTGCTTGATCCCAAGGAAACAGTCTTGCAGGACACTGGGACTTTGCCGGTATGATCTCAGAGCAATGGTGGCGGCGTGCACAAGACCCATGCAGACAAGCAGACAAAAACCCAGTACAGAAATGCGGAAATGGGCAGCAGGACCCAATCTTAGCCAAGAAGATACTGGCAACTGATTACTGCTGAGTGAGGGAGAGTTGATCTTCTTTAGAGAGTGACTCTAGATAGCTGACAAGACTCCAGTGAATAACTTGCACCAAGGGATGTCTTGGTACAAAAGCTTGACTCGACTTAATAGTCCTTAACATATATGACAGAATGATGAAATCTGGTGAGTTGTGTTGGGGTGGGTGTAAATAGAGAAGGGGGTCTAAATATGATGAATATTTATTATCTGAAATACATAAAATTCAATAAAATATATTAAAAATAAAATGTGATTATGAAAACAGAAACTGAAATTTTTACGCCCCCCACTCCCAAAGCAGGCTTGTTGTCAGTGTGCCTAAGATTACCTGGGTCTACAATTCTAGTTCCCTTTTATATAATATTACTTTAGGAAAGATCTCCACTATCCATATTCATTTTCAAGATTCAAGGAATAATCCTTGCTACATACTTAAGATGGGACTCTGTCAATGACACCTTTCATTATCTATCATATTTTCAAATATGATAAAACATAATTTACAAAGCCTAGTTAATTTTTTCTGCATTGTCAGTTTAATAAAAGAAGGAAGAATACTTTTCAACAAGTATTCATCCAAGATAACTGAAAATGATTAAAACCTGTTGTGTTTAGCAGAATGCACTTCCCCTTGCAAAACCCATTCATACAGAATATCGTCTCTTCAGAGACCATAGAAAATGAGGAACTGTCTATTTAGTTTATGTTTCAATTACAGTGATCAGAAGGTGCAAAGGATATCTTGTTTGCAATTTCCATTGTCCTTGAAAAATATAAGTTTTGGCTTTATTATTGATACACAATAGAGAAAATATGGAAACTCGCACAACTTCATAAAGGACTTAATTTTAATCACTCTTATCCGTTCTCATATAAAATCTGTGATGAGGCAAATTGGCTTAAGAGTGAACACTGACCAAGATCTGGATGTTTCTTCTCTTTTCAGAGACTCTGTTCTGACATTTATGTTTTCTCTCTTCAGCCACTCAGTTACTTGCAGCCACTCCCCTTGGCTCTTAACAACAAGAATGTGTCAGAGTCCCCAAAGGCACAGCTGCATTTATTTACTGTGCTGTAGGCATGCACACATATCAAATGGACACCTACTTAAATCAAAAAGTCATAAAGGAGCCCTCAAGCTCTATGTGTTTGAAAGAGAACAAAAACAAATGACTACTGTGCATCATATAGGCATAAAATGCGGAGGTCAGAGGAAGGGGAGACTCTGAAAGGGTGTATAGTCACATGCGCAATGGGAGACAGATCCAGCTCCTTCACCCTGCAAGGCCCAAGACATAAAAGCTTGTCAACACTGCAGCTTGTTAAACATTTTCTCTAATAAACTGTGAAATCTTTTCTGTGTACTCCGTAAGGTCCTTGTCTCCAAGAATGTTTTTAGCTTTACATAATATTTATTTTTTAAAACAAGTTACATAAGATACTCTGATGCATTATTTTTAGATACCAAAATAGATGTTAACCAAGTAATTTTAAAAGAACAATGAAAAGGGAGCATATGACCCCAGTCATGATTTCTATATAATTAACTTACAGGCCAAAATATAAAAAATAAAAATAGTTCACATATATTCTAATTACATGTTACATAATAAATGTCTGTATATGTCTGGCATCAATATTATGTACTCACTATTTTTATGCTTTTATGAAGCTTCATTTACTTGTTGTCTGTCATTTACTTGGAATTCCTTATCTTTTGTGGAATTTATTACTCATATCTTTGCTTACTTTCATCTTTTTTAAAAGATATTAAGATATAAAATAAAAGATAATCCAACCTTCATTTCTTTTCCATTTCCCATCATTCTGAGTGTTGATTTCATGAACCAGGCAAACAAATATCAAAAAACGATATGATTAAAACCATTTTGTATTCAGTAACTTGGTGTTAGAGGATTTTATAATGGTTTGTTCTTCCCAGGCTCTGTAGAAATACAAAATTATCTTTATGGACTCCAGATGTGTTGTCAGTAAAAAGCATCCCTAGCACTATTCAACATATGATTCATTTGTTTCCACATTTATCCAGCAGAGCAAACCTTGACCTTGCATCATATAAGATGTCTTCTTTCCTAGACTGTTAAAACCATCAGCAGTTGCTCATTAACAGACATTTAGTAACATTTCACAGGGAGGAAATGTTCTGCGTGTAAAGATGAAAAGAATCTCTCCAAGTCCATCAATACAAGCCTTTCAAGATAAGCTCCTTGAAACTTAGTGGGATCCCAGTGCAGAGCTTGAACTGTATAGTTAAATTGGAGTGTAGTCAAAATATTTCCACTCTTTCAGTTTAGACAGGACTTGAATTTGAATTATAAATTTACTTGACGTTGTTTATAATTCAGTTATAAGAACCAGTCTACTTGTATCAGTGCTTTCTGATATGGAAAACAGTAGGTATATCCCCACTTTGGTAAGATAAGCCATATCACTTATGGAAAGAATGTACACTATTTGCTAGGTCTTCCAAAGATTACAATTCACTTCCAAATCCCAAAAGAGAGAGGCAGTAATGAACTATTAGAAAAGTATCTCTGAGTATTTCATTATCTGTCTGAAAATGAATGAAACCACTTTATACCAAAGTTTGGAAATTCAGATTCAATCCCATATATTTTCACATTAGCACATTAGGTTTCTCATTGGCAAGAAAGAGGGGAATTTTATTGCAGTAATAGTTAATCACAATCACTAGAAAATAATACACACAGGTTGTGTGTAAGATCAATTTTGGTTCATGTCACCACATTCTTTTTAAACTTCCCAATTTTTAAAACAAACAGTTCCTTCTACAATATTATTTTGACTATGATGATGGTTGTTTTATATATAAATAAAATGAACTCAAAGTTTATTAAATGCATGTTACATCATTTTCTCCAACAAATATAAGTATGATGTTTAAAAATGTTTGAATCAAAAATACAAATTAATTCTTACAATCAGTAGGTGACCAGATCAAAAAGAAAATGGAAAATTATCCTGAAATTGGAACATTTGTAGAGTTCCCATTTTAATGGAAATATAAAATAGAGAAGACACCATGGAAAAGATTTTGGTGTTTTTAAAATTAGTTATACATAATTCTATATACATAGAATTAACATAAGCAATGATTAATTTTCATTATTGACTTAATTTGTTTGAGCAGCACTTAAGGGATTAATAAAGAAAGGTTCTGGGGTTACCTGTAACATCATTTTAGATATGGTTAGTTCATAAAAGGTCTGATCTTCTGGATGAGTTTATCCCTTGATGGAGTCGTAATATTATAGCAGTGTGGGACCTTGTTGATTAATATAGAGGTGGGACCTTGTTGAAAAAAGTAGGCTACTGGAATGTGGCCTCTCCTACTACATCTTGACCTGGATTACTCCTGTAAACTGCCTCTCTTTGAGCCATGAGTTGACATTATCTTTTGCCACACCTGTCTGCTACCATGATGTTGGTTTGACCCAGACACATAAAACAAACATCCATAGACTGAACCCTCTGAAATAGTAAGCAAAAATAAATCTTTCCTCCCATAAGTACTTTCTGTCAGGTACTTGGTCACAATTATAAGGTCAGTTAACACACTACATGATCCAGCAAGTCTACCAAGTTGTTGTGTGACTTTTCCTGGGGAGACATGTTTACCCAGCTAGAGTATTGCTGACACACCAAATAAATGCTCCACTGAAAATATAGCTTAGTGAACCATTGAGTTTACTGAGGTTATTATAGTACAATGCGTGAGGGGTTACTTATAGAAGCATGTATGACTCCAAGGGATCTAGTGCAGAAAATCTCACTCCAGCGTTGGTGAGAACTCATGAAAACTGGATCCTGCTGTTCTCTGCACAACTTGCAGGCAGTTAGGTCAGTGAATTTCTTATGCCCAGCAAATGTTACTGCTTTTTAAATTTTGACTAGAAATGGGCCTCATGAATTTTCTAAGTTTCAGGAGCTTCCCAAGTCTTAACAACTTCCTTTACTTCTGATTTGTAAGGGGTTTCCCTCTAGGAGGAAACATTTCAATTCTGAGGGAATAAGCATAGAGCCACGACAATTGAAAGTAGGTGTTCAAACAAAATTTTATATATGAATGCTTGCAGCAGCACTATATATATAGTAACCACAAGTCACAAAGAAACCAAAAGTCCTTAACTAATAAATTCTTAAACAAATATGGTCCTCCATCCATACAATGAAAACATAAATATACATAAAGAGAAAGGACGTATTGGAACAAGCTACAATGTAGATGAGCAGTGAAGACATTCTAGGCAAAAAAATTAACCATGAACGAATACATGTTATATGCTTCATTTATAGAAAATAACTAAAGAAGTAAAACCTTAGAGAAAGACATTATAATATTGTTTGTCAGAGGCTGTGGATAGGGAAGGAATAGGAATTATTTTTACATAGCTACAGAATTTCTTTTAGCGGGAACTAGCTAGGAGTGATGGTTGCATAATGTTGCAAATGAACTAAACTGAGGTTTATAAAAACTTAAAAATTGTTCAATAACTTATTCTTTGGCTAGTGAGTGATGTATATTTAAAGTTATTTCAAAAGTACATCGTGAATAAACCTGGAGTAATGGCACTTGCCTTTAGTCCCAGCACTTTGGGAGGGAGAGGTAAGCAAGATCTCCATGAGATAGAGGTCACCCTGCTCTACATAACAAGAGTCAGACCAGTTGTGACTACAGAGAGACCCTGTTTAAAAAAAATAAAAACAAAACATCCATCATGAGTCCGGCATGGGTGTGGTGGTGCACAATTTTAATCTCAGCCTTTGGGAGACAGAGGCAGACAGATCTCTCTGAGGTCTAGATCAGCCTGGCCTCCATAGTGAGCTCTAGGCTACCTGAAGCTACAGGTGACCCTGTTTCAACAAACAAACAAAAACAGTTTTAAGGAGGTGTTGACCATTTAGTTTACTCATTACTTAAATATTTATATTTTTATTTATGCAAGCCAAAGTAATTTATGAACTGACAACATAGGTTAACTCTATCAGCTCATGAAATTCTAAGGTTAAGAACAATAAGTTAATTTATAAATTGATATAAACAAATAATGAAATTGATTAATAATATAAACAAAACAAGTAATAAATATGAACAACGGCTATTTAGGAAAGTAAAATGAAGAATATGAGCAGTGTATAAGACTCGTTTTGTCTCCAGAACCTATTATATCTTCTTTACATTAATACAACTTATAACTGGAGGAGGAAAACTGTTGAAAATGAAACTGTTGCCAAAGTCTCATTTCTAAATTTCAAGCTTGAATCCTGCTTCAATAGTCTCAAGCTGTGATCTTTATTCAGAAGGAGGTTGCATGGGTTGGGTGCAGTATTATGTACTGTGAAAACCAGTTTCTAAAAGTAGAGGCCCCAAAACTTTTCAATAGAAATAGAAGTGTGAGGATATTTGTAATTCCTTCATAGATTGTTATGATTTGACTTCTAACCATCAAGACTCTAAAGTGTGCAGCAAATTTGCACATCAAAATTTTCCAGTCTCTTTGTAAAATACTGCACCATCATCAATCATTTTGTGTGTCAACTACCAAATAAACGTAGAGTCGGGTTTGTAAGCAAGAAGAAAGAATCTATTATGTGAGCTTTCAATGGTGATCTCTTTGTATGAGAACCTTAAAACACTGGAAATATAAAGGAAGAAGGATGAGGGAAAGGAGCAAAGGAATCTGGAATGTAAAAGTTTTGCTATTTTAAATATGCATGTGTTTGAATTCTTCAAAAACAGTCCTTAGATTATCTTCAACATGTATACATTCAGTAAATTGTGTCTAGATCTGGCCTCCCAGAGTTCACTCATGCCACATGATCATCTTATAGAATTTAAGACAATTTTTAGATTGAAGATGTTTAAATCCACTGGATTTGAGAACGTGGAGAGCACAGTAAGAGGGCAAATGAAGAACAGGAAGTTATGTATTACAATTTTTAAAATTTAACAAATTCAAGATGTCACAGGTTACCAAACATGCAGTTCAAAGGCGTTTTGTAATCTTGAGGTTGGGAGCCTGGGATCCATAAGTGGTTATATGTTTACCAAAATGAAAACTCCTGATGAAGTCATCTGCAGAAACACTGGGAAAATCTTAAAGGGCAGTAATTTTAATGGTATTACAGAGAAGCCCACACAGGTCAGGATTTAAAACATTTTATACTGTCTTTCACAATACTCTCACTTTCATCCCCCTGTGGTTAAGAATCAGCTCAGCTTCTTACCATATGACCATACTGTTCATTTCATTCAAGGACTACAGTTTTTCAAAGTTTTAGAATAGAAATTAATATTTTTGGAGTCAATTTTGTATCTCACATATTTTTAATTAATTTTATTTTTGAGAATTTCATACATGGCCATTTACTCGGCTCAAAGTATAAGTCATAAGGTCAATGAGTCTAAACACACAAAACATCCTTAAAACAAATTGTTATTAGCCTCACAAAAAAAATCAGTTATCTGGCCACTACAAACATCTGAAAACATTGCTAAACTATACATGACTGAGTGAAGCTCTTATTTGGGTAGGAGTATTATCTCAATGTACCATTTTATAAATATTTGTCACTATTATTGACTTGTTTGGTGTATGTGTTACTGATACGTTGTGATTTTGAAATCTCAGGAATGGAAGACAGAAATAGAATACTCTATTAGGAAGACTTCATATGTTTCTCTTACATTGGGTGCTTTCTTAAAAATAAAAGACCTTATTGTTCATTTTTATGATCTAAGGAAGAACTCTGGCCATTTGCCCACCATGCTACAAATCTGTAACTCATGGACCCGCTTCTTGACTGGATTTTGGTAGTGACTGGAAAAATTGCTTTTTGGTTACTATAAAGACTGTTTTTTTCTTAGTGATATAAAAGACACTTTTTTGACATAAAGTATGTATGAAAGATAAATTTAAAGTATTTAATTTTGTTAAGCATTTGAATGTTCTCATGTAATTAATTTATGTACTATCTTGCTCCAAAGTGAAATGATACAGTATCCTTCAACAACATCAGCCACAGCAAGCTTGACTCATCAAAGCTAAGAGATGATTTTTTTCCCCTTCAAATAACACAATAGGATAGATTTTATTTAAGTTTTGAATTTGTAGAAAGCCTTTGTTTACCCAGATCTATTTCCAAACTCAAACTTTTACTCTCTTGGGAACCTTCAATATGTAGACCTTTGTAAAAGTACAAGTCAGTTCTCTTTTAATAAATATTGTCTGAATGAACATGATCTATGGTAGAAATAAGTTGTTTTCTTAAATAAGTCTTTCTATCTTTAACCCTCTCCAGTACTAAAGATTGAATCTAAGGTCACATGCATTGTAGTCAAGGGATCTAATACTAAGATCAATGCCCACCACTATTTTTTAATTAAGTTTCATTAGATAATTAGAAAATTTATAGCAAAATAAAATGTAATTACCAATAACAATAATGATATTAGCTAATTCATCATAATTCAGCATAAACTTAAGAGATAAACCTACTAAGTAATTCAAGCTGGCCATTAACACAGTTTGTGACCCAGATTGACCTTGAATTTGTAATCCTCCTCCCTCAGCCTTGTAAGTAACAGGGATTATAGGTCTGTGCCACCAGCTTCTATATTTTTAATTCCTAGTGATTTGCAAGCATTACCTATTGTAGTGAAATCGTTTCTTGATATTCTTTAATTTCTGACTAATGTGCAAAATTTTCCTTTTACTAATGAGTGTTGCTTAAAAGAAAAAAAGACAGTAATCAGGAAAATAGAGTTAAGACAGAAAAATAGAAAAAGTACATTTTCTTAATATGAGAATGGCATGACTATTCCCAAAAAGACAAAAGAATTTAGTAAAGAGGTGGACAGTGCTGGTGAAACTGTAAATTGCTATGGCCAGTTATGGGAATTAGTTTGGAGTTTCATTAAAAAAATTGAAAATAAAACTACCATACAATCCAGCTATCTCAATATGAAGTGCATGTTCAAGTAAAGTGAAATCAGCATGTTGAAGAGAAATCCACACTCATACCCAGTGCACCCTACTGACAACAGTCAAGAATTGGAAACAAAGTGAGAAATTACTAAATGGCAGTACAAAGAAACTACAAAGTGATATTGTCATACAAAATATTAAAAATGTTTCTCATCTGTGAAAACTCCAGTGGGATTAGATGACATTATGCTACAAGACATTATATCACATGAAATAAGCTAAGAAGCACAAAACAGCACTACATACACATGTGTGATTTTAAAAGTTGATCACAGAAGGTGGGACTAGAATAATTGCTACCACAGGTAGGAGGTAGAGAAGGAAAGGCGGAAGAAGTCTTGATCTGTGTGTGCTGTTAAGCTTACATAACAATAAGAAGTTCTGGTGTGCTATTTGCACAGTAGTGTGACTATAAATAATGTACTGTATATGGCAGAGAGCCAGAAGAAAGAATGTCTGTGGTCTTCACTTAAACGTATTATTGATGTTTGAGGAGATAGAAACATTTATTATGGATTAAACATTACATGGGTGGGTTTCCGTCTCCAGCACAGCTGTTGTGCGCCAGCCATCCCAGAGAACAGAGGGTGGTCGAATAGGTCCTCAGGCCACCCAGAGTGCTATGGGAAAAAAATTCCCAGGAGAGTGTGTCAGTGGACAGCTCATTTATTGAAATCAAGGCAGGGGTTTATATAGGGAGGCCTTTTTGGCTGTTACAGAAGGTGAGAAAGTTAAAGGTGGGGGTCTTTTAGGGGTGGAGAGGTTCTAAGGCTGATGTGGAACCAAGAAATGAGGAAGCAAAACCCAAGAACATGGCTTTGGTCTGGAGTGATCTTTGTGCGGGGAAAAGAAGATTAAGCAACTTCTGAGGAACAAGAATGTTGTGCCTGCAATGGCTTCCTGGGACTTAGGTTATATCTTCAATCAATGCAGGCCAGGACACCTGTTGTCCCTTCAGGGTCTCTGGGGTCACACTGCCCACTCAATGCCTTTATACAGTAGGCCCATGTCCCACAACATTACACCTTGAATACATACATAAAACATCACATGATACCTCATAACTATGTACAATTTTGAGTTTTTATGCCAGTTAAACTTTTATTAAAAAGGAAAGATTAAAATATATTTTTAGAAAACATATAAGTATACAAATATTTTTCATTCACATATAAGAGGCTGAGAAGACTACTACAATTATAACAAAATGCTGAACGATCATGGAAGAGACTGCGCACACACCAAGCGTGCTTTCACAGATCCTAAGGATGCCACAGCAGCAGCCATGTTTTGCTTTTTTTTGCGGAGGGGGGGGTCTTTTGAGACAGGATATCCCTGTAGCAATAGCCACAGCTGGCCTGGAATTTGCCTTATTGACCAGGCTCGCCTCCATCTCACAGAGCTCTGTCTGCTTCTGCTTCCTGAGTGATGAAATTAAAGGCTTGGTCAGCCACAGCTGCTGGATACTAATGTTTGGATGTTGATGTCTCTGCAATCTTAGAATGCAAAGGTGAGTCATGGTTCATAAATCCAAAGTGTGCCCCTCAACAACTGTCCTGCTAACATTTCTAACAGATAACACAATGACAACTTCAACTACAAGAATATATTTTTCAATCTTAGCTATAACACTTGTACTAAAGCCTTGATTTTGAAGTAAAGTTGAAATAAAATGCTCAAGGGCATGTTCTGCCATGAAACATGAAGTTTAACAATGCCAAGTAGCCACCTTGCCAACTCAGTTCCTTGTTCTCATTAGGATTCAAGGAACTTGTAAGAAGCAAGGTACACATATCTAAGTAGACTTAGGACTTGCTTTCCAGTACACAAGTTCAGACGAAAATATCCAACAAAATATTCCGTATGTTTGCATCCATTCTACTTGTCCAAAGGCTCCTCAGTATTACTGCTTCCTCACTATGACACCCATATTTCAGATCTTGTTTCTTCTCTCTATCTGACCTCATGTATTTGCTGCTTAGAGTGACCCTAGCTTCCCTGAGACTCTTGTGCTGTAATTATATTTGTTTTCCTTGTACTGATTTTTCTTAAGACAAGATCACCTCAGGGCAAGTTAGAGCTTCATGATAGTCACTGTTATGGACATAAATCAAGATAATTAGATAGTATCCATTTCCAAATATTACTAACAGAGGAAGGGAAGAGAGGAGAGTGCTCCACAGTGTTAAAGAGAACACAAATGCATGGCTAAGTCCATAATTATGCTCATTTGTACACTTTCCTTGAAATGCTTTTACATACTCATTCTTTTTTATCCATTTTAAGACCAGACCTTGGAAAAAGACAAAGGGAAAATATATATCTTAATAGAGTTGGAAACACTGGTAGCTAAATGAAGCTTTGTTCTTTCCTGTATCTGATAATTTGAACATCTAAAGTTTTATTTAGCTGGTATACATTCATCTCATCCTTTAGATTTGGTCTTGGGGATTATGTTATGTCATGTCTTGTTAGTGACATGAAGTGAATTAGGTTTAAAATATGTCTATGGGTCCATGGAGGTGGCTCAGGAGATAAAGGCACTAGCTATGCATACATTGAGTTTGAGCCTTAGAATTTGCATAAAAAAACAGATGCTAGAACACTATATGATAAATGTAGGGGAGAGATGGCAACATAACATTTCAGGCATAAGAAAAGCAGACAAACACCCTGTTCTCGTGGCAGAGAACGTTTTTAACTTTCCATGTTCCACATTCCTTGTGAAAGAGAAAGTGGAAGCTCCAGGCTTGGAAGTTAAGATAAAGAGGGTCCATGGTAGGGGACGAAACACCAAATCTTGCCAAGGATCCTGTGAATGCCAATAGCAAATAAAAATGCCCTAAAGGCAGTTATGTGTGTTGCAAAAGATGTCAACATGAAATCAGAATAGAGTTTCCTTTGTCTGTTCTCCTGTACATTGCAATGAAACTTACTACACAATCTAGACTGAAGACTTCCTAGATCACCAACAGATGGAATTAAGTTCTGGACAAGAGAGGTTAACAAGATGTGACAGGAACTGTAATGAGCAGTTTTCACATTGGAGTTCCTGTACTTTAACTTATTTCTAGTTTTTTAGGAATTAGAGGAGAAGTCTCAATGTAGATAAAAGCAGAGTTCTATACCATTTTCTTAAGCTGGTATGATAAAACAGATAGCACAGAATATTGTATTTGGAATAGGGACAACTGTCTGATTTTAGTACCCATTATCATCTTTTTGAATATATGTTTGGTTTGCCAAATTAATTTTTAGTAGTGTTTATAAACAATCTTACTGGACCTTTCATTCATGCAGAGCAAAAGGCACAGTTAATGCAGAGTTGGGTTTTCCTTGGAAGAGTTAATTCTTCTACACATTTTAAAATTTCATGCTAAATTGTTATTTTTAATATAATATGAAAGGTTTACAAAATATACTAGTATCAAAGCAAAAGTACATACGCCTTATGAAATAGCATATTAATTTATTTTACTAAGTTGTCTGGAATATCCAAAACTATTTTCCTTCATTTAAAAGAAAAATACTTAGAATGCTTATATTTGAAATATTTTCTTTTCACCTGGATACATAAATCAATGGAAACATCTAGAACTAACTTGATAACAAGCAAATTTGCTCCCAGTGAGCTGCCTGCCACACATGACCAAAAGCACCAATGTACAATGAATGACGAATCTTGTTAAGATGTAGAGTGTGATGACTCTAGCATAGAGGCCAAGACTACCCCTTTATGTTGCTTTATAATGTTTTGCTCTGCTTTGAGGTAGTGTACCCGACCAGTAAAGAATTTGGAAGTTAAATATTTGTCATAGCACTGGGAATACAAGGTAGTTAGAGAATTCACTGATACTGGGAAATGCAAAACAAGTGCCAAGCCAGCTGCAGTGAACTTGAAAGCATTCTCAGTACAGTGCATTCCACACAGTTGAGGCTAAATGAATGAATCATCTATGAAAAATCTTAAAATATATGCTAGTGACAAATGTTAGAACTGATATGAATATTTCAAAGTATCTCATTGTTAAATTGTTGCATAGAAAAGCAGTTTTCTCTCTCTGCTGTGAGGGATAGGCTTCCAAATGTGATTGACAGGCAACTAACCAATGACTTAAGGGGGGAGGTCTAGCGGAAACGCAGGGAATGCTGGGAAGGAGAGAGGTAAGCATAGTGCCAGGGTGCCATTCTTGCTCACATGTTCCAGAGGTCATGATCAAAATGCGGCCTCTGCCATACCACACCTCCATTTCTCTCTCCCTGGGTATGAATCCTTTGTAAGTAACTAGGATAAATTAACTTCTCTAAAGGAGCATCCTCTATCTGCTCAATGGTTTCAAACCTGGGGTGGGGCTTAATGCCGAGCCTCACCTTGAGAAATTCATGATACACACATAATAGTTCTATCAAATAATAGAGAAAATTTCCTACTTCATTGTATAATGCCTCATAATATTTCTTCAAATGGAATGACCTAGTGTGTACTATAATTTTGCAGCTGACTTCATTCACACCCGTGTTCTCATATACTGTCATATTGTGCACACCACAGTGGTGTGTTCTATTTTATTGTATTAATATACTGCAAATTTTATCCAGTTTTCTGTTGTTTCAGCAAGAGGACTAGTTCCAATCTATTTGCTATTATAGGTAAATGAAGTATAAATATTTTTGTACAAGTCCCTGTAGAGAAATGAATTGTCTAGGGCCTTTTCTCAGTAACAGAAACTTCCAGATGACAAGGCTAGCAAAATGCTTTGTTTGAAACTCCTGAATGCTATACCATGTCTCAGTACTTTAGAGACGTAATTGTTGGTGTATTTTATAAGACACCATACTGATGTCAAAGCTTGCTAATATCCTGAATGCTCCTTGATTGACATAATATGTTTATGCTACTCAAAATAATGGGATCCAAATTGAAGCTATTTTTCTTCAAGCTACTTTTCCCTCTCTAGTATTATTCCAGTATTTTGTTCGTTTTTTTGTTTTGTTTTGTTTTGTTTTTTTTCTTTTTCTTTTCCTGCAAGAGCTCATCTTTATGACAGAACAATCTATCAAGTTTCTTTAATTTCTAGGTCCTGGTATATTTACAATTACTAGATGGCAGCAAGTATTGGTTGACTAAATAAATAAATGTAGACACAATGTAACATGTTTAACATCAGAGTTTCTTATCCGTTCTGTAATGCCCTCCTACAGAAATTTATGCCTATATAAGAAGGAAGAAGGTCATATATCTCTATGGTATTTTGTAAACAAGATAGACCAGCCTCTCCTCTAAAGACTGCCTCCTGCTTTAGAATTGCTACTTTATCTGGCCAAATATTTTTCTGTTGAAATGTCACAGATTTGCAGAAGATAAATTATGTTTCAAACACTCTTCAACAACATAAATTAATCATTAAAAAGCTTTGTAGAGAAATGGCACAATATCTAGTCAGAGAAAGTTCTAAATTACAGCGAGTTATTTCCTTCAATCTCACATCTTTCTTTACCTTCTTATTCCTTATTAAAGCTCAAGAAATGTTAGTTATGACTTGAAGAAAGTAGAGATGGAGCACTGAAGTGGAAACAAAATTCTTAGCTACAGAAAAAGTGAAACAGAAGTTAGCTATCTGCAAAGAACAATTAAAGAAAAGAGCCCTGTGTTCTCTCAGTGATAACACCAAGGCAGATATGACTTAGTTTCTGTGTCACTGGACATAAATCAAACATTCATTCAAAAGGAAATTCAAACCCATATGTCCAAATGCTTTTCTTATCTTTTAAGATTGGAAGGTAGAAAAGATCTAGTTCCACAGACTTTAAGTGAACTATAATAAAAGGGGAGTACAGAATTATATGCCAGCAGATTCTCAGCCTAAATTCTCTCTCTCCCAGTCAAAGCTTAGACAGTCTTTGTATGATCTCAAGTTCAGATTTTCTTTCATGTTTTTCTTTCCTTTCTTCCTTCCCTCTCTTCTTCTTTTTCTCTATCTTTTCCATTTCTTCTTCCTTTTCTCCTTTTCTTTCTCTCTCTGTGTCTCTAAATATCTCTCTCACTCTTTCTCTCTCTCTTTGACACATTGACAGATTCTGGGTAAACAGAGCTTTATGAGAACATTTCACATTCTGGACCTCCAAGGGTTTGGCTGCCAGCCCTGAAGCCCACAGGAAAAAAAATAATGATGCATTTGATAGTCTGCTGAGGCCATTACCTTCAGGGCCCTCCCCATCCTCCAGGGACTTCATTGACCAGACGTTGCTAAAGGCTTATAAAATAAATATCACCTGCCTACTAAGCTTTTCCTGAATTCCCTGGCCACTTTTCATTTACAGACAACCCCTTGTAAGTGGAGCAAGGCCCTGCAGACCTGAACCCATGCTAAACTTATGCTTGAGATGCAATGAACAAAGGACAAATTTTATCCTCCTGCTCTCTAGCCCCGACTATTTTCTCACTGTAGAATTGTTCACCAATGGATTTTTAATTACTCAAAAGGAAATGAGCATCTGATCTCTGGAACCTTTTCCACTTACACTGCTTTCCTAAACCAGGGACTTGATCGCCCATGCATCCTTCCCTAGCTCAATGCCCCATGTTTGTAACCCGTAGTTGCTCGAGAACATTGAGACTCAAGCCCCTAGATTCCACTCTGAGGTTTAGAAATGCTGCATTCCATGAGGTGGAAACACCTCAAACTGAAGTGTTGGTCAGCCCTGACTTTTAAGTATTCTCAAGCTTCTTGCTTTCAAGATTGCTTTCATCCCTGAGGCCAAGCTTGGAATAAGTGATTTGTAAACATAGAGGTAGCAACTACTGGATCCCACAATCCCATAAAAAGGATTAGACTGTGGAACCTTGGAGAGGAGAGGGCTGAATCCCGAGTTCTACAGAGTCAGGAGTGCCCCAGTTTGGGGCTTTTGGTGTCTTCACCATTGGTTGTGTGCTGTGTCCTTTGTTCCTGGTGGTCAATGACGTCAACCACAGAAGCTGCATTAAATGCTCCGCAGTAGTCATCCTCTTTCCGTATCCTCTCTTCTCAGACTTTCCAAGACTTCTGCTTCATTTTGAAGCACAAAACAAAATCCTGGATGAAAATTCAAAATGAATGTCCCTGGAATAAACAAGTCTACCCTCCATTTCTTTCCTTCCATGTTCTTTAATGGAAAATATAGATTACATATTTTAAATGAGTCAAAAGAGAAGTGACTACTGTGTGTGTGTGTGTGTGTGTGCGTGTGTGCGTGTGTGCATACATGAGTACTCCCATAATGTGCATGTGTATAAAAGTCAGATATTTGAAGATAGTTTGGGCCAATTAAGGAAGTTATATTATTGAGCCTCTCATTTCCTCATGGACGTAAAGTGTTCTGTTATAGGAAACTGATTCTGAGTCTTTGTTACTGGACTTTAAGACCGAGTGAGAACACTCCAGACATGACTGGTTTTATTTTTTCCTTATTGGAAGTGAGCGTAGGTGTTATCAAAGAGAATTAGGTAGAGATCAGCAATAGCTTGTAAGTGAGCTGAGGGGAGCTGATATACTCAACATCTGTTATAGATTCTTAAAAATAAAGGAATTACAGCAAGGAAAATGTCAACTATAGAGCCAAATTGAAGATTCCATCAAGGAACAGAGTGCCGTGCTTGATCTGCATTGAGCCTAAGTCATCATTTTTGTTTTCTTTATTATTTCTTTTTAAAAATAGTCTAATGCTTTTATTTTTATCTTATGTGTATGAGTGCATTGCCAGCATGTGTGTAGGGGCACCCATGTTGTTCAGTGCCTCTGGAGATCAGAAGAAGGAGTCTGATCCCCTGGAACTAGTTATAGACACTTACTAGCCACCATGGGTAGTACTCTCAACAACCTAATCAGCTTGTGCTAAAACCCAACTTTTGAAGGTTCCATCACCTCTTAACGCTACTGAGAACCAATTCTCTACCAGATGAAACTTTGTGAGGAACACCAAATGCAAACTCAGAAAAGACCATACCAATATAGTTGTGTGTGTGTATTTCAGGTCAAATTTTAGTGAAAAGAAATAAACTAAAGACAAACCAACTTGGAGATGATTTATAATATCACCATATGCATAAAACTTAGGAATATATACCTTTTGGTTTTCCTGAATCTTAGTTCCACAATCTGACAATAAAATCAGAAGATTTCTTACAAACAAGTGGGTTCCAAAAGAATTTAAATGTTTTCTACTAAATTGTTTACAGATCTTCAGAACATTACTGTAGAAGGGGCTTATGAACATTTTGACTCGACTGTCCTGAAAACAAACCATTAGAATTAATCCAATTTATTCTCTGATGCCATCTCTGTTCTATTATTTAGAATCTCAGGGTTCATTTCCTCTTTCAAAGGAAACATAATTGGGAAGGTTTGATTGGCATTTTGCTATAGAAGACACTGCATATTAAGACAGGGATGTAGAAAGTTTTGTGTAATAAGATGAACTGTATAAATTAGGGAAGACAATGGCAGACAGAAAAACCTCTAGAAGTCTGGAAACCTGTGAGAATGAAACTTCACAACAATTTGCTGTATTGAATTAAAGTAAAAGAAACAAAAACTAAGTTCTTATATTTGAGTTCAAGAGAACAGAGTGTGTTAAAACATAGTTAAGAGTATGCCAACCATTATAAAACTTGAGGCACATGACTTACAAATATTATTGAAAATTTTATTTAGTATTATAAGCAATGTATTTCTGTCTTTACTAAACATAAATACATTCCTGATTGTCTATTCAAAATTCAGTTTAACCTTATTTTATCTGAGACTCACGAGACACTTGTTAACAGTAAAATAAATGGTAAAAATTATACATTTTTGATAAACTATATTCACAAATAATTTGGGTATCTCTATGTGAACCTACGAAACCAGTACTCATTTCATAAAAGAGAACAAAATCTAATTTAACACCTTTGTTTCTAAATCTGCCTCACAAAACCCAGAAAACTAAAAAGAAATGTTTCTACATTTCTCTTTCCAATTAGGGAAACTCAGATACTACAACTGAAAATTGCATGCTATGGAACTGTCACTTAGCTAAGATTTTATGAAGTTTGAAAATTGTACATAAATACTACTCCCAGACTTGACCAGAGAAGAGTCACCTTTACACTAATGGAGTTGAATGCAGAGACACGTGATTGCTCAAGGTGCTGAGAGTGAGGGGTGGTGGAGTGCTCGGCCCTGAACAGGACACTTGTACTGCCTGTGCTAAGGTTCAAGGAAAAGGGGGCAGAAGATGGCATGAAATTTTGTCAGATCTTGTCTTCCCAGAATGACAGAGCCACTACAGTTATGATCTCACAGCTGCTGTGGCTGTCTACACTGGTCCTACACAAGACTGGGCAATCAACACCCAGTCACTGATCAGGAAGAAACTCACAGGGCTGTATACCCCCTGCTGACTATTGGCTATTGATGGCTTCTGGAGGAGGGGTAATCATTGTGTTCAGTTGTGGACCCACTAAGGAGTCCACCAGTTTCCAGTGAACAGTTCCAAGCCCATGGTCACACAGATGATCCTGGTTAAACTCAGGGAGTCTCAAAATAAACAAACAAGCAAACAAATAAAAAAGATGAAAAGGACTTGTAGGTAAGAGAGAGGCTATCAGAGATGGAAGGGAGATTAGAGAGGATGAAGGTTATAGCAGGCAGATATCACTTTATGCATGTATGAAATTGTCCAAGAAAAAAATTCACTAAAAGTTAAAAAAATTTCTAATGTGGCAAGTATATGCATTTTAAAGGATAATTTAATAAATAACTAATCTTTCGAAAAGCAAACTTTGAGCTATAGACTGTTGCTTAAGATTTTATTGATTAAATATTTTATCAATGATTGTAGCATTTGAGATTGTATTTGGTTATATAGAACAAAAATTTGAATCTAATGTATTAATCAATTAAAATAAAATCCCATAATAAGAAATTCAGACACAGATAGAACAGGCTCTATCTTTAAAGAACAGCTAATATAAAAGGAGGTGCAATGCACCTGACACTTTCAGTATTTTGCTTTCATTCTTATAACACACATTGTCTGTGGAGAGAGTCAAGAGGAATTTGCAACTGACTCTTACACTTTATATCAAGTAATGTTAGAAGGTTGATCATAAATGTTATTTAATAACTTCCAAGTAGTATGAGAAGGTAAATATTTTATTTAACTTTTTGCTATCATAAGTAAAATTGGAGATCTCTTAGCAAGAAAGAGGTACATTCTGTAGGTCACACGTGCTGTCTGTCTCCTAGTTTTTTCACATTTTATTCCCTACAAATCCTATATACCTTTAGTTTTTAGTGAGAGCTCAAGAGATGATTAACATGTTCTTTTCAACAAAAATCTCCTCAGATATCTGTTTATTCATCATTGAGTTAAGTCTCTCAAAATGGTAGATAGCTCTGTGTGTGTTTGTGTGTTTACTGGGTAGGGGAAATGTAAGCAGATTTTCATGGAGGCTACATATATGAGTTATTTATCACCACTAATGTAAGTTATACATCTAGTTTCTCACTGATGGCTCTGTGTGGTTTGAGGAGGTTGCAGACAGGGGACTCTTCTTGAATGAGGTGACAGTCCTATTTTCAAGATTTTTAGATCTTTATAATGTCACAACAGGTCTTCAGGGATAGAAAATAGATGGAATTTATTTAAGTGGACTGTTTTGCCTCCTAATTGAGCCTCACAATCTGCTCTTTGTGAATAGTTTTGACCTATTTAATGTCAGGTACAGACAATACGAAAAAGTCGTACTGATGAATTTTGAACATGGGGGGGTATTTTTGCTTGTTCATTTAAACTTTTGATTGACCATACTTAAAATGGAGCTATTAAACAATATGAACAAATGTCAGTTAATATTAAGCTGTAGAAAGGAACAAGGAAACATAAACGTATGGACCCAAAGGGCTGTTTCTAGGAAAGAATACACTAAATCAGAGTTTGCAAGAAAGTGAAACAAGTTTAGTTCACATTGAAGGTCTCATTATTTATGTGATTGACAGGAAGTGTCCCTTTTGTGTCAAATCTCTGGAAAAGCAGACTGATGGAAGCATGCAGCACACCAGATTCACTACAGCAAAACTTCGGGTTTTGAAGATATTTTACAATAGCTCTGTCTAAGGCTCTTGAACCATACACAGAGGCTTAGATCAAAGCTGCAGGCCATGGTGAGGTTCAGTCTGTGTTTGACTTTATCCAGAAACAACGGAAACATGATATCATTTCACATCAGGGAACAAACTAGAGTGGAAACAGCACAGTTGCACTGAAGGGTTCAGCTTGTGGTCAGGTCATGCAAGAAAAGGAACAGGAAAAATAAAACCATTCTATAAAACTATATTTTTCTTTGAAAAAAGGGGGGACATCAAACTGTGGTCTATAAATTCAGTAAAGTTTGAGCAAAATAAGAAAATCCAACTCTTGAATACATTATATGCAATGAGTTACAGGAGAGGTTTTCTTTTTCTTTTCTCAAGTCTCAGCGTTTAATATTAGAGACTCAGGTTTCACATCAGACCAACATGTTTTGGTAATGATTAGAAGTGTGAAGTCTTCTGGAAGGAAAGTAACTTAATCTTAGATTCCTCCAAATAACTACATAAAACCTAAAGGATTTAACATAATACATTTTGTCTTTTCCAACAGCATCAATAACAACAACAAAAAAAATTAAATTAAAAGGCAAAATTGTTCCCCTTTACTTCTGTGAATGATAAGTACATTATTTTATACATGCTAGTCTTATTGCAAATTTTCACTTTCTGCATATGTATTCACATTCATTGAAAATCAGGTCCACACTTATTAGTGAAATATCACGGTGTTTGTCATTGTTTGTTGTTGTTGTTGTTGTTTTGGGATAGGATCTCCCTCTAGACCTAGGTGGCCTGGAACTCTGTATGTAGACCTGGTTGGACTCCATTTCAGAGAGATCCTCCTGCCTCTGTCTCCCTGGTTCAGGGATTAAAGACATGCACCACCATGTCTGACTCAAGTCTTCATATTCTTTATTTATGTATATCTAGAATGAAAAAGTATAACAATACTATGTATTTTGGTGTTGTATGTATTTTTAATTTGTACTTATTCACCATCTCCTTGTGTATTAAATAAACAGAGACCTTTCCTTCGTCTTTGAAAGATAATGAAGAAATGGGGCTATGAATATGGCTCATGATAAGGTTGTCTAGCTTGCAAGAACACAAGTCCCTCTAAAATAAAAGTAAATGGAGATGAGATAGCAAAAAAATGAGTAAACAGACTTTCTGTGTCATCAAAGCACAGTAACGTCAAACGCAGGATCATAAAGCCTACCATAAAGTTACCAAATCCAGTTCATCATCTGAACTTGAAAGAGGTGTTTTCAGGCAAAATAGTGAATACTTTCAGGTATTATCAAGACTTATCTGCTCCTCAGTGGTTACTGAACATTATACCAATGATGAGCAAATCAATGATGAACAGAATGTGGTTTTTTTTTTTTTTGTAATTTGTTCTTGCTATGCACAATGATAGTGAAAACTTCAGTTAAAAACTTTTATATTGTAATATTTCAACATTTTAAAACTGTAAATATCCAATATTATAACTAAAGAAACCAACTATTCAACATTTGAAAAACTACAATTGACACATAGGTAACCAGTTCCCCTTCTCTCTCTGTCCTGGTGAGAGCAGTTAAATATTGAGTGTGAGAGCCAGAGATCAGTGGGTTTCCATGAAATTCAAATTTAATATAATAAAAAATCTAACATATATATATTTATATAATGTTTTGAAATATTAAAAATAGTTTGATAAAAATAGAAATAGTTTAAGGTTGGAAACTTGAAAAGATAAAATCTATAAATATTTATATAAATGAATGAAAGTTAACATGTGTACATAGCTTTTTGTATGCTTCTTTAATTTCTTTAATTTTTCTATTTTTATCTTATGTGTAGGAGTGCTATGCCTGCATGTATGTAAGCGCACCCATATCATGCAGTGCCCACAGAGGACAGAAGAGAGCATTTGATCCCCAGAAGTCGAGTTACAGGCAGTTGTTACTTCCTGTGTGAATGCTTGGATTCAAACCCAGGTCTTCTGCAAGCAAAACCAATGCTCTTAACTATTGATCTATATCTCCAGCCCCACGTTTCCTTATTTTTGCAAGAAAAAAGAAAGATAATTAAAGTAAACATTTTAGCTTAGAGACTTGCATTTTACCAGACATCTGATTATCAATAAAAATAAAATCTCAAGGAAACTCGTGAGTGAGTAATAACTTGCCATTGTACACATTATCATACAACAGGATCCACAAATTCTATATATCACCAGTAGACAAGTCTCTGGGTATTTCTGTGAAGGATTATTTTGATTACTCTAATTGTGATGGGAAGCCCTGTCCACTGGCATGATGTCATTCGCTGGCTTGGATCCTGAACTGTACAAGTGCAGAAAGGAGGCTATGCAGCAGCGTGCACTCGTCTCTCTCTTTCTGACTATGGATTGGATCAGCTGTTTCAGACTCTTGCCACCTTGACTGCCTGCCTTGATGGACTGTATCCTTGAACTGTATCTTTGGCACAATAAATCCTTTCTCTGTTCAGTTGCTTTTGTCAGAGTATTTTATCACAGCAGCAGAATATGTTCTGTTAGAACAGAAATTGGTACCAATAAGTAAAGCTATTCCTCTGATAAACCTGATCATATGGTTCTTAAGCTTTTTGAACAGAATTTTGGAAAGAATATAGAAAAGTTTGGAACTTTGGGCTAGAGAAGTCCTAGCATTCTGGAAGCAGAGCTTAATAGGCCATTCAGGTGGGAAACTGAAAGACATGAATGCTCAGAAAAACATGGATGGTGGAGGCTGGACTGATGCGATTTCAGAGGGAAATGAGAGCTCTACAAGGAACTGGGCTAACAACCATTCATATGATATTCTAGCCAAGAATCTGGCTCATTCTGCACTTATCCAGATAACTTAAGTGAATTTGATTTTGAAGATAATGGACTAGATTGTTTGTGGGTGGAAATGTGTGTGAGCAAGCTTATTGGGTCAGAGAAGCTTAAAGTATATAACAGCAACTGTTTAAAAGATTAGGAAATATCAAGGAAAAGAAAAACTTCCTGTGCTGTTCTGAGATAATAGGAAAGGAAAAGTTATCCTGAGAGAAGAACTCCCCCCACCATCCATCAAAGGTCCCAACTTGTCAAGATATAAATTGATGTAAGTGAGAAAGCCTGAAATAAGAATGAAACTGGAGGTATTTCATTCTTTTCAAAAGCAACATCCTAGAAAAATATTTCCCAGAATCAGCATATAGAGGCTGATGTGACTGTGGTCCAAGAGGGCCAAGCTCCCTCAAGATCCTGAAGCAGAACTCATCAGAGTTACACATGTGGTTTTGGAAGCATGAAAGATGCAAGATTGCAGGTGTCTTGGAGTCTTGGTTCATAGTTTCAGAGGGAAGCTGAGGCCAGGGAGTATGCAACAGAATAGAGTCCCTGCAAGAGGGTCGCAAAAGGCCATTGCATGGACATCTGAAGGTGGAGTCTTTTTTCATTGCAGTTGAGATCTTAGGATGTTGGAGGTTACAGAACCATGGAATATCTGCCAAAAAGAACTGCAGGCATGGAGTGCAGCCAGCAATAGAGAAAGAGAGTATATGTTCTGCAGGTGGCAGAGGTGAGAGTTTGGGATTACCAAGTTCTTGAGTACATATACAATGTTTATTTTATAGAAGTTTACAGATCAAGTTTTTAAGAATTTACTTATTATAATGTTCTTTGATTACAATTTCCTTATTATCCTTTCTTATCCCATTCCCTTTCCCATTAAATCCCTTTTTCGTCCTATGTCCCCCTCCTGTGCTCATGCTTTTTAACGAATTAGAGTACTTAAGGACTATGGGAACTTTTAAAGTAGGAATCATACATATATATATATGCATATTATATGTTGATACATATATATATATATACATTAACATATTAAGGTGATGCATTTGATTGTCATGTTGACAAAATGTGGACTTTCAATGATTAGTGTTAATTTTCCAGTTGGCAGAATCTAGGATCATCTGGGAAATGAGTCTGTGGTGTGCCTCTGGAGACTATCTTGATTGTATTGAAGCAGGAGATCCACCCACAGCGTGTAGCTCACTCCCTGGCTGTGATCATGGACTGTATACATGGAGAAGGGAGCTGTGTTGCATCAGGCATTCACTTCACTGGTCTCTAGTTCTCATTGAGGATGTGATATCATCAGCTGCTTCAAGGTCTTGCTTCTTGAACTCCCCTGACATGATGGACTGCAATCCTGAACTGTGAGCCAGAAGGAACTATTTCTTCCTTGAGTTGCTTTATTCAGAGTATTTTCTCTTAGCCACAGGAAAAGAAACTAAGGCACCTCACTTAAGGAACTGAGAAAAAATAATGAAAACATAAAACAGTTCTGACATAATGCATATTTTTGTCTTTTCATATGTGAATAGCTTTCAAAATTCTCAAAAAACCCAAGTCTAACCCAGAATTTAGATTTAGAAAGGGATAAGTCACATGTCTTATTTAGCTATCACAATGCTAAGATCAAGATGATGACTTTTTCTTTTATCTTTGCAACAACTGTCTAAACCCTAATTGGAGTCTTGTGAGGCTGAACACCTGCTGCACGTCAGGGTACGTCGCATAAGCACACATTCTCATCATGTTCTTACTCTGTGCTCCATTTTCCCTTGTCAATCAAAGGTACTTACTGTGACAAGACTCTCTCTGCCTCCAACAAGTTTATTAGTTACTGTAAGTTGAACCCATGAATGTCTGGCCTTGCTTCAGTATCTACCTGAGTGTTTAAACCTATTTCATGTTGCTTTGACATTGGAGGTACAGCTTCTGCCTTCTACCTGAAACCATATCACAGTACCTCCAATGCATTCTCAGGGCAAGTTTTAGGGTAAGAACATTTGGGTCTTGTGTGTTGTGTTATTCTTGTTTGGGTTTTTATCTTGGTGATAAAATAAAGAATGTAATAGTATGAAAAGGTAACTGAGTGACTTTTAACCATCGCAAATATCCTTCAAAGCAGTATGTTCTAGTACAAAACTGAAGAGCAGAGAATGTAAGCAAGAACTCTATCCCATTAAAGTTACTGATACATAAACAGGATTTAAAGACCCAGAGCACACAGCTTAACTGCTATGTTATACCACGACCCATTATAAACTAAATAAATGAATACGAATTATTCAAGGACAGATCAATTTTTAATCCCTAGTTATTTGTGTCTGGTTCTGATCTCAGTAGTTTGGAAGTCTGAAGATGGTTGTTCTTGATTCTGATTTACATGTGGTACACAGATACTCCACCTCTTTATACTTCACATTTACCATTGGTATAGTGGAACTTCTAGAATAAACTTTGCCATGGTCAAAGGAGTTTCTTTCTAACTTTTTATTACATTTATTTACTCTGTGTGTGTGTGTGTGTGTGTGTGTGTGTGTGTGTGCGCGCGTGCATGTGTTTGGTGAAAGGGGTATGTACATACACTGCTACGTGTGGAGGTCAAGAGATAATTTTCCAGAGTCAGTTCTTTCCTTCCTTTCACCATGTAGGTCCTGGTATGCGAGACAGGTTGTCATTCTTGGCATCAGGCATCTTTACCTATAGAACAGTCTTACCAGTCCATATATGGCAAGTCTTGACCCCTAAATCTACATGCTCACAAGTGCCCCATTCAACATAGCATGGTTATCTGCTTCAACTGCAACCCGGGCCATAAAGTACTAAAATTGAACTGAGGTCATGAAAGAAGAGGAATAAAGGAGGGTGTGGAGTATCCACCTCTATATGTTTATCGAATTTCATGGAATATACTTGAAAAACTTATTGGATATACATGCCACTAATAAGAGCCTACATATTCCATAATACAAAATAGACAAGATAGAGAAAATGCTATATGTAAGATGTGAATCATGAGTTTTAAAGAATATGTGAGATGGAGCTCCTGAAAATGGCTTCTACATTGAGGACACATATTGGAAAAAAGCAAAGAATCAGAAATGAGAATCATGTGTTTGTTAGTGAGTGGGAGAGTGAAAGAAACTGGAAGATGCTGAAATGATGCCTTTATTTTGGCTTATCTTGAGAAACATCAGAATAGATATTTTGAGATTGAATTGTACAAGCTGTTAAATGTTCATGATTAATGATCAATTGCTGCATAGAACAGCGTGACAAACTCAGTGGCTCAACACCTAACACAATTATTACTCAAGTTTTTGTAGGACAGAAGTCCACTTTGCTGGCTTCTCTGAGCAGTGTCATCTTGTCGCAAATCAGGCCGAAGCTGATACCTTATCTTGACACATGGTACCTCTGTCAAGCTGATTCACTTACGTTTATCAACTTGCGGTTGTATGATTGGCATTTCCATTTTCTTACTAACTATTAGTGGGAAAGTCTCTTAGTAGTAGGATGCTTTCCATTTACAGATCATCTGAAAGCATGGGAATTTGCTGCTACTTAGAAGTTTGTAGGAGAATGTTTCTCTGATGCTTCACTTTCATTGGATTCATGAAATAATGCCAAATCCACCAAAGAGAATCTCCCTTTGATTAACTCAAAGACAGTTGATCATTAACATAATTATGAAAGTGATATCACATTATAGTCATGGATTGTCAAAGGAATTATGACAATAATTGGGAAGCTTGAGAGTCATTTATTGTCTACCATGGTTAGACAGTAAAAACAGGTGTTGGGGTTTGGGATCAAGTGCCTAGACCTGGTGAATCATCTTGCTAGACTCCCTCATTTGCTTTTAGAAGCTGAAATTCATTGACTTACAAGTATGTATTTATTACTCTTCAAAACTATAACTATTTGCAGTCTTTGGCAACAAATTAATATCTAGCATCAAGTAACAATATAACCAGCCTGCTAAGCAAGAAAAATGCTATGTCCCAGAGATGTTGCAGGATCTACATACTAGCAAGAATTGGGAGAACATTTGTGGATCAAGAGTAGGGAATGATTAATTTGTACAAAAAAATACATTGATTTGAACCCACCCTCATGTAATACCTGATTTTATTATCTGAGAAGACAATGCAGATATCTGAAGAAGTGATCTTTGGAGGCTTCAAGAAAGTGATGGTCAAGCATGATTAAACAAATGTGATCAGAGAGTGGGAGACTGTGAAAGAATATAGAAAACAAGTCAGAAAACTACTATTATTTGTGTGGACAAAATGCATAAGGCTATAAAATTCAGAAGCTATATGCCTAATATGACCCAAAGAGCACTTCATTTATCAAAATTATAATAGAGGATTGTGTAAACAGTAGTATCACTGGTTAGACAAATCTGTGGTACTATTTTATTTAGGTTGATGATGGGTGAGTGTCACTGATATTTAGAAATGTGATTACAGATCAAAGTGAGAATTGCAGTATCATAAATAGAAGTCAAGTGGAAAGCTCTAACCAACTGAAAAAAAAGCAATTCTCATGAGGAAAAGATCAGACTGTCAGAGGGAGGTCTTGACTTGTAAAAAGTTATAGAGGCAGTCATCAGAATACTTCTCCCTGGAATTCCCTCTTAGACATCCCATGCTTCTAGGCCTAGTTAGGGCTGTGCAGCTGGATTACATACCCACTAATTATTTTGAATACGAAATGTCCACAGTCTGGTGAGCTTCCCAATCCCAGCATCCCCTTTCTGTCCTCCAGCACTCCCAGGCTTACCTCAAATCATGCAGTCAAAGTACCCACACAGACCACAGCCATCCTACCCACCACACAACTCTAGAACTGTGTAAAGTCTGACCAGAAATGCAGACTCAGAAGTTGTACCTACCCCTAGCTGAACTGAGATTATTTCTTACATTCCATTCACAAATCATCACAGAATGGACTTAAGACTGAATACCAAGTACCACCCAGGTTCATTAGAACCTGACAAGTTCGGATAAGAACAAAGAAAGATCCAAATATCTACTCAACAAAGGCAAGATCAGATATTCATATCAAGAACCATAAACACAACTTTACTCCAGATACCTAGGTCCCATCTCCCAAACAGAAACAACATGAATGACCAGGAAAGCATATCTCCTGCAGAGATCATGTGCTGGTTTGAATGAGATATGCTGCCCATAGTCTCATGAATTTGAACACTTGGTATGTGGGCCAAAGCCGGTGGCTCTGTTTGGGGAAGGTCATGGAGTCTTTCAGAGGTCCAGCCTTGATGGAAGAAGCACTTGCAGAGGGTGGGCTTTCATAGTACACAGACCGGTCTCACTTCCAGTTTGTCAGATTTCTGCTTTTTTCTCATACTTGAAAATGTGAACATTCAACTTCCTGTTCCTGGCACCTCTGTGGTGGTGTCTCCCTGCCATCATGGACTCTTATCTCTCTGGAATTACAATCCAAATAAACTATTTCTTCTGTAAGTTGCCTTGGTCATGGTGCTTTGTCATAGCAAAAGAAAAGTAACTTATACAGATTAGTGCCCACATTGCAATGTATCCTAAGAAAAGCAATCCAGCTGATGCACAAGAAGATAGTTTCAAAATATGATTGTAAGTGTATGTTCAAGGAACACAAATAGTGTATGAATAAAACACTGAATGAAGACCATAAACCACATGTTATTAAAATTTTTCTTTGGGAGAGGCAGACTAACTTAATCTACCTCTCTCCCCGTGCCTTACAACCCAAAAAATCTCCCCAGGCCTTGCAAAAGACACACAAATTTCTCCACTCACAGTTAAACAAATTCTAGCTAGTTTACTTGGGCTTCCTAACAGAGCAGTGAGTAAGGGGTTACTTACAGACCACGGGCCCCCACCCTCCCCTCCGCAAGTTACATTAGTAAATCCATGGCTGGAATCTTGCAACTTCTAGTAAAGATCCAAATGGCCCATGGGGGAGGGGAAATAAAGGGCCGGCCTCCTGGTGCACCCAGTTTAAATACTTTTAACCCCTCCTCTTCCAGCATTTAAGGCCAATAGACAGGGTGGGTGGGGCATAGGACTTTCCCAGCTCCTCATCTTTCTGCTCAAGGTGGTCCTGGGTGATACCACTCTGGGAGGGGTGTTTGTCCACAGCTCATCAGGCTTTTCCCTTGGAGAATCCATCCACTCTACACCATAGTTGAATGAAACAATTAAAACAATTTAAGATATGAAATTAGAACTTAATAAAGAGATAGACTTTCTGAAGAAAATCCAAACTTAAAACTCTAAATGAAAAACTCAAGGAAGTCTAACAAAAAGCTCAGAGGAAAGCATTACCACCAAATGACTGGATCCAGTGGAAGACAGAACATCAGATCTCGAAGAAAATGTCAAAGAAATGGATCACTCAGTCAAAGAACATGTTAAATCTTAAATAACCCAGGAACTGAATATGCCAGAACTCTGAGATACTATAAAATGATCAAAGCTACAAATCATAGGTTTAGAAGAAGGAAAAGAAACACATGTCAAAGGCATAGAAAATGTTCTCAACAAAATCATACAAGGCAGGATCAGAAAAGAAACTCTCCTTGTCATGTAATAGTCAAAATTCTATAGGCAGAGAAAAAAGAAATAATAATAAAAACTGTAGGAGAGAGAAAGATCAAATCACATATAAAGGCAGGCCCATCAGAATAACCACTGATTTTTCAGTGGCAATGAGTAAAGCCAGAATAACATCCTGCAAGTCATAAATAAAAAACCTGATATATGCTCAGAAGGCTTAGACCAATATCCTACAAGTCATGAACAAAATAGGTGCCAGCCCCAGCAAAACTATTAGTTGTAATCAAAGACGAAAGAAAACTTTTTCATGATAAAAATAGTTTTAAGGAATTTTCATCCACTAAGCTTTACAGAAGATACTAGAGGGAATGGTTCAGTATGAAGAGAAAATTAAATATATCATAGATGGTACAAGGACTAAACTAAGAGTTCTAAAACAGTTTACCAAAAGAGGTCCAAGAAAACTACACCACAACTACAAAAAAAACTGTATAAACTTTGGCAAGTAATAATTCTCAATACTGACAGTCCCAATTCCCCAACAAAAATATAAAAACAGAAATAATGCATTAGAAAACTGGATGCATCTTTTTCCAGCCTCTGAGAAACATACTTTACCATTAAGGATAGATACCATGATGGTCAAAGAATAGAAAGAGGCATTCCAAACAATGGAGAATGAGAAGCAAATATGTGTAGTTATTCTAATATCTTACAAAATAGACTTGAAAGCAAAACTCATCAGAAGAGGTAAGGAAGGACAGCCCATACTCATTAAAGAGAAAAAAAATCAACCAAGAGAATATTACAGCCCTGAATACACATACACCAAACACAGGGACACCAAATTTCATTTTTAAAAAACCCTGAAAGACACTACTAGATCTAAAATCATAGACTGACCCCAACACCATAATAACATATGAACTCAATAGTCCACTCTCAATAATAGGTCACCCAGACAAAAATAATAGAGAAACTCTGAAGCTAACTGACATCGTAAATCAAGCTGAGCTAGCCGAAATTTGCAGTGCCTTCCGCTGAAACAATTAAAAAGTATACTTTCTTCTCAGCAGCTGTTGAAACTTTCTCCAAAATTGACCATATATTAGGACACAAAGCAATCCCTTCAAATGTAGGAAAACTGAAGTAATGCTCTGTATTCCATCTGACTACAAAGGAATAAAGGTGAGTAGAAACAAAAAATGTGTAAAGTTAAAAAAAGTCAGATACTAACCAATAATTTTAAATAAAAGAAAATAGATTTTAAAGGCAAGAGAAATTAAGACAGAAGATTAAAAAAATCCTAGATGACTGAAAATAAAAACACAACATGACAAAACCTATAAGACACATTGAAGGCTGTCTTTAGAGGAATGATTGTAGCACTAAGTGCCTACATTAAAAACTGGAGAGATCTCATATTAATGGCTCATGATACACCAGAAGGCCTTGAAAAACAAGTACAAACAACCTAAAAATGGTAGATGGGATGAAATAATCAAAATCAGGGCTGAAATTTGTGAAATAGAAAACAAAACAATAAATAACAATACAATAATCAAAAGAGCTAGTTCTTTGAAAGTATTAACAAGGTGGAAAAACATTTAGTCAAATCACCCCAAAGTGAAACAGAACCCATAAAATCAGGCACAAAAACATGAAATATTACAACAGGCATTGAAGAAATTTACGTATTCATAAGGACATTCTTAAAATATCTGTATTCAATGAAACTAGAAATTTTTTTAAACGGATGAATTTGTAGATATGTATGACCTACAAACTTAAATCAAGATGAGACAAACATTTTAAATGAATCCATAACAACCAACAAGATAGAAGTAACTAAAATTTCCCAGCTAAAACATGTTCAGGACCAGATGTATACATCACAGAATTCTATCAGAACTTCAAAGAAGAAACATCACTACTCCTCAAATTACTCTGTAAAACAGAAAATGAAAGAACACTTCCAAATTATTTTTATGAAGCCAGTATTACCCTGAGAGACATCCCATCACAGCAGCAACAAAACAGAAAATTAGTCTCGCTGGTGAACAGTGATGCAATTTTTCACAATAAAATACTTGAAAACTGAACACAAGATCCTATCAGAAAAATTATCCATGATGATCAAATTGCCTTTATCCCAGAGATCTGGGTATAGTCCAACATATGTATATAAATAAATGTAATTCACTCCATAAATACAAAGCACAGTATCATCTCATTAGATGCAGAAAATGACCTTGTCAAAAGCCAACATCTCTTCATGGTAAATGTCCTGGAGAACACAGAGATACAGTGAACAACATAAAATAAGCCTGAAACCGATCTCCTGTATAATAAAGAAAAATTCAAAGAATTCCCATTAAATCAGAAACAAGACCAGGATATTTACTGTCCCCATTTGGATCAAGAATCTCACCATAGAACCTGATACCCCAAAGATGATAGACAAGTAAGTAGGAAAGACACTGGAACTCATAAACACAGGAAAAACTTTTTGAAGACAACCATGATAGCTCAGGCATTAAGACAAACAATTGACAAATGGGACTGTATGAAATTAAAATAAAAACTGCTATACAACAAAGGGCACCTTCATTTAAGTGAATAGGCAACAGATAGACTCTGAAAAGAAGTCTTTACCAGATATACATCTGAAGAAGGTTAATATCAAACTATAAAAAGAAATTTTTAAAAAACACAGTAGTTAGAAATTACTTAACCCAATCTAAAACTGGAGCATAAAATTAAGCAGAGAGCTCTCAAAAGATGAAATAAAAGTGGATGAAAAACGTTTTACAAACTATTCAACATCCTTAGCCAACAGTGGAATGCAAATTAATAATACATTGAAATTTTATCTTATTCTAATCAGAATGACTAAGATCCCCAAAACAATGATAAATGCTGATGTGGATGTGGGGAATGGGGAACTCTTATTCACTACTGGTGGGAGTGTAAATTGGTGTAGCTACTATGGAAATCAGTATGGCGGTCCCTCAAAAGGCTAGAAATAGACTTAATAAAGATCCAGCTCTATTACTTGGGCATGTGTCCAAAGTATCTTTATCCTTCTACAGAGATATTTGGTCATCAGTGTTCACTGCTGATCTACTCACAATAACTAGGAAGTGGAAACAGTCAAATATACATCAAGTGATGATTGGGTAAGAAAAATATGATACATCTACACAATGGAATGTTATTATTCTATTAAAAATGATTAAATTAGAAAATTCATAAGTAAGCTAATGAAACTATAAACAACGTTTTGAATGAGATAACCCAGACCCAGAAAAACAAAGACTGGGTGTTTTATATCGTATTTGGATGTTTAGTGTACTTCATTTGGAATACCCCTAGAAGTTAGAAAACTAGTAAAGGGCTGTGAAGAAGAGGGAGTCTTTCAAAGGAAGAGAGACAGACTATACTTATAAAAAGGGGGAGAGAAGAAAAATGGAACAGGAAGGATTAAATGAGATTGGAGAAGGATGAGGGCTTATGGGACAGAAAATGGAGCAGTATAACTAATACTGAAGGCCTCTAAATTTTGTTTTAATTTTATGGTATGAGTGTTTTGCTTGCATATGTTTAAGTACATCTATGTTGTGCAACGCTTACAGAGTCCAGAAGAAGGCATCAAATTTCCTGGAACTGGAGTTATGAATGGTTGTCAGCCACCATATGGGTGCTAGGTATCAAACCCAGGTCCTCTGAAATGGAAGTCAGTGCTCCTAACTGCTGAGACAATTCTCCAGCCCTGTAAAGACCTTTTAAAAATATTTATTATTTTTATTTTATGTCTATGAATGTATTGCTTGCACATATGCAAGTGCATCCATGTCATGCAATATCCACAGAGGTCAGAAGAGGACGTTGGATCTCCTGGAACTGTAGATACAGATGGTTGTCACCAACCATGTGGGTACTGGGAACAAAACCCAGGTCATCTATGAGAGCAGCCAGTGCTCTAAACTGATGAGCTATCTCTAGTCCTTTAAATGCCTTTTGAAAATAAAAGCAAAAACATATGGAAATGTGCTTCTTTAGACGCTCTCTAAAATATACACATATATGTTGGGCCTCATGGGTCCAGACATATGGCCTGATGCAGCTTTCTGAGCCTCACTTGAGTTTTGCAGCCTATCTCTGACACTCCACTTCAGCATAGGAGTGACTCAGCAAGGCATAACAAAATGGCCTCTACCTGACTACAGCCTACGTGGTGAAAAATGATTGGTCCTTCACTTCCCATGTTTTTAGCCCAACCCCTGCCCTATATAAGACTGTGCCTGATTAAATAAAACGAGTTCCTGCTTCAACAAGACTCCAGACTCGGTGTGGTGATTTTCTCAGGAGTGGAGAGGGGACTGGGTTGCCGACACTTACCATCTCGCTCAGCCCCCCTGGAGCTGGACCGGCTCCTCTACCACCCTATCTGCTGGTGAGAACCCGGCACATATACATATTTAAGGAGCGTTTAATGGAGTTACTCTATAATTGGTGAACAACAGTTCAACTAGATACCTTATCCTTACAAATAAAAACCCTAGTACCAGTTACCTACCTGTCTTGAAGTTGTAGGTCATTGATATCTCATAGACCCCCTAAACATTACAGGTTCTTGATTACTCTCGGGAAGTTGATGGCAAGACCCCATTGCTGAAAACAACACATATCTTAAGTAATATAAAATGTAGAGGTCATGTGGGTACTAATTAATCCCCACTTGCTAGCTTTCATAGTGTTGGAAGTTGCTATGCATACTAGCAGAAGAGAAAAATAATCTCTTAGCTGTGAATCCTGTGAACTACAATAACTACTGGCCTCTCAAGATTTGCCCACTAGTGCAAAAGAGGCATGAATGTAATAGGAGTAACCAACCCAAACATCCTCTGATTGAATTTAAGGCCCACTCCAAGACATGGGATCCATCACCTGTGGCTCAGTACATCATGGGTTCTATGAGAGAACCTGCTACTAATATTCTATTAGATGAACACACTATTAAAATGACTCCTCATAAGTTGCTGCTAAATACATAGATGAGAGTATCTCTCAACTCTCATCATAAAACACAGAGACCAAGAGCTTGTCAATATGCAGAGAATAAGAGTTTGCAGAGTGCTTAGCCCTAAATAAGACATCTGTATCACACTGCTCCCCACATGGCCTGGGGAACTTCTATGAAAAGGCAGAAGAAAGAATATAAGAGCCAGAAGAGCTGGATAATGATAAGGAAACAAAAGCTTTCTAGACAACAGGTTGCACATATGAACTCATAGCAATTATGAAAGCATGCACAAGACTTGCTCATACTCAAGCCAGCATGGGAAAAGCAGAGAGAACATGTAGTCCCGCCCCTACCTGAGGAACTATAGACATTTGGTATCTCCTGAGAGAGGAAGAATCAGTTTTCTGTAACAGGTAGATTGACCAAAATCCAGGGAAGTTTCCACACCCAAGAGTTTTGGGGTAACATGTACTCAAACTGATGGGGAAAAAAAAGAACATAAAGTCGGGTGGGCAGGGAGGTGGAGATGAATCTGGGAAGACTTTGAGAGGGGAATATGATTAAAATATACTGTATGAGGTTTTCCAATAATTAAAAATATATATTATCCCTGGTGTCAATATAGGCATTTAAACAAAAGTATTATTCAATCTATAGCTATAAATATGAAATTGAGAAAATTTGTACTGTAATAATTCAAATATAATCAGTTGCTGTAATAAAAATTTATGCCTCATCTTAATATTTAGAAGTTAGCAACTCTGAGGGGCCATATCCCACATTATGAAGGAAAAGCCAAGTCCATATGAATGAACCACAAACATCACATCAATATCATAATGGTATTTCCTGACCTTCCCCAAAATTGTTTATTGCCATTGACATGAGTAATTATAGTTCAAGAGAAGAAATTGACTCAAGAATTTTTAGGTTAGTTGGCAACAAAACATTATCAACATTCTTTTCAAAGTGGGAGTATTTGAGGTTTGATGATAAATGTATCCCTGACCAAATTTCAGCTTTTCAGTGGGATAGCTGGGTTCTTGGGCATTTTTCTCATATACATGTATATATTTTTAATTTATTTCAAGACAAAATCTTCAAGGTGGTCTTTGGTATGTAGGTGGGAGATATTAAATAATGAAATTATACTCTTTACATCCAAGATTTCAAATTTTAAAAATTGATATCAATTCTAGGAAAATGGAGTATGCGAATGGCAAAAATTAGTTTCCTTCCTAACGACTCAAAGGATGCAGGATTGACAGGCACAGCAATCTCACTTAATTTTATGGTAGCCTTTAGCAGATAGATTCTGGTAGGTGACACTTGCAAACAGAGTTTGGTGATCTGGAAAATGCACCCTTTGCTATTCTACTGCCAACCAAAATAATCATGATGGGAAATTCTCTGAATAGGCAGAGTTTTAATGATGCACCTAACCATACATTTTATAAGGACAAAAGATTGATACTTTCAATAATATATCTAGACAAATGGGAAATACGTTCATTGGTTATGAGACCTAAAAATATAGTTGAAAATAAGGGACAAAGAATCTGGGCTTAAAGTGTATAGATGATACTATAGAATTGAGCATGAACTGTGAAAAATTTCAATTTACAAGTAAGTTAACATCCACCAGACAGCATACCCATGTGGAAGTTGCCATTACCCATTAATAACACAGGATGACTTGACCAGCTAATGTCTACTAGTGACTGTGTTTAGTACAATGGACACAGCAGATCCACACAATGAGAAGAGAGGGGTATATGTGTAGGTCCAGAAGCCCTGGCTCCTTTTTCCCAGGCTCATGTAAGTACTGCCACTGTACAGGCTCTAGTATGGAAGTCACAGAGCCCTCACAAATTCCCTGAACATTCACCATTCCCTAATGAGAAAAACTGATATTAGAAAGTACATTGATAATATTGAACCACTTCTATCCAGGCAAAAGTAGTAATTCATTATCTCAGAGATCAATGTCTTTCCTAAATATGATTTTGTCTTCCTTATCGATGAGATCTCAGAGTCTAACAATACTTGCTCTATTTCTAATGGCAAGGGATCCCTGATTAGCATCACACTATACCTAAACACACAGTTACCATGTAAAAGTATAGTAATGAGCATATATTGGATTGGATTCATGGATCTGATCCTGTGTTTCTCAAACTCCAAACCATGATACTAATTACATATTGACTTCATAATATGATAATGAATATATAAATTTGGAAATGATTCCTTTTGAAAATAAAAGGTCATCCTTTAGGGCACTGTGTACAATTTTAATCAATTATCCTTAGCAATAAAAGGTCAATGGGAAGTACAATATATAGTATTCATAGTTAGAGTATATGATCCTATAAGTGGTCCATTTGAAGAAATTTTTTTCAGTTCCAGAGATTGTTGGCTTTGTGGTTTCAGAAGGCATGATTCCTAAGGCTCCATGAGAAGAAAGCAGGAATAAACTTAAATTTATTAATGCTATTGCTTATTTTAGTATCGAAGAGATCTTTAGAAGAAGAAGAGACACAATATCCTGAAAGGGATAATTCCCCTCCATTGCTCAAGTGGAGGTGAATCTGCTGTTACACAGTAGGGTGGGTAATTCATCAAGGCCTTGCTTGATTATTTTCTCAGATCAGTTTTCATGGTAAATGGGAATCAGTTTAAACAGAAGATCTGAGTCTTGGAGTCCTAAGGAATCTGGTAGACCTGATGGATATCATCAATGATGGGAATTCAGAGTGGATAGTAGTAGAAGGCTGATGATAAGAGCTGCTTACTCCCCAAATACCAGCCTCAGTGATGGAAACACTGGATTTCCCCACCAATTTTCCTTGCATATACTTCACAGAAGACAGGGCAGAACTGTGGAACTTCTCAAATGGCACTACATTTTAGATTCACATCTACCCATAAGGATGTTCAGATACATACCTAACTGCTAGATTACTGTCTCCTGAGGTCTGATAGTTGAGTTCTTTTCTAAGAAAACTGTGTTAAGCGATGGCTCTTACTCGCTCAAAATAAGGGCCAATAAGGTACTCTCACGGAGTACCAAGAACCAGTCCCTTCTTTCAGCTCAGCAGTCTTTGAACAGCCATGGCTCCCCAGGTCCCTGTCTGAGGCCATCATTACTTGACAGTCCAACATCATTCTCTACATAGCCCTATTTCTCTCTCACGTACACACATCATCACTAAGAACAATCTCATATGAGGCACCTGTATTAAAGAGTTTTTAAAGTTGTATCTTCTGGATAATATACTCCTTAATAATTCTTAAATTTTCCTTTATAAAATCTAACCCTCCACATCTATACCAACAGTATCTCTATTAGTTATTCCTTTCTTCAGGAGGAAGCAGTAAATTCACCTGACCTTCAGGAAACTCTCAAACATGAAAATTATGTGAGATGAATACAAGTTTAATTCCTACCTGTTCTAGTAAGACCTCACATCGCTTGTCTCTAATAATGTATAGCTCCTCACGATTACAATTGATCAAATATTTCTCTGGGTCAACCCCTAGATCATAATTACTTTTTAGGCAATGTAATTTTGAAGATATGACGGCCAAAAAACAAGAAGAGATACTGAGCAGAAACGGGGGCCAGGAGCGTGCATTGATTGAGAGTTATCCTTATCCAAAACCCTCTACTTCTAACAATGTTGTACTGGGCCCCAACAATGAGACATACATATACTTTGTAGTTGCTTTACTAAGTAGCCTCCTAATAGGTGGAGAGGCAGAAGATAACACATAAAATAGCAATACATTCAGTATCAAGTAGAAATGTATGAAACTGTGAAAATATAAGGAAACATCAGTAAAAGAGAAGGCCCTGTGCTTGCTGCAATGGGGTACAAGAAGTTTAGAGTCACGCCAATCAAATGCTCATATTTGGAAGACAAAGAGCGATAAGATGCGGGCATTGACATAGAATGTAATTATTTTCTACTCTGTGTCTGCCATGCTGAAGGAAGCAAAACTGTGCAGGCGCTGTCAGCAGTCACTTACACTTCACGTCTGTGTTGCCTGATGACTCATATTTTCTATGAGTTGTAGCCAAGTTTGGTTTTGGTCTGGATTCTTCCTTGAGATAAATTTCAAACCATAGAAAAAGTGCAGTTTTTGGCTTACCAACAAGATAACCTGGATTGTACTTTGTGGGAGCCTGGGTTCCTGCAGCACAGAGGCTTCTGGCAGACACAGGCCCCTTTCAAACGCCATGTTAATAGCTGTGATGGCAGGGTAGTTCCTCCCAAGAACCAGATTTCCTGTTTCCAATTATGTAGGTCTTGTGATGATTTGGTTAGTTTGGAACATCCAATCCTGGAAACCCTGAATCTCAGTTTCATTGGAGATACCCTGTAAAGTAAACAGACAACTAAAAGTTTTATGGGCCAGAAAAAATAAAATTATTCTAACAAACTACTCTAAAAGAAGATTTACATCTTATGTAGTCATTTAATGATATAAAACCGAGAAATATAGGGTTAAAACTTTTAACATGAACTAACTTCATTTCTTATCATTATTACCTAAAATGTGAGTGATTAAGTGTTAATGTAGCAAGGCATGGTGGCACATACTTGTAGTTCCAGCACTTGGGAGGTAGAGCCAGGCAGATTTCTGTGAAATGGAGGCCAGCTAACATTTGTTTGTTTCCTTTATAATTAATGGTATCTCAGTTCTGGATTGATTGTCATCACTGCTGTGTTTATAAATCCACAGTTCTGTTGGAGTTTTACACTACACAGGGCTTTCTTCTGGCTTAGACTTCGGAGAAAAGTGAATTTTGCTGTAGTTGTTTTTTATTTTTATATTTTGTGTGTGTGTTACATTCATAATAATAATAGAAAAATTCCTCAGCCAGCAAACACTTAGAATCTACAGTTCAGAAATATCTGGTAATACTTTTTAAATAATTGTTGTTTGTTGTAGAACAGTTTTAGATATACAGAAAAGTAGCAAAGAAGGTAGAGAGTTCCCATGTGTTTTGTACATATTCCCTATTTCACATTTGTGTAGTGCATTCATTACAATTACCAAGCTAGTCTTGTTGCATTGTTAATAAAAGCCCACATGTTAGGGGCTGGAGAGATGGCTCAGCAGTTAAGATCATGCTTCTCCCTAAGCCTGAGTTTGTTTCACAGCATTCATGTAGGGTGGCTCAAAATTGCCCAGAGCTAGAGCTTCAGAGGAATTCAGTGCCCTCTTCTGGCTTCTGCAAGCATTGCACTCATATACACAGACATACACAAATACACATGATTAAAAGTAACATCACTTCTGCCTTTATCTTTCCTCCACAATTTGTTCATTCATTTTATATCAATTGGAACTTATGAATGTTTTGAGTTGGATTATAATCCAAAGCTACTTTATTTTGTTTTTCAATTTCTTCAATCTTTTGACATTGGAAGATTTTTTTCATATAGACTCATGCTCCTTTAATATACCGTAATCACAATACCATTTCTTTTATTTTTTTTTGTTTCTTCTTTTCCTTTTAAGAACTCTCTTACTTCCAGAATCTTCAAAATGGAGTAAAGTCATATCATGTGTTTTCTACCCAAAGCTTATTTTTCTAGAAATAGCCCAGGTTCTTATCACTGAAGAATAGTGATTCTAAGACTGGAAATACAGGTGGGCTGACATACTCACCCAGTATTTTTGCGGGTTCTAAGTAACTGAAATCCTATACTCTTGCTTGTACAGCAAGCACTTTAAATGCTGCACCATTTCCCTAATTTCATACATTCTAAATATAGTTATACTGATGTCCCATTCTACATTTCATATGCACAACCCCAATATCCTAAATAAATTCTTAAAATTTGCATATATTAATGATAACTCTTGTAAGGTTCTGTGGGTTTAACAAATGCATAGTATCATGTATCTTCCATCATAATATAAAACAAATAGTTTCACTGTCTAAAAAGAATTCTATTTTTCCCCAGAATACATGGTAAACACTGATTGTTTTTACCTTTACTCTGACCCTGACTTTTCCATTGTGACATTCTAGGAATCATGCATTGTGCCACTATTTTCAATGTCTACTTTCTGGAATATGTATTTCATGTTCATCTGAGACTTTTTGAGCTTGAAAGTTTATGTAATTTTTCTCTAACATTGTACACATACATATTTAGATATCTATCAGATTATTCATTTACTCATTGGAGGATATCTTGGTTCATATCAGTTTTGGTTAATTATGAATAAAGGAATGATAAACATGCAGGCTTTTGTATAGACATCAGCTTTCAAGTGAACAGAATCAAGTGAACTGGATTAATACCTAGGACTTTGATTTTTAACTAAATTGTAAGAGTATTTAGTTATATGAGAAATTATGAACCTGTCTTCTGAGTTTCCTGCAACATTTTATTTATTTATTCTTATTGGATGACTGGAAGTTCTTGTTGATTTATACACTCATAATATCCTTCCTAGTGCTTTATAATATTTTTCTGAAAAATAAGGATGTTTCTTTGAAGTCCATTACACATAGTTTAATGCTAACTACTACAGTATTATAGTTTCATATTAATTGCTATTACAATTGCTAATAGCTTAGTCACACAACATTATTTAGTTTTTTTTTTTAAATAAAATCATAATAATTTGCATAATTCCCTTGGTTCTACTTTATATTAATCCATAAAAATTACCAAGTATTGTGGTGCTGGAGTGATGGTTCAGTGGTTAAGAGCACTGGTTGCTCTTGTAAAGGACCTAGGTTTGGTTTCCAGCACTGACATGGTGGCTAGCAACCAACTGTAACTCCAGTTCCGGGTGATCTGATGCTTTCTTCTGACCTCTCTGCAAGCCCTGCATGTTATGGGTGCATATGCATATATGCAGGCAATACACTCATACTCATAAAATAAAAACTAAAAAAACCAAGTATTAAAACAAAAGTAAATAATAAATATCATATATTGTGAAGCATAACTATTTCAATTCTAGAACTCAAGTTGCTGAAACAGCAGGGTCATTAGTTTGAAGCAAGCATGGATTACATAGAAACTGACTCAAAGCAAACAGACAAATGAGAAAAACAGAAACTTATGAAAATATCTGATTAACTATTTAAAGTTTTTCTATAGTGTGACTTATGTATGCTTGTATATATTCCATGACTATGTTATTTTGTAAGCAAAGTTCACTTAAGCAGAGCAGCAATATTTAATTGTGAACTTCATTTTCTATACACTGATGCAGTTTGCAGTTGTCCTTGGAGACGTTATATCTAAGGAAAATAAAAGCCATTATGAAAGGCCATTCAAATTGTGTACTTTAAAACCACATTTCTATAGTTTGATAGTAATCCTGCCATAGTATGCTGATTTGAAGCTTTTAAAATCATATTTTTTTCAATAAACCATTGGCACCATTTCTAGAGCAACAGCGTCTTCTGGGAAAACTTGCTGCCATGATTAGTGGTTTGACTGCAGTCTTTCCAGCTCACTAGAGTGAGCTCCCACTGATGTACTTGTGGTTCCTCCATAGACCAAAGAATATTCTGTGATGAGTGCTGGATGGAAAAGACTGCTAGTCTCACAGTGATCTTTCTGGCCACAGAGATGTGTCAAACTCTAGTATGAATCTTGAAGTTTTGGCAATCAAAAATAAACATTATTCTTGCCAATATATATTCATTATTTATGATATTTTTCTTTGATAATTTTCTCTTTGGGATTAAAGATTTGAAACTATGTGTTCAATATATTTCTAAAGTGAATATCCTACACTCTGTATATTTGGCTTTCACTGAATTCAGAATCACATTTCTAGAATCTTTAGTTGTATATCTTTCTCTCTTTAGAAATACATTTTCATATATGACATTTATATTTATGTATATAAATAATTAGACTTCCCTGGTACTTTGGTGGAAATGAAACATAGTCAAAAGTGAATGTAGCCAGCCTTGAAATCTTCAGTTCTGCTTTTGGAATTGAACTGTGAAAGCACGTAGAAGAATCAATAGAAAACAGTAACTGCTTCCTTTTACCACCCTATACCCACTCAAAACAAATTCTACTTGGCATAAAAAGACCTCCGCATAAAAGTCTTCTAATATAAATAATTTGTCTTAAACATTAAATACACAACTCAGTTTTCCCTTAAATACCATTAGAGGTGAACTTTAGAGACAGAGCTGAATTTTCTCTCTGCTTTATGTTGTCCAATCTTATGAAAACAATACTCAATTGATGTATTTATTTTAATTCAATTTGACTGTTCTTGAGAGCAAGCACCTTCCTAAATATTCTCTGTTCCTTTAAATATGCAAAAAAACGAATTCACTATTACAGCTTTCCTGATGATTGTCAAGGAAAGTGTTACTTTACAAGTTAGTATCAAATATTATCAGCTAAAATGATTATGAAAATATTTTAACACATAAAATCATAATGGTAAAATGTCTTCCTTTTATTGTTTCATTTACTTCATTTTGCTTGCTGTTAGACAATTTTCATGCAAAGGATTTCTGTTTTGAGGTGGGTCCAATTTTCCTTTGACCTTCTAATTTTCAGTTGGGGAACAGTACGGGAAACAATCTGGTTTTGATACAATCCCAAATTTTTGTGAGTGTGTGTGTGTGTGTGTATGTGTTCTAAATAAACTCAACTAGGTCATATGACTCATAGGCTTTCCATGGTCTCACTGACTTTATTTTCTGTCTAGAAATTATCCAATTAATCTTGTTTGAGCAGACGGACATTCTTAAATGAAACTTTTAAATGTAAGAAAGGAAATTCTTAAATGAAACTTTTTAAATGTAAGAAATTCAATTTGTTAAAAATAATGGATTTTAGATTTGTTATTTTGTAAAGAATTTTCTAAAGATTTGAAGAAAGTAAATCAGAACCAAATATGGAGCCCTTTGTGGTTTTCAGGACCAGCTGTTGTCTGAAGCTTCAGTTGCATGATGAAGGTCTGAGGAAGTACTACAGGCTGTTTAGTAAATGCACAGAGACGTTTCCTTTCCTAAAGCTACCAAGGACCTGCTGATATTTTTATCTTTTTCTTACTGTCAGTCCTTAATAGGAAAAATAAATATGAAAAAATGTTACCAAAACAGCCACTGAAGGAAGTGTATAGCTGAACATATTCAAATCACATTTTACTTGAATCCATTTCAACAAAACCTCTGACATCTGCATTCACACTCACACCTGGGAAGCTTCCTTGTAAAACCTAAGCAGGATACTAAACGGGCAGGATACTAGAAAATTCACACCCAAAACAAACTCTGTGAATGCAAGTATTTCTATGCATGAGAATGCTTTCATTTTTGTCTTGTGTTATGTATTTTAGTATTTTCTTTTCTAGCATTTTCAGACTTTAATGTTCACCTCAAAAGAGCAAAGCCTCTGAATTCAATTGAGACATATATCATTCACCTAGCAGTTACCATGAATATGTACAAGTCATGAATACTTTTGCAAAGGAACATAGGCTCTACTTTCTGATGTTAATGTATTTTGAGGTCTGTTTCTAAATGTGTCCATAAACTAGGTAACTTTGAGAGAGGAGAGAATTTAAAATCATGCTTTTTAATTTGTTTTCTACTTTGATTACTAACAAGTGAGAAATTCTATGCAAGATATTTTGAAAGAGATAGATGCCAAGGTTATGAGCTTTTCCCTTATCTCCAAATCATTTGCAACTAGAAATAAGAAATCTATGAACTCCTGAACAATCTTTTTCTTAATCACAGGTTGATGAATACAAATATACTGTCATCAGAATTACAACTTCATAGAATGGGGTTTTAACATCTGGCTTATTGTTTCTCTATATATCAGAATAGGTGATTCTAATGCAAATATATTTCATGTAAGATACTTAATAACACCAATTTTAGTAAGACATGTGTTTGAAAGTTTAAAGCTCAGTCACTCTAAAGGAGTAATTACTGTTTAATCATTGCTGTTGGTGGGAGGAAGACATGAAATACTGATCAGATTCTTTTCAGATATTTCTCTACTTAATTTTTCACATATAGAACAATATCTGCAGACAGTGTGTGAAACTACGGGAAACCGAAAAGGGACTAGTGTAGAAATAATCTTTCCTATAATTACATCCTTTTTTTCTTACTTCCCTGGCCCCAAAATAGTCCAACTTGTCTGGAAAATGAGCAGGCCAAATATTTCTGCTTAGTCACATTGCTAAGTGTGGGTAAATTGACATCTCAGAAGATTTATGACTAGCCCTTCACTACCTGTCATCTCCCATTCCTCTGCTGCCACTGTCTAGTAAAACTCATTTATTTATCTTCCATTAAAGTAGCAACTCAAAATAAATATCTGAAGAGCTAAATAGTTAAATGGTAAGATGGAGGGAGGGAGGGAGGGAGGGAGGGAGGAAGAGAAAAAGAGCGGGACAGACAGACATATAGATAGAGAGACAGAGACAGAACTAAAATTTGCTGCATATTTGCCAAAGTTTTCTGTATCCACAATGGCATACAGTTACCCATTCAATTATTTAAAGGCTCTGATAGTAAATGAGTGATGCTCTCAAAGTATATAAAAAGTAAAACAAACACAAAATGTTGGAAAACAACAGTGATTTTAAATAGGTCTGAAAACTACATGATTTTTTTAAACTATTAGTAGAGTTAGCCATAACATTCTTTTCCTTTTTTCTTTCAAAATGTAGCCAAGTAACAAACATCTATCCTTGCTTTCTTTGCAGGAAAGAACCAGAACCTGGATTTGTTCCAGGCCATCCAGACTGCAATTTCAACTGGAACAAGTGACCTTTGGAACAGGCTAGAACACCGCAGCCTTGCCAGACAGCAGGGAGGGAGTGGTCAACTGGGAAGGACCCCAGCTCGCTCTTATGAAATCGCCTCTGAAGATGACAGTGAGAAGTTAAGGGACAATAATAAACCTAAAAGGAATTTTAACCATTGAAAACATCATGTACCCACGCTATAGAATCCAACTTCAGTTAAAGTTTGGGTTTTTAACTATCATTCTTTAATAAACATGTTCAACAAAGTTTTGCATCCCTTTGAATATGAGGGATTTGCCTTAATTATGTAGCATTCATCTTTGAATATTTAGTTTCTTTGAAGCTCAAGAATCATTTTTTGTTTTCTTCTCTTAGTTGGGTCAGAGGTCTTTGACCCATGATTCCATGAAGGCTGTTAGATGCTGTTAGACAATCACAAATGATTTAAATCATCAAACCAAATTTAACAAATTATCACTGTAAGAAAAGTTAAAGTAATGATATAAAGATTTGGTTGGAAAGTACAAAATAGTTATCTTCTCCCAATATTTACTTAGAAAATATGCAGTTATTTCCTGTCCAAGTGTGCAAAAGAAATTTGAGTTTGTATCGTTGGCAAGAACATGCTACAATATTATTCAGCTCTTAGTGAATTCTTATAGATTAAATGTTGTGTTTGGAACCAAAGAAGGCATGAAAATGTCAAGGCCATCTTCCTTCAAGAAGATTGAGGAAGAAAAGAAAAGGATTTTAGAAACACTGGAGTAAAAATATCCAAAAAGATGTTTCTGAGATAATAGTTGAGTTATTTTTCATAAGTATTAGAAAGAACAAATTATTTTTGTACAAGATGCCAAGAAATGCAGTAGAATTTCAGACAGGTGCACTGTGCACTAACAAATCAGTTTATGATGGGAGTTCCTACATCTTCTAATTGCATCCACTTTAATGAAAGAAAAACATTTTAAAGTCTTCTAATGTTTTAACATTTCTTTCACGTGTGAATATTTTCCCTGCATGTAAGTGTACTCGTGTCATGCAAATACCCGCAAAGTCCGGATGAGGGCATCAGATATCCCCTTGAACTGGAGTTGTAGATAGTCTTAGCCACCACATGGATGCTAAGACTATCTACTATATCCAAGTCCTCTGCTAGAGTAGCCAGTGCTTTTGATCCTCTCCCCATAGCTATCTCTCCAACCCTCGTTTAAAACACTTTAACACTCAATACATCTTAAGAAACCAGTTCATGAAATATGAACATATTCTTGAATGAATGCAAAAAATGTGGCAAATTGCATGTATATGTTCGCATATCAGTCAAGCAACTGTTGTGAACAGCAATTATTTGTTAAAAGCAACAAAGATTTGCCCATTTGTGTTGTAAACAATGGATAAAATTAAACTGATAACATTTATTTGGGGTTCTGTGAGTGTTATTCTTTGTCTGTGGTGTCAGAAGGAACATAATCCTCTGAAAAGTTAAAGGTTAAATTTTACTTCCCTGTTTAATGCTGGATAAAAAGAGTGGAACTTTGTTCAGGAGCATAGCTCCCAGAAAATTCTGAAAGAACAGATTGCCAGAAAAGTTTGAGTTCACTCTTGGCCAAAATGGATGCCAAGTCAGGTTGTCTTTACTCCAACATAGCCACGGTGTGGCATTGCATAGTAAACACACAGCAAATAAAGTAAGCAGTAAAATTTTGGAAATTTTTGTTATATAGATATGGTGTTACTATTGACACAAAATACATTTGTGATATAGAAATAAGGAATTCAAACATTTTCATTTATCATTAATGACACAAAAATAAGAAAGTAGTTCTCAATTCATTTTCAGCACAGTTCTCAATTCAAATCAGCACATTTTCTATATTAGTTAATTTTGATTTGAGTAAAGTGTTGCTTAAAATAATGAAGTAAAATGGACAACAATGAATTTGTAGAAGGACAGCAGCCTAGTATTTAAATAATATTCATATGTCAAAAAATGCATTTGAAAGCATGGAAATAGAAGCCTACAAATTCATTTAGGAATTAGCGTCTTTGCTAAAGTAAAAGAATTCTACTTTGGATGTATTCAAACTGTTTATGAATAGAAGTCCAGGTTTGGGGTACTATGGTGGCTAGATAAAGCCAGATAATCAAAACATGGTTTAAGTGCCTAAGAATTATGTCTTGTGTCTTTTTTGTGGCATATTACATGGGCAGTTGAAGAACAAATGCTTCAAAGGTTTGCCTTGAATTATATGGGGGCGGGGAAATACTTACTGAAGAAGACACAGGAGTGGGAGGGGGGGATACCAGTCATGACTGTCAGGTTCAGGGTTCGAGAGACGCAGCAGACAGAAGGGACCAGACTCCGCTGGCAGCTAACAGGACCCGACTTTATTGAGAGAAGACCAGATGGGACTAGCTCCTCCGCACCCACGAGTGGAGAAACGCTAGCCCCCCTTGGGGGCTAGCCTCCCCGAAGAGATGGGGGAGGCTAGCCCCCTCACCCCCATCTTAGGGCTGGGGCTCCAGGGAACCGGGCTGGCGTGATCAGCACCAGCAGCAGCAGAAGCACAAGCAGCAGAAGCAGAAGCCCGTTGTCCAAGTCCTCAAAACCTTTAAAACCTTCAGTCCCCTCCTGGCTTTTAGGGGAGGGGGTTGCCATGACATCTGATTGATGTTTCAGGCAAGCTTCTGTCCAGGAAGTAGTCCTTTTCCAGAGCTGTTCGTGAATTCCTTGCTTATCTGCCAAGGAATTTGGGATCTGGAACCGGTTTGCAAGGCTTAGATAAGCTCTGGCTCCAGGTTTCTTCCAGAGTCTGAAACTGTTGGGGGTCTCATTCACACCTTACAGTGACCATATCCATAGTGCGTTGTGGGGCCTAGAGCTAATGCAAAAGGTATTGAGCTAGCAGCGTGACCCTGGATACACTGAAGGGACGTAGGAGTCTGTGCCACTCTTCCTGAAGCTATGGCCTAGGTCTTAGGGAGCCACTGCAGGCGTAGCATAAAGTTTCATTTCCTCATTCCTCAGCGCTTGCTTAAGTTTCCTTTTCCCCACATGACATCTAAAATCACCTGACCCCTATAGACCACATCATCTCTAGAACCTTCCCACCTTTACCTAAAAGATCCCGCTTTGAACTTTCCTGCCTTCAGTAAGGGCCAGACAGGCCTCCCTGTATAAACCCCTGCCTTGTTTTCAATAAACGAGCTTTTCACTGACACAGCCTTCTGGGAGTTCTTTCCCATCAAACCTGTTCCCTGCTGGCCTTCCTGCTGGGTCCCTGCAATTGGAGCCCACACGCAACAGTGTCCATGTGGGACAGGAGTGGGAAGAGACCAGCAGTGTGTTAGCTGCCTGCGAAGCTTAGGTGGAGTTGGAAATTTAGTTGTCAAAGTTCAGTCCAAGATCTTACAAATAATTTAATAGAGGCTAAAACCCAAAATCATGAATAAATATTGAAGTTGGAACTATAGGTGGAAATACTTGGATAGGAAAATATTAACAGTCAATATTTTTCATGGTTATGGTAACATCAAAAAGTAGAAAGTACCAGCATTTAGACATGCTATATCATAAAAATCTATCAAAAATTCTATCTCAATAGAAATATTCATTATAAGACAAAAGATTTTATAGTTTAGGTTTTTCCCACTTTTTCGTGTGTACGTATGTCTGTAAGGGTGGGCTGTACTGTAGCATGCATGTGGAGGTCAGAGCACCACTTGGAAGGGCTTGTTCTCTCCTTCCACTATTTAAGTTCCGGGGCTCAAACATAATGTAATTGTTCAAACAGACGCTTCTGGTAAAAGGAACCAAACTATGACCTCTCTCATCAGCAAGGTCAAATCCAAGTTTGCAAAATGTGTGGGGGATGACAGAAACAAAGTTAAAAGCAAAACTCTCTTTCTCCCTCTCACTTCTGCTCCAACTTATGAATAAATTAGATGCATAGCCTCAGAACGTATCTATAACTTATGAAATGAACACATCATGCACTTTAATTTACTTAAAATCTTTTATTCTCAGCAAAATCAAACATATCATTGAGTTTACAAGAAATACAATTTTCAATCATGTCTTCATAAAAATGCACTGGTGAAATAAATGTTCATAATTAATGACCAATTATATACTATTTGATCATGCTAGTAGCAGAACTGATTACCATCAAAAATTGGTAAAGTAGCATATCTTCAATGTGCAAATATCTTCTGAGTACTGTATTGTGTTACAATTGATAATAAATGATTGCTAAATATATACCTATTACATAAAGCTTTTTAAAGTACAATAAAAATACAAATTCTATTTGTTAAAAAAAAGCCATTTATATGGCTTCTAAACATCCTTATTATACAAATTTCAAAATACTATATGACAATCAAAATTATAAAGACTCTTCTTCATGAACACACACTACCCTCTAATTTAAACTTAGCAGGTAACATCATAAACAAGAAGGCTCATATATACCATAGAACATGGTAGAGATGCACATAAATATAATATTGTATAAGCATATTTGATGTCTGTTCCTAGGGAAAATGTACCTTTAGCACTTGCATAAAATTCTCATGAATAAAATAATAATTGAGCTTTGATAACCATCTCCCAACTTAGTCCAGATTTTTCATTAATTTATATCCCTCATAAGGTGATGAATCAAATTAGAAATGTTGACTATAAACATTTTCTGTATTGTTGCTACTAGTCTGTTATATAATGGGCAAAAATATTGGAAGCCTATGTTTTTAAAGGTCAGGGTTCATCAGCACATCAAGAATGAGGTACCAGAGAGTTTTATTGCTCACATTCAAGGTGAAGCTGATCAGAAACTTAATTTTGTGAAAATGATATTTGCTCAATATTTTTAATTTAAATAGAATGTCAGAAAATGTGAAGTATCAAAACTAGTGTGGCATTGCAAAATAAGCTTCATGATAAAAATGTTTATCATAGAAGAAAAGTCTAAGAACTGTTTGGTAAAACAAACATGGATAATAGGTGTTGTACCTGTAGAAAGCATCCATTCTAGTTTGTAAATATCAGATGATGGTTAGATGTTATAGTTATTTGCCAAAACATTTTAAATAAAATTTTAAATGTTTTGAAAGTAATAATTTTCCATATTTGCTGCTTATGAAAAAAAATCAAATATTTTAGAGTATAATTTATAATAGCTGATATTATTTCCCCTTATTTACTAACACTCTAACTGTATTTTATGTTATTACTATTGGAACTTATTTTTTATCTACCAGATAAAATTTAGTAAACTGGTGGACAATATTCATAGTTTATATTCTCATAATGACATGAACACTTATACATAAAATAACATCCATCTCATGAATAGGAATCTGTTTTTTTGACTTGAAAACAGAACACAGTAATTTGACATTAGTCTATCTCTCCAGAAACTTAAAGGTATCATCAAGGTATGGCTTTTGGGATATAGATAATCAATTAACAGCCTAGATAATGAGCACAAATTTCAGGTGATGAATATGTAGAACTCAGACATAGATATATGGAAAACTTGTCTTTCAGTTATAAATTCCCAGGTAACACAAACAGAATGGATTATGAAAATATGACATACATTACATTAAGCTCTTCAAAATAAAAGATAACAAATCTACAGTGAATGTGATCATGTTTTACTGTAATACATTTGAAAACATTTGATATTCAAAAAATATACGGGCACGAGTATAACAGCCATCTTAAAATAATGAACAATACATATGTATACAAATAAATTCAACACAATTGTATCTCTCATTCTGACATCAGCACCTGCTGTCTAATGGGTCGAAACAAAACACTGTGCCTTCAAGAGTTAGTCCCATTTTGAACCCCTCCTGTAAAGCAGAATAAAATCATTAAAATAGAAACAGGCATGGCAAAAGAAAATCAAATCAGTAGGTAAAAGAGACTAAATAAAAGTTTAAATTATTTAAAGAATACTTAAATGCAAATGACTTATCAAATCTGTATGTAGATGGAAACTATTGTGTGTTCCTTAATACTCAATAATATTTTACTGTTTCAAGCATATAGAGGCTGAGAACCCATAAGACAAATAGTTTGAAGGCATATTTCTTTTGAAGTAGACCTTTACAATATTCAAAGTATTTCCTTCTACTTTATTTAAGTCTCTGTTTTTTTTTATTAAGGTATGTTGAGAGAGAGAGGAGAGAAGAGAGAGAGAGAGACAGAGACAGAGACAGAGACAGAGACAGAGACAGAGAGACAGAGAGAAAAAAATAACAGGTCCCTGTAGGCCAGAAAAGGGCACCAGATCCTTGGAAAAGGCATTACAGGGGGTTGTGAGTCACCTACCCAATATAGGTGCTGGGAGCTGAACTGAACTGGTGTTATCTGCTACAGCAGTATGCACACTTAACCATGGAGCCACCTCTTCAACCCCTTTCTGTTGGCTTTAAATAATAAATTATTAAGATAGATACATCTCAAGTTGATGAGGGTTCAAGGCAGCTTGATAATGTATGCCTTTTATTTTTGGTTACCACTGGTCAAATCCTGGGTAGAATAATATTGTAATGACAGTACTGTATTCTAGACAGGATATATCACTACAGACTCAGTGCCATGCTTCCCCTGTAAGTTCTGCTGTGGCTCTTTGATGGACTGACACCTTTGACTCCTCCTCTCCTTTTGCATGTTTTAGAAGATAAGGTGCCATTAATTTAATGAATATTAAAAGCATAACTGTCTTCAAAGTTTTATGCACTTGAAGTTTTTAATTCAAAGTTGGTGGCAACAAGAATGTGTTTCTCCTTGCCAAACTCCTATTTTGCATAAAAACAATTGAACTGTAGGTTGTTTCTACTCTTCCCATCTTTCTCAAGCCTTATGTTAACCTCAAATGTAGGCACATTGGCTTACAAAAGAGATGGAAGTGCAGAAAAGCACTGATCAGTGGAACAGGAGATCAAATAGTAGAATTCTTTTAGAAAGAGTGTGAGAATACATCAATAATTTTCATTTAAATAAATATTCATATGCATTTATATTTGTGCAGTCCAATGCACACATTACCATATACAGGCAGAAATAGTTATGAAGATGAAATTCACATTTTATTTGAAGTTAATACCAGAGAATAATTCCACTATGTTTCTAGTACAGAATACATACTAATGCTACTACTAGAAAAATTTCTAAGCATCTTCCCATCACTTTGAATACAAACTATTTTCAACTGGGTAATGATAAAAATACTCAGTACTAATTTTAAAAATCCCTTTCTTGTCATAATAAAACACAATATGCCACATTTATGTGTATTTTTCAGTAGCTAACTGAATATTTTTAAAAGTAGATAAACTATTCTCAACTATTCTTTTCCAAATGTTTTTGATGGATATCTAAATACCTATGCAATGTGTTCTCTTCTGGTATATTTTGAAAAAGAAAGGATAGAGAGATGACAGATAGATAAGTAGATCTGATAGCTAAAGAAATGGATGATTAGCTATCATTGGAAAGTTTGATACCATGCAATAATTTAAAATTTTATCAATTCATTCTACAGTTAAACCAGGTATCACTTTATTTCTCCTGAAACTTGCTGCCAGTGAACAATCAATATCAGAATAGCAGAAGAACTAAAATAAATGGCCATGGCTGTGTCAGTCATAAAGTATTCATACATAACTCACAACAGTTCCATGCTTATGTTTTAAAAGATTCTTGCAAAACACACATAGGTTAATCTAATCACCCAATTAACAGATATGTTCCTTAAGTTCACTGATTTCTGTTCTTTATAAAACAAAACTCCCCATACATTTACTAACATTCCTTCAGAAGTTTCATTTTATACATCACAATTTAATGAATTGTGAATTCTTCTATAATTTGCTTTCCTCTTGAACTTTAAAAACCTCTGAAGTAAACTGAGGCTTACTATTTATTTAATGTAGCGATGGTACTTAGACTTACAAGCTGTATCGCAAAATAATTACCTTAAAATTAATTCAAATGTTAATTCTATTCTTCTTATATGAAATATTTTGCTAAACAGCATTTTCTTGTTCTGAGATAGAGAGCAGCATGTCAAAGGAGGCAAAGATACTCTGATAAAGCACCTGCTCACAAGCTCCTGTTGTTCTCTGTGCTTCTGATATAGAGTTCAAATTTAATGGTAGTAAAAACTCATATTTATAGAGTATATTAGATATATTACTTCTGTTTTCTTCAGCAGATCTAGCTTTTTACATTAGCATTCTCTTAAAATGGATTTATTATGAATATAATACACTATTAATGCTATAGCATTTATTTCATTTGTAAATAAACTGGAAGACATTAATTTATGCATAGAGATTTAACCAACTCATAACTATTTCTTTGAAATAGGTTGTTTTAAAGAAGGGAAAAATAAATTTAAATGTTAATATCTAATTATTCCCCAAGAAAATACTATGCTATAAACAAATGTTTTTCTATCAATAATTAGAGTGCTTGTTTCCTCTGTGTTTTTAGTTGTTCTGGTCATTAAAAAATAAAATTGCCTATTGGTCAGGTAAAAATGGCATTTATTTATGTAGTTGTATGTTTACTTTTATTACACAGAGCACATCCATGTATGTGTGAACCAAATATGATCTTCTTTGTGAATTACTTTTTATTAATGTGTTGATTGTTTAGTCTCCTATGTATGTCTATTTAATTTAATTACATATACAGTGTAGGTGCACGTAAATATGTCCATGCACATATATGTGCATGCATGTGGAGGCCAGAGAGCAACCTTGGGCATCATTCCTCAGCAATGCCATCTCCCTCCTTTGAGACAGGGTCTTTAATTGGCCTGCAGCTCTCCAATTAAGCTAGACTGACCGTTATGTGTTTATATATTCTAAAAGAAAATTTATTTTAGGGGCTAGAGAGATGGTTCAGTGGTTATAAGCACCCGTCACTGTACTTGCAGCAGACCAGGGTTCAGTTCCCAGCACCCACATGGTCACTAACTCCAGTTCCAAGGCATCTGTCGCCTTCTTCTGGCCTCTATGAGCATTACACGCATGGGTGCATTTAACTGCATGTATGCAAAGCACTCATACAGACTGAATAAAATGTTAAAGAATAGTTTTCAAAAAAAGTAATATTTTTTCTTATATAAAGATTTCTCTCCAGATTAAAAGTTTGATGAATATTAAATCATAGTCCAAAAATTTTTAATTGCCTATGTTTTTGGAATTCATTTAGGTATTGTTTATATTTCAGTTGTACATAGACTACCAAATTGTTAACCAGTTGACTTAACACCATTTGTGCATGTCTTTCATCCGTTACTGACATGCCGTTTTTTAAAAGAATAAAATAATTTTAAATGTATTTTTATTCCTATGTGTATATGTAGGTGTGCGTACACATGTATGCACATGCATATGGAGGCCAGCAATCAACTTTGAGTGTCATTCCTCAGTGATGTCATCTATCTCCTTTGAGACAGGGACTTTCACTGGCCTGGAGCTCAACAATCCGGCAGATTGCCTAGCCAGTGAGCCCCAGGAATTCTACTGTCTCTACTTCACCAGCACCAGGATCAGAGGGAGGTGCTGCCACACTGGATATTTTATGTGGATTCTGGGAGTTAAACTCAGTTCTTCATGCTTGCATAGAAAGCACTTCATCAAGTGAGTTATAGTCCCGATCCAGTATTTCATTACCACAGTTCTGGCTATCAATATTATCCTGTTATTTTTTCTGTCAAACATGTGCCTTGCAGTTTATACTACACCAGATCAAAGAACTATGCTATTCATTTCAAATAAATATTTAATTTCCCAACTATTTATAATGATATATTACTTAATATTTCTGCTTTAATTCTGATATGTACATGATATTTCCATGATCCCGAACTTAATAATTCAATTCAGGAACAATTTTAATTACAATCTTCATTAAATGAAAAAAGAAACTAAATATTTCATGAGGCTTATTGTTAACACACTCTCTCTCTCTCTCTCTCTCTATATATATATATATACACATCCAAATATATAGTTTTATATATATATATATATACATATATATAGTTATGACCTATTAGGACTGTGGTAGGCATTTACATGACATACAAAGATAGAGTAGTCATATATATGCATATAAGATTACTTAGGATAGCAAGATTAATGACAAAGTCATTATAAAATGTAAATGAGGAAAATAGTATTTTACTATACTTAAAGTGCCTTACAACTAAATCTCGAACTAATAGAAATACACAATAACGTGACTACTGCAACAGTGAGAGTCATTGGAAATGCAACCCGAAAATCCAAGTTATGAAACCTCTTTAAAGACAATGAACTAATTACACACATCCACATGAAACCATATTTGAATATTAGGAAGCAAATCATGCAAATACGAAAATTTTAGCTGTAAAAAAGTTTATTAGTTACTTAAATTATAAAAATGGTATACCAACCATCTCTGGCGCTAACCACCATGAAAGCAGAAAAGAATAGAAAAAGACATTAAGAAAGTATTAGAAACAGCAAAAACAAAAGGGTCTTTTGTTTACTATTATGTGAGTAACACAACACTAACCTACTTTCCTCATTGTACTTCTCAACCTTGTTTGCTACAAAGCTCTAGAGATTGAGGCTCATTTTTAAAAATTTCATTGAGTTTTTTAAAATATGTGATTGAAAACCACCTTCACAGAAAAAGTCCTTACGACTAATCACTCTAAAATCAAATATTACTGCCCTAGTTGCATATTTATGTTCTACAAACACATCGTCTCAGATAGTACAAATTTAATTAGGACAAATAATAATAAAGGAAAATAATTACAGTATTCTAGATAGTTAACCATGCTCAGCTGCGTGCACTTTTCATAGTGTCTGAAGTATCTGAAGTAGAAATTGCTGCCACTAGACACAAAGCATGCTGAAATGAACAGAGGTTTGATAGACATTAAATTTCTTAACCTGAACTTTACTGATGCATGTCTTAGTTACTTTTTATTGCTATGACAAAAACACTGATCAACTCAACTTGGGTGGGGATGGGAGGTTATTTCACTTACAGCTCAAAGTCCATCATCAAAGGCAGTCAAGACAGAAACTCAAGGCAAGAATCTGGAGGCAGGAAGGAGCTGAAGCAGAGCCCACGGAGGAATGCGGCCTACTGACTTGCTCCTCTGGCCTGCACTAAACTTGCTTTCTTATACAATGCAGAACGACCTATGCACAGATGGCACCACCCACAGTGAACTGGGTCCTCCCAAATCACTCCACAATCAAGAAAATGCCCCACAAACATGGCCACAGGCCAATCCAATGGATGAAATACTTCAATTAAGGCTCCCTCTACCTAACTGTGTCAAGTTAACAACTGAAGCTATCCAGCACAATGTAGTAATAGTATTTTTGCTAAATCATTGTACATAACTATATAAAAATTTTAAGGTTAACATAGTAAACTTGTGAATATTTAAGAAATTATATCACAGTTTTAGTAAATTTTAGGGATCTTCAGTGTAAGATGTAATTACAAATCACCCAATCTGAGAAACACTGTTTAAATATACTCTGCAAATATCAAGACATATGTTAAATAATTCAATGTTCTAAATGCAGGCATATTATTAAATATAGAGCAAAATACACTTAATAATTAGAAAATAAAACATAGCAGTCCTCTCATTTACTTGAGAGGAATAATACTAATATTATTTCTTTCAGGGAAAGGAGTGTGTTTACTTGTATTAGGTCAGAGATTAACCTTTAGGTTTTGTGGTGGGTGGGTGGTTGTGTGGATTAGTGAAGCACAGAGAGTCAACGATCAACCCAGGGCAGTAAGCAGAAATACCTCCACCTCCACCTTACATCAGTGTCTTTACCATCTCTTCTCAGCTTCATGCAACTTGTGTTTCTCTGCACTCTATCAATTATAAACTCTTTTGATGAAAAACATAACATAATATTTCCACCAAAAAATAAATGGAAAATATAAAAGAAGTCTGTAATGGCTACTTATTCAATTAAGACCCAATGTATAGAGATTTTAAAACCAGTTTCTTCAGACTTCTGGAACAATTCAGAAAGACAGAGACAGAGAAAGAGAAACTCAAGCAAGAAGCATTCAACTAGACCACATTCCTAAAGCAGTTGTCACTGGCTGTCTGCTTTCTCAATAGGAGCCCAGAAACCCTGAGCCACAGCTACAATGCTTCTTTTCACAAAGACCAGTTTTATTCTTACAAAGTTTTTTCCTCATCTACCCCTCTACAATTTTGAAATTCATCATTTAAATTAAGACTAAGGTCAAACATTACAAATCCCATTACAATGACCTTTGCAATTTCTGAATTTCCAAATAGCAAACCATTAGAATCCAAGGCATTTTGCATTTTTAAAAGGAATCATCCTCCTCCTATTGTAAGCTGAATCATTCAAAGGAAGACATATCCTTAGAATATGTAGAAGCATTATTAGGACCATGTATTATTATTTTTCATGCGATTATACTGAGTTGTTATAGTGACAATAAGGAAAAGGGTATTGGTATAAACATTTGCTTTATCCCAGATTAAAGAGAAAGATACAGTGTGTGGTCAAGTCTGTTAAAATAATCACCTGCATCTCATCTAATTTGGACTGGATATCTGGAGGGAAGTCCCCTGCTCCACAGTTAAATGGGTCAAAAGGTTCAGCTCCAAACAGATCCCGTTCTGGCAGGAAGAAAACACAGTAAGTGAAATGTCAAAACATAGTTGAGTGAGTTATATTTCAAAAGATGGATTATAATTAAAAGTAGAAATTTAATTATTATATAACTAAAATATTTATATAATCAAATGTACCATTAGGCATTTATACTTCATGTTGGGATTTTTTTAGTTAAGAAATCAAATATGCATTTTATGGTATTAAAAAGTTTCTGAATTTTGGTGCAAATTCATCCATTGCAATCTAGTCAGCCTATCTAGAGATCATGATTAATACCTGCTCTCCTTCACACAGTAGTAATCAATCTCCAATAGTTCCCAGACTAGGGCCGGCCTGCCACCCATTCAGCTCACTCCACTCTAGCCCCTTGTCTGATTGAGTTGCCATGGGTCCTGTACACAATGCCACCCTTCCCATAGTTCACATGTACAAGCTTCTAGTAACCTGAAAGTCTCTGATTCCCTAAGATGATGAACTAGCCCTGGCTCTTACTCTTTTTCCACCTTTTCTTTCACAATGGTCCCTGGGCTATGAATGGAGAGGTTTAATACAAGACTCATATCCAGTCTCTTATTTTTTAAAACTTGGCCAATTGTAGACTTCTGTGTGCATCATACTCTATTGAATAAGGAAGCTTATAAAACAACTCTCACTGGTGAGACACACTAGTTGAGGGATGCACTAGTTTTCTTCTACCTCTTGCTCTACTATGTTTCATGAGGCTTAGGTGTAGAGGTTCAAATATATTTGTGTCACCTAGGACTGGGCATCTCTCAGATATATATTCTCGGTGACTGACTAGTTGTGGGATTCTGAAACAGCCTGCATCTGTTGCAAAAAAAAATCTTCTCTGATGAGTGGCGTACGGTATACTTGTCTGTAATAGAAGGATCCATATTAAGCATATGGTAAGAAATTTCATTTGTCTAGAGAAATGACTGAGATAGGGTTCTTTCTAGGATCTATGACATCTGCAACAATGTGTACTTGGCAGAGTTGACAGAGCCACCCATGAGTGCATGCCCATTAAGAGGGCTTTAAGTCCAATTAGGCAGCCCTGATCACCCCCAGATAACAGTGCCACTACTTTACCAATAGGGGAAGTTTGCTGTGCAGGTCGTTATGGTTATTATGCTTCAGGGCTGGTTTACACCATTGGTGTATTTTCTCCATTAGCAGCTCGCGTATTATCATCTAGCACCATGAGAGCTAAACTTCAGATAAAAGACTTCCAGGTCAGTTCCTGCTCTTTCAGTCCAAGTCCTGTATCAAAGCACGTCCTGTCTTCAGCAGTAGGGCCTTATTTTCCAGTTCTTGGAGACAACCAAGAGCCGTGGTAATAGCCTATGTTATTTGGATAGTCTCTTGGTTAACTCTCACCAACCACTCAAAGGGAAGTCTCTACTATCAGGAACTGTATTCCTGGCCATACAGCTCCATAGGCACTAATGTTCAGACACTGCATGTGAATTTCTCAGGGGGTTTTAGACATAACACATTTCCCTCTGGCTTCCCTAGCCTCTCAAGATTCATTAATTTCCATTTTCTTTTCCTCCCATCCGATCTCTTTTCTTCTTCCTTAATTCAAGCACCTCCATTATCCCCACTGTCCCCCCATAACACTTGCCTCTTTCTCCCCGACTGTGGTCCCTTGCATGTCACTCCTTCCTTCCCTCCCAGCCAAATACTCTCGTTTTCCACACTTCCACCCTGTAACATCTATTCCATACTATCCCCATCTTTTGGGGTCTTTCTTTTTTTACCTCCGTGTGTTCTTTCCATTCTCCAGGTTCCTGGTATACTCACACATAAGGATTGGTGCTAAATTCAGCAAATGAGACTATAAATTGCTTGCTTTCTGCATTTGTGTTACATCACAGTATAATACTCTCTAGTTTTATTTATTTATGTGCAAATTTCATCTTTTCTTACTTCTGAGTAGAACTCCATTGTATAAATGTCCCACATTTTCAATCCATTTGTCAGCTGAGGGACATATAGGTTGTTTCCATTCCTAGCTATTGTGAAGACAGCAGCAACAAACATAGATGTACAGGTGTCTCTACAGTATGATGAGTCATTTGGGTATATGCCACGGAGGCATTTAACTGGTAGATTCATTTTTAGTTGTTAGAGAGTTCTCCAAACTGTTTTCCACAGTGGCTGCACTAGTTTGCATTCCTACCATCAGTGAATCAGTGCTCCCCATTCTTCACATCCTCTCCAGCATTTGGTGTCTTTTTTCTCTTGATCTTAGCCAGTGATTTTTATCGAAATTTCTCTAATTACTAAGGATGTTGGGCACTCTTTAAGGTGTTTCTTTAGTAATTTTTATTTCTTCATTTGAAAATGCTCTGATCAAGTCTATAGCCCATAATTTTTACTGCATTGTTTATTTTCTTGTTTCTTTGGTTTTTGAGTTCTTTATATATTCTGGATACACATCCTCTATTGAATGTATAGCTGGTAAAGATTTTCTCCCACTCAGTGGGTTTCCTCTTCTCTTCCTTGGTTGTTTCTTCTGCTGTATAGAAACTTTGTAGCTTAATAAGATCCCGGTTATTGATTTTTTTCCTTAATTCCTGAGCAGCTGATGTCCAATTTTGAGGGTTTTTTCCTATGCCTAAATATTGTAGGGTACTGCCTATGTTTTCTCCTAGCAGTTTCAGAGCTTCAGGTTTTATATTGAAGTCTCTGATCCATTCGGAGTTGACTTTTGTGCAGGGTGAAAGATAAAGTCCAAGTTCATTCTTCTACAGGTGGAGATCCAGTTTTTCCAGCACCATTTGTTGAAGATTTGTTCTTTCTTCCATTGTGGGTTTTTGGCATCTATGTCAAATATCAGGCTGCTGAAGTTTCATGTACTCACATTTGGATCTTCTGTTGTGTTCCATTGATCTATAGGTCTATTTTTGTGGTAGGACCATTTTGTGTTAAGATTTTTAACATGAATGCATGTTGGATTTTGTCAAAGGCCTTTTCTGCATCTATTGAGATGATCACATGTGATTTTTGTCTTTGAGTCCATTTATATGTTTTATTACGTTTATTGACCTATGTATAATGAAGAAGCCCTGCATCTCTGGAATAAAGCCAATTTGATCAACATGGATAATCTTTTTGATGTCTTTCTGTCTGTGGTTTGGTAGAATTTTGCTGCGCATAGTTGCTTCTATGTTCATTAAAAATATGGACCTATTTTATTTTTTGTTATTACTTGGTTTTGGTACTAGAGTGATACTGGCTTCATAGAAGGAGTTTGGGGGTTCTCCCTCCATTTCTGGAATTTTTTGGAATAATTTAAGCAGTATTGAATGTCTTGTAGAATTCTGCTGTGAATCATCTGGGTCTGGGCTTTTTTAGTTGGGAGGTTTTGTATTACAGTTTCCATGTCCTTATTTTTTTATGGGTCTGTTGGAGCTGTTGATCTTTTTTTGGTTTAAATTTGTTTGTGTCCATGACTTTAAAAATTCATCCATTTCTTTTAGATATTCAAATTTAATGGAGTATAGATTTTTTAAAGTAGTCCCTTAAAATGTTCTGGATTTTCTTTTTGGTGTCTGTTGTGATGTTTCCCCTTATGTCTCTCTGATTTTGTTAATTTGAATTTGCTCTTTCTTTTGGTTAACTGGGCTAAGGTTCTGTCCATTTCCTTAACATTTCAAACAGCCAGCTCTAAGATTCATTGATTGTTTTGTGTTGTTTTCTTCATTAATTTCTGCTCTGATTTTTGTTACTTCCCAGAGACCTTGTTGTGCTCTTTTACATGTGTTCTTTCTTATTGTTTAATGTAGGCACTAAGAGCTATAAACTTCCCTCTTAGCACTGCTTTTAAGTGTCTCAGAGGCTTTGATTTGTTGTATTCTCATTTTCATTTAGTTCCAGAAAGAACTTTATTTCTTCTCAATTCTTCATTGACCCATTCATCATTCAAGAATGTGTTGTTTAATCTCCCTGAGTATGGGTTGTTACTAGATCTTCTTTTACTGTTGATTATAAGCTTTTTTGCATTTATTGCACTGTGGTCTGTTAGAATGAGTAGCATTCTTTTGTTTTGTTTTTTTGTTTGTTTGTTTGTTTGTTTTTTAATTTGTTGAGATTTGTTTTGTGTCGGAAAATGTGAGCAGTTTTTGAAAATGCATGGGCTGTTGAGTAGCAAGTGTATTCTTTGGTGCTTGGGTGTAATATTCTAGAGGTATCTGTTAGGTCCATTTCAAGTAAGATGCAATTTAATTCAGATGTCTCTCCATTTATTCTTTGTCCAGTTAACCAGTCTATCAAAGATAGTGGGATATTAAAGTCACCTACTATTACTGAGTTGGGGCTAAGCTGTCTTTTACAGTCTTGTACTGTAAAAATACTGTAAAAGTACTGTTTTTTTAATGAAATTGAGGGCTTCAGAGTTTGGAGCATATATGTTTTTGATTTTAATATCTTCTTGATTGATTTTTTAATTAGATTTAAATGACTCACTTTATCTGTTCTGAGTAGTTTGAATCCTATTTTGTCAGATATTAGAATTGCAATACCTGCTTGCTTCTTAGAGCTATTTGCTTGGAATATTTCTTTTACCCTGAGGTAGGGTCTATCCTTGAAGGTGACATGAATTTCTTGAAAACAAGATGGCTTTTTTCTTGATCTGTCCCATTACCCTGTGTCTTTTGATTGACGATTTCAGGTCATGATATTTAGTGTTATTATTAAAAGATATGTATTGGATCCTGTATTCTTTATTTTTGAGTATAACATGCCATGCATTTTTCTAAGCAATGGCTTAAAATAGTGAAGACAGAGCAAGACTTGTGGTAAACTCATTCATTTTGTGTAGAGAACAAAATAGAGTCTGGGAAGGGGCATCTCTAATACTTGTCAATGAAACAAATTTCTTACTTAAGGCATGGACAATAACACAGTTCTAAACAGGTTAAGTGAACTTTCAGCTGCAGTACAGATTCAATACACAGAAACAAGCACATTATTATTTTGTACATAGTTCCTGGTTATAGTGGCAATGTTTGTTTCTCTTTTTGAGACTGGGTCTCCCTGTAGCTCCAGCTATGTGGAGCAGGTTGGAGGCTGGTCTCTCACAGAGATCACCTGCCTCTGCCTCCCACCAAGCCTGGCTCAATAAAATCAGTATATGAAAAAATCAGTATGTAACTCAATTCTAATTTATTTTTAAAACACACACTCATTTCATTTATATTTAAAAGCCAATCTGTTATAAGATATAAGTGGAATACACAGTGGGAATGTTCATAAGGACTAAGCCTACTCCATCTTATGCAAATAGTGGGTACACAATCTAGGACATGTCTATTGTGGATTGTGTCTTAGAAAAGGGCTATCCATGGGTGGAATTCTGTGGTAGAAAGATTGTCTAGCAATAGTGAGATCCTGTGTTCAATTCTTGGCATCACAAAAAGCAAATAAAGAATATATTTCATCTATAGAAAAATATATTGAGAGCTGGACACAGTGACACATGCCTTTAGTCCCAGCACTCAGGAGGTAGAGGCAGGTGGAGCTTTGTAAGGTTGAAGGCAGTCTGGCATACATAGTAAGCTCCTGGATAGACGAAGCTACAGGGAGATCTTTACTCAAAAGACATATATGTATGTGAAAATATATGCTAAATAAATGACTCCAAATTCAGGCTGCCTTTGTTCAGCCACCAGTCATTGTGGCGTGTGCCATAAAATGTATTATAATAGTTGTATTACATGGTGTCATGTTTAGGCACTCCAGTAAGTACTCTTTTCCACTACAGACATACTGGTGTGATCTTATCCTTGCAATTTTCAAGGGATCCTTTTTCTCCACATCCTTGGCAGCCATGGTTATCTCTTTCATTTTTTGTTAACTTCTATTCTACCTAGAGTGAGGTGATATCTCCCTGAAGCTCTGATATGTATTTTCCTGATGAACAGTGATATTGAATATATTGAGATATGTCACTGGCCACTGGTATATCTTCTTGGATGGACTGTCTATTACCATTCTTGTTCTTTAGGTTTTGCTATTGAGCTGTCTGAGTTTCCTATATATTTTAGATGTCAGATGCATAATTCTCAAACACCTTTTCCTAGGTTGTGAGTTGAGTCTTCACTCTATTCATTGCTTCTTTTGTGTGATAGAAGCTTTTTAGTTTGATGTAATATGGCTTCTTTTTGCATTTTTGGTGTGCTAAGGGGTATCAAGTAAAAATTTTTAAAAAATCCCTCTCCATCCTATACTCTCATTTAGAGTTCATGTTTTGAAATGTTTCTATGGGATGATTTTTACAGTCTCCAATGTTGTACATTTTTTAAAAATATTAGTCCTCCAAGGACGTTATGCAAGTTGCTAAGGGTGAAGATCAATCAATGGTCCAACTCCCGATTTAAGGCCTACCAACCATAATAATGATTGGCACAGCAAACTACATTGGGGTAGTAGTGACACTTTATCTTGGGGATAATCAGTAGGTACCTAATTGGACTTAATGCCCACTCAATGGGAGGAAACTCATGTGTGATACTATAAACATAGCCAAATATACGTGGCTGGAGGGTTTATGGATCTCAGAGAAAACCTTAAGGCTCTCACACTATATGCTATATGTGGATCCTTATATTTACAGACAAATATGCCAGTCAGCAATCATCAAAGAAGCTTCTTTTGCACCAGACAGAGACTATTACTAAGTTCTAGAACTGGTAACGCACAGAGTTAAAATGTCTGTATAATGCCCGAACCTAAGTGACACATCTACCGTGGAACCTATACACCTAAGGCTCATGGAACATAATAGAACAAGGGGTAAAGAGAATATTAATGCATTTCTCAACTCTCATCAATGACACTCCCTCATGCAACACAGAGCAATGAACACAAAAGGCCAGAAATGGTCAAAGTATAGAAAATAAAGAGTGTGGGTCCTTCAACAGCTCTCTTGTATTAAACTCCACCCACCCAGGGCTCAGGGTCCATTTGGAAGAAGGAATGGAAAAATTTTAAGAGCCAGAGAAAGAGATGCATGACCATATGGAAATAGAGTCTTATGGGTTCTTGCGATCTTGTTCATATGAATTTACAGCAATGGTGTCAGCATATGCGAGACCCATGCAAACTCAAGCAGACATAAACCCAACCTAGGACTGAGGAAAGGGACAGCAGGCCATAGCTGAAGAACTACTAGCAGCTGATTAGTGCTGGTTAAGAGAGAGCTGATCTTCTTTAAGGAAGTGAGTCTAGACAGGCTGACTAGATCCCATTGGATGGACTTGCACTGAGGGATATATGGGTACACTAACTTCACTTAATAGGCCTTTCCATCAATGACAGAGTGCATGAAATCTGGTTGGGGATCTAGGAGGGTGTGAATTGGGGAGTATGTGTAATGATGTTTTATATGAAATACATAAAAATTCAATAAAAATATACCAAGTAAATACATAAATAAATATAAAAATTAGTCCTCTAAAATGTAGTAAATACTCAACAAGAGCAATGTGCTTTCCCAAGTTCAACACAGAAAACAAATTATAATTCCTACCATGTACTAAAGTCTTCAGCTTTTGAATGGTATATGTAATGTCTTAATAAAGACTAGAGATGCACAAAGTAAGGCATAATATATAACTAGTTTCTTCCATTTTCCTGTGGCCTTAGTAGTTGATTCTTGGCCACTGGGGCCTACTTTTTCTTTACTTTTACTGTGACTGGGCACTGATCAATACATTGACAGGCCTCTGAAAATAAGTATCTACTAGATGCTTTCTAATTAATCAAAAGTAGACTTTGATATGGTTTACAAATATGTAGAAGAAAAAAGAACACAATATCTTTAGGGCATTTAAAATATTAAAGATAATCCTCTTGTATAATGTAATACACAAACAAATCGTAGCATTCACATTATTTACATATTTTGCCACTAATGATAAATGAATGCTCAGTAACAAGAATATACCACATTACAAATGTGGCATACACATTTATACACATTACAAATGACTCAATAATAATCCTTAGTTTCTTTTGACAAAGATAAAATCTCTTCTAAATCCCAAAGCAAAATAAATATATGATTGAACAATTCTGTTATGATTCAAATAGCCCAATCCTAAAATATTATTGCTCATACAAGGTTCAATTTGCAAAGAGAGATATTTATTAGTATATTCTGAATTATAATGTAAAATACCCTTAACCAAATTTGGCATGTATATAAAACCATGGTCCTTCTATAATTAAAGGTGCTGGTGGGCTTTTGTGATAGGTAGCTTTCCATAAAGTGTTAAACATTGAAAACATACCCAAGTACAGTGAGAAATGTCAATACATTAAGAGTACTTACTGATCTCTGCAGATCTGCTGGGTACTGGTGGTGGCTGTGTGCCATTGCGTGTAGGTACTGGAGACTGTTGTGATACTGGAGAAAATGGAATCATGTCAAAGATGTCCGTGGAGGGAGACTTCACTGTTACACTACCTGCCTGAAATGATGATGACAGGAATCAGGGTGGTGATCCATGCTACATATTATCATCCTGAACATTTCGTTCACATGATAAAGTCATAAACAACTCTGAGGTGAGGCAGATACACTTATGATTCTGTAAGTGAAATGTAGTTAAGTATTGAGAAATTCATGCAGTTCAAACCGCTCACAAGAAAGCAATGGAAATTTGCATATTAAAAATGTTCTCAAAAATTATGGCAAAAATATGAACACTGTTCATGATGTAACATTAGGCATACTAGAATATGCTTATAAATGATTGCCATTTTTCCAAGAAAATTACAAATATCTTAGAAAATATTTAAACAGACAAAAATTTTGAAATAGATATTGCATAAGGATATACTGAACATATATGACAGCCTTCCTAATTATAAACATTCAAATCAATTAATACTTTAGTATTTTTAAAGGCAGAAGTATATTTGTGTTTATAAGTATACTGACAATCAACTGCTGGTCACTGCAGTATATTTCATTCCTGTGAAATTCCATGTTGTCAATAACAAACAGTGACCTTGCAAAACAAATTAACATCCAACAATGTAACAACCTAAATTAATAAGTTATCTGATACAATGTAGGTTAGGATTGAGCAAAAAATGGGAAATGAAAATGTAGCCAAGAATTAATGTAAAATGGGAGAATTATCAATTTGTCAAATCAGGAAAAATGTATATGGATAGCAACCTACTTAAACCATCTGATCTGATCAGGAACAAAAGGAAGGGCTTCTCCACAAAGAGAGGAAGAGGAGAAAATTTAACTTTTCATGTTAGACTATGAAGAGAGATTGTCCAGAGTGGCTCACTTTAAAGGTACAGTTTTCAGAATACATTTATTCTTCCTAGTCACAGATGATGCAGATGATATTGTTAAAGCTGTTTGTATGTAGAGAGGTGGATTAGCTGTTTAGTTAAAATGATTGTTCATGTATTTTGTGCACAAAACTGTGATCCTTTCCCTTTAACACTTTACACACTGTGCTCCTCACTGCTTTCCTTTTTCAAGAGTATTTTTCTCTTACCCTATCCTCTTCTTTGGTTTCTATGTCTCCCCTTCTCAGGTGGATAAGTACTCAAGCTTTGACTGTTACTAAAAACACAAACCTAACTTATGAAATATTTCTTTTCTCCTCTGGCTTCTATCTCTCTTCCTTGTCCTTTCAGGACCCAGATCCCTGAGAGTCACTATTTTCTTGTCTGAATTTTAACTTCATTCAAACCTTAACCTCTTTTCACTGAAATTCCCTGAGGTTACTTTTACTCCCGGTAATTTATGAGCCATTACCAAACCTTCTGCACCTGATACTCCTGTGGAGTACTGTCATGTATCATCTTTTGGGGATTTCTATACTATCACCATTCTCTATTTGAAACTCTATTATTAAGGAAAACTAAATGAAAAAAAAAAATGAACAAAGGCTCCAGGTCTCACCACATTAATTCAAGGCTACCTGACTTCTCACTATTATATAAATGACACATTTTACAAGAATTTCATTTTAAAATAGGTGGATGGATAATAAAGAGGGTTCTCTGCTTTGCAAATTACATGAGGTCTCGGAATGCTGCTCTCGCTGACTGGTTGGAGCAGGACACTTTTAGAAGGTGGTGGTATTAACAGTCCCACTGAGAGTCTGGAGTCAGGCGAGTTGGCAGGAGTGACAGAAATGGAAGACATGTTTAGACAAGGAGATGGCTCATCACTACTGCGCCAGAAAGAGGATGCACATCTCTGAAACCCGTGTGGCCCATGACCAGACACTCTGTGCAGCAGCTGTAAAGAAATCACAGAAAGAGAAACACACTAAGGAGAAGAAAGAAGGCATGGAGCAAGGAAAGAGCATGCGTGGAGACTGTTTGTAAAATGGATGTTATGTGAAAATTACAAGATAATTTCACAGTAAATTTACTAAATAAAAACACATAGTTGAATTTGGTTTTGTAATAGTTTTTAGATGACTAGTTGCTTAGTTTGATGTTTTTTTATTGAAATAGTATCACGTCTTCATATTTTATAAACAGAATATGAATACTGAATTTACCATGACATGAAAGGAAAACAAGAGACAAAACTGAGAAAGTCTGACATGCATTTAAGAAAGTCTCAATAGGGAGATCGGCAGGGGACGAGTCTAGGAGAAACTCTGGTAGGTAAAGTAACTGAGGTAGAATTTTCTAATGTGCTATAACACAGTTCAGATTTGATCTTCTGAACAGTTTTTGTAACTATGACTAATAGGAATGGAATATACTTGCATTTTCACAGATACACAGGAAGCAACAACTCTGGATTCATAAGATGTATCCCCTATAAGCTAAGAAGCAGAGTCAAAACTCAAAACCATTACCGCAGCCCCCACGCCCTTTTGACAAGTACTGAGGAATTCCCTAAGGTGAGATGTTTTAGAGATGGAAAGAATGTTAATAAAAAGCCCCTATAAATCAGAGAGAAATAATGAGCAAGCAGTTCAAGAAGGCTGTGAATACCAATTTTGGTGTGACTTTTAGGGGTTATTCACTGAGAAATGTATTTTCTGTCCAGAACTGAGCTTTCTCCAGTCCAGATGCCAGGTGACATAATTGCCAATTAACTCAACAAGCTTAAAATAAAAGCAATAACAGCATTTATTCATTTACTGTGATAATAGAAGAGGCCAGATAGAGGGAGCCGGCCCCATCCATACCTCATCCCAATGTCCTATTAAATGGCACCGCAAGAAAAGAACAGAAGTGTAAGTGAAGGCGTGGGCACTGTCATTGCTGATGAAGTCTGAGAACAAGGCTCCTTGTGATTAGGTCTTTCTCTTTATCTCCCTCTCTTTTCTTCTCTTGACAAGAGGCCAGAGAGAGGGAGAATAGAAAATACCTGAACAGAGATTCATAGAGGAGAAAAGTGTCAAGACTCCCAGCAGAATGGCTGGAGAGACGTTCAGTGGTTAAGAGCACTGGCTGTTCTTGCAAAGGACCTGGGTTCGATTCCCAGCATCCACATGATGGGTAACAAGTGTCTGTGGTTTTTGTTGCAGGGGAATTTGATGCCCTCTTCTGACCTCCGTAGGCATTGCATGACATGGGTACACTTACATATGGGTAGGCAATACACTCATACACATAAACTGAAAAAAAATAAAAATGTTTTAAAAAGACCTCCAGTATAAAGCAAGCTGGGCAGAAGCATTGAAGAGAGGTGGTGGGCTCTGATTGTTGAAGGAAGCCTCTCCTTCAACAAAGCTAGAAACGCAGAGATGAAGGATCCCACGGCCAGCCCAGAAGACTAAGTGCATGAGGCAACTCTAAACTGAGACATCTCGTAGTGAGGAGGGCAGCTTTCCATGCTAGGCCTGCAAGTTGACCTCTGATCTCTACACACAAGCTGTGACACACAAGTGACCCACTCTCACACAATAAAGAAATGAAATGTAGCTAATTGCTTTTTAAAAGCACTATTAAGTGACTAAGTATCACCTGTAAAAACATAAGGTCGTTAAAATTTTATTTTGTGCTATCTGCTATATTGGCACTATAAATCTTTAGACTAACTTTGGATATAAAATAAACAACTTCGAAGATAAAACTATGACAGCAGTTATTCAAAACTAAAATGCAAATACAGGTCTGGGGAGACGTCTCTGTGGTTAAAGTATCTGTAGTATAAGCCTAAGGACCTGAATTTGATCTCCCACAACTCATTTTAGAAACAAAGCCAGATACTTCAGCACACAGCTGTAATGTCAGTCAGGAGGAGACAGACAGGGAGATTCCTGGAACTTGCTGGCCACCCAGTTGAGACTCAGTAAGAAGCTGTAGGTTCAATAAGAGATACTGTCTCAAAACAAAGTGGAAAGAACTTGAACATCAGTCGATACTGACCTCTGGTCTCCACAAGCATGTGCACACACGATCCCAGGTACATATAGGAACATGTACATACACATTAATACACATAACATAAAATAAAACATGAAATTTCAATTCCTTTACATTTATAAGAAATCTTGGGTTAAAACACTATGATTATAAATTACACTGAAGGAATGTAAGATAACAGAGCAGATCTTTGTTGATTTTCATGTTGATTCATATATCTATAATTCATTCTTACAGCCTTTCAGTACATCCTTTTTCTTCTTCTTTTTTTTTTTTTTTTTTTTTGGTGGGGTGAGGAGGAGATAGGGTCTTCTTGTAGATTAAGCTGGCCCTGATCTCAGGGATCAGCCTATCTCTGTCTCCCAGGTGCTGGTATTAAAGGATATACCACTGTGCTTTTGTTTTTGAGATAATATCTTTGTAACTGGTTGGCCTGGAAATTACTATGTAGGCCAGATTAGCCTAGGACTTGCAGAGACCCACCAGCCTCTCCCTCCAAACTGTTGTGATTAAAAGGCATAGCAACCATGTCTTACTGAATGTCACTTTTTAAATAAGCTGTGAAAGCAATGAGTTCTCTAATCTAGAACTTATACCAATTGGACCCTAGATCCATTGTAGGCTTATATTTTCATAACTGTGGGACTTACTACTTTACAGTTCTTACAATAATCATGTAAGTCAAATGGTTTTGACTAATCATAAATCACAAAGAGAAACCTGAGACAAAGAAGGCTAAATGAGTTAAGCAGATTCTGCTGGGCAGAACTGGAACTGGCATGTATTTTGCTTCCCATTCCATAGGGTTTAAGTCTTGTGAATCATCTTTGTGCAACCAGCAATCCTGAATGTGAAGCTGGGAGTCGGTAATCATTCTTCTGTGGGCACCAAATGTTCTTGTACCAATGTTCATGTTTAAACTTTACTCCTCTGTTTAAAGATTCACATTTGGCTTGCTGTGTAATTGAGAGTTTTCATAATCTGCTCTTGCCTAGTAGTCTGACTTCAAGAGTTGAGAAAGCAAAGAGAAAAATAAATAAGCAGGTTTGGGGTTTGTTTACCCACAATGAAATACACATTTTAGGTTTCAATTGTCTTATCAAGTCTAATCAGTAGCTGTACAGTTGATTACATAAAAGTAGAATTTTATCTAATACTGATTTAATTAAAAGGGAGACATTTGTTTTATTCGGCAATAGAGAGTCTAGTATTCCTTCAAACTATAATTTTATTCACTTAACTTTCTGGCAACAGCTTGACTTGTTTCAAAGCTTCTGGAACCAGTAAAGTACAATGTGAGCCTCAAACATCAGAATCAAGGGAAAAAAACTTGATTACACTAGTGATGCCCACATTCTATAATGGAACAATGTTCTGGGGTGTTCATGAGGCTAGGAGGGCAGAATAAACCATTTTTTCAAATATAAATATACTCAATACTGCCATGCAAATATAATAAATGAAATTCAGATTGTTCCCAGATAATTAGTACCAAATGGTAGAAAACCCAACCTCTAATCTATTGCCAAACCACTAGAACACAGAAGAAAGCAAATGGCAAAGTCAAGTAATGGAAATTTCTCAGTGTATCTAAACGATGCTTTAGCATAAGGACCACTCTCTAAAACCAGTGAAAAGGTTTCCACAATCTTGGTGCCATACAGAAATACAAATTATGGGCATTATCAAGTTATTTAATTTGTTGGTACACCATGCCTAAGCAAATGAGTGCTATTTACATTCTGTGTTGGTATGGTCCTCTCTGAAGTCATCTGAGGTGGGGGACTCTTCTTAGTACAACACACTAAAAGTTTATTGAGAATATGATGTCAAATCAAGTGTATGCACAAAACCTGCATATAGCCTCCCAATGGATGAGATCCATAATCCAGTTCAGCAATTTTTTTAGTTACTATATAGACCTGTATTTCTTTAACCAAACTGTTAGCAACTCCAATAATTTCTCTGATCTCCAAACAAAGAAACAAAATGTACAGAGTTTAGGTTTTAGAATTATGAACTCAGTAAGCTTTGACTGTGTTGGCCACGGGGGCACTCTGTGAAATGTTTTATGTTCTGGGTATTTGTCTGTTAAACTAACATACAAGTTTCATAAGAATTAATGTATATAAATTATTTCCAATGTAATAGAAATCAATTTACCTGAAGCCACCAGCAAACTATTAAATAAAAGATGCTTATATTTTAATATTGCATTTTTATCATGTTTCTATTTATCCAATTCAATATTTGGAATCATTTGGAAATCTTCAAAAGTGGATATTCATGATCATGACACTATTTCTTTTTAAATAGTCAAAAGTAACTCTATTATTTTTAAATTTTACTACCAGAAACTCAAGAACTTCATTTAAGAGATTTTGAAGTAAACTTTCTGGAGTCAACATTATCCCAGATTATCTCACAGCTACATAAATAAAATGGAAAATGAAAAGTGAAAAAAATTGTTAGCAATCTCTTCATAAAATAAAAGCAAGTTAACAAAGGCCTGTAACAATATTGTCAAACCTATTTGATCAAATCTATCAGGAATTCATATTTTTAAATATTATCACTTAATTTTACTTAAATTTTAGCATTCTAAAATTGTTTTACATTGATTTTCTGTTAATGAAAAATTTCTAGATTCTTTTTCATCTACACAGCACATACTTGTTAGAAAAATCAACAAACTGTTGAAATTCTCAAATCTACAGTTCTTGCTTATTATTTGTATCATGTTGTCCATTAGGTCTCACACTTACTCATCTTGCCTTATTGAAATATTACATGCTATAACCAAATTCTCACCTTACTCAAATCTCCCTTGTTAATCTGCCACGGATCTTGGGAATCACCACTTTGTTTTCCTCTTCTCTGAGTTGGTTTTAGGTTCCACATGTGAGATCATACAGTGCTTGTCTTTCTGTGTCTGGTTTATTTCAATGAACATAATGTCTCCCAAAGTCCAATTTAAAGAAGATATACATCTTTTATGGTATCATCAATGTTTAAAAAATCATGTGATAAGCCACAAGGAGGCAGACTTTTATTTATAAGTCAAATTTAAGTTAGAGTGAATAAAAAATTTAAAATAATACATGAAAGTCTTAAAAATCATTTGCAATGATCGGTTATTTGTGATCCAAAATATGTTTTTCACACATGAACTGAGTGTAAAAGATGGCTTAGAGAATATTATTTCTTCTTAAATTCATCCTTCCGGCTGTGGTAACTGAAGCATTTTATTCACAGAGACTCAGATCAAGACAAAAAAAAAGTAATTATTAAAAGTCCCAAACTCACAAAAGCTAATTCATTTGAATAACTGACTGTTTTACTAATTCATTGTTTTATGTAACTGACTTGACAATGAGAGCTGTTGAATAAACAAATACACTCACAGTATGTGTTTCCTTTATACACTACCTTCTGCGTTTACCAAGTACAATCGCATCTTAGCCAGATGGTCAGTGAGGCTAAAGCAAGATTATTTTGTCATTTTCCTGCCGCTTACCCCATTCCCTCAGCTTTCTTGCTGACCATAGGTAATCACCAACGTACAATTATAACCTCCATCCCGATTCATTCTCTTTCCAGCTACCCAGTGTTAGTCAAGGGCAGTGTCTGTCTTGATTTACACGGTCTGTGGGGGGAGGGGAGCAGTTTAATTAGTGCCTCAAACCTATTAAATCCTCCTAAATCTTTCCCTTCCATAAAGTCCTAGTTGTCCTACTTCAAAGAAAGGATGTACGGTGATTATGTTTTGGGTTTGCGCCTATTTTATTCCTATGACTACATGAAGGCTGAACCAAATCATATTGATGAATTCTAGAAACATGTGCCCTCCCAGGACTCTCTGCAAAAGTAACCCCCATATTCTTAGTTTGTTTCACAGCATGGCTTATAATAAAACCTTTACCAGGCTCAAAGTAGTAAGGAAGTGTGTGTATTATTTGGGGACCCAAAGTTGAAAATGGATTGAACCAATGGTCTGCATCTCGAGAAGAAAGAAAATATGGATCCTTATATCAGTACAGCACTCATAAAAGAAGCTTCTTTTTGCAACATTTGGAAGCTACAGCAGAGTTCCACAACAGGTCATATATAAAGAGTATACATCTGAGAAATGCCCACCTATAGGTGCCATATCTACAGTGGAAAATTTACACCTAAGGCTCACAGAGCTTAGTGGAACAAGGGGTGTTAAGAATACTAGCGCATTCTCTGCTGTCACCTGTGAAGATGCCATATACAAGAGAGTGTGATGCACATGGAAGGCCACAACTGACTAGGTTCTAGAAAATAAAAGACTGCAGAGTGGGTGTCCTTGGATAGGACTCATATATTAAACCTCACCCACTCATGGCTCAGGGATTGTTTCAGAAGAAGGAGCAGAATAATTGCAAGACCTTTGGTTGGTCCACGAACTTAGGGAAACAGAGGCTTTTAGGTCAATGGAAGCTTGCTCATGTGAACTTGTGGCAATGGTGACATCAAGCACAAGATCCAGTGCCAACACAACTAGACGAGGGCCCAGAACGGTACAAAGGAAATGGATGGCAGCTGGCCTAGCCTGAGAACTGTTGAAAACTGATTTCTGCTGGGTGAGGGAGAGTAGACCTGCCATCCTTCTCTAGATAGGATGAATAAACTCCAGTGGATGAATCTGCACTGAAGGACATCTGGGTAAAATGCTTGACGGAACGGGACTCGGCATGTATGAGAAAATGTGCATGAGGCCCCTTGGGGGAGTGGGCGGAGGGGGCATGGGTCGGCGAGGTTATCAAAGTTCAATTAAGAACTGTTATATAAATGTACAAAATCTCAGTAAAAATGTTTTTTAAAAAATTAATAACCTTGGTGAGAAGCAGAAACTGAATGTAAAAAAATAAGGACTATGATAGCCAAGCTGGAACTGAGGAGGCTCCACCCTCAGCCAGCCTAGCATCAGCACAGAGGCCTCACTCCAACCTCCTTCTGCTCTGCCACAGCAGCTGATTGTTACAAATGTTGCCAAGACCATCAACATTCCAACGTTTTTCATTGTGGGGGATGAAAAAGCAGGAATTGAGAATAAAAAGAAATAACCAATTTCCAGAGCATGTTAGTGCAAACCTCTAAATGTCACTTCTTATAGAAGTAGTCTTCATGGTGATGAACTGTGTGTGGAATCACTCCGATATTAAATATAAAATTAAATGCATAAAAGTCAGTAAAATTCTTCAAACAGTTTACATGTCTAGTAATTGTGTTTAATTCCGTAATAAGGTACTGTAAATTAGATATTAAGTTTGTAACGAAATATGTTTATTAGTGGAGATTACTGGTGATACAGATCAGTAAAGAGGAAAAAAAAATCATGTAGGAAATATTTCTTTGGTTGAAAAAGAGGTGCTTTAAATTTCACCTCCCTCCTAAAGATTCCTTTGGCCAAAACGACTGATGATGACATCGTCATTGGTATCGAGACTGATGATGATTTTGAAATTGTAACAAATTAGAAATAAATAATTTAAGGACAAATGTTTAAGTGTTTCAGAAAACACTTAATTTAACATCTGAAATTAAACTGTTTTACTCCATTAGTAACCCTTGCTCTGGAATATAAGAAAGCATGTGCTGTGTGCATTCTCGTCCTCTGTCCACATGCTAGAGTGAGGTTCAGCACTCCAGGGGTAGACCGCAGGGTTCATGATATCGAACCTTTGTAAGCCATAATCAACAGGAATGAAAGACAGACTACACCACAAAGGGAAAATACATATCCAACCTTAAGAGCAAAATGAGGTTTGAAGAATTTTAGAAAACGTAAGAGGAAAGAAAGCGACATGAAAATCATCTCTGATCTGAAATAACTACACAATGAATTTTTAAAAAGTAACGTTTACCAGACTCCAACTCTGTTCATATTTAAATACTCTGCACAAATTGTTTGAATAGTGCAGAAATGATGATCCAGAGGTGTTTTAGTACAATAAGATGTTATTTCTAAGGAAAATATATGCTTATTCAATATACTTACTGGTGATGATGATACTTGAGTTATTCTTAATCGGTTTTCCAAATCTTGTACTTTACTTTTAAGTTCCATATTTTCTGTTTCTAAATCTTGGATCTAAAAAGCAAGCAATTATTGAATAGCCAGATTATTTGTATTAAAATATTACCTATTATCACAGCTACATTAATAAATAGCATTTTATACTATTAAAAGTTTAAATGGGCTCTTGCAGCACAAGGAATTAAATTAAGTTGATAAAGTTTGGAAAATAAAAGATTCTCAGTCACTGGAAAGACATATTAAATTTAAAAAAATACCTTCTGTATGTGCAAATTTTGTTTCTAATGTGTCATCTCATGCTCTGTAAAATCTATACCCATAATCTTGGAGAATAACCACAAGACAGTGAAACTTGCTTATGATGACTGGAGAGTGGAGAAAGGGCATAATTTAATTACAAAGGAATCTGATCTTCATGGGAAACCACTTACCCAGCATCTGCTGCCTCTGCTGCTCTGATCCCCATGAGAAGCATCAGGAAGTAAAGCAAAGTCACATGAGAACACTAAGTTCTTGTGGGAATTCAATATAAAATAGTCAAAAACTGCAGGGGATCAGGAATGAAGAATTATTGGAACACAGTGAAAGTAGTTCCAGTCAGTGTGAGGGACATTTAATGGCAGACTTTCTAAATTTGTTTGAATGATATGCAAGCTTCCCCGCATTTAGATCAGACACATGTGAAACAACAAGCTTAATCTACTCACTCTTTTCTGCAACCCTGCAATCTGTTTTCTTGTCTCCACATCTTTTCCTCCAGATTCTAGAAACTTCCTGTATGCCAGGTCAAATGCTTGGCCAATGGTTAGCGTTATCTCTTCAGCCTTTGTAAAAATCACATGATGAACATTCACATGTTAAAAATAACTTATCAAACTCGTTTGATCGAAGAAGAAAAAAACAAAAATTCACATGAGGTAGAGAGAGACATTAATAAGAAGTACTTTCAAAAGGGAATATAAGAGTAGAGCTAGGACAAAGAGCAAAGTAGTGCTGCCATAATCATTCAATGCCTCCTCAACCAAAAGTGTTAAAACAAGTTTAGAAATAGGAGGCAACCAATGAATAGCTATTGAAGTTAAACAAAATAGTATATGTTCTCTGTCTTTTTCATCCTTTTCATTGTTCTTTTTCTCCTTTCTCTAAACATTTAGTAGCTATTAAATGGATTTGCAATACCAAGTACAAATTCTCTTGCTGTTTTGCTATTTATTTTCTTTTCTTAGTAAGAAATGTTTTCAGACCCTGAGCAGGTAAGTAAATGAAGCTAACTGTGTGGAGTATGTAGAGAACTTGAAGTAAGTAAGACCTCTCTAAGTAAAGCAAATGCTTCTTAGTTAACTGTTTACTGGTGGAAGTGAGCAATTTCAACCAAGGTTCAGACCTTAAATATGTGAGATGAGGCCAGACATGTGAAATTTTATAAGAGCGGTCCCAATCTGGAGTGATGGCAAAGAGGTCACATTTGTGGAAGGTAATGGTAATTGAACAAAACATAGCATTCATCTGAATTTGACCTGATAACACAACTTACGGACACTGATTTATCAACTAGAACCTGCTCTAGACACTTCAAGTCCACCAGCTCATTTCTTCATTTGCATCTCCAGTTTCATGGCATTTGCATAAAGTACACATGAAACACTGATTTAATTCATACAAAGAAGTTTCATAAGGCATAAACAGATTCAATGCATGGCACATGTAATTTTATAAGGTAAATTCTTATGTTTTTAATAATAGGAAACTAGTAATAACATTAAATATTGAAAACACCCTCTTTAATATACTGACATTCTAGTACTTTTATATATTATGACCAATCTAAAACATAACATTTCATTATTAAAACTTAGATACTTAATTGACACTGTCATTTCCACTTAAAGAGGAATTTAGCTATGAAAAACAGAAATGAAACATGTATGTAATGAATTATACAGAAGATCCACTACATTTCAAAGGGCAAGAAGAATAACGACAAAATAAACTACATTAAGTTACAATAAAAATACTAAATAAATTTAAAATGCCCAATGTGAACCAGCACTTGCCTAAATAGTAAAGTTAATCTCTATGTTAAAAAAATAACTATGTGGGGCTGGAGAGATGGCTCAGTGGTTAACAGCACTGGCTATTTCTCCAGATGATTCGGGCTCCAAAACCAGCACCCACTTGGCGGCTAACATACCTCTAGAACATCAGTTCCAGGGGATCTGATGCCCTCTTCTGACCTCCATGGGCACTGCACAACACAGGTGTACTTACATAATCAGACAATACTCAAACACATGAAAATAAATAACTATGAGGCCAGTGAGACAGCTTAGCAAAGGGCCAAGTTTGACAATTTAAGTTATCTCCTGACGTCCATGAATAAGCCATAGGAAGTACATGTCCACATACATACACCACCTCCCCCACAGAAACAAACAAACAAAGCAAATATTAAGTATTAGATTCTGGAAATTTGTTTAGTCATAGGAATATCATAAAAAGTCATAAAATTGGTTATGATAGGTTGGATTCTAAAAGAATTTCTATTTCCAACTTCAAAATTGGGAGTAACGTTTGTATTTATTGTGTAGCAAAAGATATGACTAATTTCCTACCTTTTAAATTATGAGTTCAATGTGTCTATTTAATAAGATGCTATGTTATTCTCAGATATTTAATATGTATACTATAAAAATAATTCAGATGACATTCATCTTCATATGAAGTATTCACAGAAGTTTTGAAAATCATATTATCTTTTTGAAATATTAAATATTTTTCAAGCATTTGGATAGCTTGTAAACATTAAGAATTATTACCAAACTTGGTTTTCATAATGGCTCCATGAGGCAAGAATTATTATCCTCTCCACAAGGCATTCAAAGAATACACAGTTCTGTAGAATTGTATTAGTTGCCTAAGGTCTCATTAAATAGAGGACAATGTAGAGCTCAAGTCCAGAACTACTGATTTTCTAGCTCTTTAATCTGGGGAAAGTAAGCACGAAGGAATAAAATTCATGCACAATGAAATGTACAGATCGTTATTGTGCAATCAAATGCATTTTGATAAGTGTACATGCCTATGAAACTGTCATGGTGTTACAGATGAATTTCTATGCCTTCCGAAATTTTCCTATGCCTGTGCGCACTAAAACCTTACCTGTAACAAGGAATAATTGCTCCAATGTCTGTGCCTATTTATCAGTTTTGCCTATTCTTGACATAAAAGCAGAGCATGTAGTATATACTCTTTTGTGTCTAGATTCTTTTGCCAACATGACTTTCATTTAGCATGTCTTGTATGCTTCAGTAGCCTCTCTTTTCTAATGATGAATTGGTTTTGCACTAACGGTACTTTCAACAGTTTTGAACAAAACAGCTGCAAGTTCTACAGTAAACTCTATCTTTAGACACTGTTTCTATGTCTCTGGATTCAAATCAGGAATGTAAAATGACAAAATTTTGGGATGTATTTATATTTAAGTCTAAAGAAACTTCCAAACTGTTTTCCAACTAAGGGTACCTTTTCACTTTCCCACCAGGAGTAAGAACATTCTAATTGTTTAGCATTATCACCAACATTAGATAATGACGGTCTCTTTGATGTAATCATTTTACTGGGAGGATGAGGCTTTATCAGGGTACTTTGACTTCGAATTTTCCTCCCCCAAAATTACAAAAGTTCATTTCATGTGCTCACTGGCTTTATTTTAACATTATTTTTAATGATCCAACTCTTCCCCATTTTCATTAGGTATTTTGCAACTTTGTTGTTGATTTTTATATCTTTATGCATTATAGATGTAAATAATTTTCTAGATAGGTGTATTTAAAATATGTGTTCATAGTAAATAACCTCGATTTTTCTTTTGTTATTTGTATGTATAGATTAGCATATAATTTTTGTTTTAGGTAAAGCCCACTAATGTTTTGCGATAATTTCTAAGAAATCACTGCCTATCCCAATATAATAAAATGTTCCCCAAAACTTTATAAGGAAATGTCCATATAAGACTACAAAAGCTTCAACTTTTATGTCTATGTTCCATCTCAAATAACATTTATGTGGCTTCAGTAGGGTTAATTCTTGTAATTTAAAATATATCCTTAGCTATTTATTCTGACTACTTGTTAAAACTACTCTTACAATTTTCACCATGCTTTGCATGGTGAAAAATTTGAATCCAGGGTCTTAATCGAAATGCAACAACTGCATAAATGTCTGGTGCACCATGTGATACATCTGTAAGTATATGCAATGTATGATGATTATTTCAAAGAAACAGAAACATAGCTGACCTTGTAGCCGGTGTCAATTCTACAATTTTGTTTTATAAATTTCAGTAATTTTTTTGTAAAATCTCAGTTTTGTGTAAAAAGTTGAAGCTTTGTCATGAAAATGACTATTTTACTTCTGTATTTTCAAATTTATACCTTTTTTCCCTCACCTACTCATTCATTTTTTAAAACTCTAATGTTATGTTAACAAGGGAAATGAACACTCTTGTTTTATTGCCAGTCATAAAAGGGAAGAGTTAAATGATTCGATGTTTAAAATCTATCAGGATAAGAAATATATTCCTAATATAATATTTACCGTAAATCGAGTTGAATTTTTTTCTAGTGCATTTACTGTATGGTTTTATTCTTCTTATACAGAGGAGATCTTGAGTTAAGTATAGAGATGGATTTACATTAAAGCAAACTTATGTTCCTGGAAATACTATATTATTGTTTTGATGCATTTATAAATTATCAGACTCAGTTTGGAATTAATAAAAGTGCCCCATAATTTGTATTGTTTCTAAATATTTTAGAGGTTTTATATTACAGTTACATAAACTTCTCAAGATAATATTGAAAGAGTCTTTATAGTCTCTAAATGTTTAAAAATTGCATATAGTTTATGCTTATTAATATTTTATTTTATGTGGATGTAGGCACACCCATGTTGTGCAACACCCATGGAGGTCAGAAGAGAGCATCAAATCTCTTGGAACTGGAGTTCCAGATGGTTGTTAGCTGCCATATGGGTGCTGAAAACTAAACCAGGGTCTTCTGTAAGAGCAGTCAGTTGTCTTAACTGCTGAGCTATCTCTCTGGCCTATAATTTATGGTTTTTAAAATATAGTAGTGAAGATATCTAGAATTGCTATTTCATTTCCCAAAAAAGTTTCTTTTTCAGGACTGGAGAGATGACTCAGTGGGAGACAATGCTTGCTGTGCAATCATGAGGACCAGAGTTCAGATTCCAACACTCATAAAATTCTGGGCCTGGCTCTGTGTATGTCTGTCATCCGCCTGCTGTCAGGGGCAGAGACAAGATGATCATCCTAGCTTTCGGCAGGCTGTCTGCTTAGCTCCAGGTTCAGTAAAAGACCTCATCTCAAAGGAACGAGACAGAGAATAGTAGAACATCCCAGGGCCTTCCCCTAGCCTCCCCAAGCATTATTCTCCACACACATATGCATAACCACCCACACATATACCACTCATAAAAACACACAGAAAAAGGTTTTTTTCAATGATTTCATTGCATATAAAATCATACTCCATACTACTACTCTATTACTTGTACATTCTGTTCATTTCCTTTATTATTTGTCTGTATTCAGTGTCTTTGATGCTACTTTTTTTTTAACCTACTACTGTGGTTTATTTTTTTCTTATTTTTAAATTTTAATTTCTCAAAGTCAAGACTAAAATGATTGATTTTATCCATTTTCTGTTTTTTTTTTTTGTCATAAACAAAGCATAAATGTTCCTCTCCTGTTGCTTTAACTATCTTTTCAATAACTTGTATTGAATTTGTTCCTTGACAGCCTCATGAATGTGTGTGGTACATCTTGACTACTGTACCCCCCACCTGCTTTCGTCTCTCTCGCTGTTATTCCCCAGGTTCTTTTCCCACACTCCTGTCCTTTGCTTTGCTTTGTTTACAATGCTAGGGACAGAATCCAGGTATCAAAATGGTCTCTAGCACCGAACTGTATTCCCATGTTTTAAATTTGTAACATCTTATTTTATTGCTCCTCAGCTAATAAACCTTCCAGTTCTTCTTGTAACTGTTCTTTGTGCCACCATCTTGCGCCACAGAAACTGTCATGTCTTTTCTTCTGTTCACTTGACTGGCAAACTTTCATCTGCCTGCAGGCTTCCTTTCTTTTTTCTTTTTGTCAAGCCTATACAGCTCCTTCACCAGGTGCCTAATCATTTAAAGCTATTTGTTTTTGCTATTTCTGGGCTGAAATTTCATATTTTCTAACTACCACATTTTTATTTATTTCAGTTCCTTGACTATCTTAGTAAGGCAATATAAAAGTCTGACCAAAGGTAAGCTTTCCTTTTACTGTCAACCATAGTCTTGTTTCCCTCCTCCCTCCGTGGAGGTAACGAGGAGAGTTTTCCGTTCCAGACAAGTGCTGGTAATTTTTGTCAACTTGACACACACTAGGTTCACCTAGGAAGAAGGAACCTCAGCTAAAGAATTACCACATCAGATTGGCCTGCGGCAACATCTTTGAAGCATTTTCGTAATTGCTAACTGATGTCGGGGGGTTCAGCCCACTGCTGGTGGTGTCATCCCACCAGGCAGGTGGGTCTGGGAAGTATAAGAAAGGTAGCTGAGCAAGCCACGGGAAGCAAGACAGTAAGTTGCTTCCTCCATGGTCTGTGCTTCAGCTCCTGCCTCTAAGACCCTGCCTTTAAGTTCTAGGTTGGCTTTGCTCTATGATGAACTTAGACCTGTAAAATGAAATAAGATATTTTTCCCGAGGTTGTTTTTGGCCATGGTGATTATCAGAGCAACAGGAACAAAACTAAGACAATAAGCTTTGTATGTATCTACTACATAGACATGACTATCTATATATGCTCTGAGTGTAAGAACCCTAAGTTTGATTATGGAGTATTTGGTTATTTTATATTTTCCCATTACAAGATATTCAATTTAATTATGTCAGTTATTGTAACTTCACCAATGATATTATAATATGAAAATGTTGTTAAACCAATGGCAATACAATGTAATGTATTTTGTACATACATGCACAATGACTTTAATATATGTAATAAAATATATTTATTTTTAGTTTTTGTATATGAGTGTATTGCCTGCATGTGTGTAGGTTCACCCATGTCACTCAGTGCCTGCAAAGGACAGAAAAGGGTACAGGATATCCTGGAACTGGAGTCATAGATGGTTTTTTAGTCATATGGGTGCTGGGATTCTGCAAGTACAGCCAATGCCCTTTACTATTGAGCCCTCCAGCCCCTATACATATAATTTTAATTCACTCTTTCTTTATAAACATTTTTACAAAACAGATGCTATTTCTAACTTACAGATTAAAGTGAAATATTTACAAATTTGCCAAAAAATAGTAGGAATGTGAGTTTCAGCTTAACCAAAGTTTGCATCCATGTTTTTATTCTTATGACATGTTGATTCTCCATTAAAACACATTGTTCTGCATTAGAAAAATACACCTACTGCCAATAAATTCTTCCTAGTATGAAACAAAATTCAGCTAAAGCCATATACAAAAAATATTCACAAGAATGATATATTCTGAGAGCTTTGGCCATTAGCTATAACAAAACTTTTTTATAATATACAATTTCAGATTTTAATATAAAAGATCTAAAACCCTGATTTTGATTTACTTAAACTTAGAATCTTCTAACTACAGCTTAAATATAATAATCCATGGAGCAAAACATGACCTCAACCTACATTTTAAAAAATGAAATAGCTATGCAAGGCAAATAAAGTCCTTTACTATTTCACAATTTTAAAAAAGAGCCACTTCAGTGTGGCAGCAGTGTGGCGTGAGCTCCTCCGCACTGGCTGCTGTCTCTGCTTCTCCACAGTTGTGAATCCGGCTGTGGACCTCTGTCAAGTAGCAGGAGGAGTGTGAGGCATTTCCCTGGAGGTGGGCAGTTCAGTTCACCTCATCCAAAACGTAGCCCTATCAAGGAAATGCTACGCATCACCCACCAGATTCCTGCTCTAACACTGCCGGAACCAGACCGTCAGTCTAGGGTTATGAAGAGTCACCTGCTAAAAAGCAGAGGGCAGCTAATGCTTTTTCAGAAGAAAAAAAAACACACACACACACACAAATTACAATATTATTAGTTCGAAATGTATTCTCCGTCTACTAACTAGACTTTATGTAGGGAAATAAAATGTGTATGATTTCATAACATTTAACAAAATTTTTTGTTTTATTTTTATTTTATGTGTATGCATGTATTGCAGGCAAGTACACCCCTGTCCCACAATGCCTGAAGAGGACTAAAGAGGCCATTGGATCCCCTGGAACTGGAGTTATGGACAGCTGTGAGCTACAATGTGGGTTCTGGGATTCAAACCTGGGGCTTTGAAACAGTCAGTGCTCTTAACAGTTGAATCATCTCTCCAGCCCCAATTTCATAGTATTTTAACATCCAGGTACTTTCCTATCCAGCCCTTATTGCTTTCATAAACTAATCATTACCAAATAAAACTTTTACTGATATAAGTCAAAGTAATAAAAAAGAGAAAGAGAGATTCTCTTAAAAATCATGGCAACTTCTCATTTGGAAAATCCTTCATATATCTGTATAATTATATTATTATACGCAATTTAAACGATGTATAGCGGAGACTTTAATGAGATATACTTCGTAATCAGTAAGTTACACTCACATAAGCTCCATGGTTTTTTTCACTCCTTTAGCCTAGGCTGGCCTCTAACTTAATGCATAAATTGCAATGAACTTGAGCTCCTGACTCTCCTACCTCACCTCCAGAGTGTTAGGATTCAAGGTATGCCACACCCTACCAAATATGAAATATTGGGAATTGGAACCAAGGTATCAAGCATGCTAGGCAGGTGCTCTACCCACTGCACTATATCCCCAATTCCTTAGATCATCTTAAAAGTGAAACAATAAAGAATTTAAGTTTACTGCCCTGTTGGTATTGTGGAGATATCAGTGGTTCAAATATTTCTAATAATTGAAAAATTTTGAGCACTTGGCCCAAAATACTTAATATGTCAATCTCATGGTAACCACACAGGAAATAATCTCCAATGATTTCATTAAATAAGTTGATTTTTATGGCTTACCTATAAGACACCCTTGCTCCTATCAGAATGAGATGACTCATTGGACTTTCTTAGTTCAGGGATTTGATCATAAAGTTTAGTATTTCAAGCAGAAAATGAATATGTGAAGACAATTCAATGACAAGGGTTTAGATCCTGATTACAAGCAAATTATATTAGAATGAACTGCTAAACCAGGAAAACTATTTTTACCCTGATATAATATAATGAAATATAAGAGCAAGAATATATTTAGTTTTAAACTGTTGTTTTAAAAACACAAGCATGAAGTGAATTTGTATAGTAGTTATAAATTTTCCCATTTTGATGTGACTCATAGAATGGATTTCTTCCAGAATTAATAATGTATTATTGTCTCCACAATAACCCTCTTTCAACAACAAATTAGTAGAATTTGTATGTGAAATTTTAATGATATACAACAATTTTACCAGGACAGGGAATTCCAACTAGTGGCATAATAGAGTAAGCCTTCAGCTAAATGTCAAGCAAACTGAAAATGTGTAATTTTGGTTCTGTCACTGCCTAGGTTTGTGACTCAGGGTAGCAATATATCCCTGTGGCATGTATTAAAGGAGGAGAAAAGGTTTGGTTCAAGTACACCATGACTTATTTTTGTGATCACTTTAGATTTCCTGTCACTTGTAAGGATTTGCTTAAGGAGTCCTGCTCCTCCAAGTGCCAAAGGCATCATAAAACTGCAATACAAGTAATGGCTAGCACATGGATAACTAACGGCCAAAACATAGAAGATTTCATTACTTTGTTGTATAGGCATACTCCCCTGCAGCCCATTCTCAGTTCCTCTTTAAACCACTGGCAAACATCCATCTTTCACCCTGTTTTTTTAATTCTGTCATTTTATGAATTCTACAAAAGGGGAATCAGAATAATGTGTTCTTGGACTCACTTCATTCCTTGTTGCCTGGAGAGTTATCAGGCTGCTGCAGGCATTAATAGCTCACTCCTTTTTATTTCTAAGTAGTGTTCTGCAGTTGAGATATGTAAGAGTGTGTTTACTCATGCACTTTCTGGGGTTTGTAGACTGGGGCTTTTACAAATAAGCTGTACTTATACAAACACATAAATATGTGTACATTTTTATAAATACTATCATGTTTGTTTTCTGTGAATGTTTTAGGCTTTGGTTTCTGTGGTATGAATATCCAAATGGTTTTTAGAAATAGTTGCATGTTAAGTTTCCTATGAAACTCACAAACTGTTTACCCTGAGTGGCTGCACTATTTTATGTCTCTTACAGCTATGTGTGAGTCACAGTTCCCACTTCCCCACCAGCATTTAGAGGGCTATTGTAGCCTTTTGGATAGTTGTGGAGTACTATCTCAGATTTTATGGTTTTGTTTTATTTTGGCAGGTACCCCGTGGCCCCAGCCCTCCTAGCACTCACTATGGATATCAAGCTGGCCTCAGTCTCCCAGAGATCCACCTGCTTCTGCCTCTCAAGATCTGGGATTAGAGGCATGCTCTACCATGACCAGCAATATGTCTCAGATTTTAAACTGAATTTTCCTATTACATACCACTGTTGAATATCTTTCATGTGCCTATTTGTCATCTATAGATCCTCCTTGGTGAAATGCTTTCTCTTGCTTTTGCCAATTTTCTAACAATAGATTTTACTGTAGACTCTTGAAAGACATGAGTCTTTTGTCTGTGTGCTTTGTAAGCAACTTCTCCCAAGTTAGCCTGTCTTGTCTTCTCCTTAGGAGATCTTTTACAGAAAAAAAAGTTTTTGATAAAGTATAACTTATCTTTTCATCCATTTATAGAACCTGATCTGATTGTCAAGTTCCTTTATACAACCTTACATCTTGGCTATTTGTTTTTAATTAGCTAAATGTTTTATAGCTGTACATTTTACCTTTAAGCCCTTTATTTTCAGTAAATGCTTGTATGAGGTATGTAGTTTAGGTGTGTATTTAATTTCCCTGTGCCTATCATGTGGATCCACATTCTGTGTCCAAAGAGTACCTAATTTCATTCAGGCATGGTGACCTATGCCTTGTGATTCCACTACCTGGAAGGCAAAGGAAGGAGGATCCCAAGTTCAAGACCAGCTTGAGATAACTTCTGAGTCCCAGATCAACCTGAGATAGCGAGAAACCCTGTCTCAAAAAAAAAAAAAAACAACCAGAAAAAGAAAAACAGAAAAAAATATCCTAACTAAACTTCTTTTGTGCCATAGTCACAAATAGTACAGCATGTTTTTGTAAGTTTGTTTCTGTGTTCTCTATTCTTTTTTATTGCCCTGTATGTCCATCATCTAACAAAACTATATAAGAAGTCTTGATATAGGGTAGACTTTATTTCTTTTGACAGTATTAATATTTTTCAGAACTGCTTTAACAATTTTAGGTCATTTGTGTTTCCATATAAATTTAATAATCTTGTCTATATCTATAAAAGATCTTACTATAAGCCCAGAATTTTATAACCTGTAGTAGACAGACATATATACATACATATTTATGTATATTTGAATATATATATATATATATACACATACACACATAGATGCAACATGAGTGTGCCAGTCTGTAAACATTGTGAGCCTCTTCATTTATTTATACACCCGTCTTTTCTCTCATAACTGATTCATCATTTTCACCCTACAGATAATAGCCAAGGTTAGCTTTACACAAATTTGTTTCAGGTTTTTAAGCAATGGTAAATTTTTGTATCCATCTGTCACTTGTCTCCCTTGCAGGTCTGATATTATCTCTTTCATATACAGTTCCTTAGTTTTTCTTTCTTTCTTTTTTTTTTTCATTAAGGTTACTTTTTTCCCTTTGGTACAGAAATGTTTAAAGGCTGAAGAATTGTACACTGGATTCATGGACTTTCTATTTAAAAAAAAACTGTGTTCATCATTTCCCTTTTTTTACATTATATGATAGTTGTTTTAAAATCTTTGTCTTAAAGTTCTAATATCTATGATATCCCCGGGTTCAAAATCTATTGGTTTACTTTCTTCATTTAGTTAAAATTTTCCTGTTTCCTCATATGGAAAGTGGTATTTGGTTCAATCCTGGAGATTTGAATGGTAGTCTTTAAATTCTAGAAATTCTTCAAGACCCCATTTTAGGGGTCCTCTTATTACACAATCCTGTAAGGAAGTGAAGGCAAAAAAATCAGTGCCTGATGGGCACGGAGGTTAAGCTCTCTCATTTTGATATTCTGGTTTCCCTTGTAGTCCTCTCTGTCACTGAGGAGGAAACAGGATTCCTTAATATGATAGGACAAACCAAAGGATACAATTATGAAGTCTTAGATTTCTTCCTCATCTTATTATTTAATGTTTGGGAAACAATTTCTGTGGCCCTGGTTCCTTAAATTAAAAGGAATGTTTTATATTAGTTAGACTAAAATATTTTGTTCCATTTAGAAACGCTAAGATTAATTTAAATGAGTATTTAAAAGGTTGCACTATCAATAATTCAATAATTTTGCATATTCATCGAATCAATTTTACATTCGTATTCATATTTTAACTAGAGACAAACTTTCCGGTAGAGAAAACACAAAGAAATTGAGAAAACACTTCCTGTTTGAGTTCATGAAATTGCCTACAACTTATAACTGGAAAGATACTTTGTACCCTTGCTTTTCACAGCCCAAACAGCCCCTCTACCTGCATCAAGAGTACTTTATGAAATTGGTGTGTATATATAGAGGTCTCAGGTCTCAGTTCCAATCAGTAAAACATTTTTTATGAGATCCAAGAAATGCATTTTAAAAGCTAGTCTTAAACTAATGAATCACTACTATAGTCTTCAATAAACTATGTTCAGTCTTCAAGAAAAAGAACTTTGAGGTCATTTATCCAAAGAGAATTGAAAAAATTGAAATTCTGTTAAGAAATCATTGAAATTCTGGTCATCCATTCCAGAACATCTATTAAGAAGAAATAAAATTCCAGTATAGAACTGGGGAAATGGGCAACAGTCCAACCTTAGTCAAGCAACAACTGGCAGTTGAATACTGCTGGGTAAGAGAGACTTAATCTTTAAGGGAGTGATTCTAGGTTGACTGACTAGACCCCAGTGGGTGAACTTGCACCAAGGGACATCTAGGTACACAAACTTGACTTGATAAGTCTTAACATATAAGACAGAATGCATGAAATCCACTTGGGGGGCTATGGAGTGGGTGCAGATGGAGGAAGGGGTCTAAACATGATTGACTAGGATCTTGTATGAAATGAAAAAAATCGATAAACATACATTGAGAAAAAAAGAATTCTGGCTGTGAACTATTTCATGGGACTTCAATGGTCTGATTTCTACATGCAAGGCAAGAACAAAGAGAAACTGAGCTTATCATTTGGTACAAATGGTAAAAGACATATCTTACTTACACAAAGAAAAATATTTTAGGAATATTAACTTTTATCCTCTCAATCAGATGGACAAAATCATCTGCAATAAATCACGAGTATGAAGCATTTGTGCTTTTGTTCACTTGTGCATTTTGTGCACTTTGTGCATTTGTGCAAAAGTATAAAACAAAAATAATGTGCCATCTAAAATCTCTTATGTACATAATGCTGAGTTATATGGTAAAGCATATTTTTCAAGTGAGATGTTTCCCCCCAAAAGATAGAATGCCAAGTAGCTTAGCACATTAGGGTGACTTTTGAAAGCACTAGAGCCTAAAAGATATAGGAAATAACTTTTACTATTTTGAGCATATTTCAATATGGTGTTTACCTTAAAGAAAAAAAAAACTGGGTATTTGTTATCCACCTGATGCAAGAATTAGACATAAAATAAAAGGTATTTGTTCTAAATAAAATCACATGTTGAAATCAGAGAATTATATTACTTAATTATGAAAATATTAGTTAACTGCTATTTTTGAGAGCAAGAAAAATAGGACCTAAATGACTTAAGTTCTATTTCTGTTTTGAACCAACAATGTTGAGGTTAGATGCTCTTTCATTGAAGCCATCGATGGTTGCAATATGTGCTTGGAATCCACATTTTAGGTTTTATAACGGGAACTCAGACTTGGTAATGAATAAAATTAGCTTATGGTCATAAGCAAGACAGTTTTCCTTAAGATGTTGGAAGATTAAAGACTTGTTGCATGACTCAGAATTTCCCAAGTGCTTTTCCTTCCTAAGAACTTTAAAATTGCATTCATAGCATGTGCACACTCACATGTGTGCACACAAACCCAGACACAGAAATACAAGCACAAGTACTCACAGTACTGCTACTTTTATTGTATTAAGTGTTCTGAATAATGAACAGCAAAACCCAATATCAAAGTATTGGAAATTTTCATCCATTTGTTTCCTGTATCTTAGAATATTTTTTCATTAAATTCATCATATTCCAGGGAAAAAGTTACTTTGTTCATCATTATGCTTTGCATCATGCACATATTGCTCAATAACTTTTTAGATTAAAATTTTAAAAGAAAATTATTTTCAGATAAATGCATAAAAGAGCAGACATGATGTTCTAATGAGGGAAACGTGCATGCAAGCTTTCTCTGATGAACATAATAATTTGGTTAGGATAAAATCCTGAAACATGTTCTCAGGACAGGATGAATCTATTAGTGCAGTTAAGTATTTGCAGACCTTATTCATTTCCAAATTCTTTACTAATGCCGGAAACAAGACAATTCCTGGCTTGTAAGAGAACAAACCACCCTAAAACATCTGGCATACTTACACACTTTTCACTGTCAAATACATAGCACAAATGTTTATTTGATTCAGAATCTTTGCATATGAAAGTGAATATTCTCTTGTCAGTTTTATCGTCTGCGCAAAATGATATTCTGTGAAGCTGGCAGTTGTGTTGGACTTCCTGTGAACACAGATAGAAAGAAATGTAGTTGATTGGATGTCTTCCACCTTCTAAAATATCAGTTGTGCTATTAATACAGCTTATGATTTAAAAAATGCAGCAATTATCTGTTATGCTTTTCTCTTATAATTGACATACCCAAACTTTAAAATAAATACTCAGTGAAAATGAACCTCCTGATTCAGAGTTGAATCAAGATATTCATTCCAATATTACTTACAAAAACACATGCAAAATACAAGAGGATCAGAGATTCACGACTTTCTGAGCTACAAAGTATCTTAAGAGACCATATCCTTTAAACCTTCAAAGTTTACATAAGGGACTACTGAAGCCCAACGAGATTAAAATGTCTCCAGAAGTTTATAGAAGTAGAACATTCTTCACCCACATTCTTTTCATTCTCTGTCACTGCTGATAACTAGCATTACTGTTTAGAGCAGAGCTTCTTCAGCATGAAATTATCATGAACCCAACTACCATTGAATCCTTAGCTTTCTTATTGGATACCAGGTCTTTATGGATGCCTATTGACTCTTAAACCTTTTTTTCTGTCTAGAACTGATGTAGTGAGGTTAATCATGGAGCAGCATGCAAATGACTGTATCAGGGTTGCTAGTAGGTAGAAAGATAAGTACTCAGAGAAATATAGGTGAAGCACATAGACACACACACAGATACACACACACAAATACATACACACACATATACATACATACAGACACATACACTCACAGAAACACACGCTCACACACATCAGTTATACACACAGGCGCACACACTCACACTGAATGAATATGCTTCTTTCCCATTAATAACTGACAAAACTTACTCTTGAGGTGAGAGTACAATGTTTACAAATGCAAATTTTGCAACTGCAAAGATCAGGATGCTATAGACTACATAGGACTTTAGAACTCATGTTTGCAACTGATTCGGGCAGTTTTAAAACTGTTATTCCATGAACTATCCTTTCCTTTGACTGAAGACTTAACTCCTAGTATGGCAGAATGAGACCATATTGGAAATGTTAAATGAAATATGCAAAAGGTCATTTGTCTATAGCTACTGACTTATTTCATTTCTTCCCTAACAAACTACAAGCTGACAGTAGGTAAACAAAACCTAACTTTAAAGTCAAACAAGCAGCAAAGTTTCAGTCAGTTATAAAGATTCCTCTACCTTGTTAGCATTTGGCATTTAAACCTCACAGCTCACACAGCTGAAGCTCTCTCACCCTCCTCTGCTTCTGAATGCTGCCTGACTTAGGAATTATTAGGTCAACAAGCAAAGAAACACGTCATTCCCCCTTCTACTTTCAAGACAAATAATAAGGGTGTCAAGGATTAAATAGGAAGTAGAAGAGACAAGGATGGGGGGCGGGGATCAATCAAAACTAAAGATGTATAGAAAAAGGCATTAAGGAAACCTGATACTTGGTAAGGTAACTAAAAAGTAAAACATAAAAACAAAGACGTGGACTGGGAATAAGCAGCTGGTTAGGTGGATAAAGCTACTGCCAGGAGCCATAGGGATATTAAATGAAAATCCCAGTGCCAGGAGTACGCTACTTCCCTATGAGTTGGTTGTCAAGGAGGACCCAGAGGTCCCCAAATTAATACAGGCAGTTTCTACTAGTGGCAGTTACCCATCGGACCTAGATGATAAGATCCTAATGCTAATGATGCCATGTACCTCAATCATAAGACAGAGAAATCAAGGTCAGCCTGGGCTGAAGCGACCTCCATGTTGGTTGGACTTCCCAATGCCAGAAGGCTGTACGTGGGCTGCTAGGGGGAGAACTCTCATCAACACAGTTATTCGATGTGGTCCCTGTGTGTTGTGATAAGTCTATTAAGGAGGAAACCAACCACTTTCTGATCATATTTGAGGACTGTTCCACAGAAAGGAATTCTTGTCTTGTTGTATAAACCTTGTCAAAAGCCCATATGCAAGGAGGTCCTACTAAGAAAATTGTTGTTATTGTTTGCTGACACAATATGCCCATCAAATTTCCTCCTAAATATGATTAAGCCCACAAGTTATTTCTGTTGTCAATCTTAGCCAGAAAAGCTTCTTTTTGCAGTGTAGAGTAACTGTATAGACTCATCATTGATTAATGACAGTAAGTAAGCCATGAATGAATGTTCATCCATAAATGGTACACCTCTACCACTCCTGCTAAGGCTCAGGAAAGATCACAGAAGATGGAGAGGGAAGACTGTAAGAATCAGAGGAAAAAGTGGAGAGCTAGGGAACACTTTTTCTGAGCATTCTATGCCCTTCCATCCAGCATTCACTGCAGCTGGATTAAAGTATAAATTAAAGTACTATTAGAATCCAAGAAACAAGAAAGGGAACATTGGACGGGGGAAAAGATCTTATGGGGGGGCAGTAGAACACAGGAATATCATAAAGGGAAAAGGAAGGGAGGTTTAAGATGGGAGGGTATGACAAAGGAGAGGGTTGGGGTATAATTAATTCTAAGGATGTTTGAAAAAGTCACATGGATGTCTAGTATTTTCTAAACTTCATTTATATATTCATATAAATAATTTGATCGGAGCTACCCTACACAGGATATTATACTCATCCCAGAAGCCATAGGATGGGAAATAAAAAGCCCAGTGCCAAAAACCCAGAGTCATATGTGTCATATTGCCCTGCAAGCTGTTGGTCAGAGGTGTCCCAGAGACCTCCCAAAACAATACAGGCTATTGCTATTGCTCTGGTTGCTCATCAATACTTGTTAGACCCTCCTGCTGAAGACAGCACACATTGGTCACAGCACCTTAATACTGATCAGGAAGTTTCCTCTTTGTTGTCTAGGTCTCATAGTGCTGGGAAGGTGCTACACAGGCTGCTGGGGATGGGAGTAGTCATGAACATTCTCACCCAGCTATGAACCTTGTGAATTACAATACTTACCTGAGTGGCTGAGAAAAACAAGGGTGCACGAGTGGCACAAATGTTATGGGGACAAACAACTGCTTTCTGATTGGCTTTAAGGTCCACTCCATGGGAGGAAGTACATGCCTGGTACTGTAAACCCGGTCAAGAACCAGTGGTTGGGAAGCTCACAAACACAATGAGCGCGGGGGTGGGGTGGAATCTACTATTATTTTGCTAGATGGTCACAGTATCTAACCTTATATGGATGGTGGTAATGCAGAAACTCAGAACTGGCTAAAATGCGGAGAATAAATGATCATAGAGTGCTCAGTCTCAAATGGGACATCTCTATCACCCCCTGCCCAAGGATTAGGGATTGTTGTGAGGGAAGAGGCAGAAAGATTCTAAGAGCCAGAGGTAGGGGAAGACAGCAAACAGTCCCCTGAGCATGATGCACAGGAGCTGTGGTTACCTGCACAAAATCTGTACAAGACCAAGTCAGTTAATACTCTAGATGAAGAGAAGAGGCTCCTGAGCTACCACCCCTAAATGAGGAGCTATTGAGAACTGATGGCTTTTGTGGGAGAATCTGTTTTCTCTGAGAGTGTGCTTCCTGCAGGAAGACTCTCCTACAGTGGATGGTTCCACATCTAAAAGTATATGGACAGCAAAGGTAATGGGTTATTAGATTTTAAAAAAAGAGAACTATAATTTGGGGGTAGGGATGTGGGGGTGCATCTTGGGGAAACTGGGATAAATGAGACCAAAATATATTATATTAAATTCTCAAAAATTCAATAGAAGTATCAATACATTTTAAAAAGTTGGGGCCTTAACACCATCCTGTCAGTTGTAGAGTGAGACTAACAAGGTCCTACCACTTCATGAGAATCTATTTACATGCATGGAGGGAGGGATATTTTCTTCAGTTGTGTGCTACTGGTAAGGTGCACATATTCCTTTAAATAACCCTTCATCCATATTCCTGTAAGCAATGCTAATAAAATGTGTTGAAGGGAAAGAAGGACATGAAAGTACAAAGGGGACTTGTTGGGAGGAGGAAGGCTGTTAGTGAAGTGGGAATGGGACAAGAAAGGGCAATAAGGGCTAAATACGATCAGGATACAATAAACACTTGCATGACAATGTTATAGTAAAACCGTTATTAACATCTGTTATTAACAATGTAAAAATTAAGTTTTCTTTTAATCTAAGTCATTTATAATTATAATTCAGTTCATTATGAAGCCAGCAGTGTGGTCCTTAATGCAATCTAGTGTCCTGTGAGAAGAGAAAACTAAACATGCCAAGCGTCACTAGTAGTGTGTGGACATACAAAGAGACAGCAAAGAGACAGCCAGCTGTGAGGGAAGACGACCCCAGTAAAGTAACCCTAAGGACAGATGGGTACTGAATTCTGGGCCCCACAACTCTGAAGAATACTAATGTTGTTTAATCTACTAAGCCTTTGGTATTTTATTATGACAGCCCTATATGCATTGATTCAACCTCCAGGCAAAACAGAGCATGACATCACACATGGCACCATTTCTGTCTTTTAAACTCGGCGAAGCCCACCTTATGTGTCTGTTTCTCATAAAGTGGATAGACATTTCAAATACCAGTGTTAATAGTACTGGATATACTTAAAATAAGTTATAGCATGCTGAACACAGGCTGAAAAACATGCTCAGATATTCCAAAAGTTGTTCCCTTCTCCCAGATTCCTAGAGTTTTAAATAATCTCTGAGACCACAGTGGTTCAAGTTAGTCATGAATTTTAAATTTTATTAAATAGATGTAATTGTCATTGGCTGAAGATTTGAGCGCCATGATACTCAGAACAAGCCTTACCTTTGTTTTGGGTTCTAGAATTTTTACTCCATAAATTGATATTTGCAGCTCTACTTTGGGGATTTTCTGGCCTTCTGATTTCTTGATGTGTCTTGCAAACTACAAATGTGAAAAAAATTCACAAAATCATAACTCCATTCTTGTCAAGAATTAACAAAATTGTGGTCAAGTCAGGTTTTCATTCAATCAATATTGCCTATTAAAAAGTATTTCCTAGAAACAGTAACAGATATTTAGTAGTCACTTCAGTCTACCATTTTAATTCACATTATTTTCATTAACTTATTCTTTCTTTTTCTTTGTTTATTTGTTTGGTTTTTTTTCTTGAGAATGGATCTTACTCTGCAGTCCAAGAACTTACTACATAGCCCAGGTTGGTCTCATATGTATGGCAATCTGTCCAACCCTGTCACCCAAGTGCTGGGATTACAGCAATGAACCACCATGGCTCACTATTCTTTATTAAGTTATTTTAAAACATAACTTTTCATGTGCCTTTATGTTATATTTGATAACTGAATTTATACCAGTCAGCAAACACTTTTATGGGATGATGGACAGAGATTAATTCTGGTTTTGTAGATTTAAAAAACACTTTTTATTTATTATTTTTTATTATTCTATGTGTATGAGTGTATTGCCTACATGTATGTAGATGATCTATGTGCATACAAGGCACATGGAGGCCAAAAGAGGGTGGTGGATCCTTTGGAACTGTAGTTATGGAAGGTTGTTAGCTGCCACATGGTGCTGAGGGCTGAACCAGGGTCCTCTACAAGAACAGCCAGTGCTCTTCACTGCTGAGTCTTCTCTCCACCCCCTTGTTTTTGTATATATTTTTATTTTAATATATTCACAGACCCTGATATTCACCTGCTGCTAGATACACTACTGTTTTTATGGCTTGATGCCTACCTAGTTTAGTGTGATGTCTTATCAACCAGGGAAATCAACAAAGAAGACACAGACTGCCAGCTGAGATCTGCAATAATTTTCCCTATAAAAGACTCCAGTGTAGAGCCATCGCTAGTCTAGAGCAGATGCAGTATCTTAAAAGCAAAAACGCTCCTCACTGCTTCACAGCAGTAGTGATGTGTCCTTTCCATTACGCAAAGTATACGTGCATGTCTGTTAGTTTCATTATAAGTACTAAAAGGAAATCAGAGGACATAGATGGAGTTTCTGCCCTGGCTGTGCCAGATTTAATGGCAGAAACCTTATAGGATCTCAATGAAACTTGAGGATTAACAGTGGATATATTTCTAACCTTTTGATTTTAGAGTACATACACACATTCATATATGCACATATATACAACATATGTGTGTATGCTGTTTAGCTTCAGTATTTAGCTTCAGTATGTTCCTGGCCATATTTGGTAATAGTTTTCTAATTTTAATCATTGTTTACCTGAATCCACAGTTTACAAGGTATCCTGATTTCATCTGGCAATCCCTCTGTCTCCTGGTTTCCATTCTTACCTCCCTCTTTCTTTCTAAGGAACGGAAAAGGGAAACTTTAAAAGTAATAGAGTTTCTCCCCTTTCTCCTAGGCTTCTAAAGTATTTTTTACCATATGGAAAGTCCTCTGAACTCAATTCAAATAGCTCAGATGTGAGGCCGGGCGGGGCTCCAGTGCTCTTGTGTTGTATTTGTTTGCATTGTGCAGTCCGCTCTAATTTAGGGCAGATGTGAGCAAGCATGGGTATAGCTGGTCCTAGGGCAGAGTGTTCAAAGCCTTCTTATTTCATGCCTTTGCACAGCCTCAGACAGTAACATAATTAATGCCTTCAGGAGTGCCTTGAAGTGTCTGCCTTTGTGGTCCAAGGGGTGCCATTTGTTTTATTCCATTTTGGCCGGTGTGATTTTTCAGTTGAAGCCTTTCTTGCATTCCTGTGAATGCAGGCCGCTTAGCCTTTTTTCTCTTTTGGCTCTAGCAGTCTGCACATGGCTCAACAATCTAGGGCCAGACACTTTCCTGTCTTTAAGAACGTGCTTTGTTTCTGTGCAGATAAAAATATTTATATACTTCAGCTCTCTCTCAAAGAATGTACATTGATTTTCTCTTCTCTTCACACTATCCTGTTAGATTTAGCATAGTTAAGCAATTTGGGGGGTTTCACCAGTGAAGGTTTCCAAAATTCATCAACTGCTCTCAATCTGCACAAGCCACCTGAGCAAAGACAACCCAGTGTTGGCTGCAGGACCATTCGATGACTGTTCCTTAGTATGTCTGTTTTCCTCAAACACACAAAAAAGGAATGGCTTCAAAGCCATTTGGCATCTGGACACAACAATTCTTGTGACCTCTGACAAGAACTGCATAACCTTTTATTTTATGAAAAGCCTGTCAGTGATATTAACCTTTCTGTTTAGAAAGAAAAGAAGAATGGAAGAGATGAAGAGAGGAATGAATGGAGCCAGGTTGATGTTAGAAGCGTGGGGAGGGGGAGAGAGACAGACAGAGAGAAAGAGAGACAGAGAGAGCGCAGTGAGGAAACTCCAGGAAGGAGAGAATGAGCTATTGATAGAAAGTATTAAGCAGCATCTGGTGTGAGGTTCACAAAGCCCTTCTCTGCTTCACATCAAGATGAAGCAACGCTGCTACAAGAAGCTTTAATGCTCACCCACCCAACCTCCATCTCAAAGACCAGAAAACTATTTCCTAGGGAACTTATGTGTCTTGATCATCACATGGGCTAGTATTAACCAAACTCCAAAGTTGCTTTAGCAGGTATGGGATTCGATGACCCTCTTCCTTTAATATCACATTCTCTACATTTCAGAAATAAAATTTCCTGTTCATTTTTGATGTAGATAAAGGTTTAAACTACTTATGGGGCATGACTGCTGAAAATACGTTACAAAAATCTTGTATCTCAGGGTTAATGTATTCGGTTTATCTTAAACAATTTAATCATCTTCTTACCCCTGCTTTTCTATAGTCAGGCTTGCTGCTACTGCTTCCTCTGAACTCTCAACATTCTCCTGCTTATGAACTTCTTAATTGTGTTCCAAAACACTCATTCGGGAGTGTTGGAAGATACTGCGTGATACACTGATTGATCCAACTTTGGTTATATTCTCTTCCCTATTTGCCATTTTAATGTTAATGCATGAACAGCCTTGCTTGCAAAGTTCACCCATGTTTTGTTGGGAATTCATTCCTTGATAGATCTACACAGATAGAATGATCTATCACAATAACTTAAATGTAATAATTCAATAAAAATGTTCAAACAGTATGAAGCATAAGCATTCTGTATACTAGCTTAATAGAGCAATCAAACCCCAAGCTTCATATCCATAAAATGACAGAAAAGATAAAGCTTTGCTTAAAACTATAAAAAAATTTACTTAAACATGTCACTGTTAAGTAGAGCTACTAATAAAAATTTAAAGACAGTAGTGAGTTTCACTGTCATCCTACAAAATTTCAACATATTTTTCAAAGAACATTTTAAAAAGTGAGACCTAACTGCATTACTAATAAGACATAGCTTACTGTGCAAAATAACTATTATTCCTTTGCCTATTATTCAGCACTCCTATTCTTCTTTGTTTCTTATGCTTAAATATTAATGAAAATATTCTCAATATTCATACTGTTTGCATGTAATTAAGCTTTTAATAATTAGCTAACTGAATAGTCATCTCTGAAGAGAAAATAAAATATACAGTGCAGAATGAGCCCGAATGAAGAAGCTTCTAGACTGAGATTTACAGGTCTTGACAGAGATTCCCAAAGGCCACATAACACTGAAGTAACTTCATGTATCTGAGCTGAATTCCTTTGGCTGAGGGAGTCTCTTCTAAACCTGGGGCCAAAAGATGCACTCATGGTTATCTTTCAGGGACACTGGTAAGTTAATATCTATGTTCCAATACGATTCACATATAAACATCATAATTTATTTATGAAACTACGTCAAGTCCTGACATTTGTGCTATGTGTATTTAAATAATTACTAATGAAATGAAATTCACTACACTAACAATGCTACAAGTACAAGTCCATACAAGCTGAAAGCGTTTCATATTAATACATCTAAAACTATTTGGTGTTTTTTTTATAAGCAGCAGGCTAAACCATGGTTAGGAAATAGAAAAATGACATGTTGTTTTGAGAAACATAGAATTTGAAAGAAAATATTACAACTTTTACACAAATTATTACATCAAAAACATATAGAATGAATACTCTATAGTGGCACAAAAGAAGTAAATAATGAAAGCTCAATTAAAAAAAAACTAAGCACATGTTATGAAATACAGAAGCATGAAATAACATTATTAGAATTTCTTGTTTTTTATCAGCCTGGACTATGTTGAAATTTGAAATTATACCTAAAGTCAGAAACCAATACATTCAAAATTGCAAATTTTCAAAGGAGAGCAAATATAAAGAACATTTAAATTATATGAAAAAGAGAATCAAATGCTACACTACAGTATGCTTATTAACAGAGCAAAAAAGTGCATGTGTTTGAGAAAAATAAGTATAAAATTAAAATGGAGTTATGGACACTTGCTAGTTGGAGCAAGTTTCGATTTGTAGTGGAGCCACAGCACCACCTTCTGGCCACATCCACATGATACAAATTAATAAGTGTAAATATAGATTGAGTTTTATCATAGCTACTGACCTCTGACACAATATAAAACAAAACATTCCACAAGACAATTAGAAATTGGTGTTTTACCCACGCTCATTACTGCAAGAATCAATAGTCCCATATATGCTTCCATGAGAAACAAAATTTTTGCAACCAGAAAGTTTATTATTAAAGTTTATTTATTAAACTCAGATTCATTGTGAAAGAAATATGAGTAACTAAAGCTTCTTTCAATTAAGCATACATTTTAAACTATACTGCATAGTCTGGTATGTTATTTCAGATCATATTCCTCGATTAATATTTGTTCAAGGGCTGGAGAGATGGATCGGCTGTTCTTGCAGAGGACCCAGGTTCAGCTCCTACCACACACAAAGAGGCTAACAATCATCTGTAATTCCACCTCCAGGAGAATTTGACACCCGCTTCTGACATCAGCAGGCATTGCACGACAAGGATGGACTTACATACATGCAGGCAGTACACTTATCCACATAAAATTAAAGCATAATAAAATATTTTTTAAAAAGAAGAGTTCAAGTCTAAGTGTGAACACACATAGGAAGGTCACAAGAAAACATCATAAAGTGTGTATGAACTAGTCATTGTTTAGAAGTCATTTAATTGAAATATCTCTATATTTGGGGCCTAGTCATAAAAGAATCCCCTAAATATAAAGAAAGATCACCAACACTGAGTTTTTATAACACATACTGATTACAGTAAAGTTGGGTTCAAGGCTAGAATTTTGACCATTTTGAAAAAAATCCAATAGAATCATATTTTAAGTGTTGTCTACAAACTATGAGATCTTTCACATCCTCTATAAGTGACTAAGAATACTGTTCAAACAAGGCAATGCTTTTTGAGATAGGGAGCTATCAAATAAGCATGCTATGTGACTTGTTGAGTAAGAGTTTTCTCAGGAAAGTTTCTGATTGTGAATATATTGTTTTGCTCAGATTATCTCTGGGAATTTGCTAAGTGTGAGTGTGTGAGGTTGCGTAGATTTTTCTGGGGAAATGTGTTGCTCATGGATACGTGGAGCTGTTTGTTCAATGCTCTCCTTTGCTCCATTAGTCACATGAGTTCCTTTAAAACCACTCGTAGACATGGCCGATTCCTCTTGGATTTGTCCATTAGGGCATCATCAATATACAGAACACTGCAATACTGTGCTTTGGAATCAACTCTAAATTTACATTTTCAACTGGTACATATGAGACTCTAACTGTTAGAGATTTCTATTACACAACTACCAGTTTTTGAGTTAGGATATGGCTTCACATTCTCCAAAGTAGTAAAAGCAGGTAACTGAATATGAATACTCAGGAAGCACTGCCATTAAAATTTTTACTGATGGTAAGAAATTATATTTTAAAAATATATGGTGAACCATATATGAAAAAATAATTATGTGCATGTGTTTATCATTCAAAATGTATTCTTGAACTTATGTTATTTATTCAGTAGTTCATTTTCAAAGTTTTATTTATGTATACCAGATGAGTGTATGCCATGTGAGTGCTGTTGCCCATGGAGGCCAGAAGAGGGCATTAGATCCTCTAGACCTAGAACAGGCAGTTGTGAACAGCCTGATGTGGGGTTTAGGAACTCTACTCAGGTCTTCTGGAAGCAGGAAAGGGCTCTTAACTGTTGAGCCATCTCTCTATCCCCCAATAGCTTCTTATTAAAAGGGGAAAGCTACACCTACCACAAAGCTATTTTTGTTTTGATTTTCAGTAGTCTACTTATAGCATGAGAAGTTCACAAACAATTCATCAGCCATTTATTTAAAGGCCTTGCCTTACCTTCAGCTTCCTGACAGCATCTCTCACAACTTCTGTTCCTTTTGGCTGTTCCACTTCAGTACTGCCAAGAAACTGAACATGAACATTCATGAGACACAGGATTTACTACCAAAACCATCTGGCACACAGCATAATGGAGTATTGGACAGAAACTCAAACCCAAATCCTAGTTAAAGAGAGTAATTATTAGTTCATATGAACTATGTGATATATGAAAATATATCATTTGATCATTTGGAATACCTAAAATTCAAAAGTTTTTTAAGACACATATTATACCTAAATATTTCACTTACAAATTTCTTCTGGAAGAAAACTGAAGTAATTACATTTGGCACAAAGGGATAAGCTTATTCTAGACAGGTAAAGTAAATATATGAATACAGCTTTAATATCTTGTTAATTATCATGGCTTCCTGTCACCTTTATCTAATTTCTCAAGTGTAAAAATACTTAATCAATATTTATTGTTGGAGATTGAAATTCAATGAACATAAATACTTTAACTCATTACTATATTTAAACTTTAATAGAATCTTTCACATTTTATTATTTCAAATGAGCATTTTTCTTTGTTTTCCAATTATGAAGCTCACACACAATGCAAAAGTCAAATGTTTGAATACCCAATATATGCTAATCAGTAAAATCTGTATCTAGACTAGATTTTAAAAGTAAAATACGCATGATCAATAATTTAATTTTTAATTTATCTTATTTTAAAAATCAAGTATTCAACAAAATTATATGTTTTATGATTAAAACATACAATTTTAAAAAGCAAATTCATTTATGGTTTTAAATTCCTGGCATATTACTCTTTGGGATTCAGGGATAATAAATCATTATTACCAGAAATTTCAAGAGTATGATTAATTTAAACATACTTCTAACAATCATCAAACTCGGTTATTTGTATACCTAAAACTCACGTTTAAAAAATAAAATACACTAAGTTTGGTAGTACTTACAAAGAACTATAAGAATATTTAAATAATGAAAACAAAAATTTTAAATTCAGATCTCCCAGTAATGACATGTCGGCACTGCCCACCTAAGGATTTATTTTGCATTAAAAATGTTATATCTTGAGAGCATTCACAGAATTTACACAAAGCAAAGTATATATGTGAATTCAGTATTATACCTTGTCCTTTCCTGTTCTTCTTACTAAATGTTATATTAACACCATATGTAGATTTGTTTACATACATACATATATACCCTGTACTCTAGAATCTTCATGAGGGAGAACAGGCAAGGTTTTTTTTTTTTCTTTCTGAGACTGAATAACCCTACTTAAAATGAATCTAACTAATATTTATTTATTGTATACATGCATGGATGTCTGCATGTGCTTATGTGCACCAGGTACACGCAGGTATCTATCAAGATCAGAAGGCATGGAATCCTTTAGCACTGGAGTTAGGGGAGTTTGGAAGCCACTTAACATGGGTGCTGGGAATTGAATCTGGTTTCACTCTTAACTGCTGAACCATGTCTCCAAGACTAATTTTACTATTTTTTATTGAATCATTGTGTATTTCATATAGAACATCAATCAAACTTAATCATCTTTATAGGCTCTTTCCTCTGGGCAGCTCCCATAGCCCCCCAACTGGAATCCACACATTCTTCCACTTGTGCTAAGGTCTGTTGTGTCAAGTTAGTGTCCCCAAATGTCCCTCAGTGCAGGTTCATCCACTGAGGTCTAGTCCACCTATCCAGAGTCCCTGGCTTTGAGGGTATTAGATCCTCCTTATACAACAGTAATCAGTTGTCAATATTTCTTCAGCAAAGATTGGGATCTGCTATCCATTTCTCCAGTTCCATGCTGTGTTTTTGTCCACTTGAGTTTACATGGGTCTTGAGCATGCCAAAACCACTGCTGTAGGTTGATATGAGCAGGGCCCCAGGAGTTTGTACAATTCTATTTACAATGTACCTCCTCACTGATTTTTACAATCTTTCTGCCTCCTTTTCCACAATGGCCCCTGACGCTTGGGTGAGTGAAAATTAATATGAGTCCTGTCCAGAGACTTACACTCTACAGATTCTCAATCTCCATTCTTTGGCTATTTGTGACATTTTGTGTTACTAGACCTCTGTTGCATGAGGGAGCTTCATTATGAGAGACTCATTAGTGTCCTCTTTACCACCTGTTCCATGTGATGTGAGCCTTGGGTGTAGATGTTGCATTGTAGATGTGCCACTTAGGCATACGAACAATGTATGTGTGTGACTAGTTGTAGTACTCTGTAGTTATCTCTCATGGTGCAACAGAAGCTTCTTTGATGAGTGGTGACTGGGATACTTGATTGTAAATATAAGGATACATATATTGCACTTAGTAAGAAGTTACACTAGCCTAGAGATGTGACAGCCTTGGGGATTTCTCTAAGACCCATGGCTTCTTCAGACATGTGTATTTGGCTATGATTACAGTACCACACATGGGTTTCCTCCCATTGAGTGAGCCCTAAGATCAATCAAGTATCCTTTGATTGGCCCCAAGACAAACGTGCCAGTACTACACCAATGTTGAATGCTGTGCTGGTCACTGATGTGTTATTTGGTCATGAAGCTGGTATTGGTCCATCAATTCATGTTTTCCCTTGGCTGCTTGCATAGTGTTCTTTTTAAAATAACACCAAATGCAGTTACTAGAGTTTAGTTAGAATTTGATCAGTCACAGACAGAAAAGGTTTCCTAATATTTACTACCTACTCATACATCTCTGTCTTGAAGACATATAATCCCTTCTATGAAAGTCTACTATCATGAAATGTCCAAAGCCAACTGCAATTGAAATGCAGGATGTTTCTCTTCTAGGAAACGTTTTACAAAAATCACAAATAATCATTCAACCTATGAAGAGCACATAAGTTTTCAAAGACAGTTTTGTTTTGTTACATACTACTATAATACCAAGAGTCACAAATTCATCATTTTTCAAAGGTATAGGGACTGTGTGTACACTTTATAGGAAATGATTAACTGGCTTGTGTTTATGTGGTTCTGTGTGTTAATATATGGAATGGAAGGGCACAGTAAGGTCATAATATTTCTTGTTCTTTTCTTCAGGCTTGAGAAACGTACTACTATAGAAACTAGAGCATCTTTTTCAAAAGAGGTTTTCTGTACTCCTGTCTTGGGAGGTACCTTAGAAGCAAATGAATAAGTAAAAATGCAGATTCCTTATCAAACACATCGGCATGTTTAGGGATAGGACTTGGGAGTTATTTTTTTGAAAGTATTCCAAAAGATTCCTTGTACCATAAAGCATATTTGTACTGAAGGGAAAGAGAAGATTCTATAATATGCAACAGACCATTTTGCTAAGATATTCAAATTATATCAAACAAGTGCTCCTGGGACTTACACAAGCTATCTCAGGCATTCCATGGTCCCCACAGTGACATCAGGTTGTTGAATGACCAGATGTACATAAAAGACCAAAAGTAAAAAAATACTAAGCCTTAAAGGAACTGAAAAACTGCCTCTGAGACATGGGAGATAACCAAATGCAGCAGGATACCAAACAGCCTGTCAGATTTCTTCTGCTTTATTTCAGTGTGTTCAACCATGGCACATAAAAGAGCCATGTGAGGCTTTTTGCAGTTATTATCCATGCCTACAAGTCTGATTTAATAGGTCTGGGGCATAGCCAGGACGTCTGTATATGTCAGAGCTCCAGAGCTGCTTTTAATGTGTCCAGGTTTGAAAGCACTGTTTCAGACCATCAAGCAAGGATAAAAGGTTTAAGGGACAGAAGAGGATTTAACACAATAGGAGCTCCTCAGCTTGCTATAAATCCATTGGGTAGACCCCTTTCCTCAACTTCTCTGAATTTATCAAAGAACTGAAAAATTTACCATTAGTGGTTAGGCTCATATTAGCAAGAAAAGACAAAAGCAACAGCAAATTCTTTGTAGGTAAGCAATGCTTGAACTAGAAGGGCTTAGCATGTCCATACCAGACTATAATAGTAACTAGTATTAATTTTGGAAAAATATTCATGTTTTGGCAGAAATGTCATGAGTCATAAGTTTTATATGCAAATAGGCCCTTAAGGGGAAGTTGTGGAAGTACTCCAAGACTATTCTAAATGAATCCACCCCTAGCAGGGCTTCAGGAACCTTTTAACACTTCTTTCACACTGGCTTTAATTAAACCAGTGGTATAACAGAGCACTGAGAGAAGCCTTGCATGATAGCAAGAATTAAAGTAAAAGATATCTTAATATGGTCCTTGTTACCTTACACAACTTTTTCTTAAGTAATTAAGAAATAAATTCAGAATATGGTGGTGTGGTGGCTCACATCGACAATCCTTGAATTAGGACCACTGAGGCAGGGGGATCATGGGTTAAAAGCCAACCTGGGCTACATAGTGAGTTCAAGACCAGCATGGCATGCCATGCAAGACCCCGATTTAAAAAAAAAAAAACCTAATGATAATGATTATTGTAAAACTGAAAAATGCTTTATTTCTTATAATGCTTACTTCTCAAGTTTTAAAAGTCATAATTTCTAAATTAAATGCATGCTACTTATATGTATCCCATGTCAACATAAAGTATTTGTGAAATTCAAATATGATGTAGAATGTCAGAATGAGTATAGAAATGTTCTGGTCACCTAGTCTTAGCTTTTACCAGGCTCATTTTAATACTAATACTGATCTTCACTCATTATAAAGCCATTGTGAAGAGCAATTGTATCAACATAGGAAAAGAGAAGAGAAAGTGTTTTAAAATTATGACAAATGATCATTCCTTAATTATTTGGGGGTGTCTAAAATGTTTGGGGATGTACTTGTTGCCTACGCAGATCTCCCCAGACTCATCATCCAGCTTTCTCAAGATCAACAGAGCTTTCTCTCTGGATAAGGAAGTCAGTTTGATAGGACTAAGAACTATAAGCACCTTGGACTCCACTTCTCAAACCACCCTGCTCCTCATCCAGTGATTAATTTAGTAGAGAGGTGAAACAAAACACAAGCCAAACTCCTTTGGTGGAACTGGAGAACATTTCAAGTAGAATAGCAATTCTTGTCACTCAAGAGTAGGATAGGTACAGTGTCTATAACCCAAATTCAGAGAGGATTAACTATAATAGGAAAGCCTATCTGAATTCCAGAACTGCCATCCCATGAGCTGGAGCCTCAACAGATTAAAGGGAAAGAAAAATGAGAAAGCCAACAGAGCACCAACCCAAGTCTCTGCTTCATGGCCTGCCATGGTCGAAGCTGCTCTGCCCTGCCTTGCATTCTCTGCCATAATGGACTGAACCCTCTGAAACTCTGAGCAAAATAATCTTGTCCTCCCTTAAGCTGCTGTTGTCAGGAAGTGCTCACAGTGACATAGAAAAATAAATGAATATTCAGATTTTTGCCTTGGGTCTAATTCTGGGGGAAACTGACTCATAAAATGATTAAGTACTTAAATGTTTACATTCAAGAAACGTGTTCTATAGATATACAGGCTCACAAATAAATAGAATACTTTGTCAGAAATGCCACTAAAAAACTTGTACAAAGAATGTAGGTTAGATGTAAGACTTCAAGATTTTCATCTTTTTCTGCATTTTTGCCTGAATGGTGAAAAAAAAATTAAAAAAAAAAAAAGAATAGAGCTGAATCATGTCAAGACCAGGGAATTAATCCACCCTGTACAAACAGAAGAAATGATAACTAAACTTAGCCCAAAGAGGTAAATTCCCCATTCAAATATTTACCTGCGTATTGCAACTCTTCAAGTTTCCCTTCACGGCTTGCCTCTCAGTGTTGTGACTGACAGACGTATCAGCTCTCAAGCTGAAGAATTCTTCCATAGGGAAAGTGGCCCAAGTTAAAGCAAAACAAGCTGTGCTGATAATTGGTATTTACACAGGAAATAGATATAGGTTATCTGATCATTCAACTGTACACAGAACTGCCTAGGAACTTTTACTATCTCTATCTTAAATATTAACACACAGCAAATATGTGCATATATTCAAGAAAATGCCTTTTCCATGGAAAGATGGGAAGAGAAAAAGAATCAGGAACAAACAAGAATAAGAAAGAAACAGAGAAACTGTGGAGGAAAAGATGCTTAAAACTTTAAGATAAATATATTCAGCCCTAATAAAAATGGAATATTTGAAAAAAAATTACTTATAGAATAAGAGAACATATGTGACTTAGACAATCTGTAAAACAATAAGAATATTAGACTATAAAGTTGAGGAAATTCATCCAGAAGCAATTATTGGGGCTGAGGTTTCAGCTCATTGTTAGAGAACTAGCTTAGCATGCGTGAAGCCTTCAGTTGAAACCTCAGCATCATATAAACCACATGCGATACACACCCATAATCCTAACACTCAAGAGGTGGAGGCAGAAGGATCAAAATTTCAAAGTTGTCCTCAGCTACACAGCAAGTTCAAGGTTATCTTGGGATACATGATAATCTTCTGAAAAAAAATACAGTTATTGGATGCTTATTGTTTACACGCAATATTTTGGAAGTTGGGAAAAAAACACCGAACAAGAGAGAGCAAAACCTTGCCCAAGGGAAGCTTAAACATGGAGTGAGCAAGACAGCACTAACATTGTGTATTTAGTGAATAATTTAGAACTTCAGACAATCCCCAGGGAAAGGAGCAGGCATGCTGAGGACAAAGCTTGAGTCTGTCTGTGTGCCTGTTGCCTGTGTCTATTGTTTATTGCATGGGTTTAGACAGAATGGTTGGAACTCATAAGGTGAAATGTAAGCCAACCAGAAATGGTGTGATCCAGCAAGCTATCTAAAGTAAGGAAGACCAAAGGGGAGCGAGTGTACAAAAGTTAGATATTCAAAGGAAATACATGAAATAGAGCAATTAGAGATTTGGTCTAGCATGGTTAGGACCAAAAAAAAAAATTCCTTAGATGGGTAGCATCAGCATTATCTGTGAAATTTTTATACGACCTCCACTAAATCATAAATTGTGGAGATAGGACACATCCTCTGGGCTCAGCATCTCCTCCAGGTAATGTTACTGCATACCTAAATGTGAAGACCACTGTACCTGGACATTTATTCTCAAACTACACGGAGTTCTAGAAATAGAACAAATAGTAAGAAAATTGTCCTGTTCCCAGGATCAAAGGTAGAAGTTTGAGAATAAAAAGCTCAGTTCCACCACAATTCAACATCTCTACAATAGAGATCAAGGGAAAATCAGAAGAATCCCAGAGAGAAACAGAAAGAATGAGGGGAATAGGGTGCGGGTCCATGTTAGAGCACCGTCCTAGCAGAGTTGAGGCCCTGGGTTCAATCTTCCCATCACAACAAAAGAAAGAAAAGATGTAAAGAAGAAGGCAAAGGAGAATGAAAGCGCATCATGTGCAAGAAACTGAAAGGAACTGAAGACCAAATGTTTAGTGAAAAAAGCCACAGACTCAGCATGAAAGCAGAAAGAGGCATCTTGGGAGAAAGTAGCTAATCAGAAAGGCGTGAAGTAGAGGAGAGGTGAGCAGGAGCAAGATACAGTGTCACGTGTGTACAGAAATGTCACAAAGAAAGACTTTTTTTGTACACTGACGTAAGATGAATCCAAAAATCATTAAAATATAGGATCATATTTTGATTACAAAAAAAAAAAAACACACTACAGATCCCAATGCTATGTGTACAAACTTGGAGCTCAGAAGAAGTGAGAACTCAGCTCAGAGCATGAGAATGAAGAGACCTTCCGCTGAAATCACAACAGAAAGCTGGAAGATGGACAAGAAAGTCTGAAATATGGGTTCTGAGGAGTCCTCGCATTTCTTTGGAAGATATAAGAAAGAATTGCGAAAAAGGGAATGAGCTCAGTCTTCAGGGAAATGGAAAGAGAAATTCGAATGCGAGGCATTAATGCTGCTGATTACGATCTCAAGAGCTAGAAGTACAGCAGCCACTCTACTTGACTTAAAACAACCGGAGTCTCCGGTTCCTAAAGGTCTGGCGCATTGTGAGCCAATGTTCAAAGATGTGGCAACGTGCCATATATTCTCCTCACATTTAAAAACTACAAGAGGCCTTTGAAATGCATCAAAAATGCTTTGATAAGTTCAGAACCAATATCTACATAGACATTACAACCTACCCATCTCTATGTTCAGTGTACTGGAAAATTTAGTTTAGGCAGACGTACAGAATATAGGCATTTTACAGTACGCAGTCTGTTGAAATTGAAAGTATATAAAGTTATTAAATTTTCAATTATATAAAACATGTAACAGAACTCCTAAAGATTATATTAAAATATACCATATTCCATTAGTACTTTCTCAAATCCTCCTATTGACCAGTGGCACAGACTTCACTCTTACACTAATCTGCATTGTTATTCCCTCATGCCTCCCCTCCATTGACTCCTTCATCACATCAGACCCATATGAGCAGTTACAAAAGCATATACGAGTGTGAGAATTCCATTCTCATTTTCAACTACTTGGTATAGACTTTGCGAAGACTTTTTTGAAGACATACGTTTTGGCCAGTAGAGAGCAGTGTTGCATGCTATATGGTGCCATTTATATTGCCTGCTTGGCCAGTTTCACAATCACCCTAGAAATAAAGTAGGATTAAAAACGATTAATTAATTAAAATTAAAGAAATAATCACCTAACTAAATATTTATTGAATCTGTTATGAAATGTGTCATTACTTAACATTTGAAGGGCTTAGTTTATAACAAATATATAGCATATAGATTTTATAATGTGTAATTCAAAATATGCCATTTTAAGGTACATACCTGGTGCACAATTGTTTAAAATTTGTATTAAAATTTAAAATATTAAGGGATAATTTCTACATTTTAAAACACAGACAGGTTGAAGATTGAAATTAGTAAGTAATAACTAATGGTGGCATATTAACTAATGATATCCTAACTAAAGAAAATACATAAATGGACACATGAATTTTTAACCAACAGCATAGACTGTAAATACAATGGACTAAATTTTCTAAGTCAGCTTACCATCATATGATTTAAAAAGAGCTTTCAAATCTTTTTGCTTCTTAACTGTACCTAGTAGATAAGCTATATAAAGAAAGCCAATTTAATTTTATAGACTTTATTTGGCTGATTGACAATATCACAGTGCCAAGATACATAAGAAAAGCCATATTTACAAAGCACATCCTACCTGTCAATTGCTAAAGAAGGGTCAGTTCCACTGGATTTAAACCTCTTACTTAATTGCCAAAACTGAGTATCAAAGAGTTGAAAAAACTTTCTCAAGCCACAAAGTTTGTTGGTAGCACAGCTGAGTTAGAATCCAGTCTCTTGATTCTCATACAGATATTCTTTATCTTGGCTTTCTTCAGTACAGTAGAATAGTATGAAAAATATTGTGTATGCTATCATTGGAATTATATTCCTCTTTCCCACATGCATTTGACTAATTAAGATTATGTGAAAAGGGGCTGGAGAGATGGCTTAGAGATTAAGAGAAATGACTGCTCTTGTAGAGGACAAGGTTCCATTCCCAGCACCCACATGGTGGATATGAACCGTCCATAACTACAGTTGCCCTCTTCTGACCTCCATGGGCATTGCAGGACACAGGTGCACTTACATACATGTAGGCAATATACTAATACACATAAAATAAAAATAACAATAAATAAAATATTTTTAAAAGATTTGTGTGATAAAGTCTTTCTATTGGGAGATATACTAAAAATACCATATAGCCAAACAGGTGTTTAATTTGTACTTCAACCTTACCAAACCTTGCATTGTCTTAGTAACCTCACTCATAAAACAGGGGAAAACTCAGAACTGTATGAAAATTCACCAAATTTCTGGCATAGAGTGAACAGTCAATGAAATTATCTCTAGAATAAAGTGATAAAATAGAACAGTTATAAAAAGGAAAAAAAGGGTCAATCACTCACAATGAACTGTCAAAAAAAAAAAAAGAGAAAAGAGATTTTAATCTACAAGATTTGAATTGGCTGTGAGGCAGCTAGAACCCTGATGAACATATACACTCACACACTTGTGGTTTTTTTTTTTTTCTCTAAATAGTATTGGCCTCTTTCAAATATGTAGTTTTCTGAAATCTCATTGTAATTTATTTGCAATTCTCATTGCAATTTAATTCAATATACATGTCATATGGGAAAAGTGAGAATTTTAGACTATACATAGCCATATTTCTTTGTGGATGTCTCATGAGGTATTAATTCTGCTTTTCAGAGAAGCTAGGTAAATTACTTGTCAAAAAATTTGTTATATAGCAGTTATTAATAAATAGGATTATTTTTCAGTTCTTTTTATAACAAATTATTGCTCTTCTAAAAACTCTTTATCCCACTTCCAGACAGCTTAGCATATTTATTAAAATTTAAATCTGCTGCCATGTGATTACCAAGACAAGGAAATTTTTTTTCTGCCAATAATGTTGTCATTTCTGTCATTTTCATTGCTTATTGTGTTTCAACCAAAACAATACTGAATAACTGTAATAATCAGTCCATAGCATATCCTTCTGTCCCCTTCCTCCCAAGCTTTTGAATAACATATTGAATTTGCTCTGCTTCAAGGTTAAGTTTCCACAAAGCAGCCTCCCAAAATCTCACTGTCTTCTTGCCCTCCTATATGTTTGTCTAGGAGAACCATTAATAGTTTAATTTCTATCTCCTAATCCACTTGTTTACTGACTGTGTTATTTGTGATCTAGTACTGTTCTCAACACTGGAGATGCAGTAGTGAGAGAAACAGCTGGAAATCCCTGACCTACTACTGAGGATGCTGACATCATCCAGCACTTCAAGGGCCAGAGACCTTGCTTGATTTTTCTCACACTTCTTTACCTCTGCTCTACTTACAGCCTCATTTTTGGAAAAGTTCAAATAGACTGCAAAAAGAAACTTCCAAATATACAGGAGTTGCCAAAACAGACTTGCTGGCTGTGGGATATCATTATAGAGTGTGAAATCTTAAGCCATTTTGGAGAAATGCCCACCCCAAGCTATGAGTAGAACTTCTCTTTTACATTGACTCATAGGAGATAAATGATCATGTTGTCCTTATTGCTTTAGGGTGAATGGGTGAGGGTTGAGGAGGGACAAATGACTTTCCAGATCTGCAGAGCTGTCCTGAGCTCTTTTGCATAAGGAAGGACTGTAAGCCATCAATACATCTGAAATGCATTTGTGGTGATTTAATCTAACAGGTCTTCCCAATGACAATCATGGCTCAAAGGATGCTGCAAACAGTTGCTAATACATAACTCTCAGTAGTGTGCTAAGATAGCTGAGACCATAAAGGTAGGCTCTGCCTTCAGGGCTTGCATCACAGGTTAGCAATGAAAGGGAGCCTTATAAATACACAAATAACAATTCTTACGGATGGAGTAGACTGGCACAGCTCATCATCAATAACAAGGAATAGAGTGTTAAACCAATGGTATCAGCATCAGTTCCATATCCCATACCAGACACTAGTTAGAATGGGCTCTGGAGTATTCTTTTACTCAATAGCTGTTTACAGAAAACCTACTATGTGCCAGGCAGTGTTCCAAGTATTTGAATATAGGAATTAACAGTAAAATTGAAGATTCCTGTAGATCTGGTCTGGTAGAACTATGCAATAGGTCTTAGAGTAACAAATAATATGGACTTGAGTTTTAATTCTGGCTCTATCATACACTAGGTCTGAACTTTAACAGGTCTAAGCAGCAGCTTATTTTTTTAAGATAAAATATGCATAAATAATCCCGTAGAAAGGTTGTACGTGAATTGGCATGAGAGAAGCCCCTGTTGTCATTATACTAAGCTTTCCCTCCATAGTTTCAGAACCAGTCCTTCCAAAGACAAGTTCAGTTCTGTGTCATCATTTAGGTTTAGATCCCAGAATGATACTATAATAGGAACTGTAAGTCCTGTTGTCTTAAACAAATGCTACTTTTATCTTTTTCATAAAGTCAATGTAATTACTGAAACTTCAGTGTATTAATAGTATTTCAAGGAATAAATAAATTGACTAGGAAGCATTCACTGGTACAGTAAGTGGCAAATGGGAAAATGGAAGCCTCAAGAAGCCAAAGATGGCCATGTTTGTGTCCTGGTAATTTTTACAGTGCAGCAAGGACGACAACTAGGCCACTCTGTTTCTGCATAATCAGTCCTGTCCATCTCCCTTAATGAGTCTGCCTTGTAGTTAAACTCAAGCATGAGTCAGTGTGCTGTTTTACCTCGATAGCTAATAGCCAGATTCTCTAGTTCCCATTTGTAAAAGTGAGCAACTATCCTGATCCACTATCACAATCCATGCCCTTGTTACAATTAGGCCAATGCTACATTCAATTTTCCAATTTTATTTATTGTTTTCAAGTCCAGCCCTTTAAAAAAAGACAATTTATTTAGGCTTTTTTCAACACTCCAAAGCAATTATCACTAATTAGCGCTACTTGGTTTTTGCTGTAATGCATAATTGGTTTGGTTTGACCCTACTGTATGCTGATTTTTTTTGTATTTTTCCTTGGCCTTTAAAAAAAAAGAAAAAAACAATAATAGCATATTTCAGGGCAGCTCCAGAAAGTATTTTCGTAATGCCATTTGAAAGTTCTAATATTGGTATTAATACAGGCCTTTATGTTTTTATTGGAACACTTTAAGAAATCTGATGACCTGATTAGTGACTATAATTCTAAATTACAAAACAATTTTCATTTATTCATATAGAACCATATTGCAGTATTTTATTTTTCCCCATAAAGGATGCATTCCTATTTCCCATTACATATTTGATTAATATATCAAATATTCAAGCTGACTGCTTTCAGGCAGCAAAACTAGAGTTTGAAATTAATATTAATTCTTTAAAGTTCCATTCATTAATGGAGCTGTGAACCATGCACTTAACAGCTACATGTGAATAACAGCTATTGAAGTATGTGTTTCTGTCTCTTAATATGCCTAAAATTTAGAATAAGACACTTATTTTGAACATACTTTTAAGTCAAATACTGTGCACATGCCATTTCAGTTTCTTGCCCATCAGGCTTAGTATGAAACACATATTTGACATAATTATGAAATTAACTTGACTGTGTTCATCAGAAATGATAAAGCCTGGACTGGGGAGATGATGGCTCAGTGGTTTAATGCACTTGCCAGCACGAACCTGGGGACCTGAGTTCAGATTTCCAGAACTCATATAATATTCCAGATGGGGTAGAATGCACCTGTGTAATTCTGTAGTTTCTAAGGCAAGCTGATGGTAGAACTGCTGGGAATTCGGTAGAGTGGCTAGCCTGGACACGGCACAGCTGTAGAAACAAGGTGGCCTCAAGCAAGGCAGAAAGTCAGAACTGAGTCCTGAAAGTTGTCCGCTGAGCTCCATACACTGCTGTTGCAGGCATGCTCCCACACTTACAAACATATATACATAGACATTCACATACATTCACATACACACAAATAAAAAACTTAAGAAATGACAAAAGCTATTAAAAAGCAAAAATAAGTGAACAGTAGGCATGGATAAGGACAGCATTAGGATCATGACACTTATCTGCACCTCATTTCAGAACTTATCCTGTAGAACTTTCAAAATGACATATGACCACAGAAGTTATAATGTTACTGAGTTTAAAAAATAAGAAATAAATGCTAATGCTATTTTTCACTTGCACCGCCCTTCCAAGAAGTCACTCTTTTGTAAATACTCAGGTTGAAACAGCTGTATAAATGCAAGATGTATAAAATAAAATTCAAAGAAACTAAATTCAATGAAAATAGACACTTTGAGCATGACTACCATCTTATTTTGATTGTTTATCTGAAGGTAGATAACATTTCATTCAGCTGACTGGTTGGGAAAGAGTTTCTGAAAGGCTAAAAATCTGCATTGATTAAGAAGAATGCATAACACTGTGTGTATGAGATGTTGTAGGCCTAGGGATAAAGGGCCAAGAATGCTTGATAAGATACGGCTGCATCCAAACTTATGGTACTCCAAAGTTGATGCTGGAGAAATAGTTTTGAATAAAAACATTGATGAGGCCTGACCCAGCAGCACAGTTCCAGAAGACATTTGGAGCAACAAGTATTCTCTGAGTTGGGCCCACTCCTATAACTAAAGGTAAGAATCAGACAGTTTATTGTGGTATAACTATAATGTGACATGGTAGCATTACAATTATATACTAAATAACTAAGTTAAACTTTATTCTGCAGTAATGAGAACTGAGAACTGTATCTATGGAATCCTGGAAATTAGGATTTGAATCTTCATTGTATACATGTTTCACGTCACCAAACTATGCCCAATAATGTGTACAAATGCTATATGCCTCAATAACTTATAAAGAGTATTTTCCTAAAAGAAAAAACAATCCAAATCGTGGCACTGCTTTTTCCAAACTGTTTTGGTGACTTTACTTCACATGCTACTCTGTTACTCATCAGCAATACCTCAGGAAAACACCTGGGTGCTGTGTAGGATAATGGGGCAATGCAGCTTAGTGTGGTGCTTAGTATCTAATAAACAATTTTATAGATTTGTCTCATTCAGGTAGGAGAATAAAAATTACTTTACAACTAAAAGTCACAGAGTCAGGGCTGGAGAGATAACTCAGCAGTTAGGAACACTGGCTGCTCTTGCAGAGGACCTGGGTTCAATTTCCAGCAACTACATGGTGGCTAACAATGTCTGTAACTCCAGTTCCAGGGAACTGGAAACCTTCTTCTGATCTCCATGTGAATTGTACAACATGGATGCACTTACATAAATCCATTTAATACACTCATGCACAAAAAAATTAAAATAATAAATAGAATATCATTTAAAAAGCCACAGAGTATCCTTAATTAAATTGATCTACATACATAACCTATGTAGACGGTGGAAAAAAGTGTAATCAAATGATTTCTGGCTTTTAGCTACTGATTCAAAATTATATAAATGCAAAGGAGACAGAAAGAGTGCTCTTTATGAAAGCTTTCCAATGATTTTCATGCCCCACTATAATTTCAGGAATTGAATAAGTAGAAACCTGAAATTTAAAGGTGTATAAAATATACACGTTAGAAAAATAGAAGGTAGCCTAGGTATTATTTATCAAGTGTTAGATATTGAAATCTTTATCAAGGATAACATTAATACTATTAGTTGCTAATTATATTGTATATAATCTTTTGTTCAGAAACCTTTATCTAAACTTAATAATGTAACTGACTTTTTAGGTTACTAAAATTATGTATAATAAACAAAATAATAAAAATGAACTGTGTAAGTGTGTGGCAATCTGATTAATAAGATCTTGAAGTTATCTCAACAGTTAGTCTGAGATATTCAAAGGACAGAAATGGTTCAGTGAATAAGATTTGATTAAAACTTAAGACTTGTTCTGTTAAACCATTCAGGTCACGCAAGTGATGTCGCTGCATTTAAGAAATACAATAGAAACCAAGAAACCATTCAATGCCCTTAATTTATACATATATAGATCAATTGATAGATAAATGAATATGCTGTGGCAAAGTCTAGGGTTAAGATTGGTCATTGTCTCATTGAATCATTATCAGTGAGTCATTGGCTCATTATCTCAGCCAAATAAAGAATTAAAAACCAGGAAAAATCTCGGGGCCAGCAGACAGCAAGAAACAAACTTTTACTGAAAAATAAAGAATCACATATCCACACACATAGTCATAGTGAGAAATAAAGCTTTCCATAATGGAGAGGAGGATTCAGAAATTAAAATCCAAAGCCCTTGAGGGAATGGCCTGAGGGCTTTAGTGATGTCCCCTTCTCTAATTTTGGATTGGTCAATTTAAAGAAAGAAGATAAGCTGAAGGTCTTATGTACTCAAAAGATTAGTGTCCAGGTCTGGCATCCATTTTATTTGGACTGGATTTAAGCAGTTGGCCTAAGAGAACACTGCCGGCTAGAGGGGAAACTCCCAGGCTTCGACTCAAGTCAATAAGATGTGGGAAGTATGTCATCTTTATTGCTCCTTAGTGACACTGTTTGTTTATTATAAATTTAGTCCATTACAGATAGATAGATGATAATTTACAGTAAAGTGTTTAACCTCTTGGTTATCATTTTTCCATATGAATAGTATTTTTCACTAACAACTCTACTTCTAACTTAGAAAAGCCTATGTTCACCCAATGGACAAATTACATTTGGGCCACAGGCCAAAGTGGAATACTACATCATGCAGCTTAACAATATTTATTGATAAGTAGATCATTATCTCAACAGAATCTGAGAGTCTATATTAGTAAGATATAAGATATTGTCATAGGTATATTATAGTTTGTATGTTACAATGTGCTTCCTAATATAGAGTTGAAGAAGAATGGCTATAGACCAGGAGATAAAATACTGAACACAAGAACAAGTGATTCAGGGTATGTAAGTGACTTCAATAAGGAGAGGAAAGACACATACAGTTTGAAGATGAGAGACTCAAAGCCTAAGGAATTTATGGAGAAAAAAGGGAGGAGGAAAGCCAATTCATTTGTCATGCCTGGTTCTAGATCAGTAATACAGAGAGCTGTAGAAGAAAAACACCCATGTCCACTGAGAAAAAGATTACCTATGAAACAACAAACAGAAGAGAAGATGAAGACAAGGCATGGGGGATTCACTGGAATATTATCTCAAAATCCCAGGGAGCCAGGTAAAGACCTTCAGGGAAAAAATAACTACCGATTTAAAAAAATATATACTACTTCATATCAAAATGTATTTACAGTTTCTCTAGGACTGCAAATAAAAGTAGATGATAGATAGATAGATAAATAGATAGATAGATGATAGATAGATAGATAGATAGATAGATGATAGATAGATAGATAATTTTTCTGTCTTTTTGAGTAACTCCATCACTGATTTTTTCTTATAGCAGTACTAATAGACTAAGGCATAATTTCCAGGAAATTTTTGTCATAATTTTTATTGTTGTGTTGTATTGGTCTCTTTTTTCGTTTTTGCTTTTTGAGACAGGGTCTTACTTTACCATCTAGACTGGCTTCAAACTAACTATGTAGCTTAGACAAGCCTCCAACTCCTAATTGTCCAGTCTCACTGTCCTTAGTTTTGGGATTATAACCATCTACTACCATGTCTGGCTAGCATATCCTTTAAGTCTAGAGAGATGACTCAACAGTTAAGAGTGCCTGTTACTCCCTCAGAGGACTTGAGTTTGGTTCCCAGTACCCACATTGGGCAACTCACAATTACCTGTACATAAGCTCCAGGAGATGCCTCTTCTAGCTTTTGTGGGCACTCCCACCAGAGACATGCATACATACACACAAACAAAAATAAACTAGAGATCTAAAAATCTATATTGTCTGGACTGGAGAGACAGCTCATTGGTTAAGAGCATCAGCTACTCTTGGAGATGAATTGGGCTTGATTTCTAGCACTCACAAGGTAGCTAACAAATGTCCATAACTCTAGTTCCAGGGCATCTGATGCCCTCTTTGCATCTCCATGAGCACTGTAGGACACAAGCACACCTACCTAAATTCAGGCAATACACTCATAAACACAAAATAATAATAGTAAAAATATTTTTAATAAGTCTAGTCTGAGGACATTTTGAAATACTCAAGTATTACATTAAGTTATTGAAGAAACTCATATCTATTACAGAAAATAGAAGGAAAATCTTACTTTTAACATGTGTCAGCCACTACATTATGTGCATAATGTAGGGTACATAATGTGCCCTACATTGTAGAAACAGCTTTTCAATAAAACATTTCACTTAAAGGAAGTGGAAATATCAGGATATATTTTGTAAGTTTGTGAATGAAGTGGGCAATTTTTACCTTTGATAAGGCAATGAATATCTATGCCAACAAAAATTTAAATGTAGACATTACCTTATAGGAAAAATGAATAATCATGAAATTCATATAGTATTAATAACACATACAACAGTATCTGTATTAAAAACGGAGTCCAGGATGTAAAAAAATTCATTCTGACAAATTAGGCAATAATGTTCTATCATCTATACAGAATCAATCTTCCCTTGGGAATAGGCTCACCAGGAATGTGAGGACAAGACCTACACTGGAGCTTCCTTCTCCCAGCCATGTGGCTGCCAGTCCCCCATGTGTCTGACCTCCAAGCAGGCTCTGAACCTGAAAGGCTTTTTAGCTTCTTTCCTTCTCACTCCATTCTCCTCCTCCAGTGTGCTGCTGAGATCCCCAGTTTGTCTGCCTTGAGGATTTTTCTTGAAATTCCATAAGCCAGGACAAACAGGGTCTGTGGGACAATATCCTTGCAAGCCCATTAGAAGTAGCTCCTTCCCCTCTTTCCTTCTGCTCACTGGAACTGGTCAAGTTTTAAGATCAACTCTTGTTCACTATTAGTGTTAGATAGTAAATAGCTAGCTAACTGGAATAAAGTGTAAATTCTCTAGTTTATCTGTTGAAAGATCCAAACTTCCAGTTTCACTGGTCAATGACTTGATCATAGGACCACCCCTAGGAAGGTGGGTTCACCTTAAGTTATAATAAATACATGAGCAGAATATCAAATGTGTTAATGAGACAGTGGACTTTTCCTGCCTGGAATCCTGCCTCCTGGGGCAGGGCTTCTGGACCGGATCACAGACAGGTAGCTTGCCCTAAGTCTGCATATTTCCTTCTTTTCTTTTTCTTCTTCACATCCCTTTTCTAAACATGCTTTCTCTAATGCCCTAGCTTCTTCTATGTTTTTATTTTTTCTCTAAAGCTTCCTTCTCCCAGTCATGTAACTGCCAGTTCTCCAAGTGTCTGACCTCCATGCAGGCTCCAAACCTGCACGACATTTTTGGCTTCTTTTTTTCTCCCTCCATTCTCCTCCTCCAAGCAGCTGCTGAGATCCCCAGCTTGCCTGACTTGAAGATTTTCTTCAAATTCCAATAAAACTGTACTAAAGCTTCCATTTGGGTCAATTCTTAAATTCTTTTATGAATGAGACTAAGAATGCACTGGGGGAAGATCTCTTTCTCCCCGTTTCATTATCATCTTTTAAAGACCGTCTTTAATTGTTTCTTACCTTTCCAAGGCTATCCTATGAAGAGTAATGCTAACAGGGCACTAGCCAGTTGTGTCTATGAAATCAGCAGCAAATGAGTAAAATTGTACATTCTGAACAAAATAACATTCAGGGAACAAAATAATTAAGGCACTGAAAATACAAAATACTGCACAGGAAATCCTGATGTGCAGGAGAAATATCATAGTAAATACTCAGTACAGGGAAAGATGAGTTGGGAGTAGAGGAGAAGATCGCCTTCCCAGCTGATGCCTTCTGGAGATGTAAGGCCAAAAAACATTTGCAATATTCTGAAACAAATTCATGAGGCCAGAAGAATCTATCATTAGAGGAGACAAAGGGCTTAACCCAGTAGAACAAGGGCCATTCGGTACTATAGGAAGTAACAGTCATGGAAGTATCACCAATTCTTTATTTCCTCGTGTTAATTTTCCGTTGTAAACTGCAGAAGCACCACTAACAGAATTCAATCTCTAGTTACATAAGAAAAAGAGGCTTCTTCTAGCCGTGGAAAAAGGGTTGCTACTGCTCTTAACACCTCAGATCCTGAGATTAGTACAGACCCACCCACTGCATCCTGAATCCCCATACTCAGACCAGCGAAAGTTTTTGGTCTAGGTTGTTAGAGATTCACAGGCTTCCCCCGACCCCATCTTGCTGATTACATTCCTTTGACCTCCATCAACCTTGACTGTCCCCTCCCCCAACCTGCCTTGGATTTCTGTGAAAAGCCTTTTTCACTGGTAAATCTGACCCAGCCAATTGCCTTTCCACTCCCTTCCCACCCGAACAACTCCATCCTACTCCAGCTCCACGTCCCGCTGCTCTATTAGTCTTGGGCACAACTTGCTCCTGCTCTTAGCACTAGCACCCCAGACCTCAAGACTACTCTTAGTCCAGAATCACGTACTGTATCCTGAATCCTTTACTCATACCTGCTCAATTTTTCGGTCTAGTATACTAGAGCCCTCACAGGCTGTCCCCACCTGCAACTCGCCATTGCATACCCGAGACCAGCCTTCTTGGCTGGTAAATCTGATCCTGCTCATTGCATCTTCACTCCCTTACCACCACAGCAACTCCAAACTCCCTCACCCCACATCTTGTTCTTTCTGGCCCTGGGCACAAGGACACTCTTACTCTTAGCCCCCCAGATCTCTGGACTACCTTTTACCTCTGGTGGGCTGTGACAATTCCAAATTGCACAGTGCCCATCCTCCTGCATTGGTACCATCTGAAGCCCCTTCCACTGCTGCAGGGTTAGGCTTCTGTGCCCTTTTGTGGGGGCTCAGACCTTTGCAGACTGCCTGAGAAAGTCTGAATTTAGCCTCTGCCTAGGAATCTTCTGAAATTGTGCTGTGCCTGCTGGCTGGAGGGACCCAGACAATAACAGAGCGTCTGAGAGCATCTGATCACGCTTACCCTGGGCCTCTGAGAGAACACTGAAGCAGCTGGACTGCAACCATCTGGTTCCTCTAATATAAAATCAAAAGAGAGACTCTGAAACATTGATCAACCAGTTTTTTATACCCAATAAGAAAACAACCAGTCAACATCAAGTATACAAACAGAATCAGACTTCAACCGAACAAAGGAAGGCTTGAGTCTCACATTAGAATCACAAATAAAAGAAATCCACATTCCAAGTTAACAGACAAATAATACAAAAACCCCCAAATAAATATGCTCTCATTAAATATCACCAGTCCTATAGAAGAGTGAATAGGCTGAAAGAATTCACATCCAGAAAACCAGCCCTTCAGAGAATAGTTGAATCAATACAACGAGCTGAAGAAAGGAAGGACTAAACCCAAGAGGCAACAGAAGAAAAAGCTAAATGAAGTTGTAACCGGGGAACCAAAAAGTTAAGACTACAGATGCAAACAGAATTAAAATGATGGGAATCAATATACATCTTTCACTAATAACTTTAAATATCAATAGATTGAACTCCCCAGTCAAAAGACATAGGCTAGTTGAATGAACCAAGAAACAAAATCCAACCTTTTGTTGTCTGCAAGAAACATATCTCACCTTTAAGAACAGGCACCTTAAGGTGAAAGAATGGAAAAAAAAAATCCAAGTAAATGGCATTAAGAAAGAAGTAGGAGTTGCCATTCTAATATCTGACAATATAGACTTCAAACTAAAAGTAATCAGAAGAGATAAAGATGAGCATTTCATTATGATCAAAGGAACAATTAATCAAGAAGATATTACAGTCATGAACATATATATATATATATATACATATATATACATACATATATATATGCATCAAACTCTGGTGCACCCAACTTCATAAAAACAGTACCAAAGGACTTTCAAGACACAGATTAATCCAACCTCACTAATAGTAGGAACTTCAATACCCCACTGTCTTCATTAGACAGGTCAACCGGACAGAGAATAAACAGAGAATCATCTGAATGATTAGGTCTTGACAAAACAGACATGTACCAAATATTCCATCCAGGAATGAAAGAATACACATTCTATTAAGCACCAAATGGAATGTTCTCCAAAATCGACCACATACTGGGATACAAAACAAAGCTCAATAATTACCAAAAAAAAAAAAAAGAAATAATTCCATTCATTCTAAGTGCAATAATGCTTAAAATCAACACCAGAAGAAGCCTTAGTAACTTCACAAACTCATGGGGACTAAACAGCACACTCCTGACAAATGAAAGGATCAAAGCAGAAATTAAGAAAGAAATAAAAGTATTCTTGGAATTAAATGGAAAGGACAATACAAAGTAACAAAACCTCTGGGGCACTTTAAAAGCCGTCTTAAGAGGAAAGTCACCACCCGTCAAAGAGGATTTCTTTCGTACCTGACGGAGACTAATAAAGAGTACCACAGATGATCACACATAGACATTGTGAATTGCATATGCCTAAGTGGTACATTTATCATGCAGCCTCTACATCCATGGCTCACATGATATAGAACAAGGGATAAAGAAGTCACTAATAACTCTCACCTCTCATTAATGAAGCTTCCTCATGCAACAAAGGGACAGTAACACAGAAGGTCACAAATGGCTGAATCATGGAGATAGGAATCTGCAGATTGTGGGTCCCTGGACAGGACTCTTACATTAAGTTCCACTCATTGGGCTCAGGGACCATTGCAGAAGAGGGAGTGGAAAGATTTCAAGAGCCAGTGAGGAGATACATGACCATTCAGAAATAGAATCCTACAAGCTCCTGGGACTCTGCTCATATGAACCTACAGCAAGGGTTTCAGTATGCTTGAGACCCATGCAAACTCAAGAAAAAAACCCAGCATAGAACTTGGAAATGGGTATCAGACCCCAACCTTGGCTTAAGAAATATTGGCAACTGATTATTGCTCAGTGAGGCTAAGCTAGTCTTACTAAAGTGATGGACTCTTGGTAGCCTAGTAGCCTGACTAGACCTCAGCGAATGAATGTGCATTGAGGTCACTTGGGGACACTAACTTGACGCAATAGACATTAAGGCAAGATAAAAGAATGTATGAATTCTAGTTGGTGGGTTATGGGCGATACAATGGGAAGATGGATATAAAGAGGATTAAGAATGATTGATATGTTCTTTATGAAATGCACAATGATTAAACAAAAAACTTCTTTAAAAAGAGAAAAAGAAAAAGGGCTTAGGGTTCTCCACCGAATGGCAGGTAATAGAGACTGGAAACTCATGTTCTTGAATATGGTGTGAGTACTAACTGTAACCTTAGGAAGGTACTTAATTTCCCTCAGCCTCAATTTTCTTAATAAAATGAAGTCACAGTAATAAGCAATGTTAATTCTGCAGGTTGGGTGAGAATATTGCACTTTGCTACCAATTCCTGTGAACCTCATAAGCAGGTCAAGGATAGACATTCCCTACTCAATAAAGTGTTTGTCTCTATTGAAGCAGTGCAGAAATTGTGGGAACACATTAAAAACGAGATAGCATGAAGCAATAGAGTAGCGAATACAGCAGCATTTCCGTGGATTAAGAGCTTACCACTCTCAAAAACAGATCTCTCTCTCTCTCTTTAAAAGTTTTGCTTTAAAATAAGATTCAAGGTAAAAGTTGAATGCATAATATACTAGCTCTACCATGTCTAAAATATGTAAAGTAGTCAAACTATGCATACCTCTGCTTTTAAATTTCTGGAAGTAGAAAAGGTAAAACAGAAAAGCATTTATGTCAAATAGGTTAGAACCTAAAAGAATACAGTCTACATGGAAAGCAGCCTTCCCATTTTACATGTGAGAAACTCAGACACATAATTTATGCATATGGAGACTGTATTCCTTTTAATGAAATATAGTGCCATTGGTTCTGACTACCTCACCAGTATGTAACAACACAGATATAAAGTGGTAGCATTTCCCAGAGATATGGCAGCTTGCAAAGGTAGAGTGGACCCTGTATTAAATAACATTTCTAGTTTTGTGGCTCACAGAAAATGGCTTTTTGATGTTTGTCGTTACTTTTTAGAAATTTTACCATAAGGCAAGATGAGGTACATGTGCAATGTAATATTGGTGAACCTTGCCATTTAGTAGTTGAAAGGAACTGGTCTATCATTCAGGAAATAAAATGTCATTTTCTGTTTTCTCATATTTTGAGAAATTTACTTATGTGAAATGTATTTTTGTCAGTGCAAAGGCAGCCAGATTTTAAAATGGTACTATTTGTCAATGGATCTATAAGACATGATGAATTCATAGTTATTAAACATGAGCACTTGATCTATTTATATGTGCCCATATAAGAATTTGACAAGAAACTTATAACTTGATACATTTATAAACACCACTAAATAAGGAATAAATTAGAGCAGGCAGAAGAGAATGTTGCACTGACTATCCAGGGTAGAGAAGCATGAAGACAACACTGACATTTTCCTGATCAAGTGAAAGCTCGGGTTTCTAATGGAAAAGCATCCTTTCCTTTTACAGTGTTGAAAATTAAAAAGAGTAGTTTATTACAACATAAATTCAATGAATAAAACAGATTTAAAACAATATTGTTTTCCTGTTTATGATACATTTCTAAAGTACACGGGAAGTTTTTAGATCAATCTTTTCACTGAGAATTTACTGGACAGTTGCCAAACACTATTTTCTATACATTGAGACTTTCATGATGTCTTGGGTAGTACAAACTTAAATACCCATAGGACCTAAATATCAATTCATAGATTTTAGTATCACTGTTCCAGCATCTCATTTTGTCCTGTCTCAAGTATATTTCACTGTATTTGTGACACAGGAATGCCATGGCTTACTATCATCCTGTTAATTCTTTATTTTACTATAGTCATCCTAAATTCCAGTCACCCCAAACCGTACTGTGGCATTTTAAACTCTAGACACCTTAAACCCACAGACTTTATGAAATGTGTTATGTTTCAGTATGGCTCTGGGATGTTGATTAGAGAGTCCTCTGCCTCAATCATTAAGATAACTCTTATTCATTCTTTTTTAAAGTATTTATTTGTATTTTATGTGTATTAGTGGTTTGATTGCAGGTATGTAAGTACACCTGTTTTGTGAAATACTTGTAGAGACTAGAAGATCTCTTGTAACTGGTGTTACAGATGGTTATTAGCTGCCATGTGAGTGCTGTTTTTCAATAAGAGACAGGTGCTCTTAACTACTAAGCCATCTTTCCAGTTCCATTTTCTAATTGTTCTTTATAGTATTAAGAAATCTTTCATCTCCCTTCCCACAGATAATCCACAGTATAAGTCAAAGTGTGAAAGTCTGTAAAACAGTAATCTCTAGCTATATAAGTTTCATTGAGATATGTGGAAATATGATACTGTCTTCTGAAACAAAACTCATCCCACAAATGCTGTTGCTTCATAAGTTGGAAACAAGTCTTCTGTGACTAACAAAGGACTTAAAGAGCCGTATTAGAAGCTTCTCAGGCTTCTGATTTTTTTTTTTGAGTACAACATTTCTTCTTACTGTATAAAATTTACTCTGCTTTGAATAAGGAGTACGTCCTTTCAAATATCCAATTTTGTATAACCCTTATACTGTGATTTTCAGTGAGACTGAGAAGCAGGAATTTTATACATATAAAACTTGGCATCTAGTATATGCTGAAGAAAATTAATTACTCATATCTTGTTGATCAAGTGTGGAATTACATTATTACTGAGTTTCTTAGAACTCAGTTAAATGATTGTTAATATATTCCCTTGAATAAAAAAATCAATCAAATTCACTACAGATACAGATACAGACTTTGCCACACCATTAAGTATTTCATTGTGAAACAGTTAATAAAGACATTTAAATTTGGATCATACTTTCCGATTATTTTTTAACTAAATATACTTCCATTCTCTAATGATTCCCAATGGAAGAGCCATTATGCCATGCTAAATTACTTAGACTTGCTCTTCATTGTTCCTGTACATTTAAAAAATGTTAAATTCAGGGCTGGAGAGATGGTTCAGCAGTTAAGAGCACTGGCTATTCTTGCAGAAGACTCAGGTTTGATTGCCGGCACCCACATGGCAGCTAACCACCATCTGTAACTCTAGTTCCAGGGGATCCAAGAGTGCCTTCTTCGGTCCTCCACAGGCACTGCACAACACAGGTGCGCTTATATACGGGCAGGCATAACACACATACACATAAAAAAATTAATTGATTAAAAAAATTTAATTAAATTCATTGACATGTTCCTTCCTCAGTAACTGAGCATATTCAGTCTTGCTCTTTTCCCCCTAGAAGTTTCTCCAGTGCATTTTAATTCTGAATATTTGCAAGTGGGACTATCCTTTTTGCTAGTAAAAGTAGTTTTATTTTTCTTTCATTGAGTTGGTAGATGTTTATGTGAGCGGGCCTGGAGCAATACACTTCTAATGAGCAATAAAAACAGATGTGTAACCAAGAAGATGATATAAATCCAAGTTTGGATGTTCAATTACTTAGGAGTGTAACTGGGGCTCAGCTGACTGCAGATCAAGCTCCTTCATCACTTGCTTTGGTGCTCCAGGTACCTTCTCTTATCTCAACCTGCAGATGGGGTGATTTATGTCTTTCTGAATCTAAATCTCCTAGGAAGTAATTAGCCATTGATGCCATACCTATCATCATCAATGTGCAATTTTGTCACAGATAAAATCTGCCTAGAAGACAGGGCAAGGAAAGGAGGAGATTACAAGTCTATTCAATTTAATTCTACTATTTCATAAAGCTGAATCTTGGATGGTCACGTTATTAAAATGTGCAAAGAACTAATCAAGGACTAATCACCCAACGAACTCGTTATAGTCTAGAAAATCCCATCTATAGCTGTGCTCATTGGCTGAAATTGCAGAAGTCTTTTTCCATAGTAGCAATGTTACATAAAACTTTTTTAAAAAGGAAACTAGCACTGAGTAAGTGTAAACTAATGTGCAAACAATTGCACAAATGTTTTATTATTTATCACAAAACATTTAAAAAGAAAGCATTGTTTCTAATTTAAAATTTTTAAACATGAGTTAAACACCAGGCTTGCTTTAAGTTTAAAACACATTTAGCTTCTCTGAGATCTCAAAGTCATGCTTGTCAGTTTCAATCATAACACTTTCCTGCATCTAAAATTGTTGGTTCTGTTGTACTAATAGCAGAATAGTCTTTAACTACCATATTTCTTTATGCCAGGTAGGTTTTACTGCACTTTAAAGAACATGGGCCTAATTTTCTCCCTATTTCACCTCTTGTGACGCTTGCAAAAATAGAGTTAAGAATTTCATTTCCTGAGTCTAGAGCATTAGATGTATGCACTGAAATTTAAACTGGAATTTAGTTAGTAAGTGAGGTGACAGGTCAAGTAATCTGGAAAGGGTCAGAGGTATGTATGATGTAACAGTATGCTCACTGGGTCCTGAACCACAATGCATGAATAGTCCTTGACATTCTTCTTTGTATTTTTTGAGGTGGACCAGCAACCAATTACATCACTATAGTTGCCACTGAACATTAAGGTTTAAGCAATATAAATAAATGAGAGAAGAGTAGTTGTGGCACCATGTACAAGACCTGCACAAGCCCAAGCCTGACAAAATCCCAGCATGGAGGGGGCAGGTGGGCATGAAGCCCTAGCTCTAGCTGAGGAACAATTGACAACTGATAGCTTCTGGGAAAGGAAGAGTCAGTTTTCTTTATCAATGTGACACTGAGAATGGTGACCAGGCAGGCTCCAGGGGAAGGACCGACACTCAGGAGTATTTGAGGAACACATATTAGACCCAACAAACCTTAAAGAAACAGAAGACACAAGGTTGGGTATAAGGAGGAGGGGGTTGATCTGAGGAGATGAAGAGGAAGTCAGAATATGATCAAAATACATTATATGATGTTCTCAAAAGAATCAATAAAAATACCATTTAAAAATATTAAAAATATAAAAGTCATACTATATGGACAGAAATTTGTAGACAAGCAATACCTGATCTGAACTTCCAGGACCTAATGGTGTAGAGTGATAGAGAACTGTTTCTCTGCAGTTTTTGTTTCTTATTGGTTCATTCTGCGGCAAGTCCCACCCTCTGACCAATAAGGTAGGAGGGAGGCAGGAGAGTAGGGAGAAGAACCAACATGGCCTCAAGCTGGGGAGAGAAGCGGATGGTGCTAAGATCCATGTGGGAAAGAAAATGCCCCAGTCCCGGGCCCACAAACCCAGGAGACAGCGTGCCAGCCCATCCCATGGATCACGTGAGTGTCACGGACTAAGAGACTGCATCTCACCCCACTCCCACCCCCTCTCCCCCAACCCCCCCAACCCCTCACCCCCCATCCCCCGCCAGCAGTTGCTGACCACAGGTGGCCAAGCCGCACTTACGCAAATGAACTGAGAGACTGGCGTGCTGCTGTCAGCGAGAGGCAGGCTGGGACCGGACCTAGCCCCGCGACAAAGGGCTTTGTGCCCAGAGCAGATGCTCGTGCGCCACCCCTATGGAGGCTCCAGGCGGGTGGATAGCTGGTAAAAATGACTTTATGGCTCACCTGAAATAAATCAATTCTCTAAAAGGAGCATTTTCTATTCAGTCAGTCGTTTCAGACCTAGAGGTCGGGATGTGGCTGAATGCCGATACCGCCATGAGAAAATTCATGCAACAAATGGTCTAATGACAGTGGCCACTGGTAGATTCTCCATGTCCCAGTGGAACCTCCCCCAACCCCACCCCCACATGCTCATGCAGGCAGCACTAATTGGCCTTAGTGGGCTGAAAAAAAAATTAATTAAAATTATAAAAGGAGAACAAGAAGTTGGGAGGGAGATGTGATGGAGTTCAAGGGACTTGGGGCACGGCAGTGTATATATATAAATATATAAATATAAATACATATATCAAGATACATTGTACACATGCATGAAATTTTTAAAGTATAAGTCAAAACTAAAATTAAAAAGAGCTAGAAATCTCCAGTATGCAGTTATAAGAATTAGAGTAGGATGCTTAAGCTCAAGAGACCACACACAGTCTTCATTCTGAACTTTAATTGGGGGAAGATTGATAGCAACTAAGTGTTCAAAGAGGAAAGAGTTAAATTAATGCACAGACCACTGAGATTCAGCAAGAAAATTTAGTGGAGTCTAGGAATGTTGAAAACATTTTCCAAGCCTCAGAGGAGATTAAGAATGAGAAGATGACAAGACAAAACAAATAGCCTATACTGGAAAAACAGAGTGTTCACAAAGGACGAGCCTGAAAAAACAAAGAAGCAAACCATTGGCCACCCCTAAGTGAGAGGAATATAGTGGGAAAGAAAGGCAGGGCTGCTCAAAGGAAGCAAGACGAATGCATTCTCATCGCAGCCAGGCTGAAGAAGGGACGATCTGGAAAACAGATGGGATAGGACTGCAGCGTTGACTCTGCTATGCCTGCCTTCCTTCGCACAGCAGAGATGAGGGTGACTCCAGCAGTGCACGCCCTGTACACAACATGAATGGGAGCGTGAACTGCCAACATGCTGCAGGCAAGACAGATACAGACGCCAACTGCTACGGTGGCCAAATCCTTAAGGCATTTTGATAAACAATGAATATTTTTCTAATGTATTTCTATAAGATTTCTGAAAAGCATCTATTTGTGACAAATGGGTTGCCACGACACTTTCTTGGAAATTTCTTTAACACAGATGTTCTGGGGAGCACCATACTACACCAAGTAACTAGTGGTAGCTTTACAGAGAAGCAGAAAAAACACAAGAGAGTTTCAGAGACAGGAAGTTGTGTAAGGTGTATGTGTGGGGGAGACAGGAAAGGGCAATATTGGTGGTGGAGAGTACATGTGATATTTATACTAATAATATCTTTTGTTCCTTCTTCCAGTGAAAGTTTGATTCTTCCTTTGAAGATCTATTTTTCCTCCAGAATTACATCATGTAGTTTAGGCATGTGCTGTGTGCCATGGACTGAGTTAGTGAATCCATCTTCTTCCCTAAGAAATTAGTCTTGTCAGAGCACTGAATCCATTTAAGTTCACCAGTGCCAGTGAAATTACTTCCACACAGTGGGTCTAAGTTTCAGGAGAAATAGGTGTGACTCTTGTGACAATATAAATCTGACATTACTGAGGCAACACAGATATTCTTATTGTGAAAAGCTCATTCTGATGACATAAGTGATCTCTGAAAAGAGCTGTCCTATATATAGCTCCTGAGAGGTTTTCTTTTATGTAAACCAATACATTTGCTCAGTCACTTCTGTCTCTGGAAACCAAGAGTTCTTCACAGCATCTCTGCTAAGATGGAGAACAATGGAGGACAATAAGGCTATGACTGGGGACACATCTATATTAAGCTTTTCTAGAAATAGTGTGCCTGCAGGAATGGTACAGGAGGCTAAAGCTCAGAAACAAGATCTAAGGAGCAAAGTCATCAAGAGATGGTGATCTAAGTCATGGGTGAGAGTCAAAGCACCCGGGGAAAGCAGAAGGAAGAAGGGAGTGTTCCACACATGATATAGGAGAGTAGATTCAGCCACTAGCAAATGCAACTGGAAAGTAGTCAAAAGAGAAGCAAGAAGAAAACATGGAGGATCTAGTAAAATTCCTATACTACAAAGAAGGAAGCTATTTGCAAAGAAAAAAGGTACACATAGCCAAGAAACAAAAAGAAATAGAACACTCAACACTGAAATATAGCCATCATCTTATTGAAATTTATGAACTGTCAGCTTTCCTAAAGAAAATGTCAGATATCTTCCAGTTAGACATTTTTCTCAAGAACTGAGAGGGCAGGGGACTGCTTTCTCACTGACGAATGACCAAGGGAAAAGATGATAGGCCAACATTCTAAAATGTAAAACATTCCACAGAACGCTGTATCCATTGGTTCTCTTTTGGGAAAACTTTTTGAGAAATAAATGAAAATTTAATGAAGGCCTCGGAACAAATAAGAAATGGTAACTTAAGGGCTCATGAGCAAAATCCATTTCTCCATAAAATCAAGATTCTGATCATTTAGAGAATTATGGTTTCAGAACAAAATGTAATGGGTGCGAATCCTAACAAGAGAAAGTGAAATAAACAACAGAAACAGGGAAGTGGAGAAACATCAGTCGCTGATTCATCACCATTCTGTACGCACTGTCAAAAGAGGCGTGCACATGCTCCAGAACCATCCTCCTAGAGCCTCCCAGGAATCTTTTAAGAACTAATACCTCTGCTGACAAAGAGATTCATATCTATAATTTAGTAACTTTACTTCTTTTTTTCTGTAAAGTTACAGTTGAATATTTTCCACTTTAAGATAGTGTGTATCATCATTTAATTTATAAATCCAATTCTTTCTAAATCTCCACTTGACATCAGTCTCACTTTCCTATTTACAATTTGTTCGATGTTACAATGTAGCTGTTTAATGGATATTAATAGTCTCGTGCTTTATGAGGATTAATTAGATTGATGTGATGTGTTCATGAGGCACCGTTGAATTGTTTACATATGCTTAAAGTTTTTTTTTTTTGTTTTTTTTTAATCTATATACCCATTGTTGCACATTTGTGTAGAAAGCAAAACCTGAGGTAAAAGTAACTAAAAGTCAACACTGGGTCATTTTTGCCTGGTAGGATTTTAAGCAATAAGTCAATGCTTCTGTATGTTTTGGGCTATTTAAATTTGATTAGTTATCACATATCATTTTTCACATGAAGTTATTCTTAGAAAATATAACACATCGCAGATCTAATAATATGGAGGACTGATTTGTAGCTGCCTTACCTCGGTTCTCTGTGCCTTGATATACATTGTCTCTCAGACTAGAGTTGCTTAAATTGCATAAGATCTTCACTGCCCTAAATCTTTAATTTCTTCTGCTTTGTTATTAGAAATATGCAAAAGAAGTGTTCTGATACTATCTGACTGGCAGAAAGATCTACACTGGAGTTTACTTTTCCCTTTTTTATATATGATTTTTAAAGTTCAGAAGAAAGAAAAGAAAAAAATATATTTAAAAATTATGATAAATATTTTCCTGAAAACCGAAGAAGTAAGAACACAACGGAGATTATCCTTAAATGTAAAATTGATGCTAAACTGCTTTAAGGATGAAGTTTCCCATACTTCAAACATTAGAAGAAAGAAAAATAACTTTAATTTTATTTAAAATGCATATATTTGTATATATATTTCCTAAGAGCTGAAAGACTACTTCCTATAATATGTCCTTAAAATGTGAGAGCCCTGTGAGCTGGGATCTTAGAGGGTGTCTGCAGAAAGGATTTGGTATGTGGTGAGAGCTGGCCCCCTGCCTTATCTCCCAACCATGGGAACCTAATGAAAGGGAGAACCTAGAGGCAACCTGCCTCCTAATCAATGCTTCCTAGTCAATGCAGTTGTCCCAAGGTGTCTGTCAGGGACTGGTTCCAGGAAACAGACAGATGTGGATATCAGAGAGCATGTCAGTTCCTGATGTAAGATAACATGGCATTTGTAAACCTCCGTTCATCCTCCCACTACTGATTCATTCATACGATCTAAATGTTACCTGAACCTTTGTTATCGTGTACAGTTTAGGTAACAATTCCAGGAAAAATAATCTATATGTTAATACAATTTCCCCCAAATAGTTTCCATTCTCTGTTGACTAAGAACACAGATCCAGAGCCCATGGGTATGGAGAGCTGCTTGGACTTGAAATGAAACCATGAAATCCATTAAAGATGCTGAGTCTATACTCAAATCTAAATCATCCCCTCACCCCAGGTGCTTCCTGCCACAGCTTTCCTTCATAATGCCCTCATTTTTGTTCTCACTGTGCATTTTCCCTGAGTTATTCTTTCCAGCACTGCACACTCTGCGTAGGTTTTTTTGTATGCAGTTGATGGTGATTTCTAGTCACTCATCAAAACCACTTCTGAAATGATCTTGATAAAAACTTTCAATGGTTTTGACCTTTCTCAAGCATTTTCCCCCAGTCTTTCTTTCTGTGTAGTTGCCTGGGTTCATATTTCAAGTTTCAGAATTCTATAGCTTTACCTTTTAGAGATCAAAATCGGCTCTTGCCATTTTCAAAAACATTATTTGTTCATAAAAAGGTTTTCTTGCTATTTCACATATCACAAAATGATGGACACCCAGTCTTCATCAAATCCCTCTTTATAACTCGCACTCTTAAGGAAGTACTGAGTAACACATGCAGCATAAAAGCCTTTCTGTGGAGCGATTTTGTTGACAAGCAAAGGAGAGGAAGGGGAAGAAAATGAAAGCTGTGCATGTGTCCTCAGTGCTGGGGATACGAATAATTGGGTAGACTTCGTTTAGTCTACTGTCCTAACCCACAACTCCACCAGTTCTATGGCTGGTCTTAAATGATGTTTAGAGCATCAGTTAACACTAAGGTCAGAGCTGCACTTGTGACAGATTCAAAAAACAGACACATATACATATTTCACCTTGTCAGTAGGCAAACTCATCTCCTATCTAAATCGGTTAATCTCTGGGCATAGTATATTGAATTGGAAAAAAAGCTGCATAGTGGACAAGAAACTTGATTTCTTCCCAATTCTCTCCTGTTTTCCTCTGTCCACCTCGCCAAGTATTTACTCTTGGAGCTTTAAGTTATTTCACCATAGTGAAATGTTCCAGAGAAAAAAATGATATGAAGTGTTTCATTTCTACTTAATAGTTTCTAGTGGCCTTGGGATACAGTTTTAGAACATTTTCATAGACAAAGAATAGTGTACGGAAATTAACTTTCAAAATTATATCCAATAATTGGTTCACTAATATGAGAAAGGCTGTATAAGCTCCTCTCAAGAATTGGGAAGGCAGGCTTTGTGTAGTGGCAAACGAGTTTAATTCCAGCATTGGGAAGGCTGCAATAGGCTGTGAGATTGAGGTAAGTCTGACCTACATAGGGAACTCCAGGCCAGCTGGAGCTACGGGGAGACCCTGTTTCATAAAAAAAACAAACAAAAAAAATTGAGAAGGCAAGCAATAGTTTATTTATCGCTTTCCTTACTTTTGTACTTTAGAAGCATACAACAACTAAAAAATCACCTTTTAACAACAATCTTTCATTTATTTTATACTGTTCTTGTTTGGGTTTTACAATATTTAGCATTAAAAATACTTTATGGCTACTCACTACAAAGAAAGAAAAGGAAAATAACACTTTATAGATTTCTACACTCCTTTTAAATATGTATAAGTATTGCTTTGGCACATAAAAGAACATTTCACATGGCTACAGAAGTGGAATTACCTAAGTATTACAGACTATATTATTTCCTCACTGGAGAAAATGACAGTTAATGCTCAATTTTCATAATCATTCTTCAATTTTCCAGTGTTTAGAATGAATATATATGTACTAGTACTATTGAAGACCAATTGTGAAATTCCAGATAACATTTTAAAAGGTTTTGTCAAAACTGTTTCCATGCTTTAATTAAAGTATCATAGTTGAATAAGTGAGATGGATTATGGGGAATGTTTCTGGATTTACAAGTTTATTTATTTGTCTATTTTTACATATTTTCTGGTATCTACATTTAACAAACGTAGCAAGTACTTATGTTGACTATTGTAATTTGTTATAATTTGTAATTCTAAACCATTCTGGATGCTTCAGCAAGGCATAGCCTCAATTACAGACATGTAAGTTTTACACAGCTTTCAGTGAGTCCACAGAACTCAACCTCAATATGCTATCTTTCCTGATTTCCTTTTCTTTTCTTTCTTTTTTTTGGGGGGGGGTGCAGTAGCAGATATTTATTTCTAAGACACAATGTTTCTTCAATTAAGTTAGGAACCAATATTAACCTTTTATTTAAAGGTAGTTTATGACATAGTAATCAGAAATAATTTAAGAAGCATTAGTAAAATTACTCAGCTAAATTAAGATATTTCTTTACCATGTCTCATTAGTCCACATAACGGTGTGACTTTCTCTCTTCATTAAATTCTAGCTTGCTACTCCCTAACAAGTGCTTAAAAGATCTGCATGCACTTCTTTGTTCTAGATTAGATTTTAAGAGCAGGACAATCTTAACATTAACATTTTGTTCCAGAAGGCAGCTGTTGAAAATGCAAGATAATGTGAGAATATAATCACCGTGGAGCTTTCCCTAAATGGTCAGAATGCTCTCTTATATGCACATCCACCAGACTGGCAGTATTTATGCTCCTACTGAGCCTGTAGGAAAGGCCATTCTCTCTGCATTGAAACTCAGGGTGACCAACGCACAGACCTTCACTGATGCCAGAGTTTCTGAAGCAAGCAGAAAAAACATCAGATATCTGACACAGATTTAAAGTGGTTTGTTCTCTGTTTTGCACATACTAGTGAAAACATCAATTTTTTTCTCAAGGATAACAACTAGTGCCATCTCCAGACTTGACATAACATTATTACTGCTAGTAAGATTCTGACATTTCCCATCCAAATGTAAGTTTTTAAAACATCTAAGTACACACAGATAGCTTCCTCATATATTTTGTTTAAATGCTCAAAGGCAAGTCTTTGAGGTTTGTGCAATTGCTAATCAGTTTGACAAGTGTAAAAAATAAAAAAACACTTCAAACAGAAAAGTTATATAATTCACATATACAGTTAGCAACGTGGACATCTGAACCAAGCTACTACGAGTAGTGCTGCTACATTCACCGTAACAGGGAACAGCACTTTTGACTATAAAATTAGTAGCAGTGGAGCTTAAGGCTTGCTTTTATGAGGTGCAACTGAGCATACTACATATCTGTGTTCTAATTTTCCAAATGTTATTGAATAAGTTTACAAATATAAAGAACCAGGATGTGGTTGTATGGTTTTTTAAAAACAGTTTTTATTTAATTAAAAACATTTATGTATATGTTATGTCTACATGTGTGTAAGCGCGTCTCTGGAACTGGAGTTACAGATAGTTATTAACTTCCATGTGGGTGCTGGGATTAAAACCCTGGTCTTCTTCGAGAACAACTAGTACTCTTAACCATTGAGCCATCTCACCAGCCTCTTATTATTTTTATTTTGAGTGTATGAGTGTAGTGCCTCCTGTATATAAGTACACGTGTGTCATGTAATGCCCCAGGAGTTCAGAAAAGAGCGTTGGATCCCCTGGAACGGGGGAGTTATGGGCAGGTGTTAGCTACCATGTGGATGCTGGGAATTGAATTCAGGTCCTCTGCAAGTGCAGCCAGTGCTCTTAAGCACAAATCCATTCCTCCAGCCCTGTAGTTGTGGTTTTTTAACCAATGGTAAACTTTAAAATCTCCAAGTTCTACCATCTTACTGTGATACCTGATAGTGTATCTTTTGTGCATGTTTTAATTTCTTTTAAATATATATAACATTATTGTTTTATTTTTGTTCTTTCCTTCTTTCAAATTGTCTTAGAAGCCAAAGAAAAGCTTATAGATTATAAATGTTGCAATTTGGTTATAAAGAGAAAGGTTAGCTAAAACCCACAAAGCTCACCAAGTCAGCAATCCTCAAAAACTACCTAAAGAACAAAACACATTTTGTTTCCTACAGGAAACGCCAAAATCACTAGGAATAATTGAAACGTGATGTAATCTTCCTTTGTAAACCTCTCTTTGACATTTGTATTTCATCGTTGCGTATATAGATTTCATCCACAATTCTTTATTCACTTTTTTGTTTTGTTTCTTTCTTTTCTTTCCCTAGGGAAGTTTTGAGTTTTTAGGTCAAGGTCCCTGTTGCTATTGGGATTTTCAGAGCTTGCTCTAGAAAGAATGCTGAATTTTTTCACTGAAGGCATAAGCAATGTGGCAATGGCATTAAGAATGCAAATATATATATATATACATATATATATATATGTATATATATATATATATATTTGAAGAGATACATGTGACTCTTCCTCAAGATTGAACCTAAGGCCTCTCCCACATGTGAGGTAAGTGTTCTACCACTGAGCTACACCTCTTTTCCCATTTCTTTATATCTTAAAGCTGGACATTTCATCAAAGCATCAATGCATCAGCCTTTTCAGAACTTATGCATTTTAAAATAACTTGCGGGGATGAAAAATGCTAAGACTTCCTTAGGGAGATGTCTTTGAAAGTTCTGCTTTAATATTGTAATTACAGCAATAGGGCGTGAATACATAATCTATCTTTAGATCCTGTCAACCTGACTTCCACTGTGCACCTAAACTCCCACTATTCTTTCTCCAGCCCCTAGTGCTAAAGTACTGACCACTCTTGCTTGGACTCAGAGATCACACTTTTGACTCTTAACCGCCAATTTTGTTTTAAAAACTGTATCAGGCATCAGGTGTGGAGATGCATCACTTGTATTCACAGCACTATTGAGAAGAAATATGAATTTGAGGCCAGCCTGGAATAAACAGTGAGGTCTTGTCTCATAAAACAATAACGGAAAGAACAACATAAAGAAAGAAAGAAAAGGTTGTAAGATCTAATCACTCTCTCTCAGTGTTCCCTCAAGTTATTGATGGGAGTGCTGACCTATGTTTTTTTAAAGTTGAAATACTGGCAGATTTTTATTTTAATCAGTTTGTTATTCTGTTCATTTAACAGTCATGTCCTAAAGTCTTGTGACAAGTATTTCATATAGAACATTTTTTTAGATATGTTATTTTAAAATGCATAAGTTCTGAAAACGGCTTCTGAAAACCACCAGTGGCCGCAGGCCCAGGAAAAGCTAAAGGACACTGCTATGCCCTTAGTTTAATTCACAGGTGATTTCCAGACTACACTTCCCTAGCCTAGCACATCTACACAGCACACCTGGCCCCTCCCTGGCTAGTGCTTGAACATTCAACAGCCCATCTTGCCTTTGTTCTCCATGTGGTTATGTGTCATGTCACCATTTTCTTATTTAGGTCTCTGTTCTCCAATATCCTCCCTGTATGAAATAGTGTCTATTTCCCCTTCTCCCAACCCAGTATTCTTCCATTCTATTTTATATTCCTCTACAAAAATAGTAAAGTACAGCCTGGAATATTACATTAATTCATGATATGTTACATTGATATCATAACATATATATTAATAAGCATGTTGTCTGATTTATGTAATAATGATAGTTTCAAATAATTTAACAAATAAGTAAATAAGATATAATTATTCTCTTTTCTTATTGGTATCTCTCAGAAAATCTTTTCCTTATTGAATATAAGTTCCAAGATATCAGGGACTTTTCTCTTGATTCTGGAATCAATTCCCATTGCTTAAGTCAGGACCATGGTTGGAGGAGCTCAATCCCAATGACTATGTATGAATAAATGAATAAATATTTTACCGTAACTGTATTTTCTGTTACTCTGTAGCTCCATGCATGTTTCAGAAATCATTGTAAGATGTTATAGTTAATGAGGATATGTGGCTAACCTTATTATCTTTCTATTAAAAATGTGCCGCTTGCATAAGCAGATCTATCATCTATTATTGATTTAAATTGGTTTTATATGGTTTAAATTGTGGTGGAGTCTGGTCTTTTGAAAGGCAGGTTATAGGTTACCATTAAAAGGCAGTGAATTTCAATTATTTGGACTGAAGACCACAATTTTACAGAACAAATTTATATTTACCACATGCATTCTGAGCACTTCTTTCTTTTCCATCTTTTATTCTATTTCATCTGTAAATGCAGGCTTCCGGATGATCCACTACATTGATTTCATAACCCAGTCTTTTCATAGGTTACCATCTGCACACTGAAAGCATCACTGCAGAGTGTACAGGATAATATGACAGATTCCCAGTGAGCTAGTATTAATACTGTCACTGCACATAAAGAATATATCAAAACTAATGAACCATTCATAGACCAATACATTTTAAAACAAGCTATTGTTCAGTATGCAAACATGGTACAAAAGATTACTATATGAAAAATTTGAAAATCAGTACTTTATAAAATGAAGGAATGTAGACTTAAAATGTATTTTTAAAGGGACTATAATAGTAAATCAAAAAAATCATTACTTTCAAATTGAAGATAACCTCAGCCTCGTGTCATATTTCTCCAGAGACAATTAACATTCTTGAATAGTACTGTTAAATTTATATCCTTAATTCAATTAATCAATCAATCAGTTAATTAATTCTATGTGTACGACAGTTTTCCATGCATCTATTTAAGGGCATCTGTGTCATGCAATGCTCCAGGTGGCCAGAAGAGGGCATCAGATCTCCTGGAACTATAGTTAAGGACAGTAGTCACCATATGGATGTTGTCAACTGAACCTGGGTCCTCTTCAAGAGCAACCAGCACTGTTAACCACTGAACTATCTCACCAAGCCAATATCTCCTTAATTTTAACTAGGACATACCACAAGCCAGTGAGGCAATGGAAATCTTCAACTAGTATGATCAGTTCTCTTTTTTAACCAAGATGAAAACAGACATTTTCTCGTTCTCTATGTTCAAGATGTTCTGATGTTGCATCCTCTATTTACCTGAATACTTAGCACACCTTTGTTTATATATACATTACTTACCATTTGGTAAACTTATTGCCAGTCTTTATGCCATTAAGATAATTTCTTAAGACATTTAAAGGCATTTCTCTTACTGATCAAAACTGACTCTCATTTCACTGTATTTTACTGAAATCCTCTTTGTTTAGTTTACAACTTAAACTGTTTCCTCTGCCTCCTCAGTTTCCTTTTTGAGTCTTGTCCATCATAATACCTGTAATCATTAGTTTTATGTGTAGACTTGGTGACGTTATAGTCAAATTCTAACCTAGGTATATGAACGTATTTTATAGGTGTGGTTAATGCCTATAATCAATACAAAATAAAGCTTATTTTAGATAATCTGGGAAGATCTGATCCAAGCAATTGAAAAGGCCCTAACAACAGAATTGAGACAGAACTGATGTTTCCCTGAGGAAGAATAAATTCTACCTTTGTTATAGGGTCAGTTCTTGACAGGAACTTCTAGTCTGTCCTTACTGATGGTCTACCACATGGATTTCACACTTGCCTATTTAGTTTCCCACAATTATATATCACAATTTGAAAACTTTTGGTCTCGCTCTTTCTCTGTTTCTGTCTCCATCTCTCTCTCTCTCTCTCTCTCTCTCTCTCTCTCTCTCTCTGTATGTATGTATACATGTGCATCTGTGTGTGTACATTCTAATAGTCCTTTTCTTTGTATGATCCTTTGTGAATAAAACACCCCATCACCTTATTACTTTATGTTGCAAACCAGCTCTTAGCATGTCCAGTTTGTACCTTATACTCTACTACTAGGTTGACCCTAAAATCTCACTCCCAGACCCGTCAGTTTGAGAAAGTACTCTGCCCTTGTCTTATCCACTAGAAAGCCAACCTCACAAGGAGTGACTCAGTATTCCATGAATATTTACATCTTTCTCTAATATCTTTAGAATAGCACAGAATATGGCATGTCATTGCATTTCCTTATGTTAAGAAACTCCTTAAGAATATCAGCAATGTTCTAAAAAGTGATGGAGTAGACCAACATTTAAAAAATCTTCAGCCAACAATACTTTATACATAATAGCCATTTATTAAAATGAGTGCATAACCAGGTATTAGCACATAACTTAAGAAAAAAAAAAAACTACAAAATTTTCAAGTCAAACAGACCTCGGGTTTTTAGGCTATATGTCTTACTATCTTTGTGATGATAGGCAAAAAATATGTAATATTTCAGCATTGGTTTCCTTATCTGTAAAATTATAATTAAATTGTCATTAAATATACTGGGCTATCAAAAATATCAGCACTAACAAAAATCACGCAAAAGCACACCAGTACCATAAGTCACCTGCATCTATTAGAGCTAAATGAAATGTAACTATTTGTTAGTAAACATCGTAACTGACCTGCTAGTAAATATACTCAGTATTAATTTATCAAACATATAAAATAAACACCTACAATGAAACTGCCATTTTAATAACCTCTATGAAAAATAAAATATTTATTAATGGTTTCCAATATTTACTATGAAGCTATTTTATTTCAGATGTTGTTTTAGACTTCATCAGTCTCCTTTTATCTGTAACAACCTTAGTGAAAAACTGCTATTATTATTGATGTTATCTACTCATGCACAATCACAGACATAGAAAGGTTAAGTAATTTGCTCAGTGACACTCAGCAAAATTGTTATGCTGTAGCACAAGGCAATCTACTTCTAAGGTCTGAAATATTTTTGTGCTGTGCTAGACTAATTTCTGTAGACATGAATTTGAGTTTCATGTGGCATAAATTCTTAACATGAGATAAAACACATCTTCAAAACAAGGTTGATCTAAGAAGGGAATTCAGGAAAACAAAACAAAACAAAACAAAAAATTCTTCAAATTGTTTTAATGTTGTTTGTTTGGTACACATCAGATATATATTCTCACAAACAAGTGTGTTGAAGACAAATAAAACAGACAAATCAACTTTTGCATAAAAACAGGAGCACTTGGTTATCCATTCATTTATTGAAGGTATTAGAGGGCTGTTATGTGTTATTAGGCACTGTCACCAAAACATTACTGAGTGGTGCTGGCCACTGTCTGGGAGGGTGCTTCTGTACCTTTTAATTACTTCACTATTTTAGTGTAAAATAATTTAATTACACAAAATCAAATAGCCTTTGGTGGTTTTACTTAAAAGATATAATTGTACTCTGATTGCCAAGACCTGAGTGCAAAATAAAAATTGCTGTCAAGAGTAACTTTTTTCTACATATATTTAATTTCATTTTTTAATTCTTAATGTGATAAGTACCTTGTTAAAGAGATAGGTCATATAAATAGTTTTTGGTTCACTAACTATTCATGATAAACTGTGGCAATTATGAGATATATATATGTGTATATATGTATATATATACGATATATATACATATATATGTATATATATATATATGCCTAAATTCTTTGTATAGCTGTTGCACCTAACAAATCCCAGAGCTAAGCAGCAACTCAAGAAGAATGACTTCACAATGTCTTTTATAAGCTTCTTCCTGGAGTGGTGAACACAAATCCGCCCTGTAGATGATTCCCATTAAGCACCACTGACTTTCTGTGAAATATATACACTTTCCTAAAATAATTCTCTAATTCTATTCTTATAGCATCACACAGTATAGTTTACAGATCCAGAAACCCATAAATCCTCTTCTAAAAATATTAAAGGTTTCTATTTCCCCATGTGATCTTCAAAGTTCAGTTCAAGTTCCACCTATCCTCATGTTCAAACTCTTGAATCTTTAATTGTTTCTGTCTCCTCAAAATTTTAAATCAGGTTTCTCTGAAATGAGCTCAGATTTGTTGTTAACTACAAAGTATCACTTCTATTTGTTGTGTGTTTCATAAGTTATATTTATTCATTATACAATTTGAAGGGCAGTTCAAGATTTTAAAGACTTGGAGTACACATTAATGTTTTTACTTCCCTATTAAAATGTTTTAATCTGAAGAATAACAAATGCAATTTTTCATAGTTTAAATTTCATTTTTGTTTATTTTCTTGGATGTCAATTACATATATTGGAATTGTATTTTATTTTTATTTTCTACATTAGTTTTTATCTGTAGTCTGTGTGATGTAATATTAAAATGCCTTTAAATGAAGCTAATTCATTAGTTGTTTAATTTCCCATAGGTAATTATAATGCAAATAATTTCAATAATATACCAACTCACATTAAGAAAATGCATGCATGGAAGATATGCTTACAGAGAAACAAAAGAGGATATCCTTTTTACAAAAGAATCATTGATTTGGAGAGAAAAATAACTTTCTATGTGTTACATTACGTATTTTATTTACACAAAATTACTTTCAAGAATCGTTTACCTGGAATTGTCAATAAATAAACAGTTACTATAAGATTAATATAACTATTCATAATAACATATAACACAGCATAATTAAATATCATCCTATGAACTATTTTTACCTTTGCATTATAGGGAATGTAATGTTTTGATAACGCTTCAGGCGTATGCATCCATGTTTTGTCTGCAACAAAGAAAATACAGCATTTCATTAAATGGCAGGTTTTTATGGTTCTATATTCATGCATTTGCCTTGCTGGGAGTCTAAGATGGGGAAAAGTATGTCTAATTCCAAAGTAAGAAACTGAAATCAATATGATGGGAAAGTATTTATAGGATTTCTTTCTTAGTATAAAAGTCATTCATTCATTCTTCTTTTTAATGTAGGGAGGTTCCAGTAGCTTCAACATCCTGAGTGTTAGGATTACATGTGTATTACCACACATGGTCCTCATTTTTAGGTTTTCAGTAATACTAAATTATTAAGTAATGTAGGCGAATAACAACATCACTAGACTATGAGTAATAACAATTATGCAATTTAAGACATGGATCTTTCTATTTTTATTAGGTGTATAAATGCTTTCCCTGTGTGTATGTAAGTATAGCCATATCAAGTGATGCCCACGGAGGCCAGAAGAGGGCATTAGATCCCCTGGAATTGGAGTTTCAGACAGTTGTTAGACATCATGTGATTGCTGGGAAGAGAGCCTGGGTCCTCTGCAAGAGCAACAATGCCATCTCTCCATCCCCTGGAGAAAGGCTTCTTAATTGTAAATTATACTTTATTTCCATAAATGAATTGTTGCCTTATGTTATTCCTCAGGAGACTTTAAAAACTGGAGTCAATATAATAAGTAGAAGAGAATTAAAATATATCTTTACATGAAAATAATAAAATGTATACACAGAAAGGAAATACTGAATTATTAACAAAGAATTTTTAGTATTCAATTGAGATTAAAATAGTGTTAACAGATACTATTTTGAAATCATTAATACACACTTTACCAAAAGGGTGACAGTAAAGGTGGAAAATCACTTAGGAAAATGCACTGTGTCTATGTTAAATATGTTTATGTGCTACACAAGGATTTCTACAATAAGGCAGGTTTGGTGGCACATGCCTTTAATCCTAGCACTTGGAAGGTGGAGGCAAGCGTATCTCTGTGAGATCAGGGCCAGTCTGGTCAACAGAGTGAGTTCTAGGCCATCTGGGGCTACAGGGAGACCCTGTCTCAAAAAGACAAAAAAAAAAAAGAAAGAAAGAAAGAAAAAGTAAAAGAAAAGAAAAACAAAGACAAAACAAAGAATTTCTTAGAAAATATGAATAATCAGTGGCGTCCAAGCTGTTTCTGCATACAGAACAGAGCAAATCAGAGCTATAACTGGGAGATATATTTTGAAAAGCACACATTTCAAGTTTTAAAGTGTAATATTGATATTAGCATTGAATGGGTAAAATTTTTATTTAATCAATTTTCATCTTAATTATATTTTATGATTACAGGGACACAGAATTCAAGAATGTTTCTTTAAAATTAGATTTCAGATACAGTTTTGCTTTTGTACACGAAAAATCTGTAAATTAAGGGCTGGGAGATGGCTCATTTTGTAAAGTGCTTGCTGAGGAAGCACAAGGATGAGTTCAGGTCACCAGAATTCACGCAAAAGCCAGCGACCACATCTCCATCTGTAACCCCAGCACTGACAGGACAAGCACAGGAGGGTCTTTGGGGCTCCCTGGCCAGACAGTCTAGCCAATCAGTGAGCTCTGGGTTCTGTGACCGAACCCTATCTCAAAAAACAATGCAGAGAATGGCTGAGAAAGACACATGACACTGACTTCTATCCTCCACACATATGGATACATATGTGCACATACAGACAAACATGCACACACCACAGAGCCATTAATAAACACTAGATACACATGTATCACATACACATGCCAATCAGTTGGACATGATAGTTCATGCCTGTAATTCCTCCATTCAGAAGGCCGAGGCAGAGGGATCACTACAGGTCTGAGGATAGGCTGGGCAGCAGAGTGAATTCTAGGACAACCTGACTATAAAGTACAACTCTGACTAAAAGCAAAGACACCTGTAAATGACCATACTACACACTGTGAACAGTGAAAACATAACAGATTTGTCTTTAAGATATCTAAAAGTCTAAAAAGATATACAATTTTGTCTTTTTGTCTCTTCGCTCAATTCATCTTATGACACTTTTTCAAAATTCTGTAACACTTCTCAAGACAACGTGAAATCAGATTGAAGTCTGAAAGTTGTGAAGATTCATTCTTATCCTCAGGCAGAACAAAACCTGTTTCCTCTTATAAATCATTGTTACTGAAAACTAGTGCCTCTGTTCCTGTCCCTGGCCTGGAAAGTGGATAGATATATACATTTGTTTCTGATGACATAATGAAAATAAATGATGTTACAGTAATTCCTCTTTGTCAAGTGACTGGATTCAGAAACACCTAGGATGTACACCTTGAGGTGTGTCTTTCAAAGAGTTCCTAGAGCTGGACATGGGGATATATGCCTTTAATCCCAGGCCTCAGAAGACAGAGGCAGTCGGAACTCTGAGAGATCAAGGCCAGTCTGGATCACATAGTGAGTTCCAGGTGGACTGGAAGTAGAGAAATCCTCTTTTTTTAAAAAAAAAGTATTGGTGCGTCCAAGGAGGTAAACCCTTCTGTGCTTCCACGCCATAATGGAAACTCCCTTCTCAAACTGTCATTTAAAAAATTATTTATTCCCACAAGGTTTTTCTGACACGTAGTTGGCCACAATGTTAATAAAGGTAACTAGTACATACATATGATATCAAATTTCCAATGGATAAGCCACAGTTCCTGTAACAAAAATCTGCATTCACACAGCATTAAATATGGTAGTTTAGTATTTGTCTATAATAGACAATTTTGTTTGTAGGTAGGATTACTACAAAACCTGCAGGATTTCTAAAAGAAGTTCTTACTATCATTCTAATACATGCTTTAGTAAAAATAATCTAAATAATAAAAGTATTGGTATTAACTCACATGGATATGGTTGGTCTTTGGAGAAAGGAAAGCAGCTTATGGTCCTGGATCACCAGATATACTCGCAGAAGCAATTAGACAACAGAGCAGATGTAGAAATGGAGACATAGACATTCTAGACTGTGTCCCCATTCCTCGAATGGGACTAAATTCACTCATTCTATATTGAACATATACATGAAAGGAAATGCCAACATTTGAAAATATTTGACAAATGTCAAACCATTCCAATGGTGAGATCAATAAATTGAAGTGAAATTTAGATCATGGGACTGGAGAGAGAGATGGCTGAGTGGTAAGGGCACTGATTCAACATATGACTTTTAAAACTCAAAATGAAAACTAACAGAGGAAAAAAACTATAAAACAAATGCAATAAAGTGAAATTTACAATTATGATGGCAGAGTAGTTTTAAAGTTTTTCATAATAACTCAGAGTGACACAACTGCATTCCATGTAGCACTTTTCATCATCTGAGGAACTCTAACATCATTAGAGCATTTGCAAAGAGTGTCAATAAGGTAATTAGCAAATTCAATCAAGTAACACTGCTGCAGATACTTATTAAAAAGGAAGAAAACAGTTATGTTAGGTGTTAGATGGTAATCTCTTTCCTTGAGGCTTCCAAGTCACCTAGTAGGACTGCATATGCTAAGTAAAGAGAAAACCTATGAAATGAAAAATTAGCTCTTATTGACAGAGGAATTTTTGTTTAAAATTGATGAACAATACATACTGAAGCTAGTTAGGGCAAAACCTACTTGACTTAGATATTCTATGGTTCCAGATGTCAAGGATATTTGAATTCTCTCATAAAATTCAAATTTTCCATTCAAAACTACAACTCAATTAAATAGTATTATTATTATTAAACATGCGGAGCAGAGGCTCTGAATTTCTCCTTTAACAAATGAGAGTCAGGACCAATTATCGAACTCCAGGTACATATTCTGGTAAATTCTTATAAATTTCTAGCTAGGAGGTGGAATAAACTATCAATCAACAATTTTCTGACTAGGATAATCATTAAACTCAAATTTTAAGTAAAATTGATGGAAGCTCAAAGAGAATGAATCAAAGTATGAAATCACAAATGCTTGCATTCCCAACTTTCCCCAGGGCTGTCTTCCCACTGTGCACAAATGAGTCAAACACATGATCACTGAATATAACTCCCATTCAACTGTACTGGAATTTGGTCCCTGAGATTTGTCAATGAAAAAAATAATAATCATCCAATCTCCTTCAACTAAATACTGAATTCAAAATGTGAGGCTTTGGCTTGTAAAGCTTTGGAAAGGACAATTATAAGCACATCTGCATATACCAAAAGGTCTAGCTAGAAAGGTTCTACTCTTTAAAGAAGGTACTGTGATAGAAACTCTCTAATATTTTAATACAAATGCTTCAGTGTATCATAGCCCAATTTCTAGATTTGTTACAACTTAAAGGAAACATTATTTCTCTTTTAGTATGTGTTTTAAGTCAGAAGAAAGTTGTAGACTTCAAACAATGTCATTTTATTTCCTTTATTCAGAAAAATAAGTAAAAAACATTTCCAGCTCACAGGCTTGAAAAGGTCACATTATCTAAACTCCTACTGAATACATTGTTCTGCATAACATGCAAGTGTTTGAACGCTTCTCTGCTGACAAAAATTTAGAAGAAAATAATCTTGTTCTACTTTTACAGAACTCCGTTGGGATGCTTTTTTTTTCTTACATTAAATCAGCGACCTTATAATTTACCCTTATTTGTCCTTCATTAAACTAAGTCTCATGACTTAAAAGATGTCTCTTCAAACAAGCCATGAAAGCCACTCCTTGCTGCATACCGGATTACCACTTACACTTCCTGTGGAAAGCAGTAAAGTTATCCGTGTCTTTCTTTCTGCTTTGTATCCACTGGAAGGTGTCGGTTCACCACTGTAAGGTGTCGTTTCACTAGGGTGCTTACTAGTGTGCATGGAGCACTGGGTTTGATCCTAAGAACCGCAAAACAACAACAAAAAAGTATGATGCCTGTAATCTCAACTTGTATGAAGATCAGCAGTTCAAGGCCATCCTCCTTGACTACACAGAGAGTTTGAGGACATGAGGAACAGACGAAACCCTGATTTCTCAAGGATGGAAGGTTTGGGCTTGAAGAGTGGGAAGAAGAACGCACTGAATTTAATTTCAGGAAATACAGAAGAACACTAACATCCTAGTCCCTGACACTGGACTGTTCACTATCCATATAGATAATCACAGTTAATTGTATTACTCAGACAATTTCTACCCACACAACACTTATGGTACATCTTCCAAATAACAATATGTGGATAATCTTAAATAATCAGATCTTCTCAGCCCTTGCTTGGCAATCTAATTAAATTTATAGTGCAGAGTATGACCTCATTGCTCTTTTTCAGCATTCCTATAATCTCACCTCATTACCATCTCTTCCTAATCTTAGTCATCTACGAATCTGATTAGTATTATTTAAGCATTCTTTCCCAAATCTTTGGAAGCAGGTTAAAAAGGGTTAAAAAGGAGGCAGTCCTGTGTCCTTCCAGAATGAATGATTTCAGGTCATTTTATTCTACGCAATTTCACAGCAGAGCATAAAATTGCTATAGAAGATATAATTTTATATGTTTTGTGAACTAAGTATACTGACTCTTTAATTGGAGTAAAACAAAGGCAGATTAATCATCAAAACTTACAGATTTGACTTTCAAAAAACGTCATTGGTTTGATAAGAGGAAAAATTGTCATACCGCTTCTGCTTTATTTCCACAGTAACACTGATTTTACTTCCAAGTTCTCTTACCTTTCTTCCTGCTAAAAGCACGGTTCATGATGGGGATCCTCTAACTGCTCAGTTCAGTGCCACTTGGTGACCTGCATAGATGACAAAACATTAAAACATAAATGAGAGACTGTTGGGCAACACCTTTTGTATTAATGAATTTTGTGTTTACTTTTTGGTGGCAATGTCTTGCTATGCTGTCCTGGGTGGCCCAGTACTTGCTATGTACGGAGTCTGGCTTCAAATTCTCATCAACTTTCCTGCTTTAGATTCCCAAGTGCTAGGATTACAGGTCCACACCACCATATCAAGCTCTAAGTGCCTAGAAGTCTGGGTCACCTGGGTTCCTGGGTCATCCTAACCACTAAGACTAACCGTAACACTGTATTCTACAACCATATCTCATCAATCGCATCTTTTAGAACCATATTTTGTAACCTGATCTTTATGATACATCATTATGAAAATTTATAGAACTATCTTTAATGAAGATTCCACTAGCTGTTGTTAATGAAACCCAGTGGTTACCTAAGAAAATTAGTTCTCCCGTCGTCCTGCCCAGAAGTTGCCTGCTCTCTGCACACAATACTTCACACTTCCAAAAATGATGAATATGACTACTCATTATTGCACCTCTCCCCTCTTTCAGAACCTCAAATTTCTTTGAAGATTATGTCACCAGAATATATTTACAAGAGAATACATTAGAACAGAAAATACAATCTATTTGGATAATTTCAAAAATTTTTTTTTACCTATTCCCTAACCATATAGTTACATAGTTATTTAGTGATGATATACTGGAGAAATAAGAGGAAAAAATCCATAACAAAAAATAACAATTTATTCAAATATGAAATTAGATTCTCCTTGAAAGTAAAAGCAACTAAATATATAACTCGTTAATGTACAAATCAAATTAATGCATTTCACCATTGTCCAAATTCATAGCTATCAGAGAGAAATTCTTTTTTTTTAATATTTTATTTATAATTTTTATTTTATGTGTATGAGTGTATTGTCTGTACATATGCAAATTCAGTGCTCCTGTGTCATTCAATGCCTGACACAGAAGGAGGTCAGAAGAGGGCATCAAATCTCCCTGGAACTGGAGTTATAGAAAGTTGTCAGATGTCATATGGTTGCTGGGAATCAAACCCTGGCCCTCTGTAAGAGCAGTCTGTGCTTTTAACCGCTGAGCCATCTCTCCAGCCACAGAGAGACAGTTTGAATAAAAGCATATGAAATATAAATATGAAAGTTAATACTAGATAATTTTAAAATTCATAGAAGTAAATAACAGTATGACTTAAAACAGTGAGACTTTGTAGGACATATAGAAGCACAGAAAAATGTAATAAAATTATATGAAATTAGACAAAATGGTTCATGCCTGAAATCCTAGCATCTGGGAGGCTTAGTCAGGAGGTCTTCAGGTTAGAGGACAGCCTGGGCTACACAGATAGGTGCTGCCTCAATAAAAGCAAAAACTAAGAAACACATAAAGTTAAACTAGCTAAATAAAGAAGGTTATAGTGAGGCAGCAAGAGAAGGACTTTCACTTCCAGGGAGAATGAGTAGCTATAAATGTCATTAAGTATCACACAGACTACTGTATTATTTTAGTGTGTGTGTATGTTTATGTATAGTTAAGTATGCACTGGAGCATGTGTGTGCATGATGGATGTACAATGTGTGTTCATGCTTGGAGGAGCCAAAGAATGATCTCACCTATCATACTTTAAGTGCCATCCATCTCACGGTTTTGTTGTTGTTAGTGTTTGCTTTGCTGTTGTTTGTTGTTCTGTTTATTTTTGAGTCAGGATCTGTTAGTGGCTGGGAATTTATCAACTAACTGATATGTCTGGACAGGGAGGCAGCCCCAGGGCTCTGTCTGTCTCCACCTCTGTAGTGCTAGGGTGACAAGCACATGTCACCATGTCTAGCTTTTTCATACGAGTTCTGGGGACCAAACTCAGGTCCTCCTGTTTAGAGGCAAGCACTTTACTGATTGAGCCACCTCCCCAGCACCTAATCCATTCTTATAAAAATAAATAAAACTATAATTTCAATGTCTAAGCCACCAATTAGCATGTTCGTTTTATTCAATGATACTGTATACTTTTTTGTAAGACACACTTTACCAGGTGTGTTTTTTGTTAATATTTTGTGTTTACTTAGTATATTCATAATACATGTTTTAATGTGCTCTTAAAATTTAGATAATAAAATTCATTCAGTTATAAATTTAATGTTTGTTAAGAGATATAAGTTCAACAATAATGATCAAGGAAGAGGAAAAGAAATTGAGAGGGAGATGGAGGACATGGGAAGAACTGAAGGGAGCCTGGGAGGGCTGGAAACAATTCAATGACTGAACTCATGTATGATATTTATGAAAAGAAAAAATATATAAGTTCTATGTTAACTGAGTTTATTTCAAATTATAGTATAGTAAAAGTATTTCCTCTTGGATAAACTTTTCAAAGACCCTGTTTCCATGAGCTTCGCACAAATAAATACATTATTTCTCTACTAAATATTTTAATTTTCTATTTATTATTTTTATTTTATTTTATGTGTATGTGTGTTTTCTGAAAGTATGGAAGAGAGCCTATGTCATTCAATGCCTGCAAAGATCAGAAGACGGTGTCAGATCTCCTGTAAGAAGAGCTATGGGTGCTTGTTAGCCGCCATATAGGTACTGGGAACCAAACTCAGGTACTCTGCAAGAAGAGTCAGTGCTCTTAACCACTAAGCCTACTCTCCAGCCCCATATATTAAGAAAATAATTTTTATTTCAAATATTTAGCTAAAATATGTTTAGAAAGGAATGCATAGATTTTTATTTTGTTATATTTTTCATAAAATAGTATTTTATTTAAAAATCTCATGTCTCACTTTTTATTACTTTTGCAATTTTGATAATTTCATGAGTACTCTGTTTACGTCATTTCTACCCCTCCTTTTCCTCCCTACAACTCTTGCCACTACTCTCTCTCAATTTCATGAGCTCATCTTCTATTATTGTCACACATATAAACATATGTGCATGTATATTTATTTATAGAACCTACTGTTAATATTGCTCTTATTCATACAAGGTTAGGGATGACCACATGGGATTGAATAACGTATCAGAGAAGACTGATTCTCCCTCTCTTGGCCACCATTAACTTCTTGCAGCTCTCTTGGGGGAAGGGGGACATGTGAAATTCCCCTTATTTTCATTGGCATGTCAGTTGGTGGTATTGTTATGCATGTCTTGTTTATGTAACCTTATTGTTGAGATTTTATGAATACAATTTCCCTGGCATGTCTAGAAGTTACTGTTTATCATCAGTAGGCAACTTGGTCCTCTGGCTCTTACATCTTTCCACCTCAAGGTCACTTACTTTCTATTTGAACAGTTGTGGGTCTCTGTAGTAGCTTCTTCTAATGTAAAAAAAAAATAATAATAATCTTTATTGATGATGTTGATGAGAGGGGAGAGCTACATTTAACAGAAGCATAAGGGTACGTATTTAGAATACAGTTTAACAATTATATTAGTTTAGGAATAAGTTCTCTTCTAGGGTCTATGCCCATTCTTAGGTAGTTAGCTAGGTTTACAGTACTAGGCATGAATTCCCTCCTATTCAAAGAGCCTTAAGTCCAACTAGACAGCTGTTGTGTAATACAGACAGAAAAGGAGAGTGATAAATAACACTTCTGTACATATTTTAAAACACAAGTCAGTGAGGTAGTTACTAAAGACAGACAATTTTACATCCTGAATTAACTCCACTCTTCAAAATGAGCTAAAGTGGGGGCTATTAGAACCTGATTATCTGAAATGGGTAACAGAGTTCCCTATGTTCTACCAGGATGATTGAGTTTGTTTCTGAAATTCTTCTACATTTAATTAGTGTCTGTTGTGAACACTCTGCTTAAATCTTCCAATTGTAAGGCACCTTACAATATTCTTCATTGATTTTATGCCTGTATGTTGCAAGAGGCTTTGCACTTACGTATCAATACTAAGCATCACCGAGAAAACCAAGCAGTACACATACAAAAATTTCACAGTACCAGGGGGAAAACCATATGACATACATAAGAATATACGTTTATAGTTTGTCAAGAAATAGCCCGGTAGTGTCATCTGAAATCAGCCAACTTAAAATATATATGGCTTCTTTTATCACAGTGTTGACCTATTCCTGACAATATCCACAAAAACCTATTCGCTCTTTCCAAGGTACATTATATAGTAGTCACTACAACAAGTTTGGCAAGATAAAAATGAGTTCAACATGATTGAATTCTTCTTTGAAATATTTAAACATTTTGGTGGTAGGAGAGGATGAGACTGAGGCTCTGTGAACAGGGACAAGCCCTATGGAAGACAAGCATGCAAGGATGATTTTGGGGTGACTGCTTTATTTGGGGTGCAGGGGCTGAGAAAGGATGTAAGTAATAAATTTCCAAATGATCAAAGGTTGAAGGTGTGAAGAGAAAAGAATGGTCTCTACCAAAAGGGCCAAATGTGCATGGTGCATGTTAACTATGTGCAAAGAGCCCCTGGCCACACAGCTATCTTTCAGAAAACAATCTACTCTGTCTGAGGCTCCCCTTTCCTGCAACATTCTTGATGAGGGCCCAGAACAGCCTTACAGGAGCATCTGGGTTGCAAGTAATATGGTTAGCTCTTTAGAAGGTGTACATATGAGAAAACTTGAAAGTATAACAACAAAAACGCTAGGTCTGTGGGAAGAAATAAAAAGGGCCAGCATTCCCTCCAATGACAAGAGTGAAGTCATCAGTTTTTCATGAATCAAAAATAAAAATGGTGCTATACACTCCATTCTTTTTGACATTTAAAGTTATGAAACTTGAACTGTTTAGTGTGACAATAGCAGATTCTTTTCTAAGAAGATTTTAGTAGGCATAGAAAAAGTCATTTACACAGCTGTAAGCACTTTCATTGCAGGGTACAAATCTGGCCAGTGCTGGCATATCCAAACTGTAGGTGACTCAGACAAGCTTCTTGTTCTCTGTGTCAAACCTGGAGACAGCTCCAACTGTCAGTTGGTTAAAGTCCTTGGGACTAGGGGTGTGAAAGGCTGCCTGGGTGCACGGCGACTCCCAAATTGCCATAGCACTCTCTTTACTGCCAAATTAAAATCTATCCTAGTATATCTGTTTCAGTGTCTATATTCTTCTGAGCTAAACTTTGCAGGCTCTGGCAATGTGTTTCTATAGTTAGATGAGGGTATGTATGGATTATTATTTATTTATTAAACTCTTTCCCAATGTCAAGTAAACTCTTTTATGCCAGGGTTTCAACATGATCTGTATTCTTAATGAAAGTCAGCTACTTTTCTTAAAACTGAGATAATTACATAGTAAATAATGATGCTAAGTAAAATATTCTCAGACTAATGAAACATCTTATAGTACACTGAAACAAATATTTACAACATAACGTACTTGTGTAGATTTTATGTAGATCTAAAATGCAATCTATATTTACTTTACTTTACTTTTGAACCACAGACTTTGACAACCTTTTTAGAAATCCTAACAAATATTTTACTACTTTAGAGACATCATAGCTATATTATTCTGCCAATATACAAATCCTCAAGCTCTTTTCACTTTATTTCAATTGCGCACACCAGCACTGTATTATTTTTAGTCCTGCTGTTTTGGTTATTTCAGCAAATACTTCCATACTCATGTTCAGCTGTGAGCCAGAACTTGTGGGATTCGATTACAGAGGTAAAGCTGTTCAGCCAAAACCTCTTGAATCCTTTGAAAGACTAGAATAAACAGTACAAGCGCATAATTAATGCCATAGAATCTACAACTCAAGATTTCATAGATGTTAAGTCCAAAGTATGTAAAATACATACTGCCTTAAAATTCAGTTGGTCTCTACACACAATGCAAAAGTGCATTTCTCAACTCTCCCCAGAGAAAGTTTTTGCAGGTGATTAACACTGTGACCCAATAATAGTTAATGTGCGGTAAATCAGAGACTGCAAAAAGATCAGCCCTAAATGAGGCATCTTTTTCCTACTCTCTCCTCCTAAGGCTCAAGGATCACTGTGAAAGAGGGGGTGAAAAGATTTCAAGAGTCAGAGATGGTAGATGGAAACAAGGAAACTGTTGTTTGAACACCACAGGGTAGTTGCACATACAGACCTGCAGGGCTTATGACAGCATGCACAAGATCTGTTCAAATCCAAGCTAGACAAACACCGGACATGGACTGGGGAGTTGGGCAGGAATCCCCTGCCCATGTTCAGGCTCTATTGGCAACTGAAAGATCCTGGGAAGGAAGAATCAGTTTTCCTTATTGACATGAAGTCTGGTATATTGACCAGGCTGCAAGGGATATATCTATGCCAAAGAGCACATGGGAAACACAGATTAGACTCAATATACCTTTCAAAAAAAGACAAATAATAATAAAGGATATAAAATGGGGAGGGCAGCAGGTGGTGTTGGAGCGGGGACCAAGTCTGAATACAATCAAGATACAATGTACGAAATTCTTCAGTCAATGAAAGTATTTTTAAAAAGAAATTATACAAACTTTGATTTCAGTTTCAAATGCTCCATGTTTTGTTGGGGTACTGCATTTGAACGAACTTGATGCTTAAGTCTCTTTCTTTAATGTGAGCATTGACGTTTTTACAAGAGGCATGGTTTCTAAATCAAACTAAACTCTAAAACTTCGTGAATATAAATATGTCTGAACTTAATGCTTTAATTACTTTACAGAGTATTTTTTAAAAGAATGTTTTAAGATAAATATATAAGAGATTAGAAATTCTTCTGAATTCTTTGGAATTTCTTTTCATTCAATTTAATAGAATCATTTTGTTGTAAAGAATTCACAAATAAAAACACCATTTAGCCAGACTAAGGTAGCCAGTCAAACACTTGCTTCAGAATGGCCATTATAATGCACCAAGATGTATAGTGTTTGGGACTGGGCAAGTGTTTCTTTGAGATTACTCTTCTGATTGGCGTTTAAAACGGCCCCAGAAAACACTTCTCATGTATCTTAACCTGATGTCTGGAATAATGGAATAATTTCTCCAGGATGAGTTCAAGTCAGATAGGGGAGGAAATCTTCATAGACTCATCCAGGGAAATCATGCTGTTGAGAACAAGGTTGGGCACTACTACACACATCATGTGTAATAATAACATTAATTAATAAACAGCTTCTGCTCCTGTCTCTACTAGTGTGCCCATTCCCTTTTTAAATGTAGTTTGATCACAGTGCAGTGAAATGTGTCAATCTTCTGCTTTGGCATCCTGTCAGTCTTTCAAGTGTAGCTTATATTTCCCCTTTGTGCGTGTCACCGTCTAGAACACACTGCACTTAACCCTGCCCCTTGGGATTCTGGAAAAAAACAGAAACAAAAACAAGCTTCAAGAAGTTCTCACTTTTCTTCAAAGTCCAGAAGCAGCAGAAATCATTTCCCAGGTGGCTTAGATGAGATTTGATTTATTCCGTTATAAACCGGCCCAAATGTGAAACCCCAAATTCCCAAATTCCCATTCGTCAGGCAGCTGAACCATTTATGCCAAATGACCAACTGAAAAAGTCATGTTATCTTGTCTTGATCATATTTTAGTTAATCTCTTTTTATCCAAGGTTCCCAAACGTGGATCTACCTACATTCCCATCATCCCCAGGACCTCCTCCTTCCTGGCCAGAAGAGAGTCTGACTTCAGAGTGAAACATTCTCTTAGATACTGCTCCCAATCACATCCCCTCTCAGCCTTTCCCATCAGGACCCTTCTGGCCTTCTTTAGCATTCCCCTTTCTCCTCCCTTTTGATATACTTGCTACTCTTCAGACTGGCATGTACTCACTACTGCAATTGCTCCTCTCTTCCCTACTGCAATAATTCAAATTAGCTAATAATTCTTCCTACCTAAGATTAGATTTACTACTTTTTATTTGACAAATCATTTGAACATATTTAGAAAAATTTCTGGCAACTAACGTTAACTCACTTTGTTGACATAATTTGAAATTTTTCCTTTCAAAGCAGCCATTCAAATGAAGCATGAACCAGTTTACTACCTTGCACTAATGAGTGCTCATTTCACTATGTACAACACTCCAAGAATTAGAGAATGATACCCAAGAAAACACAAAACACAAAACACATGAATCTGGATGCTGATAGCTTGCTATGTTTGCATGTGAAACAGGCAGGAAATATCTATGGTGAACATTAGTTGAATTCCAAATCAACAAGGCGTTTCTTTAAAAATTAAACAAACATGCATTTTATTGATGTATAACAAAAATATAACTCAGTTTCCATATTTGCTGAAAATATATAACAAAAAATGCTAATTTAAATGTATTATCAGAATAAAGAAATAAGTTCCTTAAAATTATTGAATAAAATGAGCAAAACCTGCATCTGCTTTGATTTCAAATATTCCCCACAATATAATAAAATATGCAAAAATAGACAATAAACATTTCTGAAGAAAGGGTGGTAAATATGCCAATAAGATAGCAGTGGTCATTCTATAACTTAATATAGACTTCTACTAAAGAAATCTCTTCAAAGAATTCAGGGTTGAAACAGTACACCAAATGAACGATCGGACAAAGCACCTATGTTTGAACACAAAAGTTCCATTCAGGTCAAGTAAACAGTACGACTGTCCTACTCCTAAAACGGAAATAACAATTAATGCCAATGAGGACATAAGGTGATAGACTTTATTTAGATTCAACATTTCACCTAAACACATTTCTAAGTGTGTGTGTGTGTATATATATATATATATATAAACTGTGATTGCATCAAAACATGATATACTGTCGTGGGCTTTCTTTTGCCATCTTATTTCATAATTTATTTTTTCCATTATCTCCTATTCATCAGATATAATTTCTAAATCTGATTTAAAGATGTATCATAATAGTTGTAATGAGTGATTACAGTCAAGGTATCCTGACAGTCTTTGGTGAATTTGATTGGTGTAAACCGTTGTTTATATCTTTAAAAATATTTCTTTAGGAGCTCAGAATGTACCTCGATGGTTAGATTGTATTCGTACAACACAAGGACCTGGGAATGATCCCCAACAACACATATACACAAATAAATACAAACTATACATAACACATATATATTTCATTAGTATCTAGTATAGGTTAGTATACTCAAAGGAATATGAGAAATATATTTGGAAATAAGGAAAGAATAAGATATTAATAAGTGAACCAAAAGGCAAGTAACAATATAAAAAAGTAATAGATGAAAAATTTTTAAGCAAATTCAAATGGACTACTTTGAATAACAGTTAGACTTTATAGATGAATCACCAAGCTCAAAGATGAAATGGAGGAATTTTGTTTATATGGACTTTAAAAACAAACAAACAAAAACCACTGGCCTAGAAAACAGAGGACAGAAATAAAACTCAAAAAAAAAAAATTAGATACTGGGAATACAGTCAGTGAAATGGAAAAAAGAGTGCATAATTTAAAAATTCTAAAAATATGTCATAGAAGTAAAATCACATATAGAACACTTAAATTTAATAGAAGTTGCAGACCTAACCATGTCATAATAAAATGAAGAATACTGAAACAAAGAAGAAACACACATCACCATCCAGACAGAAAGCGATTTTTGAAAGTAAGAATAAATATCACAACAGTAACACAGGACCCTGGATTAGAGAAACAAAACAGGAAATAATTATAAAAGTTCCATGAAATTATAAAAATAATTATTAAAAATTACAAAAGTTTCCTGAAAGAAAATAATTTCCAACTAGAAATGGCTTCATGAAGAAATTATATGTTAATGTGAAGGAATAATAACCTCCTTAGAGGTTATTGAAAACCAGTTATGAAAGTAACCTTTGGTATGTTACAATAAGAAAAAAATAAATCTTTTATGAAAAATAGAAACTGTAAAATATTACCAAATTATCAATTTCTCCAGCAGTTATACCAGTAGTCACAATGATGACAGATAAATACATGCATGCACAGACAGAAAACAGATGAAGCAAGATTTAGTACTATACGCTGCACATATATATGCATACACTTCTACCCAGAACTAAACATCCAGATAAGTCCATACCATAGGATAGAGCACAGAGGAAAAGCCAGAGATGAACAAATTATTCAACAATTGGTTTTTCAAAGTGCACCTTAAACATTAGCCAGAGAAAGGAAATAAGCAAGGGTTGGGTTTGGGAGCATCATTCAAGGCAAATAACAATGAAGAAAGTATCTTCTTCTAGCATCAAAAGGAAGATGCTATCTTCCTTTTTTCCTAATGAAAAGAAGATGATTGAGGTAATATAAATACAGTCTCACAAATTAACAACCAAAAGAAAGATGCTATCATCTTTTTTCCTAATGAATAATTTTTAGTGATTTATAAAGAAGCAACTTGATTTCTACCAGTTCCATTATGGGAGAATACTGATAATTTTTACACTGAAGTTTCAAAAGACTCAGGGCTCTGATAGTCTGACAAATATTGATCCATAAGAGAATGAGAAGTGAGGAAATGGAGACAGGAAATAGAAAACCCCAAATATTTGCTACAAGTAGAGACAAAGAAATATGGCAAGAAGCCGAGGGTGCCATGAGCTAAATAAACAGACATTTTAATTAAAACCATCACATACATATGGATGCTGATGGAAAAATCATACTGAAGGAGAAAATCAATGATACAGAAAAGAGGGAGGATAAATGCAGGAACAAATTTCTTGAACAGGCATGAAGGTATATGATCAAATCTACAAGTGAAGTGACTCCCTTTAGGCAAACAGAAGAGCAGTTCCATCACAATATCGAAGAGAGAACGGACTCCTGTGAACACACAGAATGACTTGCTGGTTTGGTTATTTGGTAGTGGGAGAATGTATGTTGGAAAGTAGAGCAGGCTAGCCTTTTGATAATCATGCTCATTAAACATTGTCATTTTATAGGCCATCCTCCACAAAAGTACATTTGATATTTCTGATGCATTGTTTATGCTTAATGGTAGTATTTGCTATTATGTATTTATGACCTTTGAAATGTTGTACATAACAATATTAATATACTATCAAAAGCCTCCTTATCAAATTAAGAACACAGAAAAGTGAGAATTACTTTAGACTAATGATTTCAGGTTGAGGTGACATATTATACAGAAGTGAGGGAGGATAGCTTTGTTTTTGTGAAAAATACAAAAACAGTATAATTATGTTCATCATCTGAAACATGGAAATGACTCTGTTCCTTTCCAACCTCAATAAAATCTGGATTATGAGAACACCAGAAGAAAAATGTGAGATAATATTCTTAAATGATATGAGTTGGGAAAGTTCATAAATATGTGGGAATATAAACCTATCCTTCTTATGCTCCTTGTTATATAATAAGGGGGTTTTCTGGTCGTGATGGCACACTGCCTTAATCGAAGCCCTCGGGAGGGAGGCAGGTGGATCTCTGTAGGATTGAAGCCAGCCTGGTCCACATAGTGAATTCCAGGCTGGCTAGAGAGACCCTGCAAAAAATAGAAAAACAAACCCTAATATCGCCCCCCCAACACACACACACACAGAGTTTAAGACATGAATCTGAGAAAGAGACAGATAAGGATCGGTGGTGGTTTAATAGAGATTTGAAGTAGGTAAGAGAGAATAGAGGAAGTAATCAGAAATTATTATATATTTGTATGAAACTGTCAAAGAAGAAAATTAATCAATAAAAAAGAGCAAAACAAAACTTGTCTTAACAAAGATTTACGTTTCGGTGTTAAGGGAGAAAGAGATACCAAGGAATGGAAAGGACAATGCCCCTCTAAGACACGGTTTCAGGCTTCTCAAAAGAGACACTGAGTCTATCTCTTTATTTCCCATTTTTATACCATAAAGCTGCTGTCAGGCAGCATCCCAGGAGGCCTGCTCTGCTTTCGAGTCAGTGACCGAGAGGTAAAAAACCTGCTCGTTCTGCCATTCATCTGTGAAGCACACACTGGTTTCTGGACCCTGAGCTTTCTTTCCTTTCGTTATTCTTAACACATAAAAAGAAGACTCACAAAAGCATAATCTTCAGATTTAGTGACAAGCAGAGAGAAGAAACAAGTCTGTCTGGGAATAATGGGACAGGTTGGTCTTTAACATCCATCTATGTAGAAGACTGTGTGTGCATTTTAGAAAATGTTAAATGCTGTAGTACACACAATTTTCTTTATTAATTCAAAGCTACAAAAACGCTTGAATGATTATAAACAATTCATCCCAATTCCATAAATTCCTACTTTAAAAGTTTACTCTGTCATTCGAGTAACATTGTAATTAAACATATTTAATAGCATAAAATAATATTTGCTTTTTATTATCTTTTTGGTGTGCATATATGAGCAAGCTCCTGTGTGAATGTAGATGTGCATGCGGATGACACAGCTCATGTGTGGAGCTTAGAGGACAATCACAGACTTCAGTCCTCACCTTCCACATTGTCTGAGATACGGTCCCTTGTTCTCGACAACTATGTACTCCCTCCAGCTAGCAGGTGTGCAGGCTTCAGTGATTCTCCAGTCTCCATCTCCTATTTTGCCATAGAAGCACTGGGATTACAAAATGAGTGTTAATGTACCCAGCTTTATGTGGGTTCTGTTGATTTAAATTTAGGGTTTCCTGCTCATACAAGTACTTACACACTGAGCTGTCTTCCTAGCCCAATGCATGCATTTAAATCAGAACTTTAATTTACTATATGTACATGACAGGCACTTTTCTACCATATATGGAAGCTAAGCACTTTATATATGAATTGCATTAATATTACCTAAACTCCATTTCCTTTTCTCCTAGTTCACTCTAGCAGGGATCTCAAAGGAAGCAGGAAACTATGAAAAGGGTTTAAAGTACAAATTTCCTAGTAAACTGCTTTGCAAAGTGAGGAGCAAGCACAGTTTTAAAATACTGTATTTTCAATTATGATACTAATATAGAAAATAATAGTTATAAGAAACACAAATTAAAATGAGTACTTTTAAATCGTGAATATTAGCAAAATATACATGATTCTAAATGGTGGAAACTGTGTTAAATCAACTATTACAATGATCTTTTATAGATATTCACTACCTAATGATTGCATTGCAGATTAGGTATCATTACAAAGAAGTCTTGTCTACATGATAATAAAGTCCGCTCTTTCTTTCAACCAGTCTTTAAAAGAGAAACAAATCTGTTATGTTTCCAATGCTCTGCCTTGCTGTATGTTTGTTTTGAATTATCACTGTTTTAATAATGCAAATCATATGTGGCAATATGCAGCCAGAGCTCATTCTTTAACACTGAACAAATGTGCTCACTCAGCAGTCTAACAAAAGTGACATGACTGTGAATGTCTTTGATCGTTCCAACACAAGCCAGGTAAAAGAAAACAACAATGTGTCTTTTCTCTGGGATATGTCATGGGAGTGTTAGATCATAATTGCTAATAAAATTCAGTAGAAAACTAGCTCTTTAGAAAAATTCAGATTTAGAAATCAGCACTTAAATTTTTTAAATACCCACAGGCCCTTGTTTTAAGGTAAGGAGTCACTAAAGTTTGCAGTTGACTTGACAGCATGTACTGAATTACTAATTGGGCAATTTGCCCAAAGGTAAAGGTAAAATTTCATGCTTAGCAAAAGCAGGAGCTACAAAGGGGACATGGTGTTGCTGATGCTCAATTGTTTGCAGCTGTAAGACAGATGGTTCCTGAGCTAAAATCCTTACCGGATGGCAAAATCTATGCTCTGAAAGTATGAAGCACTCTTACCCTGGTTTCTGAGGCATCCCCTCATGTGGATTATGGAAGAGCAATTCTTTCTGAAAGTTTATTGTCTAAATGCACTTACTAAACAAAAAGCATTTGGAGTTTAGAAGACTAATCATGTTTACCAATATCCTTCTATTTCTTTTATACTAAGGAAAACATTCTAAATAAAAGAAACTTGACAAAAGCCATACTAATTCATCGTGGTGCACTGGGTACACCATTTTAATGCTTCAATTAAAAAGAAATGAACATAGAAGCATGAAAATAATATTCCTATATAATTGTTAGTGCTTCGAAACTTGACCGCACCAACTCACTTCTTATATCCGGTTACTTAATGTCACTATTATTTTCTTAGTTCAAAATATCACCTAGAAATGTTTTAAATTAAAAAAAAATACTTTAAGGCTAGGGATACAACTCAGTAGGGTGGGTGGTTGCCTAGCAAAAAGTCCTGGGTTCAATTCGTGGCACTGCATAAACTGTGTAGTATACATATACTGGTAGTATACATCTGTAATCCCTTGGAGATGGAGGCAGGAGAATCAGAAGTTCAAGGTTTCTTTCAGTACACATTGAGTTTAAGGCCATTTTGGTATACTATCTCAAACAAAACGAAAGGAATGATTTAGCTGTCCTAATATAATTTTATTATGGTATGTATACAATGCTTAAATGTTATTCATCAAACACAATTAGCAGTTAGGAGGAAGCATAAAAATACAGAGAAATTATTTGTGAAGACACAGGAAGTGAAAGGAGTCCTTCATCCCTGGAGTCTGTCTGAAGCCTCTCACCAGCTGACAATCAAGAACTCCCACACAATTAAAACTTGCTAAAGGCTTTTCTTCCCAGCTGTAAGCCTGCAATTTCCTAGGCCTCTTCCAGAAACCTTATTTACAACCCCACTTAGAGTAAAAGTCATGTACATAGCCCTGTGCAACTCCTTGCTTGTGGTTTTATCAGATTGCAATCCTACTGAAGGAACACCCATAGCCACCCTATAATCTCAATTATGACAAAGGGGAATAGAGATAAAGGAGGAGTTGATCCCTTAGAACCTCACTGAATGAAGAAATTCTAAGTTTCTAAAACCCTATACTTCACTAAGATGCCAACATCAGGTGTGCCCTATTTGTTCTTTGAACACATTTTTCTATTTCATAAATTCCAATTCTGCTTCTAAATGACTTGTCCTGAAATTCTTTTCTTTGGAATGATCACCAATCTGGCTTTTGGAGTGCTGGTCTTTAAAAGATTAATGGAATTCCCCAGGCTACTGTGGGTTGTAGCATGGAGTTGTGCTTCTTACAATGCCGCCACTGACTTTTACAAACTTAAATACTAAGATTAAGAAACTGTAATTACACATACAAATATGAGTCTTAGAGGTAGCTCCAAATGTGAGACATAAAATTACTTCAGACACAGTATTACTTTTGCACTTTCTGTAAATGCTGTATAACCTGGTACGGTACTTGCGATGTAAAACAAGGTTACTAAACTATCATTCTTCATGACACTCATGATAACAGCATAATTTGTACAAAAGGCAGTAGCATCATATCATTCACATGGTTACTATTTGTCTGGATAATCTCATAAATTTGTATGCATTGCTATACAATCCATAAATATGCGGAATTGGCTAGGCTAAGAAAGGGAACTATCTGAAATCTAAATGCAGTGTATCAGAAAAGGATGAGGAAAAGGCTGAAAAGGGTACTGGTAAAACAGACCAGGAGAACAGTTTTCAAAATCTGAATGAATGCAAAAGTGAATAAACCCTAGTTAAAAAAAAAAAAAAAAACCAATTGAGCTACTGTTAAATGCTGCCCATTTTAAAGTTCAAGCAAAACCAATTTCTCATTGAATTTGCCAATAAAGTGACAATAATACATTTTGGCCATAGTCTCATACAGTCTTTCCAATGCATTATTTCCAGGCATCATTCCAAGATTCTGAATTCTAGAGGAGCAATGGGAATTGTTTTGTAATACTTTGCATTTGTAGAAATGCAGTCTCATTGGGAAAATCTATAGCAGAAATACCCATTTTAATTCCCCAGCTTTATCACTGTGCTGGGTTCTCTGCTCTGCGTGTCCCACTCAAGGAAGCAGTAAACATCACAAAAGCTCATGCCATCTGTGTTCTGATGCTGTTATGTACTGAGTTTTATACTGCTGTGACTGGAACTGTATTTACTACTTAATTATTATTCTTTCTGTACAATCTCCTTGGTGAGCAACATAAATACATGTATTGAGGAAGTTGGCCAAAACTGCAAATCAGAAATTCAGTAAGGAAAGAGGAATAAAATGAAAAGTTATGGAAAAAGGAAGAAGGAAAAAATGGTAAACAGAACACATTAAAAATGGTTTCCTATATCTGACATTAGTTTTACTACTTGAAAAGATAAGTGAAAGTACAGTAAACATAAGACTAACACATTTGTGGAAGATAAATATCCTGATTCTCTGCAAAGCCATTTAAAAAAAAAAAAACAAAAAACAGAGAAGAGATAAATACTGTTAAAAATCCTTTGAGTTGACATACCAGTACTGTTTGCCTGTTCTGTGTCAAACACTGTACACACAGATGTTTACATGGATCCTCTTATTTAATATAACCATACTCCATTCATTTTGTAGAGAGATATCTATGAGAACAATCACCATCCCCAAGTTCGCACATCTAGAAAACGAAACAGCTAATGAATGTTACTTTTCAGCTGCTTTGATAAAACAACAGGACAAAGGCAACTTACAGAATAAAAAGAGTTGATTTTTTGGCTTATGGTTCCAGAATCCATTACGGTGAGGAGGCATTACTGAAGAAGTGGCCAGAGCAGAAAACTGAGCCCTCCCATTTTCAAGCACACACAGAAAACAAAGAAGGAACTTGAAACTGAACAAAACTATGAACTTTCAAAGCCTACCCCCAGTGGTAAATTTCCTTCAGCAAAGCATACCTTCTAAACCTGCATCAACACAGCCAACAACTCAGGACCAAGTAGTCACATACTTGAACCTAAGGCAGACATTTCTTATTCAAACCATCACATTCCACTCTCTGGCCCCCATAGGTTCAAGGCCATATCATAATTAAGGATGCATTTAGTCCAACCTTAAAAGTACCCACAGTTTTTAACAGCCTCCACAACACTGTTCAAAAGTCCAAAGTCTCTTCTGAGACTTAAGGCAATCTCCTAACTATAACCTCTGTAAAAATCAAAGGCAAATTACATAGCCAGGCATGGTGACTCAACACTTTTAATCCCAGAACTCAGGAGATTATCTCTGCGAGATCAAGGCCAGTTGGTCTACATAGCAAATTATGGGCCGGCTGGGACTACAGGGAGATCATATATCAAAAACACCAAAAACCAAAACAAAACCAAAAAAGAAAAGACAAATTATATATGTCCAATGTACAAAGTCACCATATATATATATATATATATATATATATATATATATATATATATTCTCATTCTAAAAAAAGAAGAATGTGGAAATAGTGAGGAACTGCCAGACCAAAACAATATCAAAACCAGCAAGGCCAAACATCAACGTCTTTAGCTCCATGTCCCAGGTCTAGGACTTTAGATCCAAAGGGCTTATATGACTCTGTCCCTCTAGATTTGCAGCCTGAAACATGCATCTCTTATTCCACTGGTTCTGTTTCCTGTATGAAGCTGTCCTTGGCTCTGGCACCTCAACATCTTAAGATTTCTACTTGCAACATAGGCTTCATTTTGATAGCTTCATGGCATGACCTCCCAGGGCCTTCTTTATGTGAAGACTCCCCTGCTGCATGTTTTCTGGCCTCAGTTGCTCTCTGATAGTATAGAGTAATAATCCAAGACCCATTGCCTCTCACATTTTTCATGCCTCCAAAGCCAGTACCATGTGAGTGGCACTGACAAGTTTGATTGCCAGCCTGGCATGGACCCTGACCTCCTTGATTCATATTTGTAGCAGTTTTTGTATACTGTTTTCTAATAGAAAAAAAACACTAGCCTTTCTCTTTTCAGAAGTAGGAACCTTATCTGGGTTGTGTTTTGCCAGAAAGACACAATTTACACTGTTGTCATATATAGCAGGAGACCTCACTTTAAGGACACTAATCTACTTATCAATTAAAGCCTGTCTTCCAACATGTCTTGGCTACAACACAAAGCCTCCTGGTGTACATTGTGATTTGTATACGAGTCACCATTAGTAATGATGCTGCATATTCAATGTTACACTGTCTTGAAATTCTCCACCAAAGAAATTAGTCAATTACATTTTAGTTTAGCCTCAAACAAGTTCTTAAAACAAGGGCAGAAGACAACCAGATTCTTTGCCAAAATATCATAGAAATGGCCTGTAGCTCAGTTGTTGTTAAAGTTCTTGCTACTTTCTAAAACATCTTGAGTCATACTACTCTTAACATACAGTCTTTGAGGCTTGTAATTAGAATGGTCCATTAAGCTCTGCTTATAACATTCAATCATATTTGTAGTCCAGTGTTCCAAAATCTGGGGTTGGAGAGATGGTTCAGGAATTAATAGCACCGACTGCTCTTTCAGAGGACCTAGGTTCGATTCCCAGCACCCACAGGGTCTGTCTGTAACTCCAGTTCTAGAGATCCAGTTCTCTCTTCTGACCTCTACAGGCATTATACAACACAACTGCACTTAGATACATACAGGCATTACACTCATACACATAAAATAAAAATATAATAAATAAAATATTGTTTAAAAAACATGGTTAGGTTCTTCACAGCAAGAACCCACTCTCTGATACTAATCTCTATATCTGTCCTCAACTTGATTTACCTGGAAAGAAGGAACCTCAATTGGTGAATTTTCTCTATTAGACCTGCCTGTGGGAATGTCCGTGAGGCATTCTCTTAATTGCTGAGTGACGTGGGAGGGCCCAGAACAAAGTGGGTGATGCCACCCCTGGGCATGTGGGCCTGAGTTATATAAGAAATGAACACTGAGCACAGGTGAGAAGAAAAGGCCAGTAAGCAGCGTTCCTCCATGGACTGTGCTTCAGTTGTTGCCTCTAGGTTACTGTCCTGAGATTCTACCTAACTTTTCTGTAAGACAGACTGTCACTTGGAAATGTAAGAAACAATAAACTCTCCTCTTCAAATTATTTTTAGGCAGAATATTTTATTACAGCAGTGGAAAGGAACTAGGGTAGCTACTATATCTAAATTTAAATTTTCTAAAGGCAAGGTCAGAAGAATTCTTTCTGATATATTAAAATACCATAAAATTTGCTTCTCATAATATACCTTCTAAGAGAAGAGAATTTAGAGGTAAAATATCTCTTTCTGTTCTTTTTAAGTCTATGGGGAAATAGTTTGGGGAAGCAATGAAGTAGAACTAAACTGGATTGCTAAGGAAGAAAAATATTTGTTCTGAATGATAAAAAAGGACAAAGAATGATAAAGTTTCAAAACCATGAAATTGGTATTTAACAAAATTACTTTTATGTTTTCTGTTCTTCATTTACCTAAACTTTATTTGATATATTTTCTGTGATATTTTTAATATCTTACAAATGATCAGATGTTCCAGAATAAATTCCAAAAAAAAAATTCAAGAATTTAGAATTCTTAGAATTATAAGAATTCAAAGCATCTTATTGAGTTAAGTTCTTGTACCGAACTTGGCCCAGACCATGTGCTTTAAATTATGTCTTCAACCTAAGTATCTTTTTGCCTGCTTTCCATGTTTTAAACTTACTTCTTAACAATATTCTCTCTCTGCCTCTCTCTCAGCATCTCTTTCTCTGTATCTATGTCTCTTTATGTCTCTCTCTCTCTATCTCTCTGTCTTTCTCTGTGTGTGTGTGTATGTGTGTGTGTGTGTTTTCCCCATTGTAAATTGTAAAATATCAGGACACCTGCATAGCAAGACAGTTAGAGACTGAGGAAGAAATCAACCCCAGAAAAAATATCAAAGGATCATAATGCTTGCAGTCAGTAAGCAAGCTATGAATATGAAGCTGAAAGTGTGTCTGTCTGAAGTGGGATTCTTCCCCAATATGACAATTAGAAAGATATTTTATTACAAATATGACAAAACGATAAAAATGTCAACATAAAACAAAAATGTAGGTGACAGTTTTTACACTTTACTTTGAAATTCCTTCATATTCTAATGATTCTACCATTCAAAACCATTATTTATTACACCATACTCGTAAAAGAGATACTTTGAAGGATCAAGTTTTTCCTAAGTAGGACAGTATAGAATATTCTCAACAGAATCTGTCTATACCTAGCAGGCAACATGGAGAATATGCACTGTCCTGGGATGCACAGCTTTGGAATTTCAATTTTAAAAATTACCTGCCCAGAACTGGTACAGGAATTACAACAGATCTCAACAGTTATTATCTAGTGAATAGAATGTTTCTAGCTTGTATACAAATTACTGTGATATGATGTGGTCATGGATAACTGCCATGTGGCTCTGAGAGAATGAGTGAGCCAGAAGTCAAGGAAGCAAAAACCATTTTGGCTGGCTTACATGGGCGATAGATAGCATTTTCAATCAAATTTAGGGTAAGAGAAACATTTCAGCAATGCATTGTCCAGACATTACAGATTTTGCCAATAATACTCTGAAAGCAAAGGAGAGTACATTTTTTTAAATTCTCATATTGGCATAAAATTATATGTAATTATCGCACACGATACTATGTTTTAAAGCATGTATACATTATGGAATGTTTAGTTACATTTCTGCTGAGAAGACTTTGCAACCACTCTCAGCATTTTTTTGAAGACATATTGTTAACTACAGTAGATCTGGAACTTATTCCCCCATCTAACTGACATTTGTATCAGTGAAGTATGATTTCAAGAAAGGAAGTTTGTGGAACAGGATGATGAGCTACAGGTGCCCTGCAATGCTCTGGATAGAGATAGTAAAGACCAAGTAGAACACAGAAAACAAAAACCAAATAAGCAAAAATATACACACCATTGACTTACCCTTTCAGAAGAAATGTAAATTACTCTCTTAATGATATATTTAAATTTCCATTTTAATTATTATTATAGTTAAAAATTCAGACAAGTTAGGTTAAGCTATTTATTAAATTATCTTTTAGCAAAAGAGATTTTTTTTCTATTATTGTTAGGTCTTGGAACAGCTTGCTTTGTAGCCCATGCTGACCTTGGATGCTTGATCCTGCTATCCAGCCTCAGAAGACTGGGATGACAAGAATGTGCCACAGTGCCTGGCAGCAAAAGGGGCTTTTAAGAGAACTGTATATAGCTTTGTAATATAAAGCTCTAATAATGCAAACTGATAAAATACTGTTCCATGGGGAAAAAACTTCTCTTTTATCTTTAGATTTTCTTTACTTTTAGGGTCTAGAGTCACAATCAATAATCTCTTTTACTTATGGTGACACACTAGTCATTGTGTTTAAGGTGGACTGAATTTTATATCAATGTTCACAATGTGAGGGATGTGGGTTAGATCACACATTCAAAGGCATTCAAGAATCAAGAGGTAATATAAACACATAAACCATGCAGATGCAACACAATAGGGTGGCGGAACAGACGGTGAATTAGAAGCCCACGTCCAACTTCAAGGCATTTGTCTAACCAGTCTAGTCCTAAGAAACTCCAGACAACAAAGCCCTTGCTTCAGTTAACTTCATTTTCTCTATGGATTTTTGCTCATTCTGTTTTTCCCTGGCACATTTTTCCATAAAGACTATTAGATAAACCAAATAGAGAGTTATAACATGAATAGTTTTGAAGTATTACAACAATGAATGATTAAAATTTTTTTGTTCTATAGTTTTTTTTTTCTTTTTTTCAGTAGAGGATTTAGACTCCACTTCTCTAGGATTGTTGTGTATAAATTCTGTAAATAATTTTTCTTTCCTAAATAACTCCCTTTAGATACAAAATTGAGAGGCAGTCATCCCACCAGAAAGAAAACATGAGAACGCTGGAAGGAGGCAAAAAATGTAATCCTTCAAATAGAATTTGTAGCTTACAAAAAAAGTCATGAATTTTATAATGTTCTGTTTATCACAAGGCACACTAGCTATGTCTTATCATAATAGTTACTATGATATTTGCTGTAATTTAAACACTATTCCATGTATTTCATTAATAGTTTCTCAAATAATTCTCACAACAGTGCTTACTAATTCCCCCAGTGTTATGGACAAGAAACTAGAGAAGTTGAGAAACATGTCCACAGTAATTTAAGAGGTGAGAGATTCAGACTCAAGCACAATGGTTTATCTTGTGTTCCAAAAAGAATCTCAGCACTTAGGAAATGCCAAAGTTGAAACAACAAAAAAAAAGAGTCCCTAGATGCATTCATTTGAAAAGAGTGCCTTAGAATATGTTTCTATTGAAATCGGGAGATGTCTCTTGATAAAGTGCTTGCCTTGTAAGCAGGAGAACCTGAGTTCGATCCCCAGAACCCACAAAAAAAGCTGGGCATCATGGCACACATTTGTAATTTAAAAGCTGGGAGTGGGAGACAAGGAGACCACTGGAGCTTACTGGCAGTCAGCCTAGTCTATTTGGTGAACTACAGACCAACGAAAGACTGCTTCAAAATAAGGTGGATAGCATTCCTGAGGAACAAGCCTGGAGACCAGCCTCTAGCCTCCACAGCACATACACTTAGACATAAATGTACAGAAACACAGACATACAGACAGACACACAGACACAGACACACACACACTGAAATGTTTATATTTAGTAAAGAAGTTGGTTATGCAACATTATAACTTTATTAAGTCCTCACTCATTTAAAACACTCATCGTTTAACTATGAATGCTAATTACTTAGGTATGCCATGGACTCGAGTAACCTAACAGTATTTGTTTGGTATGATTAAAAATGAGAGGCAAAGGCTGGGCATGGTGGCACACGCCTTTCATCCCAGAACTCAGGAGGCAGAGACAGGATCTCTGTGAGTTCAAGGCAGCCTGGTCTACATATAGAGCTCCAGGCTAGCTGGAGCTACAGGGAGACCCTATCTCAAAAAAAAAAATCAAAAACACACAAAAAAAGTGAGAGGCCAAGACCTAAGTAACAATGAAAATCAACACACTACTTTATGGAAAATACTTTGTATTTATGTATTAGAATTCTATATTCAAAAACTTCAAATGGAAGACAATTAATTTTGACCTTCACGTATAAATTTAGAATGTCATCAACCATTGTTTTAATTCTGAACGTGTCCATTACTTTGCTCTCTACACAAAGAGTTTAACCTCTGTAATTATTTTTGGAAGAAAAATCACACTGGCATTTTAAAAATGAAAGAACATTCTTATATTCCTATTAGCTGACATTTGATATTTTTCACTATGATTTTTTTAAAGACTGTTTTTTCATGTTTTGGACAAACAACAGTCTTAAACTGTCAACACATCCTTGTAAAGTCTTATTCAAAATGTCTTTTTGCTCAGTAAACAGAGACCATTTCAGATCTTTTGTCCTGTTAAACTTGCAAAGCTTTGTTGGTCAGAGTTCTTACAGTCCCAAATAAAGAAAATTAAGTCTAGCATAAGCAAGAAATTGAAGGACTTTGCCTGTTGATTTAACCAAGCACAGTAGGAGAGAAACTAAGTGGAAGACACCATGGGCAGGAATCTCAGGCCCGAGTGCATTAACACGCTCTCTTCTTTAAAGACCTCAATCTTGATTTTTAGAAAGACCATTAAGTCCTCTACTTCAGATGTCTTTCTAGAAGATTCACGGTGCATAGAGCCTGAAGTCAAAAACCCCCACAAATATTACTCCTGATATCAGATAATAGGGTCCAAGTCTGTGAAACACTCTGTTCACAGTGGTCCAGTGGTTCACTGTTATGGACCACTGAGGGCATCACCCACAGGACTTAGATGTGGAAGAAAGTGGATTAAATCCTAACCTTAACAATTATGGAGGGTAAGTGAGGTGGTTGAATGAGAAATGTCCCTGTAGGCTCACCTAGGTGAGCATTTGCTGGCACTGTTTTGGGAGGTTTAGAAGGTGTGGTCCAGGTGGAAGAAGTATGTCACAGGAGTGGGCTTTGAAGGTCCTAACCACATAACACTCCCTGTTCGCTCTCTGCTTCCTGAATGTACCTGAAGATGTGAACTTTCAGCTTCCTGCTCTGACCACCTGTGGCCATGCCTTTCCACCAGGTTGGACTCTAAACCCTCTGAAACCGTAAACCAAACAAACTCTTCCTTCTCGAAGTTGCCTTGGACATGGTACTTTATCAAGCAACTGAAAGTAACTAGAGAGAGATTAAGTCTTCTTTAGCATTAGCTGCCCAAATTTAAAAGCAAAATAGTTTTTAAATATGATTAATGAAAAATGATGTTAAAGGTCCTGCAAATGACATGATACATAGATATCACCATTGTATTTGCTCTGAGACTTGAGAATAAGAAGAAATTTCGGATTTCCTGCACAGAAACAGATTCCAGGGGGATCAAATATATGATCAAAGGTCATGTACTGAGGAATGGCTATCTTGAAATAACAATCCTCAAAAAAAAAAAAAAAAAGAACTAAATAAGTACATAAATGTCATTTGTCTAATTCTTATCTCTAAACTGATTCATCAAATTTCTTAAACATGAACTGGACTCTTTACTTTGCTCAACAGAGCTCAGGATGCTATTCCAGAGCTTTCCATGAGAGCTAAGGACCTCGGGGCAGGAGTTTCTCATATCAGCAGTTCCTCTCCCCGGCTGCCTTTCCTAGCACAATGCAATCACAGCACAAAGGTCCAACATACATCAGAGGACTGGTTAGGGAAACTCAGTCCATTATCCTGACATTAACAGAAATGAAAATCACCAATATAAATAGAATCTAATTCCTTTTATCTTACCAGAAGGCATCATATAGTAAAGTATTGAATAATATATGCCATGATTTCTTATGAGTCAATCTTCAAGTTGTCAGTAAACTACTAAGTCTGGATCTTTTGAATATGTTCTTTCTTACAAAACTATTATAAAATGAACAGGTAACACTATGGCTAATAAAAGAGAACTGTATCTGTGATATAAATAATGGATGGTGTTAAACTGAAAACAGGAGTCAGTAAGAAAACTTTTAAATGACTACGATCCTTCCTGAAATGTATCTCTGAGGATTTATCTGTGCCATAGAAACAACTTTTTACCATAGCCTGCATCCTTAGAAAACTTGGCTTTTATCTTTTTTATTGCCAACTGTGTATACGTATGTATGTTCACATGTGTGTAGGCAGATGTGGGTGCAAGTGAGGCCAGAAATTACTGCCAGGTGTCTTCCTCACTCTCTTTCTTTATGTACTGAGCCAGGGTGGATCACTGAACCCAGAATACACCAATTTGGCTAGTCCTGCTAGCTAACTTGCCCTGGGATCCTCTGTCTCTGCCTAACAAGTGTTGGGATTACAGATTTGCTACATGCTTAGCTGGCTTTTGTTCTGTTCTGCTTTTTGAGATAGGGTCTCCCTGTAGCACCAGCTGGGCTAGAACTTGCTATGTAGACCAGTCTGGCCTTCGTCCCACAGAGATCTACTTGCCTCTGACTCCTAAGTGCTGGGATTGAAGGTATGTGCCACCATGCCCGGCCCACCTGACTTTTAAGCAGGTTCTGGAAGTCAGAATCTTACCTCATGCCTGCACAGCAAGCCTTTATCACTCAGCCATCTCTCCAGATCCTAGCTTATATCTTAATATCATCATTTTAGGACCTTCCTAAAGGTCCTAAACATCTGAATGATGTTCCAAAGTTGATTCAGCAGCTCTTCACTCTAGGCTGATGCAAAATGTCCTTGGTAAACTCCCAACCAATCTGAGCTTATGTCATAGGTAATGCAAACTGTTTAATCATTTCTAGCTGCTAGGTATATTTGAAACATAGTTGTGATCTGATTTTAGCCAATGCAATAAATTACAAGGATATGAATTTGATAACTAGCTTACTGGAGTTACAAGAGGAGGAGGAAGAAGAGGAGGAAGGGGGGGAGGAGGAGGAAAAGGAGGAGAAGGATGAAGAAGAGGAGAAGAAGGAAGGAGGAGGAGAAGGAAGAGGAGGATGAGGAGGAGGAGGAGGAGGAAGAGGAGGAGGAAGAGGAGGAGGAGGAGGAGGAGGAGGAGGAGGAGGAGGAGGAGGAGGAGGAGGAGGAGGAGAGTATTTCTTCTCTAGTATCACCTCGCTTTTAATTCCCCTAGACACCATGGCTTTACACTACTTGAGAAATAGCAGCAATACATACATGAGAAGGTCACGTAGAAGAATGCTTAATAGTACAACGTACTGCTATGTAATTTCTCCTTTCCTGCATCACCTGTCTTTAAAAACTCATCAGTACTGTCTCTGCTTTCTATTTTTATTTATTTATTCATGAGAAATATCACAAATATCTGAAAAATTGAGTGCTATAAAAAGGAAAATATAAAATCCTATTCCCAAATTTAATCTATGCTCACCTCACCACACCCATTGTCCACTCCCTCTGAGGTCATTTCCTGGAGGACTTGCTGACTACTGACAACAACCATGAGCATTATCATTAAGAATGTACATGCACACAAACACACACACAAAACACATGTCCTTGTGTCATATGTATGTCTCAAACGTTTTCATCTGGCAGATATTTAAAGGCCCAGTTACCATTACACAGTATGGATATGTTATAATTCAGTTTTAAAATACATAGTTTCTCATATGAGAATACAGAAAGAATGCTTCAAAGGATATTTGTGTATATATCTCCCTGTCTATTTGTACATTTCTATTTTCTTTCTTACTTTAACTTAATGATTCTAATTTGCTACCACACAGGAATTTAGATAATTAAGATCATTATAATACCATATCAAATGAAAAATGGGCTTTAAAAGATTTAGGGTTATTACAGCAAAAAAAAATGTTTCAGGTTCTAATTTTGATGTAATCCATCCTTTCCAAATCTAAGACCTTATACTTTCTCTGAATTTGTTTATTTTCTGAAATATTCAATTTACCTGCTTGCTATCCCTTCCAAACCCATAGTTGTTGGGAAATATACTCCCTATAAAATCCAAGTGATATAGTCCTAAAGATCATGTAGTAATTTTTAAATGATAATATTATTACATTCCTAATTCAAGGAAGCAACTTTCATGGAGTTCATTTTCTTTAAAAATGATTTGTTTTAACTGCTGATATAATTGCATTTATTCATACTTCATATTGTGCTTCTCTCACCATATATTTTTGTCTCTGTTTCCTTTCTATTCTTCCTGTTGAATTGTCATTGCAGTTGATTCAATTGCTGTTCCTAATTCATCTCCTGCTACAGGTGTGCGTGTGTGCATGCACACACGCGCCTGTGCATGTGTGTATATATACACATGACATGACCTCATTAAGAGAAGCTTTAGTTTGAACATGCGTCCTGCCTCAGTCAGTGAAATGTTTGAAGATGGAATTCAAATGAGGACCTGAAATGTAGTTGTAGGTCATTTCTGAACTCCATTTTGCCCGATAAGATTTTATATTATACTGGTCTTAGACTGGGCTTCTTACACTGTTTCAGCAATATATAGTCTATCACATACTATTAAATGCTATTACCATTATGGGTCACTGGCAGTGACAGCCCACTCACCATAATTTTGCATTTGTGTTTTTTTTTTCTTTGTGTGGTGTGGGGATCACTTGTCACTGCATTTTTAAAATATTTTATTTATTATTTTTGTTTTATGTGTATGAGTCTATTGCCTGCATGCATGTGAGTGCACCTGGGTCATGCAATGTCCTAGGATGTCAGAAGAGGGTGTTGGATGCCCTGGAACTGAAGTTACAGGCTCCATGTGGGCACTGGGATTAGAACCCAGGTCCTCTGCAAGAGTAGCCAGTGCTCTTAACTGCTGAGCCATCTGTCTAGCCCCATTGTCATTGCATTTTTAAGACTGGAACCTGAATTATATCATGGAAGTACATTTTTAGCTCCATCTAAGACAGGAGTTTCCAGATTTCTTCCCTGGGTCTGTAGACAGGCATTTGTTTTCCAAGATTTGAATTTCTTTTTTGTAGTCAGAACAACACTCAAAATTGATGTAACTGGCTGTCGATGTCTTTGTTTGAGGAAAGTCGAAGGCCACATTGCCTCTCTCAGACTAAGATTTTTTTCTTTCATTTTACATTAGCTGTGTACTTAGTACTTTTTAAAAGTCTACCAGGCATTTTGTATACATGTAGCAGGAGAATGAAGTCAGTTCACATTAGATTAGTTTGATATTTGTCCAGCATCAATCAAACAGTCCAGTCCTAATTAAGTCTTTTAGACATAGGATAAATAAATACAAATCTTTAGAAGAAAGTTAGCTGACACTTTCAACTCCAACCGGAGTTAAGGACAGGTATATAGCCACCATGTGGGTGCTGGGAACCCCACCCAAGATCTCTGAAAGACTAGTAAGTATTCTTAACTGCTGAACCACTGTCTCATCAGCCCCGTGACTTTTAATTTTAAATTATGACTATTAAGCATAAAACAGATTCTTTAGGAAGAAAAGAGATGCAGCACCGAGTGGAATTAGGAAGGCCTGAGGGAGGCTGTGAAATGAGACAGTAAGGCCCTTTGCTACTTCCAGTGCAGCAATGAAGATTTTGCAAATATTTTGAAAGGGAAACCAGGAAGGCCAATTAATGAACAGACTATGGGTCTGCATAGAGAGCATATGAGAGGAGATGAGCTTTCAGTGATGATCTCTGGGTTGCTCACACGGGAAGAGACAAGTGAGACGCTTACTTAGGGGGAAGGAGTTTGTGAGCCCAGCTTCTCCTTTGCGCATTTTAAAGCAATCATCTTCTTCAGTTCAGGGAGAAACATTTCTTAAAGAGAACCTTAAAGCAACACCCCATCTGCTCTTTCCTTCGTGCTTGAAGACTGGTTCCAAGCAGCGCAACCAAAACAGCGGGGTGGCAGTACGGCTCACTCTTTCCTTTTCTCCAATTGCCAAAACCAGGCAGAGGGCATCCAACGTGCGCACCCCACTTACTGAGCATGTTTCTCTCCTCCCCTGACTTTATAAGTGGGAAAAAGAAGAGTCATTGCAATGTTTAAAATTACTCATCCAGTTGCGGGGCTATGGGAGGTGCTGGTTAAGGACGGGGTGCAAACATGATCAAGATTGATTGAGATGCTCTGTACGAAATACACAATAATTCAATTAAAAAATTAAAAATTACTCGTATGATTGCTTAGATTTAACATAGTCTACATATTACACACATTTTCTAGCAAACTCACCTATATTTGCCTTAATAGGATATGATTTAGGGTTAGTTTTAAGTATCTTACATTAGTATTTCAGTTGTTGAAATTTTAAAGATTTCCTACTTTAGTCAATTTCATTTTCCACTCTGTACAATCAAATAGGAAAGAAATGTTCAGCTTTCAGAAGCAATCTGCAATGTCTTTACTTTAAAGCCATTGTCTTCCTAAAGTACTAGAATATTTCCATTTAACTGGAAGAAACTATACTAGTTACAATATTATGCTAAAGAGATTTTTGCATTCTTAACCACAGTTGGTATGCCCAAGAACTCCAATCAAGTGGCAACCTTAATCACCCAATTTTTGTTCCAACAAGATAAAATAAATTATGAATCTCACCAGACTACGGGTACAAGTATACATTGGTGAGAAGGAAACATGTAGCAGGAAGAGGCCTAGATGAACTACCAGCTGATGAAAAATTGAAAATCTTCAATTATCATTTAAGGTATCTAGAGTAAGCAATGATTCTCGTATAGAAGGCATGAATACTATAACCCAAGGAATAGTGATTCATTTTAAAGTCTAAAGCTTGGGCAGCTAACACTCTCTGCAGGCTATGCTGAGACAAAGCAGTGTGCAGAAAGGCTTGCCAGCATCTTAAAAACAAACAAACAAACAAAAAGCAGTAGACAGAGCTTTAGTCCCAGCATTCAAAATATAGAAGCCTGTGTGATTGAGTCCAGCCTGGTCTACAGAGCAAGTTCCAGACTATCTGGAGCTATAGAGAGACCATGTCCAAACAAAAGCAGACAGAAAGATTTTTCTTAAACCAGATCCCTGTATACAGTGTGACTGGGTGAAGGAGAGGGGACTGGCCACAGCTCTGCCTGTCATGAGGATGGAAATGCTCCACATGGCTACCTGAGAAGATGACGAGCATGAAGGTGCAAATCTTGTGGAGAATTGAGATGGGCCACTTAGAAAAAGGCAATTTGAACTGATTCAACTTCTGAAGAACATATCACTTAAAGAAACTTGCTATTTTATAGTAAAACTACTTTTTTAAAAAATTGGGGGGATTTGATAAAAATCTAGATGTTTGATAATTTAAAGCCCAAGCTCTTTGGACACTGAAGCTCTTTTCAGTTTTTGACTGTATACAATTCATTAATTCATTCTTAGCTGCTAATTAAGCAGAAGATGCTTGAAACAAAGGTTAATAAAGTTCCTTACAAGAAGAAAGAAGAAGAAGAAGAAGAAGAAGAAGAAGAAGAAGAAGAAGAAGAAGAAGAAGAAGAAGAAGAAGAAAAAGAGGAGGAGGAGGAGGAGGAGGAGGAGGCAGCATCCTAAAGGAAATAATTAGAAGCACTCATATAAATTGATATTTAAAATTTAAATACTTTACTGGGGATGCAAAACAAAACAAAACCACACTTTGCACACCTGGGAAGCTGGATCGTTGGTCTGGACACACAGCTCCTCCATCAAGACAGCTCACACATGTTTGTGTTACATCAACCCAACATACTAGGACTTGGCATACTGTGATCTCAGAACAGAGGAGGGCTGTTTTTAAAGATTTTAAAAAATTATTTAGTCTTCTATATTCACACAACATACAAGACTAAGCACTTAAACAAATACTGAAGGAATATAAGAGGGAAACAGCTTTCTCACCTCAAAGTAGAGCAAATGGGTGACTCCAATGTGTAACAAACAATAACTTCTGTTTGATATGTACAACTGTCTATTAGACTCCATCAGCTCTGAAGTGTAAAGAGCTCTACAAAACACTTTCAAAAAGAATAAAATAATTTAATGTTTAATGTTTTTTATTCTTGGGAAACAAAAAAGTAACCCGGAAAGCATAAATGATAACTTTCTAGCACCAATTCTGGGATAGTTCCTTGTGTAATAATCATCCTATAAAATGGATCACATAAAAATATATGTCTAGTTTGCACATAGTAAAACAAGGATGTATTAGATCAGTTATCCTGTAAAGACTGGTGTGATGAAGCTGATAAAAAAATTAAAAAAAAAAACTCTAGTGGATAATCCTGTGGTACAATTAAGTAAAAAGGCAGGTTATAGTATTGCAGCAATCAAATTTTACAGTTTTACACCTGTAGACCGGAGGCTGAGAATACCCAAGTTCAGGTATAGTTGAATAGTTCCTTTGAAGGTAATTCATCCTCTAAAACATAGTTTCCAAAAATGCTTTCTTCATGAAGACTGAATGGAAGAAAATGTTTACATTTATTGTATTGTAATGTATTGTTTACATTTTATATTTGTAAAATATAAATCAAAAAGTATGAGAGAAATTCATCTTTAATAAAAATTATAATATTTCTTCCTCCCCTTGAATTTTCACCATAGGGATTCACATGTCCTACTTTGGAAAACACTGATCAAAGATAACAGATAATAAAATGTGTGAATTACTGTGAGAGAGGTGTGAAAAGGATTCTGTGATGAGAGGCTCCAGGAGGCACACAAATTAGTGAGGAAACAAGACAGAATGATAGAGACTAAGGGCCTAGGCTGTGGGTCAAGTGGAAGGTCATCACCAAGATGCTATAGCAGCCTTTCATAATGACTGCTAGATTCTGTTAACAGAAAGTTTAATGATAGGATGTTAAAAAATATGATGAGAGTCATAATTAGTGCCTCTCTCTTTAAAAATAAGTAATTAAACCAAGGTAGCAACATAGAAAACTAAGAAATGAAATTCACAACAGAAGTAGGTGACATGAAATGATGGGTCCCTAAGATTCTTGGCCTCTGTTGTAAACTCCTTATGTTGTCTCTAATTTGGTGGGAAGGATCTATGAATGTAATGAAACATCAACCTCAAGGCTAACTGCTTTACAGTAAAATCGGAGAGAATCTGAAAATACCATTAAGGTCTTAACACCATTGATTTTAACATTCGGATTTGGCTTATTTAAGTGACAAACTCTTACAATAAATACTGAGCCCCTTTTAAAGAGTGACTGTCTCCTCAGTCTTGAGGAAGGGAGGACCATTTTACAAACTGCCTATGAAGACAGCAGCCTTTCCCCAAAATAGGGACTCTAACAAAGACAGGCTTTGTCTCTCTTTTGTTGTGTCCAAAGAAGCAAGCTTCTGTTAGCTGAACACTTATGAGAAAATAAGTTGTGACAGCAAGCTGAGGGATGTCTTAAACTGGTTCTTGTGGAGTAGCTCTTAGAGAATACAATGCAGCCTGGCCAACACTCAAATTTCAGCTTGTGATGCATTAAGAAGAAGATCAGAGGAAGGTTATGGAGTTTCTTAGACACAAAAATTGTGAAATAGTAAATGGCTGTGGGGAAAGCAAGGAAGTGTGCTCCGCGGCAAACTCGATTAGAGGGCACAGGAAGTCAGTACACAAATCATTTCCAATGCTCCCATTGCGACATGAAGATAAACCATTAGGCAATCAGTAATAATGCTGAACAAATTAAAGGATATTAAATGATTATTTAATCCCCTAAAATATTCAATGGATTGCCAATAACAGTAATAGCAACTGAGAAAATATTCTCTGCCAATCCCCAAGAGAGAACAAAGGGTTTGAGCTATGATTCAAAAATATAGCAACAATCCCAGCCCTATAAGTTTGCAAAAGCTACCTTTCAGAACACTCTCATAGTACACGTAAATTCTGGGAATAAAAAAAATTTTTTTGAAAATAAACTGGAATAATAGTGATTAAAGAAAATGTTCACGAAAAAAAATGTTAAGAAAAAAGTCAGGAACAGGGTACATCTGAGAACATGAAGCTATACTTCTAACATGGGATAGAGTTTTAGAGCGGTGAAGAAAGGAAAGTTTTGGAAGCCACACATGAGGTGTTAAGGCGGAAGGGGAAGGGTACAGAGAAAGTCGGGTGGGGATGCGCACGGAGGCAGAAAGGACTCCAGATGAAGTATATACGGAAAAGTCATACGTAAACTATTTCCTTTGCAACTCAATCAAAATAAATAGAAAGTTCTACAACTTAATCCTAAACCCCGAATTTAAAAGAGCAAGGTTCTGTTCACACCTTACACAAAGTCATAGGGTGAATATATAAAGAAATGGGTGAGAATGGTAAGCCTGCCACAGGGACAGTCTGCAGAAAAGAAGGCCTACAAGAACACCGAAACCCAACCTCATTTGCTCAGAATAAGTTAAGCGGAATTCAGAAAATAAAACATACTTTAAAACATGAATAAGGGACTGGAGAGATGGCTCAGCGATTAAGAGCACTGACTGTTCTTGCAGGCAATCAGGTTCGGATCCCAGCCTCCAAATGGTAGCTAAAAATGGCCCATAACTCCAGTTCCAGGAGATCCAATGCCCTCTTCTGACCTCAGCAGGCATTGTACAACATGGGTGCACTTATATACATTCAGGCAATACACTCATATACATAAAATTATAATACATAAAATAGTTATAAAAACGTGAATAAATATCAGAAATTTTCAAAAACTAACTGATAAAATTGAGGAAGTTAAGAAATAAAAAAATAAGTTTAGAAAGGAAAAATATAAGGAACAAAAATAGATAATGCTGCAGAGAACCAAAGATCAAAAATGTTTAGAGTGTTTTAAGTAAAAAGAATGAAATGAAATATAAATTAGAAAGGAAATAGCAAATACTCTAGGCAGGAAAAAAAAATCAGTGTAGCATAATAGTATTCAAAGAAGACCTAAACAAAGGACAGAACACTAAAATTAATTCTTTAAAGTTCATTGAAATGAAAAAACTCGGAAAAATATATGTATGTATAGGACAATTTTATATTTGCACAACATCATCAGAATGACCAATACATTCCATTTGCACCTTAGTAAAATTAAACTGAAAAAATTACATTAGAACTGTAGAAAAAACCTCGATGGGTAAAATCAAATGTAATCAAATTTCTGACAGAGACTACAGAAGAAAAGAACATTCCAGGCTATGATTTTCATCAGGCAAACACTTTGAAATATGAAGATACAGACCAACTGCTATCTTCATGTGAGAACTAAGGAAATATTCCAACCAGTTCTTCCCAGAATATTACCTGCAGGCATCCAGGCTAACTCGATTCGATAAACAGCAACATTGACTAGTGCTGAAAATTAAATACATCTTCAGCAGAAATGTCCAGTTTTCAGAATAAGATTACCCATAATTCCACGGCCTCACTAGATCCCTAGATCATGAGGAGAATAGTATAGAATGGCGAGGACAGGAATTTGGGACAGCTTTTTAAAAAATCTATACATTGTTTTGTAAATTAAAATTTGGAAAAGGATAAAATTTTACTAAATTATAAAGCAAAATTAAAGACAGAAACATCTGAAAATGGAAAATAAAATGAGAATGTTTCTAAATATCTACCTAACGGGTAGTAAGACTAGAGCTAAGGCTACTTCAGGGGACTCCAGAACAAAATGACAATTGCAATATGCCCTCAAGGGTATAGTCCAAGGACAAACTCAAGGGCAAACAAATTTTAAATGTTTCTGAACAGTCGTGCAAAGGGGGAGAGAGCAATGGAATTGCTGTTCTGTGTCTTTATAAGCATAGTATTGGAAAAATAAATGCTAAACCCCTCAAATTACAATGTTTTCAGTGTCACAGAGAACTGAAACGCAGGTCAAAGGTACATACATGCAAGGCAGTAAGTGCACTGAAAACCCTGCGCTCCAGACATGGACTGGGAATAATCAGAGAGAATTCAGGACATACATTTTTTCCTTTAACAAACAACAAAAGCATTTGACTTTTTAGAGGCTAGCAACTACCAGCCCCAGTGGCAAGGAGTGCCTTGTTCCAAGGTTTGGGTCTTCAAAACATTATTTTGCACTAAAGATACCGAAGTTCCTTGGAATGAAGTTTGATTAAAAGTCTGGAGCAGGAATTTTAGAGTCTAATGACAAAATCGAAGGAATTCCAAGATGAAAACGAGAAAACTCATCAAGCAGTAGAAAAATAACTGCATAATCCATAATCCAATAATAACATAAAACATCCCACACCACTGAAAGATCCCAGCAAATAAACTATTTTGAAAGCCAACAAATAAAAGGAAAAACTCAACCCTTTGTGTTGACTTTCCTAGAGACTATTTCAGTACTTGACCATACATGTAAGGCAGCTTTTTCCTCAGAAATATTCTGCTAATAAATATATAAGTAATGATAGGACTGCAAGATACATTTCAACCCTTAATAAATTATTGGAGTCACTGAGCCTCAGTTGCTTACATCAGACAAAGAAACAGAAGTTACGTAACACCAATGACAGAGTATAACCCCAGCTATGAGATAGTGGCTAGACCAGACACTTCACAACTTTATGTCCAGGTGACATAGCACTGGAAACTGAGAACTGAGAAACATCATAAACTACTCCACAGAGGTGCCATCAGTAAAAGCAGACAGAGAAATTCCACAGCATGAGTGACCACCTATTTTTAAAATTTACTTTTTACATGGTAAATTAAAAACAGAGATGGGAGAAAAAATACTGATTAAAAAGACAAAAAGGCATGAAAAATTGTAAATCTGGGGACATGTTAAAGAATATGGCTTATACTGAAAGCAAGCAAAATCAAAACATAGTATGAAATAATTGGGCATTTGAGAGCTGGCTCTATTAATTACCGTCAAAGGATTACGTGATATGACAACGGAATGGCAGTTACCTATGTAACTGTTTATACTCCACACACTTATACAGAAGGATTTAGGAATGAAACAACTTAATGTTGGAACCTCCATCAAAACACTGTTGAAAGAGGGGTAAGGTTGCACATATGAAACATGTACTAAAGTAGAAGGGGTGCTCACCATCCACTCCTGTACCTTTGCACTTCTTAGAAATCTTGCATAGCAAACATCACCACATTCTCTGAGAACCACAGAAACACCTACATTCTCTGGTGAGGCAACTTATCATTAGGAAATTACCCCCAAAGCATCTTCCCTAACTAATGGCTGGGTTCTTTAGAGTGCTGTGCTGTAGAACTGAGACCAGCAAAAAAGAAAAGGGGGCTTTCGAAGATGCCAGAATACAGGAAGCAGTGACCTTGTACAAAGGAGCCAACTCTGAAAACAAGGAACTTCCACTTTTTAGTCTGTTGATACTTACACTCAAGTTGGCAAGAAAACTGATTTCTTTCCAGGATGACAGGAGTCTTGGGCATGAAAACTGCACTCTGCTTCCTGAGACTAACTGAAGAAATAATTAGAATTCTTTTACTCTTTGTTTTCACCTTCCAATGAGCATAGGTGTTTGAGATGACAGGCAGTTAACTGAAGTTATTACCACCTTCTTGTCTTGTTGGCTTTGGGCCAGGAAAGAATGCTAGCTGGAGTCACCATAGTCTGTTTTCTCTTTAGATTTTCCACCAGTTTAAAAGCTCTTGCCATTGGTTCATCTTTAACCCAACAGCTGTAAGCTCCAAGCTGCTCTTCTGGCTCATTTTTAACTAAGCAGTGACAGGCTGTCTGAGGATTGCTTGTTGAAATGTTAGCAGGAATAAGTCTATCCTTCTACACTGTGGTTTTGGAAGTCAAAGTCAGGTCACCAGGAGTGGCACTAGTTGAGCCAGCTTGCTGGCCCAAAATAAATATTTGAAGTGGTATTTTCAGCTCAACTCTATCCATTTTAAAATGCTGATCATGAACACTTATATTTCTGTCTCTGAAGACCGATTTAACACTATTATTCTTTTCAAAATAAACCTTTCACCTGATTTTTGTTAATAAAATTATAAGAAGCAACAAAATTTGATTAGGTTTGCTTTCACAGCATACTTTTTTATTATTTTTATTTTATATGCATGAGTGTTTTGTTTGCGTGTATGTAGATGAACTACATGCATGCAATGCCCACAGAGGCCAGAGAGGGTGTTGGATCCCCTGGAACTGGAATTGTGGACAGCTGTTGTTAGTCACCATGTGGGTGCTGGAAACCAAACTCAAGTCCTCTGGAAGAGTAGGCTTTGCTCTTAACTACTGAGCCACCTCTCCAGACCCACATGGCATTTTTAAATTAAGAACAGTGTATTTTCTATTGGGATTTTTTAAAAGTAAGTTTTAAATTACATTCTTAGAATGCAATTGACTCATAATATGTAATCTTTGGAAGAAGCAACTGTTTTGTTTCAAAACAATGAAGGAGATCCACTTGAGAAGGCTCCGTATGGCAGAAAGTACATGATGGGAGGAGCAGCAGGAGCAGACAAAAGCCAGTCCTAGTTCCCACTGTTGTGGTTTCTGTGGTCCACAGGCAAGCATATGTTTATCTGCAATTTCATTTTTTTCACTATTACCATAACATGGGAGTGTATGATTTCAACAAATACATCCAACTGTTTTGAAAAAGCTGTGTTTTTTAAAGTTGTTTTTGTAATGTTAAAATAGAGTAATTGCAATAATATTACTATTTATTAGGTTCTTTTGAGTCTATGTTACAGAAAAAGAGCAGGGTACACTTAATTATATGACATTGTCTGTGAACTTTAGAATCAACTAATAAAGCATGATTTATCATTTTATCCTAGGAACAGTGAATACACTGGAAAAAGAAAAGGAAAAGCTAAGCTAACTAAGCTGTACTTAGTTAACCTAAAAGTCAGTCTCATCTCCTATGCAGCAGGATCCAGAATGAACATCAGAGATGGCTGAGCTCGGGGGCCTGTGGTTTGTGCCGAGAACTTGCCTCTTATTAGCACAAGCACAGAGATCTTCCTGGCTCTCATATCTGGTCACAAAGAAAGACATTGTTATTGACGAACTCATGTGTCCTTAAAAAAGCTTAGGAAAGTCAACATGTTTTAAGAAAAGAGTCCACAAACTATCTTTTAAACATACACAAGAATTTGTTTGAATTAAAACAACGTTGAAATTAACAATTAGTAATAACATTTTATTAGTGTCACCAAATAAGGTAATTGAGATGAATGACTCACCTGGTAAAGGTATTTGTTTTGCAAGTCTGGAGACCTGAATTGAATTCTATCCCAGGAACCCATGTGAAGGCAGAAGGATGGAAAGAGAACTGACTGCATAAAGTTGTCCTCTGACTTTCATAGAGGTGCCCTGGCATTCTCTCTCTTTCTCTCCCTCTCTCACACACATACACGCACACACACACACACACACACACACACACACAAATAGAAATTGAAATTACCAAATAAACTTATTTGTTATTTATTTTAAGTAGATGTGCCAGTGAGGAAGAGCTTCATGTTAAGGACCATACTGTAGAGCAAAGAATTTCATCTCAAGATGGTCAGGAAGAGGAAGAACAAGCATGAGTCCAAAAACAAGTTAAACTCCTCAGAAGCACTCTCCCAAAAACTGACTTCCTACAAGTAGACTCCATTAGCCACAGCTTCACCACCTTCCAATAACCCGTTCAGATTAACTCTACTAGTGAATTAAACCATTCATTAGGTTGAGTTCTTATGATCTAATCATCTCTGGGAAAGCCCTGACATTCACATTCTGAGGCAAGCTTCACTAGTCTGCTAGGTTTCTTTCAATCCAATCAAATTAACAGTCAAGACTAGTCATCACAGTAACTGAACTGGTTTGTGTAAGTATGGACTGGCGTTCCTGGCTCCTGGGTGTCTGGCTCTGAAGCTCCTTGCATTCAGGCAGGTACTCGGCCCCCACACTACAGAACCTTCAGCATCTTCCTCTCACATTTACATATATCTTCTGTCACGTTATTTGACATTTTTTATGACAGATTTTGTGCCGATAAATCAAAATATTCTCTGATGTAAAAGCTATCTCTTGTGCACTATTTTCACACTAAGCCTGAAACATACTGGAGACTCATTTTTTGTAAGAGAATGGAGGGCAGGTGTATCAACAATAAGTGGCTGATGATGACATTACTCCAACTTTTTATTTCTGAAATTTTAGTTAAAAAAAAAACCCTTGAAGGAAAAGTCTATTTTGCTGTGTTGACATTTTAGTCTTGTGCTAATTCTCCCATCCTTCTATACACAGAGCAAAAATATACTCACACAATTACATTGACATGCAAAAATATTTCAAGTTAAAATATAAACTCCGTTTTTCTGGACTTCGCACATTAAAACATTTAGAATTTACACAGCAATAGACCTGACTTGAATTATTAATGACAATTGAGAAATCTAAAAATGAAAATACAAAAACTCAATTGATTTTTCTATTTATTTTGAAAGCTGCATTTTTATTACATTGTTATTACAAACATTCTGCCAAACTCACTGAATGAACACATTTCTTTATTAAATCATAAAATAATGTATCTTTTAAATAAAGATTCTGTTTGTCAATGGAAATTAAATTTAAAATGAAACAGAAAAAAATATAAGATATTTCTTATATGAGTAAGTTTATTCTTCCTCAATGGAAATGTGAAACTAAAGTATCAATAAGGATCTCTGGAGTTCTCATTTTAAACAATTGTTAGCATAGAGTCAAATTTTCTACTAAGCCAAATTGTCATTAAGTTTGGATACATTTATCTTTTTACAGGATAATAATGTGGATTTAAAACAAAACTTTTTAAAACTATAGCTGAATAAGTTATTTTGTTTGGCATGAAGTTTCCCATTGCCCAGGCTGGACTGAAAGGCCTGGAATGAGGTGATCCTCCTGCTCATTCTCCCTTCCAAACATGGGCTTATGCCACCACACCAAGTTAACAATAATTCTTTATAATCCAACTAGCCATTCTTAAGACCTCCCACTGTTCTCTCCCAAACAATTGTCAATTAAAAAGTAGCCACATCATGTCCTGTGAGATAATGGGAAAGGAACTGGCTGTCATAATGAGTGATATGAAGCCAAAAAAAGCAAGTGAACTGACAACTACTTTGAAGGGACAATTAAAACATAAAGTCTTACATTTCTTTGACTGTATGCGTGCATGTACGAGTATGTATTAGTGTATATACATGTGGAGGCCAGAGGTTAGCCTTGGATGTCATTCCTCAGGAGATGTGCACTTTATCTTTTGATAAAGGGTCTGTAACTGGGAGCTGTAGGTTGCTGATTAGGCTGGATTGGCTGGCCTGTCTCTACTTTCTGGGTGGATGCTGGGATTACATATGTGTGTGTATGTGTGCGCCAACATGTTGAATTTTTAATGCATTCTGGAACTTGAACTCAGTTCCTCGCACTTGTGAAGCAAGCACTTTTAGATTGAGCTATCTCCTAAGTCTCCCCAAAGCTTTAAATTTCTAAACTATTGTATAACTTTGATCACATGAACTCTCACTGTCCCAGTTCTACAAATCGAGTTTTTAAATTTTTTAGAGCTTTCTTGAAAAACTGTTTCTAGATATCCAAAATGTCTTCAAAACTAGAGCATACTTTTTTTTCTGAAAACCTCAGTCTTCACCATTGTGACATGGCATTTACTTCAGAATGAATGAATTTTCCAAGGCCATTAAAACAAATGTTCAAACCATGTTTACCTAACTATATCAGATTAAGTACGGTAAATGTTTTGTGTGCTTTCTATTCACTTTTCAATTGAATACCTGTCATACCTTCAACGGCTCACTATGTGTGGCTTGTATTCTGAAAAGGAAAACTGTGCTTGTGAGTAATCACAGTCTCCTTTCATAGGCTGTGGGCTACATGGGCTTCGAATTGATGGAGGTGAATTAAAGCTGTGACTGATGCCAAGTTTCTGATTGTCAGGCCATCTCTTCCCTCACAACACTAAAAAGCACAAAATTGGTAAGACCTGAAAGGGCATAACAATCGTCTCCTACCCAAGTATCCAGCCTTGCAGGGGCTTGCAATCAATCAGATGAGGCAGTCTGCTCTTATCAGCTCTATTTACTCCCATCACCTTAGTTGACCTGTGGTTAGAAGTTCGATTTTTAAAAAAGCAGCTTACTTGCCATATATTTTAAATACCACAGATTTTGCTTACCTAAAATGTATACTTCGATTATTTTTACAATACCTACAAACTGGCATAGCTCTCACCATAATTAAATATGGAACATTTCATTATCCTTCAAAGGGCCATCTTTGACACAAAGAGAGAAAACTACACAGAAAGGATTTCATCATAAAAAATAAAGAAAATGCTTTTAAACAATTTTTTAGAAACATTGTAAAGATAAAATCAAAAACTTTAAGTGTATTTCCCAGTTGTCTTGGATAGTCGCCTCTTTTCATTTTCACTTGTTAAAAAATTTTCCTGTGTTCGTTAGTCACAGAAAGGATAAAGACTTAGAAAGCAGCAAGGGCTTTCTAAGTCTGCTTTCCTCTAGCTAGGGGTTATCTTCATTACTTTTATCACTTTGCAAATGATTAGAGTTCATTTTTAACTAAGACTGGATGGACTCCATACGTATTGCCTTGAGTATTTAGAAATAATAAAAGTGTCTTCCTTTCATTCTTCCTCTAAACACTTACTTTCCACAGTCAGTTGACAAGTCCCTTCAGATCATACCACTTTTGTACTTGTTAGCACTGTGATGGAGAAGGCCAGTAAGGCCATTAGAGGCTTGGCATCAGTGCAATGCTAATTCTCCTACAGTCTCCTACTCCATCTCTAGGGGCTTCTCTTCTTGCTTCTAGAACTGCCCAACTGTGACCAACCCAACCTCTTCCCCTACCCTTACTCTATTTACAAGCTTGCTGTGCACTGACATAGGATTTAGACAGACTAATATTTTCCCAAAACTTCCTTTCTTTGAAATTTGCTAAGGCAGAAGAACAAGTTTCATTCTCCAAATTACCTTGTAACCTTCCTGAAAGTATCCCTAGGGATTACCATTAAGCTTTTCAGTATCTCAGTCTGCATTTCACAGGCATATAGCCCTGAAGTATTCTGAGATAATGTTGCTTTATTGCTTAGATAAAACAGATTTCATTAGAGATCATTCTACCCTAGCCCTGAGATACAGCAGTCTTAGTAACCTTCATTCTATAGCAGTTTTTTTTTTCAAGATTCAAAAGTGTGCTCTTTACTCCTGTTTGTAAAATATACAATTTCCTTATGTTTACGCCTCACTCTAATCACAGGCCCCTAAATATACTTAAGCATTGTTATGGAAAAATTATTTGGATTATATTAATATATAGGAAGGATTTTTGGCTATTGGCAAAGGCATTTGGAGACTGTGAAATGTAATCAATTAATTCTGTGTAAGTTCTGAAATTCTATTTTAAACCATCTCTTAAACACTACATTCTATATCATATGACTCATCCTTCATGGTAACATATTTACTCTTGATTATTCCATAAAATCATAATTAGAATTTGCCACAAAAATTTGAAAGGGGCTTTCCAATACCACCTACTGTGTTAGAAAACAATTTCATAATTATAAGAGCCATACAAATCAATTCCTCTTAAAAATAGTTAACTAATGTAAGTTTCCAGCTTGTGTTTCAAAGATTCTAGACATATCTCTATAAGTGCATGATTTAAATTTTTAGGCAGATTCGATACACAGAAATTGAAGTCAACTTTCTGTCATGAGTTATTTTAGATAAAAACAAAGTCATAAACCCCGTACCAGTCATAAAAACTCTTTCCCATGATTAATATTAAAGAGTTCTCACACTGTTGGCCAAGCCACTAACAACATTAGGCTTCCCAATTTCAGACTTCTAGGAAGGCTGGCATCTCACCCTCTCTCCAGGCCCCTCCTCTTCCCTACTCTCTGTTCTCGTTATAGCTATCTTCCTTGTCCCTGTTCCCCTCCACTACCAATTTTCCAGGTCCTTCTACCTCTCAGCTTTTATAAATTATGCAAAACCATAGGTTTCATTATGACGTGGGCAATATGTAAAAACATACTTTGCTCATATCCACCCATGTATCACTCTCTCTCATGCCCTTCCCTTTATCTCTTTCACTCCCCCTTTCACTTTTATGTGCTTTCTTCCCAAAGTCCCACGTAGAAGAGAAATTACCAGACATTTCTAATCTTTCAAATCTTTTGCTTTGTAGAGTAGATTAGTTAAGTACCACCATTTGAAATAAGTATCTATTGGCCACAAGTCATAAAAATTATTTGCCAAGTGGTTACACAGTTGCACTCAATATTCTAATTAAAACTGTGTTCAATTTTTTCTATAAAAAATTTGATAAAAGTTTCAGTGAAGTAGACTGGACCTGAGTATATCAAAAGCCAGTCAACAAGGAGAAATGTATAAAAACCAATCAGTCTAAACATTTTCCTTCTAAAGTAACACAAGTTTATTTTAATGTATAAAATACATATAACTTTATATAAGCAAATGGAAAAGGAACTCGACAACTACAAGAACATGCTTATTTAATTGCCCAAAATATAGTTATTCCAGTTATTTATACTATATAAAATAAAGATGAGTAAGACTGATTGAGAAATAAACAATGAAAAACATCTTTTTAAAAGAAAGCAAACTGAGCACAGGCCAGGGAGCAAGCCAGTAAGCCACGTTCTTCCATAGTCTGTGCTTCAGTTTCTGCCTCTAAGTTCCTGTGCTGGCTTCCCTAGGTAATGTGCTGTCATTTGAAAGAGTTCATTGTAGTACACCCTTTCCTCCCCAAGTTGATTTCGGTCAAAGTGTTTTATTATATCAATAATAAGTAATTAACACAGTGTGTTTTCTAACAGTCTGTAATTGAGTTCACAGATCTTTCTGTTTCTTGGGATCCCCTGCTGATATGTTTCTGTTACATTTTCCATTTCAATAATTATCTTTTTCAGTTTCAGAATTTCTGTTTCATTTTTCAAATCATTTCCATTTCTCTGTTAAATTTTATCCTTCTGGAAATTTACTGTTTTCTGATTTCATTGAATTATTTATTTTTATTTTATGTGTATGAGTGCTCTTTGCCTGTATGTATCTAAGTGCACCTGTGCGTGCAATGCCCATAAGGAAAGAACAGAGTATCAGATCCCCTGAAATAGTAGTTGTTTGTTAGCCACCATGTTGGTGCTGGGAACTGAACCTGGGTCCTCTGTAAGAACAGCCAGCGTTCTTAACCACCTAGCCATCTCTCCAGCCCCCTGAATTATCTTTTGTATGGGTCTGAAAACCTCTGACATTTCACAAATAATTAGTTTTGAATTCTTTGTTAAGCAGTTCAAACATTTACATTTCTATAGGTTAGGCTGCTGGTGTCTTCTTTTGATTCTTTACTAATGTTATGTTTTCCTCATTGCCCATGGTATATCCAGGTGCTATACATTGAAGAAGTAGGAACTTATTCTATATCTACAAACTGTCTTCGTCTGAGAAATGTTTCTATCAGTCAAGCCATCCCCAGATTCTGAGGTTTATTGATGTGGCCCAAAATAGGCTTTATGCTGAAGTCCTTGAGCAAGTTGGCCCATCATCTAGTGTTGTGGGGTTGGATCTATGATAGATTTATCAATTGAGTGTGTGGGAGTAGTACTAGATATTCTATCCACAAGAAAGGGGCCAGGAATCTGACTCTGTGAGGGAGGATATTGGCCTTTGGTCTATGGGAATAGACTTTGACCCTGAATCCCCTGGAATATGGTGTACTGGGAGCCAGCCTGTAGTGTAAACGCATGAGAGCCAGCTGCAATATTGATATGTAAGTGTGAGCCTGAAAACTAGCTCCATGAGAGCCCATCTGGGCCTAAGTCTGTGGGGACAGTATGCAGCCTGGTCTATTGGCACAATATTTGAGTCTGGGTCTATGAGGAGCAAAACAACAGTGTGATAAACCTGTATTTTTTTAACATAGTAAAGAATGTCTGATTCCTGGTTCTAGAAAAACATAAGGTCTATCTAGAGAGGATGACCTTAATGCTAAAGTTACAAAAACCATCCAACACCAATTGAGCTGAACTGGCATTAGGGCAGGCTTCAGGTTCAAAGCTATGTTTATGGATTAACTTCTGGAAAATGAAGTCTCTATGTCTTCTCAACATTTTAAACTGACTGAACACTACATGGATTTATTCTAACCTAAATTCATACACTCACTCTTTAGATTGCAAAAACAAATGGTATGGGGAGGAGGATGGTTCTGTTGGCTTTAATATTTGATTGCCCTTCTAGCACATTCCAACTAAGCAAACAATGGCTTTTCTGGGTATGGTATCCTCTTATAAACACATACATCTCTGATTAACAGTCCACTGCTACATATACAGAATTGCAACTTTCTTCTTAAGGGTGACATGACACAATCTCCCTCTTGAATTTCTGATACATTTGGCCTAGAAAATTTTCTAACAAACTGCCAGAACAGTTCAGAATTAAATTATATATGATATGTTCATTTTCTGTCCTACTCAGGGATTTAAAGTATGATTATTGTATGCTTGGCTTATCAGAAGGAATTTTTTCAAAAAGCAATATTTTCTAAAAGAAAAATTAATAAAAGTTATAAATTTAACTCATAAAAGAAAAGGCCTATAGTTCTTATAATTTCATCATCCTGAAAATTTACTATCATTGTATTCATCAGTGTTAACTTGCTAGGCATGGTGGGGCACACCTTTGATCCCAACATTTGGGATGCAGAGGCAGGTGGGTCTCTTAAGTCGAGGTCACATTGGTCTTCAGAGTGACTTCCAGGTCAGATGAGGTTACAAGGAGACCCTGTCTCATAAAAAACAACCCAAAAATCTAGTGTTACCTTAGGGCACATAACTAATGTGTTTATGTTTTTCTATCTCAAATGACGCTTTCAACCCTTTCTAGCTAATCAAACTAATAACTTCACAATGGAATACTTTTATATTATACATATTAGAAAACATGTCTATAAAAGGCTGAATACTAGAACAGAGATGATAAGAAATCTGAAATGAATAAAATATGAGGGAGAAGAGGAATTAAAGTGTGGGAGAAGATTGAATATGTAATGTGTCTAACATAGAGCTAGATGTCAGATCCTCTCATAAAGTGACAAGGGAATACAGAGTGTTTGAATTTTTTTTTATTGAAATGTTCTCTGTATGTCTCTTCTGTGTAGTCATCTACCGAACCAAGACTGGGTTCTAAATTCCTTCCTGCAATTTCAACTCGGTCTAGTTTATGAACCTCTGTATCCTAAACACTCTCATTGGTTAACTGGGTTATGAACATCAAAGTTTCTCTGAGGATTAAATGTGTTACTATGTGGTGACATCTTAGAATACTACTTGACACATACTAAAGAACATGGACATGCTGCTGTTGCTGTAGTTTTTGTTTATTTATTCTCCTAGGGCAGATTTTTGAAACAACTAGGATTTTAGAAAATTGCACTCAAAGACTAAGAATAAAAGAAGTTCATAGCTTAGAAGCAGAAAAGTTTTTCTAGAGAACTTAAGATTTACTTTTCTGATTAAGCTAAACTTTTTAGATTGGACAAATCATTTACATATTGGTGGCATAGTCCAATTAAGTGATCTAAGAAAGAAGCTCACTCAGAAAACTCAGTATCTTCACTGAAATCTCACCTCATGGTCTTTGTATTATAATTACTATCTACCTATTTTTATGAAATACCTATTACTAAAATCTTTTGAGAACTATTTTTAAGAAAAGATAGCCTACTTGCTTTATAGTCCTTAGCAAAAATGTATACAAGTTTGCAATTTATTTCAGAAGAAAAATTTACATCATTCAAGCTGAATATGAGCAAATATCTTTATTGATGAGTCAACACAAGCAATCATCAAACGTCAAAGAAATGAAACTCCTATATAAGTCTCAAGTGATTTTTCTTATTACAGAATTTAGACAGCATTTGTCCACATATTAAACTTTCTATGAGGTGTAATTATCTTATGGTATTTCATGGTAACTCCAAATAAGGAAATATTCTAAAAATGATGTGAGAGTTTTAATTAAATCATCATATCCTTGAGTATATGCTAATGAAATATTCTTTTAGTATTCTGAAGCTGGGTTGGAAAATGGATAGAACATGCGAATATGTTTCCTGGCCTCACAGTATAATTCATGAATTTGTAAAGTAGACTTAACATTAAAGCTCTCGATTTGCATCCTGAATTCAAATAACACTTAAGTCACAGGGAAATTAGTAAAATCTTCACTGGAATGTAATGTATAATTACCTTACATAAGGTAGTGTGGCATTACTGATGACAGCTTACATAAAAGGATCTAGTTCTCTATTTATTGAATTTTTTCCTATTCACTGATGCAGTTTCCATGAGTGACAACTATTTTATTTCCAAGTTTATTTTCTAGTTTATGTCAAAAAGTAATGTTTCCTCCCTGATTTGTCAAATAGTTATTTACCCTGAGGACATGTGGTCTATATTTCCACAAATATTGTGTAAATACATAGCTTAAATAGAACAATATTTTATCCTATTGCAGCCTTTTCATCTTCTAAGTCAAAAGATACTCAACTCCTTAAAATCAATTACTTGCTTCTTTAAGCATTAGTATATTTTGAAGACTCCATTTCAGGTACATTTTAGGTGCTCAGATTTAACTCCAAAATTCTTTTTCTAGTTATAGAAATGATGTATGCTCACTGATACACTGAGTTTCAAAACAAGTTTTTAAAAGGACAGTTAAAATTAGCCAGAACCAGCTATGGAGGTATTTAAGTGTATTTGTCTTCATTGTTTATCATTAAGTAAGGCCAGCCTTACAGTGTTATAAAGTTACAGCAGGTGCAGGTGAGTCCTGACAAGCCCACTTGTCAGTTTGCTCTGTCGTTCTAAGCCACTGAAGATTATTTCGGATTATCATTTTTTAAAACTTATGTGTCATATTCTATGATTATAGTTATAAAGATATTTTCTAAACATCTTCAGGTCCAGACATCAATTATATGGTAAAACCTCCTTACTCAACTTCTCTGGAAGCCAGATGGCAGCACCCTGCACTGTCCTGTGATTCTCCTCATCTTTTGCCTTTAACGTATGCAATATCAATTCCACGTATTGTTCTTTTTCCCATCAGCATATCTGCTTCCAAACTATCATTATTTCAAACCTGAAGCACAGCACCTGGCCTTTCTCTAGAGCTGCTCAAATTACTCAAATTACACACATTATGATTATTGTAAAACACAAATCTGCTTGGGTCATTCACTTGCTTCATTCCTTCCAGTGGCAACCTCTCCCAGCCCCTGCCATTGAAGATAAAGACTCATTACTATTAATGTGTTCTCAGCAGCTGTCCCATCACCTTTCTTGTGAATGCTTACTCAGATTGTGCTAGGAGCACCAAATTTACTGTCTACCCTCCTATTGTTAGTTTTCGTCCTCAAAACTCATACCTCGTCAGAATTCAGAATGTGATCTCATCCCCAAACAGCCTCTTGGCAGGTGTGATTAGCTGAGGATCTTGTGATAAGTCATTCTGAATTGAGGACTGATGTATTTAGAGAAAAAGACACAGAGACATGCTCATCGGCATGCTGATAAACTTAAGGAAGGGTCTTCCCTGGCAGCCCATCAGGGACACTGGCACTGCCAACACCTTGATTTGGGATTCTAGCCTCCGTAACTATGAGAAAACAAGTATTGTTTCAAGCTACCGTAGTAGCTTCAGATAACAAATATTCCACCACCCCAGGCTTCTTATATTAATGGCTTGATTTCAGCTCTAACCAGACTATAAGATACATTTAAAACAAAGAATAATTCTATTGCTTGCCATTTTCTGCTTAGTACTAGGTATGGAAAATGATATAGGATAGTCAATTGAGTATATGCATGAAAGAAAGAACAAGTGACTTTCTCGTTACCGGATACCTATGGACACCTCAGTAACATTATTATTGAATCCCTGTTCATTTTACTGACAAAATCTTTACTACTTGAGAGTTTATTGCCATTGTAATTCCCCGGTTCTTGGATGTCACTTCTGAAAGGATTTTAGCAAAATCTCCTCCAATTATTTAGTACATATCCACTTCCTATGCTTATTTTACAGCTGGGAAGCTCTTTGGGGAATGCACCCTCTCCACACGCCTGCAGGCTTTGAAGAACAATTAATCAAGTGTTTCAGCAATGAGAACTCTGTTTCTGAACAAGAGAAGACATCATTGAAACACATTATTGGTTCAGCTTTAGCTTCATAGCTGTAACCTTCAGTATCTACACCTTGTTCTCTGGATCCTTGAAACAATTTCCCTGTGATCTCTTCTGTGAATTGTTTCATCTGATTACCCTCCAGTTCTCTCAGCAAACCTATATCCTTTCAGCAAAATGCCTTTTTTGTTTAAATACCCAGAACTAATTTCTTCTACTTGCAATCTAAGAACAGTAATTATACTGTTTAAATGAAGATGTGATTAGCGCACAGCACAGACTGCTTATATAAATAAGTGCTTCACAAATGGACACCTGAGCAAGAAGTTTCTAGTTTGCATTAGTTTAGACCATTTTAAAATTCATGATTCACCATTGTTTCTTAGTCACTTCCATTTCTTCACATACTGCATGTATTAATGTAAAATGTATCATTCTACCTCGCTTATTTTACTTGAATATTTTTTATTTGTATGATTCTGAGTCTGTGTGCATATGTGCCCATGCATATGGAGGTTAGAAGTCAACCTCAGGTGCAGTTCCACATGCCATTCACCTTATTTTTTGAGACAGGGTCTCACTGAGACCAGAGGTTCATAAATTTGTGTAGGCTGGCTATCCAGTGACTACCAGAGATCCCCTGCGTCTGTCTCACTAGCACAAGGATTGCAAGCACTTGCTGCGGGGCCTTCCTTTGTATGTGAGGGCTCGGGATGGAACTCATGCCCATGTGCTTGTGTATGGAGCACGTTACTAATTGAGCGATCACCTCAGTCCCTATTTTACTCTTTATAAACATACATAAGCATATGAAATTTTTCCTTTGCATATTTTTTCTAATTCTTTGAGTAAATGTAATTTTTGATGCAAGTGATGTTCTAAAAACAAATGAAACCATTTTATAAACAGTCTATCTAAGTCAGTCAAGGCTATGGTATAATAAATGATACTATCATTGCATGAATAATTAGTTTAAACTAAACTAATTACCTTTTGCAACATAGAAAATAACATATCTGATGAGCAATCACTTGCTAGATTTCATTATTTCATTCAGCTAATAATTTATGAAAGAACGATTCATTACAATTGTATATTACATATTCAGAAAGGCTTTTGTTTAGATCTCTTAATTAAAAACTAAAAAATTACCTGCTAAAAACTAATATTGGCCTTTATTGGTAAATATTTTCACAATTAAAAGAAGAATATATTTTATACATTTAGATGTGATAAATTTAAATTTTAAAAGGTCAGTAGGGTAAAATAGCTTTCTTCAATTTCTTCAACGTCTCAGTGGTGATTTTCTTTAATATCTAGATGCAGATTTAAAGCACCCCATGTCTCTCTGCTGTGATCTGATTTTCTTCATGACTAAAGCATTTCCTAAGACGTTCTCTAGAGATAAAGAGTGCTAGGTCTTCCACATTGTAACACGGCGACAGAAGATATTTTATGCATAGCTTCTTTTTCTTATATTGCTTCATTCTACCATATTTCTTTCATCCATTTGTTACTTTTCACTATTTTGAAATTACCTTCACATTTTCAACAAATGTATCATAATTTCATGGGCATATTTTTAAGATAGAAATACCTTAAAATCATACGTGTATTTGAATATAAACTCATATGTACACGAGTGGCTATGTTAGAGCAGGTGAATGAGCACATGGAGACACCACTCCGTGGAGGTCAGAGGAAACCTCAGTTGTTATTCTTCAGGTATCATACACCTTTTCATTTAAAACAAAGTCTCTTACTGGCCTGGAACTCACCAAGGAGGCTTAGGCTGGCTTGCCAGGAGCCCAAGGGATCCACCTGCCTCTATCTAGCCACTGCTGAGATTACAGTGTGTACCACCAACCCTGGCCTTATCTTTTCTCTTTTGCAGGGAATCTGGAAAACAAGCTCAGAAGCCTGACAAAACTATCTCTCCAGCTTCTATAAGAATGTAAACAATCATTTACGCTCAGGTAAGTAAGTGTGCTCAGAAACAGTTTGAAGAGTATGTAGACACCAGACTTTCTACAGCTTTAACCACAAAGCTGCCACCAGAGTTTTCTACATCAGGTGGAATCATAACTAAAATTAAAATTAGAGTACGCCTTAGAAGTAATCAAAGGTACTTGTGTATATTTTAATTTAGAAGTGACAATATATCCCTAAAAGCTCTCACTGTGCTTCTTGTGCATCTTTAAGAAAGTTAACATCTTTGGCAGGAAAAAGAACAATAAAACATCATTTTTGGAGGTAGAGTTACAGCTTGCTAGATAGCGTTAAAGAGTAAAACTGCTAAATACAAGTGGTGTCTTAACGTATATGCCACTATTATATTACAGTCAGAGTTTGTTGATAATACATCATTTTCTTCCTTGAACTAGAAGTAGCTCAATTCTTTCAAATCTTAGCTAACTAGAAAAACAAGCATATATACTGAAAATGATGACTAAAAAGGTGAAACAGTAACTCTGTGGAATGTGACCCAGAACCCTAGGTAGGGATCACAGGCCCAGTTCACACACCAGCTCACCTAGTATTCACCTACCTAAAACACCACTCCACAACCTCATGGAGCCTGACCTGGAACCTCAGGTATAGACTCAAAAGGCCAAGTCTGCCTCCCCCCTCTTTTGGTGTCCAATCACTAACACTGTGATCACAGCTCCTGGCACCCAATAGCCACCCACTGGACCCTACCAGGCCTCTACAGACATTAGATCAACAGCTAGAGCCTTCTAAGCCCACAAAAGTCTTGGTCATGGACTTCAGAAGTTTCATCTAATCCTAGCTGAAAAGAAACCACTTATGACTCAATGTACACATCAGCGCAGAGTGGCCCCCCAAGACTAAATATCAAGGAATGCTCAGGTAAACTAAAATCTGATACATTAAAGTGACAGCTGATATACAAAACAATCATTTCAAAATGGCAATTATAGATAATTTAAGGAACTCGAAGAGGATATTAATAAAATACTGAATGAAGACCACAAAACCACAGTTGAATGAAATAAAACAGTTCAAGATCTGAAATTAGAAGTTAAGAAAGAGAATCTCTGAAGAAAAGCCAAACTCAAATAAAAATCGAAGTGAAAAGCTCAGGAATTCAAATGAAAGTTCACAAGAAAGATTCAGGAACAGATGTATCAAGTAGAAGAGAAAATATCAGCTATAGAAAATAGGGTAGAGGGAATGCATCACTCAAAGAAAATATTAAATCTTAAGAAACAACAAAACAAAAACAAAAACAGCAATAGAACATGACAGAACTATGGAACATTAGGAAAGACAAACCTACAAATTATAGATGTAGGGGAAGAAACCTAGGTCAAAGACACTAAAAATATTTTTAACAAAATCATAGAAAAAAATTGCCAAATCTAAGAAAAAGGATACCTAAAAAGGTTCAAGCAGCACACAGAACACCATCTAGACAGGACCAGAAAAGAAACACCACAAGTCATATAGCAGACAAAGTATAAAACGTACAGAACAAAGGATATTGAAAGCTACAAGAGAGAAAGATCATGTCACATATAAAGGCAGACTCATAAGAATAATAGCTTATTTTTCAGTGGAGATTATGAAAGTCAGGAGATTTTGGACCAGTATCTTGCAAGTAAAGAAAGAACACAGATACTAGGTCAGACTACTATAGCCAGAAAAATTGTTGGTTGTAATAGAAGGAGAAAGACAATATTTCCATTATGAAAATAAATTTAAGGAATTTATGTCCACTGATCCCCATCTCTATAGAGGATGAAAAGAGGAATGGTTCAGTCTGACTAAAAGGATAAACACACCCAAGAAGGGACAAAGAATAAACAGTTCCAGAACAGTTAACCAAGAGAGGTACAAGAAAACACCACAACAAAAACATAACATGAATTAATAAACATTGTTCAATAATAACTCTCAGCATCGATTGCCTCAATTTCCCCAATAAAAAGACATAGAAAAACAGACTGAATTACAGAACAGGATCCATCTTTTTGCCACCTCCAAGGAACACAACTCACCATCAAAGATAAACACGATCTACAGGTAAAAGGATGAAAAAAGTTATTCTAACAAAATGGTACTTGGAAATAAAGAGACATAGTTTTTTCTAACATCTGACAAAATATAATCGAACTGAAAATAGCAAGGAAAGATAAGGACTTACTTTACTCATTAAAGGAAATTCACAGAGGACATTATAATCCTAAACTTATATACACACAACAGAGAAGCACACACTTTCATGAAAGAAATTCAGTCAGATCTAAAATCATTGCTCAGTCCCAGTGCAAGAACAGTGAGTGACGTTAGCACTTTAGCACTCTCATCAATAGATAGGTCATCCAGACAAAAAACTAAATAGAGAAAGCCTGGAGTAAAAGAGTATCATAAATCAAATGTATTGAAGAGACATTTACAGAACATTGTACTAAAAATAAAAGAGCATAGTTTCTTCTCAACAATCCATGGAACTTTCTCCAAATTGACCACATATAAGGACACAAGGTAAGGCTCAACAAATTTAGGAAAAATGAAATAATATCCTTTATTCTATCTGACCACAAAAGAATAAAGCTGCCTACCAACAACAATAGAAATTGGAAAATGTACACAGACACAGGGAAAGTAAACATTATACTACTGAATGAAAAGTGGATCAAGAGAGAAATCAAGAAAGTTTAAAAACTGTAGAACTGAATGAAAGTGAAAACACAACAGAACAAAAATTTATGGGTCTAAAAGGAAAGCTTAAAACACTAAGTGCCTACATCAGAACACTGGTGAAATCTTATATTAATAGCTTAATGATACACCTGGAGACCATGGGAAACCAAGAGCAGATGCCCATAAAGAGTAAACAGGGAGAGATAATCAAAATCAAAGCTGAAGTTAATGACACAAAAATAAAAATCCAAAACCCATCATGATAAAAGTGATTGAAAATCTAGAGATGCATGGAACATATCTCAATGAAATAAAAGCCATATACAAGAAGCCCAAGTTCAAAACCATATTAAACAAAGAAAAATTCAAAGAATCTTACTAACATCAAGAACAAGACAAGGATGTCCACAATCTCCATTTCTATCTAATATAGTTCTTAAAGTCTTAAATAGAGCAGTAAGACAAGTGAAGGAGATAAAAAGGATACAGAGTGGGAAGGAAGGATTCAGAGTTTCCTTATTTATAGATGATATGAGTCTATATATAAAAGACCTAAAGTCTCCACTGGTGAAGTCCAAGAGTTCATAAACACATTCAGCAGAATGGCAGGATGCAAATCAATATCTTTTTATTCCTATCACAGTGCTTGTTTCTAGCCATCTAAATGATAATATAGAATATCTTCTTCTATTTGGGGATAATTTTCTTTACAAATCTATATATTTATTGACTCTACTTTTGTCGTTACTTTTTAATTTTCATTTGTTTGTTTTCTAGTGTAAGTTTAGATAGAAAAAAATGCCAAAATATTAGCTTGGCTTGCCTCAGAAGTAAACCGGAGGTAACAATTCAGGTTCAAGTTTATTTGAGAGATGATCCCGTCAAACACTAGTACAGAAACAAGCCAGTGGTGAAAGGCCTCTTGTTCACAGGGAGGTCGGAATTAGGCTGAGCAATGCTCCTGGCGACTGCAGTCCGACAGTGGGGGTTAGAGAGGGGTAGAGCTCACATCCAGACCGTATGGTAGACTGTAGCAGCTACACAGCGCCTGAAGACCACAGGGCTGAGGTAGCTGTACACCACATCTCAACAGTCATGAACTGATAGATGGAGGAATGGAGATTGTGGACATCCTTGTCTTGTTCTTGATGTTAGTAAGATTCTTTGAATTTTTCTTTGTTTAATACGGTTTTGAACTCGGGCTTCTTGTATATGGCTTTTATTTCGTTGAGATATGTTCCATGCATCTCTAGATTTTCAATCACTTTTATCATGATGGGTTTTGGATTTTTATTTTTGTGTCATTAACTTCAGCTTTGATTTTGATTATCTCTCAGTCTCAGAACTGACTCTCTCAGACTTCCAACCTGTTTGAATTGGCACTGTTGTCTTCAACCACCAAAGAATCCATTAGGTAAAGGAAATATTAACTGCTTTGTAAATCCTGCCAGCCTGAACCAGAGCCTACAGGCAGATCAAAAGAATTGCCATAGAAGGTTACAGCAGACCACAAACATCTGCTGTTTAAAATCTTAAGTTAAAAAATTTAAAGTACAGCATATACACATCACACAATTTTACTAAAAAAGAATGTCAACCAACCCAGGGCTTCTGCTGCTTATGAAATCAAAAGATGTTCTCTTGCCAGTCATTGGATCATAAATGATGTCATTTATTTTGCCATTCCTCCTAAGATAAAGGCCACATGCCACATACTTGCAGTTAAAAAACAAGTATACTTACCCAAGACAAGAACCTTCAAACATAACATGTAGCCAAACAACAACAACAAAAAACATTAAGGCATGTGATAATTTTCATAGTAATTTACTAGATTCTGTTGCACTGGCATATGTTTTAAGTTACAAAACCAAAAAAGAAGATATGGAAATAGAGTCCTACAGGTTCCTGGAACCCTGTAGGGGTCATATAAACCAGTACAGCAATGGTGCCAGCATGCACAAGACCCATGCAAATTCAAGCAGACAAAAACCTAGCACACAACTTTGGAAATGAGCAGCAGGCCCCAATCTTCTTGAAAGGATTATTGGCATTGATTACTGCTGGGTGAGGAAGAACTGATCTTCTTAACAGGAGGAACTCTGGATGGGCTGACTAGGCCCCAGTGGATAAACTTGCACTGTGGGACATCTGGAGACACAAGCTTGACATAGTGGGCCTTGACACAGATGACAAAATATATGAATTCCAGTGGGGAGGAAGGCTGTGGGAGGGTGCCAACGGGGGAGGGGATGTAGAGATAATCGGGATGTTCTGTGTGAAAACAAATTCAATACAAAATTACAAAATAATTAAAATAATTATTATTTAATTAAAATAATTAAATAATTAAAAATAAGTATCTATAAGGATAAGGGTGATTTTTAAAGGTATATGGTAGTAAATATTGATCATAAAACAACATTAGATAAAACCATCCAAGATAACATCTGTAGCTATTCACAGAACGATCCAATAAATCCTGCTCCAAGAGATCATAAGAAAAGAAATAATTTCCTTAAAATGGTCACTTTTAACTTAACATTTCCTGAGTTTTATTACTGAGTAGGACTGACTTACTGCAGAAAGTTTTCAAAGCAAACTATTTTATGTGAGGTGACAGAATAAAGAAGAGACTAAAAATACACACATCAGAAATAAGAGTGAGTGTGCACCTACTTCTGTCCTTATAGTACAGAGGCATAGGCTCAAGTTGGATCCATTATCACCTGCCTAGCATGATTGGATTTGTTAGAGAAAGGGCATTTTGAATATTCTTGCAAAATCCGAGACTGGGTTATATGCTGCTCTTTTGAACATATTTTTATTTTAAAATTTAAAAAAAGTCGTGATTTCCAATTCAAATGGTTCTTGCATTTTTAGTATGAACATAATATATTCAATTTGAGACAGTCTGCCGCCATTTATCACACAGTCTCAGGCAATTAGAAGACATATTGGACATTAAATGAAGGCAACCACTCCTTTACTAAAACTTGCATGCTTCTCAACAGTACTAACTTAAGAAAAACATTATTAGAACTATAACTTGACCAAATGCTTCAACTTGTTACCAGGGTCTACATGTTTAGATATTCCACATGCTATAAAACCAAGTTCAACTGACAAGTCAGGGCAAATGGTATTGCTGCTTGTCAACATGACTTGGAAACCACCCCTATGATGATTATAAAAGGTGTTCAAAATTATTTTTCTCTTTTTCCCTCAGTCTAAGAATGTAACACATACATAGCTTTGGAGACATAGCGTCCTTATGTGATTCAGAACAGCAGAAAACCCATCATCTTCCACCCTTAGCCACCCAAGTGCTGAAATGACTTTAATATTTTAATTTAATTAATTTAAATGCTACAAAGGTTTTCCTATATATTTCTTTATTTCTAAACAGTCTTACAATTCAAAATATACAAAATCTAACTTCCTTCTTTCTATCCTTTCCATTTTTCTTGATTTTCTTCTTTTTTTCTTTCTTTCATTTTCCTGTGAGTTGACTATTAGTCTCACCTCAATTGCTCAATACAGCCAGAAACCTGGAATTATTTGTCTACCCTATTTGTAGAATTTGAAGAGATCGAAAGCTATGAAAGAAAGTAGTTATCTATCTTAAGACAAACTATATAGCTGGAGAGATGGCTCAGCTGGCAAAGTGTTGCACAGGCATAAGAAAGCGAATTCAATCCCCAGAACCCATGTAAAAATGCCAGGCCAGGTTGTTATTGTCTATAACCTCAGCCCTGGGGAGACAGAGGCAGGAGGATGACTGGGGCTCACTGGCCAGACAGTTTTAACCTAACTGCCAAGGCCCAGGCCTCAGGTACCTGAGGTTATCTTCTTGCCTCCACATGTATACATCCCCCCCCCCACACACATACGTCAATACACACTCAAACACACACACATACACATCTTTAAAAGATAAACTTAAAAGTTATCTTTAGACATCATTCAGCTTCTGACGGTTGGAGAGATGGTTCAGCGGTTAAGAACACTAGATGTTCTTGCACAAAACCAAGCTTTAAATCCCAGCACCATCATGGCAGCTTACAACCATTCAAACTCCATTTCCAAGGGATCCTATGCCCTCTTCTGTCTTATGCAGTCACTGTACCACACGGGTGCACTTACCTACATGTAGTAATAACCCTCATACACATAAAAATAAGTAAAACTTTTAAAACATGACTTTCGGTAACTGTGAGATGTTTTATTGAATACTAGACTAGAGGCCCTGATGGAATACAGTGGGTAAAATTCCAGTTTCTGGAGCTCATATCTCAAGAGTTCAGTCATAGTTCCACAGCTGTGGGTGATGTTAGGCAGGTCATTTACATTCTCTGAATCTGTCCTTATCAAAGTTGCTAAATAATTTTATTTGATTAATGGCTAAATTTTTATTTATCTGTTTATAGATTTAATTAGGGCTTAATTTGAACTGTTTCCTCAAGTGAACCATTTAATACTAGGATTATCTGTAAAATACCACAGTGAAGTATTTCAGCACTAAGATTTTTAAGAACAGAATTGTTTTCTCAAATGATTTCATGTATTTGGATTCCTTCATTTCATATCCTTCTTTCTTCCTTCCATCTTTCATTGAGAGCCCATGTTCTTTACTACAATGTTTACCATATAAGAGAATTCTTTATGGAATAAAAGAAAATATGCACACAATGCTTTTGCTATATGCAATCTTAAATTTTGATTAGTTTATACTATTACCAAAAGCCATAGAAATGTCTAATATATTTCATGATTTATTAAATCAGGACACCTATTCAATAAAGCCCTCAATGAACATTTTTATAAATAATCATACAACAGATGCTAATCAAATGAAGGAAAGAAAGAAACAGTAACTAACTCCTTAATGGAAAGTTGGACCAGAAAGCATTCATGAACCTTGATTATGTTTTAAAAATCATTAATTTCTAGTCTTAAAGAATTTAATTTTTCATGATCATATCCACTAAGTATATAGCGAAGTTAAAGGAAAACTTCAGTGAGCTGTAATTCAAGCTCCCTATTTCCCAGAACTGGGTTGAGAGGGAAGGCTGGAGTTTCACTCACCTTCCTCTTTAAATTAATTATCATTGCTATATTTGGATATCACTCAGTTTAAATCACATAAGCATCACTAAAATAAAAAATACCTTCTATAGCAATACTTCTATTAAAATATGCAAATTTTGTACTGTTAACAATATAATTGTTATCGAATAAATAATGGAACAGTTTTATAGATGCAAGCATCGCAAGTATGTACATGATGATTGGTTATTTTTCAGGCTTTCCATTTAGCAATCCAACATTTCCAGGGTGGTTGTGTTGCAAACAAGTTCCATGTCCCACTAAGGCAGATACCATTTTAAACTGATATTCTTTGGTTTGGTGTTTCACACAACAGTGTATATTTAATTCTTCAATTGCTTTATTATAAATATACACTGTGTTTTCAAGATGCCAACAACAGCCCCCCAGTAAAAAAAATAAAATAAATGTAATTGTGACAACAGCATTCTGGGTACTCCTGGCAGACCCTCTTTCTTGGCAGCTAGGCTTGGTCAAGAATTAATACAAGTTCCAGGAGTGGACAATGAGATCATGATTCTTCTCATAGGGACTCATTCCTGAATGGAAGTGTGGGCAAAATGAAGGATAAGAAAATGGGCACCCTTGACCACAGGTAGAGAGGCACTCTCCATCCACTTGAGATGATTAAAAGGAGGAATAAAGGCCCAGAGACATTTCGACCTCAGATTACTTGCCTTGAAATGTCTCCAACTCCCCAGAAAACAGAGCTGTTGAAAAGAAACTAATCTGAATGCCTGAATTCATCTGTGCCTGAAGATCTGCTGTAGACCTTGGGATTATCATAACCAATGAATATTTGGTTTTGTTTAACTGAGTTTTATTTGGTTTTCTATCAAGTACAACCAATAACTATTCTTATTCTTAAGTATATGTTATTTATTGATATGTAATATCCACTTTAATGTTTATATGGGTTGTCCTAAATTGATCTAAAATTATATATATATGGAGAGAGAGAGAGAAAGAGAGAAAGAGAGAGAGAGAGAGAGAGAGAGAGAGAGAATGGGATAAAAGTTTCCTACAGACTGTTTTTCAGCTAATCTTTTGAGGTTTGGAAGGTATTTGTTATAGTCAGAGGCTCGATTTACAAACATGGGGAATTTCAAATGAGCCTCCAGTGGGCTTTTCAGGTTAGGGGAGAACTACCATGCCTTTAACATTTGCTTGTTTAAGACATAAGAGTCTTTCATCAAACTTAGGATGAGATTTTCAATTGTTCAGTTTATAATTTTTAGTGAAGAAAACAGAGGAAATCCATTTTAAACATTGTAAGGAAACAGATTTAGGAGACACTTGAGCTATTTAGATATGTGATATGGATGCTTTTTTCTTTTCTTTTCTTCTTGATTTTTAATTTTTGAGATAAGGACTCCCTGTAGGTCCAGGAGGCAGAGGGCTTAGAGAACTTGAAGTGTAGAAAAAGCTGGACTTGATCTCATAGAGATCGATCTGTATCTTCCTGCTGAGTGCTGGGATTGAAGGTGTGCAATGCCACACCCAACTTTCTGAAACCCAGAGCTCAGTGACCATTGTAGAGGAAGGGGCAGAAAGACCATGAGAGACAGGGGAGGAGTAAGATTACAAGCAAACAATTCTCCAGGTGTCTGAGAACTTGCTTATATAAATTTACAGCATTGGTAGCGGTATGCCTAAGACCCATGCAAACTCAAACCAGACAAAAACCCAGCATAGGAGTGGGGAAATATGCACGAAACCCCAACTTTAGTGAATAACTGTGGGTAAGCAATCATTGCTGGGTGAAACAGAGTTGATCTTCATCAAGGGAGTGATGCTAGATAGGGTGACATGACTGTAGTGGATAAACTCATAGCAAAGGATATCTGGGGACACAAACTTGACTCAGTCTTAACATACAAGACAGAATGCATAAAATGCAATAGGGGTAAATGGGGAATACAGATCAGGAAGACAGATGTTTTATGTGAAATGCTCAAATACTCAATTTAAAAAGTGGGAAAAAAAGAAAACAAACCACAACCACAAAAAGCATTGGTGAGGATGTGGAGAAAGGGAATCCTTTTTCACTGGTGATGGAGGTATAAACTGGTACACACATCTCTATTCAAATAAGTGTGAAAGTAAGTTTCTCAAAAAACTAAAACTGGAACTATCAAGTACCCCAGCTATCCCGCTTCTGGACTTATCCCTAAAAGACCCTATATCCTATCCTTGGTGTCCATCAAACGATGATAATGAAAATGTGGTACATCTATACAATGGAACTTTCTTAAATAAAAGAGATTAAATTGTGAAATTTGCAGGAAAATCAATGAAGTGGGCAAAGAGTATATTAACTGAGGTAATACAGATACAAAAGGACAAACCATATATTCTCATTTATATATGGATCCTATATTCTAGTCAAAATATTTTTTTAATTATGCAGTGAATGGCATCTCTTCATTGCTGATAAATTTGTGTTGTATTTCACAATGTAGGGAAATAAAATATTTATTGTTTCCTAAATAGAATTTTTCCATTTTTTATTTTTATTCTAAGCAACCTAAGCATCCCGGAACTGGCGAGTGGATAATGAAAATGTGATACACGTACGCAATAGAGTTCTACTCAGTTGTAAGAAAGACAGAATCATGAAATTTGCAGGTAAATGGATGGAACTAGAAACTGTTATGCTAAGTGAAGTAACAACAGACTCAGAAAAACAAATGGCATATGTTATCCCTCATTTGTGAATTTAGCACTAAATCCTTTTATGTGAGTATACATTTTGATGTAACAACAGGAACCAGGAAAAAGGAAAAGAACTAAGGAGGTACAGGAAAAGAAGGAACATGACAGAGAACACTAGGAGACAGGGGTCACTAAGGGATAATTAGACAAAATGGAGTATTTAAAATGATAGGGGAAAAACCATACAAGGAATTTGGGGAATAAAGGGAAAGAATGAGTTCAAGAGAGATGGGGCCATAGAAGTATTATCAAGAGAGAGAAGGAGAAAATGAGATCACTTTAAATGTGGAAGGCAGGGAGGAAGGACTAGACAGAGAGAGAGAGAAGAAATATAATGCTTAGCTAGTGTAAAATACTAGAAGGAATGATATTAGTCCAACAACCTAATGACAAATTCCACATACAATATCTCTACATGAGAACATGTGCATAGCCAAGGGCTACATAACAAGAAACAGTGCCAGACAGGAAAAACTTTCCTTTCAGTTTTTGGCCAGGGTTGTCTGAGAGACTCAAAATTACACAAGCTATTGCCACAGCCCTTGATTGTCTCCCAGAACTTGAAGGTAAGACTCTATTGCTAAAGAAAGGATATATTTCAGACACAGGATTTGGAGCAGTGGACCTGGAAGTGATCTGGAAGCCACTTCCCCAGAAGGCTAGCTCTCATAGCTTTGAAGAGAACTATGTAAGCTGCTATGGGAGAACATCAGTCGAAGGTCCAACCGTAGCTTCAAGGCCAAATAACCACATTAATGACCGGCATACCATATGACACCAGTGCAGTAGTGACACTTCTATCTTGGGGGCAATTAATCTAATAGGACTTAAAGTCCATTCAATGGAAAGAAACTCATGTGTAGTAGTGTGAGCATAACCAGATGCACATGACTAGAGAAGTCCTAGATTTAGAGAAAACCCCAATGTAGGGCTCTGGCCCCCCTGCATGCCCTTCTCTCTTAGTGCTGGGCTCTCTGCCAAGAGCTAGCTGGATCTTGTCAGTTGCAAAGCTCAAGAAAACAACTTGACCTTTAAGCTATCCAGACCGCAACTTCCTTTTTCCTGTCTACAGCTGTGTGTCATGAAGGGAGGATGTCTCCTGAGAACCTGAACTTTTATCCTCCTGCAAAGCCCCGCCTCAGGGTATATAAGGCTTGCTGCCTCTCAATAAAGTCAGTCAGTCATTTTCCTTTCCTCCTACCTAGTGTATGTGTGTCTGTGTCTCTGTCTTGTGTGCATCATTCAATCCACAGCCCTCCGCCGATCCAGACTCAGTCAACAAACTTAGCCAGGGCAGCCTCCTCACACATCTTCTTTATCAGTTCCTTTTACCTCAACAAAACTATTAAAATATCACATTTTCAGTTATTCTGTGACACACTGAGATAGTGTCCTATCTATGAACAAAGAAAATTGTGCTAATTTTATGTGAACCTAATCTCCCAATGCCCAAAGACATAGTTTAAGTAGAACATACCTCTTCTTAGTTTCACAGATCTATCAGAGGAATAAAAGATACAGCAATGTCAATATAAGAACACTGTTAAGTTTCATTTTGAATTCAGATACATTATACAGAAGTTTGTTCAGACTCACCCTAGAGAGCACTGCAACACAACACTAAGAATTCCCCAACCTGCCTCTCCTGGGGGCATTATTCAAGGGAGTTTATCATATATGAAAGTACATTCCAAGCTGTTAAGTACACTACTAATGTGAGACCTTGCAACTCACACTAAAAGCTGCATTCCAAGAAAAGTTACAACTTGTATTGCAAAGGCAAAATGTATAACCATTTTTCCCTTTCCAACAGGCAACACGAGAGTCTGCACTTGCATGTAAACTTTTACAAAGACATTTCAACACCAAACCATGGAAAATAGGAGCTCATGAAATAATAACTAAAGCAAATGATCTTAATTCTCTGAATCTCCTTGTTACAGGAAAGTACCAGCATCAGCCACAGGAAGTCGCTCCCCTGTGGAACTCATTACTAGATGAAACACAGCAAGCCAATCTCCAGCACTTTGCTATGCATGAAAGCATTTAAACCCAAGTCAGCACAATACTTTCTTGCCATGAAGATCTCACTTAATACAGCTAATGAAGACAATATTGCCAGGAGCACATTTTTATTTATATCTGCAGTAATCATTTACAGAAAAGGGGGAGGGGTGGACAAAAGGGAACAATGTGAAATGCAAGCCATCTACCCATGTCATAGTTGGAAGCAGAAAGGAATCAATGTGTGACCACTTTCTTTCTGTAAAACATAACTGAAAACCTCTTAAGCAGTTTATAGTAAGATTACAATATGACAACGATGATTCTTTTCTCATCATCTCCCATTCTTATTCATGCAATGAACATTCATCAAACACCCACTCGGTGCCTGGCATTGTATTGTGGATTAAAAATACAGATGGAAGAAATATGTCTCATAATCTATTGTGAACAAATTATAAAAACGTTATTATCAATGCCAAAAAACATGCTGGCCTATGGAGACCTTACATCTAACTCAACTCTTATTTTGAAGCAGTACTCTGAACAAATTAGCTTATCCAGATGAAGATGGATTAGTAAGGTTCTTTGCATTTTTCAAAATATTTTCATGGGTGTAATGATATTTTATTTTTCTAAATAATACTTTTTTGGATGTAGAGTTTCACTTTCCTTCATCACCAATGTGAAAATCAATATCAAACAACAGAGCCAAGTGCTCAGCTTCACCTTCCTTTTACAACTGGAGGGCAATGCGCATAGCTTGCATGCTAAACTCCACTGTACTATTTATCATTTGATTTGACATTTTTGTTAATCTTTTGGTCTTATTGAAAGTACAGAAAAACAAATACTCTTCCCTATTGTGGATAGCGTGGTCTTATAATACCAATCTAGCCTGGGACCTGTTCCTTGTCAAATGTAATAGTGATTAATTTTCTTTTTTTTCTAGTAATATCTGTCAAGAATATCTGCTATAACAGAAAACACAGTATGAAGCTTGAAAGAACACAGCAGATACTTGTACAGATGAATGAAAATTTCTTCCTAATCAAACTGCGGTGTTAAAATGACTTGCATCTTGCACCTTGCCAGCTCTGCTGTAAGAGTAACAATCACTGGCTTTCCGTACAACTGAACTAGATGGAAATTTCATCACTTTCTCTCTGCCTGTTAAACATTAAATGCTCAACAGACATTTGGGAAGGACTGGGATAAAGAAAGACAAGAAAAATAAACAAAGAGGAAAACTGTATTGACCGGTCAAAAGGTCCACCTTGCTAGAAAACAAACATCAATAAAACACACAGAGAATAATATGAGTTTGAAAGACAAACTCATCTCACAGTTTCAAAACTCTGACTCTGCTTTTAACCAACACCTGTATAATCTCAGAGTGGCCGCTCGGGGAGGCTGCAGATAAGCAATGTGCTCAAGATCGGAGACAAAACTGAGATGTAATCTTTATGACTTTTTAAAACGAAAATAACTTTGTGGATTTACAGGTGTCAACATTCAAGTGTTTCACTTCCCTTGTGTATTTTACACCTGGTTAAGGACTGAAAGAACTCATAAAGAAATGAATGAAAATTAACTCAGAAGAAAATTATGTGAATGAAATGAGGGAAGAAATAAGTTATATGTAGTTCCTGAAGAACTAAGTGAAAACTGTTATTTAATAGTTATATCTCATTCACTAATTGCTTCACTCAAAGCATACTGTTTGTATGCCCCAGTGGTAAGTACTAGAGATCCTCCAACCTCTGACCTCCAGGTGCCAAAGTACCTTGTCACTACACACACACACACACACACACACACATACACACACACACACACACAAATACTGGCCACTTCCATGCCTTGAAAACGCCTGTCTCTCCCATAAATCTCAGTCATGCGCATCTGCCTCATCTTTCTGCTGGAAGTGTATCCTGTACTGAGCATCTGAGCACCTGAGGGAAGACCAGATTGTCTATGAAAGCTCCACCTAAAGAACACTGAATTCCCTGAACCAAAAACAAGCTCTAAATTCTCTAGCAATCTGCTAATTGCAAGAAAAGGCTGGGGCATGAGGGGTGGAGGGACGTGCAAGAACATGCTTTAAAAATATTAGCAGGAAGTAAAATTCATAAAATTTATAGAACAGAAGTGAGCAGAAACTGAATCAGAGAAGAGAGGGAAATGTGTTTTCAACAGTGCTGGAACAATAGGGCAACAGCGAAGGAGAACTGCTGCAGGCAGCTGCGTCTCTACAGAGCCCAGAGCAGACCTGCGGAGGAGCCGCCCTAGCCCCTTCTCATCTCTGCTGTCAGTCTACCTTCCCTGGGACTCCTCAGACTCTCTCTGTACATCTGTTCTTTAGCCCTAAACTTTACTGAGGTAACCTAAGTGAGACTCATTCATTACAATCAAAACAGCCTAAAATCACCCCTTCTTTTGTAGTTTCTTCAGGATCCACTGGAGAATCTGTGTAAACACAACAGCAGAAACCTCACCATCAACCACACTGCTAAATCCATTTGTATTGACTCTAGTCTATTAATATTTTACTACATTAATGAAAAGGAGGTGGCCACCTGGATTTGTATACATCTCAAATCATTTAAAACAGCATTGTCTCCAAAAATAAAAATAAAAACAAGTTCTTTATTTGTATAATATTTGTTGTTCTTTAACTATGAAAAGCAAAATAACAAACTTATGCATGATATTTTTCTGTCTTTACAAGAACAATAAAACAAACACAATTTGCTTATGGCTTCTGTCATTTTGAGAATGTGCTTTAAAACACTTTGCATTTTTTTTTAACTCGGGCTAAATTAAATATATTCTTAGACTATATCACTGTAGCCAAAAAAAGATATATTCTCAATTTTATGGTTCTCTCAACATCAAGAAACCCTGCACATTTTTTCCTAGATTATTCTTGGTTATATATTAGACTTTACTTTCCTATATCATAAACTACTAGGCACAGAATTTTTACCATACATATAAAAATCATGGGGCTGGAAATGTAACTCAGGTTGGAGCTCTTGTGCAGCATGGAAAAAAAAAGGAAAGAAAAATCATGCCATATACTGTGGGGGGAGAGGGGATGGGAGGGAGAAAGAGAGACCTGGAGGGGGAACAAGAAAGGGTTGGGAGGAAACTGAAAGGAAGCCAGGGATGTGGTTCTGGCTGCACAGGCACACACCGCATTCACAAAACCTGTTAAGTCATTGATAATGCAGAAAAGGGGCGTGGTGCATAGGAGTCAGAACAGCAAAAGAGGCAAAGGGAGGAGGAAGAAGGTGGCCTAGGAGCTTCAAGGTGCCCCCCAGAGCGCGCCTGCAATCCTTATTTCCCAGGCTTCACATCTGGATCCCTCTCCACCCATCCTATAGCCCAAGGTAAGTTATGCTCCTCCTGTCCTTGCTCAAAGGTGTTGCCCACTCCTCTTATCAGCTAAAGGTCAGTGTTGACTGCTGAGCCCTGAGTTGCAGCCCCTCCCTCCCTAAAGCCGAATGCTATATGTTAAAGGGGTAGAAACATCCACATTTCTAATCCTGTGTCTTGTCTTGGGCTTCTCAGTATCTCAGTAGCTGTTTCCGAGTTCCTAGGACCTTAACATACTTTTTTCAGACCCTCACTGCTGAAACTGAAACTTGAGAAATAAACACTACTCACTTGCATGAGTAAAGCTAGGCTGCAGAAAGAACAATTGTACAGCCCTGGGTGTCTACACATTAAATGCCCCATGATTTTCACTGCTGTGCCATAACCACAAGTTACAGCTCCCTGTTGCTTCTTTGGGGACACCTGGAGCTAATCTATTTCCTGCAAAGTGCCTGGAGGGAGGCTAAGGTAATGTTCAATAGGAAACTTCTACCCAACAGTTGGAACTGTGTGCCCTGTAGCTGAGGCAGCAACCCCAGCACCTGTCCCTCTTTTCTTCCAGGCCACTCCACCCCTCCTCCCAACCCCCACACCTCCAAACACACAAGCAAGTACTCAGATAATAGAAAAACTGTTCCAGTAACTGAAATGTATTCATTTATTTAACCAGTATTTGTTACATGCCAGAAACAGTTTTACACAGCAGAGACACAATAAAGGAGGTGTATTCTCAACCTTCACTAGATTGATGTTCAATTTATCTGGATATGTAAAATAAAATTTAGCTACATGTTAATGAGGAAGGATAGGAAGGGGAAGTTATGGGGACATGGGAAAAGAAAGGAGTCCCTCACTCCAGAGTTCCGTAGAAGTTTCTCACTTACTAAGAAGCAAGAAATGCAGAGCAAGCAATATTTGCTCTGAAGGTTGCTAGCTCCAGAAACAATATTTCTTTCATAAGGAGATATTTCCAAAGAAGAATGTTAGACTACCAAGAAGCCAGGTTGAAAGCCTGAGCACATATGACCTTGACTATGTCCTCACTCCTTTCCCAGATGTTTTCCAGATATCCCACAAACAAGGCTAGGGATATTTGTTTGCAATGAAAACATCCCAACTTCACCAACCAACTCTTGCAATCTCTGATTATATTTATCAGCTGTAACACTGATCAGTGCACATTGAGAACCACCCTAGGATCTCATTTGAGATCCTTTTCAGAGCCTAGCAAAAACATCTCAAGGTTATGGCAAGGAAAATTGAGAGTTACTGTCCTTTGAGAAAGCCACGCCCATGGGTATGTCTTATTTCCTCACCAAGTGCCTTTCTTTCTATGAACCCCTGAGCTTAAACCTATTAAAAATCCCTTTTTAATAGACTTTCACTCTACTTTACACGGGCTCATCCTGAAATTCTTTTCTGTGGCTTCTGGCTTCAGTTTTACCTGTGTAAGGTCCCTAAAAGAAAAGGGAACCTGTCAGGCTGCTGGCAGCACTACTGGACTGTATCTCCTACTAAGACTAAGATAAAAATCATTGTTCTTCTGTTGCCATGACAAATCACACGTGAGTTTACATCTCATCTATTACATATTATAGAGGAAGTGTGTAGAGGCTATATGAAATTATAAGCTAAGGCCCAAGTTAGATTCAAGAGGCCGTTAAACAATAACAAAGGACATGGAGTGGGGGTGGTTAAGCAGGAGCAGAAGTGTGGGGTCTGAATTGATTGAAATGCATTGTATAGAATTCTCAAAGAAGCAATAAAAATATGTTACAAGATATAATCTAAGGAGCACAAATCACATTTTCTAAAATAGAAAGTGCAAGGCGTTTAAGAAATAGGAAGTTGCCTTACCAAAAAAAAAAAAAAAAAAAAATGAAGTTAAAAGGTCCCTGAAATTGAAAAGAGAAGGATGGAGAAAGGGAAGGTGAGAGGAGGTTGTTCAGATGCAGTATCCATATGTGGGCAATTAACACATACATATATATATATATATATATATATATATAATTCACCCTCAGATATATGCAAAAATAAACCTTGTTTTTGTCTCAAATTCTCAGGAACTTAAGAAATTCCTACAGACGTGTTGGTACACACCTCTAATACCAGAACTTGGGAGACAGAGGCAAGTAGAACTCTGTGAGTTCAAGGCCAGCCTGGTCTATATAGTTCCAGGTCAGTGGTTCAAATCCCAGTACCCACAAGATGTTCAGTATTTATGTTCCTACATACAAACCTTGTGATATGTTTATTTAGTTTCTATTCCTGAAGTATTTGAGTAATTTTTGAAGGACTTTAATCAGTGGTCCAACATAAACACTGAACAATATTCTCCCTTTCTTGGAGAATACCAAAGTTTTCATGAATGTATACTCAACATCTCTCTCCAGAGGAGTGAAAAAAGAGATGAACAGCGCTGTTCCCCTCAAGTGGTCACCTACTCATAGGTCTCATACTGTGCAAACTACCTAGTATTCATTAGAGCATAGATATGGATGCTGAGGTCCTAGCCTCAAGTTCATCTTGGCATTCCACACTGCCAGTAAGTAACACAAGTACCTTGGGGATGAGAAGATATTTTAGTATATAAACAAATCCACAGATGAAAAGCCAAGAGCAATATTTCTGGTGATTCTAAAGCATGGAATAGAGCTATTTTGATTATTAATTTGTCAACCTGATAAGATCTGGAATCATTAATGAATCAAGCCTTTTGTACATTTCTATAAGTTTCCAGATTAGGTTAGCAAAGGTACAAAGGTTCATCCTAATTGTAGGTGGCACAACTCCATGGGGTCCTAGACTGAATAAAACGAAGAAAATAAAGTGAGCTCTGACATTAATTGCTCTGCCTCCTGACTGCAAGTGTAGTGTGAACAGCTACCACAAGATTCTGCTACTATTCCTTTCTCATCAAAATGAACTATACCCTCAAATTTTAAACAAAAATTAAAATTAAGATCCTCAAGGTATTCTGACAGAACAACAAGAAAAGCAACTAATACAGTGGCCCATTGCTTGAGCACTGTGAAGAGAAAAGTCCTGTAGAAACTGAAAGGATGTATTGATGTATTTAAGCATATCAGACCATTCTGATGAGTAGCGGAGAGTGGATTCACCTATGGACTCACTAATAATGAGACAGAAGATAGAGTAACAACAGTGCATTCATTAAAGTAATACATTTAAACTGAAGATCTGAATAATGTAACTTTATAAACGTTGGTGTTGTGTTTGGTCTGTTTAACAGAATATGATTTATGAAATTCAATATAGCACAAGCATATGAAGCATTAGCAGATCGCTACCACTGGTCAACTCCCAGCAGCCCCAAATTCAACACAATACATAAATAAGTCCTCATCTCCCAGACTGCCAGAACTGTTCCTCCTCAAATTTCTCATTTTGTGAATGTTATCAATTCTTCAAGTGACACTATTTCTTCCTTTTACCCAACTCTCTCCATCTGCCATCACAATTGGTTCATTTTGTTTTCCAAAACAGTGCTATAATCCATTTCACCTTCTCCATTTCTACTGCTGGACTTAATAGCCACATCATGAATAGCAGACCATCTCTCCTTAGCAACACTGATTTCCCTAATCCTTGCTCTGTTCTCCCAGAGTGATATAAATCTTGATTCTGTCACTCACTTATTTGCTATTCTACAATGCTGCCATAGAATTTCAGGATCAGTTTTAATTTCCTTCATGATTTAATCCCCATAAACACCTTAAATTAAGCTCTAGTCAACCACTCCTCACTGCACATCCATTACTTTCAGAAGTTCCTACTCAGGGTCCTACCTATTTCTGCAGGAACCACAGAATCATTGCAAATCATCTACAAATTCACATGTGCACTACTTATCATCTTTCCTCTAAAATGCTCCACACATAGATATATAATAATCATTCAGGGGTATAAAAAGATACCAAAGGTAATAAGATGATAAAAGTCCAAAATTGTGAATACAATTCTGACCCCCAAAATGTTTTCTAGGAAAAAAAAATAGATAATAATGTTAATAAAAAAGACACTGAAAATTTAGAAAGGGATAGATTTTCAACATGGCATTTCCATAGCTTTGGGGAAATTAAAATTAGAAAGAGGCCCTTCTATAGAGCTCTGGATCAGCTGGTAACAGACAGAGACTATCACAAAGTTCTGCAATTGGTCAAATGCAGAGAATAATTGTCTATGAGATGCCCAGTCCTAACTGACACATAGACAATGCAACTTATCCACCTAAGGTTCAGGAAACATACAAGAACAGAGGGGACAAAAGAATATTAATTTGTCTCTCAACTCTCACCATCAAAACTTTTTCATGCACTAGATGACTAACTCAGAAAGTCACAACTGGCCAAAATGCAGAGAATAAGAGACTGCACAGTACTTATTACTGAATAGGGCACCTATATCCCTTCCACTCAAGGCTCAGGGATCACTGCAGAAGAGGGGATGGAAATATTGTAAAAGCCAGAGGTAGTTGATGACCACAAGGAAAGAGAGTGTTCCAGACAGCTAGTAAGTTAATTCTATGAACTTAAAAAAATGGTGATCGTATGCACAATACTCATGCAGACTCAAGCCAGTCAAAATTCCAACAGAAAAGTGGGAAAATGGATTATAAGCTCTAACCTTAGCTGAGGAAGTATTGGCAACCAATAACAACTGGGAAAAGGAGCCTTAATTTTCTTTAAGGATATGATGCTACATGGGTTAACCAGTCTCCAGTGCATGGATACACTGAAGGACATTTGGGGGCACAAAATTGGCTCAATAGACCTTAATATATATGACAGTGTACATGAAACCCTGCAGGGGCGGTCATAAGAGGGGTACAGATACAGAAGGAAGTTAAAATATGGTCAAGATATACTGTAGGAAATTTGCAAAAATCTAATGAAAAATTATAGAAAATAACAGAGGCATTCAGGACCTAGCAGAATGAAGCATGTCAGATCACCAGATAAAGACCTCCCCTAAGCCTGGCAAAAGTGTAAAAGCCTAGTCCCTTCTTAAAATAAATGAGATTTCTGATTCCACTTTCTCCTGGGGTCTGTTGTTGACTCCGCACCTCCTCATCCCCTCCCCTGAGGGACCTGCCAAAGCCCGCCAACATCTGGCGCCCAACATGGCCGATCACCCGCACCTGGCCAATGGCGATTTTTGTTCATTTTTTGGCTTTTCATTTTCACCTGTTGCTGTCGCCATTGCTTGCATCACTTCTAGTTCTGCTAGCAGGTCAGACCCTCTCATCACTCCTGGAGCTGTTCCGTGTCCTCTTTTCGGTGAGTTTTGGCCTGCTTTGGTGGTGCCCCCACTTTCTCTTTCATTTTCTGTTGTTTGTCTATGTGTTTCTTTGTTTGTCCGCTTGGAATAGGGAGGTACATCTCTGGTTCAGGCTCGCCCTGCGTTTCACAGAAGGGCAGATGCCCCAGAAACGCAGCCACGGTTTGACTCCCAACAGATGAATCTCTGCTGCTGGAGACCCCGAGTGGGCACACAGCCTAAGGAACTGCAGAAGTTCCCCACTAATCACGAGACACTCGGTCTGACACACTTCTTCTTTTTTCGGCTGTGCTCCCTCGATATGTCTCAGTGGCCCCAATTGGGCTTTTTATTTGCCTGTCTATTATTCTTGCCCTTGGTCTCCGCCTTTTTGACCTTCTCAATCTCACGCTTTGCCTTTACTCTCCAGTAGGGGTTTAAAGTTAAATCTGGTGAGTTGGAAAGGTTTTGGAATGAGGCAGTGAACTTTTCTTGCCTGGAGTCATGCCTCCCAGGGTTGCTCAATTAATAAAAACAAAAATGAGGATATGAAGGGCATGGTGCAGTGTGGGCCCTGGCAAGGTCACCTGCTATGAGGATTAAGGGAGTGGCTCTTGTGGTTATCTGCTATGAGGATTAAGGGAGTGGCCCTTGCATCTGGAGAGAACCTGTATCCATCCGGATATGAACCACCCCTTAGGGGGTTCACCAACCAAACTTATAAAAGCCCCTGAGACATAATACCCCTATTTTTGTTGTCCAGAAGAAGTCCTAAAAGTACCAGCATCTCCAGGATTTGAGAGCTATTAATGAACAAATGGAAAAAATGGGGTCTGCTCAACTGGGTTTACCACACCCTACTGCTATACCCTTACACTGTCATATAGTTATATTAGATATTAAGGATTGCTTCTTTCAAATTCTTTTGGCCCCTCAAGACTGAGGACACTTTGCCTTTGATCTGGGAACCTAATGTTGCCAAACCTGCTAAACGATACCAGTGGACAGTTCCACCTCAAGGCATGAAGAATAGCCCCTCTATTTGTCAGCTATATGTGGCACAGGCCCTTATCAATAACCCATCAAATGTCCTGTTAATTCATTATATGGGTGATCTGTTATTGGCTCATACTGACCCACATTACCTAAAACTAATTGCCAAAGCCACTCTACAAGATATGGCCTCATTAAAACGAATGGTGGCCCCTGAAAAAAATTCAACACCTGGCTCCGTTCTCATTTTTAGGATACAAATTGGCAGAGGATGTCCAACCCCAACCATTAAAATAGAAAATAAAGGATAAATATTCCCTATCCGAGTTGCAGCAACTGTGTGGGTCCATTAATTGGCTTAAACCATTCCTACCCATTCCAGAAATGGAGATGAGGAGACTTTTTTCACTGCTAGAAGGCCCTATTTGCCCCTCCCAAAAAATTTTACTTTCTTCTTCTGCTAGGAAAATGCTGCAAAAAGCCATTACCTTGCTGACTGCCACTAGTCTTAAACGCCATGACCCAGAACTTTTACTGTTGGCCATAATATTATGGATTATTGAAGGCATATTGGGTGTCCTTTGGCAGACTGGGCACCTAATGTGGATACATTGTGGGCATCTGGGTATTGAGCAAGGCAAGGGATTTTGGATAAATTATTATCCAAAATCCCTAAACTCCCCATTGCAGTTTCTCCCTGCTCAACACCCTCTGCCATTCCCATTGCTTTTGCAACCTTAGTATTTTCAGATGCAAATAAGAAGAGGTATGGGATTCTAATTCAAAGGAAAGGAGAGGAAAATACATCCTACGTTCTTGCCAATCCTGGGTCCGTCCAATTAGGAGAGTTGTTGGCCCTTTATAAAATATAAATGTCAAAATGAGCCTGTTAATGTATTTTCAGATAGTCACTATGCAGTCCAGGTGGTAAAAATGCTAGTCTTTTCAAAAATAATGAACTTCCTGAGTCCAATTACTACAACCATGCTCCTAATCCAAGATATTCTACTCTGAAGAACAGAGCCATGGTGCATATCTCACTTCAGGGCACATACCTAGATGCCAGGGATTTTTAGCTAAGGGCAGTCAAATTACACATACCCTGATCATGTCAGTTTCAATGGATATTCTAGAGCAAGCTAGCGTGTTGCACCAGCAATTTCATTTAATACCACAAAGTCTGCATAAACTATCGCCTGAACTGCCAACTGCTCAGTATAAGCATTTATCTAGAATTTGTGCAACATGTGCACCATTTGCCCTGTTGGGTCCCCTACAAAGGATGGGACTTAATCCTTGAGAGTTGATGCCCAACATGCTCTGGCAGATGGATGTTACTCACTATGCAGCCTTTGGCAACCTAAGATATGTACATGTGATAGTGGATACTTACTCTGCTTTTATCTATGCCTTAGCAATGTCAGGTGAAAAAGCCTCTAATGCTATAAAAATGTTAAAATCAGCAATGTTGATTATGGGGGTTCCATGGGCTCTTAAAACAGACAATGGCCCTGCTTACAAATCACATGTATTTGAAGAATTTATTAATTCTTGGAAAATATTCCACACTACTGGCATCCCATATAACCCACAGGGACAAGCGATCATGGAGAGAACTAACAGAACACTCAAGGAAGCCTTGCACAAAAATATTTTGCAGGAAGCAAAAAGGGACCCTAACCTAGCACTGGTTTAGGTTCTGTTTCATTTAAATTTTCTAACCTTTGATGACAAGGGGCTAAGCCCAGCATATAAACACTGGGCCTTCTTGCCTCAGGAGACATTACCTTTGGCCAGATGGAGGGACCCTTTAACACAGGATTGGCAATTGCTTTCCTGTCCTCTTGACCCGGGAGCAAGGATGTGCTTGTGTCTCTCCACAGGTTGCAACTACAACATATGGGTGCCATCGAGAGATGTACACCCGGCCACAGATCAAGGAGCTGCCAAGGACATATTTGGGTGATGTAGTCCCTTCTCCTAATGTCCACTCTTCTCAATGCCCAGGCTGCCAACCTTTGGGCTTTATTGCTCCTGCCCCCCATATTAATGCCTATGGATATAGACTCCCCCACATTTCCTGTCTTATTTATGACTAACGCTACACTTGGGTTACCACATGTGGATCTGGTTACTACACTTGCTAACATAAATGGGACTTGGAATATTAGTCAAACTTTATGTGGCTCTGACTCAAACAATTACCACAGCTGAGGCATTAAATGAGGTTATGTTCCGCTTGGCAGAGGCTTTGCTTACACAGGATCTCCTTAATCAGCGTCTGTATCAGGCAACCATATCCTTCAACAACCACTCAACCTCCTTGCAAAGGAAACCCAAATACTTAGACAAATGACGCTCCTGGCATGCGACACCCGATTTAAATTTTTCTGCCTCACGCCATACCAAGTAAATGAGGCAACCCAACAGAGAGCTACACTGGCTTAATATATTACAGGCCTTTGGTCAGACCAATTTCTAAATTATTCTGTCCTCCTCAATCAACAAATATCCCATCTAAATATGACTAAAGTCAACCCAATCCAATTTGATATGTGCTTTCTGTCCAAAATCTGGAATAATATTAAAACCCTCTTTGACCATCTTGGATCACCACTTATGCCATCTTGGAAGGTATATGTATCGCCTTACTAATTCTCTTTAAGTGCTTGTTGCAGTATCAATCCAGGCAATGCGCTATCAACAAAACAACTCTTCAGGTCCTGATGGCTCTCCAATGCCCTGAGCAAGGACCCCCTAAGGAAGTGATGCACACATGGCTTAAGGAAATACAACATACTACTATCTAACATCCTAACACCCAGATGTGTGTACTGGGGTAAGACCCTTCTAAGGGCTAGTAGCCAGAGACGGGTAAGGCTTCCTCTAGCCTGGATAACCTAAGACAGGATGTAAATGCCAAGGTACTATTACCAACATTCATGTTCCGATGACAGGTAAGACTCAGCACTTGAGAAACCCACCTAAGACAGGCACAGTCTCAAACGCTGGGGAACCCACCTAAGACAGGCACAGTCTCAAACGCTGGGCTTCCCCGAGGTTGAGCAACCCACTAAAACTCGTTCAAAAAATATAAAAATGGGTGGATATGTAGGATGATTCAGGCCAGGCCAGGCAGACTCCCAGCCTGCTAGCCTAAACTGGCTAGAACCGGTACTGAGCATGCATGCATAGTGAACACTTCCTCTCATTCCCCAGCAGCCATCCAGGACCAATGGGAGTGATGAACATCAGATCATCAGAGGTGTTCAGGACCTAGCAGAATGAAGCATGTCAGATCACCAGATAAAGACCTCCCCTAAGCCTGGCAAAAGTATAAAATCCTATTCCCTTCTTAAAATAAATGAGATTGCTGATTCCACTTTCTCCCGGGGTATGTGTCATTGACTCCTCGCCTCCTCACTCCTCCCCCGAGCAACCTGCCAATGTCTAACAACACCCCAGTACTCACATGCTGGAAGGAGAGAACCAACTACTTCAAGTTGTCTTCTGAACACCACATATGCACCATAATACATGCATATGTACACATACATGCACACCCACATGCATACCACACATATGCCACACAAAAAATAATGAAAATAAATTTTTTAAAATAAAATGGAAAAGAAAAATCAATGATGAAATGGAGATGCTTTCTCCATTAAAGAAGTTTCTTTGCAGAAAATGAGTCAATTATCAGAACTAAACTCTTGACTAAAAGGCAGAAGTATTGACGAGTATAGGCCAACATTTACAAAGGAGATTTTTGTCATTTAGAAGGAATAGAATTAAATTGGCAAAGACAATCATGATTAAAACTGGATTGTGCAAAGCCCATCTGAACATAAAGAGCATATATATTTTCCTCAAGGAAGTGTCTCTTCCCTATTATAATTGGATAATTATCACCAGTTACATCAAAGACTAAGGAAACACTATGCTGATTTCTAAACCAAGTCTTTAAAAGCTGCCTAAATAAGTGTCAATTCTTTCCAATACAGCTTTCTTCTAATACAGTTAATCTGAAAAAAAAAAATCACCTAGATTTGTTTTAGGTGTGAACATCTGATGAAATGTGTGATACTTGAAGACATCCTCCATATTTTTTCTGCAAATATATTAAAGTCGTAATGATCTGTTTATTGTTCCGCACACTTAAAACCTAAAGGCCTTTCAAGGGCAGGCCTGTGTGTTTACTCCCTCTACCTGTACCCCATCCCAGCTACATCAGTCTTCGTGCTGTCCCTAAAGCTAGAGTCATTCCTGCTCTAGGGTGTTAGATTGTGAGTCCTTTTTCTTTGTCCTCACCTAGCATAGGATTGATGACCAGAGATTCTAAGTGAAATAATCTGAGTTCAGAAGTACGCACCAATGTATCTTGAGGATGACTGAATACAAAGATTTCTAGGACAGAGCAGGCAAATAAATCATCAACACAAACAGAGTTGCCTACTCTATTTGAAAAGACATTTACATGGGGAAACATTTTAAATGTTATATTTAACAGTGAGCATTTAATAAATCATGGTCAAGATATCCCTAATTCTCACCTGCTCAATATTGTCAGTGCAGTGACATCTGAAAAAGGCAAAGAGTTTTAAATTGATCATTTGTTGAGGAAAAATAATTCAGCTGCCAGGTTTATGCCAGCATTACAACGGAGCTATAGCCTGTGACTGTCATAAATGCTAACTAGAAACTAAATCATTTGTGATATATTAAAACCATGACTGCATTTCTGGCTATTTTCTTAATTTTTAAAATCAGAAAATAAAATGAAATATAATTTTGCACAACACAGTTTCTAGAAGTCAATGTTTTGTTTATTGTTCTGCATTCAAATGAGTATGTCAGGCTTTGCTGTCTTTCCAAAATTGTCAGCCAAATAGTTTCCACTTAATCCCTTCTCCAGCATTTCACCAGACAAGAAACACTGTCAAGGATACAGGAGTCGAGCATTGTGCACACCCAAACACATCAGAGAAACAAAGCTTCACCACTGGCTCAGTCAACACTAATGATGGCATCCATCTTTCTCTTAAGAAAACAGAAAAAAGGTTTACAGGTGGAAGCAGTTTTTACTGTCAAAGGGCTTTCTACTCTATTTGATGCATCCAAGAATTAACGCCAACATAAATGATTTAAAACCTTGGAATGCTTCTAGTAGTTTTAACTATAGAGAAAATTGTAATTGTTTGGAATCAGCATCAGAAGAAAACACGAAACTGTTCGTGGTGATTAATTGGTAGTTTTTGAGAGTTAAATTCTATAAATACAGACTGAAGATCTATCCGACTGAAAATTCTCAGTGGTTCAGAATAAAAGTGAAGACTATTTTGTCCGGGATACATACTTTTTAGTCATGAGTGCTACTCTTTATAGAACCAGAACCAGAGAATCCAAGAATGAGCTACGTAGAGTCATCAAAGCAAACCAGCAAAGTAGTGACTGCAGGATGCCAAAGAGAATTGGAAGTGAGAGAAGAGAGACAGCAGAGCAGATTGCCAGTGGGGAGACAGAATTCCCTAACATCAAGGAGTTCACAGCACATTACAAACTGTCATCAAGTATTGAGAATCAAGATATTTTCAAAGGAACTGCCATAATAATTCACTGAACAATCACAAAATAAACACTGGAAGCATCTCCATTTAGCTGGTCTCCAGGCTGTGCCCCAATCATTTTGCTTACTGACTCTTTCATCTGTGCTGGAATGATTTTGATTTATCTTCTTAATTCTTGAAGTTTACTAATGCAAAGCAGCATCACAAATCGAGTTCAGCTTTCAAGTCCTACAGTACTGTTGATGCTTTGTGGATAAGACAAGTCTTCCGAAACCATACAGAACAAAGAAAAACCGAGTATTTAATGTCTTTCATTACCTAATTCTTTATAAAACTAAAACATTAAATTTACAAAAAATACATTACTGAAATTCTCCTCTCTTATATCTACCATTATAAATCCATCCATCTATTATACTCAAAACATCATGTACATTTTCCAGAAGAACTTGATCACAACCTAGGTATAGCCTTCTGTTTTGCATGGTGAAGATGCAGAAATCAAGTTGGACATCAGGAAACTCATTCAGTCCCAGGCTAGAGAAGAAAGTTTATCTTAAATATAGATTTGAGTTAGTATGTGACAGGCTTATGTCTGTGTCTGTATTTTCAGTTTAAGAACTGTTAAACAATCACAGCACCAATTACGTCTCCTCTGGAGCATGTATCACTCCACTGGAAAAATAATTATCAGTTACTACATCTGTTGCACAAACCTCTCTATGCCTCCAAAAGTTTGTATAATACCTGTCATACAAGTGCAATATCCAAACATATCAACAGAAACAATAAATTAATGTTCAGAAGTAAAGAAATGAAGACACAGTGAAGTCTATCAACCTAAAGTTACTTTAAAACACATTTGGCAGCATGTCCTTGCCACATTATGATTATGCCTTAATAAAAATCAACCTCACTCTCAGTATTCATTTTATTCCAAGAGCTGACACAAACTGCCGAGAACCTGTTCCTTTAGATTTCTCTTGATACTATGCTCTCTAACAAGAACTAACTCGTTGTTTTATTGAAACAGTATATCTAGTATGAAATGGGGAAGTAAAAATTGTATAAGTATCTTATCTAAGAATTTTTACCCTATCTGATCTCTACACCTAGACCAACAAACACATACAGCCATTAACACATTATCAATTGAATTTCATATGTTGTTTACAACACAAATGGGATAATCATCATATATTCTTTGCAGATAATTATAATATACACAGTCATACATACATTTTTCTAAGTCCAGGGTCATGAGGGATTAAGATTGTATGCTTTAGGTTACAAGAGGAGCTTAAGGCCTAGTTTGCATTGTTTATATTATAAACAAATTTAAGATAAGATTAATTTTCAGTTGCAAGGTTAAGTAAAAGTCATCTGTCTAGAACATGTCCATATTGTAAAAGTCATTACCAAACATATCCAGAAATGTTACACGTCTTTCTTACCTAAATCCAAGTTAAATTACTATATTTATCCAAAAAGAAAACTGTAACTGACAAGCCTCCAAATATTTCCTTGTAACTCCTTTATCATAATTATAGTAGTATTGTTTTACTATAAACAGAAATCTTGGTACACTTTCCAAAATAAAAACAATCTAGAAACCCCCAAAACACATAATCAAGTCCAGCTCCCCATATTCCATAAAGATAATATATTGGTAAATGTTTCAATATCTGAATCACACAAAGTTTTCTGGTTAGAATGGATGTGCAACGTCCACACTTTTAACTAAACTTGTAAATTTACAATAGACAATCCAAATTCAATAGGCATTTAAAGAAAGCTTACTTTTATTTAATGTTTTCACATAAAATACTTTGTAAGAATTAGGCAGCACTGAATTTTATGTATTATCTTCTACTGACATTATTAAATATGTATCTTCAAATATTAGTCATTTATATTTATGAAGATGTTTAATGAAAGCAAGAAAATGTCAATAAAACAATCATGGAGTATATATTCACATCTTTATTTTATAAGAGACATTGTAGGGTATTATATTTTCAAACTACATATTTCTGTCCTCTTTAGAGTCAACTATGAGCAGACAAGATGGTTCAGTGAGTAAAGACTCACATTGCTAAGTCTGATGGTCTTAGTTCAATTTGAGAACTTACATAATAGAAGGAGAAAACTCACACCATGGCATGTATGCCCCCCCCCCACATACAAAAACACATAAGTAAAAAACATGTAATAAAATTCTGGGTGTGGTGGCACATACCTTTAATCCCAACACTCAGGAGGCAGAGGCAGGTTGACCTCTGTGAGTTCAAGGCCAACCTTGTTTACATAGGGAGTTCGAGGCCAGCGGAGGCTAAAGCATGTTTTAAGGTAAAAATCATCTAATGTATTAACTAATATTGCTAGATTTGGTGTTCTTTGTATAAGGTTAAGAGAAGCTTTATTAAGAAAACAACAACTACAGATACTGGAGAGCTGGCTCAGCTGCTGCTTTTACAGAGGACCCAGGTTCAATTCCCAGCACCCACACAGCAGCTAAAACCTGTAACTCCAGTTCTAGGGGAATCCTATGCCTTCTGCCAACCTCTGTGGGCACTACACAACACGGGTGCACTTACACACATGCAGGCAATACACTCATACATACAAGAAAAATAATACAATATTTTAACTTTAAAAAAGAATAAAGAAAAAGATTCTACAGATTAACTTGAACAAATGGATTCTGTTGCTACTTTCCAAAATTCAGAGTCCTTGTATACAGTCCTTCTTTCCTGAGGCCTAGGAATGCTACCTATGTTTTAGCACGGATGCAGAAACAGCCATGAGCCCTCACACACTTGTTATGGAACAAATGTTCCTCTTCTGCCTAGTCAACCCAAGCAGGTTCATTTTCATAGGCTCACAAATAGTGGAAAAGTTTTTCAAAGACTATTTCAGTAGTATTTAAAATGTAAGAAAACTGTATAGTTAAATCCAGTCAATAAATATTAACACCCATTTTAAAGCCAAATCTTTAAGCTTTCATTGCTAAAATCAACTACTGAACTTAGTTGGCCTAGAAAATTATTCATGTGAACTGCCGTCAGGGTCATCATTCATTCTATTTTTTGTTCTATTAGTGTGGAAGATTATTTTTTAAATCCAAGTGGTTCACAGAGTATAAACTATGTTCCATTAAGTTCTTAAGCCACACACATTATATATATATCTTGGTCTTATTTTCAAAAGGACCTAAAATCACCAGAACACATTGCTACAAAAAGCTTACATGAATTTATGAAGGGCCTAAATATGAATCTATCTCTCTACTTTCTAGTAACAATGAACTTATTTCTAAAACAATCTTATTATTCAAATAAATAAAAGTGTGTCCAGAATAACTTCCCATGTGTGCTGTTTTCATTCAGTGTGTATCTGGTATGTGTTTATATTCTCACAGCTAAAGGCTCTATGGATGTCATCTATAAGACACAAACACAATAGTTAACTTCTGGTGGCATTAGAACTTTGTGTGTACATGAACACACCAATGAACACACACACTTACATATAGAGTATTTAGTACAGTTCATTCAGCTTTTGGCTTAATGTATATTAATAAATAAATGATTGAAAACACACTGTTAAGAACAGTGGTGACTATGTGTCCCAGTTTCATTTCCGTTCCTGTGATAAAACATCCTGTCATAAAGCAACTTAGAGGTGGAACCATTTATCTGGCTTACATAGTCTGGTTATAGCCCATCATTGATGGAAGTTAGTGCAGGAACTCAAACAGCTGGTCACACCACATCCATAGACAAGAACAGGGAGGAAAGAAATGGATCCTTGCTCACTGCTTTCTTGTCCTCACATAGCTTTTTCTCATACTATTTAGACCCAAAACTAGAAAATGGTGCCACTTACAGTGGGCGATTCTTCCCACTTGAATTCACAATCAAGACAAATCTCCACAGAAATGCCTACAGGGCACGCTGATCCTCAGTGAATCCTCAGGTGAAGCTCTCTTCTAGGTGAATCCAAACTGTGTCAAAGTGACATTTAAAACTACCACAGCATGCAAAAGTAAAAGAACAACAGAGACAAACTCTTTAGAGAATTCCACAGCATGCTTTACTTTCTCTGCTCCAGTGATGCTATGTTGATTGTTATAAAGTACACTGCCAAAGTTCTGAGCATTCTTCTTCATGGCACAAAACAAACAAACAAACAAACTCACTGGTTAACTAACTAGGTAGAAAGGATCTAATAATAAACCAAGCATAATGTTTCTTGGAATACACAGTTTGATCAACTATTTTGACAAGGAAAGAAGGCAAGAAGGGAGAGTGATGACAGAAGAATAATAGAAAAGTCACTATTCTATCTGCATAAAAAATATAAGGCCTATTTAAAAATGATTTTGGCATTTCCTTCAGAGTTACAATTACATGGTTCTTTAATTATTTAATTTTTAACCAAAGTGTATTGTTTGTATTATTTTTAAATATCAAGTACTTGTCTGTTTGTTTCATACCAGCCTTTTACATCAACTTTTTATTCATTTTTTTTAATGTGGGAAGAAGAGATGTCTGACAAGAGTCCTTCCATACAAACATATTTTTCTTGTTTGATAACTCCTGATTGATGTAATGTTTATTCTTGTCTAAGCTTTTAACTTTCAAAAACTTATGCTTCAATGAACTATTAAGTTCTTAAGCCTAAAATAATATGTTCTTTTTTCATTTTAGTTTATATTCTTGTTGACTACACATAGTGTAGTCTTTATAATTTTAAGTTCTGTAATGTTAAATAAATAAATAAATTCACGTTGTTGTCAGCAAATCTCCACAGGTGTTTTCATCTGAAAAACTGAGGTTCTGTGTCCATTAAGTATCAAGCTCCCATTATCCCTCATCCCATTCCCGGCCAATATATTACACTTTTAAGAGGGAAGGAAATATGTACTCTTTGTTTGAATGAGCTTCTTAAAAATCTGTTTTAAATTTATTCAAAATATTTACTCCATGGATATCTTTGCTCAAAACATGTGGTGATCACTGACAGCTTCTCTTCATAATTTGTTGGACATAATGCAGGGTGGGCCTAGCTAGGCCACCTGTCAGGAGGAATGAAGGAATGGCTCTCCGGGCTGTGGTGCTCCACACTGGTTGATTGTGAAGCCAGTTTTTGCCCAGCACCTGGAGGGAACCTGATCCACCTGGGAACAAACTGCAATTGGCTGTAGTCAGGACCCCACCCCATAAGGCTATTGACTAACAAGACCTATAAGACTCTCTGCTCTTTCTTGAATAAATGAGTTTGCAGCAGACCACCACTGCTGGCTTTCTGCCCAACTCCTGGAGTCTGTGTCTTGATTCCATACCTACTCACCCCCTCACCCTACAGCGGAGATCCTTTGGTCCCTCTCAGGTTGGCTCTGAGTGTTGGGACCCCCAACAATAATTGATATAAAAACATTACATTGTTTTCTGGGCATGAATGTTACCTGTAAACTGGGAGGTAATATTTCTAGTAATGAACATGATTTGCAGCAATCTGCATTTTTTAAAATTTAGTACTTATTAATAACATTAGAAAACAATACAGTGTCAGACACTGTTTTGTGTGCTTTACAGATAGGTTTGTTATTCTATTCTTGACAATAAGTATATGAATACATAGTAATATTACTAGTGTTTCCCAAATAGGAACTTGAAGCAAGTTATCATTCCATTCTAAAGGCTTCATTGTATCAGCATAAAAGTTTCAACAGTCACCTTAATATATGAAAAGATTTAAAGATAAAACATCTATGAACATCTCAGTTTCAATTTTGATATTGTCAGGGATTCTTCCAAAGGTCCCAAATGATGACAATTCCCTTGAGTAGTATTCTGATTTCTACACTTAGAATGAGATGTTAACAGGTTATAAAGAACTGAGTTAGAGCCAAACTTTGTTCCACTATGTCATAATTGTAGAACTTTGGACAAACCATAAAAACACACTCCATCATTAAAATAATGACATTCCCACATCCTTGCATCAGAAGGAGTATGAATATGCAGAGGATAGAGAGGTAAGGAGAATATGCAGACAAGGACTGTGATCATGAGAGAGAAAAGGTGAGAGTGTGGTTATGTTACAAAATGTGAAAACAGCACTGGGCAGTGGTAAATGCATAGCCATTAGAGCTAGAAAGCTATATGTGAATGGCAGTTGGACAGCCATGCAAGTTACTCAGCCTATTTGTGCTTCACTTGCTTATTTGTAAAATTAAAATAGTGCTATCTTGATTTATAAGGATAGAGTAATAAAGCACAGCACTTTAGAGTATTATGTGACAGGTAATAAGTGGCTGGTAAAATTTAGTGTTCATGCTTTATTTAGTATTTTCTATTACAAATTGCAATTTTTCTTATCTCTTCGAATTTCTTTCCTAAAATAATTCATGTGAAAGATCTAGTAAAGAATTTACCACATAGTAAATATTCAAGGAATGTATATGGAACCTTGTACTCCTAAGACATTCATTATCCTATGAATCCCTAAAATTAATATTTTACATGTGCATGAAAACAGCATTTATCTCATGTTTGTGCCAAAATCTTAATCAATTTCCAAGGGGAAAATGGTTTTCTTTGTCTGTTTTAATATAAAATTGAAATGTTCAATATGGGCTAAAGCACTATCATTTTTGTCTTGTGTATTATCAAGCTTCCTTACTCCTATGTTGTGTCAGGTTCTTGGATTGATAATATGCATCATTCTAAAACTTCTGCATTTGTATATTTAACATTCTCTTATTTCAGTTCCTCGGCAGAGATGCTGAGAATGACACTAATACAACCAAACCAAAACGGTGCTTAAATATGACTCTTAAAGTATTACCAATGAGGGGACAGGAGAACTCAGGGTTCTACAGAAAAACAGAAATGACAAAACGTACCAGTTGTGTGTGTGTGTGAGAGAGAGAGAGAGAGAAAGAGAGAGAGACTATGAAGAAAAGAGAGAGAAATAAAGAAAAGACTGTAATTTTGGAAGCTAAGAAATCCCCAGATCCACAACCTGCAAGAAGCTTAGGAACCATGAAAGCTGACAGTCTATGTACAAAGTCCTGACAATCAAGACAGCCACTGGAGCATGTTCTAGTCCAAAAGCAAGCAGGCTATAGGACCCAAGAAGAACTGATTTTTTCATTTGTAACAAAGTCCAGCAAGATCAGTTCAGGCAGATAGACAACAGAGGTTCACTTTTATTCAGTCTTTTTGCAGTAAGTTTTCAATTGATTACATGAGGACTTCCTACAAGGGAAAAGAAAATATTCTTACTCAGCCCAAAATTCATAGATTAACCTCATTCAGAAAACCTTCACAGGTACACCCAGAGCATTGTTTAACTAAATGTAAGCCAAATAAACCCTTTCCTCTCCAACTTGGTATTGGTCAGAGTTTTTATTGCCACAGCAAAAGGCAAACTAGAACAGGATGTATGCTTTACATATCAAAGTACTGAAAGCAGCATACTTTTCTCGTTGGAAACAATGAGAGAAATCTGTTTGTAAAGGTTTGAGATATTCTAGGCTTACTGATCAAAGGGCATGATTTTTCTGATAAGCACAGGATGAGCCCTGACTTCTAATTCCCCATTTCATGCTGTAGGAATGAGGAAAGCCTTTGCTGGGGAGCACAGTTCTGAGAGAAATCTGAATGAATGGGTGCTCAACAGTTCAGGTTTACTCTTGGCCTTAAAACAAATGTTAAGTGTAAGGCTGCTTCTTTTTTAAGCATCACAGTAATGTGTCTTAGAAATGTCACGTTTTGGTGCCCTGCGTGAAGAAGAGGCTCACTACTCTGAACTCACAGATCAATGGCGTAATCTTTCCTTATCTTTTTCGTATCCCTTTTCTAAACATGCTTTCTCTAAGGCTTTGGGCTGCCCTAGCGTCTTGTATTTCTCTACTTTTTCTTTAAAACTTCTTCTCCCAGTCATGTGGCTGCCAGTCCGCTGTGTGACTGACCCCCACACAGGCTCTAAACCTGCAGGACTTTTTGGCTTCCTTTCTTCTCCCTCCATTCTCTTCCTCCAGGCAGCTGCTCAGATCTCCAGCTTGCATGCCTTGAGGATTTTTCTTCAAATTCCAATAAAATTGTCCTAAAGCTTACAATTGGGTCCATTCTTAAATTCTTTTATGAATGAGACTAAGAACCCACTAGGGGATGCTCTTATTTCACCCTGTTTCACTTGGTTTGAATCCCAGCACCCATATGGCAGCTAACAACCATCCTTAACTCCAGTTCCAGGAGATCAGATGCCCTCTTCTGTCCTCCAAGGGCACTGTATGGATGGGGTTCACTTACACACATGCAGGCATAACATAAATAAAAATAAATAAATACAAATTTGAAAAATATTTTCTACAATAAATTTATACATTCTATTCCTAATACATTAACGATTCTGTTTTTCAGATGGAGTCACGAATCAAGCAGTTCTAATTAAAATTAACCTTCCCCATCATAGTTGCCTTATCAAGAAATACTTCTAATTTGTCTTTGCTTTTGTCTTTCTAAAAGTGTATTCCATCCTGGACATTATTTTTTCTAAAAAGTGATTGTAAAATCCATCCATTATTTTAAAGAATCAGTCTGTGTTAAGCCTGTTAAGCCTGTTTTGTGGTCTTATTGTTATTTATTTATTTCAGTCTGCAATGATCAGTACAGTTTTCTCAAAATCCATTGAATATGCAGGAAAATATACATTTTCCTCAGAACCATTTCAAGCATGCTGAGACTTGGATTCATTCACTATGAAATTAAGATATGTACAGACCTCCCAATTTTCCTGACTTCTACAATGTCTAGTGCATTCATTGAAATGATGTTGCATTCAATAAACATTTGTTGACAACTATATTATAAAATGAGGACGATTTGTTTTCCAGTTTCATTTGTTGGTATACTGAAAATGTGAACTTAAATATATGTGCAAAGTAATATAATCATGATATTTTAAATTTTTATATATTATTTCTATTTTATGCATATGAGCGTACTGTCTGCGTTTGTATAAGAACACCCATGTTTATGCAAAGCCCAAGGAGTCAGTAGAAGGATTGGATTTTCCTGGAACTAGAATTACAGACAGTTGTTAGCTACCATGTGGGTGCTGAGAATTGAACCTGGGTCCTCTGAAAGAGTATCCACTTGTGCACTTAACCAGTGCACCATCTCTGTCACAATCATGATTTTATAAAAACCTTTACAATTAAATTTTACTGAACTTAAACAATAAAATTCAAAGTTTCAAAATTAGGACACAAAACACATCTATATTGGAAAAAAAAATTATAAGCCCTATCTTTGTTAAAAGATAACAAGAGCTTACATAAAGAAAATCCAGGCAATAAGAAGACACATCAGTTAACAAACAAATGACCTGAGTTTGATCCTGAGAACCCATGTTGTGTTTTAAAAAGAAAATGGAAACAGACTTGGTCACACCTGAATGCCTAAGCATTAGGGATTCAGAGACAGGCTGATCCCTTGAGTTTTCTTACCATTTTACCTAACCTATTTGGTGAGCTTCAAACCAGTGAGGCAGATTCGGTCTCAAAACAGCAACATGGAGCTCGTCGCACACACCTTCAACCACACCACTTGGGAAGCAGAGGCAAGAGGAACTCTGTGAGACTGAGGTCTGATCTACACAGTGAGGGCCAGGTCAGCTGGGGCTGCAGAGATTAAAAAACAAAAACTTGGTGGAACAGGTGGACCCAAGGTGTCCCCTGGTCTCCACTCACATGAATGTGCATTTGCACATATACATGTACTCAAACATATATATGTGTGCCCATGGATGAACATATGTACACATATACATACTGAAAATAAAAGAAGTAATGGAAACACAAAGAAAAACCCTACTGAGAATGATTAAACAAATTGACTAGTATAAAAATTTGTGAATATTAGCAATATTAGCTTAAAATGAAGCTGAGGGAATAATTCCTTTTGCAATAACATCAGGAAGAATAAAATACATTACATAGATTTAACAACAACAACAAAATTCCAAGATGTGTACACTGAAAACACAAAAATATTGTTGAAAGAAATTAAAGATCTGGGGCTGGAAAGATGGTTCAGCAGTTAAGAGCACTGACTGCTCTTGCAGATGAATCAGGTTCGATTCCCAGCACCACATGATGGCTAACAGCCATCCTCACTCTAGTTCCAGGGGACCCAACACCCTCTTCTGACCTCCATGTGCACTGCATGACATGGGTGAACCTACCTACATGCAAGCAATACACTCATACACATAAAACAAAAATAATAAATAAGTAAAAAGAAATTAAAAATCTGACAAATGAAAAAATAGCTCTTGCTTATTTTTGAAGATTTAAAATTTTAAATGGTAATAAGCGGGTTGGAAAGATGGCTCAGCAGTTAAGAGAACTAGCAGCTGCTCTTGCAGAGGACCCAAGTTTGGTTCTCTACACCCACAGGGCAGTTAACAACTGTCCGTAACTCCAGTTCCAGGGGATCTGATGCCTTCTTCTGACCTCCGTGGGCACTGCATGACGCAAGTGAACCTACCTACATGCAAACAATACATTCATCTACATGAAATAAAAATAATAGATAAAAAATGGTAATAAACTCTGAATTGATCTACACAGCAATATTATCTATATCAAACTATTTTGTGCTTTTCTTGAAATGACATATAAGCTGATCGCCAAATTCATATACAAAGAAGAATCCAGAGTAAACCAGGCACAGCAGTGGATGCCTTTAATTGCAGTAATTGCAGGCCTGGTTTACATTTTGAGTTCCAGGCCAGTTGGGGCTACAGGAAAAACCTGTCTGGAAAAAAAAAAAAAAAAGAAATTCAGAATGATCAAAACAATTTGTTAAAAAATAATTTAAAATCCTGAAGACACACTTACTAGTTTAAAATTTTTCCGCAAAGCAACAGTAGTTCAGACACTGCTGTGGAATTGTCATAAAGCTAGACACACCTCAGTGGAGCAGAAGTGAGAATCCAGAAAGGGACCCTTCCTTACATATGTTGCAAATTAATTTTCTACAAGGGTGCCAAATCAATGGAAAAAGAGCAGTCTTTGCAAATGGTGCATAAACCTGCTTGGTTAGCTACACGGAAAAGAGTGAAGGTGAGCCCGATGTCACACTATATTAATATGTAAAACTTTATTTTCAATGCTTCCTGTAGACCTAAAAAAATAAGGGTAATCTTCATGTTTTGGACAATTGTTTCTTACATATGTCGTCAAAGGAAATCAATAAAAATTTTAAATTATCTAATCAAATATTTTCATCAAAATTAAACTTTTTGATGCTTCAAAAAAATATAATGCCCTTCGTAGTTCATGAAAGTGAAGACAAACCCCAACAAAATGGCAGAAAACACAAGAATATTGCACATTTGATAAAGGAGACATTCAACAATAAAATGATAACCTGATGTGAAAACACATTTCTCCAAAGAAGATGAGCATTAGGACCACAATCACTTGAAAAGATGGTCAGTGTCATTAGCTGCCAGAGGAATGCAAATCAAAGCCTCAAAGAAATTCCATTATATATGTCTACCAGGAAGGGTAAAATAAGCAAGGAAGATATTAATAGGTGTTGGCAAGCATGAAAATAAATTGGAACCATTGTACACTGCTGATGAGACTGTAAAATAGTTCAGCTACTTTGAGAAACAGTTTGACAAACCTAAAAATAGTAAACAGAGTTACCATGTGTGGTGGTTTAAATGAAAATGTCCCTGGTAGGCTCTAAGTATTCAAACATTTTGAACACAGTTGGTGACAGTATATTGGGAGGTCTCCAAAAGTGAGGCCATGCTGGAGGAAGCACATCACTGGGGGTGGGCTTGGAGAGTTCTTAAGCTTTGTTGGCTCTCCAGTTGCTCTCTGCTTTCTGTGTCTGCTTGAAGATGTGAATGATTAGCTTCCATGTCTATTCTAGCCACTTCTGCCACCGTGACTTCCTGCCATAATGGGCTCTTTCTCTTATAAGTTCCCTTGGTCAGTGTTTCTATCACAGTAACAGGAAGCAAACTAATACACCATGTAAGGCAGTAATTCCTCTTCAATGCTTGTATCTCCCATATTTGGTTTCAGCCGTCAACTAGACACAGCCCACAATTGCCTGAAAGAGTCTCACATGGTGGATTGCCTTGATCAGACTGGCCTGTGCGCATGTCTATGAGTCATTTTCTTGATTCCTAATTGATGTAGGAGACCCATGCTCACTGAATACAGGCCATCCTAGACAGGTAGGCCTGCACTGTGTAAGAAAACTAGCTGAGCATAAGATGGTGAGAGAGAGAGAGAGAGAGAGAGAGAGAGAGAGAGAGAGAGAGAGAGAGAGAGAGAGTAAGCCAGCCACTCTGCCTTCACTGCTTCTGCTTCTGTTCTTCTCAAGTTCCTGCCCTGATTTCTCTAGGGATGGACTGTGACCTGGAAGTATGAGCTGAAGAAACCCTTTCCTTCCCAAACTGATTTTGGTCAGAGTGTATTGTCAAAGTAGCAGAGGTCAAACAGGGGCAGTACCAAAGTGACATTATGTCTATAAAAGAGTTATACATAAATGTGCAGAACAAAATATTTCAAAATAGATGAAAAGTATAAGCAGCCCAAATGTATCAGACAATGAATACATGAACATAATGTGCTACCCTAAAATGGTGTGTGAGAAGAGTCACTATTTGGAATATAGTAATTTCAGAAAGAAAGAAATCTCAGTTAATTTATTTGAAAGATGAAAAATGAATTATGTTTCTTTGTGAGTTTTTAAAATATTTTATTTATTTTATGTGTATGAGTATTTTGTTGCTTTGTGAAAGTGCACCATGTATATTCAGTGTATTCAGTGTACACAAGCCAATTCTAGCTAATAAAATGATCGAAAACTCATTGCAGTAGATAATATTTCCTAATTCTTTAATTACAATAAAGATTTTAATACAGTCCCTAACTGGATGATGAATTTGCACATATGCTAATAAAGCCACGAATATATGAATTTAGCCTATTGACTTTTGGGTCTCTTGGAAGATGTTTATATAACCATATTATATAATAAATAGCTCCTGGTAGTTTATTTTTACTTAGATGCTTTGTGATCCACAGAAGAAGAAAGACCTGTGTGAAGAGCTTAAAGTTGCAATGTACTGTCACAGTATATATACAATGTCTCAAGTGTTTTAGCTATGACTTCCTCTGACACTAATGCATTCTGTACATTCAAATACATAACTTCTCAGTTTTCTCAACCACAAAATTCAGGTAGTAATAACAGGGTGGTAATGAAGTCACCACATATAAATATCTTAATGACATGCCAGGTACAGAAGCCCTCAACATGTCAATTATTGTTACTGAGTCATAGTGGCATTATCTGTGATAACAAGCTAACAACATCTCCTAAATATATGGACCAGTGATACTGCAAATCAAGAGCAATAATGCTTAAAATAGTACTTTATCAGCTGTAAAGAAGAATGCATTCACTAACAGTAAAACATCTTTTAAAACTGCAGCTTGTCAAATACTCAATATGAATTGTTAAGGTTATTGTCATAAATAAAATCTAAAACTTTGCTCTTGTTTAGTTTGAGTAAGACTTGGCCATTAGTCTTCATTAGATATTTGTGTATACCTGAGTGCAGCAGACGCTAAATGACTACTCTGATAAGCATTTGGAGGCATTAATTGATTCATCGGGTGGTCCCTGGAACCTGGAGATTCTGCAGTTGAACTCAAGCCAACCATCAAATTATAGCACATGGATTTAACCCTACCTGGATCAAGCCTAACGTATTAAACACTATAGGGCTGATTAAACACTGCTAGAACTAAGATCTAAAAGACAGGCATCTTTTCTGTTTTCAGTGCCAAGGTTAAAATGAAGTTCCAGTACATGTGATTCACTCAGACAGGTACATTAAATCATGGTGCTCCATAAAAATAAAGCTATATTGAAATCTGCTAAAAAAAAAAAAAACATGCTCAAGGCAGTAATGACTCCTATTCACATTTTCTGTGATGATTTTAGACTGTAAATTCCAAAGAGCAGGAATAAGATCTCACAGTTCTTGTCATATTTCAAAAAGAATGACACCTTCAATATATTCAAGTAATATCAGGGGTTAATAAGAGTCTGAAAGACTTTGAGAAAGAACTCTGTTTCAAGAAGGACTAGGACAAAATACGTCAGTTTTCGCCTTCTGTACCTTTTAGTCTCTTTGCTGACTTCTTCTTACATCTCTTTAATCTCAACAGTTCTTTTTCCATTCACAGGTAGCCTTCTGGAAAGTGTGGTTCTCACTATGTGTTTCCATTTCCATGCCTCCCATATGTGGATGAAACCACAGCAACTTACATTGACCTCCCAAATATGTCCAAACCTTAATTTGTTTTCATTTAGTCACTAGACTATTAGGCTCTTTGAGCACATGCCCATAGCCACCACTTTTCCATTTTTAAGGCTGTTTCCTTGACTTGCTAAGACACCAATCTATATAGCTTCCAGTCTGACGAGATAGTCCCCCTTAGTCTCTTGTGAGAGTTAACAAGTTGGCTGAGTGCTAGTGAAGTTCCTTGGATGGATTAGAGAAAAATCGATAAAGTAAAAAGGATCTTGAAAGCCCATTTTCAAGTGTTCTGTGGAGCCAGCGGGAGCAACTGACACAGTGCAAAATGCTCCAGAGTGGTGTGATGCTAATGATTTAGAAAAATGGTCTTGTGTAACTGCGGGGAGAAGAGGGGTCCATCTGCTTCACAGCCAGTTCTACACACTGGTCATGAAAACAATTAAGAAGACAGTTTCTCAGAACAAATTCAGTAAGCAGAACCTAAAGTATATACTACATGTTTTTTTTTTAAGCTGACATTTATAAGCACTGCTCAGAGTGTTGTGAATAAAATTTATTCGTGAAAATAGTGTTTTCATTTCTTTATTATTCTCTCTGTTTATATGTGTATTTGATGTGTATTTGGTGTGTGTGCATTTGAGAACATATGTACCATGTTCTGCATGTGCAGGTCAAAGAAAAACTTGTCAGTGCTCTCATCTTGGGGAATCAAATGCAAATCTCCAGGCATGATTGTTGAGCCATCTAGCCAGGCCTCCATACGTGTATGAGGAGGACCAGACACAGTTCCAGAACCCACGTGGCTCAACTGTCTATAACTCGACTTTCAGCAAATGTGATGCTCTCTTCTAGCCTCCATGGGCACTAGTTATGCACACGGAATGCATATAAATACATGCAGGCAAACACTCATACCCATAACGTAAAAATAAATGAATGTTTTAAAACATGTAAGCATGTACCAACATATGTATGTATGTATATATATATATATATATATATATATTAGCATGTGTATGCACATGTATACATATATAAAAACTGGCAGGAATGCCCTATTACATTCAGTCACTGGCCACTGTGTTCCATTCCCATGAGAATGGCCACCAAGGAAAAGACCACCCGAGGACAGCTACCCAAACTGGATTATCTAGTCATCCCAGAAACACAGAAACCCACTCACAAAATTTGAAAACCATCCTGGAAATCTCCCTTCTGCCCCATTTCTCAACCTGTGACAGAAATGCTCAGAGGTGACAATTCCCCAAGTCCCCCAAAGAAACAGAAGCTCTTCTTAGCATGAATCCGACTGCTATCCTGTTCTGTAAAGGAAATTCAAAATCAAATTGTTTTTCCTACAAACCTTTTTTTTCCCTTGAAAGATATGCAGCCTTTTCTGAAGTACATTTTTCTCCAATCTCACATTTATTTTGTTTCGTTTTCTTTTCATCCATGAGTACTGTATGTGCATTGTCTCCATCCCTCCCCACCCCTACCCCTTCACTCCCTCTCACTTTCTTGCCCCCATCTTTGATGATTACTGTTACATATACATATATATAAATATGCATATATATATATATATGTATATATATATATTGCACTGAGTCCATGCTCCTATGTATCTGTGTTTAGGACTGCCCACTTTGGACTAGATAACTTACCAGGGAGCTAGTCCCTGGAGAAAATTCTAAGCATCCTTTTCTATCTATCACCTTATAAAGACATTCTCAATCTATCCAGATAAGCAGACTTCTACTCTAACTAAGCTCTTGTTCAGTAAGCATCACTTCCTTACATGCTGTTAAACATCTAAAAAATTTAAGCTTGCATCAAAGAATTGAGAACATTAAGTATGTGTATTGCCTATTGTCCTTGATTCTTTCCTTTTTTAAATCAAAATGTAGGTTTCAATTTTGATGTCCAAGTTTCTTCCTGAATGACCGTATCCAGGGCTACTAGTTTTGTACATGCTGGACTCAACTCTTTGTGAACTTTATTCTCTAGAATTTGTTCTCCTCTGCCATTTACAGAGGGATAGAACTTGTGAAGCTCTGGTGCTAATGTGGTATCCTAGTGCCCACTGTAGCACAGTCTCCTTTTCCTTCAGTGTCCTCTAATTATGATTACTCATCAAACGTTGTTACATTTTCTTCAACATATCAGGTTTTTTAATTAATTATCTTGCCACTAAAGCTAGCACACTATGTCATGAAGTAAGTGCTGCAGGAGGACAGCTGGGAGACTTCATTGAAATACGTGTCATCTTTTCACCGTTTGCAGTCTCTTTAAAAGTAATATTAAATATCAAAGCCTCGGGCAATGAGGAATTAAATGTGCATATGTTATAGTATATCCTGGGAATAGTAGAAAGATAATAATTAAAGTATATTTTTTACAGAGAAGAATAATTTTTTTATTTTATTTATTTTTTTAATTTTATCGGTACGAGCCTGCATGTAGGTAGACGCAACTGTGTTGTGCAATGCCCTTGTAGGTCAGAAGAAGGCATCAGATCTCCTGGAACTGGAGTTACCAATAGTTGTTAGCTGCCATATAGGTGCTGGGAATTGAACTCGGGTCCTTTGCAAGAGCAGTCATTGCTCTTAACTACTGAGCCATCTCTCCAGCCTCTAAGAAAATGAAATTTATCTGCAATATATTTGGGGGCTATGTCTGGCATTAAGTTATTACACATTTTTTAAACATTCTTAATGTACAATTAAAATTAAACATTCTGAGAATTGAGATGGCCAGAAAGAAAAGTTGGTATTGCAACATATTATCCATTTATTTAATTAATATAAACGTCCACAATGTGCAGTGATTCAAACAGTGGTCCCTGAACTACATATTCAAGTGTCAGTCTCTGCTACCTGCAAATGTGACCTATTTAGATATAAGGTCTTTGCAGACATAATTAATTAAGGTAAAAATTTTGGATGAGATCATCCTGAATTAGGGTGAGCTCTAAATCCAATAAGCAGTGTCCTTATGAAAAGAACAGGGGAAGATTTGAGACACAAAGAAACACAAGAGGGAAGCCAAATGAGGATGGGAACATGGAATGAAATTTTATAGCTATAAGAAAAGAAATGCAATTTTACAGCTATAAGAAAAGAAATGCCCAAGGCAGTTAACACTCAGCAAAAGGTGGGTAAGAGCCATGGTGCACCTCCCCTCTGCACATATACTGACAAACATCGATTTTGAACTTCTGACCTTCAGACTTTGGAGAAGATAAATTTCTGTTGTTTCCAACCACCAAATTTGTGGTCTTCGTCAGAGCAGTCTTGAGAAAGTAACATAATATATTATTATGAATATGTAATTAGATGTTTTCCTTATACTATTCCATTTCCCAAAATGGACTTTCTGGGCTAGTATAGAAAAAATACCACATTCATTGTATTCATGCTGCAGAACAAAGGAGCATAGAGAACAATAAAGAGAACAGTAAAGGTTAGAAAAGATCTTACACTCTAATTTCTGCAAAGAATCACTGTGATGCAGCAAAACCATAAATTCTAAAGTTACAATGGCAACTTCTATTCTTAGTTTTACCACTTTTAATTACATGAATTTGGACAAGGCATTTAACATCTTAGAGACACAGTTTCCTGTCTCTTCCATGTGCCAAATAGAAACACATCCCTTCAAGTGTTGTGAGAAACTGTGCAATTATCAATGTTAAAAACTTTGCACATTTCCTAGTATATAGTAAATGAATAAACATTCCAAATATCTTTTGTTAATTTCCAGACAATCATAATGGAGTATATAAATATTACAGCAGATGCAAACTTACCGAAACTCCCTAAGAAGCTGTCTTACTCTCCTTTCTCCAGGAATAATGACTCTAATTTGAAAGGATCTCATCTGAGAAACTGATATCACACAAGACACTATGAAATCTCACTCATTCACAGCTCAGGGACCATTGAGGAAGAGGGGGTGGAAAGACTCTAAGAACCAGGGTTGGTCTGTGAACACAGGGAAACAGAGGCTTTCAAGACACCTGAAGCTTGCTCAGGTGAACGTGAGGTAATGGTAATGATGAACACAAGACCATGCCAACTCAGTCAGACAAGGGCCCAGAGTGGAGAGAAATGGGGGTGGGGGGAGTGGGGTCAGTCCTACCCTTGAGACATTGAGATCTCTAGATAGGCTGAGTAGACTCCAGTGGATAAACTTTCACCAAAGGACCTCTGGGTACAAATGCTTCCGGAACTTAACATGTATGGACGAATATATGAGGTGCAGTGGGGGAGACATGGGGGCATGGATGAGGAAGAGGTCTAACAAAAACTCAATAAAAAAAAAAAAAACATTAAAAAAAAAAGAATATCTGAAGCCAGGTGTGGTACCTTTAATCCTAGCACTCAGAAGCAGAGTTTGAGGCCAGCTGGGTCTACATAGAGCATTTCAGGCCAGCCAAAGCTACATAATGAGGTCTTGTCTCAAAACAAAAGTAGTTAGCATCCACATTTAAATACAGTTACTATTCATTTCACTAGTACATAAAATAAAAGATTAATTTTGACCCACATCTAGAGGCATTCACCTGTTCTTTTGTCCTTTATGACCCTATAATAACTGCATATTTCACGTGTTTTTTGATGCTAATCAATATTGAGTGATACTTGAACAAAATCCTTTTTTCACTTATGTTCAACATGCCAACAGGATTTTAGAATCCTCATTAGAATATTAGAGCATTCATTTCCTGATAAAAATTTTTATCCTATAAAGAAGGCATGTATTCCTATTTTACTAATGAGGGCACATTAGTAAATTGAGAGACAAGTCTGATGAACTACCTAACAGGGTTACCTTGGTTCAATATTCTCCTTTTAAGTTTTTATTATTCAGAAAAGAAAAAATACACAGATTAACTTAATAACCATTGTGTAAGTATTTGAATATTAACTGCTATTAATGAGTCATCACATGTACAATTCTGGTCATAATTTTTGAGTAATATATCATTTAGAATGCATACTATATCTTGAGGAAAAGAACAACTAATATACATATATATATATATATATATATATATATATATATACATGTGTGTGTGTGTGTGTGTGTGTGTGTGTGTGTATAATGAGAATTTTCTATCCAAAGCATTGTCTATTTCCCAAAAGGACTAAGAGGATTCTTAGGTAGTAACACTCAAATGCTCATAAACTTGTCACCAAAATCTTCCCAAGCATAAGCTAGGCAGAAAACAACTAAAAATTCACTGGCAAACCCAAAGTCATGCATCAACCTAATGCTTACAGCGCAAGTAGACGCTGGATGTCTAGGGTCTGCTTTAAAATTGATATTCCAAGTCAGATGCTCTTAGAAATCCATTCTGAGGAGCTGGAAAGATGTCTCAGAGGTTAAGAGTGCTGGCTGTTCTTGCAGAAGACCCAGGTTTGAATTCCAGCACCCATATGGTGGCTAACAACCATCCATAACTCATAACTCCAGTTCCAGGGGATGTGACGCCCTCTTCTGTCCTCCTTGGGCACTGTATGACAAGGGTGCACTCATACATATGCAGATATAACACTCATACACAAAATAAAATAAAATGAATAATATTTAGATGAATAAATAATGAAAAAAATAAAAATTCAGCCTGAGATCACAAGAAATAGGCCTGTAGATAAGAACAACAGGATATTCCACTGCCCTCCTGTTAGTAATAATGCCTTCTCATTTCTAGTCATGATAATTTCTATCAAGCCAAAGAAGCTAAATATTTCCAAGAGTCCAGTTCTATTTTCATTCATACAAGCAGTGGAGGATTGATTTTCTTCACTAGGATCATCATGAAAAGCACTACACCCAAGTGACATGTCAGTGAAGAAAGAAAATGTGTTGAACTTTACATATAAGAATACCTTTCAGGAAATCAAGTTGGCAGGAGTTAATGAAGACTTAGAACTTCAACACAGAGTGGAGAGGCAGCCAGAGAAGCAGAAAATAAAAAGCCATTCCAGACAAGCAGCTATATTTTCAATAACCCTTCTGAGACAGGCTTGCCATAAGCACTGGAAAGATGGGGGCAGTGATAATTACAAGCATATTTTCACCTTACTACTGTATAGCTATTAAAAAGCAATTACATTTTACAAGCTTTTCCTCAGACTCAGAATGCCAGCTTTCATAAAAAGCCGACTGCAGATACTACTGAAAGAAGATCTATTGAATAAACATCACAACTTTCTCTGGAAACTAATATGTAGTTAAAGTTGTGATTAATAAATCAGTCCAGTGTTACCAATAAGCTCTCCCTCAGTAAGAAAGGAACTGACTGAGGTAGCACATCCCGTTAGTGATGTATCTGGGACACCAGAGGGATCTGAATGAAGTCTGGGAGATCTTCGCACAAGATCATACTTTTCAAGTTAAAGAAAGGAGCAAAACGGCATCTAGAAGGATACAACTAAATTAATGCATCCTTCCATGTAGGAAAAAATAAAGACAGCTGAGATAATAGGAAGACATTTACAAATACTAGTTTTAAAAATAAAAAAAATTAAAAATTGAGTTTCGAACTATGCAACATTGATATTTTCAGGTCACTTTTTAAAACCATTAATCAGCCCAAGAATTTAGAGCAGGAGTTCAGAGCTGGAGTGAGTCTCTGAGATTCGTAGCTTCTCAGCCAGGGGTAGTAAATTTACTTTTTTGTTCAGGACCTTGACACAGAATTTCAACTGTAAACAACATAAGTGCAATCTAGTTAATTTAAGTAAAATGAAATTTACAGAAAGATATTAGACTCACAGAAATCTCAAGCTGGTCAAAGTACCAGGCTATGTAGTCAGAGGCAATACTGAAAGCACCATAGACCCCAGGAACTCCATACTGCATATTGGATATCAGCTGCTATATTAGGGACTCTGTTCCTGCTGCCCCATTGAACAACTGGATCTGGCATCCTCACTACCAAATGGATTCCATGATCCCTCTTTTTTGCCACTAGCTTTCAAATTAAAGTCTTATCTGTGCATTCAACTAATAGAAAGGCATATAACTGCATCCTTGATGTGAAAGAAGCTAAGGAAATAAACTATTATTCTGGAAAACCACAAACAAGGAATGATTTCTACAAAAGATGAAGTTTGACAAAGGTCTTAGGAGGAAATGAAAAACTATCAAAGCTGCCCAAGATATAATCGTGGCAAGAGCACTGCCATGTGTTCGTCTGGAACATCTGCACACTGCCCCTGAGAAACAACCTCTATCACTAATGGACAGTCTGCAATCTTTTGAGCTTTCAGCCTCTCACCTTATCTCTGGCTACTCTCTTCTCCCCAGTCCACTGGTCACCAATGGCCCTTCAACATTCAAAGCGTTGGCAGCCTTATGATTTACACCTCTGAGAACCGATCTGCCATGAACTTTGCACTCAAAATTTATCCACAGTTGGTTCCAACTTTGCTCAAAGGTCTCATATGTGATTTCCTAGCATCAAATTCCCTGACCATTCAGTCATAGCTCTCGGGTCCACACATCAGTCACATTCTTCTTCATCTTCCTACTTTATTTGCTGTGTAGCACTGATCACCCATCTCGTTTTCTTGGTTTACTTTTAGTCTAACTTGACACAAATGTAAGCTCTGTGGGAAATGCACATCTTTTTTGTCCTCTATATTGCTGTATCATCGACACCTAGAACAGTGTCTAACATACAATCACCTTTCAAATGTATATTGCTTAATGAATGGATCCCGAAGTAGCTTAATACCTAATAGGCCCTTCTAGAAATACAGAAACAGAAGAAGAGTGCTTTGGTGATTTGTGTACGATCAGACAGCAACACAGGCACCTCCTTGATTTCCAACCACATGATTTCCAGAAAGAGAAAGATTCACGATATGTGAGGATTTTTTCTCTTTTTTTTAATAAAAATAATCTTCTTTGTTAACTGATATATAAAAACAAAAATTATACATCTTAATCAGTATTGTGCTAGCTAGCTTTAGTTGAATACCTGGTTGGAGGGAACCTCAATTGTGAAATTTCGTCCGTTGAATTGGCCTGTGATCATGTCTGTGGGCCAGTTTCTTGACTGCTGAGTGATGTGGGAGGACCCATCCCACCACGGGCAGTGCCAACCCTGGGTACGTGGTCCTGTATTGTGTAAGAAAGGAGGTTGAGCACTAGGCAGAAGAGCAAGCCAGTAAGAAGCTCTCCTCCAGGTTCTGTGCTCCCAGTTCCTGCCCTGAGTTCCTGCCTTGGCTTCTCTTGACGGTGGGCTATACTATAAACCAAATAAACCCTTTCCTCCCCAAGTTGGCTTTGGTCAGTGTTTTTATCATAGAAACAGAAGGCTAATTAAGATAAGTACCCCATGATGTTTCAGTGTATCTATGTTCAGTATAAGCTGAATTCAAGTTCAACATATTCATCTCCTCAAACATTTACTATTCTTTACAGTGAAAACTTCAAAAATACCTTTTCTTTTAGATTGCTGAAATACACAGAACATTATTACATAGAGCCAGTATACTCATCCAGAGGACAACAGCACTTCTTCCTGCTATCAAACTGCAGCACGGTCCTCACTGATTTAACCTTCCCCATCTGTCCTACCTACACTTACGTTCTGTCCCCATTACTCCTTCCAGCCTTCCATAATCAGCACTGTATTCTCAATTTCTGAGATCAACTACTTGGATTACAGATATGAGTGAGATCATACGATACTTGTCAATTGTGTCTGGTGTGTTTCATGTAACATAATGCTCTCAAATTCCATGCTTCCCACAAATGACAAGATTTTATTATCTTTATGACTAAATAATATTCCATGGTACATGCACATTTACATTGTTTCCATTTCTTGGTTACTATGAGCAGTGCCACAATAACCATGGGGGTCCACTTGTTTTGTCAACATGCTGAGTCCAGCTCTTTGGATACATACCCAGTAGTGGAATTTCTGGGTTACATGTAAGTTGTATTTTTAATTTTTAGGACTCTCCGTACCCTCCACACTTGCGTTCCCAACAGCTAGTCTCACCACCAGTGTGCTGTGCACGTGCTCCCTTCTGTCTACTTCCTCATCGGCTTCTGTTGTCTTTATCTTTTTGCAGTATCCATTCATGTGAAGTGATGTCTTTATGGGTGTTTTGCATTTCCTGGATGACACCTGACACTGACACTTGTCTATACACTCGTGGGCCATTTCACATGTCTTCTTCAGAGAACTGTCTAGTTTTAACAAAGAAGTATTTCACTTTGGCATAATCAAATGTGCCCATTTGCTTTGTGTCCAATGACTTATTAAAATTAAGACTGCAGGAAGGCAGAGCAAAAACGTTATTGACTAGGAAAAAAACAGGCTCTATAATTACAAATTTCTGAATCTAAACCTGTGTCCCTAAATCTCAAATAAGCCTCATAATATTTTTTGAGGATTAAATATGACCCACATAACTGAAGAGCTTTTCACAACATGGCATGTACAGGTGTTTCATAATTGGGAGCTATTTAATTTATTAATTTCTGAACAAAGATATCTATATTTGACTTGACAGCTTCTTAATATGCTAAAGAAGACATATCCTTAAGATAGAGTTCTCCTGCATGAAATGAAAATGTCTCTTAATTTCAGAGAGCTGAAGTTTACTAGAAATCTATTCTTGACAGGCATGTGTCACACACAGGGTGAGGCCGCTAACTTTCTTCCTGGCTATTAATGCTAAGCACATTCCAATCTCTAAAGATTATCTTGTCAGTAGAGAATAGCGTCCACAATAGGCTCTTATTTTCACTTATTTTAAAACACTTATTGAACCAAATAGGATCCAACATACTAGAGCTCCCGAAGCCATTAAAAACACCTTAATTACTGTTTCACAAAAGAAACAGACAAAAAAAATTAGCAAAATATAACAAACATGAGTTTCTACAGGAACTCAAAGAAATGGTACACAATTCAAACAGCAAATAACTTATGAACATCTTTTAAAGAACTTATTCTGAACATCTGACCTAATGAATGCAAGGGGGGGTGGGGGAGGAGGGAGCTAATCAGAAGGAGAAAGGGTCAAACGTGCCCAGAATTTTGCTGCAAATGCCAGAAACACAGTATCAGCAAAGATGAAGTGGAGAATTTAAGCACAGCATGCCCAAGAAACTGAAAGGTTGAGAAATAGGGTCACAGTAACCCAAAAGGAAGAACTTCGAAAAGGAAGCTGTTTCTAAGCCACTCTAAAATTGCCAATCCAGCAAAAGACTGACTCACTTTGAGCACTGTGCTCTCTCCCAGAAGAGAAGCTCTCTCATTATTACATTACCTGCTAGTCTCACACTAATCTTTAAATCTGAGTCAGAAATTGCCATATTCTAAATACATACACAGGTGTAACTAAATATTTTTTATATTTTATGGACTGTTTTTTTCTTATTTTATGTGTATGAGTGTATTGCTGGCTTGCATGTAAGTGCACCCATGTCATGCAATGCCCATGGAGGTCAGAAAAGGGAATCAGATCCCCTGGAACTGGAGTTAGGACAGTTGTTAGCTGCCATGTGGGTGCTGGAGAGCAAACCTGAGTCCTTGCAAGAGCAACCAGTGCTCTTAACTGCTGAGCCATCTCTCCAGCCCCAAGGTGTATTAAATATTATAGTTCATTAAAGTCAGGATCTTCTCTTTTATACTTTTTCCACTAGCAACTTAGAGATATTGCCCTTTTATCTCTTTCTCCACACCTGGAATGCATTTGTGTCACCTTTTTGACCATCTTCTCTAACCCCCTCCAAGCACTCTATATTGCTTCTATTAGATCTCTTAAAAAACTGCCTGATAATAAGATTCTTTCTTGCTATACTGAACTTCTGGAGGGAAGGTTTTGATCTTTTATCACAAACATGATCTTCTTTTCCCCACTTCCCATTAACATTTTAAATTTTAGAATACCTTTATAATGACAGAAAAGCTGAAAAGCTAATACAAATAGCTCCCTGGGGAATCTTTTTCTAAAATGCACGCTCACTTGGAGGAGACCAGGGAATGTCTCAATATTCTGGTTTCTTAGCAAGTTTCTTATCTGATGCAAATCCTGCCAGATACTCTGATTTTGAGTAAGTATGAGCCTCAAATGCACAGGACAAAATTTCTCAGTCCTGGCTGCAAACTGTAATCAGTTGGGAAGCCTCCCTTTGCTTATCTTAAATTCCAGTGGTTAGACACCGTCTCCAGAAACTCTGATCAAATTTATCGGACATAGACTCATCTGTATTTCAGTAAAGCTTCTCAGGTAATTCTAATGTGCAGCCAGAGCTGAAGCCACTTTCCCTAAGCTACTGATCACCTATAGCTTTGTGGACTCTCCATTTGCCCTGAACAAAACAAATCACAAGTAGCTAGTACGTGCTACTGCAACTAAATAAACCATGAAAGTAAAGCACTAACCCAGTGCCTACTGAGTTCTAGGAGAGTTAAATGTTAATTTCAAAATCAGTACTGACAGTCTAAAAGATGAGTGAATGCCCATTTCCCTCCTACAACCTTTTGAGAAACATTCTTCCTAAGCTATCATCCTAGAGTTAGACTGCTTTCTGAACCGCAGCTGTCAAGGGGACATTTAAAAAGAGCAGAGAGTTCAGTGTTAGGGTAGACTGTAGAAATTGCTAAGTCTTTAGGGAATGGGATGTAATCATCCTTTGATTCATTCAGCAGACCCTGCAGCTGAGCCTGGAACACAGGGAGTCCCAGTCTATGTGGGACAGAAACAGCTTTGTCCAGGGACAGTCCAGAGTGTGGCCAGTTGGGCCTAAGCTGTTTGTTGCAGAACAATGGGGGATCACATCTGAGCTGCAGCTGGTCTTTAAGAGAGACCTTCGAGTCTCATCTGGTCTCAAACTCTGCTCTTAAGCTTGAGAGCAGAACTCCCCACAAAACTGAAACAGTAGTAGGATTGTCACTAGAATTCAAGTAAGAGGGCATTAGAAATTATAAAACAGTACAATTTATAATGGGCTTCTTCTAACACATAACCACTTCTCTAACCCTAAGGAGTTAACAGTCTTTTTAAGAAAAACTGAAGGCTCAAGAATCACCTTCTAGTGTCCTCAATTAAGGTTAGTTAGGTTCTCAGAATGATCAGAAAAGATAGAACTTATACTTAAAAGATGCCATACTGAATTACAGTCTCACTTGAATTAGAAATGAATACAAAGAGAACTAATCCTGTCTCCATCTAAACCAATTACCCTCTTGGCATATTTGTCCAAAATACTGTCACCTGCTTGAAGAAATAGAATACTATTTCCAATCCCTTAACAACCTTTGCCTCTAACATTTACAGTATCTGAACAGTGCTCTCACTGACCTCGTGGTCCTCCCATTTATTTGCCATGCTGCTGCCACACAAAAGAGCTGAATAAATTGTTTACCTAAATTCCCAAGTCCTCTAATATACTCCAAGGTTGGAGCATTCCAAAACTTAATCATAAATATAATTATAAATATAAATATAATCATATTATATAAGCCATTTTATGCCTGAATTTTCCATTTCATAAATCTGTGATGAGTTAAAATACCTATCTTCATTCATAAAGACATGAAATGTTTGTTCAGCTGTTCATCTCAGAAAGTGGAGATGGCTCAGTCAGTATAACGTTTTTGCACAACCATGAGGACCTGAGTATGATCCCAATATAGGGGAGGTCACTGCTGAAATCTCAGCATGAGCAAGTTGAGGCATGGACCTCCTTGGGGTTCATTGGCCAGTCAAGGTAATCTCATAAGCCCCAGGCCAATGAGACCCTGTCTCAAAAAACAAGGCCGCCAGCTCCTGAGGAACAACACTGGAGGCTGACCTCTGAATTCCACACATGTATACAAGCACATATACAAAAATGTACATTGCCGGAGTTCATTCTTGATCTGTTCAGATCACTTTCGAATGGAGTGCTGCAGTGTTCATCTTAATCGGCTAAGTGACTCTTCAGCATGTGAGGAGTCCTGTAGCCCTCTAAGTGACTCTTATGAACAGGAAACTTTGAGGGCCAATAACCATATTTTCTGTTTACAAATTATTATGATAAAATGGCCAAAAAGTGGAGGTTTAAAATATATTTATTTTGGCTGGAGAAAAGAAAGCGTGGAGCCGGTTACAAAATGGAAAGGACTGCCATCCCAGCTGATGAGCCCCTGCAGCTCTGAAAACAGATTTGAATAAGTACTCTCAGGGATGTGATGGGCACTGTATCGCAGGAGAGAGGTTGAGAGGGATCATTTCTGCCATCTGACTGAACTATGAGGTCCTAAGATCATATAATTACAGAACCTTTGGGCTAAATTGTGCTTCCGAGACTAAAAAGGGAAAGCTACCTTGGAAGACAGTTATGAGCCTGGAACAGAGCAAGGATTCAGACCGATGTCCCAGGTGTCTCTGGCATGCCCGGCCCGATGTGACCAGTCTGAGTTTCATAGAGAGGGTCTGTGGAACTATATAAACAGCAGCTTCACGTACCATTTTCAAACAAAGAAGATGAAACTCAGTGGAGTTTTGCTGCAAATTCCCATAGCTAGCTAGTGACAAAATAACTGTCCTGGACAGCCACAAACTGACACCTGATCTAGTGTTTTGAGCAATGAAAATTTCAATATTGCAAATTATCTTTCATTCAAAATCCTAGAAAGTTAAGTGAAATCACAGAAGTCCCAAGTGTTTGAAATTTTATAAATATAAATATGCTACACTGTAAATGGAGCAAAATAATTGCATTTTAAGAAGACTGGTATTTTAAGGACAGCTGCAATAATACTCCTTATGTCCTCTCCTCGAGTTATAATTTAATTCCATTTGGCAGAAAAACCGGTGACTGCTCTCACTTCCCAACATTTAAATAGAAGTGCCTTCCAAAACACATTATTTTCAAACATAGTTCTTATCATATACACTTTATATGCCTACCCATGACTTTAAAAAGACATATATTTTAACAGACAAGCACATTCCCAGGTGCTTATGTGTGCCTTTGTATTTATGTACATATAATGTTTTATACAAGTATATGTATGTGTGTGTTTGAAGGTTGACCAAATTGACCCAACCATCAAATATGTATAGTAAAATTTGCTTACAATATTATACTAAAGAGAATCAATAGCCTAAGTAAATTCAAGAAGTCTTAACTTTGCCATCTATATATTGATGATTCATAAATTTATATTTCTAACAGACATTTCTCATGAACTGCCTACTCAAAATACCTGCTGTGCTTCAACTGAAGAGGATCCAAATCAAATTCTTAATCTTCCCTAAAGGCTTCCTCCAAAGGTGGTCCTCATAGTATAAAAGACAAACCTGCACATCTAGTTGCTACATTTGGCATGATTCCAGCTTCCTGTCTTAGCATGTTATACCCATCAGCAAATCCTGTCCTCAAATTGCCAAGATGCATCCCATCACTCCTCACTACCTTCTTTGTCGTCACCACCATATTCTTCAACATCCTCCTAACTGGACTCCCTGTTCCATCTTTGCTGCCACACAGAATATTCTCCAAATAGTATAATTAATTATATGCTTGCAGTTTCACACTGGGTATAAACCCTAGAAAGGCACTCTATGATCTTCCTATCTCACTTTTCTAGATATCTCTTGCTTAATTTCCAACTACTTTCCCACTTGTTTATATCATTCCAAACCTTCTAGTCCAGTCTGTAGTTTATCCAGCATACTAAAAAAAATGTTGCTTTCTTTGCAGAAGGATCCTTCCCTATTTCCTAGGGTCACTTTCTCTTTTCCTTGCCCATATGTGGTTATCAATAACAAACCATCTTGTAAGTATACCAAGACTAGCATTTGTATCAGTCAGGGTAAGGCAAATAGATGCCACACTACATTGAGATAATTGCTGAAGAGAGCAATGCAGGACTATTGACAAGGTTGTAGGAAGGATACATAAAAACCAAAAGAGAAACACATTGTCTTCAGAGACGGTAATAGCAGGGCTAGTGCCAGCATCAGTCCTGAAGGCACAGAAGGAAAGAGCTGATACTGGAAGCTAGAAACAGACTACAGCAGAGAAGCCCGCCTTGAAAACCACTGGTGATTAGAGCAGGGCTAGCATTAGCCCAAAGAAAAAGATTAATACAATCTGCATTGTTTTGCCTGCCAGGGCAGAGAGCAGGATGCAGAAGAGTGGAGGATGGATCTAAAGAAGATGATCTGAGACATTCACTCCTCTTACCTAATAATGTATTTCTTTTCCATTGTATACATCACTGTCTGCCCTTTTAGACATTTTCCTTGTTCCTTTATTTCCACCACTAAAATATTACCACCCAGAGAGCAAGGACTTTTGTCTGCTTGTGCTCTGTGGTCTCTTTAACACCTCACATCAGTCCCGGGTAAATAAGGAGCTCTGAGTGAATCAATATAGTTGCAATACTGACCTCTCGTTGAATAGGTTTTAAGCATGCTGTATAAACAGCTTCCCTTAAGAACAATTCCTCTGACTGTAGGTGAGTCAGATGATGATTTGTGAGCTGGTTCATAATCTTTGATGTATAACACAAGTGTTTCTAATTCTATTAGAAATGAGAAAAGGGCAATAATACATATGCTATATTCCAAAATGCAACAAAGTATTAAATATTTGAATATCTGTTTTATATAAATTTCATTCACCATGAATAAGTTAACCAAGGTCTTTCACAGGACACTTCATGCCCCTAGCAAGGAGTTCAGCAAAGAAAAAAATCTTTGAGAGACAAAAATTAGAAGAACCTCTAATTTCTTGATTTCCTAAATTATCTGTGACATGTGGTTACTCACTGTGTGCAGCAATTATAGAATCATTGCTTCTCCCATTACTGCTTTCTGGACTCCCTGAAACTGGTACAATTAAAGAAAAAGATAAAAACAATGGGGAGGAAGAGCAAACTTCTGTTTCATTTGTGAAAACTGAGGAGTTCATCTTGGTGAGGAATCTGTCTATTAGAAAATAATATATGTGCTGTTTCTGCTGGCACCTCCCAGGCTACCCCAGTAAGAAAAACAAAGTAGTAAGCAAGATAACATAAGAAAACTACAGAACTGCCACTAGAAAAAAAAAGTCTTCTATTTTCACATTCATAAGACAAGCATCTCCTTCATTCCAGATTCCTGCCTGTCTTCATTATCCCCAATCGGGAGATGAGAAGAAACAAAACTGAGAGCAGACAGCAGTGCAAACAGTTCTTTGCGATTTTTGAAACATACACTAATATTAATCCTAGAGATTTAACTCTATTTGTTTTAACAGCAAGGTTATCATGCATTTTCATCCAGTGAAGACACCTTTTCTTCTGAAAACAAATAAAATATGTTACTAAGACTGCTGTCTAATTTAAGGATTCACAATAATAACCTCTGAAAATGATATTTGGGTTCCTAGGGAAAACGTGTTACCTCAGGAACTTAATTCCATACACTTCTTATTTAGGAACAGTATTGTGAACTTTGAAGTTCCTACATAAAGGATCTTTAAGAAAATAAATTTCAAGGCTGGGAGTGTGGCTCATTAGTAAAGTGTTTTCCTCCTTTCTTCCAATGCAGATGACACTAGGTTCAACATCCAACAGATGGGGATGGAAAGAGAATATTAATTTCAAAATTTAACAAATTTAAATAATTTATCACAAAGATTACAAAATCCAGGAGAACTGTTTACGTTTCAGACAATTACTGTTCTACGTATGCTGTACAGTTTCTCTGGGTTTACATTTATTTTCAATTTGTCTCATACATGTTTAGTTACTTCTTCAAATTTCCAGTATCTTATAAAGTTTTCTGTGGAGGGACTGGAAACAGAATCTAATCTTCCTTTATTAGAACTGTGAAGCAGTTCTCTTAGATGCATGCCTGACCCTGAGTGACCTCTGCCCCCCTCAGATGCACGCCTAACCCTGAGTGACCTTTGCTTCTACTCAGACGCACCACTCTTGGTGGAAAGGCTCATTAAGAAGTAACACAGGAGGAGTAGAAGCGCTGGGGCCTCGGTATGCAGTAGAAAGATACTTTCTGTACTGTGGTAACTTCTAGTATAAAAATGACAGTGATCATATGAAACTGCTGATGTTCAATCAAGTTTTTTACTTCTAAAATGGATGTTTCAGATTGCTCACACTAAAGTATGACACCTAAATTCACAATAAATGTATCCAGAACTCAGCATCCTTTAGCGTGATTTCAAGACTACCCATAGCAACTGGGACACCACTTTGTACAAGGAGACTATGACAGGCAGACAAGTCGGAGCATAGAGATAACAGCCTTAACATGATGATCATAACACACCAACTGCAAATTTCCACATGATCGTGTGAGTAAGACCCAAGAGTCTGGACAGAGACTGACCAAGATTGACGCTCTAAAGCTTAATATGAATCAACTCTTGGGGCCTGGTGGCATATGCCTTTAATATCAGTACTTGGAAGACAGGGGTAAACAGACCTCTGTGAAATTGAGGCCAGCCTGGTCTACAGAGTGAGCTCCTGATCATCTGGGGCTACAGGAAGACCCAAAAATAAACAACAACAACAACAAAAATTTTTTTAAAGGTGTATCAACTCCACAGCAGGTCACTCTGCTGCCCCTGTCCTGCCAGTGAAAGTTTCACCAGCTGACTAGTTCCAAGGACACTTGTAAAATACATCAGAAAAACAAACACACCTCTTTTTTCCTCAAATGAAATACTTCCCAAATGTCACTAAACAATTGTTCCCAATGTACAGGCACCAGCAGAGCAGGGCCTGCTTCATCTGTTACTGGACTCAAATATCTCTGACCAAAATGAGGAAAATGTCTGTGAAACAAAGAGTGCTTTGTTGGCACAGGAATGTTGTCTCCCCGCGGGTCCCTGAGGAATTCATGAGTTGCATGTTGTGTACACTGGGCATCTTGTTCTCACATGGGCACTTGCAAAACACAGCACCCTCTGATCAGAACGTTCTCAACACAAAATGTAAACTTGTGTTTTATCTGGAATCTGACACCAGCCTATTTCCTATATTTTACAACAATAAAATAGCTTTCTGGTCATACAGTTTGTAAATCAGAGGCAAAACACCACACAGAATAGAGTTCAGTTGGAACCCTCAACTCATTTTAATAGGAATCTTGTTTTGTTTTCTCTGGTTTTCCAGATAAGTCTCTCCACCACTGACGGATGCCTTGTATAGGCAGACTGCTGATCTGCTGAGTCTGCAGGCTAGGCCAGGAGAACTGTGCTGAGTCCACACAATGGCCACCATCTGTTGCAGAGCTTCTAGGAACAGTCGTCAGCACGAAGCCCTGTGTCAGCCCTAATAACCAAAGGACTGCTTTGGAGACTGAAGCCAGCGATGGAAACGTATTCCAGGAGGTTATTAGCGTCTGGCTTCTTTGCAATAATTGAGAACATTGATCTAGAAAGATAATAAATCTAACTATATCTAAGGTCAAGCCCATTTACATTCCGAAAGGTATCAAACGAAACCAACACAGACCTTTAGATTCAGATGAACAGAAGCCTTAGCCATACTAAAGGTTCAGCTGAGACACTGGCATCGATACACGTAATAGGAATCAAGAAAGGTAATAAAACTTTTATCTACTGAGGGGCTATGACAAGCTAGACTTGGGGTGGGGGGGAGGCTTTGTAATCATATTTGCTGTCTCATTAACCCAAAAAATAAACTATGTTAATAATATGTCTCGTGTTCGTCATCTGTAAAGCAAAGACAATTTTGCTTACTTTTTCAGGATTTTAGTGAAAATTTAAAATAACAGATAAAAAATTGAGCATTTAGTAGTAGATGTACAAAATAATAAAATACCCATATTTTAAAATAGAACTAAATTATTACAGTTTACAGAGATTTTGTATTTGCTGAAATATTAGTTATGTTTCAACAAAGATACAGAAAGCCTCAAACATTTCTTGAGGTCAGCTAGAATGCTGCTTTGCTGATTCCACAAATTCAAGTAAAAAGCTAACAGAAACTGAGCAAAGAAGCCTAGCAGGGTTCTTCCTCTTTGAAATCAGGCAGCACATATTAAGAGCCCACTCCAGTACAGCAGGAAACAGCTTAAAAAGTAATAAACATAGTCCTCCCGGGACTGCTCAAAGGACAGAGATTTTATGGGAATTACCCTTTTCTGTCTTTTGGAACAACACATACAAAAATGACAATGAAATGAGGGGGAAAAAGATCATTAGGCAGAATGGAGAAACCAATGACAAGTACAACCTGAGAAGCATCTATTTTCCTGAGCTAAACTCAGAATATACTCTCCAAACTGAAAAAATCCCTGTTTACCACAAAATGAGTGCCAAGTGTGAGACTAAGCTAGTGATTCCATTCCAGTTGACCCTTCACTGTGGCAAATTACTGCAGTCTCCACGTGGCCCATCCTTCCCTCTGTTTCCTGCCTGATTCATAAAAACTGCTGATTGATAAGGTAAAGAACCAAAAGAAGTGTAAATTATCCTGCCTCCAGGAATGAGTGTGTGCATGTGTGTGTCTGTGTGTATCTGTTATGTATAACATAAACAAAAATTTACTATCAAAATAATAATCACTAATAAGGAAAAAAATCAGTTTGCCAGAATGCTCTCTAAACATCACCACCTAATCAGAATAAATTTCCTTAGGCTGGGTGTAGTGTCACAAACCTATAATCTCAGCACTGAGGATGCCAAATTTCAAGGTCAGCCTGGTCTACATAGCCAGTTCTACAGCAGCTAAGACTATCTAGTGAGAACCTGTCTCAAAAACAAAACAACAGCAAGAAGAATAAAATGACTTGATTCCATTATGAACTATCCAGAATCAAAGGAGATAAGAAAGGTTACTAGGAAAAAGAAAAACTACACTCAAATGGTTTAGAAAAAAATATGAATGTACATATGTATATGTAACATATATACCTAAGAAGGTAAGCATATATACATAAGTTTTATATATGTGTGTATATGTAAATATATATAAAACATATTAGAAATGTATATGAATATACACATTGAGATAGAAAATAAATGATACTATGAATGAAGTAAGATTTTTAACAATATATGTTGGCTTAAAATTATTTTTGAATAAAAAAACTATGAAAAGAAAGCTAGTAAAAAGTATCTAACCATAAAACAAACTGAAATATAAGAAATATTTACTAATAATTACTCAAAAAGAATTCAGAAATTTAGTTATCATAAATGATAATACATATTCAATGCAAACAATTGTAGGATTTATCTTAAGTATGATTCTGATGAATAAATATGAATCCTTGAGAAAATCCAACAAAAAACCTTCAAGCTTAGAGTTACTACTGTTGACTAGACATAAAATGAAGCTGAACAGTACATAAAACTGAAATATCAAAATTTTTTCTGCTTTCCTTTTAGTAAATCCATTGTAGATACAGGAGCCAGTCTCAGATATAATCAGGAATTAGACAGCATCTCTTAGGAGTCTAACTGCCATCACCAAAAATGTTTTAGGCAAGTTTGGATGCCCGACGTTCTCCCAAGTTAGAAAACATTGTTTGGTCTAATTTGAAGATGTTCAGCACTCTCTACCTGTTGGTCATTAGAAATTTCTCCAGAAGATCAAGTAAAACAACAGGCAAAGGAAAAGGCTATTCTTGCCTACTTTTATTTTTTTCTGTATGTTTCTTCTGACTTGGACATGATCTTTGCCACCTTAAATTTGAGCATCTATGATCACCTGCACAAAACCCTTACAGATCAGTTCTATATATAGTTCTTTGTGGAGAGAAGAGGGAAGTTCACATGTAACATAGAGCTCAAATCTCCCAGGGATCATGAAACTTACCAAGCTACTCCCCTTCCTGAGTTTATGTAAGAGGTAAAAAATAACCAGAAAGGGGTGCTTCAGTAGTATAACTGCCATTTTACCAGGGACTCCTCAGTGCTACAAATGCCTAGAAGTCATGCATCCTGCAAGCAGAACTCCAGCAGTGCAGCTTTCCTGGGCCATCCATACAGGTAGAACTCTAAATACTAAAGCTGTGTACAGACTGCTTCTAGGACTTCTCCTTGGTATGGCTGCCTTTGAGTCACCCATGTTCTTGCAATCAAGCCAATAAACTTATTGGGTCACCCAACGGCTTTTGGATGGAATTCTTTCATCTATAAGTGCTACCTGGGATAAATAGAAGTATCCTCTAATCTTTCCAGAAATTACACAAATGATATGAAGGTGGCCTCCATATAAAAGAAGGAGATAAAAGAGGAGGAATAGAGGAAGTTTTCCTTTAGCATATTGACACAACTCTACTGTGAATTCATTCTTCATTATCTTCTGTAATAGAATATTTCAGAAAGAATAACTCCAGCTTCTAACAACAGTTGCTTACCTTCCAACACCACTGGGTACATCATTTGAAAGTCTTAAATGGATCCTTTCAGGAAGACCTTCTGGAGAAAACCCATAAGGTAAGAAAGAAGAATGGCCCTCACCAAATGAAAACAATACTTTCCTTCCGAGTCACTCTCTTTGGCATCATGCACAGCCATCCAGGGAGTACAGATATTTTCAAATACATCACCATGTCTCAGGTCTCCAAATACGGCTGTCTCCCTACTTCCAGTCTACTGTGATACAGTTATTGAAGAGATTCTGAGTCTGTGGTCATTCTGACTCACATGATAACATGTACTCCTCAGAGTACACATAAAGAATAGTGGCTCGTCTTGAAATACCATGTGGAGTACATTAAGTGTACTTTGCCATTACTGCTGTCATTATTGTACTCTGTGAGCTTCTTGACTGTCTGAAAATCCATACTATACATGTAATCATTAGGAAAGCCATGTATACCAGAAGAAAGCTTACTCTACACATTTCTAAATCAAGGTCCCAAGGTAACCAGAGCAGAAGATACCTTAATCAGGAAAACATGAGCCCTGGTGGTCACTTACCAATAAATCACTAGTAGTTGCTCATCCAGGATTGATCAACTGAAGGAAAGTGATACTTTGCTAAGCCACTTTGGGACAATTGACTTGGAATGACCTATATTCTGATACAGTTGAATACAGAGACAGAAACTGGTCATCTAGTTCACTCACTATCAAAAGCTTCCAATATAACATAATATGAACTTCACTGAGAAGTGTGGCCCTAATTTTGGACTTCCTCTAGCCCTTCAGTAGGTTTTCATTATACTTTAATCTGCATCATGTTTTAGATTAGGAATTGAAACATGCATGCAGACTAATGGTTGAGTCATGGAACTGAGTTCTTCTCTTGGCTCAGCTACTTTGAATGCATCAGCATACAAATTTTTGGTCAAGACACTTGTAAAATAGACTGAAAGAAGGTTATGATTCATGGCTTCAGAATATGAACTAGAGGTCTCAGGACTTCAGGAATATTTGTCTCCAGGGAAGCAATGTCTTTACTGTTCAAGATATATTACTTCTCAATGTTGTGACTGTGGCCTATCAGTCAGTTATGCTCTGAACGTTTGTGTGCTTGGCTATAAATGTCAGTCTACCCAGAGAGTTAACTTGGAGGTCCTAAGACATGATACCAAATATTTCACATTAATGGATCATTACACAGGCTTCTTTCACTCAGGATAGTGGCTCATAAGTAGTTCAGTCCAGGCCAGGCTGATGAACCAAACACCCTGTTTCAACACCAGCCAGTATCACTAGTTTATAAGCAACACTATCAATGTGATAACAGCTGTTTTGTGCCCTTCCTGAGGGTCTATAGGAAATAAAGCCTTCTCTGAAATCAAAGTCCTGTCTATATCTATTGTTGGGGCCCTTGACTCCAACTCCCCATCTTTAAAAAAATATATAACCAAGGGAAAAAAAGACTTTGACCAACAGTATACAATACCATCTGACACTGTTTTCTATAATTGCTTGTGGTCTCAAAATTAATTTAAAACATTGGAATTACAGGTTGATAGATGGCTGTTGAGAGCTACAATGATCCTGAGCATAAGTAGAAGTAGTAAGCTGAAGAATGGTCCTCTGTGATCTGAGGATTTGTGAATTTGGCTCTAGAAGGCCTCTGACTTCACAGCGCCCAGATACAACAGGCAGTAGAGGATGTGATCCCAGCAGTAACAAGGGAGAAATTACAGGGAGAGTCCAACAGTGCAACTCTGACTGAATAAAAGGTTGGTCCCAAACTTTATTAGTTATGCCTGCTCCTTTGGAGACTGGGAAACAAGTTTATGAAATCAGAAAGCAAAAAGAGAAAATATAGTATTTTAATATAATAATTTTTAAAAGTTATTATGGCCAAAAAATATACTCAAGTATCTACACTGAGATTTTGAAAAATACTTACTAAAGTTGCAGTTTATAACTGTTTTGTGTAGCACCACTAGACTTGCCAGCTGAGTTCAGTAGAATAAAAATGAATCTACACTTTAAACGAAATCATATTTTAAATTGCTGAAGTAATCAACTAGGGCCTCCATATTCCCTCTCTGCAGTATCTTAAAGTTTGGCCTAAACAAGCATCTAATGAGAGAAAATTTTCATCGTCATTTAAAAGACCACCTTTGGAATCTCTTTTTTCAAAGAAAGAGCATTGAAAAGTTTGATGGCCTTTGTATACTCTCTCAGCAATTATCGTTAGAGGGTTAAGTTTCAGAATGTTCCCAGGAAAATGATTTAGGGGTCTGAGAGGCTCTTCCACAAATTTAATTAACTGTATTGACATTCAGTCATTTACTCATTTAGCCCTGAGTAAATGCAAAACTGTTCCCAGAGTAATCTCGGCCACCTTGCACATGAGCTGCATGGGGGTCCAGACTGAGGGCTTTATTTGACGTTAGAATAGTTTTTCATTAGACCTTCAGACCAAGCCCTGTGGACCAAGTTTAAGACAAATTCCCCTAGCACTAAAAATGTTCCTATGCTATGCATGTTACATCTTCCATTGCAAATGCAAGGAAAAGTACAAAAGCAGTTTATTAATTCCAGGAGCCTAATCATATTACTCAATTATTTAAATTAATAAACCACTATGCACATTACATTTGCAAACATACTATGTTTTTCCTGTCTAGTAACTATGTGCATAGAAGATTCCACAGTATAAACAGTGAGAGATTAAAATGCCTTACAATCCACTGTTAGGCCACACCAGCTTCCCCATTAAAGACTAGAACTTCACACTAGTATTCGTAAATGACTCTGGCTGGCTCTAAATGAACACTAATGGTGGATTCATATGAACTTGAAACTAACAAGAAAATGGTGACGGTAAAAGCAGCACTCTCCTCCTAACCCTGTGAGTCCCACATGCACGCATGCAAGCTCAAACATTTTTGTAGTGCTGCATTTTGTATTCATTTCCCACACCAAACTCCTTCACTGTGTTTTTCTTTTTTCTCTGTGGGTGGCAAAAACATTGAGGTTCTTCAGGATATTATTTGACTAAATATTAAAATAGCATTCCTCCATAAACAAGCAGTTATTTATCCTTCAAACACGTAGTTATTGCCAACACAACTTGGCCTCCAAGGAATGGAGTCTAGAATATAAAAGAATTCATACCACAACATAGCCCTGCCTGCCCAGGGCAGTTATAAGAAACAGATCAGAACCCAGATATACCTGACTCCATAGCCTAAGTCTTTCCTCTATGCTGAGATTGCAGCCTACCCATAAAAAGTACAATAAAACACAATAAATGAAACCACAAGAAATACACTGACATTTCAGGAAGAAGGGGATAGGTTAGGTTTGCAGAGAATTCAAAGAGAATCCAAGAGACTACAGGGGACAGACAAAATACTAGCTGAACCTAGAAGGGAGAATAACTTGTCACAAGCAAATGAGTTTGTATTAGTTTTTGGAAAACTCAATGAAAGAGAAGCGAGGACAGCAAAGGCAAAGGTAAAACCCCTAAGGTTACAATGCTGGTCCAGTTTATATACAGCACAGAAGTAATAAGAAAAACAAGGAGGGGCAGATGGTGGGAGGATGAGAATATAGATAAAGAGGTCTTGACAAAGGCAGGATTTTGAAGGCTTTGGTCAGGAGGAAACATGATCAGAGCTGCAATGAATAGGAGCCAAAAAAAAAAAAATAGCAAAAGTTGAGAGAAAAATGAAGAATTCCAAGCAACCAGGCGAGAGGTACCGAAGGCCACAACTGAGGTCAGGAAAGCAATGCGGATGGAGATCGGCTGGGTCTGAAGTGCCTTTCAGTCATAAGGTCTACAACGTTACATAAATTTGACCTCTTACTAGAAAAGCTAAGTGAGAAGGGCACAAGGAACTATAGTCAATGCGCATTTCCAAAAGAAACCTCCATGAAATAGCTGAAATAACAGAGAACTGCAGCCCTATAAGGAACTGAGAAACAGCTAGAGAAACATCTGGTAAAAGAATAGTTCTAAATTTGGATTATCACAAGCCACCATGATCATATATACCCAGCCACTGTTTTCAGTGGCATTCCTAAGGAGATCCAGAAGTAAACAAGCTGGAATCTGCTTCAACCATCTCCTTTAAGTGAATCAGTATTAAAGTTTGTGATATGAAAGAAAGGAAGAACAAGGGGGTTGTATTGTCACCTCCTTAGCAACCCTCAAGAACAAGTGTCAATCTTCTCTCCCACCCCAAGGAAGAGTTCTAAGACATAAAAGACACACTATATTAAGTCATGTTCCCTAATGATCACTATTCAGTAAAGATCACTGTGTATAAAAATTTAAATTTTAATGAAGGCAAATAATTCTTGATTAGGTTCTGGAAGATTTCTACTTAAAATCTAATAAAGTCTTTGTGAGTCAAAGGGTAAGTTTTATATTGCACAAATTTGTTCCCTCATTCAGTGGTCACTGAGACCTTATATGATATTAAGTGAGTACTTCAGAATCTTTAAATTCTGTGTCTTTTTTACTTTACTGTTTATTTTGATAGATGTAAGAGGAAAATAAGATCTTGATGTATTTCCCAGTTAGACATATTTACATTTTTAAAAGATTTAACTAAAAATATTAAAATTAGTACTAAAATATTAAAATCAGAGATTGTCTGTGGTATAATAATTATAAAAAAGCATTTTTATCAGGACACTGCACACACTTTGATTTTAAAATTCACCAGTGTTAGTGGTGTAGAGATTACTGTCAGAATATTAATTTTTAGTAATTTTACTTGGCTCCTAGTTTGTAGAAAAATCAGTCTTATTACTTTACTTAGAATCAGTACTAGTAATTAAAGATACTATTGGTTTTTAGAATATGGTTGGAGTTTAGTGAAAACAAAACAAGTCATTTTTCTATTGGATTTTCCTTTTCAAATTTTTTAACTCACTTGAAATCAATTTTTAAAAATTACAGATGCAGGGAGCTGAAGAGATGGTTCAGTGGTTAAGAGACTGGCTGCTCTTGAGGTCCAGGATTCAAATCCTAGAACTCACATGGTGACTAACAACTGTCTATATCTCCAATACCAGGGGATCTAGACATCATCTTCTGACCTCCACATCACTTACATGCAGGCTGTATACTCATATATTTAAAAAGTAAATAAATAAATATTTTGAATTACAGAAGCAGAATCCGGCATTATCATTTTAGAAATTGATGTGTTAAAGACAAAAAGAAAAAAGTGATAGATTTAAATGAACATAATGCTTCAATTCCACACTCAGATTTCATTTCAAAGCTAAGCATTGTTTCAAGAAGGGAAGTGATTTAACTCAGCTTGAACTAGGCAATTCTTTTAAAATAGACCATAATAGAAATTTATTTTAAAATCAACAGGAAATTCATTAAACATGAATATATACTAAAGACGGAAGTAAGAACAGTAAGTATAAAAATACAGCAAACACATTCTGAAGTAGTCTAAATTCTGTTGTCTAGGATCATTTGTTCTTGCTGGTCTTTCTCTGTGGGAGGAGAGCATCAGAATCTTAAATCTCAATGATAAATGTTATCAGAAAACTTTTCCTAGAGAGTATAAGGCTTCTTTATTAAAATACTTTCACTGATGTCCCAAAATGTTAGGTAAAATATTCTAGCGTGTTATTTCATTTAAATTGAATATATGCACTTTTAAAGAGTAGCTGTTAAATAAGACAGAAATGCAGGTTTAGATGTTCCTATGTGTCAGCTATTCTGGAAGTTCCTAGAAATCACAACCACATGTTGAATTACATACACTTCACTAGCCAAAATGTACACTTTTTAAAGTACAAAGAAATATAATTTTAAATGAATTTCTGGTTACTGATATTCACAAAGATAAGTGAGGACACTTTCAAGAGCAAGACAGGACTTTGCTTCCAGCCATGCTGGTATTGCCTAAGTCTGTGTCAACCATGTACAGAGTTAAGGCTTAGTAATGCTGTCCTTATGACAATTAATCATACTTTACAGTGTACTGTGAGTCATTCAGGATAGCTACACGTCCCTGAAAAATACACTAGCAAAGCAGATTTTAGCAGCATTTAGCATTTTAGTAGAAATGTTACGAAACCTCATTCTCTAGCTAACTGTCCCATGTCTTCCTCCCACCAGGAACATCAGCGTCAACTTGGAGTGTTTTTGACTTCCAGGAGATACTGGCAAATTTTACAAGACATTTTCCATTGTGACAACTGGAGTACTTCTAGTATCCAGCGGGTGGAGACCACAGGTACTTCTAAATGTCCTGCCACGTACAGGATATCTCTCTAGATAACAATGAGTTATTCTGCTCAATACCATTACAGAGACTCAGAAACCCTGTAGTACTTATCAACATCAAACCTGCTGTAAAATGTGAGCATTGAAGACAGAAGATAAGAAGGGCACAGGTCCAGACGAAAAAGAAAAATCAGCGTCAAAAGAAAAAGGAAAGAAACAGTCTAATACTCCATGGTTAATATGAGAAATAAAATATGGAGTCACACTGTAGTCATACTCACAAACACCAAAGAATGTAGGTGAAGTATATAAACAGCTATCAAAGAAAAAACATCCTAATATATATTCATCTATATATATATATGCACAACATTCTGGCTTAATGAACAAACTGACTTTACACAATTATGCAATTCTGGACATTTTTCCTGCTCCACAGCAGTGTTATGTGAAGTAATGCTTGCATGACTGAATGTGACCACACTAGGCATCTGTGCTAACTACTTGGGTGGATTTGAGTAAAGTGTGACCTTTGGCAGTATAAGCAAATCTCTTTAATTCCAAAGAATGTTGATCTCCTCCAACCCAGATTAAAAGACTGAGCATTAGAACCCCATTTTAAAAAAATTAACGAAGTGCTTTAGAAATGGTTAGCACTTTGTACTAAGATGAAACCTACAAAATTAATAGCAGTTTTAACCTCTAAGAACTGTAAGTGGGAAAAACGTGAAGCAGCATTCACACTTTGTTCTCCTGTCTTATGTCAATCAATTTTATAACGAGATACATCCACAAGCAATAATTTTAATGTTTTTTGTCAAAGAATGAATTTTTCATAAAAAACAAAATGCAAGAAGTCTGCTATAATCTATTAAAATGTAATATAAATACCTTACATTGTGTGAGATATAAAGTATTGAAACATGGCAGTAAGGGCTTTAGCCATTCTTTAAAAAAAGAATCTTGCAAGTTAAAGAAAGCCCAAAGTTTGTTCTACAGATGTGTGTGTGTGTGTGTGTGTGTGTGTTAGGAGGTAGCAGGTAAGCAGGTGTTCCTTGGAGCACATGTGGAGGTCAGAGGACAATTCTCTGGAGTCAATTGTCTTCTTTCATCTTTATATGGGCTCTGGGGATCAAACTGAGGTAGCCCGCTTGCATGCTAAGTGCTTTTACCCACTGAGCCATCTCTCCTGTCCAAATTACTGGTTTTAAGAAAAACAAATATCACCCATGCACTGAAGTGCATTTTCAAACACACGATATACCAAAGAAGAGAAAAAATAAATGCTTTCTTCACATCACTGTTAATGCTGGGAATTTTATTGACACTGTCCATTTTTATTTTATTTGCATGTGGTGTGGGTGTGTGATACATGTGAGTATTGGTGTTTGCCCACCCATCCACACATGCAGAGAAGAGAACAGGACTCCTCCTCCATTGCTATCTGCCTTATTGCCTCGAGACAGTCTAACAATGAACTGGAAAGTTATGATTTAAGCTAGACTGGCTAAAAGTGAGCTCTTGAAATACACCTATATCTTCCCCCACACTCCCCCAGTGCTGGGTTACAGGCATGTACAGCCATGCTTCACTTTTAATATGAGTGCTGGGACTCAAACTCAGTTCTTCATGCTTTCAGAGCAAGTGCTCTTACCCACTGAACCATCTCCTTAGCCCAATTAACACTTTTACTTTGATACATTTCTGAAAATTAACCAACGGATGCCTTCAGAACATTAAGGGCATTTTTAGGAACTTAGACACTTATCTGCACTTACAAAAAACATCATGCAACCTCTGATCCAATTTCCATAATGTTTGCAGCTTCTGTGAGAATTACTGTGACTCATGAAGATAACATACACAGCAAGAGTCAATAAATAGTTAAAGAGTTTGAGTTCTCTCCACTCCACTTTTCTTTAATTCTGAGCAGGAATCTTTTCACTTTGCTGGATTATGATTTATTTCCCTCATTTATTAACATATAATTTCATGGGACAAAAATGAATTAGAAGAAAATCAATTATCTCATCCAACTAAAATTAGGCAGTTATCATAAAGTTTTCTCACTAATCCATTAAGGTAATGTACAATAAATAGCCAACTGAAAGGTTGGCTGATGCTAAAGATTAACTTGCCAAGGTGTAAAAAAATGAACAATAAGAAACTGGAAGTGAAAAGGCTGTGATCATAAAATCAATCTCCTCTCACAGTTACAGTGTTATTCTTAGGAAAACATTTCTCATTTTATCTAACATGATCCATGCACTCTATGCATACCCTAAGAGAGAAAACATATAATCAATCAATTAGCACATATATTACTATTGTAAACTATTATAAATATATTAGTATTAGGAGACAATATAATAATTAGCACAAGTAAACACTAATTTATATTTAAACTAATATATTTTAAAACATGCTATAAATATATACTTTTTTAAAAAAACCTTTTTTGTACTTACGTTATATAATCATATCACATTATTACCTATTATAAATAAAATGTGTGTCCTCCCCAACCTTCCAAGGAGAACTATTTATTAATATGACACAATAAATAAATCAAAAAAACTGTTTACTCCCCATTTTTATGCTGTATTAACAAGAAACATTTTTCAGCACATAAATATTTTGACAAGTGGCACCTTAATATGGGACATTAAACTTGAAATAAATAATGAAAAGTTTACAAGAAGTTCATATAATCATCCTAGCAAAGACATGCAAATGAAATAACAGTAAACTATGTTAAATATATATCTTTTCATTTAAACTCCTTCTTAGAATACGTTCCCCAGAGCATCAAGCAAAAGGCCATCAGACTAGATTATGTTAGTAGCATTCTCTTCCATCTAATACCAACACCTCCCTGAATTACTGGTCATATGAGCTTTCTCAGAGGATCTATTGGAAGCAATGGTTAAAGGGAGGCTTCATTTTATTCAATAGTGTGGTCAAATGGTATGTATGGTGCCCATGCTCCTGAAAATAACCTCTCACCCATGTGCATGCAAGCAACACTAATGAAGCTCTCTCTCTCTTCTCCTCCCCCCTTTTTCACACACACACACACATGCACACGCACACACGTGAAAGTGGAAAGAACAATTAGTAAGAAGAGGAAGAGGAGAGGCTGAAGTAGGTAAGAGTAGGATAAGAGAGAGTAGTCTCAAATAGATATGATCAAAAGACATTATACATGTATGAAAAACCATGATGAAACACATTTGTATGTATAACTAATATGTGATGATAAAAAATATTTTTAAAATACATTGTCTATTTACATTCAGGATAAAATTTTATCATATTCAATCTGGAAAGAACTGTGTTCTTAGGACAGAGGTTCACACACCTATATCTGCACATAATATCATTTCAATCAAAGAGAACAAAACAGGCAATGAAAACTATGCTATTCCCTCCAAGGAACAAGATGGGGAAGTGAGATGGCCAGGGCCATCCTAGGTCATGGCGTGGCTTGACTTATTGTCCACTAATGTGTCTGAGACAAAAACTGATTTGGCCAAATACTGAAACTGAAGTACCACACTAGTTAAGCATCAATGAACCATTGATCCACGCCCCAAATTACTATCTAACATCTGTGTTGTTCCAATCATTCCAGCAGCTCTTCCAAAGACATTATCTCATCAGTAATATCTCGGATGAGGTAGGCTTTAAAGGAAACTAGATCTTAAATTCATAGGTTTTTCAATCACTCATCAAATATTTGGATGTCTATTATGCCATGGAGCTAGAGGTTTTGAATCTTTAGGAATAAACAAACTCACAGAAAATCCCTGGACTTCTTCCCTTGGGAAGACATACATGTCCTAAATAATTACATGAGATGGTGTATTAGACAACAAGACTACTGAAAAAATAAAGCAGAAGACTGTTGAGAACATTAATGCAGGATAGAGGTGGTAAGAACATGCCATGCTGAGAGTGATTTAGAGGAAGGATAGGGAGCCAGGAAGACAACTGAAGAGGAACATCCACGGCAATGTGTGATCAGTGAACAGCGAGACCAGAAAGCACCAAAAATGTCCAGTTAGTTACTTCTTCTCCTTGTGAAATGGAGCCACAGAAAAGTTCTGTGTATAGAGATAACCCAGGCAGGATACAACACACACACACACACACAGAAAAAAACTTCAGCACTGAGCAAGACCATTTTAATATTAAAATCTACCAAAAAACAAACAAAAATCTACTAGGCAAAAAGAAAAGTCTAAGAACTTTTAATGAAGCTGGCTACAATCTTGACAGTTACAAAACAGTTACAAAAACAGAAATTGAGTTATAAAAAGGATTTGTAAATGTGGCCTGCAGATACAAGGAAAGCTACACCTTCTGTTCAGAGCAATTATTGGGACTTCGGTCTATAATGGAAAATATAGTATGGACTATTTCTGCCTTTTCTCCTAAGCAGCCATCACCTGTGGCATTACAAGGCCAATATTACAGCTATACCTGAAGAAAGAGCTTAATTCTTAACTTTAGTTTATAAGAATGGGTCCAAACCCAAAGGGCCTTTGTTCCTCCAGAAGTCTCTGGAACTATGCTCTCCAGTCCGACCTCATTAATACTTTTACTCAAAACCATTTTCCCACTCTCAACTCAGTGGGAATCAACAAGTTTGGATTCACCCTTATCTTATTAGAGAAACTTGCTCACTGATCCATAGGCTTAAAATATCTCATACACACACTAAAATATCTCTAACTCACAGTATGCTAAGTTCAGGGCTTTGATTTGCTAATTCAAGCACACTCACATGCATTCGCTACCTGGCATGCAGGGCACATTGAGGTACAGAGGGATCAAGGTTGGTACTCAGGTCACAAGAACACATGGATGGCTCCGTCAGCTTATCTGTATTAGAAACAGTAGCTTTTGGGGTACATGGCTAAGTAAAAGTCACTACTCCAGACGGTGTCCATTTTGTAAAAGTCACTCTTAGAATCATCACCAGCACGGCCTTTACTTTTTATCTTCCGTAGCAGCAGTTTATTCATGTGTTGCTTTTTGTGGACACTACTTCTATCATTCTCTGGCTTATCTCTTCACCAACCCAACCTCTTAACACAGGTGATATGCCAAGCACTGGGAAGACAGTAATTTTAAAAATTAAGTAAATATGCGTGTATACTTGTGTGTGCATGTGGACAGATGCTAGATAGATGATAGATGATGACAGATTAATAGGTAAGACAGATGATGACAGATAGATGATAGATATGAAACTGATTTTCAGCAAAAAATAAAAACCCTCTGGTATGCACATTGCTGAGAAGGAAAGGAAACACACACACACACACACACACACAATAATGCCTGATGAAGGCAGACTATCAGATAGCAAACCTCAACTGAACACCACAGCCTAGCTGCATGGCCTTAGGCAAGTTACCCAAACTTCCTGTTCTTCAGTTCTCCTCAAGAAGGAAGGAGATAACTCAGCCTAGCACAGAGGTTTGCCATGTTTAGAATGATGTGATTGGAAGACAAAGTGCTTGGGAGAGCTCTGAGATAAACACTGGGTGTGAACACTGAAAACCAGTATTGGAACTTCAATTAAAATTTAAATACCAATTACATTTTTTCCAAAAGAAAACAGGAATTGTTTATAGAGAAAATAAAAATGAAAGAGAGGGACTAAGGACAGCGAACAGTGCTGTCAAAAGGAAGGACAAGAGTTAAAGACGGAAACTGAGCTATTCTATAGAATAACAACTGGTAGGAAAAAAAACACCTTGCACAGGATGACGTTTGATTCTGGTGTTTCAAATTAAGGACAAACAAAACAATACTTCTCAAATACAAAGAAATTCTCCTACTGGTCTACCTTTCATTTGTTAAGGAATTCTCCTTCAATCATTTTCTTACCTCAGTGCCATTTTTTAAAGACAAATTAAGTAATTTGAAAAAAGTAATCCAGTTGGAAGCAAGAACCTTACAGGAAATTCAAGGGAGTCCACAAATGAGAATGTACTAATGCAACTGTAGAGCAGGGGGTGGGCGCACACACCAGGGACCCCAGCTGAGGACCAGATTAAAGGGTAGAAGAATGGACTTTCCAGGCTAGCTTCAGAGTGAGACCCTGTTTCAAGAAAGAATACAAAAACTGCTAAGAGTTTATATCACCAACATACCATCTTACCAAGTTAATTTATAATTTTACTTTCATATTCATTTTTAAATTTTTCCTTACCACTAAAGTTTAAAAGAAACAAATGACAAAAACCTTAATTATCACCAAAGTTATTGTTTATCTGTCTATTTGTTTGCTTAAAAGACAGGACATAACAGGAAGAAATAGCAGCAGCTTTGCTGTTTCTCAGGTGTGATAAAGGACCTATCTACAAAGACAATGTAAGAAAAGGTAAAAATTATGTTTGTCTAAGGATATAACAGACATAGGAATTTCTCAAGAATCTATGACCTCTCCAGCCATATGTATTTGGCTATGTTTACAGTGCAACACTTGAGTTCCCTCCCATTGAACAGGCTTTAAGCCCAACTAGATGGCTGTTGATTGTCCTCATGATAAAAGTGCCACTACTGCACCAATATAGTTTGCTGTGCCGGTCACTGCTCTGGTTATTAAACTTTAAAGCTGGAGCTGGGGGACTGGAGTGGCTAAGAGTGCTGATTGTTCTTGCAGAGGACCAGGGTTCAATTTCCAGCACCCATATGGCAGCTAACAACCACCCATAACTCTAGTTTCAGGGAAATCTGACCCCCTTTTCTGTCCTCCGTGGACACTGCATGACACAGATGCACTTGCATACATACAGGTAATACACTCATACACATAAAATTAAAAATAAATAAATTTTTTTTTTAATTTAAAAAAAGGCTAAAGTTGGACCATTGATTGATTTTCTCCCTTAGCAACTTACATGTTGCCCTCTGAAACTATGAGAGCTACTCCTAAGGGAGGAGGCTCCCAGGTCAGTTCCAGCTCTATTGCTCCATGTTCTATGTCTGAAGTATGTCTTGTCTTCAACAATAGGGTCTTACCTTCAAGTCCTTGGGGACAACCAAGAACTGTGTCAGTAGCCTGTGTTATTCTGGGAGTCTCTTGGACTACTCTGACCAACAACTTGAAAGGAGGTTTCTCCTGTCTGGCACTGTTTCTTGTTATATAGCCTTTAGCTGTACATATTCACTCATGTTTAGATGTTGTATGTGTATTTTCAATCAGCTTTGGAACTAATATTTTTACCTTTGCTTTTTCACACTGTCTAAGCATTACTTAGCTTTCCTCTCTCTTCTTGTCTAACTCTTCTCCCTCCCTTCCCAGTTAAAGTACCCCTGTTTCAATATCAACGCCCCTTGATAATACCTGTCTCCTATATGCCGTCTCTGAGCTCATTCTTTCCTGCTACCTCCATGATTCCTTGTATTACTGCCCTGCTTCAGACAAGGATACCTGTCACTACTCATCAAAGAAGCATTTATGCAACAGATAGCTACTAGTATGCTGTTCCACAACTGGTCAAACACAGAGAACAAGTGCCTGTGAGATGCCCAACCCTAAGTAACACATCTACAAGAGAATCCCTCTATACCTAAGGCTCAAGGGACAAAATAGAACAAGGGGTAGAGAGAATACTAATGCATTTCACCAGCAAAACTTCCTCGTGCAACAGAGAGTGAGTAACATAGCCAGCCACAACTGGTCAAAATGTAGAGAATAAGAGATTTCAGAGTGCATGTCCCTGGGTAGGACTCCTGTATTAGACCTCACCCACCAAGGGCTCAGGGACTATTGCAGAAGAGGGAGTGTAAAGATTATAAGAGCCAATGGTGATGGGTGAACACAGGGAAATTGGAGTTTTCTAGGCACTTGCTCATGAGAACTTACAACAATGATGACAGCATACACAAGACCCATGCAAACTCAAACCGGATGAAAACCCAGCATGGAAGTGAGAAAATGAAGAAGTCCCAACCTTAGCAGAGGAGTTATTGGCAGCTGACCATTGCTGGGTGAGGGAGAGCCGGTCTTCTTTAAGGGAGTGACACCAGACAGGCTGAACAGACTCCAGTGAATGGACCTACACCAAGGGACATCTGGGTACACAAACTTGATTCACTAGGACTTAACATATATGACAGAATGCATAAAATCTAGTCGGGGTGTCTATGGGTGGAGTGCAGATAGGTGAGGGGGTCTAAATATGATTAAGATATACTAATGCAAAGAAATTCAATAAAAACATATAGTGGAGAAAAAAGAAAATCAGAAGGCACATTAAAAATAGAGCTAGGCATCTACATTTGTACTGAATTTCTCTCAAACTTCAACTGTTGTATCACACTCATTAGGTCAAAAGCAGGTTTGAGAACTGGAGATAGAGCTCAGGCAGGAGGAAAGAAACAGTTTAGCAAATGCAAGGCCCTGGATTGTATCCTAGGCAGACCCAAGAATGGAAATTTAACAAAGTAAAATGTTTAATAATGTCAACCAAATTCAAAATGTACATGAATTAACATAAGTTATAAATAGAATGTATATATACATATATAATCTTTCTATATGAAGGTGATATACTAAGAATGAAATACTTCCTAAGAATATTAGTCTATTTTATAGCAAATAATTTTGTTTTTGAGACAGAGACTCCCTGTAGCACAGCTAGCCTGGAACTTACTATATGATGATGGATCAGGTTGGTTTTGATCTCACAGAGATTCACCTGCCTCTGCCTCCCAAATGCTGGGGTTAAAGGCATGTGCCACCACACTTGACATAACAAATAATTTTCTTTATAACCTAGAAAAATCCATTTTGTCAAAATTGGTTACATCTCATATTTAGTTCCAGGTGACTCTACTTATTTTAAATAAATGGTCAAACTTAAATGATGTTTTGAATCAGCGACCACAACCTGAAGATTGGGTTATCTTTAATTTGGGAAAACAAAGAGCAGAGATATTCATTCCGAAGTTAGATTCAACCCAGTGAGAAGTTAGACTCAACCTACTTCCAAATCCTGTGACCAAGGTTAGGGGTGATTTTACTAATCACGTAATACCTATATTCAGTGCCTGCAACAGAGTCATGTGGACTTGGAAGTTGAAATGAAAGAAATGAACTCAAAAGTCTTGATGAGATAAACAAATCCAATCTGAAAATATCTGATATATATTAGGTACCATTTTGCCTGTAAGTTCTTTTTCAATAATTTTCAAGATAGTCTTCCATTCTCTCTAATACAGCCTTGGTTTAGAGCTCCATGATCTCATTCTAAAAGGGGCTAAGATGATCTTTGTGAATCATCTTTGGGTGCAAATTTCTTCTAGGTGTTTTTTGCTGGCTTCTCAGGTTCAGTTCCTTAGTGCTCTAACCTCAGGGCACTGACAACTGCCTCCACATTAGAAAGCTCCCAAGTTGACATTCCCAGCCCAGGATCCTCATAAGAAAGCTCCCCCTGAGTACCCTCAAACACTTTAAACTCAAAAATCCAAAGTAGAATGTTTACTTTATTCCTCCAGTCATATTCTCCATCCTATATGGAGATATCTTGGTCAATTTTACCACAATCTCATCAATCAATGAAGTTACACTTCCCACAGAAACCTCTCTGTTTGCCTCCCTGAAATACAACTAGTCAGCTGAAGTCCTAGAAATAAATCCAGTTCATTTCCCTTTAGCTTGTTCATGTAAGATGTAAGGGGTGTGAGCACATACAAAGCTATTGTTTCTGTTTATGGATCTGTTCTCTTTTTTTGTCACTTTTAAAAATTTATTATAAACTTTAAAATTTTCTTACTTCTCTCTAATCTTACATAAAATATTCTTTTTCCAAAAAATAATTAAAAAGCAACATAATTTTATTTTACTATATGCGAAAATATAGATATTTGATGAATATGTGCATATCAATGAATTGATATCTACATGTACATATATACATACATACATACAACTATCTACATATATATGTAGACCTATACATCAAAATAGAGACATTATTTTTTCATTTTGATATTCATTTTATTTTGTGATCAATTTTACCAAATATAGCAATTTTTAGAATGTAATAACTGGGGATGAGAGATGGATTAGCAATTATGAGCACTGTTACAGAGGACCTGGGTTCAGTTCCCAGCCCACATAGCAGTTAACAACTGTCCATAACTCCAGTTCCAGGGGATCTGACACCTTTTCTAATCTCTGATGCCTTTTCACAACAAGGGTGCACTTACATACATATAGGACTAGCACTCATACACATAAAATTATAAAATAAAATATTTTTATAATAACACACAACAAAATGAAGTAAGGAAAGGCTAAGGATAGTAACTATAATTATAAATAACATTTCAAATCAAGTAATGGAAGAATGGATAATGGGGCACCGACATAAAGTACATTATATAAATATCTGTATGAAAATTATATAATGAAACTCATTTTATACAATGAATTCTGTATTAATAACAAAACTTTCAATCGTCTTATATTCTAAAAACTATGAATAATTTTTTATTCTCTTTTAGAATGCACATGGCTTTTTTTCATATGTTAACCAGGTAGGGTTTCTTGAAAAATTTTAGGGAGGCTGGGGAGAGCTAGACATGCCTGCACAGGTTTATAATCCAGTATGCAGAAGGCTGAAGCCAGAGGACAGCCTGACCAGTTTGAGCACAGCTCAGACTATATACTGAGATTCAGGTCCACTTTGGCTACAAAGTGAAACCTTGTCCCAAATAATAATAAATAAGTTAACTATTAGTTAATCGAAATAAATAAAAGTGTTATGGGTAGAAATGGTCAAAAGTCAGGTTTCATAAGATTTTCATTTTAGTATGAAAAATACTTTCTCAAAGACTTCTGTGTTAATGGTTTTCCTGCACAAGTTTACAAAACCAAATGAGGATTTCCTTTAGCCCTTGATGGAAATGATGCATTTTAAATACTAAACCTGAAAAACAGATTCCATCCACAAGGCCTAATTTACTTTAAAGCCTGTGCAGATGTCAGGAAGAGACACAGACACAGACTGTTCCCACAACCAAAATTAGTTGAGTCTAGCACATGTGGATGTTATGCATGCAACCAGAAAACGATGTCTTAGAGGACCCAGACTGTCAGCTTCTAATAACCACGAACATAATCATTGGATTAAAAACTGAGCCAATGCATGAGAGGGCTGAGTGAAAGACCAAGCAAAGGGACAAGACTGGCCCAAGTGACATCCAGTTCATGATATTCTCATCCTTCCTCAAGGCATAGACAGTTTGTCATCTACTGTTGAAAAATTACTGGCTTCATGGTTCTGACAGAAACAACAGCCACATGATTTATGCTTCTCTGATTACTAATTTTCTGTTTAGACAGTATCAATCCACACCATTCCAATGTTCTTTTGTTTGTTTGTTTTGAGCCTGGGTCTCATCATTATGTAGCCCTGGCTAGCCTGGAACTTTCTGCATAGACCAGTCTCTCAGATACAGAGATCCACCTGTCTCTGCCTCTCTATTTCTGGGGTTAAAGGAATGCACCACCATATTTGAGACTTTTTCCTTTATACTCAACTTCAGTAGCCTTAAATTTGTGTCAACAGCATAAATGAGCTATACATTTAACAACAACAATAGAAATTAAATACATGTGTGAAAGGAAAACTTATTTCTCTTACATAATTTTAGGAATAAACCATTCTTATTTTGAATAGTAATTTATAATTAAAAGTTCCTTCTACCATATTTCATTTATTAAATGAACATTTTTAAATACGGTGCTTCATTCTCACTTCAAATTACCCAAGGTTTGAAAGTACTGAATATTTTGAACTTACAGGCAAATCAGAAAGCAATCTGTATTCCTGTAATTTCTGTTCTTTATAAATCACCAATGACATGGTATAATTCATTTTATAAAGTAGCATTTTTAGTCAAAACAGAAAGAGTCTATAATTGTACTACGAAGCTTAAATACTGTATTTTAACTATGAACATCATACTTGACATTACCAGCACTAACTATCTCTGACATGACTGAACTCCTCTCCTATGCCTTCACTGCAGTTATGGACTGAATATCTTACAATTTTAGAAGTGCAAAAGTAACTAATATAATATCTCTATACTGATAAATGTATCTCTCTCCATTTCTTAACCTAAACATGGACTGGATATGAAGTGTGTCCCAGCAGAATGGACTACTGATTGTGAAGGATCTAGTCCACTCACAGATAAAAGTATTCTGAGAAGATGGGGCCTAACTGGGAGTAGTATGTCACCAGAGCATGCTCTTATAGACTTGATCTTGTCCCCAAGCCCTCTCTCTCTTTATATTTCTTGGCTACCAGAATGTCAGAAGCTTTCTTCTGCCACATGTTTCCACCTGGATGACTGCCTTACCACAGGCCTACAAGGAATGCAGCCAGTGAACTGTAGATAAATCTCTAAATCAATAAGCAAGCTAAACCTATCCTCTTAAATTGTTCTTATTTTGCCACAGCAATGGAAAACTGACTGAAATGTGGCCTCTTCCCTGCCTGTATCAAGCTATTCCCTTCCTCTTTCCTTCTAATAGTTTCTTCCTTGGTATATTGTTTAGTCATTGTTAAACATAATACCTAAACCTCGTTATCACATTTATCTTCTACCAAATTCACTGTGGAAACTGGTCCCTCAATATTGCTTATATTTATGGTATGTACTGGATAAAAACAGGCTGGAGCCATAAATCTGGCCTAAGATAGTAACACATGTGCATATATGGGTGTGGTGGTGGTAAAAGTGTGGAAAATTCTTTGAGTTTAAAGCTATGAAATTTCAGTTTAGTTACACTAACATACACAACAGTAACATACAGAAAGATTTGGAGGCAAATCAAGCTTTGTCCAAAGCAGAAATAATTATTTTCCCCCAATAATCCTACATGCACCCTATTCCTTCTGTTAATGAATGCTGCAATCACCCACGTTGCCAAGACTAGGAACGGTAAGCCAACTTCCTGCTTCCTATCTTTCACAGTCATTGCTTTGAATCACTATAATAATGAACACCTGAAATAATTAACTTATAAAGAGAAAATGGTCGTTTTGGTTCACGTTTGGGAGGTACTAATATATGATATATTAGCTCCATTACCTTTAGGTCTATGGGGAGTCAATCCATTCTGATAGGAAAAAATGGGAACTACTCACCTTATGACACAGAGTAAAGGAGACAGAAGAAAGGGAGGAATTGAGAGAGGTAAGGTGGGAGAGAAAGAGGAAAGAGGGGAAAAGAGAGAGAGAAGGAGGGAGGGGGAAAAGGGAAGGAGAGAGAGGGGGAAGAAGGAAGGGAGGGAGGGAGGGAAAAAAAGAGGAGAAAGGTGACAAGTGTCACACAATCCTATTCAAGTGCATGCCTCTTACTATGCCCTAGCTTTTAAATTTTCCAGTCTCCCAGTAGCACCTTTCTGGGGACTAAGCCTCCAAAACACAGGTCTTTTGGAGTAATATGCTGCCCCAACTTGGTCAATAAGTTAACTTTTATTTTTTATTTAATTAAGTAGGGTAAAAATCAACAAATGTCTTATAGCATGGGTGCTCCAATGTGCTATGTCTGAGAGCAGTAGGTGACCAGTTAATTTGCCATCAGGTAAGCAAATATGAAAGAATCAAGCATCAACCCTAAGTCAAGACATTTAATTATTCAAAAATGGCACATTATCAGTAATAAAGAGAACTCGAGTGGGCTGCTGGACCTCTACTATAGACTCAGCAGCTCATATGGAAGTTCAGATGAATTACTACACAGTCTATCATCTACTCTGGTTCCACTACTTGCTGCCCAGGGGACCTTAGACAAGTTTACAAATTGCAAAATAATAATAGTAATCATTATTATAACACAATGCTTAGGAACAAGGTACAATCTGTAAGTTTTATTCTTATACTACTCTCTTGTCCAAAAAAAAAAAAAAATCTTTCAGTGCAGCTCACAAGTATAAGAAGGGGGCAAGCAGGGGATGGAGACATAAAGAGCACTGGCTGCTCTTGCAGAAAACCTAGATTTGATTCCCAGCTTCCACACAGCAGCTAACAACTGTCTATAAATCCAGTTCCAGGAGATCTGACACTCTCTTTTGACCTCTGCTGGCATTGTACAGCACAGGTGCACTTACATGTATGCAGGTAAACATACATACACATAAAACAAAAACAACAAGTATTAAAAAAAAGAAGAGGGCAAGTACCATGGAGACCTCAGTAGAGGGACAATTGACTTGGGAGAAGGGTGGATTATTTATATTTTTCTATGATAGTTTCAACACAAAAAGAACTTGGAAATTTATTTTCTACATACATATTCTCTTCCTCATTTTATATCTATTGTGAGCTGGTATATACACATAAATTTTTAAGTTTCTCGGTAGACCAACTGGCCTATAACTCTTGATTGCACTGGGTAGTCCAGGCTGGCTTCAGATTTATGGCAATCCTGCCATCTCCTCTTCCTGAGTGCTGGGATTGCGGATATATGCCGTCATACCCATCCCAAATTACATTTTCTACTGAATTTTCCAAAGTAGGTAATTGGATTCACTTTACAGCCTCATAGCAACTGGCATTTATTCACTTCAAGGACCAGAAGAATGTGGCCCCCTTTATACCAGAATAAGGTCACCAAAGAGCACTTCTATTTTGTAACGGTAAATGGAGGGCCCCAAGACAATCTTTTGACAACTGCTTCTGAAGGAACAATAACTTGAGAATTGCAGCACTTTTTATTCTGTGTTCTCTCTGGCCTGGCTTCTCAGTGTGTGACTTCCTTAGTTGCTTTGAGTGAAGGTCATGAGCTCATAGATGAAGCATCTCAAGCATGTTTATTGCATTCTTATGCAAAACACTAAAATGGACATCTCAATCACAGCAGGGCACGAGGTCTTGTTACTTTGGATGTTTCCATCAGTAACTGCCCACAGATGGCTCTTTCCTTTCCTTTCCTTTCATTATTCACATTCTTAGCTATGCTTCTCTCCAATTTACAGACTTCTAGCATCCATGCTGGTACCAACTCTAAAACACCAATGTTTCAGCTACCACCCTGGTTGACAGCAGGTTCTCAGCATGGGTAACAGCCCACCTACAATCTCACCCACTGTTTTCCCTAATTTGTATCATTTATACAACCTGTTAACTTTCTATTGTTCTCATTCCCTCCTCCAGTCCCCAACAAACCAGCCTATTGTGATTCTTGCCTCTTAGTTAAGCCTGTTAGGTTATTCATAATTGTGCTTGTCTTATACTACTTGGATAACTGTTTCAGCTTGGAAGGACACTGATTTCCTAAAATAGTTTTCACTCACACTTGCCAATTCCCAGATTAGGGTGAGTCTTACTGCTTTTACATGAAGAGAATCAATAATCATATATATTTTCACAGTTTGAGAGAGCATGTTACAAACAAGTAAGACACGTTGTGCTCAATAAATCATCAAAAATATCTGAATTAAGAAAATGATTAAATCGTTAATGATTCTAATGAGATAGGGGTTTATAAACTAGTGCTAAAGAATAAAAAGTTAAGACCTGTCAAAAGAACTGGGTCAGTGAAATGGCTCAGTAAGTAAAGCATTTGCTCTGCAAGTCTGATGGACTGAGTTTCATATCTGATCCCACATAAAGGTCAAAGAAGAAACCACCTCCACAAAGTTGTCCTCAGACCTGTATGGGTGCCTTGTGGCATTTGTATAATCACACTAACATATCACAATAACAATAAATGATTTACTTGACAAAAATAAAATTTAAAAAAAGAATAGTACGGCAAACTGTATTCAGGATCACACCAAGTCTAAACCACAGTGGGTTTTTGCAGTAGGGAAGAAAGCTTGAGCTCTAGTCCAAACATAACAGAAACGGTTAACTTACAGTCAATTAGCAGGAAGGGGAGCAATGGAAGAAAAATACTGAAAGAAAGCATCATAACTGTGGGACACTGAGTCTACACTGATATATAGGGTTCTTGCTGAATGCAGGCAGAGGAATCAGACAATATCTTCGCGACAGGAAGTTAAGAAACCCAGTTACTTAATAAAATGAGACCAGATATTGAGATGGCTAACCTGAGCTAGCAGGATTCTTACTAATTTTGGACAATGCAGTGACAGAGAATTTCAGGAGTCAAAGCTTAGTTAGAAAGAAGATTCAGAAGAGCCTAACTAGAGTCTAGTCAAAGAGAATCTGTCTCTTGCTTTTACTTAAAACTGTAATATATGTTGGAACTTTAATACATTTGTGAATAGATCTGTAATTCATTGATTAATTTTATTCCTATAAATAGATACATAGTTATTAGTTAGCATTAGAATCAGAGAACAATTTTAAGTTACTCAAACCAGAAATTTTTACATGTATTTAATGTTATCAATGCACAAAAATATGATACAACCAATAAACAGTGGTGTAATTTTATGAATTGATTAAATTACAAATATATATTTCAAATTAGCTCATCCTTAATGAACTATCCTGAGCCTGCTGGATCGCTCCTTGCTTTATTTACTCCACTTTCACCCTTATTTATTCATCTCAGAATAAATCTGGTTAATAAAATGACTGATTTATTTACTCTATTAAGACCATGGTAGTATTTGATGATTTTGATAATATTTTTATAAATAACTGCACTGACATGTTGTACACATATATAATAGGCACTTAGAAACTGCTTTCACTAAATACCTTTGACGGTTACTAAAACAGGATAAAAGTCTCATGCCTCTACCTTCATTTTATATGTGTATCTCCTGTAGTTTGGGTCACCTGCATGTGCCAGGTTAAGAATTCAAGGAGTGTCTTATCTAGAAACAGGTGACACCTGAACTATCTTATCCGTCTTCAAGGCTGAAGGTACAGAGATAAGCAGTGTCCTAAACCTAGACATGCAGTCACCATTGTTTCCAGGAAGAACAAAACCTCACATGATATGCCACCGCCCAGAAGAAGGAGCTGATTATCCATCAGAGCTGGGCTGCATGTTGGGGCAGAAGTAACCATCTGAAAGAACCAGTCTGACCCACTCCCATGATAGTAGCAGTGAGGACCAGTTCGGACCACCTTGCAGAACCAGAGTTGAGGCAATGATCAACAAGACCACAGTTTGGTCAGGACTGCTTAATCGAACATACCTCTTACTCCTTCCCTCGGGTCTTCCTATATTTAAACTGAAAACTCATGTCAGTACACTGAAGGTAGACTTAGGGTCAGTAACTGGACTTGTCTGTTCATCTCAGTGTGACCACATTGCTAAAACCTCATCTCTCTGCCTTTCTCCATCCTTCCTCTCTTTTGTTGTTACACTGGAGCGGCCGTCAAGTCTAACTTGTCGGGGCTTTTAGAGCTGTGGTTTCTGCCTAAAACTCCTATGAGATAAGTACCATATGGAATTTAATAATTAAATTACCTTTTAGCCATGGTTCTTTACAAAATTAATAAATGTTAACTACTCTATTTTCTGTTTTAACCTATTAGAAATTTTATTCAATTTGAAAAGTGTTATATAGATTAAATAGGAGAAAGTGTACACCAATTTGTTAACGTTCATGAGGAGGTCAGAACATAAGAGTTATAATTAAAATAAGAGCCTCCAAGAAGAGTCAGATGATCGAAGCTTATATAAGTTGGAGACAGGAACAGATAGGCAGGGGTTCTGGAGAATTCTGGAGGATGGTGATGACAAGCCCTAACATATTGCCTAACATACTTTGTCAAAATCATAAGACCACCTCTGTTTCAGGGAGCTACCCTCAGAAGATTAGATGAAGAAGACTGAATAGGTGTGGTGTAGGGTCCTAAGCATAGTCTCTTTTTTCAGTGATTAATCTTGCCAAATTAATGAGACTTCATAATTACCTTCTCTCTACGAAGAGAACTTCTGGTGAAGCTATTCCCTGAACTTCAGAAGATGATTGAGACATGGAGGTAGGTGGACAGGCAACTTTCAAACATCGTGCTGTTGCTCCTTTCATTCAAAGTTGCTACACTGTGGGGCCTGAAGTATCATTTCTGAGACCCACCATACTCATCCCTTGGACTTTAAAGTGGCGCAGATCTACTAACTGATGCCCGTATGAAGCTTTCAATATTAATTATGTTAAATTAATACATTTTAAAACACTGCTTCTGTTGTATATTTTACAAGTAAAATAAAGCATTAATTTCAAGTAAATTAAATATCAATAAAGTAAAAAAAAAACTAAAGTGGTGCATCACACAGAATTGTCAAACCCAGCAAAATGAAGGATCATAGGGTAATAAATTATATTATATATGTTTTAACTATAGGTGCCCTTCATAACGGAATGACATAGCTGTATATAGTTGTGCATACAGTTATAATTTATATAATCTTTATTTTTAATTTCTAAAAATTCTCAGCACATAGTTTTCATCAGCAATAAATAATATACATTTTCAAACAAATATATAACCCTAAATAACTAAGTGACACCTAAAAGTTTCCATATGTGCAAATATATTTTTGTCAGTAATATTCTTTAAAAACATTTTAGTACAGGCTTGAGTTTTTATTACCAAGCAGGAAATAAAAGAGCTATACTTGCCTATACTTAAACAGGAAACGCAAAGAATCCCCACTAAGAAAATATTCTTAAACAAATCATAACCCCTTCAAAAAAATTAATGCTGTGGCAAAGATAAATATGTTTAATTTACATCTTCAAAAATTAAATATAAACGTAAAATAGAGAAAACACTCTGCTCCTTATGACTCCCATTACTTGTTCCTTGGATCTAGAAAAGTAGAAAAAAATGATAGAGGATCATTTTTTAAAAAATCATACAAGTAAAATTCCTGAACTCCTCCATTCAATTAGTGATCACAGTCATAAGCATGGAGACATAAAGAACCAACCGTACCGACTATGGGACCATTCATGGCTTCATGACTCCTTGCCTGTCCCAGGGCTCAGGCTGAAACTCTTCCATGCATTGCTTGCCTAACTCATCCTCACACCGTGCCTTTGTTAGATAGCCAGCGGTACTCATCCTTTCACAGACAGGTCTCCCTCACACAACCATCCCCTTCTTCTCCACCCCCTACTCCTTAGCACTCCTCCAATGTGTCTCAGAAAAATATCAGGTTCTAGCTCTGTCACCTAAAGGACACAACTACAAAAGAATAAGTAAGGTTCAATAAAAACTCATTAAATTCAATCATCTCTGAATTCATTTTTCTGCAGAGTGGTAGTCTACAAATAGCTAGCTTTATGTTACAAAATGAAAAAGGTTAAAGATAGAAAAGTTATGACAATTTAACCAAAATCACGGAATCAAAGAAAACTACACACTGAATTTGGAAGTTCCAAAGAAAGATTTATTATATCAAGTCTAAAGCAATGTTCTTTAAAACTTCACTTTCATGAGGAAAATTTTTTTTCCAAATTCATCATAAATTTTTTAGACTGCTTAATGTAACCAATTAAGCTAACTATAACCCTGTTATAACTTTAATATTTTCCTTTTGGAAGATTAAAGATGGTATTGGTTATATGACACTCCTTATTGATTGACTGTTAAAAAAATTTCAACATATATCCAGAGGTCCACTTGTCCATTATTGTCCATTAAAAGAGAAATAATCAGTCATACAAATTTGAAACAATAGCTATACTTATGAAAAAGCAATTCTGCTTGATAATTCTGAAACATCAGTTGATTTTTGCCATAGATAGCAATTACGCTATTTCAAATAAAATTTATTTACTCAAATTTGAGTACTTAATATTGTCTCAAACTGTACTTTGAAGGATTTCTCTACATAAACAACATCGTCTTATTAATTATAATACTAAATTACCATATACAGCACAGTGATAAATTACTTGGAAATTAATTGAGTTGTACAATTGTTCTTTATAATAAACCAAACTTTCTCTGCAATTATGTGTGTTAAAAGTAATGATCAGTATTTTATATTGGAAAACAAATTTATAATTATGAGTGCATATCTTCAAAAAGTAATAGGTTAGCTTAGCCAACAATCACAGACTGTGTTTGCTAGAGTCTCTCAGACCAAAACTAAACTAGTTATACAGCTTAGCATGCATTTTGACCTCCAAAGGCACTTTGCAAAGTATTTTTGTCTTAAACTCTTATTAATAGTTGCAAATCTGTTTTAACTCATCTAGCTTTATATTTGGGTGAATGAACCTATTTATTGTTAAAATTTTGCCTTCTTCATTGTTTAAATGTCTGTGAAACAAATCTAGAAGCTAAAAGTAAGCTTATTTTTTCCACTGTCAACTTCTAATTACCCCAAATTTGTATTGTGCTGCATATCAAATATGTTCTATTTGTTTTATTCAAAATAGCCTTAAATGCTATTTAAGGTAGATATTACCTTTCAAAAAAAATCCAAGTGTAAAAATTAGCTTGCCATTATTTAGTAAATATTAGATAAATATCTGAAAATACAAAGCAATCAAATTTCTTTTTTTTGCCCAGTTTTTTTGATATAAGATCTCATGAAGCCCAGGTTGGTCTCAAACTTGCTATAGAATCAAGGATGACATTCAGCTTATGATCATCCTAGCCCTACATCACAAGTGCTGAGATTAGAGATATATACAACCTCACCCAGCCAAATAGTCAAATTCTTAAATGGTTCAGTTGGTGAATTATTTAAACATATTTTATTTATTATTTTTATTATATGTGTATGAGTGTATTGCCTGCATGTATGTAAGTGTCCCTGTGTATGCAATGACTGTGGAAGTCAGAGGAGAGCATGGAATCCCCTGGAACTGGAGTAACAGACAGTTGTTAACACCATTCGGGTTCTAGGTCTTCTGCAGTAGCAGCTATTTGTTCTTAACCACTGAGCCATGTCTTCAGCCCTAATTAGTGAAGTAGTTAAGCTCTTAAATGATAATTTTCATTTCTGCAAAAAAAGACATGAAGTCAGTCAATCCTGTTTTTCTTTTCTTTCCTTCTTCTTGTTCATTGATTTGCTTTATTTTGTTTCGCTTCATTTTGTTTTGTTTTGAAACAGATTCTTGCTAGGTATCCCAGGCTACTCTCCGAGTCAAAATACTTCTGCCTCATTGTGGTACTGCACGACCACATCTGATTTCAATCCAACCACTTCAAAGTCGTCAGATCTAGCAAAAGTGAGTTAATATGTTGCAAACTGGATAGCTGGTCGATGAAGTATCAGGAAATTTCAGGAAACATCAACTTTAACATCTGATAATATTACCTACCATTATATATATATATATATATATATATATATATATATATATATATAAAATACCATTAATTACTACATTTACACAAAATTCTTTTTTGATTTATTTATTTTTATTTTATGTGTATGGTATGAGTGTTTTGTCTGCAGGTATGTAAGTGCACCTGTGTCATGCAATGCCAGAAAAGGCTAGGGGAGGATGTCAGTCCCCTGGAATGTACCTCATTTGTAAGTACTTGCTAGGATGCACAAGACCCTGGGTTCAGTTCACAGCACAGAAAACAAAATTATTGAAGCTTCTTTTCTCCTATAGGAAAATATATCCAGCACAAATAGAATTCCATCCAGATACATATACATCACAGAATTAGAAGTATACATACACATAGATAGAGACAGAGATAGAGATGAGAGCGAAAGCCAGACAGACAGGCAGAGGAAACAGAGAGAGACAGAGACAAAGACAGAGAGAAGGAAAGATTGGTTATTTAAAAGATGGAAGTTTTCCAGGTCTATTTTGAACCCTTCTGTCAGAAGGCATGTGATGAAGACATATGTAGATACATTTATGTGATGTTATCATCAAAAAAGAGATCAAATAAAGATTAGTATTGTTATCTACAAGTGTTCTCTTGGATGGATCCCAGGAAGTAAATGCAATGCTATTCAAACTTTTTAAAGCCATATGAAACTTTTCAGCATAGTACAAAATACAGTGGCAATCCAATTGCCACAGAAGTTAAATCTTTTATTCATATTATATGAGTTCAAGTAGTCTTTCCAAAACTATTCTTAAGTATACAATATTTAAATACAAACCGATTTCAAGTTTACCACAACCATATCATCTCAATGAAAACATATATTGGTAATAATTCTCCTACACAATAAACTGTGTTTTTGATAACCATTAAAAAAGTTCATGCATGGTAAGCATCATTAGAATAGCCGAAAATCTTTCCTAAGCATAAAATAAACGCAAATTAGCAAGTAACAGAAACCGAAAACAGTAGAAGCCTAGTTTTCTGAGTCTTACTTGGCAAGAATGACTGTCACCCATTCTTTTTAAAAATAACAGTCTGATCTCAGTTCTTTAATTCTATATCTCTACTATTTGGAAGTAGAGTAATTTCTGTGTTCAAACTTAATGCCTCTTTTTCTCTTCCAATTTGAATATATTTTAGGCTCCCATAGGAACCAACTTAAGCTTCCTGATCGGTAAATGCATTAGAGCAAACATTATTACATCCACAAGCCTCTAATATGTTTAGGGACCAAGGCTCACGGCAGCCATGCAATTGACTTCTATAACTACCTGTGCATTCATTATTGTGTTCAAACAAATAACTTTTTTATCCTTTAGAGGTTTTAGAAAATAAAGTGAAATATTGCAGCTCAAATAACAAATCACTTTGCTAAATAACATTTAAAAGAAAAAAAATCATCATTTCAATTACACAACAGAAAAAATGGGATTTGTTAAAAGACAAAATCAGACATTTTACATTTAAATTACCATAACATATTCTAGAATGTTTACTTGTTCTCTGGTGGGTCAATAAAAAGTACCAATAGTGTTTTTTTTAACTATAATATCCACATGAGTTTTTCATTCTCTATACTCTTTCTTTTGATATATTATTCATGATAATGTAAAAAAAAATCAAATCTAACCTATTACTAAGCATTTTACCAAATGTTTCACTCATTAAAATATTTGTTCATGGTCTGTTTTCTCTGTTAAACTGATATATCTGTCTTAAAGCTCAATGTTCATGAGTACAGCACAGTAAAACGAACCATAAAAACAGTATTTTCACTGTTGACGTACTACTTATTAGTTGAAAAGAACACAAGTATAATAAATGGTTCAACAGTTAGTAAGTTCCTAAGTTTCCAATATTCATGTAGATAATAATGTAAACTAATGTGTACAAACCAGCAAGTTATGAAGTCCAGTGCTAAAATTTGAGCACAGAACTAATGTTCACAGTAAACACATACTAAATATTGGCTGAGTCAATCCCTCATCACTGGTTCCAAAATCGGTTCCAAAATCTTAAGGAAACTGTTGATTGTCAACAAAAAAGTTGATTTCTACATTACAAATGTAATTTAGTTTCTTACTATTTAAGAAAGGATGGTTGACTTTGAGGCTCATGTCTATAATACCTCAGGAAGCTAAGGTTCCAGAATTGGCTCTAGTTCCAGTTTATGCAGGCCTGGGCTACATGCAGAGTGAGTTATAGGCCACCCTTGACTACAGGGCAAGACACTGCCTCAAAGGCATAAGAAATAAATAAATAAACACACAACTCCAAACTTGCATATATCCTAGTTTACTTCTCAAAAGAAAAAGTTGTTTGGCTTAAAAAAAAATACCCGGTTTTGCCATGTGTGATGGCACACTCCTTTAATCCCAGCATTCTGGAGGCAGAGGCAGGCAGATCTCAGTGAGTTCAAGACCAGCCTGGTCTACATAGCCAGTTCCAGGCCAGCTGGGGCTACAGGAAGAGTTTGTCTCAAAAAAACAAAAACAAAAAGAACCTGGTCTTGATTATCAGGTAAAATAAAAGTAAAGAATTTACTGATTATTCTCTTCTGCTTAAGAAAATGACTCAGCCTTTTAAATAACAAAATCTCACCTAATATCCTCAAAAATGAAAATCTGTGATTAAACTAAAGCTATGATTAAAATGTAAAGGTAGCAATTTTTGTAATTTACAGACATATCATTATTATATGTGTATACCAGATATAAATTCATACCCAGAAACTCAGCTGAGTCAACTGAGTCAGAAAGCTCATGACATTTATATCTGAAAGTTATTCACATTATTTCATCTCTTTAATTCTCAGTAAGCTCCTAATTATGTAAAGGAAAGTTTCTTTACTTTGCAAGTGGAAAAACTGAAGTCACAGGAAAGACACTCTGCAGAGGGTGATTCATAAAGTCAATCTCTGAGAGAAGGGTGATACACATAACCTCAAAGTTCCTGATCCAGAAGAAATACAAACCACATTCACGTTTTGTTTTTGTCATTCAAGTCCCATGCCAATAGTAGACCCACCTCCCAGAGTAACAACAAAGGTAGCAGAAACAGAAACAACTTTCACACACAAAAGAAGGCTAGGAATTGCACATAAGTCTGTGAGTTCATATCTGGCTTGTGTGTGAAGTGTGGGAAATGCCGAGATCACCCTGACTTCTACTTGTTCCGGTGAAAAGAGAAGCCCTTTGTACTGGGGTTACTTCTGAAACCCAAGAAAGACAAACTGCATGGGTTTTCCACTTTAGTTCCATGACCCAAATCCGGGCTATTTAAGAATATCTAATTCAATTATTCAATTTAGGTGGAAAACTATCTGCTCAGAACTAACTCTTCAGTTCTTACTGGCCTTGAAAACAAACAAAAAAGGTCAAGGTCAAAGATTAACTAAAGCTGCAGCAAACATAGTCTTGAGGAGCCAGAAGGTAACAAAGTGTGGATTTGTGAACTGGGCCAGTCCAGCTATTCCACTACAAGGCTGGTAAGGGTCAGACTTCCCTTCTCCAGGACTCTCTCATTGAGATATTCAACTGCAACTCTAAGCTTAGTTGAACTCTTTTTTTTTCCCCATAAGACCACTCTTAGTCACCTGAAAAAAATAATACTAATTTCAAAAGAAACCCCTTATTTAAGCCCCAGGACAAGCAACAGCTCCTTTCCAGTCTTCATGCCTGGCTACTGAGCTCAGTCTAGTTTGGCTGACCGCCAGATTCCTCTCTTCTTTCCTTGTCAGTCGTAAAAACTTGGAAAACGCTCCTGGACAGCTCAAGGAGACCTTTTAATTATGCAATGTAGCAGTACCTTCGCCTGGCCAGCCGCTGTTTTCAGCAAGGCTTGCAGTCACCAGTCACTGCACTCTCTCAATTGGTGGGTTTTCTAGCAAAGCTACTCGTTTGTATGGGGGAAGGAGAGAAAGACTGGCAGGCGAAGCAGGCAATTTGCACATTGAAAAATTTCCAATTCCTCTCTGAATTACCTACCTCATAACATTCATTCTAACTTCTAATCTCAGCTCCTTTATGTCCTATTCACCCATAGGAACTACACAAAATCATCTGCATCCTGATCACTTACAGACAGTAGTAAGATAGGTACAACTGAAATGCTCCACAAAAGTTTTTATTCTTAAATGTTAGTGTAGCATTTTTAAAAGCGGCACAAAATAAATCCATTTAATCTTCCAGATGACTGCGTTATATGTTGTCAAATCTGCACACTGTAATAATGTATGTAATCGTCCAATTGCAAGTGAACTCAGTTTGGAAAAGGTACCTTGACGGCCAGTCCCCAGTTGGGAGTTTGCCCAACGCTTACCAAGTGGACTCGCCAAGCTCAGTAGCAGCAATGTCTTTACTCTACCTTGGCACACTATTTCTAGCGGCAGAGTCCAGCTTCCTGTTCAAGTCCCATTCAACACTGTAAACACATTCCAAGAAAACTAGACTGCCCAGAGTTCCCTCCCGCACACAGGGAAGTCAGCCCAGCAGCCCCAGGATAGAGAACCGCCTGGGCTGGTTTCTGAAGCGTGTCCTGAGCGAGGCCACTGGGAGGTGGACCAGAGCAAGTGAGCCTGGCAAAACCGACCTGGGGATCAAGATCTCAACCACCGCCGCGCCCTGCGCCCCAATAATGCAGCGCGCTCATGAGCAGCGACCTGACTCGCCCAGCCGAAGGGCAGCTGCGTGAACACCGGCCCTGAGTGGACGTCCTGCCCCAGCGGGGCTTCAAAGTACCGGCTGCCCGGCCGAGCTTGGCGCCTCCCCGCCCCCACGCCCACATTTTCCCGGTGAGCCAACAAAAGCGAGGCCACGCCGGACGAAGTTGGCGCCCGGGTCGCCTCTTGGTGACCCAGCGATGCTCGTCTGCTCCGCGCACCCGCAGCTGGATGCTTTGGCGTCCCAGCCGCCTCCTCCCAGCCCCTGGGCACCCGCGCGGCCACCCAAAGTTACCGGAGAGCCTCCGGAAGGAGGACACGGTGCCAGCGACCCTCTGCGCTCCTCGTCCTCCCTCTAGCACGGCCACCGCCAGCATCAACAGGTCCCAGCCTCCTCCCCTGCCCCCGGACTCCCTGCGCAGCTCGCCGTCCAGGTTCTTGCAACATGCCGGGCAGCGGCAAGGCGCAGCGCCCTCCTCCCCACCCTGGCCGCCCCGGCTGGCCGCCGCCCGCCTCCCTCGGGATGTCAGTTTCCCGGCCGCTCCGCGCCACCTGGCCCCGCCGGGCGGGAGCCGGGATGAGCCGCGCTGCCGCGTACCGTGTCTCGCTCCGGGATACGGCCACTCGCGCTCAGGGCACCGGCAGGGAGAGTTCCGGGATCTGCAGCCGGGATCACGCTTCTGAGGCCGGCGGGGAAAGTTTCTCTGTGTCGACTCTCCGTGGGATTCGGGACCCTCGGGCTCCGGCCCACCCCCTCGCGGTGCTCAGCCCCCTCCCTCCTCTTCCTAAGCGGCCGAAGCCTAAACTGGCGCAGGCGGCGTCTGGGCTCGAGACTCCGGGTCGCTCCTGCAGGGATCGCGGGGCTCCCCCTCTCGGTCAGAAGGAAACCCTCTGACTCCGGCTGGCGCACTTCTACCGTCTCTGTGGACACTTGCAAACCCGACGCGGGCCTTCTTTAATCTTTGATGCTGCGTTTCTGCAAGCACATTGGACCGTTCCTCTTTGCATGTAGAACCGGAGAGACCGTGGGTGTGAGGAAAGAAAAACCGGTTTGTAGAAGGGACCGTCCCCTACCCCGGACAGAGCAAAGACGCGGTCCTTGCCCCACCCCCACCGCGCCGCGTTTCCTTTTGAACCTCCTCCCCGAGACGCTGTGTTTCTTAAGAATTTAAAACACCTCTGAGGCTTAGTAACCGGGAGAGTATAAAAAGAAAGGCGCTAATATGAGTGAGGCATGACTTCCCACAGCCTTTACTATGAAACACGGATGCTGCTGTTCTGGCTAGACTTTTTTTCCCCTCATCTTTTAAACTCAGCTTGAATCTCTGCACATTATTGTGCCTTAAAAAAAAAAAAAAAAAAAAAAAAGAATCTCAACCAACCACCACATTATGCTTATTTACAGTCTTCTGATTCTTATCTTAGAATTCAAGACTCCTATGTAGAGGGGTACCTCAGCAAACCATTCTTAATGAGACTGGTAAAGCAGTGCATGGGAAAAGAGCTGAGAAATGCCCTCAATGACAGGATTCTTTGAGGATAGAAGGACTGCTACTAAAGTTTTTTGGAGATAATCCTTAGAATTTAGTTGGCTCAATTTTAGTTTAAATGTGAAAGTAGAGGGAACAGGGTATAAGGCATTTATAATGTGCTGAGTGAAAACCAGGGCTCAAAGTAGACAGACCAGAATCCATTGCAGTCCCCATCCTTAGTCTTCTGTTGCCCAGGACACTCTACTCAATTACAACAGCAGAAAGGAATTACATAATACAGTTCACAGCAGTCACAATCACATGTATAGGAGTTAAAATGGACCAGAGTCAGACAGAAGGAACATAATAAGATTGGTTCATACATCCTGCTATATTGTGCTGTAATTAGAAGAGATTAGGTGGTAGTGGAAATCCCCTCCCACCTAACTCCCAAAAGAATCTTGTAACTAGGTTAATTTTCTTATCTCTGATGCTTTTTCTATCAGGAAAATTGCAGCCTCCCAATTTGAAAAATGGAAATTTTTTAACTGTTGAACACAAGGTAACTGAATTCCGGAGATATTAGATGGTTTTCCACAGATAGACTGTTAAGAGTTGTTCAAGATAAGATCAGAAATTAGGCCTCTTTATTCTTGCTTGGCCTGTGATGTTCTGTTTTCTTCTTTATCAAAACAACTAAATAAGTATACAGTACAATTAAAATGAGAGTCTGAGAATGCAGTTCATTTGATAGTACCACCTCTTAAAACCAGGCATGCTGACACAGATGTATAACCCTAGCACTGAGGAGATAGAGTCAGGAGAATCAGAAGTTCAAGAGCATCCGCAGATACCTAGCTATTCTGAGGACAGAGTGAGATATGTGGGAGCTTGACTCAAAAAGAAAGAAGGAAACCAAAAGTAAAAAGAAGAGAAAAAAGATTTACAGTGAAAACACCCATTTGAAGACAATGCTAACTGCTTTTTCTATAAATGACTATTTATAGAATGAATTTAACAATTCATGAGCAATCACTGATCATTAAACACTGTTTTACATGACCACTTTTTATCAACCCAAGTATAAACTTTACAAATTGTAGCCTAATACTTAAGAATGAGGGAGGAAGTTATCTAAAAATCAAATCAGATACTTACAAATAACTTTTTTTAATACAATAGAAAAAAGATTCCAGCAGAGCATTCTAGACTCCCAAGAATACAGTAGGGTGGGTACATTGATGCTAGTTTGGGAAACACTAGATCAATTTTAATGAATAATTCCTTTTAAACAAGTACAGAGCTAAAGGAAAAATTAAATTACAGAGATCAAGCATTCTAAGCCCCTGTCTATGAATCAGTGGAAAATGATAGCATGGACTTATTTCTTGTCTATTTGCCTTGCTAACTTGAAACAGGGTCTTTAACCCCTTTCTCACTTAACTCAATGTTGAGAGTTCCCTGGGCCATCATAGACTCCACTCCCAGGTTCCTGGAGACACAACCCAATCCCCTCCCTTTTGTCAAGAGTCTTTACTATACTAGCCTCCTCCTCAATTCCTTATTGAAACAATTTCCTGAAGACATGCTTTTCCTTTAGAGGTTGATGTTCCTTATCTATGTTGCCTATCCATGAGATCTGGAAGTTGCCAAACAGGAAGAAAAATTGTGGCTAAAAAGTATACATATTGTGGGATGAATGAATCAGATGCATGAATCTCCACTTCTACCATGGCTTACAGTGTTCAGAATTGCTTATTGCTAGATTTTCTCACAGTGTTTGAAGTGTCTAAGTTGGCTATTCATTGGTTTCTTTTATAACCTAACTTTTGACATGAACTGCTTTATGAAACAACCTGGAGGTATAACAGTCTCAAGGATGTTAGCGTCACATGTTTAACAACACCAAAACCAAGCAGAACAAGATTTTAAAAGGAGTTCTAGAATGCCCCAGGCATTGAGGAAGGAAGATGCCAAGAAGAAGGGCGACAGCAGCATGACAGAACATGACCACTAGACCATGCTTCATTCTACTCACTGTAGTTTCCGTTTGAAAATACTCCACATTATTGTTTTGTATATAGACTTTCCTAAAAATAATGACCAACTTCTTAATACTTTAAAAGTAATTTTCTTGCTCAGGCCACTATCACGTTTCTCTTACTTGAATTTAAAGAAAGGCGACTGGTTTTGACTGATTGCTGGAGTGATGGTGCCACAGTCTTGTAATTCCGGCACACTGGAGATTGAAGCAGAAAGATCAAGAGTGTGATGGAATGTCAGTTTGACAGGATTTAGCATCAGGTAGGCAAAAAAGGAACTGGGTGTGCCTGTAAGGGAGTTTCTAGAGAAGTTTAACTGAGGAAGGAAGATCTATCCTGAATGTGGACTGCATCATTCCATAACCTGGGTTCCCAGACAGAATGAAAAGGAAAAAGTGAGAAAATAAGCTGAACACCAGCCTTAACTTTTCTCTGCTTCCCAACTAGGGCTGCAGTGGGACACTTGCTTCACTGTGCTACTAGCCCCCATGCCTTCCCCTGGATGATGGACTGTTGCGAGCAAAGTAAACTCTTCTTCCTTAAATTTCCTTGTCAGATATCTGTCATAGCAATGAAAAAGGAAATGATATAGCATGGTTTTTCAATATTTTATTTATTATTTTTATTTTTATATGCATATAAAAATATTTTTTTATTTTTGCATATATGTACCTGCAGAGGTCAGAAGGTGTTGGATCACCAGGAACTGGAGTTATGGAAGATTTGTTAGTCATCATGTAGGTGCCAAGAACCAAACTTGGTCTTCCTCAAGAGCAGTCTTAACTGCTTAGCCATGTCTCCAGCCTTGAAATGAAATAATATAACTTTTGAGACCAGCCTGAGTTACATAGGAGATCATATTTCAAAAAAAGAAGAAAAGAAGAAAAGAGCATTAAATTGAAAGTTGCCTGTTGTTTTAGGTTAACAATAACCATTTTATTGCTGATTATTACAATCAAGCTCCAAAATATTCTGATCATTTAGCTCTATATTACTGCATGTGTATCATTTAAAGTAATTGACAACACTTTCTCATAAGAAATAAATATCAGGATGCAATTAAGATCTCAGTTTCATTTGAAAATGAAATGCACATCTGTTATGTGCAACAATGGTCAAATATCCTTTGAGTTCCTAGGGAGACTTGGGTTCCAGAATTAATATATATATAATATATTATTTATTATATTTAATTTATTTTCCAACTTCTATCATTTTATTACACATTCTAGAAGACCTGCTTTATTTTGGTCATTGTGGATGAAGAAATGCACCATCTATTTTGTGAAAATAATTAGTAAGGGCAAGTATAAAAAAAGAAATAAATATCATCTGTAACCCTACCAGTAATACGTCTTCCATACTCTCCACGGTTTGTGGAGGTCTCTGAGACCCTTCAAAAATAACAGCCCTGAACTATAACACTCTATGATTTAATCTCTCTTTTTGTGATGTTAAGAATTCCACCAAAACTAATCCCTTGTATTTTCATACATATGCACATATCCTTTTGTATATGAATATGCATATAACAAATACCAAGTTATTTTGTTGTAAGTATAAAGATGAAATTGCTGTCCTCTGGCCCCATAGAATAGTAACTAGGTATCCAACATTTTGTATTTGAATGATTCAATCATTACCAGTGATTTCAGAAACAATATTTATCATAGTTAATTTGATTTGCATATAAATCATAGTCCTAGCCAAAGCTTCCAAGTCAAATAGTATGGAAGACATGACTCCTAAACAACCCTTTCCAAACTGAAAACCAGTAAAGATCACTCTCCGGTCAAGTCAGTGAAACCAACAAGCCTTGAGAAAAGCATGTCTTTTCTAGCTACAAAGTAATTCTCAACTCTTAGTCAAGTATCTACAGGGCTTGCTTGTGAGGACCAGGGAGAGCATCTCTGATTTATACAAAATGAGCTATTAGTAACGCCATCAGTCCCATTTAACCATCAGTATTCATGCAATAGAACATTATCAATTATCTCAGCGTGGAAGAGTTTGAAATCTCTACTATGTCAACGTTTCCTGCATTCTTTCTTCCTCCCTTCAAAGTTACTTGTTCTTTCCAACTTACATTTCCAGTTGATCTTTGGAATCACTCTACTTTCTTATCACATCTTTTCTTTTCTATCTTTGACCCTCCCCCCAACTCTTCTGTTAGAAATGTGTTAAGTTTACGTATCAATTTACTTGAACTCATTTCATTATTTATTTTTTTTCTTCTGAACCCAGAAAAGGATCTTGAAAAGACCAGACTCCTGCACACATTCGTATAGTAGTATCTTTATCTCCACCCTGTGAAATTACCACTTGATAATCCTCCGTTTTTGCTAAAAGTGAAAGGCCCATTACCTACATGGACAAATAACACTTGGAGTGCAGGAGAGAAATGAGAAAAAGCACAGGTCCTGGTACAGGGTCATGTCTCCACTTCAGTTCCAGTCCATGAACACTGCAGACTGGAATGGACAGGTGTCTTCTGTGGAATCCAGTCTTGACCCGAAGAGAGCTACTCAGAGTCCTCTTCAGAGAAAGGCCTCTCTTAATGACCAAGAGGGGCATCCTGAGACCTGCTTCCCTGCCACGGTGTTTGCAGGATTGGCAAGTTTGCTCAAAGGAGTGTTATCTGTGTGAGGAACTATGTTGTTTAGAAGACATTTTGCTTTCCTACTTCAAATACAAACCTGTAGCCCAAACATAAATTTTATTTGCAAATAGAATCAGTTATTTTTTCCTCAAAAAAAGTAGAAAGTACATCGCCTAAAATGATTTTTGGTAAAAGAAAACTTTTCTATTTGATTTTTGTTTGATTATAGGATTTGCAGTCTTTCACCAGTAGGCTGATTTTGTAATTCTCTTCAGAATTCTGTATCACAATTTACCCATGCTTGATGATAGGGCCTGACAGAAAAGCAGAGCACAGCAAGTCACCTACATGCTTCAGACTGACATAATATGATTTAAGAAAATGTCATTATACTTTAAAATGCAAAGGGGATATTGGTTCCTATCACAACTAACAACCATCTCTCACTCAGTATCGTTCTATTACAGTGGTAAAATAACTCTAAGATTGCCTTTTCTGTAAAAGGCAATCTATGGCACGAATTGCTAGAACTGAGGTGTCGTACTAGTTCTGAGTCAACAGTCTCTCCAGCCTGACAGTCTGAGAATACACACAGATAAAGTGCTATCAGCGGAATGGAAACTGGCTGGTTTACTGAGGGAGTGCCTGTAGAAGACCATTGCTCAGTTTCAGAAATGAAAGCTGCCTGAAGAAATTGCAAAATCACACAAATCGTTTACATATGTTGACAGTATCGGCAAAGACGATCATCCTGCCATGGAAAAATAAATTATTAAAGATCTTTATGTGAACTCCACTATCTGTAAAAGCAATGCTCTGTTTGAATATCTACACATTATACAATCAAAGAATATAATACACTTACATACTCATTAATAAAATTAAATTGTTTTTACCCAGGTTTTTTTTTTTGGTACAGTATCATTGGTTTGGGGAGAATTAATAAAATGTAAAAGAATATGATTCATCTTTACAAAATAGTTCTTGGAGTTTCAAGTCTCTCACAGCTTAAATTTCATTTATTGAATTAAGTTTTAGGTATTTATTATGTAGGTGAAGTTTAGGCTATTATATTTTTAAAGGTAAAAGCATAACAAAGTTTTGAAGCTCCTGTTTCAAAAGTCTTGAACTAGAATTCATGTTCTGCCATTCTTTGGTTATAGAATCTTAGACAAAGAATTTCTCCTTTAATAATCATTTTCTGATTTCTAAAACAGCATTGCCAGGATTGACTTAATAAATACAAAGGACCTAACATAGTCTGGCAAATAAGTGTAAGGTAACTTATGGCAAAACAGAAAACACTGTTGATTTGATATGACAATTGTAATTTACCTGGAATTCACATCAGTATGAGGAAAATAATAATAGGAAAACAGTATCTGTTGTTAAAAAAATTATAACTCAGTTTTTCTTTAAAAAAGTAAAAGATATTTTTTCATGAAAGAGGAATGTTATATGCATTTTTTATTTTTAATGCAGCAGTTATTTCCTACTAATTTTCTACTAATATCTTTTTTTAATCCAAAAATCCCACCAAGCATTTATGTCTCAGTGTCTTCTAATCTTGTTCATTCATCACTTTGACCCCTTTGAAGGCCAGTAATTGACTATTTTATAGACTGTCATTCAAACTGAGTTTTCAGATTTCTCATACACTGGGTGATGAGTTCAGGGAGGGAATACCACAGAGTCTGAGTGTCTTCATTGCACTGAAATGGGAATATATGATGAGTTCACTTGGGTGATACTAACATTAAGGGTGATGTTTACCAGATTTCACCACTGTAAAGTTGATATTCTTCTCTTTGGAATTAATAGTCCTTGGCGGAGGTACTTTGAAACTATGTAAGTATCCTGGTTTTCCCTAAACACCATCCAAGAATTTTAACATGTGTTGCTAGATAGATCTCTCCTACAGCAAATATTATTGTAGGGTTCTAATAGCCACATTTTTTTCTATTTCTTTTCACAGTTTTTACATGTTTTTAAGTTGAAATTCTTTTGTAAGGAAGAAGTATTTCTTCCCTCCCATCTAGAGTCACCTTTTAAGTTATTTTAGCTCAAATATAAAACAATGGCTGCTTTAAGACCCAGACTAGTTTCCTGTTAGGAAACAGGAGTGATTGAGATCAGATCTGTGGGGAAGTTCCATAATCATTCACTGTACCGTGAGTGTTAGGACTTCTAATGCCAGGCAGTGAGCTGAGGCCGGACAAATGGTGATAAATAAGCCAGGGCCACCACCCTTAAGGAGCTCACAGTCACTAGAAGGGAACTTATATAGTAAATAAAGGAATAAATAAATGCAGGTTAGCCACTAAAATAGAAATACATTCTTTCATGTTCCAGAACAGGACATGTTAACAATTTAGAGAGCAGTCATGTTGTCAAAGTGTAAGCTTAATTTTGAAAGGAGATTGGGTGTGTGGTAGGCTAGTAAGATGGAAGGAGACCTTTGTGAAGAATAAACAGCATGATCAAAGGTCGAAAAGCCTGAAAAAAAAAAAAAAACAAGATAAAAAAGAGAAAGCTCAATGTGTTGGCAGTCTCTGAGTGAAGAACTTCATCTTGTAGGGAATAGAAGCTACTGAAAATCTTGGGACAACATAGTTTGTTTCAGAAAAAAAAAATATCCTGGTGACAGTTTTAAAGATATTGCAGGTGTGTGACGCTGAAAGTAGAGATGACAGTTTACAGAGCTGGGTTCTCTTATTTTCAAACTCCATAGTCTCAGGTTCCTGAGCCGCTAAGTTCAAGAATAAACAGAAAAGGCAAATGTTAGAGGGAAGTTATCATTCACTGTAATAGGAGTACATTCCAGTGATAAAGTATTATAGTTTTGATTTAGCTCTATAAACTTTGTGTCCTGGTCATAGCTCATTATCATTTTGAATATCTTATATTTTGTGTTATTGGGACTTCAGATACCACCAACTTCTGAGAAAAGTCAATGACATAGTAGGACTGTGGAAAAGTCCAAATTTTGTTGCTTTAGTCTAACTACACTCACAAACTTGCATGTATTTCATGATCTTTACAAGTTTTCAAGAATAAAGATAACATAGCCATCTCTAGGGGCCCACATTATCTGCGTTCTTAAGATTACACCAACAGCAATGTTCACTCTTTCATTTATTTTAAGACAACATTTAATCCTAGTTCTTGAGAAAAATTTTAAATCATGGAAAGAAAGCCAATTATTGAAAGAACTCTAAAGAACAATAGGACTTAAACACTCAAGAAGGAAGGTAAACAACTGAAGAACATTCTAGTTAATACTAAACAACACAGAATCTCTGGATAATACAATATCAAAAAATAACTTATATAAGATAGAGAAGATATTAGCTAGATATTCAAGGTAAATTTATAATTAACGAAATGAAGCTACATGTTATGATAAACTAGCAATGAGTTGACCTTTGATTTTATATAGAAAATCATTCCTTGAATACAAAAACATATTAACCTATTCAAATTATTTTTTGAAAGCTACAGGAGAAACTGTTTATTATTACTCAGAGTCCTGACCAGAAGTAAATGGTTTATTCAAACCAGATAATTTGAAAATAATTTAATGCCATTATTATTTATAAAGATGTAGCTAGTTTAAGGAATTTGAGGACTATGGTTACTCTCATAGAACAAACCATTATCATCCCTAGATCTTCAGAGCAAGAAGGATAGGGAATGAATGCCAGAACCAGAGAGGATAGCTATATAGAGAAGAATATCTGATGGAAATTGGGAGCTTCAGGAAATGGGTAACAGACAGGAAAAAAAGCTGGGGACAGGAAATGGGAGCTGATACCCACTCTTCTACTCCCACCTCCTGCTGGTGCTTCTCCTGGCCTAAATCCACAGGAAATTTGATGATATTGGAAGAGCTGGGTGTACCTACTGTGGAGCAGAGCAGAATAAAGAAGGAGTAAACACAGGTGTCAAACTAAAGATATTCAGCACTTTTTTAGCAATTTGTTCATTATATTTATGTGATTGTGCTTGAATGAGTTTATGAGCACCACATGTGTGCAGGCACCCAAGGAAGCCAGAAGATGGCATTCTGTCCCTTAAAATGGAGTTATACATAGTTGTGAACTGCACATTATTGTTAGGAACCAAACCTAGGACAAGAAAAAAGAACAGAAAGCATTCTTTAAAAAACTGAGCCATCTCTCCAGCTTGGTGTGCAATATACTTTAATTGGAATTTTGTAAGTTATTAGTGGTGTCAAGTCATCTTGGATTGCCAGATTACTCATTATTTGAATGTTCCTCTCTTTAATGATGAGAGTTGGGTCGAGTTCCGTGGGATGTCTGATCATTTGTTTGCCTCCTTGCTTGCTTTGTTTTCTTTCTGTTTTCAGAAAAGATCCCAAGAATCCCAGACTGGCCTCAAATTCACTAAGCAGCTGATAATGACATTGATTGCTAAACTCTTGTTTCTACCTCTCCCACAGGATCTCAAGCCTGTTGTCTTATCTGTTACAGCTATGGAGTTAGTTTGTGTACCCAGCTATCTCTTGGTATGAGTTCACCCACTGGAGCTTGTTCGGCCTATCTAGTGTCACTCCCTTAAAGAAGATTATCTCTCCCTCACCCAGCAGTGATCACCTGCCAATAGTTCCTCGACTAAAGTTGGGGTCTCTTGCCTATTTCCCCAAGTTTTAGGATTAAAAAAAATTATTTTATTTTTATTTTATGTGTATGAGTGTTATGCTACATGTATGTAAGTGAACCCAATGAAGGACAGACGAATGCATAGGATTCTCTGGAAGCTGAGTTATGGATAATTGTTAGCTGCCATGTGGGTGCCAGGATTAGAACCAAGGTATTCTGCAAGAGTAGCCAGTGCTCTTAACCACTGAATCATCTCTCCAGCCCCCATCATGCCCACTTTAATGTGGTGCTAGGAACTGAACCCAGGGCTTCATGTGCGCTAGGCAAGTACCACACTGACTGAGCTATATCCTCACCCTGATAAAAGGATTCTTGATTAACATGAATTTCCATACTTGGGATTTATTTTTACAATTGAAGAACATACAGCTTAGCATGTCGAATATATTTCGTTATTTTCAAATAAGTCTTATAGTTTCTAGAAATAAAGAACATGCAAAGATGAAGAAATCACATACGTATTTGAGAAAGTATTTCTTTATGTCAAACTTAGGAACTGATGTAGTTATAGTTTATAGACTTAGTTTTTTAGTTTCCAACTGGGCATCATGAAATCCAATTTGACACTCAAATAAAAATGAAAGCACATGGCAGATATTTAGAAAAATCATTTACACAATATCCAAACATCAGAAACTACTTAGATGTCTATGTTAAAGCATAATGGATTTTTATGAAACCAGAATTTAAAACCTCTTTAAGTGAAGTATATCATGCAGGAATCTGTTTGTGTGGGTGTCTGTTAGTATCATGTTTGAATTTTCACATGATGACAGAATGTTATTGTCTTTAAATAACATTTAAGAGTAGAGATAGGTTATAATTTTAGAAGTCTAAGAGCATACAATTTATGATTTTAACTAGCACAGAAAATGTTTTGACAAATTCTTAAAATGATTTTAAATATACACTTACAAATAAGAGCCTTAAAAGTATGTAACAAATTTTCAGAATATTTCATATCAGTTAAGCTAGTTTATGTTATCCAGTCTCTCGTCAAAAGAACCTTACATTTTTCCCATTGTATTTCTGATATGTTATCAATTTTTACAGAAAGGAGAGAATTTTATAAGAACACATTACTTAACAACAAAGGAAACTTTATTTTCTTTTTTACTGAAACATTTCAGACTTTGCCACTGTATTGAATTGATCTTTGTATAGCTTTTAGGTTAAATGTTGTTTTCATAAATAAAATGACATTATTTTCACTTTTTTGATAAAAAGATGTTTAAACATTTAACTTTTCTAATAATTCTAGTTATAAAATCAAACACTGAATCTCTCGTGTAATTGGTCTTGGTAAGTACTGTTTGAGGCTATTTGAGAGAAACCACAGAGTAGCGAGATAGGGGCATCAGTTCGTAATCCAGATGTGCTCAGGAGGCTTCAGGAAAAGGATCACTGCCAAGTTCAAAGCCAGTTTGAGTTACAAAGTGAAGTCAGAGCAATGGGATTGATTATGTCCCTTCAGAGCTTTCTAATAAATTGTACCGCTCAGGACAATGCATTATGGTATTAAATACAACACTGCTTCCCATGCATCTTGTACTTCTTGAAGGAAGGATGAGACTTCTTCCTTCAGTGCCTATGCTCACACACAAATCCATGAATTCTGGCTCTTGAGCTTCTGGTCTGTCTTACGCTGCAAACAATACCTTTAAAGCTAAGTACTTAGACACTTCAGGAACAGGCTATATGTTGAAAGCAAAGGTTTCATTTGGAATTTCCTATCTTCCTTGTTTTTTGTTTTGTTCTGAGTTTTTATTTTGTTTTTGTTTGCTTGTTTGTTTTTGAGACAGGATCTCATTTTGGAGCCCTGGCTGACCCTCATCTATCTATTTAGTACAGTTTGGCCTCAAACTCATGGCAATCGTTCTGCCTCAGCCTCCAGAGCACTGGAATTCTTAAAGGCATGTGCCATCATGCCAACTCATTTGGAATTTCTAAAGCTACATTTTGCATATCAAAAGCAAGTGTTGGAATGCCAGGAACCATGCAAGACAAGAGTGATAATATAAAATCAATCTCCTTGCCCCAAATAAATAACAAAAGGTCCAGTTCTAGGATTTCAACTCCCAGAACACATATAGCTGCCTTGATTCTTTGGTTAGACAGGAAACGTTACCAGAGTTCAGCTGGAAAGCACCCCACCCGCAGTGTAAGGAAGGCCCACATCCTCCTCTCTGAGCAGCAAAAAGAAATATATCTCCATGAACAGGGAACTTAAGGAGGCTGTATTTATTAAGAGATTTGTCTCTGTTTTCCTAATTCTTAGAGGTAGGGGCTAGTTTTCTCTTTGTAGTGGCCTCCTTTTTGAATGAATCAGTACTCAGACCAGTGTTCCCTCTAGCTTTAGGTTTCCAACAGAACAGAACAGCAGGAAGAGTCATTCGTCGTTCTGTTACACAAATAGGTCAAAGCTCATTGTACTTATAGGTTATTCAATAATTATTATTTTTCAAAAAGTTTAGTGATGGAATGAGAAATGAAAATTGTAATAATTTTGCTTATTGATATTTTAGTGAAGATAAAATTATTGTTAAACACCAAGTCTATTACAAGACTTTGAATTAAATAAGGTTTAATCTTGCTAGCATTACATGGAATAAGTCCATGCTTAAAAGAACTATTGGTAGGAGGGGTTGGAATGGCTGAAGAGATGATTCAGCGGTTAAGAGCACTGGCCACTCTTGCAGAGGACCTGGGTTTGTTTCCCAGTATCCATTCACATGGCAGCTAACAGTCATTTGTGATTCCAGTTCTGATGCCTTCTTCTGACCTCTGTGGGAATTGTATTACATGGGTGCACTTACACACATACCGGTAATACACTCATACACATAAAAATTATAAATAGAATTAAAAAAATAAAGGAACAAGTGGCTTTTGCTTCCTTCTGGGAACTCAGCTCTTATGCTATAGGAAATTTAAACTATGTTCAGAAATCATATGGTGATACCAAGTAGAGAGGGGAAGTTCTAACAACTAAGTAGAGAAGAACCAAGACTCTCAGCCAGCAGTAAGAACAAGGTCTCAGGCATTCTAGCCAGCCTCCCATCTTTCCAGCCATCCCCACTGAGCCATCAGACACATGAATAAGGAAGCCAGCTTGTCTATGCTTGCCCCAGCATTAGGATGAGATTTTACATATGTGATCTGAACAGCCACATGGACTATTCCCACACACTAAGATCACTGTGTTACTGTTTTGCTGTCAATATGAAATCCTTGTTTATGAACAAAGTGCAACATTTTTAAATTTTGCAGTAACTACAAATTATGAAGAACAAACATCATGCCATGTGCTGCTGAGAACTTCCAGAACCACAGTGCCATTGTCAATGACTTGACCTATGGCGTGTTAGATAATAATTAAATGACTGTTGTTTCAAGCCACTGCATTTCAGGAGTGTTTGTTCATAGGAACAGTTCACCAAGCTGCCATTTGAAAATGCAAAGACTCTCACAGGAGACCACAAAGATTTCTTGGTAGGTTTGGTAACAGGGAGAAGAGGCAGGTGTTTTATATGAAGATGTAAGGGTGCAACAAAGAAAATATTTAGAAAATGTATTTCTTTAGAGTGATGGAATTGTGAAAAATTAGAGGAATTTTTGAAAGTGTAAACATAATATATAAATAATCATTATAAAATGTAAAGATTTTATGACTGCAATCAATAGATCTATCCTAATCTTATTCAATTTTTGTTTTCTCTATTTGTTGAGACGGAATGACCTAAAATTCATGGGAATTCACTTCCTCAGCATCCTGAGTGCAGAGCTCACTCACTACACCTGTGCCTTGAGAAACTGCGACTGACTTATTTACATTTTGAATATTGAATAATGGAAGGAGAATGCTACTAACAGTCAACTTAAAGTTGGCCAATTTGGGGATGTATACTTTTAATAAAGAACTAGGAAAAGTCAAAGAAAAACAAAATTGCATATAGAAAACCTTCAATGGTAAAGGAATTAAGTGTATATAGACTGGACTAAATTGATAATTATAGAAAAAGATTTTGTGTTTGGGTAGCTGCACTTGGGATTTAGTGGGGACTTGCAGATGCTAGACAAGCAGCCCATTGCTGAGTTACATTCTCCACAGTGCTATACTTGTTAGCAATTATTTGCAAAGTTACAATATCTAAGGAGTTTGGAATTCTTCACAGTTCCATATTTCAGTCAATGAACATGAGTTTTTATGTATGTGTCAATCAAAGATATAAACTTCCTTTTTCATTATACAGACAGCCAGTGTTCGGTGGCCTCACCCTTCTCCTCCTGGCTTCTAACTGCACTACTGTTTCATCTGTGGAGCTGAGTTGCTGTATGCACTCTGGACCATTTGTCCTCCATCCTTTCAGGAGTACTGTGCTGCTAAAAATAAATAAAAAGACACAAACTTTATAACTTATCTTCTTATAAACTTAACTCTTAAAAAACCCTTCTTTTCCTGATTTTTTTCACTCTTTCTCTCTTTTGTAATTCTACCTTTTGGAAAATTTGTCTTCTCCAAATTAGGTTCTGCTTTTCTATTTAAATTTGGGATCAACATGTCAAATTACATGAAAGGAAAAGTTTATTATTTTATCCTTTCTATCTCTGTTCTGTTTTTTTCTAAAACTCTTTTGGGGGGGCAACAACAACAAAAATTAAATAAAACAAAACAAAAATTCTCCCCCCAAAACCTTTCTGTCTTGTCTGTGGAGATGACTCAGTCGATGAAGAGCTTGCTACACAAATATGAGGATCTGAGTTCAAATCCCTAGACTCTACATAAAGCAAGGCATAGTAGGATGCATCTGTAATCCCACTGCTTCTATGAGAAGATGGGGGGCAGAGACAGGAAAATTCACGAAAGATCATAGGCAGCTAGGCTATTAGTGGAAAAGAGCAACAAGGTCTGTGCCAAACAATGTGAAAGACAAGGATCAACATTCGAGGTTATCTTTGACCTCTACATGCATTCAACAGCCTGAGCACAGTGTCACACGTACATGCGCGCACACGCGCACACACACACACACACACATGCAAAAAACTTATATCTGAGACTTTCATTTAGATGCGCTATATTTTCAACATCCTCTATCTTTAATGAATTTTCTTGTCTCTACTTTATATTGCACCATCATGCATTTAGGGCATTTAAGAAACATTTTTATTGGGCTTTTGTGCATTTCATACAATTCTTAATCAAATGTGCATGCCCCGCCCACCTTTTCTTATGTGTTCTGCCATTCATGTTAAGTCCCATCAGGTCAAGCATTTTACCCAGTGTCCTTCAGTGCAAATATTCATCTACTGGAGTCTGTTTAGCCTATCTAGAGATCTTAAGGATGGCCTATTCTCCCTCTCTCAGCTGTAATCACTCTTCAACAATTCCCAGGCTAAGGCCAACCCACCACCCATTTCCCTCCCACCACTCTGGGCCCTTGTCTGATTGAGTTGGCATGGGTCTTGTGCTTGTCACCATTGCCACAAGTTCACAATAGCAAACTTCCAGTGGCCTGAAAGCCTCTTGTTTCTCTATGTAGATGGAGCAACCCTGGCTCTTACACTCTTTCTTTGCCCTCTTCTGCAATGGTCCCTGAGCTGTGGGTGGGTGAGGTTTAATATAGGTGTCCTATCTAAGAACACACAATCTGCAGTCTTTTATTCCCTAAAACTTGGCCAGTTGTGGCCTTCTATGTGCATCATATCAGATGTATAAGGAAGCTTCGCAGGTGAAAGCTGAGGGATATACTAGTATTCTCTCCACCCTCTGCTCCGCTATGTTACATGAGCCTTGGTGTAGCGGTTCCACTGTAGAAATGTCACCTAGGAGTGACCATCTCTCAGATGTATAGTCTTTGTGTGTGACCAGTTGTAGAACTCTGCAGTAGCCTCCACCTGTTGCAAAAAGAAGCTTCTTTGATGAGCCGTGTACTGGACACTTGTCTCCATGTTTCCTTTCCGTTTTCCTGGATCCTGCTGTTACACATCAGAAGATACACTTACATACATTAGGGACTGGTGTTACGATTCACAAATGAGGTAGACATATGTCACTTTTCTGAGTTTGTGTTACCTCACTTAGTATATAACAATCTCTAGTTTCCTCCCTTGACCTGAAAATTTCATCTTTTCTAACTGGCATTTAGTGCATTTTATGCCTATTTGTACTTCTAGTTCTAGGTTTGTTTTTCAAATCTATTTTTTTTAAATCCATGGTTCTAATTCTATAATAGGTTTTCTTCTTCTTTTATCCCTTTGCATTTTCATTTAATGGAATTAAATGTCCCTCTCATAAAGATCCCAGTTTTCCAAGCTGAGATACTTCCTGTTAGAGCTAATAAAACAAAATCCCATAGTAGTCTCAGATGTTGTCCAGGTTGAGATTTCTGTTCTTATCCAGTATTTTTCAAGTGATTCTGGATAAGTTTATAATGTTCATAAACTTAGCTTCTCTATTTCCAGTATTTAGAAAAATAGGTCAATGAATTAAGAGTATTGGTATATTTGTTAGTTGTCTAGCACATACACAAATAAGCATATACTTGCACACACATGCATGAGTGAAAATGAACACAGATGCACATAAACATACATTCTCACACATCCAAGCACACCCAAACACACATCTCATACACACATGCCCACACACTTGAGTACATATGAATACATGTACACATTCAAGCGAATACACACATGTGCATACATCCTTCACAATCACATGCACATGCACGTGGTCAAAGTGGTTATGAGCTAACTAAGGTAACAAAATTTTTTAAAATTACATTTTAAAAAACCTTTTAAAAAGTGGGAGAATGATGGTCAGTGGTTAAGAGGACAGGCTGCTCTTACAGAGGATCCAGGTTTGGTTCCCAGCATCCATGTGGTAGTTATTGTCTGAAACTCCAGTTTCCAGGGCATCTGATACTCTCTTCTGGCTCTCACAGGCATTGCATGACATGGATGCACTTACATACAAGCAGGCAAAGCACTCCAAATGGCCACTCAAAAGCACAAATCAGCCAATGGTTCTACATGGAATGTGGCTTCTTGATGTCACTGGTTTTTCCTCATCAGTGACTGTGATGGTGGTATCATTATCTCTCAATCCAGCATAGTCACAAAACATTATAGGAGGGTGCTAGGCAATCCCTTTAATTCCTTGTGGTTATTTAAATGAGAAGTGTCTCCCACAGACTCAAGTATTTGAATCTTGGCCTCCTATGGTGCACTGTTAGCAGAGATTAGGAGGTGCAGCCATGTCAGTGGGGTCAGACTTTAAGAGTTCATAGCTTTGCCCCACACCTAGCTTGGCTCTTTCTGCCTCTTACAGGTGCTTGAAAAAGTGAGCTCTCGCTTTTCTGCTCTCTCTCACCATGCCTCCCTGTCCTGATGGATTTTTATTCCTCTGGAATTGTAAACCAAATGAACATCCTTCTATAAATTGCCTTGTTCATTGTGTTTTATCACAGCAACAGAAGAGTAACTAATACATTCCTTGACACATCAATCTGAATCTCCAGCAATTTTATTTGTTAAAATGTTGTATTTGATAAATTATGTCATCTAGTTATAATGTACAGGTCAGTTACATGATAGAATGTTATTTTTTTAATATACTGCTTATAGATTTAGAGTTTCCTCTTCTCAAAACAGAAAGAACCCTAACACAAATGGGATAGTAATAATGCTATACAAATTCAAGTTTCCTTCTCTCTCACGACCCTTCCCTTCATTTTAGTTAATGAATAGTATATGACTTGCATTCCTGGGTGTGGTTATGATGTTTTCCATATTGGAAAAATCATATGAGAAGGTTCAGTAAATCAGTATTATATTTTGTGGGCACTGTAGTGATGATATATAGCTCCATCTCCTCACTTTCGAATGCAGTTCATCCTTTTCTGCACCAAGACTTCACACGCCTTCTTTGCACATGCTTTATGATGCATAATTACCTAAATCTTGATTTTATTTGATGCACTTCTATATCCAATAGCACTTAATATAGTGAAACTAAAATATGTATTGAATGCACATCTTACCATAAATGAAGAAATATAGACTGAACACAGGAATGCATCATGCATAATTACCCCAAGAGCATTTTCTCAAGTTGATATCTCTGTCTCATGTGACTTTTTTTTTCACTGTTTCAGGGATTCCTTTATCAGATTACACATAATGAAATCTGAAACTCAGAAGCACTGTAAAAAAATGCATGTCTTGGCAAATATCATATTGCGTCTGAGCTTTCACATTATCGCTCTTGAAAATTACATATGAGGACTAAAATCCAAAGTGTCGGTGCTGTAGGGAAAAATGTACAGTAGCCATGTCATGAGCGCATAGACCACAGCCAAAGCTGAAAGCTGTGCTTCTGTTCAAAGTCAAACTGAGTGAAACAGTTTGTATGATTAATGATACAATGAATAAGTCAGGTTATAGGGAAACACTTAAGCATGAGAATAAATAAAAGTCAGCTTTCTTGATTTATACCTAAAATCATGTTTATGCTGGCAGCTACATGGATATCTGTCTTTGAGGTCCAGTGTTTCCTTCTAGACTAAGAGATAAGAAGCCATTTTATGAAAGGAACAGGAATCCTGGGTTATATCAAACTGGAAGTCTCTCCCATGAGAAAAAGTATAAGAATTTAACTTGTATAAAATGAACTTTTGAGTGAAGTACAGAATCTATCCGTATTTATTTAAAGTATTGTAACAATCTTAAATTTACATAAATTATATCAAATGTGAATGAACTTTCAGAACTTGCTCTTTTTTACAATAAATATTTACTAAGTTGTTGATCATTGATTCTAGAAACCTGAATTTACAGATTTATGTTGCATAGTTTTTGTATTTCAGTTCTATGTTTATGAATATAGCTTTTCAACAAAACATACATATAAATTAACATATCACTATTTTAAAATGAATGCTTTGAGATTTCATAAAATGTATTTTGATTATACTCATCCTCCCTTCCCTGACTCCTCACAGATCTCACTCCCTTCCCGACCCATCTAAATTTGTGTCCTCATTCTTTGTTAAACCCTCAAATCCAATTTGTGTTGCTCATATACTCTTGGTATGGGGTCATCCACCAGAGTGTGGTTGGTCTATCAAGTGCCAAACCGTTAAAGAAAACTGACTCTCCCAACAGCTATCAATTGCCAAGGGTTCCTCAGCTAGAGTAAGACGTGTGCACTGCCGCATTCCATACTGGCATTCTGCCTGGCTCAAGCTTGCTCCCTCATGTCACTGCTCATCTATTCACAGTGGCAGAGACATGGAAACAATCTGATGAATGGGTAATGAAAATGTGGTACCTTTATATAATGGAATTTTATTCAGCTGTTAAGAAAAGGAAATTATGAACTTTACAGATAAAAGGATAGAGCTGGAAACAATCACTCTGAGACTCAGAAAGACAAATTTGTGCATATTAGCTTTGACTCTTTAGACATACAAACTCCATTTGGAATACTCCCAGATGTCAGGAAATTGGACTTTCCAATTTTATTTAACATGTTTAGATATATTTATTTATGTTGATGTCTTTAGGATTTGTTTGTTTATTCAGTTTCTCTGCATGTAGCACTGGTATTGCATAGCGTACTATTATTTGTCATTTTTCCTATTGTTTCATAGACAGGTACATATTTTAATCATTTTATTATCATGTTGAAAATATCTTCTTCCAGTTGTTTCTTGTGTGGTTTTGTCCAAGAATTTCCATAGGAAAAATATATTCATATTTTATACATATTCTTTTACCAGTTGTTAGGAAGAGAGAAAAACTGAAATAGCAGGTAAAACTACTAAAAGATTTTTGTAAGTTAAATGAATGATTTTTCATGTAAACACACATACATCTTCCCATTCATAGACAAAGCACAATAAAAATCCTTGGGTAAAAGACTTTAATTTGCATATATTATACATTTCCCTTTTCACTGGGTGATAAATGACTATAAAGAAACCTAAACTCATTTTATGTGGAGAACATTGGTAAAGGGAAAGACAAAAGAAAATTTGAAAAATAAGTAACTTAAAATGGAGATTCTAAGAGTAAATTGGATGTTATTAATAAAAAGAAGTTCTTTGTTTTCTGAACTAAGTATAGTTGAAAGTCAGGCACATTATTCAACCACTTGTTCATTAATTTAGTTTTTGTTTTTCTAATTATTTAGTAAAGTTTATTAATGAGAGTTGAGAGTTAAGGTGAAAAGTTACTTTGAGGGAAGTGGATTGATGTTCTATAACATTAGCTGGATCTGTTGGCACTGGTCAGTAAATCCAGACTCTTTGAGGCTGAGGAAGGAGGTTCACAAGTTCAAGATTGTCTGGGTCATCTAGTAAGACTCTGTCTTAAAATTAAAAAGTAAAAATCACATAAATCTATAGTTCAGTGGTAATTGCCTGGCATGATTAATATCCTATGCACAACCCAGAAATGAAAAAGAACTGAAAATTAAAGGTATGTAGCTTAACATAAAAAGGAATAGTTTACAAAAAAGTTTACTGTAATCGTTCTAGGTCTCTTGAAAATATTTTCCCTGGATTCTAGATTCAACTCTGTTCTCTTATGAAAGGAAACACATTGGCAAATATGATCATACTGAAAGCATGTAATTTATAGCCATTTATATCCTGGAAAATAATATAAATTTATATTCTGTAACACTAATCGTATTTGTGTGTGTGCATGTGTGTGTATGTGTGTGTTTTACGCTGTGTGGTTTGTTTTTCTTTTAGTTTAGTTTTATGAGGTAAGATCTGACAATGTGGTTTAGGCTGACCTGGAACTTTCTACCCAGTCCAGACTAGCTTTGAACTTGTTATCCCAAGAGATTCCTTGCATGTACCACTATACCCTACTAATCATACTTACAGAAAGAAAAGATTTCAAGAACTCAATAGTCAAATCTCTTTAGTACTTGAAGTATTTTCTATTCACGTAACTTTCTGTTACAAAATCGTATGTCAGCTTCTTTAGTTTATCACTCAGTGACATTTTCACATTGATTAATTTGTTTCCCCATTCTTTAATTTATGTATGATTACTACTCCACAGCCTGACAAACGTGTTCTGTCACTTCTATCACATATCCATGTGCCTTTGGGGGTGTCTGTTCTTTGCCTTTTTCCTCAGGGCTTCTAATTCTATCCTATGCGTTATTAGGGAATTTAACTCTTTAATTTTCACAAGTAGTATGATTTCTCTGAAACCATATTCATTTCCTAGAGGATTTTTTATTAAGAACATATATTCTGTTTCTTGATAGTCCATTGTTACCATTTAAAACTTAGTTATCTGTGCATTGCCAAGGTTGTTATTAATCTTTCTTCCCCTTTATTTTCCTTATCTTGAATTTCAGCTCTGGTAAATTTATGCCTTAGTTATAATGCTTTTCTTAACTATTATTCACACATGATAAATGTGAGTGATAAATGCTCTGAACCCTGACTAACAACAAATGTCTTTCCCTCTGCCAGCACCCTGGTATCTGTTCTGACTGAAGAATTCTTGGGACGCAATCCTTTTCTTTCAGTGGTCTGAGGATTAATCTATTTCTTTCTATCAGAAAAGATGTCAGACCCAAGTGATTCTTTCTCCTCACAAGTGATTTGCTTTTTTCTATTGAGATGCTTATGAAGTTTTCTGATGACTTTAGAGTTCAAAATGTTTATCCAATAAGATTTCATATAAATCTGCTGTGATCTTTACCCTGTGGAATCTGATGAGATGAGGCATTGCATTCTGTAACCTTGCATGTCCATTTAGCCTGTCTTGGTGGTTCACCTCTGGAATCTCAAGAAGGGGAACACAAGAGTCTGAGGCCATCCTAGGTTATGTAGTGAGACTCCTTTTGTCAATGTCCCCCAAACAAGAAAACAAACAATAAAAGGCTTAAATTTTTTTATTTATTCTTTCTTCTATTTCTGAAACTATTCTCTGTTACATAAATTGTGTCTATCCTCTCTTTAAAGTCTATTTTTCACTTATATTTCCATGCTAGTGCTTTTAGGTGGTATTTTGAAAACCCCTCTACATTAATTCTCTATTTGAGATTTTAACAGTGCCTGTACTCTAATTTATCTGCAGAGTGTTTTAGTGAAAGAAATGTTTAACTTCCAGAGATGGTTATTCTACGACCGTACCTCCTTAAAATTTCTTCCTTGGAGGTTCTATGTTAATAAAGAACCACAGCAAAAATATCTGCCACTTTACTTTGTGAAGTCTGTTGGGTTCCTCAAAAGAATGACTAGGTCTTTGTTCTCACTGTATCTCAGGGACCTTCGAGGACCTTCCTTGGTATACACCCTAAGGACTCATCCGATTGCAGAGATACCTGTATATCCATGTTTGTTGCTGTTCTTTTCACAATAGCTAAAAGATAGAAGCAACATGAGTGTCCTCCAAATGATGAATGGATAATGAAAATGTGGTACATCTACACAATGGAATCCTACTTAGCTGTAAAGAAAGAGGAAATAATGACATTTGCAGGTAATTGGATGGAACTAGAAACTGTTATGTTAAGTGAAGAAACACAGACTCAGAAAATCAAATGATGTATGTTCTCACTCATTTGTGGTTCTTAGCAACAAACACTTATATATGAGTATGTATCCTGATATAACTTTAGGAACCAAGAAAATTGGAAGGGAACCAGAGAGGTAAAGAAAAGAAAGAACCTATGAAAGAAGAATAGTAGGAGACAGAAGTGAGAGGTGGGGCCATTGGAGGCCGGTAATATCAAGGAAGAAATAGGGAAGTGGGGACAGTTTAAATGGGGAAGGCATGGACAGAGGGTTAGATAGAGACAGAGAGACAGAAAGAGAGAGAGAAACACCGGAGGGAATAATATTAGTTTAACAACCTAATGACAAATTCCACATACACTATCTCTGCATGAGTCCATGTGCATAGCTGAAGGCTACATAACAAGAAACAGAGATAGACAGGAGAAATCTTTCTTTCAGTTGTTGGCAGGGGTAATGAAAGAGACTCCCCAAATTACAGGCTATTGTCACAGCCCTTGCTTACCTCCCAGAGCTTGAAGGTAAGATCCTATTGCTGAAAACAGAGACTGGATTTGGAGCAATGAAGCTGGGACTGACCTGGAGCCACTTTCCCTGAAGACCAGCTTTCATAGCTCTGGAGAGCGCTGTGTAAACAGCCAAAAGAGAACGTCAGCTGATGGTCCAACATCAGTGCCATGACCAAATAACCACATCAAGGACCAGCACAGCACCCAACATTTTTGTCTTGGGGCCTATCAACGGTTACCTAATGGTCTTAAAGCCCACTCAATGGGGGGAAGAATATATGTGGTATTGTAGTTAAAGACAAATACATATGGCTGAAGAAGTCATAGATCTTAGAGAGACCCACAAGGCTGTCACATCCCTCCAAGGCTCTTGTAACTTCTTACTAAATGCAAAATACATATCCTCATGTTTGCAGTCAAGTATCCCAGTCACCACTCATCAAACAAGCTTCTCTTGCACCAGATGGAAACTACAACAGAGTACCACAGACAATGTCTGTGTATGACCCATGCCTAAGCAGCACATCTACAGTGTACCCTCTATATCCAAGGCTCACGAAACATAGAACAAGGCATAAAGAGGACACTAATGAATATCTCAACTCTCATTAATGAAGCTCGCTAATGCAACAAGGTGCCAGTCACACAAAAGGTCTCAAATGGCCAAAGAATGGAGATTAGGAATCTGTACAGTGTGGGTTCCTGGACAACACTCTTATATTAAGTTTCACGTTATCTAAGACCCAAGAATCATTGCAGAAGTTTTTGTTCAAAAGCCCAATAGTGAGCTCTGGATTAGGAATTACTCATTCAGAATGAGGCTGAGGGGACCGAAACTTTCATATACTGATCTTGCCATAAAGAGCAACGATCTTACAATCTGAACTTGTATTGATCAGTAATTGGATCAAAGATGTGCTCAAAGGTATTATCATCAATTTTGCACATTTTTCTAGCCGTCGAAATCCCTAAGGAAGACGTATCTGAGAGCCTGCTTTTGCTACCACTCTTGACAGTCAGTTGAACAATTCTGTTGTTCTTGAAGGAAATCTGAGTATAGCTCATGCATCAATAACCCACTGCAGGAAGTAGGCCAACACCAAGAATATTTATTTTAGTTCTGTTTTGAAGGACTGAGGAAATGACTACTGACTGGGAGGGTTCATGGACCAAATGAACCTACTGTATGATAGATTTGGGTTCAGTTGCAGCTTCTTGAGTGCCTATGCAGTCACACAGAGCCTCATTCTTCGAGAGTTACTATATTTTGTTCAATTATCTGTGAGTACCACCTTTTAAGTTATCAATGAATTTTTGTCTAGAAGGCTGCTGGACTTTGCAATTTGTAGATTGCTTTACCTGGGCCATGAAATTCCATTTATTATCTGGCCCATATGTCTCACCTAACTCCTAGGTCATGTTACAGTATCATTATTAACTTAGAATCTGGGTTCAACTCTTCTCTAAATATAGATTTCTTTCCCCATAGTACAATAAATTGCTTGAATGAATGAGCATAGGCCTCTTAGGGAAAGCTATGAGAATGTTGACAGTATTGTTACTATACTCTGTGCCATGCCCAGCTCTGGGCAGTTGTATTAGTTATTTTTCTGTTGCTGTTGAAGGAAGAGTTTATTTGGTTTACCAATTTAGAAGGCTGAATCGATCATGGTAGCAGAGGCAGTGAGAGCAGAAAACTGAGAGCTTCAGTCACACTTCATTCACACTCAGGAAGCACATAGACAGAAACTGCAAGTGAGTCAAGACTATGAACTCTCAGAGTCTGTGTCCAGAGACATCCTTCCACTAACAAAGCTGTTTCTCCTAAACCTCTGACAATAGTACCACCAACAAATTAGTATTCAAATACTTGAAACCTATGGGGAGCATTCTCATTCAAACCACCACAGCAGTCAGTGGATTTGGGGTCCAAAACTGGTTAAAGAATACTGCCATTATATTGTCACTTCCCAATCATCCATCTTTTCTTCTTTTATTTTTTAAGGCAGGGTTGCTTTTTTAACAAGGTTTGCCTTGTAGCCCCATCTGACCTGGAACTTGCTCTCTAGATCAGGATAGACTTGATCTCACAGAAATTCCTCTGCCTCTACTTCCTGAGTGCTAGGCTTAAAGACATGCACTACCATGCCCAGCTCAACCTTGAATTCTTAAGGCTGCACAGAACAAAGAGTTCGATTTGTTTTTGTAATCCTCTTTTGTCAATTAGTTATGGTCACCTGTTCTATACTGTCTTAGGGTCCTATCATTCCTTTTGTTGGAAGGCAATCTCAGTTCATTAATGGCATTTCCAATTATTAATCCAGGCTGAAGCAGAGCTACTATTGTACTTCTTACTGGTGTTTTATCCTTCTGTTTAGCATAGTTTCTATTGCTTTCATAATAGTTTGTCTTCAAGGCTCTCCCACTGAACATAGTCATGTCTAGGGATTTCCAACCTTACATAGTATTCACACCACTAAAAAGCTTTCTTGTGTTGAACTTTCTAAAAAGCAATTTATTATTTTTATTTTACGTATAAGAATATTTTTGTCTGCCTTGAAGGTTACCACATGCGTACACTGCCCATGGAGGCCAGAAGAGGGCACTGGAACCCCTGGTACTGGAGTTAATGGACAAATCTGAGCTTCCATGTGGGTATTGGGAACCTGACTGGGTCCTCTGCAAAAGCAGTATGTGCTCCTAACCATTGAGCCTCGTTTTTTGTTAATCTTTCCAACTTTTTACCATTCATCTCAGTATCCTGGCAATTGTCTCTCACAAAATATAGATTGTTGATTTTTTTATGGTCTAGGAGCTAGTTTAAACTACTTTTAATCCTGTCTTATGGAAGCCATTACTGAATAGGTCATAGCTCCCAGAAGAATGCTCCCATATTAATAAAATCTTTTTGTCTCCAGTTTTTGTTTGGAGCCTGCTATTTGTCTAGCCACTGCAAAATCCAACCCCAAATAGAGTATCTTGGCTCATGCATGACTTTTGCAGTCAGGAAAACTTCACTGTCTCTTTAGATCCACTCAATTTGAAGGCTAAGAACTTGGCTTCTAATCTCTCATAAATTTAAGAGGCAAGAAAATGGAACATAGTCATGTTAACTCTGGGAATTTTCAGCTCACTGCAGATCATGTTTTGAATATCCATGTATCTTTGATATAATTCTTTGTCCCCAGTTGCCATCTGGATAGGCAGGAAATAGGTCTTGAAACTGTTAGCTTTGATCTGATCTTTTCCAGCTATCCTCAGAAGACACATTGAATCTATTCTTACAGTACATCTGCATTGTGATCACTCCTTTGCCATCTCACCTCCCCTAACCGGGGCAAGCATGAGCTTGTCTCTCCACAGCCCTGGAGTACCCTCTTAAAGGTGTTACTCACTGCAGCCCAGCACGAAACACTTTGCTCAGCTATCAGTGGGTGATTCAGGAACCTCGTTTGCTACGCATTCCGTCCATGTTATGCCCCGCCCCTTTTCCTCTTTTTTCAACCTTCTGTTGGATTGATTTAATATTTTCTTCTTTCTTTTAAGTTGTAACTCGTATTTCATCGGCTACTTTTTTCATTGAACATTTAATTCACTCCAACCTACCCTCAAATGTATCATGTAGTATGTGATATGATTTTTTTATAGTATAAGAACCCGAGGACAACATACTTTCATTTCTCCCCACCAAACTTTGTACTCTTGTCATACATTTTATGACTATATAAGTTGTAAATTACACAAGTTGCTGTTACTTGGCTTTAAGTAGACAAATTCCCTGTGAACATTTTAAATAGTAAGAATAAATTCGTAGAGTCACCACTTGGTTATGCCTCCAGCACTCTTCACTCAGTTGCATAGATCTGGGTTTCTACATGGCTTCATCTTCTCTGTCTCAAGCTTCAATGTGTTTTTTGGCTGCTGGTGACATAACTTGTCAGTTATGTGTGAAAATGTCTTAATTCTCATTTTTGAAGTCTAGGTACTCTGGACAGTGTTCTAAATTGACAGGGGTTTTTGAGGTTTGTAAAGAGGTCAATCTAATTTCTTCTGGCTTGCATTGTTTCCAGTGAATTCTGGAATTCTGCTTTCAGCCTGATCTTTCTCCTTTTCATGTCAAAAGTCTTTGTTTTGCTGCTTTTGAGATTCTTTTTGTTATCACTTGTTCTAAGCAATTTGATTAATGTGGCTTGATATGGTTCATATTGTTTGTGAGATTTATTGAGCACTGCAGAACTATGGGAATATAGCTTTTATTAAAGTTCAAAAAATGTTGTCATTGTTTTCAATTTTTTTGAGACAGAGTCTGTATATTGTACAATTTGGCGTTCAGCTCATGATAGGCCTCCAGGTAGGCAGGCTTATAGGCATGCATCACAGTCTAAGGATTCTAATGTTTCTCTCTCTCTCTCTCTCTCTCTCTCTCTCTCTCTCTGTCCCCTTTCCTTCTAGGACTCCAATTGCATGTACATCAAACCACTTGAAACATCCCTTAATTCACTGATGTGGTGCTCATTTTTTAGTTGTTTTGTCAATATGTTTGATTTTGGATAGTTTTTTAATTTAGTATTTTTGTTAATTCTTTGATAATTTCATATAATGTATTTTGATCATATTGACCCCAAATTCTTCTCTTTAACACCTTCCAGATCAAACCCCATCCATTATATTCCCTACTGTGTGCCCTCCTTTGTTTTTAATATGTTATTGACCTTTTGTGAATTTCATACAATTCTTAATCAAATTTAGATCCCCTTCAATAATGTCCCCTCTCTGCTCCCCTACCAGGCCTCAAGTCCTCTGTCATAAATGCTAAGTCGCATTTGGTGAAGCTTTTTACCCAGGTGTCCATTGTTTTTAGATGTATTTAAATACAGAAGTATCTTTTGCTTTTTAATCTGTTGTTAATTCTATCTAGTATATTCTTACTCTCAGGCCTTAGAGTTATAAATTCCGATTGTCTTTTTAATATACTTAATTGTCTACTTACTGTATTCAGTCTGTGTCTAGTGCCTTGAAAACACACAGAACAGTTATAATAACTGTTTTCAAGTTCTTGTCTGCTAACACCATCATCTGAAACATGACTGGGTGGGTCTCCATGGATTGGTGTGCTTTCTTCAGCATAGATTATCTTTTCCTGTAGGGATAATAGCATTATGTATGCTGCCCTGTTAGGTGTTAAATATCTATTCTTAAACTTTTTGTCCAGGAAGCAATTGTAGTGTTTAGAAACCATTTATTTTGAGTCTTGTTTTTACCAAAGAAGCATCTAGTTAGGGTTAGTTTTCCTAACCACAAGGTTAAGAAGCCCTTTGAATACACTGTCCAGTTCAGTATATGTTAGTTTTCTTCTGAATCTTGGGGGAAAGGAACTATTTTGGCTTTATGTGAACATTAGGGGAATTGTTCCTTCTAAGTATTATCAATGACTCTTTCATAGGCCTTAAGCAGCATTATCAAATAGCTTAAGACAGTAGGGCTCTCCTTTGAGCCTCCTTCTTCTGAAGAACAAGCCAATAAGCAGCATTCCTCTGTGTTCCGTGCTTCAGTTTCTACCTCCAGATTCTTGCTCTGAGTAACCATCTCTGAGGTCTCTGACTCCTCTAACTTCCTGCTAAAATCAGATGACCACTATGTTCTTGCTGTGTTTTCTCTCTGCCTCCTCCCAGACTTGGGCCCAATGAGGGTTTGCAGGCAGTCAAGTAGTTGATAATAATGAAAATGTCATGTATACAATAGAATATCACTCAGCTAAAAAGAAAAATGAAACCACGAATTTTCAGGCAAATGGGTTGAAATGGGAAGAAAAGTTGTACTGAGTGAGGTCACCAGGGCCCAGAAAGACAAACAGTGCATCAGCCTCTAATATGCGGATTTTTTGCTTTGACTCTTGTATGCTTAACCTGGAGTACATGTGAAAACCAGGAAACTACACATATGTCACTGGGGGTGAAGGTTTTAAGGGTGAGGGATAGTAAAATACAGGTAGTATTTAGTAGAGAGAGGGAATACTGCGGGCAGAAAGCTTCAAGCATGGTGTGGGATGGGACATGGAAAATGAGGTGCCAGTAAACACCTACACCAAATGAAGGGTGCATGATAAAGCTTTAAGGAAACCTGTGATCTTCCAAACCAAGAAAAAGTTCAAGTAGAGGGGAGAGTAGAACACAGGTGGCATGAAAGGGGAGAGGAGAAATGTTTGGGTTTAAAAGTTTAAGTGGAGATGGAGATGGGAAGAGAAGATAAGGAGTGGTTTGGCGAACACTAAAACACATGAAGAAACCTTACGGAAATTAGCTTTTAAAGCTAATTGAAAATATATACTTTATATTTAAAGGAAGTTTGAATAGCGGTATCCCACATGGGTAGACAATGCTGCTCCAAGAAGATGGGTTATTAAATGAAAATCTCAATTCTAAGCACGGGTTATTTCACTACAAGTTATTGGTCAGAGAAACCACAGGGGCACACAAAACAATACAGGCTATTGCCATTGTTCTTGGTTGGCCACCATAACTAGAGAGGAAGGTCCTGTTTCTGAAGGCAGCACACACTTTGGTTAAAGGACATACAGAAATCAGACTAGAACTGAACAGGAAACTCTCCTTGCTGCCTAGCTCACCTCATGCCAGAAAGTGCTATACAGGGCTTGTGGGAGAAAAACATCCCTGCTCTAACCCAGTGCATGCTACAGTACTAAGCTACCTGGCAAGATATGCCCACTAGTGCAGTAGTGGCATGATGATTGTCAGGGTAACCAATGACTTTCTGCTTGGATATGAGGCCTATTCCACATGAGAGAACTCATAGTTGGTACTCTAATCATAGTCAAAAGCCCATGTTAGTAAGATCATAGGCCCTAGGGAGGAATCTACTATTGTTGTTTTGCCAAATGGTCATATTGTTAAATTGCCTTTGTGCTGGATAACTTCAGCTGCCAACTTGACACACTTGGGAAGAAGGAAGTTCAGTTGGATTGTCATGTGGGCATATCTGTGAGACATTTTCTTGATATGGTAGAGGAGGGCCCGGCCCACTGTATGTGGTGTCACCCCTGGGCAGGTGGTCCTGGGTTGTATAAGAAAGCAGACTGTATATAACATTCCTCTGTGTTTTGTGCTTCAGTTCATGCCTCCAGGTTCCTGCCCTGGCTTCCCTCAAAGATAAATGTCATCAGGATGTGTAACCTGGATAAACCTTTTCCTCTCCAAGTTGTTTTTGGTTAGAGTGTTTTATCACAGCAGTAGAAAGTAACGAGGACAGAAGTTGGTACCGGAAGTTGTCATGGCTGTTATAGACCCGACCATGTTGTTTTGGGGGAGGCTTATGGAAGTATTGGAACTTTTGACTGGAAAAATCATTCATGTTCAGAGCTTTAATGAGCTATTGCTGTGGAGCTTGGAACAGTTTTGATGAGAGAGGTATAGACATGACATATGAAGTTTCATAGGGAAGCAAAAATTCTATCAGGGTCATTCCTTGTTATATATTTGAATTAAGAATTTGTGGAAGTAAAACCCTTTGTACTTTACTGGGACAACTGATGATGATCATCTGGAGCTGAAAAATCAGCTGTGATTAATAGATCAGCATCACTGAGATGAAATGTTCTGGGAAATATTTCCTCAGGATTAATACAAAGAAACTGTTGCGGGGAGCCGGGAGCAAGACTGCATCTCAAGCTGGAAGCTGGACTTGGTGATGCATCAGAGTCTTCCATATGGTACTTGTTTGGGTACTGAAAGCTGTGGAACTGAAGGGGTCATGGAAAGAATCTGAGGCTTGGCATTGTTTGAGTCCAGGAAAGGCCACTGATGAAGGTGCAGCCTCAGTTGCACTGGAGACCACAGCATATTGGAGATGCCAGAACAGCTGGATGGCCACCAAGATGGCAGCAGGTGTGGAGTGGAGCTGGCCTGAGTCTATTGGATAAGCTGTGTGTTGTGGATGGCAAAGCCTGAAGGGTGAAGATGCCCAAGCCTTTTGGAGCCAGAAGATCTTGACTGAGTCACAGATGTCTGAACTTGAGGTGTACTGATGGACTTTGGTTTTGCTTAAGTGTGCCCAGTTCTTCCCTTTTGAAATAAGAAAGTATTTAGCTTGCTTTTGGTTTTACAGGAGCCCCAGTTAAGAGACTGGATTTTCAAAGAGAACTTGTGCTTTTAAAGTATTGAAAAATTTAAGGACTGTGAGACTTTTAAAGTTGTACTATCTGTTAGATTGTAATATTGATATTAACATGAGGTTTTGGGGACAAGAAATGGAAAGGTTACGATTTAATAATGTGTTTGTATGTTACATTGACAAGGGATTAATTGTGGTGGATAACTTCAGTTGTCAGTTTGATACTCCTGGGAAAAGGGAACCTCTCAGTTGGGAAAACTCTTCTAATGGATTGGCCTGCGGGCATGTCTTTGGACATTTTCTTGATTGTTGAGTGTTATGGGAGTGCTCAGTCTACTGTACATGGTACCACCCCTGGGCAAGTGGTACCGATTTGTTTAAAAAAATCACACTTAGCACAAGCCAGAAGAGCAAGCCGATAAGCAGCATTCCTCTGTGTTCCGTGCTTCAGTTTCTGCCTCCAGATTCTTGCTCTGAGTACCTGCCCTGCCCTCAAGGATGAACTGTGATTGGGATGTATGAGCCAAATAAACCCTTTCCTCCCCAAGTTGGTTTTCAAGATTGTTTTATTACAGCAATGGAAAGTAACTAGAACAAACTTCTAAATATTTATGTTTATAAACATGTGAGACTCTTAACTTTGATCAGAGACACGTCTTTTGACAGTGGGTAGTGGTTAATGCAGAGACACGTAAATGGTTGAAGTGATGGATATAAATCACTGAATGCTCTGCTGTGTATGGGCCATCTATTACACCCTCCTATCATCCAAGGCTCAGGGATCTTTGAGGAAGAGAGTACAGAAAGAAGGAAAGAACTGGCAATGTGGAGAACTGTAAAAGGCTGACTTCTCAACACGACAGCAGCAGTAGTTTCCTGCACAAGATCAGGTTAGTCAACATTCGAGCATAGATGCGGTAGGACCCCTAATGCCCCACTCTTATAGGAGAAGCTTTTGGTAGCTGATAAGTGCTGAGGGAGTGTACATTCTTTGGCAATGTAGCTGCTGTTAGGGTGCTCATGCCCCAATGGATGGGCCACTCACCCATGTACATATATGAGGGCATAACTAATTAGATTCAGGGGTTTATTAATAACAGCAACAAAGAGGAGATGAATTTTGGAGGGACGTGTGGTGGGGGGCACTAGAGGAAGGAGGAAGGAAGGAGAAGTGGATGGATATGATCAATGCACGTGGTATAAATGTATGAAAACGGCAAAGAATAAAAAGTGCTATTTAAGAAGATATTAGATTTCTATATTCCTTTCTCTTATACTATTTATGGTTTAAGCTAAATGTTGACTAGATGCACTGGCAAAAATTTACTTCATGTTAGTGCTAAATAAGAATTTAGGAAGCTTATGTGACTTTTGAATTCTAATTAACAAAATGAATTTTATATAATTATTAACATTTAATGAAAAAGACTGTCCCAAGATAACAAGCTAACCAAATTTAATATTTCACAGATTGTTTTAGACATTTTGTTTATATTATTATTAATTATTATTATTATTATCATTATTATTATCTGATCTTTTCTTTTGAGACAGGGTCTCCCTATAGTCACAGCTGGCCTGAAATGTACTATGTAGACTTGACTTTGATTTCACAGAGATTCACCTGCCTCTGCCTCCAAGTGCTGGGATTAAAAGCATGCACCACCATGCCAGATCTGTTGTAGGAATTTTAAATGAAAATATTACATGTCCTGATAAAGAGCAAACTCTTATTGTGTTCTTCCTACTTTCCTAGTTTTTCTGAAATGGCTATTTGAGAAATATCTTCTGTTCCTTTAAATTTCTTTCAATGTAACTGGGATGATAGATCAGCATTATAAATAAAAAAGATTGGTATTTTTTCATTATTTTATCACCTTTAATGACAAAATTTTCTTATATAAGAAAAAATACTGTGAATATATGGTAAGTGGAGGCAGGAAATCACAGTAAAATGCTATTAAAATACGGGAGCCCCTCAATACCAATCTAGCTTCTCAGACTTTGATATAAAGGTCAGCCTCAGTATTGTGTGGAAGCTTCTTAGTAAAGCTGATTCTTAGTCTTAGTCTCAGATCTGTTGATTGACAACTTAGAGTTGAGCACGGTCCCCAGGTGATTTGTGGGTGGGCACAGTGGTTTGAAAAGCCATGAGCATCCTGGGTGCAGCTGTGTCCTTCTCTTCATTCATTTTCCCAGTAAGGAGCTATAATCTGGCTAATTATTCTTGATTAGCAACTGCTACAGGAGATGAGAGGGAGGGTGAAGCTGAAACTCCACCTGCATGATCCCCTAACGCTCCCCACTCTCTACTTTGTTCCTTCAGAATTTCAGAAACTAGGAAATGCTTCTCATGACCAAGAGTTATGTCTTTAAATGTATTCTGTAGTACTGCTCATCTTTGTAATTTTCTCATCTCCCTCCTTTGGTTCCTATCAATTTTTTTGGAATTTAATTTTTTTCGTTAAAAAATTTGGAGAATTTAGGGATGGGAAAGATGGCTCAGTTTGTAAAGGGCTTGCTGCACTTGCATGTGAATCTTAGTTTGGCTCCCAGAATCTGTATAAAGGCCGGGCATGGTGGAGCTTGTCTTTAATTCCAGTATTGGAGAGGCAGAGACATGTGTATGGCTAGTCAATGCACTCCAAGTTCAGTGAGAGAACTTGCCTCAGAAAATGAGGTCAAAAGCAAAGGAGGAAAATGTACGATATACCCCAGACTTTCATATGCATGAACATGCATGTGCATGTGCGCACACACATGTACATATACTACACACAGATATAGATAAACACAAAACTCTGGAGAATATAATGCAGTTAATATAATCAATGCTTATAAACTATTTTATCATTTATAATTAAGTTCCCCGAATTTATTAAATGAGCTACAAAATTTAGAAGTTATTTGGAATGTAGTTAGAAAAGTTTTAGATGTAACTAAAAGCAATGCCTTGGTAATATGTCAAGAATAAAGTAAGCAAATACTTGAGAGATAAGGCAGAATATTAAGGGATAATTTTGAAACAAACTTTTCTTAGTTTCATTGGGAAAAATCCAATATTAAATTATTCATATTACTTTACTGAAAGAATGTATAAACAAGAAAAATATATTAATGAGGTTGTCTAAGATCCACATGCTAAGAGATAGAATACACATGGTGTGGCAGTTTGGCTATGGTATTAGAGTACTGGGTTCTGGATTGTTTTCTCTCTAGGAGAAGAGACCACTTCAGCATTGTGAAATTGCTTATTTTTCTATTTCACAATATGGAGCTCTAAAATGGATCATAAGGACCTAAAACAATGACCAAGACTGTCAGGAACATATTATGATACATATGATTTGTGGAATAAATACTGTCTATGCTCTTTGACTCATCACTGTCTGTTTTATTATCAGAAAGGATCATTCATTGTATGCTCTTTCCATCCTAAAAATTCACCTACTAGAGTCAATGCAAAAGACAGAAAAACACAGTAAGCCTTTTATATCTACAGGCTCCACAGTTCAAAGATTCAAGCATGGATGAAAAAAATACTCTGAAAAAATGCAGTAGGTATAAAGTACAGACATTTCCAGAAAGCCTAGCTAGGGGCACAGAGCCTGAGACCAGCCTAGCTTGGTGAGTGATCTAGACCCCTGATGCCCATGCCATCCCCATATTCCTGGAAGGTCTAGCTCTGGTGGTGTAGCCTGTTCAGCAGCACAGTGGAATGCCCTAGATCACCACAGCCAATTCCTTCCTCATACTCCTGTGCCTACCTCAGGCAGGGAGTCACATTTGTATACTTTCTTGATTGCCACTGAATTGGAATCACTGCATTCCTCCAATAAAAAATCAATTCAGAGTATCTGAAGGTCTGACCTACCAACTCTTCATTCCTGATCTGAAATCAGCCAAGGATGGGCAACACAACCAACAAAAGAAATTCACATGCCCAGATTCTATCACCCAAACATACTACAAAAGAAAGACCAAGACAATATGTGACCCCTAAACCCCATGTGTCCTATAGAAATGTTCTTTAATGAGAATTATGTAGATGAGTCCAAGGCACAGAATTTGAAAGAATCATCATAAACATGATTAAAGAACTCAAGAGCTCAAGTATCAGAATTAAAGAAACACCTCAATGAGTTTAAAGGGGATAAGATTCCTGAGTGAAATCCAAGAGAACAGAAATCTAATGAAATGGTGAGACAATGCAGGATTAGAAAACTTAATCCAATAAAAATAATAACAAAAAAATCTAAAATAATGATGGAATTGAAAAACTCAGTAACCCAAATGGAGAACCCAGGGAAAGGCCATACTCACAAAATGAATCAAGTAGAAATAGAATGTTGGGCCTTGAAGATAAAATAGAAAAACTGGACCTGTAACCACACAAAAGGAATATTCAAGAACATTGGAACACTGTGAAAGTACCAAATCCACACACATAATAGATATAAAAGAAGAAGAATCCCAGGTCAGTAGCATAGAGAAAATCTCAACAGAATCAGAGAAGTAAACTTCCCCAAATTAAGGAAAGACATACATACAGACATGAGAAGCACATAAAACATAGGACCAGAAAAGAAATTCCCTACAGCAAATTATAGTCAAATCACTAAATGTGACTTCCCAATAGAAGCTTTAAAAGCCAGAAGAGCCTGAAGCAATGTGCTTAAAGTTCTAAAAGACCCCAGAAGCCCACCCATACTACCCAGCAAAACTATGTGCCATAGTTAAAGGGAAAACGCTTTCCATGATATAATCAGGCTGAAAGAATTCATGTCCATCAAACCAACTCTACAGAGAATACTGAAAGCAGAACTATGGACTGGACAAAGGAACAGACATAGTCAAGAGGCTACAAGACAAAAGCTAATGAGGCTATAATAACTGAAACATAAAACTTAGAACACAAAAAAGCAATCAAGATCCACTCTCAATAATAACCTTAAATATTTGAGTCTATTAAACCTCAAATCCATACCAAAAAAAGAGGATGATTAAATGGATTAAAAAGCAAACCATCTTTCCTTGTCTACAATGAACTTACTCCAAGAACAGTACTACCTTAGAGGGAAAAAGTATGCCAAGCTACAGGACCAGGAAACAAGCAGGTGTAGCTCATTTACTATCTGACAAAATAAACTTCAGACTAAAATTCCTAAGAAGAGGTAAAGAAGAACATTTCAGTCTGATCAATGGAACAATTATCCAAGAAGACATTACAATTCTAAGCATATATGCACCAAGCTCTGGTGTACCCAACCTCATTAAAATCACACTGCTGTACTCTAACACACAGATTAAACCCAACTCAGCAAGAGCAGGTGATTTCAATATCCTACATTCCTGAACAGCAAACAGAGAAGTATCAGAATTAAATGCCATCAAGCATCAAATAGACCTAACAGATGGTGAGAAAAAGAGAATCAGCTTTCTCCATGGACCAGGCTAACCAATCCCAAATGATCAGCTCTAAACATAGGTATATACAAACACCACTAAATGAATTCCATAAGTTGTGTGTGTGTGTGTGTGTATCTGTGTGTGTGTGTGTGTGTGTGTGTGTGTTACAATATGAAATTAAGAGGGAGTGGAGGAAGAAGGGAAGAGTTGAAAGGTTTGGAAAAGGAGAGATGGAAATTATATAAACACAGTACTCTTGTGTGAAAGTCTCAAAAAATAAAATAACGAAATTCTAAAAACCAATAAAGTGCAATGACATATCTTTGTGAAAATGCTATGATAAAGCCCATAACTTTGCTCACTGACTTAAAAAAATCAATAATCAAAAGAAGTACATCATATCATAATTAAACTCACATGTAAAAATTATGTATCTACTAAACAGGTACTAGCTCATTTTCCCTGTCAGTATTCCAGAACAATACAGAACAGCAATGCCTTACATAATATGTACATTTAATTAGGTTTTATAAGTACTTTAAAGATGACTTAAAGGATACAGGAGTATCTTTTATGAAGATATATGAACCATGGAACCGCGGCTGTTTTACACAGGTCCCTGAGAACCTGTGGATTTCAGGTGCAGTACTGTGTGGTTATTCTGGGATGATTGTAAATAAATATATGGCACCGTCTCTATAGCGTTACATTGAAATACATACTTCAGAATTCCTTATCCTTCACTGCAATAGCTCTAAATTCTGGCTATAAGCTCTAGTTATAGTAATTTCATCAAAATTTATACACTCATAGTGTCATATACTTCATTATTTTAAAGGGTTTTAGCCTTGAAGGGATGAAAACAAGTTCACAAACTTCAAAGGAGGACATTTGTCAACTTAAAATACAGCAAGCAACTGTCAAAGGTGTTCTATTAACAAGAGAAAACAGCAGGATTCTGTAGGCTTGCCATCATGTTTTGAACATTTCCTCCTTATAGTCTTATATTTCACATCTATGTTGTCCTTCAGCTGCTGAGAAGAATACATGTTTTAAAACTTGCAGTTATTTATTTTGTTGGGGTGGTGGCCCATGTGATCAGAAAAAAATCTTTCAGGAATTAGTTCACTCCTTTCACCATGTAGAACCCAGGTGTCTGACTCTGGCTCAAGAGGTCAGGGTTAGTGGATGGTGCCTATGCCCACTGAATCATCTTGAACCCTGGAAATATAAATATAAATATAAATATATATATACATATATAATTAGAGTAACTACATGTCAGTAACACTGTATTTTCATAGCCAAACAGTTGTAGTTGTTCCCAGGAGAGTCTCACATCTAATCTGTATTTTACTTTCCATAGTTCTTGTATTGTTGTTTTGAGACAGGGTCTCACTCTATAGTCTCAACTGGTCTGGAAATCACTATGTAGACTTGACTAGCCTTGAACTCATGGAAATCCATCTGCCTCTGCCTCCCTAGTTCTGGGATTAAAGGAGTGTGCCAGCAGGTCAAGCATTTTGTGTAGTTTTTTTTTTTTTTTAATATTCTCCTTACTATAGAAAGATGATTCCTAGGATCTCAGATGGAGTGACGATCCTCTTTTATTGTAACTACAAGCAGAAATCTAGTACAGGTCATGCTGTCAAAACCTGTCTCTCGAGACTCAGTGGCTTATCAACATAAATGTATTCCCCACTAATATTGCTTGTTGGTTCCACGTTAGTTATGATTCATTACAATAATTTTTTATTTCAGGTTCAGGAAAGTAATGCTGCTTCTAACAGAAACATTAGCAGTCAAAGTGGAAGAAGAAAAGATGATACAATGGGCCACATGTTGGCATTTGAATTTTCTGTTCTTGTGTAATATATTGATATCAAATATCCTCATGTTGTATTAGCTAGTCAAATAATATAGGCATGAAAGACATCAGCAATCAGGGGGCTATGAGTTTCTTCCCTAGCCAAAAAGAATGGTGAGGTTTATACACAATAAAATATTCTACCATAGAGGAATTATTGTAAGTAAAATTCAATCTATTTCATCAAACTGTTAGTATACTATGATACGCTTTATGTAATTGTTTGTTTATGACTGTGCTTTCAGGACACACATTCCTTCAGTCAAGATAAATTTTAGTAGTCAATTTCTTTGGAACCTGATTCAGATTTGACATATAGTTAGCATTTGACAAATGTTTACTAAATGAATTAAAGACAAACATTATCTACCCATAGTTATATCTAAAAAGTTCTGAAAACTGATGTTTTATAGCAAAAATCCACACAATTCATAAGCAAAAACACTTCTAACATGAATGCAGTACACTCAGATTACATCCTGAGATTATCTGCCAAACACCTCTTATCATGTCAGGCATGTGGCAGAGCTTGTACCAAAATCATTAAAGAAGTACTCTAGGAGTGTGTCTGGAAAATAATAAAGTGTTAACCTCTGCTGAAAAGCAATACGAGCATGATTCTTGAGGTCTAAAAAGAAAAAAATAAAGATGGAGGGAGCTTGTCAGCCCTTCTTCTTTGCTCAGTAAGACTCTGTGCCACAAAACAATATCTGAAGTATTTGTTGAAAGATCCTAAAATGTAAGGAATATAGTATTTGCATTCATCTTCAATGGGTAAGACTTTCTTTGCCTTATCAATTGTAAATGTATGTCCTTTGTTTTTTTATCTTATAATTTATAATTGAATTTTTGAAATTTTTATATAATACATTTTGATTATTTATTTATTTATTATTTTTTTTATTTTTTATTATTTATTATTTAGACACATTACTGTCTCTGCAAGCCTCTTTATAGCCCCCCTCAATTGTATTCCATGTACTCTCATGTCATATATGTTAAGGCCTATTTAGCCAAGTTTGTGTTCTAAAGTGTACTTTGGTATATGTCCATTTACTGGAGCCCGGTCAACATATCTAGTGTCACATTTTAGAGAAAACCAAATCTCCCATTTCCAGTCGTTTTCAGTTGCCCATAGATGCTAACTAAGGCTGGGGCTTCTTACTTCCCTGTTTCTACGCTGGGAGTTTGCCTGACTTGAGCTTGCTACTACTTTACCGGAAGAGATTACTTGCTGGGATGGCCAGTCATTGCTGTGGTTTAGAGACTTTACAGATGGATGGAATCAGTGACTGGTTTTCTCCCTTGGAAGTTTGCTTAGTATCCTCTGATACTAGGAGAACTAGTCTTCAAGAAGGAGACTTCCAGGTCAGTTCCAGTTCAATTGCTCCATACAAAATATGTCCTCTCTTCAGCAATAGTATCTGACCTTCAAGTCCTAGAAGGCAATCAATGGCTACAGCTCAAGTTATTTTGGAAGTCTTTTGGACTACTATGAAGGGAGTTTTCCCCTGACTGGCACTGTGTTTTTTGTTATATAACCTTCAGCTATACCCATGAGCTCGTGCTCACACACACACACACACACACACACACACACACACACAGACATATGTGTGTGCATATATATATGTATGCATGTATGTATGTATAGTTTGTGTACATTTTTCAATAGGCTTTTGAACTAGTATATTTTCCTATGATTTTTCATACCACCTAAGCATTATTTAGCTTTCCTCTCTCTCCCCCTGTATAAGTCTACCTCTTCCCTCTCCAATTAAAGTATCCCACATTCTTCCCAGTCCCCTCTTGGAACCCCTTTCTCCTACTACCCTCCTTCTTTATAGCTCCCTCTTTTCTTTACCCACGGGTAAAGTTCCCACGGGTTCCTTTCCCGTTTCATGGCTCTTGTGGTTATATCAGAATATATGTATATATGCTCGAATCTAAAGATTTGGAGCTAAGATCCCCAAATGAGAGAGAACACTCATTACTTGTTTATCTGAATCTGAGTTACTTTGCATAGTTTATTATTTTTTTATTTCTAGTTTATGTGCATGCATGTATTGCCTGCATGTATGTAACTGCACTTGTGTCGTGCAATGCCTGTAGAGGTCAGAAGAGGGCGTCGGATTCCTTGGAATCGGAGTTACAGACAGTTATTAGCTGCCATGTGGGTGCTGGGATTCGAACCCAGGTCTTCTGCAAGAATAGCCAGTACTCTTAACCACTGATGAATCTCTGTAGCCCCCTGCATCATTTATTATTGCACCAACATCAGAATCATATAAACAAATAGATTGACTCTTAAATTAAAATTTTTAAGATTTTTAAAATTTTTCTAAACTTGGAAAACAGTAGTTCCTCTAGCCATCTATTAGACCCACCTGTCTCCCTGAACTGTGCCTATGGATCTCTCTTGTCCCTTCAACCTGTGCAGATAGAACTGTCTGTGTCCTCACTATATGCTAATGGAAATTTCCCCAAAACCTGTTTATCCCAATGTGTCTCCTGGTCAGACCATTCCTAATTTATTTAAAATGTTTTTTTCAGCTTGTTTAGGGAAGTACAAGTTCAAATTCAGCTCAACCATTAATCTTCAGTCTTTTCATCCCTAGTTAACATTCATCCAAGGCATCCTTCCCAGTCTCCACTGCTTTCAATGGAGGAGGAACACTGTCTTTTAGCATGCTATGTTAATTCTCAAGCATACCCATATTTATTAATTATAATTTTGCTTGGAGTAACAAACTGAGGTTGTCAAGGAGACTCCACTGCCATGAACCCCCAACCCCCAAGAAAGAAGGGTTTTGCTGGTGTTAATAAGTGTCTGAGAGACCAGCCCCAAGTAAGACTTCTTTAACGGAACCTCTATACCTAAGACTCATAGAACATAGCAGAATGGGGTGTGGTGGAGAGAATACTAATGAAGCTTGTTGGGTGTGGTGCTTTCTCCAGAGGGGAGAAGGGTCCAGGCCGTCGACACTCACCATCCCACTCAGCCCCTAGAGGAGTCTGGCTGGACTGGCTTCTCCACCACCCTACCTGCTGGTGAACCCGGCAGAAGCTCTCAACTCCGATCAACAGAACTTCTTCATGCAACAGAGTATGATGCACACAACTGGCCAAAGTGTAGAGAATAAGCAGCAGAGTATGGGTTACTGGATAGGACTCCTATATTAAGCTTCACCCACCCAGGACTCAGAGTTGGTACATAAGGTAATGGTGTCTTCCAGGCTTCTGGGAATCTGCTCATATAAACTTACAGCAATGTTGTCAGTATGCACAAAACCCATGCAAACTCAAGCAGACAAAAAAACCCAGCATAGAGCTTTGGAAATGGGCAGCAGGCCCCAATCTTAGCCAAAGAACTATTGGCAGATGATTATTGTTGTATTAGAAAGAGTTAATCATTTTTAAGGGAGAGACTCTAGATAGGCTGACTAGATTCCAGTGAATGAACTTGCATTGAGGGACATTCAGGTATACAAACTTGACTTGATAGGCCTTAATATATACGACAGAATGCATGAAATCTGGTGATGGTGGAGGATGGGGAAGTGGAGATGGGGAGGGGACATAACGATGATCAAGATGTTTTGTATGAAATGCACAAACATTCAATAAAAATATACATCGAAAAGAATGTCATTAGTCAGTTTGTGTCCATTAGTACAAGTTATTCCCACATCACTTCAGTTGGTTTAACAGTTTCTAGTTCCATCCAATTACCTGAAAATTTCATTTTTCTTACTGCTGAGTAGATGTATGACATTTTCATTATCCATTCATTGGTGGAACAGCATTTTGGCAGCTTCTGTTTCTTAGCTACTGTGAAAAGAGCATCGCCAAATATAGCTGAGCAGGAATCTCTGCAGTAGGATGTCAAGTCCTTTGAGTATATTCCAAGGAGTGGTATAACCTTATTATATGGTAAATGTATTTTTAGTTTTTGCAGAATTCTCCACACTGATTTCCACAGTGGTTGTACCACTCTGCAATCCCACATCTTGCCTTGTACTTGGTGTTATTTACTCTCTTGATAGTAGCCATTTGACTGGGGTAAAATGAAATATTATAAGGATATTTAACAATTTTTAAGGTATTTCTTAACCATTTTTATTTCTTCTTTTGAGAACTTGGTGTTCAAATCCCAAGACCACTTTTAAAACTGAGCATTTGTTTTCTTGTTTTTGGAGTTCCTTGTATATTCTGGATATCAATCCTCTGTCAGATTTATAGCTGGTGAAGATTTCTGTCCATTCTGTGGTCTTCCTTTTTACTAGATTTATTATTTTCTTTGCTGTATAGAGCCTTTTAGCTTAATGAAGTCCCATTTGTCAGTTATTGAACTTAATTCCTGAGTGACTAAAATCTGAGAAAGTTCTTTCCTGACCTATATCTTGTAGAGTACTACCTACACTTTTTCTAACATTTTCAACATTTTAGATTTCAAATTGAGGTTTTGATCCATTTGGAATTGACTTTTGTATAGGGTGAAATATAAGGATATAATACCATTCTTCTACATGTGGAGATATAGTTTTCCCAGCATCATTTTTTGTAGATGTCATCTTTCCTTCGGTTTGTATTTTTGACACCTTTGTAAAAAATTAAGTGGCTATAATTACATGCACTCATGTTCAGGTCTTCTATTGTGTTCCATTGATCTGTGTCTGTTTTGTGCCAATATCATGCTGTTTTGTGACTATAGCTCTATAATATAGTTTGAAATATGGTATATTGTAATTACCCCAGTTCATGATTGCTTTGTTGTCCATGATCTTTTGTGTTTCCATATGCTACAATCCTGTTGAAGATATGATCAATGCCATTGACCTGAGATTCTTCTCCATCCTCTGTTCCTATAATGCATACATTTGTTCTTTTCACAGTGTTTCACATTACCTGCACTCTCCATTACTGTGTTTTCAAAAAAAGCTTCATATTCTTTGCTTGGGAAGTTCAAGTCTTCAACTTTATCTTACAGTACTGATATTCTATTTCCTGTTTGAGTCATTCTGTTAGCGAGGCTTTCTCTTGTCGTTTCAAATTGACTTATTCCATTTTTCAATTCAATTTTCATTTCAGCTTAAGTTTTCCTAAATATTTCTCTTTCATAAATTCATTTTTCAAATCCTGAATTGTCTTTGTCATTTCACTCAGTCATATATTTGCATTTTCTTGAGCTTCAGTCAGGAATTTATTGTTTTCTTCTTTGAGTTATTTAAGTTGTTCTTTAAAGTCCTTGAATTATTTGATCATGCTTATGATTGTTCTTTTAAGTTCTGTGTCCTGATATTCTCCTGGATAGTTCTCATTTTAGAGCACTTTTATAAGACTGGTGGAATTTGATGGGAACATAATTATTTGTGTTTTTGTGTTGCGACATGGGCATACTGTCTTCTTTTGTTGGCTGTGTGTCTAACATGCAATTCTAGCTTGCCTTTGTTAGGGTGAAGTTTGGCTCTATTTTTATCGTTGATGACTTGGTTGCTTCTGATCACATATGCATAATTAACTGGTCTGTGCTTCAGGTTCTTAACTTTGATTTTTTTTAGGACTGGAGTAGTTCCAGACAGACTAGTCAGGAGCTCTCTAGAAGTGTGAATGGGCCTAGTCCTGAAGCAGGAAGATGATGACCATGTAAGCAGTCGAGTTCTGACTAGCTAGGCTCTGAAGTAGCACCAGTTAGTTGGACTGGCCCCAAAGCAGGGCAATGGGGATGGACTGACTAGAGTACTAGGCTGGGTAGGAAACCTCAGGTGGAATGAAAGGACCTAGGCTCAAGGCAGGACAATTCCAGCCTTTGTTTTCTTGAGGATTAGTTAGCATACACTTAATTATAGAGAAAAGGTTTTATCATATAAAAGATTTATTTATATCATCCGGAGTGATATTTTCTTTTAAAATGTTATGTTAAATCATGTTATGATACTATTGTCAGAGAGTAAAATTGTTATTTTGCTTCTTGACATACTATGCCAATAGAGAATGAAAGGGCAAGAAACGAACAGTTTTCTATGAAACCAAGTACATGTGTATTATCCTATCATATCTTATTTTGAAACATTTTAAATTTTATTTTAAATGACGCATAAAAATATTAGTATTGCAGTATTGCTATCAGACTAAGTATATCTGCTTCCTCAAATACCTTTCATTTCTTTACAATGAAAACTCCCTTATTTTAGCTTTTTGAAACATGCAGTAGGGTTATTTATATCACTTTACTCTGTAAAGGCTATGAGAGTTTCTTATTCCCATAGATACATTATTTAGTATCCATTGATCAAAATTGCCCCGTTTTCTCCTCCTCCAAACAATTTATTGTTCTGCACTTTAGATAGTATTGCATAGGGACCAGTAGATTTTAGAAAGTATTTACCTCAGAAAAATAGTTCATATTTATGTGCTACACAAAAATAACTCCTGATTAGGTAGAAATTTTATATACATTGAAGTGAATGAGTTAGAATTAATCATGTGAAAAGAAATTCAGAATGAAAATAATTTATTTACATTTAGGTGCAGGTAAAGCCAAAGCCTTAAAGAAAGGAGTAAGGGGGCTGATTTTTCAACCAGATGCTCACTGAGGCCTGAAATTGAGCTGAGGAGAGGAAACTCATTTGCTTACAGTTTTTAAATTCGTGTAAAAAAGCCTCTTTTTTATAATAATAAAAAGCATTTATTTTAAATTGCAAATGACTTGAAAGGTAGAGGCAGAATATCAATCTATCTTTACTCAGGGTTTCATAAAGAGAGTATTTAAATATAGGTGAATTATATTACTGTGAACCTTGTTAGCTAGAAACTAAGTGGTCAATGCTGCCACTCAAGAGCTGTCCATGCTGTCTTGGCCCAGATGGTACATTGCTCTGGAGTAGATGCTACAGATCTTGTCTGTAGAATCATTTCAATGCCTCATCTTAGTGATAGGAATTGAGGGTGATGTGAGGTGTTTGTTCTTGTTATTGTTTCCACAAACAGCCTCCTACATAACTTTTTCATAAAGCAAGGGTCTTGTGTATTACTATCTGTTATTATTTAGGCTTGTTTTTACTACACAGCCCAAGCTGACCATGAACTCATGAAAATCCTCTATAGTGCTAGAATTACACCTGGTTCCTTAATCTTCCTGATAGAAAGGATTCAACGATTGTTAGAATATATATGGGAAAATTATACTACATTGTATTTTCTTTTCTGTTTCTGTAATAGGAACACTGAGCAAGGGAATTTATAAAGGAAGAGTTTGTTTAGCTTACAGTTCCAAAGGGGCGAGAGTCCATCGTAGCTGGGAGGCATGTTGGCAGAGGTGAGTAGTCTAGGCACAGAAGCTAAGTGCTCACACCTTCAAGCAGGCACCAGAAGGAGAGGGTGACTGAAGATCCACCAAGGTTTAAGAACTCACTTAAGCCCACCGCCAATGACGTGCTCCCTTCAGCACACCCACACCCTCTAAGACCTCCCCAAACAGTGCCACCAGCACTGAAGATCCACCAAGGTTTAAGAACTCACTTAAGCCCACCCCCAATGGCGTGCTCCCTTCAGCACACCCACACCCTCTAAGACCTCACAAAACAGTGCCACCAACATAAACAACCTTACATAAAAAAATGGTTGAAGTTTGTTTGTTTGTTTTTCCAGAAACTTTTATGGTACGAGCTGGCCTTTGCTCAGATCTTTTGAAGGCAAGGGATAAATCAGGGGCCTGGTGGTATATGCTTGCAATCCCAGTACTCCCAGAGTTGAAGCAAGAGGATCAGCCTGCGATACAAAGAACTTACCATATTAGCAAAAACATCCCCCTCACTCCGACTCCCAAATTAAACAAGCAGAAAACAAAACAGTGGCTGGAGAGATGACTCAGTGGGTAAGAATACTTGCTGTTCTTCTAGAGGATGGCACATACCTTTAATTCCAGCACTCAGGAGACAGAGGCAAGCCGATCTCCCTGAGATAGTGAAGAGCTTAATCTATATAATGAGTTCCAGGCCAGCTAAGGCTATAGGGAAACCCTGTCTCAAAAAAATGCATGATTGTGTTGAAAGATGAAGATATTGCAAAGTTTTTCTGTTAAGTGACTATATTTATAACTTTGACAATGAACAATTAGGATGCTTCTAAAATTTAATTTTTTATTTGTTTTAAACTTTTAATTATATTTATTTATTTATTTATTTATTTATTTATTTATTTATGTGTGTGTGAAAATATCATGTGCATGCCTCAGCATACATATGGAGGTCAGAGGACAACTTATGGGATCAGTTCTCTCCCCTTTGCCCACTGAGCCATTTTTCCAATCCATTTCTAAATTTTAGGTTGTAAGCATAAGGCATTACTATGTGATGTCATATTAGAGCAATGCCTGAATGAAAATGGTCTAAATTTTAACATCCATTATAGCCAAGAGGGACCCTACCTGCTCTGAGAACCTGTTCTGTTAGAATTTTCTCAGAATTGTGTTCTTGAACAAAGGCCTTCCCCTTTCTTCTACTGAAACTGTCCATCCAGCATAAAATAGGGAAGGAAAACTGGACCCTTATCTTACCACAGATTTTTACCCTTTCTGACCCCTACTGACCTAGAACAGCAGACACATGAGCACAAACAGATATTATCAATCTAATTCCACCTGTTGTTTGCAATATAACTATGACAATCTGTTGTTTTCAATTAATATCTAGAAATAATCTGCCGCTTCTTGTATCACTTGCTATGCATAACACACACACACTCACGCACTCTCACATACGCATACCATACATATATTCATAGATTGTTCTGGGTGGAGGATAAGGAAGGGTCCTGAGGGATTGAGGCTATATGTTTTAGGTTACAAGAGGAGCACAAGTTCCAGTGCATTATTTTACATTAGAAGACCTTTGTCCAGAGCATATCCAACTTGTAAAATCATTCCTACAAGATCTAATTGATGCTGTTTTGTAAATTGCAATTAAACTTTACTCTGACTCACTTGAGGTGATAATATTACTTCTACATAAATTGAAGTATATTAATGTATTTTCTGAATGTAATGCATTCTCTAGTATAGAGATTAAATAAAATTAGATAATTTATTTTTTACATCATTTTTGTTGATACTGGTTCATTAACATTCTAGCCAGGTGTGGTGGCTCATGCCTGTGATCCTAGCACTTTGGAATCTAACTCAGGGGAAGCTTGAGTTGGAGCCCAGTCTGTACTACATAGTTTCAAAATACATAAATAAATAAACATATGTGTGAACACAACTGACCTTCAATGCTTTTCTCCTCAGAAATGTTTAAGATTATTACTGCCTTATGCAATGAACAGAGGAGCATTCCTTCTTTTCTGTTTGCTAGAATTATACTTTCAAATTGGGATAGTACTTTCCTAGAACCCTCATATTTCTGTGAAGGTTAATTAGTACTTCAGTTTCATGAATGAATAAAGATCTGTGATAGATTGTATATTCCATCATGAGTCTGAACCTTCTTTCTACTGAGTTGGCAGTAACTGAAATAGAGACCACTAACGTGGTGCTTTCTTCTCTAGTTTTTTGCAAAAAAAAATTACTTGCAAACTAGTCTGTTACATTCATATGTATCATTATCTCTATCTCATAACACATCATTTGCTCTCTTAGAGCTTTTGAAGCTCTGCATTCTTCATAGCACCCTACACATAGCAGTTCATGCCTTTTATTCTTATTGTGACGAACAGAATAATAGCCACCAGAAATGTCCATGTTTAGTCCCAGTATCTATGCATAGACCTGAACTGATAAAGAAGGATTCATTCTGCAGATAAGGAGAGAACAATGGCATATGAAGGGGAGAGGAACATACAGGTGGCAGCAGGAGAAAGATTTGGACTGACATTGCTGGCTCTCAATGTTGAGGTATTGGGCCATTATCCCAGGAGTGAGGGTGGTCTCTAGATGCTGGAAGACACAAATAACCATTTGAAAACCTCCAAAGGCAGCAAAGACCTGCTCGAATCTTAGTAGCCCACTGAGATTCGTCATTGCCAAAGCTGTGAGATAATAAACTCGTGTTGTTTCAAATCACCATGTTTATGGTGACTTTTACAGCCTCATAGGGAACTAGTGTAGCTGAGAATTCAGGAAACTAGAACTGACTACAGCCATGCTTTTATTAACTGAGAATGTCTTATAAGTCATTTTTGTCATTAAGTGTTCTTCCTTCATAGTTAAATGAATGAAACAGTTTGCCTATATACTGTGCCCTTGATTTTAATCAACAACTTACATGTAGACATTATTATCATTATTGTCTCAACACATATTTATTTACTGGGTGTCAGTCGCTGGTGAGCCACTGTGCCTGGTTTTGAGTATAAAAATATACAAGGTAAAGATAAAAGATATTTCCTGTTTTCAAGAAAAGTGTGATCTGAGTGGGCAACTTAAATAGATATGCAAATGAAGATAATGAATGCTATATTTAATGAATTGTAGAAATTTTTAAAAAGGCAATAGAGTTCAGAGTTCGCAGTACAGAGTAAATGTTACTAATGACTTTGGGGAAGAGGACACTGCTTAGTTTATCAACAAGCCTGACTAACTGAATTCAATTCATGAGACTCACACTGTGGAGGAAGAGAACTGACTCCTGCAAACTGTCCTCTGGCTTTCCCGCGTGCCCTGTGGCACACATGCATATCTCTACCCTCCCACAAAAATTAAATAAATGAATAAATGTAATTTTTAAAATTGGAATTTAGTGGTTAGAGAGATGACTCAGCAGTTAAGAGCTCTTGCAGAGGAACTGAGTTCCATTCCCAGCAATTATGTATGGGATGCTCACAACAACCTGTGTCCCCAGGGAGACCTGACATCTTTGGCCTCTGCGGAAGTCAACACTCATATGCACAGATGCCCTGCTCCACAGACACATACACATAATTACAATTTAAAAATAAATCTTTGAAAAATATTGGGATATATCACCAACTTTAAAAAGGTAAAATGTTCTAGAAAAATTTCATTATATTTCCTTCCCAAGTTAATGCAATGGGATGGAGGTACTGAAGAAGGTAGTTTTATTATTTATTTTTTTATAAATTTTTTTATTGGACTTTTATGTATTTCATACAGAATATCTTAATCATCTTTATACTGCCTTCCCCATGGCTACCCTCCGATAGGGCCCCACTGGATTTTATGAATTCTGTCATTTGTGTTAAGGCCTACAGTGTCAACTTAGTATCCCCAGTTGTCCCTCAGTGTGAGTTCATCCACTGGAATCTATTCAGTCTGTCTAGAGTCCCTCCCTTTAAGAAGATCAGCTCTTCCCCACCCAGCAGTAATCAGCTGCCTACAGTTCTTCAGCTAAGATGGGGTCCGATGTCCATGTCCACAGTTCTATGCTGGGGTTTTGTCTGCTTGGATTTACATGGGTCTTTTGAATGCTGACACCATCATTGTAGGTTCATATGAGCAAAGTCCCAGGAACCTGTAATACTCGATTTCCACATGGTTGTGCACCTTCTCCCCCGGCTCATACAATCTTTCTGTCTCCTCTTCCAGAACGTTCCCTGAGCCCTGGGTGAGTGAAGTTTAATATAGGAGTCCTGTCCAGGGACCCACACTCTGAAGACTCTTGTTCTCTCAGGTTTGGCCTTTTGTGTCCTTTTGTGTTCATAGCCTTCTGTTGCATGAAGAAACTTTGTTAATGAGAGCTGAGAGGGGCATTAGTGTCCTCTCTACCCCTTGTTCTATTATGTTCTGTGAGCCTTAAGAATCGAGGTTCCATTATAGATGTGTCACTTAGAGTTGGGAAGTTCCCATTGAATCTGTGTGTGCAACCAGTGGAACTCTGTAATAATCTCTAATGTAAAAGAAGCGTCTTTGATGAGTGGTGACTGGCATACTTCTCTGTAAATATAAGGATCCATATTTAGCATATAGGAAGAAATTACATTTCCCTAGGGATGTGACAGCCTTGGGGTTTTCCCCAAGATTAATGACCTCTCCAGCCATGTGTACTTGACTATGTTTCCTGTACCACGCACGTATTTCCTCCCATTGGTGGACTTTAAGTCCCCTTAGATAACTGTTGATCACCCCCAAGGTGAAAGTGCCATTACTGCCCCAATATAGTTTGCTGTGCCGGTCATTGTTGTGGTTATTAGGCCTTAAAGCTGGGGTTGTATTATCAACTGATGCTCTCCCTCAGCAGCTTGCATAGTGTCCTCAAAAACCATGAGAGCTAGCTGCAGGGGAGATGACTTTCAGGTCAGTTCCAGCTCCATTGCTTCATGTCCTGTGTTCAAAGTATGTCTTGTTTTCACTAATAGGCCTTATCTTCAAGTTTTGGTAGGCAATTAAGGGTTTGGAGAATAATTTGTGTCAATTTTAGGAGTCTCTTGGAGTACCCTGGCCAAAAACTGGAAGGGAGGATTCTCCTGTCTGGCCGTTTCTTGTTATATAGCTTCAGATGGAGTCGTAGAGGTATTATATGTATAATTTTTCCTAGTTTTTTTTAAATTAATACGTTTCCTCTGTTTTTTTCACACCAGCTAAGCAATATTTATCTCTCCTCGCTCCGTGTCTAACCCTCCTTCCTCCCCAGTTACAGCACCCTCATTTTCCCCATTTCACCCTTGATAACACCTGTTTCCTTTGGTCCCCCCTCTTTTGAGCTCCTTCTTGCCATGCAATCCCATAGTTCCTTTTATAACGCCCCCTCAGCAGGTCCCATTTAAATATCCCCATTTCCTCCTTTCCCTCTTGGTAACGCCGGTCTCCTACCGGATGGGACTCCTATTCTCTGGACTTTGAAGTTTCTCTTCTTACCCAGTCTAGTACTCCTGGCTTGCTCCACTGGATAAAATACTGGCTTCTTTTAAAATCTTGCTCTCTATTCCCTGGGAAAAAGAAAGGTTAGTTTATTTTGTGATACTTAAGCTTCATCTATTATTTTGTAGAACTACTCACTGGTGATTTGTAATTATATAAGCTAAAGAAAATTCAGGTTTTCACTGCCGGGGAGGATAGGAACTCTGGCAGGGCTACAGAGAAGAGACAACATTTTGACCTTTCTTCAAGCAGAAAATCTACTTGTTCCTTTTTTTTTTTTTCTTTTAGTTCTTTGAGTAACTCCCTCCCATTCTTTTTTACAAAATTAAAATCATTTTTTGAGATATGGTTTCATTCCCTCTTTACTTTTTAAAAAGTTGGTTTAGATTATTAGCACTTTGAAGCGAAAGGCTCTAAAAAGTTCTATAGAAGACAGAGCAGTATAAATTCTTCAGCCAGATAGACCAGGCTTGGAATGTAAATCCCCAGCTTCCTCTCCGGCAGACTGCCCATCTCTGTGTTACCATTTTCTGATGTTATGTAGAATGATTCTTGACTGTGAAGATAAATGAAACAGTTCTTCCAAAGTTTTTAGCATACTGTAACTTTCACTGAACATAGACATTATTAAATAACAAAAGATCTAAAAGTAAGTTTATGAAGTTTTAAAACCACATGTAGAAAACAATTTGAGTTACAGATGGTAGAGGTAATGTTAAACTTACAGTTACTCAGGGAAGCCTTACTACTATTTTGCCTGTAATTTCTCACTTTTTTTTGTACTTTTTATTTATTTATTTTTATTTTAAAAATTATTTTATTTATTATTTTTTATTTTATGAGTATTTATGTATTGTCTGTAAGTGTATGCATGTTGTTCACAATACCCACGGAGGTCAGAAGGTGTCAGATGCCCTGGAACTGGAGTTACTTATGATTGTTAGCCACCATGTGGATGCTGGGAATCGAACCCAGATCCTCTGCAAGAGCAATCAGTGCTCTTAATTGCTGGGTCTCTCCAGCCCAAACTTCTTAACCTTTTAAATACGATGACAAATCTATATTTAGAACAGTTGAAATTATACTTGTAGGATGGAAAAGAAATGATTTGAGGTTATGGTTCATGAAGAAGAGGGTTATTGTATAATTCTACTTTAAGTAATGACAAATATGAAAGGGAAATTGTTGTAACTTTTAAAGTTATTGTTTTTAGACTCAAATACAAAAAAAGTTAAAAAGACATACTACATATCTCAATATGTAGTCTGTCTTGAGCTTTCCACAAGAAATGATATAATATGATTGTATTTTTTCAAATATTTTCTATAAGTCACATTGCATTTTGTCAGAAAAATACTTTGATTTTTAATTTTGTTCTGTTCCAGGTGGCAGCCATTCCCTACATTTGAGGCTAGGATCTTTCAAATTTCCTCTAATTATAAAAATTTGATGAAGAAATTATTCTGAAAATTTTGAAAAATACATTTAGACAGAAGATTTTGAGTCATTTATGTACATATATCCTATGTATTTTTACATCTACTAAAATAAAGTAAAAACACATGAAACGAAGAGAATAGGAACTACATTTCATGTATTATTAGTGATAATGGTAATTAATGTCCATTTATAACTTTTTCTAACTTCAAACATCATTTTAGAAGTTCCTTTTACTTGAATTTGAATGAGATCTTAGCTGGATCATTACAATTTATTGTAAGCTGAAATTCATTTTGTTCTTAATTTCTTCCCCCAAATGTTCTGTACTTTTCTGATATTGCCTTAGGAAATGGTGAGTTCCACCTATATGTTCAAAACCCTTGATTTTAACTCCGTTAAATGCTCACCATATACTAGCTTGAGTTCTCCCTTCTTTGCTTTCCTCCTGTTTGTTTCAAGCTTTGCAGCAGATATCACAGCTTTCTTCTTACAAGTACCAGAAAAGCATTATAAAATCAAGGTCTGCTTGACTTCAAACCGTAGTGCCTTTATGCCTAAATCACTATGTATGCTGCATTTCTCTACTGTTTTGTCTTTTAATTTTCTCAGGCCATAGTCATTTTATTTTCATGCCTCTCTGAAAGATCAAGGCATATTTTATAATCAGAATAATATTCTTCAAGTACCTCTAAAGGTAAATGCCAGAAAATTGCTACAGTTCAATATTTTATAAAAAGCAATTTATAATTAGAGATGGAATATCATTCTTTTCCAAGAGAAGACTTTTTATAATCTCTAAAGCATCATCACTTCAATGATAAATGAAGCAATCAAGAGAAAAAATGGACATAGTTTCATTTGGTTGCTTCTAGTGAGATTATAATCTAATAATTAATATACCTTACCAGTTACATTTCTCTCTCAGTTCAACATTTAAGCAGCTAAGTATTCAGCTTTCATTGCTTCATGAGAAGATAAACCATTTTGGACAAAAGCATGTACAATCTACTTGGGTGGAAAGATGCTTTACAATAATAAAATAAAAGTGATTATATATTTTGGGGCCTGGAGAGATGGCTCAGAGGTTAAGAGCACTGGCTGCTCTTACAGAGGACCTGGGTTCAGTTCCCAGCACCGACACGACGGCTAGCAGTTGTCTGTAACTCCAGTTCCAGGGGAATTTGATGCCTTCTTCTGACCTCCATAGGTATTGCACAGCATGGGTGCACTGACATACATGCAGGAAATACACTCATACACATCAAATAAATATTTTTGAAAGCAATTATATATTTTAGATATCTGGCAAGAATTATATTTCAACAACATAGTCTAAAAATATTTATTGAGGCCCAAAATGCACAGATCACTATACTAGGTAGAGAAGAAGAGCTGAATTAAAACATTTCATCATATTAATAATAATTAAGATTTATAGACTGTCTACTAAGACCCAGCCAACTTTATGTAGATTTACATGCCACAGCTCATTGAAACTTTATTGTGTGCTCCATTAAGAAGCAGAAAAGATCTGGACATGGTAGCTTACAACTGACCTAACCCTTGGGAAACTAAAGTAGTAATACGGCTATGAGTTCCAGATTACCCTGTGTCACACTGTGAGACACTACCTGAAACAAAAACAAAAAAGTAAAGAAAAAGGAAGAAGAGGAGGAGGAGGAAGGAGAGGAGGAGGAGAAGGAGGAAGGAAGATTATGAAAAAAGATTTTTAAGTACAGTGCAGTGAACTTACTGCAATTTATTTGTGACTTGGGAAAAGCAAAAAGCGTTCATAAAAGTTTTTGAGTTTGTGCCAAATCTTGAACAAGAGAGGCTTCTTGTTGTTTTTGTTTGTTTGTTCTTTGAGATAGAGTCTCACTGTAGCCCCAGCAGGCCTGGAATTCACTTTATAGACCATGGTGACCTCAATTTCACAGAGATCTACCTGCCTCTGACTTCTGAGTGCAGGATTAAAGGTGTGCAAAGGCACACCTCACTAGGGTATAAAAGATATGTATATGAGGTCTCATGTTCTAGACTATGACTAGAGCTACCTGGTATGCTGCATGGCTCACTGTGAACCAGAATAGCTTTCTTTTCCTCGCAACTGAACCAAACATGGAGTGAAAACTGTTATAAAGCAATTATTTTCCTAGAAATTTCTACTGGACTGTTTGAGGTTCACTGGTGTAACACGTGACTTAACTGCTACTGTGTTTACTCTGAAAAAAATGGAAAAATAAGATCATAAGTATATAGATAGATAGATATAGATATAGATATAGATATAGATATCATAGCTAGTTTAAATGATATTTTTGGGTGGGGGAGTCTTTTTGAGACAGGGTCTCCATGTAGCTCCAGCTGGCCTGAAACTCACTATATAGACCAGGCTGTCCTGGAACTCACAGAGATCTGCCTGCCCCTGCCTCTCTAGTGCTGGGATTAAAGCTGTACACAACCATGCCCTGCTTAAATGGTATTTTCTGAAAAAACGAAGGAGAAACTACAACTTGGATTTAGGGCCTTGTACATGCTAAGCAAGCACTGTACCTCTGAACAATATATATATATATATATATATATGCAAATCTCTTTTGTTCGTTTGTTTTTATTTTAAGATAGTTTCTCCTAAGTAGCCCAAGCAGGCCTTAAACTTGCAAATCTCCCGCCTTAGATGCTTTATCAGCTGAGCTCAACAGTCTTTACTAGTTTTTTATCCATGGAGATCTTTGTTCTGTTCTTCAGGTCATCTTCTCTGTCCATCCTTTCCTTCATCTCTTTTACAAGAACACCAGTCATAGAATCAGTTCTTCCATAGTCAGTTCATTTTGCCTTAAATAAATCTGTGAAAGCCCTATCCAGGTAGAGTCAGACTCATGGGTACTGTGGTCTAGTAGAGTAATTGAATGGGGTTGGACACATCAGGTCAACATCACTGCAGTCTCTGATGTTCATGACATGATGTCTTACATGTTGTCAGTGTTTTGTGAGCTCTTGAGTGGACATTATGCCTTGCAATATTTGAATCTCCTTTTCCACCAAAATAATGTTTACAGTTGAAAAAAAATCAGAGTGACAGAGAATGAAGGACTCCTAAGTATTTATAATGAAAATTAAAGAAATGTTCTTACTGGATGAATCTCATTGTATAAGGAAGGAAATAACAGAACTGGGCATGATGGTACACTTAGCAAGCTGAGGAAGAAGGGTCTCAAGTTCTAGATTAACCTGGACCATACAGGGAGGCCCTATCACAAAGCAAAGCAAACAGAAAATTAGGAAGAAATGCAGTGAGATATAGCTTCTCTGTGTGTGAACAATGTAGAAATAGTCATCCAAAAAAATCTTTTTATGAATATAATATTTTCATATGTTTGTATCTAACTGAAGAGAATGGACTTATTAGAGTCTTTTAAAAGTTTATTTTTATTTTTGTGTATGATTGTTTTGCTTGTATGTAAGTATACCATGTGTGTGCAGTGCCCTTGGAGGCAAAATAGGGTGTCAGATCCCCTGGAAGTGGAGTTAGGGACAGTTTTTGAGCTGCCATGTGGGTGCTGGGAACCAAAGACAGAACTTCTGCAAGAGCAGCAGAGTCCTCTTAACTGCTAAGCCATCTCTCCAACTCAACTTACTGAAGTCTTTGTTGGATTAAATATATTCTGCCCTAATGTTTTAATGAGATTAGTTGTATCAGAGCCTGAGTAGATGTTCCTTCATCATATTAGGAAAGAGAAATTTGTGAGTGACTGTAATTTGTAGGAAGATGGAATTTCTGCCTATGAGAAAGTTCCAATGAGCAGCAATACCTAGAAAAGAATGGGAGATTACCAATTATTTTGGCAATTTAATGGCATATTGCCTACCTCTGCCTAATAGAGTCTGAAAATGAAATAGAACGGAAAAGGAAGAAAGAAGATTTAGATGCACTGTCTAGATTCCAGGTGAGGAGGCTCTAGCAGTGGCCGATTCCTGCAGATGCAGATGCATTTTACCGAGGAAGACCTTTCAGGTCTTCCAGAATTTACTTTGGGATCCATAGAAACACGCACACATTCGCTTCCCTCCTTTGCGATGCACTGTACAGCTAGTGTTTATTTGTTTCTGTTCTATTTCAGTCCAAAACATGAAGGTGCAGCTTCTGACTCAGTAGGCATTTGCCACCCTGAGGCTGTGCTGAACAGATCAAGGATCACTGATGGGAACTGGGGAAGGTCCTGCAGCACCCAGTGTGTTTCATCTGCCTTGTAAGAGATGCTAGGTGAATGGGCGAGGCAGTGGAGGCAGGAGATCTGACTCCCACAGAAGAGTCATCACACCGGCATCCACCGGGCAAAAAAGAAAAGGAACAGCCCCCGGAGCAGGATGGTGTGAGACGACAGAGAAAGGAAAATAAGCAAATATAATGTCTGAGTGTCTGTTGTCACTGTCCTATGTGGCATTCAGGAATGGATTCTGGATTCACATGCATTGTATTCAAATCTTACTTTGCTACTCACAGGTTTATAATTTTGTCTAGAGCATTTAACCAGTCTATGACCCATACTGTAATCTACAGAATAGTGCCTATGCCTCATTGATTATATAAAACATTAAGGACTACAGAAAATACTTTCCAAATACTTTCATTTAATATTTTATCACCTCAATGTGGTAGGCATAGTTTTTATTATTTTACTATCTATAGCCTGTAGTTATTTTGAGTATGATAAAAGTCACAGGGTGGCACACAGCATTTAGGAGGTAGAGGCAGGAGGATTGTAGTGAATTTGAGGACAGCCTAGGTTATTCTATGAGTCCTTGCCTCAATACCAACACCAGTAGGAAATCACATAAAATAGTTTCTGGAGCATAAAGAAGTATCCATCTTTAAAATGTTGGGAAGCCAAGATTTTTAAAAAATCCTCTATAAATAAAAAATTGGGCAAGGAAGCTTATCCAATCATTGAGTGCTATGCAGCTTACTATGTCAGGGTAATTGCATTAGTTTACTTTTCTATAAAGGGATATAAAATAAGATTAAAGTAAAGATAGAGTTAATGAAAATAAGCCACCAATTATCAGAAGACAACTTTCTATGGCTTTTCTGCTGGTCTTAATCAGCCTTTTGTTTTGGCCCATTTTTTCAAGAACATTCCTTTAGGAAAGAAACTTCTGGGAAGAGATAATGTTTCTCATCAGAAACTTGTCTCATTAGATTACAATAACATTTTCTTCTAGGAAAGGGGTTAGGCAAATTTGCTAGAATTTTTCGACCATAAGAAACCAAACCAAAGCAGAAACAAAAACAACTAGGGTTTCCTAAACTTGAAGCTCTTAAGATATGATTCAAATTCAGAATGTGAGAGGCTGTGTGAATGCGCCTCTACCTCATCCCTGTGGACCCTGGGAAGTGGGGACTACAGATGCAGACTTGAGGCCCATGCTACCTGCTGTGCCTTGAATAACTAAGCCCTTTGTGATTGATGTCTGGTATCTGTTCTTTTCTACCAGGAACTGTGGTGCTATGACAGCCTAACCTGTTAGCTTACAATTATGAACAAACAACAAACAGCAACAGCAAAATAACCTCAGATCATTCCAATGCTTGGTAATTAGACAATGCCTGGTAACACAGTAAGTGCTCAGAAGATAAAAGCCTATCCGCGCCCCGCCCCCCCGCCTCCTCCTCCTCCTTCTCTTCCTTCTCCTCCTATAAATTAGCTCTACGATATTCATCAATATGAAAATGGGGCAGAGGATTGACTTTACTAAGCACCTATTTAATGCACGCTGATCATGATGAAAGGTGCCAGGGTTAGAAACTACATAAGACATATTATCTGATTTCACACAGGTAAAAACCCTCAGAAAGATTTAGAGCCACATATAGGAAGTGAGTCTATCTTTGCCTAAAATGAATCAGGGGGAGGGAGTATGCAGAAAACTGCTTAAGTTTAATAATACTTCAACTGTCTGGCAGTTCATATGTGTCCCTTAGTCATAATGTCAACAACACTTTGCTATTATTCTGTCATCACCTACTGTTGCCATCTTATTTGAATCTTAGTCCCTAGTAATTTTGAATGTAACTTTATTTGGAAACAAGATTTTGTAGATATAACTAATATGTATGTTAAAATGAAGTTATTCTGTACTAAGATAGACTTTTAACCACTACCAGTGATGTCTTTACAAGAAGAGGAAAAGCAGATAGATCTAAAGATGTGGAAGATGGTCATGTAACAGAGAAGCAAAGATTAGAGTCACACAATACAAACCAGAGATTCCAACTACTGCAGCAAATACAAAGTTGTCAGGGACAGCCTGGTCCTGCTGACACTTTGACTTTGTGATTTTAGCTTTCAGAACTGAGAGAGAATAACATTTCTTTTGCTTTAAGTCAAGTAGTTTGTGATACTTTCTTATAACAGCCCGAGGAAACAATATACTGTTTTTATCAGTACTGCCTTCAAAGTTATTATCCTTAGATAAAAATGAAGAAAGACTATCACAGTAATAACTGATAATAATAAGCCTTTAGACCCAAAGTTATACAGTCAGTATATAGTATTTGGAAGCTGGCAAAGCTATGTTTCAACCACAGCTCCTCTCTGAACTCTGGTATCATTATGTGGAGGATAAAACAATAGTTGCTACCTTGAAAGGGTTGTCTAGGGAGTTAGAGAAGGGAAGGAAAAGCCTGTGGCAAGTGCCTGAGGCATGGTAATTGGCAGTTCTGTCAGATTTGTGCTTTCAGGAATTTTTTCTTCTGACAGATGCATTGATGGTAGAAATGGGGGTTTCATGGGTGCTGTAACCAGAGAGAGATCCACAAGGCAGCTGACATGATATATTAGTCCAGGTAATAGGTGTAAGATGCTCGAGTACTCATAAAAAGGCTAAATGAGTGAAAAATGTTTATCTGTTTAAAACAATTGGTTATTAGCTACATATGGTGGCAAACACCTTTAGTTCCATCATGATTGTGTTCAAACAAGTTCACTCCTAGCCATTCTTCTAACCTAGGAGAAGGACATGCCTCATGCCATTGTAGGTACATTCACACAGAATACTAGATATACTTACAGGCCCTCTACCAAAACGTGTCCAGAAAAGTGGTCAAAGTCATAAGGAGATTCTATTGTTTCATAGAGACAATGAAAGAAAACCCTGGGTCTTTTATCATGGTGACAAAAATTCTTTTACACCAATTTAACATGAATCTAGCCCAGTAAAGGGAAGGAAATAGTAAATGTGATTGCTGAAATATACTAATGCTAAAATTTGACTACATGACAAATTATACTAGAATTACCTTCAAAGTCTAGTTAAGAGCTTAGAATTATTAATTTCAGGTTATTAGAACCATACAAAAATTACTATGCCCCTTTAAAATATACAATACAAGGAACCTCCACCCAAGCCTGAAACCTAAACAAATAACACCACAGGAAAACTATTCTTGAAGCAGCAACAACAAAGAAGCCTGACGTTTTCTTGGGAGAAGTATTTAAAAGGCTTTGAGAGCAGTTTTCTAGATGCAAAGGTATAATAATAAAAATATTAAATGATACTAATGAATTTTATGAATCAGAATATTTTCCCTTTAGAAGCTTATGCTTGTCACATAACACTACCTTTATACACAATCACCACCTCAAGGGGATGCACACATATATTAATATTTTAAATATAAGAAGGAATTATTTGCAACATAGAGCAAGTCTACATGTGTGATGTTTTGATTATAACAATCAATCCTATATGCTTGAAATAAATGTCAGAAGTTGAAGTGGTGGATAGCAAAATTAATTTGTAACAAATAAAGCATGAAGTTTAAAAATGGAAATAATAGGTTTCTGAGAGGGAAGAGCAAACTCTTTTCTTAGAGAATTCCTCTTATCGCAAGGCTTATTTGAAAACCTCCCAGATGATATAAACATCATTTCAGTGAGACAGGCGACCCTGACTTTCCTTTGGATTCAAGAATATTAGTGTCTACTCTAGTTCTTTGTATCTTCATGGTACACTTCTTCTGAATTACATTTAGTTTAATTTACAAATCTGTATGCTTTCAGCTCCAATTATTCTAATTAGGAAACAATCTTCAACGGTAGGTGAGTAAAATCTGTGGATTGTTTTTCTAGTTTTGTCTGTGGATTTGACTTTGCTATTTGAGATACTTTTATTGAAGGACATCAGCAGTAGCAAAGCTTTTTTCTTTAAAGAGGAACTTAATTTCTTCAGAGAGACTTAGAGAATCTTCTTAGAAAGTTGTATCTGTTGAATTTGTGTTAGAATAATGAAAATTAAAGATTCGATTATAAACTAAAATACCCAAAACCACACACAAACCTTTAAAAGAAGATTTATCTTTATTTTGAAATACCTATGTGTGTATCTGTGTATTACTATGTGTAAGAGCCCATGGAGGCTAGAAGAGGACATTAGATTCCTTGGAGATAGAATTATAGGCAGTTGTGAACTGCCTGATGTGTGTTCTGGGAACCCAACTTTGGCTCCTTGAAAGAACAGCAAGTGCTCTTAACCACTGAGTCATTTCCCCGATTCACTAAACTTTTCTTTTAAAGATTATTCATGTGACCTATTCTAAAGAAGACTTATTGTTGAAGACAAGAGTCAGAATTTTGGTAATCCATTTCCACATTCAAAAATGAATGCTCATGAACAAAGAATAATCATCTTTCTCTTTTAGAAAACAAAATGAATTTTACATTTCAATAACTGATGACTGTATCTCTGTAGAAAGTTTATGACAAATTACAAGGGTCAGGGATCACTGTCCATCTGCCACCTGGGGTCACTTGACTCACTGGAGAATACAATCCTCTATCCTTAGTCACTGCCATGATCCAGGATCTCACTGTTCCTCACAATACTTCTTCAAACGTAATGAACTTAAATTTTTTTTATAACAAAGATCACTTAGAACAAATGCTCTGAATATTTATACTGTGCTGTCTTGTAGTGAGGGGTTTTCTTAAATGTTTTCTGGTTATTATTAACACTTATTGCAAAGGAAACAGGGAGAGCAGGGAACCATGCAACAGTTTCAGCTGTGCTATTTACATATGATACTGCTGTCCACTTCTAAGGATCAAGTTGAGTGGCAGATGGAGCTGTAGGCAAACAGCCCATGGGCAGGAGAAATATCAACATGGAAAGAATTCCATTGAACAGGGGAAAATGGGGCACATTTCAACATCCTAATATTTTTTTTTCTTCCACAAGGGTCTCACTACATCTCCCTGACTGGCCTGGAAGTTGATATGTAGATCAGAATTCCTCTGCTTCCCCAGTGTGGAGGTTAAAAGTATAGCCATCATGCCTGACCTATCAATTTTTTACCTTTTTATTTTGTTGAGATACACTTTCAGGTAGCTCAGCCTGGCTATGAACTTTTTGTGTAGCTGAGATGGGCTTTGAACCACTGATGTTCCTACCTTCACTTCCCAAGTGCTGGAATCGGAAGTATGTATCAGTATGCTCTGCTTCTAACTTTAAAAATAAGATTATGTGTATGAGTATATTTCCTGCATGTTCGTAAGTACACCTGTGTCATGCAATACCCACAGAGGTCAGAAGAGGTCACTGGATCCCCTGGACCTGCAGCTACAGGCAATTGTTAGCCACCATGTGGCTGATGTGACTACTGGGAACCAAACCTGGGTCCTCTGTAAGAGCAGCCAGTGCTCTTAACCACTGAGGCATCTCTCCAACCCCTCTGCTTCTAACTTTTGATTGACTGAAAATTTATAAATATCCAGAAAACAAACATATATTAAGTTGGAGAATAGAAATAATTTACCCAGTTGATTTGTTATTGCATTGTGAATCTATACAATGTGAATCTATTCAAGGATCACCAAAAGTTTACTGTGTTCAATATACTTCACTATAGTATAAAGAGTTACTGATAAGCATATTGAAATAACTATTTAGAAAGTTAAAAATAATTGTTTTTTAATAGCATCATTTTAATTAATTCTGGTCATTCAAACAAAATTTGCATTAAGCCTATAATTTATAATATTATTACAATTATCATTGCTATATGGAGCAGTGACCTTTCTATACATAGCCATTAATTGGATAGCTTAACTATAAGTACTGTCCTAATTTGCCTTCAATTGCTGCAACAAAATACGCTGACCAATACCAGGAGGAAAGGGTTTATTTCACTTACATGTCCTGGCTCACACAGTTCATCAGGGAGTCCAAGGGAAGAACTCCGGGCAGGAACCTGGAGGCAGGAGCACAGGCCATGGAGGAACACTACTACTGAGTTGCTCGCCTCATCCATGCTCAGCCTACTTTCTTATACAATAAACAACAACCTGCCCAGGGATGGCACCACCCACAGTGGGCTGGGCAATCTTGAAGGACTAAACAATCAAGAAAATATCCCACAGATGTAGCCAAAGGCCAATTCAATGGCGAGAAAGCAATTCCCCAATTGAGGCTCCTTCAATCCAGGTGTGTGAAGTTGACAACAAAGCTAACCAGCATAAGTACATTGTAGTGGGAGTTTCTTGATGGTTAAGAGCTTGAGTTTTACAATCAAACAAACTCATGTTCATATATGTTCTTTTTGTTATGTGGCAGAACATCATATCTGATGTCTATAAGACTCAGCTTTCTCATCTACATCTGGAACATTGATAGCTGCTTCAGAGCTTGGTATGAGGATTAAATGAGATGATATTTCAGTGCTTGACATAGTATCTGGGACACAGTTCTACATAAGTACAAATAATTATTATTTTCTATGTTATTGTACAATCAACTAGTTATAGTCAATTTATGTTTATACCACTATTTATAATTTCTATAAATTATTTACTTTTTATTTGTTGAAACAGGTTCTCATTCTTAACCCCCAAGTGACCTAGATCTTACTCTGAACCAAGGTTGGCCTTGAACTCCCAGCAATCCTCCTGCCTCAGTCTCCCAAGTGCTGAGATTCCTAATGTGTCATTATATTTATATTTTTTTTCTAAGTTCTAAGCCTAAACTAGTACTTATCTTCCCCCAAGTGTAACCTATATTCTTCTTCGTTCACATATCAGTAGTGTACCAGCAACATCAGTCAACTTCATTTCACCTTGTAAACATTTAAATTAATATTATAGATTCTAACAGTTATGAAAAGAAATGGACAGCTACCGTGGACAGAGGAATATTTTAACTTGAACGATACATCTCTGCAATTTACTATTTAAAGAGAACTAATTCAGAATGAAAATTTTCTATCAACCATAGTCACAAGGAAATAATGATTATTAATTGATCACAGAATATAACAAATATTGTAGTTATTAATTTCATGTTTTGTTTAAATAGAAATTATACCATCTTTGTCAGAGAATATACTTCCTAAGCCATTCCATAGGCAAACTTTACCATAATGCTAAAATTAGAGATCAAAATTCTGTAAAAGTAAAAGGTGAAAGATTTATATGATCTAAAGAGAAACCAGAATATAAAATTACACATTAGCAAGTCAAATTCAACAATGTGTAAAATATTATATGTTGTAACTACGTGTTTTTTTTCTGAGGCATACAAGCTTGGTTTAACTTTTCAAAATCAAATCAAATAACCTGTAACAACAAGCTAAGGAAGGAAATTCATGTGATCATTTCAATAGATTCAGAAAAAGCTTCTGACAAAATCAAGCAGTTATATAAAGTATCTTGGTAAACCAGGAGTAAGAGCAGAGTTGAGCTTTATTTAACTTATGTTAAAGCCTTTTGTGTCAAGCTAGTGTCTCCAGATGTTTTCCAAGTTCATCTACTGAGGTCTAGTCAGCCGATCTAAAGTCCCTCTTTTTAGGAAGATCAGTTCTTTCTCACCCAGCAGTAATCAGTTGCCAACAATTTCTTCATCTAAGATTGGGGTCTGCTGTCCATTTCCTCAGTTCTATGTTGGTTTTTTATCTGCTTGAGTTTATCTTGAGTATGCTGACACCATTCCTATAGACACTGTCTGTGAATTGCCCAAGCCTAAGTGGCACATCTACAATGCAACTTCTACACCTAAGGTCCATGGAAAATAGAACAAAGGATTAAGAGGGCATTAATGAATCTTTCAACTCTCATTAATGAAGCTCCCTAATGCAACCAAGGACTAGGAATACAAAAGGTCACAAATGGCAAAGCATAAAAATTAAGAAAATGCTGGTGCTTAGATAGGACTCCTGTATTAAATTTCGCCCACCCAAGGCTCAAGGACCATTGCAGAAAAAGGGAGTGGAAAGATTGTAAGAGCCAGGGAGAAGGCGCATGGCCATATGGAAATAGAGTCCTATAAGCTCCTGAAATTCTGCTCATATGAATCTTCAGCTAATATATATATTAGCTGGGTCCTCCGAAGCTTAGGCTGGCCTTGAACTCTGCTATGAACATTCTAGGCTGGCATGGAGACTGCTTCAGCCTCCACAGTGCTAAGATTGATTATAGGTACATGTCATCACTCAGCTTCATACCAATGTTCATAGTAAGAAAATCAAATTTTACCACAAAATCAAGAACAAGCATGGGTGTTCTCTCTCTCATCTGATTTTCAACCTCATATGAAGGGTGGTATTGTAACTAATACAGAACAACAACAACAACAACAACAAAAATCAGAAATGGAATGAAATCTATTAATGTTGAGAAGGAAGAAAGAAAACCATTTTTGTTTCCAGATGGCATGCTTGTTTACATAGAAAATCTGAATAAGCAAGAAACAATTGAAATTTAAAAACTAATTACAACCAGATTGTAAGATGTAAGTTTAATATACAGAAGTCAATCACTTTGTTATATACTCAAAATGAATTAGTGAAATTAAAAGTACAATACTATTATGTTAATATTCTCTCCCATAATGAAATACTTAATTCAAACCCCAAGAAAATAAGTATAAGATGTATAAAACAAAAGCCATATGCTTTCAGTGAAGACATGAAAGAATTAAGTAAACGGATAGTTCCTGTATGGCTAGGAAGGTTCAAGATGGTTAAGATGTTTTTCTCAATATGATCTACAAATGTAATGGAATCTCAAACAAAATCTCAGCAAATTTGTCTGGTAGATATTCACAAACTGATGCTAATGCTTACTTAGGATCTGTAATAGCCAAGACAGTATTGAAGGAAATGAACAGAATTCTTAGATTGACATTATATTATAAAACTTCAACACTTAACTATGTAACTACTGCAATCAAGACAGCAGCATTGCTAAGTAGCACACAAATACATGAATAGAGCAGTGAAAACTCAGAAACAGACCCTCATAAATATGTTCAATCATTCTTTGACAAAGCGGCAAAGGCAATATGAAGGGAAAAGATAAGCTCTTCAATAAATGATATTGGAATAGGAAGACATCCATATATCAAAAATATTTAGACAAAAGTTGTATTGCTTTTGCAAAAATAAATACAGCACAGGCCCAAAAGCAAATTACAAAACTATAATCCTAGACGATAGGAGAGGAGAAAGTGCAGATGTCCTTGGCTTTGGTAATAACCATTTAGATACAGTCCCAAAGGCACTTCCTCTGAAAGTCAGAATTGATTCACTGGACTTCATTAAAATTTAAAGCATTCTACTCCGAGAAATTCACTATCAAACAAACAAAAGCACAAACCACAAATGTGGAGGAAATATTTGCAAAAGATGTCTGACAAAGAACTGTTTTGTAAAATATACAAAGAACTCTTAAAACAATAAAAAAAAATAGTACAATTAAAATATGGTTCAAAAATCCTCAATAGACCTCACGATGAAGATATATGATTAGATACAAATATTTCAAGGGGCTCTATATCATGTATTATCTTGGAAATATTACATTCAAATGACATTCAGATGTCAATGCATACCTATTAAACTGTCTAATGTCAGAGAATGACACCCCAAATGCTGACAAAGTCACATGGCAACAAGAACTCTTGCTTGCTGCCAGTATGAAGGCAAAATTATACAGTTATCTTAGAAGATAGTTGGGCAATCTTTCACAAATCTAACCATACCCTATCATATAATCTAGCAATCATACTCCATGATATTTATCCAAAGGACTTGAAAACTCATGTGTATTCCACATCAAAATTGGCATGTAGAGATACAAAGCACTTGTATCATAGCTACCCAGATGGAAAAGCAATCAAGATACCATCCTTCAGAAATTGAATGGATAAATAATAAAGATACCATCAGACAAGGGGTCATTATTCAGTGATTGAAAAAAATGAGCTATCAAGCCATGAAAAGATATAGAGGAGATTTAAATTATTCTACTTAAGTGAAAGAAGTCAGTCTGATAATTCCACACAATTTGAGAGCCTACTTTCATGCTTTTCTAAAAATGGTACACCTACCTATCGAGATGGAAAAGACCAGTGGGTGCCAGGAACTGAAGGGATGGAGGGAAGAAAAGGTGCATTACAGATGACTTTTAGGTCAGTGAAACTGTTCTGTGAGATACTATGTGTACATGTCCAAAATTTGACCAAATCCATAGAATGAAGAAAAAGAATGTATTAATTACTTTTCTCATTGACATGACAAATATCCAATAAAAGTAGCCCAAGAAAGGCAGTTTATTCTGGCTCAGAGTTTAAGAGCATAGTCCATTATGGATGAGAAGTCACGGTGGCAAGATTTCGTGAGGCATCTGGCCTCACTGCATCTGACGTTAGGATAGAGAGATGCACTCTGATTTTCTGTTTGTTTTGTCTTTTACATCCATTCTAGGATTCCAGTCTATGGACGGAGCCTACATTTCGGGTGAGCCTTCTCTTGTCACTTAAACCAATCTAGAAGCTCTCACACACAGAATCAGAGGTTTATCTCCGAGACAATTCTAGATCTTGTCAAGTTGACAATAAATATAAATGATAACGAAGATCAAACTCTATTGTAAACCAGGAACTTTGAATGATATTGAAATCTTTATGTAAATCTGTCAACTGTAACAAATATACAGCCTTAGTAGAAGATGCTGCGGATGGAGGAGGGAGGAGTGTGCAAGGATCAGGCTAGGTGGTAAATGAGAAGCTCAGTATCTTTGTTTATTTTTTTGTGAACTGAATGTATTCTAAAAATTGAAGTCAAAATTTTCATTCAAATGATTAAGACTGTAATTTTCTGAGGAGTTTTAATAGCAAGTTGCATTGATAATATTTCTACATGAATAACAGTAACAAGTTTTCTACACTCTATTTATAATGTTTTAGAACTGACTAATGTCTATAAGCACGAAACCATTTCTATTTGGAAACTGTACAGTTCTTTAAGCTTGGGAAGGTTTTGCACCCATTTTCCCTTCGGACCCACTGAGTTTTACTGTGCATGATAGGGGACAGTTGGTGTTTTCATTTTATAGAGGTGTAGAACTCATAATTTCTTCTTTTGGCTACAATAAATTACTTTTAAATTATTAACTTCAGTTGAGTTCAGTTTAATTAATCTGAATTCTTTTCTTGACATCTGTCTAGCCAAAATACTTAGAGAAAACTGTAACATATGACACTTATGTGAACTGATTGGTATTTGCTGACATCTCAGCTAAAATGAATGAATAGGAAGACAAATGAAACTGTTTTCTTTTAAAAGTGTTTTATTATTTTTATTATATATGTATTAGTGTGCTGCCTGCATGTGTGCAAGTGCACCTGTGGCAGGATGCGTTGGCTGGAAGGTGCTGATTCTCAGTTCTAAAGCTGAGTAAACGTTGAACAAAACAGTGCAGACTTGGTCATCTTTCCTTAAGTACTTTTCCTGTGGTTACCTTAACACTCCACTATGACTTGCTCTGTAAACTGACATTTTAGAAAACTTGCCTTGTGAATTGGTGTAATGCATCACTTAAAATATGGAACATTTATATGAATCTCAGAAGTTTAAAATGGCAAAGACTGTGTGGTACAACAAGTCACTCTGGTGAAGACTTTGGGTACCGAATGAGTGCATTTTCATTGGTTTTCTTTCTCTGTAGCTCTTAGAATAAAACCTGGAATTATTTAAAAAAAACATGAAACAGCAATATCAGAAAGATAATTTATTCTTGAAAATCAATTAATGTTTACATATTAAAGAATATTTTTATTATACTACCCCCAATTTAATTTTCAGTCTTTAGCAGAGCAGTCAGGTAAATGTGGATAGTCTGCTGTTTTTACCCAGTAGCCCACATCTTTGTGTTTAGTTATCTCCTGATCTCTTCCTTTTTCTCTCATGTTGAGTTGTCACAGATAGTCTTTGTCTAGATGTTTTGTACTATGCTCCCTTAAGAAATGGGCTTTCTTTTCAGTTACAAAAAAAGCTGACTTTGATGTTTTGATATTGATCAAATGGAACAATTTTAACTTTTATTTGAGATCCTCACAGGTCCTCTTCTTAGAAGATAAATGATTTAAACCATCTTGACTATTACTTCAGAGCCCCCTCTTGTCTTCTCAAAGGAAATACCCGATGACAGTGGAGAGGTTAATGTGATATATTTTGTAATTTTTGAGTTAGGTCAAATGAATGAATGAAATTAAATAATTCAGTATGTACACACATGAACTTGTTGGATGAATGTGTGGTAGTTTGTTTGAAGAATTATTACAAAATATGTATTCAGATAAACTCTTAATGCTATAAGGCAAAAAGGATTTTTCACAAATAAGACTTGGTAATATCTTTTCAGGAAGTAGCAATTAGATAAGGAAAAGCAGAGCATAACAAGAATATAAAGGTTTTTATTTTCTTAATTTAACATGGTTCACATAGCAAGACTGAGGTAAATATGCTGACAATTATGAGACAAAGCAGTCTAATGTTAGAGACTCAAATCACCCATTTTATATTTAGAGTTCCAGCCCAGATGTGCAGTTGTGTGCAGTGGGTGGGATGACATCACTAATCCAACACAAAGGTATGGAAACTACTGACCTCTTTTTGCAAAAGTTAAACTGGAGAAATATGTACATGAAAAAAATAAAACTCTCCTCTATGCTTACTTGTCTTTTTAAGTGCCTAATTCAGTGACTGCAGGAAAAATTCAGGTCACTGAAGAGGCAAGTTATCTTTCTTGTGGATTTCTCTTTATTGTATTATTTCTCCTCTGGTATTTTTCATTCTTACTTATTCATTACTCATTTGCTGCATTTTCTGATGACTAAGTTCTCATCAGCATTTTTATTAGCAGAAGAAGGGTTTCAAGAACAGTTTTTTTGTGGAGTAGTCTTCAGTGTGTAGATCAGGATGGGAGATTTACTAAGCAAGCAGGAGAGTGAATGCAATTCAGGACCTCCGTGTAATGCACCAGGTCTCTCAGCCTCAGATAAACTTCAGCGCAAAAAGGCGGGAGTCCAAAACTTTCCTTCAGTGTGTGGCCAGCTTATTTTTGATGCGTTAAGTCAGAAAAATAGGTTGTCCCAGAAGAGGCGAGCTCTGATATATGATGCCTGATGCATACCTGCTGTGTCTCAGTATTCCTTTTATGAACTTTATTAACAACAAAGAGCTAACCTATGCCATGACAAGTAAACTGAGAGTCTGGTCCTCTGAAATCTAACCCTGATTTCACTTGTTTATGAAGACTCTAGAGTAACATGATCAGAGCAGTTCTGCACAAATCCTTACATCTAAAAAGAAGAAACCAGGACTTTTCCAAAATGTATTGGTTCTACTGTTCATTTTAGTTTTATATACTGAACTCAATATACTTTATGAACTTCCCCATGTGACTGATCTCTGAGTATTCTGGAAAGGCAATGTCCTTGTAGGGAATTTGTCCTGATTACTAAATGTCTCTTTCCCCCATACCACATCAATAAGGGAATGGTGGAATTGCATACACAAGGAAATGTAGATGTCTGCAGGTTTGCTCTTTAAACTTTTAATCAAAATGTCAAGGATCCTAAGTGTAAATAGATGTAAATGAATCCTTCAGGTTTAATATGACCATGCATTAACTTAAACAAAAAATAGCAGTACCACCCATGGTGCAATGAATGTAAGATATGGACCCTAGTGAGTGGTCCAAGGGCAAGTTCTCTTTTTTTAAGCCATTTCCCAGATAGAAATATTAACTCTAGTCTAGATGTTGATATAGATGAATATATCTTAAACTCTTGAGGAATTTGAAGTTCTGGGTATTTGTTCTTATGCAACAACAAAAAAGTCCTTGTATTGAAGCAGAATTATGATGAGCATCTTCATTTTCATAGTTAAATAGCAACTATGAAAATGGAAGTCTTGATATTTAGAAATAGAGATTTTTTTTCAATCAATAACAGAGAACTGCAAACATAATTCTCATATGAGCTGATAATGAGATATACTGAGTAACATGGCTAAGGTCATTGACTATCACTCAAAAAACCATCTGATCAATCAAGCTGTGTTCTATGAACCCAGGATTTCTCCAAAAAGGTAAAAGGTAAAATAACCTCAAGAAGCTTCCTGGGTGGAGCAGATTTACCAGACTCCAGACACTGAGTAACGTGATAATATAGTATATATAGTAGAGTATATTGAATTGGGGGTGGCAGTAGAAAGAGGTGTGGATGGAGGAGGGGATCTAATACTATCAAATTATATTATATGAAAATTGCAAAAATTTCAATAAAACTTTTTCTTTGTATATATATATATATATATATATATATATATATATATATATATATATATATTTGGATTATCACAATAACCCTGAAACAGGTAATTTCCTCTCCTATAGTTCTTTTTTCAAAAAAAAATTATTGAATCATTGTATATTTCATACAAAACATCTCAATAAATCTTAATCATCTTTATATCCCGTTCCTACCAGCACCCCTCATAGCCCTCCACCTGGAATTCATCTGTGTTAAGGCCTTTCATCTGTGTTAAGGTCTATTCTGCCAAGTTAGCATACCCAAATGATCTCAGTGCAGGTTCAACCACTGAGGTCTAGTCAGCCTACCTGGAGTCCCTTACTTTAGGAAGACTTGCTTATCCTCACCCAACAGTAATCAGTTGCCAATATTTCTTAACTAAAGGTTTTTTTTTAAAAAGAAACTTCCTGGGTAAGTGAGGAGACATCAATAACATATATTTTCTGTGAGAAAGGACCCTGTGTTCTGACGTCTTTCAAATATCCAGCCCTTTGCAGATAGATGATTGATAGATAGATAGATAGATAGATAGATAGATAGATAGATAGATAGATAGATGATAGATAGATAGATTTCCTACTCTGGCTCTGCTACTCCTGTCTCAAAGCTTGGGTCTTGCTTGCTGCTGACCAAAGTAATTCTTTTTCCCTTTCTTCATTTACTGACTTAAGGAGGGAGAGGTGACTTTGAAGAATGAGTCTCAAAGGAGGGGCATTTTGAAAGGGCTGGGAATGGAAGTTAAGAGTTATTCTGGAAGGAGATGAGAATTCAACTCTTGATGTCAGTGAAAAAGCATCTCATTGATCCCAACTGTCAGACATCCTAGGAGCATAAGGATTCGATTTAAATGGAATCAGCATGATGGATGTTTGAATCCAAAGATGGAAAGAACTCATGAACTTGATTACATTGTTGAACTCTGAATCAACCAACCAGCTTGACTTTCCCATGACTTTATTTCTATTAACCAATGCACTTAAGAAAAATTTTATTTTAATTTTTTGTTACTTGCAGCTGAATTATTCTGACACAAGTGAAAGCTTATACGAAGATACTAGTGAGAATAGCTTTGCATATTCAAGTAAAAACATGGACACTACCAGCAAGCAATAAACTGCAGTAGAATGGTGCTAGACTCTAGCAAGAAAGCAGTTGGGAGTGCAAATATATAATTTAAGTGTATGGAAGCTGAGTTTAATAGAATTAAGGTATTTAAAGTGCCAAGACTGTAGCATAATGCTAGAAATTTGGGTGCAGAGCAATTTTGTGTCCACGTAGAATTTTCTAATAACCTTGGGAATGTGATAAAGGTGTAGGTTAATGGTAGAACTTGGGGATGGGATAGCAATTGACATTGGCAAGCGGATTACAAAAAACAAAGCTTCTCTTAGAAAGGGCTTCAGAGAGATCATTCCCAAGAATGATTTATTTCTGTAGAGGCCAAGAAATGAAGACAAAGGAAAGAGATTGTGAACAGTTTGAGTTTATAGGAAAGCTTGGTATAGATGAAATCTTATTTTGAGAGAGGGGAGTGAAAAACCTTTTCAGAAAAGATTAGAATTTGATAAACTGCAGACCCCCTCCTCTCATTTCTCTCTGTGTCACATGTATACACACATTTACACACATTCACATACACACATAGTGAGAAAGAGAGAACTAACAAGAACACTAGGAAATATTAAAGGAATCTGAGGAAGCAAATATATAACTTGGAAATAATATATGACACTGTCAGTTTAGGTCAATCTAAAGTTTACTTGGTGTCAAGGAAATAAAGATACCAGAAAAACAGTTTTTCAAAAAGAAATATAGGAAGAGGTTGCTATGGAAAAGCCAAAGAATCCTTGATCAGATGTCCAGTGGATGACATCAGTGTCTTTAGTCCATAAGCAGAGATTCATTAGGTAAATGAATTTAGGATGTTATGCCCTGAGCAGAAAGATAACTTCTTATATAGCATGAGGTCTCATAGACTTCACAGTAAGGCATTAGTCATGACCAGAAAACTTAAAGATCTCAGAGATTTTGGGTGGACTGTAGAGATGGCTCAGTCATTAAGAGCAATGGCTGCTCTTGAAGAGGTTCAAATTCCATCACCCTCATGACAACCAACAACTATCTGCAATTCCAGTTCCAGGAGAACTAACACCTTCTTCTGACCTTCGTGGGCATTGCCCAACATGGGTGCACTTACATATATGCAGGCGATACACTCATATACATAAAATAAAAATAACAATAAATAAAATATTTTAAGAAGACCAGAGATTTTTGTCTGAATGGAACACACAGTATTGATTTAAGGGTAGACAGTGATGTATTGAAATAGGCAATACAACCAAGCAGTTAAAATAAACTTTCCAAACAACCAGCAAGACATGGATGAAAAATTTACTTCTTGAATTTCTAATAATCTTTTCAATGAATAGTTTTGTTTTTATTATTTATCATTTTTATTTTATATATGCAAGTGTATTGTTGAATATATGTAAATTCACTGGTGTTGTGCAAAGCCAGTGGAGGTCAGAAGAGGACATTGGATTCCACTGGAACTGGAGTTATTGACGGTTGTTAGCTGCCATGTGGGTGCTACCAATGCTCTTAACTTGCCGATCCTTCTCTCCAGTCCATGGACATAGTTTATAAAAACATGAATCTTTTCTTCAGATGAGTTTCTAGACAATTATTTTTCTGAGAAATCATATATTTTTAAACTGTTTAAAGAATATGTGTAATGTCTGTTTATAAGATGATATATTCTAATATCTGCTCTTAATTTTGATCAGTTCTTTTTATTGACTCAAATATGTTTCATTCATCTGTAAATTAATCAAATTTATATATACATATCTCATATATTAATTTTCTCTCTCCATGAAATCATTCATGTCTGTCTCCATCCTTAGTGACTTCCTTTTCTCTTCAAGTCCTTCATCAATCCAATTAGCACTGAAGTATGCCTGGCTTTGGTTAATATTTTTATAACTTTTATAACTTAAATGTATCAGCCTATTGTCCTCTTTTTAACTCTAAATATATTGTATGGAGAAACCTTATTTTAGGACTCCTACATCTGTTTCCTGCTTCCATAAAGAAACAACAGTAACTTGCTTCCCAAGCTTTTCATGAGGATTAAATGTGATGATGTATGTATGGCATTTGCCATAACGCATGTCATCAAGGAACATCATCATGGTAGCAGCATGAATGAAAACACCCTGATAATGGTGCCAACTTAATAACTGGAACTTTTTTGAGTCTTAAATGCCATACAAATACTATGTATAAACATGATACTATGTGTACTTTGCTTGGGTAGTGATTCCTCAAAACATTCTAACACAGTGATGGTACAGACACTACTAGACAAATTTGAATATACTGCTGATTTCTTCCTGGACAGTGTTCTACAGTTATATGACCCAGAGCTATAATGTCTAAAACTTTGAAACGCCTGAGAGAGATGGGTCAGTCTTTCATGGTTGGTGTTTTCCTTTGTATTCTGTATATGTTGTTCCTGATTCAAACCTGTGAACAGTTTGGGATACTATTTTTACCAAAAGTAGCAAATGATTTTCTGATCAAATCAGTCTGACTAGAGTCAATTTAGCTGGGTTTATGGGATTTGGTGTCTCAGGATAAGACACTATTTCAAGGGTTACTCACCCTTATCTACTTCCACTGTGGTTAACAAGCACCTGTTAGAATCATGGATTTACAGGGATCATTTTATTGAAAATATTTCTTACATTTCTCAACAAAAATCTTTGGAACTTGGAATTTCTGTTACATCGGTAATCTGACCTTAATAAATTATTATAACATGCCCGATAAATTTAAATTAGTTTAAAATATTTGCTAGAATTTTCTTCAGATGAATATTATATAAATATTAGTACTAATGATATTAGTGTTTGTGATATTAGTAATCATGAATGGAAACTGGGCTTCTTATCTATTAATGATATAAAATCCTAGTTAAGGTTTTGAGGGAAATAAAGCAAATAGAAATCGGGTTAGGAGCATGTCTTTAAGTTCATGATATGTCTTCCCACAAAAGAAGAAAGAATGTAGCCCTTCAGATAGAGATATATGATGAGTGTCCTGAGGAAAGTGGACAATGATTAGCAAGCGGCTCTTATACATGTGTATTCATCCATGGATATCTTTTTCTTCATTTTAAACTTTTGACCATGTTTTCAACTCTGTGTCTTCATGACTATATTCATTCACTCAACATTTTTTTGACTTCTAACTCTCTAAAGTTTACCTTTTGCTGTCTTCATGGAGTTCTTGTCCTCTTTAATGTAGTTAGTATTTAACCCAACTAAACTATGTTCACTGAATAGCATCTTCTATGTTCATGTCACTATCTTAGGGGAAACAAAATGTAGTATAGATTGAGACACAGACCTAATATCCTTACTGACCTTGAACTCACTATAGAGACCAGGCTGGCCTCAAGCTAAGATCTGCCTGTCTCTGCCTTCTGGAACTGGGATTATCACATAGCTTTAGAAATAGTTATTTATTTTTATTTATTTATATTTTTTTGAGACAGAGTCTCCCTGTAGCCCCATCTGGCCTAGAATTTGCCATGTAGACCAAGCTGGACTTGATCACTCAGAGATCCAACTGCCTCTGCCTCTCAAGTGCTGGGATTAAAGATGTACACCACCACTCACTGCTATAGTATAGCTTTTAATCCCAAGGAAATTCAAAGTTTAGAGAGACCAACATTTCAATAAAAAATAAGGTGTCTTTGTAGGGTCTGCCCCCCCCATTCCCTTCTCTCTTAGTCCTAGGCTCTTGGCCAAGAGCTAGCGGGATCTTGTCAGTTGCAGTTCTGAAGTAAACAACTTGACCTTTAAGCTTCCTCAGTTTAAATCAGGTGTGTGTCATGTGGCTGGATGTCTCCTGAGAACATAAACTTTTAACCTCCTGCAAAGCCCCCCTCAGGGTATATAAGGCTTGATGTCTCTCAATAAAGTCAGTCAGTCATTCTCCTTTCCTCCTCCGTAGTTGTGTCTGTGTCTCTGTCTTATATGTTTCATTCAATCCGCAGCCCTCCGCAGATCCGGACTCGGTCAGTGAATGGAGCCAGGGCAAATTCTATCCGTGGGGTTGGCAAGATAGCTCAGCAGTTAAGAGCACTGACTGCTTTTGCAGAGGATCTGGGTTCAATTTCCAGCACTCACACAGTGGCTAACAACCGTTCATCAGGAATCTGATGCCTTCTTCTGACTCCATGGGCATTATATGGCATGGGTGCACTTATACACAAGTAGGCAATACACTAATACAAATAAAATAAAAATAATAATTTTTTTTTTTTAAAAAGAACCTGTGCTTATGTCTCTGACTGCCATGTATGCGGGGGGGGGGGGGAGATTATCACTATTGTTACTGTCTATGATTTGTGTTCACCTAGATGAGATGCATTGCCTTATTTTCTTTTTACTGATGTAATTACTCCTCCCCCAGTAAACAAGCTAACGAATATTTTTGTTATCTTTATTTCTTTATAATTGAAAAGCCTAATGATCCTAGATAGATATTAATGGTGCTATATGTTGAGCACTAAAGAAGGTTGGAGAAAAGGGTACCTGGGGGAGAAGAATAATGTGTTGACTAACTTTTAACAAATAACCTACCAAACATATACTGATTATGCAAGGTGCTATTTTAAGTCCTGAGTATATAACAATGTACAAAGCAAACAAGAAGATATCCTCATGGAAATTATTTTCCTAGTAAGTATAATAGATAACAAATAAAAAAAATATTTAGCATGCATGGGTTGGGAGATAGCTCAGTTGGTAAAGTACTTACAGGCATGTAGAGTTGAGTTGAATTCGCAGTGTCGTATGCTAAAACAAGTCAAGTGTAGCACGTATTTACAATCCCAGTGCTTAGGATGCAGAGATGGGTGGACCCCTAAGATTTGGTGACCAGTCAATCTAGCCTATTTAGCAAGTTTTAGATCAATGTGGGCAGTTCCTGAGGGAAAACACCTGAAGTTGACCTCTGGCCTGCATATATATGTGTACACACATGCATGCGCACTTACCTGTGTGAACATACACACATACAGAGAGAGAGAGAGAGAGAGAGAGAGAGAGAGAGAGAGAGAGAGAGAATGTTTAACATGTCAACTGATGATTAGTACTGGGGACTAACTAAAATAAAGCCCAGAAGAGAAATAGGAATTATTAGGTATAGAAATAGGGTTGGTCTACTTTAAATATCTAAGAAAGTTGTCAGATCAGGTGGCCTTTGTGCAGAAGCTTGACAGTGACAGGTAGGTAAGCAGAGTATATGAAGGAAAGTTTCACATGGACACTACAGTATACATAATGGCCTGGAGGTGTTAGGGGCAGCTATCAGATAGTGACGAAAGGAAAAGATAGCTTAAAAATGAACTCTGGAAATAATGAGTCTGACCTCGGAATGATGGGAGTTCCCGAGGGCTGTTCAATAAGAAGAGAGACAATAGCAGTGACAAAAGAGGTCAGCATTATCTCTTGACCAACCTACATGGGTTCATGCCAGGTTAGGTAGTACTGAAGGAATTTGTTCTAGGACAAATTTGTCCAGTCTGGGACAAATTACCAATTTTCTTCATTTTGGAGACCAATATGGAGCAGAAAGGTGGTGAATTTGGAATCTGATTTCTTGGTGCTCCTGGGCTCCTAAGTGTCTGAATAGTCTATGACTAATAGCTTAAACCCTGAGTATCCATTGAGCTTTTCCTTTGAAAGGAAGGATGATACCTACTTGTTATCATACCTATAAACATGCAAATCAAAGCTACATGGCAAGTAACTCCAATCTACTGATGCTAACAGAGATTTGCTGTTTCAGGGAGCCTTGAATGACAGATTTGGGTCTGCATTCATTATTTTTAAAACGTATAGATATTTCTATAAACTAACAATTCTATGTCTTTCTTGGTTACTAAGAAAAGAGCCAACCCCTGGATGGTCTTTCTGGCTGCTTCTGAGCTGTGCAGAGCTAGAGCTGAAGGGCTTTCTGAGAGGTTTCCCACATGCTGATCCTCTGGTCACTAATTAACCTCTGGGTATCAGGATGAATAGGTGCCATAACAAAATGCAGAGTAGGTTTCTGTGGAGGTGTTTTGCAGTTCCTGCTTCCCTTTACCCAGAATGTGTCCCAGGGGAACCTAAGTCTTCCTATCTCAAAAGCTTCCCTGACTACCCAATAATTTGGAAATAAATCATGTGTTAGTAAAATCCTGATTTTATAAAGTGATTTTTATCACATGCTCTCTTTCAGTTCAGGAATGCAAGTCTCATTCTCTGAGTTCTCATCAAAGTAAGATTTCTTAATTGGTTGTTTTCAAGTTTTGCAGATTGAGAGTGTTGGAATTCATTATACATTTCAGAGCAGATTTTAACAGAACAAAGCTACATATTGTAGAATTTATAGAAAAGTAAAAGTTTATTAGAAAGTGTGATAGGAGATTTTATGAACAGAAAATTAATTGCCCTGGAAGCAGAAGGATCATGAAATAAAAGTAGCAAAGCATAAGAAAAGGAAATATATCAACATTGGAAAAAAATGACAGAGAAGATAGATGGCAAATTAGAAAATCCGAGACTAATTCAAGCACATTTCTCTAGTTTAAAGTGTGTCAACTGAATATGCTAACAAGATAAATGAAATACCTTATGTTCTTCACACTAACAACCAAGAAAAGCAACTCATAAAGCCCTTAGTTAAGAGCTGTAGAAACTGCACAGAAACCTGGAAGCAACACTTTGCTCTTTTAAAGAATAACTCATAAGCAGTTAATGGCTACATCTCAGTTTATTTTTCTACTGACAATAAATATGTCCAAAAATTTGTGATTTAAATGTTCATAAATGAGTATATGTATAACTTGGGTGAGTTTTCAGTGTTAAGAAAAACTTTATTCTAAATTTCAACTATATTAATCTATCTCTGAATAATACCATGTCTGAGATAAAAATATCACAACATACAACTTGACTATGAAGACTATGTTATTCTGAAGGCATTATTAGATCTATTGTGGTCACAGGCCTGAGTCTCTAGCCAGTGAAAATAAGAAATCATATTAGTGACTTTATTTCAACCAACACTCCTAATTACAGAGGAATACAAGAGTACACAGCTTGCTGATTCCAAGGATGATGGGGAACCAAGAGATAACACCCAGAAGAACTTCAGCACCTCTGAGGAGTCGATGTAGTAGTTTGGTTTTTCCATAGGATATAAGTAGAGTGATTCTTCTCTTTAAAAAATCTCCACACTTGGCTTGGTGATGTAGCTCAGTTGGTAGAGTGCTTGCCCAGCATAGCCTAAAGCCTCTGTTCTTTGTTCTATCCCCAGAACTTCATAAACCTGAGCAATATCATATTAGTTTATAATCCAAGCACCTAAGAGGTGGAAGTTCAAGCTCATCCTTTGCTACATAGCATATCTGAAGCCAGACTGAGCTACATGAGACCCTGTTTCAAAAAAACAAACTAACCCCAAATTCCCACATCACTATCCAGAAACCCTTGGCATTGAAGATTCTAGTATGTACTCTCAACTAAAGAATAACAGAATACAAATTCTTCTCAAAAACACAAAGAATGTTCTCCAAATTAGGCCACAGTTTAGTCCATAAAACAAGTCTATGAGCAGAAGTTCATATAAAATATGTTCACTGACAGTAATGAAATGAGCAGCAGTCTACAATAGCAGAGATTTTGGAATTATAAATCTACAGAAATCAAATAATAAAAAGGTGTTGCATATTAAACCAAAAATAATGTTTGGAAATAAGTGAAATAAGAATAAAATATACTAAAAAGTGAACAGAATTCAGGTAAAGAGATGCTTACAAGGCAATTCATATCTGACTATACTTATACTTAAAGAGTTATGAATTTAAATTAATTAACTAAACTCCCACTTGATACTGAGGGAGAAACAAATTAAGTTCAAAGGGAGCAGGTAGAAGGATATAACAAATATCAGAATATAAACAAATGACGTGTGTGTAGAAATATAGAGACAAATGCATTTTCTACGCATGCAGCCCTTGGTTTGGTCTCCAGTAACATGAAAGAAAACAATATGAAACACCAATAAGAAAAAGAGTTCCTAAATGAATAACACTCATAGCACATCTGCTGGATGTGATGGCACATGCATGTAGTCCCAGCAGTCTGGAAGGTAGTAGCAGGAAGATCGAGAATTCAGGGTTAGCCTGGGCTACAGAAGAGATCCTATTTCAAACAAACAAATAACAAAACAACACAAAAAACAGAGTAGAGAATTTGAAAGGGCACTATAATTGACAGACCTTTATTTATGCTAATGATGGAGAAAAGACTTCAATTAACTAAGTCAGGAATTAAAGAGATGATTTATTAGCAATTTTGCAGAAAAAAGGTACACTTTAGATAACTTGAAAGGAATGATGAAATTTCTGGAGAAACTTATTACTAAAAGAATTAAAAAGAAATTAAAATTTTAAATGAATCTACAAATAAAAAGGTTGGACTAATTGCCAAAAAAACCCCCAAACAAACAACAGAAAAAAAAACAGAACTGAAAGGCTTCACTGACTCCTCCAAAAATATTTAAAGATTACTAAGTTATTCTGTAGTCAATATAACACTGATTCAAAAGCCAGACAAAGAAAACCACAGACTAGTATAGTTTCTGAATATATGTTTAAGATATTCAAAAATACTAGCAATCAAACCCAGTAATGCATAAAGCTTTACACACTTGCAGTGAGAAACTTATTCCAGAAATTCAAAGTTGGCTGAACGTATTAAAATCAATGTAATATCCAATATAAGTAAAATAAATAAGAGCGTCAATGCAATCTTATCACTATGTGCACAAAATCAACCACAAAATCCATTAAATTTTTATAGTAAAAGCTCTGTTAAACTAGGAATAGCCCTTTATTTTTAATATTTTATTTATTAATTTTATTTTATGTGTACAAGTGTATTGTCTGCATGTAGATAGGTATACCTGTGCCGTGCAATGCCCATGAGGTCAGAAGAGGTTATTGGATTCCCTGGAACTGGAGCTAAGGACAGTTGCTAACTGCCATGTGGGTGCTAGGGTTGGAAAAATGGGTCCTCTGCAAGAGCATCCCGTGCTCTTAACAGCTAAATCATCTCTCCAGCCCCAGGAATAAGCCTTTAATCCCAGAATTTAGGAGACAGAAACAGGTACATCTCTTTGAATTTGAGGCCAGTCTGATCGACATAACACAGTGAAATCCAGGTCAACTAGAGCTACAGGGAGATCCTGTCTCAAAAATCAAAAAATCAAAATCAAAATAAAATAAAATAAATTACCTTTTTAAACAGTGTAAGATATAGGTAAGATGAAAAACACATAAAACAATTGATGATATAACTGATGATTTTTTGGAAAACACATCACTATATAAATAAAAGAAAAATTGAAGTCATAAAACAAAAATTATATTATGTACCCAAATATGAAAGGAAAATTTAAAGATAATTTGATAACATATGCAAGTCTACCCTTTTGTATATTCAGTGTATACATTTTAAACATATTTCCATATTTGAACCTTTTCATGATATTGTTTTCTATATTCATATTTTTTTCCTCTAGGGCAAGTCATTGTTTTCAAGTGAATTTTGATTATATTAATTTTACAAATTTCTTAGAGAAATTATGAGTTATGAATATGTTCACTATTATTTAGCTTTTAATTATAAATCACTTTGATTTATTTGTTACTTATAACATGTAACTTCAATGAAACAAATGAATTGAATTATAAATCACTTTGATTTGTTACTTATAACATGTAACTTCAATGAAACAAATGAATTACTCCAAAGAGTAGCTTTATGTCCTAACACCCTGTGCTTCAGAGTACTACCTATCTTCTTTGGAAGTCAAGCTTTCACAAAATTGACATTAATTTAAGATGAGGCCCTTTAATTGTCAAATGAATTTATTACTTGAATGAATGAACCAAAATTCAATTTTTTATGAGGACATACTGATGATGTCCTTATAAAAGAGAAATTTGAGCACAGAGGCACAAGGTGATGTGGAGGGACAGAGGTAACAAAAATGACAGGTTCCCATAATACATACATCTGTAAGCCACAGAGCACAAACCACCAGAAACTTCAAAGCATCAGAGACAGTTCCCCCAAGGTTAGGTTATGAACATGGCTCTTCTGACACCTGAAATTCTGACTACTGGTATCCAGATCTGTGGAACAGTAGTTGCCTCTTGTTTAAAGAGATGTGTAGCTCGTTGTTAGCGCAGCTCTAGGAAATTAAAGTAGTTCATTGTGAAATTTATTATATAATGTGTATGTCACAAAATTAATCATAAATGCAGAGTATTTAAGTCTTTACCGAATCTTTGTGAGATCTTTACAGAATACACAGTTCCTGAGCAATGATCTAAGTTGTCGTTACTGTGTTCTTTATTGAAGACAACAAGTGAAGCAGAAAGACACTGACAAGTGAACAAATAACAAATCAAAGAGCCTGGGAATTCAGAGCTCTGCCGCTTGCTGAATAAATTGCTGGAAAAGAGAGTAGGAGGCAATGAGCCAGTGTTCTCATCAGTGAACTAGACTAAGTCTACACAACTCACACACTGATTAGAAGCATGGGGTAAAATAAAGCACAGGACCAATCCATGCACCTACTGATATTCTTAAAACAGTGCCAATTAGTAATATTTAAAAAATTAAATGAGAATAATTTAAGGAAATGATAGGGACCAATAATTTTGTTTTGATACCCTCAAAACTGATAGTGAACAAAAAGAAACACATTATTTTTGCCAAACAACATTAAAATTATTTTTTTCTACAGGCCTCCATAAAATGTTAAATATTTTATTAAAATATGTGTTAATATTTTAACCTCTATGAATGTATAATGTTGGTATATTTTCAACAAGGAATTACCTCCCAGGAATTCCCCAAATGTATTTTCCAACAATAATTTTGTTAGGTTCCTAAGATTCTCAAGATGATATTACCTCACTCTTGTAATCTATACCTGAAGTATATCATTAAAGTTACTTTCTACAAATCTGATGTTCTGGGGCTGGGGATGTAGCTCATGCCTAGCATGACCAAAGTTCTGAATTGGATCCCCAACACCTCTCAAACAAAGAAATAAATAAACAACTGATTTTCAAAGGGTACAAAGTAACAGAAGTTATAATTGCCACTTATGTAGCATTTTATTTATTAATTCAAGGAATTGGATTACAGAATGTCTTATGATTTTTTTCACCTTTGAATCATACATTGAATTACATAATATATAAGTATTTGAGAAATACTTAGTGGGACCACGTGTTCATTGCACAGTACTTTGGAGATCTAAAGCACTACTGTATACTTTCCATCTCAGGCTCACAGCATGCTCTTGATAAAAGCACATAATGCAATATGGCATTTCTCATATCCTACCAACTGTCACAGGCCTTTGGGTAGAGAAACCAGGCCCTAGAAATCTCAGTTCATCTTGAAATATATTTATGCTTAAAAGTGTCTAATTAAAATAAATTTATAAACATTAATATATCAGTATGGAAAATATTTGAGTAAATGTGTAGAAATAATTTTTATGTATTTTTATTTTATGTATGTAAAGTGCACCAGTGTTGTGCAATGCCCGTGGAGGTCAGAAGATGGTGTCAGATGCCCTGGAACTGAAGTTACAGACAGTGGTTAGCTGCCATATGGGTGCTGAGACTCTAACCCGGTTTCTCTGCAAGAGCAACCAGTGCTCTTAACTGCTAAGCATCTTCCAGAGCCCTAGAAACGGTTTCAGATGAAAGAGGAATATTGCTTTATGACTCCAAATTTCCTTCAAATTCTAATTACCCCCTATTTTTGCTCTAGTCTTCACTAATATACACTACTGCACTTATACCTATGAATGTGTGTAAAGAACAAATACGAAAGATTAGTAACAATTCCCAAATATCTGCAGAATGGATACTGCACGTTTAGTAGTACAGTCTTACATGTTTTGGTTCCTGAATCAGAGAAATATGCCTCTGCACTGAATTGTTCTTTGAATGCGCTGAATTACACTGAGTAAGGTTCTGCTAAGGTAACCAGTATTGATGATGAATCAAAAGTGAAATTACAAACAAATTTTAGGCATGAGGTATTGATCTGTACTCTAATCACAGATTTGAAATATATCAGCTTGACAGAGCTCTGACTGGATGCACTGCTGGTTTGTGACATTCTGTTTGGTAGGAACTGAGGATCTATGAACTGTTAAGTTAAATGTGGTATTTGGCCTTTTTTTCACACATCAAAATTTGAAGGAAATAAAAGAGTTCATGGGTCCCTGATATTAATGTGATGAGGATGTGCTAATGAAATCTTTGCATTCATTCCTTTCTTGTTTTTTGTTTGGTTTTGTTGAGACAGAGTCTCACTGTGCAGCCCAGGCTAGCTTCAAATTCATGATCCTTTTTGTCTCAGCTTCCCAAGTGCTAGGATTATAGACCTGAACCACCACATCTGGCTGCAATTTGCACTTTACTTTTACATCTAACGTATGAAAATGATGAAAATGGTTGTTATTTCAGTTTGAGTTTATCGCTGCTATATTAACAACTAAAATATAGCACACTGTTAAAACTGAAGTTCTCATTGCAGTTTTGTTTTGTTTTGCTTTGTGGTGCCCAGGATTGAGCTTACGGCTCTGTGCCTGCCAGACAGGTGCTCTGTCGCTGAGCTGTATCTCTAGCCCTTGTTTTTGCAGGTTGGATGTCTATTTGCTTAATTTTCTAAATGAGTCTTTGGAGTAGATTACTTTGAAAGTACATTTTTTAAAAGTTATTACTGTTTGTAGAATAGAGCAGATCTGCATAGCAGATTCCCTTTAGTTCAGATGGAGAATCTCAGTAATAAAGAGGTGGAAACTTTTTTTTTTCTTTTTTGCCAACTGATGCTGTATCTACGTAGGGGTAACATAAAACAAGACAAAGTCAATGAGAAAACAATACACTGCACTGTCAAAGGCGTGAAATGTCCTTTTACTGAAGGGTGCTGTACTCCAAAGCTAGTCAGAATGGGTCTTCGATCTCTCCCACTGTTTAACTAACTCATTGTGTAAGGAATGAAGCGGCCTGGGGAGAATCAGTCTTCCTGCATATCTGAAGTGGGGCTAGAACGCAGGGAGGGCGTACGGCACGTTGCTGTACTGAATGCTTTGAACGGAAGATCAAGTCTCTGAACCGTATCTTTCCGACCTTCTTCCATCCTCCTTTCTCCAGCCTCCTTCCCTATCCTAAGGCAGGCCATAGAAAATGGAGATCCTCTCCTCCAAAGCAAGCTATAAAATTTAAATATCACTGTAACTTTCTCTTGAACTCTAGTATAAGAATTGGTCAAAAATAAATTCTCTGCCTTTGTCAGATGGTAGAACGTAAGGTCCTCATTTAGAAGGAATCCCACCATTAAAAGTGCTTGCAGACAGACTTTGTTGGGTTTTCCTCCAGTTTATATTATCATTTGACCACATGCATTTTCCCAATAACATGTCCACATACATGGCTACCGATTTGATATTACACCTCAGCAGAAAATAAATGTTTGAATGTTTGTTGCTGAAATCTCTGGTGTCATGAAATGCTTCCGCTTATATTAACATGTGGTTTGCTCCAGGAATTTCAGTTGTGACTCTTATGATGGATGAAGAGAGTGGTACGGGGTAAGCAGGGTCCCCTTTTAGGGTTCTTTGTCTTATTCATAAAAGAATTTAAGAATAGACTCAAATGGAAGCTTTAGGCAATTTTATTAGAATTTAAGGAAGATTCCTCAGGGCAGGCAAGTTGTAAATCTCAGTAGGTGCCTTGAGAAGGAATGGGAAAAGAAAAAAATCCAAAGAGCCATGCTGGTTTGGAGCCGGCATGGAGGTCAGACATATGACAGACTAGCTGTTGCATGGCAGGGAGGGGAATGGAACTTTAAAAAATGTAAAGAAACACAAATGTTGGAGCAGTCCAAAGCATTCGGGGAAAGGACACCGAGAAGAGAACTAATTTAATTAAGTGTTCTGCTTACCTCTTTCGTATAACTTAAGGAGAACCTGCCTTCCTAGGAGTGGTCCTGTGACCAGGTGACCTCGAAAACCCGAAAAATTCAAGTTCTACTCAGGCACGGATTGTTCTCTTGATCAGTTTTAAGGGGTTTAAACTACAGTAACAAAGGAAACACAGCTTGTTGCCTCTACATTCCTTCCTCAAGGGCAAGAACATTTCCTGGTATATAGGGACGGTTACCTAGGATAAAAGAGAAAGAAAGGTTTGTCTTAAAGATACTGTATCAGTACCAGATGAAGGCTGATTTGATATAAAGCTGCAAGCTCTCCTGAGATTGCCTTGTGCTCTACATCCACCAACTTAGATCTGACTTCAGGGAGGAATGCAATGAGAAAGAAAATCATAAGGCTCTAATGGAAGCTGCTTTAAATTTTGCATAAGGCATTGAAAGCACAACCTGTGTCTTTTCTAGCTGTAGAGCCAGTTGAACTACAGGTGCAGCACATGGTTCAGATTGGCTTCCATGTAGAGTGGGAACAGGCATGGGGTTGACACCTTCAGCATGCATGTGCTCCTGTGGTACAAGTCTTGATAGTCTTGGCAGCAGATCTAGGTGAAAACAGAGCCAAGGTATAAAAACCACAGACGTGCAAATGCTAAGATCAAAAGTGAGTAGCTAAGAAACACTGTCCTACAGAAAGCTGTCAAGGAAGAGTCTGAGGAAGCTGAAATTCTTGCAGAGGGGAGAACCAAGGCAAGGAAACTTCAGTCATTTGTTTTAAAACTATTATCGTCTACTATTACCCTCAGGGTACCATCATCCAATGAAACACAATGAATATGTTGTTAGACAGGCCTATCGAAAATTTGGAAAATAGAAACAAGGAGAAGGAAGGGGAAAAACATCAGGCATTTGGAAGATTTGGGCAGTTTGATGTAAAAAGTTGGGGACAGAGGGAGATATCAGAATTAGTAGTTACTACTACACTGTGTATTGTGAAGTGGCCCATCTGTTCATGCATGTCTAGTTTAAGTTTATGGCTTTCCCTGCTCTCCTGCTGTGAGCAGCAGAGCCGAAGAGGACCGTAAAAGAATTATGATAAATCAGTAAAGTTGAAAATATCAGGTAATTATAAAAGAACAAAGGGAGACAAACATACAAATCCTTAATAGCAACTCTTACTTGTGAAGAACTGAGAGTGCGTTTACACTCACATTCAGATACGTAGCACATGCAGTGAAGGGCAGTCCAGAGTCCATTTCTCACAAAACGATAAGAAATATACAAAAAGAAATTATGTGACTGAGATCCCTGTCTCTCTACTTAGTCTCTAAGTCTTGGATTTACCACTTCAGGAAGCGGACAGAGAGTTTTAGAAGTCATTCTAATAGAATTATAACTACTTACCTCTATTTTCAAACACAGGGGATCTGTCTTGGTTTAAGCAAGTTTTGTTTTATTATTTCAGAGAAGTAGAGGATGAGTTAACTGGATTGTAAAGAATGATCATGTTCTTTCTAAGTGTACTAGTTAATTTTGTTTTTTATAACAGCATATTCGTATACAACACAAATATCACTTTAGTGATGTACTTAATAATAGGCTCTTTTAAAATATGTTGCTATCTATAGAATTATGACTATTCAAAACAAAAAATAAGGAAGATTAGTAACAGGGATTTGAAAGAGAAAAATGCTCACTTTTGTGTCTTTACTTGGAAAATACACTAGTTCGCAAATACTATAAGAACTGTGTTTATCTAATCACTTAAGGATAAATATGAAGGGTAGATGATATACATAAGTAATAAAAAAGACAAAAAATAACAATGTCTTTTTCAAATGCTTTTTATTGGTGTCTAGGGATTTGCCTTGGGAAATCTCTAATACAATTTATCTGCAAATTTAGAAATATTAGATCTATTATAAAGCTGGGTCTGCATAGATACAATTGTTTCTATCCTGAGGGATAAATGAATCCTTGCTGTTTCATAAGAACACATTCTGCTCAACTTTAAGAGTTGCATAAACAGAAAATTTCAAGTGGAGTTAATAATGAGAGTTTTAAAAAAATACTTTCCCCTATTTTAAAATATAGTGCATATTTCTAAAGTAAGCTCTCAGTATTTTAGTAATGGTTTACATGTAAATTAACATCCATTTTAAATGAAAATATAACAGAAATACATCCACATTAAGAACTACATATTGCCTGTTGAATTTGAACTTTATAAAGGAAAATTGATACTATTGCCTAGTCATTGAAATTATTTGCTTACTGTATAAATCATGATAAAATTATAGTGCAAGGGACAATAATTACATTTCAATAAAATGTGGTAGTCATTCAGTATGTTAAGATCTAAATATAGTACAATGCCCATTTTTAACAGACATATCTGAAAGCACCCATGAGCGTTATTATTAATCAGGGTGTTTTCTTAGAGTCTACAGAATTTATATGGAACTTGACTTTTGTTTAACTCTCTAAACTTTAATAAGTAGAAAAATAAGACTAAGAAATCAGGGTTAATGATCCAAAATACAGTCACATTCTATTTCAAAAGAAGTCATCTAAATAACTTGGGGCTAATTTTTTATTATTGGGGAAAGGCTGTAGTTCCCAGGGTAGCCAATTTGGAGGAATTCTTGTAGCTTCCAACTGCTTGATTAGACTCTAGACAGCCTCCCTTCTGACTCTGCCTTGACCTTTTTTTTTAGCGTTTTATATTTAGAGATTTTGTAACTGTGGATTCTTTCTGTGAGAGTTAAATAATTTGAGAAACATCTCGTTAGTTTTATAATCCAGGAATGTCTTTCTGAAGGACCAAAATGCCGTGTCTTTTTGTCTTAGAAATTTAGACATGAAGAGAAATTGCACTTCTACCCTGGTTTCTGTGGGAGAATAGGGGCTCCAGCATCTGTGGGAGTCTTGCTCTACATTATAAAACTACTCCTGTCAAAAAGATATGGGAAGATTTTTCCCTCAGTGTACATTGATCAGCAAATAATTACTTATGAGTTCCACATTCAATGTTTCAAAATTTCTTCTATCCTTTCCCCTGACCCAGTGGAACTGGTTAATACTATATTCTGGTCTATCTGTTATTACAGTTACAATAGTCTTCCTAACTTGTTGAATGGACAGAGTACAAAAGTTTCATTCTTTCCACACTTATCTACACATCTGTTACATCTAACTTGCTATCTCATTTTAAACTCTTAGATGAGTTTAAGAACTTAGTCATAGGGGCTGTAGAGATGGCTCAGTGGTTAGGAGCACTGGCTAGTCTTGCAATAGATCTGGGTTGGGTTCTCAGCACACACACAAGGGAGCTAACAGTTCTCTGTAATTCCAGTTCCAGGAGATCAGATGCCATCTTCTGGTTTCTGAGGGCACTACACACATGTGGTGCACTTAATACACGTGCAGGCAAGACCCTCCTATACATGAAAATAAATAGAATACAACAAATATTTGAAAAAAAAAAAACTTACACAAAGTGGTGATCATCTTCTTTTCTCTGACATAATCTTCAGCAATAACTATGCTTTGGGATTAACTAAGGATCATTGACGGGAAATTCCCTAACAATGTGGTTAGTGCCCCTTTGAAAGCATGCTCTGTATTTACCGTTGAGTTCTCATTATGAGACACCTCTCTTCAGTAGCTTTGTTCACAGTTATTATATTATCTGTAATTTACCTTCATATAGCTCAGTGCAGACAAGAACATTTCACTATTATTATCTGAGAGTAGCAAATGACCTACTTTTGCACAGAATTTTAAAATTGAATTACTGTGATGTAAACGAAGCATGATTTTAACATAAGAGAGAAATAAAAGAACAGATTTAATATAATTAAGTGCATTCCATATTATAAAATATCAAGAATAACTTACATTAGAAGGCATAAAAAATGATCACATACTTTGTTTTCAAACGAATGCTTAAAATCACTGTGGATATCCATATGCAGGCCAAGACAGCATGTCATGCTGATAATCCAACTGGTACAAGTAATATGACTGTCGGTGAATTTTTTTCTGAAATATTAAGCAATATACTAAGCAAATACAAACAAACAAACAAACAACAAAAACTCACAGTATCTCCTGTTGATTCATATGTCACATACTAGCATGTCACTAAAATGATGAGGAAGACTATGTTTTTATGTAAAGCAGAGATGAAGCCTGGGATCAGTAAACTATTCATTCACTACCTTATATTATGTACATAACTTGAAACAGCATGAGACAATATGCTACTCATTTGGTGGGAAATTCCTGTGTTGCGCAGGATATCTAGCCACTCACACTCGATCACTAATCATACAGTAGTCATTTGCTGGTAACAACCAGAGTTCCAACTAGCAGTTATTCCCCACTGAAAGAGAGACCTGATGGTGGTTGCTGCCTTTAGCTTCAATCAGATTTTTCTAAGGTGTCTAGTGTCTACATCCAAAGGGACAGAATGACTTGTTTACAACTTCAGGGTAGCTAATTAGCAGCTGAAAGGCTTTAATCAAAGTCCCTCACTTTAGCCACAGGTACAGCAAGCCGTTCAATTAGTGTTATCTAATTCTACACTAGAGAACTTGTTAATAACAGAAGAAACGGCAAAAATAAATTTCCATTATCTAAATGAGTATGGATTGGTTGGAGATAATGTACCTGTGTCATCAGTGGAGGCTGAAAATCTGAGGTGCTCAGCAAGACTCGTAGGACACCTGCTATAGTTTGCGTTTGAATGAGCAGTGTTCCCACTGGTTCCTGGGTTCGAACATCTGATCCTCAGTAGGTGGCACTGTTTGGGATGTTATGATTATGGAACTATTGGGAAATGGGACCTAGCCATCAGAAGTGGGTCACTGGTGGTGGGGCTTGAGGGTGATGCCTGCCCTTGGTTCTGCTGATTTGTCAAGACATTAACAAGCTGTACAGTGGGCTCCTGCAGCCACAGAATGAGTGATCTCAGCCACCATGCTTTCTCTGTCATAATGGACAGTATCCTCTGAAAGTGTGAGTCCAAATGAATCTATTAGATTGGACTAATCCTTTAGGTTGTTTGTCAGTCATTTTGTTCCAGCAACGAGAAAAGTAACTAATTCCACACCTTACTTCCACGTTCCTTTATAACTTGTTCCCCATTTTTGCAGGCAGCTAGAAAATGCAGTGGTTCTTCAGTCGAACTATTTGTTAAGTTTGCTCTACTCCAACATTTCATCAGGAGTCCGATTGGCTCAACACTTAGGAGGCTGAGGCAGTAACACTGTCATGAGTTTCAGTCCAGTTAGGGCTACAGAGTGAGATCCAGTTTAAAAGGAAAGAAAAAACATTCTACTTGGATGCAAAAAGGCTAGAAAGCTGAGACTTAATCTAGTTTTCATTAGCATGGTTGTTTATGTGTCTTCTTTTAAATGTGGAAATATTCTGTCCAGACTTAATGTCATATCACAAAGCAGTGAGGTTCCAGCAGACGAGAACTATACTTCTTACTTGTTTCCAATTGTTAGTGGTGCCAACTTGACTTGCATAATCCATAACAGCACTAATTGTCATTCTTGGATGCCCAGAGGATTCACCTGCACTCTTTAACATACTCTAACACCTGGCACTTAGCCCCAAAGGGTTCTGATTGATTAGTATAGTCTAAGCATTGGAATTTTAAAAAGCATCCCTGGGTGATTTTAAATGTTCACAGTTGAGAACACTGTCTTATATCCTTTTCTGCAGCACTTACTCTGAAACATTTCCCTTTTGGCAAGCCTGGATTTCTCTCATGTTTTTAAAACATAACTCGGGAGCCACTGATTTCCTGAGCTAAAAGTATAAATAAGGACAAAGTACTTTAGCATGTCTCTCTTTTGACCTTTCAGCTTCTCTGTCTTTATTCGTCTATACAGCTGTCTGCGACATTGTAATGCCTCTTTCTTTCCAGGATAAAACGATTTACTGCTGTTTACGTAGACCCATTTCTTCCTGCCTTTGCTGGTACCACGCTATCTGAAGTTTGGCTCCCAGACCAGAGGCTTGGTTAATACTTGAAATCCTTTCAGAATGGAGTCACATGCGCTGTGCCAGACACCAAAGTCAGATCTGTGTTTTTTAGCTTGCAGTCTTGTTCACTTGAAAGCACTCAACATTTGCAAAGCATTTTTCTAGGACACTACTTCATTAAGCACCTACTATCTACATCTCTACATTCTCTCTTGGCTGGCCCTGGTGAACTATAATATAAAAACTAAATATTCTTATCCTAAACGCTCAGCTTTAATTTTATTTTCTTTTTATTCTCAGAAGGTAATCCATATTGTCACATTTTTAAAGTGTTCTCTTATTCCTTAAACTCTTTTCAATCTCCTTCTGATACCAAGAACAATTTACTTAAATCTAACTCATGTTACCAGTGAACTGGCAATCATGAAATATGATGTATTTCCTCCATTGGCAGTCTCTTAGTGGAATCTGTGTTGTAGAGTGTCTGGTTATACTTATCTTGGTTAACAGAAATATTTGTACAAGTCTGTCTTTTAATCTTTAGAAGTGTTCAGATATACTCCCGATCGTATTATCATTAAAAGAGAAACTTGAGAGATTCTTAGTTATGCTATTAAAAAGCCCAAAGTGATTCCTTTGGTCATGTTAGTAAGCAAATGCCTGTAGTTTCAGCACTAGGGAGCTACTGCTTAGGGAAAAGTTCTTTAAGGCTTTGCCCCACCTCAAAGTCTGTGGCATACAATTGATTCTTGTGCTGTTAGTGGATTATTGAGTGACTTCCTGGGAAGATATGAACAAATGCCTTCCCCCTGTAGATAGGGCACCGACAGTGATTCTGCTCAAGCATAATTCGTTGAACTAGTGAGGTTATTGGGGTTACTTAGGGATGTTTGAGCAAGAGACTGCTTGTAGGAACATGGTCGACTTTCAGATATTTGTAGCACTGAAAACCCCACCGAGTTGGGTCACAACTCACCAAGACTACTTCTTGGAGCTTCTAGAACAATTTGCAGGCAACTCTGTCAGTCTTCTCTGCTCTAGATCTTACTTTACTGCTTCTAGAACTTCAGGGAGAGGCATGGTGAGTCACCTAAGTTTTTGATCTTTGTGAATCCCCTACAGCTTCCTTCCGTGTCTAAAAGAAAATGTTTCAATTTAGAGGAAATAGCCACACAACATGAGAGATTCCCTTTGAAGATCATCAAGGTAAAATATGTAAGTACATCACATATTTAAAAGCAGAGTCTCTATGTATAGCCCAGGTTGGCCTGGAATTTACAGTTCTCCTCATCAGCCTCCTTAATTTTAAATTATAGACTTGTGCTTACCTGGCCTAAGGACCCACTTTTCAATGGAAATTTCTATTTTGCCCCTGTTCTACTGAGGAGTGATCTCAGACCCTGTTTATGATATACTCTCCAGTCTCAGAATCAATTTAAAGAATTTTTATTTTAGTTCTTTTCCTAGCTTTTATTATAACTCTAAATAAATCCTTATTGTTCTTTTACACAATATACAATCTAGTAATTTTCTACTAAAATAGGACAAGCTTGAGTCAGTAACAACACCTTCATCTTTTATTCTTTCCAAATTTGCTGGCAGAGTCACATTTCAAAAACATCAGTTATGGGAGCAGGGGATCAGTTGGTAAAGTAAAGCTGCTGAGTTTGGTCTGCAGCACCTGCTTAAAAACTCATAGTGCCTTGATGAGTGCCATTGACTAATGGTGCACAGGAAGTGGAGACAGGAGCATGCCCAGGGCTCTCTGGCCTGCTCATTGTCCAGGTTCAACTCCTGTGTCTAAAAGTAAGATTTCCACCTAATTGGAAAGACACTAGAGGCTGACTTTCAGCCTCCATGTGCACATACACAAACCTGAATACAAACACAGTCACACAAACTAAAAAAAGAAAGAAAAAACAGCAATTACGTTTTAGATTTTAACTATCTCTTATCCTATCCATTTTTGACTTTATTACTATTGTTATTGTTGTTGGCTTGTTTGTTGGAAGTGTTTGGTACCTTCTGACTCATTAATTTTTCTATTCATTTTTTCTCATAGTCATGGGCAGTTCTTCAAACTGACCACATTTATTCTCTGTCCTTAATGAGAAACCACTTTCAATATATTGAATTTAGGTTAATGCTAACAGTTGAGCAATACATTGAGTAACAAATCTTATAAGAATTGCTTTTTATTTCTGAATCATGTCATCAATGGCAATCTTTATATTGGTTGAATAAATACTGAATATCTATATCTGTGCTTTTATATTACAAGGATATTAATTTTTGATTAAATTATTTGGGGGTTGTTACAGATCAAATATTATTGTCTGTTTCTTCTTATGTACATTTTGTAGATTGTTTCCTTCACAAAACTGGCCCATTTCTTCTATCTGGGTATTATTTTTAATATTCTTTTATTGATATTTTAATATCTATAGGATCAATTGTTATGTCTGCTTTTGTTATTTTGTCCAGGACTATCTTGGCTAGATGTCTATTAATTTTATTGTGTCTTTTAATATTTTCAGTTGTTATCTACAAATTTCAGATTTCTGCTCCAATTTTTATTATCTATTTTTTCTGCTTTAGATTTAGTCTTTTAAAACTATTTGTTATATGTATATTCAAATATTATTTTTATTTGTTTTATCTTTTGTGTTTGTGTATGATGTATATGTATGTATGTGTGAGTATGTATGTTCATGTGTGTATGTGTGCACAAGTGCAATGTCCTCTTATAGAGCTAAAGAGATAGTCCTGAGTGTTGATATTCACTTTCAGCTTTATGTGGGACAGTGTCTCTTTGTTCCCTTTGTGGACTCCAGGTTATCTGGTCTGCATTCTTCTGGGATTCTCCTGTCTTCATCTCCAATCTCACTGTAAGAGTACTGGAATTACAAATACACACTAATGCCTCTGGCTTTACATGGGGTCTGGGAATTTGAACTCAGATCCTTATACTTGTATGTTAGTGCTTTAACCACTGAGATATCTTGCCAGCCATATAATGTATTTATTCAATATTTAATATGACTTTTCACTTAAGCATTGCTTTTGTTATATCCTACAACTTTAAAAGTTGTATTTTTCATGCTTACTAACTTTAAAAGACATTATATTTAATATCAGAATACATTAACTGATGTAATTCAGACATTTTCCAATATTTTCTCTTCAATCATCAAAGCAGTTTTACCTTGCATTTATATCACAGTATTAGCCTCTATCTGCTTACCTTTTTATTTTCTAGTGACAATTTAGTTATAGTTTTGGGTCTACATGTTCTCTTGTGTTCATGAAGGAAAATAAAATAGAGAGAAATATGGCCAAGGTGGATTAAGAGAAACTAAGGAGAGAGGTGAAAGGAAAGTTGTTAGAAGGAATTAAGACTGACTTCACTCCCACAGAAGAAATTCTATTTATAAAATTCTCTTAGCTCACAAAGAAAAGCATGTGGTTATTAAATGAAAGACTGTCTACGATAAAGTAAAGGGGATAGGCATGTTTAATAGTAGGTAGGATCTGGTAAAACAATGTTTGCAATAAAGAGGAGACAAATTAAAAAACCCTTCAAAAATTCCGGAATAAAGAGGACAGAAAGTATGGCTGCTGCTGGACTAAAGGGGCAGTAAGTAGAATAAGTGATAACGCTCCACCTTGTGGTTTAGATGGCATACATCTCCCACAGATTCATGTTCTTCAACACCAAATCCCTAGCTGGTGGTGATGTTCTGGGAAGTTATAAGTCCTTTGGGACATGGGGCTTAACTAGCAGGAGTGGGTCACTGTGCATGGGCCTTGAAGTTTATAACCTGGACCACGTTCTACCCTGTCTCTATTTCCTGGTCTGCTGAGCTCTGAGCAAACAGCTGCTACATGCTTCTGACAACATGGATCCACCCACCTCCCCACCTTCTCTGCATGATAGACCTCATCCCTGGAAACAGCAAGCCAAAGCAAGCCTCTGCTCCTCTGAGCTGCTTTTGCCCATGTATTTGAATTGTTTTTTTGTCATGTATTTGGCCACAAAAATGGGAAAAAATAATGAACACCCAAGGCTGTAAAGGAAATTTGGAGACCAGATATTTCTGAAAAGCCCCTGGAGCTTCCCGTGGAGTTTTGGTAAATTCTGCTTTCATACAAAACTATAAATGTATCATGCTATTTGGTAATATTTTTATAGAGTGGGATTTAAGCAGGGGCCTTTCCATTGCAACTGACATATGTGTTAACAACTTGTGTTGTAAACAATTAAAAATGAACCATTCCACTTTGTCCAATGGTGTACTCACTAGAAGATATATGCAGACAGGGAGCTCTTTCTACAATGATGAGGTAAGTGGCTCAGATCAACCATTCATGTTTAATCTGATTTACCTGTGTTTAGGATATACTTTATTGCTGTCTTGTTCTATAACACACTTTAATATTTGCCAGTTTTGAATGAGTTTCTCTGGTAACAGTAAAACCACCCACAATAGATTGGAGATTCAAGCATCTTCAGCTGATCTACAATTAAACTGAAAAGAAACAACTTTTTACTGAAACTACATATTTTTTATAGAAGAAACATGAGGCCACCTCCCTTATTCGCTCTTCCATTTCTGTTTACTTCCACTTTCCTTCCAGATGTCCCCATTTTCTGAGAAACCTGATACTGCGGAGAGATACACTGATTAGGTTTCTTGTGGACTTACAGCTCAGCTCCCCTCTTCATTAAAAAAATTATATGTATGTGTGCTCTGAGTGCACGTAAGTGCACCACTTATATGCAATGCCCACGGAGGCTAGAAGAGGGGGCATTGGATTCCTTATAACTGTAGTTGTGGACAGTTGTAAACCAGCACGTAGGTGCTGGGAACTGAACCCAGGTGCTCTGTAAGAGTAGCAAGTGCTCTTAACCATTGAGCCATCTCTCCAACCCCAGTTTTCCCCTCTTATTTTTCTTGGTGTAATTGGATTTTTCTAATTATGGTGTAGATGTTATAAATGAATGAGAAGTTGTTTGGTGAGCTTAATGGTTTGATGACTACAGGTTCAGAAGTGCAGAATAAGTAGTCACTGTATATCAATGACAAGGATCATTTATCTGTGAAATGATCCAAATTCAGATCCCAACGTGTATAATGTCCCATGAGTAAATTAAGACCTTGACATCTGATGATTCTAGAAGTTATTATAATCCTAATATCAAGGAAGGAGTTACAGTGCCATTCTATTTTAAAATAAAATTATTTTTAGCTTTGGAATATCCTCCAAATTTATCTCTGCTGAATTCTAAGTCTTATGAAGTTATTAATTCTTTCTCATCAGACTACACAGGTATTAAATGCCAACTAGATCCTTTTTCATTTTCATTACTGTGAATCAAGCCTAAGTCTTTGTGGATAAGCATACATTCTACCAATGACCAGTATCTCTAGCTTCCTTTTTACTTTTTATGTTAAGACAAGATCTCACAGATATACAGATTGACCTTGAATTTGAGAGCTTCCTAATTTCAGCCTCCTAACCAGCTGGGGTTTCAGACTCATTCATCTAGACAAGCTGTCTGTTAAATCCTAAATGATGGTAAAATTGCTTAACTATGCAATCCCTGTTATCTCATAGCTAAACAAGCAAAAATAAACAGTTTACTTAAGGAAACTCAGTCTATTTGTTGGCAATCAATCTGTGACAATGTAATTAAGAAATATAACAGTTTTTGCTTTTTAGACATTTTACTAAATTTATGAAAATAAAAATGGTAGCTAAGAATTCGCAAGTAGACCACAAGAGAGAGTGGACTATGCAATCCCTGTTATCTCATAGCTAAACAAGCAAAAATAAACAGTTTACTTAAGGAAACTCAGTCTATTTGTTGGCAATCAATCTGTGACAATGTAATTAAGAAATATAACAGTTTTTGCTTTTTAGACATTTTACTAAATTTATGAAAATAAAAATGGTAGCTAAGAATTCGCAAGTAGACCACAAGAGAGAGTGGACTACCTTAGCAAACTGAAAATCCCCCAAAAGCAAAGCTCTTGTTTCAGTTGACACTATTAGGGAAAAAAAGAAGTGATAAGTAACATCATAAATTGCTGCAAAGAAAGACTACATTATTTAGCAGAACTTTATCAGCAATAGAAAAATCAAGTACAAGACTTAAGGTCAGTATTTTCTTAGTCCATGTTGTTTTGATTATATTACATTTAAGGACTTGCATGTCCATTTCTATAAGTTAATATCATTTTGGTTACAAAGTCTTTATCCAAAATATTATTTATCATGGCATACTTAAGACTATCATAGATTCTTCTGGTATATTGAATTGGATGAACAGAGATGGGAATAAAAAGCAAAATTTAATGAAAATTACCTTAATGTGCTGTCACTAATATGATTCAGCCTGAAAGTTACTGTTTCTCAGCCCATAGTACTTGATTAGTTCTATTTCTTCAGGTATTTGGTAGACAATGTCTCTCAACATAGAGACATAAAAGAATAAGGACTGTGGAAGCGAGTGTTAAAGATGGGCAAGTTTTGGAGAAAAGACTAACAGTATTGATTCTTATAGTTTTGAAGTTGTTTGAAGTAACTGGCTATAGTTTAGTTTTTTTGCAAATAAAAGATTCAAACTACCCTAGATGTGAAATTCATGGTATTTATATGTGATGGTAAAAGGCCTTCATGTGTGTCAAGAATTTATGCAACCAGATCTATTTTAGTATATAGTCTCATCCTCCTAATCCCATATCACACATTTTTAACCTGGAGAGCTGGAGTTCCAGAGCCTGTTGTGAGTATCTATCTAGTTCTGAGTGAAATAGCTAAATAACATGCCTATATATGTAGATAATTTTCTATAAATCAGTTTTTGCCAGAGTAAATATCATTTGTCATAAAACATGTACAATAACCAGGAAAAGTCACAGTTTCTTTCTCAGAAAGAGAAGCAAGAATTATCTGTAGGGTTTCTTATAAGATGTAATTATTTTTTATTTCATAAACATTAATTCCCTGAACAAATTCTTCCAAAATCCTCTTCTAATTAGATGGTCTCAACTTTTGTAGCCTTAAAAATCCTACCAGGCTAATTTTGGAATATTTAATGGAATGATGTGCTCTTGGATTGACTGTCCACAGAGGCCTCAATATTTTGTGAGGTAGGAATACAAACATCATTAGCTAAGAAAAGAATTTTTTAAGATCTGAAAATAAAATATGAAATGTACAAGAATCTTCTTCATGTATCTGAAGCATATAAGATTAAAGTAAATTTTGGCTCTAATATAAAGCTAGTTAAATTTTGGACCATATTTCTCATTATGATATCTTATTAATGCTTCAAATGTTTAATCTTTTGTGGTAATGAATGTATTCAGAAAGTGAAATTTTGTAAACTCTGGGGGGCGGGGAGCCAAACTTCAAAAGTGTATAAAATGAAAATTCATTTCTTTTTAATGTATAATATTTCAAGCTGTCAAATATTGATTTGATTAGTCATAAAAATCCATAAGAACATCATCAGAAGTTATAAATCCCGGCATGATGATGTAAATGCAGAATCCTTCAAAGAAGGATATAGAAAACATGGTTGCTTTAAATTGAATCACTAGCTTTGACATATAATAGTGAATTTTTTGCATGCTAAAGATAATAGCTTCATGTGAAAATTGGTATGACAGGATTTTGAGTAGTAACCATTCATTATTGAAAGAAAGAAAAATGAAGTGCAGCAAATTTCCTGTTAAGAATAATTTGATTTGGGCTGGGAAGGGGGCTGGAGGGATGGCTCAGCAGTTAAAAGCACCTTGCTAGTCTTCCAGGGGACCGGGTTTGGTTCCCAATTGGTGACTGGCAACCATCTGTAACTCCAGTTCCAGGGTATCCAATGCCTTCTTGGGGCCTCTGTGGGCACTGCACACATGTGGTGCACATGGTATGCAGGCAAAACATTTGTACACATAAAACAAATAGAAAAGCAATAAATAAATACATAAATAAATAAATAAAAAACCTTAAAAGTGTGTTTCTGCAAACAACCCAACTAAAAATTGGGGCAAAAGACGAAAACGAAGAGTTTTCAAAAGAAGAAACACAAGTAGCTGAGAACTATTTTTCAAGTGTTCACCATGTTGGGGACTGAAGAGCATTGGCTGCTCTTGCAGAGGACTGGGGATCAGTTCCCAGCACCCACATGGTGGCTAACAACTATCCATGACTCCATTTCCAGGGGATCTGATGCCCTCTTCTGATCTCTTCTGGCATTGCACAGCACAGCACGGGTGCTTTTACACATATGCAGGCAATACAGTCACACACATGAAAAGAATAAATAAAATATCTTAAAAAATGTTCAACATTTTTAGCCATGAGGGAAATTCAAATTTAAATGACTTTCAGGTTTCATCTTACCCCACTCATAATGGCTAGACCCAATAAACAATGGTAAATGCTTCTGAGGATGTGGGGAAGGAAAACACTTATTCACGGCTGATGGGAGTGCAAATTGATACAACCAGTATGGAAATCAGTGTGGAGATTCCTCAAAGAGCTAGAAATAGATCTACCATGTGATCCAGCCTTATCACTTTTGGGCATATACCCAAAGGACTCAAATGGGACTACAGAGATACTTGCTCTTTCATGTTCAATGCTGCTCTATTCACAATAACCAGGCAATGGAGACATTCTAGATGTCCATGAATTGATGAATATAAAAATACATATAACTAAAGTACTGTACATTTACACAATGGAATTTATTCAGTGGTTGAGAAATTTACAGGTAAATGGATAGACAGAATCACCCTGAATGAGATAACTCAGCCTCATAAAGACAAATGTCATATGTGATTTCTCATGAGTGGATGCTGTCTTTGAATATTTACATGTGTGTGTTTCAATTTGAAAAACCACAGATGTCAGGAAAATTTTTGGCGGCCATGTGGGAGGCAGGGTTCATGGCAGGGGAGATAGAAAGGTGTGATGCAAAGGGGGAAGGAGAATAAAGGAGTAGGAAGGGTTAAACAGTGTGGAGAACTGGTTGTCAGGGCAGAAGAGGGAGTGTGAGGAAGGATCTATAGCACAAAGGCCTTTAGAAAAAGTGGAAACCTACCACTATAGAAGCTTCTTAAAATATATGCATATGCAATATAAAAAGTTTAATTAGCATAACCCTCTAACAGGGGATAACACCTTTACCAGAGACCGTTCTCTGGCAAGCTTAAAGGCCCAGTGCCAGGAATATACTCCATATTTTGAAGCTGTTGATCTTGGATTCCATAGATCCTCAAGCAATACTGGCTGTTCCCCTTGCTCTTGGTTACCTACCAGAACTTGGTATTAGGACCCTAATCCTGAAGGCACACATATGTGAGTCATAGAACAAACAAAAAGAAACCCAGATGGTATTGATCTGAAAGTCTCATCTCTACTGTTTAGCTTTCTTAATGCTGAAAGGTGCCATGCATGCTATCTAAAAGGAAAAGTAATTATCAACCTTGCCCAGTTGTGAACCCTGAAAACTACCATCATGAAAACTACACCACACTGGGGCAATAGTGCCATGAATGTTGTGTGACTAACCAACCACTTTCTGGTTGGATTTAAGATTCACTTTAGAAGAAGCAGCCCATATATCAGGCCTAGGAACCTGTAACTGGGCAGGTCACAGACCATAGGGGAGAACCTTGTCCTATTATTCTGCTAAATAGACATAGTATTAAACTGACTCCTAATACCATTGCTATCCCCATAGATTAGTGCATCTCTCAACTCTCACCAGAGAAACTTCTTTTTGTGGCAAATGGCAAACAGCACTGAGACCCACAACTTGTCAATATACAGAGAATAAGAGAATGTTTAGCCCTGAATGGGACGCCTATATCAAATCTTTGCCTCAGGCAGTGTTCGTTGCTGAAGGAGGGAGTGGGGGCAGAAATAGTTTAAGAGTCAGAGGTGACGAATGACTACAAGGAAACAGTGTTTTCCACACTGCAGGGCAGTTACTTATGCAAATTAACAGCAGTTGTGATATCATGCACAAGACCTATGTAAGCTCAAGTCAGACAAATTCCCAGCAGGCAGAGTATTTCTAAGAAGCCCTATCACTAGCTGAGGAACTATTGGCAACTGATATCTGCTGGGAGAGGGAGAGTCATTTTTCTTTAAGGATGTGCCCCTCTGGGTAGGTTGAATGGACTCCAGGGGATGGATACACATTGAAGGGTATTTAGGGACACACATTAGACTTAAAAAATAAAATAAAATAAATAAATTAAATAAAAATAAGAAAATAAATAAAATAAAAAATAAATTGAAAAATAAGAAAGTAGGACATGAAATTAAGCAGGGAGTGTTGTAAAAGGTTCACATAGGAGAGGGGGTCTGAGTATGAAAATACACTGTATGACATTCCCAAAAATTCAACAAAATATTTAAATAGATTTTTTTTCACTTCACTAAAACCTTGACTTTAATCAGTCTGAAGGAAGGATGGGGACATTGGGAGGCCTGAGGTCTATCTACTGCCCCCAGAGTTCATTTCAAATGCACATATTAGGGGGGAGAGCCCACAGCTGAGGTTACAGAGGTGGTGAATACACCGAGCTTCACCGTAAATTCCTGGCTGTTCCTGCAAGAGTAATTCAGACATTATATATAAATAGACCAGGGGAACTACATGCTTTTATTTTGCACCTAGACTTACAATATGAATACATATAAATAAAGTGTAGTGTTTCTTGTTATAAAACATGTATTTTTGAAAAGGAATAAAGTGATTTTACAGTTCTAATGAAACCAAACAATAGTTGTCTTATTAACAACAAGTGATAATAGACACAAAAGAAATCTCTTCATTTAGCAACTTAATGTACCTAGTAAACAAGTTCATAAAAGTTGAAAAAGAAATAATGCATTGAGTAAATATGCTTATAATAATACAATAAAGAGTTCTCAGGATTATGAAATTATGACATTAATTCATTTGAAAATCCTGCGATTGCATGAAAGTTCGTAAGATGCTATATTCTTGTTATCCTTTGATATGAATAACAAAGGAAAAATTAAGACACATTCTTACGTTGAAATGATTCTCAAATTCCTTTGAAATAAAGCATCTCAGCTGGAGTTTAGTATCATTTGTGAAAATAGATAATCTGCATTCTTTACAGGCTCAGCTATATCATATGATGTGTGAGAGCTCACTCCACTTTGATGACTCCAAAGCAAGACTTCTTTTCTGTTTGTTTTGAGACAGGGTCCCAAGTGGTGAACCAGGCTGGCCTTGAACTTGTAGTGATCCTTCTGCCTCTCTCTTCTGAATGCTTGGATTTATTAGGCATACCAGGCCCGACACAAAACAATTTTTTGTTTGTTTGTCTGAATTCTTAGATGCCTAATAGTTATAATTTTAGTTGCCTATAAGTATTGGGGACAGAGAACATGTAGGGGAAGAAAAGAAACCATTGTTGAACATCATTCAATGCATGGAAATATTTGTTGGCTTGATGTTAATTGTGATGCATTTCCATGATATGGACTTAGAATGTATCACCCGATTTGATTTTCAGATTAGTTACCTGTAATGTCATCAAACAGTGGGACTGTGAGGTCTCGAAACATGGTAACACCTTTTTCCTGGGAGCAGTGACCAAATGACAGTGATTGAAACACATTTCAGTCATTCCCTAAATGCTTATTGAATGAGCAGAGCAGCGATTCCTGTTTGGGATTCCCAGCATGAAGTCTAAGGAATTTAATACTGTTATTACTCAAGAGAGCTATTGCTAGTCAAGAAAATTAGAAAACAAATGAAATAATCAAAAGTAAAGAAGTTTCAATACCATAGGTCTTCATAAAAATGTAATAGATGATAATCCCCCAAAGAGGTTCTATAATATACTACAAATTAACTAATGACACAATGTTTTCCCTAGAACATCTGCTTCAGCTAATGTCTTAGTTTACTTTTCTGTTGTGATAAAGCACTGACCAAAACTAATTTGGGAAGGAAAGTCAAAGCAGGAGCTCAAAATGGAACCTGGAGGCAAGAGCTGAAGCAGAGATGAGCGAGGAATGTATTTACTAGCTTGTTTCCTCTGGCCTGTCAGGCACCCCTCCTGTATCATGAATTCTTTCCCAGTGAGGCCCATCATTCAGCCCCACCCCACCTCCCAGGTTTGAAGCAGTTGAGTGGACAGAGAATGCTCTTTTAGAGAAGTTAATCTAGCAGGAACACTAAACCTCCATACCAATGTCGACGTTCTTATTGAATGAAGTCCTTCATTTAATCTCTAGTGAACACAGTGCTATCTGGTCCTGTGAAAGGTGAACCATACATGGCTTTCCTCATACCCAGTTCTCTCAGCAGTGCTTGTCCCCTTCATATTGTTCTCCAGCTCCTGATATTTATGGGAACTTCCACTGGTGATCACCAGGTTTCTCTAACAGCTTGTACAAGCCAGTCTATCAGAGACCACTTCCCTCTGTACTGCCTTAGGCTACACAGCCTAAATCTCAAGGAGGGATGAGCTGCTACCTTGTTCAGCTGTCCTGCTTCTGCAGCATTGAAAATAATCTCATCTGCTCCAAAGTCCCACAGCCTTACAAGCCAGGTAGTTAAGGGTTCCCTCCTGGTTTGTTTGAACATCTTCCCTAGCTCCAGCAGCTCTAGGGCTGAGAACCCTTTATTCACTAAATTCTTGTGCTTGTTAAGGCCTTTATCAGCATGCAGACATGTGGATTTTTCCTTTTGCATTACAGATCAAACATGGAGGACACTTTTACTTTCTTCTGGGTTGCTCCCTCCCTCATTGCTGCTTGATTCTTCCCAAGGGTTCCAGGTCTTAGAGTCCCAGGATTGGTCTTGTATTATCAACCTGACCTGGGTTTTCATCCCTTTTCCACCTCCTAGCTGTAGTAAGTGGCAGGCTAAAACTTCTGTGTCCTTTTCTCTTTTATCCAATTTGCTAGCAAGGTCAGAGACTAGTATTGAAGAAGCAAGCCTCATATTTTTTTCTTGATAATTCATCTCTCACACTTTGAGTCAATCTCTGGGCTACAGCCTCTGCCTGAGACTGCCGTCCCAGTATTTTTCCCACCAGTCTCATCTGCTTAGACAAGTTCACCTTAGTTACATATTGCATTTCCCTAATTATGAACATCATTGAATGCTTTTTAAGATATTTCACAGCCATCTTCATTTCTTCTTTTGAGAACTCTCTGCTCAATCATTAGTCCATTCTTTAACTGGGTTACTTGTTTTCTTGATTCTTTGTTTTTTGAGTTTTATATATATATATATATATATATATATATATATATATATATATGTATATATAAAATGTTAAATCTCTGTCAGTTTTTTTATCTTTAAATATCATTCTTGTTATAGTTGGGTAAAAGTGGTTAGCTGAATGTCATTATCAATTTTAGTATTGCTTTGATTGGATCTGGATACAATTTCTTATAAGAAACATAGCTCAGAAGATGCTCACACTGATATTTGCTTTTTTAATTCATTATATTAAAAATAATTAGTGATCAATTAAAGAAATCAAATTGTGTAGCTATTATTGTTAGAAGTTTTAGGATCCTTACTTACCGGAATTACCATAATTTCAGGATAATGAAACCAAACAAAAGAAATAAGCCAGTCTATTGGGAAAGGATGGAGATAATCACCTCTATTTGTAGATTTTATTGTCTGTATAGATAATTCCAAGAAATCTCCAGAAACAGAGCAAGTTCATCAAATGTGTAGTACACAAAGCAATCTGCTTCTATTTATGATTATAGTATATATTTGAATATTTTTAATTTCTCCATAGAAAAATGAAAATCATAGATGTAAATCTAAATAATATTTATAAGCTACATATGTTGAACATCACAAAATACTTATGAAATAACTAAAACATTCTAAAAAAATGGAAAAACTCAAGTTTTACATGTATTGTAAAGCAACTGATTTGGAGATTTAGGGCAGTTTTAATAAAATCTTAGCAGGTTCTCTTTTTAAAAATTAATAATACTATACATTTTATATGGAAAGACAAATGGACCAAAATATCTAAAATCAATTTTAATAGAGAAAAATAGCAGGAAGAAACACTCTGTTATGACTGGGTCTCCAACAAGAAAACAAACTTCATCTTTGGGACAACTGTGCTGGATCTCAAGGGAGTATACTTAGTGAAAAGAATCAATCTCAGAAAATAAATGCCTTGATTTCATCTGTAAAGCTCTCTTGACATGCTAATGTAGAAATTTAGACTATGTCAGCAATAGACAAAATCAGGACCTGAAGAGGAGGAGAGTACTGTGGCTAATAAAGGTGTAATCTGAGTACTCCTCCCTCCCCCCAAAAAACTAGAATGATTTTGAGTGTGAGTGTTGTGGACATAAATCAACAATGTGACATATTACATAAAGATGTGTATGTGTGTGTGTGTGTGTGTGTGTGTGTGTGTGTATGTGTGTGTGTGTACACAAATGATAGTTTATAAAACTAGAATTTCAGACTGGAAAGATGCTTCAGTTGTTAAGAGCACTTACTATTCTTGCAAAGGACTCATGTTTAGTTCCCATCACCTACTTTGCATGAACCACAACTACCTATAAATCCAGTTTCAAGAGTATCTGATGCACTCCTTTGGCCTGTTTGGACACTTGCCGTTACATATATACACCCACACATGGACACACATAAACATTCATAATCAAAAATAAAATAAATCTTAAAATAGATACTGGTGGAATCTGAATAAGTCAATGGAGTTCACCAATGTTAACTTCTTTGTTGTGTATTATGGTTATGAACTCTTACCATTGGGGAAATTTGAATGAAGACTATAGAATATCTTCTAAATTATTTCTTACAATTAAATGTGGACTTATAATTTCTGAAGAAAAGGTTTAAAAAGAAAAGAAACATTGGTGAACGAAATGCATTTTTTAAAAGATGACATCCTGTGTGGGTATTGATGTTATTCTAATTATTTCAATAAAGACTCCTCTAAAAGAAGATAATATTAGAAAAATGTTTTGAATAGGGAAAATTCTGTTGTGCAAATGTTAACACCATGCATTTCCAAACCAGACTATAGGGCATTCTACCTATTATTAAGGTTATGCTATAGCTGGAGAGCCTTTGGTTTTGAAAACCTGTTTTGGTGTCTTTGATAAACCTGCTCAAGCCTGCATGTTGTGCTCATCTATGTACTGTTGTTCCTCAGGATGCACATTGCTATTATGCTACACGCCAGCTTCATCTTGCGGTTCTGCCTCACTTCCCCACCCCCTCGAATCACATTAGTTTTAACGGAAGTTATCTTTCTATACTGATGCTCTCATTTCATTTGTATTTGTTCTATCCATGTGATGCACACGACCCCTACTGTGGAACAGGTTTAAGCGTCAGATGAGTTTGTATGCTAAATCTTTCATGCTTTAGCACAATTCAAATTGACTAATAGAATATTCTTTTTATTCAGTTTGAAAATTTTTAGATTTTCAAATGTCCCTTAAAATATAAAATTATTGAAAGTTAAAATATAACTTTTTTACTTTCAGTCAAAATTTCTATTTAGAAAATTTATAAGATAAATAAAAGTCTTATTCAAAATTTGTTGATACTAAAAATTATTTCGATATTTTAATTATATATGTATATATATGTGTCATTTTTATAATACATATACATAAATGTTTACATTTCCTTTATGCATATCTATATTCATGTCTATATGCCACATTATAACATGGCAATGTTTAATCTACTTTTCAAACCTTAATGAATATTTTCTGATACTGAAAGATTGCAATAAAATAATCTTTAAAGGTGTAGTTATATGGAGTTACTAGATATTTTAATAACCAGTAAAACTAAAAATTTACTTGATTACCAAGGTTTTGTTATTCTAAAGAATGTTCTAAGAAATAATATGGTTCACACACTTTGTTCATACTACAGATTTGTTAAAGAAAACAATTGATTGGAAGATACTTTTAAATTTTGTTATATTTTCCTGTGCTTTTCAAACACTCTAATAGCAAAACCTTCATGAATCTTCATATCAGAGAATTAACTCTCTGATTAGAAGTATGTGAAATCACGTTTCTTTTTGTCACTATGTTGCCCAGGCTACTGTGAAGACGTGACACAGTCAACAAATGAATAAGTAAAGGCACGTATTTCCATCTCACTGGGTTCAAGTTTCAGATGACTATTCTTTACCTGTATGTCTCAGTTTCCTAACAACTTTACCCACATACGTTGATTCACCATTTAACGTAGTTTATCAGCAGCACTGAGCTTCTTCCCGATTGGTGATTGTCATCCTACATATATGTAACTATTAGTTTAGAATCCAAAGTTATACCTTAGAATACCTTCAAAAGGAAACAAGTCTAAAACCCTGAGTGTTCATAAGTTTAATCACAAAATGCCTCCTTATGTTACTGTATTTTTAAACCTTCAGAATATTTTTACTTACACAAAGTTTGCATTGAAAGTAAAATTTTACGTTATAATAAATAATGTTATACACAGCAGGAAAAATTGCTGAAGAAAAAATATTAGTGGTGCACTTTCATTGGTATGATGTGACAGAGTAATGAGTATATATATATGAAAAGACTTTCCTTTAATGTTTCATAGTGGAAATAATTTTAATCTATATTCGTTCCTTTCTTCTTGCTCTTACTATAGTCATTTCAACAGGGAGCCTGTCTCTGTGTAGGTAGACTTCCTCCTGCTCCTGTTTATTCACTGCACAACACTGTGAGGATATTCTTGGGAAAAGACCCTGAGAATTTCCCCTCCCTACAATCAAACCAGGAAGAGGCAACTTCTAGATTTTTATAGATCATACCACATTGAAGGCACTTCATGATCAGCCTCCTCGTCTTTCTCTAGATTTATTTCTCACTGTTTTTCTTCATGGAAGCTGAACCCCAACCAATCTCGACCCTATGATACTATCTTAACAATTCTGCATGATCTCGATGCATGCTTGTCCATTGTAATTTAGTATACTCTGTTTTAGGAATCAAGAAAAACACAAATAATGTTCAAACAATTTTCTTGTCATCCATATTCAGGAAACTACTCTAGCAGCCACTCTGAAATCAAGATTTGTGCTCTTCTTTCTTTTAGTCCTGCTTCCGTTTCTCTCATGTTCCAGAACAGTACATGATACTTTGCATTAACCACATGTAGAGTAGAATCTGCTGAATTTAACAGAACCACCAGAAATATTTAAATTGAGATACTGTAGTTTACCTTGAAATTAGAAAAAACTTTTTCCACCCAGTATATAGGCTCAAGAAGTCCTGTGGATTTTAAATGTGGGAGGTGACAGTCTCTGAACAAAGTACTGTGGCCTTGGATTCACATTGCATTTGGAATCGGTGAAGTCCAAAGCTGCCAGACTGTACTTTTCCACCTGCTGTTCCAGCTGAGGCTTTGATATGGGATTTTAAAGCTGAACCAAACAGGTAGGGGAACTGATTGCCAACCATCTGATCCTGTAGAAAGTTGGGCCAGGTGCAAACTTGCTTTAAAAATCAAACAAGTTTCAGTAATATCAATAAGAACTCTCTTGTGTATTTGCTCTGGGGATATCACATTCTGATTAGTAGTATCATCATTGTTATTTAAAGACAGAAGTCACTGAAAAGTTGGATTACATTTTTAAACTTCTCTGGGAAGATGGACACAGGAATGGATGACCATAATATTCATCTTGGACAAGGAGTCATGGGAAAATAATAACTGTACCTTATGTTTCCTTTCTACCTAGCGTCTAAAATCTGAAGCTGAAAATTTTAAAAGAATATCAAGAGGCCTATGAATTCTGATATTCTTATAGTTTCAAATGACAGTTGTCATAAAACAGTAACATTCGTTCAAAGCAAATGAAATGATTCGGCAGTCACTTCTTGCAGAATTATAAAATGTACATTTACTATTTCTCTATAATTTAAAACCAGACTGGATAATGTGATACTAAAAAAAACATTTGGTGATCACTTCATGATAAAATAAACCAAAATTGAATTGATTCGTAATCTGAAAATTCTCACATATCGTTAAGATGTCAGACAATAAACTCTCTGAGAACCAGAGACAGCACATAGCCATCTATCCAACACCTCATTAAAAAGTGATTACAAAGTCATAGTCCAGGACACACTTTAAATGGGAGCTTTATAATTTCCTAAATTATTATCTTGCTAATTATTGTAACTGCTTTTGAATGCAAGGGACATGATCTTGTTCTTATCATGAATATCTGCATGGACTATACCTGTACTATTTCAATAATTTGCCATTTTAATGGTAACATAATGCAATGCTATCATGCCCAAAGATGGCTTTTTCCTCACACAATTACACAATTAATGATCAATTTGATGCATATTATGCTTAGTAGCGAAGATTAATAAAAATGACAGTCAATGTTCTCTAATGTGAAATTATAAACTTGTTTAAAATTTTGAGATTTTCTGATCAACACATCAGGCAAACATACAATTTTAGATCCTCACATTTTGAATCAGAACTTTAGAAGAATCAAACACAAGAAGAAAAAGAGCTTTCCTTTGTTCCTTCTTTTTCACCTCCCCTCCCACATCTTCTTCTTTTGTACAATTATCTTCCTCCTTTAGTGTGTTCATTAACAAATTGAATACTGTTTCAGTCTTTAAAGCTTGTTAATAAACGAGTGTTCTGATTCAGAGAGAGAGAGAGAGAGAATGCTTGGTCTTTATCTAAATAGAATGATTTGTAATAGGCAATCAGTGCTCTTTGCTATTGATAAGGATCACTCAGTAATCCTACAGGTATGAAGAATTCCATGCTGGAGAGTGAGCTGTTTCTCTCAGGCACTTAAGTTCATTTATTATATGAATTACTTCACTATTAAACATTTATTTAGTGGATACTGTATGCCAGACCATTTTCCCAGATTCTAGAGTAGAAAGGAAAAGAAATTCTGCAATCTTGCCATTCAAAACGTTACCGAGTCACAGAAGACGGCAGAAGTATGAATGAAATCTATGTGAGGAATCTCTCCCGTTTGACTAGGGAGAGATTTAGAGGAAACACATAAGTAGAATTAACTTTATTTTTTATTCCATTTTCCTTTCATTTTTAAAACTGTCACATCTATTTCATGACCTCCTGACTTGAAAAAAAAAATTCCATTCCAGTTTTATGACAGCATTTACAAAGAGCTAAAAGAATCCAGGGTGAAGCTTGACCCATGGGGACACACAGAGATTGGTAAATGGGTTTTGTGGGGTACACTTCAGATATGCAAGTCTTGAGTGCTGAGGAAGTTGAGAGAGAAAGAGAGGGAGACAGAGAGAGACAGAGAGAGATATGTGAGAGAGAGCGAGTGAGAGAAAGTAACTCTGGGACACTGGGAAAACCTCAACACGTATAAAGCAAAATGCCGACATGGAAAACTCTCTGCACTGCTGGAACAGGAGCTGCTCTCCCCACCTCTAAGTTGCCGTTCTTTCCGTGACACGGCATCTGAAAGCCTAAACTGGCAAGAGGCGAACCAGTGCAGTGCACGAAGGAATGCCAGAAAAGTCAGAGAGAGGTGAACTAGTCAGAAGGTAACTTTATCTAGGCAACAAAGAAACTTTATGTATTGCTTCCGTTGCTGAGCAGATAATTTTCCTTAATCCCAGAAGGCTCAAAAGATACAGAATTATGTCTCTTTTGTATATGGGTAAAAAATAGCACATTCTTCAATGTCTCACTTCCTTTTTCTTAGTGAATATTGGAGCATCAATCCTAGATTTATGTTCTCAAAGAAGTTAGAATGAATTTTACTAGAGACAGGTATCTGAAGAAGAGTAGATATGAGAGTGAGTTTTTGAAGAATGTAGTAAAAATAGCTACATTTCTATGTTGGCATATTTTCTTCACACAGATTGCAGTGAAACTTACAAGCTTTTGAGCTTTGTGTAGTTCTGGAATTGATTAAGATACCACAGCACGTGTGTGTGCGTGTGTGTGTATGTGTGTGTGTCTGTGCGTGTGTGTGTGTGCAGAGATGGGGGGAAGAGAAAGAGAGAGAGAGAGACACAGAGAGAGAGACAACGAGAAAGACAGAGAGAGACGGAGAGAGACAGAGAGATTAGTCCAAAGCTGCCTTTGTCACTTTGCCGGGATTTTTTTCTTCACCTATTCCCCCGCCCCTGACACTGTTTAGGCAGATCATTGCCTTATGTGGCTCGTGGATTGGTAGTTATCTTTCATTGCACTCTTGTGTCTGCCAAGCTTGGATATTTCCTATTTTCTGTGCATAGATTTTATGACAGTCATATAGTATTAACATCACTCATTTCACCGTATCCCTTCCATATGGCATGCATACTTCACAGAAAGGAACTGGCTTGAGTCTCAAGAATGCTTTGTAAACTTTCCAGTTATTCCTTGGCACAATTTAAACTGGTGTGTTAACTAAAGGGGAGGCATTGAATTATGTGTTATTTGAGTGACATGGAATGTAATAAATGTTAAATTGCTTTAACGTAGATGTATGCTCAATTTCTGCTTCAACTCTAACATACTGTCTGAACTTGAACAAGTGCCCACCCATTCTCCATGTTTCATGATTTTTGCATCTAAAAAGCCCTGATTGTTTCTGTGCCATTGTTCAGTACCAAAAAGTAAGCGTTATATTCTATTTCATATTGCATCAAGATGCTGTGGGGAAAATAACTCTTGTCCTGAGGAATAGTATTTCATGGTCTACTATACTGGAAAACCATCCAAATTATCCAAAGAAATTTTTACAAAATGTATTTCCAAGCCCCCTTATAGGTTGTTGTAATTCTACTGCATTTATGAGCATCTATTTGTAATAACATTGAAAACATTTTAAAAGTACTTTTAAATTATAACTTTCTCAGATTTCTAATTTTTTGTGTATGGGTGTTTGTCTGCATGTGTGCTTGCTTCCAACAAGGCCAGAGAGGTCATCAGATCCCCTGAAATTGGAGCCACCATGTGGATGCTAGGTGCTGAATCCAGGTCCTCTGCAAGAGCAACAAATGTTCTTAACCACTGGGCAGCTCTTCAGTCCTTGAAAAATATTTTATGATTGATTTTTTCTGAATAAGAGAAGAAATGAGAAACATGAGAAAGTTTAAAATAGTAAGATTCAGAATGCATACTTTTCAGTGACAAAATTAGACTAAATATGTACTTACCTAGTCTCTGGTTTCTTTTTATCACAAAATTGATGAACTAGGTTTCTAAGAAAAGTATATCAGTTGGAAAAGAATCTTATGTCAAGTTAGTCTTAAAACTGGATAAATCAACGAAGAGAAAGCCATCTCCTGAGATGCAAAACCTGTGCAGAAGATATACCCATGACAGGCAGAACCCATTTTTGAGGGGAAACTGGGAGAAATACTATGCATGCTTCAGTACCAGGCAGCACTGCCAGGGTGGCTTCTTAACTTGATTGGCTTCCAAGCTGCTCTGCTCTTCACTTCTTAGAAAGTCTATTGGATCTAAGAGGCCAAACTATAGGATAAGATTATCCTCCCTCAAGTGACTGAGAGGTAAAATTTGACTTCATTTTCAGGACTGTCTGTAACAAATCTACTTTTCCTTAAAAATCCTGGATTTTATGACAGACAGCTTCACTGGGTCATGCAACCTTGAGCGAACTAAAGATCTATTCTAGTGCTTTCTGAAGATATTCAAAATAATATAATATGAAAAACAGAAGTAGAAAGTTTTGGAAGTAATAATATGCTAGAAAGAATAAAATCAATTTAGAAAATTTCCTTTCTATATTTATTATTTTAGAGAAGCTAAGAATGGAAGCCCCATGGAGATAACCAGTAAGCAGGAAAAGGCTTTAGAGCATGGGTACCCAAAGATACATGTGTGAATGAAAGCCCCATGGAGATAAACAGTAAGCAGGAGATGACTTTAGAACAAGGGTATCCAAAGATACATGTGTGTACTGCTGTCAAAAAGTTAAACTCCCAACAAAGAATAAATGAAAGGTCAGAAATTCCTACACCAGAAACGAGAATTTGTTTGAAGATTCTCTGTTCATGTGAAGAGAAACCAAGTGAGAACTTAATACAACTTCTTGTGTCTTTGAGAGACTGACTGAGCGTCTGGCAATGTTAGGCACTCAGGCTGATTTCCCAGCGGAACAGGATCCCATCATCCATCTCCAGTTCTCTTGTTGGGATATCCAACAGATTGCACTAACATTCTGTGAAATACTCTTCCTTTGTTTTTGTAGAAACTAAATTAATAGATAAGGACACTAGATGCTACAACTTTCCAGCTCCAGATATGGTTTTTCTTCCTTCCTTAGTGTGTGTGTGTGTACATGTGCACATCTGTGTGTACATTTATGTGAGGATCACAGATTAACCTCAGGTATCATTCCTTCAGAGCCACCCACTTTATTTTCTGAGACAGGGTCTCTCATTGGCCAGAAGCTTGAGAAACACTTTCAGCTGCCTGGCCATTGAAGCCTATCTCCATCTCTTCAGCACGAGCATTATAAGTGTATGGCATTGTACCCAGCTTTTTAGTATGTGTGCTGTCCACGGAACTCTGGCCCTCATGCCTGTGCAGTGAGCATTTTATGGACTGAACTATCTCCTTTTCCCATGCCTGAGCAGGGTTCTTGACCGCCACACTTCTGAGCTGAAATCTGTACCCTGCATGAGAAATGTTCTTTTACCTTTTTGCGGCTTGTATCACGCTCTGCACTATTCTGTTTATGCAAATATTTTATTAAAGTATAAAAGGAGCCAAGTGTAGTGGGCTTGTTTATAATCCCAGTACTCTGGCAGCTGAGGCAGGATAATTGCTGTTTTCCAAGGCCATCCAGGGCAAAACATAAGTTTCACAAACAGAAATGAAATCAGCTCGATATCCATCAACAGATGACTAAATAATGAAAATGTAGTACATATTGAAAGGAGGCCCGCATGAAAAAAACTCAAACCATAAAACAATTCTTACTCTGCGAACAGGTTCTGCCCTGCAAGCAGTTTCTGCTTTGCAAACAAACCCTCCCTGAACCATTATGGGATCTAGGGCAGGGGGAATGCAGAGCCTAATCCTCTACACAACTCCAGGACTCTATTTACATACACAAAGATACTTAAGCTTCCCTGCTCCTTGGCCCAGGTGGCGACTACAGACTCCTGATGGTCAGTAGTAAGCTCTCATTGACTAAAATATGGTCAGTTTGGATTGTATGAAGTTGGTTGCTTTTCCTTTCCACCTGTGACTCCTTAACTCCTAATCCTAACATTTACCTGGGAATGAGTTCTCACGCCTAGAGAGTTCTCACCTTAAAATTCCAAATTCCTAACACATACACACAATGGAAAGTTATTAAAGCATAAAAGAAGGTAAAATCATTAATTTTGCAGGAAAATGGGTAGAACTGGAAAGCATACCAAGTGAGGTAATCCAAACTTAGAAAGACAAAAATACCTCAGAGGTTCTCTTTTATATGTGGACCCAAGCTTCTAATTTTCACATATGTGGTTATGCCAGAGTGTGAGTATAGGTCACAAAACTATAACGGAGACCATGAGAAGAAGGGCAAAGGAGTTTTAAGAAGGGGGGAGGGCAAGGGTAATGACACAAAAAAGGAAAGGGTGTACGTGTGTGTGTGTGTGCGCGCGTGTGTGGCAGGGATATTGGAGAAGGGTTAGAAACGTATGTATGAAAATGCCACAAGGAAGTTTGTTACATGGTATCTTAAATAAAAGGCAGTAAAAAAAAACAATGTATTAAAAAATGAATACATTACTGAACACTAATAACGGATTATTAAAAGTAAAACTATCATGTGCCAATGAAAAACTAAGTAAAAACTATTATTGGAGAAAAATATTCAGTGTAAGCTCAAAGTAATTTTTGTTTAAAAATATATTTTATTATTTTTATTTTTTAATGTGTATGCATGTGTTGCCTGCATGTGTGTAAGTGCACCTGTGTCTTGCAATGCCTGCAGAGGTCAGTAGGGGAAGTCGAACCTCCTGGAACTGGAGTTACAGATAATTGTTAGCTGTCACGTGAATACTGGGACTCAAACCCATACCTTTCTTTGCAAGAGCAGCCAGCTCTCTTAGGCACTAAACCATCTCTCCAGCCCTGAAAGCTATTTCTTAGTGAAAAGAAATCATAATCAGAAGTGAGTGTGATGTCAGATAAAATAAAACAGTTATGAACTCAACTTTTGTTCAAAATTACTTGTTAGGGAACTGGAGAACTGGCTCAGCAGTTAAGAACACTTGTTGCTCTTGCAAAGGAACCTGGTTCTGTTTTCAGCACCCGCATGGTGGCTAACAACTATCTGTAACTCCAGTTCCAGGGGATCTGACACCTTCTGTCCTCCATGGGCATTGCATGACATGGTTGCAGGCAAAACACTCATACACATGAAAATAAATAATTAAAAAAAATTTTTTTGTCAACCAAATTTCAGCAACTTATACACAGAATATTATGTTTGACCTTCCATATTTCTATATCCCTGGAAAGATGATCAATTTCATTAAGACTTGCAGTGGGTTAACTTATCTGAAGTTGGGATGAAGGGAGCAGGGATATAATAGTTCCAACATTATTCTGCCTAGTTGTATCAAGGCCATAGAAACATCTAAAAGGCCAAATACAGACCAAGAGTACCCTACTGAGAGCTATGCAAAGAAGGTGCGCATATCTTTGTAGGTAAGCATTGTCTACAAATCATTTTTCTGCTTGCTGTTTATCTCAGTGGCTTTGATTCTAGTTTCTCTAAGTTGAATGAAGTCATTAGTGTTTGATGTTTACATCACAGGGAAAGAAACAGAAGACATGATGCATGCATAGATACCGATTTTGTAAGAGAAAATGTAGTTTTTCTACTAATGTCAATATGAACTGAGGAAGACTGAATAAGAAAGAATATATCGGTGTTGGGTATATGATTTAAAAAATGTATGCCAAGACGTATCGGTTGAATCAAAATCCTTTAATCACTATATTTTAAAAAAAAAACCTTTGCCAATAATTTTTTTTCCAGTAGTGCTGTGATTCAAGATGATTCAAAATTTATTTGTTTCATTTTTAGGGACACACAAACAAAATAAATATACTTAGCTATGTAAATTAGGGTCACCCTAATCCTGAAGCTTGAAGGATAACAGATCAGTTGATAGTTATCTAAACTGTGACTTTCCATTGAGCAGATAAGCAACAGGGCTATGTATTCCTGTGCTGAAGAGGAAAAAGCGTAGATATAAAAAGTATCTGGTAATTGCATGGTAGCTGAAAGCTCATGTTCAAGTATGGAGGAATTCAAATAGAAATCTGGATTGGTTAAGTGAGGACATGCTACTAATGTAAGCATGTTCTCATTGTTCCTATGTATGAGTTAAAAATAACTATCAACATTAGCATAAAGCTAAATGAGTAAGGCCTTGTTATCTCATGATTTAGTGAGAAATAAAGTCAAAACATGGGTATTTATGGCTTTCTCTTATGTTTGATTGAAGCACATTAAGTATTATAAACTTCATATGTCTATGATATGAACATAGAGGAGGGGAGCATTGAGTATTAGAAATTTAAGCAGGGATGGGGTAGAGGGAAAGGAGAGAGGAAAGGCTGAGGAATAGGTTAATCTAAATTAAGGATGTAGGAAAGCCCTTATGGAAAGTCATTACTTTGTATGATAATTATAAAATATATTTTTACAAAGAATTTGAACACAAGAACACTGCAATGATGGACACTATTTCCCCTCTCCAGAAGATGTGGGTTATTAAGTGAAAAATCTCAGTGCTGGGTATGAGATGCCTCTCTATATATTATTGGTTAGGGAAGCCCCGGAAGTTCCCCAAACAATGCAGGCTGTTGCTAATACTCTTGGTTACCTACCAGAAATAGATGGTAAGACTGTATTGCTGAAGACAAAACGTATTTGGTTTCAGGACATAGAGCTAACCTGAGAGCTACCTCCCTGCTGGCTAGCTTTCACAGTACTGTAAGGTGTTATAGAGGCAACTGGGGGAGAAAGGCCATTAATAATTTTATCCAGTGGTCAGTGCTTCATGCTATAATACCAAGCTACCAGCCAAGATATGACCACTGGCGCAGGGGTGGCACAGAAGTTACTGGCGGTTATCAGTCATTTTTGGATTGGATTTGAGGGCAGTTCCATAGGAGGGAATTCGTGCCTGAGTAATATAAACTTTGTCAAAAGCCCACGGTTAGGGAGACCATAGGCCCTTTGGGGAAACCTATTACATTGTATTGATAAATAGACATGTTTTCAAACTATCTTCTAAACATTTATGTTTATATCATAGTTTAGTGCTTCTCTCAAACTTGGCTAGAAAAGCTTCTCTTTATAGTGGTCAGGAGTTAGTGCAGAGACTACTCAAATTGCTGAGACCAAGTGATTATTTAGTGTTTAGCCTTAAATCACACATTTATATCAACCTTCTTCCCAAGGCTCAGGGAACATCTCGAAAAGGGGGTAGAAAGAATTAGGAGGATGGGGAGGAGTTCTGTGAAATACTGTCCTCTGGATGTAACATACCATTGTATTCAAGAACTCACAGCAGCTATGGTTACCTGTGCAAGATGAAATCATCAAAATCAAATGATTAAATTCAGTGGGTTATTAAAAAGAAATGAAGGACAATATGAAGGGGGAATGGACTGTGATAACTCTACCTGAGGGAAGTGCAGAGAAGTTGGGGGTGGATATAATCAATATATATTGTTTATGTATATGAAATTATCAAAGAATAAATAAAGTATATTCTGAAAAATAATAAAGACCTACTTGGGGTAATAAAAATAGTGACTAGCATGTCCAATCAGTTTTGCAGCTTCCTGAACCAAGGCCATTCCTGTTCTTTCTTAAGAAACTCGCCAGTCTGGGGTAGCTGCAACCATCTGTGATTCCACATGTGAGGCACACTTTAATGGTAAGGTAAGGATCCCCTTATATCTACTTCAGAAAGCACCAAATACTACTGGAAAAATTGTCAAAACGGAACACTGCTGTGAATTAAATTTGCTTTCTTTTACTAGAAAATAATTGAATAAAAGTAATTTGTATGGGGTCTGTCTTTTGGAGCAGGCTTTAAATTCAATAAGAAAGTGGTTGGTTATTCCCATTAACATTTCAGTTAGCATATCTTGCCAGTCATTATTGTAGCTCATGAGATTCACAGCTGGCTAAGATTAAGGATAACTTTTATCTCCAGGTATCCTGCATAGAACCTTCCTGCATTATGTAAGCTAGACAGTAGGAAGAATGCTTCCGGGTTGGCATTAGCTTGATTTCTTCATGTCCTATGATTCAGGTATGTAGTATCTTCAGAAATAGGGTCTTTCCATGAAGTTCTGGAGGGTAACCAAGAGCAATGTCAACAGTCTATAATACCTGGTCTGGTTAAGTGGGCTGTAATTTCATGGCTGGGTAGGTCATGGGTCCTAGTACTGCTAAATTGTCATCATAATAAACTGCCCCCAAATTCTTAATCCACAGATTAGTGCATCTCTCAACCCTCACCAGACAAACTTCTTTTTTCAGTAGACGATGAGTAATATAGAGATACACAACTGATCATTGTACAGAGAATAAAAGACAGCGGAGTGTCCAGCTCTGAAGGGACCATCTAGATCATATCTCCACCCTCAGGACTCAGGATCCATCATGGAAGAGGGAGCAGAAAGACTGTTAGAGGTAGAGGGATGGAGATCTGTAGTGAAACAGCATTTTCCAGACTTGACATTTGTCCAAATGACTTCACAGTAGCTGGGGCTACATGTATAAGACTTGTATGAGGTAAAGCCAGCAAAATCCCAGCAAGGATCAGGAGGGACTCATGAAGTCTCACCCCTATGTGAAAATGTATTGACAGTTGATAGCTGTTGGGAGAGGGAAGAGTCACTTTTGTTCACGAATGTGGATCCTTGGAGGTCCCCCTTCTCCAGTAGATGGTCTCATAACCATGTACACACAGGGACTAAATGGACTCTAGGCATTCAATTACAAAAGAGAGAGAAAAGAGAGAGGAGAGAAGAGAGAAAATGTAGTTGGGAAAGAAAAGCAGGGAGGGCAAAGAAGAAATTAGTGGGGAGAGAACGGGGAGTTGATTGGATCCAAGTACACTGCATGCATATATTGATGTTAAAGAAAGTAGTTTTAAAGTAAATTGTACATAAGAAACTGGTAAAAATGTGACTTTAATACTAATTATATTTGTTACCACAAACATGAGATTCAATTAACGTTGTCAAAATTTCCTCATGAGCCATGCTTGCTATGAGCTTAGTTTAAACATACAAGAAAAAAATTCATATGTCTATAAAGTCAGTCTAAACAGGGAGTCATTAATTCCATGATGATTGTCCACACTGACCTGCATTCTAGTGTCTTTTCTCTACCATGGCACTGTCAAGCACTTTGTAGGTATTAAGTTATCATCCCATTGCACAGATCAAAAACTGAGGCTCATTTGTTTTTTAAAACTTATCAGAATATATACAGCCAGGAGTGGTATGGCTAAGATTTGGGAGCTGAATCTCTATGTGCTAATGAAAGAACCTCTGTCTCCACAGACTACATGAACCCCATATTTCTCCTAGAGAACCTTGTTGAAAAAGATTTTTTCTTATAAATCAATTTCCATAAACAATTATTTTCCTATTTCATACTAATTTGGTCTACACAACAATCAATCAGAGCCTCATGGGCATGCTACAGAGTTGGTGCTGACATAAGTCACAGTCCAAAAGACCTGATGTCTTAATGCCATGTGCAGTCATTTACAGCATTAACACACTTTTCCTTGGAATTTTTGAAATGGTGGCAATTGAGAATTTCCACTGATGCATAAAATCCTCAGTTTAAACATCCAACCATGACAAAAACTAAAATGTTGTTTTATGCTCTGAATTTGGAGCCTAAAGAAAAGGCCTCAAAGTTAGCTACTTTAGACCGGTTAAACTCTTAAAGCAGTCATAACTTTGATAATATTACTTTACTTGTCAAATGCCAGACTTCGACATAAATGCTCAGATCAATGATAAGTACATCCAGTTTATGTCATCAGGACACTTCACCACTAACGTGGCTGACAGGCATCTTTCAGTGCTCCAATATCTGCAACCATCCACTGTACAGATAAAGGATACTGACCCTGGACTTTCATGTCAAGGGACCTACCCAAGGCAAGTTACATTTCGAATAAACTAGCAGAATAGAGAGAGCAAGATAAGAGAGGTAGTGGCAGGCTCAAGTTGTGAGTTTGGAGGGAATGATGCCAAAGGAAGCCACAGAAAACAGCGCTGTTAAAATTTAGAAGGCAGAGAGAAAAGTGGCTAAGGTGAAGCGAGAAACAAAGGGCAGCGAGCCAAGGCTAGACAGTGAAAATTCAGATCCAAAGCAATGCAAACCACAGACTGGTTTTAAGTGGGGGAATAAGCCACCATGTTTTCTTTTTTAGAAACTGTTTTTTTTTTTGTTGTTTTTTTTTTTTTTTTTTTATATTAAGGTTCCTTTCTGACAAGTGTGTGGAAAAGAATGAGATGGAAAGAATTCAGTCCAAACAACACAGTTACACAAAGGCAAAGACAAAGGCAAAGGAGGCATTGGCTAATAAATACAAATCATTCCTGTCATTACTGGGTTCAAAGTGAATTTTAAGCTTTAACATTGAGGAAAATATGTGAATAAATGTGGCCTTCCATATTTTGCATAACAAGTGTTTTCCAAGTTTCAGAAGAGAATTTCAAATTCAAGTACAATGCCATCTGTGTTTGGTACTGCAGTCCTGAGAGAATTCTCAAATCTTGAGAACATTTCCCATGATGAACTTCAGAGCCTTGGCTAGGATTGTGTTCTGCCATTGTTTTCTAGTCATGTGATCCTAACACTTGAAGTCTGAAGTCATCAGGCAAATATGTTGCACTATTTGAAGGGGCAGAGGGGCCAAGATAGGCATGAAAACTTTATAGTGCAGTGATTAACTCTTCTCTCTTAAGAAATTCTTGCTTAATATTGAAAAATACATAATTGGGGCAGGATGAAAAAGAACAAATCTTCCTCCATCTACTCCTCTTCATCCTTATCATTAAGGAAAAGTACATTTATTCACAAAAAAGTAAAGAAATAAGAAAATCAGTATCAGTAAAAGTCAAATAATCAGCAAATATCCACTAATCTTTCTTTTTATTCAAGTATACATTTTCAAAATTTCGTTTTCATAACAGGCACTATTTCAACCCTAAGAGATCTAACTAAATATATTCCCTACTCTGTTCATGAATAAGAGAATCTATATCATTGGTCTAGAGATTTTCATACACTTGTTTAGACAGTGTTCTACTAGAAAAAAGCTAGAGCATTACTTTTTCTTTTAAAGTACATTGGCTTATAAAAGTACTTTATGAAATTATTAAAGAAAGTAAATGCATTGTGCAGTGACATTTTCTTATTGGAAATGTTTCTCTGATTAATTATTTGGAAAGTAGAGAGAAGCCTATTGTTTTGAAAACAAATTGCATAGGTAAGAGCAGCGATGAACAGAATCTTCATTATAAAGGAAGGAGAACCATGGCCAGAGAATAACTACTATGAATGCCATTGTGTTCGAGAATAATCTACTTAAGAACCAGAGTGTGCTGACACATCTCTTTAAAAGTAAGTATATCTAATGTATTTGGGGAATGAGTGAATTTTCAGCAAGAAGAGTTAGCTTTAGGTTGAATTTAAATTTCATTCGAGAGCCACATTGCTGTGTATTCAACTGTAATATCTTTTCCAAAACATATACTTTCTCTCCTCGGGTTTAGCAAAGACATAGTCAGCATTTACTTTCAGAGGGTAATGTCCACTTTTGTGTATTTTCCAGATGTTTATATATTAAAATCATTTTGGTTGTGCAGAAAAGTTGTGGTACCCGTAGTGAGTTCTCACATATGCCACAATATTTCCCTATTTACTAACATGCTATGTATGTTAAATTCTTGGCAATTAATGTCCATACTTACCCCAAATCACTTTGTCAATCTAAGTTTAATCTTAATTTACCTAATTAAGATTTAAATTTATCTAATTTAAACCTAATATCTCACCGCCCTCAGTGAATCAGATCCAGTATCCCAAATCTGATTTACTTGTCCTGTTATTTCGCGAACCACTTAACTACACCATAATACACCAAACTGTCTGCTTCTGTTTCTGTTTATTTGAGTTACACTCATGCTGGATTGTCTATGTTCAATACTGGGTATTTTGCTTCACTTTTTGAGACAAAAATCTCACTCCGTAGTTATGCTGGCCTGAGACTCCCTAACGGCTGGGATTACTGGTGTGAGCCACAACTCTTGCCTTGTATTGAATTTTTCATATCCATGCCCCTCTGTCGCCCCGTCCCCTTAGTTGTTTGGTCAGGAGCCTCGTTTACTGTCCTGCCTTATTTTTCATCCTCCCTCAGCTGAGTGTGGCATCCTCTGTAAATTCGTGCATTGTCAGTCATCTATTTCTCTTGCTTTCCCCTGTGCCGTGCCCAGTTTTAGGAGCTGTTACCTGTTTGGAACCAAGACAATCATCTTTTTCTGGCTTTTCTCCTTCTATTTTTACTTTTCTCTACCACTAAAAAATTAACATTTACAGCCTACTTTTCTATATTTCTTCACTGAATTTGGCATGTAACCCAAATCCTTAAAATAGTCTACAGGGTTTTGTTTTTTATTTTTACCTCAGTTAAGTGTCTCACAACAGCTTTTTGCTTTGCTCATTATGGTATAATTCAGTCTTCAGTTGGCCTCCATCTTTTTTCTTTGGAGATTTTACATATGTAATTTTGTTTCTACTTGATATTCTTTTTGCCCAATGCTTACTTGTCACAATTTTACTCACTCTTCAAATAATAATGTATTGCAGTAGTTTGTAAACTACAGTTCTTATTTACAACAGCACAAAATACCTTTTGTTGAGGTCATTTCCCAATTATTTGGAATTTTCCAAGATATTTTCTCTTACACATGTGAAATTTCCTATCCAAGTATACACAAGTTGCAAATGAAAAGCTACAGTCTTTATCAAATTGATCTTATCTGTTTATTCATCTTATTAATCTCTTAACTAAGAGTGAGGGCTTCTTAGTATAGAATGCAATTATTTATTATGTTAAATTCTTGTTAAACTATTGAGCACCATGATGAGTAGATGCTTCTGGAAATAGTGTTCAGTGATGACCTTGTGGATCAAAAGTCAAGATAAAATATTCAGTCAGAAAGCTCAAGAAACTTTAGTCAGGTACTTAATGCACAAAGTATAGAAGTTTACATACACATGGCAGAATTCTATCATTGAAAATCAAAGGAAGTAATTCTTTGGCTTTCAGATTGAACTAATTGTTTAAAGAATTCCTGATGAGTCTCACTCCTTTTAAACTTTGCTTTTTATTTTATCATACAAAGAAATGGATAACATTTTCAAAAGTACATATCATTATGTTTTGTTCAAATTCATACCGCTTGCTGGTCCTGTTCCTCCAACCAAATGAATCAACCTTCTGCTTTCAGGTTGCATTTAGTCCATCACCTCTTGTTTCCCTCTCCGTCCCTTCAGACCTCTTTCTGCCCTTATAGAGTTCTTTTCCTACCTTCTTCTGCAGTCCACATCTGAGAGAAAACAGGATATTTGTCTTCCTGAGTCTTGATTATTTGGCTTAATAATGTGATGTTAAGTTTTGTCCATTTTCCTGAAAATGTCATACATCTTTGCCAACTGTGCATCTGAGTGTTACTCCAAATTTCTATTGTGAGGTTTGCTTCTGTGGAAAAAAAAATCAGAGAGAAAGCTTTGCTTCATCTAATGAAGCAACAAGAGGATAGGGGGTATCTTGAATCTGGTGGGACACAGTTCATCATACCCATAAAATGTAATACTGCTGACTTACTGGTAAATTCCACTCAGAATCTGCCCAGGTTTCATTGACATTTCCTCATACTTCAGATTTGATTGCATGTTTATACGTTAACTGCAGCACACGTGTAGTGCGTAGATTCCCTAATAGTTATTCCTCTTTCTTTTTTTACTTGAAGAATAATTTATTATCTGAATGAAAAGATTTCATTATACCAACAACTCAAGCAAGAATATGAAGGGATTTTTGATGCATCTATTTATCTTTGATTGACACATGCATTTGTGTATATGATTCTGCTGTTTCTCATATAGTTTGTCCAGATTTGTATCCCTTGTCACCCTCAACAGTATGCTATATATCAATTTTTCTAGACATGTTTCTGTCATCTTCATTTTCTGTGACTCTCTTGTGAATGATCTCAAATTCTACCCAATCATTGCCTTATCACCAATATTCTAGCATTATCTCTAATTATCAATGTATAAATCAAATATGTGACTTCAAATGTCTGATGGTTTGGAGAGATATTATTTGATTCCTTAGCTATCTGATTTTTAATTCAGAGAAGGTCATGTAAGAACATTCAAATGATGGCGGTTTCCTTTCAGATTAGATATAAATGTGAAAATATTGATGGTTAGAAATTCAGACATTTGCAAATAGTGTTCTGTCTTTTCCCATTCTGTATTCTGGTATGACACGTACGTAGCAGATTTGTATTATTTGTTGATGCTGCTAACATATTTATTTTTTAATTTGCAGATAAAATTTGTTTATGATGTTTTGAAGTGTATATAATTAAATTTCACTAATTAATATGTATTAATTATGTCAGTATCATTTTTGCAATAAGAATACTTTACAGTGTACATACAAGCACCACTAAATGGACTCAGTGTATTATATATGTATATTTACAGATGTTTGTATGTGTATGTAACAATAACAGAGAAAAGTATAAGAAACTGCGAGGGTGCTGGGGGGACAAAGGAGGAGTTGGAAGGGGGACTGGGAGGGGAGGAAATGATACTATTCTCAAGTACAAAATTCTCAGAAAATAAAACAATATTTTTTAAAACTTATGATAGTTTCTTGGAACTATTAGCAAAATATGTACTCTTGCTAGTATTTTAATTGTGCAATTTTAAAAAGTGGAGTTAGTTCAGCCAGTGAAATATAGCCTTAGAGATACACAGAGTTATGGTGAGTGTGAGAGTGATTTGAAGGAAGGCAAACAGAGATTTTACTCTCAGTCAGTACAGAGTGGAGAGTCCGCGGGGGACGGTGAATGTCCAGCTGTGTGTTGGCACTGTTCATATGTTCTCGCTGCCAGTGATAGCAACAGAGAGCATCCATCTGGAAAATGGCCAATTGCTGTGCAGTCTGCTTCTTGGATCCTGTCACTGCCTTGTATTCCAGCTGTGCTACTGATTTTCTGTTTCCTTAGCATTCTCTGCTTTCTGTTCAGCTTAACTGTAGTCAGAGCTATTAAAAAAAAATAAACAAATCAGCTGTTTGTTTGGTGTTCATTTTAATGTCAAAAAAGCACTGATTTGACTAATTGACATGACGTTCTCACACTTAAAAGAATCCCGAGACCCTGTGCAACATGACTGTTTTCTCATATCTTGACCACTGTTATCCTGTCTTCCAGAATTCCTAGTCATTCTCAGGTCTGTCTATATAAAATCATTTGTAAATCAATCAGTAAATCAATCAATGAAATATAGAGGTGTACTAGGATTGTGTGAGAGATTAAATTGAATTGAAGTATGCTTCTGGGCTTAATATATAGTTATCCAAAGGAGAAGGCAATAATAAAAATATGCAGCATATTCTAAGCAAGGGAATGTTCAGAGTCCACATGCTGATCAGTACTAGGTGTTGATCTGAGTAGAAAAGGGGTAAGTTCTGCGCTAAACCATCTTTTCTACCTTTAGTGGAGTTGCGGTTCAATACAACATTTAAAAAAATTTACACGTAACAATGTTTTGCCTGCGTGTAAAGTGCATCCATGTCATGCAATATCCATGGAGGCCAGAAGACTTACAGATAGTTTTTAGTCATCTTTGTGGGTGCTTGGAAACAAACCCAGGTCCAACAGTTCTTTTTAACTGCTGAACCATCTCTCCATCCCCAGTTTTTTTTTTTTAATTACAGTTCCTAGCCATTTTAATTTCACTGTTACAAAATTGTGTGGCAGTCGCAGAATTCCTTATAAACAAATACTTCTCATGGCAATAGAAATTTGAGTACTGTTATGAAATAAAATTCAATGAGTCTTAACAAATCATCAACTATATTTGAGCTAGTGCTCTCCATTGTGTTCAAGTCATTGATCCTTTTAACATGTAAATTCACAATTTTATTTCAATTATTTGTCTAATGGAAATAATTTTAAGTATTTCATAGTTGTTCATAACAGGAACCTGATGAGCTGGAACATCAGAATGTCCCAGTATTTATTGTAGGGATTAACTCTACCTTTGTCTAATAAATAAGACAACAGACAATATTCTAAATAGAGCACAACACTCAAGTGATGAAATTCCAAGTTTAGATCAGCAGTTGACAATGGAAAAAAACAAAAGGAATATGTGACTAAATTGTCTGACATTAAACATTTACCTTGAGATCTATGAGATAAGATACATTTGCAAAAATTTCATAATTAAAAGCTGGACGTGCTCTTTAAGGAAGTTAATTAAGTACATATCTGATGTATTTGTTATCCAAGATGAGAGAAGCAAATAAAAATAAAGATGAGGGCAAAAGCCTAGATCCTGTAGAGCAGGATCACAGGGAAGTCCCAGAAGAGAAGAAATAATAATGATGCTTTAACAGTACAGTGGTTTGTAGTGTCTGCCAATAATTTTGGGTTGGAACACTATTTGACTTGGGCCTTAAAGGAGTTAAATAATAATAATTAATACTGCAGTATATTATAGTCTTTATCATAGGCTAGGTAATATCCTCTTAACCAGGTACTGTTTATGGTAAATGCTTATAATAATTAGAATGGTCGGTCATATTGTCATCCTCAGTATAAATAATAAGATAATTATGATAACAAGAGATTTTAAAATTTACCTGATAGCACCTACCTAATAACAACTAGCCACATAGACTGACTCCCACGTTTTATAACTCTTATTTTGCAGTAGCTCTTGAATAAACTAGTTGACCCACAACCCTGATACAAGGGGTAGAAAGTTGTTATTTCTTAATCATTAAACTGATTCATGGTCTGAAAGTAAAGTGGAGAGATAAGCTAAGAACAGCATTTTAGGGTTTTGTACATATACGCAAGCTGAGCTGGTGACACTGGTTTCTGAGTTTAAATTGAGAAATAACAGAAAGAATAGGCGAGTGAATGGTGCAGGTGAAGTCTCAACTATTACAAAACAAAGAAGAATCTGAATACGCCATGTTGACCATCAACAGAGACTAAACACAGGATCAGAACTGTGGGTTTCCAAAGACCTTTCTAGGGAGCGAGCTAGAGTAGTGTGAGCCAAAGGCAGCTAGAGAGGAGAGCTTATTCCATTACAGGCAACACCTATTCTTACAACACAGAGGCAAGGTGAGAGAATGGCTATTTCTATTTGGATCTCATCAGGGATTGAATCATCAGAGTCACCGAGAGTCACTTTTCAACAGAAGGATGAAATGATGTGGCAGATATGGAGCACAGGATGTAGATGGTAAATGAAGAAAGCAAGAATTAATTATTATAGCAGTGTATTTTAGATAATTATTATAGCGGTGTATATTACAGTGTATAGTATTACTGTATGATAGAAATATGCATATGCATATGACAGTATGCTTATGGCCGTGGTAAAGGTGATATCATTAAATGTTAAATGTGAATCATAAAATCTTTAGACAGATCACATGCACAAGCACAAGAGTTTTTATCCTGTCTATGCATTCAATCATTTGCTCCTTTCCTCTACATTTTTGTCAACATGCATCTGTTACTATGGTTGTTTCTAGAAACACCTACATGGATATTTGAGTCCCGACCATCAATGGTGAATGGACTAACAGAGTCAAATATTCATGGAAGTAGCAACAGACTTACATTAAGATTATCCTAGTAACCTTTTAAAGTTGATGAACAAAATTAGAGGTTGGAGGAGATGCCTGGCATTTTGAAACTTGCTGATTATGAGGATAGTGATAACAATAAGAAAAAGGTGGTAGAACAGTTCATCCAGAACTGCTTTCTAAGATTCAATGAAGAGCTTTGGTTAGAGGATAGAGATGACCTAGAACACTAATAGCCTATTATTTTAAAATATTTTTTAAATCAACAAATAAAAACAATATGCATGTGCCATACATAATATAATGTTTTGAAATATGTATGCACTGTGAAGTGGTTCAGTCAAGATAATTAACTAACATATATATCATCAAGTACGTATTGTGATGAAAATTCTGCAAATATATTTTTCAGCAGTTTTGAAAATACAGTTCATTGTATCCTTAACTTCTTTCATATTCTTATGATAAACCCAAAGGAACTGCTTGGAAAATTTTGCTGCCTTAGTAAATGAAGTTCATAATTGGACTGAAAAATAAAATACCTGAGGAAGGTCTTAAAATTGATAATCAGGATTACATGGAGTTACCTCCTTGCTCTTACCAAATAAGACTAAGTTCAAATTAGTAAATTATATCTTAAGAATTTCTTTCTATGAGAAGCAAGAAAGCTCCACCCATCTCTCTAGGTCCAGAACAACAAAGTGAATGAAGTATGATTTCGCCAAATTACATTTTGGGAAACCAGAGTTTATTTGGGATTACTTAAGAGGCAATTATTGGGAAGGGGGTCAGAATCCTCCCGCTGAAGCTGTGGAACAAATTTACATTTCTGCCTGACCACCAATCTGCTGCCAGCCACCGAGAACGGTGAACGGTGAGCAGGTGAGCAGGGACCTGTCTCTTTTCCAGCTTCCTCTTCTCAGATCTTAGTACCTCCCCCCCCCCCCCACAACTCAAGTCATTGGTTGAGCGGGGTAGCTGACTCTGTTGGCTTCTTCCTTTGTCAGTCAAGCTTCTTCTTGCTGTATTTTGAGTGTGTGTACTTCATTCTGCCAGTCAAAGAACAATTTCATACAAAAAATGATGCTTCTGTATCAGGTCTGCTGATCCTATTCCCTGCTGGGAAAAACAATCTTAATTGAAAGAGAACAAAGAAAGAAAAAAGTAGGAAGCTAGGGAATTTGCTTCAATACCAAGAGATTCTCATGCCAGAACTTCTCAGTCTAGCTACCTCCAAGGTAGAACCATAATCTTGGCCATTTTATCCTATCATTTATGTGAGAAAGATGGCCCCCAAACTGGTGACCAAAGAGAAGTACAATATGTTATTTTTAAGCTCATAGAAACATGCAAGACTATCCTTAAGCTGTGAGGAAACAGACTGAAAGACTGGTTCTTTATTTTCTTGGAAGGACTGGGGATTGAACTCAGATATCAAATGTATTAGATGTGATAGTTAATCTTTTCAATTTCATGGGATTTAGAATCACCAGGGATGTCTTGAGGGAGGGATTATCTGCATTAGGCTAGTTGAGGGGCCAGATTTAACTGTGGGTAATACCATTTTGGGGACCTGGATTGAGAACAAGAAGAAATTAAGCTGAGCACAGGCATCGACTTCTCTTCTTGACTGTGGATGCGTCTGCCCAGCTGCCTCAAGCTGCTGTTCCATGACCTCCCACCATGATGCACTGTGTCCTTGTAATGTCATCTAAAATAAAGTCTTCTTTCCCAAAGCTGCTATTGTCAGGTATTTTGTGGAAGCAACAAGGTAAGCAACTAACACATGAGGCAATCATTCTACCTATCTGCATCCTAGCCCAAGAGACTGATTTTTACCCCAACAAAAACAAGTATTGACAATCTCACTTTCACCTTAACTATCTCTTAAATTGTCTGTCCTTTCTGACATAAAAAAATGATATACAATGCAAAACAGTAACTTTCTCTTTTGTCTTCCTTTCTTCTTCCTTTCCCTCCTCTTCCTCTCTTTCCTCTCCTGAGGCTGCCTTGGAACTCACGATCTTCTTGTTTCCGTCTCCCAAGTGCAGGGATTACAGGCATGTGCCACTGTTTCTGGCTTAATATTTTCTAAATGGCCTAGCAAATATTACATACTTCTTTAAGATCCTTATAATTAATACAGAAAAATAAGAAAAAATCTCTAACTAAGTAAATCTATTATTTTTCAAAAAGTGTTTGATAATGGCCCTTATTTATATGTGGCTTATTAGTGTATTAAACAAAACACTCTTGGAATACTACCAAAAAAGAAGAGATCATACATCTTCGCTTGGGCTTTTCCATTCCCAAGTGGCATGTATTATTCATTAGCATTCATTTAAAATATAATATGTTTTCCCAGATACATATTTATTGCTCAGTAAATTTGAGGGTGAGCAGCTATCTTCTTCTCTGCGATAGACATTTTTATAGTTCTATTATATTCAAAGGGAATAACTAATGATAGGGTTTTCCTGAATTAATATTCTATACGTGCTTGTCCTTAGAGCTAAAAATAAGACTTAGTTATAACAATTGGAGCAAGGTCCCCACTGTAGTCAGAGCAGGGTCATCTGTAGCCATATAACATGGAGTTTGATTGCTTTACTTTCTAGTTGGAAGCCATATAATTTTGGATTATTCACTGTATTTGTGAGAATATATTTGATTGTAGCTGCCATATAAGCTATAGTGTTAAGTTTCCCAAATAAATTTGTTTCCTAGATCAAAACTGTGTGCAAGTGAATAATATGAAAAACAAAATAAAACAAGTTTCCATGATTGTGGTGGATTTCAATAGGAAAAGATGCAAGCAAACTGGATGTTGTGGCTCAGGTCTATTACCCTAGAACTCAGGAGACAAAGGCAGGAAGATCATGAATGTGAAGTCAGGAGCAGTTACATAGTGAGACACTGTTTCAATATAAATGAATCAACCAATCTTCTAAAGCTGTATAATGGGCTGATTTTGTTAAATTTGTATTCTTCTTAAGAAAAGCAGACAAAGGAGCACATAACTTGTCCCAAATTACAAGGAGTGGCTGAAAGGAATAGAAAATTGATGGAATACATGATTCCTAGCTATTTAAAAGAAGAAAAAATATTTAATTTAAGAATTATAGTTATCTTAGATAAACATTTTGAAGGAAATGAGTCAGACATTTATATCAATATTTATATCACTATGTGGTTCCATATGGAAAGAGCACATGCATTTTTCACCTGTGTTTTTGATTGAGATAATCATATCTAATATATCTAATATGTCTAATTTTCTTTCAGGAATACTAACATAACCAAATTCTAATATTTGATTTATGTCTTTAAATTTTATTCAAGTAATAGCCTTTTAAGGATCACCCTCTGAATTTTTAAAGGTCCAAAATTTTCAATATTTCTCCAAGATTTCCTCCATAGTAGTCATCTAAATCTTACCTGTTTATTCAGAATTCTCTAGCACTTACATTTGTCATTTATGGTTACATATTCACAATATCAATTTGATTAATGGTCTTTCTCTCCTGTTCCTACAGTTAATGGTCAGAAAAGGATGTTCACAAGGCTTTTGAGACTGGACTGAGACCTACTAATTATGTTTTTTTAAGGCCAGTGGTACATTTTTAGTTATAAAAATTTGTGGCCTTTTAATGCTCAGTTCTTTAGAAATTTTCAGTTGTAAAGGTGAGACAAAAATAATGATAATTGCTGCAGTTGTTTTGTTGATTAAGACTGATATTAAGCCTATTTATGGCTGGCCTCTTACAGGAAATGTGTCCTGAATATTTGTTATAATGTAAGCCTGGGCATTACTTAAAAAGCAAATGATATGTAGTTTGATTATGTATTTTCCTCACTGCTAAATTTATTTTATCAAGAAACCACATTCTTTTTTTAATAGTTTTCAGTAATATTCCTGATTATGGGAAAGTCTCAAAAACTTTAAATTTGAATAGAACTTTCAATGATTTATTAGCTATTTTCCACAAAACCAGTATGAGGTCAATATAATTATCTGCACTTTTTGGTAAGGCTATTATAAAATATTCTATATTCAGCTACCAAAGTATCATTGTTATTCTATTTGAGGTAGGGGTTTCTTGTAGACTCAGTTGGCCTGGAACTGACTATGTAGACCAGGTTAGCCTCACTCTCACAGAGATCCACTTGCCTCTGTCTCCTGGGTGCTGGGATTAAAGCCACCAGGCAAGGCCCAGCATTGGTTATCCTAATGGTAATTTTTATAGTAACAGCAGATACTGATCAATGTTATATCCTCAGTCATATTCGACTTAATACATATTATTAAACTAAAGTTTATTCATTTAATGTTCACAATAGAGAAAATGGAAAAAATGACAGGGAAACAAACACATAAACTTTTATATTAAGTAAGAGAGAGAAAATACAAAATAGAAGTTATAAAAATATGACAAAAATTAGTTACGTGTGGCAAAGTTATTTAGGTAATTTGTGTAGGTTAGTTATGTTTTACATAGCAATAAAATGTAATTAATACTGAACTATTGAGATGGCTCAGGAGGTAAAGTACTTGCCATCAAGCCTGACAGCTTCTTCCCATGTGGTAGAAGGGGAGACAGACTGCATGCTGTCTCACTATGTCCATACCCATGTCAAGACAGTCTTGCAGCCACCTACACAGCCACACCACAAAATAAACACAAAATAATTTATGAATATTGTGAATGATACAGTGAATCCTTTTTTCTCTTAAACTGTGTCTTTTCAATGGCCTTCTGGTCATCATTCTATAAAACTGTCTAAGATAGGCAGTTTTTAACTTCCTATTTTGATTTATTTATTATTAGTCTTATGTTTGAGACAGGGCCTCCCTATAGCCCCAGATAGCCTGGAATTCACTGTGTAAACCATGCTGGCCTTGATCTCACAGAAATCTGCCTGCCTCTGCCTCTTGAGTGCTGGGAATTAAAAGTGTGCCACTATGTCTAATAACTTATTTTTGAATCTTTCAAGTGTCACTTGCTTTGAAACAATGCTTATTGCATATTCACATACACATTCACTATAGTTTTCAAAGCTATGTCCATTTCAATCTTTACCTTTTTTCTCACTTGGAAAAGATTTTTAAATTATCTTGCTAGCATGTTATTTTTCATGTTTACTTTGAGTGGGCAGACAGTTGCTTTTCTGGGGAAGCTATACTTGATTTATAAACTTTTGAGAGATGTGTGCCTAAACTTTGAGCCTCTCTTGAAGTGTTGCTCTGAGAATCTAATGAGACAGTTTGTACTTGTGTTCTGAACAAGTGGTGAGATATCTAATGCATTATTTTAATAACTTCTGAGTCCAGGAGCACTGCCTAGCTATATTTAAATTAATTAAGGTAATGATTCCCGAATGTGTGATGTAATAATCGGAAAACAAACATGATTAATACAAGTATGACATAGACATTTTATAAAAATATTAAAAATCAGCTTATGAAACCTATTATTAGCAAGAAACAGAATTTGGGCCTCAAAAACCATTAAAGTAAGTCTTGATTTTAAAGGCAATTGAATTTACTTAAATTGTTCCTAGAATGAGAGAATTTTCAAAACAGGAAAGTTTATCTGAATTTGTAACTAACAAAAAATAAACATACATTGCAAAAAATGGGTTCCAAATACTGAAAAAGGAACATAAAAGTACAGAAAGATTTTATCATTTCAAGTGCAAATATAACAAAATAGAGAATGATAAATAATGAAGTATGAAGGAAGGTGAAAGAGTTAAGCTGGATATTTTAAATAATTTCTTGAGACTCAATGTGTTTTGTCTTTTAAGTCAGTAATAAGCACAGTAAAAATAAAAACCTTAATATGCTGGCTATCCAGCACTACATAAAACAAGATCTTACAAAATTATAAAAGAATAGAGAATAAGAGACTGATCGATAGTCAAAACAAGCAATCATACAGTGCTAAGTATTAAGCTTTGAAATGATGTAATATATATGCTAAAACATATTTTTAACAATAAGAATCGATGATGATAGTGTCTACTGTTATTTTGTGCACCTTTTAGGCCAGTATTTATAAAGGTTCTAGTTACTTTAGGTGATTTGAATTCTCCAGACAACCATAAGGACTTTAAAAGTCAAGATATAAATTGTTGTGGCATTTTATTTCATATAAACGGACAACCTTGCTTTTAGATATTTATTATTCAAAAATATGCAGTACCTTAAAAATAATGCTGAAATCTGGATGGAAAACTTGTCTGTGAATATGATCAAGAAATTCTGAACACAAGAAGAAAACCAAGGGATTGATGAACCTAGGAAAAGAGGTCATTTCTCTACCAAATAAAACAAGAAGGTTACAGTTCACTGTCATCAGTTTGGTAAAAAATATAAAGTAAGAAAATAGGACAGTTTAGGTAAGGATGCAAAGAAGCAAAATTTAATGTAATTTGGTAGAAGAGTAACTTGGTCCAGCAATGTAGAAAGTGAGAAGAATAAATTTATCTTATGCTGTACCATGAAATTTCATTTCTAGGATTATACCCTAGAGAGAGGCTTGGAGAAGACAACGAGGAAATATATTTATATATATCATTGCTCACAAAATTGATACTTTTATTATGAAGCTATTGGAATTGATCTGATGTGAGCAAATCTCACATTTATGATGTTGATATGAATAAAAAATTAATGATTCTTAAAGTAGAATGCTATTTACAAAAGTAAGCAAATCAGTTATGTTTTATTTCAGGATTTATCTATATATTAAAAGTATAAATAAATAAATAAATGGGCCAGAAATTATTCATATGATTTCTATCATTTGTAAGAATTATAACTTAATCGCCACTAGCTTCCAAATGCATTTAAAGCGACTTACAATAGCAATGATCAAATTGTACACTTGCAAGTTTGTAGCCTTCCTCTCCCCACCATGCCTAGAGAAAGTTTTGGAGCAAAGGAAAAGCACATGCATTTTAAGAAATGTGGAACTGAGAGGAGCGCTAGGGATACAGAAGGAGTCTGGTCTTATGATGTGGAAAGAGAGCTCAGAGTAAGGGATCCTAGGTCTCACAATTCATGATCAAGCTCAAGAGATCATTGAAATTTGTGTTTTCCTTTCACAACTTAGTTGTGGAAAGTTATCACCTTCTAATAAATGCTATGAGACAAAATGAATACGTTAATATAATATATAATTATGTATGTGCATGAATATAAAACAAACCTGTAATGAGACACTCCTGAATCACATGGGTTGAAGAGGTTACTAATATTTAAAATATGCAAGGTAGATACATTCTAAATGATAATTACATTAATAATATGGAATGGCTAACAGTAGTTTTAAAAAATTATAAGTAAGTGATAAAGGACCATGCCATCTCCAAAGAGAATTGAGTTACAGTCAAACCTATGCACAGCTGAATTTTTATTTTAAGAAAAATGCTCTTTAAATGTCAAGTACTTTGGGGAAGTCCCCTCACCCCCCTTTAAGTCAGTGCATACTATTTGCAGAAAATAGTGGGTTTTGTTATGACATTTTGTACAAGCATGCGTATATTGTAATTTAATCATATTTATCCTCAGTCGCCCTCTTGCCTTGTTTTGTCTCCTGTCCTCTCACTGGTCCCTTGCTGCTTCCTTAGTTATGTTTTCAATGTATTGCCATGTGTTTTATGGAAGAATTTACTTTGACATTTCCTTTTGTTTTTAACATAAACCACTGGAGGCTGGGAGCACAGTCAACGGTAGATTGTATTTCAGCATGTTCAGTGCCTTTGATTCAAGCCCCAGAACCTCTCTCTCCTCTCACTACTATTTGATCACCCTACTTTTCATTAACATCTATAAGTGTCTGTCATACAACCCTGTTCTGAGGTGGTGGACTTAGTGGTCATTGTAGGATAAATTAGAATAAAATACCACAAATTGGTGCTTACATTTACCCTCTTGAAAAGTGGGATTTGATATTAATTAAGCATTCATTAATTCTTTCCAAAAATGTCAATTAATTTTCTTTTATTGGCACCAGGTTATTATTTTTTAGTTTCATATATATATTTTAATACTGAATTTTGGAATTTGGCAATAAACTACTGACATGTAACACTTGCCTTTATGTACTGGCCATAGAATATTAATCTAAAATACTTCATAGGTTACGTACATATTTAACTAATTAATACTTTAAGTAATTAAGGAATAGGGCTAATTTATGCACTATAACCATATCATAAGGATATTTTATTTGAAAGAAAAGTGTGCTTTAGAGGGATGTTATGGTAAAAGTTTGTTACATTAATAGCACATTATCTAAACCTTTATACTTTGTATTTCATTTTATTTTATTATTTATTTATTCTCTCTCTCTCTCTTTCTCTCTCTTTCCATCCATTTGCATGCAAACACCATTAACAGTGTGGAGGTCAAAGTACAAATTTCAGAAGTCTATTCTCTTTTTCCACCATGTGTATCCTAGAGATTGAACTCATGCTGTCAGGCTTGGCAGAAAGTGCAGTTACCAACTGAGCTAACTCACCAGCCAGATAATATATGATCTACATGTGTAGACAGCATATGCTGGAACACAGTGAAAATCTATTTAGGAAATCAAAAAAAGACCAATGTGTACAGTGAAAAAAGCTTATTCTGTTATTAGCCATAGAGAGGTTCAGCACATTGGGGGCATAACTGTTTCTAAAGGCTTTTTGTCTGTCAGGAAAGGTATTAAGCTGAAAAACTCATTTTTTAAAACGTTATGTTATTATTTTTGTTTTATGTGTATGAGTGAAATACCTGCATGTGTGTAAACACGGCTGTGTTGTGCAGTGCCCGAAGAAGTCAGAAGATTCCCCTGGAACTGGAATTATGGATGGTTGTTAGCTGCCATATGGGTGCTGGGAATGAAAACCGGGTCTTCAGTAAGAGTAGTCAGTGCTCTTAACCACTGAGCCATCTCTCCATCTCCTTAAGCTTCTATTTCAACAGATTTAAGGATGAATCTTTGGGGGCTAGAGAGATGGCTTAGTGGTTAAGAGCACTGGCTGCTCTTGCAGAGGACCTCGGTTCAGTTCCCAACACCCACAGCTAACAACCATCCATAATTCCAGTTCCAGGGCTTTGACACCCTTTTCTGATCTCTGAGGGCATTGTACAAGGGTACACCTTCCTACATGAAGCATTACAGTCATACACATAAAATAAAAATGACAAAATATTTTTTAAAATGAAGCTTAAATATATGTACTAAGATGGCAAGCAATAATTAAAAGCTTTTGTAAATTGGAAGGAAAAGATTTGTTTTCATAAAAATAAATTAGACTGTCTTGAAAATACATTCAAACTGCTGGAGCCCAGGTGGTAGAGAACACTTTTAATCCCAGCACTTGGAGGCAGAAGCATATAGATCTTTGTGAAATTGAGGACAGCCTGGTCTACATAGTCAGCTCCAAGTCAGCTGGGACTACAGTGATTGTGTCTTAAAAAAACAAAACAAAACAAAAAAACCAAAACTTCTAGAAAGAATAGTTTAAGGATGATTGTTGACTGGAGTTACACAACCAAAAATTCCCTTATTTGACCATTTCATTTTTACAGTGAGTGAGATTGCTGGACTTCAAATATATAAAAAATGAAGAGAGATCTCGCAGAAAATGTCAGTTTGAGTGAATTGCTTATCTATCCACACTGTAGTGGTTTTCAAATGAGAAGAGGGTTCTGAGCATCATCTTGGACACTTAATCCTGAGATTCCATTTGCCATACATTATGGGAGGATTCATCTGAGTTGCTTTGTATTGCTTACAAAGCTCTGAACAACTATATATAAGAGGTTTTTTTCAGAATACTTAAAAATTTCATTATGGAGATTTAACTAGGATAGACCTTAATTCTTTTATTCTTTAATCTTAAATTTGTTTTATGTGTATGAGTGTATTGCCTGCATCTGTGTAAATGTACCCATGTTGTGCAATGCCCATGGAGGTCAAAAGAGGGTGTTGGATACCCCTGGAACTGGAGTTATAAACTGTTGTTAGCTGCCATGTGCATGCTGTGCATAAAACCCCAGTCCCTCTGCAAGAGCAGCCAGTGCTCTTAACTGCTGAGCCACCTGTCCAGCCCCGAGTATGGAGTATGGAACTTATAAAGACACAGATACCATGCGAATTAGTTGCATCATAGGAAACATTAAATTCAGCTGTATTGTAGGTGACTTTGAGGTCATCATTTCATTTTCATTTACTGAAGACTATTGACTCTTTCATCATTGTCTCAGTAAGAGAAATATACCATATGCTTTCAGATCTTTCACTCAGGTAGTTACTTTTAGAGGGCTTATGATGTCTGATTTATTTATACCTTGTTGAGGAGAGAGAATATGTGAAAAAAATTAATCAGTTATATCAAGGGACTTAACATATTTCAGCTATGCCAGCAGAACACATTGGAGCCTCCATAGTGACTTCTGTTTTAGGCAGAGATGATACTGAATATATTTCATGTAGTATCCTGTGCAAATGTATACTGAGGTAAGAGACAGCAGCCAATGATCAGTGTGGGCAAGGTGTGTGAGGTCCTCTGATATGACACTGGTTTCCCTGTTTAGAATCAATTACTGGAAGCTTGAAACAAATGTATTTTAAATAAAGTATTCTAAGAGATTATACCAGTTCATTTCATGAAGCTTACTTTTCTAAGGCAGTGGTTAGAGTACTCCTGCACTATGTAGGACTTGATTAGAGGTATGGAAGGCAATCTAGACCCTCTGCTGGAAGGAAACATTTGCCTCAAGAAATTGGTTTATTGTCAATTAGACACCTATACAACCTAGACTGAATGCTTCAGCTGTAACTTTAGTTCCACATCTCAACCGTCGTGGAAAGCAGCTGGGTCCTTCTCTGAGATTCATTCCATTCTTTTCCCCCTTTCCCCTCCTACTCCTCCCCTTCTTCTTACTCCTCCCCCTCCTCCTCTCCCACCTCATCCTCCTCCTTGTCCTCCACCTCTTCTGTCTCTGTCTCTTTCCTTTGTTCCTTGATACTTTCCTTTCTTTTTTAAGATAAGCTTATTATAACATAGAAAATGCTCCAAGACCAGACCTCATTTAAGCTATTGGCGGCAGAAGATGTTATGGCTATGTAACCAGCCATTTTAATAGGAACAAGGAAGAATCTACGTGGCTTCAGATCCAGGATCAGCTTACTGTCTTCCGGATTTCATTATTCCACCTGTCAGGGAACCCTTCTTTGTGCCCTTTGCTTTTAGCTCTTTGCTTCTTTTGCTCCTGTTTCAGTTTCTACTTGAAGGCCTACATTTCTCACCCATCTCCTTAACCTACTTCTTGGACCTTTCTTGGGGCTTCTTCCTGGAACCTTCATCCCCAATGTGGTACCTTGATCCTCTCCGTGCTCCATTTCTGTTGTGAATCAACGGTAGAAATATCCTGAATTTTCTGCATGACAGAAAAAAAAGTGCTTGCTGTCTTCCAGGCATAATCTCCAATTTGCCTCTTATAGCTGATGACACTTTCTATGGCTACACTTTCTTATGCAGTGGGCCCTTTACTAAATAATTCTTTGAGAGACGAACCCAGAACTCAGTCCTCCTTCTTACCCCTTCCATCAGAATACCAAGGAACTAACAAAGCCAGGGCCCAATGACTAATACTGTAGAACAAATTGTGGCACTTGTTCCCAGTCTGCAGGTAAAAAAGAATTCTGTTCTCACAGTTCACCAGAATTCCTAGAACCTGAATTGTAGTGGTGTGAACTGAAGGTTAAATTACGATCATGTCTAAAGCTCTTTTCCAAGATATTAGCAAAAAACCTTATAGTTTCCCTGTCTTTCCTCTTCTTTTTTACCGTAGATGGTTAACATAACCCGTCTTCCCTAATAATGATGCAGTGAATTTTCCTTTTAATATAGTTCTTTTATGAACTAACTGACTAGTGTCACAGGGAAGGCACATTATTGCTGTATCTTTTGATTCATCTGCTTTCTAGATATGACATTGATTGATGTTTATAAAATCCCTAAGCTTCTACTGACAACTGTGGTTATTATCTTAGAGCATATAATCAAAGAAATGTGGGTGACATTATGTAGGAAGGAAAAATTTCTTGGCTTCAAAGAAAAACGGCATTAACAATGTCAATTATGAATGGGAGGGAAACAGAGGAGCAAAAAAATAACTTATCTGAAGGTTTTAAATGAATTTTTCTTGGCTAGTTTTCTTCCTCATGGTTGCTAGTTTGCCAGTTGTCCACCTGGATATGTTACAGTATACATGTTCATTTTAATCTAATAATTGGCTGCCATTTGCCTGGCTCTGGTTTTCATTCCATTTGATAATAGCAGTGGAATTCAAGGATTGAAGATGTACTCCTTTTACATTTTTTAGAAGTTAAATGGTAAAGCAGTGAAATAGGAAGTGAATGCCAATCATCTCAAAAGTTGATACTAATTATAGTAATCTTAACAGTGTTCTTTAAAAACATACTCAGAAACTTGACTATATAGGCCTTAACATACACGACAAAATACATGAAATCTTGTGGACAAGCTCTGGGGAGTGCAGAGAGGGATGGGAGGATTAAATATAATTGAGATATATCATATGAAATCTACAAAAATTCAATAAAAACGTATTATAAAAAGACAGACTCATGGTGCACACACCTTTAGTCCCAACAAAGACAGATAGAATTGCTGTGAGATCAAGGCCAGCCTGGGATGGTAAACGTAGAGAACTATAAGCCAGTTGTGGTTGCACAATGAGATCCTGTTTCAAAAAATGAACAACAAAACAGAACAGAAAAGGCTCATTAACATTTACTTCTCTAGCTGTTAAAGACAAGTATCAGATTATACATATTGACAAGAGAAATCCAACACTTATAAAAATACCATGTCTTATCATTGGCCAAATAAACTGAATTCCACTCTAGGTTAGGTCATTTGTTTTCCCACTCAATCATTCCAGCATCTAAAGCCAAGCAGTTGAATAACATTGCAACAGAGTCATACAATTACAGTCAGCAATAACATTCCTAAAACAATTCAATAAAAATCTGTTTGTGGTAAATTGCTGTAATGCACAATTCTGCTGAATTTTAAAACAAGTATAATAAATTAAATGTTTCTAGTCCCTTTCAGATAAATGCTATAACGATGGGTTATAGCCCAGAAGTTAAGATCCATCAGTCTTCTTGGAAGGCATACTCAAAGTTCTGCTTCATAACTAGAACCTGTTTGTATGTTAAACCTGAAATATACCCAGCTTGCAAATTGCCGTTATTCTAAGCTTTCATTAAAAAAACTGGGCTGAATTTTAAGAAAAATTTGACAAAACTATGAATTCTGTTCTGTTTCCATTGATTATATTCCAGACTTCTTCAAGGTGAACAGAATATTGGCCTTCCAAATAGAAGAAATTACATCCTTTAATATATTAACCACTGGTAACTAACGACTCCAGAGCCATCTCCAGTTTCCTTATCCGAAGAACGTGGATTATTAGCTCTGGAGAAGAGAGGAAGGGCCATCTTAAATTTCCGTCTCCAGGGGCAGACTGTTTTGGGCTGTTACTATCCACACGGTAAATCGGTAAATCTCAAATCTCATAAAGGAGAGCTCCAATCAAGTGCAGACCTCTGCACTGTGCTTTTAGGCTCACAAAGCACTACATTCTGCTTGACTAGCTTGTGTTTGAATTCTGACATGGCTACTTACTACCTGAGAAATCAAACAGTTTTAAATAGTTCTCAAAAGAAATTTAAGGGCTGGAAAAATGGCTCAGCAGTTAAGAGCATTGACTGCTCTTGCAGAGGACCAGGGTTGGAATCCCAGAACTCACATGGCAGCTAACAGTCGCCCATAACTCCAGTTCCAGGGAATCTGACGTCCCCCTGCACAGCACGACAAGGCTGCACTTACATACATGCAGGCTTAACAATCATAACATAAAACTTATACATAAAATATTTTTTAAAAGTACATTTAAAATATTTTGTTTATTCTCTGTGAAATAGGCTAAATGATAATGTGTATTTCAGATAGTTAATAATAACTTAAATAGATTAACTAATTAAAACTTTTAGAACAGGGTTTGGCTCACCATAAATTTCCCAACAAATGATGACTGTCCTTTATATTTGTCGTTGCTGGAAATAACACCACATTTCAATGAAAATGAGAACTGTTTCTTGATATATCATGAACTAATATTATAAAATATTTTCCTAATGACTTAATATAGCTTAAAAACATTATTTTCTCTATGACCAGCTGTGGAATGCTGTTGTAATCCCTGTCTGCTGCAAAAGATGCTTCTCTGATGAGCGGTGACTAGGATACCTGTCTGTAAATATAAAGATTCATATTTTTCACAAAAAGAAATTTCATTTATCTAGGGTTATGATGGCCTTGAGATTCTCCCTAAACACTATGATCTCTTCGACCATGGGTATTTGGCAATGTTTACAGTGGAAATAGAGTCCTACAGTCTCCTGGGGCCTATTTCATATGAACCTACAGTAATGGCGTTTGCATGCACAAGACTCATGCAAACTCAAGCAGACAAAACCCCAGCACAGAACTGTGGAAATGGGCATCAGGCCCCAATCTTAACCGAAAAACTATTGGCAGCTGATTACTGCTTAGTTAGGAAGAACTGACTTTCTTAAAGGAAGTGACTCTAGATAGACTGACTAGACTCCACTGGATGAACTTGCACTGAGGGACATCTGGAGATACCAACTTGACACGATAGGTTGTAACACATGATAGAATATATGAATTCCAGTGGGAGGGGTTTATAGGAGGGTGCCAGTGGAGAAGCGGGTATAAGGATGATCAAGATGTTCTGTATGAAATACACAAAAATTCAATAAAATTTTTTTTCTGAAAAGAAAAAATATATTATTTTTCTTATTTTATATCTTGAAGTAATTACTATTAATAATACATAGTGATTATTTGAAAATACTTACTGACACAAGCAAGTCAGTTTGCAAACTATGGGAGGAGAAAAAATTGAAAAAAGTAGGAAAATATACTCATGATATAATTTCTTACAATTTAAGAACCAATCATAAATTCTTTACACAAAAAACTATTATTGAGAGGTGTTCTGTAAAATGAATACAGAGAAATTTTACTTTAGATAATGGATCTGGAAAGCTAATTTCATGACTAGAGGGGCCTGTTCTTAAAAGTGTAGACATTTTTCCAATTTGTTTTGTCCTAAAATATTTCACGAGGTACAAGTTCATTTCATTTATTTATAAGGACCACTTGAAACTGATTTGGCCACAATAAGAAATATTAGAGGTGACCCATAAGGGTAAATAAAGACCTGAAAATAAGCCCTATAAAAAAGACATGGCACTGAAATTATTTAATTTGAGGAAGTGAGACTAAAGAATGAGTTAAGAAGTAGTTAAAGTCCTTCCACAGGGCTAAAAGTCAGTTGTTGGGATACCATGGAGGATTTCATCAGGAAAAGTTTATAGGAATCTGCAATAGTAGAATTCTTATAAGCATAATATACTCACAATAGTCTGGGAATTATGGGTTATATTTTTGAGAATGGTTTTCCAAAAATATGAATAAATTACTTAAGATTACTAGAATTACTTGCAGTTCAGAACCTATAAATTTATCAACAAGTAGAATTCAGCTATCAATAACTTAAAAGTCAGATTTCAATGTGTTTAAATAGTTCATAAGTTTAGGTAATTAGATCATACAAAGGATAATCTTGTAGCTCAGTATTGTCACTAAGGGGCTGATTTCTTTCTCTGTGACTTATCTTAAAAGATGATGGTTTCATTTTTCCCTAGTGGAGACAAAGAACGATTAATGAGAAGTGTTTTATGTAATAAATATAGAAAAAAAGAGCCTTATTTTAAATACACTATTAAAAGAGTAAGTTCCGTGGCTGGACAGGTACATGCTTGTTAGGCTTGTTCCTAATGTGGAAAAAGGTGCTCCTGGGAGTATATTTCCCCTCAGTTATACTTATTTTGAGGAAAGAGTGAATTTGTCCACCGCCACCATCCATAATAACACCTTGGTGTCATTCTGATCAGATCTGTTTCTGTAATCTGCCCTCAACTGAGCTAAATATCTCAAACAGAAACTAAAGGTTAGCCTAGGTAACTGCTTTAAACAACAACAACAACAACAACAAGAATATACAGTTTTCCTAGAATATCCTCCTCCAAAACAAATCTTGAGTTGTTGGGGAAGAATTGCAGTACACACCAAGAAAATATCAGCAAATGAAATATCCAGGTTCTCTTACACAGAAATTAATTTTAATTTCTCCTTGACAATTTAGGGAAATTGTATCTTAATTTATATGAAACTAGATAAACTCTTACTTTCCATCAAATGTGTATACTCTGTGATTGTGCTCTAAAACTATTCTAAATAAGGAAATATGGAAAAGAGATTTAAAGGTGTGGTCAGCAGACCTGGGTCCAAGCTCTGTATCTATCGTTTGATAATGGTTAAGCATCAGCACATAACTTGATTTTCTGATAAATTTCTCTACTCTAAGATGACAATGAGGTTTTACCTTTGCTTCTGAGTTAAGTTGCGTTTATCAAAGGAGATAATTTATGAGCAAGATTTTGTAAAGTATATAAATGCTATGGAAGATATGATAATTAGAGATTGTCATTGTCTTACATAAGAACCGGCTTAAATGTATGTTTTTAAAAATCCAAAGTATTAGTATTTATAATTTTTATGACTTTCTTTCCCATGAGTTGATGAAGACTGTATTTTGCATAGATGAACTCCATAGGTAGAAAACAATATTTATTATGTTGCTATTTGTCCTATTTGTTAAACTAGAAATTATTATTGAAAACCATACAGTACACCTGCTCTTTGCAGGTGATTTTAGTACTTATTCTTTCACCTTATTTTTTTCATCCTTGCCTTAGGTTTAAAATATAGCACAGTGAAAAAAGATAGAGGTAAGACGTTGATACAATAAATCTTTTCCATAACTTGGAGTTCAAGAAATGAATCACTGCCATTGTCTACCTGAAAGTCAATGCCAAATAACTCACAGAAAGGAAGTGATGCATTTAGATGGTATTTAAATGCCAGCAGTCAAGTTTTATAAAGCTGTATTATTTGTAATAAAATCATATAGGCTATTTCTGTTACTTCATGTGTCAGTTTTGGAAGAATATTGCCTTGTTACTATTCTGGGTTCTACACTGATTATGTATTAATTTAAAAGCTATCCCTTAAACTGTTAGCAGCAACCGTTAAAATGGCTTAAGCTTATAAATTTCTATTTGCATCTGTCATTTGTGCACATATTCATTGGCTCCTCACTTTATTCTTATTAATTTGGATTAATATTAAATTATAAAATCTTGCATTATATAATTATTTTTAAAACTAGAAATTATTAGAATAGTTCTATTTGACATCTAGCACACTCTATTAGCCCAATTCTTTTCTGTTGTTTGTTTTGTTTTGTTTTTTGGTCTTTTTTGGGTTCTCCCTGTATCCTCATCTGACCTGGAACTCACTATGTAGACCAGTCTGAACTTGAACTCATAGAAATCTGCCTGCCTCTGCTTCCCAAGTGCTCATATTAAAGACATGCACCACCATGCCTGGCCTATTAGCCTATTCTAAGAGACTAATGCTATAATTTATTCATTATATACCTAGACTCTATTAAGCATGATGTACTATACTAAATAAATAAAGATCAATTTTTTTATTTTATTATTGTTAGTGTGCGTGCATGCTATAGTATACATGTAGAAGTCATAGGACTACTTTGTGGGGTTGGTTCTTTCCACGTTTATGTGGGTTTCAGGGAGTGAACTCAGATCACTAGGCTTGCATGGCAAGTGCCCTTTACCTTCTGAGCAGTTTCCATAACCCAAAACATCAAATTTCTTAACCCATTCTTGTCTTTTTCTCTTTAGAATCTGTAGAAAAATAAGGCACATAATTGTCTTGAGTAGTACAAATGAGATCCAACATAGAATCATGAACTTGAAATAAAAGGAGGCATTGGTTTTTAGTTTCACTTGAGAAAGAATTTATTCAGATAGTAGTCAGGTGGGCAGATTCACAGGTTACCATGAGTTCAGAATGTTCTCTCAGCTGAGGGAGGGAAGGTTATAAACAAAGCCACAGAGGCAGGAAAACAGGAAGATTTGGTCTGGACTCACCAATTGGGGACCAGCTGGCTGGAATGGTGTGCAGAAATGTCCTGTTTATCCTGAATCATAATTAAAACTCTTTAGAATTTCTGCCAACATTAAATAGCAGGGAAATTCTGAGTTTCCAGTGTCTGAAGACAAAATGAAGATCTATCTAAATTCCATGTAATCATCCTTCACATTACATACTTCAAGTGGAGATGGTGCTTTTCTTAAAGGGAGAAATCAGCCTTCTTTCTCTGAAACCAAACCAAAAAACCAACAAAAAACACAGACCATCTCTTCATTCATTTAAGCTATTCACTTCATTTAAGCAGATTGGTTGTCCCTAGCCTGGATTAATGGTTAACACCACCTGTTATTGATTCTTATCTCTGCTTTAAAAAGGATTAATACTTTTAAAATTTATTGAGAATAATGTATATTATAGTTGTAAGTTAAAATGAAGTTTTTTTCAGACACATTAAATTTTTATCTTAGCATATCTTACATATATTAAAATTATAAGCAATTGGGTTTTTAAAAATTCATCTTAAAGTCTGAAATGATTTAACAATGCCAATAATTTGAGATTGGATATAATTTTCAGTCAACTTGGTATAGTTGGTATACTGTTAAGAAATAGACAGTGGGAAAACTTTGCTTTTACAACTCAAAATTTGAATCTTATAAAATGAAAATTGAGAGTGTTGTGTATTTTTATATTTTTTATGACCCTCCACCTTCCGTTGTTGGGATTTTGACTGGCTTGATCTCATGCAAATTTTGTGAGTTCCTATGTGCAACTGCTCCGTCATGTCCAGCAAATACTATTCTCTGCAGATGTCTGCTCCTTATGGATCTCACAGTCTTCTATTTCCTCTTCCGTGATGATACAGATGTCCCATTTACAGATGGACACTCCACAGTCTCTTGTTCTCTGCTCCTTGACTGGTTGTTGGTCTCTGTATTAGTCACCATCTACCTCAAAAAGAAGCTTTTCTGCTGAGGGTTGAACGATACACTAAACTTGGTTCGGAGCTGATCAGCTTCACATATCACTATATCTTTTTGATGAATGAATCATTAATAACTTTACAACATCAATAAGATAGCTGAATCATAATAAAGATATATATATTGTCAGTGCTAAGCAGGGTTCAGTTTCAGGTAATGCAGTTCAGCACTCAAGCTCATAACCTCTTAATCCTGGTAGTGCAGATTAGAATAATCTTTATAACCATATGCTAACGGTTAAATATTGACATAATTTATGTTTCTTAGCAAAACTGAGAATCTCACTGCTATCTTGAGCTGACTCTGAAAAGCTGTTTCTAATGTTTTCCCTTTTTAACATGTGTATATGAAAGACTCTTGTTTTTGATGTGCCCACTGCTAAAGGTCTAGATGTCAGGTTATTCTGAGGAGAGGTTAAAATTTAAAGCATAGTAAAATATTTCTTTTGTTTTAGGCTTAAATCATGCCTAATGTTATAACTAAGGCAGAGAGAAACCAAGTCATCTACTCGTGGCCAGAAAGTAGTCAGTGGTAGACCACTGAATGGTCTCCTGTAATTTGGCCAAGACTTGGGAAGATAGCTTGGCCTGGATGGTCTGGTAGAAGCCTTTTCATTCTATTAAAGCAACCTTCCTAAAATATTTTATTTATTGTTTTAATTTATGTGTATGAGTGTATTCTTTGCATATGTGGAAGTGTATCCGTTTTGCAGTACCTGAGGAGATCAGAAGAGGCCATTGGATCCCCCTGGAACTTGAGTTATGGATGGTTGCTTGCTGCCTTGTGGGTACTGGGAACCAAACGTGGATCCTGTGTAAGAACAGTCCATGATCTTAACCACTGAGCCATCTCTCCAGCCCCTATAATAACCTTCTTAAAATGCCCAAGAGACATCTTATATCAGAGCTTCTGACGTCAGAGGTTGCACATGAGAATCTCAACAGCTTGCCTGATCATAATCCTGGCTTAGTTGCTTATATCCCAGGGGAGGTTCTTGAATTTGATGACATATGTAATTTAAGACATGATAGTCACTTTCATAGTTTCACTTGCCTGGATGTCCTTTTATTCAAGGCAGAATGATTAATATACTCTTTTAAAATACTATTCAGTAAATAAAAAAAACATTTCTCTGACAATGTGCAGTTTAATATATTCATCTTTCTAAACTACAAATTTGTTCTCAGTCTTCATTTACTTTATGTAAGCCTTTACTCTCACTAGAGTCGTTTCTGTCACTTTCTGTAATATGATGGAAATTGGTGAAATTAATGTCATTTAGATTTTTATCTAAAACATGGATTAGAGCTTCATATAGAAATAGTCATTAAAATATACCTTAATGGTATATTCTATACAAACTTGGTTGTGAATTTGATATAAGCATAACTTTGAAATCATGGAAAGTGCCAATCAATGAAGGAATTTAAGATGTAAGAGTCCAGATGAGCGATGTAAGGGGTTCAAGATGTGATATTATGAAGAAGGATGATTTTATAAATTAGAATCAATCAGGCTGGAGATAAATTGAGAAGTAGGTCTATAAGTCAAGATAAAATTGTAAACTAACCTCAAAACAATTTAATCTGTTTTTCTTAAGAAGCACAAATGTTGATTCTCAAAATGAAAATGAAAGAATACATCAATTTTTTTTAAGATGAGGTGTGGATATGATCATATTTAATTGTACACTTATATTAAACTTTCAAAGAATAAAGCTTAAAAAAGAAAAAAAAAATTAGTGAGTATAAGCAAGAGCCTTTCAACCATGCATAGGTATATAATATATGCCCACCCAAGAGTGTTGTAAATCTATTTAACCTTAAGACAGTTTAGAGGGATGTTTTGATTATCATTTTGTCTATGCCATTATAAATCTTTTCTGCTTTATTTCTTAATGGAATTTAGGTTTAGTAATATCCCAGAGGACCTAACTTAAAGAGTATCTTGGCATATGAAATAAAAGACTGAAGGACAGCTCGCATGAAATTTTCAGATGACAAAAGGGCATATGGCAACAGATTTTATAACCTACACTTGGTAAATTTTTGGTTGATTGGTGTCAGTTCTCCATCTCTCTCCCTAACATATATATACCCATGCGAAGTGAACATGTATGTGCATACACACATGCATTTTCAGTTTGCTCACTTCTTACTGTATCAACTTAGGGTGACAAGTAGACTCACTGATAATTCTGTACAACAAACCTCTCTTAAGACTTAGCAGCTATCAAGAACAATATTCATTTTGTTCATGGTTGCTTACCTTGAGCAGCATTCTGCAGGAATCACCCACTGCTTCTCCCCTGTCACATAAGGCAGTATGTTAGTTATGTTTGCATAGAGGTGACAAAAATGCCTGGAAGAATACTTAAGAGAGGAAGAATTTCTTTTAACTTGCTGTTTCAGAGTTTCCAGTGAATGGTTGCTTGGCCCCATGCACTTGAACAGTTCACCATAGCAATGGGAGTGTTTGGTGAAGGATCTTCAGCTCACGGTAGAGAACAAACACAGAAAATAAGGCAGGGAGGGATCATGGGGAAGCTACCCCACAGGGACCTATCCTTAGTGGTCTAATGTCCCTAGCTAGGTCTCACTTCCTACCGTTTCCAGAACACCTACACACACACACACACACACACACACACACACACACACACAATACCAGTAACTAGATACAAACTTCTAACACATCAGCCTTTTTGTGAGACTCCCACATCCAAGTCCAAGAGGCAGTTTGAATGGCATCACCTGGAGTCCCATTTGTTCATATTCCTGAGAACTGCTATTTACTGAAATATGAATCTTCAGATAGAACACTTCTATATTTTCTTTCCATGTAGTTTTTTTTTCTTTTGTGGAAGAAAAAGTAAGCCAGGAAAAATGTAGCCAAGTAGAAGCCGTGTCTCTTTTCAAATCTAGTCATCTGAGTCATGAAGCTACAAATATCAACATTCTATTGGTTAGTAGCAATTTGGCTAGTAGGCAATATAGACATAATAATTTATATTCCCACCTTGGATGAATAAGTATAAAATTATCTATCAACTTTGCTTTTCACAATAGGCTTGAAGAATATGATAATAAAATGCCAAAGTTAACAGTGCAAATTATAGATCCTTATACATGAGTTAAGAAGCCATCATTACCCTCAAGATTGGATTAGCCATAACTCTGAGCTGTTTCCTGTCTTTTGCAATTCCTCCCTCCCAAATCGCGCAGACTACACCCATGTCTAGGTAGACATTCATCTGCTATTTACTTTCTGTCATTCTGTGTGCTCGGACTTTGTCAATAATTTTAACAATGAAATCATACGATAGACAATTGTGTTTTGTTTCTTTTATTGCCTGACATCTTTTCCTCAGAATATTATTTTGACATTTACCCTTGTCATTGTATGTACTGGAGGTTTATTTATGTAATAAGCATTTGTGTTAACTCAGTTTGAGGGGTAAGATACACAATGCTGCCATGAACATGTATGTACAAGTCTTTGGGGAGATGTATGTTATCACTTCTCTTGGGCCAGCTCCCAGGAGTGGAACGCTTAGATTTATGAGCAATCCATATTTACCTTTCTTAAGAAATTGTGAAAGTATTCTCCAGAGTAGACGCCCAATTTCATCTTCAGATTTGTCGCAGAAAGAGAAGTTACCACTTTCCTCCTTACGAGAAGATGTCAAAGTGAAAATCAATGCTTTTTCTAAGACCTATCAGAGAAAACGACCACTGTGAACTCCGGGAACATAGGTGAATTTTGAGAGCTATATCATACAGCATTTTTATCATTGGACAGAAGATCTCAGCGCCATCCAAAGTTAAAATCAGGTGGAACTGGTAATTTTGCTGAATTGCTGGAGACTGAGTGCAGATGATTATGAGTGGGAAGCTCTTTCAGGCTGCTGTAGGAAAGGAACCATTAGACTTTACACTTCAGACTGTGCCTTTAAGAAGTCGTCCAGGTTTTTAGGATGAGAATCTGAGAACAATGTCCTGTGGCCCTGTCAGGGGAAGAAAGAGACAGCTACTGTGAAATTCACGTATGTCCTTCTTTTCAGGAAAGACTTGCTCTCTGCATGGAAGGGTTGTACCAGGAGACAATGCTGAAACCTGTCCCAGCTAGCAAAAGGAAATTCCCCTTCCAAAATGACTTAGGTTATCAGTACAACCTGTGGAAAAGATAAGAATGATGATGATTAACAGGAGAAAGGGCTTTAAAGAAACAGATTGAGCACGCTGTACAAAAAGACAGTACTGAAAAGAGAGAGGAGAAACCTATAGTCCTGGAGGAGGGACAGAACACTTGAGAAGGACATGCTCTGAAGTATAACACTTCCCATATGCCCTAAAGACTGAAACTTAAAAAATAAGGTCAGGAGACCAGTCCCTCCCTCATCACAGCCCCCACTTCCCTCTGGTGTACTAGTAGAAGGAGTTTAAAAGATGGTAACTCCTGGGACTGGAGTGATGACTAGTGGTTAAGAGCACTAGCTGATCTTGCAGGGGACCCAGGTTCCATTCTCAGCACCTACATGGTGTCTGACAACCAGGAGCTCCAGTTCCAGGAGCTCCAACATTATCTTCTGACCTCTGTGGGCACTGCACCACAGATGTGTAAGGTGCACTTACACACGTACACACAGATTATACACTCATACACATAAAGATTATAAATCAAATATTTCAAATATAAAATTAAAGATGAGAACTCTCTTCAAAGAGCAATACTAAGGCCAACCCAAAATGAAAAAGACAAAAACAATACAAAGGCACTTCATGAATTTTACGTTCTCATACCTAGAGTCAAAAATAAATTTAAAGTCAACTTATTTCCTAGCCAGATTTAGATGAATCTTCACACTAATGTCTCATTTGCCCCAGTATAAAATATTTATGCCCAATTTCCAACAATGATAGAACAGTATAAGGCATTCTAAATAGTGAGATTAACAACACGTTTTGTGGAGGTAAAGCCTTTATGAAAATAGGATACAGGTATGACATACATGTTTGAATCATCTGACAACTTAGTGAAAAATAGAAAATACACAAGCTTATATAAGGATATCCGCAGAAACAAGGAAGTCGTAAGAGTGATCAAAAAAATATGACGGAAATCACACACATGGTAATGGAAACAAAGAGCCTCAGCATGTTCAACAGAAAGAATTAGTAAGTTGGAGATTCATCAGTACAAACTTCCCAAGTTGAGACACAAAGAAAAACAAAATACAGAACCAGAAACAACAAATGAGAACACCCAAGACGTCTGGAGAAATTCCAAAAATGTGATATGTGAGTAATTGAAACACCAGGAGAAAATGAGACACATTTGAGGTAGCAATGGTTGAGAAACTTCACAAATTAATATCAGACACCACACTAGAGTTGGATGTTAAACACCAAACCAAACCAAACCAAATCTTCCAAGCAAAATTTTCAAGCAAAATCAAACCTAACCTTAAAGTCTATAATACTCCACTGCAAAAACAAAACAAAAATAAAAGAAACAATGAAAACATCAGAAAGAAAATCATTGAATCACTTTTTGTATAAGGGAAAAAAATAATAATTACAGTTGGGTCTAATGACACTTGCGTTATTCTAAAATCTTTGGAGACAGAGGCTGGTGATCTCTGTGAGTTCAAGGCCAGTCTGGTCTATCTACACAGGAAAGGCTATGCATAGTGAAACCCTTTTCAAATAACTCAATGCAAAACCTGAAACTCTATTGAGCTGTTGGTTAGGGTAGCGCAAAAGACTTCCAAAATAGAATAGGCTATTGCAACAGTCCTTGATTATATCTCAGAACTTAAGACCCTATTGATGAAGACAGGACATCCTTCAGACAGAGGACTAGGAGCAATTGAGCTAGAAGTGATCTGGAAGCCTCCTCCATGAAGACTAGCTCTCATAGTATCGAAAAGTACTATGCAAGCATCCAAACAGGGAAAACCAATGAATCCATCCAGCTGCAAAGAATATGAACCACAACAATGACCAGCACATCAAATAATCTCTGCTGGTGCAGTAGTGGCACTTTTATCTTGGGCGTAATTAACAGCTGTATAATTGGGATTTTGGTCCACTCAATGGGAGAGAACTGATGTGTGGAACTGTAAACATAGCCAAATACACATGACTGGAGGAGTCATAGATCCTAGAGAGAGAGTCACTTTTGTTACATCTCTGGACAAATGCAATTTCTTGCTGTACTCTAAATTTGCACCCTCATATTTACAGACAAGTGTACCTCTCACCACTCATCAAATAAGCTTCTTTTTGCAACACATAGAAAACACTACAAAGTTCTGCAACTGGTGATGTACAGAGAATAAGTTTCCAGCTCTAAATGACATATCTAAAATGCAACTCCTGGGCTGGAGAGATGACTCAGTGGTTAAGAATGCAGGAAATTTTAAAGGACTTTTTGAGGTAGAAGTAAAATGATACAGGTGAGAGACTTGGATGTACAAAGAGTCTTAGAAAAGACAAGAAAACAGGATGAAATACTTAGTTTGCTAAGGATAGCTTTTTGAGGCAATAATAGAAATGATATTCTAGTAATTTTATATTATATATTACATATAATTATATATAATATGTGTGTGTGTGTGTGAATGAACTGACAAGTGTCACAAGAATGAGTCAGAAGGCTCAATATGTTGGTGTGATGGTCATATGCTACAATGAACTGCTACAGTCTTACTAAAAGATGGACTTAGATGACGTAAAAATTCATTGTGAAACACTGGGAAAATGACTAAAGGCTTACGATTGTTAAAAACAATTATATGTTAATTGCCAAGAAACTATCATATAAAGTGCTGAATTAAAACCAGACCAAGCAGAAAAATGGAGTGGGGGACTAAGATAGCTGCATGCATCATGTTTTAAATTAATTCTTTGAGAGTTTCATGCAGTGTGTTTTGATCATATCCATCCTCCCCTAACTCCACCGAGAGCCATCCCCCTGCCCTTTCTACCTGTGTGTTCCATTTCACATCCCCACAAATCTTTGTCAGACGGTTTTTTGCCGAGTCTTTGCATATACTAGAAGCAAACATTTCGACATTGAAATATTCTGATAGGTCAGTGTCTTACTGTGTTTTTTCTAAGCTTCTAAGCTATACAGCTTTAGAAATGCTGACAGATTCATATGTTTATACAATAATTTTCGGTTGCTTTGGGCGTTTCATCCTCTTCTCATTCCTCCTTTCTCATGGGAAACTTTCTCAAGCAGTCTCCTTCCTACTTTCATGTCCTCTTTTTGTGTGTGGCCCACTGTTCAATGAGCTTCTTGTCTGAGTGTGTATGGCCGAGTATTTACTGGCGTAAGCACAATTTATCTGTAGCTACACCACTGAAGACAATGATACCCCATTCCTCAATAACGCTTAATTGTCAATAACCCCTCAGGAAGGCCCCACCCCTTGTTCAAGGGCTATCTACAAGTTTAATTTTACATTACTAAAATAGGTTTCCTGGGACATGTACAAGAATCAATGTAGGATTAAGTTTTGTATTACTTAAACATTGTTCTATTTATATCCCTAAACCGGGCTAAATCACCAAATGAGAGACAACTGGGACTACTTTTCTACAGCTCTAGCTTATAGGATGTATACCACAGACATGACTGAACACATTTATATTTTCTAGTTTTTTTATACATGTGTGAGTGTTATATTTGCATGTGTGTAAATGCATCCATTTCATGCAATGCCCACAGAGGACAGAAGAGGGTATGAGATCCCCTGGAACTGGAGTTACAGGCAGTTGTTAGCCACCACATAGGTGCTGGGATTCAAACCTAGGTCTTCTGTAAGAACAACCAGTGCTCGTAACCACTGAGCCATCTCTCCAGCACAACACATTTACATTTTCACTTAATTTCATATTTAAAAGAATGATTATTTCTTTTGGTCATAGAATTCATTAAAGCCACCTAAATGTCACAAGCACCCCTCTCACAACACAGCATTTGCATTTAATTGTTATATTAAAACATTCTACACATTTAAAATATTAAGAAAACTTTGTCCTCAAAAACTTTGTCACAGAATCATTCAAACTCCTTCCTGTTCTATTAATAATAACAGAGAAGCAACTGTGTTTAGCCAGTGTTTTCCCATTCCTGAACAGGAACCACCACAAATGCTCTTAGATATGCCTGCAATGTGTACAGAACCTCAGGGTCAGGGAGTGCTACATTCATCATGTTAAGAGCACAAACAAATGATGAACCAAAAACTTTTCCTTTCTTCAGTTTTTTGGGTATCATGGAATTGGAATGTCCTTCAAAATGATTAACTCTGTCACAGCACAGTTAGTGTCTCAGTCATATAAAAAATGTTCTCATATTTATATTCTGCATCAATCTCTAAAAGTATTGAAATGATTAAATTGGTATTTTATTTCATCTGACATTATTGAAGTAGAATAACTATTATTCTATTCTTATTATTTTTTCCTAATCCATTTTAGATGAAAACATAAATTCCTTAGGAAAATGTTGTAAGTTGGATGTTTGATACAATAGATTAATGAAATGAGGAACTTGGAGAGTCCCATTAATCTGGAAATAAAACGTTACAGGTACTGTGATAAAAATATTTATCATGAAATTATTTTGATAATTATAAATAATATAAAATGAAAAAACATCAAATTCTTAGGATTTGATCGGCTTCAATGAGAAATATATTCTTTATCCCACCTGTTCCAGATGATGGAAAAATTGCCTTTGCACTCTTCTTGTATTAATATATATGGATTGATATATGACTGAATAATTAGAAGCTTCAAAATAGTAAATATGTTATCCCATCTCATCTCCAAGTAGCAAAGTAGGACATGTAGCAGAAGGGTGTTCTAATAGTCCTGTTTCTAATGACACATTCAAAAAAAATCTGGATAAAGTAAATATATCTCCTTGTGTAAGTGATGAATTGTAGGAGGGTAGTAGACCAACCTTTTGTGTTATAAACAATCACCATGTTGTTTATGCTATTCCAGAGAATAATGGGTCAGAAAAAAATTAAGTATTTAAAAATTTCAAATTTATTTCTTTGGAAATGTTGTTTCTAAGGAATCAGCAATTTGAATTATAACAGCATTTGTGTGGCTATTTCATTTGTTCTCTATTTGAGTAGAAAATACTATGAGCAGGAAGGTGAAAATGAGCAGAGATTTAGACAAACAGTTCATCAGTAACTTTTCCATATCCTTAAGTTCTTCACAACCTGTACTCAAGGAAAATGACAATGCAGTAGCTCAACGAACGTAAAAATGCAGCCCTTTTTACATAAATTAAAGCCGGCTTTATAGACTAACACTCAGTGTGAAATCTTCTTATGCAGAAATGCATGCAGGATACAGGTCCATTTCCATTTCCGTTCTTTTTTGGGTTTCTTACTGCAAAAGTCACTCTCAAGTTTATTTAGCTATAATGCTCCCCAATTGGATTTGGCCATGTATGAAATTGTCAAAAAAATTTAAAAATTATAGAAATAAAATAAGTTGTGATTCAATTTCAGTTTTGCAGAAGTATAAATCCCCATCAGGATTTATTAATTGAGTTGAAACTTGAAAAAAAGTAAGCCAAGATAAAACAAATGAAGTTGCTTCAGACAAAATTTCTACTTCAATTTTGGTATTTGTTAAAGCTAGCTCTGAGTGTGCTCTTTTGCTTTTGTGGCTAAGCTATTCTACACTGGCCTCTACTTATCTGCTTCTTTCTTTCCTTTCCTTGTCCATACATGTCAGCATTGCAGACCTTAGACTTGGACCTCTTTCTGTTTCTTGCTCTGACTGGATGCTTTGTCATGAAACTTTCAGTTTTCTGGCTTCTCATTGCATCTATATGAAATAACCAAATGAAGATAACTATCACTTCTTAAATGTAGCCTTAACTTTTGTCCTGAGATTTGAATACTTATCCAAATAAATATTTGACTTCTTTTTTGGATATGTAGCAGTCATCTCAAATGCAACACATCCTGCAGTTATTCACTCCTAATTTCCCCACACATACACTAAACTTGTGCCGACTATAGTATTCCCATATTTCAGAAAGTAGCAGTATTTTCTGCTGTGAATTAAAGACAATTTCTTTGAAAACCATCTTTGAAAAGTCTTTGTCTTCATATTTGTGAAGTACAGGAAATATTAATATTTTAATATTAATATTAAAACTACAGGAAAACCATCATTTTCCTGGATATCTATGGTACTCATTGTGTGTTTGGCCTACGTATGCATTTCTGACACTCTATATACCGTGATCTCCAGTACCTTATAATCACCATAATGTATGGTTGCACAGTAGCAGAGATTTTCTTTAAACACATCTGTCAATCTATTTTTCCGGTTTAAGCCTTCCAATATTTCCCTCATATTTCACTGGGAGTCCAACCACAGATACATGATCTGGCCTGCACCACTCACTGACCTATGTACAATTCCCACACCTTTGCTTCTGAGGCCTTTGCTCTCCAGGTCTTGTACAACTTCCTACTGTTCCTAGAATGCCTTGTCTGTTCCTGGCCAGACAGATCAAAGGGACCAGGGTTATCACCGTTAAGCATTGTTCAGTGCCGTTAAGCACTATTCAGAATGTTAATCCTTAGACGTATATAATCTTTGATTTTTCCCCATTGCATATTTTGAACAACCAGGAACAAGCCACTCAACTGTTTGAGCAGCCGTTGCAGATCCTCTTTTATGTCTGACTGTCTAGTAGGGGCGCTGTCATTCAAAAAGCACCTCGGCAAGCAGATAGATTGCATTTAAGAAAGCCTAGTGGTTTTAAATCTTTGGAGCAGACTTCGTTCCAGCTTCAAGGAGAACGGTAGCTGAGGCCAGGACAACTGTTTAGAAGACCTTGTTTCAGTCACGACCACTTCAGGAAACCTGTACGTGTACTTGGAAGGGAGCACACCAAGATTAGCCTTAGTGAACTCTAGATAGCCCTGCGTACCCGGCAGGAATCCCCATTCTGTCTGGAACTTGTGGGGCAGAAAGCTACAGATGGGTGCATTTGACGGTCTGTGAATAATCTTTCAGAGACCTGTGATTGTTTCTCACACATCTGCCTCCTGTTCACTAATGAGGCTCTTCATCTCAGTTTTTGACTCAGTCTGAAGCTATTCTCCTGAGGTGCCCTCATGTGTTGCATTGACCCACTGAAAGACTTGTCCTATATGATGATATCATGGCCATCTGTGATCTTCTTTACAAGTATGAACAGCAGATTTAGCTGTAACGTGAAGATAGAGGAGCACCAGCGATATCCCCGATGGCAGCAGTGGTGGCAACAAGAAGATGGCTGAATTCAAAGAGCACTCTTCAGAAATAACAGGGAGAAGAAAAGAGGAACAGAAAGCCAAAATGGTGACAGGTGAACACAGGTTTTGGATGCTAGAAGTTTCTGGGAGCTGACAAGCTAACAGCAGAAGATCGCAAAACTCAGGCCTGAGATGTCAGTCACCACTTTCAGGAGCTCTGGAAACTGCCCGCTGCTGCTCCAGCTGTGGATTTCCAGTCGAGAAATGAAGGGCCACAGGCAATCGAGACACAGAGAAAAAAAGCATTTGACCGGATCATGCGGAGCTTTAAATCTCTGGCCCCTATAGCTTGGAATGTTAGCTTCTGAATTTGTAAGTGCATCCATCCCTATGCTCTTGACAGGAAGTCACCTTTTACCAATGCACACTTTTCAGACAGACCAAAAACAAACAAACAATAAGCACCCCATGGCCGGTTCATCGGTAACACTGCCTATTTCCTATGCCTGAAAATCTGTTAAGCAAATATTTGGACAGTTCAACAATCCCCTCTGTTTAAATCTCTGCTTAAATATTTGTTCCCGAAGAGCTCTTTGCTTAACTTAAGATTGTATCCTTCTCTATTTTTCTTTCGTTTTTTCTTATTGTAGCATGTTAATACCTGCAAAAATCACTCCTATTTGCTCATACGGTTCACCCAACATGCATGGATATTGCCTTTACCCATTGAGACATCTGGTTATTTCACGTTTGAGATTATTTTCTCTTTCCTCCTTAACTGCTTTAAAGGACATTTTTCACATTTTCTTTTACAGAAAATGAGATGAGTTGTTTCGTAATGGATTATGAGCTTGTAATTTTTGAGAAGCCTCATTCAGATAATCTTTTTCTTGTAGGAAGCTACCTACCAGCATCTCTTGGCTTTAAATGGAAAGAACTAACATAATATTTAGTGGCCAGTTTGACCAATAAGAATGCTAGAGCACAGACTCTGTGACCACACAAAATAAATCAAGTTTTGCTTAGTCTATAGATTAAGATAATGAAAGAAAGGAATGTCCTCAGCATTCTTAGAGGAAAATATCTAATTGGGGGATAATGTATGTGTGCATTTTGTTCTGAAATAACTTTCAGTATACTATACTTCCATTAATCAGAAAAGCATACAGTTCAATTTATAAGTGATATTGCTAGAAATACCGATTTTCCTTCCCTTCAGTAGTACATATGACACTGTTGGGCTTCAGCAGTCACACATCTAGCATCATTACAATAATAAAAAAATAAGAGCATTTTATTAATGATATGGTGTGGCATAGCGTTCTTCATTTAAAATATTTGAATACTGTTTTAATCATGAATTTACAATATGTTAATTCATTTTGGGGCCTTCATTGACTTAGTTACTACCAAAGTAAGTACAGCAATGTTGCCACTGCTCAGTGAAATACTTAATTTCTTGGAGATCAGCAGCTTGAGATGGATTTTGAAAAAATCTTAATGTCATTTTTCCCTGAAGAATTGTTCACAACTTTGTTTAAAACAAACTAGTAAAGTCATTTAGAATTTGACTAACCGAAGTAGATTATAGAGGTATGAAAGAGTCTGAGGGAACTTCAGTACTTAAATCTTCACCTTAAGATATCTAAATTTGTTCCCTAATATCCACTCAATGATGCCCTCAAGGTTCCAGTCAACTGTAGGTCTCATTTTAAATGCAGTGTTGGAATATCTTGCACACGCTTGAAATGAAAAGTCCCAAATGCTGCCTGCAAGTCTCCTAAAACTATTAAAATAGTTACTTACCATCTTAGTGAGCTATGTCTCAGGTACTAACTAGTGTTTTCCCTCCGGACCACAGACCTTCGTCCTAACACTTTATCCTAACCCTAAACCTAATCCTAACCTAATCATATTTTGTTATCACTCCACCCTAAGCCTAAATCTAAGTCTATCCTAATAGCACCCTAACCACAACCATAGCATTAACATTAACCTATCCCACTCATAAGCCCATCCAAACGATGCTCTATTGCAACCTTGCTTCAATCTTATCCTAACTCTATCCTTACCTAAGCCTTACCCTAACCTTAAACCTAACCGGACATAATCTAATCTAACCTTAACCCTAACGTTTACCCTATCTCAGCACTCACATTACTCTCTCTGACTGTTATCCCCTACCCCACCCAACATTGCCCTGTTCCTAATTTTACCCTCTGTACCCTAACCATAACGTCACCCTAACTCTAAATATTAACTTACCCTAACCCTACCTTACTCCAAAGGTAACCCTGCCCTACCCCAACCCTAACCCCGCCTAACTCTAAATCTAACTGTGACCGTAGCCAACCCCCTCCCTATGCCAAATTCTGAAGTATGCACTTCACAAATTTATCATTTAGCTGTTGGTGAACTGCTTGTTTTAAAATGTACAATTTTACACATGATCTTGAAAGACATTTGTGCTTGACGTTTAGTTTTAGTCAGCTATATCTTTTCAGAACTTCAAAGACATCACCCCTTTCTGGTTTTAATTTTTCTTGTGAGAATTTTGCATACCGTCTTTTTTTTTGTGGGAGACCAGAGTTCTTCTGTTTTTATTGGAATCTTTTTTTCTGCTGTTTTGTAACTACAGTGTAGTGTGGCTATCTTTTTATCTATTCTGTCTTAGTCACATACTGCCTCCTTTATGTGCCACTTATCACCTTTGGCCAGTTCTCTGCTGCTGTTTAATAAAGACTGGGTGTGTATTATTGTCTCCAACTTTGTGTCTGGGTCATCAAGAAAGCAAACACTGAGAGCTCTCATTTTGAGATCTTTTGAAACCTCTTTTATATTTTTACAGATTTTTGCCTTGTTGTTCTGTATCTCAAGCAGTATTTTAGGTGTAACTTTTAGCTCATGATTTTATGTAGATTTAAAATGCATGTTTCAGTTAATTTTAGACTAATCTAATAATCACTTCATGGTTTTTGTTTTTAAGTTTATTTATTTGTGTTACATAAATAAAGGTTTTATTTAATTTGTTTCAAATCAATTGATTTTTTAGCTAGTACTGTTCTATTTATGCCCCCTTGTTTCGCCAGTGATTTTCTTATTTCATTAAACACTTTACATACATACAATTGCAAGTGTACATCTTTAAACGTTTTCTACATATTCAATCAATGAAAGCACACTTTTTGTTTTTATGACTCTCCTTTAAAATATTTGTACAAATATAACTCTATTTGAGTAAAGTCCATTTTTGTTTGTTTCAACATGTACTAAAAGCAAAAGGATGCTTTCTTTCTTTGATTTAGAGAAGTATATGTATGTTTATTTTTGTGTATATTTACGTTTATGTATGTGTTGAATGTATCTCTTGTGTGAACTGCCTGTGCGTATGTGTGTTGCTTACAACGATTACTGCTTGAAATATCAAACTTATGCCTTCTGGATTCCATGGCTTAATAATAAATTGGTTCGTCTCCTTCCTCTTATTTTAAATAGTCATTTGGTTGAAATTATGCTATTTTTTTCCTCCTATGCTTTCTTCTCTAAGCTAAGATTTCAACTTTTTAATTTTATGAATCATTGGAAGTTTCTTATATTCTGTTTCCTCAACTCACTTTTCTAATAAAATTCATGTTCTACTCAAGGTCGATCCCCTCTTTGACACTGATCACATCCTAAGCATAAATTTTTGCAGAAATAAAAATACTTATCCTTTACTTATCTGAGCAAGTCTTTCAATAAGAAACATTTTATGTTTGACACTATTATATCCACATAATTTCAACATGAAGATAACTTTAAAAAATACAAATCAAGAATAAAGGGTTGGATGAGTCATAACTGTTGCTGAGCCTTTCAAAGCCCCTGGGAATGGTCAGACATGTCTCCCAGGAGAAGCTATGAAATCTATCTGGCTGCTGTTTTTGGTATCTCTCTACGATTTATTACCTTTCTAAACTGTCAGTTTTTCTTTTTTTCTGAAATGCTCATCTTGTCTTTACCTTCCAAAAAACAGCTTCACATGGCTAATATTTACAAATATTTCATTTACTCCACAAAAGGATATATTGTCCTTTAGGTTTTTTTAAACCACCCTTTATCCACATGCTAATGTGGAGCAATAGCCTCTATTTGGGTCAAATTCCTCTTGACTGGTCTTTCTTCAATCTTCCATGCTTATCCTTTGACTTCACATGAAAGTTTGAATCTTAGTACCCGGACATTCAAATCTTTACCAGTTAAGGAGAGAATTGGAAGAAATTATCTTCAAGAAAGAATCTTGCCAGTCTGCTGTGATATCACTTTCTTAATACAATTGGCTACTTATTTGTAATTTGATAAATGCCATTAATGAAGATTTCATGGGAAAATAAACTACATCTAAATTTGGAAATGAGGAATGGCCAAGAGAAACTGCTCTAGTGGAATCAAAAATAAAGACTGAGGTCAGTTAAGAAGTCAGGGTGGAGAAAAGGAAGTGGAAAAGAAATAATCTAGGCAGAGGGTGAGAAAATGTGCAAAGACCTGGAGGAAGCATAGCCAAAGGACAGCTCGGAGGCACACAGGACAGACCGTCCTCAGGATGGGTGTGGCTGGGAGTGACCTTAGGCAGTGGAAAGAAACTGGACACTAGCACTAGATCTACGTGGTTAAGAAAGTCTGATTTTGAATCAAGGAACAATTTGAAATATTGCAGAAATTTCCTTGTAATCATTGTTTTAAAAACCATGTTTTAAATAAGATGCTAACTCTAATAGAGTAGAAAGTAGAAAGAGGGTTGGCCAGGGTAGACAGAAGAGAGGCTGTGGGGACAAGTGCGGAGCTGTGAACGCGATTGCCTCAGCAGTCACATTAGGTTGGATAATGGGTCTTGTAATGAAATGAACAGAGGAAGAGAAATATGAAAGTTATGGGGCTTGGGGCCAGCAACAGGTTGTGACTGATGTAAAGAATGATGAAGAATCTACACAATTAACAGTTTTTCAATCAAAAGTGATTTATCTTTGATGGCTAAAAAAGTGTCACCATATTCAATCAGCTGTTCTTTCCCCCGTGTTTAGCAATCTTCTTTCTGTTATGCCCAGTTTTGCCACTGGATAATTTTTATGAAGTATGAATTTCTCTCTCAAGGAAAAAAAGGAGATTCTTTTTCTCTTTTTCTGTATGAAGTACAACATGATATGAGTTTATTTTCAGTAAATTCTCAATGTACACTCCATCTTGTGTCTGATTTTATTACTTTTGTGTCATTACTGGAGATTGAACCCAGTGCCTCTGACAAGCCGGGTATTGCCTCCCCTCAACCCCACCCGTTTGTCCATTTGTTTTTGTCTTCAGAAAGCCAAACAGCCATTCAGTATTGGAACCTTTCAAATCTTCACTGAATGAAGAAAATGGCAGTTGAAATCATTTCTTAGTGTCTGCTCCATTTTGCTTTCCTGATCTGATGGACTTAGTTTAACCCCAAACATATTTGGAACAATGATAGTAGAGTTACAAATTCAATATTAGGAAGTAATCACCAGCCTAACTGTGCAGTCTTGAATTGGCAGGAAAATCTCCTTCCTGTTTGCCTAACCTTTGAACTAGCTCACTTAAAACATGCTCTGATTACCTAAGAATAACTTCTTGTGGTCAAGTTTGCTTTTACCGTGGCTTCATCAGTGCCTCCAAAGTGGCAAGGCCTCATAAAGTTTCAAGGTATCTTCAGTCTTTCTAAGGTATATCTATATGGAAACTGTGTTATTAGGTTGGAATGTTATTAGAATTTCAGTCCTGCATAGGAACTATTTGTCATAGAAAGCAATGCATTTAATGAAAATCAAACACACCATTGCATTTGACTTTATTAAAGGTAAAAATGCACTGAGCAATTAGGAAATGTTAGGAAAAATATTCCACATCTGAAGAAGAGAGTTTTGTGGGATGATTTTTCCTGTCGACTTTTATAGAGTGGAGCAGACAAATTACAGGTGGGGTAGTTTAAGTTGTAATTGTTTTTACAGTCAGAGGAAGTCTTGGTCAGTTAGCTGAACAGGAAATGTTTATCTTTGTGTCTATTTAGTTTCAGGAGGACAAATAGTTCTAAATTCAGCAAACCAATCTTGAGGCAAATAAGAATAAGAAGGTATCTATTTGATCTTTCCACAAATATTAAAAAGTCATGTGCCAGTCTTAGTCAATAGAAGAGCAGAGGATGAGTCTTTGTGTTTATTGGGGGAGGAGGAAGAGGGATGAAATGTGTTTCTTCACAGCAAAATGCCCTTATTGTATAAAGACTAGAGGAATTTAGAAAGCAGAAGTTTAAGGGTAAGCTTCTTAACTGTCACTGATTCTTTTGGAAAATACAGCTCAGATAAAAGTCAACATTAGCAATATTTTCTATGTGAGTTCTGTATCTTATCTTCATTACTCCTTCTAAAGTACTGATGGCCCACAAATTAGTCAGTTTCAATTCCCAGGATATAAAGAGTTGAAAGAAGTTAATTTGATGGAAACAATCTACTTTCAGCTGAGATTTGCAGAGAGCCATCTGCTTTATGTTCATAGCAGAAGGAAACAGTATTTTTGGTATTTTATGCCTTTTGTTTATTTAATTGATAGAACTAAAATTCAGACCTTTACTAATCATCTTTGGAATACACTCCCACCAAAATAATCAGTTTATTGAGGAAACAGAACAGTAGCTTACCTAATGAATAATTTTACAGTATGTGCTTGAAATCATCCTGCTTGCGTGATATTGATCAAATGTGAATCAAATGCTCCAGAGCATTATTGTTTCAATATTATTCTTGGAAATGTGACAAGAAATGTAAAAATTACATACAGTTTTGTGTTCTTTCCAACTATGTACACTCCCATCCTGAGCTGATGAACATCTTTTTAGTTCAGGGTAAATTTCAACCAAAAACTACACTTGAGTTTTTTCCTCAGTTACTGCTTGTCCATAATCCTGGGCTGGTTGCCAGGCAATAATGTGATTGCTTTACAGTCAGTGGGAAGTAATTCAGTAGCGCTTTTCCATTTTTAATGCTTCTCAATGAGAAATGAGGTTGTTAGGTGACAGATAACACAGGGCTTGAGCAGGAAAGGACACCCAAGCCACTTCAAGTCATTTCTTTCAAACTTGTGCTTTGAAACAAATTTAGATTCAAATAAAAGTTGTTAAAACAGTGCAGAGTTCCTGTGTCTCACCCAGGTTCCTCTAGTGATAACGTTACAAACTTGCAGTTCATCAGCCCAAGTCAGGAAACTGGCTTTGATACAATACTGCCAACTAAAATACAGACTTCATTCACAATTCGTAATTTTTATAAGGACTTATTTTTCTTTTTCTTTGTGATTGGTGTTTTCTGTTGCAAAGTTTGTCACATGAACAGATTGCTAAATTTGCTACCAAGATTAGGATTAAAAACTATCTGGCACTCAACAGGAACTCTCTCCATGCCACACATGTGTGGTATCACTTCCTCTTCCCTGAAACCACTAAGCTCTTCTTGAATGCTGAAATCATTGTCATTTTTTAATAAGTTATATGAAGGAAATAATGAATTAAGCAGCTTTTAGAGACTGACTTTTTAAGTTTTGTTTTTTCATCGTTTAAGATAATGAGAAACAAAAGTCTTTCAGAGACTTTGCCTGCACACTTCATATTGCTTTCCCGAGGAATATCTTACTTAACCAAGCACACAGAGACAGTATTACCAACTAAACCCCAGAACTTATTCAGATTGCACATTGTTACTTGTATTGTTTCAAATGTATAGATTTGTAAAAATTCACCATAAATTGGATTAACGTAGTCGCTACCACAATTAAAATAGAAAACTGTTCCATAATTGCAAAGAAAGTCTCTTGAGCTATTCATTCATAATCAAGTTCTCCGTCCAACCTAATTCCTGGCAATCTCAAGTCTGTTTCAGATCCCTGTAGTTTTGATTTTCCTAGAACTTAATATAAACATAATCATATAATATATATTCACTTTTGTATTTTTTCTCTTAGCACAATATTTCTGAGATTCAGTTAAGCAATGATGCATATCGGTAATTTATTCTTGACTGTATTTCATTGTATAAGTGGGAAAATGTTTTTCAGACCATTTACTTGATGAGAGACATTTGAGTTGATTTTTACAATTCTAGGTTTTGAGTATTATAGACAAAACTGCTATGAATTTTCAGGGACAAGTTTTTTCTCTAGTTATTATAAATGTCTTGATTGTGAAGGTTAATCTTGTCACCTTTACATGATTTAGAATCGCCATAAGAACACATTTCTGTGTGATCCTGGTAAGGCGTTTCCAGAAAGGTTAACTGAAGAGGGAAGACCACTTGAATGATGTGAGCAATAGAATTCCACTGGCTAGAATGATAAACTGAATAAAAAAAGACGGCAGAATGAGTATAAGCTTTCACACTCCCCACTTCCTGCCTATGGATGTGATGTGGCCAGCTGCCTCCAAGGCTTGCTACTGTTCCTTTCTCACCATGATATACTGTGGAGTGTACACTCACTATGCCACTTAGTAATGAAACTTCACCAATTATTGAATTCCATAAAAGGAATCTCCAAGCACTGGGGATGTTGCAGTAATGACTTTTATAAAATGGACATAATCTGGACTAATGAAGTTCAATTAACCCTAGCAAAACCATGTGCTCTTGTTTCTTGTGACCTGGTCTCCTGTTCTCATTTCTTTTGCAACCTCAACTTGGTCCTGGACCCAATATGATAATGAATGAATGTGGGTATATTTGAGAATTAAAATATCAAAGCACTGGTAGCACACCCACCTTCACTGCACACAGTGAAGACTGGGAAGGATGTGTGACCTTGGGTAAATGAGATCTTCTAGAACTAGGGATGGAAAGGTAGGAAAGTCTGTTAAGATAAGGGTGGAGCCCCACTTGTAGAAACCATTTGGAATAAAATCATGGGTGTGTACTGACTCAGGGACACAGTTCCAGATACAGAGTTCCAGAGAGAGTTCCATCAGCACAGTTCATGAGACAAACTGTTCCACAAGGTAATTTAAGAGTCATGCTTTTTTGTTCAGGTAATTATAATGTTGACATAGTAATGTCACAGCCCTGAGTGCTCTCACTGTGTGGTTCTTTGTAATCTACACTATTCTTTTGTTCAGAATAAAGTTATTTTATTTCTTCTACAAATCTATACATATTTTTAGTACTTTGGCTGAGTCCAAGAACTTAGAAACATCTGTCTAAGGTTCCAACCATTGGTTATAAGCTAAATTCTTATATAATGACTTCTTACTAATGAATGGGAAAGACTAAAAAGAAACAAAAGCTAAAGAAATCCACAACAATAACTCAAAGAAAGCTAATTACAGACTCAAATTGACATACATCAGATGTGACATGGCCATTTTTCAAAAGATCTGATAGAATGGGTTTGGAGAGACAGCTCAATGGTTAAGAGCACTGGCTGGTTTTGCAGAGAACCCAGGTTCAATTCCCAGCACCCACATGATGACTAACAACCGTCCATAACTCCAGTTCCAGGGGATATTATGCCTTTTCCTGACCTCTGTGAACACTGCACAACATGGATGCACTTACATACAAGTAGGCAATACATTCATACACATATAATAAAAAAGATGTGATAGAGGGAATGATCGCTATCAATTTTTATAGACTGTAGTTTCTTAAAACTGAAAATTAACAAAAGAGGTTTAATTATTAACTGACTTAGAAAGAAATACTATGTATTATATTCATACTAGCACAGTGCTATTTACACTCTAATAACATTTGATGCTAGGTCAATAATAGTATGTGGAAAGACAAAACCAACTTTTAAAAATTATTTTCATACTAAAATGACTTGTATAATGAAATTAATTTTGAAATAGTTGAGCTATCTGAGTTTTTAATAAACTACAGTTCTTAGATTAAACAAACGCTCTCAGTACTGTGATGACATGGATTACATCTCTTTATTGTGTGATAACAACCTAAGGTCAACTTAAATCACATATAGATTTCCTACTATTTCACTAACTGATGACATATTACAAACACAATTTTAGGAAGATAAAACCTGCTATTCAAAGAGAGCAAAACCTTGCCTAGCTAGAGCCAAAATAGGATTACCTCCATCTGGCACCAAAAATATTAGGAGAAAGAGTGATTCTTGAAAGGAGACAGCTTCTCTTGAGATTTTTGTTAAGAACATTTGCCAAAGATGATACTTGGGGTAAAACAGAATAATATGATTGCACACTACCATCTGATCCATTTATTTATGCATATTTTTTCTTTTATTGAGACAGGGTCTCATTCTGTATCCCAGGCAGGCCTGAAGCTCACTGTATAACTTTTGCCAGGTGAGATGGAAAGAGGCTACATCTAACTCAAGGAATGTGGTAGAGGAATAAACTCTAGTTGATAGACTGGGAACACATTTGACTACGCAGTAGTCAACTGCACTAATGTGGGGGCGGTGCTTAAACACGATGACTGTTCATTTAGCATCGAAAACACTGTGAATATAGTCTGTGCAGGGTCAGCATTACTTCTCAAAAAGGAGCATCAAGGATTGCTTTGCTTCTGCCTTCCTGTTCCACTATGCTCAGCATTCTACCATCATGTTCATAGTTTGGAAGCAGCTAATGCTCCTTTTTTATGGTTGTTTCCTTTGTCCAATCAGAAAGTGTGTGGTGTGTGTTTGTGTGTGCATGTGTGTGTGTGTGTGTGTGTGTGTGTGTGTGTGTGCTGGGGGTAATAAAAAGAAGGGGGTGAACTACTGAAGGGACATGAATACTAAAATAGCCCATTAAAAAAAAAATAACCAAATCTCAGAATCCTCCTGGAAGAATTGCCTGTACCTTATTGGTCAGAATGGGATACACGGCTGTGAGATTGAGAGCTTTCAGTGTGAGCATTCCCATCTCTTCAGAAGGGAAATGAAAGAAGAGATAGAATTGCTTGGTTTTATGTAGAAACAACACACAGAGTGTGCCACAGGGCAGGGATGTCTGATGCTTTCACATGGTTGAATCAGACTAAGTTCCTATTACAGGCAATTATAGTCAACCTCAATGCCACTAAACATGCTGTATGACTACACTCCAAGAGTGCGCAATATCTCTACATCTTCAAGAATGTGCTTATTTCCGTGGGTCTGTCTTTGGGTCCAAGAAGGACTTCATATATTCTCTTTACCCTTGGTCTATTATTTCTGTTAAGTTATAACATATGTTCTTCCTCTTCATTTGTTTTTAGTGTCTGATTTTGGCTCCTTCTGAAATTTTCTTTCAGTCCCAGGGAGACTTTTGAATCCAGTATCATATTTCACCACTGCCCAGATTTTCTAGTGTTTTGTCTGTACCTCTCTCCCCGTTTGCTGAAGCTGCAGTTACGGGAATCAGGGCTCCTAGGCTCACGTATTTTCACCTTCACCACTACAGAGGGAAATAATCTACTTGTTCAGCTTCTTTATCTAAGATATCTTAGAGTAAAGCTTTCCTAAAATTCTGTGGGTGCTATGTAGAGTAGGAAATAAATGAATGCCTTGGTTGAGTCCCTGTAGGATGTGTGAGTGTATGTCCAATTTCCCTAAAAACTCAGAGTATTTCTTAGAATTGGGGGTAAGTATCAATTAAAAGAATGAAAAATGATAAACATCATTCTATAATACAAGATTCCTCTTGTTTTTATTCTTCGTTTTAAAAATGCTTCAAAACAATTTTATGGTTAATAAGAAAGCATAGCTTGAAGTTATTTTCTGAAAGTAACACAACAGTCCAGAATTCCCCAGTTTACTTTACATTTTACAAAGAAACCTGTTTTCTTTTCAGTCAGAAACCAAGTTGTTCACTATAAAGGATAGACTTGAGCTTAAAAATAATATGATACTGAGAACATGTATTAACCGTACTCAGTACTTAGTAAAATATGACCTGACCTTTTGTGTACACAACAGGCATGGCTCTGGATATCAACTCTTCTAAAGAGAGTTAAAAATAGATTAAATACCCTTTACCCTTTGTAAGACGAAATATTGCCTTTATTTGCTAAATATTGAATTTGAATGTGCCCATTAGAATATTGCGCCTTTGTCACCACACTTCCCCCAAAGTCCTAACTCCATTTTGAGCTTTTCCTTTAAGACTGTGATCTAGTGATTTAGCGACAAGTATTTCCATTTCCTTTCAGTTCAAGCTCATTATCTTGAAGAATCGAGTGTTATTGCATTTTGATTGTGCTAATGGCATTTGGTGGTTTCTACTCTGGATGGGCAGTAAATAACTAAAATGATTTACTGTTGACTGTGTTAATGAGGGATGTTAGAAGTGTGGAAGGGTAATAGAATTTTCCACCTGAAATCAGTGCCTTAGCATGTGTGTTAAATAATTGTTAACAAAGCACTTCCTTTATCCTGTCTTTCATTTCTTAGAGCACACCTGTGAGATAGGAAATAGATGTTTTTATTCTGAGGAATATTATTGCTGGATATGTTTATGTGACTTTTCCCTGGACCCCAGCTATTACAATGCAGAAATTCAAATCTAAATATTTTGACTCTACTTTAGTTCTATTTTTTCACAGCTTTTCTTTAAGGCTAAGAGGAAGAATTTTCAGTCCACTCTATGACAATTACATGAATGAACTTGGAATAATGGCACAATGTTGTTATCATCTGACAAAATCAGAAGGTAATTTATTCATCCATTTATTGGTACACAGAATGTCTCACATATTTGCTAAGTTAGATAAATGGAAATTTAAGATTAATGTATCAAAAATGGATGAGTAATAAGTCACACAGGCGGACATATGACATAATAAGAAGCTAGATTCTCCATCAAGAAGCTTACTAATTATTACAGTAAGAGATGTACATACATCAATAAGAAAATGCCATACAAAGAGAAAAGCACTCATGTAAAAATATAAGAGGCTTTTAGAGAGGATATAAATGGTGACCAAGTTAAGTGATAGTTCTCTGGCAGAAATACTTAGTATGGTCCCTCTCTTGGTTTCTCTTCCTGCTGCTGTGATGAAATGCCTTGACAAAAGCAGCTTAAGGAAGGAAGGGTTCACTTTAGTCCACAGTTCAAGATGCATCATGGCAGAGAAGTCAAGGCAGCAGGAGAGCTGCTCATACTACCTCTTCACTCAGAAACAGAGAGGAAGGACAGTAACCCAGTGCTCTGATTGCTCTCTCGAAGATCCACAGTTAAGATGGTTTTCCCATATCAATGAACATATCAAAATAATCCCCCACAGTCACACGCAGAGGCTGATTTCCTAGAGGATTCTGTTTCATGTTGACAACACTGACCATCACAAACCCTGAGGGACTAGTCAGGTTTTTGATGGGCAGGAGAATGCCTCTCCTGCAGAAAAGTGAGAAGTAGGAGGATGTGATTCTGTGGTTCAGGTCATGGAAAGCTGACACATTGAAAGGTCAAAGGGCCACATTTTTACTGGTGCCCTGTAAGGAACACTATTTTGTGTCTCACGGAAATAAACAAATTTGTACTTTACAATGTTCAATGTACAGTTCAAAGTACAATGACTGGAGAAAGGAGAGCCATGATGTTTTGTTTGCTGTCTGATTTGAATGTGGCAGAATTAATTCCTAAACATGTACAGAGAGGATGAAAGTGAAGAAGACAGGCTTTAGAGTTGCTCAGGCTACAGTAGGTGACACCTACTTTACGAGGTGTGAAGCTTATATAAAAGGAATCATGTCTTTAAGAAAAAGTGTTCAGAATTGCAAATAAAAAGTTAGATGAGAAAGCAAATGCTCGTGACAAAGAAAAGATAATAAAATGTTATTAACTTTGAAAGGAAGACAATTAATACAAAAATGTAGAAAAATACCTTTCTGACATATCTTGATACAGATATGTAGGCTTTTTGATATATACTTCTAAAACAACTTCATGTGATGGTGGTTTTATAATGGTATTTTTATGGAGAGAGTAAGAAAATATTAAACTTTTCTATTACAATTGATCAAATTTATTGATAACTTTTCATGCAAAGAAATGTGTCTTTACAATGCGGTTTTATACCATTGCTGCAGGTCTTGCCCCCAAACACAGGAATTCTGATCAATTTCATTTCAAAGACTTGATCAAAAGGGAGAAAACAGTGTGGCAGGATTCTAATTATACATTTCACATTGCAAATTTTATTTTTAGGCAGAAATGTAATTTTTCTTTTGAGTGGTCATTTATGGGAATCAGGTATATCTTGTAAGTTATACCTGTTTGATTGGTGTAAGAGCTTTGTGCACGTGAATTGTAGGGGGCATATCTTGACATGATTGCTATCCGTTCTTTTAATTTCAGTGACAGATACTGGAAGACACCTGCACACAGGACTGAATCTTGGCCCACCATCTTTTTGCCCTAAAGCTTACAGAGTCACTACAATGAGCAGTGAGAATGCTTCTGGAAACTGTTTCTACCCCAGAAAGACTAGCAGTTATGGAGCCATTCACAGAAATGACTAAAAATCACATCATTATAATGCAATAAACTAAAACTGAAACATTTCCAGTTCGCTTGCCTTTTAATAGGATTCCAAACATGTTTTGTGGTCACCCCGATACTACTCAGCATGAAGGGACATGTGATTGAAGTGCGATTATTGTGGAAATAAATTTCTTTATTAATTGTGGTTCTTTTGAAAACTTTAGGAAAACATGACAGTGCATATACACTTTGGTGGGTTCCCTCTCTGACCCTTAAAAGGAAACACTGCGCATAAGAGCCACAAAGCTAACACTGGTTTATTTTATGGCAAATCTATCTTCAAGGGATAAAACTTACCTCTGGAAATTGGTTAGCTATGAATGATAAGAAAATGAACCCACCAATGGTCAGTGTGCAGCAAATAAGTGACTGTAGAATGCTCAGCCCTAAATTGGATTCCTATATTTCACCTTCTACTTCCAAGGATCAAGGATCAGAGTGCAAGGGTGGGTGGAGACATTGCAAGCGTCAGAAGTAATAGATGAATCCAAGGAAACTGCATTGTCTGGATACCACAGGCTAGTTGTACATTTGAACTCACAGTGTTTATGACAGTGTGCCTAAGCCAAACAAGGGCACAGCATAGGGAGAGGAAGTAGGCACAAAGCCACAGCCCTAGCTGAGGATCTATTGACAACTGATGAATGCTAAGAGAAGGAGTATCAGTTTTCCTCAATGGTGTGAAGTCTGGTAGGTTAACCAGACTCCAGCGCACGTACCCACACACAGGAGGACTTGGGAGGCACAGATTGGAATTGGTAGGCCTCTCAAAAACAACTTACTTTTTAAAAAGAAAAAAGCAGATAATAATGGAGGAACTGAAATTGGGTGAGGAACATGAGGAAGGGCTGGGGATCTGAATATAATAAAAATAATTGGATGAAATTGTGGAATCAGTAATAATAGTAATAATATTAGTAATAATCACAGAAATCACAGAGGGTGGTAGGTTTATCTTATATCACTGGCTATATAATAACTTGTTTAAAAAATTCAGTGACCAATTTTCAAAATAAAAATAGGGCAACCAGTTTTCCAGGCAAGTTTATCTAAACTATTTAAAAAATATTTTTATTATTTATTTTATTTTAATTTTATGTGTTTGAGTGTATTTCCTATGGAGCTCAGAAGATGGTGTTGGATTCCCTGGACCTGGAGTTAGGATGGTTGTTAGCCACCATGTTTGTTCTTGGAATTGAACTAGGGTCCTCTGCAAGAGTAGCCAGTGTCTTAACTCCTGAGCCATCTCTCCAGTCCATAGCTTATCTTATTTGCAACACTAGAAGTCCCATCTTTTTAAGAAATATCTCCCAGGATATAAACATTTGTGTTTGGAAGAGGAAGGACCATGACAAAATGAAAAGCATTGCTCCAATAAAGACTAAAAGGGAAAGAAACGTTTACAGTGTCCAATGACTAGCGCATAGGCAGTCTGCCTCTCCTAAGTGCTGTTTTGTCCTACCAACAGTGGTAATGGAAGTTAAAATTTGTAAATACAATCATGGATTATATTTTGTTGGGTTATTCTAGTTGGTTCAATTTAAGTGTGAAACTTTAGTGCTTAGTGACCTGACCTTTACAAATTTGTGTTTGACTTTGCCTATAGATTAACTGCCATGTTTTCTGTGAAGATATTACTTTGGGGGAGAAAATAAACAACCCAAATGAGTACAGAGGCTATTAATTTAAAACATGCGACAGCAGAGAAGTCAGCCACGACTTCAAATTTACAGAGACTCAAAGACAAAGAAGTAAGCAGAAACACTCTGTATTAGAACAAAGATAAGACTCTCTACCATGTCCACAGGTTTTAAGCATAAGAAAACTGGAAGTCGGTCATTAGAAGAAAGGACCCTATGAAACTGATCTGGAGAGTATTTTTAGCTCTCTCTGATTAGTCTTGAGATGGAAGCCAGGGCAAGTGTAAGGGAAATTGGCATTTACTGACCAAATCCTGATCCTTCCAGGCTAATTGCTGCAGAAGTTTTGAATTAAAGACGGATTCTCGTAGATGGTCTGCTCAGTCTCTCACAATAGATTAATTTTATCATTATGAAAATGTGAACATATTTTCTAAGAAATCAGATATTAAAAATAAGAACATTTCAATATCCAAAAAGTATAACCCAGTCATCATTACAAAAATAAAGACTTGGTAACTATCCTTTTAGGAACAAAGGAAGAACACATGAAATTCACTTACAAAGATCTTGAAAGCAAATGATTTTGCGTGATGTGAAGAAAAAGTATTTGAAATTGAGCAGGGTGGAGAACGGGAACTTATAAGACTGTTTCGAGACAGCCATTTACATGTCAGATCAATGTGGTAGACTTTTGTAATCTGTTAAAATATCAATGGTGAGTTTTGAAAATAATGGCCACTGTATTGTTTGTGAAGTAAACAACAAATACACATTATTCTGTTTTTGCCTGGATGGCTCTGTGAAACTATACAAGATTATACTAAAATGTTTTAGAAGTTATAGCTAAAATGTCTTTTTCTAATGGTGCACTGCTTCTCACACTGTAGATTTGACTTTGTCAGATGGTAGCAAGACCATACCATCTACAATGGACTAAGTGGTGATATCACATAACAACAAAATGTTACTATCACATTCAAGTTTCTTTGAAAACCAAAATTTCAAAGGGTATTTTAAGTTTTTTCAATGATTTTTTTTAAAAATTAAGTTTATTTGAATTTTATATATATGAGTGTTTTGCCTGCATGTATGTAAGTGTACCATGTGCATGCAGTACCCACAGATGCCAGAAAAGAGGATTGGATTCCTTGAAACTGGACTTTCAGAGAGTTGTTAGCTGCTGTATGAATGCCGAGAACTGAATCTGAATCCTCTGCAAACTAACTAGAGCTCTTAACGTGGAGCCATTTCTCCAATGCCTATACAACAATTCTATGGAGACTTTGGAAAATGTGAAACACTGTTGATATTGTGACCTTATACAGAATAAAATTTGCCCTTATATCTGTATATCTAGAAGGCATTGCAAATGTACATTTATTAATCCAATTCACCAAAGACATGAAAAGCTCTTAGAAACTAAAAGATCTGGATATCATTTACAATATGGCTGAAAATGGGTGTGATTTGTTTGTCTGCTGTAACAAGACTTTTATAAAGAAGGATTTGGATTATTTCATTTCCTGAAAACATGAAGAGAAAATAAGAATTTTCTCTTTAGGCACAGAAGGGAAGCAGGACCTCGTCTCCAGAATGTTTGCCATGGCTGATCAATGCAGAAAAATATAAAAATATTTGCTTTCTTGAAAATCATTATTCCACAGTGTACAACAAATGTGAGAGAAGAAAATCAAAAAACAAAAAACAAAAAACAAAATTAACCTTTTTCTAAATTGGAGACAGTCTTGAGCATGAGAATGGATAAAAAGATTAAAGTAAAACAGGAATGCATGGGCTCTTCCTGAAAGTGTTTGCGATCTTTCCAGAGGTCACAGGGCAGCTAGATCAGGATGAACTGACTGGCCCTGAGGTTTGTAAAGATGGGTGGTGGCAACAAGAACTCACACAAAAGATGACACGGGTTTAGAACTAAGGTGGCTTCCCAGTGCAAAAAGCTTTTCCCAGGAATGAAGTTTAGTGTGACTTTTCCAATTTCTTCATAAAATGGCACTTATTTAGAAACCGGATCCAATTAACAAATTTAAATTTCCACTGTGGTTTAAAACAACTCTCTGAGAAAGAGTTTACCTTATTATAACATGTAAACTTTGAAATGTCAAAATGATGACGTTTAAATGACATGTATGACATGTCATGATGACGTTTGAAATGCACAGCTGTATGATGAATTTATGGAGGCCATGGAGCAGACTTGGTTTACTTAAGACAAGGCTGAAGATACAAATGAGAAGGGAGCCTGAGGAGAGCTGGAAATTAACCTCCCCAGGTGTAGCCCGCTACTCCCAGAAAACAGTCAAACAATCCCTGTTCAAACACTGTCTTTGGGAACCTGTTTATGTTAGTACGATCATATTTGACTCACACTTCATATAGGGGTAAGTAGGCTTGGTAAGACCCCTGTGCTAGTTAAAGGGAATTCCTGTGTAATCAAATTAAGTTTAAACATGATATGAGAGTCATATGAAAAACTAAAGCTATGTTGCCTGTGCTTGAACAAATTCAGAGTATATTATGAAAAAGAAACAGAAAAATATTCCAAGGCCTCACTGGAGAGACAAAAACATAACAAAGTTATTTTCATTAACTGTAGCTAATATCTGCTTAGTGACTTGAACTAAATTAATTTTCTTCTTTTAAAATGTTTTATATTTTGGCTTTAAACCACATAAACTATAGCTTACAAAAACCGAATAACTAAGTAAGGGTTAGTAAATATCAGATTATATTGCTTTCTCACGGGAATGAAAGTTGTTATAATCAAACATTTTTCTTCACACATATTATCCATATAATTAATCTTTTAAAAATATTTTTATTTACTGTTTTTATTTTCTGTGTATGGGTACATATCCTGCATGTGTGTAAGTGCATCTGTGTTGTGCAAAGCCTATGGATCTCCTGGAACTGGAGTTACAGACAGTTGTTAGTTGCCATGTGAGTGCTGGGATTCAAACTTGGGTCCTCAGGAAGAAGAGTGTCTTACCCATTGAATCATCTCTCCAACCCCTATATAATTAATCATATTTGCCCAATTTATTAAATTATCTTTAATTGTCACTGTTAATTAGCTCTCCTTCTGTTTGGTTTAAACTATAATGTTAATGTAATAGGAAAATAAATAATGAGTAAATAAAAACCTATTGGTTTATTTTGATAAATAACTAAGGCTTTTGTAACTAAAAAATTATGGAAATCCATGAGAAAAAATTTGACAATATAGCTAAGAAAACTAAGCTATAACTCTAACTTCTTACAAAAATGGATTTGATTAATCTGTTTATAAATTTAAAAATCACAATAAATATATAAATATACTAATATGATAAAACCCACTATAACTTTTGTATACGTGTATCTATCTATCTGCATGCACAGAATACATATTTGTTTCTCCTGAGAGAACATTTTAAATGTTATCTTGCCTTTTTACATGCTCTAACTTTCGAATTTTGAGAATTTATTTTCAAGCACTATAATCTCATGCAAAAGATATTGTTTCACTTCAGGGAATGCTTTATTATCTTAATGTTTTTATCTTAAGCCGTAAAGATTTTTCTCTACAGTCAGTGTTCTAAGGCTAGGATTTATATGACGTGTAATTTTGAATTAGATAATTTCCATTACCTATTTTATCAATGACTGTCTTTAATGCACTTGCTCCTAGGACTATTTCTAAATAACACTAAAGAAAAAGAGCTGTGAAGGAGCTCTAGGCTATTAAATTATGAATAAGGCACATTTTAATATTATAAAATGAATACTTTCAGCTGTTAATTGAGTTGAAACTGTAAATTAAACCATTTGTCAATGTTAAAAATCTCATCATATAACAATTGAAGGGTAGTTATTTAATGAGAAATAATCACTCTGTTCACACTAAAACATCCGGTATCTAGATAACTGCAAGAAGAATTATGAAGACATTTTTCGCCCACTGGGATGTTACTTCCAGCTATGTAAGACAGAGGTGAAATTGTTTTTGTTACATTGTTTTTTATCCATCTCAGAGCTCTCATGGCCCCATAGGATTCAGACTCTTTTTTGTAGAAAATTAAAAAAGATCAGGGACAGAGAAGAGTGAAGGAAGGAGATGGTATGCTTGCAATCAGAAGGCTGCCTTTCAAACACAGGTCTGTGCCAAATGAGTGATTGCAGTTAGCTCAGTCTTTGAATTTGAGTGGTTTCGTCACCGTGGAGGTACTATTTCTTTAACTCATATCACTTTTGAGAGAATTAAGACTGTGCTTGTGAAAATGTCTAGTGTAGATTTGGGCCATGGGTGGACTTATAGAGAGTGCTCATTTTTCATTCATTTTCCACTTGTTATTCATGGTACATTTCTTTTTTCAGTCCCTAGAACTAACCAGTCATCAGTCCCAGGCTGGCCTTTGCTCGGTCCTTCTCTTTGTCACCACTTTAGTGATTCGACTTGCATACTTATTTTGCCCCTGCTGTCTGTTGGACAGAAAGGAGTTCATTTTCTAAAAATACCACACTTGTAACTTCCTCTAAAATAAACGTGAATATTGAGATACTGACACTAATAACTGAGATTCCTAGACTTCTCAATAGTGAATTTTCCAGGCCTTCTGCCTTCACTATCTTACTGGATGCTTCATTGGGGGAAATTTTATAGTTTCATGTTGCAATCAGTTCAGCTCTATCGTACGTGAACAATCAGTTCACTTGTGAGTATAACTTAACTATGTTTCAGTCCAAGCCCTGAGCGACATACCAGACTAAGTCTTAGTAGTAGCCAGAACATGCTTCTAGAATTTCCATCAGGATTATATTCTTTTTATTTTCCTTCCCAACTTTAATGCCCCAAACCTTTCTACTGGCTCACTGATTTTTCCGATTGTATACTATGATTAACTTCCTAGTATATACCACAAGATATTGAGAACAGATATTTGCTTAGTCTTTTATTAGGAATTTAGACTCTGTCTTAACACCACGTTTCTCCTAATGTACTTTGCAGCTTCTGAAAGCCTTCATGATACCAGATTCTGCAAAGTATACCTCTCTTTGACATGTATTTCATGTACTAGATTTTTAACCAGTGTAAAAGTTGCAGTACATGCTGTACTGCCCAGGTGGTCACATTACTTTATGTATCAGTATAAAGTAGTTTTACTAGTTGCCCACAGGTTCTGATGACACACCTCTGTCATTTCTTTTTCAAGCTATTTTTTTTTTCCAAGAAAGAGTATAATACACATCTTCTTTGTAAGCTTATGCTGTTTCAAAGCACTCACTTATTTTAGGACTCCTTAATAGTTCAAATGATGGGTTAGGTAGGCAGAACTTAAGGTTAGCATGGATTAAAACTGTATCTACCATATTCTTATTGCAAGAGGTTCTCAACTCACATGAGAGAGTTGTATCAAGAGTTAATTTGTAGACTCCAGAGATAGCTCAGTGGTTAAGAGCACCGACTGATCTGACAGAAGACAGGGGTTCAATTCCCAGCACCCACATGGCAGCTAACAATCATTTGTAAAACTCCGTTTCCAGGGGATCTGATGCCCTCCTCTGACCTCCTTGGGCATTGCAAGACAGGGGTGCACCTCCTACATGCAGGCAGTACACCCATAAACATAAGATATAAATAATAAATAAAATAGTAAAAAAAATGAAAAGAGTTAATTTGTATTACACATGCTAAGTAATGTGCTGGAACTAATCACAAGGTGCCATGTACAACAGGAGCAATTTGCCCAGGAAGCATCAGAAAATTCTCAGTGGAGATTTGATTCAGGGAAGAAGCAGAGAAAAGGCATGTCAGAGCACGGTGTGCGAACACGCTGTGCATCGTGCCGCTCGGCACACTTCTTTAAAGGCCTCTAAATCATCCTACGAGCTAAATAAAGGACGCAATACATTTAAGAAGCATTAGGAAACACTGAAATGGATCTTTATGGCTGACAAATGTAGAGATTTGAAAGAATAACGTGAGGAAAATTAACGTGAAAAGGACTACACATATTTGTGCTTTTGTTTTTATTCTACTCAATTCATCTTTGTCCAAGCTCCTTGATTTCCTCCTCTGTTAGAATCAGATAATCTAATCTTCACAGCAGTGTTATGGACTTGTAACAGTGAATGTGTTATCTCTCTGAGTACCAATTACCACGTACTTATATCTTCTGGAAAAGCCATTGTTTTACACCCTAAGGCAACGTATTTCTAAGGTGAAATTCTAGCCTCTAAATCAGATCTTCATGAAAGAAATTGTTTCAGGTACAGGGTTTTCTGCAACGCTCGGAAAGTTTCTGCTCATTAATTTGTTACCTTTGTGCCTATAAAAACTTAAAAGTTGGAGCCCCACAAATGTAGGCTGTTTTAATAATCAGTTCTAAAGCTTACATGGACTAAGTAAAATATTGTAGTTTTTAGTTGAATTTTGTAAATTTGGTAGCATCTTTTAAGGATTTGCTAATTTTCTTCCTAATTATCATATTCATGGTCATAAAGTTATCTGCAAAGTTTCTGTATGAATATCTTAATTCTCACGAACTAATTCAGTAGTCACGATATGTCTGAGATTAATAATTTGAATCCTCTTTTTTCTCTAGTAGCCTAGCTAGAGATATGTCATTTTATTGATTTTTTTCACAGTCTTTTTAATTACTGATTTGTTTTTTCTTCTTCACATAGTGGTATGCAGTAATTTGACTCTAAAAAGACTGGCATGCCTGGGTTGGAGCAAGTCAAAAGTTTTTAAGCCTTATAATGTTTGAAAAAAAGGATCACATATGTACACACAAACATGAATGAAATTAGATGGGCTGATTTGCTGTTTCATTGCTTTGGATAAACAGAAGTAAATGTCACAAAAATTACGGCCCAATGAAAAAAATGCCATGACTTTGTTTACCTATTAATTCTGTCTGTAGTTGTAGCATAGAATACTGTTAAAATTTATTCTAAAAATACACTGGGCTATGGAGATAGCTTAGCAGGAAGTGTTCTTGTTGCAAAAGCCAGATGATCTCAGTTCAATATGCTGAAATTGCATAAAAATGCTAGATGTAGTAGCAGGCATCTGAAACTCTGACATTCCAATTGCAAGGTGGGAGGTGGAGACAGGTCCTAGGCCATCTATTCTGGAGTATTCCACACAGCCACAGCAGTAGAAAGAATGAGAGATTCTATCTCAACGAGGTGGAAGAGGAAAATTGACTCTTCAGAAAGTTGACCTCTGCACATGCTCTGTACTCATATGTGTGTGTGAGTGCACATACACACAGACACACAAAAAATTAGAAAGAGCAGGATTTACCTAAAATATCATTTTCTTCCATTTATAAATTTTCTTGCATGTCTAACTGGCTATGGCCCTGGAAATAACTTGCTTTTCTTGAATTAAACATGCATTTATATATTTTATAGTAAGAATAATTTGTGGGAAATTATTACATAAATATAACTCAAAACTATGATATAAATATATATAAAACTTGCAATAATCATATAGCTGATTTATACATGTGCATACAAGCATTCCCAAACATGTTTGCATTTATGTATTCATAGTAATTACAAATAGAGCACTGTGAAAATTCAATAAAATGTACTTAAAGGGGAAACTTTTCCTAAAAAACAATATCTATCTCTATGATAGTTGTAATGTATTATCTGCATTTTTAAAAATAGCATCAATTGATATTAGAATTATTGTCGTTATTTGATAATAGGAGGCCTTAGGTTTTATGCTTTAAAAAATTCAACTAACTTAATAAAAATAGTTTATTTGTAAAAATTATTCTTATGCATAAGCCATTAAAACTTAAGAATGCCTAAACTTTGTACCCAGATTCTTGTTTTGAACAAATGGATACATACAAATTACTCTAATTTAGTTTTTTTAAGTAGTAATTGTACTAGAGAAAGAACAATTTTCATAGATCAGAATAATTTAGACCTTATCATCATGCATGCATTATCGTATTTTAAGTCCACCTGATCTTGAAAAGAGCTCAATTTTCTTTCATACTGTTTTACATTTCTCACTGTGAATTAATAATGATTAGCCTGTTGTGACAATCTTTAATTTCAAGACAGTTTTCAGTTAGTAATAATCGTAACAGCCTCATGATATAAGTAAACATTAAGGAATGTGATAAAAAAAGGCTCATGAGCCTCCCAATGTATGAAACTTTACTATTTTCTGTAGCTTTGGAAAGATGAAGCTACAGTAATGCAAAGGAGGTCGTGCATAATGCAGTGCCTAATTGGTATCACCAACCAGTGTTGTAAAAGCCAAGAGAATATAGTAATAGAGGATCTAGTATTTTGTGAGTAAAATGTAGTTTATCCTAGCAAATTATCAGGATATGAACTGATTTGATAGTAGAATTCTGCTCAGAGAAATTTCATGAATGAATAGTGTACTTTTTAGCAAAGTTGTCTGGGCTATCAATCATTTCTATACTGCTGTATGTAGGACCCAGAAAAAGACTGAAATATCATCATTCCAATGAGTACCTACAAGAATTCTAAGGGTTGATTGAACAGATATGTTCATTACTTAAATAAAAATAAAATAGATGGTAAGATAGTGTTATTTTTAAAAATCTTGTTCCTTGGGCTGGAAGAACTTAAAATTCTCACATGTTCTAGTGACAACAGAACATTACTCCAGTCCTGTGCCTATGAAGACTATACAAATAATGATATCTTAGATATCTTTTCTTTCTGAAAACTCATTGTTCATACATTGAAACAATAGATTTTATATTTTTTGCTCCAGAGAGTCTGGGGGCAAGAGAAGCCTTTCATTTGAACATATTACTGATGACGCTCCTAGACTGCATCACATTAAGCACATTTCATTTCAAGATCATGCTTGCATGTTTGATAAGTTTGTGAAGGAGATATTTTCTAGTAAATTGACTAAGACTAACATGGCATTTAGGCTTTTTTAAATATCCAAATAAATAAGACTGTACGCTGACAAAATATATTAATATGTTAACTGAACTTCTCTACTTTGTATGTTTGTGTTATTTTAGAATGAGTTAGGCAAGAATAAAAGCCATGCTAAGGAAATACAATTCTGGAATGCTTATTTGAAGAGTTCTGTGCCTCAGTCCTCAGAAAACCATTGGATTGGTGATAATTATGAAAGCACACACACATATATATACATACACATACATACATACACACATGTACACACATACATACATGTATACATACAGACACATGGCATTTAAACTTGTCTGACTAAGGACTACTTCATTCCTTCTGTTTTGTCCCCTTAATAATGAAAATGTTTCTTACTGTTGTCATAGCCCTGTTCCACCACTGTGTCGTCTAGTTTCCTAGGCCCACATATGGAAAGAGATTTTTCCTCTAGAACGAATAATTCTCAATGTTTCATTGACACCTGGTTTAGATTACTGGTTTTATTGTACATGGGACTTGTGAGCTGATGGCATTTAGATGATATTTTGGGCACACATTTTTGGAGAATGTTGGGAAGAAGCAAGTGTATTTTATGTATGACCATATAACAGCCTCTCAGGGCTCAGCAGGGTTATGTCTTTATTCAAGCCTCCGTTTTCTTCCTTAAGACTCTACTACTCTAAGTCTTCTACATCTGCATCTTTGTATGGCTCCTTGCTAGGGCTCACTTCTTTGGTTATTCCTCTATTTTTCTTGACAGAAGGTATATTTATAGCCAAGTAACAGTACCCTCCTTCTACTTCTTAGAGAATTTTTAAAGATTACTTACAACTTTTCCCTCCATTTTGTCTAATATGTGTCAGTCCAACTGGAATGTTTCCAGGAAAAAACATTGTTAAAATTGCTGTCTGTATATGTCATGGATGCCAATACAATAACACAGGAGAGTTTCCACAGATTTTATTCTCTTTTCATGACTTCTGGCAAGTAGGTTTACAGAGTCCATGAATCACAAATCTAATTTCTTGAGTAAATACTTGCCTACCTTACATTTGACCTTCTCCCTAGAACATGCTTTCCTAAGAGTGTTTGATTTTAGTGTTACTTGCAGTTTAACTAGGTCAAGAATTTCCCACATGCTGGTTCCTTGTGGCTGAACATTTTTCAGTTTCTCTTCTGATATTTTACGGTAAGCAGTAAGAAGAAACCACGATACCTTTAATCACATTGTTTGGAATTCTCCTCAATTAAGTATTCAGGTTCATCACTTAAAAACTGTACTTTATGCATAGCTATCAGACATAGTGAAGCCATCTTTTCTCTGCATATATAATAAGAATAATTTCCTCTAGTTTTCAATGATGTTTTCCTTCTTTTGTTTTGTTCTCTTTCCAAAAGTATCCTTAAGTTAAATATCCCCAGGATCATTCAGGTTGTGGCCATATATTAAAACTATTAATGGGAAAAGAATATTCCTTTTTTATTTAGTTTCCTTTGCTTTCATTTAGTTGCTGGATAGCTGAGTCTAGAAATAGCAATAGGAGACCTCAGTTCTGTCTTGCAGCTGGTGTGGAAATCTGGAGAGAACTCCTGGCTAAAAGGATCATTGCATGCTGTAGTTGACAGTTGGCTGTGATCACAAAGAACACCTAACAGAGAGTTGCTGGCCGTGGATATTTGTTTGAGAACTACTGATGCTTTAGTGTGAACATTTGGACAATCCTCCTCCAGTGGTCCTTCTGTGGGTAGGTGCTAGAGCTTTGTGAAGAGTTAATATGAGTGGGAAGCATACCTTTAAACCAATAGTGGGACTCTAGTTTCTTTCAATTTCTCTCAATTTCCTGATTCACCCAAGCACTTTGTCCTGCCATGTGTTCCCACCATAATGTGCTCTCCTCAACAGTCTGGTCTTGCAATGAAACATCCAGGACCCTGAGCTAAAATTAATCTTTACTCTTCACAAGCTAATTGCATTAAGCATTTCATTTTGATACAGCAATGCTGCATGCTGTATTTAGCATTCAGGCTTAGAATGAATCAACCCCATTAATTTGGGTAAAGGAAATTTCATTTTATGGACTACTGATTAATTTCCTATATCTATTTCAGGATAAATGTTAGTACCAGCTAATTCCATTGGATTTCCCATCAGCTATTTTACCTTTCTGAGTCTTGAAACATTAGTGCTCATTTTACTTTGAAGAAACTTAATAAACTTAATGAACTAAAAATTTTTACTATTTCTGTATAAGATTGGCAGGGTTGGTTGATATTATCAGTAAAGAAACAATCTAATTTTCCTACTAAGAATATTGTTAGCATTTTTATACAGAGATTTGAAAATCTTTGTTAAAAAAATATACACACACACACATATACATGACTGTGTGCACAGATAATTATATAACATGATCTATAGCACACATTTCTTCGTTATTTTGCTGGACAGTCCACTTGACAAACCTGGGAAAAGAGAATCTGATTTGGGGAATTTGCTTTATCAGATGAGCCTGGACATGTCTGTGGGGAATTTTCTTGATTGTTGAGTGATATAGGAGGGCCCAATTGACTGTGGATGTTGCTACCCCTGGGCAGGTGATCCTGGTTGGAGAAGACACAGACTTAGTTCAGGATAGTGGAGTGAGCCAGTTAGCAGCATTCCTGTGTACTCTGTCCTTCAGGGTCTCCCCATAGGTTCCTACTTTAGTTTCTACTCTGGGTTTCCTCCATGAAGGTAATAAACCCTTCTTCCCCAAGCTGGTTTTGGTCAGTGTTTTATCACAATAGGATGCTAACTAGAGCAGTTATCACATAAGTACCTCTATAATAAATTACCAGTCATTAAAAATAGGCAATATAAAATTGATATATTATTTGATATGCACATTTAATTATCTGAGTTACAGTGGATCAGATCTAGTTGTCTGAAGTGGGAGACTTTAGGAGTTTTTATAAGATGAATCTGAAAACGCTGATAGATATTGGTTCTATAGCTGAATCTACAAACATTATTTTGCTTAGAGAAAGATTAAGCACAATTAGGTATCTTATTTATTCTTCTACAAATTATATAAACACATTAATAGCTACTTATTAAAGTAAGAACTGACTGAACATGGTTTCTATGAAAGATGAGCTGCAATTCACTGACTGGATAATTTTCCAAACTTTTCATGTTTACATTCATTTGACTCATTCACAACACAGAAATAATATCTCAGTTGCTTTCAATATATTTAAAAGTATCTCCTATATTTTGACATATGGCACAGTGTTAACAACAACATTGCTGTTTTTCAAATGAACAGACTATAATTCTATTTCTTGAGGATTCTTATCTTTTGCTATTTCTTTTCATCTTTTCTGACACTAGTTCTCAATCTTGATCAGTGACTGATGGGACCTATTGGTTACAAAGGAGCATCTGGGATGAAGGTGAGGGTTGCGATTCCTGAGTCTGGTCAGCCAGGGAATCATGGCTGGGACTAGGAGGCAAACTGAGAACAGAAGAAGAACCTTAATCCCTTTGTACAGACCATTACAGAAGATGGAGAAAGATTAAATAGAGGACATCGTGATTCCATTCCCTAGTTATTGTGAATAGAGCAGCAATGAACATGGACGTACAGATATCTCTGTAGTATGATAGAAAGTCCTTAGGGTATATAGCCAGGAGTGATACAGATGGGCCACATGATATATGATAGTTTTAACTCCCATTTCTTGAGAATCTTCCAGACCTACAATCTTGTAATCCAATTAAAAAACTATTCAAAAAGGCTTGAATGGAGATGTTCTGCATGGCTAGGCAATGCTGCTTAGAGTCAGTGAGTCAGTAAACAAAATTCCCAGTTCCAGGTGTGGTGTAGTTCTACAGGAGCTATTGATCAGGGAGGCCCCAGAGGTCACCAAAACAGTATTCGTTCTTATTAATCTCTTTGGATGGCCACCAGACCTAGAGGATAAGACCCTTCTTATGAAGATGCCACATACCTTGGTTATAAGACATATCCCAAACAAGCTTGAACAGAGGTAGAAACCTTCTCTCTGCCACCTCGCTTTCAAACTGCTGTGGAAGAAAAGCATTAATAGCCTTAGACTTAGTCAACTATTATTCCTACGAACTACATGCTTAGGCAAGGTCTGCCCACCTGCTAGTATAAGAGTGGCATGATTGTTATGGGGTAGCTAATCACACTCTGGTTGGATTTGAGACCTGAACTACAGAAGGAACTCCATGGATAGTACTGTAAATCTGACCAACAACCCATGCCTGGAGAGATCTTAGGCCCAAGGGAAACTTAATACAGTTATTTAGCACAGTTTTCATCAAATCAAACTGCCTTCTAAATACCTATGTTTATGCCCATAGATAAAAGCCACTGTCAGCTTTTCTGAGAGTGTGTCTTTATAGTGACAGTGGTGATTGCCAAGACATGGCTGCCCAAGATGTTGAGAATAAGTGATAGTTGAGGTCTCAACCCTAAACAAAACATTGGCACTACTCCTCTAAGGCTCAAGTGACATTGCAGAGGGGGCTGGAAGAATGTAAGAGAGCTGGATCTTAGGGAGAAGGACTACAAAACGCCATCTTTGAGCCTAACTGTTGCAATCATGAACTCACAGCAGCTGTGGTTACTTGCAGTGGGCCAGCACAAGCCTGGTACCATCAGCAATCAGTCTTGTATGGAGGAGGAGCTCATGAGATTCTAGGAGAGACAGAGTCACCATCTTCAGTTGTAGACCCATTAGTCTCACAGGCTCCAAAGGATAGCTCTAAACCTATGGACATACCTATGGCCCTAGCTAAACTCAGTGAGTCACAAAATGAAAAAAATAGTGAGAAAGGTTTGTAGCAAAGAGAGGAATAAACAGGGGTAACAGTGAGATAAAAAGGGTGAGAAGAGGGTAATTAGTATGCATTATATACATGTATGAAACTGTCAAAGGACTAATTTAATCAGTAAAGTAGAAGATGAAAGAGTGAACCAGATAACTCAATTTTAGAGTCCTGACTTCTAATTTCTGCCTCATTTAGGCTTTGGAATTTGAATACATGAGTAAGACGAGGTAGTCAGCTGTATGGAGTGTTCTTAATCCAAGTGAATGAACGAAACCCAAGAATAAGGATCTTCTTGCATGGGAGGTGGAAATGCACTGAACTTTCCTCTCTTGTTCAACCTAATACATGCTGGATTCCAACCAGCACGGGATAACAGAGTGCAAGTTCACAGTTGGCTTTCCTTAACTTGTTTTTTTTTTTATATCTACAAAGATAAATAATTACATGCTCTATGTTTAGGCTGTAGTCTGCTGGGATCAATCAAGTATGTAAACAGGGTATTTGCACATTGAACATCTTTACTAAATGAAGATAGTGACTTGCTAATAGAATATGAGTTAACTAATTTTCCCACTTGAAGTTATAGGAATTTAGCTATGTATTGAAGGATAACTGGTGCTTAGATTACAGTATATGCTAAAGTCTTAGACTATTTATTTGACACTAGGGATCATGAACAAAGATACTGAAGGAGTCAGGCTCGATTCTTAAATAGTAGTGATTTACCTGGTGTAACTGAATAGTTACATGATTTTATTTTAAACATAGTATTTTACAGTTTCCAAAGTCCCTCTGAGGTGGCTAAATCCTGCAACTTTTCTAATCCATTTTTAGGCTCTTAGATTGTTTCCGTAGTGCCAAGGAAAATTTTGTTAACCCTGTGAAAGATTTTAGAAAAATGAGCATAAGCAAGATACAGACATTTCCAAGTAGAGTGTAGAAGGGATTGTGGATCCCCATTATCTAGGCTTCCAGATAGGAACATCTGCTCTGAAATGTCTTGGTTCTCAGGTCTGTTCTATCAGGCACCAGGATTGACATACAGAAAAATTTTGCTTCTAACTATTCATGTTTTATTTGACAAAGGAAATATAAAGGATAAATAAAAATTATTAACTAAATTGGATCAAATCCTACATTGCAAAACTATTCAGAATGTTAAGCAAAAAAACAAGAGCATGTATGCATTTATAGGAAATTGACAATGCGGTGGCCCCAGGTTCGGTTCTCAGCATCCACATGGCACCTCACAACCATCCTTACCTCCCGGGAGTTCCAGATCAGATGCCTTCTTCTGACTTACATGGCTTTTTGTGACATGGGTACAGCAGGCAAAAACATTTATATACATAAAATAAATAAATAAATCTAAAATTAGCAATGCAGTAGTGTTTTATAATGATCATCAGAATTTTGCTTTTTTATCTTTTACATGTGATTTTACTTTATGATTACATTTTGTATGTTTGACAAAGAGCTGGTGTTTGGTATTATATATTTTTGGTTTGATTCATGAAGCTACAGTAAAACTGGCCTATAAATTAGAAACAAATGTAAAAACATAGCTTTACAACAAAATGGATTTAAATTCAGTAAAGATAGTTCCTTATGTTGTCTGGTTACATTTCAATTTGAATAAGAAATTTTGCTTGGTTCATATTCTGCCTCTGGATTATTTTCACACAACAGAAAGATTTTTCAGTTATGTGGGTTTCTTAAAAAAATCCTTTTGGACACTGGCCTTTATTCCCAGCCCTCCGGAGGCAGAGGCAGACAGAACTGGAGGCCAGCCTGGTCTAAAAAATGACTTCTAGATGGGCTGGGACTAGGGAGACCATGTCAAAAGAACAAGAAAAAATTCATCTTGGAAGACTGCAGTCGTGAAGCGTGGGCGCGGCGTCAATGATGGCACAGCGGCGGCTCTTGGTGCAAGGTCTTAAAACAGACTCTGGACGTCTTCACTTTATTAAAAACCTTGGGAAGATGGCAGCCGAATGACATGTGGCCTCTGGTCTCGGGGCAAACTGACTCCCCAGTGACTGAGTGCTCACAGTGGATCATGTAAGGAACCCTATCATACAAGACAAATATTTTTCCAACCATGTATTTCTGTATTGAGCTCAAAATTCTCATCTCAAGACTTGGCAAGTAAGAAAGAATGGAATTGGAGAGCAAAGATGGCTGCAGTGGCTGCAGCGGCAACTCTGAGCACGTGGAAATAAAACATGACTCTGGTAACATTTGAATCTTTGTCTCTCTGCATGCCTGTGTGCCTTTGGTTCGCATATGTTTTAATTTGCACGCACCATGGCCAGCAATATCCATGTATTTGACATTTCTGGTGATTGTCTTTTTCAACATTTTGTTTCTGTTCAGCACAGTTTTCCTTCACCATATATAAATTCCTTTAATATTGGAACTTCACATTTGCTGGTGGTAAACTTTCTCAGTTTTGTTGGGAAATGTTTTTATTTTTATTTTCCCTGAATATAAAATTAGGGCTTGAAGATTGTATTTGTGCATACTATTAAGGTTATTTGTTTTTCTCTCATTACTTTAAATTTTAATGCCTTGAGCCAACATATATTTATATAATTTTTCACTTTGCAGAGTACCTCATACTTGTTCTGTAATTTCCCCTCTATTTTTGGCAGTTTGACTAAGTGCTGTAGAAACATGTCCACTGGAAGTATCTTTATTTGGAATGTTGTTTAAATATGTAACTGTTTTGAGCAAATTTGTGAAAAATTTAGGCACTATTTCTCTAGATGATTTTTCTCCTTATTTCTCTTTAGTTTTTGCATCTGGGACTAGAACTGTATATATGTAAACTTCTTTCTATTCTTCTGTAGTCACTAAGGTTTTGTAGATTTTACTGTTTTCATTTCTCCGTTTTCAAGATCGGATTGTTACTATTGTTTACTGTCAGCTTTTACTTTTGTCTTTCCAGACTGCTATCAAACCCTACAAGTAATTTTATTTTATAAATTATAATTATAACTTTAGCATATCTGTTTGTTCTTTATAGTCAATATTTCTCTTCCAAGATTTCTGATTCGTTAGTTAGTGATAATATCTTTGTATTTTATGAGTAGAATTACAATTAATTTAAAATATTTTTTAAAAATATGCAAAACACTTTAGAATTAGACTCTTTATTGTCTTTTCTTTTGAAGCTGAGTCACACTTTCATGCTTCTCAGTATGTCTAGTAGTTGTGAATTTCACACTAAGAAAAAATTATTTGCCTCAGTCTTGTAATTTTATCAACAGTAACTATCAATCTCAAGTAGTCTATTTTATTGAAGGTCAGCTTCTTGCAATTGGTCATTTATTCTTTTTGACTCAGGGAACCTTATTCGGCTGAATGAATGTAACTTTAACAGTGTGAGAATAGCTATCATTTACTAAGATCCCATTTGTTAAAAAAATCTAAGAAGATGAACTTTACGTTATTGCCTATTCAAAGGTTCTCAGATATTTTCTGTTTTATATGCTGCCACTAAGCATAACCAACGACAAAGAGTGCAGTCTTGATACCCACAAGGCTGCTGGATGCTAATACACATTACATCAGGGGATGCGCTACCTGGAAAAAGCTAAGACAGACTCAGTGAAACCATTCTCTGTGTCTGTTCCTTTGGAGAGATGTGCCACTTGATTTTGCCACCACAGAGAAGAGTCACTGCATATATTAGCTAGTCAGAAAGATTCAAAATTCCCATTAGAATATTGGTATTGTAAAGATTATTGGGAAAAGAAACATTTTTAATTGTTATTAATCTATTTCTGGATTAATAAATGAATATATCTGACTGCCAGTGTCATTTCCACACATGGAGGAATAATCTGGTTAAAATTCTCTAAGTGAAACTGAATGAAACAAAGGGATAAAAATGAATGTTCTGTGTGTTCATGAGACCGGACACCTGGGGTAACTCAATATAGCAAATAAGAACAAGGAGCCTACCCTGTAAAGTTGAATAGTCTCAACTTTGGGAAGAGGAACCATTTAATTAGAAATTTTCTGAATTTCTGATCTATGACACAATTATTTAGGTGCCCCAAAGAAGAGTTTAAACTAAGCCATCCAAGAGTTGATAATGCTAATACAGGAAATAATGTCCTGAATGTGACTCTCTCTGCCACTCACTCTCTGCTTGAAAGGAATGTGAATTAGTTTGTATTTGGTGAACAAATGAAGAATCAATTGTTAAGGACAGTTAGTGAATTAACAACAAATGTACATGCAGGACTAGCAGATGGGTTCTAGTAGATAGATATGGAAGTCTGATATTAACTGAGTATATAGGTTTCTCAGTTTACTTGAGGAAATTCACACAGACTATATTTTTCATCCCTGTTGCTTTAAGCATGGTTAACCCACTCAGGTAGTTATGCTTCTGCAGGCAAATATGGACTATAATATCAGAGAAGATGAGGTCAGTCACAGTGCATCTGCATGATTCTAAAGCAATTATTCTAATCATTTATTTAATGTAGGCTTCCTTATCAATGTTCTTAAAACCATCATAACCATTTTATGGTTCACTTTCCACCTGTTTATCCTAGCAAACATTCACAATGACTCTGCTTATGCAAAATATTAAGTTCTTATGATAGAGCTCATCAGCACCCACACCAGTAAAATGATCACTTTGTATTCACATTTCATCCTTCATTGATTCAGTTTTCTTATAGCTGTTTAGTCCTCTATTATGACATTCTGGTGGACTAGGAATTTTCCATATTTGAAATTTGCTCATATTTATATTTAAAGTATCTAACACACAGTAAAGCTTAATCAATGTTGGTTGATTAGTGAGAAATAAAGCTAAGTACTTACTTACTTGTTGTTTTTGTTTTCTTATTAGTAAAAGCCCAGATTGCTTCTGTTTATTTTGTTTTTTTTTTTTTTTTTTTAAAAAAACAGTCTTTAGAACTCTTCTACTAGAGAACTTGAACAATCTTGTAATCTCGGCCTCCAGTTTTAAACAGGAGCATATGAGAAGTTATAAAAAGAGTTAACATGAAAAAAACATAGACTCAAGATGGGAACTAAGAGTATGAAAATTCTTGGGCAGTTGGTTCTGAAAATATGTTACTGTTTAGGAGAGTTAAATAATAATAATATGTTTTCCCCTAATTCTTAAGATTAATAATTCCAAGATCAAGGGATAAGTAAATTTGATTTCAGGGAAGAAAGTCTAATTGGTTTGTGGATGGCACTCCTATGAGTTTGCTAGTGTTTATTCTTACAAGGATGCAAGTCTTATTGGAGGAGGTCTAAGACTTTTTGATGTAACTTAATATTAATAACTTTGGATGCCTTAGAACTTGATTTCTAAATGAAGCTACACAATGGGCTCAGATTTCAGCATATGGATTTTTTAGTGTACATAAAAATTAAATACATAAAAGTGATCATTTTTGGATATTCCCTACATGTTAGGCACTATTTAGTTTTTATTTAGTACTGATTATTCTGGGAAAAAGAATGACTTTGTGACTAAGATTGTTTAGTGACTCAAAAATCACATTATTTCTTCCTATATTTTTTCTGTTTTTTTTTTAAAGGTGCATTTTTGTCTTGAGAAATACATCTGGTAGAAGATGCTTGCTCTTTAAATTTTATTTAGAATAGATGTCATATTTTCTTAAAAAGATAAATTCATTGCATATTTTTCTCAATCAGTTCCAGGAAATGTGCTCACTGGGTTAGAGCAGTTAAGAGCAGCCAGCTGTCACTTCACAAGAATTCTGCACACCCTCCACACTTCCACCTGTGGAAACTGGCATTTAGAGTGCAGAATAATTAGAATTTATGAGAAACATCAATGCTCTTCTCTCTGCTGCAAAGGTCATTTCTCTCCTTTTCACATAGTCATTCAAGAAAACACATGATTCATTGCCTATACTGTAGTTTTCTTCAGGGACATAGAGCTATGAGAGGGCTCTGTTATAATGTTATGACTATATATACTCAAAGAGTGAAACGATTTTCAAGTGCAAATTCTTGATTCTTTGTGTTCACTTGATCTACTATATATTCAGAAATCATTTTTTAGAAAAATGATTGGGAATTGAGATGGCTCAGTGTGTAAAGGGCTTGCTGTGCAAGCCTGAGGATCTAAGTTTGGATCTCATACAACCAGAGAAAAATCCAGGTGATACTAGCAGTAGGGGGCAGAGACAGGAGGATTTCAGTACTCTCTGCCCAGCCAGCCTTAGCCGAACTGGCAAAATCAGCAAGAGAACCTGTCTCAACAATATAAGATGGAGAGGTGATTAAGGAACACATTCAGAGTCAATTTCTGGTTTTCACATGTGCCTGCACAGGCAAGTTCACCTGCCTAAACCACATGCACACACGCACACACACACACACACACACACACAGAAAGAGAGAGAGAGAGAGAGAAACACAGGCATGCAAACACACACAAAGACATGTGCACATACATACACACATACACACTCACACACATACATACTTGCATGCATGCATGCAGCACACACAAATAGCTGATTAAAAAGGAATGTTAAAATATAGCAATGATTAATGTTTATGGGGTGATTGACACTAAGAAATCAACAAATGCAGCTTATTTTCCTCTTCCCTCTTATTAACTAAAAAATAATGTTTGGATATGTATATGAATATATAAACAACCAGAACTTCAGTTGGATAATGTTAGAAGCAGTTTTTAAAAGTAAGCATCACTACTGATGAAGCCAGCAATGATATTGAATCTTCTCTATGCCTAGAGACTTTGGGGAACTGAGCAATAGCCATCCATTCATTTTTAGGTGTTCCCAGATGAGTTATCCTACTCTGGCACATATCTAGGCTAATAAATGTTAATGCTATGGAAAGACCCATCTTGTAAGCATTTGAAGTTGAAAAAAAAAAACAATGGTTAGCTTATTGTCATTAAATTATATAGCTAAGGTTTAGCAACTTAGTAGAAAATAATTATTTTAAAGAAATTCTGGAATTTGATTAATCTGTGTCATTTCCTATTTTCACCAAGATTTGGAAACGTGTGTCAATTTAATTTTTTGTAATTCTATTAGCATTCAAGTGAAAGGATCATAACCTTTACAGGTATGATATCTGATAAGTTTTACAATGTCAGAAAAACAATCAAGAAATGACTTGTAAATGTTATCCTCATTTTTTAAGCCATACTTTTAGACTGCTTTTTAAAAAACATGTTTTGAGTCTCATATAATTATTTGCAAAAGATTTGCAAGATACTTTGTTAAACTTTCCTTTCTTTTTTCTCCTATAGTCATGTTATTTTTATTTTTTATTGAATCTTTGCATATTTCAGATGGAACATCTAAATCAGTCTTACTCATCTTTATACTTCCTTTCCCAACGGACACTCCCATAACCCCCAACTGAAATTCATACATTCAGTCATCTATGTTAAGGACTATTGTGTAAAGTTAGTGTCAATAGCCATTCCTCAGCTCAAGATCATTCACTGAGGTCCAGTCAATCTATCTAGATGTCCTCAATTTAAAAAGATCAGCTCTTCCTCATCCAGCAGTAATCATTTGCCAATATTTCATCATTTAAGGCTGGGGTCTGCTGTCCATTGCCCCAGTTCTATGCTAGGGTTTTGTCTGTTTATGTTTGCATGGGTCCTGAGCATGCGTTCACCATGCTGTGGGTTCATATGAGCAGGGCTCCGGGAGCTTGTAGGGCCCTGTTTCCATGTGGTCATGCACCTCCTCCTTGGCTCTTACAATCTTTCTGCCCCCTCTTCTACAATGGTCCCCAGCCCTGCATGGGTAAAGTTTAATACAGGAATCCTGTCTAAGGACCAGCAGTCTGAAGACTATACTTTGGCCATTTTTGACCTTTTGTGTTCCTGGTCCTCTGTTGAACAAGGGAGCTTCATTAATGAGAACTGAGAGATTTATTAGTGACCTTATTTCCACTTCTATATTCTGTGTGTCTAAGATATAGAGGTGGCATTGTAGATGTGCCACTTAGACTTGGGCAATTCACAGACACTGTCTGTGTGTACCAGTTCTGATACTCGGTAATAGTACAAAAGAAGCTTCTTTGATGAGTAGTAACTTGGTATTTGTCTGTACATATATGGATAACTATTTTTCACATAGTAAAAGATTACAGTAGTCTAAGGGTGTGACAGTGTAGGGTTTTTCTCTAAGATCTGTGACGTCTCTACCCATGTGTATTTGGCTATGATTATAGTACTACACATGAATTTCCTCCTATCGAGTGGGCTTTTAGTCCAATTAGGTAGTTGTTGATTACTCCCAAAATAAAAATTCCACCACTTCACCAATGTCTTGTGCTCTCCTAGTAATTGGTATGGTCATTTCGTCTTGAGGCTGGTGTCCAGCCATCAATTGATGCTCTCTCGTAGCAGCTTGTGTAGTGCTTCCCAAAGCTATGAAAGCTAGCCTTCAGGAAAGTGGCTTCCAGGTCATTTTCAACTCTATTGCTCAAAATCCTGTGTCCAAAGTATGTCCCATCTTCAGCAACAGGGTCTTACCTTCAAGTTCTGGGAGGCAATCAAGGAATGTGGTAATAGCATGTGTAATTTTGGGAGTCCCTAGGACCACCCTGGCCAACAACTCAAAGGAAGGTTTCTCTTGTCTGGCACTGTTTCTTGTTATATAGCCCTCAGTATACACATGGACTCCTGTGGAGACATTGTGCATATAATCTGTCTTTAGTGTTTGGATTAATGTGATTACTTTTGTTTTTACACTAGCATTATTTATTCCTTCTTTCTGTATCCCAGTCTAACCCTGCCTCCACATTCTTCCCATTTAAACTGTCCCCATTTTCCCCATTTCTCCCTTGATAATACCAGTCTCTTATGTTCCCAACTCTTTTGAGCTCCTTCTTTCCCTTTATTCCCGAAGTTCCTTGTATAGTCCTCCCTTCCCCTCCCACTTAAATGCCCCCATTTTATCCAGCTCTACCTTAGTAGCACCTGTCTCCTACTATTCTATCAGGTTTCTTTTTTCCCTTTACCACCCTGATTCCTTTCCATTATCCAGATTCCTGTTGCTACATCAGAATTTATACTCACATATAAGAGTTTGGGGCTAGGATACACATATGAGGGAGAACAGACATCATTTGTTTTTCTGAGTTTGTGTTACTTTACTGTTGGGCATAATGCAAGGTGGGCCTAGCCTAGGGCCACCCGCTGGAAGGAGTGGAGGAATGGCTCCTGTGGGTGTGGTGTTCTGCTCTGTCTAATTGTGAGAACAGCACCTGGAAAGAACCCGCCTACCTAGAGACAAACTTACTATTGGCTGTATTTGAGACCCCACCCCATAAGACCATTGGCTATCCAGACCTATAAGAGCTTGTGTACCTGTTCAGTAAAGGAGTTTGCAGTACCACATGCTTGGGCTGCTTCCTGTCCAACTCCCGGAGTCTGTGGCTTGACTCTGTGTCTACTCACCCCCAACCCCTCAGGCCGGCCCCGAGTGGTGAAGACAGGACAGAAACAAAAATGACAATACTTCACTTAGTATAACAGTTTTTAGTTCCATCCATTTACCTGCAAATTTCATGATTTTGTCTTTCTTTACCACTGAGTAGAACTCTATTGTGCAGGTGTACTACGTTTTCATTACCCACTCATCAGTTAGTGACACTTAGGTTTTGATCAGAATGAAGTGACCCTCTTTATCTCTTCTGATTAATTTTAGTTTAAAGTCTATTTTGTCAGATATTAGAATGGCAACTTCTGCTTATTTCTTAGTGTCATTTCTCTGGAAGATTTTTTCTTATCCTTTCACCTTAAGGTAGCACCTGTCCTCATAGGTGAGATGAGTTTCTTGAAGACAACTAAAAGATGGATTTTGTTTCATAATCCATTCAACTAACCTTTGCCTTTTTACTGATATGTTCAGTCCATTGTTATCTACAATTATTATTAAAATATGTGTGTTGATTTCTATCATTTTAATATGTGTTTGCCTTCTTGGTCTAACTTTGTTGTTCCACAGTTGTATCTTAATTTAGTTTCTTTTTATTGCTCATTGGGTATAGTTCTTCCATTTTTAATCTCTTTGTATTGCTTCAAGAATTCTTTGATGGGCTGGTTTTGTGGACATTTCTTTCTTTCAAACTCTTCATTTCATGTAAGTTTTTCTTTCCTCTTCAACTATAATAGACATTTTTTGCTGGGAAAAGTATTCTAGGTTGACATTTATGATTATTTAGAACTGGGAATACTTCGTTGCAGGTTCTTCTGGTTTTCATAGTTTGCATTGATGGGTTCTCCTTTTTATGTGACTTATTGCTTTTCTTTCACAGCTTTCTGTATTCTGTCTTTGTTCTGTACATTTAATGTTTTTACTATGACATGCCATGGGGAGTTTCTTTTCTGGTCCTGTACATTAGGTGTTCTATTTTCTTCTTGTATTTGTATGGCATGTCTTTCCTTAATTTTTGGACATTTTCCTCTACAATCCTGTTGAAGTTCTGTTCAATGCCATTATCCTATTTTTCTCCTTCCTCTATGAGGAATAAATTTGATTTTTCACAGTGTCCCAAATTTCCTGCATATTCCATTCTTGTGGTTTTAAAATTTTTTCATAATCTTTGCTTGAGTGCGCCAATTCTTCCAGTTTGTCATCTAGTCTTGATATTCTGTTTTCCATTTCATTCATTCTATTTGTAATGCTTTCTCCTGTAGTTTCAAATTGGCTTATTGAGCAGTTAACTTCCTTCTTCATTTCAGTCTGAATTTTCTTCAATATTTCTCTCTTTTGTAAATTCGGTCAGAATTTTATCCATATCTTCTTTTAGTTCTTTGATTTGTTTATGTGTTGATTAAATTCATTGATCGTGTTTATGATTGTTCTTTTAAACTCTGTGTCCTGGGTTATCTCTATGAGGTTCTTGTAGAATTCTATAGCACTGGTGTTGTTTGGTGGATACATACTATTTGGGTTTCTCATATTATTATTTTTTCATTGTGACCTTGGCATGTGAATTTCTTTTATTTGTGATTCTGATGTGAGATTCAAATCTTCCTTTGTTGAACTAAAGTCTGATTATGTTTAGTACTTTCTATGACTGGTTGTTTTCTTATTGGGAATGAAAAGTTGGTTGGTCGAGTCTTCGGGTTCTTTCTGCTGATATTGTATTAGAAAAACCAGATTGCTCTAGTACAGCTGCTCAGGTGTTCCCACAGAGGCACAAGTCAGCAGAGATCAGATGCTCTCATGCTTTCTCCTAAGGTCTGGTCCCATCTAGCCAACAGGCACAGGACAATTTGAGAAAGTTGCTGGGCATAGGCTGCATTTAGGCATTCTCAGGCAGCCTTTAAAGGTCTGAGGCCCTACTAAAGAGCACAAAAGCCTAGTCCTGCAACATTTGGAGGGGCTTCAGACGGTTCTAATGTAGGGCACAGCACAATTTGGGAGCTCACTGTCAGGCAGAGATAAGAGGATAGTCCAGAGATCTGTGGGACTAAGAACAAAAGAGGGCCTGTGCCCAAGGCTAGAAGGAGAAGAGGATATGCAGAGGGGGAGTTTGGAGTTGTTGAGGTGGTAAGGGGGTGTGGATGCAATGGGCAGGATCAAATTTACCAGGAAAGAATGTTGGTCTCAGGAATCTAAGGCAAGTTAGGCGTGGGGACAGCCAGGGTGAAAGTTTGGTCTCAGGAATGCAAAGGCAGCTTGGGGGTGGGGAAGGCCTGTGAAGGCTCTAACAAACTGAAACACTGAGTTTTCTGATCAGGATGCCGTGGGCAGGTCTGGACTAAAAGGGCTGTCCAAAGATCTGGGGTGCTAAGAACCAAAGTATGCCTGGGCTGAAGGGTAGAAGAACAGGATGTGGGGTGGGGAAGAATTCTGTAGTTATTTTAAATAGAGATTTTACTGAGTAAATATTTTTGTTTTAGATAATTGTCTGATTTTCCCAAGCAAAAGATAGATTTTTAAAATCTTAAACATTTTAGCATATTGGGTATAATTAAAAGTAGTTCATATCTCTTAGCACTGACCTGCACTAAACAGTTTGCTGAGTCTATCATGGATTTAAAGAATTAGCATTAATGTAAATCTTGAAATTTTCATGTTGTGTCACCTGTAGTGTGGATGATATAAGTTGGATGATATAAGGTATCTGGATTAAAGTTCTTAAGACTTGTAATGGATTATTTATAGTGCCTGTAAGAATATTTTAATTAATTCATCATCAGTTTATTTTTATGACAAGACAATTTATTTTTAACACATTTAAAAAGAGATAGAAATATGTTTCCTGACAGTAATAATACTGAAAATACTGTAGTCCACAGAAAGGGATAGAAAAGTTCTTCCAAAATTTTATTGCTAATAACAAAATATTTTAAAATTATCAAACTTAAAAATCTTTAAGTCAAAAGAAATGAAAGTATGACAGTGTTTTTAGTAAAAGAAATAATTTGTAGTATTTTTCACATTTAAAATATTTTATAAATATAACACTGTGTGTGTGTGTGTGTGTTGTGTATGTATGTGCAAACATGTGTGAGGGTGCTCTGTGCAACATGAATGCCAGAGATCAATGTTCGATGTCTTATGTTAGATGTTTGTCTACCATTCTTCATCCTTTTTTTTTGAGACAGGGTCTCTCACTGCCAGACTGCCTGTTTCTACTCCTTCCCCATATTTGAAAGTAGTCATGCTATAGCTCCTGGCTTTTATGTGGGTGCTGGGAATCCAAACAGATCCTCATGCTTGCATAGTAAGCGCTAGACCCATTGAAGCATATCCCCAGCCCATAACACTTTCTTTTCAAATGTGTTTGAGAATTTCTAAAAAGCACCGTCAATCATAATTTCTCAAACGAATCTCATAATGTTGGTTCTGTGTTGGTATCTAGTTACCTTCAGAATTTGTAAGCCATTATTGGAGATAGCTTAGTTCTGGTATGTTAAGGAAAGAAACTTCTGCATGAACATAATATTTATTTGTTTATACACTTATTAATAATAATAACTATTAGTTGTTAATTAATAATTATATTTTAAATTTAATATGATTGATAACCATTATTAATGTTTATTAATAATTCTCATTTTCATACTGAAAGACTAAAGAATTTTAAAAATGATATAAACACATACCCATCAATTAGCCAAGCATTTCAAAGAAAAAGTTACTTCTTTGGTAGTTTTCCAAGTATTTTGTCCTGCTAGAATACAATATCATAGACTGAGTAATTAATAAACACTATTACCTACAGTCTGGAGGCTGGGAAGTTCAAGATCAAATCCTGGTGTTTGGAGAGGACCATCTTGTATATTTTCACATAAGGCAGAAGGGGAGCAGAGATGAGTGTCGAGTCTTCACTCTGTAGAACAGCAAAGGGGAACCTTTCTGATTTTAACGCACTCTGCCCTCATGACCAAAACTCTTACTTTCAAGTCTATCTGTTTTATGTATTTTGCAGCTAGAATGTTACTATGTATGCATTTACAATTGCTATATGTTATTGAATTGAATTTTATATCAACATATCTTTGCATTTTTTAAATTGTGAAATGTCTTTGTCTGATAGTCTGCTCATTCTTGTTTTCTTTCCTTGATATTTAGAGTATATTATTTTTCTACTCTTTGTTTTCCGATATGTACAGTGTTATATTAAAAATGAGTTTCTATTTTAAAAATATTTTTTATTTTTACTTTATGTATATGGGTATATTGTCTGCATGTAGGTAAGTACACCCATGCGGTGCAATGCTCACGGAAGTTAGAAGAGGGTGTTGGGCCCCATGGAATTGGAGTTATGGATAGTTGTTAGCCTCCACGTGGGTGCTGGGATTCAAACCTGGGTCGTCTGCAAGAACAAGCACTGCTCTTAACCAGTGACCCATCTTTCCAGCCCTTGAAAATAAATTTCTTATAAATAGCATATTGTGTTGTTATGTTTTTGAAATTCATTTACCAATATCTATTTTTTCTATGTGTATTTTAGAACTGTTTTATGTAATATAATTATCAATTTTTGAACAAAGGTCTAGCGTTTTAATATTTTAAAATTTGTATTTGTCCAGTTTTTCTTTTTTCAGTTTTCTTTATCTTACCTCACTGGATTACTTGGATAATTGTAGCAACCCATGTTTTTCTGAAGGAAGGACTTGTGAATCCTACATCAAGAATGTCCATATTCCCAGCGTTTTCAGGGTCAGTTGCTTGCATATGTGCATATACTCTTCCATGAGCAGCATTCAGCTTTGGCTGCTGACCTTTACATTTTTTTCTCCATTTTAATTAAAGACCATGATGAATCCTCCCTATAAGTAAACATGACCATTCATCTTATATTTTATTAACTTTTAGTATTTGTTTATCCACACCTTATTTTATTTATATGATCTCTGAGTAATTAATGCTATCACAAATAATACTACAGAGATATGTTTATATGATTTTGAATATTTTAATTTTAGTTCTCTTTTCAAAGACTTGCAAAAATTATATACTTACAATTAGTAAACTATTACTGTAATTAATTTTTATATGATCATTAGCTGGTAGTCTTTTAGCATATTTTGTACATGCTTATTTCATTTACGATGTTCTCACTTATCTTCTTCTCAAAAGTAGTTTTATATTAAAACTGTTTTGTGTTAAGAACTTTACAATACAGTAATCAAAGGTACAAAGCATTCATAAAACTGAAAGTTCACATTTTCTTTTGTTCATTTCTTCCTCCAAACTAATTTTTCAGTGTTGTCTATTATTAATTCGTGTTCTTGTTCAGCTTTCTTTTTTAAAATTTAAAAATTGTTTGTAATAGTTAAAAATTAATTATCTTGTTTGTGCTTCTGTGCGTGTGTCATGCACCTGCCATAGCAACCCTGAAGAGGTCAGTGGACACCGAGGGAGTGGTGCTCTCTTTCAACCATGGGCATTTTCAGCAAGGACCTTTACATGCTGAACCATCGTATTGGCCCATTTCAGACAGTTTTCTATGCCTAAATGCATACATACACAAGAAAAGATCAGTTCTTATATTAAAATAATTTTTAAGTTATAGTATTTCAAAAGATAGGAAACTTGAATAGTAAAAAATTAAAAATAAATTAATAAGAGTTTAAAAAGTCAATAATCAGATAAAACATATCAGAATTTAGTATATGATAAAAATAAAACTTAATTGAATGGGAAAAATGACTTATTTAATAAATGGTGCTAACGTACTTGGCCAAATATTTGGAAAAAGCAATTTAGCATATTCACAAATATAAGGAATACCTACAAGGTGGAGTAGATATCAGTTAAAATGTTGCCCACTTGCTTACAATGAATAAATACCAGATTGAAGAATTTTACTACATAAAAAGTTTGAATCTATTGAAACATATCATCTGTAAGTCCTGAGGCCTTCAACCACAAAAATGAAGGGAAGAAAAACCCAGTGCAATCTGGAGTGAGATAAGTGATAAAAAAAGATTACTTTCAGAGTTCTAGGATATGGGTGGGCAGCTACCACTTTCCTTTGTTTGTGATCTAAGAAAAAACACAGTGACTAAGGAGTGTGCCCTGTGTTATGGAGTTAGCAAGTGCCCAGCTATGCAAGAAGAAGGCTGCTGGCTAAACAGATGTGCAAAGAACTCCATGTTCTGCTTTTCATGTGTGGTCTCATTTAATAATTTGAATGGGCAATTGAAGCCTAGTACTATCAAATCATGAAAACAAAAAAGCATGACTAAGGAATGAAATGGAAAGCCACAGGACAGAAGGAAAAGTAAACAGTTTGTACTCAGAAATACATCAAGTTAATTTGCTCCTTTTTCTCAGAGATGTATGATTCAGACCTTTCTCTCATCCCTTGTCTTATTGGTTGTTATGGAAAACTGTTTGAAAGGACTACAAACATAAAATTTTGTTTTACAATTTTACACAATCTGGTGTAAAATATAAAATGAAGGAAAACATAATTAATATTTGTCCCTGAGGATATATCTAGTAGATTAGAAACTTAATACAATAATAAAATAATAAAACTGATATTGAAGACAATTTTTTCAAGTTAAAGAATAGATTCAACTGTCAGAACATAATATTAAAAAACATTTCATACATATAAAGATAAAATGAAAAAAGCTATAGATCCATAAAACAAAATTTTAACTAATCAAAAGCTAATCCATTTTTTTCAATGACTAAAATTCAGCTATTGGTAAGAGGAAATCCCTATTATCAGCCTTTTCTATGACAACAGCGAAATGGAAAATTGTGGCAGGAAATTAGCAGCACAACAAACTTAAGTTAGCAGCACAATAAACTTAAGTTTATGGGTAGGCATGATTTGAACTAAGATTCCCATGCTTCACTAAATGCTCATTCAAATATAAGGGAATAATGATGTAAATTTTATCATGCCAGAATTTGGAAAATTTATTACCCTTATAATTGAGTGAAAATCATGTATGTAATACAGAGTAAACAAAATATAGTCTGGGCAAATTATTCTTCTCTGTTCTGTTGAGGTTATTGATATCCATTATGTGAGCATGTTGGAAATGGGATATGTTACTAGGCACCTCTACGTAACTTCATGTTCAGTAATGCATTTGAGTAGCATGAAATAAGCCAGTGAGGACTGGAACCAATACTTCATTGTTTGCTTAGAATTCAGAGAGAGATAGAGGCGTTGCCACTGTGGATTAAAGTGTGTCACGGCCAGTGCTAGAATAAGAAATATTTTAATCTGATCACAAATGAGATATAATAACATTTGTTGGAAAAAAGAACTAGATTATTAGGATTGGCAATCCTTGCTGAATTGTGTTTGAATTAAAATCATATGCTATCTACTGATAAAAGGGCTTGACAACAATACATGTAAATGGATTAGACTACTTTTTATAAAGAATAGTGTTTATTTCATTATTCATTTGCTCCTGACATTTACCAAACATATTACAACAAATGTATTTTTCTCCAAAGAGTCAGTTGTTCACCGTCTTCTAGTACGACATTCGTGTAAATTTTAATTTCCCTTTTTATATCATTACGTGTCTGATTTAAATATATATCTTGTTTTTAAAATCAAGAAACCATGTAGACTATTGAAACCACAAAATATTGGCATAGTAGTCAGACTGTGGAATTAAATTTTTCCAGTTGTGGTAGAAAGAGCATCAGAGTGTCACAATGTTTACATATTTATTTTAGGAGCTATTAGGTGTAAAAAGAGGACATAATGTCCAAGGCAGAAATAAAATGTACCAGGCCAGGCTTGTTTTGTTCATAATCATCTGTAACACTTATTTTAAGCCAACCAGGTAGATGTCGAAATGTAAATGGATAGTGAGGTCAGAAGTTTGTGTGAAAAGCTCAAATTTCAAGAAACTGAGCCAAATGATATTCCCTGATCCTTTACCTGACCTTAGCTAATCACTTTCAGAAATGCTTTTTTTGCCAGGATGCTGAAAAGAGCCGACTCAGGGAGATTCACCCTAAGATAGTGAACTGTATATCAGTATTCCAGTATATGAAATTGAAATATGAGATATCTCATCCAGAGACTCAGTGTTCATAGACCTCTGACCCCTCTGTCCCCAGCCCTCTCTCTCTGTCGGAGACAGGGACTTGGCATGCATAGAATGTGATCAAAGGTAGAGAATTATATGATTCTATTGTTTAGAATCATTATACTCAAATATCCTAGTATAACTATACCCAGACTAAGGAGTTGGCTATGGACTACAGCATCTAGTCAATGTGAATGGCGTTTACAAGACCACAATTATGCAGCTTTTTTACGGCTTTCACTATATTCATGCTTTGAATGATCCTTTTAAAGAAATTTTATTATATTTGTATTTTCAATCTTACCAGTCAAGTGGGAGCCATTGTGTTTATATACAATTTGTCTCCCAAGGAGCAATCTGAACACACTTACTTGAAAGTCTGTGTATGTGTGCATTTGTGTGTGTTTGTGTTTTATGCTATTTTGCCTATAAGTTGAACATATAAACTCTTTCATTTGCCTTCTCCTCCTTAGAATCTCAGAGAGAGTAAACACAGAAAGTGGACCTCAGGGATGCTTGGAATTTGTGCATATGTGCTTGGACCAGTTGTTGGAAGCAAGGGGCTGAGGGCACCTGAAAGGAATGAGCAGCAGTTTGTCATATGGATGACTTGTAAATCAGGTGCTGGAGTCCTGGACACTGTTTTGTCCAACTGAGATACCATTTACTCACGTTTGTACAGAATTGATAACTATTCTTTTTTTCTTAGCTTATTATTTATGAATAAGAGTAAAGAAAATTAACAATCTGCTTATGCTGCTATACGTTTTAATTTTTCTTAGGATTTGGACTGACTTTTATCTATCAGGTCAAAAGGACTACACTGTTTTGTTTTGTTTTTTGTCAAAAAAGACATTAGTTAGTATGAAGGCCAGAAAAATGAAATCCATGATGTCCGTAGAAGTGTAATGGAGGTCTTCACAGATGTTCCCTCCATGGAGATTTTGGGTTCATAATAGGAACTACTGAACTCCATAAACAACACATGCATTCCTAGGAATAGCAATTCTAAAACTAATATGAGAATGTATGAAATTATTCTTCTAAATTTATTTAGTTCTAAAATTATTCTTCTTGAAAAGAGAGTCCAATAGATACTATAAATACAAACATGAATCTTTATCAATAAATCTCATAAACTTACATATTACATTCTCCAGACTAATTAACTATTAAAATACTTATAAATTATCAGTTTGAAGAAAGTAATAGGAAAATAAAAGCCCATCTCATTAATCCCATGTTAGTCACTTTTTCTTGGCTGTGACCAAACGCTTGCAAAAGGCAACCTATGCATAGAAAGGCTTACTTTGGCTTACAGTTCAAGGGACCTAGCACATCATGGCGGCAGGACCAGATCCTGTCTGTGGTGACAGGAGGTTGCTTCATCACAGTGGAGCATTTGGGAAACAGAGACAGACAAATTTTGGTATTGGGTTGACTATCTTCTTTGTGTGTGTGTGTGTGTGTGTGTGTGTGTGTGTGTGTGTGTTGTATGCACATGTGTGCGTTCATGGTTGCATGCCCTGTAGATATGCAGGCCAGAGGAGAGCATCAAGTGAGAACATCAAGTGTGATGCTTTATCACTCTTTGTCTTTTTCCTCTGAGGTCTCTCAGGGAACCTGGAACTCAGCTGGTTGCCAGTAGACCTTAATGATCCTCCTATCTCTTCCTCCTATGGCCACTTTTTAGGTGGGGGAATGGGGTTTTAGATTCAGGTCCTCATGCATGCCTAGCAAGCTCTCTTATTCACTGAACCCTCATTTTTTATCTTTTAGTCTGTCCATGATTCTAACCCACTGAATGGCTCTACCCACATTCAGGGCTGGTTTTTCCTTTCATTCAGTCCTCCCAGGAAATATTCTTACCGATATTTCCAAAGGTGTGATTCACTAACAACCTACCCATTTATTAAACTGATCAAATTGACATCCAAAATTAATTATCATATCCACCAAACATAATTATTGTTTACATTCCTTTTTCATTACTGTTTGTGTAAAGGATCGAAGAATTAATAAAAATAGTTGGCTTTATTGTATCACCTAGATGGAGTTAGGATTCTTAAACCAGTTTAAAATTTGAGATTATCTTCTGGAGAAATGAGTTGTGTTCATAAATATGAAGTAAAAACTGTTAGCCCATTGGAGCTAATGAGAAGGCACAGAGGCATTTTGCTATCAGGCCTGATGACTGGAGACTGATTCCTCAGAGCCTACATAGTGAAAAAAGAGAACTGACTCCTACAAAGTTTTCCTCGGACCTCCACACATGCACAGTGTCACACAAACGCCATCCTACTCACACATAATAAATAAGTAAATTCATGTATTGAAAAATTAAAAGAAAAATGTCAGTGTAACCATTGGTAGGGTGAACCTTAAGGAACACACACACACACACACACACACACACGCAATGCTTAGGTAAAGAGACAGACAGAGATAGCGTCCAACAGCCCAACTTTGCTTTCAATAGCCCTCCTCCTGATTATACTCTGGATGGCACTGGAACCATTCAGTGGAACAGGAATCACAGATTTCTTTCAGAATTTTGAGCCAATGAGAACAATAACAAATACTTCAAAATCAATTTGGAAATATTGAGTAGAAGATTTGTAGTTGATATAAATTGTTTAAATGTTTTCTTAAATGTTCTTGAACTTCTAGGAAGTACTATTATGCTTTGGCCTGGAGAGATGACTTAGTAAAGTGCTTGGCATGCAGAAATGAGGATGTGAGTTCAGATTCACAGATCCCATATAGTAAGTAATTTGAACATGGTGGCAGATGGCATTATCCCAGCACAAGGGAGGGGTCAGAGACAGGATTCTGAAAGCTTATTGGCAAACCATTCTAACCTAATCAGTGAGCTCCAGGTTCAGTGAGATACTCTGTCTCAAAACATAAGTGAAGGACGATAGAGGGAAACACTTGATGCTGACCTCTGATCTCCACATGCCTAGGCACAAATGTGCATACACACAGGCACACATGTGCACACACATAAAAACATACAACACACACATAAAAGACCACTTTTACTTGATATGAAAATCAAGCTCTGATCAGACGCAATACTTTTCTATCTTCTATTCCTTATCTTCTTTAAGTTGAAGAGGGTTGGGAAGGAATGGGAATAAGGAACAAGACCACTATCAATGCTAAGTCCCACTGGATTTTCTAAGATTTTCCTGCTTTTTAATTTATGTGCATTAGTGTTTGCCTCCACATATGCATGTGTGCTACATGTGAAGGCCAAAGCAGGAATTGGAACCTTGGAACTAGTGTTACAAACACTTGTGCGCTGCCATGTTGGGGGGCAAAGAACTGGACCCAGGTCTACTGAAAGAGCTCTTAACTGCTGAGCTATTTCTTCAATCCCTGTCCATTGAATTTTCTAACCTATCGTGAACGCTGATATATTCTTTGTCACTTCAGCCCACTTACATATGTCTAGTAGAATGAGCATGCTTTTATTGATGAGAAAATATGAAGTTCTTAGAATGAAATATTAAAATATAACAGTGATGGTTAGTCCTGATGTCAACTTGACAAGATTTAGAATCAACATGGAAATGAACTCTGGGCATGTCTGTGAGGGATATTTTAGATTCAGTTATTTGAGATGAGAAACCCACCCTAAATGTGGGTGGCATTACTCCATGAGTTGAAGTTCTGGCCCGAACAAAATGGAGAAAAGGATCCAAGAAAGCAGCCTTCATCTCTGTCTCTGCTTCTTGACTGCTGATGCCAAGTGATCCAAGCCCCTCCCCCATGATGTCTCCTGAAACTGTGACTCCAAAATAAGGCTCGTTCCTTAAGTTGCTTTTGCAGGTACTTTATCACAGCAATTAGAAAAGTAAGTAATATCATAAATTTATATGATACTGAGAAGGTATTTAAAGAGAACATATTTTAAACACTAGGCATTTACCTTATAGCATTGGATATTCCTGCTAAGAGAACTCACAAAATCTGGCTGGTGTTTTCTCTAAGGTTTTCTTATAGCTCTGACTATCTGTGTCCAAATTACAAATCACACTGAAATAAAGATTTTATCTAGAGCCTGTTTTCCTTGGCAGAATTACTAGTGAGTTTAAATATAGTGAGCGATTGCCTTTCAAGCTGTGTACCACCTTTGCTTCATTACAATTTAGCATAAAATTGTTTAATGTTTCATGGGTTCACAAATTTTAATTTGAGACATATTTCCTGTTGCTCATATGTATTTTTCATCACTGCACCCTAATGTTGTTAAGTGTTCCTCAAGCATCAATCCTTTATAACCTTACATAAATCTAAAAGTGGCAGGGCAGAAAAAATGAACTAAGACATTTGTACTAGATTGTATCATAATATTTTTTAGGACAACAAATAGAGGCTAGGACACAAGATAAATAAAGACATACTTTACCTTTATCTCATTTAAAAATATCTCTGTTATTTTAGCTAGCTGCATTATCAAAATAAATATATTTTATTCCAAATTTTCTTGCCTGTAACTTTAATAATTTTATCTTAAAATATAGTCACCTAATAAAAAGAGAATGAACATTGTGTACCATTCACCATAAGTAGTCGTTAAGTAATTTATCTTTTGAGTAAGATTATTATCAGTACTATAGATATATTAGTAAATGAGTGCTAGTTTCTCTCTTACTAGTGCATGCCTAATGTGGTGTGGGTAGAGCACAGACAAGAAAATGGGTCTTACTAGTTCAAAGCCATAAAAGGAACACATAATAAGGTGGCATCTAGAAAGCAAGAAGAGTCTCTAAACTGGACTAACCATGCAGACAACTTGACTTGGCTTTCTTTCTACCTCTAAATACCATGTCTGTTGTTTTGACCATGGCATTGGTGTATTTGCTACAACAGAGACAGTAAACTAATATAAGTCTGGGGAACAAGTTGGGTGATGCTTCTCTAAAAAATACATAAAACTGTGGAAGTAATTTATAACTGGATAATGGACTGAGTCTAGAGGAAAATATTCGAGTTGCTCTTTTCTGTACACATGTGACTAAGAACACTGAATAATTTAAATTAAAAAGTATTATTAAAACTATACAGTTCAGATCTAGAGAGAGAGAGAAAATTGCCCTGGATGTTAAGGAAAGAGTTTCATTGAAAAAGTCTCAGGGAGCAATAGTGGAAGACATCAATGAGTCTGACCAAAAGCCTTTGATACAGGGGGAAGGGAGTCCACTTTCAGGGTTCACAGTCTCATTAATAAAAAGATTTAAGAATGGACTCAAATAGAAGCTTTAGGAAATTTTATTAAAAGAAAATTTCTCAGGGCAAGCGCGCACACACACACACACACACAGAGAGAGAGAGAGAGAGAGAGAGAGAGAGAGAGAGAGAGAGAGAGAGAGAGAGAGAGAGAGATATCCAGGGGCTGGAGAGATGGCTTAGTGGTTAAGAGCACTGATTGCTCTTGCAGGGGACCCAGTTTCAGTTTCTGGCACCCCCACAGTGGCTAACAACCATGGATTACTCCAGTTCTGTGGGAATTCGACACCCTCTTCTGACCTCCATGGGCATTGCACAACACCAGCACACATGCAGGCTATATACTCATATACATAAAATAATAAATAAATTATTTAAAAAAAACATAAAGCCATGCTTGTTTAGAAGCTGCATGTAGTCATGGAGGTCAGACCAGCCTCCACATGATGGGGAGGGGCAAGGACTTTTAGAGAAAAAGTGAAGCCCAGAACATTGGTGCAGTTTGGAGCCTGAGGGAAAGCATGCTTTGAAAAGAGGTAGAAGAAAAGGAGAGGGGAAGCTTTTTCTGAATTCTTCAGAGAACAGACTAGACTTCTGGAAAGGTCCACGCCTATGGCTGCGTTCATAAGCACTGCACTAGGGGCAATGATTACAGGCAGAAGTTTACCATCTCATTAACACATTAAGTATTCCATCCATCTGTTTTTCATGATTTTAGGGAAAAACTACTTTCCTAGGCCTGAGCCTCTGACCATATGATTGACATGGCCAGAAAAAGTGAAGGTGAAGGCTCCATCCAGGCTGGGGATTCTCATTCTCTTGATCAAGGATTCTTATCCTGTTAAGGGGATGTTTTTGCTACTGTAACACTGTTACCAGAAAAGTCTTAGACACCAACATGATCTGCCCCTCTTTCTTTTCTTGAAACAAGGAAGAAATTCTCAGGAAAATAGATGTAGAAAATCAGAGTGATGAGGAACAGAGCCTCCTCAGGCTCTAGTAAGCTTAATTAACTCTGGGATCTAGGGAACAAGAAGATCAAAGGTCACCAAAGTCATCCATCAGTGCTTCAGATTCATTGTCTTCCCCAAAGCAGATTATAGAAATGTGGACAAGGAGTGAGCAGAATGAAAACAAACTTATTAAAGTAAAAAGAAGAGGAAGGATCATCCCAAGAAAGAGACATCACTGTGGTGCCCTACCCAGTGGCCTTTCTACAAGACTTCTGAAAGGAATTGGGTGGAGAGTGAGGTGAACTTTCATTGCATTGGTCACTTTTTGAACCTACTGCATGCCTTCTTAACCCAACCTGGGAGGTTATCATGCTTTGTCCAGTCACAGGGAGCGGTTATGTGTTGTGGTCAAATTTGTCCACATCCTTCAACTCATTTTACTTGTTTTGTAGAGTACTGGGTTCCGTTTCCTGTTTTCAGGGACTCTAAATGACAAGAATATCCAACACAATGGCTCATAGCATAAAGGCACTTGCAGACAGGAACTCACTTAAGAGAACATATGTACCCATGCAGGTACTCACTCTCTCTCTCTCTCTCTCTCTCTCTCTCTCTCTCTCTCTCCCTCTCTCTCTCTCTCTCTCTCACACACACACACACACACACACACACACACACAAACACAATGTAACAAATATTTTGAAGCAATCTACGTCACCCAAGTTGACAGGCGTTTTAATCTGTATGATGCTATTTCCTTTGGACATGCATTAAAACAGTTGGGTTCAACTAATATTAATCACTGTAACTTAATATATCAAGCTCCCTTGTTTTCTTTTCTAGAAGAGATAGTATTGAGAGATGACCTTTCCTGTTAGGTAGAATTTCAACATAATAGCTAATTTTTCAAGCAAGTTTTTGAATGATGTTACTAGTATAATATTGTAAAGTATATTTTATCCTTTGGTTAGGAATGAATTTTGAAAATATAAGAGTCATTTTCTTATTGCTTAGTCAAGAGAGAATGTGTTAATCATGTTTCGTGAGAAATACCTGCCCAATCATGAGCCAAGCTTAGTGAGATTATCTGACCTTTTTTGGTCTGTATTGTCTGTATTGAAATATAAAGACAAAAGGCTGTTCATTTACCATCGACACTTGAGATACTAAGATAAACCAGTAGGACTTTTTACTTCAGTTTTCATTTAATAAAATGGTTTAATTGTCAGTGTTAAAGTTTCCCAATTAAATAATTCTTAACAAAAAGAGAACTTACATTATTAATAGGATTACTGATATTGTTTAAAACCTACTATAAGTGACCTACTCAGTATGACCTGGCATATAGGACGCCTTTTCATTGAACAAAAATCTTTTGAATTAGGTTTGATTTAAAATTAAATTTTTGCTTGTATGTAAAGCACATCTACTCTACTAAAGGTAATTTATTTTGTGTTAATGTCACCTCAGATGAAGCAAAATGTAGTTGTAAGTGAATGAAAACAGAAGTAATAGTTTTTCTATCTCCAAAAGAGACATTATTTTGACTTAGGAGCTTAGAAAATAAACATAAATATTATACTACTTTCAGAAGAGTATTTCTACTCAACTTCTACTTTAGAAAACAATAGATCAGATTACACAGCTACTAACATTGGTTGGAAAACAGTATGGTTTGGCATTTATGAAATTGTCTCCTTGTGACAGAGGTATAGTGTTAGACAACAGTCTCTGAATTGATGGCTGGAGAATTGATGTTGGTGTGAGTAAGTAGTGGAGGGTGCAGGCAAGAGAACTAAAAGAATCTGTACTCAAGCTTGGCACAAGGTAATGGAAACACTTTACAAGGCTAAGCACTGTTCAGCCTTGAGCAGGTGGTGTTCAACATAAAATAATGACCTAATATTTTAGATTACCTAAAATTTAGGAGAAGAGACTCCAGACCCCAGATAGCCAACTTTGACTGGATATCTAAAGCCAGATGAGCAGAGGTATGGACTAGCTGTGATTTAAAGAACTATAGAGTGTCGGGAAGAACTTCATGTCTGTCGTATGTATCTCTCAAAGGGGAGAGACAAGCTTTGTGAAGAAGTTTATTTATTCATTTGATTATTTATATACATTAAATTGATGTGTACCTCTTTTATTCAGTTTTTTAGATTTTCTACTTTAGTAATAAACCCCATAGCAATATGCAAAAGTTAAAACGAATGTTGATGCTCATCCAAACTGCAAGATGAAATCCTAAATTACCAATTTTCTCTATCTTTAGAGGACAGGTTACTGACCTTGGTCTAAATGATTTGGCCTCGGTAGACAGAATGATATGCTAGGGTTTGGAATCCTAATAGCACCACCAGCACACAAGAAAAATCACAGCTGCTGTAGTTGCTGATGATGCCAGGGGTTACTTATCTGCAGGTATCAGGGAACAAGTGGAACAGATGGCTCACTGTATCTCCAACTGAAACTTTTAGAGGCAACTGCTAAATTCTGCTTATGGGCAACAGAAATAAGTTATCTGGGTTGAAGGTGAACACAATTTATTTTCTCTTCAGCATTTAAGCAGAAAGTGCATTTGTTAGGTGAGAATCTTTCAAAGGCAGACACCATGTGTGTGCAATCCTCTAGTCACTAGTGGAGGTCAGCTCTTCTTGAGTGAGAATATCATTATGAAACTTTAGCTCATTAGCCCAAACAGTGAAAGTGTTAACATCATATTCATTTTCTATACACACAAACCGACAATTTCATGGTTTGTCCCTTTTGTTGCTGTCTTTTCTATAGAGTTCTGCAGTTGTGAGTATGCAGCTTATTTGAGGTCTGAGTGAGCCTTGTGAACATCTGCCTAGAATCTCTGCTATACAACACTGACACTGTTCTGGCCTTAAAACCCACAAATATTTAAAACTTTTGGATCTTTGAGAAGAATAACATGAAGGCAAATACCTTTAAATAAAACTTGGAGAAAACCTCAATTACTCCGTGTGTGTGTATGCACTTGCTTTTCATAAATTTCAATGATGGTTGTATTCTATACCAATATTAGCTTTAATATTAGTCTATTTATTTTTCATAGTTTATTTCAAAAGTATAGTGGTTACTCTAATAGAATACTGACTGGGGCCAAACAGGAACTTGGCAACATGAAAGATAAAACACACCATGACGATATACTCCATATTAACTTTTTCATTTCTCGTGGCTATATTTTTACAATGTTTCTATTAATGTCCCTTATTTAAATTAGAGTATGATATCTCAGAGTACATACTTAAAAAATAGCATAAAACAATTGCCTGTACTACTTTGGTGTACCATACTAAAGGGAAGTGCATAAACTCCCTTTCAAGTTTGGTAACAGATATTGATTTTACTTATGGTTTTATTTGTAGAAAAAGGGTTTGAGATTTTAACCAGAACAAGGGGCTAGTGCATCATTGAAGTTATTTTGCTAATATTTGTCATAATATATGAATAGTTAAAAATAAATCAGAATAATGTGAATTTTATTGCATTTCTCAAATACATACTCTAAAGAAATTAGCTATTATGGCCCAAAAGGAAGCCTCATAATATTCTTATTTTCATAGGAATTATGAGTGTTTATTTCAATGGAACGAGCCCATTTTTTCCTTGAATTCCTCCTCTCTCATTTCCTGACACTACAGATATTTAAAAAATGCAACCCAGCAGTCTGGAAAGGAATGTAAAAATAAACAGTGGGCTATTAATGTGTTGTGAAGCAACAAAAGCTGTTATTCTAGAATAAAATATTTTCTTTTGTGTGTGATATGGAATCACTGCAGGGAAACATCTCCCTCCTGATTTTTGCTCTATATTTTAAAAGTATTTAAAAATAGAGCAGTGAGGAGCTGGAGAGATGATTTGGCAGTAAACCGTACTTGCTGCTCTTCCAGAGGACCTGAGTTGGGTTTCCAGTACTTGCACAGTGATTCACAACTCCCTGTAATTCCAGTTCCAGGACACCTGACCCTTTCTATGGTCACTGGAATATACCTGTGGATGGACATGTGCATGCTCGTGCGCACACACACACACACACACACACACACACACATCCCACACATACGTCAAGTAAAAGAGGAGTAAGTGTGTAAAGGGAAAAGAAGGGATAACTTAAGAATGAGAAAACGTCTCTGAATTGGAAGCACGAGAATAGTGAACATATTACAGAATAGAAAAAGAAAAAGTAGTCATCAAAGCCTATTCAGGCCAAATGTAAATTAAAAAAAATAAAAATAAACGGTTGAAATAAAAGTAAAAATGCAATATAAAAATAATTGAAACAAAAATAAAATGAATAAAAATATTATAACATCATTTGGCATTTCTTCCTAATTGGGAGGAATGTTGGTCCCTTCTCAGTCGGTTTTCAATGCTGCAGGTAAGAGAGGGCTGCTAGTCTCAGTAATTAAAACAAGCTAGATGAGAATATGAGGGGATCCTTCCTGCCAAGAAGAGTTTCTGTGTCAAACTCAGTAGGAGTTTCGCTTTCTAAGCATTTGGTGGCTTCTAAATGCCTTACCACTTGCCTACCAGCTGCAACCTTTGCTCTGGTTTTCTGGGTAAATGAATTTTCATACATGGATTCTAGCATTGAGGCCCTGGCGGTCAAGGGAAGAACGCTGATACTTTATTTATCTTTGCCTCAGAGAGCTTTTACCCTGTCTTTAACCAGTTTGCTCTCCCCCTCCCCCATGTTTCAGCCTTCTTGCTGGAGAATAATTGCGTATCTCTGGGAGACTAATAGCTTTAGCTCACTCCTCAGGCTACACAGTGGCGGAGGTGGGTCCTCCATATATTCATAGGGTGAACTATGTGGGGATGATGGTGGAGGGTCTCAAGTTCTGGTTCATTCATTTCTGCATGGTTTCACTGGCCAGCACTGACCTGGCCATCTTTCTTCATCCATGGTGCTTCTAGCTCCTGGATACATTTCTGCCTTCCATTCAATCTCTCTCCAGCGTGTTTCCAGCAGCAATTGGGGCAAGGAGGTATCAGCCCATCTTTGGCAAATATCACAGTCCTGAATATTTACTCCTCTTTTTACTTCATTAGTAATAAAGAATAAATTGCCCAAACGCCATTGAGATAGTCATATTTGCCAGGAGAAATAAAGGTACCTGCCCAACAATCTCAACTATATCAGAATCATTACTGGTCATCTCTAGGTTCTTGGGTGTGTGAAAAATGGCTTGTCCAATTCATTTGAAAATCTTATGCTAAACTTTCGTTCTATGCTCTCAATATTTTTGAAACTAAAAACATCTGCTAATAAGTCTGTGAAAATTCTTTAATTATAGGTTTTAAATTATTCATAGGCATTTCAAGTTCCGCTTTAAATTTGACTTACTCATTATGAAGTTCATCTTAGCGACAGAAAAATGGGCTTTCTTCTTAAGGAAGGTGTTTAGTATTTGTGAATGAGAATGATAATTTTGTTTAAACAAGGTGTTATAGAAAGATAATGGGAAATTAATCCAATTAATCCAGCACAGAGCTCTACCAAAATTCATCCCTGCCTCGGGATCCTACTGATTCCTGTGACTTCTTTTTCAATAGCGTATAAAATTAGTGCCAAATTCCTAGAGAAATACATTTGAGGGTGACTATGAAAAGCAAAGAGAAGTTAGTCTCAGTCTCAAGGGCATAGTTTAATCTTAACAAACTCTTCATTATATAAGAGTTTGAACATTGTGAGTTTTCAATCAGTTTATAACTATTCTTGCTTTCCATATTCCTAAGAGGGAAAATAAGGTTGCTCTAATCTATTATTTTCTAGTAACTACTTGTCTTATTTTGGAATGGAACATTTCTTCAACTTATTTTAAGATTCTGAGTCACATCAAGTTTTTTGTCATTTTATTGACATTTATCTCACCTCCCACTAATTATTTTTGTCTATTTTGAAAAGTGCACATTAAAATTATTTGTCTGAGATTCATGAATCTTTCTGGGACTGTCACTCAGAAGTTATGCAGTCAGAACACTCTTTGCCTCTAAGGAAACCTGCATAGACCTTCCTGTGGAAACTTTGTAGACTGGAATTAATTGTGTGCTTTCCATCCAGGCTGTAATGAGTATTTTGATTTTTTTTTTTTTGAGGCAGACTTTCCCTGTAGCCCCAGATAGCCTAGAATTTACTATACAGACCATACTCACCTCCATTCTCCTCCAGAGATCTGCCTACTTCTGCTTCCTGGATGTTGAAATTAAAGATATATGTTACCATACCCAGCAATATTTTGAATTTAACAGGCATTATGTCAGATTTTAATGATTTAGGCTTATCTTGTCATTTTTAAATATAGCTGTATTTATTTGTTGAGAATGTCAAACATATATACAATGTATCTTGACTAAACTTGTTATTAATCTTACAGATTTCCTAATTATTATCCATTGATTTGTTAAAACGTTTTCATAGATTCCAATTAATTTTGAGGCAGATCAAGCAGTAGTCAGTGTCATTCTAGCAAACTTGCTTTACAATTAAGAAAGTTTTGGAAATTGTAATTTACTTAATCAATACTAACAATTGTGATCTAAAGTATATCATATATCTCAATATCCTTTGACTTAATCTTGTTGGTAAAACTCACTCTTCACTACATCTACCTGTGAGCTCAATCAGTAATCCTCCTGCATCAGTCCTCAAGTGCTTGGATTAAAGGTCTGTGCCACCACATGCAGGAAAGCGTAACTAAGCTCTTCCCAAAGTACTACTTAATGGATACTTCATAGCAATGGATACTTCTCTGTAATAGAATAAAAAATAGTTTTTCTGTTTACACTTTCTTTTTTAGTAACAAACCTTCCTGGACTTCAGTGCTTCTGTATTTTATATAAGGTAGGTACCTTACCAGTGCCTCCTCTTGTGGCCTAATCTGTTTGGTTCAGATTCAGCTTCAACATCATCTACTGGTTTAGAACCTACATCTCGGTCCCTTTGGAGTTCATGTGAACATTAAACTTGAGAAACAAAGACTTAAGGAAGTGATTTTTAATACCGGCTATGCATTGGAATGCTTTAAAAATCTCTCTAAACAGTCTCTGTAACACTAGTCCCCAGACTCTTTCCAAACAATCTGAGAGTATACGTTGTTCCTTCCCTCTCCCTTACCCGCCCTCTCTGTATCCCTCCCCCACCATTCTCCTCTTTCCTTCCATTTCTTCTTTCCTATTTCCCTCTCTTCTGATCTCTGTGTTCATTCTTTCTTTTAAAGCTTGGGAAGCCAGCATAGAACATAAGTAGATTGTTTAGAAGAGCACATGCTGGTGCCCACTCTGCTGTTTAGTGCTTATGCCTCCTGCACAAGTTAATCTGAATGGTTTTTACTGCTCACTAGTTTAGCAGGAATAATATCTACCTCAAGGAGTTGTGCTGTAAGCACAGTTACTAAAATAGTCTCATAGGAAATTATTCTTTTAAAATAATTTTAATTTTGAAAAGATGCCATGCCTATGTACTGTATAGATCTGGCATATCCACATTGGAAATGTCTTTCTGTTTTCCTTCACACTTTATAGCTTTGTATTTCCTAATTTAATTTGACACTTATACTGAGAGATTTAACTAACCTGTGATTCTTGTGACTCTAAACACAAATATCATAGCTTTTTTCATACCTGTAGTATGTCTTTTTATTCCCTACAATCAGAAGTCATTATAGTATATCCTCTGATGAACTCAGAACCAAGCACTTGAATTGCATTTTAAAGGCTTTTCAGTACCTGCTGCTGTTTTCTGAGTTTCAGAACTTTGCTTTATTCCTTCTCTCCTTGTGTCAAATAGCTATAGATGTACATTTCTTTAGTGGATTCAGGGACAAAATGATAAATCTGTTTTTTTTCTTTGATTTATTTTCATCCTGTAATGGTTTTCATGCTAATAGTAATAAAGTTTATTAAAAAACCAGATGTAAAAGTAACATTCTTATGAAATCTCTATAAGCAACACAAAGTATAAATTTGTTCTAGATAAGTGATGAATATAAAGAAAAAAGTTATTTCAGAGTATAATTTCAGTAAAGAATTGAAAGTCAAAATCATTTGAACAAGGGTTGTTTTGATTTTTTCTTTGTGATAACATAGAAATGACAAAACAAAATAATCCATAGTGAAAAGTTTAGGAAAATGATCAGCAAAGTACAAGATTAGAGAAAAAAATTAAAAGCATGAGGCAGTGGGACTGGAGAGAAGGCACAGTGGTTAAGAGTGCTTGCTGCCCCACAGAGGACTCAAATCTGGTTCCCAGAACTCACGTGAAGGGGTTCACAGCCACTTGTAACTCCAACTCCAGGGGACCTTTTCTCACCTCTACAGGTCCCCACACATATCTCTCAGACACACACACACACACACACACACACACACACACACACACATGCACACGCACACACACACACACAAATAAAATAATGTAAGAGAAAAAAAAATAATGATGTGACATTTTATAGATAAGTACATCATTAAGAATCTACAAAGGAAAGAACTAAGTTCCCACTGGAACCCTCAGCAGCTCTGAGCACAGAATCAGTAGGAAGGGGTGGTAAGCAGGGTTCTAAACAAAAGTAACTTGTGGTCTGAATAAAGCTGAATGTTGATAGTCTGTTTATCCTTCCAGTGATAACCACATGGCATCAGAAATTTGGCAGCTAGCACTTTGCATGGTGAAGACATAGAGGAAGTAGAACCAATGAGCTTTTAGATAGATGGAAATTCCTACCTCTGTCCTCTCTATCCTTCACTGCAGAAATCTAGTAGTTAAAATTCGTCTTCAAACAGAGATCCAATGTGAGGGAATACAAATTACAATGACCCATGAAAACCAAAGAGCGACCTTTTCTTTTTCAAAACTTAAGACAGACAGTAAAAACAAAAAAATTCATGGGATATAGTATATATCTGACACGAGAGGACATCGACATTCAAAATCAACAGGCTATGGAGAAAATCTGTAATTTAGAGAGATAAGGACAATGATGATTATTGTTGTGTAACTTTTCCTGGGGAGACATGGAGAAATGTTTCTTCATCAGACAGATCATGAAGTAATTCCACCCTTGTCTAACTTAGTGCACCAGTGGGTTACTGGGGCTACAGGGTTGCAGGTGCGGGGTTGCTTATGACACAAGGTAAATAATGGCAGTTGTATGAGCCAAACGCCAACCTGATCTTGGTGAAGACTCATGAAAGCCCCATCCTTGAGGTTCCCTGAACAACTTGAGGGCTGTTCAGCCACTCATTGATCTTCTTGCCTTAGGAATTGTTACTGCTTTACAGCTTTAGGGAGAGGCCTGGTGAATCTTATTTCAGTTTCCTGAGACCTCTAAGTTTTATTTACTTCTTGAGACATGTAAGCTTCAATTGTTTCCCAAGTCTTATAGCACCTCCATTTACGAGGCAGTTTTTCAATTAGGAAGAAATCACTACTTAACCATCTTCCTCACAGAACTATCTTCCATACACACTAGGCCTGTGTCAACTAGAAAAAAGAACACAAAAAATAACCAAGAAAATTCAGATTCAAAATGAATACTGTCGGAGGCAGAGAGATGGCTCAGAGGTTAAGAGAACTTGCTGTCTTGAAGAGGACCTGGGTTTCGATTCTGAGCACCCCTCACCACCATTTGTAACTCCAGTTCCAGAGGGATTGACCTCCTCTTCTGGTCTCTGCAAGCATGCACATGGTATACATACATACATGTAGGCAAACACTCATAGACATACAATAAAAATAAATAAATAAAATTAATACTGCTGTTGAAAATAAGAATCAAATACTAGAAAATCAGTTAAGTAGATTATCTTGACTATAGAAGAAACAAAGAAAATTGTCAGATAAAATTTTAAGAAATGATAAAAATTTATATGTTTAAGGAGTCCAAGGTTTGAAGAACAGGAATCAGAGGCTGGGAAACTATCAAGAGATAATATGAAGAATTTCACATACACCAAGAAATTGAGTCTTCACACCAAAAGGACCCACCACAAATCTAGCTAAATGACTAAAACCTCATCTCTCCCACTGAACACATTACACTGAAACTGCAGAATGTCAAGGGCACAGAAAAAAAAATAAAGAGTGAAAAAAGAACTTACCAGTTTCCATTGATGAAAATCAGAAAGTGCTCTTTCAAGAGAATGAGAATAAAAGTGTCCTTTGGTGTCTCCTCATTAAGAGTGAATACTAAACATTGGAGCAATAAATTCATATTTCCCAGGAAATTGAATATGAACATAGAAGTACTTATCCAGAAAACTCAATGATTAAGTGTGAAAGCAGAATAAAAATGATTTCAGACCTATAAGGGTTTAGCCCGTCTATCCTCCCCATGCCCTTTCTATGAATATCTTGAACACGGCAGCCATTGTCGGAAACAGTAGCTTAAACATGACAGAAAAGGGCATCCTTGCTGGCAGCTGTGAGAAGTACAGACATAGACTCGCTGAGAGCAGATCCGTGGCTGCTGGGGAAATGGCCGGCAATGAGGGAGGACGACAAAGGCTAAGTAATATAAGAAAAGAAAGTCCATAGGAATCTGAAGGAGGAAGAAAACAACATCACAGTTCACATGAAAAACATAGGGAACATGGCATGGTTTGAAGTAACTAAGTAAAACGTTAAAAAACAGATCATCCGCAGTTAAAGAATGTTCAGTTTTAGGTGACATTAGGTTGTGGAATGAGATTAAACTCATAGAGATGAAAAGGCAATCTTGGAGGAAAACTGGAACAGGTAACGGTTGCATAGCAATATCTCTTAGACCTCCAAATGTTTCTTCTTGGTTTTTAATGTAAAAATCTAAGTTATTATTAGAGAATAGACACCAGAAAGAATTTAAGATTAGAGTTCTGACAGGATATTTGACAATGAAGAGAGATGAAGGAAAGGGATGATTCTCTCCTCATAATACAACAGTAGTGCTGGGACATTAGGTTTAAGAAAAAAGGAGAAAAATGTTAAAATAATTAATAAAGGAATAAAACATTACTTAACTCTCTGTGCTGAGAAGAGGTCAATGTAAGGGCTATCGGATTTATGTACAGAAAGTTGAAAGCAATGACTTTACAATTAAACAAAGTACAGTAATAGCGTATGATCCCCGGAACAAGTGGATCATCAAATGCCATGCCCCTGAGAAGCCTTTTCATGTGCTAAGGCTCTAGCCAAGCTAAGGGAATAATGCTAACAAATGGATAAAAGGAAAAGCCTTTAGATCAGGACAAAGGTTTAGATGAAGGATGGAAATTCTTTCTGCCCTTTGTCGTGAGCCCCTCTGTGCTCTAATGATTGCATCTTTAAAAATATCAACAAGAGGATTTTAACAAGCGATAGAAATGATATATTTTTAGAGCTTTGAATTTTACTCATTAATCTTCCTCATTTTTTCGTGTGCTTTTACTATTTTTGTTATGTCACATACATTGTGAGAATGATTTTTGTAGGAAAGTGCTTTGTAATAAACCTTTACACATTGAATTTCTGCGTAACCTTGTAAAACAAATTAACTGTATGTTTTGAGAACATTAAGAACCATGTACTCCTTCTGTTCATGTACTGAGAACTAACTCAACTTGCTTGAATTAACTGGTCTCTAAGTAAAACAATGTAATCTGTCCTACAATGATTTAGAATTCCCATACAATTAACTTTTAAAGGCTAATCTGAGCACATGCCTTTAATATTATACCATGAATCCTATTTGTGATTCACGTATACCCCTGACTCAGAACAATATGTGTGTGTGCAAGATGTGACAGGCATAGAAAACATCTTTCCCACAAATGTTAGAAGCAACATGTGGGCATAGGTTGATGACATCTTGTTATGAATTTATTTGCTGTTTTGAGCAAGTAGGGCAGAAAAACAACTTCTTCCTTTGTAAAACTGCTTTCAAAGATTGTTCATGCCTTTCCCACACTATGCTTGATATGCTAGTCAAGAAATATGAGAGAAGCCCTTCATTAGACACAGTTGAACAGTGAGAGCGGTCAGAGTAGAATAGTAGAGGAGAAGAATGCACATAGTTCTGAGAGAAGAGTTTTTTTCTGAGAGAAGAGTTTTGCAAGAAATCAGAACTCCTCGGAACTAGTCCCTTACTCCTGATCAAACTGCTCCAAGAATTATGTCTTTTTTTTAATGTGGCACCACCTCAGTACATTATCATTCTGCACCATATTGCTAATTACTTACAAAACTAGCCTCCTATTTACCTTATTATGTACATATTTGACAAATTCCGAACAGGGCTTCATCTCAGATTTCATAGACTGCTGATTATGTAAACATCTTTCCTACCTCACCAGCCCAGACAGAGTCTTTTCCCTGAACACCTCAGAGTCTGAAGACTAGGTTCACATCATCAGTGTCAGCAATATTTACAAGTCGTGTTATAACCTCATGCACACTACCTGAAAGTCCTCAGACTCACAACAGCTACACTGTTAATCAGTGTACTTCACCCACTGGCTAGTGTTCAATGCCAAGAAACTCTTATTTCAGCAGAACAACTCAGATTCATTCCAGACTTGCTGGAATGGCACACTGATCTTTGACAAAAAGATATGTGATTCTTTGATATTATCACTAACAGGCTTATTAACCATTTCTGGAAGAATTTATTCTTCTGTTTCCTTATTAAAATAAATAATGTGTTTCCTTACTGCAGAGTTACTATTTCAACAGCTAAAAGCACTCTCAGTCATACAAAGGAGAATGTTCCTATATGCAGCTCTTGGGAGTGGGGGGACAGGCAAACATGACAAAGTACTCACCAAGGTAGATGACTGTATCTAGGCAACCACTGAAGTCACTGACTCAGTTTTCCACAAGACTTGTCGTAACTATTCTTTCTTACTCTAGGAGAATAGCCTCTATTTGATAAGGTAATTTATATATGCCTCAAAACCATCCACATAAATTCATAGTGCTATCATTTAGTTATTTAGTTCCAAGTTATCATTACTTTTTCTGCCTATGTTTTATGGGAGAAAATGGCTGTAACTCGCATGGTCAAACCAGTTGCTGTTGTTGTTTATTCTTTTTGTTGTTGTTTTGTTGTTTTTTATTTTTTAAACATTCCACTTATTATTTTTATTTTAATTTATGCCTATGAGTGTACTGTTTGCATGTAAGTGTCACTCAATGCCCACCAAAGTCAGAAGAGAGCAGTGGATCCCCTGGAACTGGAGCTACCATGTGGGTGCTGGAATTCAAACCCACGTCCTTTGCAAGAGCTGAGCTATTTCTCCAGCTAAACTTTTTTTTTTTTTCCTAAGTCCTGGTTTGTCTGGAACTCTCTAGGTAGACCAGTTTGGCCTCAAACTTACAGAGAGCCATCTGCTTCTGCTTCCTGAATCCTGGAATGCTCAGCAACAATAAACTTTTTATCTGTAATTATTTTCCTTGTTTTCTATTTCTATTTACATGATATTCCATGACATTTAACTTTGCATAATTTTCTAGTCAGATTTAAGTTTTTCCTTGGAAAGTATTTGATAAGAGTTTGCACAATTATTTTCACTCCGCAGAAGTTTGACAGTAGAGTCTGTACTTCCAAGTAAAAGTCAAAGAAGTAAATATTCACATATTTCTAACTTTCTCTGAGATCAGACTATCCTTAGATTTTAGTCTTTTCACAGTCAGAACGATATGTCCAGTTTTTGTCTAGTTTGCTGTGATCACATCTTTTATGTTTTGGACTTCTATCATAGCACATTGCAAATTTTATCACACATAAGAACAAGTCAATTTTTAGAAAGGAAATCACCTCGGCCAGTGAGATGGCCCAGTGGGGAATGGTGATTTTAGTACAGACTGGATTTTGATTCCAGGAACCCACATGATGGAAGTGAGAACTGACTACTTCAATTTCTGACCTCCACACACGTGCCATGGCACACATTTCATGTGTGGGTGCACACACATATAAAATAAATGTAAATTGAAACATTGTTTTTATTTTTCAAAAGGAAAAGAAACTGCTTGCCGATTATTTGGAAGCACATATTAATTACGTAGAAAGGGGCTTTGGAATTATCTCCTTACTAGAACTGCATTACTGGTAATGGGGACACGTGTACACGGTAGACAGAAGCTTACAATGACACCACTGCCAGGAAATTTTAATTTCTCTTTGTGGTGTTGATTTGGGCAAAATAGTCTTAATGGATCAAGAGTACTGCACAATATATTGAGATGAGAAGAATTTTGCCACTTAAACTAGACTGGGTTCAAATAACAAAAAAGATATAAATTTCACTCTCTCATAAATTTGAACTAGCATAATTGGTTTGAAATATTTGGCCCCACATTAGCGTCATAAATTAAATTTTATTTGTAACTGTTGGCAATCAAGTCAATCTTATGCTTTCACAAACTGATCAAATGGTGCACTTAAAAACTCCAAATTTTTGTGAATAGAGATATTTGAAAAAGTTGATGGTGGGAATGAGTTAATGTATAAAATAATGCATGGGGCAATGTACTTTTAAAGTTTTGAAATCATTGTTAAAAATGATTCTATTTCAGTGGTTCAATTTCAATATATGCCTATATTTTTCTATATGTTCTATACTTAACAAATTTTAACCCTAGAGTTTGGTTGTCCTCAAAGATGATTTTCATATATGAAGACTATAAAACTTTCAATATCTTTTATTCTAAAATGTGATGACACATGGTAAAGCCATAGAAAGATAAAGACTCAAGTCATGTAGAAATAAAAGTGTATTAAAAATTATTTGGAAAGAAGCCTGCCATTGTAATATATAGGATCAAATGTCTTACAAACTTGGCTTTTAACCTTTCTTTCTAAGTGGTCATATGATCTGGGGAAAATTTATATTATTTTACTAGAGTTCAAAAGAATAATATGTATGGTGATCTGCTATCATTTGGAGCTTTCTTTTTATTAATTTAATTAAGCCTTAGTGTTTTTCAATATACATTTCTATTGAATTTTTGTGCATTTCATACCAGACATGATATCTTTTTACCCCCTCCCATGTTCACCCCACCAGATTTCATGCATTCTGTCATATCTAAGGCCTATTGAGTTAAGTTTATGTTCTCAGATGTCTTGCAGTAAACCCCAGCTCTGTTATATCCTAGACAAATTTAATATCTTACTATACGCTAAATATGGATCCTAATATTTACAGACAAGTATACCATTCACCGCTCATCAAAGAAGCTTCTTCTTGCAACAGCTGGAGAGGGACTATTATAGAGTTCCACAACTGATCACACAGAGAATATGTCCAAGAGATGTTCGGTCCTAGGTGACGCACCTTGCAGTGGAACCTCTACACTTAATTATCATAGAATATGATGGAACAGGGGTTAGAGAGAATACTAATACAACTCCCAACTCTAATCAGTGAATCTTCCTCATGCAACAGAGTATGATGCACACAGAAGGCCACAACTGGCCAAGATACAGAGAATAAGAGATTGCAAGAGTTTTTCAGTTTTCTTTATCCTTGAGTTTCGTACATGTATACAATGCAATATAATGTAATAATATATTTATCTCCATTTCCTTCTCTAATTTCTCCATATTTCCCGCAATAGAGCTCCCTCCCAACTTCAAAACTCTCTAAACTGTATAATCCATCACGTCGAATTAGTGCTACACATTTATGCATGGGTGTGGGGCTTTCCACTGTAACATGAGAAACCTACTAGTCGCCTCATCCTCAAAGAATGATTCTCCTTCCTCCAGAAACTATCAATTGCCAAAGAGTTTTTATCATCAAGCTATTTATGAATTAAGTCACTTGTATAAGTGACAGTTTCTCAGTTGTCATTTCAGATTCATGTCAAGCCCCGTGGAATTTATTCTGATCATGAGCCTAACATTATTATTCATCCCTTAGCAACCTCAACAGGGGCAGCCTGGTGCTCCTTCTAATGCTGCCTCAATACCAACACTGCTGATGTGATTTCTTGACTGTAGCTTGATGCCCTTGTCTCATGAGATTAATTTTATATTTAATTTCCAATTAGTGTCTGTGGTAAGATATGTATGGTGGCCTTGCCTCTCTACCAAGACTCACATACAGTGATGAAACAGTTCCTCAAAAAGGATGCTATAGACCTTTTAGAAAAAGGCATGTGTTCAGTGGCCAGACTCTGGTTGATATCCCTTCAAGAGTTTATTCATTATGTTAAATGTTAAACACTGCAATCTTGGAATGCAGGGATTTTTGTTAATATTTCATGAGGATCAAATTTGAAAATAGAATTTAATTTCATACTTAGGTTTGTATTCTAAATGCATGAGCTAAAATCCCACATCTCTGACCGGGAATTCTGTTCTAACTCAGCAACTCACAGAAACAAGGGAAGTTATAAAGTAGGAAAGTAACATGCTATGAGAGCGAGGGAGGAACATAAGAACATTTCAGCTCAGATGAAGATGTACTAGAGGAAATAACATTATACTGTGAATCCTGATGAATTATGCAAATTGAACAATTATAGTGGTGTTGAGTATAACATCGGCATGTAGGAAATATGTGCTGGGCTGGGGAGTTCACTTTGCCAACTGGAATTCAGTAATAAGAAATTCAGAGTATGTGGAAAACATAAATGGGATAATGGAAGGGAAAGTTGTTTGGAAAATGGAAAAGTTGGGTGGTGATTGTGTGTGTGTGTGTGTGTGTGTGTGTGTGTGTGTGTATTTGATGCCAAGGAATTGGTCTTTCTTTTTGAAAGACCGTATTCCAAATATTCCTTGTGGTCATAGAACATGTTTTTGAAGAAAGAGATCATGATTTGATTAGTATTTCAAGCAGAGTATCCCAGGTCTATGAACAGAATTCATCATAATGATCAACATGTCCTTTCACTTAAGGACTGAAAATCAAGTCTTGTTATCTTATTAACAAAAGTTTTATAAAATTTAAGAACTATAAAAGTTACTTAAAGTCCTGGATCTGTTTGTTTTACAGTCATTTCCATGATTTCTAATAATCATGTTCTATAAGCTTGCTGAAAACATAAAATAAGTGCATATGGAACTACAAGGAAAACAAAACACTTGGTTAGGTTCTTTGGTGTATTGAGCCACAATATTTTCAGATGGTCATTGATTACCAATGATCTTGATTTATATTCATCTCTGTTTGAAGATGTACTACTTAAATTTTATTTATTATTTTAAACCTATATATCAGTGTAGTGTCTACATATATATAAGCACACCTGTGTTGTGCAATGCCCATAGAGGTCAGAGGAGTGTGTTGGATTCCCTAGGAAATGGAGTTACAAATGATTATTAGCTGCGATGAGGGTGCTGGAGGGTGTTCCCAACCACAGTACCTTTTCTTAAAATGCTGTAAAGTAATCATCACTCTATTTAGCTGTCAAAACATTTATGGAAATAATTGTTCAGTTTGGTAAAATTCAAATTCAAATTTGGAACATAATTTGCTTATATGAATGCCAGCACTGTAACAATTTCCCCACAATTAAGTACGTTCCTTTACAGCTTACTTTTACATCCAATCGTGATGGAAAACCTCTTGCAGAAGTACTTATAAGCCCTGGAAGGAAAGAACTCAGGGATTGTGAAGAAAACCTGCTTGTGTTTTAATGTTGCTTCTTCAACTAGGCATTGTGTGAAGCCTTAAATTTCAAGTCAAGAAAGAGAAACACCAAGGATGTGCCATTCGTATTACTGCAAAGGTATAAGCATCCTAGGTTTTCAGTGTTTATAAACACTTCGCTGGAAGTAAACACAAGTAGGTTTTCATGTGGAAGTTCATACTTGTTCTTTACAAAATATTTATTTACAATGAGAAATTATACAAACAAATTCATTATGCATTGTGAACATAATATACAACTCACCATGTGTAATAAAATATGAAAGAACTTGAACTTGGCATATATGTATACATTTTTCCTTCAGTCTTGCACCTGGAGAATTATGGTTGCATCCATCTTTCCCCAACTGCAGAATTTTGCTCTGCCTGTTCTTTATGTATTTTGAGTCTCAAAAATGTTCTCCATTCCTGGATCTGATGGCACATGCCTTTAATCCCAGCGCTTGGAAAGCAGAGGCAGACAGATCTCTGTTAGGTGGAGACCAGTCCAGTCTACATAGTGAGTTTCACACCAGCTGGGGCCACAGAGAAACCCTGTCTTAAAACAAAAATGTCCTTCTTATTCATATGGAAAATTCCAGCTCATGGGATCTGTTACTTTTTCTCACCTTTTTCATTGTTTTTGTTGTTCTTCATCCCTCTAGTTTCCATCCTCTTGGGATGCATTTAAAGTTTGGAAATTCGGTGGCCTGTAAATTATTGGCTGGGCTTTGTTTGTTTATTTGTTTTGTTTTTTTTGAGAATAGCTAGTATAAAATTACAAATAACTAATACAAAATTGTTGATGTTTCTGAAGGCATTGGAAGTAACTCATCCAAGAGATATAGTCTAAAACTTCTGCTTAGAGCTGGAATTCACTCCTGAACCGCATTCTGTGGAATCTGGTTCTCTGCTTCCTCAGACTCCACCTCCAGGTAATGATTCCAATATGTTGAACGTTATGTAAACTTGCACACTGTTACTACCACTGATTTATGATCAATAATTTCATCCAGATCCTTCATGTTGACTGCGAATTTCAAAATATTCCCTTTTTCCTGGTCTTCTTTGGTGGTCACCTCAGGCATTTCATGACTGCGCTAACTCCCGTGATTATTCCTTTGTTATTGCAGAAAATTTGTCCCTTAGTTTAATGGCAAAAGAAAGACTACATGTAGGATGGTGCAGGCTCGATTCACCCACCTGCACACCCTGGGGGCCATACACCAACCCAGTTTTTTTCCTTCTTGTTTCAGTAGTACATCTAAACTGTTGTGTTCTGTAGGTCCGCCATCCTTTTATGGTTTTAGACATTCCACCCTCTTCAGACACTCTTTGTTTTTTGTATTGTTTTATTTTGTTTTTCTCTCCAATTATGAACCTGTCTCTATTTTTTATTTGAAGGACATATTTTTTTAAATTCTAAGATGATTCAAGCATATTTACTAAATTCACTTTTAATAACTTCCTTATACTTACGTCTGGGAGGTTTGCAACATCTTTGTCATTCAATGCAGTAGACACTTTGATTTATATCTTATCTAGATTTTTAGAAGTCTTTAATGGTCTTAATAATTTTTGTATTTTATCTGGTAATATTTTCTTATGTTGTCCAGTCCCTTTAAAAACCCTTGCCGAGTCTAGATATAGTTAAGAAGGAATAATATGTCCTTGCACTTATATTAATGTTCATAATCATTAATATTCTGTTGAGATATTTATGAGCTAATGAAAAGATCTATTGCAGTAAAAGATTCTTCACAATATGCATCCCTATGGAAAAACATTTAAAATATCCTTTTCGTTTGTCCAGAATCTATGAAGATGCTGTAAGAAACTAAGATTAAACCATGGATAATGAGATAAGCAATTGTGTAGCTATGCACACCAAATCTGACAGAGCCCAAGAGATAGCTTAGATATAAAATAGAGTGGGATGGCTGCATAGGATATCTTTGCTTTCATTTCCCTACACACATGCATATGCGCACACATGATAAATAAATGATAAATAAGTACAATTTACAAAAAAGCGTTAGCAACCAGCTTTCCTAGTTTCTCTAGTATCACCTAAAGCACCTGCTTGGATACAGCTCACCCATATAACTGGAAGGCCAACTGCTATGTTTTTAAATGGATTTTTAAACTTTCACACTCAGGTGGAATTCCTATTGTGAAGTATTAAAAGAATGGGCACTCAATCTGATTGTAATGGGGATGATACGCAGCAGGTAAGTATGTCATGTGTACCTCTGGTAATCCAATCCAGTTACTTTCAAGGGATAGCGAGTGAGAACAGCTACAGCAAGCGTTTCTAGCCACGTGATGCTTTTACTGCCTTGGGACTGGTATCAGTGAGAAGAACTTCATCATATGTGGTCCCTCAATCTTGTTTGAGAAACAGGGGCCCAAATGAAACTCTTTTCTTTATCTTTTACCTAATGAGTGGCATTGTGTTATCACAGCAGAAACTAAACTGAGACACTAGACCAAACTAAGTCTGAAGATGGCTAGGGCAAAATCAAGAAGAATAGGAGTTGTTAATATTATGCACATGATAGAAGCCACCAGTGGGTTATGAATGGCCCGTTCTTCAGGGCATCTTGTAACCTATTCTGAACTTGCAAATAACTGGACACCTTCTACAGACCTTACCACTAGAAAGCCCTGCTATCTTCACCACAAAAGATCAGATTAGTGCTTCAAATATAAAACTTGGACAAAACTACAAAAATGAATCACAGAAATCATACATGACCAAGAGAAAGCAATATTTCCAGTAATCATCTCCAGTAAAATGATGATCCATGAACTGCTCGACAGAAAAAAAATCAGAATAATTGCTATGCATAAACTGTGCTATAAGAAAATACAGATAAATAATTGAACCAAACGATGGAAAAGATGTTAGAACAGAATAAAAATTTAACAAGGACAGGAAGCATTTAAAAGAACCAAAATGGACAAAACAGATGTTAATGTAATGTACTCTAATGAAATAAAAAGGTCATTATATAGAGGCCAATTCATAAGGGGTATATAACAACTGTAAATAACTGTTCACCTAATTAATCATGTTGCAATATAAATGAAACATTAGCAGATCTGAAGGAGAAACATGCAACAGTAAGCTCATAAAGTGAAGTGCTATTAACAATGGATAGATCGAACAGAAAATCAATAAGAAAACAGTGAACTTGAACTATGTTTGACACAAAATGGAGAGTTCACAAACATATAACAGCAACAGAATAAGCATTCATTCAGGTGCACCTGAGGCATTCATCAAGAAACTCATATATAGAGCACAAACAAGTTTAGTAGTGTATGAAAATTGAAATCATATCAAGTATCTTTTGGAACATTCTGTAATGAAAAAAGTACACAAAAATTGAAAATATGAAAAATTTGTAGAAATTAAATAATACATTCCTATGGAATAAGTCAAAGAAAATCAAAACTTAAAGGAAATACCTTTTGTTAGAAGATGGACTATTTGAGAAAATTAGTCAAGGGAAAGATGGACAAGAGATGGCAATGGATGCATATGAAATAAATATGACATTTGCATGTATTAAAATGTCACATAAAACCTACTATACAATGAAGACCTGATAATAAAAAGTTTAAAACTGTCTTTCGAAGTATAAAAATGGAAAGTCTGTGTACCAAAACTTACAGGATCTGGTAAATACACTTTTAAATGGAACTTCAAAATAATAAAGAAAAAAATTATAGAGGAAGGAATGTAATATATAATAAAGGTATCAATTCCTACAAATATGCAACAAGCTTTCACCAAATCCTCAACAAATAGACACCTGATCAGACTACTGATGAACTAAATTAGCAATCAAAGCTTCCCTCCAAATTAAAATTCTGGACCAGGTGGCTTCACTTTCTAAGCAATTAAGAAAAACTAATTCCAATAGTCTCAAATTATAAAAAACAAAACCAAATGGGGAAACATTAATCTTATTCAAACATTAATCTTATTTAAAAATAACAGATAAAGACATTGCAAAAATATAAATCATTTTGTCGATGGACATAGTTACAAAATTCTCAGCTAAATAATAGCCAACAAAATTTAACAGTGTATTAAACAGGATACATTATATTCACATAGGATTTATCCCTCAAATTCAAGGGTTGTTTATCATAAATCTAGTAATGTTAATTTCATTTTATTAAAATACAACATTAAAGTTAAGGCAGAAACTTAAGCAAATAGTCACACCATATCCACAGTCAAGAGCAATGAGAGAATAAACACATTCTTGGTTGTTTACTCAGTGACTCAGTCAATTTTCTTCACTTTTAGACCGTCCAGGTTCCATTCCATAAAATGGTGCCATGCTCATTCACAACACCTCAGTTATTAATAACAGCAATCTCCCACAGGCATGCCCACAGTCCAACCTGATCCAAACAAGTTCTCATTAATAAGACTCTCTTCCCAAAGTTGGGCGTAGTGGCACATGCCTTTAATTTCAGCTGTCAAGAGCAGTGGTAGGCAGATGTCTATGAGATCATGGCCAGCTTCTTCTTTGTAGTGAATTCCAGGCCAGCTGGGCCAACAGGGAGACTCTGTCTCAAAAGAAAAGAAAACCCAACCAAACGAGGAAAGATTCTCTTCCCGGGTGATTCTAGATTGTATTAGATTGGCAGGTAAAATTAACCAGCCCAGTGCAATAAAACTACATTTTAGAAAATTAGATATAATTTCAAGATAATAATTTCCAACAAATTAGTTACTAAAGGAATATATTTCAATAGAGTATGTGTCAAATATGAGACACTCACAACTAACATCATACTCACCAGCTTATTAAAAATTTTCCCTCTAAGACAAGAACCAAAACCATGTTTCCCACTCTTGTGATTTACATGAAACAATAACACTGGAAATTCCAACCAGAATACTTAGGCAAATAGAAAGCACTCAAATTGGAAAAGAAGTTAAATTGACCCTTTTTTCAGATCTTATATAAGGAACGTGCTGAACAGGACACCAAAAATCTGTTAGAACTAACACAAGAATTTGATAAAATTGCAGGATATATTATTGAGACACACTGCATTTCTATATACCATAATGGACTCTGAAAGAGAAATCAAGAAAACAATTCTCTTCACAATAGCTATAAAAAATTATTTATAGGGACTAGAAAGATTGCTCAGTGGTTAAGAGCATTGGCTGCTCTTGCAGAGGACCCAAGTTTAGTTCTCAGCACCCACATGGTGGCTAACAACCCTCAGTTTCAGAAGATTAGAAGCCCTTTTCTGACATCTGTGGCCATGACAGGAGTGCACTGAAATATATGCAGGTATTACACTCATACACATACACTCATACACATACTCATAAATAATTTTTTAAAATATCTATAAATGTAACCAAGATGAAAGACCTATACACTGAAAACATAAAATGGTGCCATGCATGTTCACAAATAGAAAAATAGTTTATCCATGATTTGAAATGATTACACTAGTAAAATGTTCATAATACTTCTGAAGGTATTTCTATTCATAGAGATGTAAAGGAAACCCTAAAATTCATATGTAACTTAAAAAGACCCCACATAGCCAAAGTGACATCGAGTAAAAGAACAAATCTAAAGATACATCTCTTTGTTACAAGAAACCTGCCTTTTAGATCATGAAAATTAAGGGCAATCATATTACACCAAAATAATATGAACAGCATAAAATAATAATTTTATATCCACATGAGTTTAAAATTTAAAATAATATCTGCTATTTAAAAAAAATCACATTATTGGTTTTTGAAAGTTATAAAAGTGGACATTTTTATACTTTATCTATTAGAAATCTATTAAAATGAATTTCCTGCTACCTATAGTATCAAAGACACTTTATGCACATCATGTATAAAATCTCTCAAAGGGATATAGCAATTTCTGGAATTTACTCCACTTTTATTAAAAGATTCATGGCTAAGTTTTCTTTAAAGCAATCCCTAAATTTCTGCCAATCAATTATATAACACCAAGTTATGCTTGGCACAGCATTGGAGCGGGCTTTGGGAATGTGATTGACATGACCTTTTATGGCTACCGATTTGCATAAATCCATCTAAAGAATAACCTACCTAGCTTTCTCATGTATAGCATGAAGATTACATTGGAATAATGAGTAAAAGTTAGAGCTTTAAATCACTTCTTATATTCATTCTTTGGAAAATTTAATTATCATTATGCATTTTGTAATTTTATGACCAGAGAGAGAACTCTAAGTATAAGATAAATCTCTAATAAAAATGAAGGTGTAAAATGAATAATGCACACAATTTTCATCTCCAGACTTACCTTTTAAAATCAATAAGGAACTGTTTTATATGTTCCTAGTATTAAGAGTTGAAAAGAAAGTGTTTACACATTTTAAAAAAGCTATTAAGCACTTATTTTTAAATAAATGTGATACAAGTAATTAAAATATGATGGTCTTAAGTTTTTTCTTAACCTGCTTTTTAAACATCTCATGACATTTATGCACAACATATTCTTCATCCTGAAATATGCAAGTATTATCATAACACTGAATATAATTTAAAATTGTAATTTTATTATAAAATCATATATTTCAATCCTGCGAGATGCTTTCAGACAACTTAAATATAGTTTTTACAGGCCAAAATGTGTAGCTAGATAAGATATATAAAGTAGGGGTTGTAGACTGTGTTGGATTTTAATGTCCTACTCTATAACTTGGGTTTAGCTTTGAAATCTTGTACAAAAGTTAAACTCATTTGTGAAAAAAGGATTAATGACTCCTACTTTAGATATTTTGTTTATGAATAAATAAATTGATCCAGTACTCATTTCATACCTGTATATACAGTTAGTGTTTAAGGGAAATTCAGAATATTGTCAAATACAAAAACTATATGACAGAAATTAGGGAGCTCAGACTAATTTTGTTATTAATGATATTAATTTTGGGATTATTATCCTAAAATTGAAATTAACTGGAAGTTAAAATCACAAAAACATTTAAATGTCTTGCTGCAACTCATTCTCCTGTCATATACTCACTCGTGTTCTTTAGACACCTGTTGCCACTTATAATATCTGAGTTTACAATTCACAACTCTGAGTGCGTGTATGCATTACCTATTGCATAACAACTTTGAAGATGGGGAAACGTGCTCATCTTTGTGAATATAATGATGAACTCTACTGTGTCGTTGCAAGCAGAAAGCTCCTAATTCTATGCTTAGTTAAAGAAATAGTCAAAGATGATTCATTTATGCATTGAGATCTAGAGAAATTGAAAGATTGCACATTCAGGGATTCTTTCTATAGTTCAAAAAATGGAGGCATTTATTGAAAACAGGAGAGGTATCAAAGAAGTGTTACCCACTAATATGATTTATATTTAAAGTTGATGTTTATGGATGTCACTTAGAATAACAACTTTAATAGAAAAATTCAACTGTATAAATTGAAAACCAGAATCAAATGAAGGTATGTAAATAGTTTTATTTTATCATTTAAGTATGGCTTGTGCTCATGCAGTCCCTATGCCTCTAGAATATTAAGAGAGTCATATGTGGTCACTTGGGTTTCTCAGTGCTTTCTGAATACATCATAACAACACAGGCTTATTGAGAAAGAACATGAATCACTTAAGCTTCAACTTTAACTTTCAACAAATTCTGAACTGCCAGAGATGGCCTAGTTTATATCCAAAACAAAATTCAAGCCCCAACAAGGTTTAATTCTTTTACATGTTCCAAAAATGTCTTTTAAAAATTAATTTTATTTATTCTTTGAGCATTTAATGCATGTATAAATATATTTTGATCATATCCACCTCCATACTCGTACCCAAATCCCTCTGAATCCCCCAAACAACACCCCTCCCGACTTCCTGTCTATTCATATATATATGTACTTCCTATATGCATGCCCATTAAGTCCATTGATGCTGTCCATGTGTATATGGGTGGGGAGTATTCCCCTGGAGCATATGGCCATACCCCCAAAGCAAAATAACTATCCTTTTCCCAGTAGCCATCAACTGCAAGTACTTCTTCAGTAGAGATGGATCACTAGAGGGGACCTTCTCCCATCTCTGTTAGAATTTTGATTGACTTGATCTTGTTCAGGATGTGTGTGGGTAACCACAGCTACTGTGAGTTCATGATGCAGGAAGCCATGCCGTGTTCAGAAGACAGCATTATACAGCATTCCTCCCCATTTTCAGGCTCTTAGGTACCTTTGGGTCTCACTTCTTTGATGTTCCCTAATCACTGAAGATGGGATTGGTGGTGATATAGATGTCACATCTACAGCTGAGCACCCATAGTCACATATTCTGAGCACTTTGACGAGTTAAGAGTGCCTTAATTGACTGTTGCCCACTGCAAAAAGAAGTTTCTCTAACCAAGGTTAAGAGCAGCCCAGGTCTACGGGTATAAACATAAATATTTAGAAGGCAATTAGACAATACAACCATTTTGTAAACTAGCAATAGTAGGTTCGACCCTATAGCCTACACTCCCCAACCGTAGTCTTTCATAGTACCATATATGAATTGCTAAGCAACAGGCCTCAAATCTAATCAGAAAATGTCTTCAGTCATAGAGTCTCGTCATGTAGTTATATTGCCTAACCAGGGAAATGGCAATAGCCTTTGCTGTTTGGGAGATCTTTTGTTGCTTTCCAAGTGGTAAATGTTAAGAAAAAAATCAGAAGTACTCCTTTGTTAGGTTAATGAAAGTATGCATGGAATGAGAACTAGAGAAAAAGGAAGCTGGCTTCCTTAGACATATATACTGTTCACAAAGAGATACTTCCATTGCTTTTCCTACTAAATCCTGAAGAAGTCCATGCCAAGAAAATCATTCAAAAGGGTAGGGGTGCTGGAAAGAAACCGAAGACTCCATTTTATTACTGGACTGGATTTTTCCAAAACCAAAGACTGACTTATTTCCATTCTCTAGTTCTTTCATAAAACATCAAAGAGCCTCATGAGGGCTACAACGCAGGGACTACCTCAGAGAAAAGTCTTCCTAGGCCTGCAGTACCCAGACCTGGGACCATAATAGGTGCTGGGAAATGCAGACCCACTAAGGTTTACATGGCTTTGGAAAATTAAGGCTATAAAAAGTTTGGATTCCTAGGTGAATGCCAGCACATGAACGAGCACAAAGTAAATAAGTGCCACCACCACAATGATTAGAGGATGGTCACAGCATGCTTTCATTACCTGTGGAGATATATGTAACAGGTAGATAGATAGATACATAGATAGGCAGATAGATGTAATATAGATATATATACATACATATGTATGATATATGGGTGTGTGTGTGTGTGTTTACATCAGACCTATTCACAAAGATTGGCACTAATAGCAACCAAATAGAAAGGACTAAAATCTTTCCATAGACCAGAACGACAGTAAAGGTGGTTTTCCTTTATTTTCCTCCTCTTCTAGGACATGTGCAGAAGAGGGAGAGAGGCAGCAGAACCCAGACTTCTATGCTTCATAGACCAAAGCTGAGTGTGGCTTTCTCTGAATAGTATGACAACCTTTAGTTGCATGAAATTAAAGTTTAATATTTAATAATATTATTTTTCTTCATAATGTTACTGGGAAGAATTATTAAAAGAATTTAAGGACTTTCCCCCAAACCACTAGCCTAAGAAGATTGTCTCAAAAGAATGTATTTAATCACAATTACTTTAAAAATAAGAGAGACACAGTTCTCTTTCAATAATTCCTTTAGTAGGTCTTTTACATTTTTTCTTCTCCAATGTTTGTTGAAGTGTGATATAAAGTTGATATACTTTTACATTAGTGAAGGGGAGAAGAAAAATAAATCTTTCTCAGAGCCACCCTGGTTTATAAAAAGCTTTAATGACAAGAACAGCCATTTTTTTTTTGTTTCTATGTAATAGACTGTCTGAAAATGTAGAGGAGCAGATACATGGTTCTGAGCAGAAGTTTGAAGGCAAAAAAGGAACATTTGTAGGACATTCTTTTGTACTTTCCTAGTGAATTTAAGCAATCTGACTTGCAATTGGATATAATATAGAGGTAAGAACCCAGTGGGAAGCCCAAATTCTTGGTCTGAACACAAATGGCACAATGCAATTTATAAAGTTATTTTGAATAATAATGTCCTAGATCTAAATTACTCCTGTCCCTACTACTTTGTCTTTCTAGAATTAGAGTGATGCCATTTTGGAATCAATATGGAATCTATGTGGTTATCTGAGACTTGTGTTTTTTTGCTGTCATTTTTTTATTGTTGATTGCATTAGATAAATTCATTCTCGGATATAATTTATGTTAGTTTGTTTCTTGTCTGGCTGGGACAATTTCTTCAGCTTGTGCCTGAATTGACCTTCTCTGAACTAAATAATACATCAACAAAGCAAGCTGAATTGCTGACACAGTTACTGTGTCACAGCATCGAACAGTTACTTGGAATTGAAAACAGGATGCAATAGAGTCTGCTTTGGATAATTTAACTGTGGAATTCAGAGCAATGCAAATAGCATTCGCAATTTAAATCTTTCTATCTGGTGGTAAGGGACTATTTATCATAGCTACATCAACTAACAAGAGAAAGACAGGAGTATCATAGAAACCATAAAGATCAATTTTGAATTTCACAACCTTTAATTATTTGGAGTCCCTAACATCAAATGAGAAGACAGCATGAGTTTCCTTTATTAGTGAGGTTCAATCACAAGTGACAGAATGGATAAGTTGAAGGAATGAGTCACCAACACTGCAAAAGAACCAATTTCCATTTGCTAATGTGTTGTCAGGAAAGTCCAGTGGCCATCCTGACTGCTGTCATATACACAGCCGGTTGTCAGGCTGAATTAGCGGAGCCATTTTTCTTTGCTCCTATGAACTGTTTATAGTTTATAAAGGAGACAGCATTTAGTTGGATCATGTTTTAATGGAAAAAGGAAAAGCTGTGGAACCAGAAGATTAGAATGTTTTAGCTCTTTTTCTTCCCTTTCTAACACTACAGTATAAAAGTGATATAAATTATAAAAATAATGCATGTACTGTAATAAAAGAAATAAATACAAATTTACTATAAAATAGCACATGAATAAAAATACACACTATGAAAAAATCCTTTATGACTGCCATTTCTGGGTGGATTTAATTCCCACAGTAAAATAATGTTATCAGCTTCTAGACATATCATTTTCTCCTTTTTTTTTCCTTATTCTTTTACTTTAACATAAATTTTTATCAGTATTTTTGTTAAACTTTAGCATCAGCATAGCATACCATTTCACTAATACAGAAGGTAATTTACTGTACCTGTCTACTGTGGACTGGTTTCCTTTATCCAAGCTCACTCCACTCCTGGCCTCCCCCCACAAAAAAAAAATGTCAGAAACATGACATAACGTAAGAACTAGTTTGGATACTGGCATTTTGATTTTGGTTGATTATTTTGTCTATCTGAAACTTGAGGTTTTTTAAATTGGGAATTATGGAGAAAATAATGCTCATTAATGTTGGTGAGTACTGAATGTGATCACAGAAACACGGCATGAATGCAAAACTATTATGGACACACCCCCACTCACAAACACAACTTCAGTTCTACATCTATTTTTTGTTTTTTACTTTCTTAGGATAAAAGATGTGTTTTTATTCTTATTCATTTGTTTATTTAATTTAACTTAAAAAAAAAAAAAAACTAGGGTTTGATGTAGCCCAAGCTGACCTCAAGTAGCGATGTAGCTGATGACTTTGAAATTCTGGCCTCCCAGCCTCCAGCTCCTAAGAGCAGAGTTTATAAGAATGTATCAAGAAAAGACGTGACTTTTAAAGGAGAATAAAAACTAACATAATACCACAGGTTTTAGATATGAGGAAAAAAAATGACCACAGATCATTAAGTGAATTGATAGTTTTTAACTAGTCATTTTGAAAATGGATTTCTTTTTGTTTGTTTCTTTGATTCAGGGTCAGTTTGTTCTTCTGGAGCTTGCTATGTAGATAAGGCTGGCCTTGATCTCACATAGATCTCCCTGTCTCTACCCCCTGTGGGCCACCATGCCCAGCTCCAAAAATGTATTTCTTTATTCATAATATTTTATTTTTATTTTATGTATGTGAGTAAATTGCCTGCATGTATATATGTGCTTGTGTTTGGTGTCATGTCTGTGGAGGTCAGAAGAGGGTGTCAGATCTCCTGGAACTGCCATGGACATGCTGGGAATTGTACCCAAGTTCTCTGCAAAAGCAGCCAATGCTCTTAATAATTGCGCCATCTCTCCACTCCTGAAAATGTATTTCTTGATGTGAATGTTACTTTCTCTTGGAGTAGTAGACAGTTATTAAGCATTCATTTGTACAGAATTCTAAGAGCATACTAATGGTCTTTCAGTTTTGAAGTTCAAAGTAAAAAAGCAAAACAATTTGCAAAACTGAGCTTAATAATGAAACAACAGAAAATATGTATGTGGACTGTCAGTAATTATATATGTATGAATGCATATATATATATATATATATATATATGATCTAATCTAAAAACACATTTTCACTTCAAGAATAATTCTATCACATATGGTACAAATATATTCTAAGAGTAAAACTTTGATTTAAATGTTAAAATACAGGTATTGGAATAAATAGCAAATTGCTATTTTGTAGACAATTTCATACCTTTTCATAGTACTATAAAATGCAATCTTAAGCAGTTGGACTCCGTAGAGGTTAAAGTAATTCTGAGACCCTGCTAGATAAAGGAATGCATTACATGGAGATACATAATAAAATAATTATTAATAGTAATTTATGTTATTAATCTTGTGGCTGTCAGTTTTCACCCTTTCCTGTCCTTCACACATCTTTGCTTCTGTTTCTCTTCTGCTCATACCCTGGCTCTTTCTTTTTCCTCAGTCACATTCACAGGCCCTTGTGCCCTTCCTCACATCATTTGCCTCAGAGGTTGACTTTCTCCTCTCCTCCCTGGCACGGAGCGCTTTGTGATTGTGACTGTGAAGTAATCTGAAGCATGCTTGAGGCAGAAGCTGGAGAGAAGAGAAGCAGGTGCATCCTCAGAAAGGCTTCCCAGCAACTGATTTCAAACGTCCATATTTTGCCCTTGAGATTGGCTAAAAAAGCTTCAGTTTCCTTTAATATTTGGCTAGAGTGAAGAGAATAATTTATCATCCAAATTTGGATATATATTTAGATTAAAAAGCATAAAAATGTAGGATATTGAGAAAATGGACACAAACTAGAGCTATTTGATCAAGCCAAAACAATATGTTCATCATAATCGTAATCTTAAAAATGATTTTAAAATGTTTTAGGTAAAAAATAAAGTAATAACATTAAAACTCATGCAGACTATTACAACTGTCATTTAAACAATTCTGTTTTAAAAAACTGTTGCCTTAATAAAACAAGCAAAATGATTATTCATTTTACTATGAAGGAAACAATGTATTTAATTATTAACAAATTCAAAAAGGTTTTAATAAGTTAGATATTTAGAGAAATAGTAAATAATACTGAAATAGTGAAAGAGTATAGTTTTTGTTTGTTTTTTAAACTATTTTATTTATACTATGCCCTGTTTTCAGCAGTAGGGTACCTTCTAATTCTGGGAGATAACTAAGAACTTTGGCAACTGGGAGTCTCTTGGAACACTCTCACCACCCACACAAAGGGAGATACCTTCTCTCTGGGACTGTGTTCCTGGCCAAACTGTCCCTAGGTATACAGATGTGCTAATGTTTCTACATTGTGCATTTCTCAGGGGGTTTCAGTGACATCACATTTCCCTCTGGGTTGCCTAGTCCTCTCACATTCATTCATCTCTGCTCTTTCTTTCTCACATCAGACTTCCCTTCCCTGTCCCAGCATCTGAATTATCCCCACTCTCCCTCCATCCCCAGTCTTCTGATCCATTCCCAACACACAGCATGACCCACTGCATGTCCCTCCCTCCCTGCTGAATGCTCTCACTTTCCCACTCCCCCCCCAGGTGATATCTGTTTCCTGTTATCCCACCCTTTGTGGGGTTCTTTTCCGTTTCTTCTGTGTATACTTTCTCTTTTCCTGGATTTCAGTGTTACATCAGGATATATACTCTCCTATAGGGTGGGTTGGTACTACAATTCACAAACGAGGGAGAACATAGGTTGCTTGCTTTTCTGCAATTGTGTTAATTCACTTAGTATAACACTCTCCAGTTTCATACATTTACCTGCAAATTTCATTATTTCATCTTTTCTTAATGCTATGTAGAACTCAATTGTGTAAATGTACCACATTTTCCATTATTCATTTGTCAGTTGAGGTACATTTAGGTTGTTTCTATTTCTTAGCTATTGTGAAGGGAGCAGCAATAAAAATCGATGTACAGGTATCTCTACAGTAGGATAAGTCCTTTGGTTGTATGCCAAAGAGAGGTATAATTGGATGATATGGAGGATTCATTTTTAGTTTTCTGAGAGTCCTCCACACTGTCTTCCACAGTGGTTGCACGAATTTACATTCTCACTAGCAGTGAATGAGAGTTCTCCTTTCTTCACAACCTCCCCAGCATTTTATGTCTTTTGTTCTCTTGATCTTAGTCAGTCTGACTGGGGTGAAATGGAATCTTAAAGTAGTTTTTATCTGATTTCTCTAGTTGCTAAGGATGTTGAGCACTCATTAAGGCGTTTCTTAGCCATTTTTATTTCTTCATCTGCGAACTCTCTGTTCAGGTTATAGCCTATCTTTTTATTGGGTTGTTTATTATCTTGTTTCTTTGCTTTTTTGAGTTCTTAGTATGTTCTGGATAATAATGCTCTGTTGAATGTGTTGCAGGTAAAGATTTTCTCCCATTCAGTGGGCTTCCTCTTCACTTCCTGAAGCTTTGTAGCTTAATAGGACTCCACTTATTGATTGTTGACATTAATAATGAACAGCTGATGTCTGATTTAGAAAGTCCTTTACTATGCCTATATCTTCGAGTGTACTTCTTATGTTTTCTTCTAGCAGTGTCAGAGTTTCAAGTTTGTGCTGAGGTCTTTGATCCATTTGGAGTTGACTTTTTGTCCTGGTAGAGATCCAGTTTTTCCAGCACCATTTGTTGAAGATGCTGTCTTTCCTCTACTGTGGGTTTTTGGCACCTTTGTTAAATATCAGGTGGCTGAAATTGCATGTACTCATGTTTGTCTTCTATTATATTCCATTGGTCTACATGCCTATTTTTGTCCCAGTTCCATGCTATTTTTATGACTGTATCTCTGTAATATAATCTGAAATTTGGTATGTTGATCTACCAGCATTGTTCTTTCTGCCCAAGATTGCTTTGGCTATCTGGGGTCCTTTGTGATTCCACATGAATTTTGGGATGATTTATTTTCCAGCTTTGTGAAGAATGTCATGGTTATTTTGATTGGCATTGCACTGAGTCTATTGCATTGACTGATTTTAGCAAGATGGTCATTTACACAATATTGATTCTACCAATCCATGAGCATGTAGGAGTTTCCATCTCTTAGTGTCTATCTCTTTCTTTACAAGTTTGACATTTTCATTGTAGAGATCTTTAATTTCTTTAGTTAGGTTTTTTTCAAGGTTTTTTTGAGGTTACTGTGAATGGAAGGATTTCCTTGAATTTTTTTTTTGATTGCTTGTTATTAGTATATAGAAAGGCTACTGATTCTGCAACCTGCCACTTTTCTGAAAGTTTTAATAATTTGTAACAGTTTTCTGGAGGAATTTTTGGGATCTCTTAAGTATATCATCTCGTCTGCAAATAGAGACAACTTAATTTCCCTTTTCCCAAATAGTACTCCTTTGATTTTCTTCTTTTTTATTCTCTTGCAAGATTTTCAAACACTATATTGAAAAGGAGTGAAGATAGTGGACAGCCATGTCTGGTTCTTGATTTTAATGATAAAGCTTCTAGTTTTTCTCCATTTAGAGTTATGTTGGTTATGGGTTTGTTGTATATACCTTTAGTTATGTTCAGGTATGTTCCCTGCAGACAAATTCCAACTTCTAACATTAATATATGCTGGATTTTATCAAAGGCCTTTTCTGCATCTATTGAGATGACCATGTGGTTTTTGTCTTTAAGTCCATTTATATGTGTTTTATTACATTTATTGACTTACGTATATTGAACCATCTTTTCATCTCTGGAATAAAGCCTACTTGGTCATGGTGAATGATCTTTTTAATGTGTTTTTGTATGCAGTTTGTGAATATTTTGTTGAATATCTTTTCATCTATATTCATTAGGGATATGGGCCTATAGATTTCTTTCTTTGTTGTATCTTAACCTGGTTTTGGTCTTAGAATGATACTGTCTTCATAGAAGGAATTTGGGAGTTCCTTATCTGTTTCTATATTTTTGAATCATTTAAACAATAATGATTGTGGATCTTCTTTGAATGTCTGCTAGATTCCAGTTGGGCTGAGCTATTTTTAGTTGGGAGGTTTTGTATTACTGTTTCCATTTCCTTATTTGTTATGGGTCTGTTTAAACTTGATCTCTTCTTGGTTTAATTTAGGTAGAATCTGATTTTAGAAATTCATCCATTTCTTTTAGATTTTTGAATTTAATGAGGCATATTTTTTTAAAGTGTTCCCTTACAATGTTCTGTATTTTTCTGTTGTCTGTAGTGATGATTCCCTTTTTGCCTTTGATTTTGTTGATTTCGATTTGCTCTTTCTTTCTTTTGGTTAACTGGAGTTAACCAAAACTAGGAGTGTGTGTATCTTGTTTAACCGTTCAAAGAACCAGCTCTTGGTCTGATTGATTTTTGGTATTGTTTTCTTTGTTTCTAGTTCATTAATTTCTGATTTGATTTCGTTATTTCTTCTCATCTGCTAGTTTGGGGGTTGGTTTATTCTTGCCCTCCAGGGTCTGGAGTTGTACTGTTAAGTCATTTACATGTGGTCTTTCCGATTTTTTAAATGTAGGCATTAAGAGCTACAAACTCCCCTTAAGACTGATTTTGAAGTGTTCCAGAGGTTTTGCTGTGTTGTGTTCTCATTCTCATTTAGTTCCAGGAATACTTTTATTTCTTCCCTAATTTCTTCTTTGACACATTCATCGTTCAGGAGTGTGCTGTTTAATCTCCAAATGTTCTTGTACTTATTAGAGCTGCTTGCGCAGTTGATTATAAACTTTATTTCTCTGTGGTCTGATAGAATGCATGGAATTATTTCAATATTTTTGTATTTGTAGAGATTTGTTTTGTGTCCCAGAATGTGGTCAATTTTAGAAAAAATTTGTATGGGCTGCTGAGTAGAAAGTGTATTCTTTGGTGCTTGGGTGGAATATCCTGTAGATATCTGTTTGGTTTGTTTCCTGTAAGATGTCATTTAATTCAGATGCCTCTCTGTTTATTCTTTGTCCAGCTGATCTGTCTATTGAAGATAGTGGGGTAATTGAAGTCACCTACTATTACTGAGTTGGAGTTAATTTGTGTTTTATAGTTCTGGAGTAATGTTTTTATGTAATTGGTTGCTCCAGCGTTTGGTACACATTTATTCATCTTCTTGATTGATTGCTTCTCTGACTAGAATGAATGACCCTCTTTATCTCCTCTGATTAGTTTTGATTTGAAATCTGTTTGGTTAGATATTAGAATTGCAACATCTGCTTGCTTCTTAAAACCATTTGCTTGGAATATTTTTTTCCATCCTTTCACCTGAAGGTAGCGTTTATCCTTCAATGTTAGATGAGTTTCTTGAACACAACAGAAAGATGGGTTTTCTTTCTTGATCCATTCAGCTAGTCTGTGTCTTTTGACAAGGCAGTTGAGGCCACTGATATTTAGTGTTATTATTGAAACATGTGTATCTGATACTGTCATTTTAATTTCTTTCTGTTTGTGGCCCTATTTTTTGTTTCCATTATTAAATCTTTCTCTATTTTCTTTCTGTAGACTCTTGAGTATACTCACACCTTTCTTCAGTTCTTTATATTGCTTTGAGTATTCTCTATAGGGCTGGTTTGGTGGAACATACATTCTTTCAGCCTATTTGTGTCATGAAAATTTTTTTATTCTCATTGACTGTGATAGTTTTACAAAATAAAGCATTCATGTGTGTTTAAAGCTGGGAATACTTTTGTCCAGACTCTTTTGGATTTCATAGTTTGCATTGAAAATTCAGCTCTAATTCTGATTTTTTATATGTAACTTGTTTTTCTGTTGCAGCTTACAGCACCCTTTCTGTGTTCTGTACATTTAATGTTTTTATATGATATACCATGGCAAGTTTCTCTTCTGGTCATGTTTAATTGGTGTTCTATATGCTTCTTGAGTCTCTATACATAATTCTTTCCTTAGGTTTAGGGACTTTTTTTCTATAATTCCATTAAGATTCATCTAATACTATTGGTCTTAGATTCTTCTCCTTCCTGTATGCCTATAATTTGTAGATTTGGTCTTTTCATGTTGTTCCACATATCCTGAGTATTCCCTTCTCTCTCTCTCTGTGTGTGTGTGTGTGTGTGTGTGTGTGTGTGTGTGTGTGTGTTTAATTTTACATAGTCTTTGCTCAAGGAGTCCAAATCTACAACTTTGCCATCCAGTCTTGATATTCTATTTTCTGTTTCATTTACTCTGCTTGTGAGGCTTTCTGCTGCCTTTCCCAGTTGGCTTATTGAGTTTTTCGATGTCATGTTCATTTCTCTTTGAGTTTTCTTCACTATTTCTATCTCTTTTGTGAATTCAATTTTCAAATCATGAATTGTTTTTGATATTTCATTAAACCTAATATTTGTATATCCTTGAGCTTCTGTCACAAAGATTTGCTTTTCCTCTTTGAGTTGTTTGTGCATTTTTTATGTTCTTTGATCATGTTTATGGTTGTTCTTTTAAATTCTGCGTCCTTGTGTTACTGAGTATGCTTCTTGTTGAAGTGCAGTTCTGTAGGGTTAATGGCTTTTGTTGGGGACATATTCTCATAGTTTTTCATATTGTTTGTGTTTCTGTGCTGTTGTCTGGGCATATGGATGTTCTTTGTTGGTTATGCATCTAGTAGGTACTTCTATTCTGTGTTTGTTTAATTTAGTTTTGGTTCTATTTATATTGTTTATGCAGCTTGGTTGCTTTTTGCTGAGGAATGAAAATTACATTGGTATGTGTTTCAAGTTCTTGCAGGGTCATAGACTGGTCTGGGTTTTTGGTAGGACAGGTAGATGGATCAGGTTGCTAGGAGGTCTGGTCTGTGTTAGATCAGAATTCAGTGGATTCTATGCTAGGAGTTTAGTCTAATTTAGGAAGCTAGTCCAGCCAGCAGAAAGAGAGGAATTGGAGCCCATTGGGGCCAAGGCTGACAGAGGACAGGGTCAGGATGGACTAGAGGAATGGATTAAAGAAGTGATGAATGGATCTAATTTATAAGTCTCCTAGGTGGGCAAGTCTGTCTGTCTGATCAGGAGCCTGGGAAGAGGAAGGTGAGGAAACTGAGGAATTAGGGATCTATCTATAGTGGGCTGTTTATCTAGTCTGGGTAAGGAAGGCAGTCCGGAGACCTGGGGGTTGGAAGGGACTCCCTTGTTTTTAATTTAAATGAAATTAAAGGATAATTTCTTTAAAAATATTTTTATTATTTTTATTTTATGTGTATGAGTGTATTGCATGCATGTATGATGTAAGTGTACCTGTTTAATGCAATGACCAAGAAAATCAGATGAGGGCATTGAATTCTCCTGGAAGAGGAGTTAGGGATAGTTGTTAATTGCCATGTGGGTGCTGGGAATCTAGCCCAAGTCCTTTAAAAGAGCAGCAAGTGTTAGTAATGGCTGAGTAATCTCTCCAGTTCTAAAGGGTAATTTCTTATAGTATACTCTCTGAGAGTCAAACTTTGGGACTAGTACAGTTATTGATGCTGTACCTCTTTGACATATGTAATTCATTCCATGTTTTGAACTTTACCACAATTTTGCAGTGTATTTTTATTGACCCAGAATACTTCAACTTAGTAAAAAGAAAAAAAAAAAAGAACAACAATCATGAGGCAAAATGGAAACTCTACATTTGAACCTGATGGATGTAGTAAAATGTGATCATTTTTTTAAAAAAATCTTAACAATTACATGCATCTTACAATTGCCAGTTGATTTCACAATTCTAAACATTTATGGACCAAACCAGTGATATATTCAATTTCATAGAATTACTAGATCTAAAGACACATATTGACCTCAACACAGTAATAGTGGGTAACTTCAATATCTTACTCTCACTAATAGACAAAAACATTCAACAAAGAAATATCAGAGTTAATTATTATACATCAAATGCACTTAATAGGCATCTCTAGAATATTCCACCCAGGTACTGTCAACTATACATTGTTTTCAACAACTTGTAGAATTTTCTCTAAAATAGACCACAGTCTAGGACACAGCAAGTCTTAACAAATACAAGAACATTAAACTAATTTTCTGTTCTGTTAAAATATAGCATACAAAATCCATGGATATAATGAAAGGCTGAATATCAGTTTATAGTTATAAATTAAATTTTTTAAACAAAGCAGAGCAAAATAGTAGAGTAATCCCATTCAAATAACTAATTGATGTTCCTTAAATTCTTAGAAAATAGGAATAAGCCAAACCATGAGTCAGTAGATAGAATGAAAAAACAAAAAAGATCAGGGCAGAAATGAATGAATGGCAATGACAAAACACATAATCTGAAGAATCAATGAAAAGGAGAGCTGACAGCTCAAAAAGATAAACAAAATTGACAACTCCTTAGCCAAACTAACCAAGAGTAAACAAAAATCACAACAATGCAAAGAATCCCATGAACATTATGAAAATGAAGACCTTTCAACAAATTCCAATTAAATTCAGATTATTGGGACATACATTGAAAACCTGCATTCTAATACACTGAAAATTCAAGAAGAAATAGGCATATTTCTAGACACATAACATATGGCCTACTGAAATCAAACCAACATGATCTAAACAACTTAAACAGACCTGAAACAGGAATGGTGATTGAATTCTCACAACAAAACCAAACCAAACAACAAGAAAATAAGGCCGTGATGAACTCTCCACTGAACTCTGCCAGGTAAGTTTCTTAATGCTCATTGACTTTTCCAAGTATTCCTTTTCATAATTTTTTTAATGCTTAAAGACTAGTCTGGTATTAAGTGTACATTATTTTAAGACTTAACCACACATACATGAAAGCAATTTTTATTCATTCTTGAGAAGTTCATTGCAAGGTGGCCTCTATTCATACTGAGTTGTTTGTAGGGTGATGGGAATGAGGATAGCACACAGATTTCATTTACCAACCCCAATTTTACCTTTGATCATATCAAGCTCCTTTGGATCTTCTGTTCATTACAACAGCGTCTTACCCATCCTGAGCTGTATTCTGACATATCATCTTACCGTGCAATCTCAAATTGCTCTTGATATTTCTGGTACCATTCGTTTATAACCATGGAACGTTATGTATCTTAACCTTGTGTCTGTTTAATCATTTACTTCCTGTGTAATTCAGAATATGGAAGCATGGTGGAAGCATCTGTCTCTTCTAGTTGCCCACAGTTCTTTCAAGACTTGTTATCTCCTATGAGAAAAAAGTTCCTTGCTTTTAGGCTCATACCAACTATACTATTGTCCCCACTCATCACTAAACGACTAACCGCTCATTAGTGTGCATTTACTTGGTAGCACATTCAATGATTTGAATCTGTGTGTGAAGGGTATCAGTCTATGATTTTATTCTTTGCAATACCGTCGTCAGGTTTTGATTTGAGTTTTTTTTCCACACTTATAAAATGATTTGGGAAGTGTCCTCTTTGATCTCTCTTATGGATTAACTCATATAAAATTAGCATGACCTTGTATCTTAAAGATTTCATAGAATTCAACAATAAAACAATCTGAGCCAGAGTATTTTCATGTAAATGCATTGGGACATAAAAATTAATTTACAATAAGCTATAGGACTATGTGTGCTTTCTGACTTACATTACATTGTATTTGATAAAATATATTTTAAAATTCAGATTTGTTATAAAGTTTATTATTATCCTTTTGTTCATTCCTTTGGTAGATATATGATTGATTCTGTTGCTGTTTCAAAGAACAGAATACTTACTTTACAATTTTTTTAATGTTTTGTCTGTTGAGTATTAAACTGATATTTTTTCAAATTTTATTTTTCCTTCTTCCTGTTTAGAAGGCAATTAATTTAGAATTTTGTACTTAGATATTAAATATTTGTGCCTTAGGCTACATTAAAAAAATTTTATATAGTATATTATTTGGTTAGAAATATTTCATGATTTTCCTTGGTGTTCTTTGATATTCAGACTTTTCTGAAAGGGTATAATTTTCAAATACTAGGATATAAAATATTATACTGTTATGTCTACTTTGTAATATGTAACCTTAGAATATAATCTGTATGACTGTAGTCCGTTGAAGTTTTTGTCCTTGTTTATGTTTGTACTGATGAATGTTAGATTCACATACAAAGAATTTATATTCTTCATCGTAGTGTTCGGTACTCTGTAAACATCTGCTAACTCAAGGAGACTGATAGTGCCAGTCATGCTAATTATACAACTATCTATCTTTTGGTATCACTGTTTTATCAGTTTCTGAGATTTATGAGACACACTAATTGTAATTGCTAAAGCACTCTTTTTCTAAATATGTCTGTTCCATATATAGTTTGAACACTGAAATATGTATATACATATTTATAATCTTTTTGTGTACTATTTCATTATTGAGAAATATTTCCCTCTTGTATTTCATATTGCTCATATTTAAGTTGTATCAGATGCTAACATGCCCACTCCATTCAATGGAGGACTAGGGGTGATGTTCTGCAGATTACAATGTTTTTTTTTCCTCTGCAGTATATTGTGACTGGGCATGATATTTAGTTTGTTTGGGAAACATTTAAGACATAGTTTTGTCATTTCATGAACAAGTATGTTGCTTTGTCTCTTTTATATGGTGATTGTGGTGAAAGTACTTTTCACATTAAAATCTCTACACTAAGGGCTTTTAATAGGGAATCACAACTTAACTGCCAGATGAGCTAGAGGCTCTCACTAAGTTAAACTATGACAGAAATAAGGATAGGAATTTGTCTTTACTCACTATCATTTGAATGTTACAAGGACTGCAGCAATCAAATGATGGGATGACCGATACCTGTTCCCCTGTACTCACTGAAGCTTTGAAGAAGCACAGTGGTACTCCATTCCATCTGGGCTACAGTGCTGTTTCATGTTATTTATGGTTGTCCCTAGAAGAAGTGGTATAGTTTTGGCAACTTTTGCTTTGGCCATTTTGACTTTAATGACACCACAAATCAGAAAAGCAATGTGGAGGAATCTTATGTCAACTTTTACTATGTATTAATTCATATATAAGAAAAAGTACTGAGAATATGGAAGAACTTTTAATTAACTGTGAATTGATCTAGAGTCAGGACACCATTTGCTAACTATCTTTCATTGCTGTCATTCAATCAGGTTTCCAAAATCATCTTTAGGAATTTCTCATACTAGTGTTAGCTTAAATTCTGTATCCTTCAAAACATCTAGATGGTCCTCATTCATCAATACATGACAAATAGCAATGCATATCTTTGGGAGAAAAAGTAGAAGAATATCTGTCTGGCACAGAGCTATTGTGTTCTTCTTCCAGGGGACTCAGTTTCCTGTCAAATGAATAGATATTAAAACTTATCTATGATTTATATCTGGAAACTGGGTGAGAAAACTGATTTTATATATTTGTGTCTGACATCAGTCTTCTACTTGTCAAAACTTTTTTTATTGCACTAATTATATAATACAATATCATCTGAGTATGGAACATCATGCTCTCTCTGTCATCTTCACAAACCTGTGACGTCAGGGCACTCTGATTGCCACTCTGAGCTCCTAGCCATTATAATAATTACAGTTACCTTACTGTAGTGTCCTGGCTACGTTGACCGAGTCCTGATCGGTGGAGGGCTGTGGATTGAATGAAACACACATAAAACAGAGACACAGACACACACTAGGTAGGAGGAAAGGCAAATAACTGACTAAGAGAGAAGGGCTGCAGGGGGGCCACACCCTACATTTCCCCCTTTTCTCTTACATAATGAGCGTCTGTCTTAGGTTGCCAAGGACATCAGTGCCTGTCTTACCCGTCATTGGCAAACCAGCCACAATCTCTGGCCATAGAGGCTGATTCCCTGGTCTTAGGTTGACAGACACCCCCTTGGGCTTACCCGTCTCTGGCTACTCATTTATGAAAGTTAGCAAATTCTGGACTAGAGGCTAGCGAGTCACAACCTATCATCCTTAGAATCAGGCATCACAGTAATTATTCCAATAATGTAACAAAGGCTTACTCTTATATCCTCAATCCACATACTAAGGTTCTGTAACATTTACAGGAATCATAATCTAAAATACCATAATGTTCATTCTCACAGAAATGACTGAAATGAAATTAACAAGTTACATTGGAACACAAGAAATACATTGAACACAGGAAACATCAAATCTGGTACCATTATGAGTAATATTTAACTGTCCAAACGTACATAGCATTGACTTATGCAAGCTATCACTAGTCCTTGACTTTGTCCATGGCTGCTGCCTGTTTCCCTATATAAGTCTGCGGGAAACTGTCCTCTGATCACCAAAGTTCTGCACTTAGTCCTTTTGCTCAATTGTCAGCATTTCCTGCAGTAGAATCCTGATTTACTGTTAATGATGTCCCATCAGTTCAGTATCATTCACCATCACTGCAATCTCTTTATTTTTTCTATATGGCTAGATCCATAGCATAGTTGAGTTTATTACGTTAAGTCCAGTACAGCTCTTTGTGTGTCATCAGGAACTGATTCCACAGCAACAGCAATGTCATTCTTCCCTTGTTCAGTCCCTGCAAACCGGACCAGCCTTTCTGGCAGCCACCTGGCATTCTCAGCGTCCTGTGGAAAAACACAAACATGCCCTCTTCCCCACATTAATACTGGGTTTGGGCCATTATTTTTTATATTGTTTTATTAACCTTTATAAGATCTTATAACCTCCATTTTTCTGACTTTTTTATGACAAAAATTGGTGAACTAGAAGGCTCTGTATAACCATTTTCTAGTTGTTCTTGAACTGCTCCGTGGCCTGAATTTTGTTTACAGTAAGAGGCTACTAATCTATCCATATAGGTTAAAGGGAGAAGCAATCATAATTTGAGACACAGTAATTACTGCACGAACTTCCACCAACTTGGTACTTTTAATTACTGTATCCTATGTAGCTAAAACTTGGGCAAAGACTAAACATTCCTGAATAAACCTTAACTAGAAATTTTCTTTTATCTTTTATATACCTTAACGTATACAGAGATTTAACCACGCCCTGTAAATGCCACATTTCTTCTAAATATTCTTCCTTCAGCTCAGCCTCTGCCGGGAAGTAAATGATGTCCTCCTCTCTCAGATACCTAACAGCTTTCTCCTCTCCTCTTTTTCTTTGCTTTGGGATCTAAAAACTCTTGAATAACTGCTTGATTTTAGGTTCCACAAAAGGGGGCTGCTCCAGTGGAGCAGAAGGTTTAGCTTTACTTTCCTCCTCCTCTTGAGGTTCAATCCCAGATCCATTTGCATTTGCCCTTTTTTTTTTTTCCTGTTTTCTGTTTTCTTTTTTGAACCTTTTCTAACTGAACAGACTCTGAAAAACCGAGGCCCCAACTTTATTTTGCTCAACATATTTTTACCTCTAACCAGAGCACAGGAATTTAGGCAGGAAGTCAAATTAGTGAACCTGGTCAATTTCAGGGACTTCCTGAAACTCTTGACTTGTTTACTTCCTGAGCTTAATGAGCTTCCATGCAGGTTGGAATGTAAACAAAAAAAAATGGTTCCTAACCACCCATAACACATAAGTATATTGAAACAATAACACAAAAACCTGAGACCCAGATGAACTCACAGCAAAATTGTACCAGACATTTAAACTCCATTAGACAGTTCAACAGGAAAGAAAATAAACAGAGAGTCACCTTAATTGAAGAATACCATATATTGAATAAACCTAACAGACATCTACTGAATACTCTATTCAAATACCAAAGAGTACACATTCTATTCAGCACTGTTGGAACTTTCTCCAAAACTGACCACATAGGGAACAAAACAAACCTCATCAAATCCAAAAATACTGGAAGTCTTTCAGACCTCAATGCAATAAAACTTAAAATCAACACTAAAAGAAGCCTTATCAATTTCACGAATTTACTGAGACTAAACAAGACACTCCTGAATGATGAACAAGTCAAGTGAAATTAAGAAAGAAATAAAAGTTTTCTGTACAGCGCAACAAAACTTATGGGACACTTTAAAAGAAGTCCTAAAAGGGAAATTTAGAACTCTGAATGCCTACATCAAAAATCAGAAAGAGCACACATAAATGATTAGACACTGACTGAAATCTCTAGCTATCCTATCTCTTAAATACAGTTACCAATCGATCTGTAAAAAGATCATGAGAGCCTGAAGCACCCATTGTCCAATACGCCCAAAACCACTTACCTTTGCCGGCGACCTTCCCGGGCTATCCGTCAGCAAGTCCTCTCTTCCGATCTCCAGCTGTAGTGTCTTGGCCAGTTGAGGGAGTCCTGATTGGCGGAGGGCTGGGGATTGAATTAAACATACATGACACAGACACACACACTAGGTAGGAGGAAAGGAAAATGATTGACTTAAAAGAGAGGCAGCAAGCCTTATATAACCTGAGGGCGGGGCTTTGCAGGAGTTTCCTCTATTGATGATACACAGCTGTAAACAGGAAAAAGGAAGTTGTGGTCTGGCTAGCTTAAAGGTCAAGTTGTTTACTTCAGCTTTGCAATTGACAAGATCCTGCTAGCTCTTGGCCCAGAGCCTAGCACTAAGAGAGAAGGGCTGCAAGGGGGCCAGACCCTACACCTTACCTCTGATGCTTAAGTACTGCAGTATGGCCTCTGGCATTACAGAATTCTGTAAACAGCATGTCCAGCTCTATCTGTTCACACCAGCCTGCAAGGAGACACTGCTGACCTTCAAGAAGGTACTTATGCATTCTCCTATCATCCCCAAAGGCATTGCTTATTGGCTTAAGGTGGAGAATTCTATATATGTACCTTGGGGGAGGGCTAGATGGTGAGGATACGATTTCTCTGATTTTACATAATAAATCCACTCTAAGTTTCTTCTCTGAACCTTCTGACTTTTTCCTCATTATTTTACTTTTACAAATTTCTCAAATCTTTGCCTCATTGACATTATCATTTTGAACAAACTTCAAAGGGATTATGCCAGCATGGTATTATAATTTGTTCCAGGTGTCCTTGCTGGGTCATTGAACTCTGAATTAAGTGTGAGTGTTTTCAAGTTACTAAACTCTTCCTTTGCAGACATATTCTATTTCCAGTCAAGCATATTTCCTCCAGCTCTTGCCAGAATGCATTAGTTATATCCTATAGTTACTTTGGGTCATTCACAATTTTTCATCCAGACAATGACTCACATTTTGTTAGTGGTGTATGGGCAAATGATGTAGAGTCAGACAAAGCATGGATAAATGGCAAATTGAGATGGATCTAGTTCAGGTTAGCTATCTGCAGTGTCTCCAAACAAAGGGTCACTGTTCTCTGATGTGGGGCAGAAACCTCATCTGGTTTAATGAAAACTGCAGATTGTTGCTAAAACACCTTCCCTAGAGGAGATGTAAACATCTACTCCCTGCTCCCCAGTTCTCAGTTTCTCAGACTTCACACTGGGAAAACTTTAAGTCTGGGGTTGGGGGTCTTTCTTATGGAGCAATGGGTGAAGGGTTACCTGTAGGAGTGTGGTGTGCTCTCATACAGCCACACTGGAAAGTTTGACCCTGCATGAATAATAACTTCCTCATAGCCACGTAAATGGGGCCCCTCCCTTAGTCTTGCCCAGCTTATACACCTCGGTAATACTCATTCCAGGGTCCAAGGTCTCATCTTTTCTTATTAAAGCTTGCTTTTGAAACAGAAAATCTTTGAATGAATGAATACTATGTGTTTTGTAGATCCTCATCTGTTGTTCCTAGATCCTAGGTAGACTTTTGGCATAGTTTGACTTATGACTTTAATACATGAATCTTAAATATTCCATCACTGCGGAGACTATAATGTTCACCTTTCTCCTAGTTCCTAGTGGACCTCTGCACTTACCAATCATTTGATTTCAAAATTCCCATTGTACCCTGCTATTTCTGTGCTAAAGGTACTATTACTTTTACTGCTTCTTATGCTATCATAAATTAGAACATTAATCATTTAATACCTCTGAATATCAGATATTATCACAACTCTATTTATACCAGAAACAGGATCTCTGTTACTCAAAGACTCAAAGACAATCTAGCTCCAAAATCCTACTCTGTGATCCAATGTTTAGTACCACTCCAACTAATGTAACCAACCAGTTTAAGCTAGATCTTTCTGAAAATATATCCCAAGATAAAACAAAGTTAAAAGACAGAAAAAAAATGCAAATAAAAAAGAAAAAAATTCTTTTGTAAATTGTAATCATGAATGTGAGGTGTTTATAAGATGTCAGGCATTAATTTTTCTTATCTTCTCTCTTTTTTTAGTGATATGTATTTTTTCAGTATAGTTATATGTATTTTTTTCAAGATGATTCTGTCAGATTAGTTGGAATGTGTATCATGTACAACATTTGAAGATTCATTCCAATTTCTTTGGCAAACAATTGTATGCTTGCATTTCGCCCTTTTCTTTGTAAGAGAGGCATTGATGAAGAAGATAGTGTTTTCTTTTTCTTGACATTCATTCTTACTATATAGCTTTGGGAAGCCCTAGTTGTAACATAGGATGAAATACAGCTGGTTATAGGGTCATTGCAATAGAAAGCTCATTTCATCTTCTCTTCTCTTCTATGATTTCTAAGAATGGAAATACACGCTTGTCTCTGGAACTCAATTGGTCTATTCCAATAAGATTTATAGCTTCTGATCAAATAATACCTATGGCTGCTTCAAAAATCTTACTTATTTGTTTGTTTTATATGCTTGAGTGTTTTGCCTTCATGTGAGTGTATCATGTGTATGTACTGCCCATTGAGGCCTGAAGAGGGCTTCAGATCTCCTGGAACTGGAATATACAGATGGTTGTTAGCCATCATGTGGGGGCTGGGAACTGAGTCTGGGCCCTCTGAAGGAGCAGCCAGTGCTCTAAACTACAGAACCATCTCTTCATCCCCATATGCTACTTTTATTAGCTGGAACTTTACATGTCTACTTCCAAACATTCTTACAAGAGTGACTGAGCAAGCCACCATTAACTGTGAAACAAAATTTTAGGAAAAATTATCTGTGAAATAGTATAAAAAGAATTGACTAAAATTATAAAAGTATGAACTAAAAGTAAATAACGGAGTTACTCAGGTTTGATCATAATTTTAATAAATGAGAGGTGTGGTCCTGACAAGCTCTGACTGAAGTGCAAAGTGGCAGCTTAAGCTATTCTTTACAGGGAAATAAATCTTCAAGAGTAGGCATTTGACTTCAAGTTGGAAATTAGATTAAAGGTAAGCCTTCTCTAGTTTAACTGAAGATTTCACAGGATATTTTTAAGTCTGTGCTATAGTCAAGAAACTTTGTAATATGCAGAGACACACAAGGCAGGTAAATAGGGTATTATATCAGAATTCTGTTGAAACTCAACAAAATCTAGGCTAGAGGAGTAACGGAATGATATAATTCCTAAGAAATCATTGTATAGAATGATTAGACTGTATAGAATAGCTTCTAGGAATTTATAAGATGTGAAATATTTGGAATGTTTTTCTAATTGTTGTCAACTATATAAGCTCAAGATATAAAAGAACCATGTCATAATTACTGTGTTTTTCTTATAGTAAAATGAGGATATTTTCCTTCCATTTTATTTAGTGAATATCTTGTTCTGTTGGTGACATTGTAGTGAAATATCCAAGCCTGTATAATTTATGATCCTGTTCTGGAGGCTACAGAGGCTAGGATCAAGATTTTGGCATCAGGTCTGTTGAAGGCCTTGTTGCTATGCCTTCATATGGTAGAAGAGGAAAGGCAAGGAAGCAAGAGAGAGGTAAATTCACCCTTTGGTTGCGGCACCAATCCTACTCATAAGGATGGAGGAATCACAGCCCGATTGCCTCTGAAAGTTCAGATCTCTTAATGTTGTTATAATGTTGACTTAAAGCAATTAAATTTCAACATAGGTTCTGAATGGGACAAACATTCAAACTATAGCCACAGAAAGGTTGATAAAACTGTAAAGCAATGAGAGCTAGAATGACTGGACAAGCTAGAATTGCTCTATAAAGCTTTCTTTTATGAATCACAAGCTTTGCTTCGTATTTGTGTCCCCTCACCGTATTCCATTGTTGTTTTCGTGATCTAGTATAAATAAGGCATCGTATTTCATAGGACCCCCAACAGACACTAGCCTGCCTTCTGAAACAGCTGAGAAGAGCTCAAGGACAGCCTCGGTGGCATGAGACCCTTTCCCAAAGACCGAAAACAGAACAGAACAACAAAATGAGCAACGCCACCAACCAAAATGTGTCTATCATCTATCTTCTATGATCTATCTATCTATCTATCTATCTATCTATCTATCTATCTATCATCTATCTCTCATCTATCATCATCATCATTATCATCATCATCATCTATCATAAACCTATTTTAAGATTAATTTTATTTCTATAGATGTGTGTGCTTGTGCATGCTAGTGCCTCCAGAGGCCAGGAGGGGGTGTCAGATCCCCTGGAGCTGGAGTTACAGGTAGCTATGACCTGCCCAATGTGGGTGCTAGGAACTAAAGTCTAGTCCTCTGCAAGAGCAGCCTATGTTTTCAATCAATAAACCATCTATCCAGCTCCAAAAATCTATATTTTGTAAAACAAAGTTGGTGATTTAAACTGTCATAGGAATCATTTGTCTATAGGAGTAATCTTTAAATATGAATATATATAAAATTTAAATTGATGCAATTGATTCTCTTTCTCTAGAACACTTTATTGTCAATACAAACTTCTAATGCTCTTTAAAATGATATTAATAAAAGAAAATTATTGATTAGCTCATAAATAACAAATAATTTGATATGTGTTGATAAAAAACATGTTTAATGAAATATACAATGAAATCCTAACAGAATAATCAGTGCTACAATGAATTAAATTATATTTTAATGACATTGGTATTATTTTGTTACAGAAATATAGGTCCATAACTTATTAGGAATAATGAATAATCTGATATAAACTCAGTTTTTTTTTACAAATTGACAAAATGGCTAAGACTTGATTTTTTAAATTGGTTTCCTTTCCCTTTAATCATATTTTCACCTATTCACAAACCACTAATGAGGGGTTTGTAATTTTATCATTGGGTCAATGGATTAGTTCAAAGAAAGTGACTTTCTTAAAGTCAGTCCCTGGAATTCTTTATATCAGTGAGATTCAAGGCTTATTTTACTTGGCATGAATTTGGTTTGCACATTCATGTGATTGTGATGAGTTCAGTGACCTCTTTTCAAGCCATCTCATGTGCATGAATTGGTTTATGCGCTCTCATTGCCTATGAAACACAACTCAGGAACAATATGGGGACAGTATAGCTTCTGAAACTGTCTGAAGTAAGTTTGGCTATCACTCCTGTCTGACATAGTGAGATGGCACTAAGCTCATGCAAGGGATTGTATTCCTTAATAAAATCTAAGATCATAGCTTCCTTAGATGTAAGAAAATGAGCACAACCCTCAAAACGAAAGAGGTGATTTGAACTATAAAAATATGGACAAGTAACCTCAGGAGCTGTTAGATCTAGAACCTTCGTACTTGAGGATATATAAATGAAAACTCAGGACTTTTTCTTAAGTCATTCAAGATAAGTTTTAAATTACTAATAGACATCAGGAAAAAAGTGAACTATTTCTGTAAGCTAAGCACTTCAAAAGATTCCAAAGTGTAGGCTTAGATCTTCTTCAGAAACCTATTTTTTTCTTTTGCTTCAAAATTCAGTGAATTTCTAAGTCAAAAGACTTCTAGAAATATTGTGAGAATAAAATCACAAAATTAGATAAAATAAACATCTTTATTCTAAGGGTAGTCAGTAACAAAATTTGGAAGTGTTTTACTTACATAAATTTTTTTTCTTAGTTTTTTTTTTTTTTTTTTCTTGTGTTATTTCTGGGATAACAGTTAGGAGAAACTTTTGTGAGCAACACCTAATGCTTCACCTAACTCCTCCAACTTGACCTGTCCTGTATTTTAGTGTATTGCCATAGTACTCTATGACACATTCTGTTACCGTGGCAGAATAGACTTAAGGCCACTGCAGGCACCTGGGCTGCACTCATTGTCTTTGGCTAATAAATATTTTATCAATAGGAAAATTAGGTTTCAAATATTTAAAAAATCTCAAGTGTCTAAATGTATATTCTTATTGTTAAAAATTTTACAAGCATATATCAACCATTGCTTAAATTTATATATTATTAGAAATCTGCTATACAGTGCATTGTATGAACTGTGCAGAGCAAAACACAACTAGGCCATGCAGATGACAACAAGAACTTTTCTCTCAAAATGCAGTAGGGTCGACTTAAATAGCTGACCTTAACAGTTGACCTAAATAAATTGCAGTAAATATACTGGATCTAGAAATGGAAACTAAGTACACTGGGTTTAGTCTTCTTTTTTTATTTTTAATAGAAGGACAGCATCTCATCCTCTCCTAATACGTCCCTGCCGGACCATTTCAGAGCCAAAAAGGCCATTTTTCCTGTCTCTACAGCTGGCTCAGTGTTTCAAGTGACTGATGCCTGAGTGTAGAGACCAAGTGTCTGATGTGACTCTTAGTTGTATGACTATTTCTAAATTCTTTACTGCATAATCTGCAGCAGATTCCCACAGATTTCTTCCCACTCAATAGTCAGTTCCTAAACTTTCCCAATTATTATAAACTCTTTGAGAAGTAGTACCTCTATTTCTCAAAGCCTTTCAGTAAATTTCCTTCTAGGTAAGATAATAAAACTGTTACTATCTAAAGTATTGAAGTGCTAAGCTTGAAATGACAGAAGCTACAATAAGAATAACAATGAAGTTCCTTGATAAGGAAGCTAGGTGTTACAATTTCCACAAATACCTTCCTTCTTCAAGGTCAACTAAACTACGCTGAAAGACTTGGTCTCATAACTAAGCATACTACCAGTAGCCCTCTAGTGGGGAGCCGATCCTATTTGCATAAACTCGGAGCCTAATAATTTAAAATAAATTTTGTTTCCTTTTGGCTAATGAAAATATTGGAAAAAGGAGTCAAGATAAATACCTTAAAAATTTCAGAAAGAATTTGACACTTGGTGGTTTAGGGCTTCTTACCATCAATATCTGTGTGAAGTATTTTGTATAATATAAAAACCTACGGTTTGGGTTAAGAATATGAAAATTATCTAAATTTTAAAATATATAATGAATATCTATCTATCAACATAAAAAATAAAATAAAAGCCAATGGGAGGGACTGTTCTCTTGCCTTACGTTAGGGATAAAAATCCCCCCCCCCACACACACATTAGAAATAAAATCCAAGTTCCAGGGACCCCATTAATGCCACACAAAGAAAAAGGGGAAAGTAACTCAGCAAGGCAGATTTTACTTTTGCAAAGTGTGGCCAGTCAGATCCAGCATGTACATACAAGGCTCAGGAGCTTGGGGTGCTTTTATCCCTAATGCAAGAGAACTGTGTCCTTCCCCATTCACTGGAGTCTAATCTCACAGTCTTTCCCTGTTGGCAATTTTAGAGTCTGCAGGAAGGTAGAAGAGTTCCTACTCCAGGCCATTAGACTCAGGAATGCTTCAAGGCCTTTCTTTAAATGAAAGTCCTACAGGGTGTGGTGGGATTAGAAGATTAGAATTCCTTGTCATAAAGCAAGTTTCAAGTTTTACAAAGTTTGAAAGAAAAGAGCAGTATCTATTGTTACACACACACACACACACACACACACACACACACACGAAGGAAAGTTGCCAGAAAAATATGAGAATTATTTATGTCACAGTTGAAATTCACCAAAAGACTAAGATTAGCATTTATTCTGAAAAAGCTGTCTGGCCAGTTTGAATAAGTTTTCTTTAAATTATATTACCCTTCAATTTAAATTTTAAAATGAGCGTAGTCCAAAGGACATAATTACACTACTTAATTTAATTGTTTTAAGATTATTCTGCTATCTGAATATTTCAAGAGTATTAGTTCTTATAATAATCATGACCCCTTAAGCTTTAAATTTTTCCATGAGTCTATTCCCATAATATACTGTTGCTAATGATTTACTATTAGAAATTTAATATTTTTGGAGGGAGTGCATTTATATCAATCAAAATTTTAAAAGTTGAACTAAATATAAGTTTCTGCTTTTATAATTTATCTCTATTTGGCTGAAATTGGAGTTCTACTGATTATTTAGAGAGTCTATCAAACTTTCAAATGAATAGTTGAAAATGAATATTTGAAGCAGAAGCCTAGTTAAGATTTAAAAATTGCTTGCCAGGAGTGTTTTGATGTATATGGTATTATCTGGGCTGACTTGGCAATAAGATAAAAGTCCAGAAAGTTTGGTCCAGCATGTTTGGCCCTTGGATCGGATTCCTTCCCAGGGTTCATTTTAATAATCCCTGTATTAATCTACTTGACTGGATAGACAAGGCTTAGCACATATGATACAATGCATGAAGTCCTGTGGGTGGGCTACCAAGGGGCTAAATATGATTAAGATGTATGAAATCCACAAAAATTCAATAAACAATATATATTTTAAAAAGAGATCACTATCCATGTAGCAGTAGAAACATTGGCTGTAAAACTGTGGCATACAGTCAGTGATTCACATGGGTGCTTTCCCACTGACTATAACAAAAGTAAGCTGGCAATCGAACTAATAAGCCTTCTTATTATATAGTAAGCTAATTACAGCAAATAAACAAGACAAATTTAATTTTTCTTCAATAATTAAATACTGATTATAAATTTAAATGCATTTCAATTTAAATGATGATTACATATATATTAAAGCTACATATACATGTTTATGTATGATTATGAGATCGTCATTGGATATGTAAGAAATAATTAAACATATTATTATTGAGTTTTTTTTCTTTTTTTTGTTCTGCATATTTTTATAATTTCTTGGAGACAAGAATAATTCTTCTTTTGAGTTGGCAGTACTGAAAAGAGAGTTTTAATCATAATTAATGTAAGTGAGAAATTTGGGTTTGAGCATGGCAAGATGACGCAGAAGGTAATGCTGCTTGCAACCTGAAGACCTGAGTTTGATCCCCAGAACCTTCATAGTAGAATGAGAGAACCAACTCCTGAAGGTCATCCTTTGACTTCAACATGCCTACCATGGCAGGGGCAACTATGGCACACACACAATAAACACATAGATGCATAGGTGCATAAATAAATAGATAAATAAATAAATTATTTGATTGTTTTTAAAGGTTTGAATTTATTTCATGAGGAATAACAACCTCATGGTCAAATCATTTTCATTATTGCAACTTATGAAATAATTTGCAGTTGGACTATTTATCTCTAGGTTAACCTCGTGCTTACGTGTTTGTTTTTGATAAAGATAATTATCATGCCCATGGCTTTATAAGTCCAATTTCTTTATATAGGTACTAAATGAGTGAGGGTTAGAATTTTAGAAGTCAGAGGATCGTAAATGTGTGGAAGGTTCTTAAAATGGAGTAAGATCTGCTTTCTTTCCCCAGCTGCTCAGTGGATAAGCAAAAGAATGAAGAATGCTTTCACTTAGAAAAGATGAGACTGAATGTCAGCGGGAATGCTAGGCTGAAACCTCATGAGCCCACGCAGACCATGTTGAGGAAGATTTTCAAGTATTTTAGAAGAGGGGTAGGGGGAAAGATATCAGTGTAAGAAAAAAGTAAAGATAATTGTAAAAAGATAGCAAGCTAGAACACAGGTTTATTGTGATTGTGAATATATTCTCATGTTGACATTCTTTGAGAATTTTTTTTTACAAAGATTTACTGCACATTTAAGATGTTTTTGTTTTAAACTTACATTCTTTAATGTGACATCTTGGCAATTCAAGCTGCACGTATCTTTAATGTCCCTGTTAGAAAGTAATGCCATGAATTTGGACTGTTTGATTCTTAAATAAGTAGTTTGGAAAATAATTTTAAATTGTTGGTGTAAATAAGCTCTGTTTTTTTTTTTTCATGATGTACATAAAATTACTAACATCTAACTGCCATGTAATTTAACTGTTGTACTACCACGGTTTGTTATAGACTAGGTCCTGAATATTTTCACTAGTAAAACTAAGACTATAATCAAATATAAAAATAATGAATTAGTAACAACTCTCATTTATAAATTTCCTGTGACAATGTCAACTGATAAGAGGAAAAAGAGAGCATTAAATCCAATCACAGCATTAAGCCAGTTGGTTAAAGAATGTTTGCAAAAGAGTGATGTGTGGTGGTTTGAATGAAAATGGTCTCCATAGTTTCTAAATATTAGGATATTTTGTTCCCAGTTGGTGGCGCTGTTTTGGGAGGTCTTAGAAGGTGTGGTCATGCTGGAGGAAGTCATAGTAAAAATAAAGTTTAAAAGTGCTCTTTTAAAGATTTGCATAGATGGCTCGGTGGTTAAGAGCACAGGTTGCTCTCACAGAGGACCCAGGTTCACACCCCATCATTCATACGGCAGGGGCGGGCTTAGAGAGGTCTTAAGCCTTGCCCTATCTCCAGCAAGCTCTGCTTCCTGTGCCTGCTTGAAGATGGGAGCACGTAGCTTCCCTCTCTACTGTAGCCTCCTCTTCTTTCCCTGTCATGATGGATTCTTGTCCCTTGGAACCGCAAACTAAATAAACTCTTCCTATTATAAGTTCCTTTGGTCAGTGTTTCTATCACAGCAACAGAAAAGTGACTAATACACCATGTTATTGTTTTACTTTCGCTTCTTTTGCTGTGGTAAAATACCCCGACATAACGTAACTTAGGGAGAGTGGTTTTATTTCAGTGCACAATTCAAGGTTATTGTCCATCATTGCAGGAAGGTGACAGCAGCAGGAACTTAAGGCAGCAATACACATCACACCTGCAGTCAACAGCGGAAAGAAATAAAAGCGGATTTCCTCTTTAGCTTCTTTTCTCTGGTGTTATTACAGACCAGGTCATGGTATCATCCATCCAGAGTAGCCTTTGTCTTCCCACTTTAATGAACTCAATTTAATAAAAATTCCTCACTGATATACTGGTATGTTCAAAGTCAACTGTATCTATCACTCATTAAGACTATTTTCCAAGTGATTGTAGATTATGTCATGTTGACAATTAAAAAACTCAACATCACAGTCACTATAAAGTCTGAGAAAAAAATCAATTTAATTTTATAACATGCAGACTATCACATTATTTGGGGGACCAAGGTGTCACTGGAAATATAAACTTTGCAGATGAAATCATGAGCAGGTATCATTTCTGTTTCCCATTTCTCTTTCTCATTCAAATTCTTAACTAATCAGAAGTAAGCTCTTTCAATAATATTCAATCACTCTCTTAAAGTCATAGTAAAAACAAAGTTTAAAAGTGCTCTTTTAAAGATTTACATATATGGGGACTGGAGAGATGGCTTGGTGGTTAAGAACACAGATTGCTTTCACAGAGGACCCAGGTTCAGACCCCATCATTCATATGGCAGTCAACAACCATCTGAAACTCCAGTTCCATGGGGTTCAACACCCTCTTCTGACCTCCACAGGCATTGCATGACATAGGTGCACTTACATACATCCAGGCAAAACATACACATAAAAATAAATAAATCATTTTTAAAAATTTACATAGATGCATATACACATATAATATATTCTATAACTTGTAGTGTACTGTAGTGCTGTGTAATGGGGTCTTTATGTTAACAGGTCTTTCTATTACCTTGTGGGACAGATATGGCCATGCATGTATCAGGCGTCTTTTTTATCAGTTTCTGCTTATTCTGTACCAATGACTAAAAATTTACAATATGATTAAATTGTTTTGGCTTTTTTAATGAAATCTAGATTGTCCTTCATTTGTTAATGATTTCAGGTGTTTGTGGCACATTTGTCTGGTTAGCTACTTATTATATCTGAACGTTTTATGGTAAAAGGTGGAATAGAAATCTAGGTTTATTCTGCTTGAAAGGCAGACAACTTAAACAAAGTAATTTTTGAATACTCCATGATTTGAAATATCATTCTTAAAATATAATGTGCTACACTACAAACATGGTCTATTTTTGTATGCATCACTTGATCAATTTATTGATCCCTATATTGAAAGGAAACTTGTAACCTTTACAAGTTTATTGTTACCACTAATATTAGAAAAAAATCTGCTCTTTCATATTAAAATATTTCCTTATCCTTTCTCATGTATGCATTAACATAAATTATAGACTATATGTCTCTATTATATTCAAATGTAATCAATAAAATAATTCTTCTCAATGTAATCTTCATAAAGAATTAAGTTCTCTTCAATATTGTTTTACTTATGTATATGATGCCTAACTCTTAGTTTTATTAAAATGGATCTTCATTTAAATGGCTTATTGAGGAAATAATACATTACTATAAATATTATAGTATGTACCATTTTTAAATATTACATAGGGTATATATAAATATAAAAATACATATAATAATCTATATAAAGTAAGAGAATATTAATATAGATCCATTCTGAACTCATTATATGTAATAATGTTACTTTTATGTAGTAATTAATTTCTAAATTTTCTAGATAATTTAAAAATTAATATTCATTCTTTATCATAATTTATGATCACATTCCATTCGTTCTTTCATATTTTTAAATGCTAAAGTTATGTGTGTGTATAAATGTGAGTTCTACTGCGCTCTTATTAAGAACTATAAGCACCTTCACTATTGTGCTATTACTGCATAGATTTGTATTTAGGATCATTTCAAAACTGAGTTTTTATTTCTAAAACAAAACTAATTTGAGAAGCTCCTGAAGGCTGGTCTGGCTTTTCCAGTATAATTTAGTGCAGCTCTGTTTACTTAGTGGCTCTCCCCCTTCACTCTCTCTAAACATACTGGATATTCTTATTGAAAGGAAAAGAAATCCTGAAGAAGGAGCTTTGTTTTCTTTGCCATTGTTGAGAACAGTTTACATTTCGGGGTTAGAAGTTGTTTTTCTTTTTGGGTGGGGACAGCAGGATAGGTGGAGCTTCCTGTTCTGTTTCTCCAAATGTCACCTAGTCAAATTACAAAGGTACTCTAGGAAATACTATTTATTGGACTAAATGTAAGACTTAGTTATCCTAAGGAAATATAGGAAAGCCAACAGCTTTCCTGAATGCAAATAGCAAGCTATAAATGCAGTCTACCTGAGACTATTTAACAGTGTTTTATAATTTTTGTAGTTACACATTTTGAGATCAGAGCTGACATTTATGTATGTTTTAATATAGAAATATATTTGCCATTTATTAGATATTTCCCTTGCTAAACATTATTACAAGCCACAGCTAGGGATAATGTACTAATAAAAACTTGTAATTTTTTAATTTACTAAATCTAACCAAAATACTGCACAGTAGAAGGCTTAAAATAATGGACATTTATTTTTCTGAAAATCTGGAAACCACAAAAAAAAAAAAATCAAAGTGGCAACAGCACCCCACCTCCCCACAAGCTATGTGGGAGATTCTGGCTTGTTATGGTTAGCCTAGGGAGCTGCAGGCTTTCTATGCTTGCACTAGAATAATCCCAGTTTAAAGCATCTATCTTCCCATGGCCTGTTCTCCTTGAGTGTTTTATATCTTTTCCTGAGATTCCTGAAGGTTTTGTATTTTGGAGGAACACAATTCACTCCACTGCAATTGACAGAATAAACTTAGATAAAATAAAAAATTAATAGCTTTATTGGTTTAAAATATTAGCAGTATAACTAATTTAATATTTATTTCTTTTTATCTTCAAAAGTATTTCTGAGTGGCAGAAGGACCTATGCCAGGCTCAGTATAGTCTCTGTTCAGCTATAAAGCCCTCAGCCTGCTGCCTCATCACGGTTTCCTAAAGAGTTAGATCCCTCGCTTACTCACTTAATTTAAATAGACATATTCCTCTTTCATATCCTTAAACAGTCTGACATGCAGAAAGCTGATCATCTTTTACAAGAATTTAAAAGTGAAGTTCCTATGAGGATTATTCTGTGAACACAAATCTCTTAAACTCTTAGGACCTGCTTTCCTCATTTTGAAATGGTAATAAAATTATCTCATTGGGCATTTTAGTGATCAGAAGAAATTACATGATGTGTAATGGAAAGCACTATAAAAGTATAGTAAGCATGTCATCGCTCTCATCAGCAAATAAAATATAAGTTTAAAGGTCAATTTATTTTAATCTTACAAGATTAATCATTTAGATTCCTTATTTTTTCCGTTAGCGTAAGGTCGAATTTTCCATACCTGTAGGTATTCTAGCGATCATTCCTGCCACTTTTATTTTATATTGAAATATTAGAGTAACTAATTTTTGTAGTCTGAGTAAAAATCTAAAAATTATCTAATTAATTTGCTATTGAAAATTAATTTCTATTCTTCCCTCTTGCTTGCTTTTATGGCACTGTTACTTTTATATTATCCCCATTTTCCACATAAGAGAGTCGATGAAATTTCTCTTGGGCAGTTTATGATGATGATGCAAACGTGCTATTCATCAGATCGAGTTTCTCAAAAGGGCCTGGAAAAGCTGATTACATCGCAATGTTTGGTATGCCCTAGAGCCCGCGTCCAGTGAAAGGAGATAGCATACAGGTTTACGTAATTTGAATCATAGCATTTGGGGAAATTAGGTGATAGGGAGACAAGACAGAGTGAGAGAGAGAGAAGAAAAAGAAAGAGAGAGAGGGGAGAGAGAGAGAGAGCATAAAGGAGAATCAGAAAGTAGATCCACATGGGAAAGGCCGGCCATACTTAATCAGTATTCATGGTTTAAAGAAAACATTCTTATGTGACCCCACCTATATCTGTGGTGTATAATGCATAAATCTGTATCTCCTCACTCTTCTCTTTTCTCTAACTGTCCCCTCCCCTCCCCATACAATTTTGTTTCAGTTATTTCAATAAAACTATTGTTCTTTACATGGAACTAGTTAGCTTTTATTGAGAACAGAATCTCAGGGAAGCTGAAGTTTTCAGGTGAGGCCCACAAAGTATTCACAAAGCAGAATACCTCCAAAGGGAAGTTACAAGTGAAAGTTACTTTTTCATGCAAATAATTTCTGGGAGTCTGTTAAGAGTTCTCAGAACAACACAGAAATTTATTGAAGAGATTGGTTCTGATGACATGGGGCTGTACTGAGACCTCAGTCAGCTAGTCAGAAACTCAAGAAAGCTGAAAAATAATTTTTGTCTTGAATGCGAAAGCATGAAAACCAGCAATGTTGATGTATGTATAGATCTAGCGCAAAAGCTGCTGGGTTTAGGACCCTAGAAAAACTCATGTTTCTCTCAGAACCTAAAGAATGGAAGAAAGATCCCAAATTTACTATGAACCACTGTACTAAATATGTTTCCTATTACAAGTCTATGGAATACTATTCTCTTTATAATATAGACAAAGAAAATAAAGGCACAATTCTTTTCAAGAAACTTTCTCACAGTCACAATATCATTATGTCATATAATATCTGTAGCTTTGACATAGGGGCTCTGGAGCTAGAATCAGTACCCTCCATAACTGCTCCTCCACAGCTTTGTGCCAGGCTTACAAAATTCAGACAGGCTCATGAAAAATGTGCTAAATATATACATATATATATATATATATATATATGGATGTATTTTTTTTTTATTGGGGGGTTGAAGAGATTACTTGTTGGTTTGTTGGTTAATAGCATAAAATACTCTTGTAGAGGACTTGGGTTCAGTTTTCTGTACCCACAGAACAGAGGCAGGTAGCAAACAACTGCTTATAAATCCAGGTCTTCTGGCCTCCCCAGGCACCTGCACTCATGTGCACATAAATCTTCTAAGAATATATACATTATTTGGAGTCCCAGCAAGATGACTCAGCTGGTAAGATGCCACGCTTGACCACCTGAGTAGGATCCCTAGGAATCAGGTAAAGTAGAAGGAGAGAACCTGCTCCACAAAGTTGTCTTCTGATCTCCAGATAAACATGGGTGCACCCCATACATAAGTGTTCATGAACACACACTAAATGAAATAATAGATAGATGTAATAAAATGTTTGTAAATAGTGGGGTATTGAGGTAAAGTTGATACAAGTATGTCTATATTCTTTTTCTAGATATGTATATCATTTGCATCTATATGCTGATTTATTTGTATTCAATGATTCTCACAAACTCTGAGGGATAGCTAAAAATATCTGAGAATCTGTAGTACTTTTTTAGGAGATTGAGAAGAAAGTGGTCATTGAAAGGATTGTAAATCAGGCGGGTGATTACTGAGGTAGAGGAAGGAATATAAACTGGCCTAATGCTTCTCAGTTGTTCTAGGCAGCTCTCTTCTATGTTCCCGGTGGCTATAGTTTTCTTTCATCTCCTGCTTCTATGTATGTATCTCTGGAATGTATTCTCTGCCTAGGTTCCTTTTGAGAATGAAAGATGCACAGCATTCGTGGGATGCTGCCAGCCAGGCCATAAAGAGAATATCGGGAACTGCCTGGGATTGAGACCTCCTGCCACAGGTCACATCCCCTGTCCAGGCTAGCCAAGGTCTTACTGCTCAAGCAGTGTTAGTAAGCCTGACTTTATCAGTCAAATTGAGCACAGCTCACATGACTTGCAGTTTTAAATTCCCCCCAAAGGATTGCCTGGGCATCTGCTGCAATGTGTCTGCCGCTCAGCCTTTTCTTGTGCCATCTGGATTCCTTTATTTCCTTTTCACAAGTGTTGACATTTACAACACTCAAATACCCCTGTGGCACATCAGTATGTTGTCAAAGATAGCTTTTAGGAGAGCCCCTATGTGAACTATCTGCCTGGAAACTCCCCACCGGAGCTCACGATTCACATCTCTCCCCCAGCTCCGCTCGCCTCTCAGTGCATTCCAATGTGCTGTTTTCCTACTCTCTCCCATACCGCTTTTATATAAACCAACTTGTGTTTTCTTGACTGTGATTGTTCTTTTCTCTCCTTTTCTGTCCTAATCACCATAATAGGGACCAAAATCTCTCTCTCTCTCTCTCTCTCTCTCTCTCTCTCTCTCTCTTTCTCTCTCTCTCTCTCTCTCTCTCTCTCTCTCTCTCACACACACATATATTATATCCTCTGTTGAGGTCAAGCAAAGAGGAAAGATGATGTATATGTAGGTTTAATATTTTGATTCTATAATAATATGAGAAATTACTATATACCACAATTAAAATATTTCAAGGAAAACTTAAAGAGATAACATATTCATTTGTTATGGATGGGAGAACAAAGCTTTAAAATAATTTCAACTAGTTGCTTGAGCTCTACAGCTAATATTTGGTAGAGAAAGTCTATCCATCTCAAATTTGAAGTCCAATGCAGAGACAGGGAAAGACACATGGATGAGAATGCTCAGAGAAGAGCAGAACCATAAGGATAAAGGGAAACAGAAATTGATGCAGAAACAGAAGCACAAGGAAAGCCAGCTTTTCGTATACCACATTTATAGGAGCACTTTTGATTTAATATTTTGACATAAATACATCTTGGTTCATTCTTAAGAAGGACTAGACTACTTGCCTCATTGTTGAGATATTTTCACCACAAAGCATGAGTTAGAAATCCTCATTAGATTTTTTATAAGAGGTAATTAAACTGGATAATCAAAGTTAATAACCGTACCAAGAGGATATAGCTTATTACACAATAATCATCATGGTTATCGGTTTTCATTGTAGTTGACAGCCTTTCTAAGAGAGCTCTGGATGTTCAAGACTCTTTTGTTTGGGTGAATTGGCCCTGAACTCTAGTTAAGGATTGAACTATTCCTAAAATTAGTCTGTTTCTTACCTCAGCCACCTAAAACCTTAAGGATGTTAATACCCTGTTTTCTTGGTCTTCAGATTATTTCTTAAATGTCCTTTTCATGCGGGTCCTTTTCAAAAGGAGAAGAATCATTTCGTTTCCATTCTGGGCTTTTCATGTGTTGCCTTTTTCCTTATTTATGATAATGATATCCTTCAGTGTTCCAAACACTGGGATTTATGTACTGCAGGAAATGCACAGGTGTTTCCTCCAGGGCTCACAGGTGTTTTCTCCAGGGTTTTACATGTGCGGCATGTTAAGAAACACGGGCTGTTTCTGTATGTGCCAAAAATTTGAAAATGTAGTCAAACTTCCATTTGACAGCCTATTAAATAACTTTATTGTGTCACTTTGAAGAAAATATAAATGAAAATATTAACTACAGAACTACTCTCAATAAATAAAACAAATTTTATTTTTAACACACACATATTTAAAATCTGCTGTTTGGTCTCTTCCATCCTTGACTTCCTGATACAAGGTGAAATGCATTAAGAACTTTTGGTGGATGCTATTAAATGCAATGGTTCTTTTTCCTATATGTTTTCATTAAAAATTATGTGAATGAATGATTTACCTGCATGTGTTTAAGTGCACCCATGTCATGCAGTGCCCACGGTGGACAGAAGAGCACGTTGAATTCCCTGGAACTAGGGTTACAGATTGTTGTTAGCCACCATGTGGGTACCAGGATTTGACCTGGGTCCTGTGAAAAAACAGTGCTCTTACCTGCTGAGCCATCCCTCCAGCCCTTCCTATACTTTTTCATTTATAATAAGAAGTTTATTATTATTGTCTGTGTGTGTTTATTATTATTGTATGCATAGGCATGAGGACTACAGTGTACATATGAGGGTCAGAGGTTAGGTAGTGGAGGCAGTTCTTTCCTTCCACCTTTACATAAATGAACTCAGGGAGCCAGGTCTGCATATAAAGTGCCTTTCCTCCCTGAGCCCCCATGCTAAGCCTGAAATGCAACGATTCTAATAGCCAACTAAAAGGAGAGTTCACAGGACCTTCAGTATCATGTGTGAATATCTGGTATTGTTTCTTGAAATTGAACAAATTAAGATAAAGGTAAAACAAAAAAAATCTCCTAAATGCAGTGCACTAATATGTACAAGATATGAATGCAGAGGGCCGAAAAAGGGACAAAAGCATGAGATGCCAAAAGACAAACATGTAAAGCATACCTCATTATTTGATCTGTCATTTGTTTTACCAGATGTTTACCCGCTTGGTACTGAACAATTTTTTTTTTCTCATGCAAAACTGTAAATAATTAACAGTAATTATGATAAATCATAAAAATTCACCTGCATTTTCATATGATGGTAATATTTTTCTAATGATGTCACTTTTAAAATAGAATTCTTATTAAATGATGCAAGGATCCCACATGCTCTAAAGGGCTTAGTTACTATAATGATAAAGCAGTATGAAAAACTGTGCATTCACCATTCAACTTACAAAAAGATATTTAAATTGAACTCAGAACATTTTCTCAGTTGAATGGTCCTTCAAAAAAATTACAATCACTTATAGTTGAACTATTAAGCTTGTGAAAAAAAGTTGAATATGACCATATTTGGTGTTTGTAGGTTTGATGGAGTTTGTTTCATCTTTTTGAGAATAATATTTTAATTTCCAAATTTTTAAAAACTTAATTTTTTGTTTATTAGAAGGAGCATTTTGGCTGGAGAGATAGCTCACCAGTTAAGATCACTGGCTGTTCTTGCAGAGGACATGGGTGATTTTCCCAGTACTCACAGGGTAGTTAACAAATCCAGCACCCTTTTCTGACCTCTCTGAACTCTTGCATGCAGGTACACTTTCATATATGCAGGAAAAACACTCACACACCAAAAATAAAAATAAATTTTGAAGAAGAATGAACTTTTTATCCCTTTTATAATGGAGTACCAGGAATCATGAGGCAAAAAGATATTGATAGGTACTCACCCTTTCTGGTTTGGAACACACCTGTCCTGTAAAGAATTTGAGATTAGCTTAACATTTGTTTTGCTAAGTGATCGTGCTATTGAATTGCATTCTAAATATTTATATCTAAATCTATTTATACCATAGATTTGAGTTTCTCTCAGCTTTGATCAGAGAAACTTCTTTTTGCAGTGCATCTTGGGTTAAGCAGTTAATTTATACACAACTGGTCAAAGAGCCAAGTATAAATAATCTTGAGTGCTCCTCCCATCCAAGGATTGCACTAAGAACCTGCTCATGGAGAGGACAGTTGTGAAATGATGACTTCTGGATGTGACACAACTGTTGCACACATCAACTTATACCAGCTGTGGTTATCTGCATGAGACTTGAGAAAGAGTAAGCCAGTCAAAATGGGGTAGGGGAAAAGCTCACCCTTAATTGCTCAGGGTGGGAAATATGGCTGGGATTTCCTCATGCCCCAGGGGATGGCAGTCCTACATCCATGTCAGTATTGGTAGCACTAATTGGGTTATTAATAACAACAAAAGAAAGAGTACATAAAGTTGAGAGATGGGATAGGGAGGTAACAATGGATGGATATGATCAAAATACATGCATAAATGTTTGAAAATTTCAAAGAATAAACTAAAAGTATTATTACTAAAAATAAGTTCTTTGTATTTACTTAACTAATCCATAATTATCTGACATTTTGAATACTTCAAGATTAAATTATTATATAAAAAAACTTTTAAAGTTATAGGAACTTCTGACAGGATATCTGACATTTTTCATGATGTAAATTCCTTGAAATAAAACTAATGGATCTAAAAGTGTGAGTTTTCTGTAGTCTTTTAATGTTTTGTTTGTTAAAACTGACTGACATGAGATTACCTCTTTACACATTAATTATCAACTTAAAGTCATAATTTCTTTGTTAGTTTTTTTGGTTGATAGTTGTCTCTCTGTCTTCTGAGAAAAAAAGTTCTATTCTCTCTTTCACAATTTGTTTTTTATTCTATTTAAAATTGCTTGAAGGCCCGTGTTATAAAACATGTTGTAGGCATGTTTCTTTCTCAGCATTGAGCATAAAATGTATCTGACAAATACTTTTTAATAATATATTATCAATTACCCTTACTATTATATATTAGACAATTAATACACTGATAATTTCATTTGTATTATTTTTCTGTGTGCCAGGTTTTCAAGAAATTACAAACATATTTTTTTATTTTTAGAAATTATTCTTATTGAATCATTGTGTATTTCACACAGAACATCTCAATCACTCTGAATAACCAAATTGACATCACTTTATGAATGCTTTCTAAAAAGCTGATAAAATGAAGTTTTCTCTCAAAATATTTTTTGATTAAAATAACTTCACTTTTCTGTTTAAACTACTTTACGTTTATGAAGATTGTGAATTCTAGAATTTTTCATCTAATTCTGAGGCAGTATTTACATATCTTTGTGTGCATATATACGTATTCACATAAACTTGTCAGATGTAGTAATTAAGTAGGTTTAAAACGTATTTTATTAAAGACATACTACTTGTGTTGCTCACACACAGCTATTAAGTGACTAAATATAAAATATATTTGCTAGTTGAAATTAGTATGTATAATTAATCCTTGTGGTTTGAATGTGAAATGTCCCACATGGCTCAAAGTTTGGCTATTTGGTACGCCAGCTGGTGGCACTAATTGGTATGCTTATGGAACCTGTAGGAGATGGATCTTTGCTGGAGAAAGGTTGTCACTGAGCACAGCTTCTGAACCTGTTTCTACCACCATGTGCTTGTTCCCTCTTTGCTGTCAGGTCTGTCCCACCAAGATGACTCTGTGTTCCTAGAACTGTAAGCCAAGACAAACCATTTCTCTCTTAAGTTGATTTTTATCAAAGCAACAAGAAAGCAACCAAGACAAAAGTCTAATACATATTAAATGCAGGATTATGTTAAAGAATGAACATGGTAAAAATAGGAAAATATTATTATGCTTTTATGTTACATATAGTACAAGTCAGAAAGCAGATTCCTTATAAATACATTTTAATAATTATTGTGAAACTATGATCTCCAGAAGTAACTTATTTTACTAAAAAATTATGTCAGAATGAGATAACTTATAAATGGTTTTCAGAACACTTATGATGAAGTCAAAGTATATTCATTAAAATAACTACATAAATGAATATTCATGTTTTCATTGACTTTTCTTCCTTTTTCATGATTTCTACATGTGTATGGAATGAAGTGTATGGATTGAAAGTGCACCTTCATGTGTTCGGGTATAAGTCTGTCCATGTTATGGCATGTGTATAGAAGCCAGAGGATAACCTCACGTGTTAGTCCTCATCTTCCATCTCGCTTGTGACAGGGTCTCCTGCTGCACACACTAGGCTAGTTGGCTAGTGAACTTCGAGGAGTTCTGTCCACCTCCAATCCTGTCATAGGAGCATTGTGATTATGGACATGTGGTACCATGTCCAGATTTATAGGAGTTACGCTCTTACCTTCTCTGCTGGATCAGCACAGTACAAAACAATTCTTATACCTTCATTTGGGGAGGAAACCATATAATTTTGGTGAAAAAGAATTTTAGAAATTTTAAAATATTTTAATTGAATTTTTCTGTATCTGATACACAGCATCTTAATCATCTTCATACTTTCTTCCCCACTGGCAATCCCCTTACCCCACCCCAACTGGGTTTCATCAAGTCTGCCATTTGTGTTAAGGAAAGTTAGTATCCCCTGATGTCTTTCAGTGCACATTTATCTACTGGGGTCTAGCAGCCTATGTGGAATCACTCCCTTAAAGAAGATCAGTTCATCCTCACTTAGCAGTAATCAGCTGCCCAATAGTTCTTCAGCTGAGATGGGGACCTGCTGCCCATTTCCATCATTCTATGCTGGGTTTTTGATTGACTGTGTCTGCATGGATCTTGTGCATGCTGTCTCCATTGTTGTAAGCTCATGTGCACAAGGCCCTAGGAGCCTGTAAGACTCTGTATCCGTGTGGTCATGTACCTTCTCCCATGACTGTTACAGCCTTTCTGCCCCCTTTTTGCAATGGTCCCTGAGCCCTGGGTGGGTAAAATTTAACATGGGCTTTGAACATTTGTGTCCCTTAGTGTTCATTGCCCTCTATTGCATGAGGGAGCTTCCTTGATGAGAACTGAAAGATGTGTTAGTATTCTCTCTACCCCTTGTTCTACTAGGTTCCATAAGCTTTAGGTGTAGATACTGCATTGTAGATGTATGACTTAGGGTTGGGCTTTCACAGACGCTCTCTGTGTGTACCAGTTTTGGAACTTTGTAAGAGTCTCCATCTTTTGCAAAAGAAGCTTCTTTGATGAGTGATGACTAGTATAATGTCTGGAAATACAAGGATCCATATTTAGCACATACTAAGAAATAACATTTGTCGAGGGATGTGACGGCCTTGGGGTTTTCTCTAAGATCTGTGACCTCTCCAGCCATGTGTATTTGGCTGTATCACACATGGATTCCCTTCCATTGAGTGGGCTTTAAGTCCAATTAGGTAGATGCTGATTACCCCCAAGATAAATGTGCCTCTTCTGCCCCAATATAGTTTACTGTACCAGTCATTGCTGGGGTTCTTAGGCCTTCAAACTGGGGTTGTACTATAAATTGATATTGTTCCTTACCAGTTTTCACAGTGTTCTCCAAAACAATGAGAGCTTGGGGAGGTGGTTTTCAGATCAGTTCTAGTTCTGTGTCCTAAGTATGTCCTGTCTTCAGCAACAGGGTCTTAACTTCAAGTTCTTGGAGGCAATCAAGAACCTTGTATAGCATGTGTGATTTGGGAGTCTCTTGGACTATCCTGGGCAAGAACTCAAAGGGAGGTAAGTCCTGTCAAGCATGGTTTCTTGTTACATAGCCTTCAGCTATACACATGAACTCCTGTAGAGATATTGTACATGTAATATTTCAGTATAGTTTTGAATAATATATTTTCCCCTGTTTTTTTTTTTTACACCAGCCAAGCATTATTTGTCTCTCTTTCTCTCCCTGTATGTCTCCCCTCCCAGTTAAAGTACAACGATCTTCCCCGTTTAACCCTAGATAATACCTGTCTCCTATGGTTCCCTTTCTCTTGAGATCCTTGTGGCTTTTTTTTTGTATTTTATTTTATTTTTATTTTTTATGTGTATGAGTGTATTGCCTACATGTAAGTGCTCCTGTGTCGTGTAATGCTTGCAGAGGACAGAAGAAGGTGCCAGATCCTCTGTAACAGGAGTTATGTTTGGTGGTTAGCTGGGAGTCGAACCAGGGTCCTTTGTAAGAGCAATCAATGCTCTTAACCACTGAGCCATCTCTCCAACTCCTTTGGTTCCTCCTTTTAAAATTCTGTTTTCTTTTAAAGTAGGATGGTTAAATATTATAGAGATCTAAAGACTATAATGACACTTCATTGACTAATAATAATCATCTCTAAACAGTAGCATTAAAAATACAAGCAAATGGGACTGGAGAAATGGCTTAATGTTGAAAAGCACTGGCTCCTCTTGCAGAGGACCTGGGTTCTACTCCTAGTAACCACATGGCAGGTAACAACTATCCATATCTCCTGTTCTAGGGAATCTGGCGCTTTCTGGGCTCTGTTTGCATGACATGGGTGCACTCACATACATGCAGGCATAACACGCATATACATTGAATAATAGATAAATAAGTTAAAAATATTTTTTAAACACAAGCAAATATACTAAAATGCTGTCATTGCATTTGATTCCAGCTTAGTTGCTGCTCTGCAGAGCATCCCATTTTATAGTCTTTTAATTTTGTTTAGCACTACTTAACAAATATTTTCAAATAATTATTTAGAATTTGGTTTTCTTATTTCCTTGAGAGAATGCTTATGTGCATGATGTTCATTAAAGAAAGTCTTTTTAGAAAGAAATTAACATTCCACTACATTCTTTTGCCTCGGAATAAACTATGAAATACTGCTGTCAGGTTGCTTTGCTGTTTCTGTGGCTTTGTAGCTCTCTTTAAAGTGATCTTCTTTTCTTCTCCCTTTGATGGAAGAAGTGTGGAGCGTGTGACATTTCATTGTAATGTTTATACCTAAACCCAGCAACAGCAGTTCAAAGATGTGAAGGTTTAGTCACTTCATGCTCACAAGCTCTGAAACGAACATCTCAGGTAGCATTACTGAGAAATAAAAATTTCTCAAAACAATTAGGGGATCAAGGAGGCAATTCCATGTATATTCGGGTCACATATTTATTATTTTAATAGGAATAAATAGAAAACTATCTTATGCATTTCATATTGAATGAGGAAAATATGATATATTTATTCATTTTTTTATGTAACAAGAGATATAAAAATATAGTTTAAATTGAAAGTAACAGCTATGGCCTATATGCCTATTGCACAGATTAAGAGGCAGATATAAGATTTTATGTATGAGACCCAAGCCTAGTGCATACGCCTATAATCCCAGCACTTAGAGGTGGAGGCGTGTGCTAGTTTACTTTCTGTTGCTGTGAGAGAAACACTGACTCAGGGAATTTATAAAAGGAGAAGTTTATTTGGTTTCAAAGGGGCAAAAATCCATCAAGATAAGGAGGGATGGTGACAAAGGTAGCTAGAGTAGACGCAGAAACTAAGTGCTCACATCTTCAAGCAGGCACAGGAAGCAGTGGACTGCTGGAGATCCAGCAAGATTTAAGAACTCTAAGCCCAGTGATGTGCTTCCTCCAGCATGGCCACACCTTTAAGATCTCCAAAAAACAGCCCCACCAACTGGGGACAAAATATCCCAATACTTAGAGCATTCTCATTCAAACCACCAAAAGGCTGAAGCATCACAAATTCAAGACCAGCCCAGATTATTAGAGAGTAGGATTCTGTCTCAACAAAATGAACCAAAACCAAAATTGTTTGCAAAACGGCAAATGCCTCTACCTGCTCCCCTCATGGCTACCCAACAACAATCACTTTGTGTTTTTTTGGTTCCAATGTCACCCACTGATAGTGATATAGATAAAAAGTCAGGACTCCTGTGTTCTCTATCACTTACTTTCAACCCCAAATTAACAAAACCATTTCTGGGGTTTTATGTCACCTTTAACGTTTGCTTACTTAGAAAATTTGAGGCCTCAGATCTTCTTATAATTTGCACAGGATGATGTTTCTATTCTTTTTTCATTGTACATCACTAAAATATATATCAAACCCGTTCATTCATTCAGACAATCTGAGATTGACCTCTAAACCACATAAATTCTTGTACAAGTGAACGTTAGAAATTATGAACTTGGGTAGCCATGTGCTTTCCAATGTCTGTGAACTAAGAAGGGAGTACTGTTTTAGTGTTCAATCCATGCTGTTAATTTTCATTCCACATTTTCTCACACAAAGTGGCTTCTAAATATAACATTAAAAAATAAAGGGTACCTTTTCATTGTGATGTCTTTGGGATTGAAGAACTTGCCTCTGATCTATAAAGAAAAAGCAAGAGCTTTCACAGTACCTGTACTTCTTAAAGATGAAAGAGAATGCTTTTAAATGAAAAGGTAGAATGAAAAAAAGCAAATGCTACCAGTAGAGTAAGGCCCAGAATCCTAGAATTGTGATTCTTTTCGTGGTAATTTCTAATGATTAGAGCTCTTCAAAAAGAAAGAAGCAATTTTTTTGCTATAGAACTGAGATGAGAAAGAAAAGTGTTATATAAGCAGATACTGCTCTGGGGGTTTGCGTCATATTGGTAGCTGGCTCATGAATCTATTTCTCTCAAACTCAGCACACTGGGAAATACAGAGCCTGTGAGACCGAAAGCGGAACTGGGATGCCTCAAAACAACACAAGACTAATTTTGGCACCAAACAAGTAAAAGAAAGAGGCCACCAAAAGAAGGAACAGCTCTCATCACAAATGCCTGGTGGGAAGAGTCAGTAATTGCACTGAGGGAAGAGTGTCACACTTCTGTGAGTAATGTACCTGTTGCTCAAAATAACTGTATCAAAGTTTTGTCCCATCCTCCCACTGTGCAGATGGTCATCAGAATTTTTTTCCTTCCTTTAACCTCAACCACTGCTTTCTAAAAATTGGACCAATGTACCCAGAAGTAGTTTTCAGCCTGGATATTGGAATAGAAAGAGAGACTACCTGGAAGAGGAGACGAACAAATGACAAAAAATAAAGATGATATTGGTCTTGGATGTTGTGTCCAAAACCCTCTTATCACCTTTTCATAGAAGACTGCATCTAAGAAATAGAAAAAATTGGTTCAAGGACCGTCCCAGATTCAGATGGTAGTGGCCTGCATTGACAGAACTCCACATATATTCCACACAGTCACATAGCACACCTGTCTCTGAACAGCACAGAGCTCAGCTCCCCAAAGAGTCTGTGTTGAAGTGAAAAAGCTATTTAATCTGAGACTTCTATAACAATCATAGATGAGTGATTTAAGAATTTCAAAATATTTTTATTGACTATAAGCCAAGAAATGGAGGCGTGAAAATTAAAATTTAAAAGCTAAATAATGGAAAGAATCAACAGGAAACTAACAATGTACTTTAATATGATAATGATTCAAGATAAGAAAAGCTAACCTGCTTTGGAAAATAAGATACTATGAGTCAATATTTAATATTCTTGATATATCTAGAAATGCATATAATTATGGTTGATAGACAATCAACAGAGCTGAAGAGAGTAGGCTTGAAGACTAGGAAAGAAATGTTTTCTAAAAATCAGAAAAAAAAGCAGTGAGAATATATAAAAATAGTTTGTAATTAAAATTAATTAATCAAAAACCTGTGTTATCTTCAGAATAATAGTGGCCATCTTGTAGAGCTCTGAGTTTCAAACAACAGTAATAAAGAGAAAAAAGTGAAGTAAATAATCAAACAATCAAATAAATGAGTTTTTGAAAAGACTAAAATCTGCCTGAAGCAAACAAGTAAAAATAGACTCAAAACCAGAAAAACGTTAGTGACATTTATGAACTGCACAGATGTTAGAATTGTTAATATTTTGAAAGAGCAAATGTGTCACATGTGAAGAAAAGAATCAAAGATCAGAGACAGCAAGGCTTGGCTTAGGAGGGATAAATTTAAAGGCAATCAAGCAACTTTTCCACATCATGACAGAACGGTGACATTAAATCAGAACTTCACAGCTAAATAGCTGAATATTTAACTGAGGGAGAAAGCTCATTCATCTTAGATATGCTTTACCTCAAAATCTGATGTTAATACTTTTTTTTCTGAAAATATGGCTTTCTGCACCCGAAGTAATATAGAAGATACTCTCAGAGAAGAGAGTGAGCTAAAAAAAAATCAGTTACCATACTATTAATCAAAATTTGGCATAACAAAATATAAATTTAGACAAAATGTAACCATCAATAGGATATTTTCAGTTTGATATGGAAAGACAAAAGAAATACCAATTTAATGACAGAAAACTGGATCAAGTCAACAGAAATGAGAAAGTAATTAGAATATGATCTAATCCCAAATGGACAGTCCAAAATTAGAGGAACATCAATGAATATACTCAGTGCATTATATATATATATATATATATATATATATATATATATATATGAAGAGGGCAAGAAATTGAGAGGGAGTGAGGGGACATGGGAGGAGTTAGGTGGAAATTGAGAAGGATGAAATAATGCAAAAACAATACTCATGTATGAAATCCTCAGAAAAGAACAAGAAAAATAAATGACAGCCAACAAAGTCAAAATAGTTAGAATTCAGCTATAAGGACCCTGAGTATGTCAATCCCAGACTGAAAGACAGAAGCTTTCGGGTTTACTTGCAGTCTGACCATACAAGTAAGACTACAAAGAAATCTTAAAACATATAATTTATCACAAAGACAGTGAATCTGATAATTAATAAGAAAATAGTAGCTAAACTCCATTGTTGCTGAACAGCCCTCTATAAGATCGAATATTTTATTACTTAGGAACCCTTAGTTCCAAAGAAGCTCTATGAACCCCTTCTTAGATTGATAAGAAACCAAGCCATATGACTTCTATGCGCCATAGATCATTATTTAGGACCAATTAATGCTTCAATGTAGCCTTTTCATCACAGAAACTATGGTAAAAGACAAATGGGAGATACCTCATCCTTTTGGCTAGGCTTCAGTTTGGTTCTTTTAATATCATTGAAACTAAGTTCCACTACCTCAAACAATAGAACACTGATTACAGCTGATTAAATATAACTTCTAATCATGATATATGTTCACCTTGCTTAGGAGTGATTATCTTAAAGACACTTCTCTTCGTTTCATAGAAATATTAACCTTTAAGCAAGAATGATTTCTGAGCCAAAAGAGGCTTTTTCATGGTTTTCTGCAGATGTTAGCATTCCCTTACTGTTGCAGTAAAGCGCGCGTACACACACACGCACACACACACGCACACACACAAACACACACATACACACAAACACACACACACATTTGTAGTGAAATGTGGTTAAAAGATGTTTTACTCATAAGGACATAAGAGCTTCAAGTATTATTGGAAAATGATAGTAGTTTAAGGGATCCATGCAGACATCTGGCTTCTAGTTTATGCTTTCTTTGTAAACCCAGAAAAATAATGGCTAAAGGTATTGCTATCTTAAAAAATGGGGAGAGGGACAAAACACTCATACAAACAGAGGGAACTTGTTGATGAAGAAAGAAAGAATTATTGATGCATACTAAGAAAAGCAGCATCCATAAGACATTTACCTTTTCTTGTGGCTCTTTTAATGCTAATTAGTAAATAAGCAAAAACACCAGTTGACCTCTCTGCAATGCAAGACTATGTACCTAGTAACAAGGGGACTATAAAGACAGTCAAGAAACTAGAGAAAACATATGCAGGCAGAAAAATACAAGGCGTGTATTGAAAAGAAAAGAAAATACGGCATGTATTGAAAAGAAAATACAAAATAAAGAATAATGATTTTCTTTGAACCTATTATGCTACATTGAAATGAAAACAGGAAAGTAACCCTCTTAAATATGTTCTTTTGAAATGCAGCTCAATGCAGTGAACTGTGTTTGCCTCAGGGTATTTGGGTTTATAATGCTTGTCTACTGAAATGATTTAGGAAAAGATTAAAGTTCAGTTTTGATGTTCTTGTCTCCCACATATTTGTAAATCTTCTGAGTTTCTTGATTAACCATGGTACAGAAAAGGTGGGTTATCTTCTCATTTACTCTGTTTATATAATTTCAACTAGCCACTGTCTCCTGACAGTGACACCTGTGCGAAGACTGACAAAATTACAAGTTAGCCTGAGTCAATGCATAGTCCGTAGAACCTCCAAAATAGTTTACACAGAAAGGTTAAAAAGAGTTGTATTCATCCATGCCTCTGTTCTCCCAGTTACCTCAGGCATATACGGATAACATTCCCTAATGACCACAGTTCCTGCTGAGGGAAGAGAATTTAATATGCATCTTTGAAAGCAAACTGAAACATTTTTCAAGAATCCCACTCTGATCTCACCTCGCAGGTAATGCAGCAGGAAACTGCACAATTAGATCATCTGGTAGATCAGATAGAGAAGACAAAGGGGATCGGACTTTCATCCACTGGATCAAAGATCTTAGTGGCAACTCTGGCCAGTGTAGTAGCAATCAGGAGCAAAGTCCATTGCCCATACCTACTAATCGTAGCAGCTGACATCCTCTAGAAAGTAGCTCTAACAACCTCAGGGCTTTCTGTAACCCATTCCAACAACTGAATTCAAGCAGTAGTACTCCGTGGTGATAGAATATTCCTATGACCCAGGTGCATCAAAGATGATTTACAGTAGCCAAGATCTAGAACCATTTTGGGTGTTCATCATCAACAGATAACAGATGCATGGACAAATGAAATACACATTGTGCATATATACAATGGAGTATTATTCTGCCTTAAAAAGGAAATACATGTTGTTGTTTGGAGTGACATGAATGGAACTGGACAAAAATATGTTAAAATAAGTCAAATACAGAAAGGCGATTACTATATATTTTCATCTATCTGTGGCATATAAAATTCACAAAAGGAATGGTGAGGTGACTCATCACGTAAAGGCACTTTCCATCAAGGCTAATGACCTGGGACCCACATGATAGAGGAAAGAATTGACCCCACAAGTTGTCCTCTGACCTCCACATATATACATGCCTGCACACACACACACACACACACACACACACATCCCACAAGTGCATTCAAAAAATAATGAAATATTTTTGTTCATTAAAAAATACAAAGTCAAAAATACATAATTTAATTTAGACATAATACTTTTGTATGCTTTACGTTTATGAAACACATTTTTAAGATTTGCATCAGGTTGAAGCACCTGACCAGTTTTGTAAGGAAATAGAAACAGGAAGTAAGAAGGAAAAACCGACCTATTATGGAGCAAGCAGACATATTAGATAATAATCCTGAGAAGGTAATACACACACACACACACACACACACACACACACACACACACACACATTATTCTGGTCTGAGGGGTTAAGGGAGGGGTACAGGCTATATGTTTAGCTTATAAGAAGAGAAGCCTTAGGCTTAGTAAGATTGTTTACATTGTCAATAAGAAGAGATAATATTAAGTGAATTCAAAACAAGGTTAACTTTGGTTCATTCCCAGAAAAGTCATTCCCACATCTTTTTCCCTTTTTGTATAGTAATAAAGTTTTGATGTAGTATTTCATTTATTTCATAGTTTCTTTTTTAAAAATTAAATAATAGATCATGTGTACAGTAAACATATGGTAAATATACATAGTAAAATATTTCATTCTGTATACATACATGTGATCTGAGAAGAAAAAACTCAGAAATATTGTCAAGGAGTACTAAGAGTCCTCACAAATTTTATTATTTAAAATAATATAGTAAATAATTGTGTCAAAACATTTAAGTAGCCAAGTTAAGTTCAGGGTATCTGAGTATTAATTCTATTATTCATTACCAAATATTTCATAAATTTTTAAAGTATCCCTTTGACTAGCATCAGAATTCATAAAGAATATTGATTTAACTTAAGAGAGGAGGCAAATAATTTTTAGAAATTATAAACATAGTAGTGATATAATAAATGCTTAACAAATTTCTGAGTAGCTTAACACCTTGAGCCTGTTGGTTTATTGCAAAATAACCATAAATTCAACACCATTCCCCAGATCTAATGAGGATACCTGAGAGAACAGACAAAATAATTCTAAGCTATACACCGAAAAATAATCATTTTTAAAGGATATAATGAAAAACTATATAAAAGAAAACAATGTCATATTCGCACAAGAAAAATAAGACCCAGAAAGAAAGGCCCAAATGCAATTCTGTAAGACAAGTTTATAAGAATGTCTTTGTTAAAAAGCTAGCATTTGGGTAAACAGTTCCAAAATGGAGAAAAACAAAATTTGTCCATTCCTGATATCTTGTACACAATTTTTTTTTAAGTTAAGGCATAAAATCGCCACATTCCTGCAAAACCCTTGTTGAACCTAAGGACTCATCCTAGTGTAGAGATACCTCTGCATTCATGTTTGTTGCTGCTCTTTTCACAATAGCTAAGAAATGGAAACAATCTAAATGTACTTCAGCTGATGAATGGATAATGAAAATGTGGAGCATTTACACAATGGAGTTCTACTCAGCAGTAAGGAAAGACGAAATCATGAAAATCTCAGATAAATAGATGGAGCTAGAAATAGTTACACTAAGTGAAGTAACACATACTCAGGGGAAAAAAAGCAACATATGTTCACTCTTATTTGTGGATCTTAGCACCACATCTTTATATGTAAATGTAGATCCTGATGTAGCTGCAGGAGCCAGGAAAATGAAAAGAAGGCACGGAAGTAAAAGGGAAGAAGGAGCCCTGGAATGGGGGCTAGTAGGAGACAAGTGTCCCCAAGCAGGAGAGGGGAAAATGGAGGTATTTAACTGGGAAGCGGGGAGGAAAGGTTATACAAGAAACTATGGAAGTCAAAGGGGAAAGGATCTCAAAGAGGGGGAATAAGAGGAGACAGGTATTATAAAGGGAAAGTGGGTGAAGTGAGGGCACTTTAATGGGAGCAATGGCAGAGGGTAAGACAAGGAGAGAGGAGAGATAAATAATGCTTAGCTTGTATGTATTAGTATTCTTTCAAAAGCCTACTGTGCTGCTGGAAACATGGCTCAGTAATTAAGAACGCTGTCTACTATTGCAGAGGAACCAGGTTCAAATCCCAGCACCCACATGGCAGGTAACAACCATCCATAATTCCAGTTCCAGTGGATCCAGCAACATCCTCTGACCTCAACAGGCATTGCACAACACGATGTGTTTACATACATGCAGGCAATACACTCATTGACATAAAAAATAAATACAAATAATAAAATAATTTAAAAACCTACTGGAAAGAATGCATAAAATATCAGAACATGAGTTCATGTTAAAATAAAACAAGAAACACAGTGCTGGACAGGAGAAACCTCCCCTCAAGTTGTTTGACATGGGTAGTACAAAAGGCTCCCAAAATAAAAAACAGGCTATTGCTGTAACTCTTGATTACCTCCTGGAACTTGAAGATAAGATCTTATTGCTGAAGACAGGACATATTTCATACACTGGACTTGTAATGGAGCTGGAACTGACCTGAAAGCCTCCACTCTAGAGACTACCTCTCATAGCTTCAGAGGATACTATGCAAGCTGCTAATTGAGAAAATCAATCAACTGTAAATCCTAATAACAACAGATGACCAACATAACACACTATCTTTATTGGTGCATTAGTGGCAAATTTATCTTGTGGGTAATCAATACTTATCTAATTGAACTTAAAGTCTGCTGCTCAGTGGAAGAGAATTCACGTATGGTACTGTAAACATAGCTAAACATACATGGTTGGAGAGATCATATATCCTAGAAAAAAAATCTATGTCTGTCATATCCCTAGACAAACACATTGCTTGCTATAGGCTAAATATTGATTCTTATATTTATAGACAAGTATACCATTCACCACTCATCAAAAAAACTTCTTTTTGCAACAGATGGAGACTATTACAGAGTTCCACAACTGTTCAAACATTTAGAATAAGTGTCTGAGAGAGTCCCAGCACATCTACAGTAGAATCACTACACCTAATTTCATAGAACAAAGAGGAACAGGGTAGAAAATACTAATGTGTTTCCAACACCCACCTTTCTCCACATCCTTACCAACATTTGTTGTCATTTGTTCTCTTGATCTTAGCAAGTCTGACTTGGGTAAGATGAAATCTTAAAGTGGTTTTGATTACAATGTTCCTAATTACTAAGGATGTTAAACACTTTTAAAAAGAGTTTCTTTTCTTTATGTTTCTTTGTTTTTTGAGTTCTTTGTATACTCTGGGTATTAATCCCTGTCAAATATATAGCTGGTGAAGACTTTACTCCCATTCTGTGAGTTTCTTCCTCACTTCCTTGGTTGTTTCTTTGCTGTACAGAAACTTTTTAGTTTAATGAGATCCCACTTGTTTATTGTTGACCTTAATTCATGAATAACTGATGTCTCATTTAGAAGTTTCTTTCCTAAACCTACATTCAGGAGGTACTGTCTATATTTTCTTCTAACAGTTTCAGTGTCTCAAGTTTCACATTGAGATCTTTGATCCATTTGGAGTTGATGTCTGTGTGGGGTGAGAGATAAGGGTTCAATTTCTTTTTCCTGTGGGTGGAGATTCAATTTTTTCAGCACCATTTGTTGAAGATGCTGTCTTTCCTCCATTGTGTGTTCTTGGCACCTTTGTCAAATATCAGGTACTGAAATTGCATGTTCTTGTGTCTGGGTCTTTTGCTGTGTTCCATTGATCATTGTGTCTGTTTTTGTGCTAGTACCTTATTGTTTTTATGACTATAGTTGTGTAATATATTCTGATATCTGATATGTTGCTTATTTATCAAATGTATCCATGTAAGTTGCCTCTATAAACAGTGCTTATGAATTTTATCAATGTAAAATGAACAGAAGCTAAATATACAGCAGTACATACAAAGCCACTCCTAATTATGAGAAAAGTTGTAAACAATACATTCAAAAGAAATGAATAGAAATGTATAAGACAAAAACTTAACCATTTTAGCTCAGTACTAGTAATTAATGACATAGAACTTGTAATAGTGATAGCATTTTGTTATTGCTTTGCTGAATTTTGTGTGCTTCTGTGAGTTTTAAATGCATATTTTAAAACATCTTGCTATATTCTTTCTGCCTTGAGGCTCCATTCCATATTTTTATATTGAAATCATGAAGTTATGAACTTTTTCTTTTAAAAAAATGCTCCAAAATATTGCTTCCTTCAGGAATAGTCGGCAGCTCTTTGGCTGTATCAAATGCCTAAGGGAAATAATTTTCTATCTGAGAGACTAGGTAGAGATTAATGCTTGCCATTTCATAGTTCATTATCTTGAAATGATCCTCTCCAAAGGCATGAAATATCCAGAGAGTCATATAAGTACTTTTCAAGTATGGTCTTTTCCCCAGAAACATTAGTTAGGCTGTGTTGTTTTTCTTTGAAAACCTCCTTGATTCAAAAATAAATTTTTTATATTATGAAAATAAAAGCAAGTTTCTGCCATTGAAAATAATTCTTTTCCAATAATATTTAACCAAAACATCACTTTTTCAAGGACAGTAGATGCAGTAAACTCTTAATAACAACCATGCAAAGATTTGTGTAACATCTGAACTGTTTTGCATGGACTGAGTTTTTTGGGAAATGAAAGCTTATATTCCAAAGCACATACATAGACTCAAAATTTCATTTTCTAGTTATTTTGGAAATATTTATTTTGGAAATATTTTCAATATGCATTTTGTACCATACTCTTTAACACTCAAAGCGTCTTTAAGGCACTAATCAAATATTTTTGGATTATTAATTTTAGTGTAAATCATTGTATTGCACTTTATACATTGTCAAGGTTTATTTTTGTGATGTTTCATTTTTTTTCTGCCTTATCTGAATGCTAACTATCCCAGTTAGGACTAGTTAGCACAGCTCAGAAGTTTCTTTTCACTTTTTCTTACTGATTGTGTTCTAGACAACTGATGTTTTGGCATAAGTGGAATTCTGGGACTTGTATGATTCATATTGGGAATGTTTATTTTTCAGTTGTCAAAGTCTAATAAATATGTTAAGTGTCTGAAAAGTTAAGCCATATCTTATACTGGTTTATTCATCTGATCTTTTCTTAGGGAGCAATAAAACAACAACAAAGTAAGCATGTATGTAGCTAAGTGGAATAGAATTGGAATCTATGAAGCTGGTGGTTTCCACCCTTGAAGATATTTCACCAGTGGGAGACATTAATGTAAATATATTCAAACTCTGATATACTAAATGCTATGAGAATTATGGGTTACTTGTTTAGGAAGGAATGCTTTTGTGAAGGCTGGCTAGATAACAAAGTGGTGGGGAGCCTATAGGATAGGCGGGAATTAATCTTCAAAGGCATTGATGTCTTTCTTCTTTTTAGTGATTCTGATTCCGTTGACTGTGAAATTTATCAAAACAACAAATATACTTAAAGCTTTGTTACATGATAATCTACCTTGTGTTCATCGTAAAAATTTTAAAAAAATGTAATTTATGTCATTTGCAAATATTTCCTATACAAATGTTTCATTTACAAGTATTTGATCTGTTTCTTCCTAAGGACTGTTAGGTCCTAGAGGCCAACCATGGGAGGGGAAAATCTTTCCTCTAGAGTTTATGTTTATCTGGAAGGAGGGATGGAAGCATGAATAAGACAATTAAAACTACGACATTTGGTGAGCTAAGTGGAGCAGATGCATTTTCACTTAAAATGTCAAGTTACAGTAGGTATATCAGGGAATGTCATAATTTGAGAAGTAGTTCAATTCCATTGCATATATACATTTTTTTTTCTTTTTACTTATATTTAGGGGTGTGGGAACGCATGCCACAGCAGATTTGTGAAGGTCAGGGTAGGTAGCAATCAGCTCTCTCCTTCCACTCTGTGAGTCCTGGGATAGAACTCGGTGAGTTGGCAGTATAGGCAGCAAGCACCTTTACCCATGGAGCCATCTCCTAGTCCCTCATCTCTTGTTTATTTTAATCTAATCATCTGCTGGTGTTTACACATGTTGCTTCTGTGTCTTGGCTATTATGGCTAATGGTGCAGTAAATGTGAGCAATTCCTTGCTTTCTAAACCAAGATATCCAAGGATTACTTCAAAGTTTTCCAGTTCAAGTTCTGGAATAAAATCTCTTTTTCAAATTTTCTTGCTGGCTCTTAGTGAGGTCTATTATTTAAAAAGTACAACCTGGTTTCTGAGACCAGGGTTGCAAATTTTTCCTACAGAGATAGGAATTTAGTGTCTTCAAGTAAGTGAGTCAGGATAATGATGTTTTAGTCCATTTAGTTTGCTATTCTCAATATACATTACAAGGTAGAGCTTTAAAAACAGTGATTTATTTCTCATTATTTCATGTTCTGGAGGTAGGTAAGAGTAAGGTACTAGCAGAATCAGGGTCGAGTGAGTGCTGCTTCTTTACCTTCTCTCTGTGATCTCGTGTAGCAGAAAGTGTCAGATGTGTCTCTATAGTCTAATTCATAAAGGCACTAACTCAGTCGGGAGGACCATCCTTCATGGCTTCGTCACAATTCTCAACAACCATACCTCCTAAGACTTACATAACATTGAAGGATCAAGGTTTAGGGATTCAAAATTTGAGAAATGTTCTAGTTTCATTCTGCTGTGGTAAAATATTGATCCAAATCAACTTAGGGTAAGAAATAATTTATTTCAGCTTACAAGTTACCTTCCATCATTGAGGGAACTCAAGCAGAAACTTAAGCAGGACCTTGAAGCAGAAACCATGGAGGAAAGCTGCTTGCTTGGTCACTCGCAGACCCATGCCTAGGATACTTATATAATACAGGACTAACCACCTAGAGAATGGTGGTGCCCATAGAGGACTTAGCTCCACCACATCAGTTAAGAATCAAGGCAACACCCCACAGATATGTCCCAGGCCAATGTGATGTGGAAAAGCCCTCAATTAAGACTCCCTTCTCAGGTGATTCTAAGATGTGACAAGTTGACAGCTAGAGTTAACTAGCAAAGGGGTATATAGAAACATTCAGACAACATCAGTAACATAATATGATCCTTAATTTTAAACATTTGAATTTTTTCTTTTACAGAGAATAGACTGCATTAAGGATAAGAGTGAAAATGAAAAAGTTAATTAGGGATCAATCTTAGCAGTTCAGGCAGAAAATGATTAAAACAATAGTAGCAAAACTTGTTTAGAAATCATTAACTATAACACATATGTTTATTGTAGTGCTGAAATAATTCCCTTGCCAATTAGATATAAACTATTAAGGATATTGTATAATCAAAGATGACCCCTGATATTTTTTGGCTGATATTGTTCTTTTTTCAAACCTTAATTTTTTCATACCTTCGTATCTCTCAAGAAAGGGTGATGGCATAACCTATGATGGGAACACTACTGTGTTGGGAAAGTTTGACATTATTTGTTTAATTATAAGATTGAGAGATACATTAATCATTCTGGACTTGAGCATATGTACATTATTGGTACTGGCTGTAAATAAATGCAGGCCTCATATTTTCAACACATACTTCTTTTTGTTGTTTGTTTTTAGACAGGTTTTCATTACTTAGCCTTTGTTGTCCTGGAACTTGCTGTGTAGACCAGGTTGACCTTGAACTCACAGAGATCCTACTGTCTCTGCCTGCCCAGCAAGGGGATTAAAGATATTTGTCACCAAGCCCAGTTTAAATGCGTCTTAATCTATAGGATTCTTTGAGATCACATGAGGGAAGATATAAGTGATGACTAAAAGAAGACCATTTTCTTATTCCAAAAAAAGGAGAATGGTATAGCTAATAATGCTGAAAAGGATCTACCACTGAAGGCAAAGGCAAACCAGAAAGATGTGTGTGTTGAAAAAAAAAGTGTTTCAGGAAAGGGCTTACTAATGTTTAGAAATACACCAAATATACTATTGAAAATGTGTTGTGTTCTTGGAGACATCTATTAGACCGAAGAATTAATGAAAAGTTCCCTTACTTTCAGGTAGACTGCACATTCACGCCTAAGTGTTAGACCAAGGGATGTTTTCCAAATGAAGAGCTTCATGCATCTATTCCATTTAATAATCACATGGAAATTCACAATGAGGGTTTAAAGTTCTCTGAGTTGGGGAAGTTTGGAATCTATAAAGCCCACCTCACTTTTATTTCAATACTTTCTTAATATTAGGATAGTTAAAATATTTTGTGTCTTTTAAAATTCTTTTGAAATGTCTTTGGGGCCATACAATTAAGGTCTTGAAATTTAGTAGAAAGATTTCACAGCTGTAAATTTGCTTGATGCTGGGGGGCCAATCAGTTAGTTAAAGACTTACTTTCAAATGGTTACCAATTGGATCAATGGAGCATGACAGCTTTCCCTTACTTTCCATGTTTCTAGGGACAAGATGTTGAAGAAACATATTGCAAGACTAATTACATTTTAGAAAGATAAGGTACTCATCCCCTTCTTTTTAAATACGAGTACACAGGAGAAATTTATTTTTAATTTATGAAAAGGGACTACAGATTACATTAGCTAAGAACACTATGTGAACTTTTCCAGTGTAAACAGAGTTTTTTAGTTCATGCTGGTTCCAACACAGCTTGCATTACTCTTCTGTGTTTAGAAACACTGCATAAGAAACAGTACACAAACAGTGACTTGTCAGGGTAGAATTCTGCTAGCAATTCCTTCAGCAATATCTTCTGAGATTGTCAGGTTCATTAACCTTATAGTAATGTATTAACATATCTGCAAATGTCTCTTATACACCTTATTTTTAATACCAGTTTAAAAAAATTAAAAACATTTGATTTCATTCTTGAGTTCCAGGAATGGCAGCTAAGCACTGTGAAGAAATAATTTATCTTTCATTACTGTTTCAAGATCTTGGCGGCAACTAGAATATTCCCCACATGTGAAAGTGCCTTGACACTACCAGCCATCTCAGAAATATTTCTAGAAGGAGTATCGCCTCTGGTGATATTTATCAAGGTAACTACAAAAAGCTCCTGAATTTTAAATTTATGGCTTGTAAGAGACTAACAGACACCTCAGATTAACAATACTTTGAAGTCATTAACACAGTGTAAGGATCTTAAGGATTTTATAGGTCACCCAGGACCTGCAATTCCTAGTCATTTCTATGTGGAATGTGTGTACAAATGAATCTAAACTTGAAAGACTTAGATAGAATCAAAGAATAAGTGTCGAAATATTGAAAAATCAATTCCACGCTATTTGGGAAGCTTCCTCCCTGCTGGCTAGCTCCCTTAGTCCTGAAAGGTGCTGTGCAGGGTTCTGTGGGATGTGATCGGGAAGTCATTCTTTCTCAGACGTGATCGCTATGAACTGCAACAATGACCAGCACTGTAAGATATGGCCATGGGTACAGTATTGCCATGAATGTTATGAGGTATCAGCTACTTTCTGACCGGAAATGAGGCCGGTTCCCTGGATCCACAGGAGCAACACATATCTAGTACTGCAAATCTGACTCATGGATGTGAAGCTCACAGACTCCAAGGTGAGCCCACTATTATTATTTTACTACATGGACATTGTATCAAACTGACCTCTAAATCGGTATATCTCTACCTATAGTTTGCTACCACTCTTAGATCTCATCAAACAACTTTCCTTGTATAGGAATGGCAGTTAATGTAGAAACTCACAACTGGTCAAAGTCTAGAGAATAAGTGACTGTGGAATGCTCAGTTGCAAATGAGACACTTATATCACACCTCTTCCCAAGATAAAGGGATCATCATGAAAGAGTAGGCAGAAAGAATGTAAGAGCCAGAGGTTGGGGAGGATCAGACAAAACCCTGTGTTCTGGACATGAAAGGACTGCTTCAAAATAAATGCACAGTAACTATGGTTGCCTGCACAAGGCCTGTGCAAGGTCAAGCCAGTCAGCATTCTGGCATGGAGTGGGAAGGGGTTGATGAACCCCATCCTAGCTGAGGAGCTATAGACAGTTGGTGTTTCTGCAGGCAGAGAGTCAGTTTTCTTTATGGGTGTGCCTCCTGGTAGGTCAACCATGCTCCAGTGAACAACCCCACACCCAGCATTATATGGACAACACAAATTGGAGTCTATAGGTTATTCAGTTTTAAAAATGGAGTATGAATATGCAGGCATTGTTTTGTCTATTTCACTAAAATCTGTTTAATCTGATGTTCAGGAGTTTTTTTTTTCCTTGAATGATAGACATTATTTTAATATTTTGTTACAAAATTGAGCTGAAAAAATAATCATTCTCTTAGTGGAAAACATGTTTTGGATAGGGGCATTCATTAGAAGATACCTGTTTAACAGAAGAAAAAAATAAAAAGTTTCTAAGCTTTTAGAACTCTAAGAATCAATAAGCCTTAGTAAAGGCTTAATAAAAATGGAATTATTCTATTAAGCAAACTTAATTTAGGAAAACATATTTATTATTCCACTAAATACAATAATCATTTACTTCTAAAACAATAATTTATTAATAAATTTATATACAAAAATATTTAATATATTATTCAGAAGGGTCAAATTAAAAAATACAAGTTAAAATTTAAGAAATACTATATAACAAACATGCTAGAACTGATTTTAAAAGATTGATCAAAAGTTTATGGCTTTATAGACTCTTAAAAACTGGGTATCTGCTTTTTATTTCAATTAAAATAGTCTACTTCTAAATCATAATGGACAAACCCACTCAAATTATTTACCCAAAGAATATACTTTATTTACAAAGCAAGGCTGTAACTTGCCACATGTCTATGCTTTCAGCCCTTAAAATCAGAGGCATTTCCAATTCACAAAGCCACAAAACTGCATTCCTTCCAGGCATGAAAGCAATTCCATTACGTAGCTATTTAAATGCCTTTGCAAGTGCTCATGGGTCTCACTGAACCTCTTTGCACCAAGGAAGCATTGTGAACTGCACAGCATTATCTTACCTGACTGTCACAGATGTTCTTTTTCTATTGCTTGCTTAGCCTTCACATCTAAGGACTTTTAGCATTTAGTGTGACTTTTTAGCATTACTGTGCTACCATATTTGTTCCTTTTTTTTATTTTTATGTGATTTACACAATCTAGAAGGTTTGAATTTGAATAAGCACAAATTTTCTATCAGTAAAATTTCTCTTTAATTATCAGACTTACATGTAATAGTTTTATGTCTTTTTAAAAAGCTATTTTATTTTAAATTATGTAGAAATGTGGGGCTGGGTATGTGTACTTGTAAAAGCAGGTACCCACAGAGATCAGAAAAGGGTGTCAGATAAGCTGAGCTGGAGATGGTTGTGAGTACGCCAGCGCTAGGAAGCAAACTTGGGTCCTCCACAAATCCTAGGTTTTCTGCAAGAGCGACGCTGAGTCATCTGTAGAGCCCCCATGTTTCATGTGTCTTGTTGATCAGATATGATATATAGGATTCACATATTTCATGTAGAAGTCATTTCTATAGTGCCAATCAAACCTGAAACCCTACATCTAATAATGGCTGTTTCTCTGGTGTGGAACAAACTGATAACATATGGAAGCTGTGATTATTTCTCACAGAATGTATTTTTAAAAAAGTTTAAAGTATTTGAGTGTTATGCCTGCAAGTGTGTGAGTACACTCATGTGACTTGATGCCCATGGAGAACAGAAGAGGGCATCAGATACCCTGGAACTAGATACACAGATGATTGTTGTTAGCCATCATGTTGGGATTTGAAGCTGAATCCTCTGCAAAAACAGCCAGTGCTCTTAAACACTGAACCATCTCTCCAGTCCTAAGAATGTATCTTTTGAGTTAACTTTCAAACATCAAAAATGCACCTGATAAACACACCTGGGTTAAAAGAAATTCTCATTTTTACAATTTATGTCAAATAATTTGATTAAGATATATGCTACTAAGACTGGCAATAGTGGTACATTTCTGTAATCCCAGTACTTGCAGAGGAAAGGCAGGAAGATTGCTGCATGCCAATTTAGTTTACTTAGACAGTACAGGCGATGGAGGGAGGCTAATGAGTACAAGTTTGTTTCAAAACATAAAACAATGGGGCTGAAGAGATGGCTCAGTGGAAGAGAACTGGGTGCTCTTGCAGAATACCCAAGATCTAATCCCAGCACCCACATAGCAGCTAACAACCATCCATAACTCCAGTTCCAGGTGTTCTGATGCCCTCTTCTGACCTCTGCCAGCATTGCACAACATGGGTGCACATACATGCAATAAATAAACTCAAATACATAAAACCTTTTTTAAAAGACACCTTCTCTGCGAAATCATCACAGCTTCCATATGCTGTCAGTTTGTTCTATGCCATAGAAACATAGAACAAAGGGTACAGAGGACACTAATGAATCTCTCAGCTCTCATTAATGAAGGTCCCTCATGTAACAGAGGGTCAGGAACACAAAAGGTCACAAATAACCAAAGTATGAATGTTAGGAATCTTCAGAGTGTGAGTTCTTGGACAGGATTCCTATATTAAGTTACACTGACCCAAGGCTCATGGGCCATTGTGAAGAGGAGGCAGAAAGATTGTAAGAGCCAGGGAGTAGGGGCATGCCCACATGGAAATAGAATCCTACATGCTCCTGAGACCCTGCTCATATGAACCTACAGCAATAGTTTCTGCATGCTGAAGATGCAGGCAAACTCAAGCAGACAGAAAAAATGCTGGGAATGTATTTTCCATGTAACTGGAAAAATGGATAGCAGACCCCAATCTTTGCTGAAGGAATATTGGCAACTGATTACTATTGAATGAAGAGGAGCAAATGTTCCTAAAGTGAGGGACTCTGAATAGGCTGACCAGACCTCGGTGAATGAAACCACACTGAGAAATATTTAGATACATTAACTTGACACAATAGACTTAAATATAGATGAAGAAATGTGTGTATTCCAGTTAGGGGCTATAGGGGTGTGGTGGTGGGGAAGGGGTTGCATATACATGATTATGCTTGAGACATTCTGTATGAAATACACAACAATTCCATCAAAATGTAAAAACAAAGAGAGAAAGAAAGAATAAATAAGATACTTTTAAAAGCTAAAATATATTGTTCTTGACAGGAAAATCAATTCTAATATAGTAATAGGAATAGAAAAAGAGAGGAACTTCCTTTATATAGAAGTCCATGGAAGACATGTTATATTTGTTGCTTTTCTGTTACTATGATAAAAAAAATCATGATTAAGGCAATTTATATAAATCCGAGTTTATTTGGGCTTATGGTATCAGAGGGACCATCATGGCTTGAATATGTGAGCACTGCAGGAGGCAGCCAGAGCACAAAGCTGAGAACTCACAACTTCAAGCACTCATAGGAAGTAGAGAGAGGAACTGGAAGGGGGTTAAGGCAATGGCCCCTCAAAGCCCACCTCAGTGACATGCTTCCTCCACCAAGGTCATACCTCCTAGAGATTTCATGACCTTCCCAACCGTGCCACCGACCAAGAATTATATGCCAAGTGTTCAAATACTTGAGCCCATATGGACACTTCTCATTTAAACTACCGCACACGATGTGATTATTAGTTTTACTTGTCAGCTTGACCGGGATACGGGTACCTGTACCTCTTTTGAGTAAGTCTGTGACACTAATATCTGAGTTAGCACACAGGCTGAGAAGTGCAGATTGCTCTCTGCAGTGAGTGCAGGCCTCATGCCCTCCACTGGCGACCTGAATCTAACAAAAGACAGGATAAAGGAGAATTTTCTTTCTGACAGATTTTGGGCTTGGATATCAATATTCTTCTGTCAGCCTGCCTGATCTGTCCTCCTTCGTATCAAGTCTAGTATCTCTACCATCAGCCCTCTAGCTCTTCTGAATCACACCACCAGCTTTCCTGTGTCTCCAGTTTGCCCAGTACACGTTGTGGACCTTTTCAGTCTCCCAAATCATGTGAACCAATAATATATAATAAATTAATAACTATTGCTAGAATAAGCAGGCAGATAGGTGATAAATACATAGATAGATCAAATTGGCTCATTTCTTTTGGAGAATCCAGATATATGTGGAAAGTTCTTCATTTCAACCATTATAGTCACTGGTCAGAACTGTATTTCCAAAACTGATGTGATGACATTCAGTTCAGTTCTTTCTGTGATGAGAACTTTTATGATTGTTAGAAATTTTAGATGTCTCACCTTCTTGAGGATTCTAGGCATTCTTGGACACCTGGTAGGAAAAGATTCTAGCATGCCAGATTTGATGTGAATAGTAAATAAGTAGAATTTTTAGAATAATTATATTAGAAGTATTGCAGAGTAAATACAGATTGACACAAAATACGTATTTACTGTTTATAAAAATCCAAATTTTCCAGGGCATGGTGGCATAGGCCTTTAATTCCAGCACTAGGGAGGTGTAGTTGGAGGCAGGAGGATCTTTGTGTCTCAAAACAACAACAAAAATTATTTTAACTGGCTTTTTGACACAGTTATTTCCTAAATCTGGAAATTTCTATCTAAGCTAATAAGTGGCAATGATCTTTATGTTCAGAAATTCAGAAGACTTCTTCTGAGACTGGAAGAAAAATCTATCCCTCTATATTTTCTCCATGGAAAACACTTTCTTTGAGAATCGAAAGTAACATTCCAGGTCGACTAAGACCAGTATCAGAAACTTCAAATGGCCACATAGTCTCCAGTGCAACACATTTAAATGCAGTGGACCCAGAGGCTGGGCTAATTTACTTTTAACTAGCTAACAGGGACCTCCAAATTAGCTACAGCTAGGGACACACACGATGGGCCTTGCACTGCTGAATTTTCCAAAATACAAGTCAGAGTTTACGAGAAGTCTTCTGCTAATTAAATGTCAGTGAAACACTAAAGTAGTTTTAAAAATCAAAATAGTAAGTTATATTCAGCTCCAAAGACATCAGCTTTTGACTTTCCATGCAAACTTTCCTTGAAGGCAGCAGTCAGGATGTTCCACTCTGCTTCTGTGTTCAGCTCTGTACCAGAAGCCTTACCTGAATCAAGAGCGTACAACTCTTATGAAACACAACACAGATTTTAAAAAAGGCAACATATAACACTGGCTTGAATGTTTATGTTCAAAAGTATTATAAAATATCATATAAAAGTTTAACTGATTCAAGAATTTGAACACGGTTTGTGTAGCATCAAAACTTTATTCTTATAATTGCAAAGCATTTAGTTTAGAGACCTAAAGGAAATCAGTAACATTGTGATACTCAGATGATGTCCCAGGAAAGTCTGCCTACTTTGAAGGATTTTCAACCCATAAAAGAAAGATAAATATTAAATTACATTTACTTAATCTTTAAATCTAGTACATACAGCCAACTTTGGTTCAATAAAATGTAATTTAAGTTTTTAATTACACCATATGGCAAAATTTAAATAAAATTTCTGGTATCCGTTAATGTGCATTAGACCTATTTTTCCTAGTAGGACTATTTTGCTGCAGGTAGTAGCGGTTTCTGAGTGGCCCTTCCCCTTTAGCTTATCCTTCTCATAGATTCATCATTCAGTGGCACACACTACATATACTGGCTTAGTGTTTTTTCATGGAAAATAAGAGAAGTCTGTTTTTCTCAGAGTCAGAGCATTATCTTTGAAATTGGATATAATTAAAATATTTCTACATAGTTATCCTATTTTGTATTCTGATATAATAGATACTTAGTAATCTAAGAGAATTCCTTTGAAGAAATAGAAGGTAAGTCATTACGTATTTATACACATTCAGACATGCTTTAAAATCACTACTTCTAAGACATCTCAACAACTCATACCACAAATAAACAATTAACACACGTTTCAAACCCAGTTGACTTTTCAGGATCACAAAATAAAGATTTACTTGAAAAAAATCAATATCTATCGAACAGTATAATGACTCAATAATTTGTGTAACAGCTAGATAAAAAATTTATACACTTTAAAAGTGTGATTTATGTCATTCATTTATTCATCAAATATCTTTGTCTCAAAGTTTGTTCTAGAAGGAGGGCAAGTGAACACGTGATTACAATCTTCTATGAAAGAGCGGAACATTAGTGTTAGAGGAATGACAAAAAGGGCATTAAACCTGAATAATGTCCCTAAGGTTTATACTGGAATCTGCTTTTCATTTACCTAAAACATCTTCCTGAGGTGTGATTGTAAATGACTTAATACCCTCAAGGGAGAAAGGATATCTAGATCTGGATCTGTACACAGGTCATGAATATGTTTTTGTTACCTGTATTTGAATCTTCTAAGAGGAGACATTAATATGTACAGTGGGAAATCAGAATTAATGTAAAATATCCCAGGAAAAAATAGGACCTATATCACCCCAGAGACATTCCATTCCTGATCAGTTCCAAGGGAGCTAAATCATTCCTTGCATGCCAGATTTATTTTCTATTTTGCAATAAAAATGGTTAATTTAGTTTGACATTTAAATACATTCTATTATTACCCGTGTAATGTCACTTTTAGAAGTCTTTGCTATAATTCATTTTCAGTCAGAATATTAAACATTTATAAGGTGACCAGAGGGATGTTGCTAGCTGAAGGTCTTGTTTCATATATTTCTGAAATGTAATCTTGGAGTGTTCCCCATTCAAATCTTAAGGTGATGGGAAATGCAAATGGGGCCCAAAACTTTAATAGAAGAAACAAAAAATGTTGGGCAGGCCCAGACTGACAGAGGCTGCTGCCTGATTTAGAAAAAGATGGTCACTTTCTCAGTACAGTTGAATAGCTGAATAGAAATTCCTTTGTCATTTTCCATCTTCCTGAAACCTTAACAAATGCACCTGAAATATTTACTATCCTACAAAAGGAAAAGCCATTTCCATGTGTACTGTTGAATTCAGTTTTACTTCCTTTGTATTCAGCTACCTGTGGTCAACAGCAATATGAAAATGAGCAGCAGAAATTTCAGGAAATAAATGGCTCACAAGTTTTAAAGAACTTTTACTTCATATTGGTGTTACTTTTTTATTAGTAGTTATTACTAATTTATTACTGAGCTTTATTATAAATTAAACTTTATCACAGGTATGTGTGGGAAAATCATGGCATATATTCCTTTCTCTCTCTCTCTCTCTCTCTCTCTCTCTCCATATATATATATATATATATATATATATATATAAATTTCACATGTTGCTTGACAGAACAATGTATACTGCATTTCATATTAACTGAAAGCACATTAATGCCTAAGAATGAAAATGTACATTTTTGTTGCAGTTCTTCAAAGATAATAGTATATTTTTACTTTGATTTTTAAATAAAAAGAAATACTTTGAGGGACTGGAGAGATGACTAACAGAGTACTGGCTGTTCTTGCAGAAGGTGTAGGTTCAGTCCCAGCACCCACATGACAGCTAATAACCATTCGAATTCCTGTTCCACGGGATCCAATGTCCTCTTCTGATCTCCTCAGACATGGCATGCAGGTGGTGCACTTATGTATATGCAAGTAAAACATTCAAATATAAAAAATGAATAGTTTGGTACAGTTATATAGTGGTGATACTCAAATAGATTTTATCAACACTCTTCATAGCAAGTTAAAGTTTATTTTAATTTTTCATTTACCATTGTAAAGGAGCTTGCTACATTAGTTAGTAAAAAAGCAAGTCACCGCCCAACACTGTGATAGGTATAAGGTCATTACAATCTACTTCCATCTAATTACTTTGGACTAGACTGTTTCAAAATGTCTTATAGAGTTCTTAAAAACCAATGAAGTCACTTTAGCAGTGTTGATATATTGAGTCATTATGAAATATAGAAAAGGAAGTTCTAAAATACAGCTGAAATTGAAGAAATTTAGCAAACATTCATAATTGCATTGAAAAATAATTTGTTAGGCGAAACATTTGATGGAATTCATTTTCAAAGTTTTTTAACTCAAAATCATTTCACAGATAATCAGATATTCAGATAATATTTGATATTATTTACTATATAGAAATGAAATGCTGGAAGGGTCATTCATAAGTATTTGGCATTAGTATAAGTACTCATGAAAGTTAGAAGTAGGGATGATAATATTCATTACATTATGGCTAATTTCAAATATAAAATGTAAAATTATATCAACTACGGGACACACTGATCTTAGGTTAAATAAATCCCAGTGTCTCTGTGAAGATGTTGAAGGTGATGCCAACATTTGGATTGGCAGACTGAGTAAATCAAATTTCCCTTTGCCATGAAAGTAGGCCTTATACAATCCATTGGAGATCTGACTGGTGCAAAAGCTGAAGTGGGGGAGCTTTCTCTCTCAGCCAGTTTCATGCTGGAACATTGACCTTCAGAGATCTTTTGCATGTTGATTGAAGATGACATCATCCATTCTTCAGATCTTCAGACATGGTCTGAAACTGCACCTCTAGGTAATGGTTTGTAGGATGCAGAAAATAGGTTTTGGGACTTCTCATTATCACAAGTCAATTCCTTATGGTTGATCAATTGACTGATAGATGATGTTTCTTTGCTTCTGTTTCTTTGGATAATTCTGACCAATGCACTTGAGATATAACCTCTTTTACTTGGTTTTCTAATTAAACCATCTCTATTAAAATAAATGATGCTGTTCTGCTTCTTAAATAGATTCTGACTGTTAAAAAATTTGTCTACTGTAGTCTAAAAAAATGAAAATTTCTAACCAATGTTATGCTGGTACTAAAGGCATAGAACATTCTTTAACTTAGTAAGTTACATACTCCTTTGTGAATTACCTGGTAATGTTAGAAAACTAAAGAACATTTTGACTCCATCTACTCTAACCTTTTTCAATAGTTTATTCATGTACAAATTTTTATATATTTTTAAACCTGGTGACATACAACTTTATTTTTATAGTAATTAGACTTTTTAATAAGCTTCATACACATTTTTAATACAGCAATTCATTTCATGTTGATATAATTTCCCTTCATCCTTTGTGTATCTTAATTTGTTGATTTTTTACATTTTACAAAGGAGAAATTCTTGCTGCTCTTGTATTTCTGAAGTGTTCATCATTTGCCTTTATTTGGAATTTTTTTTGGTTAGGTCCAGAGTTTTAGTTAGGGTTTCTCTGGTCATTAAAAGCAATTCAGTTAGTTACTTTTCTTTTGCTTAACAAAAAACTTTACATGAAGTCATTTAAGAGAGAAACTGTTTATCTTGGCTCACAGTTTAAAAAGTGATACAGTCCATCCTGGTGAGGAAGACATGAGAGCAGGAGAGGGAGGTGGTGAGCCGTGTTGTACCTGCAATCAAGCAGTAGAGAGAGATGAATACTGCTCAGGCCACTTGTCCATGCTGTTCAGTTCAGGGCCCCAGGCCATGGAACTGTGCTGCCCACTTTAATGGTGGTCTTCATATCTCAATTAACTGAATCGAAAAACTTCTTCACAGACACCTCTAGGGATGTTTCCATGGTGATTCTGACGACTATTATTTCCCCCAGATTTTTTCACTCCATGGAGTCTTTTTCAGTATTTTAGTCATTCTTTACTGCTGTAAAAACAACATGGTAATTTTCACCAGATTGCCTACTCATTTCTTTCTTTATTTCTGTTCATGAGCAACGAAATGGAGAATAATGAGTTTGACTGTTTCCTATTTGTCTCACCAAAGAATCTAAAATACATTGAGTACCACTAACAATATGTGAAATCCATTGATAAAATAAATGAACAAAAATAACATATTTCTGCTAAACATATTGGAAACCCACTCTTCTTTTCTCATTACATGTAAAACAGAATTTCTTTTTCTGTACATAAATGTGTTTGGAAAAGTTTTATCAGAGGTAATTTTTCTCTACCATTACATTCCTTTGGTCTTAATATGGAATGCCTATGAACAATAAACAGCAAAGATGTTACAAAAAACTGATTCCCTGAAATTTTTCGCCTCCATTATTTCAACTGATACAAAATGGATCTTGAACTATTCGTCAAAGAAAGCAGGAAGCTGCCATTAGGGGAGTAGCAGTGGTGAATGAGAATGTATTAAACTGTGTCCATTTCCAGGATGGAAACTTTTAAGCCCTGAAGGGATAGGAGACTAGAGCAGGAAAAGGGAGAGGAAGGAAGAGAACCCAAACTAAGGGAGGTGAAAAAATGTGGCAAAGAGATGGCACAATACAGTGGTGCCTGAACAAAAACAGCATGACTCAACAGCCAGAAAGACCCAAAGTAAGCCCAGTGTCTTCTGAGCACTCAGTCCTTTTGAGTTCTCTCAGAACTGTCCCCTTGAACAAAGAACTTGCTCTATATTTATTGAAACAATACCTTCAGCATGGCAAGGGAAAGAAATGAGGAAACTTGTTTTATCACAGAAAAATGTACCCTTTCTGACCTGCACTTGACTCTGGACCGAGAATATCAAAAAACTACAAGCAAATGTTATCAATTTTATCATACCTGCTGTGTGCCACACAAACAGGATGATTTACTGCTTTGAAAGATATTCTCTGTGATCACTGCTTCAATTTGCACTACATACACACATACATAAAAGAGAAAAGGTCATGAGGGATTAAAATTTAAGTTCAAGAAGAAGATAAGGCCTAGTAAGAATATGTGCATTGTAACAAGCTGAGATAGTATTAAATGCTCTCAAAACAAAAGATTAACTTTGGTTTCAAAGTAAAATTCTCATTTGCATGAATAAGGCCCTGAGTTCAATCACCAGAACTGTTTTGAAAAAAAAAATCATTTATGACATTTGACTAGGAACTGGTACCATATCATGCTTTATTCTGTTTTGAATAAAACTAGGATTCAAGGAAATGAAAAAAAATTCCCATTTGTAAATGAAATCATTCCAAGAGAAGTCATCCCCACAAAAACCAAGGAAATATATTTTATATAGAATTGAACGGGGTATCCTGGATAGGTGGATAATACTCTCCTCTGAAGCCATAGGTTATTAAATAAAAATCTCAGAACAGATGTGAAATATCTCCCTATAAATTGTTGGTTAGATAGGCCCTAGAGTTCCCCAAAACAATGAGGTTTCTGACATTACTCTTAGTTGCCAACCACAACTAAATGGTAAGACCATATTTCTAATTGATACCACTCACTTTGGTCACAGAACAGAAACATCAGGCTGTAACTGTGCTGGAACCTTTCTCCCTGCTGGTTAGCTTTCATAGTACCAAAAAGTGCTGTGCAGGATGTTGGGAGAGAAAAAGATATTAACCTTCTTAGCCAGCTGTGAACCCTGAAAACTATAATAACAACTTGGCTGGTAAGATATGGCTAATGGTGCAATAGTGGTATGATTATTTTAGGAGTAGCCGACTACTTCCCGATTGAATTTCAGGCCTGTTACTCAGGAGAGAACTTGCACCTGGTACTGAAATCCTATCCTGTACATTTGATAGGATGGTCATAAGCTCTAGGGGGGAAACTGATACTATGGTTTTGTTAAGTGGATTTGCTGCTAAATTCTCTTATAAATACTTCTGTTTGTACCTATACATTAGTGTTGGTCTCAGAGTTCCTTAGAAAGGCTTTAGATTACAGTGGGCAGTAGTAAATGCAGAAACTGGTCAAAGGGCTGTGAATAAGTGATGGTGGAGGGATTGGCTCTAAACAAGAGCCAATCAGAAGCTCAGAGAATATTAGATGATCAGGAAAAAAAATGTTGATGTTGTATTTGTGTATTTGTATTTTTCTTTTACTTTTTCTTACATTTACATCTAGTTCAGGATATCCAACCTTTGTAGCTTCTCTGCTCCACATTGTACAAAAAAGATTGTCTTGGACCACACTTAAAGTACATAAATAATAACAAAAGGTGACAAACAAAGGTCTGTAGGTAATTTTAGTGATATCTGCAACAGGAATAAACAAAAAGATTCTCACATATTAATTCTAATTATTTGGTGTTTCATTCATTAAGCAGGCTCCACGTTTGTAATCACTGATAAGAGTAAAACTTCCTTGATTTTTCTACATTATTTGTTATAATTTTTATTATATTTATTTATGCATGTGTGCATGAGTGTGGTGTATGCTAATCCACAGCATGCTTGTGGAGGTTAGAGGACAACTTGTAGAAGTCACTGGTCTCTTTCCACCATGTGAGCCCTAGCTGTTGGCCTTGGCAGCAACCACCTCTGTCCTCTGAGCCATCTTGCTGCCCCGATATGTTTTAATATACCAGTAAAAGATGGCAACATAAAATTCATCAGATATACGGTATTATCTTGGAGCAATTAATATTTCACTTTGTGGTTCAGAAGAAGTAGCTTTAAATTTTCAGTTCTCAAAATGCTCATTAGATATTTTGGTTTTATTCTTCATGTGTTTAATTCTTGAAAATGGTTGCTCACAAATATGCATACTTCCAAAAAGCTATGATATGCGTAATGAGTGAGTTGTCTCTGGGAAAACAGGATATAGAAAAGTCTAGAAGACACAGAAGCAAACCTTTCCTTAAGTTGAGTATCAGACTGCAACTCTATTCACTCTATTTTAAAACTGGCAGATAACTTATATACACATTTTATATGCATATTCTTATCAACTGAAAATGGAGCCACAAATATACTTAAATAATAATTATTTTCTTGGAAATCTGTTTTCAAATTCTTATACCAAATTGAAAAGTAAAGCTATATATTTGGCACAGTGCATAGGACATTTTTAGCCAACATGTTAAAGGTCATAAAATTGTTTTAATTTGAGCTAGCTGTAATTTCAGTTTCATTCAAAATGCTCTTATGATTTGAAACAGTTGATTGATATGATGATATTTATTTTTAAGACACATAATTAGCTTACTCAAGTGGGCATGTAAATCCACAGATTTTATATGACTTTCTTGATTTATTTGTGTCTTTAATGGCATTAAAGTAGCAGTTTCTTGGGTGACATTATGTTTATCATATGTCTATCCACACCCAACTTGTTAAGGCGTTTTATATGTGTCATCCTTTCCTTTCACTGCTCAAGTAACTGGCCATCATTAAATAATTGTAATGTTTTATCATTAAACATGCTTTCAAAAAAATTGGATTTACAGTAGAATTCATCTGAGATGTAAACTTTAAAAACTGTTTTGTTGAGAGAACAGATATTTTTCAGTTCCTGTTTTGTCCTTACAACACAATTCTTGACGTTGACTGAATTTCACAGCATGATTCTGCATATATTACCTTTTCAAATTATAGTCTTTGAAAATTTGCATACATTTCTTTCCAATTAAGCAGAGTAACTTACTGGTGTCCTTGACAAAGACAAAAGCATCATCTGTCCACTTTTCTTTAAACAATCAATCACCCTTCATCGATATATTTTTTTTTTCTTTTTGGAGTTCTGTTTTCTTTTAAGATGCTGCAGAGATATGGTAGAATCAAAACAATAAAAACACAAAATTACTTTTACTTTGAGAACTAACTGACAGGAAAACAAAAACATGGTTTGGGTCCTTCCACATCTGAGCTGACCCTGACTGTGCAGTGGAACACAAAGTATTCACTGGAAACCGTTAGGGTGACATGAATTTCAACTGTGGAGTAGAAGTACACGTAATAATCAAATAGGAAGGCACACCTATGTTCCCAATTGCACTAAGTCCCTATTGCTTGAAATGGTAGGTTAAAACCTTGTTTATAATCTCTGCATTTCAATGTCCAAGTCACCCTGAGCCCTTGTAAAGCCTGATGGAACCAGTTTCACTGTCTGTACTTGGAAGATAACATACTGCAAGCTTCATAGCACCTTAAAACTAAATCCATATGTGAGTAAAAACAGCAAGAGCCCGTATATTTATTTTGACTTTGTGTGACAGAAATCATGAAAAAAATCCTACATTTTGACTAAATTTCATAGTTATGTTGGGCTACATTTACCTTATAGTTAGAGGACTTTTGGAAGAAATCCTATCATGTGTTTTCAATGAATAGTGATATTATATATGGTAGAATGAGACTTTGTAGCTGAAACCTGAATAGGTATCTTTTCTAATTTAGTATAATGTAACTCCATCAAATATTAAAAGCATTTTTCTTTTTCAGAGGCCTTTTTAAGGTTTCCATTCCCCTCTAAATAGCTTACCTTTGCACACAAACCACTGAATAACATGAAGAATGTGATTATGGTTAGCTAGCAATGGTACCTGTAAACCTCAGCTTTCTGAAATCGAGGCAAAAACATTACAAGTTTTTGGAATTCAGAGTAAAACTTGTTCTAAAATAAATAGATAAATAAATAAATATCACAGTCCATATAAAATATTATGCTGTACTGAAAATATCTTATTCATTTCTCTTAATTTAAGAAAAAAATACTTGAGATTTTTTTCAGAGCCATAGGAATAGTGCTTATGGAATAAACAATATCTTAAATTAAACTTGCAGTTTAATTTCCTTCTGACTTTCTAGTTCATTTAAGCAAATTCCCAAAGCCTGAGATGTCATGTAATTATTGCTTAATGGGCTTCCTTGTTGTATTTATCGTGCTTATCACTAATGGCAGTAATTCCTCATTTGAGTTTATAATGTATTTATTCTACAAGATGTGGAGAGTTTAATTGATTTTACACACTCATTATGTTATTTCAGCTTTTTAGGGTAAGTTTTCCAGTACATTTAATCTCACTTAAAACATTTAATATTCAAAGAGAAATGCTCACATTTTTAAAGCATTATTCGAGGAATCATATTTCATTGCATTTAAAAGGAAAATTTGAAAGCTAGATGGTGTCCCTAATGTATAATACAACTGTGAAACAACTATATACCATACAAATGATTAGGTCCTGATTTGTTTGTTTGAAGAGGAAATCAGGATGCATTGAAATTTAATGAAAACTTGGTGTCGTGAAGTAAATTGTGGTCACTAAGGTATCATTATACCCTACCCGCAGTGTACTGAAAGTGTATGTCTGTGATCAATGCTACTGGAGTTGTTAGGGTCACAGCATGGGTCCTGACAGTCCTAACCAAGCAAGGCATGCTCATCTGTCCTCTACATACCAGTTAAGAAGCCAAGTAATGGGGCCGAAGAGATGGCTCAGCAATGAAGAATACTGGCTACTCTTGCAAAGGACCTGGGTTTGGTTCCCAACACCTACATGGTGACTAACAACAGTCCATAACACCAGTTCTGAGGGATCTACAGCTTCTTCTGACTTCCTCTGGCATGTCTGGCATTGCATGATAGAGGTGCAATTACATGCATGCAACCAATACACTCATACACATAAAATAAAAATAAGAAGTATGACCAGACTGTCCTACTGGCTGGTAGGGGCCGAGACCTTTCAAGTTTGCATGAGAGCTCCTGACTCAGCCTCCTTGGTGAGTTTGTTAAATCACACATCATAACAAACCCCCTGCTTTGGAATCATTTGCAGTCCATCTCACTCTTCCAAGTTGGAGAGGTCATAGATCTCAGAGAAAACCCTAAGGCTGTCACATCCCTAGGCAAATGTAATTTCTTGCTATATGATAAATATGGATCTTTATGGTTACACACAAGTATGCTACTCACTATACATCAAAAAAGCTTCTTTTGCAACAAAATGGAGACTATTATAGAGTTTCACAGCTGGTCACACACAGAAAATAAGTATCTGTTGGATGTCCAACAGTAAGAGCCACACCTACCATGGAACCTCTATACCTAAGGCTCAAGAAACAGAGTGGAGCAAGAGGTAGAGAAAATACTAATGCATTTCTCAATTCTTGTCATCAAGGCTCCCTCATACAACAGAAGGCAATGAACACAAAAGCCCACAAATGACCAAAACATAGAAAATAAAAGCCTTCGGGGTGTGGGTCCGTGGCCAGTACCCTATATTAACCTTCCCTCACCTAGGGCTCAGAGACCATTGTGGAAGAGGAGACAGAAAGATTACAAGAGTCAGCAAATGAACCCTTGCTCAGATTAACCTACAGCAATAGCATTAGCAGGTGATTACTGCTGGCTGAGGGAGAGTTGCTCTTTAATAGAGTGATTCTAGATTGCCTTCCTTGACCCCAGTGGATGAACTTGCATTGAAGGATTTCTGGGTACATTAACTTGACTTCTTAAGCTTTATCATATATAATAGTTTGCATTAAATCCGGTGAAGGGATTATTGGAGTTTACAGATGGAGGAGGGGGTCTAAAGATAAGATGTTTATATGAAATACACAGAATCCAATAAAAATTGTACAAAAGGATTTAAAAATTAAAGTAAAATGTTTGGTTATGACTGTAAATCCTACAAAACTCTAATTTCTAAAACGTTTTATCTTTGTTTTTAATATTAGGTATGTGGATGACATTCTTATTTAAACAGAGGAAAGAATTCTCTCTCTCTCTTTCTCTTTCTCTCTCTCTTGGAAGCTATCAATTGTCCATAGCTCCTTAGTTAGGGGTGGGAGTTCTCAAGACTCTACCTGTCGATGCTGGAATATTGATTGATCTTATTTCCTGTAGGTCTTCTGCAGTCAACTGCTACTGCCGTGAGTTTATGAGTACCGTGGGCCCGTCGTGCTCAGACAGAAAAAGTGATCTTAATAATGAATTACAATTCAGTTGCTTGGAGTGCTAAAAAAAATATTGAACTGTTTTCAGAGACCGCAGAGATCACAGTGAAATTTTAAATAGGAAAAATAATGTTGTTATTTTACTTGAGGGCCCATAATGATACTTTATTTTTCTTTGATTTGTTTGATCTGGAAGTCTGTCTGGCAAAAATATACCTTTATAAAAGTTGTGTCCATAAATAATAGTTGAAAGTATATATCTGATTTAAATTTCACAATCATTCTAGAATATTCCCAAGCTTAACATTTAGAAATGGCATGGAAATAATGGATTACAGAATGAACTCTTAACTTTTATAGTGCATTTAAAAAGAGCTCTTGGACAAAATATTCATCAATATTCTATTAGTACCACTATAAATAAGTGAATGATGATCAGTATTTGACTGATCCTCTATCTTGCTAAACTTGTAGTTTTGGTAGTGTGTGTGTTTGTGTGTGTGCCTATGTGTGTGTGTGTGTGTGTGTGTGTGCCTGTGTGTGTGTAGGGGCCACATGAATCACCTTTTCTACTTGAAAAAGTCACACTGATTTTTTTGTTTGTTTTGTTTTCAACTGGGTGCATTGTATTTCCTTCTCTTTGTTGATTGTACTGGCTTGAAACTCTAGGACAGTGGTGAATAAATGTGGATCTTAGGATTTTGATATTAGGTTGAAACATGGACATTCCCTTAACAGGAGTAGGGAAACTTCCTTCCCTCCCTTTAAAGATTTTGTAGTTGAGTTACTGAAACAAACCACCAATAAACAAATGAAGAAAAGAATAGGAAGAGAAAATAATTATATTGAAGTATCACAAGAAAGCAGGAACCAGTGAGGAAGAAGCCAGTCCGTACATAACCTTCTCACTTAGTGATGTGGGAACTGTTGGCACTTTTACCGAAGTTAATAATGTTTAGAAAATATGAAAGTAACTGAATAAGATAACAATAGGACAAGGTTCACCTGGTGTCAGGTGCACTGTAAGCTCTAGTCTTTCTCATCAGGCATTAATTTCTGGAGAATTCTAAGTGTTACATAGTTGGGGGAGCACGGAGAAAGCCCTTATTTGAATTTTAGAGGTAGATGAAAAGAAACGGGTGGGAGACAGGAACAGAGGTGGGAAGAAAAAGTCAGAAAGACTTTGATCTTATTTGGTTTGTAGTCCTCAGCTGCCAAACATTATTTTCACACCCCCAATACCTACCATTACCAGGTTCCTGTAAGACTTTATTATAAATATTGTTGGATTCTTACGTGTGTGTGTGTGTGTGTGTGTCTGTTGCCCATATGAATATAGTTGTGGGGCATACGTAGATTTTTTATCAAATATTTGTATATTTCACACAGAACATCCCAATTACTTCTATACTCCCTTTCCCCGTTGGCACATTCGGTCAGCCTCTCCCTCACCACCACACACACACTGGAATTCATACATTCTGTCTCTATGCCAAGGCCCATTGTACCAAGCTAGTGTCTCCAGATGTTCGTTCATCCATCTTTAGCTAACATTGGAGCCTGCTGACCATTTCCACAGTTTTCTGTGGGTTTTTGTCTCTGAGTTTTCATAGGTCTTGTGCATGATGACACAATTATTGTAGGTTCATATGGGCAAAGTCCTAGGAGCCTGGAGGACTCTCCTTCCACATCATCATGCACCTCCTCCTAGGCTTTTAAAATCTTTCTGCCCCCTCTTTGCGATGGTCTCTGAGTCCTGGGGATGTGGAATTGAATATCTGAGTCCTCTTCAGACTTATTCTTTACACTTTGGTCTTTTGTGACCTTTTGCGGAATGCAAAGGCCCCTCTGTGACATGAGGGATCTTCAGTGATGAGAACTGAGAGATGCATGAGTGTTTTTTTTTATCCCTAGTTCTACATTCATGAGCCTTAAGTGTACAGGTTGTATCATCGATATGACTTATGCTTAGGCAATTCACAGACAATCTCTGTGTATGAGCAGTTGTGGAATTTTGTAATTATTTCCATCTGTTGTAAAAGAAGTTTCTTTGATGAGTGGTGGGTGACTGGCATATTTGTCTATAAATATAAGAATCGATAATACATAGTAAGAAATTACATTTGTCTAGGGATGTGACAGACTTGGGATTTTCTCTAAGATCTGTGACCTCATGGACATGTGTATTTTATTATTTTTACAGTACCACGCATGAATTCCTTCACATTGAGTGGGCTTTAAATCCAATTAGGTAACTGTTGATTGCCCTGAAGATAAAAGTGCAACTACTGAGCCAATATCATTTGTTGTGCTGATCATTGATGTGGTTATTAGGACTTAAAGCTGAGGTTGAACCATCAATTGACGTTCTCCTTTACCAACTCGCATAGTGTTCTCCAAGGCTATGGAACCTAGCCTCAGTGGGGGTGACTTCCTGGTCAGTTCCAGCTCCATTGCTCCAAATCCTGCGTCTGAAGTATGCCCTGTTTTCAGCAGTAGGCTCTTGCCTTCAAGTTCTGGGAGGCAATCAAGGGCTGTGATAACAGTCTGTGTAATTTGGGGAGTCTCTTGGACTACCCTGGCCAAAAACTCAAAGGGAAATTTCCCCTGTCTGACATAGTTTTTTGTTATGTAGCCTTCAGCTATACACATGGACTCATGTAAAGATATCTTATGTGTAATCTGTCAGGAGGTTTGGGGACTAATATGATTCTCCTACACTAGTTAGGAACTATTTCTCTCTCTTCTCTACCCCACCTCTAACCCTCCTTCCTCATCCTCCACATTTAAAGTATCTCCATTTTCCCCATTTCTCCCTCGATAACACCTGTCTCCCATGGTCCCACGTCTCTTGAGCTCCTTCCTCCACTTTATCACCATAGTTTATTGTATAGCCCTCGTCTCACACATTTAAATAGGCCCATTTTACCCATTTCTCCCTTCTTAACACCTGACTCCTACTGTTCTTCTCTCTGAGGTTCCTTCTTTCCCTTAACTTCCCTGGTTACTTTCCATTTTCCTGGTTCATGTATATGGTGACTGGATCCACATATGAGTCTGTGTTACTTCACTTAGTATAACACATTCTAGTTCCACCCATTTCCCTAAATAATTCATGATTCCGTCTTTCTTTACTGCTGAGAACAACTCCACTATGTAAACGTACCACATTTTCATTATCCACTCATCATTCCATCATTCGAGTCACTTAGGTTGCTTCCATCTACTTCCTACACCTATATCCTGTAGGTTACTACCAATGTTTTCTTCTAAGAATTTCAGAGTTTCAGGTTTCACATTGATGCTTTGACCCATTTGGAGTTGACTTTTGTGTGAGGTGAAAGATAAGGGTCTAGTTTCATTATTCTACATATGGAGATCCAGATTTGCTAGCTTCATTTGTTGAAGATGCTGTCTTTCCTCCAGTGTATGTTCTTGGTACCTTTGTCAGATATCAGGTGTGTATTCATATTTAGGTATTCAATTATGTTCCATTGATCATGATCACCTGTATATATTTATTTCGGCACCCTGCTGTTTTTATGACTATAGCTTTGTAATATAATTTGAGATCTGACATAGTAATTCACTCCATATGTATGTGTGTGTGCGCGCGCACGTGTGTGTGTGTGTGTGTGTGTGTGTGTGTGTATTCTTTGTGTTCAAGATTGCTTTGGCTATTTGAGTTTTTTGTGCTTCCATATGAATTTTAGGATAGTTTTATCCAATTCTCTGAAGAATGTCATGGGGATTTGATTGGGATTGCATCGAATCTATATATTGCTTTTGGTATTATAGACATTTTCACAATATTAATTCTTCCAATCCATGAGCATGGGAGGTTATTCAGTCTCCTGGTGTCTTCCTCAATCTCTTTCTCTAAAGATTTAAAAATTTCATTGTAGAGACCTTTGATGTTTTTGATCAGGATTATACCAATAATTTTTTTTTGAGACTACTGTGAATGGAATTTCCGTGTATACATTCTTTGATTGCACATTACTGGTATTTAAAAGGCTACTGACTTTTGTAGATTGATTTTGTAACCTGCCATTTGACTGAAAGTTTTAATCATTTCTAAGAGGTTTTTGGTGGAATTTTTGGATCTTTTATGTATAGTATTACATTATCTGCAAAAGGAATAATTTTACCTCTTCTTTTCCATTTAATTAATTTCCTTCTCTTCTTTTATTGCTTTAGCAAGAGTTTCAAGTAATATATTTAAAAAGAAGTTAAAATAGTGGGCATCACTGTCTGGCTCTCGATTTTAATGAGAGTGCTTCTAGTTTTTTCCATTTAGAATGATGTTGGTCACAGGCTTGGTGTATACAGCTTTAATTATGTTGATTTATGTGCCAAATATCCAATTACTATTAGAATTTTATCATAAATACATGCTGAATTTTGTCAAAGATTTTTTTGCATCTATTGAGATGACATTATTTTTGTATTTGAATCCTTGCATCTCTGGAATAAAGCCATTGATAATAATGGATGATCTTTTTGATACCTTTCTGTACTCAATTTGCAAGTATTTAGTTGAGAATTTTTTAAACTATGTTCTTTTAGTTCTTGGATTTGTTTGTGTGTTCTTTAAATTCATTGAATTCTTTGCTCATTTTTATGATTTTTCTTTCAAATTCTGTGCCCTGAGCTCTCTCCAGGGGGTTCTCAATGTAAAACTCTTCTATAAGACTGGTGGTGTGTTCTGGGGATGTATTATTTGGGTTTTTCGTAGTATTGTTTTTGCACTGTCATTTTGGCATATGGATTTCTTTTATGTTTGTCATTCTGGTGTGAAGCCTTCCTGGTTCAGTTTATACTTTTGATTGCCTTGGTTGTTTTTTTATTGGGTATGACAACTGGTTTATTTAGTCTTCACATTCTCTCTTTTGATTTTCTATTGGAAAAACCAGATGACTTTAGTCCATCTAGTAAGGAGCTCCTGCAGAGATCCAAGTCAGTCACTAGTCAGGTACTCTCATGCTTCTGCCTAAGGTCTGGGTCCCTACTTGTGAGCAGGTACAGCACAATTTGGGAAGTATGGTGGGGTGAGACCCAATGCAGGCACTCCTGGACAGTTACAAAGATCTGTGCTTCTACTAAAGGGCAGAGAATTCTAGCCCTGGGGCAGTGGGAGGGGCTGTACATCTTTCCAATTTAGGGGGATGGGCATGGCATGATTTGGAAAGCTCACCACCATGTGGAGATGGGATTCAGGCACTGACCAGATGTTGGATTTTTATCAAATAATTTTTCTGAATCTATTTTTCTGCTTCTATTGGAGTAATAATGTGGCCACTGCTGAAGTTGCTTTCAGGTAGGATTAAGGTGACCTTGCTATTTTGGGGAAGTCTCACCTCGTCACCTGGTCATATCATATAAGCCTTACAGTTGTTACATTTGATTTGCCAATGAGTTGTTAAAGTTTTCAATCTATATTAATGAAGGATAAAATCCATTTTACATAGCACCCTTGGCATTTGTATCAAGCTAATGTTAATCTCAGAATGAGTTGGGAAAGAGTCTTTCTTCTTTCTTTGAAGAATTTATAAAGAATTGGCTTTATTTCCTCTTAAATTTTTGATAGACTTCCTTGTGAAAGCATCTTGGCCTTGACTATTCTTTGAGAGGCAGTTTTAAATTGCTTATTTAATTTCTTTATTATAGTTTTTCAAGGTGACAGGAAATTTGTATCAGAATATAAATCAACATACTTCCTTCCTTGAGAAACTTTTGCCATAAAATGTTTTTAAAGGCAGCTGAAGTAAGCTTAATGAGAAGGTTGTTTCACACTCTTATGAGTGGATGAGTGCTGTTTGTTTCATCATTGACAAGTATTTCTTGGATGTCCATTGACTGTGTTTTGGTAGGGATGGTCTAAACCATTTCTTCGAGGTAGGAAGATGGGATGAATTGGCGATATTTGGCAATAACTTGATTGCTTACACTATTCACATTAATAGGGATAGATATGCTATATTTTTCAGGGATATATGAAACCTAAGGATAAGGATATGTCCAGAAATAAGGTGGTATTTATAACAGTGGTCTGCAGTAAAGAATTCCATTAACTCAGAAAATTCACTTTCTCTGGCATTTTTTTTCCCCTGATGATCAACTTAGACAGTTGATCTCTTACTCGGTAGTATGTAGCCCCTTCAAAATTCCTCAATAAACATAATTGGTTTGTACTTACCATGGTTGGATATATATCTCTCTATGTAATGTTACCTTTTAGAAGAATGATCATATAAAAAATGCATGATTTTCTGGAGACTCAGCCATGATGAGTTAGAGGCATGGATCATAGAACAGGGTTGGGACACTGTCAGAGTGTTTTCTACTTGCATTCCTGTACCATTGGTCTTACAACCTAATTTGAGGACTAATCTCTAAAACTGATTTAAAGATTTGAATTTCTCCATTGCAGGAGATTCTTCCATGAGAATCCTGAAGTATGCTGTTTAAGAGCATAATATGTATTCATATAAGTTTTAAAGATTCAGATATCTTAATTTTTTATTTCTTTGTTTTTATTTTATGTCTATGATTATTTTGCCTTCATATATATGAGTACCCATGCATGCAACGCCCACAGAGACCCGAAGGGGGTGACTAGAATTAGAGTTATAGATGGTTGTTAGCAGCCATGTGGGTTCTGGAAACCACCTCTGCAAAGTCTTGAGCAGACAGTGCTCTTAATGGATGAGCCATCTCTCCTGCCCCTAATCTGGAAATCTTAATTCATTTGTTTTCCCAGACTCACATTGATGTGAAAAATAGCACTCACTTATTAAAAGAAAAACACTGAAAACTATATATATATATATATATACACACATAAGTATGCCTATATAACAAGAATGATATATTTATGTCCTCAATAACATATCAAAGGTACATATCACTTAGAGAATTCCAAGAATTTTAAGAACTTAGGGAAAGTGTAGTGTGTATGTATGTATGTATGTGTGTGTGTGTGTGTGTGTGTGTGTATGTGTATAGATAGCTATTACCTATTTAGCTACCTATCTAACTACATACATGCAAACATACGTATATACCAAGGGTGTCCATTTAATTTTTCTCGTCATTACTCTCTAGATAAGGAGAATTTTTTCTTTGTTGCCTTGCAAGAATTTCTTTCTTCAGTATTCTATACTTTGAATATGATTCTTACTTGTGGAATTTTGCTTTTTATTCTGCTTATTGTTCTCTGAATTCTCAGAATACCATGCAGCCATTCATTAATTTAAACATATTTTGTTTGTAACTATTTCTAGTATTTTTCATATCTCTTCTCTCAGTTACACATGTATTCCACTTTCTGGAATTGTCTTGCACTTATTGAATAATTTGTTCTTATTTTGAGATTTTCCCTCTCCTTTCTGTTTGGGAAGTTTCTGCTCACTGATCATTTTCCCAGCTGTGTTCACACAGACATTAATCCCGGAAGGGCTTGTTTCATCTCTGTTGCATTTTGATGTTTAGCATTTTTAAGACTCCAGTTCAGCTTCTATTCCTTGCCTTCATGACATCCCTCTGCCTGTTTACTTTTTCTATTAGAATCTACAACATGCTAAGAATGGTAATTTTAAATTCCCTATCGAATAGTTTTATCTGTTCTACCAGTCTGATTCTCAAGACTGCTTTATCTCATCAAAGTTTGTTTCACCTTTGACCTATTTTGTAATTTTTCATTTTTGTTGCTGAAATCTAGATATATATACCTCATAGGAGAATGTGGAATAAACAAATCATTATTTTAAGGATTTTTTTTAAGCTGAGAAGGCAGCTGTTGAGTGGCAGGAAGTGCATTGTTTTTGTTTAACTTGGTTTTGTTTGGGACTATTGGCAATTGGAAACATCCTTTAAGAGGCTAATAGGACCTCAGCACTTTCTTCATCGTCTCTACCTTCCTATAATTTGCCAGTGATAGTCCACAGCAGGCCCAAAGCAGAAGAGCCAATCTGTTATGGAGTGAAATCTTCCCTCTTTATAATTTGTTTTTTTTTACACACATATATATATATATATACATATATATATATATATATATATTCACAGTAACAGAAAGCTCACTGTCATAGTAATGAACTCAAGTTTCATTAATTACTGAAATTCAGATATTAAAGTACAAATTAAGCAACTTGAAGAATATTTAATATCACAAATAGTGTGCTAAGTCAGTGGCCTCCAGAAGTTAATATCACATAAAATGCATGAATTTTTTCAAGGATCTTTTCAAATTCTGAGAAAATGTTAATGAACACTTTCAGAGAATACAACCAACATATGGGCAGATTGCGGGTAAAGGCTGTGCTTCCATTTAGTTAGAGACTTTAATACTAAACCATTTCACCTTCACATCTGTGTTTGAGCCAACATGCAGAACTCCGTAGACCACAAAGCTTATGCAACAGAAATGAGTTGTTCTCATACTTCTGAAGGCTGGGAGTCTGAGATCCAGGTGTGGCAGGGCTGATTTCTTGCTCTAGCCTATGGAAGGCTCCTTCTGTGCATCCCTTTAACTCCAGGCTGTGTGTGCCTGTATCCTAGTGACTAATAGGTAGATGTCTTATGGTCCAATTGGATTAGGGTCTACCTTAGTGAATGTGTTTTCACTTAATTAGCTCTATAAAAGGTCCTTTCTCCAAATCAGCCCCATGTTGAGGTCTAAGAGCTTAGGATGCTAACATTTTAACTTGCTGAGGGACAGACATGTAATTCAGCCCATAACAGCACTAAGGTGACAGAACTTTTTATTTTTCTTTTCCCTAAAGGGAAAACAAATCTTGTTTGTATCTTAAACTTTAAGTGCGCATGGATTTTAAGGAGAACGTAAGATAGTTGATTCAGAATTAGACAGATAAAAAAGAACACTGGACCAGATTCAGCTGAGTTCCAATTGCTTTCATCTTCATTGGATGACCCAAATTTGGCCCTTTAGGTGGGCTTCCCTTCAACCTCTGCATGCTCTAGGGCTGAAATTCCAAACTTCCAGCTGTTGCCTTACCGAATCAGGTTTCTGCTTTCATATAAACAAACCAATCTGCAACATGCACCATGCCCTGTCCAATCCAAAGGGGAGAAGAGGAACTCAACCCTGCTCACACCCTACCCTACTCCTTACCCTATAGAATATAAAAAGCCTAGGCTCACCAAGAGCAGCCACTCCTACCCCAAGTCAGGAACCTGACTCTTTGTGGTCTGTGCAGAATGTTAGTTTCTCTTTAATAAACCTTGCCTGTGTGCTGTGACTGAAACCTTCCTGTCTTGTAATTATTTACTTGTGGAAGAAACAAACAGAGCAAAGATTCTAGGTAGTATCAGAATTGAAACACAGGAAATGCCTTTTTAAAACAAATGCACGAAAGTGTTAATTTCATGTAGAAAATAATTTACACCATTGTACCATCACTCTATCACATCCTTTCTATAGTTTATGGGGAAATTCAAAGTGCTAATGATTTACTCTGTGTGCTTATGCATTCAGAAAACCAAGTGCGCTCAATTTTTGAGTTATCTAAATGGCTATAGCTTCATACTACATTGTTGGCTAGCAACATAGATTTTATTGGAGTGTTAAGGAGGAAAAATATAGTACATAAATGAAAAAAACCAGAATCCATCTGGGTTTCTTACCTTTGGACAGGTTCTCACTGTTACCTGGGTGACCTGGTACTGAAATCCTCATACCTCAGCCTGCCAAATGGCTGGGATTTACCAGCACACACCTCTGCTCCTAGTTTGATATATTTTTTTGATTCATTAAAATAACAGTGTGCATGCAAAAAGCAAATACATCCAGTTCAGAGATGGGCTACTCTCTTAGAGAGTCTGGGCTTTTATGTTCTTAAGGTAAGGTAGACAGGCTTGGGTTCCTCTTTCCTCTTTGGATTGGACAGGCACAGTGCATATTGCTAGGTTTATCCACGTGAGAGATAGAGTTCTTAATATAGAACTTGGAGGATTTCGGCTTTTTTGTTATAGACATATGGTCTAGAGGTTTTTCTGTTTAAGACTCTGTCAAAGAGTGTTTGGATAAATTCACATCTTAAAAGGATAGAATAGAGTGAGTCTTATTTATTTATGATATACCTTAGTAAAAAATTATTTGAAAAATAGTACTAAGGAAAAAGTATTTTCAGATGCTGAACAATCAACAATTTGAGTAAAATCTGTCAAAAACAGATGCTGCTTTGACAATCTATTCTAGAGTTGTTTTGCATTTCTGTTTCTGTTTTCAAAATAACCCTACACTAAAACAATGTGGTCTTCTGTAAAAGATAGTCTCTGGTGTAGTATGAAAAATTGGAACAAAAAGTTTGGGGGTAGAAAAAAAAACAGATTGATTCAATTGCTAATAAATTGACATAAAATAAGTTTATCTATTATTAATAATTCTGGACAGCAAAGGAGCCAGTCTAGACTATATAAAAATTGAAAAATTTAAATACCATAAGCCCCCACAACCCAAACTGCCAATCAACAACAGAGCTAATGCAGCAAATAGATGGACAATCACAAAAGAAGAAGTATAAAGGAGCAAGAAGTCTCTAAAAGAAAGTATTCAACATTCTTATTCATCGAGGAAATGAAAGTCAAAACTACCTTGTTGTTCCATCTCACTCTAGTCATATGGCTATCATCAAGGAAGCAAATACTAGCAATGAATGCGAAGAAAGGCAAGTCTTCATTCGTGACTGGAAGGTGTGCCAACTAGTACAGTCATTATGGAAATCAATATGGGAGTTTCTCAGAAATAATAATAAAAAACAACCTTTAATTTGACCTAACTATTCCCCTCCTAGCATATACCCAAAGAACTCACAGAGATATTTGCATGTCTGAGTTTGCTTCTATATTACTCACTATAGCAAAGAGAAGGAAACAGCCTAGATGTCCATCAAGAGAGGTACAGATAAAGAAAATGTGGTATATGTAGACAACAGAATTTTTTAGCTCTATAGAAAAATGAAGAGGCTGGAGAGATGGCTCAGTGGTTAAGAGCTCTGGCTCCTCTTGCAGAGGACTGGGGGTTGTTTCCCAACACCATATGGTGACTAACAACCTCTTGTATAGGAGTATAGAATTTTAAACTATAATTAATTTTCAATTAGGAGAGGCAAAGTAATACTCATTATAGTACTGGTTTGTAGAATCAATGTTTATTAAGGAAATATTGTACCAATGTTACTGCTACTGGAATGCCAATCCCTTCATCATTACCAGATGATATAGGGGAAAACAGGGTCTTCTCTTGGGGATTCTTAGTCTCATTAATGAAAGATTTTAAGAATGGATTCAATTAGAATTCTGAAGACTCTTTTATTAGAGTTTAAAGGAAAAATCCTCAAGACAGGCAAGCTGTAAATCTAAATAGAGGACCAGAGGAAGAGAGTGGAGGTGAGAAGGAAAAAAATCCCAGGTTAGACAGATGATGAACTAGTAGCCACATGATGGAAAGTAGAGCTTTAAAGAAAAAAGTAAAAAACCCAAAATGTTGGGGATTCCCAGAATATTAGGAAAAGCATGCTTAGAAAATAGATAGGAAGAAGAAAAGTAGAGGTTATGCTTTTCTGATTAATTTAGAAAAGCAGGCAGGCAGACTTACAAAGCTGCATGTCTGTGACCTGATAAGCTATTGCATTAGGAGCAGAAATTCCAGGCAGGAAAATGTACATTATCTAATTAAAGTACTAATTATTCCTCCCATTTCTTTAGCATGCCTTAAGGTGAACCCTTCCTTGGAATGATCCCTTTGGTCAGGTAATTAAATGTTATATCTCCATAAAGCAAAAGATTCTATTCCCTTGATCAGAAGTAGTTTTCTCTCTTTTTCTGTTGTAACAGTGCTTACATCTTATTAGTTTTAGCTACTCAAGATATCCTCTTATATTGTATCGGATAGCGTCCTTATCAAACAGGTACGTTGCATTAATACCATTTGTGAAATTCAGTAGGTTTTATTTTCAGGCACACCTTGTTATCTATTATTTACAACTGCTTTTAGTTTACATTATTTATTATATTAAATCTAAGTTAGTTTTAAGGCTGAGATTGAAAAGAAGGAAGAAAAAATGAAAAGCTCAAATTAGCATAGACATGTTCTTATCCAAATGTTCTATGTAATAATTTACATGTCAAGTCAGAGATGCAACTGTTAACTGTTACAATTGGTGAGACTTCAGAGCTTGGTATCTAGAATATACATCTAGAGCTGCAACAGAATAATGAATGAATAAATTCAAGCATAAAAATACCAAAGTATAGCATATTCTTATTCCTACACTGTGGACAATTTCAAACTAGCAGTAAGTCATCATGGACCTCACTGGAAAAAAATGGGTGCATTCATTTGAACACACTAATGTAGCATTTCGTTTTAAAGATACAATAAATATAAGTATACCTAAAATATAAGCAATAGCTAAATGTAGTACAGTAAATATGATGTTACAGTAAATATGGTGTTATGAGTTTTAAATATGTATATTTTGTAAGTCATTTCAAATAATAATAGATACACTTTAAAAAAAAAGAATCACCAATTTTCTGAAAAAACTCACAAAACATTGTCACAAGTTGGTGGTAGTTGACTGACTTCATCAAGCTGGAAGATTTCTCATTTCCTCAATTCTTTCTGTCTACAGAGTGAGCCTAAGGAAAAGACACACTCGAGTCAGCAGCTGTCCAGTCAAGGAAAAGACACACTTGGGTCAGCAGCTGTCTAGTCATGCCCCCTCTGTTTTGTTATTCCCAGTACTCACACTTGATTTTAATAATCATTGCTCAGTCAGAATGTGCTGATACTACATGATGCCATCACAGTAACACATTGACTAATTAGAGTTTTTAGATGTTTTTAGCAGCTGCTTCTCCTGAATAATCAGCTTTGGATATTGATATTTTGCCAATTGATGGCTTAAAAAGGCATGTTTTGGAATACTCATTTTAGTATATACACAACTGATTTTGTATATGTATGAAAGTTGGCCAACTTTATATTGATCATAAATAAATTTTGAAACCCACGACATTTCAGTCTGCAGCGGATTCAATCATCAGTCCAGGAGGAGAATCTGTCCTTGTACTGTATGTAGCATATTTACTTAATCAATTTGCTTTTTAGAGTTTGCCAAATAATAATAACACTCACAGTAGTTTGGTTAATAACCTGCTGTTTCAGTTAAATAACAGTGTCAGAGTCTATGAGTTATAATGTAACATTAAGGAACATAATGACAATTATTCTCCAGAAGATGTTTCAAATTCACAAGAAAGTAAGGACAATTTGGTAAGGATCCTTCCCCAGGAGTTGCCAAAACATTAGCATTCCATCTGCCAGTCAGTGGGATTAGCATTTCCCCAATGAAGTATTAAAGGCAACTTTCAAAAGACAGTATCATTGGTTTGGAAAATATGTGGAAGTCATGTGGAGGACTCTATTATTTTTAATATATATAAATGTATGTGTGTGTGTGCACGCACACACGTGCACGCACTGGTTTTGTAACTTTTTACTTATTTCCATTTGTTTGTGCTTCAATTAACGCATTGGTAGAACTAGAAACTAGAACTTCTTTTCTGCTGAAGCAACTGAATGCACTGTGACATTTATTTTTCCCTCTTAGAAATTGCCTGAGAATCAAAAGTTATAAATCAAATTTTTATGAAAGCTCACCCAAAGTGAACTGTTTTTGATGATCATGGGGACTGTGCATTACTTCTGGCTTCTGTGTGTACAATGCCCGATTCTTTATCAATTTCCTATGATTAATAGCTGAGGTCATTGAAAGTTATTGGCACTTCAATGTGAGAAATGTACTTCCTGTGTTGGTTCATTTGGCAACTGCCTTTTCCTCATGTTTTATAACATGTCAAACACACTTGAGATTAAGCCAAATAGCCTGTAACTCATAGATTGAAAACTAGATGCAAATTCAGCCTCTAAGCTAATGTAGGGAGAATGTTGCTTTGACAGGTAAACTCTGAAATGAAACTGAGATGGAAAAAGTGTTTAGGGATGTGCATTTATACCACTGAGTAACCTCTGGATGGCCCATTAGGATTTTGTTGCACACTGTCTGAGAGTTATGAGACCCAGTTAATGTTTTAATAAAGAATTGAAAGTACATCTGGCAACTTGTAAAAATTCTTTAGTCTGTACTATTTTCTTGATCCTTCTTTTGTCATTAAGCTTCCATTTTTGTCCAATTTACTATAAATATTTTTGATGTGAGAAAGTTACTAATGACAACCTATTTCATATAAAAACAAAGAATTTTTTTTCTTTTTGGATGCCTAATTTATAGCTAACTGATTCATTTTTCAGATAGAAGATACATATGTATATTTAATTGTGAATCTTTCTATCAAACAAATATTTGTAAATTGTACCAGTTAGTGTGATTTAATGTAATAGGTGCAAACTGGATCCAGACAGCCATTTGTTCACAGTTCCAGATTCCGGTGTTCCACATTAATGAATTGGACCAGGACAAATGGACAATGATAGAAAGAAAGACAATTTTTTAAGAAAGAGAAAAGGTATGCTTGAGAGTGGAAGTAGGCTAATGTGTTAGGGGAAAACAGATATCCAAAAGTCATGCACTTTGTAGGTCATTTATAGGACACATGCAGGGAGGTCTCATTCTTTTCCTGTTGGGCGCCGGCCAGCTCCAACATGGGTACTAAGATGGCAGCTGGCCTGTAGCCAGGAGGTGGTGCGGCAAGTGGCAAGTAGAGGAAGTACAGAACAATTGGCCCAGAGAAGTTCCAGGTGCATGATCAGCATGTGAACAGCACCTGATCCCTAACAGGATAATGGGAGAGAGCCTTGTGTATTGTTGTATAATACCTGATCTTTAATGTGGTTGGTTGAAGGATGCTTGGCTTATGTAATGCGTGTGTATATAAGGCGGAAAAATAAAGAGGAAGCTGCTGCAGCCTGAAGCAACATCCTTGTCATGTGTCATTATTTGTCCTGCTGGTCAGGACATTTTCCCACATGCCATATTCTTTTTTAGCTTTAGCCTTGGTGGGCAAGGGTTTTCAGTCTTTCTGCCAAGGGAATTCTTTCATATGCTAATCAGGATGCATCTTAATTCTAATTCATATATTGATTGCTTGGACGCAAGTCAAAGTAAATTGGGTTAGCATTAGAGACCACTTCATGTTGGTCCTGACAGAATGTGGAAAGAGTAGCAATATTATTGGAGGAGAGAATGGACAGATACATCTGGGAATTGGTTGCTAGTGATACCTGGGAAATCAGACCCTCTTGATTCTTATTCTCATTAATAAAGGACTTAAGAACGGTCTCAAACAGAAGCTCAAAGATAATTTTATTAGAGTTTAGAAGAAAAATGCCCCAGTGCAGGCAACTTGTAATTAGCAACTGACTGGAAGAGCAGAACGGAAGAGAGAAGAATCAAATGACAGACCCTTTTAGTTACTGGCATGGAGGTCTATGGCAGGGCAGCAGGCAGCCCCATGGTGTGGAAACTGGCTGGGCTTTAGAGAAAGATTAAGGAAGCTGAAAGTATCAGAGAAGGCATACTTAAGTTCTGGTCAGCAACCAAAAGAAAGACAGATAAAAGAAAAAGTTGCACCTTTCTGACTCTTTACTTAAAACTATTAGTAGACCCTGCTGAACCTCATGGTTGCTAGGATTGTAGGGATTATGCTAAAGGTTGGGAATTATGGGAAGGAAAAATAAAGCAGCTCATTAAAGGAATGATTATTTCAGTTATCTCTTTAGCATGGCTTAAGGTGAGTCCAACTTCCTAGGCATGTCCTTCTTTTCTGAGGGGTGGTCACTTAGCCAGGTGATTGATCTGTCCCAGCAGGATGCTAGGTCTCCAATCTGACCAAAGATTCTATTCTTTTAGCCAAAAAGGAATTTTCCCTTAATTGACTTTTGTTGCTGCTCTAAAAATGGCTTGACTGTTTGTGAGGAACTTGGATGGAAAAGGCATGGAAATCTGGAGACAAAGAATTTTGGAGTAGAGTCATGGGGAGAAATATTTATTGGCATTGGATGTTGTGGTTTCTTCATTACATACTGACACCTCCCCAAATATACTTGCTGTGGAAGAGGAACAAAACAATGTAATAAACTAACTTGGGGAGGTGAGGGCAGCCAGCTTTCACTGTAGGTTGCTACAAAACAGACGTGATGTGCAAATGAAAATCCAATGACACTGACTGAAACTCATGCTAAATGTAGTCTTAGCAGCACTGACTTCTATCAACACTAAAACTGACTTATGATGGCAAATGTCCAATCTTCTGTTGAATAAAAAATCTGTGGAAATGATTTTTCTGAGAATCACAAAGTGAACTTGTAACCAACTTGATCATATGGTTTGAAATCACTTAGAACTGTGTATTCAATGTTTTTTACTATTATGGACTCAGCTTATTTAAGTTTAACTATCTTTAAGAAAAGTAGTGTAATGAATCTTACTATGCTTTGGACTCCTGTTGCAATTACAAACTAAGTCGAATGTGTAGTTTTAATCTTATGCCGTGTTCCTACTTTTCCCTCATGAACTTTCCATGCCCCTGACACAAAACAATGTATGAGTGCATAAGACGTAATTAGACTTAAGACTACCTTTGGGAAAAAGTGATGTTGCTGAAAATATTTCAGCCACAAATGTTGAAAGCAATGTGTAGACACAGGTTTAGGACATCTTTTTATAGTTTTGTGTGCTGTTCTGGGTCAATAGGGTTAGAAAGAAAAATAATTTCTTCTTTATAAGCTCTAATTAAAGATTCTTTAATAAAAAGTTCTGCACTTCTTTCCTAGACCGTAATTGATATGCTTAATGAAAACAGAGGAGTATCTTTGTTGGAGAGAACAGTTCTGAAACAAATCAGAAGGAATAATTCCAAGAAGAGAACAAACTAACTTTTGGGTTAAATAACCACAGGACCTAGACTTTCCTTAACGAAACACAACCTCAGAAATAATCACAAACTTCTGACACAATTCCAAAAAACAAACATAGCTATTTTTGTATAAACCAAATGCTATGGAACCCTTCTGTCCTAGAAAGGTCGGTGGTTTACCTCAGCAAGCATCACTATGCTTTATCAATATAGATTTATTGTATTATCCACAATGCCAGCACCAATAATCATGGTGCTGACACATGTACAGTCTCAGAATCCCATGTAACATGTCATTTGACCAAATGACCTTCAAAAGAAGAAAGAAAAAGAAATGCCAAAATGGATACATGGTGATTGGATTCATCATTTTTTAATACCAACTGTGTCAGAGCAGACAGACTCCGAGTGTCCGAGTGAGCAATGACCTGGCAAAGGCACAGCAGAAGAACCAATTCGGAGGTAAGATCCTGCAATGATATGTGTAGCAATATGAGAATCAAAATTGACTGCACTGCTAATTTTTGCATTAACATGACTGCACTATTTCACGCTCTATCAGTGTAATTTCACAATTTCAGAGACTTCCCAGGAAATCAAATTTACAAAATTACTTTGTTTCTTAGTCCTGGACTTTCCTAAAACATTACATCTTACAGAAAGCATTTTAACACAGCTTGCTCTCCTGTTTGAACCTTTGTCTGACTGTCCTCACCTTGCTGGGCCCATTTACTTAAGCTGTTAGATCATAACATTTATCCAGTCCTAAGAAAGTCCCCATGCCAACAGACTTGCCTGAAGGGAGACTTCAAAATCATGATTTTGTATTATCCCCTTCTGAGATAATACCAGCAGGTTTTTCTATGGGAATGACTTCTATAATATGGACATGCTTTGGATTTAACTTGCAGCCAAAAACTTATATTTTTAAATTAAAGGAATTTATATAATTTGGAGAATTTGGAAAGACAGTGGATGGCAAACTCTCACGATAAGAAAAGTGACAAATTTCACATTATTGTTGAAGCTTGGTAGTATAGTTTTATCAATAAACAATATTCAAAAATTATAGTATATATATATAATTTTGAATTTATATTTAAAAATATAATTACGTATTTTTAGTTTGAGGATTTTATTAGTTTAGTTATTATGGTACTTTCTATTTCTTTCCATTTTTAAGAACTTTCCTAGACTGTGATTTTTATCTCTAGAAGGTTAGTTAGGGCATAGGTGAAGGGATAATGTGGCTGTAGCAGAGTAATAGAAAAAATATCGGAAAACCTCTTGGTGCCTGGTAATGGGAGAGGTCGAAAATTAAGGCCTGAATACCCAGGACCAGAGTGGAGTGAGGACCACAGCTAGGCCTCGGGGGAGGTGGGAGGTCCATTCCAGCGAATTAGTCTTCCCCAAGACCAGAATCTGCAAATAGCAGAGGCCTCTCCTGTACCCATCATAAGAGACAAAGTTTCCTGGGACTACATTCCTATGGAGGAATGTAGTCACTCAGAGAAGACTGAAACTGTTACCCATCATCAGGAAGTCCTCCATGCACTTCTCTATTCCACCATCAACCTACTGCCACAGGAATGTGAAACTGTGGCTCACAGAAAGTATTCAAAGATTCAGGCTCATGTGAGGGGACCACATCTCAGGCTCACAGAAGGAAACCACAACTTTACACCAACACCCAGGATGGGACCATGGCTCCAGGCACACAGGAGGAAACCACAGTTTTATGTTTACCAGAGGAAATCACAACTCCAGTCTGAAAGAGGGAGTAAGTTCTAGCTCACAGGGCAGGGCCACAGTTCTTGCTCATGGGGGCCAGAGGCAGGAGGGATGAGGGTGACCACGACTCCAGCTCATAAGAGGACTGCAGCTCTTGTTCATGGGAAGGGACCACAGCTCTAACTCACAAAAAGGGACCACAATTCCAAGCTCACAGGAAGGAACACCAGCTCAGGGTTCACAGGACGGAACCACAACTTTAGGTTCACGGGAGAAGACAACTCTAACTCACAGGAGAGTGCCTCATTTCCAGGTTCACAGGAGCATACCACAGCTCTAGGTCACAGGAAGTGACCTTAGCTCCAGGTCATGGGAGATTACAACTCAGGCTCATGGGAGTAAACCGCAACTCTAGGTCACAGGATGGGACCTTAGCTACAGGTTCATGGAAGGAGTCCACAGCTCCAACTCACTGGAGGGGACCACAATTCTGGCTCCCTGTAGGCAATCATAATCCCAGTTCACAGGAGGGGATCTCTAATTCAGGATCATGGAGGGGCCCACAGTACCAGATTGTATGGGAGAAACCACAGCTCCATCACAGGAGAGGACCACAATTTGGTCTCACAGGAAGGAATCATGGCTATAGCTCTAGAGGGGACCTCTGCTCCAGATTTATGGGAGAGGATCACAGCTTTATCTCACATGAGGGATTCACAACTCTGAAACTCAGGAGGGGACTACTGCTCCAACCCTCAGGAGGAGACCACAGCTCAAGGTTCAAGGGTTGGGACCACAGTCCAGGTTTACAGGAGGGGATCACAGAGTCAGCTCACTGGAGTTAATCACAGCTCCACCTCATAGACTACAACTCTGGCTCATTGGGAGGTACCACAGCTCCACCTTATAGGAGGAGACTATATCTCCACGTTCATGGGATGAGAAGACCACACTGCTTCTCAGGAGGGCAACCACAGCTCCAGTTCACATGAGGGCACCATAACTCAGGCTCGAGGGAGGGGACCACAGCTCCAGCCCATAATAGGTTATAGTTCCAACTTCACAGGATGGAACCACAGCTCTGGTTCTCAGGAAAGGACTACAGCTTCAGTTCTCAGGAGGGAGCCCCAACTTCAAGTTCTTTGAAAGACACCTCAGGTATAGGCTCCTGGGAAGGAGCCTCAGCTCCAGGTTCATGGGAGACAACGACAGTCTCAAACTCCCATGGGGGACTGCAGCTCTGGTTCATGGGAGATGAGGGGAACACATCTCCAGCATCATGAGAGACAGCCACAGTTCCAAGTTCACTGGACAAGACCACAGCTCCTGGTTCACAGGAAGGAATGGGATCCCAGACTAAGGTTCACTGGAGGCAAACACAGTGCCAGCTCACTGGAGGGTGGTCACCATTTCATTTACACCGGTTCCTATTATTTTCCTGTCTCTGTTGTTCCACCCGCATGACTATACTTGTGTTCAAGATAGAGCACTTTGGCTTCTGTGTAGCAAAAGCAACAGCTATTTGCTGGCTTGAACTTCTTACTTGAGGCACATGATATTGGAGAAAAGTCACCTTTTGCTTTTGCACAAGGAGAAAGAGGGATTTTGTGTTTGTTGTTGCTGTCTGTCATGATCAAGGTTCTGGTTGGTTTCCTTGGTAACTGAAGCCCTCACATCTTCAGGAGTGATGAGACATCTTGTTGGTTCTCACTCTCAGCCAAGGGGACTCGAACCCCTCCCAGGGCTGCCTGAGAGCCCAACCTCGGGGAGCCTCGCCCCACTCCCACTTTCAGCCTAGGGGACTCGAACCCCTTCAGGCTGTCTGAGTGTCAGTCCCAAGAATCCAGACCGTCAGATGCAAGCAGCATGAGGATTTTAGGATTTTATTGCACTTGTACAAGTGGGTGACTTAGCCTCGGGAAGCTAAGCCCACCCGGCCCTGCTCGGACCAAGCTTTTATAGCAAAAAAACACAAGATTATCATATATTGACATACAGGGTATAGATTGGCACAGACCAGGGTTACAAAAACACAACTTTTACATAGTCCATCCTTATTCCACAAGCATTGTGACATATTACAAAATGTTGACTGGACAAATGTTTTAACCAGAAGTCTATTTTTACTAGAAAAGGGGCTTTTTCTGTTATTATCCCAGACATTATCTCACCTACCACAAGTTGTTGACATGGCTTTTGTGACAGGAGATGCTGACATAGCCCTTATGACTTTTGGGACTTTTCAGTTAGGGAGGGGTGAGCTGACAAGGAGGTTTTAATGGCTAAAGTGAGGGTCCTGTCTTTTAAGAAAAATGAAGGTCCTACAATCTTACCTGAAGACATGTTCTGCCAAGAGTTGCCACTACCGGTCATCTTGGCTCTTCCGTCACTCTCTCAAATCCTTTCCTTGCCTGCACACAGCTGACCATGGGTGCACATGGCACAGTGGCTCAGGGAGGCCCAGGGTATGGCACAGTGGGGTGGTTGAAATCTTACCTAGGGTCCCATTTTGTTGAGAACTGCAACCACCATTGTCTTCGTTCTTTCGTCACTCTCTCTCTCAATTGCTAAATTGCTTCTTGCTTTACCCAGCTTCTCTCCTGGATGATGATGGTAGCTGGGCTGACTATGGGTGCACTGCACAGTAGCTTCTCACAGGTACAGCTCCTAGTAAGAGAGGGGCACCGGATGTGGGATGGTTGCAAACACCTCCCGACTTCACCTGTCACCTGGGACCCACACCCCAGCTAGGCAGCCAGCCTGCTGCCCCAGCAACCACCAGAGTATACTCCTGATCCCCCAAAAGTTAATTTTATCTTAGCTTTGGCATAATGTAGAGAAGCTCAGTGAGCCATGTGTTCTTTTTGTAATCTGGGAATACGGACTGAATCTCTTATGACCTTTCTTTTTCCTTGACCCAGAGTAATGGATAAATGTATATGTATAATTTTTATGTATCAACCACTCCAAACAGTGCTTATCTCATTCAAAGCAATGAGAGAAATTGATAAAATCTGCCTCTATTTGTGTGTGTGTGTGTGTGTGTGCTTGTTATTCTAAGTTAGGTAGAGTCTAAAAGGACAAAAATCACCTAATAAGGGTCCATTTTTACTTTCCTATTTCATGCTGTATGTAGTCTGTCTGTTTCAATAAAGGAAAGAGCAAGCCCATATTCAGGATAGTTCTGAGAGAATTCTGAAGGAATAGGTTCTGAGAATAGTTCAGCCCCCCATAGCTGAAATGGAAGCTGAGTCAGGCTGTCTTTACTTAAGCATATCCATTATGTTACATCACATGGTAACTGCCACACTGTTAGAGGAACCTTCGTAAGTGTTATAAGAAAACATGGCTGTATAATTTCATTTGATTGTTTTGTAGATATTTTAGTGCTTGGCACTTAACAGATGTTTATGTACAAAGAAACTCCAAATATAACTCATAATAGTGAGCTAATATATATGTATACCTTTCTTATATTTTTTCCTACTTAATCACTTTAAGGGTTGAAGCCTGTAATAAAATATCTGCGTTCCCTGGCTTGTATAGTGGCAGGTTCTGATTCTGTCAGATTGATTTTGTTTCTTCTAGAATATACTATGTATTTGTAATGGTACACCTAAAGCAATCTGAAAAAATTCAGAAAACTAAAATAAACAAAAATAATCGATGCCAGACACAGCGTTTCTGTGAACGATGATAGAATGCTTTCATTAGTTACCTGACTAATAGTTTCACTCCTCTAAGATAAATGATTTATCTCCTGAGATGCGCAGGGACTTTATAATTTCTACTTAATTTTAAAGAGAATAAATGACAAGTAGTATGCATCTGTGACTTTAGGCATGAAAAATTCCAGTGTACGATATTCTTTTAATATGACCTGAGATCAGTCCTCACTTATATACTGTGCTGACTGGTCTCTGTGCCTCTGAAAGAGTCCTGAGGCAATTGACTTTACATTTGATGGCATATTTCCTGTGACTATAAAGAATGAAAAATTGATAGTAAACAGTTCCGATTAATGACTTTTATCTCAACATTCTTTTAAGTTGTTAAACTTAGGTAAATTCATAGTTTATTAATGTTCAGTGAACTGGTTTTCTTATTGTTAATGTAGGGGAAGAAAACACCTAAATTATTAGATGTATCCAAGTAGTTAAAATAATTAATCTATTAAACTTGTTCTCTATACAAAAAAGGATGACACTTTAACTATAATGGATTAGGTATCCTAAAAGCAAACCAATAAAAAGCAAACATGATTTATTTTTCTGTTGGCAATATGCCAATATATATTCCAATTAACAAAATAAAGGACAGAAAATCTGAAGACAGATGAGATTCCACACCTGAAACACATAGCATTAAACAATCTATCTGTTCTAAGAATCTATAATCACATGACTAAAGAAATGAAATATTCCTAAAGCATAATTAGTGGATCAATGTTTACATTAATTAATAGAAGCAAGCTTACCATTTAACATAACCTTTCCAGTGCCAGATCTTTCCAGAAGAGATTTTTCTCTAATTTTTTTCTCAAGTTTAAGAAAGACTAGAATTTGAACAAAACTTTAGGAAAGAGTAGTCTTCCCCATGACAAGAGACAAAAATGAAACAAAAGTCACCTGCCAGGCCATGGCAGAGACAGGGAGCAGATCTGAGCTCTGACAAAGACAGTTGTGAGCCACTGAGCCAACTAGAGAGAAGCTAGGTTTGGGAGTCCCTGTGGTAGACCACGAAGCATGTACTCTCTCAGGGGCATAGGAATGGAATGGGTTAGTTTTCCAAGTTTGATGGCTAAGACTGATTGAAGCAAAGTGACAGTAGAGGAGTTTGTTCAACAAAGCAGATTGAAAGTAGCATAGAACAATATGCAGTTATTTTAATGAGATTTAAAAACACATTTTATTATTTTTATTTCAGGTGTGTGAGTGTATTGTCTGAATGTATGTGAGTCATGTCCATAATGCCCACAGAGGTTAGAAGAGGGTATTGGATTCCCTGGAACTGGACTAACGGACAGCTGTTAGCTACCATGCAGGTACTAGGAACCAAACCCAGGTCCTGTGCAAGAGCAGGCAGCACTCTTAATCATTGTGCCATCTTTCCAACACCTTTAATGAGATTTGAATGAAAACTAAGAGGTAAAAAAGCAAAGAGAGAAACCAGAAGATTAACTTATGAGTGTGTAAGACAGTAAGACTCCTGGTACCAGCTGTCCTCTCCATTCCTCAGTAGGAATTTTATTCATTGGTAACACTCAGGAAGTCACTGATTGAAAATCTAGTACACAAACCATACATTCTAGTGATTTGGAACATACATATACAGGCATGATCTCATCAAATTAAGAAAATTTTGTGCCATGACAACAGTTAAATTGTTGACATTAGAGTCAAGTTATTACATTCATCTCCCAGCTTGGTCTCTAGTTAGTGGCATCATTTTGAGCATATCACCTCATCCTCCTTAGCCTTACCTTCTGTTTTGAAATTTTTGAAAATAATAATAATGTTTACATTACTAATAATTTTGACAATAATCTTGGGGGCAATCAACAATTAGTTACCTAATTGGACTTAAAGCCCACTCAATGAAGAAACTCCTGTGGTGCCATAATCATAGTTAAATACACATGGCTGAAGAGGTCATATATCTTAAAAGATTGCCAAGGCTGTCACATCCCTAGACAAATGTAATTTCTTACTAACTGCAAAATATATATCTTCATATTTACGGTTAAATATCTCATTCACCACTCATCAAAGAAGCCTCTTTTGCGGCATATGGAGACTACTACAGAATACCACAATTGGTCACACACAGACATTGTTTGTGAATTGCCCAAGTCTACGTGGCACAAATACAATGCAACCTCTACACCTAAGGCTCACACAACATAGAACAAGGGGTAAAGACGACACTGATGAATCTCTCAACTCTCATTAATTGAAGTTCTCTCATGCAACAGAGGGCGAGGAATATAAAGGGTCACAAATAATTAATGTGGGACAATCGGGATTCTGCAGAGTTTGGATCCCTGGACACATCTCCTATATTAAGCTTCACTCACCCAGGGCTTAGGCACCAAGAATTGCAGAAGAAATGGCAGAAAAACTATAAGAGCCAGAGAGAAAGTGCATGACAATATGGAAATAGAATCCTACAAGTGCCTGGGATCTTGCTTATACGAATCTACAGCAATGGTGTTGGCATGTTGAAAACCCATGTAAATTCAAGCAGACCAAATGCCAGCATGGAACTAGGGAAATAGGTAGCAGATCCTAATCTTTGCTGAAGAAATACTGGCAGTTGATTACTGTGGGGTGAGGAAGAGTTCATCTTCTTAAAGCAAGGGACTCTGGATAGGTTGACTAGACCTGATTGGATGACCATGCACTGGGGAATGTCTGAAGACACTAACTGGACCCAAATTAGACCTTAGCACAAATGACAGAGTGTGTGAATTCCCTGGATGTGGGGGTCTGTGGGGGTGCCAGTGAGGAATGGGGTATAAAAGTGATTAAGATTGATTTAGATGCTCTGTGTAAAATACACAAAAATTCAGTAAAACACTATATATATATATATATATATATATATATATATATATATATATACACACACACACACACACACGCACACATATATCTCCAGAGTGACTAGAGAGATGGCTCAGTGGTTAAGAGCACTGGTTGCTCTGGCAGAGACTTGGGTTCAGTTCGCAGCACCCTGTCTGTAAATCTAGTTCCAGGGGATCTGATGCCCATTTCTGCCTTGGTCAGGCATTGTATGTATGAGTATACTTATGTTCACATAGGCTGAACAGTCACAGACATAAAAAATGTAAAAATATAGCCAGAATCCTTAAAACATATATTTTGGATATATAAAGTTATTTAAGTAGAGAGAATATAGTTTTCAAAATTCAAATTATCTTAAAAGAAATTTAGAAAAGAAACTTTTGTAATTTCTTGTTTATAATTGTTATTTCCTTGCTTTTTAGATGGCTCTAAGCTTTCAAAAAGCTTCCTGGGCACTGATACACCACTGTTAAATAGAGCAACTTGACATGGAGTATTTTAAGTTGAAGGAATTTAGGAAAATGGCTGAAGCCTAAAGGTTTCACTGACTTTCCTCTTTACTGCCCTTCTAAAGTAGGTCGTAGGATACAAGGAGGATTTCTTGATCTTTCCTTCAGGCAGCAGGTCAGTTCCTGATGTGATTGGTGTCCTCCTTATACCTGGAGGAAATGACGTTCTTATCTCCAAAGAAACAGAAATGCCAAGACTGAGCACAAGGCCCTTGAGTTCCCTAGTTTAGTACCATGACATCATCCTCTTCCTGCCTGGGCATAATTCTTCCTGATCTCATTCTTCATCAAACCTGCTATAAAAATGAGTTTTAATGGCTTCCTGTGTTGCACAGAATTTATTTTAAATGAGTCTGGATGCTTTTCTTTTGTTCAGTTGTCATTTGTTGTGGGGACCAGTCCAGGAACTCACACTGAAAGATTACATATATATACATTACATATATATCCCTTCAACTCACAGGCTCACCTGTGTTATGTTAATGGACTTGAATCATTCAAAAATTTTAGTTTGATGTATCTGAGTATCTAGCCTCACAGCTTTTTAAACTTTTAATCAGTAAATAACTGGGCATTGGTGAGATTGATTTAAGAATATCAAGAACATTTTTAATGTTTTTAATAATTTGTTTTTAAAGATTAGTTACATATTCATAAATTCACAAAAGTTTTAATATATATAAAAATTATTTCTTGGTTATTTTTCCATGAATACACTTTTAAAATAGGAAAAAACTCTCTCTCAACAATGATGGAATCACTTCAATAGCTTAATCTTTATTTCCTTGGGGAAGAAATTGTTCCTTGTACCTCTCTAGCACACTGTAAGGTAGTCATTTTTCTGTTCTTTTGTAAGAATATATTTTAACATCCTCACTTTTCTAAGCCTTCTGCCTGCTTTCTCAGTAATTGACTAAAATGATATGGTATCTAGCTATCATCTTCCTGAAGCTTCAAAGAGCACTTCTGGAAACATTAGAACGACCTCTCATTATCTGAATGTGTTAGTAAAGGCTAAAGAATGAGGGAGTACCCTGTGTGTGACAATTTCCTATCAGAAAATGTCAGTGTCCATGGTTCCATATCCTCAAAATCCATTTGCTCACATATTCTAGAAGTTTACTACATCTTTGTGGTATATTCTTTCCATAGTAGAAATTGAGCTTGTTTATTTGTTCTCGAATGAAACTTGGCTGTGTCTATTCATCTAAAGGCAATAAATAGGGCTGAAAATGAACTGAAGGATGCTCAGAATCATCTTGTACTGTGTACCTTCTAATGAAGCCTCTTCTTTATCTTCAGGGAATATGGGGTTATATTCCTAGAGCAAGAAGGATAGGGTCTTCCTAGTCTTTTTAAGAGTGTTCTTGGCTATCTAGGGATCTAGAGACCTTGGAATCTTTATCTTAAAATCCTGGCTTTAGAATCTGTTTTGTTTCTTCAGGTCTTCATAGGCCTGCTATGGATGTAAATTAAACTTGCTTTCTAGTTGGCATATCTTACAATGTTTCCAATTAAGATCTTAATTGTCAACACACGCTTGCCTCCAGCTATTGCAGATGGGAATCCCATGGTACTCTAATTGACTTAGCTTGCTAAAATGTTTGTTACTTTTCTCTTAAAGGGTTTTGTAGTGTCAGAGTCACCTAGTAACTACACAAATTATGTAATTAGAATCCCACTCATGCCTTTAAACAATAGAGCTGTTACATAAACCAGTACTAACTTACAACCTGCCTTCCATTCCAAACCATGATAATAATAATTCCAGTTATTATCAACAATGGAAGCATTGTTAGTGTCCTATTTTGAATCCACTGTGGTGGTTTGAATGAGAATATTCACCATAGGCTCCAGTATTTGAATATTTTGTCCCTAGTTGGTAGCACTGTTTTGGAAGGTCTTAGAAGGTGTGGTCTTGCTGGAGGAGGCATTTCCCTAGGGGCAAGCTTAGACAGTTCTTAAGTCTTGTTGGATCTCCAGCAACCCACTGCTTCCTGTACCTGACTCAAGATATAAGGGCTTAACTTTCTGTTCCTACTCTGGCCACCTCAGAATGCCTCCCCACCATGATGAACTCTGATCTCTCTGGAACCGTAAGCTCAAATAAACTCTTCTTATAAGTTCCCTTGGTCATATTCTTTATCGCAGTAACAGAAAAGTAACTGATACACCTACCCCTCGCCAACTCTCCTTGACTGAAGTCCCTAGATACATACCTTGAGTAAAGGACATGGAAAAAAAATTCAGAATAAAATAGAGAAGGAAATAAAATCATGAAATCTACTATAACCAGCCAGGTTACCAATAAATGCAACTTGAACTCGGTCTTAAGAGAAACCTATGGTGCATGTCCTAATTGTCTGCTTCCCAAACCAGGACAGTTAACATTGAACTCCTGAGGTCCCTTTTATCAATGAAGGTTTATAGTCATTATGAGATTATAGTCATTATGAGTCAGTCATTTCCAATGTGGGTAGTGTGTGTGTCCAGAGGAAGCCCTCAGTTGGAGAAGAAACCCTTATGAATACAGTGATTCTGGGTATCACCAGCTTTAGAGTAGTTCCCCATCTGGATTTTATCTGGTACAACATTTCTCAAACTATCAGAAGCTTCCTAATGTCCCTACAGGAAACAAAGATTTTAGTGTTGACTAACTAGGAAAGATTATATCTCAATATAATATCTTGTATTATATAATAACTTGTATCTCTATAGAGAGATTACAAGTAATCCAGTAGAGTCATCTAAAAGGACAGTGTCAGCTTCATATGAAAGTTACGAGGTCTTTTCCATAAACCCAAGTGATAGGAGGGCTAGCATTCGTGTTACTGATTTGTTAGCAGGATACTAGTTGTGATGCTCACAACAGACACAAAATAGCAATCACATTCCCCACAGGACTTTCAAATGACAGTGTACCCTCATTCGTGGAGGTTATATCTGTTTAAAATAATTAGAATGTAACATTAGTCTGTGATCATATTTTAGATGTAAACCCAAAATATTTTTAACAGTTTGAAGTATTCCAGCAAAACAATTTTGTTCACGATTTTACTCTAACTTCACTAAGCTTCATTCCTCTGAAAAATTCAATCAAAGTAGACAACACTGTTTTGGGTAGATTGAATTATCCTAATTATAAATTTATAAAAGCCAGTATTTTAAAGTTAAGTTCAAAATTTGTTTTACTTACTTAACTCTTCAGAGTATAAAGAAGAGGAAAATCAATACTTTTTATGTTGTTTCCTTTAAGTCCTGCATATAAATTAAAAGTAAAAATATTTGCCCAATACAATATGTATTCTAATGTAATACTTCTTCTTAATATCCTGGAATACATATGATTTTATTATGCTAATTGCATTATGGTTACAACATATATAATTATTTTTATAGTTATATATTTAAGTATTTTATTTATTATTTTTATTTTATGTGTATGAGTATATTGCCTACATGTCTATAAGTGACCTCGTCTGGTGGAATGCCCGAAGAGGTCGGAAGAGGGTGTCAGATCTCCTGGAACTGGAGTTACAGACAGTTGTTAGCTTTTATATGGGTGTTTGGAAGTGAACCCTTGAACCCGCATCCTCTGTAAAAATATTTAATGTGCTTAACCATGGAACCAAATCTCCAGCCCGATTTTATATCTTTAAAAAATAGTTTTAGCATTCTCTTTTCCATTCAGAAATGAGGTTAGTCTACTGCATTGAAAATTTATCCTCTTACAGAAAGTTTACCTGTTTTGTCATCTTTTAAAAAACATGCACGACCAGATTCTCTATCACATTTCTTCTGTTTAATTCTGGGCTGTTTCTTGAGGATGTGATCTGAACAATCCTTCCTTAGAGCACAATATGACAATTAGAACACCGTTTAAGCAAAAGGAAGCATCAAGGGTTTTTTATTAATCTCTTAAGTTTAACTTAAAATTGAAATAAAAATCTTCATATTTTCAGTGAATCATAAATCCAATCAACCACTTCATTGAAATTAAGCACTAAAAGAATAATCTAATTCACTCTTTGTTTTTTACTTGTATCATTCTTTACAAAAGAACATTCTCTGGGCTGTTAAAGCTGCCAGAGACCAAGGGCTCAGCACTTAAGGTGCCACTTTGAAACTACTACCAAATGATTTCATTTTTTGAGAATTTCATGAAATGTTTTCATGAAATGAGGTTTATGATCATATTGTTCTCAGCTGAATATCAGAAAAGGAAATTGGTTAAAAAGTTAAATTTAGTAGTAATATTTACTTTATTTTAAAAACAGAACTGTGTTTCTACCATAATATGGAGCAGAAGAAAAACAACATGAAATGGTTCAAAAGTTCAGTCTGAACAAACATGTAAAATGTTTGAATCTTTGCTGACTCCTTGCCAAACCACTCAACCCTTTTAAGTCTGCAAAAGTTGACTTGAATTTGTGATTCCTGTAAGAACAGTCTGTTTTAGGATATTCTTGGCAGTCTATTAACCTAAGGTGTAGGGAGGGGGAAAAAGAAAAGAAAGAAGAAATGTTACAAATGTAGTTTTCTTTTGCTTCATAATTCTGATATGTTTTTGCTTACTAAGTCTAAGGAAAATGTAATAATTTTAAGCTATAAGCAAATATCCACATACAAAAATTTGAAAATAGTTTTTCTCTGTGTGATCTTAGGAAACTTTTACTTCATCTGTATATTTTGTGATTTTAACCCTCACATGCATTTTAGAAACATTTGCGCTTTCATTTATATCCACCCCTCAAAGGGGAATCTTTAATCTTTTTAAATCTTTAATACAATGCTTTTCCCAACGTATGATGGTTTTTTGACTAGAAGTGTGCCTCAGTTTCTAAATCTGTGATAGGGTCCTCAAAACAACAGAAGAAATATGTTCATAATTGTTCATAGATATAAATTCTCTTGACATAAGTTTCTATAAGTTTTTCACATGCAAAAAAACCCTTAAATCCACCCTGAGTGTTAGATCCTGTTCCTGCTTCAATTTTGTGCAGAATTCAAAACAAATGAAGTTAGACTGATCTGGAAGCCTCTGAATATACCACTTGAGTATACCACTTTACAGTTTACCCATGTCAAACTCTGTACTTAGATGTCTCTGAAAGGCCACTGGTTTTTGTTTCATCCCTGACATTTACAACACAGTTCCTTGTGGCTGTTGTGACTTTTCACCAATTCCTAGCACCAAGCTAAATCCGAGTCAGGCATTGTTTTATTGTTTCAGTCTTCTCTGGATTTATTTAGGTATTCATATTTTGTTTTTATTTTTAACTTACTTATGAGAAAGGATTCTATTATATATCCCACATTAGTCTTAAACTCACAGTAATAATGCTGCCATAGCCTTCTGAGTGCTGTCATATTTTGATGTTAAAGATTTCATTGAAAATGCCTCTATCACATTTTCTTTAAAAAGTCTGTGAACTTATGCACAGCAGGGATTTTGGTTTATTTCTACATTCCTAGAATAAGTAGAAGAGGATTGTCCACTATGATTTTCCATGACAATGGAAATGTTCTATGCTTGTGGAAGCTAATAAATATCTCTAGCTACATGTAGTTATGGGCTATATGAAATGTAATTAGTGTGTCTACTTAAATAGATAGATGAATAAAGTAATAAGTTAATTAACTGAGATGAATCTTGGTCATCTGAGTGAAGACTGGAAATAGAGAAAACCAAAATAGGGAAAGTTTCACCAGGCTTTTTATTCAACCATATCACTTACATTCCCTCATAAATATCAGTCTTGTTTTAGGAGAAATAATGAAAACAAAATGTTAAGTTCAGCTAGAGACAGCAGTACAATTTCAAACACATTGTTTTCAGACCATTTACCTCAGCCAGAAGTAATTTCAGATAAGAAAACATTCCACAAGTACAGCTGTGTTTTCCAACATATCTAGCCTGCTCCTTTATATAAGTAATCCACATTAGTTCAGAGCAGCATTTCAAAGTTTCTTTTCCAAAGATCTGCCTGCCTCTGTCTCCCAAGTCCTGTGATCAAAGGCATGCACCACTATGTTCAGCCTGATTAATGTTAGTTTTAATCAAAACTATCCAATTACATGTTTACTAAAGAATTGATGTATATTGACAATAAATCTTTAGCAAGACCATTTTTAAAGTTACTTTCTACTTCCTAATTACTTTTACTGTATTGATAACTGCCGCTTTACTTAGACACTTAGAATACGATTAGTGGAGGATTAAAAGGTTAACATCTGGAGGAAAGTGGGGAAGAGAAAATTTAATACACAGGGATTGTGATTATGTTAATTTAATAATTTGCAAGTTATTACATCATATAACACTGTGTGTATCAATCTTCTGAACATGATCTGAGTCCCTGCAGCATTTTCAACCATCACTTGGTACGATTACTATAAACCATTAACCACAACATAATTTCCAGTCACCAAATAAAAGGTACAGAAAATAAGGCTTTATAATGTTCAAAGTATAACATTGTGTTTTTTGATATTTAACATAAGTGTGCATTCATACTTCAACAAATGAATGATTCTATCTACATATGATAAACGTACCAATTACTACACTACTAGTAGCAAGGCACAAAGCATATTGAAACATTCATTTTGATGATTCCTGCTTAATGAAACATGCCTAACACATGATGCATAAGTATTACTCATAGATTCTTCCCTGTTTTACCTGAACTTCTGGGAGTGTAATGGAAGACAGCAGCTTCTAATCCTTACAAAGAATACCTCAGAGGCAGAGTTCTGCCTATTTCAAAGTTAGATCCCTTTCAGGATAGCTCACACAGGATCAATCCAATACAAATCAAATTATATATATATATGTATATAGAAACTAAGGGGCCATTTTGGCTCCAGTGCTCTACCATTGGGTTCTATCAAGGGTGCTATTCAGCTTCTATCAGGGCTTAAGTTCTCGCTCTGCCTAATTGAGTTTCCTTCTCCCTGCCATTTTAAAACATCTTTCTAATACTGTCTTGCTATCTACACTCTGTTTTATAGTATTCTATCCCAGGAATCCATACTTGCCACATCATCAGAGCTACCGATCTCTGGGAGAGAGACTAGTATTCAGTGTGAAATGAATTCTTACATATAACTTTTACTTCCAGGTTGGAAGTGATAATGGAAAATCAATAAGGTCATTTATGTCAATATAGCTTAAATGTTATTATTTCATAGGTTAGTTAAAGAGAAGGATCATGGTTTCTTAAGAATTTGTTGAGTTTGAGAAGTTATAAAGTTAAAAAAAAAAACTTTAAATGCCTTATTTTTCAAGATTTAATGTTATTAACCTAAACCACATTCTTAATGTCCATGGAAAAACTCACTGGAGCCTTGTTCTCCGTACATACATGGTATTATTTCCGTTGATCTACAATCCCATGCTTCTACTGAGACGCCCAACTCACATGCAGATTCTCCATGCTTCATAGAACTCCACTGGAAGCTGAGAAAAATGTGTGTTCACAAACTTCTATCTTCTCTATCATCTTAGTTGCATTAGGGCACCTGTTCTTTGACTCTTAGTCACCAGCTTGCATTTCTTTTTTATTGCTCAGTCCACTCCTGGTTTTTCTTTAATTCCTTACCTTTTCATATTCCACTCATAAACACTTAAAAAAAAAATTACCTCCAAATTTTTTCCTATCACCTCTACCTAATGACTGTTTGGCTTTTCTGCTCTCACACCCTAAGTAATTTGCAGACTGCAGAGAATTCAAGTAAATGTACACATTTATATAATTAGAAAACTGTCTCTAATTTGAATCTATTCCTTGATGTTTTCCTGGAATCACTTTCTGTCTTTCTTTAGTTAGCTCTCTTCCCTGACATCCTTAGGAAACATCAAGCCTTCTTGAAATTTTTGACACTCCCTCTTTCAAAATGCTTCTGCAAAACTGAGAAAATAGGTTTGGCTCAAATTTCTGTAGCCCTTCAATAAACATATTTTTCCTTCTCTCCAAAGGAAAAATATTTTTCCTAACAAGAATGCTGAAACTTCCTCTATGGGAGATCTGTATTTCATTCTGTCCAGTCTTTTCAAGGAACTTAATTTTTGAATTTAATTTCTGTCTTACACACACACACACACACACACACACACTATTTCAATCTTTCAAGCTCTTCTCTTAAGACCATCCCCATTCTTTCAGCTACCATTTGCTTTCCCTAATCAGTTTAACCCTCAATTTCCAGAGCTTGTCTATTCTTTTTGTGTATGCCGTTAACTCTGCCTCAAATACTTCTAAAGCGCAGCCTGCTCAGAGATGAGTTCAAGCTTCTTATCTCAGGAAAAATGACCAATGTCATTTATTTGCTCAAATCAATGCCGCATGCAGGCTCATACTTGCAGCTACCTCTCTGTTTTATCACCATTCAGTTGATTACCTGTGAAATTTCAGCTCAGTCTTTAAACAGCACTGATACCTTTTTAGTTTAGTCTTTCATAATTTGTGTCATAGGTCATTACACTACTTAGTTTGCTCTTCTTCAAACTGTTTCATGTTTCATGATTGAAACTTATTGCTTTACTCTGATCTCAAAAAAGCTTCAAAAGTCCCACACTTAAGAACAGTCTACAGTCTTTAGCATGACCTCTCATCATGTGACATTCACTTCTCATCACACCTTCAGCCACTGTCTTGTCCAGTATTTGTATTTGTCGGAGTACACCATGTTATTTTTAATTTTAAAGTGTTCTTAGCCTTTGAACACGCTATTTCTGCTTCATCTTTAGCTGGCATTTGCCTACACTAGTCCATACTTTATGTTTTAACTTGGATGTTCTTTACATGACTTTTTGACAATTTCCCCCTTCCCATCTATGATTCAGTATTCCATATTGAGTTACCCACAGTGCACCTCACTAAGCCAATCAAAACAATCTAGATTTTTTGGTATTTTTTGTCATTTGCTAAAGGATTCTCTTTCCTCTGTAAGCTGTAAGGGCATGAGCTACCTTAGTCTTAATCATAGTGCCAGAGATAGGTACAGGGTAGATACAAAGTGCATATTATACAACTGAATAAAATTGAAGGCAGAAAGAACTGAAACTATAAACTACCTAAATAAAAAAGGAATAAACATACGAAAAATTCTATGATCCATCTTTTTCTCCTCAAAACACAAAATTAAATGATGCAGTAAGTGTAAATGATAGGAAGTGTAAGGGTCTCAAATTATATATTTTCTTAAGGTTGTTATTTAAAATTTATGTTCTCTACAAATCTTTGTTGACTGAAAAACATTTGTAGGTTTTTGTGCCATTTCAAAATCAGATGCTGTCAACATTGGAGCAGTAGATTTACAAGCACTTGGGTTATAAAGAGATAACACAATCAGTTTCCTTTGTCTTAAACATAAATTTTAGTTCAAGGCTAGTAACACAATCTATTTATTTGAAACAAAAAAAGAGACATTTCACTAAGAGCAAGGTTATATGGAAGTTTTACCTGCCCCAGATAGGATAGATGTTACCAATTCATCTTTCTAACAACGTCTCAACACTACAAAGTAGGAACACATGACTCTTAACTTTCATTGTTTTATCGATGTTGAGCTAAAAACACAGCCCAGGAAGAAATTTGGCTTTGATGTACTTTCATTATTCTTCTTTGTATTATTAGCTACTATCTCTTTTATAGACATTTGTAAGGATTGATAACTATTGGAATATATAGAATTTAATAGGGTTAGATGTAAATGTAAAGATAGGAAACACATAGACAGCAAACATATATCAGAAAAACAAAAATTTATTTTTCCATTATTTGTGCGTCCCATGTGTTGTGTAGTAATACAATCTCTTATTTATTTTTCTATAATCTGCGTGTTTTTCTTTTAGGCTGTGAGGGGAAAAGAAACACTAGATATAACAGGAAGTGTCAGAACCAGACAGAGACTTTACCACTGAATTTCACAGTGAGTGAGAAAGGAGAAACCTAGAGTAGATGCTTACAAAGAAACTGGCGGTAATGTGGAGCTCTTCCCTCAAAAATCACAGAGCTCTCATTTTAATTTTCTGCAGACCTCACCTCAAACACCATTGTCAAGATCTTCTGAACGACCTCTCTGTGGTCAAGATGAAGTTTTGAAGCTTGAATTCTCCTTGTTTACTTCTATGGTTCATGTATGTAGTGTCTTCAGCAACAGGATCTTACCACCAAGTTCTGGTGAGTAACCAAAAGCAGAGGCAATAACCAGTATTCTTTGATGGTCTATGTGACTCCTGGTCAACAGCTTTAAAGAAGGAGTCCTTTCCCGGCATTGAGCTTTTACTTTGCTAGCCTATAGTGTCTAGTAGGGACAATGCCCCCTGCTATAAGGTAACTCCTTTTAATCTCTTTTTATGCTGCATATGCATATACTTTAAAAAGCTTGTCTAGTTGAAGGTTTCCATATTGTTTGTATTTTTTTGATGTTTAATATTTTTAGTTCTTTATATATTGCCACAGATATTGGTAACCCTGCAGAATTTGGTAAAACCATATTACTAAAGACAGCTCATGTGTGACTCACAGAACATGGAGTGATCAAGCTGATATGGACTGGAAGTTTCATTCCTACTGACTAGCTTTCATAGTACTAGAAGGTTGTATACATGTACCAGGGGAGAAAAGTCACCAACATTCTTTCAAAGCTGTGAGTCCTTTGAGCTACAATAAGGATTGGTCTGTGAAGTTATACCCATTGGTGCTATAGTAGCAGGAATATTATGGGAGTAATCAACCATTTTCTGATTAAATTTAAAGCCTGCTCTTCAAAATGGAACTCATGTCTGGATGTCTGGTATCATTAATAATCAGACCAAAAATCTGTGGCTGGCAAGTTCCTGAGTCCTAGGCAAGAACCCGCTATTATTATTCTAATAAATGGATATAATAATAAACTGCTCTCTAAGGTCTTATCTTTATAGATCATCTCTCAACTCTTATCAGAGAAGCTTCTTTTTGAAGTAAATGACAATGCAAAGACTCAAAGCTGTTCCACATGCAAAGAATAAGAGACTGTGAGGTGAACAGCTCTAAATGGGACAACTATGTCACATCCTCTCCTTCCAGTTTCAAGGCTCAGAGATCATTGAGAAAGGGGGAATTGAAAGATTGTAAGAGCCATAAGTAGCAGAAGTCTGCAGCCAAATAAAATATGTAGGATAGAACAATACAGTTGAACACATCAACTCACAAAGACTATGACTACATGCACAAGACTTGCACAAGATTAAGCTATCCAAAATCCCAGCGTGGATGGGGAAGGACTGATGAAGTCTCATACCCATCTGAGGAGCTACTGGCAACTGATAACTGATAGGGGAGGGAGAGTTGGGTTTCTTCAGGGACGCAGGCCTAGAAACTACCCGTGCTTCAGTAAACTGTCCCTCACCATGCGCAGAGTGACAACACTAAATGGAATATATGTTTATGTGTGTATATGTATATATATATATATATATATATATATATGTGTGTGTGTGTGTGTGTGTGTGTGTGTATTAGAGAGAGAACACAAAGTTGAGATGATGGAAAAGTGGGGGGATCCAGGAGCATTTGAAGGAGAGCAAATGTGGGGAGTGGATTGATCCTAAACACATTATGTGCCTATATGATTATTAAATAAGATAGTAAAAAAAGAGATTGGTATAAGTGACTTCTCCATGACAACATGAATATTTATCCAGGCGCTGGATTCTGAAGCACATCACATAGCACCATACACCAGACTGAAACAGAAGATTACTCTATAATCCAGAAATACAGCAGTCTTTCCAAATGAAATCTCTTTCAGATGGATAGCAAAAAATAATAAATATGGCAAAGAATTTAGTGAGTTTTAAGAGTCAAAAAGGAACAAATTTACTGGCATGGTAGAGGCATTAAAGTGTTAATGGAGTCCAAAGTAATGTTCATGTTTTACCAGGTTACAGTCATTGCTCTAGTACATTAGTGTGTTTTCAGTTATGTTCTACATTCAGCACAGCTAAGATGAAGGATGTGTTAGACACTGAATATATGACCTGCCAAGATGGGATAGCAAAAGACATTAGGGCATTTTTTACTAAGTAGAGACGAAAAGGGTAAAGGCAGTATGCCAGACATACAACCTTCCTTCCTAAAGCAGATATTTTTTCCTGATTTTAACTAGAGCTTATAAACATTATGGCATATTAAAAAGCATGTGTGCTTAACATCAAAATAGCAATCCATGAAAGAATTGCTAAGCTTGATTAAAATTAAAACCTGTGCTCTGAAAAATACTATATCAGGAGAATAAAAAGATAAGCCTATATTGGAAAAAATATATTCCAAAAGGCATATCTAATAAATAAATCTTCTCAAAATTTTACAAAGAAATTAAACTTACCAGAAACAACAAGAAAACAGGCTACTTGATTACAATGAAAGCTAAAATGGCTAGGGGGATGGAGAGACATCTCAGCTTTTAAGAGCACTGACTGCTCTTGCAGAGAACCTGGGTTTGTTTCCCCACATGCACATGGTGACTAACAATCATTCATAACTCCAGTTGCAGGAGATATGACACCCTCCTCTGGCCTCCACTGCCATTGCATGCACAGGTGCACTTTCATGTATGCAGAGATAGCACTTATACATATAAATTAAAAAAATTTAAAGTAGTCGAAAGACATCTCAGAGAAAGTAAAAATAGGAGATAAGATTATGAAATGATGTTTCACATCACATGTGATCAAGAAGTATAAACTAAAACATTCGTACACAGACACACACACACACACACACACACACACAGACACATATTGGAACTACAAGAATATGGTGACTATACCATATTCCACTCCAAGTACTGGAAAAGGAGTGAATGGAATTCTTTTATTGCCATGCAGTGGTACAGTCACATTGCAAATAATCCCTGCGCTGCTTTCACAAGATGATCATATCCTCATTGTATTATATAACCCATAAGTCATATGTCCTGACATTTTCTTTAAATATTTGCAAGCTCATGCTTCTATAGAACACTGTATGTGCAGATGTTCACAGCAGCTTTATTTTCAATTAGCAAAGTTTAGAAACAGCCAAATTACAAATTACACATCAGTAGATGAATAAATCAACTTTAGTATATAAACTAATGGACTGTTATTTAGTACTAAAAAGATATTAGCTATCAGGCCATATCTTACATTCATACTAGCATATACCAAAAGAATGTTTACTGTACAATTTCAAATATGGCTTTAGTGAAAAACCCAAACTATAAAGATTGTAAAGACATCAGTTGTACCAGTTGTTTCCGAAGTTTAGGGAGATGGGAGGAGAGATAAATAGAGGATAGAGAATTGATAGGCAGTGAAACTAACTTCAGAGGCGACTCTAATGGTGACTACATGTTATACATTTGTTTAAACACAGAGTCTCAAGAGCAAGAGTGAACACCAGCTCTAAGGCATTCCATGGATTTTAGGATATAAAGCTGTGCCAGTGTAAGCTTATTAATTCTGCAATATATGTGTCCTTCATTAGGGATGTTGATTATGATTGAGGTTGTGGTGTGTGTGTGTGTGTGTATGTGTGTGTATGTGTGTGTATGTGTGTGTGTATGTGTGTGTATGTGTGTATGTGTGTGTGTATGTGTGTATGTGTGTGTGTATGTGTGTATGTGTGTATGTGTGTGTACGTGTGTGTATGTGTTTGTATGTGTGTATGTGTGTGTATGTGTGTATGTGTGTGTGCATGTGTTGTGTGTATGTATGTGTGTGTGTATGTGTGTGTGTGTGTGTATGTGTGTGTGCATTTTGGGAAAATAATAACAGAAAAGAAGCTCTGTATTTTCCTCTCCACTTTGCCATGGAATGAAACGTGCTGTAGTTGTAGTTAGTTAGGCATGTCCAGCTTTTTGACGTCGCAACACGATGCCGTCATTCACAAAGTCCATGCCTCAGAACAACACAATTAACTTTTTGAAAGTAAAAATCCAATAATCTTTTAAGTAAGTTTATAATTTTGGGGTTATTTTGCATTTATAGCTATCCTTGAGTGCTTGTGCCCTGTGGGTTAGGGATCAATAGGACTGCTTGTCTAAGTACAGCCTTTGTTATGCTCAGATCCCAAGGTGGACAAGCCAATAGCAATATATAGGAGAGATCTAGACTTGGTACCTTGGTACCTCTGGGGAGTCTAACGTGAAGTCTAAGCTATCCTTTGGAAGCCGGTTCTTCACTCCCTTCAAATCACTTTTGTGAATGTTAGTGTGGTTTTTCTCTATGGGATGTAAGACTGAGCAGAGCAGTAAGCTGTTTTTTTCAAAAGTAACATGTCCTTCCATGCTCTCCCATTAGCGTCCCCCTCCACAATCCTGCGCACATGCAGGGTGGCGTGTAGGACAAATGATCTGCTAGTTTGGCTGGAATCTAAAGTAACAGCATCTGTTTAGACAGAAATCCTGTCAGCTCTGGGCAATAAAATCTGACTTTGGAAGACATACATATTTTATTTAACTACTGACTGCAAATAAAAATAAAAAATAAATGGATTTTTGTTGGCAGCTTCCCTTAAAAACCTTTAAATAGAACGGTTTGACTGGCCAATGTCCAGTCTCATGTGACTTTTAAAAATTATTTTAGCAAACAGGAAAGAGGCAGCAGAGGACTGTGGTGCATGAGAGCAAAACTGTCACAACATGATGATTCTGTTCTAGTGTTTTTGGAGGAAGGCAGTCTTTTTTTTCTCAAACTTTTACTTCTTCACATGGTTTTCATAATATTTATATTTCATTTCTTAACATCTCCACCCGGAATACTAAGCACAAATAAATATTTCCACTTTGGAAATATTCAGAAAAAAAAATATCAGCTCACTTATTACTTTTTAAAACCACCTAATGCTGACATGCTGCCTGTGAAACAATATAACCTGAAACCAGATGATAGTACGTTAATGAAACAATTACATTTAAAAAATATATTACTATAATTTTCCATATAATGATACTTTTTTGACTGTTGCAAGTTTTGTGGGATTTTTTAAAGTAGCTTTTTACATATGTGGTGTCTAGAAAAATCGTGAACATCTGTAGGACTTGACAAGGCTTACTGTTGTCTGTTTTAATTCTGAAATTGTTTCAGTCATCTGATAGGAGAGCAGTGAAGATGAAAACTCTTCATGAAGATGAACAGAAAACGTGCTGTGTTTGCCTATACATGTTGTGGACTTTAAGTATTGACCAAGAGTGTGACTGTTCAATTTTCTGGATTTGAACTTAAAAATCCTCACATCAAAATCAAATGAGATGAACATTTAGAAATCTTATTTAAAAGGCATTTTAAATAAGCATCTTTTTGAGTGCAATATTTTATGATTAAAAATCATTTTGTCCTATGAAGAGATTCAAAGTGCTCTTACTTCTAAACTTCTTCCACACATCCATAGATATGCTTATAGATTATTCATTCCTTTGAGGTATCTGAGGAAACACGAAATTTACACTTAAAATATTTAACATGGCTAATTGGGTATCAATACAGAATGGATTTTATTTACTGTAATGAAAACTATATATGGGCAAGAAAAACTTGATTTACAAGCTTGAATTTCTTCACAACTTTGAAGCCTTGTAGAAAAAGTGTTGCTATGTATCATTTAAAGAAAAATGCCATGTGCTAACCCACGGAGGGGATATACTTTGTGCAGTGTTGTAGTAGGTGTCATAGAGACTAACAATAAAGATAAGAAGCTGTGCCAACGTGATGCTCCCTGTTCCGTGTGGGAAAAATGAAGTCACCTTATTATAAAATCACAATACTCAAATGAAACAAAATGCAAAGCAAATACTTAAAAGAATGTAGAACGTGCTACTGAGTTATTATGAAACAGCTGTGGTTGAGACATTTGCGTGTTGCCCTAACTGCTTCTTCTGGCCGCCATTTCCGCACAAGCTTAATTGTAACAAACTATACAGCAGCAGTTATCAGAACAGAAACTAGAAACCGGTCGGGTAGGGCAGGTATTTCAAAGCAGCATTTGTGAGCATCTCCTTTCTGGAGACCAGGAATATCAGAAGAGAGTTCTGTTTCCTGGTTCCTTGTTATCACTCACCTCTACCTAGAAGCTGTATACCAGGACAAGACTGAAACTGAGAAGAAGTGCTGGGCACCTTGTGGTTGGACCAACTGGACAGACCAGCTCTTTTTCCTCATGCCTCTGCCTAATTTCCACCATAAGTCCTTTAAAAAGGCCCCAGGCTGTAGGCTCAATGGCACCTTATTTCCTAGAACCTTGTTTCAGTATGCTTTCTGATGCTGTGATAAACTAACCAAAACCAACTTGGGGTAGGAAAGGGTTTCTTTAGCTTATAGGCCATTCTTACAGTCCTTCATTGAAGAAAGAGACAAGAACCTGGAGGCAGGAACTCAAGCAGAGACCATGAAAGAACATGGCTTACTGACTTGCTTTCCCTGGCTTGCTCAGCTACTTTTTTACAAAGCCCAGGATGGCACCACCGACAGTGGGTTGTGCCCGCCTCATCAACTGATAATTAATGTCTTAGACATGCTGCAGGCCAGTCTGATGGAGACAATCTTCCTCCCAGTTGACTCTCTAGTTTGTGTCAAGTTGGCAAAAACTAACCAACACGTACTTCTGTAATATAGGAGCTCTGCATCTCTCTCTCTCTCTCTCTCTCTCTCTCTCTCTCTCTCTCTCTCTCTCTCCTCACACCTATAAACCTATGATAAACATGTCTCCAAAACTCACCCTCTGTGGTCAGTGAATTTCATTCTTTTAATCTATAGGACAAAATCCTGAAAGTCACCAGCTGGGGCCATATTGATGACTTTCAAGCTTTCCAGAACACTAGCCCTGCAAACCAAACTCATTAAGAGTCCATACTCCATCAAATTCAGAAACACCCTAGAATATCCTGTGTCATTAAAAAAAAAAAAACAAAAAACCCGAATAATAGAATTCAAGTTAAGTCTTGAAAATTTCCTGTGTTTATTACTGTTTACTTTAGGAGCAGGCATGTGACTAAATTCTGATCAATGAGGATTGGCTCAGACTCCAGATTATTTTATGTTATGAACTACAGTGTTTTTCCTAAAGACTTTTACGCTCTGACAGAAATGTTGTAGTTGAATTATGGCAAACAAAAACACTTTCAATATTTTCCTACTATCATTCTTTAGCACATGAGAATCAAATTAATGTATCTTTGGATCATATTGTGCTAGACTTTGATTATAAAAATTTGTGTTTGAGGTGCTAATTTTAGTTTTTCTGCCATTTTGTATTACATATTTATGTGAGACAGTATTCTCAGTATTGACAATTTATTATAAAATCAAAATATCAGTCAACTCTGAAAAATGTTGAAGCTGCTCTATATCCCTCTATATCAAATATTTAATGATTTTTAATATTTTATGTAGAAAATCACATCTATCTCATTAGTATGAAAATATGTTTTCATCTTTAATAAATGGTAATATTATGATACACCAAAGGATTGTCAGATTCCTTTATGATTAATTATTGATAAAGGACTGGTTTGTACACTTATTTTGTATACTTATAAACAGGGTCACATAAACATTTCTTGGGCAAAAAGAAATCATGAGCAGAAATGTTTAAGAAACCCTCATATAGTTCACCAGTTCCTCTGCTTCTGTGTTTTGACAACCAAGAACTCTGCTTTGATTTGTTGCTATGATGTCTACTACCACTAGCTACATCACCTAACTGGTTGATGCTATTACTTATTTCCATTTGGCTTTCAGTGGATCATTTCCATTGACGTAGTGTCACCTTTCCATTCATTCCACAAACTGTACTCCTCCCCTCCACCTCACTCCAAGAGGTGCACACTCTCAGCATATTTTAACTGTTTTGAGTCTATTCTAACTCCAGATTCCTGGTTATATTTCAGTCAATGCTTTAAATTTTATATGCCTCTAGGAATGAGGTGGTCTTAGGGAAAGTAAAAGTAAATTTGTTCAATAAATATTTTTTCTAGACCCAACTTCCTCCCAAACTTGATTGGCTTTTTGCCAATAAACAAATTTTATATATATATATACACAGTGTGTTTATTTATCTTGCAGTCCTGGAGTTCGGAAGTCTGTAATTTTTTAATTAATTAATTAATTTTCACTTTATGTATATAAGAGTTTTGTCTGCATACATGTAAGTGCATCACAAACATGCAATGTCCTTGGAGGCCAGAAGGAACATCAGATTCCCTGAAACTAGAGTTAATCACAGTGGTGAGCTGACATGTGGTACTGGGAACTAAACCCAGGTCCTTCGAAAGAGCAGTGAGTGCTCTTAACCACTGAGCCATCTGTCTAGCCCCTCCCCCTCTCTTGGAATCTCAGATCCAAAATGCCTGCATTTTGTTCCAAAACTCCTGGAGAGAATTCATTTCCTTTAGTTTCACCTTTCAAAGCCACTTGGAATTTAAGACCCGTTTCTCCCATCTTTCAAGTTTGTCATTCCATCCTCAACCTTCCGAATCATTTTTCCTTTTTCTGCTCTGACTCCCTTGCCTCCCATATATGACTCCTGTGGTTCTCTTTGGTATATCTGGATAACATAACATAATTTCTTCTCATCTCAAATTCTTAATTTATTCACACCCACAAATCCTTTTACACTATGTAAAGCAGAATATTCAAAGGGTCTGAGAAGCACTTTGTGGATATTTGGAAGATTCTATTCAGTCCATTACACACCTATGACACAGAACATAGAGGTATGCTTCAGAGTTTAGCATTTTTATAGAATGGTTTAATGCTTAATGAGTATCACCGGCTGTCTGGATTGTAATTAGTGAGAATTGTTAATGCTTTCTGTGCTGTGGTAAACCTTATTCAACCTGATATTGTAATCCATCTGTGATGCTAAAAATTTCCAGCTGAGCTGGATTTGAATATAAAATACTGTTGTAATTTTTCAAATCGATGTACTCAGCATTTATTCAGTTTGATGACTCATTTTATGTTAGACATTTTGTCAAGGTTGTACATACAAAGATGAATGAAAAAGTATCTCTGTCGGAGATTAAAAAGAAAAACCTGCCGGGGGGGAGATGATAAGGTAATAATGCAGAGTTGGTGACGTTGATTATTACAGTCTATAGGAATTTAGATAATATAGAGGCAAGGAGACAACCAGCATTTTTTTAAAATATAGAATTCTGGTAAATACTTTGCAGAGAAATTAGAAACTGGTCTTGAGTTTTTACAAAGGAAAACTTTGTGATTAGTACAGATGAGAGCCGGAAGGCATTCTTGGGAATGAGAGCTGTTTGTCAGAGTGACATAATATGGAATGAGAAACATGTTAGCATCAAGAATACAGTAAAACTGGGATGATGTGGAAGACACTGGTTTGAAAGACAGTTTAGAAACAGTGTGGAGAAGCTGTAATGTTACACCTATAAGTTGGAACACTATCACAGAGAACTCATTCCATAGTTCTAAACTTGGGTGCATTGTTTTCAAAGATGTGATTGTTTTGCAAATCTGCTTTATAATAGACACTATTCGGATGTCAACATACACCCCAGAGCTCATACTCAAATAGCCCGTTAACAATCCGTGAACTCTAGTTTTAATTTGACCCCTCTTTGGCTTTGATCTTTTAATATTCTCAATATAAACCTGCGCTCTCTCTGTCTATCTATCACCATCATTCATCTCTCATCAGTATGTGTGTAGTTATTCCACTGAATAACATGGGAGTATATGGATCTGAGTTGGATTAAACTTTTCATTGGAATTTTATTTCATCCAGAAGGGGGCAGCACAGCCCATATGTAAGAACATTAACTTTCCTAGAAAGTCTCCACAGACTTGGTAAATGAGAGACTAGCTTTTAGCAATTTTCAGCTTAGTTTTAATCAATTTTCTAATGAGAAGCAGCACATTTTAAAAATATGTGAATTCCTTTAGACCATGGATCAACTGGTGCAATGCAAATTCAGGTTCTCCTGTCCGTCCAAACACCTGGCAGAAACTTGTGTTCTTCTATCCCTAGATTAGGTGACAACATTCTTAGGGTTCCACAAGGATTTCCTACAACATTTAGCAGACTGATCTTTTTTGTCTGATTTTTTGCTTCCTACCAGATCACTTTCATATCTATTATATCAGCATACAAAGCACTCTGATGTAAAAGTGGAAGAAGCTGTATAAGGCTTACCGCTATGGAGCCTTTGGTTGATGTAAAATCCTGCAACATAAGATAAGATGCCTTTTCCTATCAGTCTTCATCCTTTACACGCATAGAAAGTAAGATTAGATTGGAGATGCTCTAGATAGAAGTGGTTTGTAGGTGGTAATACTGGTCATTTGCCATTACGTAAATCAACAACTAAATCACAAATGTATTTTAATGCCCAGCGTTCAAATGTCTTCGCTCCCTTTTGTTAATTACACTTCTAGTATTCAAGTCCCTAAAGTATCTCTTTCACTCTTCCCTCTCTTGTCTCATATGAAGCTCCTTGAATGACTTCTAAGTCATCTCATCTCTATAGTTACCCACTGTCTTGCCTTTATATTCAATAATTATTCTGTCTGACTGTTCCAGAGTTGGTCTTACAGAGGACCAGTAGGCACAAACAGGCAGTACACAGGAACTTGTGTTTTAATGTGAGGACACATGGGAGAGTTTGGCCAGATCATTTCTTCCTTGAATATTACCTTTTTGATGCTACTAAGAGGACTGAAAATTGAAACATTTGGGGGCTTTAATTTTTTCATTGACATGGTACTATGGTTTGAATAAATGAACCAGACTTGCTGTAAATTCCACTAGCTCACGATGAAGCTGTGCTTTGCATACCTAGGGACTACTCACCAGTTTCATTATATTTGTATAATGTATATGAAAATTTGTATTCTGGTAAACACCCTCTGGTTCCCCAGAAAGCACCACTTGTATATTCAAATCAAGATCATCAGGGGCTTCTAGTTCTCTTGCTCTTTATGTGACTTAATCGTCCACATTGCCTTTCACTGGGTGTGACTCAACTGCATTTCGATAAACAGACAAATTTCCTTGGTGGAATTCTAAGGTACATCAGTGAGCATCGGAATCTACTCATTAGGCAAATATTAAGATTGCCATGTCTTAATATCATTGTTTTAGTCAACATGCAACGTGAGAGGGTTTCACTTTGGTATTCTCGGCTTCATGCATGCTCTTTTCCTTTATTCATCTTCCCTCGATGTGCCCTCCCCCCTCCTTCCCCTAGACTTCTTCCCTCTTTCGTCTCAGAGTCCCTCCTATTGCTTGTCACATACGGTACCTCGCCCTACCTTCATGCTCCACTTCTCTTTAGACTTTTTTCCCCCTTATGCTTCCACTTTCACGTCCATGTCTTACGTGACCTCCAACAGAGGTCCAGGAACACAGAAGTTCACAAATGGCCAAAGCATAGAGATTAGGAGTCTGCAGAGTGTAATCTTTGGACAAGACTTGTATATTAAGCTTCATTCACCCAGAGCCCAGGGACCATTGCAGAAGAGGGATCCTTGCAAAAGGCTGTAAGAGCCAAGGAGGAGGTGCATAACTATATGGAAATAGAAACCTAGAAGCTTCTCTGACTGTGCTCACATGAACCTACAGCAATGATGTCGGCATGCTCTCAAGACCCAGGCAAACTCAAGCTGACAAAAAACCAGCATGAAACTATGGGAATGGGTGGCAGACCCCAATCTTTGCTGAAGAAATATTGATTACTGTTGAGTGAGAGCTAATCTTACAGCGAGGGTGTCTGGATAGGCTGACTAGACCTCAATGGACAAATTTCCGCTGAGGAACATGTGAGAACACTAACGACAAAATAGCCATTAACACAGATAGCAGAATGTATGGAATCCAGTTTGGGTACTATGGGAGAGGAGTCTGGTGGGGAAGGAGGTATGAAGATGATTAAGATTCACTGAAATATTCTTTATGGAATACACATACTCAATAAAAAAGAAAAGATCTTTTAAAAGTTAGAACAAAAGCCCCCAATGCAGCTTTGTATTAACTCCCTGTTGAATAACACTACTATTTTCTTCAGATTACATTTTTTATATATTTCTCTCTTAATTCACTTGAATAATTTATGATTACTAACATTTCTAATAACTTTCCCCCAAAGAATATAAATACGTCCCAATCATAACTATCTCAAAGAATTTTAGGATATAAAATTTACTAAGTGTTTCACCTATATGGTAATTGTTATCCTGAATTAAACTTATGCTGAAGTGCAAGACTCTACTCAGCCAAAACTTCTCTTGTAGAAATGCTGAATAATTTCGCTTAATAAAGTGAATTCTTGAACTAAAATAGAAGATGAAAATATGGGTTGAGCTTTCTTTAGTATATTGACATTTTATTCTTTATGGTAAGTGAATGGTTTGAGTTGTTTAAAGTACAGTGTTTGTCCTTAAAACATTTTTATTACATATAATTAATTATGTATAACTAAAATATATTTAATTAACATAACTGTAGGAAAGTAGTATAGTGCTTAGAATACATGTCAAAATAAAATGTTATATTTTTGTATTTTCATATTTGACACCAAGAATTTTAAAGGCAAAGTTAAATGTTTCTCACATCTAATACGTTAGATTTGCAAAATGAACCAAGGAGAAGAATGTAATGATTCAAAGAACACAAACAATTAGATTTCAAATGTGCAAGCAGTGTTGGAGGCTATTGACTTTCCCAGATATAATTAAGGTGTCAAAAGGAAACACATCTTAGACTCCTACATCTTAAAATAGTTTAGTTAATTTGTAATTTTGCCTCACAGAAAAAAACAAATAATACTTCCATTGGTAAAACAGAACAAGTGTAATTGTATTTATTTCTTAATAAACTTACAACTATACAAGATCACTTTTAGGTGTGCATTTAGAAACAAATACTTTAGTTATCTAAATGAGTTAAAATCAGGACTACTATGTATAGAGAGCATATTCTTAATTCATTAGATTGTGAATTCTTGAAAACCTTACTGCTATACATTAAAAAACTCTTCTCAGAAGGAATCTTTTAGGTAAATTATTAATACAAACAGTTTATAATATGTTATGTTATATATGTGAAACTATACATAAGTTACAATGGGGGAAAGAACTGATATTAGTAGGTACAAGAGATAGTGAAGGATAAATTCAGAACAGATATTCAAAGAAATAAGATGTTATTAGCATATCCATTCTGATGGACTTAAGAGAATAAAGGGTGTGCTCAACAACCCCTTCCCCAACAAGAAGTTGCAAAAGACATAGACTTTGCAGTAAAGACAGACCATCTAGATCCGTTAAATCATAGTCAACCCACAGATAGATGAGAACATGACAGCGAGACTGAGATTTTGTGGTTGTGCCTCTGAGGTAAACAAAACAGTAACTGTAGTTTATCCTGCATGTGTTCCTGTTAGGTGTTTAGGACATACTGCTAGTTCTTACAAAGACAGAAAAAAAAGACCTGAGTTCCTGTGGATAAATGAAGTTAAAATGATGTGATATTTAGAAGTCAGATAGAAATTTACTAGTCTTCAAAGATGTGTTTATATTACTGTTTTTGTTGTAACAGATTTTGAATAAATCAGACAAAACGCAAGTGTGTTAGAAAGCATATAATAGATCATAGAATTTGTAGAAAACCTTGAGAACTTGGTTCAAAAGTTTGTAAAACAATAAAAATTTTGTAAAAAAAAAAAATTGTAAAAAAGCAGCAAACAACAGTGTGTTGGGTAACAAGGAATGCAGGAATGGATGAACTTCAAATCACTGAAGAAATGTGGTTTTCTGAAGCTATTGTGAAACCCACCATTGAGAAAAGCAGTTTCATGGTTCTGTGCCTGGTCATAATTCCTCACTATTGCATTTTTGTAGCTCTCCTTCAAGATTCAAATTTCCAGATGGGTAGCCACTGACTTCTATGTACTCCATATGTCCATTTTCTCTGAATGTTAAGGAGAGAGGTGTGGTAGGGTGGGGGAGGGTTGGGAAAATTGAGAACATCCTCTACTTGGAATTATGTAATGGTAGAGGAGTAGAAACTACGAATATGCAAAGATATTCAAATGTGGGGTGTTGCCATATTCCTGGGGAATCCATAGAGAAGATTACAAAACAAAAAACTGAGGCAAGATAGATGGGAATCAGGACAAGAGAGCAAGTGGATGTCACAGTTTTTCTGGGAAAGGGACGCAGAGATCCAAACAATAAGCATTGTGTCAGGTCATTATTTCCCGGAGCAAATGAATATCTTGGGCACCTAATTTTGTGAATACATGGCCCTTCTCCCTGAGAATACGCATAATTGACTAGCCTCTGTGTTAGGCATGCATTTTAGCTTTAAAATACAATCCTGCCTTCCTGTGAGCTCTTGTACATACTATAGAAAATTTTAGAACCCTGGCTTTGACATTTATCTTACTCAAGGAGCAATAATATTTGAATATTTGATTCTTAGCTACCAAGATTGTAGCTCTTCTCCTCCTTCGGAGGCATCACCTTTAATTATTCTTATCAGAGCTTCTAAGTATTCCAATTAAAGTTAATAAAATAAGTTTAACCTTGCTCATGAAGGGGCAAATGCATGTAGAATTATTCCAGATGCAAGGACCCTGATCTATCACTTTGATATGCAATCTGTTCTAATGAAGGTAGCATGTATCTGTTAAAGTTTTGAAATGTGTCTAAATTGAGTTTTATTCTATTAATTTTTTAAGACATTGATCGCAGGATCACAGATTTCTTGAAACAGCAAGAGAAAGAAAACTTTCCTCATTTCAAAGGAGAGGCTTCTGAGGTCTGTGGAACTTCAGTGTTTTTACAGTTATTAGAGAGTAATTTAGGGGCAAGTCTGGGATTAAAAACAAACCTTCACAGCATGTCTTAGGAATATTTATACAATGCTGTTTCTCTTTCTGATACGCAGCATATATTTTTTAACATTGTTATTGTTCAAGATATTTATTTATATCATTAGATAAAATTCAGACTTAGAGGGGCCTGTCTTGTCAGAAAATCAGCTGAAGACAAGCAGTGTCTGGTATGAATGGGGTGCAAACTGAAAAGCAAGCTTCCCTCTATGTTTGCTATGGACAGGTAGTGCATGCCCAAAGTGATCAGATAGAAGTTATTTTTCTATTCAAACCATCTCTATTTTAAAAGTTATCTTTAAAATGAAAGTCGAACAAGATAATGGAAAACCAAACTCCCCATAAGAGATGAATTTGATCTCCAAACTGGCACTGTGTAATTGAAATTTCTGCCATTTCCTATGCAATCTTAAGGAACAACATCATTCATTGAACTTAAAAACATTTATACTCAGCAACGCTGTCATCAGTGCAAGAACTACTGAAAGAAAATTCAATGACACACATAAACTAAAGATTTTGAATCGATGGAATAACATAAGCATTGATTTATTGTCATTAAATTCTTATTCTTTAAGATTTCCAAACATCATTGTATATATGACATGTTTACTTTAATTTAATGTGAACAAAGATTGGCATAATTAATTTAATCATAAATAATAAAAGAAAGTAAAATGGGATGGGTGATCAATACAACTGTACTGTACATCTATCCATAAAACTTAGCCCCAAAAGGCACATAAATAAATCCCTTTAGCTCTTGATGCAATTAAGTGCCTTGTCAACTTCTTCGTTAATAATTCAGTGTTGATTAACTGTCTGTTACTTTCTCCCAGAATTACTCATTGATTACATGATGCAGTAATGCCACTCTCAGATAAATGTCCTTTAGTAGACATATTTACTATATAGTACAAACTATAATATTCAATTCAAATGGGAATATACACATTCATTTTTTATTTTCTGACCTAATGAAATCTAGTTCTGGGATTTTTTGTTTTCTTTTGTTTGTGGATTTTTTTAAAAGATGTATTTTTTACTCAGCCTAAGTTCACAGCAAACTCACCTTGTAGACTAGGAGGATAACCTTGAACCTTCCCAAGTACTGCAATCACCGGCTTGCTCCATTAGGCCTGATTTTACAGACTTCAGAGGGTTGAAGCAGAGCTTTGGACATGCCAGAAAAGCAATCTACCAACTGAGCTGCATCTCCAGGGCTTTTACTCATATTTAGAAAATAATTTTAGAGCTGTTTTATATATCAGCATTTAGTTTTTACTAAGAAAAATTTGCCCCCAAGGAAAACGCAAGTAGTGATATATCTTTTATGAGAAACAGAATCTGTTTCAGGTAAGTTTGGGAAATATTATTTTTTTAGCTCCTTAAAGGTCATAAGGCATATACTGTGTTAAAGATTCTGAATTGCTTTTCTTAAAGAATCCTCTCATATTTATCAAGTTTATTTAAACAGGAAGTCACCTTTTCCCTTGATTTTGAGGAAAACAATTTTGGGAAGGGTAGCCAAGAAAAGGAACAAGCAGCCCAAGTCCAGAGAGATTTAAATCTGATTTAAAACCCCATGTAAGATGGATTCTAGTGACTCAGGACTGTAATTCCACACACTCTGAGGGCTGAGGATGGAGGATTACCAGTTCAAAGCAAGCTTTGACTATGGAGTGAGTTGAAGACCAGCACAGATCTGTTTGTGAGACTGTCTCAAAATAAAAAGTAAAAAAGTGGGCAGAGAACATAACTTAGTTGCAGAGTACTTGCTTAATTTGCCTAAGTCCCTGGAGTCAACTCCCAGTTACGCATCCAAAAACCAAAATGCGCACGCGCACACACACACACACACACACACACACACACACGCACACCAGCTTCAATTCTGGTGAGCATAAAAAGAAACTAAACCATAATGAAGTTCATCAGAAACATGAACTTTACTAATATCCACTATTTCGTCCATGTTAACTCAGCAGAATTTTCATTAGTGTTAAGATGAAATTTCTATAAAAGTATTATTTTCAGCGGGTCTGGAAACTTTTCAAATAAATTTTGAAATATAGTCAGGTATATATAAAGTTTTAAGTATATTGAATGCACAGTATTGTAAATGGTAAAATGGTAAAAATTAAAAAGTAAAAAAAAATAAAACATGTATTCATGTCATCCTCTTTCTGAGAGTTGTTATACAAATGATACAAGAAAGTATAGCTATACTCAAAGAGAATCCAAGAGACTCTCTGACGATAGTGCATTCTTTGAGGTCATTGACTATCTTTTCACCTGGAGGAGGACAGGCCACATCACTCCACCTGCCCAAGCCACTTACTCCGAAGTGAGGAAACTACTACTTTACTTAATATCTTCCAGCCTATCTGTCTTTACTTTATCTAGTTTTGTTTGTTGTTCTATCCTATCGATATTGTCTATCTATTATCTATCAACTATTATCCTCTATCAATCAACTATCAACCTACCATCACTTTTTGCTATCTATCTATCTATCTATCTATCTATCTATCTATCTATCATCTATCATCTATCTATCATCACCTCTCCAGGCATGCATGCATCTATGCAGGGAGTATATGGGGATTCTCTTTATCACTTACTCAAATTTACTGAGAACTTGCAACTGCTGAAAAAATAATTATATATATTTGAAGGACCATGCTTACCACATTGCAGAGCATTGTCACTGACACATACTATGTGAGAAGATTGTTGGAGTCAGTGTCTATATTTTCAGATCTCTTAGTTTAGTTTATAGCATTTACATGGTGCTTTGTTTTATTTGTGCTGGATATCGTAGAGTCCAGGCTGGTTTCATACTCATTGTGTGTCTGGGATGTCCTTGAGTATTGGTTATTCTACACCCACCTCCCAAATTCTAGGATTACAGGTGTGTGTCACCACGCCACTCAAATTTATTCTTTGACAAATTATAAAGTTATATTTATTTGTTTTGTGCAGTCTAACTATTTGATGCCTATATGCATTGTGGGTTGATTTAAATTAGCTCTATCCCAAACACTTTACTTTTTGGCTATTTTGTGTTGAGATAATTATCTACCCTTAATATTATTTTCAAAAATGCAATATATTATAAGTAGAATCACTGTGCAGAACCTTGCATTTCTTAAATTTTGTCTTACTGTCTAATTGAAATTTTTTAGTGACTGACTAACTTTAGAGAACAGAGGATGTCTTGATGTATTTGAAAATTTATTTATTATATAAGATTACATATATTGTTAAACCTGTTTGTTCGTCAATACGTTCTTTTCATTGTGAAAGACTTAAGGCTTTCTGAATACTGGGCCAGGGCTCTACAACTGAGATATGTACTCAGCCTCTTTATATATATATAAATTTGGCACAGTTTTGTTTACTTGTCCAAACATTAAATTCAAATATGTCACTCATATTTGAATCCTCCTGGCTCAGTTTCTTTTAAAAACTTCAATTGCAAGTGTGTGCCACCATACTTATTCTATATATTTTTATATTCTCACTCGCTATTATTTACTATTTAAAGCTGTAAATGTTATTATTTTGCTTTATGTTTTATTAGTATTAAGAATATACAGCTATAATTAATCATTTAAAATCGGTCAGTCTCTCAAAGTGAGTAGACCTTATAGTCTCTTACTTGTACGTAATATATTGAGTTGTCTATTTCTACTGCTCCTTAGCTTGGGATGTAAAAACAGATAAACTAAATCAATGATTGTGACAACAAAGAATGTTTCTTAAATATGGTTTGCTAAGTATGTGTTAGCAATAGTGAGCATAACACATACATTCTAATCTTATGGGTATTTGACAGACAAGCAATAGAACCAATATTACTAGTAAAAACTGTATTTTTTTCTATTTTCACAGTTTTTTGTTTTTTAAAAAGTATTGTATTCAACATCTAAAGACTGTCGAATGTGTTTGTTAGTAGGCATGCTAATAACATTTGTAATATATTCTTGTAAGTAATATTGACAAAAATCACTACACTGTCATCATATTTATAGTTTATTTGAAATCATTTAAAAATCATAGTTAATTTGTAACTTTAAAAGTGATTTACACAGCCATGCATCCTGTCACAGGCCTTTAATCCCAACACTCAGGAGACAGAGGCAGACAGATAGCTCAGTGTCCCAGGTTAACCTGTTATAGTCTACATAATATGTACAGTCAGCTGCAGCAAGATGGTGAGACTCTGTCTCAAAAAAACAAAATAAATAAAAAAAGCATGCATACATGCAGCAATATAGGACATGAAATTGCTTAGCTAATATCTAAGAAGAATGCTACCATTGTTTGTAATAGTATGTGAGAAAATCATTAATACAATGCACAGTGAATTTTTAAATTAGACTTGTAATTCTATTTGTGTATATTTCTGGCATAAGCATAGTTAATATTTTGGAAGGCATATTTGCATAATAGATTCCTTTTTAATTATATGGTTAAAAATCATGATAAATTTTATTACTGTAAATGAAAGGTGCCTGGTTTCATTATTATTATTAATAATGAAAAATTCAAAAGGAAAAGTACCGAATGTCTGAAAATAGAGAAATTATCAAATAGCTATATTGTATGTTGCATTTCACAGTTTATTGTAAATTCATAAAAGCAAGGTCCCAGAAGCCTGTAAGACCCTTTCTATTTGGTCATGCACTTCCTCTCCTGGGTCTTAAAGTCTTTCCAATTATTGAGGGTATTTAGTATAAGTAGCAGGTTTTGAAATGAATCGCACAAGCAACTTTACACTATCAATTTGAGTGAAGCAGATAATTACTAGAAGCTGTTGCATAGACAAGGGACTGAAGGAGGGAAAGATAGTTAAGAGCAAAAAGAACTGCTAAAATATCTCAAGTGTGAAATGCTGAGGACTGTATCTATGGTAATGGAAGAAGGTACAGGATGAGCAATGGGAGACATGTGTATGTGTGACTCTGGGTAACCGGTGGCATTCTGTTAAGCAGGTGGTCGGATAGTTATCTGAAGTTCACTGCGAAATGAAAGACTAGAAATAAAGCTTTAAACATGTTCTGGTCTGTGCACAGTAATTAAAGTCGTTTGCGCAGTAAATGATTTCCCTATAGTAGAGCATTAGAGAGAGAAGTAAAATGAAACCAGGGCAGAACCACTTTAGGCTAATTAACTATGGTGGGCTAAGGAAACGATGCCCCATTTAAACAAGAGAGAGCAGAAGGAATTGGGAATGGAGGTGTCACAAATGCCAAGAATCAGTATTAGCACACACACCATTCCGGGAACAAGCGGTGTGTGTGTGTGTGTGTGTGTGTGTGTGTGTGTGTGTTGTAGGTACACAGGTGTGTGCTTGCATGGAGAAGACAGAAAAAGAACTTTGGCTGGCATTGTTCAGTTTGTGTCCACCTTATTTATTTAGAAATAAAGTCTCTCCCTAGCCTGCAGCAAACCAAGCAATGCTAGGCAGGCTTCCTAACCAGGCCCAGGAGAGTCTCTTGTGTTTACCTCCCAGGACTGAGATCGTAAGCATGTACCACTCCACCCAGTTGTTTTATGTGGATTCTGGGCATGGAACTCAAGGTCCTCCTGCTTTCATGGCAATCACTTTACCACTGAGCTTTTTTCTAGTTAAACATCTATACATGTTAGAATTTTTTTCTAAATACAGTAGGATTAGCAGGAGCTTGGAAAAGTGTCCCCACGGATGATTTTTACAATTAACAAGACCAACCAATTACATCTAATTGGGTCAAGATGCATGAGATAATCAGCATAATTAATTTTTATTTTAAAGTGGCCCAAAGAGAGATAGTATGTATATATTTGTGAAGAAAATTTCAATGAAGGGAGGAAGGGAAGAGAAGATGTAGGTTTTAACATTGGAAGAGTGAATCAAAGTAATCTGACAAGTCAATTTATATACGAATTATATTTGTCTTATTAAAATGTATATCTCCCTATCTAAACTTACTTAGAAATAATTTTTCCAAAAGTGCTACTCTGTTTTAGAATGATAATTATGTTCATTTTCTATGTAGGGACTATCTGAAATTTTCTTTGATTTTTTAAATGTATATTTTTATTGATTTTTTGTGTATTTTATACAAAACATCTTAATCATCTTTATAAACCCACAACACCACCCCCTTGCACTGGATTTTATGCATTCTGCCATATATGTTAAGGCCATCGAGTCAAGTTACTGTACACAGACATCCCTCAGTGCAAGTTCATCCACTGGGATCTTCTAGTCAGCCTATCTAGAGTCTCTTCCTCAAAGAAGATCAACTCTCCATCACCCGTCAGTAGTAAGTTGCCAATAGTTCTTCAGCTAAGTTTCATGCCTGCTGCCCACTTCCTCAGCTCTGTGTCTGGTGTTTGTCTGTTTTGAGTTTGCGCAGTTCTTGTGCATACTGACACCATTGTAAATTCATTAAAACAAGGTCCCAAAGCCTGTAAGACCCTCTCCATTTGGTCATGCACTTCGTCTCCTGGGTCTTAAAGTCTTCCCAATTATTGACAGTATTTAGTATAATAAAATGATCTAGTTTAGAATGACACACCTTGCTTTGTTATGGAGTTTTTGAATCATGTGGAAAGGATTATCTGTCCTTCATAATTAAGATTCTGATTATGCACCTGAAATTTCCTGAGGTGACATTCTGTTCTCATCACATCTAACAGTCACAGCACAATCTGGATTATTTTACTTGTGCTGTTTACTTTTGACATTTGAATAACCTGGTATTTGACAGTTTTTTTCAAAAGTAAAGTTATCTGATCTCTCCCTTTAAAATGAGTACATATTTTATAAAGGGATATTCTCTAACATATTTTTCTTTACTCTTCAGAATTATCATTTTTTATTTTGTTCTATTTTAAGTGTATGAGTGTTATGCTTTCATGTATGTACCTGCATGAATATCAGTCAGTGCCTGAGGAAGCCAGAGCGGGGGTCAGATTCCCCTGGGACTGGATGGTTGTTAGCCTCAATGTGAGTGCTGGGATTCAAACTCGGTTCTTCTTCAAGAACAGCCAATGCTCTTAACTGCTGAGCCATCTCTCCAGACCCAGAATTAATATTTTTGTGCCAGTATGGATTCAGACACTTAATTTATTCAATGGTTTATAAATAATTACCATTATATTCAGATGCTAATACTGCTCTGATTTTCTAGTGCAAACATACTCTTGCTAACTTCTACATCTCTTCTTGGCTTTCCAAACTTGAGAGCCAGTTTTATATCTGGTGTAACAATTACCTTCCAGCCTTGTGCAGTTCTCCCACCTCAATCCTAGATGAAGCAAGTTTTCCAAAGGTAGATCTAGTTGCCAACTTGTTCAAGCCCAAAGGACGCAACATAGACAGAGTTAGGAAATACACATATGTTTTGCACATGTACACACATATACAGTGATCTAAATATTTAACTAGGTAAATGACATCTCACCATGCTCTTCCTACATGTGTTCTTTTCTATATGTATCATTCCCTTATTGCCAGTGAAAAACTATCATCCCCCATCCTGTGACTTTGTTGTGCAGTAGCACTGTGCACCAGACTATACTAGTATACAAGGTCTACTGACCTTGTTGAGCTGTCATCTTAGGCTCCTATACTAGACTGCTCAAAAAGATTTTTAATTTACTAGCATAATTCATCATTAAAGTCTAATATTGCAATGGTACATTTGTTACAGTTTACTTGGGATTATTTTCATACTGTTATTTAAATGAAGTCCACACTGCATTCAGAATTTCTTGGTTTCTACCTCATGTCCCTTACGTTCCAGGACTCAATCCATGATGATATTTTGCATTTTGTACTCAAGTGTCATCAGACTCCTCTTGACTGGAGACTTTTGAGATTGTCTTTGCTTTTTGATGACTTGTCAGTGTCCTACTGGTTATTGTTTTGTGACTTCTCCCTAAATAGTGATTTTCTTCTGCTTTTCTCATTGTTAAATGGGCTTTACATTTTAGGAAGAAAAAGTACAGAGATAAGGAAGTATCTTTGTCATCACATTTTAAGGCAAGTGCTACTAATATGATTTTCTAAAGTTGATTCTGAGCTTGATCACACATCCTGTGTTGTCACTGCCAGAATAATCCTTTCCTTTCTTCTGTTTTCATTCAAAGAATTCATTGTGAACAGTCATAATTAAGAACTAGGAAATTATTTCAGTGTATTTTTATATTTCTTCAAAGAAAAAGAGTTGAAATAAAATATTTAGATTTCTTATCCACAGGTATTTTCTTATAGTTTCATCAAGCCACTTAGATCAATAAGAACTATAGATATATTCATTCTATACATGTCTTTATACTTCAGTTCTTCTTTATTAATATTTTTCCTGGTCTATCTTTGCCTTGACTGTTGGTAAGAATTTCTTTAAGTCAGCTTCACTGTGGCTTCATTGCCTTCCATTCAGTGCTCGCCATTTCTTTTTCTTTTTTCATTTTTGTTTTCCCTCCTTTCTCTCTTTTTTCTCCCTTTCATTCCTTTTCCCTTCCATCCCTCTCTTCCTTTTATTTTTCTCTTTCTCTCCCCCTCCCTTCATTTTTTTTTTTCATATTCCGTTACAATCCTCCAATGGAGAATCTCCAGGGTCATTTCTACTGCCTTCTCCATTCAAGAGTCAGGATTTACCCAGATACCCCTGGCGTCTTCTGATGGGGAGCAGGAATAGACATCAAGACCTGAAGAACTCTAGGCAAGGCTTTCCAAGCCCTAGTAGCAGCAACTGCAATTTGAGCATAGACAGTTGGGTCACAAACAATTTGTGCTGTCAGAGGGGCATACTGGCTGACTTCGGTCAGCATGTCTATATTACGGGCAGGGAACCCCCCGGCCGCATTGCAGTTTGCCGTTAGTCTACATTGTTCTTGGAATTCTCCCCTCCAAAGAAGGAAATCTCCCCCAGAAAACACGGCCCTGCACAACTGAAGCCAATCACTAGGTGTGCAATGTAGGGCTGAAAAGGATTCAAAGAAAGTAAGAGTGAAAGGAGTGTGAGGACTGTAGGCTATCACCACTTCCTTTAGTTGTTTTATGTATTTAAAGTTTAAAGACTCATGGTGTCTTATGACCTGTCCCTGTTGTTGTGGGTCCATTGTCTCAAGAACTGGAAAAAGAATGCATCCCTTTATGTCTTCCATTGGTTCAGAGGGGCTATGTAAGGATTTTAGACTCTGAAAGTTAGGGTTTCAGGGAGGGGGCCGTGGCTCCAAAGACCATTTTTTGAGTTTTCTTTTAAGAACTTCAATCTCTTCAGCAAGTTTTTTCTCCTCATCCTCCTCTCCTTCCGAAGAGGAAGAGTCAGAAGAAAAAATATCCAAAGGATGCAAAGATTTAATGGACTCTTGTTCTTGGGCCTCTGCGAAGGTGGATGTAGCCTTGGCAATTTGCTCTTTTACCTTTATATTGTCACTTAAAAGGGCATCCTTTACTAGTCTCCACAGTGAGAAGGTTGCAATAGGGATACTGTCAGGGCTCTCTTTCTGTAAAACTTTCTGTTCCCAATTAGGGACATTTAGGCCCCCTGATGCAAGGAACCAAGGACAGGTCTTTTGTAAAGTTTTAATGAAATCCCTAGCTATCTTATGTTTAATGCCTATGCCCTGTCTCTTTAAAAGTTCAACCAATCCGTTCTATCAAAAGGGAATGAGACCCAGTGGCACCCATTTTCAATACGCCCATTCCTTACCTTAAATGAAGTGCTGGCCAGCCTTCTTGGGTGATCCTTCAGCATTTCCCTTCTTTCCCCATCTCGGTGGGACCTCCACTTGTAGTGCCTGCGCTCCTGTGTTACCTGGTGGGTCAGGCGAGGGGCTGAGGATTGAAGAAGCAAGAGACAGCGGGTCGCTCATGAGAGAAGAATGCCATTTATTGAAAACACTGAGAGGCCTTATATATAGGCTTACAGCACAGTGGAAAACTACCAGGGTCAGAAGTTCACGTTCTCAGGACCCTTAGCACAATAACAGGATACGGAACAAGGAATTTACAGTTACGCCATAAGGGCAGGATGTACTTTCGAGATGAACGCTAGACAAACAAGCTGGTCAACAGATTTCCCGGAAAGGGGGTGGGGGGGCAGGACCCTATATCTATGACCTCTCCAGCCATGTGTATTTGCCTCTGTTTATAGTACCATCCATGAGTTCACTTGCATTGACAGAGCTTTAAGTCCAATTAAATAGTTATTGATTGCACCCCCAGATAACAGTTCCACTACTGTACCAATAGAGGTAGTTTGCTGTGCCAGTCATTATGGTTGTTAGGCTTTAGGATTAGGTTGGATCATTGATTGATTTTCTACCTTAAGAAGCTTGCATATTATTAACTAGCACTATGAGAGCTAAACTTCAGGTAGAAGGCTTCCAGATCAATTCTACTCCATTACCTCAATTCCTGTCTCTGAAATATGTATTGTCTTCAGTAGTAGGGGCTTATCTCCAGTTCCGGGAAATAACCAAGAGCTCTGGCAATAGCCTGCTTTGGAAGTCCCTTGGACTACTCTGAGCAACGAGTCAAAGGGAGATCTTTCCTGTCTGACACTGTTTTCCTTGCCATACGGCACCCAGGTACACATCTGCACTAATGTTCAGACACTGTATGTGCAATTCTTAGAGGGTTTCCGAGGCAACACATTTCCCTCTGGCTTCTCTAACCCCCAAGGTCCATTCATCTCTACTCTGCTCCCCCATCGGATCTCCCTCCTCCCACTTCAGTCCAATCACCCCCCTATATCTTTACCCTCTTCCTGTGGCCCTCCTCCCCTCTGAGCCAAACTCTCCCACTTTCCCCTCTGCCCCTCTGTTCCTTGCTATTCCCCTCTATGGGGTTCTTTCTCTTCCTTTACCTCTGTGTACCCTTTCCATTTTCCTGGCTCTCAATGTTACATCAGGATATACTCACATATAAGTGATTATTAAAAATAAATCTACTACATAATCCAATTATATATACCACCCCTTATACCCAAAAGACTCATCCTACCATAGAAATATTTGAACATCCATATTTGTTGCTGATCTCTTCACAATAACTAAGAAAGAGAAACAACTTAAACGTCAATTCCTTATACATAAAGTTGTATGTTTTTCAACCAGTACATGCTGTCAAATATTAAGGTATTTGACCTTTGTGAAGTCCACTAAAGTCTTTTTTCGTTACTGATCGTTCTAATGTTTCTACAGTTTTGCCAGTCAGTACATCACAACTGGGATCCCAAAGCATTTCTCCTTTTCAAAAATCTTTATTCTGCATAAAAGATGCATTTAATATATTTCCATGTCTTATTGTGATTTCACAGATTGTTTATTTTGTTGCTGAATAATTTGTTGTTATTTATTAATATGACAGTTTATTTTGTTATTGAATGACAAAGTTGATGTTTATAGATAAATGTGTCAGACATTTTTGCTTGTTGTTATATTGCAATATATGTTATTTCATATATGTATACATATCTATCCCTTGCTCTCTCTTTGCAGCCTGCCCCAACATATCTCCCATCTCTCTCGCAATTTCATGTCTTTTTTTTCAGATCCATCGAGTCCAATTAGTACTGCCCATATTTACATATGGTAAGGTCATCTACTGAAGCAAATAACCACCAACAAAAAAAGTAACTCTTCTTCTCTCAACAAACAATCAATGCATATTAACTCTTCAGCTAGGGATTAGGCATTGGGACTAACTGGGCCATCCTGATGACCCCTGCTGGAGTTTTTCACTATCTGGATTTTGTGTATTTTCAAATTGACTGGATAAATACCTAAGAGATTGAGTGGTGAATTATATAACACTATGTTGAACTTTATGAGTGTCTTTTAAAGTGATTGTCAAGTCACATTTGCATTAGTAAACTATGAGAGTTCTTTGCATCTTTTAACATACTTAGTTGCTACATTTGATCTTCTTTGGGGAGATGTTCAATTTTTGCAACTATTTTTCAGTGACTGTATTTTGTATTGCTGAGTTTTAAGGGTTGAAGCTTTTTTTTTTTTTAACACAAGTCCTTCATCTAATGAGTGGTGAAAACATACCCCCCCAAGACTGTAGTTTCTCTTGGTTCTCACCAATACTTGTAGAAAACAGTTATAAAATCTCAGTTATCAGTGTTTTTCTTTATTCTTTCATGAGCTTATATACTGGTATTTTATCTAAAGACTAATCGTCAAAATAAAAGGTCATGCGGATTTTCTTCTATATTTTCTGAGTCTGACAGATTGAATGCTATGTTATTTCTATTGTCACTTTCAAGCTATTCATAACTTGAGGATTTCATTTTCTGCACACAGACTTAAGCAATAACTTCCACAGTTCTTGCAGTCTGAAACTGATGTGTAAAATGTGTCCTGAGTAAAGTAAAAACTTTCATTGAAACTAAGAGACATGTGCACAGCTAAATACATCATGTAATACATAAAAGGAGGAACTAGAGTATATGCAGTTACATGTATTTTATTTATGTGTATGTCCATGGGTCTTTGTGTATGTACATGCCATATATGTGTAAGTGTTCATGGAGGCTAGTAAAGGGCATCTGATTCCAAGAATCTGGGGTTCAGCCAGCTGTGAGCCACCTATGTGGGTGCTATTAGCCAAATTTGAAGCAGCAAGTGCTTTTAACCCCTGAGTCATCTCTTCAAACTCTTGCTTAAGAGTATTAAGCCTACAACAACAAAAAATTTTAAACGTTATTTTCAAGAAGATGTTATAGTCGTATATTTAAAAAATAGATTAAGGAAGACTGAGTAAAGACTACTTACAGGACCCAGAGATTAGTATTAGCAATGTTTTAGAGGAAATGCCTTAAACACAGTTCAATAGTCATTTCAAGTGTCAGATCCTTGATGTGTACAGTCATTACCTGTAGCTTAAATTTATGTTCTTGTAAAAGTATAAGGGTAAAAATATAAGCACTTATAAGATGTAGTTATACTTTCCTACATAATAGAACATTTTCATTGGGAAGAGTATTGTAAAGTCAGCCTGGAAGGAACTCGATTCCTGTAATCTTAATAGACTGTTTCCAAACCTCCACAAATTGATTTAAAGGAAAAAGAATTAACAGCTACAATTCTACCTGGTGAGCATGTATTAGGTGATGACTTCTTGACAGTCATGGTAACAAACAGTAGGACTCCAGACTTGGTGGTGGTGGAATCTACCTCTGCATTCCATACTTTGAAAAAACCTCATTTCTATAAGTTGCATATTGGCAGTGACTTTTAAAGAGTGGAAAAGACAGGAGATACTTCAGACATAGAACTTGGAGCAATCTAGCTGGAACTGACTCAAAAGTCTCCTCCCTGAAGATTAGCTCTCATGTTATCAGAGGATGCAATACAAGTTGCCAAGGGAGGAAACAAACCAATGGTCCTACCCAGCTATGAAGTCTAATAAGCAACACTGACTGGCCCAGCAAACTTTCACTATTGATTCAGTAGTGACACTTTTATCCTGGGGGAAATTCATAGTTATCTTATTGGAATTAAGGCCCACTTGATGAGCAGGAACTCATTTACAGAACTGTAAACATAGCCAAATACACCACTGGAGAAGTCATAAGAGCCCAAAGAAAAATATAGTTTTGCTGCATTGGAAGACCAGCATAATGCCTTACTTTACTCTAAATGTGCATCCTCATATTTCAGACACCTCTCATCAAAGAAGCTTCTTTTTGCAACAGATGGAGATTATTACAGAATTTTTTCAATTTTTTAAATCCTCTTTTGTCTTAGTTCAAGTACTTGTCATTTATTATTTAGGACACTGTTGTGGTATTGTAAGCTTTATTTGTTGTCTGGTTTGTGCATCTCCAATATAATATCTTTTCTATTGCAGGGATTTATAACTTGCAGTTACCAAAGAAAGGTAATTGTTGTAACAGGTCACAGTCTTTCACAAAGTAAAAACTAACCATATTATAGAACTTCATTTAAACTATTTCCAACTATAAAATGGCCAATTATGATTCTCCTTTGAGTTCCAGCTGATTATTTTTAATAGTCATTCTTCAATCTCCTAAAATGATTGATAAAAGTTTAAGATTCAAAGTTAGTTCCATCTAAGTTTCGTTTGAGAGTATTTAGGAGACATTTGGAAAATGAAAGCTCAAATAAAATTAAACGTGATGATATCAAAGAAAACATATCTGTGCAGTACTAAAATGTTATTTATTGACATTGCATTTCCTAGGATAATTTGGAAATTTTAAGAAGAAAAGAGGCAAGAAACAAAGGAAAAATGAACAAAAAGAGAGAGGAAAAAAATGATAATGGAGTAACTAGCATTTCGACCTGTAACTTCCTGGGGCTTAACACTGCGGTGTTAATGGTCAAAACACTAAGATGAAACTAGGCAAATGCAGGCAGGAGCAACTTATTCTAAATATTCCCCTAGACCATAGGAAGTAGCTCAAATTCAGCTCCAGTGGTTATCACTGAAGGGTCATTTGTTAAAGTGTAGAATACTAAAATAATACACCTTGAAACAGTTTGATGACTCATAGCTGACCCTTTTCAAGTGGTTTCATCTTGCCTTTTCATGACAGCTGTATAGATACTTCTCTATATCATTGAGGGCAACACATAGAAGCCTGGAGTATCAAACATGTGTCCCTTCAACAATGAAACAACAAGTACCCAAAGAGTGTAACATGAAATCAGTCGTCCCTCTGCTTGCTCTTCCATAAAGCAAAAGTGCACCAGTGAAAAAGCATATGTAACTAACAAGCAATTTGTAACAATGAAAATATGATTCATATGCCTGTTGGCTCTTCATTTGAGAGACTCTGACACTGAATGTGATAGATACGTCTTAAAAATAAATAAATTAGTAGCAATATTCAAAATTTTCAGAACTACCATATGAATTGTCCCTCTTTTCAGGAAGATTTAGATCACTACACCTGTCAAAGCCAGGCGGTGAAGTTTTGAATCCATGATTATTTATAAGCGCTTAGAGCTTTTACCTAAACAGCCAGTTTCCATGGAAACAGGAATTATGTGTTGAAGCCTGACCTTTCCTTTGCATAGATTTGACAGCTATGCGAGTACTGTTTTAGAAAGCACGTATAACCTAGAGAACCTAACAAAAGACCTATAAAGTAGAAAGTAATTGAAAATGCTAAGCTTAAAAAGTGCAACCAAGATTATGCATCTTTTAAATAAGACTTTCACTGCTTTAAGAACATGTCATTATTTCAAGCCAATGTTACCTTAAAATGATGGGAATAAGAGCTGAAATAACATGTAAAGTTGTTCATCACCATTATTATTATCTAAGATCTATTTCATTGCATAAATAAATATTAGAAGGAAAAGAAAACTTGTATATTTCAAAATATAACAGGTACTCAGGGATACCAATGCAACTGTATATCACTGCAAACATGGACAGTGCAGTTCACATATATTATTGGATCATAAGAATCTAATTACTATAACTCTAGAAAATAGATGTCAATATGCTATTTTTTCAAGTACAAAGGATCTAGCACATTAAGAAATTCTCCATTATCATACATGCAGTATCTAAATTCAAGGCTTATTTCCTAGGTATTCTATAGACAAGTTCTTTTAATTTTAAACTTTTAAATTATCAAAAAGTAATAAATAAAAATAACCTGCCTGTTTCTGATTTTATTTCTTAAGTGAATGCATTTATAAATCATCCTCCACAGAAGTGAAAAATTATACATAAATTCAGTGAAGTTAAAGATTAAATTTTCACAGGTATATACCTCATCTTGTCTTTCTCTGGAATGAATAAAGCTTAACTTTTCTGAACTTTATTCTCTATATCCCTTCTCTTAAATTTAATAACTTAGTCCTTGAAGGATGTAGATTACATTGTTCTACTGAAAACAGGAATCACAGAAGTGGTTCAAGCTAATGGGCTACTCTAACCAGACCTTGACTAAAATACATGATGAGTCTAAGTCAGATGAGAAAATAATCTCTAGTCAGACTCTGATACATTTGTCTGAGTCCATTCTGGCTCAGAGATATTTGAAGTGGGTGTCAGGAAATTACTTTACAAAAATATTTTAATAATAAAGAATGGAAGAAACATTCCATGCCGACTTTCAGTATTTAGAGTTTATATTTCACATTCTGAAAACTGTTTTAGAAAAGACACTAAGCACGTAAGCACAATTTATAAGCAAATATTCTGACATATGCTCAATTTCAACAAAACCCTGTCTAAACATGTATCCCTGGCATGGAAAAGTACACATGGCCAAGGTCTTGGGAATGAGTAGAAGGGAAACCCTAAGCCACTCATATCTAGGTAAGAATGTTGTGAAAATTAAATCTCTGATAACATTCTCCAAGCTACAAATACATCAAATAATCTGTTCATGCAGAGGACCCAGATTCAATTCCCAGCACCCACATTGTGGCTACCAACTATCCTTAACACAAGGGGGTCTGACTCCCTCTTCTGACCTCCGTGGGCATTGCATGACACAGATACACTTAAAACATGCAGGCAATACATTCATAAACATAAAATAAAAAAAATACAATATTTTTTAAAACAACAAAAAAATATTACTGGATAAGGGGATTAAGGTATAACTACTAGCTAAAAGGTTAAAAAAGGAAGTAAAAAATCTAGGCAAGGTCACTAAATCTCACATAGTCCCATTTAGTGGTCAATAGATTTGACTAGATTGTTCTTCCAAACTATGAAACAAACATATAGGCAATTCAAAAAGCATGATGTGTCCTGTTGATGAGGGGAAATAAATCATGAGTTGTTACAATACAGTACCTAAAATATCTCATCTACAACACAACTTTATGATTATACTCAGTAAACAACGCTGCTTTGAAGTGATTTTGATGCTATAATTAACAAAGACTTCAAAGCAGCCATTATAACTTTATTCAAATACCTTAAATAGATTATGTCTAAAGAATTACAAGAAGGCATGGTGACAATGGCCCATGAATAAAAAATATCTGTAGATAAATCATTTTTGAGCACAATCAAATGAAAATTTTGAGGTTGAAAATGTAATAACCTAACCAGAATGAAATATCCACTAAATAGACTTAAAAGAAACTTTGAGTTGACAAAAAAGCCAACTTGATGACAGATCAACAGAGGTTATGCTAAATAAAAAACAGAGACAAAAAGATAAACAGACATGAAATGGCTGCAGAGAGGTGGGATGCACACTGACTTTTGTGTAATGGGAAAACCATAGAAAAGAGAGAGGAGTGTGGAAAAATATCATGCTGAAAACTTACTGTAGCTGATGAAAAGTATTAATTAGCAAGTCTAAGAAGTTTGATGAGCTAAAATTTTGGGAATCATGAAGAGATCCACACCCAGACAAAGAGGCCAGAGTAAAAAATTTTAATGCTAAGAACAAAATCTTGAAAGCAATATAAGAATAAAATGATTCATATCACACAGAGACTCTTGAAAAGATTAACTGAATAACAATCAGAATTAATGGAGCCAATATTGTAGGTACTGAAATTAAAATCATTGTCATCCAATTATATATATATGATAATATATATATATATATACATTGATTATATATACATCAACATTATCTTTTAAACTAAAGGTGAAATGAGGGCATTACCAGGAAAGTAAATCTATGAGAATATCTTATTAGAAGACTTTCTTACAAGAAACATTGAACCAAGTTATTCAGGCAGAAAACTAATGAAACCACAGAGTAATGTGAAAACATATAAAACATTTTCACAATTCCCTATACAGGTCACTGAATAAGAAAGTATAAAATACAGAATAAATAACCCTTTTTAATTCCTAATTTTTTGAGGAGTAGTTGCCCAAAATATTTGCACATAATTCAGTGGCTATGATTATAATACATAGGAAACAATTTCCTTGGTAAAAATGGAAAAGAGATAATGCAGTAAAGTTATGAGATGATGTGCTGATGATGCAGCTGAGTTATATTCAGAGCCTGTCAGTCGTTTACAAGACTGTGATTTAGTCCTTAGTAGCTGTGGTGCTGCATGCCTTTAATGTCAGCACTGGAGAGGCTGAGGCAGGATTTTGAGTTCCAAGCCTTGGGTTTCTGGTTAGATTCTGCCCCAAAACAAAATGGGAAAGGAGGAAATGAAAACGGTGGATGGAAGGGGAAAGAAGGTAGAAAATGAGGAAGGGAGGAAAGAAATAAAAAGATAATAAAGAAAGTAAACTGGCACAGGTTGGTAAGTCTAACGCAAACAAATAAACAAAAGAAATAAGACATGATAAATAATAAGAAAAGGCAGACTTTACAAACACCATCTCTCCTTTATTTTCTCTAGTGTTTTCCTGGAAGATCCTATTTGGGATACTGAATGAAAAAAGATAATAGCAAGACATGCCCACTAGTGCAACAGTGGCAGAAATATGGGAGTAACAAAACCCTTTATGATTGTCGTTAAGGTCCACTGCACAAGATGGAACCATAACTGGCACTATTATCAAGGTCAAGAACCTGTGGCTAGATAGACATGGACCTTGGGAGAGATCCTATTGTTATAATTCTGCCTCATGGACATAGTATTTAACTGTCCTCTTATGACTTAGCATTACACCCATGGATTAAGACATCTCTCAACCCTTATCAGAGAAGCTTCTTTTTGCAGTGGGTAGTGATTAACACAGAGATCCACAAATGGTCATCTTTTAGAGAGTTAGAGAAGTGCTCAGACCTCAATGGGACATCTATATTACCTCCCTTCCCACAAGGTTTAGGAATCATTGCAGAAGATGGCATGGAAAGACTCACAGCCAGAGGCGAATGCAATAAAACAATGTTTTCCAGGCACAACAAAGCGCCTGCACACATGAATTCACAGTAGTTATTATACCGCTTGTAAGACCTGTGTTCACTCAATCCAGACAATATCTCAACACGGAGAGGGGAAGTGAGCGTGAAGTCTCAACATCTGAGAAGTTATTGGCAATTCATGTATTATAGGAGGAGGAGAGTCAGTTTTCTTTAAGGGTGTGATCCTACGTAGGTAGATTACTCTCCAGGGAATGGACCCACACCCAAGAATATCTGGATAACACAAATTGGATTTGATGGGCGTTAAACTAAAAAAGAGCAGAAGTCGGTTGGGTAGGGTTATAGGAGTGAATCACGAAGAAGATGGGGGAGGGTTGTATCCTGGTTATTCCTTGTCAACTTGATACAAACTAGAGTCACCTTGGAAGAAGAAACTTCAGTTGATAGAATTTCCTCTATCCGATTGGCCTGTCTATGAAGCATTTCTAATTGTTAATTCATGTGGGAGTGTCTAGCTCATGTTTGTGCTGTCATCCTTAGACTGTATAAGAAAAGTAGCCAAGCAAGCAGGAGAAAGCAAGCGAGCAAGCCGCGACCGTTCATTGTCTACGCTCTAGCTTCTGCCTCCAGGCTCCTTTGAGTTCATGTCCTGACTTCCCTCAGTGATGGATTGTGAACTGATGACTGTAAGTTGAAATATGCCTTTCCTCCGCAATTACTTTTGGTTATGGGTTTTTAGCACAGCAACAGGAAGCAAAGCAGAATAGGGAGTGAATATGATAAAAATCCATTGTATAAAGTTCTCAATGAACTAATTAAAATATTATTTTCAAATGATTTTATAAGATAATAATTATAACTATATATTATACCACTATATTTAAACCACAAATATAAACTATATTTATACCACATGTAGACAATGTATATAACTTACTGTGTTTTGTTAGTACTAAATATAAATCTAAAGTATATTTGATAAATTGAGATGTAATTCTTGAGGAATCACTAAAATAGTGATGGAAAACACGCAATTGAAATTATTGAAGGCGTTAAAAATTTACACTGAAAACTACTAGACTGAAACACATGATAAAGGAAAACCAGAAAACCAGAGGAAGACTGAAACAAAATAAACAGCATACCAAAACCATGAGGCAGAAACAAAAGTATCATGATAAATCTAATGGGACCATATTAATAACCTTATAGTTGACTGCATTAATCTAACCAGTAAATTTTTTTTTTCAGTACTGAATAATGTACCCAGGGCCTTGTGAATGGTGTAAAATTGCTCTATCACTGGGTTATATCCCCAGATTCTGTATCAATTTAATCAAAGAGTGATGATCATATTGGATAGAAGAAAATAATCCCTTAATATATGCCATCATGAGTAAACAATGTTGAACTGTTGAACTGCACAATTTAAACAAATGAATTTTACGGTATGTAAATTATATCACATAAATATGTTTTGAATATGGGAATGATAGCCAGCAATTTATTTGATTAAATGTTTCTAAGTAACAGATATAAATCCCTTACCATACACTAAACATTATTTTGTGAATGTTGTATGTATTATTTCCTCTGGTTCTTTAGAAAAACCCTATGATATAGGTGGTATTATTTCATCTTCATTCCACAAATGGGGAAAGGATATTCAGGTAGATTAAATACGTTCCTAAGATTTTGCAAATAGATAAATGTGGAGACAAAATCAAATCCTTTTGTAGACTTTATTTTATCCACTTTCAATAAGAAACTTGGAAGTTTCTAAAAGTATATAAGAAAACAGTAAAAACAAAGTGAACATCATTCTGAGTGATTCAAGAATGTGTAAAAAATTGTAGTCTTTCAGTTATTTTATTGGAAATTGCATCAACTTGGCCTTATTATTTAATCTCTTTGAATCTTACTGAAATATTCCTCACAACAAAACGAAATATATAAATTACAGATGTTGAACACTATATTTATAATCCATAAGCATACATTAATATCTTACTTAAACCTCCTCTTCATTGTCCTCCCTCCATTTTCTCCTTTAAAAAATAGAAAAAAATACTTCATGTTATGATATTTTAAGTCTAAAATTTTATCATTCTAAAATTATTTTCCTGATATTTCTCATGACATGAAAAGAAGGCCACAGAATTTTATTTCAAAGATACTTTAATTATTTAAAATGTCTTCAGTGTTTTTGTTATCATTCTAGATGTTGATTAAAATATCAGAGGGCAGAGGTACAAAGAGATGCATACAACAACTTCCTTTTTGTTCCAAATAGTAGAATATGTTTCAAAGAACATGTTTAGAATGTGTGTAATATTTGGAAAAGATAGCAACTTTTAGATGTCACCAGAAAAATCTCTAATATGCTCACACTCTAAATCTGTTTCCACCTATTTCAGAGATAGACAGGAAGATCAACTCACTTTGTATTCTAAATGTGATGTAATGTTGTTAGCTAGAAGGAAAACTTATGAAATGCTGGACCACGTTCTAAAACATTCTCTTAGGAGCTGCTTCTAACCACCATCCCCCATCAGAAAGAGCAAGCAAAGCAAATACCAGCCCTCCAGGCAATTCTAATCATGATAAGTACCAGAATTGTGATCAAATGCTTAGCTTTCACCTCAGGAAATCATTTAAGCCTCCACATATCATGTTCCTGCCTTGGAAATGCCTGCTGACTATAAAGATATAACTTACTTTTCCACAAAGTACTGAAATTAAACCAATTAAACATTTGCAAGTTGTAGAACAAACCAAAATTTTGTTTCAATAATCATATCTGGAAATAAATGAAAATGTGGATTAACTTTTGACACTGGGACTTCAGCTGCTCTGTGAGAATATCCAGCTTTACTCAGAAATTAACACAGCTTTGAAAGGACAGATGAGGCTGGCCGCTGTGCTTCAGAAGGCTCTTGAAGCCACATACCTGTATTTGTTTCGATCTGGAGATTATGTCCTCTTCTTTGCCAGCTCTCAACATGAAGAAATGAAAAAGAAGTGTTTATAAGCATTTGGTATATATAAGGACTATGAGTCTGAATGAGGTAACTCTGAACTTGCAACTTTGTGCTGTCCCTTTTAAACTGATTGAAAGTATGACAGCATAATTAACCTGATTAACCCAACTAGTTCCATGGATAAACATCAATAATTAAATGTGGAGGATCAAAAAAAAAAAAAAAGAAAAAAGAAAAAAGAAAGTAAAAGGAGAACATTTATTATGGTTTCACAAAATTTCTATATTTAGTAACAGCCCTTTCATTTATTCTACACTGTGATTGCATATGGCTTTTTATGGGAAAGAGCTAAAAGAGCAGACATACTATGCTGCTCTATAGTATAATTTTATACATATATATAGATATATATATATGAGATAAATGAGTTAGCAGAAGAAAAACTTTCAGAATTTTTCTCTCATTAGCTCCAATATCTCTTCCAAGGCCTATAATTCCATATTCATTACACCTTTCAAACCTCCTTTTGGCTGTATCTGAGACAGTTTGTACTTAATACAACTAAAGTAACCCATCAATTTCTCACATCCTGCACAATATCTTCTTCTACCCACAGATATTTAGACAATTCCAAATAAGAAATGGTCACTATCTGCCTAGTCACCCATGTCAGCAGAATGACTTTTGATATTTTATTTCCTTCAACCCCTCATTTCATTTTTAAATCTAAGTCATTCTTATTCCGCTTCACAAAATGCGTATTGCCTTTTCATTCTTCATTTCCAGTGAAAATCGCCAACATTTTTCAACCGGTATACTGTACTGTAATGATCTCACCTCTAATTGACATTTTCATTTTATTTTCCACACACAGCCCACATGATAATTTAAAAAGATTAACTGCCTTGTTATTCTCTTGCCCGGACTATTTAATAACTTATCTCCACTTCAAATTAATGTCCATCCTGTATACATGGTAAGGCAGGAATTTTATATTACAACTTCTACCTGGGCCCCATAAATTCTTCTGCTATGTACTTCCTGACTGTATTCTCCACAGGGTCTGTCAGGCCTTGACAATACCATGTACTTTTCTACATCATGGTTGTTATACATGCTGCCCTTATATCTGAATATCTTTATTATTCCCGTTTACATAACTGCCTTCTCATATTTAAAAAAAACTATTTTATTTATTACTTTTACTTTATGTGTATGAATGCATTGTCTGCATGTGTGTAAGTGTACTCATGAGGTGCAGGGCTGGCGGAGGTCAGAAGTGGAGGCTGGATCCCTTGGAACTAAAGTTACATACACATGTAAGCTGCCACATGGATGCTGGAAACAGAACCTAAGTCCTGTGCAAGAGTAGCCTGTACTCTTTACTGCTGAGACATCTCTCCAGTCTACAGCTTCTTATCCTTTAACTCTCACTTTCAGTTTCTTCTGGTCTTTATTACATTTTTAGATTTATATTTTTACAATTTCATATATGTATGCAGTGTGTTTACCCCTTTACCCTCTCTTAACTCTCTCCTATCCTTCATGACTCCCTCTTCTCCCCTGTTAGTAGCCCCCCTTATTTTTATGTCTTCTGTTTTGTTTTGCCCCACTGAGTTTAATCGGAGATAGTTGTATGAGAATGGATGGGGATGATTTACTGGAGTATGTGCAACTTACCAGTAGCTACAGCACTGAAACAAAACAAAACTTCTCTGCCCTTAGCAACCATTAGCTACCCTCAGGAAGAATGGGGTCTTTTAAAGTTCTCCTCTTTCCTTGGTAGACTGTTAGAGATCCTTCTTGTGCAGATAAACGCAGATGCAGTGACTTCATGAGGACAACTGCCTTGCATCACTGAGAACAGTGTCACAGCACACTTCCACATCCTCCATCTCTTACATTCTTCCCACCCTCATCTTCAGTAATCTTCCCTGGGACCTTGGAGGGGATTCTATATGTGTCCCATTTAGGGATGAACACCCTACAGCCACTTATTCTCAGAACTCTGAAAAGTCTCTTCCAGTCTCTCAAACTAATATCATGCCTTTTATGAGGTCCTCACTAAGTGTCATGATATTTTCTTTGCTATTACTTATTAGAATACACTATCATTTTCATCAAGAATGCATCTTTGTTCCTCCTTTCTTCTTACCAGGCCAGGAAGAATTCTGTGATATGATACAATCAAGAAAAAAAATAGATAATGTCATACAGTGTAAATTCATTTAAACAAAGAATACACACATGTAGTAGAAAAAAAAATGGGCCTGGTAGGACAGCAGTTATTTTGTGTAGATCCATCAGAAGACTTCTAAATGAGGTGACATTCAACAAAGATGTAAGTGGAGCAAAGGAAAGCATAAAGAAGTACATGAAGAAGAACCACATTCCTAGAAGAACACACACGCACAAACTCCCCGGACAGATGGTTCAGTGAGTTTGTGGAATAATCAGGAAAGCAGAATAAGACGGTTAGAGAGCAAAAAGGAGGTGGGGGAGTTGGATTCAGGTCACATCAGATACTCTTGCTTATTAAAACATAGACTTTGGTTTTCATTCTAGTGTTAATATCATTGTGCTTGTATCACTGAATTTTGTGTGTCCTGAAATGTTTAAAGATTGATATATTATCTGCTGTAGACCATGTACACCTACTATAGAGTAGAATAAAAGAGACTATGAGCACATCCAGAAAAGGTGGCACCCCAAAAAGGTAGATTGAGACAGTGCCCGGTTAAGAAAAGACATAGAGGGTTCTTAAAGAGAATTTTAGACACCCTGATATATAGGCTAGCCTCAGTAAGGCTAAAGAGAGAATGAGTAGAAACATTAAGGGCATACTTAGTGCTCGTGAACCTGATTGTGAGTTCACAATACTGTAATCATAATGATATACCTTCTGTGTCTTTTCTAGATACCACAAATTAATAGAAGGAGATCAATTCACAAAGAATCTTATTCCAAGTTCATTGATCCTGTTATGTAATTTCTCACTTTTGCCTGCTTAACAATAAATTATATAAAAAACTCACCAAAATAATGTCATACTCCCTAAACTATAGGCTGAATGATGCAAAGAACAAACTAGTGGAGAAAGGTAGAGTTATAAGTACTCTCTTACAGGCATTGTCTCATGGTAGAAATGGATGTGATGGTAGCACTGGAGACTGTTAAAAAGGGACATCTCAAGACTTCAGCCTCAGGTTTGGCATTAAAAGAACATAGACATGAGTAACTTCTGAGCTGAATGGAAAAATCATTTTCCTGTGGTCATCAATCACCCCTGGCTCTTACAATCTTTCCATCCCCTCTTCCAGAATGGTCCCTGGGTCTTGGGTGACAGAGGCTTGATACAGATGTTCTCTTCAGGGATAACTTCTCTGCAGTCTCTTAAGCTCTGCATTTAGGCCAGTCATGGCTTTCCGGGTTAGTCACCATCTACTGCATGAGGAAGCTTTGCTGGTGAGAGTTGAGAGATACATTAATATTATTTCCACACCTCCCATTCCACAAAATTCCCTAGCCTTAATTGTAGAGGTTGCACTACAAATATGTCACTTTGGGCTAGTCACCTCACAGACACTTATTCTCTGCATTTGACTAGCTATGGAACTTTGTGATAGTCTCCACCTGTTGCAAAAAGCAGCTTCTATGATGAGTGGTGAGAGGCGTACTTGTAACTAAATATGGCCAAAATATATTGTGTTGTAAGCTATGAGCCAGAGAAAATAGCCAGCTTGTAGTTTGAGTTCATCTCTGAGAAATCAGCTCTAGGAGAATTCCACCCCCTGTGACCACCTGTAGGTAAACTCAGTTTCACAGGAATGTCCTGGGGCCTGATCAATTGGCTCACCTTCTTTATCTTACCAGACGGCGCCAGGGTCTTAGCACTCCCCTGGTTCAAAGCTCCTGCCTCCCCTCTTAGTGCCACCTTCCTGGTATGCATACAACTTCCTGGTGGGCTTTGAAGGTTAGAGATAGTGTCTCTCTGTTAATTACCATATTTCTGTATGGGTGTATCTGTATTCCTGACTCCCCAAAACTATAAATACCCCCTGGAACAATAAAGCACGCGGCCTGAAGAGCCCAGGTCCGTCTGTCTTGTGTGTGTCTGTCCTGTGTGTCTGCGTGGCTTGAAGAGAGAGATTTCCCAAGCCGTCTGTTTTGCGTGTTCCGTCTGTTTGTCTCCACTCATTTCAGGTTCCTAGAAGAGTCTCAAGCTCACTGCTGCCCGCCAGCCGGGGCAATATTGCATGAAACTCAGAAAAATTCATTTTTTAAAAGAACATAGATATTATCACATTCATCGTCCCCACGAGAAATATATGAACCAACTAAAACCTATATTTTTTCTTGGACATATTAATGAGCTGATGTTTCAGAAGACCATACCATCCCAAAGCTGGAAAGGCAATAAACACACAGAATCACTTCCAAATCAGCTTGGATACAGTGAAAAAGCTCTGGAGCCATAAATTGGAAATTTGATGAGCTGCTGGAAGGTGAGTGTGGCATGGAGTGAGGTCCCCATAGGAGAGCATTACTTTCTGCACGAAAGCATGTAAAATCAAAATCTGGCCTCTCTTTGCAAAGATCAATAAAATTGACAACATCCAAATTAACCACAGAAAAGGGACAGTACATAAGTTCGTGATATCAGAAATGAAAGCAAGGTCATTGCTGCTGATTCTGTGATGTTAAGAATAATTTAAAAGAATACTATGAAGAACAGTATAACCACAATTTACTAACTTGCGTGAAATTGATCAATCCCTTGAAAGACAAAAAGTGCAGAAGCTCATGCAATGAGATATAAATTGCCTGAACAGGGCAATATCTCCTAAAGTAGTGTCTTATCTTTAGAACAGGAAGCCAAAAACATATACCAGAAACCTGGCCACTTGTGACAACGGTTAACATTCCAGGTCACAGAAAGTAAAAAATAGCCCAGAAAATAATTAAGAAGAAATATCATGGGAATAAGTGAAGCATTTTGAAGGAGCTTCTACCAGCCAAATCCAGAACAATTTGACCATTGGTATACATGACAATATTAGTAGATGTTAATTCAGTTTATAAAGTAAAATGTTCATAAGTACAAAAATTCTAAGAAATGATTAGCAAATTATAACTCAAGCTGAATTATTCAATAAATCTAGAAAAGAGAACAACACTAAAACACAATCACTAGATGACAGAATTCTTCGGCAGCAGTTTAATGAGAATGAGGTTGGCTATGCAGCCTAAGAACATCACTGGAAATGTTTCTTATTAACTACAAAGAAAGCAATGTCTTCATAGGAAATACTTGAAGATAGCATCTTAAAATGATCAGTTAATATGATCAGCATTGTCACTTGTCAACCTCACATTCCTCTGATATGACTGAGGATATGACATCAACTTAGTGACACTTCTTTCAAAAATGCCCATTGTGACTCTAATTCCAGAACAAGTCATCAAAAACCTACAAAACACCTAGTTTCAAAAATTTCAATTTTAAATGGTCAAAGTAGGAAGAGCACATATAACAACTAAATAAGTGGTAGAATCCTAGTTTGGATTTGGATCAAGAATAAGAATATATGAAAGTTGTCACTAAAATAACTGGTAATATTTGAATACAGATTATACTGTGAGTATACATGAATACAAACGTTTTCTGATTTTGATAATTCTACTATTGGAATATAAGAGAAACTCTTGTACTTTTTCCATAAAATATATATTATAATATTTCATTGCAAAAGCTACAATGTCTCTAAGCTTTATAAATTATCTTCTGAGTACATATATACAGCATATTTATAAAACATTTGCAACATGACAACAAATTGTGAATTCAGTAAAAGGCACATAGGGATTCTTTGCATTATTTTTACACTTTTTCTCTTGAAATTCTATTAAATTAAATTTTAAAATAAGTTAAATATTATATATCTTAATTATTTGAAGAGCAACATATAAGTATGAATTTTCATGACAACTGTTTTCAAAAAAGGAGATTAATTTATGAAAGAGGATTTATGTATTTGCAGATAGCTGGGACAACTTTTTCATAATCTATTGGCTTTATTTTTTAATATTTATTTTTATAATGGTTTTTACTTACATGTATGTGTGTGTGCCTATATGAGTTCATGTGTACCAGGTTCATGTGAAGGACCTACAGAGAACAGAGGGGACATCACATTCCCAGGAACTGAAATTACACGTTTGATACTAGGAATAGAAATTGGATCCTCTGCAAGAGCAATAAGGTTTTTAACCACTAAGTCATCTCGCCTGTCCCTTTTGGGTTTTAGTTTTGAAAACCTTGTTTATTTTTATTGTTAAAGGACTTCCCATTGCAAGTTTATATATTTTTCATTTTAAAAATTCTTTTTCATTTTATACTGAAATAATAAGCAGTGTGAAGTAGTTATCTTAATTTGCATTTTTCTTCACATTTGCCTCTTACATTTTCTCTTTCTCTACTTTTATTTATTTGTGTTTTGTTTTCAACAATCGATGAATGGAAGAAATTTAAAATTTAACAAACCACTGAATTTAATTATTGGAAGTTAGAGTTTAGTATAGATTTTATTTCCAATCTATTATACTTGACTTGGCATCCCGGAGATTACAATTAACACATGTGACTAGTTAGTCAATATTTTGTCTATTTATATTGATATGTTTTATAAAATAGTTGAAAACCTTCCTGTCAAAATATCAGACCATTTAGTTTGGCATCAAATTGCCTCAGCCAAACAAAGAAATTGGCAGAGGTTGTGACTCAGTATAGTACTTGCTTAGCATTATGTAGGCTCTGGGTTTGACAGCACCAAAAATCAAAGAAAAACAAAGCAACATCAACAACAAAAAACCCAAATCAAATACACCCTCCAAAAAGAACAGAGAGATTTGAGAAGTTTTGATTGAATCCAATCAGCTCAGGATACAGTAAAGACTGATCAAATGTTAATCAAATTTATATTTGAAAAACTGGCCTTTATGTAAGATTGTGATGATGTAGTATCTTAAAGTACAATGTTTTATTTGTAAACAATCATTGCAGTTTACAATCAGAACTTTCTGTAAAATCCTAGTGACTGTAGTGAGCACACAGAACATCAAAATCTGTTCTCTTCTACGTTTGGTTTTATGCAACTTAACAAAATTTCCAACAACTTTTAAAAAAATCACTCTAATAAATTTTTGCATGAAATTTTGTGGAAGAATTTTTGAGAGACTTTGATGTGCAGAGGACTGAAAAAGCAATATGCTTTTCAATTATATTCTTTTTCACTTTGGAATATCATTTTCAGTCTGTATGTTAAGGCAGAAATTTAAAGAGTAATTGGTAAAACCTCAAATAAAGCATCTTTATTTTTCTGTATTTTCAGATATATGAAAGTAGTTTTTCAGGTATATTTTCCTGCAAAATGTGAATTTCTTATAAATTACCAATATGAATATAAACTGGGCAGAACTGACACAGGAAATAAAATGTAGTTTATATAGATTTCACCAGGAATCAAGTCGTTTTACACTTGCATTATTGTAGATATTACTTGTCTGAGGATATATTTGGGAATACAAATGAACCTTAAATTAAGTCATAATGAACTTTATTCAAGGGTTAACAAAGCAACTTTTTTCACATCAGCTTTGCTGTTGACTGTACACTCTCCCACTGGTGACTTTAGAGCCAGTTAAACTTATTCAAGAAGCCGTATTATTAAATGTTGACCCAAGGTTCCTCTCTATCATCTCACCATAAATCTATTCCTTCAAATAATTAATTTTTTATTGTAAATGTAGATGGATGATCATGCTTCCAGAAATAAAACTAGAAACGTACCAAATAAGGTATGAGTGAAAATCTTGTATAGATTTTATTGGATTTGAAATGTTTGTATAGGAAGAAGAGTCAGAAGCACTATGAGTATGAGGTAAGCACTATGAAACAAGTCTTCAGGGCATGGCGTGTCCGTTATAATCATGAATACATAACAGCTGTGGCTGCCTGCACAAGACCTCCCCATACATACATGAGTACGTATAAAAATAGGGAACTAGGCAGGAGACTGGTGGGAAAGAAAAACAGTGAGTGGGCATGAGATAACAGAGAGTAATGGGGCAAATATGATCAGAAATGCATTGTATGCAAGCATGAAACTGTCAATAACTGAAAGAAGAGAGGAATCATAATTTTATTTCAAAGTTTATGTGATTTTAGTTTAGATTAAGCAATAAACTCAGACCACAGTAAGAGATCTTTTGTACTTTTTTACTCTGCTAAAGATACAAAACATGCAGGTGTTTCGTGATTTGAAGTCTTGCGAGACTTAAAGAGAAAATAATCCATTGGTTTGGGCGTTGTATAATATGAATCTGGGTAAATTCAGAACTCATTCCTGTTAATCTTGATACCTTTGAAAGCTGAAGCAAAACTCTCTTAGTTCTTGATTCTGTCTAGTCACAGAGACAGGCACTGAACTAATAGTCTTTTTATGTGATGTAGAGTGTTGAGATACAACCCAGGGCCCTGAACATCTAGGCATGCATTCTATCCCAGAACTACATCTTTGTCCCTACAATCTTATGATACTAGTGTATTACCTCTCTCTTATCTTGTCATTTTCTTGAATTTAAAATTAGTCAAATGGTTAGGACCCATTCCTTCTGACACTATGTAGATGCCTACCAAGTCAACGCAGTGCTCATTCCAGGGCCTCCCATAGTGATCTTCTGCTGTGTTACTCATAGCGTGAGTCTCCAACTCTAATGAACTCATAGCATATTTGATTGCTTATTTATTGTTTGTTTCTTACAGTACAATGTATATCTCTGGCTCATGGATAGATCTGTATATCTTAGTATAGAGATAATGTTCACCAAGTGGCTATATAATAGTATTACAACTAATAATAGTGAAACTTCAATAGTTCTAAATGATAAAATGCCCATTAGTTAACACTGAATCAAGCTTTTGGGAAGTCAGTGTCCAGTGTCTTGAACCCTCTCAGGTCACAGCCCTTCCTTCAAAGCAAGCTATAGTTTCCCAAGCAAACCTGCACTTTCGTAACTTTACCTCTTTGAACAGAGTTTAGTCAGAGCTTGTTTTGCTGGGAATATTCTTATTAACATTTAACATCAAGTAGTGTACACCATTCAAAATTCAGAGAAAGATTTTCATTAAAAAATGGATGCCCCAAATAGAGTTATTTATATTCTCTTTGGGGCCCTTGGCCATATGTCTTTTTTATGGTGTGTTTTGTACTTGTGCATGTTTTTGCTGTGTTCACTATGTGTGAGCTCTGTGAAGACAGAGATCATGTGTTCCCACCCACCAGTAAACAGGGTATAGCATAGTACCTAGAATATTGCACATATCATACTCTAATGAGTGGAAAGTTTACCTACAACAACTTATCCCATCCTGAATACTCATTAGTGATGGCTTTAGAATTTTCCTAAATTTTCAAACCTATAGAACATAATAGAAAATTCTATGTCCTTTAGGTCTCCCTAATGTAAATCTTACATTGAATTTTAGTATGTGTGAGCAGAAGATTGTAAAGGTAGCAGAAGCTAGGGACAGTAATCTTTTATTTATCTCTTACCACCTGGGATGCTTTGTATGCCATCGATCTTTTGAACACCTTGTTTGAATTGTGGGTAAAGGTTACAACCACTTGAGAAATCATCTATGCATCTGCAGCAGTAGAACGAATTCAGAGACAGATTGTCTAAAATCGTTTGCAATTTTAGAAATAAAGAACACAGATTTTTTTAGGGAATTTCATATATGAGTATTGAATTTATGTCTTTCAAACCCTTCCTTCTCCTCCTCCAACTCTTCTCCTGACCTCCTCTCAAATTCATGACCTTTTCTTCTATAATTATTATTGATACATCTATGGACTTACTCTTGTAAGAGACAATTATTCTTTCCTGATCATTAATATTTCAGTATTAGACTCAGTGTCATGAACTGAATTGTGTGCCACATTTACTCAGGAGAGACACAAAGATGAAAAGGATGTGGGTGCAGGAGCATCCACCAGATAAGGACTCCTGGGCATGGTGGGAAGATTTCTAGAAGCTTCAGAGGAAGCCTGGCTCCCAATGCCCTGATTGCGAAATTCCAGCCTTCATACTTTTAATTTGATTTGATTTGTTTGGTTTCTCTGTCACTCGGCTTATAGTCCCTTATCAAACCAACGGAAACAAGTTAATGGAGAGGTCCTGCTACAAAATAAACATTGGTTCAGGATTTTAATTTTTTTTTAAATTTCACAAAGCACTTAAATATGTTGATATGTCTTCCCTATTTTTTCACTACAGAAGATTCTTCTAAAATATTTATTGATTGATTTATTATTGGGGACAGGGTCTCCCTGTAGCCCCAGCCAGCCTTTAACTCACTATGTAGATTAGGCTCACCTCAGTCTGACACAGATCCACCCGATTCTGTCTCTGGAGGACTGTGAGCAGGTGCAAGTCAACCTGGCTTTCAGAGTAGGCCTAACTGTCTCCATCCTGGGAGATAGTGACAGCGGAAAGGGGAGATCACCTCAGGTAAATGCCGAGTCATCCAATTCTTTACTATCCGAGTGCAGTTTCTTTTCCTATCTGACTTCTACCAGTATTTTATTAGGAAGAATAATGAAGAAAAACTGAAAAGACAAATATATGTATTTATTTGTACTTATGTGAATACAGACATTAACATTTCATTTCCTGAATCTTTATAAATAAATATGCATCTTGAAATCTTAACTCTGAGGCCTATTAAAGCATTCCATAATCTTGCTGTGAGCACATGTTTGTGTATGTGTGTGTGTAGGTGCACATGCATTTGTATGTGTATGGTTGTGAAAGCCAGAAATTGATGTCAGGTATCTTTTTCAATTACACTGCACATTTTTAGAAGTAGTTTCACTGAACCAGATACTCTCAGATTCAGGAAGGCTGGCAGGCCAAGGTGCTATAGATGCTTGTCTCCGCCTCCCCAGAGCTGAGATGGCAGGCAAGTGTTTTTTATTTGTTTGTTTATAGCTGTTGGGGATCCAAATTTAAGCCAACGTGCTTGCAATGCAAGCAATATATTTACATATACTTTGGTAGTATACATGTTCTTTGTATATGTATCTATGCCACGTACACTATTCACAGTGATGTTGACAGATATAAAGGTCCATCACTGAAGCATCTGTGATATGCTCCTTACCTAAGACCTCCTGGGAGATTTATAATTCTGTTCACATATAGACTTGTATGAACTTGATGTTACACATTATAAGATAGAAGAAATTTGGTTTAATTGTTCATTACAAAAGTTTTGGTTTTTTCTTTGAAACAGAGTCTTGCTATTCAGTCCTCTACAAGCTCATTACTTCCAAATCTTCCTAACTTAACTTGCTGAGTATCAGTAGCACAGGCTTGTGTCACCACATATACCAGGCTACCTGTTGTTTCAATGAATGAAATTTTGGCAGAGTGAATATGTTGTTTTCAATACCTTTAGGTTATTAAATAATAAAATTACACATTTATTCATCTCAGGTTCAGATTTTAATTCTTGAACCTCATCTGTGTATGCCTGTCCTTTCTACACCTTATTTTTCCATGTATTTATGAAACGATACATTATATTATCGAGGTAATTAATTCTTAGAGTTTGGGGAATGCTAAATTAAATTGTTACATGTAACTAACTCTCAATATCACACGTGGCACCTGAGTTTCATTATCTGGTAATAACTATCATCATCATTACTGTTGAGAAGTTTGGGATGCTGAGCATCAATAGCTATCTATTTAAACTCTGAGCAGGGCAGTTACAGTGTATATGTTTATTAGTCACTAATGGCAGCGGGGTGACTGAAGACAACAGACAGCAATGATGGAAACACTTCATTTATTGAATTAGTTTCAGATCAAACTCTGTGCTCATCCAATTCCCAGAACGTGGGGACATTGTAACCTACTCAGAGAGATACTGGAATGGACACAAAGTTCACTTTGTGAGAAGAGGCTTGGAAGAGGTTATCTTCCTCCATTACTGTGTGAATATGCTTGCCTTCTGGTCAGGCACCTGTCCTTGTTCGGCTCCTCATTATTTCATGGAGGACATTTATCTTGCCTTCTGTTTTGCTGATTGTCACAGCACATGGCCCAGCATATGGAAGGACAGTATAGTTACATTCCAAACACTTCTGCAGCACTGTGACCTTGACACTGAAAACTGATCAAAGTTGGGTTTTAAGAACATTAAGTTCAAATCTTTTAAAGATGTATTTATGTTGTTCCCTAGACAAATCAAATACATTCATTTTCTTTTTATTTTACCAAGGGATTTGGATTACTCTCTTCTTTCTTTTCCATATGGATATTTTTGTTTCAACTAAGAGATCTTTGAATTTTGTAGAGTACCTTCTTATACTTCTAAAATATGCCATTGCAGGGAAATATAATTTTTTTGTTAATAGTAATTACAAAAATGGAGGTCACTGAAGATACATGTCTATGAAAAATATAACAAATTTTAAAATAATCAGTTGTCTGTTTTTTCATTTATTACACAATTTGCCTTATTTTGTCTTCTTGGGCTTTTAAAAATATTTATTGCTAAAACTTGTCCTTATAGAAAAATATTTGATGTTTTATTCTGGATCTGAGTAGCTGAGTAGCTGAGTCTCTCTTGTTATTATTAAAAGACGAGCACTTTGTATATCAGCTGCAATCTTTCAGTCTTCGTTGATCAATGAAATCAAGAACTTTCAATTTATTTCTTAGATTAAACTGAGGTTTTCATCTCAGTACCTGTCCTACAATTAAAGAAACAACAAGCATTTCAATTCTTCACCTGAAAATCTGTTGCTAACATTTGTAATACACTTTAGTTCTTTTAGAACTCTGGTTCTTGTCAAAAATACAGTTTGAGGTAACCAATCATTTTCTTCCATCCCAAATAGCTACACTCATCCTAGAGCTTCTGAATTTGGTCCTTTATTGTATATTTTGAAGCCGATGAGTGAATTTTAAATGTTCTTATCAAAAGAAATCACAAGTATATGAGGTGGTATTTTAATCACCTTGATTTAAACTTTCCATAAGAGGACTGAAGATCAAAGCATCATATTGTACAGTACCAGTATGTATAAACTTTCATTTTCAACTCAAAACATAATGAAAAGAAATCTAGGTTGCTCAAAACATTTCACGTAGAGACTTCACGATGTATATTGGACTTCATTTTCTACTTCCTTCTTGATGACATTTGTCACTATTCAAGTCACACCTACGGATTGAAGGCTACTTGTCAGATTAATTGTCTTATTAAGGTTTGCATTTTAGTGTTTATATGGACATAATGCAAACTTTAATTTTAATGCACATGAACAGTAAAAATCCAAGCCTACTCTACTGAGTGCATTCTTGGGAAAACAAAGGAAGACAAAATCAAAGTTAATGTTGAGAAATTTATGATGTGAAAGAGAACTGACTAAAAAGCAAAGAGATAAAGCCTTTACCCAGAAAGTGCAAGGCTCTGAATTCAGTTGACAACATTACCAGAAAATGTAAGCAGAAAATATAAAAAAAATCTATGTTGTGTGTAATGCTTTTGAATTCATATATACGAAATGCTTCAAATGGGAGTGAAGAAGATGCAATGGCAAACTGAATTTTAGAAGAGGACAAAGAATAAGGCAGAGATCTAGCTAATAGATGTTTCGGAAGGAAAAATAAGATACACCAGTCATATAAATAGGAAGACATTCTAAGCAGAGGAAATTTCCAGAGGCAAAGAGATGCCACAGAGAAAGATATCCTTCAAAAACTGTAAACAAAAAAATATCTTTATATTCATGTGTGTCAGAGGTCAGTCTTGGCCATGATGTATTCTTCCTGAGGTTGAATGAGAGATGAGTATAAATATGATATTGGAGTGTGTTATTAGGCAAGACCACAAGAACTTCAGGCTTTGTCTTGTAGACGATAGGAAAACTGACAAATTTTAAGACAAAACCTCACAAAGCCTGTGTTTAGACCTATAAATTTTCCATGATGACATAAGTTGAAAACTACTCTTAAAATCCTGCAACGTTCTTCTCTAAAGGTGAGTACGTGAGCCTAACAATGATGAATGCTGCCTCTCACAGCTCTTTCAGAAGTTTAATGATATGATTGGTATCTCTAGATGTTCCTGTCACTTCCATTCACCCCACAGAACTTTCTTTTTTGAGTGAGAATTGTTCACAAGAACAGTTTGCTCAGCTTTTCCTCACTCTAGAGATAAAATTGTCAGCCAAGAGAACCAGTATCTTATCTGATTTTCTATTTTAAGTGGAAAGAGAAATATAGCATATCTAGATGAAAATTCTCATACGTGTAGACTAAGGGTACTGGTGTGGGTAGATTTATAAGCAATATCTTACCAATGACAGTTTACGTATGTTTAACAATAATATGCAGTAAAATAATCATCAGTTTTATTCATGTTCTCATATGATTGTTCAATGTAGGAGACTATTATAAAGCAAAACATTTCACAGAACTTTCAGCCAATATTATCCAGGCCAGAGTCAGACCACAGCTGACATAACAGCTGAAGGGAACACAAATTATTAAACTGTCTAGCTTATCAAGAAAACTGTGGGGTTGATTAATGTCTGAAAGGGTTTTCTAATTTCCTCAACATTTAAACATCTATCAGTCCTCCATTTGTTGTAAGGCAGAATTTTCTGGTTCTTTGCACCTATTTACTCAGGAAATATTAAATTTTTGTAGTATTATGTGTTATCAAGTATTGTCTTGATCAGTAAGAAGGCCTTCAAGTTGGTGTCTACATCCTTTAAACTTTTGTCTCTTGTTCTTTCGGCATATTCTAATTCCTGGCACAACAGTTATTCCAAATATATGGTACTGTCCCTGCCTCAGATCCAAATCAAAAATCTGCTATCTTTCACATGATATGGAATAATATCTGGTTTCAGGGTGCTAAATATTTTTATCAGCACTGAAATGTAATAGATTCTGAACCTTCTAAAATCTATAACAGCAAACAAGGATGTGGGTGGGTGATTGTGTTGAAGCACACCTTTCCATAAGTGCAAGCACAATGTGGTTTGCATATGACTGCATATTTCACATCCATTGCTTTTGATTCTCCTGCATTTCTGCATTTATACCTTCCGTATTGGAAGTAGGAAACATAGTTTCTATTAGATGTGGTAGTTTTGACTGTTCAGGTATAGAATGCTCACCATTCAAAATAGCCTACTTGTACAATTAATTAACATTAGACCTCGGTATCACATATTTTCATTAATAAAGCATGTCTCCAACAATATTCTTAAGTTCTCAACTTTTTCCAACCTGTCTTCCTTCCATTCTAAAAATTCCCCTCCACTTAAAATATTCTTAACTGGGTTGGACCTTTGGTTGATTTTCTCCCTTAGGAGCTTGCATAGTATATTCTGCTACTATGAAAGCTAGTCTTCAGGGAGGAAGCTTCCAGGTCAGCACCAGCTCCACTGTTCCAAGTCCTGTGTCTGAAGTATGTCCTGTCTTCAGCAATAGGATCTTACCTTCAAGTTCTGAGAGATAGTTAAGAGCTGTGGCAACAGCCTGTGTCATTTTAGGAGATGTTTCTCCTGTTTGGTACTGTGTTTTTTGTAATATAGCCTTCAGCTATACACATGCACACATGTACAGATATTATATGTGTATTTTTTGAGTACTTTTCCCTGTTTGTTTACATCACCTACGCATTATTTTTCTCTCCTCTGTCTTCTGCAACATTGTCTCCTTTCTCCCTACTTAACTCACCCTCATTTTCCCCATTTCCGCCTCGTTAATACCTGGTTCCAATTATTCCTCTTCTCTCAGGCTTCTTTTTGCCCTTTACCACCTTGGTTCCTTATATAACCCTACCTCGTTCATTCCCAGTTAAATACCCCATTTCCCCACTTCCCCTTTGATAGCTTGTCTCCTCTCTCACACTCCTTAGTTGTCTTAACCACCATGGTCCCTTTCCATTTTCCTGGCTCCTACAATACATCAGGATACATACTCACATTTAAGGATATGGAGCTGAGATTCAAAAATGAGAGAGAACCTATGTCACTTGTTTATCTGAATCTGTGTGATGTCACTTAGTATAGCAACTTCTAGTTCCATCCATTTACCAGCAGATTTCATTTTTCTTCACTAATGAGTGGAACTCCATTGTGTAAATATACCATTCTTCCATTCATCATTACGTATTGTCAATTTAGGGACATTCATATTGTTTCCATCTCTTAGCTGCTGTGAAAAGAGCAGCAACAAACATGGATGTACAAGTATCAAGGCAGAAGGATGAGATCTTTGGGTGTATGCCTAGTAGTGGTATAACTGTATCATGTGGGAGATTTATTTTTAATTTTTTGGTTTTGTTTTAATATTTCTTAAGACAGGGTCTCCTGTAGACCCAGCTGGCCTGAAACTCACTGTGGAGACCAGGATGGCCTGGAGCTCACATATATTCACCTGCCTCTGCCTCCCAAGTGCTAGAACTAAGGGCATGTGCCACCATGCCCTGCTTACTTTTAGATTTTTAAGAGTTCTTCACATTATTTTCCACAGTTCTTGATCAGTTTGCAATGCCACCAGAAGTGAATGAGGGTTCTCTCTGCGTCTTTGCCAGAATTTGATATCATTTGTTCTCCTCATCTTAGCCATTCTGACTGGAGTAAGATGAAATCTTAAGTAGTTTTGATTTTCATTACCTTAGCTACTAAGGATGTTAAACACATTTTAAGCAATTTCTTAACCATTTTTATATCTTCTTTTGAGAGCTCTCTTATCAGATCCATGGCATATTTTTAAATTTGAACATTTATTTTTTTTTTATTCTTTGTTTATTTTGAGTTCTTTTTTATATTGTGGATATTAATCCTCCATCAGATGTGTGGCTCATGAAGGTTTTCTTTCACTATGTGGGCTTCCTCTTCATTCAGTTGGTTGTTTCCTTTGCTGTACAGAAGATTTCAAAGCACAATAATGACTAATGAAGCAAACTTTTACCTTGGGGGTAATCAACAGTTATCTATTCAGACTTAAAGCCTGCTCAGTGGGAGACAAATCATTTGTGGTAGTAGAAATGTAGTCAAATACACATGGCTAGAGAGGTCATTGATCCTAGAGAAAACCCTATGTGTGTCACATTTGTCCCTAGATAAATGTAATCTCTTACTGTATGAAAAATATGGAGTTTTATTACAGAGAAGTACACCCCTCAACACTCATTAAAGAAGCTTCTTTTTACAACATATGGAATCCCACAGCTGGTCAAATAGGTCAAATAGAGAGTATAAGTGTCTATGAAATGCCTCACCCTAAATGATGCATCTACAAGGGAACCTCTACACCTAAGGTTCAGGGAATACAACAGAACAGGGAGTAGAGACAATATTAATGCATCTCTCAAGTCTCACCAGTGATGTTTCTTCATGCCACAGATGATGATTAACACAGAAAACCAAGACTAGCCAAAATGTAGTAAATATGAAACTGCAGAATACATGTCCCTGGATAGGATTCCTACACTAAACCAAATCTCAGGGATCATTGAGGAAGAGCAGGTGGAATGACTATAAGAGCCAAGGGTGATAACTGACCATAAGAAACCAAGAGTTACTGGATTGTGGGAGAACTTGCTCTTGCCAAATTGTAGCAATAGTGACAGCATGCACAAGACCAATGCAAACTTAATTAGACAGAAACACAACAAAGAACTTAGAAAAGGGTCAAAAGTCCCATCTTAGGAAAGGAACTATTAACAGTTGATTGTTGCTGGGAGGGTGGAGTTGATCTTCTTTAAAGGAGTGAATCTAGATCGGCTGACCAAGCTCCAGTGACTGAACTCATACCAAGGACATCTGGGGACATAGAGTTAGCTCAATGGGCCTAACACATACGACAGAATGCATGACATCTGGTGGGGGAGCTATGGAGGAAGCAGATAGGGGAAGATGTATGAATAGGATTACATTATATTGTGTTAAATGCAAAAATTCAATTAAAAATAGTAAAATTCTTTTAAATGTCCTTACTGTCAATCAAGAATCATTTCGAGATTTCCTAATAGGTCTCCTCCATTTCTCTGTGGATCACGCTTTGAATAAGCACCCTCCTACTGTGCACACGGTCTCTCCATTAATGCACACATATTTTGAATTATGTATCTTCTCTTTGTCATTTTAGTTTAAAACTTCATAATCGAATGATGGCTAGCTCTCTAAAATATGTCTAAACAATGCCAGATAGCTGCTATCCTCCCCAATCCTAACTCAAATATACCTGCCTGTGTATTTTATATTTTTAGATTTTTTGCAGTATTATCCTATACTATTAGCATTTCTGTTCAGGAATTGATTATTGTTAAAATGCAGTACCTAGTCAACATTGGCTACCACTTTCAAATATCTTTCCATTTTTGTTCATTTACTATTAACTTGAATTCACAACTCAAGAATTCCTAAAGTTATTAAATTTATTGCACTGACTCTGAAAAAAAGGGTTCTCTTTCCAATTAAAGCTTAATTTATGTCTCATTTTTTAAATTTTTATTTATTATTTTTATTTTATCTGTATGAGTATATGTATTGCCTGCATGTATGTAAGTGCACCTGTGTCATGCAATGTCCATAGAGGTCAGAAGGCACTGGATACCCTGAAACTGGAGTTATGGATGGTTATTAGCTACCATGTGGGTCCTGGGAATCGAACCTGGATTGTGCAAGAGCCAGCAGTGCTCTTAACTTCTGGGTCATCTTTCAAGCCTACAAGATTCATTATTGTAACCTACATATACTTTTTAAAAATTTGAGATCAGTTTGTTTTAAGACATGTATTAGAACATTTTAATGTTAATGGTGTCATTTTGGGTTTTTATTAGATTTATTTTATCTACACATGTGTGTACATGTGAATACCATAGCATGCATGTAGAGGTCAGAAGAAAACTTATGGGAATCAGATCTCTCTTTCCACCATATGCATCCCAAAGATTGAATTTAAGTCATTAGGCTTGTGCCTGGACTCTTTCTTTGTCCACGAACTATCTTACGCATCCTAATAATGTTATTTTGTAATGATTAAAGAAAAATATTTACAAGATTTTCTTGAATTATTTTCAAAACCATTCACAGTCATTAACTACAAATTATTGTTACAATTTTTACTTTAATAACATGAAGTCTATGAAATTACTTCTCTGTGTTGTTCACACAATGCTAGCAGCCTTTAATTTGCCTCTACCATCTATCAAATTTTCTTCCATTCTCCATCTTTTTATCACCTACAGTAAAATCAATGTAATCATTTGAAAACAAAATCAAGGGCAGGAGCTTATAAAGAGGAGGGACAAAGCAATGCCATTTGATTCTAAAACACCTATTTCAAAGCAGAGTTGAAAAGTTGAAACAGGTTCCTAACCTTTAATCCTACTTACTGTCTTTAGGGCTTATTGGTTTTAAAGTGACTGGAAGACTTTAAGGTGTTTTAACTATAGGAAGTTGCAAAGAAATATAATTATGAATATATCCATTGAAGGCTCCAAACCAGCTTTGAAGAGAGGATTGGAGCAATATTTTTTTAAATGTGCACTCTGTTTTATATAACAACTTTAATAATCTATTAACTTTCTATCGTATCCTAATCTACCTGGTATTACTTACAGGCTGAAAGTATATAGAAAATGACAAAGTTATAGTCTAAAGTTTTAATCTCAGATAAACTAATTTAACTGCATTTTATTTCAATTTTGCTCCAAGATTTTGCAGACCTTTGTCGAGAGAATAAAGGGTGTCGTTCCCAGTTCTGAGCTGGCTTGTCACAATCAGCAGCCTTCGCTCTGGTTTCCTCTCATGCAGCAATCAACCCAAACATGCTGATAAATGAGGAGGAAAACAAATCCTAAAATATTTTGACTCTTCGCCATCTAATTATTTTCAAATAGAATTTCAATAAAAACTGCTGTTGTGACAGCACTCATCATTTTGCTAACTTCAGATATATCTTCTTGCAAGACATTTGTTTCTATTATATTATTTCTGGTCTTTGTTTTCTTTTCTTTTATTTTTTAAGACAGTGTCTCAGTCCATTGCCCAGGCTGGCCTTTGAACTTATGGGCTAACACTTTTCCTCAGCCTCATGAATGCTATGGTTGTAGGTATGTGAGATACCATATCCAGCAATAGAAATTCTTTTCAATTAAGTTTTAGAGCATATTTAGCAAATAGCCTTAGTGTACCAACCACTTTGAGAAAAGACACTGTTTCCATCAAAATCTAATTTAAAAGTAGATGTTATCTACTTGTCCATGTATCTGTCTGTGAATGTAAGTTGATGATAAAGTATTTTACAGCACGAAATACTTTTTAGTATTTAGAAGTATTTATTAGATATAGGTCCTAATTAGGATTTTAAAATGTGCAAATGTACAATACTTATTAATTCTTGGTTTCCTTTTCACAAATAAATTTACATTCAAATAAAATTTAAACTGTAAATGTTCTTTTTTCTTGCATTTTAAGGCAAAATACTAGTAGTAGAATAGTTTCTCATTAGATGATGAAGCTCATCTACAACTGAATACTCCATACTGACTTTAAAATGTACTGACTTCTAAAATTTTGAGTTCTAGAAATTTTATATGTATAAATGCAAACAACTCTTTTAAAGTTTTCTTATGAATACATATACTTTGCATTTCATAGAAACAGGAAGAGATGAAAAAAAGAAGACTTGAAAATGATTGCTCTTTATCAACACTCAACTCTCTGCCTGTGTAATCAGGCAGCAGTTTCCAGACTTCTAACCAGAGATAATTTCTAGCTCATCAATCAATGTGGAAGTTCTATTTAACATTTTCAAGATTCAAGGTAACAGTAGAGAAAATTAAATTTAAAAGGGAAACAAGTTTGTGAATATAGTACAATGAGTTACTGCCATTAGAGACCTGACCTATTATCAATCTTTTCATCATTTAATCAAATGTGAAAAGTATAGCAAATACATAGTTTTCATTTGGTTATGTACTGATGAAATTTTAGTTGTGTATAATGCACCTCAATTATTTTATAAGCCATTTACTCTAAACTCTATCACTATACTATGGTAAACTTTAAAAAGTATGTAATTATTTTTGGATTGTTTGATACTAAGAGAAATTATGATGTACAACTATTTTCTTGATGTATTACCATGAAGTAAACTTAAAGAGTAAGTGGTATTTAATTATTCTGTTGATTAATTAGCTTAAGAATGAACTTAAGAACTTTTAAGAAAGTATTTGCAAAAATTCATTTTTTTAATGTCTAAATCTGTCTTTGTTAACTGTGAGCACTTGTTTCCAGTGTGAGTCCCATACCGCAAATTCCCACTCAGATGAGTGATTAAATTCAATGACATGATAGATAGATAGATAGATAATCAATGTATCTTTCTTATTTATCTACCATATATGTATCATGTTTAACCTGTCATAGTCACTAAAGCATTCAATCAAATGATTGCTGTTAGATCATTTTTAGTGGATAATATTGAATCATGACTGCATTTCAGAGTGGAACTTGTATTGCAGAATCTACAGAAGAAAAGTTGATTTATCAGTGTGCTCAATTTCTTTTATCCATGAATTCATTTAATACTAATACATTTTAACAGATGAAATTAGAGTATGGTTGCTAATTTAGATATAACTTTATCTTGGTTAGGAAAACTCTGAAGTCTCGTGTTTATTTTCTAAATATATGGGATTTCGAGCATTTTCCTATGACTTGCAATTTTGATGTGATTGCATTCATGTTTAGGTGAATGACTTCTAGTATCTCCAAATAAATATTTATTTCTAGGGAAATATTTTTAACCTAGAATTATGTTTTATTTAATGTATTAATATTTATTCCTTTTCACTTAATTATATGTTGAAATCTAGTTCATTAATAATAAATACCAACTCAGTTCTATTTTCAAGTGCATTCCAATATCCAATTAATACATAGAACTTAATTATTTTTAAATTTTTTAAAGAATTTTATTTATTTTCATTTCATGTGAATGAGTGCTTTGCATGCATGCATGTAAGTGGACCACATATGTGTCTGGTACCCACAGAGGTCAGAAGAGGGCGTGGAATTCCCTGGAGCTAAAGTAATGAAGGTTGTTAGCTGCCATGGGGTGCTGAGAATGAAACTGGGTCCTCTGCAAGAGCAGTCAGTGCTCTTCACTGCTAAGGCATCTGTCTAACTCCTAGAATTTGATTACTGGTAAAAGTAAAGTTTAGTCGTACAGGAATAAAATGAAAACCCCTGAGTTAATACTCATCATCAATAGCTTCCTAGGACTTTTTACACATTTTCTCGTGCTTTTGCATTGTCTTGCTACAGCCTGGTCTCTGAGAGCAGTTGGCAAGCCCTGTTTTGGGTTGACAGTTCTCTTCTACTGCCTCAGATTCTGTGCTGTGTCCCTCTGGCTTCATGATGCCATGTGTAGTGAAGTGCTTGCTTGAATTGTGGCTCCTGTGTATTTAAGGTGCCATTATCTTTGTGGATATTTTAAAAAATATGTTGTCTTTAGTGTTTCAGAGGTTTCCTTAGCCGGGTCTGTATGTATATTTGAAGTTCATCCTGTTTATGTTATCTGTTGATTTATGTCTTTTTGAAATTTGGGTTGTGGCAAGTCTTTTCTCCTTGAAATATTTTTCAGTCCCACTCTTTCATCCTCTACTCTCAGATATTGGTAATAAAAACAGCAACATTTGTGTTATCGTTTTACAGGTTTTGTGTGTGTGTGTGTGTGTGTGTGTGTGTGTGTGTGTGTGCCTTTTTTTTCTCTGATCAGTTCCCTCTTTGTTGTGACTGAATAAACTCAATATATCAGCCCTCAAGTTCATTAGTCTTTGGCTATCTACACTTTTTTAACTGTATTTTTCAATTGTACAATTTTATTTTGGTTTCTTTTATATTCATTTGCTGGAACTTTTCTAAAGTCATAAGCTCAAGAACGCTTTAAAATCTTGACAGGCAATTTCAAAATCTGAGTAATGGTAATAATGGTATTAATCCATTTTGTTTTCTAGTTTAAATTGTGCCTTCCTGATTTTTTCAATTTCATTTTATAGACATCTAAAGATATGTCATACATAATATAAAATACTTAAAATAAGCAGATATATATATACACAGATAAAAGCTTTTAAATGCATGTTAAATACTTTGAGTTTTATGTAACAAGCTCCCTGATCCTCTTTAAATCCTCCCTCATAGGAGACAACCTGTGTAATTTTCCTCTTTTGTTTTGTTTTATTGTTTTTTATGCAGTGTTTGGTCAAGTTTCCAGACTCTTCCAGCACCAAGTTCAATGTTTTTGAAAAATGAAAAGAAAGCTCAAGGAGCTCACTGTACTGACCTTTCTGTAGTTTTGACATCTCTAAAGACTCAGTCTTCTTCCTTTTTACATTTATGAGTACTGTTATAATTTTTGTTTAATTATTTCAAGAGCATTTAGAGTAAGGGCAAAGAACTGTGAGTTTTTGCCGTCTTGTCTCTGAACTAGAAATATTTTCAAAAGTACAATAAAATCCTTGAAGCACCAGTCTTTCAAAACTTTTCTTTATTCTTCTGTGCTTATCATAGCATGTGTTTCATTTCATCCACATTAAAACCTTTGAGCTACAAATCTATGATGACTGAACAGTACATTTCTGACCTCATCTAGCAGCCTTACACCCCCATCTTTTTATTCCACAGTCCCCTTCTTGTCTTCAGATCCTACCTCTAGATTCTTGCACTTGCTGTTCCCACCAGACACTATGTGACTTATTTTTTAACCTCCATTAAGTCTGCTTACAGTCTCTATCTCAAGGTTTTCTTATCACATTATTTTAAATATTTGTTCTCTTTCATAGTTGATGGGTTCCTGAAATTTTCTAAGTTTCACTATGTTATCTTTGACTAAAAAAATAGTATATGATGTGAGGTGAATGTGAAAATCACTACAATAAGGAAACTCCACGTATGATTAACCCAGGCTGGTCTCAAACTAAAGGATTTCTGGACACAAATGCTTGACTTGATGGGACTTAACACGTATAGTGAAATACATGAGGAGAGGATGATAAGGGAGGGGGTCTAAATTTGGTTAAAAACTGTTGTATGAAATGTATAAAACTCAATATTTTTTTAAAAAAGTATGATAAAACCAAAGATAAAAATCTGTGTGGGAGAGATGAGTCCTCATTCAGATACAAAAGTGGGTTAAATATATAAATAATAAAATTTAAGCACTTTTAACATGTGAATTCTATGCTAAGAATGTTAATTCTCAATTCTGAAAAGCACTATGATAGGATCTGTTCAGTTCTGCCTCTTTGTGTGTTCTCATTTCTGGGGTGTGGAGGGACCTTAAGCATTCTACATTGCTTCTGCCATAGTATGGAAGAGGCCATCATCGCCATCAGAGCTCACCTTTTCTTCTTCTCAAGCACCCCAAAAAGTATCCTTTTAGCTTCTTTATAAATCTTTTGATGGAAGATATTTATTATAAAATTTACCATAGTTTATGATAAAAATATAAAATTTTATTTATTGTAACTTTGCAGTATTTCATCATGACATATCAGAATCCCATCCTGTTCTACCACTGTCTGTTACCATCATTTTGGTTCAGTTCCTCACTGTATATTCCTTGGGCTACTGCTATGACTTTTATAAAGATCATTCTAGTATTTTGGTTCAGTCTTGTTTAAATTAAATATAAAGAATTATAAATTATCCACATATGCTTGCAACTAAATTTTCTTCATAGATATATCATATATATTTTTTTTTACATTTATTTGTTGGTGGTGGGGAGCATGTCACAGTGCGCATATGGAGGTCAGAGGACAACTTGCAGAATTTGAATCTCTCCTTTTACCCTGTGTTGATCCCAGGGACCAAACTCAGGCCTTAAAGTTGGAGTACAGCTGACCCCCAGCCAGACTCAGATATATCTTACAACTTTTCCTTTACTACCTCTTAACAGAAATTCTTTTAACTTTTCACAGGAGTTTCAAACAGTTATCAAGAAAAAGAAGGTCCATATATGACTTCAAATTCTACAGCAATGAGAAATGTTAAAGCATTAACAAATAATGTACCATGAACTTACATATCACAAAATGCATCCTATTTATTATACAATGGCAACATGTAAAACTCTAAATTGAGTATATACAAAAATTGAGGTATATACAAAAATGGTTTTTGTTACACTCAGCCTGCTGACCTCTACTAGGGAGAATACAAATCATATACCAATTGACTCTGGGTTAATTCTGAAACAAATATATTTTTATTAGGCTTGTCACACTCATCAGAAGTATTTACCACCCAAATGTGGAAATAATTTTTAAAAATACATAAAAATCAAGCACATTCATTCAAAGTTACATTTAAGAAACTGCATGTGAAATTAAAAATACATTTTCTTGATTAAAAATACATTTATTTTTTTCTAAGTACAGCCTACAAATGAAAATTTAATTCTACGCCATAAAACAAATTAGCAAAGTTGAAAGCCACACAAAAGCATTAGTTCCAATAGTCTGAATTGAAATTCACATGAATTTCAACTACGTTGTGTGATTCATATTCTCCCAAGTGATAAATACATAACTATATCATTAAGGTAGATATAATTTCTCAAAACGAGTGACCCTGTGAAGTCATTTGTTATCATTTTTTAAACACAGAAAGCTTTCAGTAGCTTTCTATTCATCTGAGAGGTGCTGGCAGGGTTTTCTTTACTGATAATGCTGTTTTAAACTGTATAAGAGCATAAGACACAGAAACACATCTTTAAATGTTCTACATGAGCTACAGGTAAAGCAGGTTCTGGTCTGACTTTATTTCTATTTACATATGTAAAGTAAGTACGGTCTAGGTGTGCATCTGTTTATACACATATATGCACATGTGTATTTATGTGCAACATATATTAAATTTTTTGGTTTTTAAGCTTCATAGTTCAAATATGAATAAAAATCCAATTAATTTTGCATTATTTAGAATCATTTTCTTATTTAATTGAAATCATATTTAAAATGTTTAACACATTTTTAAAAGGATAGTTCATTCTGCTCTATATAAAAATATTTGAAACTTGAGATTTCAATAGAGCAGGGAATTAAATACTGACTTTTACAGCATTTTATTTTTCTGAATTTCAGTCCATTGTAAGTACCGAAAATCATTTCAAAACCATTATGGAAAATTCTGTCCCTGGTAGCAAAGCTGTTGTGTCTCTAAAAAATTTGACAATAACAAAATAGACAACTCACTCTTTTATAAGATCAAACAAATACAAAAGCTTAAAACCTAAAACTTATCTCCTCCTCCTCCTCCTCCTCCTTCTCCTCCTCCTCCTTCTTTTCCTTTTCCTATTCCTTTTCTGCCTCCTTCTCCTTCTTTTTTTTTTTTTTCTTTTGGAGTAGCCAGGCAAGCCTTGCCTGCCTTTTTCTTTCTTAAAAAAATACATCAGGGGCTGGAGAGACGGCTAAGTCGTTAAACACACTGGATGCTCTTGCAGTGGATCTGGGCTGGATTCCCAGCACCCACATGGAGGCTAACTTCTGTAACTTCAATTCCAGGGGATCAGATGCTCTCTTCTGACCTCTGCCAGCATTGCAGGACACGGATGTACTTACATTCAGGAAATACACTCATATACACACATACACATACACTGACAGAAAAAGACATAATAATCATATAACATTCATGAGGATTAAGTGGGATAATACATAAACTCTCATTACATAGTGCAGTACAGGCACGGAATGAGCATTTGATATGTTACACTTATTAGATCAGCTTTTGATGTTACTGGAATGTAATAGATAGAATTGTTTCAGTTGTCACCTAGTGGCAAAGACTTCTATCACAGTCCCAGGAAATTAATTTTCAATTATCAGTGACTACATGGTGTTTTGTAAGACTTATATCTTGTTTACTATACACTTCTAACATACTTCTACTTTGTCCCTTCTCAACAGTAACACTCTGTATCTCATGCATGTGTATATCTCTGGCATGTAACTTCACCTAAAATAACTGGTTGAGAAGAGAAAAAAATAAAATTATAATAATTTTCAAATCTGTTTCTTTTATACACATCCAATTTTGTTTTCTTTCTTTCTTCACCATCATAAAAATAGGTTCATCTGAAATATAGTTTCCCAAATTTTGTTAGTTTAATTAATTCATATTAAGTAAAGATACAGTCTTATTCATATGTGAAAGATCTATTTGGTTTTCCATTTGATTATATCTTAATTGTATATTAAACAAATCAGTGTCACATTAATTAGTATTTAAATTATAAACTTCTAAGAATAATTTATTTCTTTAGTTTGTTTGCCTTGATTACAGTTATTTTTATAATAATTCTAATTATTTTTGATCTTAAAGAGAGGTTAAAATAATTAGATCATTTTTATGTCTTTATTGTATGTCTATGTCCTTTATGACATAAAATCCAAGGACCAACTGAAAAGAGAATTTTAACATGATTTAGTTTCATTATTGACAAAGATTTTCATAAACACAACAAACCAAAACCTAGGTTGATCAAGTAAGAGAGACTGCTCTCGAGGAGAGCCTTGGGCATCTGACTGAGCCATAGTAGGAAAGGTTTTCTACAAAGCCTCTAAGGTTGGCTAGAGTATGCAGTGACCTTGAATAGACTTCTTACACTGTGGGGCAAGTTCACCTTGATCCAGAGTCTCTCCATCATGTTGCCTAAGAAGTATCAAAACAGAATTGTGGACATCAAAGGCAAAAAGGCACGAACTACTCCAATAAGGAGGGTGATTACCACATTTTAATATCACAACATGAACTTATATTGCTGATTTTTTAACTACTGCTGATGTAAACAGCATCTGTTTCCATGGCCTGATTAGTAGCAGTCATATTTCTATATAATTTTCGTGTGTTTGCTATTTCACATTTGCTTGGTTGTCTCTGTCAATAGACTCCAAGTGCTTTGACACATTCATTTAAAAGTATTTGTGATAATTTTGAAAAATAAAAAGAAAAGGGATGAATCAGGATTGTAAGCAAATATATTTTATCATTATGCCATAACTGTTAGAAAATGTTTAAGTGAATTCGTTAGCTATATAAATGAGCCCAATTCATAATTTTCTGTCTTATATGTGGAAATTTTTGATCATCTCAATTTACTAGAACAGCACTCTGACCGAATTACATGCATTCTTTCATTTATATTAGGCTTTTATATGAAAATTTAGCTAGGCAAAATCTGGCTAAATGATTTCTAATAAATGAGCATTACTTTTCCTAGGCAAGCATTCTTCCTTTGTGTAATACGGAACGAGATGCACAGAAGAGTACCACACAGTGATGGTCAAATTAGGAGTCCTTTGTTAATAGCCAGTGGTCAGAGAGGGATCTAATGCTCAAAAGAACTCTCGGTTCTGAGGTGAAGCAGGGCAGGGTTTATAAAGCTTAAAACCACAATTATATTGTGCCGGGGAAAAGCCAATAACCGTAGTTACATCATATCACCATAGTTACACCAGACCGAGAGGAGATCAGTTAACAAGGACAGTTTCCCTTGTTTTATGGTAAGGTTTTCAGTTAACAGAAAGTTTCAATAAGGAAAAAACAAGTTTCCCAGTACTGTAGAACCCCTGAAACTACCTGTATGAGATGTTCTGCCTGGCTGGCTATCGTGGGAATAGCTGCTCGAAAACATAGGGTTAAAGAAAAGTCAGTCGGAGCAAAATGGGTTTAGTGTTGCCATTTCACTTTGAGCTATACCCTCAGCCTGTTTGAAGACATAGTCAATCAGAAAGCCACAGATTCCTTACCTCCTACATAATACCTCCTTATACCAGGAAGACTTCAAGATGACAGTGAATTAAGGCTGAAATAACTATTAGACACAGATTTTCTGAGTGGAAATTTACTGAAGCCCATCCCCTCAAAAGGACACTACAGAAGTGTGAGGTTTTAATATGTTTATAGCTTAGCAATCATAGTTCAGCTGCTACCCAGAACAAAGACAAAATACAAGGCCTTTCCCTAAAGTCCTATTTACCTCAACCTAATACAACATGTTTGAATAACAATGAAAAAAATACAAAGCATACTAAAGACAAGATGAAACAGACTAAAGAGGCAAAGAAACCATCAGAACTAAATTTTGAAATTATGTACATGTTGAAATTGTAAGACAGAAAGGTTAAACAACACGATTTGGTAGGATCAGCAGTACACCCCGGACTGCTGAGGAAGGAGTCATTAAGCTAATTAGTCAGCACTCTTCTCAAACTGAAATGCAGGCAGTAAAGGTGTTAAAACAACAACAACAATACACACACAGACAAACACACACACACACACACACACACACATATACACACACCAAGTGTTACAGTATCAAGAAAGGTAGAGAAAACCCCTGGTTTTGGCACAAATAGAGACCCAATATTTCTGTTGTGTCTTGTCAGTTACCTCCCCAGGAGACCAACCCTAGCAAGGTAGGTTCATCTTAAGCCATATTAAAGAGAGAGGTAGAATAATTAGGGTTTTAATGAGATGGTGAACTTTTCCTGCCTAGAATTGTCACCCTCTGATGTAGTGCCTGTGGAGGAACCCAGACATGCAGCCTCAAAAGTCTGCCTGCTTTTTGAATTCTTCAGAAAAATGTAACCTCCAATATTCTTTTTATCTCTTTGCTAAGCATGCTTTTCCTAACACCATGGACTTCCCCGCTGTTGTGGGTTTGTTTAGTCTTTCTCTAAAGCTCCTCTCCTGGCAGTGTGGCCACTAGTGTGTTTTGTGTCTGACATCCAAGTTAACGTACAAGAGAACGACTTCTTTTTCCTTCTGTCCTTCATTCTCCTCCTAGAAGCTAAGATTTACAGCTTGACTGATGTGGAGGTCTTTCCTCTCAAATTCATAAAATTTCCCATAAATTTTTTTTTGTGTCCATTTAAAATTATTTTATTAGTGAGACTAAGAACTCCAAAAAGGTACCCTGTTTTTTTTGTATTAAATGTATCAAAGAACTATAGGAATGTCACTTCATGGGGACCATATACATAAATAGAAACTAGAAGGAAAAGAAGGGCTGGAGCAGAAAATCTCCCTAAGCATAATATATTAAAATTCCAGAAACAAAAATTAAGCTGGGGTACTGATGCACACCTTTAAGTCCAGCGCTGGGAGGCAAAAGCAGGTGGATCTCTTAGGTCCAAGCCAGTTTGGTCTACATACTGAGTTCCAGACTGGTTGGGGTTGCAAAGAGAGCCTATGTCAAACAAACAAACCAAAAAATAAAGTGAAAATCTTGAAAGATGCCAAACTAATAATACTTTGTCTGCAGCAGAAAAATTGCATACTTTGAAGTGAACTTTCAAATGATTAAAAACGACTAGAGAGAAGACAATGCCACAACTCTACGAGCAGAAAAAAAGACAGACTTAAAATAACAACAAATACAATGAGCAGATCTTTGATCTGCAATATGATCAGATAGGTGAAATAGCCAATTCCCTAAAATACACAACCTCCCTTCTCCAGTTTGAGCGACAGATAATGTGAATGTCTGTCTGTAACCGTTGTCAAAGTTGAATACTCGAAACATTCACTGAGCCAAGATGATTCCACAGTGAGTTAAAACATTAAACCAAACATTAAAAACAAAACAATTTCTGGCATTCAGATTTTACATTGCTAGCCTATGGTGTCTAGTGGGGGCAATGCCTCCCTGTCAGAAGGTCCTCTTCTTCTAAGATATGTATATACTTCAAGTAGCTTTCATAGCAGTAGCACTCACCAAACACTATAAAAACTGATTTTTCTATGACAGTTATTTCCCTGTTGGTCTTGAAAATATCTTAAATATACTTACAGTAAATTTTATCTTGTCCAGAATTGCTTAATATGTCTATTGTCATACTACACCAAACTTTTTCTTATTCACTAAGTGCAAGATTTGCCTTGATGTATGAATTTGTATAGGAAGTGGAAATTATTTTATTAGATTGCAAAAATTAACATGGAAAAATTCATGTCAAATAAGAAAGAAAGAAAGACTGGCATTCATGAGCTGATTATGAAGACTTTTTTTTTGTTCCACAATTTAGTCAATTTATGTCATTAAGATGCCAAATGTAAAGTTTGGCTAACCAATGATATTTTCAAATTTCTAAACTGTCTAATGTATTTTTATCTATTTATCCAAAAGTCTGGAGTGCATTGCTTTAAACAATTATTGAGTTCAATGCATCTGTGTTCTATGTAGCATGCCATTATGCACTGAAATAAACATCAGAAGTCAAGACAAAGACAAACACGGAGCAAGACTAGGCCCTGCACTCATTTAAGCCTCATCATTAATGCAGATGAGAACAATTCATTCCTGTAAAATGATAAATTAGGAATTTTATATTTCACTTTGTTCACATGCAATACAGCAATTCTGTTCTTCATCTCATAAATCATTACAGTGTTATTTTGTTATACTTGTTCACAAAAGTATGAGTTTATCTTATAAATTACTGCTAATAATATAATACGGCCATCTCATGTAAGACTAAGTAATATTCTATTTTAACTTTGACATTATTCAAATAATTTGTGAGTTGTTCTATCTATTCCTTATAAAATACAGATTCCACTCAAATCACATATTTTGGGAAGAAGTTATGTATATAACTGCATATTACTTAATACAGTAAATATTTAATTTTGTGATATGAGTATAATGGCAAATGGCTTCTTAAACTATGATCTCAAATAATATATTCGGTTACATCTTCAATATATATTATTTTATTGTAGATGGAAAAAGTGACAAAACATTTCACTATTAGCAACCTGGCTAATATATTATTATTATTCTATACATGTTCTTTCTGTGAGGTTTGATATATATGTATATATATATAGAGAGAGAGAGAGTTTCACAGAATTGTGCAAGACAAGTATTTTTACTTGTATTTTTATAAGATACAATTCCTTTTAAAAGTTTTTGTGCTGTTATATGCTTATCTAAAAATTACATAAAAAATATATGGGAGTGCATATGTTTAGCTGAAGGTTGTATGACAAGAATGCCAGTACTAGTTAAAGAAAATCTCCCTTCAAGTTGTTGGTCAGGGTAATCTAAGAGACTCCCAAAATAACATAGGCTATTACCATAGGTCCTTGATTGTTCCCTAAAGCATGAAATTAAGGTCCTTTTGCTAAAGATATTGCACACTTCGGACACGGCCTTGGGAGAAATTGAGCTGGAACTGACCTGGATCCCTCCTCACTGAGGACTAGCTCTCCTGGTATAGGAATCTGCCAAGGTAGAAAACCAGTTAGTAGTCCTACCCAGTTATAAAACCAATAAATCCCAGTGATCAGCCCATCAAAATATCTTCTTGGTGGCGTAGTGGCACTTGTATCTTGGAGATAATCCACATTTGTCTAATTGGACATAAGACAACCCAAAAGGAGGGAAAACGTGAATGGTACTACAAACCTGTGAAAATATGGTTGGAGAGATCATATACTCCAGAGAAGAAGCAATAATTATCCCTTTCCGGAATCAATGTAATTCTCTACTGTATTCTAAACGTTTAGCCTTATATTCACAGATAAGTGTTCACACATCACAGAGGCTTCTTTCTGGGACAGATGGAGACTACTGAAAAGTTCAACAATTGATCAAAATACAGAGAATAAGTGACCATGTGGTTTCTAGCCACAAGTAATGTATGTACAATGTAACCTTTACTCCTAAGGCTCAGGGAACCTCTTGGAATAGGGATCAAAAATGTTGTAAGAGTCACAGGGCCAGGACATCTACTACTAGCTCTTATATTCTGGACATGACGAAGAACCTGCAACCATGAAACCTCTACAATGTGACTGGCTAAATAAAACCTGTCTGATGACAGCACCAGTTTACATGCCAAGTAAACTGGATCTCACTTCTGAGAAGAAGGCTGCTGAGAGAGAATCAGTTTTCCCCAATGCTGACCCCTTTGGGCAGACTAATTAAACCATTCATTTTAATATATTTGCTGAGCAAACTAAAACTGATTGCAAAGAAGGAATGGTTGCCCAGATTGTAACTTTTATTTATATGCCATAATGTCAAGTTCTCACTAGGCTAGGAAAGAAGAAATATAAATTAATCCGTGCTTTGAACTGTGCCTCTGTGATGATAAGGGCTTTGTTAACTGATTTCCACTTACCTGTCTGTGAACATTCTTGTGTTTCCCTATTCTGTGTACATGTACTTGTCTTTGTATTGAACTGTTTTTCTACTCTGCTTGCTGGAACACACACTTAGAAGTTACCCACAATCCAAAACGTCATTGTAAAAAATAGGAGCATTTAAATGGAACAGATTGACAAGGTGTAATAATATATTTTTTTTCCAATGTGCAAAATATGACATGTGTTGTAAAAATTATTTCTGGGAGGCTTGAGCAGTGTCCACCCCCACTCTCCTTTGTAGGTCCCAAACAAAAAACAAGGTATAATTTAGTCAAACTACAGTTTGGGAAACCAGAGTTTATTTTGGCTTCCTTACAGAGCAATTAGTGGCTGGGGGGCGGGGGGTCCCTACTGAGGCCATACAGCAAATTCTACATTTCCCCAAGGACCCCTGTGAGCTGCTGCCAAAGGGGTGAGTCTCCTCCCAGCTCCTTCCTCTCACACATTAGTCCCTCCTCCACATACAACTCAGGTCACTGGTTGGTCAGGAGAGGTCGCTGACTTTCCTGGCTCCTCCCTTTGTACAGAGCACCAGCAGTCAATTTTGTTTGTGCTGATCCACGCAGGTAGGGGCAGTTGAACACGCAGTCCATTCTGGTAGTCTTTGGTGGCCTTTGGTGGGCAGAGGACCGATTCACTGTACAGCATGGTAGGACTTAGGTTACCTAAGATTATCTTGCAAGTGATCTTGGGGTTCCACGCCTTACAGTTCATTTACTGTACTTCCATATCTATCCAGTACATTAGACAGACAGACAGACAGACACACACACACCTATACACACACACACACACACACACACACGATTTAATAATATGAACAAGGAGCTGGACACACTTTCCTTTACTTGCTGGTCTTTAACGTGGCATTTATAACTCAGACACCGATGAGGAAATTAAGCTTAAAATAGTGAAAGACAAGCAAGACAAAAAAAAAATCAAAAGTAAACTGTATCATCTAGTAAAAATAATTAAAGAAAGTAAATATATTGTTGAAAATACGTCACTGTGCTTGAGGTATTAGTTATGGACATATGTAAAATGAAAATCCCAGGCCAGATAAAAGACGTTTGGTTCTTGTTTGATATGTGTGCCCAGTATGATGGCATCTGAGGCGACAACACTTGCAGTGATTGACATACTATGTGTTCTCTCTCTGTTCTAGGACATTCATCACATCGGTTCCACATACTGTGGAACATGTACCACGTTTCTTCCTAAAATCTCTAAACCTCATTGCTTCTGAAAGTTGTTTGACAATAACAACAGATCCTTGTAATTTATGATGCCATCTCTTTCTTGATCAATGAGTTGTTTTTTCTGCAGAGAATGCATTTGCTTTTCTCACAAGTAAGTAAAACATCCCAATTTTGGTAGAGGTGTGGAAAACAGATGGCCAGATCGACTAACTAATCCTATAATCTATTCTGTATCACAGCGAGATTCTTGAATCAAATTACTTTTAATGATGTTTAGATTCATTTGTTTAGCAGAAATCAGGCATTAGTAACACACACACACACACACACACACACACACACACACACATATATATATATATATATATATATATATATATTGCATACAACTATCCAGTATAACCTTAATCCTGATGTTGCAAGAAATGAGGAGAACTTCCTGGAATAGAAATGTTTCTATTTTTCTACATTTTGGCAGAAATCTTTTCTCAAATAAACAGATGTAGATAGATATAGAAATAAACATCACTAGATTGATGGATGCAAAGACACGTGCATAAATGACTATAGTAATGGATAGCTATTTAATCTATATACAAATACTTGTCACAAAAAGTTTTAAAAAACTGAAAATGACACAAAGTTTTGCATTTTTAGAAGTTCCAATGGGATCAAATATTTGTTTTCAAAACATTAGAAAAAGTTGTTCATTTAAATGGAAATTTCACTTAGGCTGCTTAAAATGAAGCTGTGCTTATTTTTTTTTTCTGTATTTCTTAGTCTGCAGCAAAGTAAACTTGTAAGGATCTATGAAATAATGGTACACCTTCTAAGAAAATGTTTAAATGTGACTTCTCAACTAAGAATAACCTTTCCTAAAGTTATTTAGTGGTGGGAGGGGTGGTTTATGGCTAGTTTAAATCAGTTCTCTACTAAAGGAAATTCTCAGGAGAATGCACACCTCTCTTTATTTTCTTTTGTAGCTATTTTTATTGTCTATCTAGATTTAAAACAGGTTTCTAGGTGTGACTAATGGGCCACAGTGAAATACTTTGCATTACATTACACATTCAAATGTTCTCATACACTTTGCTTTAAATTTGGCTACACTCATTTTCGTTTGGACAAGCTTTCCCAGGGCAGCCATTCAATTCCTATTGGAGCTAATGGGTCTAATTCAACTGCCTCTTTCTAGACCAAATTGCTTCACCATCAGTGTCAGCATTTTTTAAAAAGAATATCTTTGAATGTTTTGCTAAAGTCAAGTTTGACATTAAGAAAGTATGTGCACAGTAGGATTTAATTTACAAACACAGGGTGTCTTTGTTTTCTATTCCTATGATAAACACAATGATCAGAAGCAACTTGGGGAAGAAAAGGTTTATTTCATCTTACAGGTTACAGTTCACTGTCAAGAGAAGCCAGGGCAGGAGTTCAAGCAATAAAACTGGAGGCAGAAACTGATTCAGTACCATGGAGCAAAGCTGATTACTGGCCTGCTTTCAGGATCGCTTTCATCTGTCTTTATTATGAAGACCAGGTCCACCCATCCAGTGATGTCACTCCCCACCGTGGGCTGAACAGAGTACTCTTACACCAATTAGCAATCAAGAAAATTCCCTATATACACATCCACCAGCCAATCTGCTGGAAGAAATTCCCCAGTTGAGGTTCTCCCATCTCAGGTGCATCACATTGACAATCAAGATTAGCCATCACAAGTCCATCCCTCGTCAGGTTGATGTGCAAATAGATCACTGTTAAATCATAACCTTTCCTTTCTTTCTCCCCAGTATCTCAAATTAATATCACAATATAAAACATAGTCCAACTTTTAAAGGTTCCATAATCTTTAAAAATTTCAACATTGCTGGATGTGGTGGCACCCAACTTTAACCCCAGCACTTGAAATGCCAGGGTAGACTGTTGTCTTTGAGTTCAAGGACAGCCTATTCTACATAGGAAGCGCCAGCCCAACAGGGTTACATAGTGAGACCCTGTCTCAAGAATATTTTTTTTTCAATACTTCCAAGACCTTGAGACTGGAGAGATGGCTCAGTGCTTAAGAGTACTAGCTACTCTTACAAGGTCCTGGGTTTGGCTCCCAGCACCCACCTGGCTGCTAACAGCCATCTATAAATCTAATTCCAGGGGATCTGATGGCATCTTCTGGCCTCCATTGGCATTACCTGGCACAGGTGCACTCACATGCATGCAAACAAAACAGTCATTCACATAAAAGGAAATGTCCAAGATCTTGTTAAAAATAAAAATGTTCTTAACTATGAGCTCCTGTAATATAAAAATGAAATAATTTCTTATTCCACAAGGGAAAAACTAGGGTATACTTATAATCAGATAAAAGCACAACAAATCCATAATGTAAATAGTTCAGTATCTGGCATGTTTGATTCACTCACTATTTTATGGATTCCAAAAGGTTTGAGCAGATCTACTTCTCTGACACAACACACGGCTCAGGCCAGCTCCACTGCAAACCTATGACTGTCCTTTTACATCATTTAACAGTCCTGGCATCTTCACTATGCTGGTGTCTCCATGGCCTTTCCTGGCTCTTGAGGGGCTCTGACCTTGTCATATAGTGCTAAGCATCAGCTTTTTTCTATGACTTCTTCAGTCCTGAGGTTTCCACTGTACCTAACACTACAACTTCACAGAATAGCATCTTCTGGTCTCTCTTCTGCCACTCAGTGCCAAGCCTCATCTGATTTCCATAACCTCTTCCTGACTGCACCTTTCAAGCTACCAAAATCACAATAACATGGGACACTCTTACACATTACCAAGCTGGACCACAGTTGACCCTGTGGAGATACTGTCTGGTCTCTTATCAATCAAAGCTGATTTTTCAGTCCCAGCTAACCATCATCCTTCGTCTCAGTAAAGAAAAGGTTTCACTTAAGGGGTGCTGGTCTCTTGGTGATCACAGCTAGCTCTTCAGCCCCAGTTGTCCTCAAAACACAGATTCTTAATCCAAAATATACAGACATCTCTGACCGATTCTTTGTAACCCTCTGAAATTTCACAAGTTAGTTCTCTACTGAATGCATTACACTCAACATTACTTCCAAGCTCCTACAAAAGCTCATTAAGCTTTGATCTTTCAGTGACTCTTCCAAACCAAAGCTCCAGAATCCTCTGCCTTCCTTCCACAAAACAGACCAAGGCATAAAAGTCACAGGGTCACAGCAATGCCCAGCACTAAGTACCAACTTCTCTCTTAGTTACTTTGTTTGTTGCTGACACAAACACCAACCAAAAACAACTTGAGGAGGGAAGAGTTTATTTGTCTTACAGGTCACAGCTCATCATTGGGGGAAATCAAGGCAGGAACTCAGGCAGGTAACTGAAGGACAAGGGATGATGCAGGACCGCTTCAGGTGTGGGATCTGAGAAGAAAGGGAGAGGAAGCTCCCCATTTCTCATATACTGATCCCTCCAAGGCACTCAGAATCTAGTCCTCCATTCGTCATTCTTCAGAGACTTATTTGCATTCCAAGGAAGAAATTATGCATTGCCCTCTTCATTATGTTTAGAATGTTGCTGTATTCATCGATAAAAAGAAATGATTAAACTATTTAGACTATAAGTTTTTGTTCCAGAAAGTTCATCAACAAAATCCTTCAACCTGATACCTCTCTATAAAAGTTACTAAGTAATAATTAGATGAAAATATTGTTAAATAAATATCACTGATTTCTTCAGATGAATTAAAATCATTAAACTTAAAGGATGATGCAATTTACATTTATAGCAAAACAAATTATTTTATTTTTTCATAGAAAAATGGAAATAAAGATGTATCTAACTACTTTCATAAAATACTGTAATCTCTTTCTCTTACACACACACACACACACACACACACACACACACTGTATTTCGAGTTGAGCTAACTTTCTAAGTCAGGGGTTCAATTGTTTTTTTCTATGAATATTTTCAGCTTTACAGCCCAGATAGTTCCTTTATCAGTTCCTGAACTTTGTTCTTCTAACTTAGAAACAGCACTCAAAACACGCAAGAAGGGCAATATCCCACCAAAATTTAATTTGTATACCTGTAGTATATACATTGAGCCCATAAGTGGTAGTTCATTAGATCCACTTCCAACTGGTCTTATATTTCAATTCTTCCTTTTATCTCACATCTAGATTTGTGGTTAAGATATAAGAACAAGGACCTGGCAGTATCACATAAGTCAGTAGGATACCCATGAGTTATTTTAAATTTTCAAAAGAAACATGACAACAGTTTTTGGAGGTTTCATGAACTGCTAAAGTTCCATGGATCGACTTTACTAACTAGTCTAGAGAACTCTTAGGTATATTTTGTCCTCGTATTAGCATTAAGAAGTACTAAGTCTTAGAGGGATTGGACAATGGCAGATAGCACACAGGCATGGTCTGTTCTGGGAAATGAACTAGGGATAGATGGATGACAGCTAAATTTTTCATATTTCAATAGCAAAGTAAGCTAGGAAACTTCAAAAGCAGGACAGTAGTGTCTTTCCTGGGGCAGTTTACAGAGCGAGCTTCCTACTCCCAGTGCAAGAGTTAATGGAACCACAGCTGAAGACAGCCTCAGAAAATCGGCACTGTACTTTCAGTAAGACATTTTCACATACAGAAAAAGAGGGAACAAGAGGGAAAATTTGAGCACTGTAGGGACAGAGGAGTCAAGGCACCTGGAAAACCCTGCTAACACTAGGCCAAGGCAGCAGTGCCAAAATGTCACTTCAAAGAGAGCCTGCTGAGTCAGTCTGTGACTTGGCCACCACAGAATCTCCATGAACCACACATACTTGGTAAACAAAGAGAATGTGTCACAAGGCACAGAAACTTGGTCAGTGGAATAATTCTAGACCAGAAGGAAGAAACTTTGAATGAGAACTACACAGATTCAGAGAGGTTAAAAACCTGATTTGGGTCAGAATCTACAGGGAATTCAACACAGACAGGTCCAAGAGTATGCAATAGATACTAGGGAGAAAAGCATCAGGTGAACCAGATTGGCCACTGGCCCATGAAGGACCTCTGGCTGATAGGACCAGCATCTGTGACCTGACCTTGTGAGGAAACATCTAGGAATGTGACTGTCATTTGGGAACCCAGAAAGGGACACTGACAGTCAAGGCTGGAAGCAGCAAACAAGTAACTGAAGTAGACAGATTCTCCCTGTCCTGTTTATTCCATGTTTATCCAGTACCCAATATGTTAATATGATGACTCTATTCCAGCTTATTTTTTTCTCTTTTATTCCTTTTTCCACCTCTCCTTTTCATTTTTTCTGTCTTTTTTTCCTCTGCTCTTTTTGGCTTTACTTAAGAACAGAGCCTACCCTGGTTTAGATGTCTTTGTGTCTCAGCCTCCTGAGATTTGGAATTGTTTCAGGATATATGATTGCATTTCTCTACATTTCTCTTTTTGGTGTGCCATTTTACCAAAGAATCCTCATCTCCCTGCATAGTCTCTATTGTTGTCAAGGGAACAAATAGTCCAGTAAGATTAACTGGCCAAGAGAATGACAATCTCTGGTAGCTTTGATCTGAATGAAGGCCCAATTTTCTACTTTCCCTGGTAAATCACCTGGTAGTAGGACCACCTCTAGGAAGTTATGCTAAAAAGATGGTGGTAATACCTAGTGCATTAATGAGACGGTGATGTACATTTTTCTGTCCAGAATTCTCAGCTCTTAGATCAGTTCTTGTGGATCTGAGTCTGAAACATGTGGTTCTCCATAAGCCCTGTCTGCTTGGTTTTCTGAATTCTTCAGAGAAGCATAATCTCTCTCCATTTATTCTTAACATTCCTTTTCTAAGTATGCTTTCCCTAATGCTTGAGATTGTCCCAAAGTTTTCAGTTTCTTTACTTTTTCTTAAAAGCTTCCTTTTCCTCACCAAGTGATTGCTAGTCTGCCACATGTCTGTCTAACCTCCATGGTGGCTCTAAACCTTTATGACTTTATGGCTTTATTTTTACTTCTCCCTCTATCCTTCTACTTCAGGAAGCTGCTGAGATTTACAATTGCCTGCCCTAAGGATTTTCCTTAAATTTGAGTAAGATTGTCCTAAAGCTTTTACTTGAATCTATTTTTAACTTCCTTAATGAATGAACACGGGGACCCTCTAGGGGGCACTGCTTCTCTGCTATATCGTTTTCTCCTTCTGGTGATTTCTCCCATCTAACTCTCTCTGTTATCCTAATTCTGATGACTGGTCTTACTCTACCTTTATTCCATTCATAGCAACAGTAACTAATACACTAGACCACACAGCACTACCCGTGTTCCCTCACTTCCTAAAATGACTACATTTGAAGATATGGCCTCTTTTTATTTGGCTTTTACTATATTTTCATAGTGAACCAAACTTTGATAGAGATACTTCTTATAGATGCTGTTCTATTATCGGGGTAGTACTGGGAACTGAGTCTAATGCCTCCATCATGTGAGCCAAGGATAATACTGAGCTTCCAGGTTAGTAGATTAAAAACTACAGCTCATCCCAATTGTGACTTAGTCTTTCTTGAATTTTGCGAGCATTTCCATTGAAAGAATGCGGGTACTCTTTGAAAAATCCAATCAATGATCCAATACCTGTTATACAAGTTTCAATACAAAAACAAAATAGGCACGAATATCAAAAGCAACATACTTCTCCAAAAATTTCTAATCCCACAATAATGGCTATCAATTTTTGATATTGGATTAGGTGTTATCCCAGATACATAATTCAAAAGAGTTATAAGTATGCTTGAAATGTCAAAGTAGATACAAACTCTTGAATGAACTCCATAAAGGCACAAGAAGTTAAATGGAAATAAGGAAATCAATGCAGGATATGAAAGTGTATTTCATTAAGAAGTTAAGATACTGGAAAAACATCATTCTGAAACATTTGGCATGAAAGGTTCAACAAGTCAAATAAAAACCTCCGTGGAAAGCTTCACCAATAGAATTGATCAAGGGAAACAATATCAAGGATAGAAGATAACTCAGAAGAATTAGGACATTTAGACAATTACAAAGATCAGTTAATAACAAGGTTTCATCAATGAGACTTTGAGGACACCAAAATGTGAATCAGAATCATGCACCATACAACAAGGAGAAAAATTTTATTCTAAAATCGTGGAAAATATTCTCAATAAGATCATAACAGAAAATTTATAAACCTAGGGAATTTCTCACCCAGGTATAGGAGATCTTAGAAAAACAATAGAAAAGAACCTCTCCATGTTAAATTACAGTTAATTCAGTAAATATACAGAACCCAGAAAATATATTGGAAGCAATAACAAAGAAATACCAAGTCATAAGTAAAATCATGCCAAATATAATAAGAGGGGTTTTAGAATGGAAACTTTAAAAAGTGGGGGAGGGGGTCTCTAAGGAGATGGCTCATTGGCTAAAATACTTGCTTTGTAAACATAAAAACATAAGTTTGCATTCCCAGCACCCACGTAATAAACAGTCATATATCTTCAGCTCTAGAGGGGTCTAGAGACGTGAATCTCAGAGCCTCGCTTGCCAGCTTAAGTGGTAAGTTTCAGGTTCAGTAAGAGAATCTGTCTCCAAAAATAAGGTAGAGAGTAATATAGGAAAAGAGACAACAATGTCTTATGGTCTCCACACATGTATGTACAGATGAGCACACCCCTTCATATGTATGCATACATTCATGCAATACATATATTACATACAAACAACCAAATAGTGAGGCTTGGAACAATATATTTTAAGCTCTAGAAGACATTAATTGCCAATGCAAACTGCTCTACCCCCAAAAATTATATGTCAAAATTAAAGAAGAAAAAACTTTACCACAAAACTAAAGAAATTCATGACCACTCAGTCAGAACCATTGATTTTATCTGAAGGAATCTACCAAACTGAAGAGAGAAATGAATACATCTATAATGACTCAAGAAAGAATGAGCCATTCTATAGTTAAACAAAGGAGGAACAGGAAGACACCAAACACTATAAAATCCACAAAAGAACAGGCATTAATTCACAACTTTCAGTGGTAATCTGAGTATTGAAAAATTTCAATTCCTCAATCAAAAGGCACAAACAATCAAAAGGCTGATGTGGTGCTGAATGCTTTTAATCCCAGCACTGGGAGGCAGAGGCAGAGGCAGAGGCAGAGGCAGAGGCAGAATCATAGTGAGTTCCAGGTCTGTTGCAGCTACAGGAAATCCCAGTTTCAAAAAGACCAAAAACCAAACCAAACCAAAACAAAACAAAAAAACAGCACATGCAGACAAGACGAAGAGATTGAATACTAAGCAACGCACTTCTATTTGTAGCCTTTCTACCAACCAATAAGAACTCACAATATTTGTGATAGTATGCACAAGACCAGCACGAGCTCAAGCCAGACAAAACTCCTAGCAGGGAGGGGAAGATAGCATTATGTCCTAACCGTAGCTGAGGATGTATTTGCATTGATAACTGCTGGGAGACGAGAGTTCATTTCCTTTAATGGTGTGACTCTTCAGTAGGTCAGTCACATTCAAGGATTGGACACAGACACAGTATATATATATATATATATATATATATATATATATATATATATACACACACACACACACATACACACACACACACACACACACATACATATATATATATATGCTTTTTGAGACAGGGTCTTTCTATAGCCCCTGCTCACCTAGAATTCACTGGAACAGGAGAAAATTGAGTTTGAGCTATGCATGTGAAAAAGGATTAATACCTAGAATATACAAAATTCAGAAGCTATAAAGAAATCAAATCAATTAATTGACTAATGAATAGTTTTCAAAAGATTAAATGCCAAATAACTAATAAGCATATGAATAAAAGTTCAACCTCACTAGTTATAAAGAAATTCCATTTAAAAGTGTATGATGGAGCCAGGCACAGTGGTGTATACATTTAATCCCAGCACTCAGGAGACAGAAACAGAGGCAGGGAGATCTCTGTGAGATAAACACCAGCTTGGCCTACATAGGAAGTTCCAGGCCAGCTGGGGCTACAGGGAGACCTGTCTCAGTAAAATAAACAAACACCCCACAACAACTACATTGTGGTTCTTACTCCACTCATGATGGAATTCATAAAGAAAACTCAAAGTAGGTACTGGTGAGAATGCTAACAAAGGAAGATCTTTATGTACTGCTGGTGGGAATATAAACTAGTCTAGTCACTGTGAAAGTCACCATGGAGGGTCTTCAAGAAACTAAACACAGATATACCATATGGCCCAGCTATCTGACTCCTACCTATTTATCTGAAAGATTCAAATTAAGCTACTTGAATATTGAAGTTTATTGTAGCACTACTTACAATAGCTAAATTATGGAAATTAGTCTAGTAACTAGTTCATCAATAGAGAAATGCAAAAAGAAATGGAGGTATATATACAAAACGCAATTTATTCAGCCATAAAGAAAATGAAGCTATGCCACTTGCAGGAAATTTGATGTAATTGGAGATAATCATATTAAGTGAATTAAGTCTGTCTGAGAAAGATAAATACATTATTTTCTCATTTGTGTTTCATAAGCATCAAATAAATACATAAAACTTGGGTGTTTATATGATGTAAGATTATAAATAACATTGTCTACAGGAACAAAGGGGAAAGGAATGGTAGCAGAGATCGAGGATAGAATATGATGAAAGTACGTCACATACTACTAAAATGTCCTTATATAGCATGGTACGATGAACGAAAAATGCAGATCAATTGAAATAACAAATACTGAGGTATATTACATCAGACTTTGGCAGAACTGATGAACTATATATAAACTCCTAATTGAATATCTATGCCTGAATAGCTCAGCATCTTTGTTCAATAATTTGATCTTGAACTGTTTTAGGACTGAGACAGTTTGGAAATCTCCTTTTTATTATTGAATATATTTTATTAAAACAACTCCCAAAATTACACAGGCTATTGCCACAGCCCTTGATTGCCTCACAGAATTTGAAAGTAAGTCAGGACATAGTTTGGAGACCAGATTTGGAACATTGGAGCTGGACCTGAGCGTAAGCCACTTCCTTTGACAAGCAGTTCTCATAGCTCTCGAAAGCATTATGCAAGTAGCCAAGGAAGAACATCAATCGATGGCCCAACAACAGCTTCCTGACCAAATAACCATATCAGTGACTGACACGGCATTTAACACTGGTGCAATAGTGGTACTTTTATCTTGGGGCCAATCAACCACCACCTAATTGATCTTAGAGATTACTCAATGGAAGGAAACCCATGTGTGGTACTGTAATCATAGCCAACTACACATGGCAGAAGAGGCCATAGATATTAGAGTAGTACCCATGTCTGTGCCCTTCCTAGGCTAATGTAACTTCTTACTAAATGCAAAATATATATCCTTATATTTACAGTCAAGTATCCCAGTCACCACTCATCAAAGAAACTTCTTTTACATCTGATGGAGACTACTATAGAGTACCACAGTTAGTCTCACATGGACATTGTGTGTGAATTTCCCATGCCTAAGCAGCACAGTACAAAGCATTCCCCATACCCAATGCACACACATTATATAACAAGGGAAAAAGAAGACACTAATGAATCTCTCAACTCTCATTAATGAAGCTCCTTCATCTAACAAAGGGCCAGGAACAGAAAAGGTCACAAATGGCTAAAGCATGGAGATTAAGAATCTGTATGTGTGGGTTCCTGGACAGGACTCCTATGTTAAGCTTTGCTCACCCAGAGCTCAGGGACCATTGCAGAAGTGGGGGAGGAAAGATTTTAATTGCTAGTGAGGAGTCTTCCCCGTACGGGCCACCACTTGTCACCAAGGAAGACGCGACACAGGATTCTTCTTGAGACAGTTTATTCAGGTCCTTTATAGCAAGCGTTCTTTATCTTCTTCCCCTTTCCTTATGCAGGCCATAGGCTATATACCCTTAGCATAAAACCTCCCTCATGTTATACGTGACATTTGCACAATGGGCAAATTAGTAAAACCAGGAAAAAAAAAACTATAATTTCTTACTGCGCCATAAAACTCCGCAGCAGGCCAACTCTAAGAACAAGCCATAACCACATCCGGGTACAACATCTCCTCCGTGGCCATTTTATCCAGGCAAGCAGCAAGCAATATGTGGAAGCTCGCGGGCTGGCTTCCCACACTTAAGGGCTATGCAAAGCTGGTTAGTCAAGATTCAGGTTCTCTCTTTTAATTTTATATTGGAGGGAATAGACGGCTCTAGTCCAGCTGCTCTGGAGTTCCCTCAGAGGCTCAGGTTAGAGGAAATAGGATGCTCTTAAGCTCTCTCTTAAGGTCTGGGTCCCTCTAGACATCAGGCACAACAAAATTTGGGATAATTGCTAGGGAAACACTGAATTCATTCTTTCTCAGGCAGTCTGCAAAGGTCTGGACCCTGACAAAAGATCACAGAAGCCTAGCCCTGCAGCAGTGGGAGAGACTAAAGATGCTACCAATGTAGGGGGATGGGCACCCTGTGATTTGAAGAACTCTCAGTCTGCCAGAGGTAAGAGGGTGGTCCAGAGATCTGGGGGGTAAGAGTGTGCCTGTGCCCAAGGCTCGATGGAGAACAGAATGTGGGATGGGAGTGTTTGGAGTGCTGAGGCAGTAGGGGATGGAGATGCAATGGGCAGGATCAGATTTACGAGGGAAGAAGGCTGGTTTCCAGAATCCAAGGCAAATTGGAGTACCAGGGTAGAAGGTTGGTCTCGGAAATGCAATGGAAATTTGAGGATGGGAAAGTCTGTGAAAGCTCTAACAAACTAGACTGAAAAACTGAGCTGATCTGAGTCTAGGGAGTTGAGTTTCAGTAGTTAGGTCTGGACTAAGACAGTCGTCCAAAATCTAGGATACTAAGAGAAAAAAGCAGCCCTGTGCCTAAGGCTTAAGACTAGAAGAAGAATAGGGTTTGGGCAGGGGGCGGGGGGATGGAGTTACTCCGATGGGATGAAAATGGAAAGGCAATGTGTGGCTTCGGACTTACCAGGGAAGAAGTCTGCTCACAGAAACGCAAGGCAGGTTGGAGGAGGGGACAGCCAGGGTGGATGGCTGGTCTAGGGACAGCAGAGGGATGTTGGAGATAGGAATAATTTGTGAAGGCTCACATCCCGCTTCAGGTATGGTTCGATTTCTGCCGGCGGGCTCCGGCAGCTACCTTTAAGCTCATGTTAGTGGGAGTTACCAAGGAAATAGAAAGAAACTGCTAGAAAGGTAAAAACAATGGATTTAGACCATTACTGCTATAAATGGCCCAAGTTGTTTTCCAAATGATAACTTGGTTATAGATGACAATCATCTGCAGCAAGTCTGAAATGATAGTTTTTCTCACCTTCTTTGTCTGTACTATTCTGAAGGTGTACAAAAATACAAAAGCGGTGTGTAGTTGAGAAAACCTAATGTTGAAAATGGAGCAGGCAGAGACAGGACTTGAGAAAATTGTTTTACCAGTCTCCATCTCAAGCAACTGATTTCTTCTCTCTTGTTTAGAAACTAGTTTTTATTTTACGTTTTTCTAGGACTAAAAGATGGTAAAAGGATTCATAAAGACTGAGGATAAAAGCTTCAGACACTAAAGACAGATGGCTGCAATCATTGGCATTTACATGTCCAAATATTCCAAGGGAGAGAATCATTGCTCTATTGACAGTCCCATCCCTGATTCTGGTGTAATCAGTGGCTAGGTGATTATGTAACATGTTGTATAACCATCTGGAATATCACTAGGAAGAAAATATTTTCTGACCATATATATCCTGTTCTATGGTTTAGATGTAAAACATCCCCCACAGATTCATGTGTTTGAACACTTGATGGCCAGCTGGTGATGTTGTTTCAGGAGGTTGTGGAACGTTTGTAATGGGACACATGGATGTTAAAATAGGGGTAGCCTTGGAGGATTTTAGCTTGGCCTCTTTCTGGTTCCAAGTTCTTTGCTTCTGCCACAGATATGTGTCCTTCAGCTTTATACTCTTCTTGGCACAAACAGGAGCTATTTCTCAGCTGCCATTCCTTCTGTGTCAAGATGAATGGTACCCTCTGAATCTGTGAGCCAAATTAAACCTCTCTTCTCTTTAGATGTTTCTTGCCAGTGTCCTAACATTGTGACAAGAAAGGTATCTAGTTCATACCATTCTGGTGTGTAAATCATGCCTGTCTACAGCTGAGCTTTCTTTCTCATAGCAAATCTGCCTCGTCCTGTACTATATTCATCATTTCAATAGATCTACTTTTTGGCAATGAAGTATGTCACCCTTTAAAGCCCTTGTTGTTACTTAAACAACACAAATAGAGGGCATGTCTGCTGTGTCAATGTGGGTGTATGTGATTATGTGTGCTTCTGTCTCCTCTTGCATGCATTTGCTTATATAATGTAGCATGTATACCATTTACATAAGGTACATGAAATAAAAACAACTTACAAACTTATACTATGATTTGATATATGGAATATATATATTATATATATAGTCAAGATATCATAGCAAGTACACAACAACCATAGATGGTTCTACATCGATATATCTTATTTTTGCATATGTATTTAATCAGAATTTTTACATGACCAAACATGGAGATGTAAAAACCTATTTTTTGATCTTATATATGAGGGAGTCAAGGTTCAGAGTGATACTGTTACCAGCTCATGGTTATAGTTCTCATTAAAATTCATATTGATTTGCAAAAACATGTATTCTTTCTACCACAGTATACTTTTTGATTTTTTAAATGCTATAGGTAATAGCTTCTTTTCAGTTGACTTTTTTTTCTGTTTTAATAATATAGCTGTCTTTGTACTTGGAGTTTGAAACATAGCCTAATAAAATAATCAGATTATACAAAGAAATTGAAAAATACTATACTAACATCAGAAATATCTTTAAAGTTCATAAATCTGTAATCATTGATATTAGTACAGCTTAAATTATGTCTGTTTGGGGAAGGAAGAGATAAGGGTGTGAAGCTCTTTCTAGTCTGTAAAAGTAAGGATAGAACATTTTTGATGATTTCATCATGCTACGTTAATAAGCATAGACATCGCAAATAAAACTAGTCTTCCTTATTATGTATAAATACATTTTAATTGAGTAGAAGATACATATAAAATATAAAAATATATACAAGGCAAAAATATGTGCAATAGAAAATGAAGTGTAAGAGGAAACCACAAAGATACAGTTAGTAAAGTAGCTTTTATGTAATACAGCTAAAATTTTCATTTATACAAGATTAATAGCAGTTTACTAATAAAAATAAAGGAGTAGATGCTGGAGAATTGGCTCAGTGGTTAAGAGCACCAGATGCTTCAGCACAGGACCTGGGTTCACTTCCAGTGCCCTCTTCTGGTTTTCACTGGCATTACATGGCATGTAGTCAAAACATACAAATACAAAAATAAGAATGAAAGAGTATAACATTCATGAAAATATTTTGTCATTTGTGTAGTTCTCAATAGCCTTTAACAGAACAATCATTCTAAAATTCAGTCTTGAGTTTTCAACAATCTACTTCAATCTCTATGAGCATGAGTATGCCTGTACTTAGGAATATCTGCTAAGTACCTATAAGTTATTCTTACTATATAGCTATCATTTATATAAAAATATAATGCACATTTTGACATTTTAAGTGAATAATCAAGCTATTAACAGGAGGTACTCAAGGTATACAGAATTGTGTTCTGAGGTGAGCTTGAATTGTCATGAAGATTGTTCTTTTCAATCCTATAATCTCAGTAAAATTAATTCACTTTAATACTATGAATGTATGTAGAATTCACTTGATGATAAATTTATTTCATATATTCTGACACAAGTAGGATTGTCAAACAATTGTTTTAAAGTTATGATATTTTAATACATATTCTAGTTGAAAGTTTCCCTAAGCTTTAGTGCATCATTAATCTTCATAACTTATTGTTTCACGCAACAGAACACAATCTATCAATGCATCATAAACCAATGTCAAGGACTCAAATACGAATGTAGTTTATGTAAATAAATTTTTCATTTATAAGTCACTAATGTATGTTTATATTGAATTTTCTTTACATAATGTCTCAAATTTGACACCATTTCATTAAAATTGCAGGGCAGGTATTTCCTCAATTACACAGAGTAGGCACTGACAGTATTTAAATTATGTTAATCATTGGTTGCATGTGATAAAAATTTTGATTCTATACAAATAGTTCCTGAATGTCCAGTATGTGCCAGCTGCTATTGGAGGTACTCAGAATTTATCCATGAATAAAACAGAGACTTCAGCATTTCAGAGATTAGGTATATTAGGTGAGGGTGACTAACTTTAAGCTATAAACATGAAAAAGTACTCTAGGTATTATTAGAAAGTCGAACATGGTGAAGCACACCTGTGATCCCAGCACTAGGGAGGCAGAAGGATCTCTGTGAGATCCAGATCACCCTTATCTACCTAGTATATTTCAGGCCAGCTGGGACTACAGAGAGACACTGTCAAAAACAAAACAAAACAAAACTGCTATTAGAAAATGAAAATTAACCAGTCAGTGATAGTTATGGCGGGGGGGGGGAGGGGGAGGTGCAAAACAATATGGTGGAAAGAAGGGTGCTGGGTGTCGATTTCGTACAGCATGTAGAGGGAGAGTTTAATGAGAACGTAATTGTCGAATCTCAACACAATATGATGAGAAAATAAGTCATAAAGATTCTTAGAGCCTCAGACGAGACAGTAAACGGAGCAAAGACACTTCAAGGTGCCTGGTGTCCTGGCGTATTAGCAGGAAGAACAGCTGGATGTCAGAAGGATGAGCAAAGAAAGGTGATTTAAAGAAGAAAGCAAGGAAGCCAGATTCAGGCTCCTGACGGCCTCTCAAGGCTTCAGCACGCGTAGCGAGGGAAATGCAGAGATATTTCAGCTGGCAAACAATTTATCAGAATTACATGGACTGTTACACTAATAAGTTTAAAAGGGATTCAAGTTGGGAAGCAGGAAGATCAGCTAGGAAGCTAATGAGCTGATACTCAAGTGAGATGCGGTAGCTTGAATGAAGCAGACTGTATTAAGGGATCCAATTTTAGGTATATTTTGAACGTAGAAAGTATGCTTTTCTGACATACTGAATGTGAAGTGAGGAAAAGAGAAATTCAGGATAATGACGAGATTTTGCTGAGTAATCAAATGGACATGTCATCACGAGTATGAGACGCTATGGCAGGAATGGGTTTAATGTAGGGTGATAGCTGCAACAATTTCTTTGAGATATCATGGCTTCCTATGCCCAGCAGCCTCTTAAAAATCATATAGTCATTTAGATATATTAGTCAGAGCTACAGAAAATGTTATTAACTGAAGTCCCGAGGCTATCAGGCATCTCTATGGGGCAAGTATTAGAGATTAAATGAGATCTACAGAAGAGAGCATGTACTTAGAATAAAGAAAAAGGTCAGTGCCTGGAGATCTGCTGCATGAAATGTTGCATTCTCTGGAAAGAAACTCAGGAAGAGTTTCTTTCCAGAAAAATACCTAGTGAAGTGGAAAGGTAATGAAGTGTCCTTCATAGAACAAAAGTGAAGAAAGTATTACATGACACATCTCATCAAACTAATTGGGTACAGAAAACCAATCCTTGACAGCAAAGTATTCAATAGTACATTCATGGGAGGAAGGAAATAAATGCCAGTTGGCTAGTTGAAGACAGAAAATAGAGGAATCAGAAAATGCAAATGAAGAGAATTCTTTGAAGAATTTTTGCTGTAAAGAAAATCAATAAAATGCAGCAAGCATTGTTTTATGTTATGTTTAAATTGAAACAATACCTTAACTTTGTTTACCTATATGTCAGTGGGGACGATTCACTAGAGAAGGAAAAAGTTATTGTTTAAGAAAGGGCATACATGTTAAATCGATATCCATGTGTAAGGAAGACAGGATGGGACCTGATGACCAATTAAAAAGATTGATTTTGATATGATCAACTTTTAGTGTATGCTAAGAAGTTTCAAGTTATATTTTCTATACACAGCTATATTTCCTATTTACATCTGTATACAAAATATATCTTCATTTTTCCTATAAAAGTAACAAGCTTCTCAACAGCATAACAATCAACTGCCCATAATTAATCTGAGATCGGTATTTAGACATGATACATGCCTTCAAGTGACTCAATTAACAAATAATTGCTGAGCACTTTATTTTAACCTCTAATTTTTTTCTGTATAGGTACTCTTTATTGTCATGGGCAAGAATTAAAATAAAGGTAAAGAAGAGTCATTATATGTCAGATATGTGTAATTGCGCTAAGATTTTTAAATGGATTTCCTGTGTTTCAAAGGAAAAAAGAAATTTAGTTCATAGCATCAAGAATAAGAAAAACAGGAGGGATAGACTGCTCAGTGATTAAGAGCACTTACTGTTCTTGCAGAGGCCCAGGTTTTATTCCCAGCACCCACATAGTGGTTAACAAGCATTTGTGACTCCAGTTCCAAGGGATTTGATGCCCTCTTCTGACCTCCCAAGCATTGAATGACACAGGTACACTACCTACATGCAGACAATAATACACTCATACATATGACATAAAAATAATAAATAAAATATTTTCTAAAACATTTTTAAAAAGTAAGAAGAATGAAAGAATGTACTTTTAGAATAAGAACACAAATTTAAATTAGTTGGAGGCTTAAGATGCTTGCTTTGAACTGCAGTCTTCATATAATTTTTTGGTGTCTTATTTTTTAAGGAATCAGGACTGCCTTCAAAGAAATTTTGCTTCTTGGGTAGATATCAATGTTTCATTTTCATTGTGCCCATGCTAAAAATTGGTTCACAAAATACACAAACAGCTCTCCCTTTTATAATAGTTAAAATTGTATGTTCCAAACGTATTAAAGTAAATATAAATATGCATGTATATAATACATAAGATTTAGGTTATTTTCAAAAACTAATATTAGATACTGATGACTGATCAGGCTTAAAATAAAGTATTAAGCATATATTGCTTTCAAAGAGAGACATAATGTTAGCTTGAAATAATATTAAATAATTTTAAGAATTCTAGTTCTTCCATAGATAGTGAAATTAGCATTTGGTATAAAAATACAGCAATTAGATATGCCTACCTGAGTTCAACTCATTTGAATTTCCCACTCTTTCATTAAAGAGTATAGTCTAATGTTAACCCTTATAATTTTATTAAATATTATATTACATTTAAAGTAATATAGTATGTTAATATTTTTTTCTGCTAGTATACACTTGTCTCTTAGTACACTTTTTGAATATTCAGGAGCAATTATAAATATGTATGCCAATTTCTAAATGTCTCTATTACCACAAGAAAATTAATGCTGAAATGAGGAATCTAAGTCCCTCTTTGACATTTTGCACTGTGACTGTCCTTTCTGACAAGCTAGTATCTTCAGCATTTTGTCTCTTTCTTATATAATGTCTCATTGTTCAATTTGCATTTTCTTCTTAACACTTCTGTTTCTTTAATTTCTGATGTAGCAATTTGAGATAAAATTTTCACAAGAGCCCTTCCTATTACAAATGTTTTTAAAATTACTTATAATGAATTAGGTTTACATTCTGTACAATAATTCAAGCACTATTAAATAATGTGATTGCATCTACTTGGTTCTCAATTAATGAAGAGCGTATTAAATGAATCAGTATTTGCACTCACACGTAAGGCTGTGTCTACATCACTGAGAATATGACCAGTGATTTCAGTGAAAATGATAATGCTGACCTGATATGCAGGAGAGTCAGTATGCCAGTGATCAAATTTCCTTTAACTTTACTACTTTGCCAAAGCGGGCCATATCTAAAACTATATACTTGCCAGTGAGAAGAGGACAATGATTCTAAGAGGGCATTTTCATTTTATGTTCATGTATTTATAACTTCACTTAAAATTATTCAGAGTTTGTCACATATATCCAATCTGATGTAAAAACGATGATAGAATTATCTGTCCACATATATGTGTCCACATGCATATGTACTATACTTACATGAAAATACAAGCATAAGAATTTACACATATATTACTTCTAAAGATGTTTACATATTATTAAAACTACAGTTTTCTAGTTCTCCAGTTGGTGAAGTTCCTGGTTTGTATATGAATTTTTTTTTCTTTTTCTTGCCTTTCATTATTTTATATTGTGTGCACTGGGATGTTTTAAACTGATATTTAATGCAAAAAAATGGTGTACACCTATCATACACTTTTATGAAGAAATAATATAAGGCGGAATATAGGAAACCGCTTAAAAAACAAAAACATTTCGATAGTTGAATAAATATTGTGTAGTAAGCCTTGGATATTTTATATGATGGCATTGAAAAACTATAGATGAAAGAATATATAAAGGCACTAACAAAGTTGTGAATTTGCAAAGCTTCACGTATTGTAGGAGAGATTTAGGCCTTTGTTCACAAAAGCTTATGCAAAAGAAGCCAGGCATCAAAAACCATTATTAGCTTTAAATCATTATTAGAAGGGTTGTTATTGACATTTAGCCTACAACAAATGAAGGCATGAAAGGATGTCACTGAGCAATGGTACTTAAGAAGACCAAATATTTCACATAGTTCCTCAGAGACTTCTTTGACCTTTCATGTGTGGTTGAATTAGACAATCCCCTCCAAAGACTTAGTTTTCTTTGAGGCACTCTCATGTATTTTGGCTACAACTCCTCTAGTAAGATAATAAAATAGTTCTCAGCTGCTGTTGGTTCAACCTATTGGAAGGATTAAACAGCCCTGCTCTTAATTGTCAAGTGCTGACTGCTGCAGCATCTTTTTCATTTGTAATAAAATAAAGTCATCTCTGAAGAATGGTGATCGGATTAGGCAGGAATCAGTCATTCTTTGTCTTTAGGGAAATGATTTAGTTTCCATGGAGACACATATTAGATGACATGATGAAAGAAGGGGCACAGAGTGTCACTCAAAGGAGTTAATGCAACATAAGGACTCCTTTAGTTCCAGGGGAATCGTTATTAGTATAATTGCATCAACAGCATTTCCTCCCAACAGACAGTGAAGCATCAGAGTTTCACCAGTAGCATAAAATTGATGCTGAATACACACATTCTCATCTCAATTTTCTTCATCTAATGTCGTAATTAAGAGCTTATCCCAAAGGGTAAGTATTCGGACTCCCTACCAACTATAAACTCTTTTCTCTGTATGTTAAGAGATAGATTATTTCTATTTACATTAAAATTAATAAGGAAGCTGGGATCTAGCGAAAAATGACCGAGCCACTCTAATAAAACTATAAGTGCTTGTACATAGAAAATGTTTCATCCCTCCAAGATTACACACATTACAAAACTGAATGAAATATTCTCCACCAAATGATAAAAATATATAAAGTTGCTGACTTTATCATTGTTATCAGCATTATCATGAAAAGTTTGCAGCCTATTTAAAGTATCACTTACAAGGACCTGTTGCACTCTAGGCTTTTGTTCTTATAGGGAGAACAGAGCAGGAACAGCTGCTTCTGCTCCTGTGCTCATAGTTGATGTAGATTCAGGAGTCTCCTCCAAGTCATGGAGATTCTGTAATACCGTAGCTTGACAAGCAGTCTGTATGCACCTTAGAATTCTGTATTAGCATACATGCTTCGCAAAGTCAAAATAAAAAGAATAAATGCTAATACTGTATGTATAAGAATATATATGTATGTATGTATAGGAACATATGTGTATATAACAATATATAACTGCTCATATATATCTGTATGTATATGCTCATATACATATAGACATGATTGATCCTCTCAACCACTAACATAAAATTCTATATAGTTTTCTTTGAATATTAAATTCTAATATAACTCTACCAGTGTCAGTTAATTATCAAAAGTAAAAAGATTCATCCTTATCCATGAGATAAGCATGTATAATTTTTCTAACACTATAAGAACTATTTCTATAACATCTTTGTGTTCTTGCCATGAATAAATTCACCCTTCTGTGTTACAAGAGCATGAAGCATTAGATTTCTTCCCAGTAGAAGGATGAAGTAGGGCAGAAACTAAGTTTGGTTGAGGCCTTTAGACATTGCAGTCACAGAGATAGCACTTAATGCTTATGATCTTGTTTCAGTGGTATAAGAAATTTGGAAACAAGCTTTCTCTGACAAGAAATTATGTGTAGACAAGAAGGAAATGAGAGATGATCCAAGGGCAGGTAGCTGTCCAGTGCTTGGAGCCCACTTTGGACATGAATTGTGCACATTTTCTTCTATTCCATTACCACTTCTACAGACTATATTACTTTACATTCTAATTTGTTTATTTCTCTCTTCCTGTAGTCATGAATCACCGCCTCAAGTCAATAGAAAATTGTTAATGTTTTCTGTAATTCATTCTAATGGAAGCAACTATTTTCTGGTTCACCTCATTAAAATATAAATATCTTTTCATAGTGTAGTTGATTCAGTGTTTTATAATAGTATTTTAAGATAAAGTAATGTTGTTTGTTAGATTAAAAAATAACATAGTAATGCATATACCATCTGACATTTGACAACTGATTATTTAAAATATCCATAATAATAGAAACAAGCTCTTTAGACTTCCTAAACATGGCTGCAAAGTGAAATACATTTTCAAAACAATGAAATGTTATTCTTAAAGCTATTGTATATAGGATTTATCCATATTTTTAAATTTAAATATGATGCAAGTTACATTTGAAGAAAAGGGTTCAATGATGACTATTCACTTGCAGATTTCTCAAAGTCAAATACATCTCTCAGCTAAAATACAGCTGATTATATAGCAAAGTGAATTGCCAGCACATTTATCATAATTTATGAATATGCTGTAAAGATCATTTTTATTATGACTTTCTAAAAATTGGAGATTTTAAGTCCCTACCTCATTCATCATGCTACATTTTTGAAGCTTCTTGAGTTGGGAAACTTGAAGGGCACCGGAGGATCCAGAGGCAGGCATCAGTGACCCTGTGCTCACAGCTGATGCAGCTTTGTGGCTCTCACTCCCCCTCCACACTCTGAAGTGTATGCAGTATTTCATGCTGACACAGTTTGTATGTGCCTTACATCCCCATGTTAGTACATACGCTTCATGCTTAATGAGGTGCAAAAGAAATATAAAGACTAAGCATTAACCTTTTCATTTTCATGTGCCCATTCACATCATAATTATTTGTTTATAAATATCCAAGTAATTGTTATTTTATATCAAACAACCAAGCCTATGCCTTTTATAAGAAATGTATTACTGGTACGTAGGAATATATTTCAGGGATATATGCCTGTTTATCAAATTAACACTATTTCCCACATGATGCAGTCATTCTTTGACATTCCAAAATACATAGAAAATGTAATATTTGGTCTGATAATTGAAGGATGACTAGGTATTTTCTAAAGAACAATTACAACAATAGAAAAGGACATCTGAGGTTGAGAGAATCAACTGCATTGAAAAAAGTATGGGAAATCCAGATGGGGCATGGATCAAAACACCATGTAGTTCAGTGAGGTTAAAGGATTATCAGGATATTGAAAACAAATATAAAGGAGTAGAATTTCTCCTGATGGTAAACAATGTGTTCTTCCTTTTCTCAGAGTATTTCCCCAGAAAATTGACTTGGAAATGTACATAAATCTATTTAAAAATAAAATAATCCATTTAGCTATAGTCACAGACTCTACAATTGGCCTAAGGATGTATTCTCAGTTCTAATTGTGATTTTAAGTAATCTGAGCAACAGCTCTTCATTCCTCTCTCCCAAATTCCAACCTCTGGTAAACATCACCCAGTTCTTTCCTTTTATGAGTGTTATCACACTGTATTTTTCTTTTTGTACATGACTGATTGAACTTAACCAAGTATAGCCAAGTTTGCCTATGGAGCTACAAATAGCAAGATTTTTTTATGGCTGAATAGTATTTCAGCATGTGTATGTACTATCTGTCATGGTTGAATTTGGTTGTCAACTTGACACACCTTAGAAAAGAAAACCTCAATTCAGGAATTCCCTCTATTGGATTGGACTCTGAGCATGTCTGAGAGGCATTTTCCTGATTGTTGAGTCATGTGGGAATGCCTAGACACCGAGTTCCAACCCTGCACAGGCGGCCATGCGTTGTATAAGAAAGCAGGCTGAGCACAGGCCAGGGGAGCAAGCTCAGTAAATAGCATACCTTCATGGTCTCATCTTTACTTTGTGCCTCCAGGCTCCTACCTTGAGTTCCTACCCTGGCTTCCCTCAGTGATGAACTGTGATCAGTATGTGTATGTCAAATAAATTCCTTCCACTCCACGCAGCTTTTGGCCAGAGTGTTTTATCACGGCAATAGAAAGCTAACGGTTTTCTTTATGTATTTATCTTTGGTTTGGATCATAGGTTAGTCCCATTGTACTTGTTGTTTCCAAAAATCGTGCAGTGAACAAGTAAGTACAAACATCACAACATACTTCAGTTTACTTATAATCACCTGTGAATAAAATTCTAGGTAAAATGGAAATTTTCTTTTTTATAGTTTTGTGGAGAACTTCCATAATGTTTTCCATACTACTTTACATTCCTAGCAACCATGTTCAAGGGTTCCTTTGTCCTTCATGTGTTCATGAGCCTTAACTACCTTTTGATAATTTCAATAAATGTCATTCTAGCAAGAATGACGTGATGGCACACTGCAGTTTCATCTCCTCGATGATTAGCGTGATACTGGTTCTTTTCATGTATCTTCTGTTCTCTTGTGTCCCTTCTCTTGAGAAATTTCTAGTTCAGTCTTTTGCTCATCTTGGATGGGTTTGTATTCTTCCTGTTGAGTTCCATGAGTACCTCATATACAGAGACTGTTGATCTGTTGTCAGATGTGGTTTTTGTAAGTATTTTCTCCCATTGCAGATTGTATCTTTTCTTGTCAACTACAGGATATAATTGGAGCTTGCTAACAGAGTATCTTTTGTATGTTCTCAACACAAAATATAAATAAGTGAATTAACAGATTTTTAATAGTGATGTCTCAGCCATCAAGAGCACTGACTGCTCTTCCAGAAGACCTGGGTTCAGTTTCCAGCACCCACGTATCAGAGAAATCCAGTTTCAAGTGATCCATTGCCCTTTTCTGGCCTCCACGTGCATTACATGACATGAGTACACTTATATACATGCAGACAAAACACTCAGATATATAAAATATTAATAAATTAAAAATATTTAAATGTCAGTGAATATAACTTGAGACAATATTTTATATCATCTTTTGTAACAAATGTCAAATGGTATTATTCAGCACTTAGTAATCCATATGTACCAGTAGCTGTTATTGCTCTTCCCATGTATTAAAATTTAGTCTTACCTTAACTCTACAAAGCTAATTCCTATTATAATGACAAGAATGAAGATACTGAGACAAAGAATTGGTTAATTTTCTGGAGATATAACAATTTCTGAGGATATATAAATAATAGTTACTGCAGTGGAATGAAAAAAGTCAATTAATTAAACATTAATTAATTATTCAATTATTCATTGAATAATTATATGGGAATTTGTATAGACTTGGGGAGTTTTGATACATTAAGACTAGCTAATAAAAAGTCAATGGAATCACTAATCCACAAAAAGGCCTCATTGGAAATTGCCTATTTAAAGTTTTTAAGTCAGGTTTATGAGATTTCCAGGAGATGAAGTGTGGACATGTCCATTGGATTATGAAATACTACTTACTGTTTGGACTGAGCCCAGCTATGAGCTCTCGTGGAAAGGAAGTCACAGACTCTCTTAAGAACTTCTCCTCTTACATGCTTCTCTAGAAAGACTGTAGTAAAAATTCCTCCAGTACCACTGTGTGCTATGCAGCGGGAACAATAATCAACATGCCAGTACAAGTGGGTCTATGTGGCTATATATGTGTGTGAGAGATACATGTACACACACGCCTGTTTGTAGACACGTCTGTATGTAGAAACACATGCATATGTAGTATTATTTGAAATGAATGTGGCTGTACCATTTTCTTCCCATATTCAGGAAGAATTCCAGTCAGCATTTAACAGAATTAAAATTTCATCTCTTCTTGACCTCTCTGAATGTTTTTTCCTTGAAATAACAGTAAAATATATTGGCTTTTAAACTTTCAGTTAGTCTCTTCAGTCAGTCTAAGAAACCACTAATTAATCTGCTTTGTGGTATTGTGATGCTTAAGGGCATTTTGAAAATTTAATTTTGTAGTATAACTGCTGGTCGAAAAGTTTCATAAATCAATACAGCACACCAATCCAGGCATAAGTAAAGGAAGTGTGCTATGAAGTAGCATATTTTCTTTGTAAAAATTCCTTAGCATAAGGAGGAATGCCAATATAAGCTGTCACCTTAAGAGCACATTCATATACAAATAACCATATGACAATAAAAAAACATTAAATATAAGAAAAACATTCAACATTCGGCTGAACACCCGACCAACTGGAGAGATGCACTGGTATTCTGTCTTTTGTTATACATCTCATTATGCATTCTAGATGCAGTCATTTCTTACACACATACAGGCACACACAATGGTCTCCTTCAAATCCATGCCTTTTTATTTTAAGGTTGAGTTTTTAAGAGTAGAAGAACAAAGAACCTTCTTTGATGAGTGAAGACTAAACAGAGTTCCAAAACTGGTCAAACACAAAGAATAAGTGTTTGGGAGATGACCTAAGTGACAAATCTACAATGGAACTTCTACACCTAAGTCTCATGGAACATAACTGAACAAGAGATAGAATACTAATGCATCTCTTAACTCCCACCATCTAAGCCCTCTAGTGCAACAGAGGGTGATTAAAACAGAAAGCCAAACAGACCCAAATGCAGAGAGTAAGAGATTGCAGGGTATGTGTCCCTAGATGGGACTTCTGTATCCATTCAAGGCTCAGGGATCATTGTGAAAGAGGGAGTGGAAAAACAGCAAGACCCATGGGTGTTGGATGACCACAAGGAAATAGAGTAATCCAGGCTTCTGTAAACTTATTCATGTGAACTTAGAGCAATGGTGACAGCACGCACAAGACCCACGCAAACTCAAACCAGAAAAAAACCAGCAAAGATCTGTGGAAATAGGCAAGAAACCCCAACCTTAACCAAGGAACTATTGGCATATGATCAATGCTTGATGAGGGAGAGTTGATCTTTAAGTAATGATGCTAGACAGGCTGACCAGACTCCATTGGATAAGCTCACTCAGAGGGACATCTAGGGACAAAAAACTTAACCTGATAAGCTTCTCAGATGATAGCTTTATCATCTATGACAGAATGCTTGAAATCCAGTGGGTTGGCTATGGGCGAATTCAGATAAAGGAGAGCTGATTACGATGTGTTGTATGAAATTCACAAAAATTGAATAAAAAGATATATTGAAAAAACTGAGTAAATACATTTGACCTAGAGACATTTCTCATTGGCAAAGAGCAGAGGATGGAAGTTGGGTTCCCAGCACCCACATGGTGACTAACAACCCTCCCTGACTCCAATTCTATAGGATCTAACACTCTCTTTTGACCCTACACAGGTATTGCATGACATGGGTGCAATAACATACATGCAGGCAAGATACATCTAAACATAAAAATAAATAAAAATTTAAAAATTACAAAAAGAGAAGGTTCAATGCAATGGAGTCAAACTGGATTTTTGATCTTCCTAGAGATTACTCTTTCTCAGTTGATTTTGCCTACTCCAGGCCATGAAGTTTTATAGGCTCCTCCGATGGTTTTATAGCCTCAGATTTAGCATTCAAGTCAATTATGCACCACAAATAATTTTTTCATATGGTGGATTTTTTAACAAATAAACATGCTATTTACTAACCACTAATAAAACTCTGTACTTCCTCTTGGTATATTTAATGCCTTTGTATGTTTTTTCTTGTTTTATTGTTCTAAGATGCAAATTAATATACTAAGGGTAAAAAATCCTTAAATATGTCAGATCATAATTCTGTGAGGTACAATAAGCATTTATAGTATCTTTTCTCCTTTGCATATTACTTTTTGTTTTCTATTATTTCTCTACTTTCTACTACAGACTCACATTCAACTTTTCTCTAATTTATTTTAAATTGTTTCCAGGCACAGATATAACAGGATGGCTCTTCAAACGAATGGTAATGGAGTCCTCTATTTCTACATGTATATCTAGGGGAAAAATGCTCACTTCAGCTTTTTGACATTTGTCATGCAATGAGAAAGATGGAGTAAGGAATGCTACCACAATGATGTGGCCAACTGACCTTAAGTAATGACCACACTGTATTTTTTAGTTACTAATATGAATTTAGAATGCTAATGGTGAGTCCAAGGTTATCATTTCTGTTCTAGTATTTTTCACAGAGATCAGATCATTTTGTCCTTGTCCAAGAGCTGACATTGGCTATCAAAAGTTAATAATAATAATAATAATAATAATAATAATAATAAATTAAACAAAAATATGGAGTATCTAGCTGAAAAAGATTGCTGAATAAATTTTAATTTCTTTAACACTTTAATTCATGAATCTACTTATGTGTTTTTATTTATTTTTAAATTGTTCTTCTCTGTTTCTCCCTCTCTCCCTTTCTCTCTCTTTCTCTCTCTCACCCTTTCTCTTCAGGCACATGTGTTTGACAGATCACATGTAGAGGTTGGAACACAATTTTTATGATTTGATTCTCTCTTGACAACTTGTCAGATCAGAGGATCAAACTCAAATCATAAGTCTTGTGAGCATGCAAGTCTAGCCACTGAGCCATCACTCATCTCTACACACTTGCCCATTTTATGCAAAATATTTCTCTTTGGAAATATGAACAAAAATATGCTTTATAAAAGTCAAGCTTAAAACACTGAAAAATCCTGGATACCTTTTGGGTTTTCTTGAGAGAGAACTAAAGTTGTAACCGGCATGAAGCTCCCATATTCTATAGTTGCCTTCCTAATTTACACTCTTCAGGTTCTATTCCATCTTCATCTGTAGGGTCTTTACCACTAATGATCACAATGACAGAAAAAAAAGATCTTGGAACTTAAATCCATAACAAAATGTTAGTGCAGTTCTTCAGGCTTTGATCATTTACACATTCCTCACATTCTTTGAAATGACCTTGGTCTTTTCACTAATTTTTGAACTGCAGTTGTTGTTGGCATAAGCTCTTTCTGAAGCAAGTGTGGTTGTGGAGTCTCTGCCAAGCCACAGAACTCAGGAGCTCAGAGCTGAGCTTCACTGAGTCCAGAATGTCTTGTCTATCTTCCACTCAGTATTAGTGTAAAACTGCATGACACTATAAAAACGTAACTGGGTATGCAGTTTAAACATACATCCTTTCATGAGCAAGATACACTTCATTGAAAAAATAAATCTATGTATAATTTAACAATAATATTATAGTGGGGATTACTTTGACATTTAAATATTAGCTATAAATTTCAAAACTAATAAGATGGTAGATATTTACAAACAAATGATAGAAAGTACAATATATTTCATGTGAATAAAGCATAAAAGTTGAATATATTTCAAATACCATGTTAATTATGAAAATATCTATTCATAAAATAATCTTAAGATATTATAAATATTTTAAGTTCATCTACATGTGAAAAAATAGCCTCAGTATGTTTTTTAATATGTTCCTATTATATTTATGGTTTTAGGTTAGATCCCTTGAAAGTAAGCTATAAGAAAATATAAAATTACTTCTAGGCTTTGTAGTTGATTTAAAATTATTTTAAAATTAATTTAAAAATAATTTATAGAGAATATACCTCAAAAAAATATAGGTTTAAAAGTGGACACGTGGGTAATATCATACCCAGTGTGCTGACCAGACTTGCTACTCAGTAGTCACATTTTAGAGTTTTATCCCTTCGCTCCTCCCTCTCCTCCCTCTTCTATCTCTCATCCCTCCCTCCCTCTTCCATCTCACAGCTCTGGCCTCAAGGCTTCGCAGTTATCTCTGATGCTCTTGAAATGATCCACGGTGCAGTGAATCTGCTCCAGTTCCCCCTACCATCCATCCACAGACCTTTCGCTTTTCACTTCTAAAAATATTTTACGGTATGTCTGCAAGACCATATTATTTGGGAATGATAAATTGTCAGTTAAATGAAGTGTGAAACGCAAGGTCTAGGATCATATTATACAACAAAAGCCATGTTCCAAAGTGCTTCTACTTAAAGGAATCCAAAATTAGAATAATTTCCTCTATGACTGTGGGTGCTTGAGGTTCCTTCTCTCTTACTGCACCTTCTACCATACATGACAGTTAAGATATCCTGACAGATAAGAATGTTCCTTTCAGAGTATAATACCATCTATCTGGTCCCTTGGATTGCTTATTTTTGTAGTCAGTGGTCCTTTCCTTTCCTCAAAAAATCTGTTCAGCATTTAGGGTATCTATTTTTAAAATATAAAAAAAATATAAAAAGATATGTATCTATTGATTTTTAAATTGTTTCCTGTATTTTTGAAGAATATTCCCTATAAACTATTTTTTAAATAATTATAGTTAATTAAAAAGACTAGAAGTATTTATTTAGATTTTGCTATGTTTTATTTTCAGTGGTCTAACCTACAAGTGTAAACAGAGCACCTAGCATGCCCATCTGCTGGCTGTCCTGGACTGTACACACTCCTGCTTAGCCCTATGCATTGATTCACCATCCTGTATTCAAAACCAAGAAACCTCACAGCAAACTAAATTTCCAACTGTTATTTATATTTATATGTACAGTATGATTAATCTCTGTAGGGTAAAGATAAACTGGGGTACTTGATAGATATTAAGTATTTTTTTGTGAGGAAGGCAGTGAAAGAGTTGAAATACTTTTGATTTACTGGGCTGGAAACAGAAAGTTTCTTGCTCAGAGGCTGATTGAATTTTTGGCACCAGAGCATAGTGTTGATAAAACCAAAATGAAACTTATTAACAATGAGAGAAAAATTGGAAACTTAAGTAAAAATCCATGTTACAGCTTTTCTTGATAAATTAGATCTTGCAGCAGGACACACTTCACTGCTTTGGAATGAATGTCCCTTTCAATAGAAAGCTTTTCTTCTAGATTCCGTGAGCCACTATCAGCCATTTAGCCATATGAGGTGATTCTGCTTTCCCGCTAGCTTCCTACAGACCTGGCCTGTAACTATTTGCCATAACATCTCATTTTCAAATATCAGCATTTCATTCTCAACTGCATTCCAGTTTAGATAACAAAATACATAGACAGGCTACTCATTTAGCCTTCTTCTCCTAGAGGAATTAAGAGATCAAGCACCGTGAACAACGGGGGAGATTACTCAATGGCTCCCTCAATGACCATTGCATCACCATTTTCCTCTGGTAACAGACAATTGAACATAAAGACCCTTGCTGGAACACTGCATTTTTTTTCTCATACTACAGATGTTAATAAAATCTCTTTATTGGCTTCATGGGAGATTTCATGATTTCATTGTGAAGTTGTTTGTGGTTGCAGTCTTGATGACAGGTAGCAGCAAGTAGAAAGAAGCAGAAATGATTCCATGTAAGTCCTAATGGGAATAAAGGACTGCTTTCATTGCTAGTGCCAACGAATTTTTCTAATTAGGAGAAAAATGCATATCATTTACATGGATGAAATTTCGTTTTGAATATATTACAAACAAAATGGATCACAAAATTTTATTTCAATAACTAGCTCATTTGTAATTAATATATAGCATATAACGAAATAAAAATATGTTTTTTCAGTGAAAAATCCAATATCTTCACCCTTTCTTAGTTTTCTTAATCTTAAGAATAGTGATGTATCCCGTATGTAACATGTCTTGATTGTCACATTTCTCCTAGAAAGAGATAGGGTTGAAATACAAAATACAAAAATACAAAAAAAAAAAAATCTTAGAAATTATCCTGCCCAGCAATGTAATTTTATAGAAATTACAGAAGGATTATACAAGAAGATTGCTCATATCCTTTCGCAGTGTAGTTTGACTGCATTCCATCTCTACACATTTAATTGCCTTTAATCTCATTTTTTCTTGCCTTCATTTTGTTTCTTCCCTTCTTTTGAAGGCAAGCGGTGGTGGTTGACAACATAAATGGACTTGTTGTTTGGAGGAGGCACATTCTTCCCCTAAAACGTTAGAATGGTGATAATTGACTTTGCTAAGTACCATTACCAGGATTCTTAAGTTTTGAAGAATATTTTCATTCATTTTCTTGAGAATTTCATACACTGTATTTAGACCATATTCAGACCCTCCACTGTCTGCACACCCTCCCTTACTACTTACCTGCTTGATTTCATGGCTGCATCTTTTGAAGCACACCTTAAATCCAATCCACAAGTAGTTGCTTACTTATATAACATTCATGCTGCTATTGAATAACCAGGTTAGTTGTTACTGTAGTTTGTAGGGTTTGTATCAGGGCAAGGTTGATGATGACTTTTACCTTTTGGCAGCACCTTCCAATGCTATGAAATCTAGCCAGTAGAAATGAAGCTTTGAGTTCAGTACCACCTTGACGTTATTTCCTTGTTTGTTCTACAGCTCATGCATATAGTGTCTTCGGCAACAGGGTCTCATCATGAAGTTATGGTGGGTAAACAAGAGCAGGGCAATGACCAATAGTGTTTGAGGTCTGTGGGATCTTTAACCAACAGTTTCAAGAGAGGGAGTACATTCCTGTTACTGCGGTTTTATTGTGATGGCCTATGGATCTATAGGGGCAATGCCCCCCTATTATAAGGTAACTCCTTTTAATTTCTTTTTATAATGTATATGAATATACTTTAAGAAGTTTATATAGTGATACATCTTCATATAGCTTGTCTAATAACCTTTAGTGCAACCTACTCATCCTGGCTCCTTTGCTCTGTTCTCCAGTTCTCCACCCCATTTAAGCCTTTCTATTTCATTATACCTCTGTCCCACTTTATATCACTGCAGTGCATCTCCCATCACACGAAGCCTCCATCCCATGTCCCATTACTAGTTACTTATATAGATTCACAAATTGAAACACACATAATGATTAAAAGCTAGCATTCATTTATGAGAGAGAACATGCAGTGTTTATCTTCTGGGTCTGGGTTACCTCAGTCAGGATGATTGTTTCTAGTTTCACCCATTTACCTGCAAATTTCTTAATTCCATTTTTCTTAACAGCTGAATAATACTCCATGATGTAAATGTACAATACATTGATTATCCATTCATTAGTTAATGGATGTCTAGGTTCTTTCCATTTTAGGACTATTGTAAGTAGAACATCAATGAACATGAATGAATAAGTTTCTCTGTGGTAGGATACAAAGTGATTGGGTATATGCTCAAAAGTGGTATAGTCAGAGAATTACTGAACAGATACTCTAAGGATGCATTTCCTCTGAGAGGGATGAGAGCATTTTCTCTATTTTTAATGCTCTTGGGTGCTATCTTCATCCTCTCAATGGAACATTTGCAAAGTTAATGTAACTTTAAAAAGTCTTTTTTATAGACCTAGATTCCCATAGTCTGTCAGAGATAAGCTGATATGAAACCAAATAATTAAATTATATTCAGATACAAAATACAACTGAAAGAGTTTCACTTCTGTATACTTACTTTGTTCATACCCATGATCTTTACCTAGCCTGCTTGGTTGCTTAAAGGCAAATAATTAACTTTAAACTTTTACCAAGATGTTGATGGAGGCAGGGAGATGAAGTGCATTTCAAATTATTACACATTAGAACATCAAACTTCCTACAGTGTCCATTTAAAAGGTTAAGCTGGGGAGCATAGCTGAGTTATTTGCATAATTAAACATTAAAATTTATTTTTGAGTTCAGATAGATCATGTTATTTTTTTTGAGTTCAGAAAGATCATGTTATTTTTGAACCCAATTAACATTATTAATGAAGTATGTACTGTACCCTCCAAATGATAGAGAAAGTGGTCAGTGGCCAGTAGTCAGTGTCAATCATATTTCTCTGGTTCTCAACAGGCTTTATACCTTTTTTCTTATTTAATGTGTCCCATAAATTAGAACAGTGCTACCAAACACACATAAATCTGCTGTTGCAATGGAATTAAAAAGTAAAATATATGTTATATCATAAAGATTAATGAAGATAAAGCATAAAACTTTATAAAACATGGGGTTTTAAATGTTATTTATATGTTTGCATGCATGTGTAGAAATTTATTATTTTGTAAGAAATATAAAAATTCAGAGATTAAGTGATTTAGAATTTGATTTATTTGTGAGTCTACTTGAATATGTTAAGAAAATTAAATATGAATTAACATAATTAAATGACAGCTTACAATAAACTTTAAGGGAGCTCACAAATTACCTTTATGAGAGACTTGGATGGAAATTAAATTATAGCACATAATCACAAAAAAAGATTTATTCCAAAATATGTTTTATTCAGAAATTTAAAAGATAAAAATTAAAACTATAAAGCTTTCAGTTGCGTATTTCACTAATATTTTCCAGACATACATATAACCTTGTGTGTATTAAAGGTGCATTTCAAATCAGAGGGAAAAGCATGAACTGTGTAATAAATGAACTGGAATGATGCTTCACCCAGGTCAGGCTCTTTTTAGATGGCTGCAATCCAGTGATTGATGGATGCTGACACCAGACAACGCTGGCTGGCCATTTCAGCTTCTAATCACTGCCAGGGGATGAAGGAGACTGTGGGGACTTCGTAGTCATTCATCTTCTCTCTGGGAACAATTCTGGTTCCTTTCTTTTCACTGTTTATATGTTTGCTCCTGAAAGACATTATCCTAAGCACCAACCAATACATCATAATTATTCTAGATAATTCATTTACATCATGCCACATACAAGATTTTTCCTACATTTGCTGTATTTTCTGCCTTTGAAGGAACAATGAAAGGCTTGTGTAATAGGGAAGAGCTCAGCCATTTAATGACTAGGTAGCTGTTCTTCTATAAGCTAAGTAATAAGATTGTGAACTTTGAAAAAAAGACATACTGATTACATTTTTGCTCTCCTAAGAGAAGTTTACTCTCTTGTTAATGTTATACAAATTTCCTTGATGGACAAAACTACTTATAGAAAATTATTTTTGATATGCATTTTATTAATATCCAAAGATGTAGTCAGAATAACTTGGAATAAATAATATTCTGAATGTTTTCTTGCCAAAATTCACTTACAGAGAAAACAGGAAATCTAATGAAACTTTTATGATAGAATTACTACACTCTAGATATTATTTCTTCTTTTTATTTCCTTTTAAAGGAAAAAGGTTTCTATTATTCACTCTGATTTGGAATTAAACATCTGCTTATAGTTACATAAATGCAAGGTTTTCTACATATTCTTCTGTGATTTTAGGAAGAAAGAATAAAGTTTAAAATCATTCAAGAGAGTGCTTTTTAATAAACTTGAGGAGAGTGTGAGTGGACATAGTGAGTAATCTCAGCCTTGGGATTTAAGGTCTCTAAGTCTCATCTCCAGAACTAAAAACCAGGCATGCCTACCACCTCTAAACTTGTGCTCATGAGTTACTAATAGGTCCAACAGTCCTGTTTTCCACCCATTCTGAAGCATGTTACCTTCTCACAGAAGAAAATGACTGCTAATTTAAAAACATTTCTGCTTGATTGCTGTATCTTAAAATTTCTCAGCAGTGCTTGACGTTCATCTCCTAGACCTCGTAATTGTTCCCCATGTTCTTAGAATGAAACTTGCCACATCTGAAAATGGCCTAAGTTATCTGTAGATTTGAGATACAGATTTAATAAAAAGCAGAGCTAACACAATTAACCATTCCTATTTCAAGTGTATCTTTGAAGATATGTAATTGCTCATCTTAGCCTCTATGATGAACAAAGAAGGCTATAAATAAGATTTCAGTAATGACTGCAGAATACCTCTGCTTTTCTAGGTATAAAATTTCAGTGCAACTGAACTCAATCCATTTATTTGGTGCAAATAATATCAGCGAACTTGGGTATTTTTAATATATTTTTTAAATTGTACATTTCTTATTTAAAATATTTTAGTTATTTGTATTTTTGTTTTACATATCTGTGTTTATTGCCTGAATGTATGTAAGTGTACCTGTCTCATGCAATGCCCATGGAGGACAGAATTCTGGAACTGAAGTTATAGGCAGTTGTTAACTGCCATGTTGGGTGCTGGGACTCAAACTTGGGTCCTCTGCAAGAGCAGCCAGTGCTCTTAACTGCAGAGTCATCTCCCCATCAACCAAATTGTGCATTTCTTAAAGCAGGGTTTTACTGTTTTTCTTTACCCAATATTATAAACATTCAAAAAATATTCTGAGCCATATTCTTTGCCATGCATTTGTTAGAGACAGAATTATTTTCTGTGATATTTAGTTGGCATTGCCCTATTTTGCATGAGAAAATGTTTGTGCTTATTGGTATAATTTATTCTACATAAATAATCAGTCCCTAGAAAGCAAAGTTTGGGAAGTAGATTATTTTTCTTTCTTTTTTGAACGTCTGTGGATAATTTAGGATGCTTCATTAGCAAGTTACTTATAGCAATTTATTTATGTGAAAAGACTGTCAGATTATAGCTTCTTGTTTTCATTTTCACACATGATAGTTCTCTGATTTCCTATTCACGAGAAATTATACATTTTATTTTCTGACATGGCAGTAACTTTATTTATTAAAATCAAGATATATTAAAAGACATAAAAATTATTCTTTTGTCCTTTTGAGACAGGGTCTCCCTGTAGTCCCAGCTGGCACAGAGTTCACTATGCAGACCTGGCTGGCTTCAAACTTACAGAGATCTACTTTGCTCTGCCTCCCAAGTTCTGGGATTAAAGGTGTGTATCACCACACCCAGCTAAGATAATATTCTTAATACGTCAGTTAAATAATACTGAAAATCTGATCAGTTACATTAGCAACTGTAAATCAAAGGTACTTTCAATGCAAGGCGAATCATGTGAGCCTCTTATTGCTCGATCTCACAGCACAGTAGCAGGCTCCTCCATTTTCAAATTTGCCAAACTATTAGTGCTGCAGATTCTGAATACAGATTGGTCTCAAAACCAACGTTATTATAAATTCTACTAAGGCATTATCTAATGCCAACCTGCTTCATAAAATTTATACATAATTTACTATCTAAAAGGTATAGAAGAATAAAAAGCAGATTTAACATACAATATAGCATACACTCTCTGTCTAAATTTAGTGCTCTTTTCCATTTGTCTCATTTTATCTACTTCACCAAACAAGTTCCATAGTTTTTTGTTGTTGTTGTTTGTTTGTTTGTTTTTGTTTTTTGTTGTTTTTTTTTTTTGGTGGGCTTAAGCTCTTTTTTATTTTCTTTTTTATTTCATTTGGATGTTATGAGAAGGGGTTTTCCTGTTGTCCCAGCTGATCTGGAGCTTGCTATGTAGGCCATGCTAGCCTTGCTCTCACAGAGCTCCAGCTGCCACTGCCTCCTGCCTGCTGGAATTAAAAGCATGTGCCACCACACCTGGATCAAATGTCTAAACTTAATGTTTTAATTTTAATGTTTAAATCTTTTTAACTTATTTTAATTTTTTATTTATGTAAATGTATATGTTTCTGTGTCTGACATGTGTATACAACCAGGAGAGGGGAGTTGAAAGCAGAAGTTACAAGAAATTGTGAGCTGTAGGAATGATTTTTACAGTATGAACATGATCTGGACTACAGACTTTTACCTTGTCTTGCAACCAAAAAGCTACTATTTAAATATTTTACTTATTTTTATTTTATTTCATGTGTATGAGTGTATTGCCTGCATGTATGTAAGTTTGCTTGTGTCCTGTAATGCAGGTAAAGATCAGAAGAGGATGTTGGATCCCCTGGGGCTAGAGTTACACACAGTTGTTATTCGCCATGTGGGTACTGGTAACTGAACCCATGTCTTCTGCAAGAGCAGCCAGTGATTTTAATGAATGAGCCATATCTCCAGCCTCCAAAATTACTATTTATAATGTAAACACGTTCACTGAGCCATATACTTCCCTTGAGACCTGGGCATTAACCCTTCCTTACTCTCCACCTAAGACAGTAAAGACAGTATATGAATGTTTATATGCTTACTTTACACATCAAACTACTAGAAGCAGCATGATTTCTTATTACAAACAATGAGAGAAATGGAGTGTGAGTGAATGTGTGTATGTGTGAGAGAGAATGTATATATGTATGTGTATGAGAGAATGCATGTGTGTGTGTGTGTGTGTGAGAGAGAGAGAGAGAGAGAGATTCTAGGCCTAGGGATAAAGGGCAAGATTCTCTGATAAGGGTGGGTCCTGACTTCTACTTCCCCATTTCATGATGTAAAAACCATTTCCATATTCAATAAAGAATGAAAGAATGAGCAAAACTTTGCTGGGGAGCACAGTTCTGAGAAACCTCTGAAGAAGCAGATGTTCATAAGTTCAGGTTGGCTCTTGGTCCTAAAATTAATGCTGAGTCAGAGTGTTTCTTAATTCACAAATAGATGTAATATGGCTTAGAAAAGCCACAGTAAGCCTGATATGGGTTCTAGCATTCAAACTACAGTTTTCTAGAAGAACAAGTGCTGTAAACTGCTGGTCCATCTCTCCAGCCCCTAATGTTTAAATCCTTACTGTTTCTGTTAGATATAAGGAGGAGAGGCAGAACAGGTTGTTTCATAAAGGAGTTGAAATATAATTACTTTCAGGAATGGGGTTTAATAAGAGAATGAGCCTTGAGACCATGAGTGGGCCTGGGAAAGGAGATCATTCCAAAGAAAAGGTACATTTATCAGGAACAACATGAATTAGGCCTTAAAGAGGAGAGGCATCTCTTTAAAACCCAGAGATGAGTTTCATTAGGAGGGATAGCTTAGTAAGTAAGAGAGACAGCACAGTGGATAGGATGAGGGGTGGAACAGAGAAGAGCCTTCAGAGGAAACCTCCGAACAAAAGGTATATCTAAAATTTTATAAGTTGGAAGGAAATTTCACACCATATGATTTAGTCTGGGATAGCCTATGAGACAAGGAACACAGAGGAACTAAGTATTGGGTAGGACCATAAATGTGGAGCTGTAAAAATCACTGGACAGCATAGCTTCTTAACTCTGTCCCATGGAGACAGGCTCAGGGGTCCGTGGGTGTGCTGGCTGTAGGATCTGGCCTCTTCCAGTAACGAGACTCTTAAAGGGACAGGCTCTTGGTCTCACAGTTCTTACATATGGACTACAGATGATATTCTCTTCTGGAAATTCCAATTTTCCATCTTCTAACTTACATTTATGCTTCTACTCCATACTTTTTAAAATCAGACCGTGACTCAATGAGGTTTCTTGCTTTTTATTATTTTAATATTTGTTTTATTTATTTATTTATTTATTTATTTATTTATTTAATGTGTATGAGATTTTGTGCATACAATGCCTGCAGAGGTCAGAAGAGTACAAGGATGCCCTGGAACTGGAGTTATAGGCAATTATTAGTCACCATGTGGGTGCTGGGAACCAAATCCAGATTCTCTGCAAGAAAAGCAAATGCTCTTAGCTGCTGAGCCATCTCTCCAACCCCACACTTCATCTTGTAGTTCTCAGTGTTGAGGCATTTTAGGGAGAACCATCCCACTCCTAGAGGCATATTGTTAGGAGCTGAGCACTGTTAGTGTTTAGAATGCAATAATAGGTCTTTACTGTAAAATCCTTTAAAGTTTACTTTTCCTGCAAATAAGCTAAGCTATTAAAAGCTGATTTGACCCTTTGATTAACAGCTGTCAGACCCTTCCTTTGAGCCCAGCTACTTTGAGTGAGAAGCTGTCAACTCAGCAGCCCTGTTTTTGTGGCTAGGAGTGTCATTACAGTACATTGACTACCTTGAATACCATGGACACTTTGAGAAAAACGCACACCAGTTGCAAGAAATACCGCAAATGAATCCCAACACCTCCTCCATCTGGCTCTGCTCTAGCCATTTTAAGCCTCAGTGAGCGTTGATGTCCCACCCCTCTGTGCATTTGTTTTCATTTTAGCTTCCTGGGGCACTCTTCTCCCACTGGCTTTACAGAAAGCATGCGATCGATCAATGTGTAAGGGTTTGGTTGGTAGAAATGGAAGCTGTGTTGGGACTGGCAAAACAATATTTGTGCCCCACTTGTTCCTCCTTCTCATCCTGGTTTCATAGCCAGGCTGTGTAGCTCAGTTTCCAGCTAGCTAGGAGATACTGTCATGTGTGTCTTCCCAATAAAAGGCTTTCTTCTCAGTGGTCCCGATCATGGGCAAAGCATCCTGAGTTGATAACACGAGGTCATCATGGCTGCAGAGGCACTGGGAGGGTTCACAGGAGCAGCTGCTATGTCAGCAGAGAAGTCACTGAGGAAGTAGATTCAGGGTTCAACTGGGTGGAGAAACTGTGAGAAGTAAAAGATGATGGACTGTGGAACTATAGAGAAGTAAGGAAGGGGAAGAAAAGTCTAGGGCGGATTGGAGGCCATTAAATGCCAAAAGCAAGAATCGAAGGCATTGAGCATCAAAAGAGACAACAGCGTAAAGAACGGGTTCAGACACAGTGAGCTTGGGAACTGTGACAAAAACAAGTATTAGGAGCTGAGCACCTGGAACACCCAGGGCTTAAGAACCACAACACTGATCATTTTCTATATTGCCCATACTAGTTCCTGCTGCAAAGCTAAATCAGTGGTGACTGAGTATTGGACCACTGACAGTCAAGGCTTAAAATGATAAGCCTCTAACCTGAGCAGTTAGAATGGCAAGTCTTGAGATTCTAGAGAATGGAGTTGTAGCACTCAGAATATAGTGCTGTGGGCCTCGGAGTCTTATTGAGTCAGCCCACCAGCCCTTGGCACTCAAAGATCCACTCACTATTGCTTAAATGTATTATTCACTTATAGAAAAATCTGTGTGTCTGTGTATGATTCTGTACAGTATAAATTTCCTTTAAAATTCTTCCTCAACTTAAACTTTTTAATTTAACAATATTCAGAATGATATTTTATTGATAGTAAAAAATCAGAATCTAATCAACAATTTTTAATTCTTTTATTTATAATAAAAGCCTTTACTCAAAATGACCTACATCTTTGATGGAAATTTAATTTTTATCGCTGCACATGTTTTTGTTCTTTCATTCTTTCTTTACTAAATTTATTTTTATTTTGTGTGTCTGAGTGCACCCATGGTGTGCAGTGTCCACGAGGAGAGAAGAGGGTCATGGAGTCCCTAGAACTGGAGTTATGGCTGGTTGTTACCTGCTAAGTGGGTGCTAGGATATACATTTGTATCTTCTGCAAGAACAACCACTGCTCTTAACTACTGAGCCTTCTCTCCTGCCCCCTCATTATTTAATTTATGCCACCCAGAAACAAGCAATTCTAAATTCTTGATTAATTATAAGTTTTATATATTTAAGTACTAACTTTGAGAAAGTCTGTTCTGGTTGTTAATGTGAATGAAGAATGACAGAAGCCACTGCAGGGAAGGAGTGAGCTTTAATCTGAATACCGCAAAAGAAAATTTTCTATTTCCAGAAAATGTGTGATACGTCCTCTACAAGTTGGACATATCTCATCTTGCAAGATAATACTTTTGAAATCAGATTTAGCAAACTAGTGGAGAGTATGAGTTTCATTCCTTTATAAATATAGTTCATGGCGCTTTTAGGGACAACAAAGTTTTGTTTTTTGAGGGAAAAAAACATGAGAGGAAAATTAGTGCAAGAAGCGCTGACACCTATCCATCAAATCCTTATGAGCTGTCAGCATCCTCACACTTCATGGTTAATATAAGAAATAATTCAAGTTTTCTTGACTAACACTGTCATGCATTATTACTTAGGTCATGTTAGAAGCACCGTTTCCTGGAAGAATTTGACAAGCAAAAGCATTATAAACATTTTATCGTTACTGCTGCCTTTTGATACTATCTTTAACATTTTTCAGTAACTCGAAAATTACCATTTTAAATGTTAGAAAAAATCAAAGCAATATTTTTACTCTTAGTGATACATAATATAGACAAGGCATTCATTCTTCTCTTCCAAAGACTGTTCTGCAATAGAAAATTTAAATAGTAAACATTAATTTCAAATATACCAAATGACATAATCTTATTCATGACATGACATAATTTTGGAATATGTTATCACATTATCCTATAAAGTCTATGAAAAGCCAAATAGGATTAGTTGATTTCCTTTAATTTGATCAGTGAATTTCTCAATTTTTCTAAGTTTGTCCCTTCACTAAAAAGTGAAAAAAAAAATTGGAAAAGCAGAAGATACTGTGACTCATTAAACATTCATTTTCTAAAGAAAATAACATTCTCTTTGTGATGGATTGTGTTACAAATCTAAGACACTGTATGAGTTAGTCTTTTTAATTCCATGTTCATCAGCACTGATCAAAGAGACTCACATAATGTTAGAATAACAAATATAAAACATGTCTTCAGAAAACAAGAAACTTAGAACACTGATTTTATTGTTATTGCTTTGTTCAACTTGGACTGAATTCTCTAAAGGAAGTATATTTAGATTTAGGTTCTGAAAAAGTTCAAATGCTAACTTGACTATAGTATCTTGTATTAGATATTTTATTTTGTAGTAACTTTAACATTTACCTTTAGGTATTCAATTGAGAAGCATTTTCTTCACCATAAAGATTGCATCTATCGGATATTTTGTGTTTTGTAACTCATGAAAGGCAAAGTTCTTTCCTCAGATAATCATCAATTTGAGAGAAGTTTCATGGACATAAACTTTCAATAAAAACACTCTCTGGGTACACTAACTTGACTCTACAGGCCTTATATATGACAGAACGCATGAAATTCATTGGGGTTCTAAGGTGTGCAGATGATGGGAGGGGGTATAAAGATGATTAAGATGTTTTGTATAAAATGTACAAAATTCAGTAAAAACATACATTAAAAACACTAAAGACAAAAGAAACATATAAAAATTTTAGAATGGAAAATAAGAAAAATCTCTCTGGAAATCCCCAAAGCAGTAAATGATACTTATTTGAAATGATAATTAGTTCTGCCAGGAGAGAAGGAAGGCTTGAACTGGAGTGGTTTCTATTTTTATTTTTCAGGAAGTGGAAAGCAGACAGAAAGTAAGGAAGTGACTTGACTTCAGTCTACGTGACCTCAGAGTGGACTTTGCCAAGAGCTAACAGAAATGAATCTAGGAAACAAACAGAAGCAGATGCCAGATCTCAAGGACTCTCCTCTGATTAACTGATTTGAACTTTAATCCCCTCTGGCAATATGAGGATGACAAATTATTCTGAATATGAGATTGTCAACTTTATAAAGGGAATTAGTATTGGAGGCCATCTAGTTATGCCTCAGCTTGTGCTGCCCTTGGGACTCTGCAAAATATCCCAAAGTTGCATCCCTCAACTCTCACCAGTGAAGCTTTCTTATACAACAGAGTGCACACAGAAGGCCACAAGTGGCACAGGGCTGGAGGTATGGCTTAGTGATTAAGAGCACTAAGTTGTTCTTGCAGAAGACCTGGGTTTGAATCCCAGCACCCACATGGCAGTTAACAACCATCAGTAACTCCAGTTCCAGGAGATCCTATACCCTCTTCTGTACTCCATAGGCATTTCATAACAGGGGTGCACTTATAATATGATACACATAAAATAGATGTACATAAAAAAAATAAGAGACTGCAGAGCATGTGTCCCTGGATAGGACTCTTATATTAAACCTCACTCATGATTCGAGGACCATTGTGGAAGAGGGTTCTGAAAGACTGTAAATGTCAGAGATAGTTCATGAATATAGGGAAGCAGAGACTTTCAGGCCACTGGACGCTTGCACATGTGAACTTGTGGCAATGATGGCATTGAGCATAGAATCCATGCTCACTGAATCAGACAAGGGCCCAGATTGGAGTGAGAGAAATGGGTGGCAGACTGGCCACAGACTAGGAACTGCTGGAAAATGATTAGTACTGGGTGAGGGAGAGTATGCCTTACTTTTGCTCTCTAATAGCCTGAGTAGACTTCAGTGGATGAATTCTCGCTAAAGGACATCTAGGAACAGATGCTTGACTGGATAGGAGTTAACATGTATTGTGAAATATAGGAGATCTGTTGTGGGGGACATGAATTGAAGAGGAGGTCTAAATTTGATTAAGAACTGTTGTATGAAATGCACAAAAGCTCAATAAAAAAAGGAAAAAATAATCTGTAACCAATATTCCATGAAGCACTAAAATAAGAGTTGCTTGAATAGGGGCTAGTAAGGAAGTGCAGATTCTAAAAATGTCGAATCAACGTTTATTTATAGTTGTGAAATTCATATAGACACTTTACATGGTTGAACACACTATATATAAAGTAATTCACAGCGCAAGAGAAAATTGTTTTCTCCTAAATGTACAAGAATCAAAACAGACATTTGTATGAAAAGATCATAGGCCTTGGGGGGATCTCGGGTTTCACTGCATCCTATCCATGGCAGCCTGGTCTTGGAATCAGTCTATGTGTCCTTCTGAGGGTGAATGGATAAAGAAAATGTGGTGCATACCCACAATATGTTTTGTTCAATCATAAAGAAAAATAAAAATATATCCTTGATGCACAAAATATAAAAGTCCCGAAGGAAGAAGGTCCTTGTCAAACATGGTCCTTCAGCCTTGGATTTCTACAACTGTAAAGTAAACTTTTACTTTAAAAACTGGAAAAAAGAATCATGACTGAAAGGATAAATATTTATAAGTCAGAGACCTTCAAGAGCTTTCCATTTATACATACTTTAGTCCTTATAATAACAATTGACAAAATGTATCCTGATGGCTACAGAGATTAAGTGGTGAGAAATTTTTCATATGATAATGAGAGAGAGAGAGAGTGAGAGAGAGAATGGAGAAAGAGAGAGAATGGTAATATAGTAGTATTTAGATGTAGTTTGGTAAATTATTTTCAGTTATTGGATTTGAACTCCTGGCAAAACTTCTGTATCAGTCTAGTAACTAGTAGGCTTATAGGTGTGGCACAACTGCTTGGGCTTAATACCTTTTGCATGTACCTTCTTTATTTGTATAGCATGTTTGAAGTCTTTCATTTTTGGTGGTACATAGAGCTTGAAATTTAAAATCTCATTTTTGTCAGTGATGCACACCTCATTAATCCAGGAAGTTCTCTGACCAGTGTTTTCCATAGTTTAGCCAGTTTACATTTAACAAAATGTGTTCATAACTTGTATTGTTAATATCCTTCTCCACTGACACTTGTGTACAAAAACACTTGGAAGGAAATATTTTTCTTTTTTTCACTAATGCATCATTTCAGGCATACAGTTTTGCCTGAGATATATCAGAAACTCAGAATATATATTTGAATAATTTTATGAAATATCAAACAGTAGCCTTCAAAAAAAAGGAAGTAGCTTGAGATGGCCCATATTACATTCTACTGATTTTTATCTAAGATATAGTTGCACAACTTTTCTTAGTTTTCAAAATATTTGATTTATTTTGCCCATGCACAAAATGGAGGTGGCAAGAGTCGGCATATGTGGAGTCATCATGAAGAAGAAATGGCACAGATTTTGCAAATCAATTTGTATTAAAACTATTAACTAGCATAATATTATACAAAATAGTGACAGGGTTATGTGGGTGGTTATTCGAGGATATATATGGAAACACTGTCATTGATGTGGGACCGTTTTCTACATTTTTTCGAGTAGATTTGCAACTACTGATTGCTCCTTTTTAAAATCTGCTAGCTTGACATTTTATAATATATGTAAATAGCCTATATTTTTGCCCTTCAAGGCATTCTACAAAACTGCAAAAATATATTTGTACTGACATCTGTTTTCCAAACCTATAAAATTTATGGGTCTTTCATTCCAATGCCTTTGAGAGCATTTGACCACAAGAGTGATACAGATGTTGATTATGTTTCAAATGTGTGAGAGAATTCTGGCATCTTCTTATGTGACTGTTTTAAATGTTATTTTTAATTAACATACAAAATATTTTGTATAATAATGCCATTTTTTAAGAAAGTATGGTGTAGTTAGTTATCCTCTCCCCTTTCCCTGATTTTTATAAGAAACAAAGAATGTTTTTAAATCTGCATTGTAAAAATGCCATTTAAAATGTGGTCACCATACTGTAGTTCTTATAGTTCTTCAGATAATAATAAATCAATGTACAATTTACGATGTTGCTTATACAATAATTTCACAACTCCCAACAACACCGCAACAAAAAGTTCTCAACTCTAGAATAGATTTGGTTATACATACAAACATATGTATATACATATATATGTAAAAAATTTAAAAATATATATATAGATGTATGTCTAGGTGTGGGTTTGTGCAAATGAGTACAGGTGTCAAAAGACTTTAGAGGAGAGCTTCAGAAAACCTGTGGATTTCAGAAAAACTGGATTACACACAGTTGTGAATCACCAGACATGGATAATGGAAACTGAACTTGAATCCTCTACAAGAGCAGTATGTGCTCTTAACTGCTGAGTCATCTCTTCAACCCCTGATTTGATTATACCATTAATTAAATTCTCCTCAGCCATGCTTTTAAAACATTTGATATGGAAAGATACAGAAACACAATCTACCACTTTTTTTCCTAAGCAAAAAGTTAATAATACATAAAAATTCTTCTGAGATTTAAAAATCATAAAGATACTGTCTCACATGATCAGTTTTTAAAGTTTTTCAATCACTTGGTCTTCTAATTCTAAAAATTACTTGAATTGCCTGTTACTCATTAATCTAAATAAATATGGAGTTTTTTTAAGATAGGAAGATTCTGTAAGCTGTAACTCTCAACTATTTCAGTCTATAAGAAGTAGTTGGAAAGACAATTGAAAAATTTTTCTTGTATAGCCTCAACTTTGCTGTGTTTTGATTAGATAGGTTTGTGGTTAAGTGTGGTAAAGCTGCATTTTTAATAAACAAATAACATCATTAATAGTGAAGTTGATGATAGATCACACTTCAAGTAAGATTGCTCTTGTCATTTCATTCAACAATAACTTTTTATTGATGCTATGAAGCAAAAACCTGGAGTACATGAATAAAGATATACAGGAATTAATAGATAATAAAGTCACCTGAAATTGGAGTTCATGACATAAAACACCTTTCCATCAAAAGAATATTTGACTGTGCCTCTGCAAAGCACAGTGCTGTTCTCTTAGTAATAGAAACCTGCTTTGAAAAATCGTAGATGATTGGACCTGCGTTTACTGCAGCAGCAACTGACCCCCAGCATCTCAAAAGGTCAAAACAACAAAGATTCATTTTTTTGTTCATAATGTGTGGTCATCAGAGAGTCTTTATTATTACCTTTACTCCGCAACTCTGGATGACGGAATGCTCACCTTTGCACATGGTTGTGGTTTTCAAGTCAGAGTACAGGAAAGAGACGTCTTATTTAGGAAGTACATGTTCTCTTATGACTTTGGCATCGATTGCTTTTGAGTGGTTAATCAAAAGCAATCACCAAGCCGCTCCCAAACACAAGCTGCAAGAGTACAACCTTATCATGAGCCTACTATGTGTGGGGAGATGGTAGTGGTGGTATTTTGGCAGGTGGAAACTGTGATTAAATAATGGGCAAGTTTCCTGGTAATTGCTTTGGAAGCCTGGTATCTGAGCACCACCAGTGAACACACACAGCTGACTAAAGGCACTTTGTGAGGAAGGAAAAACTGCGTGAAAAATGCTTGGTCTCTGAACATGAGATGTCAGCATATGCCTATCCCAACAGATGGTAGAAATGTAATGTCTGCTGAAATGGCAGGGGAAACTTTAATTATTGAAAGATGTTCTGCAAAATAGTGACAGAGAAATTTGTCCTTTTCACTAACATTTTACTAGATGATTTATTTTCTGACCAGTGCAGCCTCACTAGTTTTTCAATAAACAAAATTCATCATTCTGCAAAATGCAATCAAACTGCATTTTGATTAGTTTAATTAGCATTTCTGTTAGTGAATAAGTGAAATTTAAGGGATAGGAAGAAGTTAAAGATTCACTAAGGTAGACCATACTAGATGCACAATTCAATTTACCTACTGTGGTGATGTCAACGAGAATGTACCCCATAGGCTCAAGTATTTGAACAGTTGGTCCCCAGTTGGTGGTACAGTTTGGGGAGGTCATAGAACCTTCTGAAGGTAGAGTCTTGCTGGAGGAAGGTAAGTGACTGGGGGCAGGCTTTGAGAATTCATAGATTCACCCCACTTCCAATCCTCCCCTGGCTTCTTGTTTGAGGTTGAAGGGGGAATATCATATCTTCCTGCTCTGGGTGCCTGCTGTCTGCCTTTCCCAACATTATTGACTGGGAGCCTCAGGAACTATAAGCCAAAATAGACCCTTCCTCTATAGATGCCTTGATCATGGTATTTTATCACAGCTAAGAAAAGTAGCTAATAGACAAAGCAAGTTCCAGGTTATCAAACCCGAGATATTGAACATGGTTAAGAACTTGATTCTACGAATGAGTGCTCTTGGTTGTTCTTCTTTTTCTTACCAGTTTTATGATTTGATTTATTATCTTTCTATGATTTTTCTCTTCTCTTTTCTTCTTTCTTCCTCTTCCTCTCCTCTCTTCCCCTTTTCTCCCCTTCTCCTCTTTCTTCTCCTTCTTACTGTTCTCTCATCTGCTTGGAAAGAAACCTAATATGCTTTGAATAAATTTATATTAAAGCTTATCACATAAAGCTCAAGGCCATTTGACTTTATAACTGAATGCTATATTACACATATATTCTCTTCAATGTAATGGGTTGAGATACAAAGCCAACACCAGGTTGATGGAATAGCAAGGTAATTTATTTCTGACTGGCCAGGGCCACTTATAGAGAATCCTAATCATACATAGAAAGAAGCTTTTATAGGGTCTTGGCAGTGGGGACTGGTTACAATTTGCAACATCCAATAAGAATTAGGCATTTCACAGTTACCTGTGTGCACATTCCTAACAAAAATATGATTTCATATTTTTAAATATTTGCATAAACTGTGAGTTTAAATTTTAATTCTTTAGCATAAATTAGTGCTCATATAGATGGTCTTTTCCCAGAATATAACTCATGGAAGTCAATCAATGTTTCTAATCAGTTTTCCAGGCAGAAATGAGAGAATGGGCATTGAATTTTTAATGGCATGACTTAGTTTAAAACCAAGCAGAGATCATGTGGAGAGAGGTAAAGAATGAGCTCCAGAGGGGAGAGATGGGCTATAGGACACAGTTGAGAAACAGGTGTTTAACCAAAGGGTATGGTAATACAACGGGAGACTGAGGAAGGAGGGATACAGAACAGCAAGGATATTTTTTTAAAAAACTAGGAAAACCTTTTATTTTATGAGTATATTTAACTGTAGGAATGATTTTTTTTCAATTTGAACAGAATCTGGATGAATGACTTTACTTAACCTTGAAGCAGAAAGTTACTGTTTACAATGTAAACAAGTTCAACAAACCATGCGCTTCACTTGTTCTCTTGTGACCTGGGCACCTACCATACTCTGTCAAGACCCTCCATCCAAGTTAATGAATTAATGTGGTGTGCTTGCTTTACATATCAAAGCACTGAAAGCGGTATGCTAGTCTCACTGAAAATAGTGAGAAAAATTGAGAAATATGTTTGATATTGTGTGTGTGTGTGTATGTGTACATGTGTGTGTGTGTGTGGAGAGAGAGAGAAAGAGAGAGAGAGAGAGAGGTTTCAGTCCTAAGGAATTCAAAGGGCATGATTCTCTGATGAGATGGGGACAGGTCCTAGCTTCAACTTCCTCAACTGATGCTGGAAATATTTTATTCAGTTTGAATTAAACTATGAGTGAAGCCTGGCTTGAGAGCACAGTTCTGAGAGATATCTGGAGGAATGTGTAGCTTAGAGTCCACTCTTGGCCGTAAATGCTATGGGTCAGGCTATTTCTGTATTCTAATGTCGCTATAATGTTGCTTACTAACTCCGCATTGTGGTGCCCTGTGTGAGGAAGACACTGTCTTCTCTAGACTCACAGATCACAGCCAGAGAATTCATGGGGAAAAGGGAAATGTGGAGTGTCTCAGTCATACATTGTAAGTTGTATGACATCAAGCTCAAAGCTTTCTTTGATAGCTGGAGACATTGTTTAGATAAAAGTATGAGTGAAGCCTAGATCAGATCTCTCTTTGAGATGAGAAGTTGGTCAGAATAGTTCATGAGACTCTCAGAACAATTTAGCCTATTGCCATTGTCCTTGGTTGCCTTCCAGAACTTGAAGGTAATACTTTATTGCTAAAGATATCACACAGTTCAGAGATAGGATTTGGAAGAATCAGTCTGAAAATGACCTTGAAGCCTCTTCTCTGAGGAACATCTCTCATAGAAATTGAAGGTGCTATGCAATAGACCAACAGAGAAAAGCATCATAGTCCTGCTCTGTCAGAGTAAATTCATCACTGGTACTGTAAACCTAGTCAAACATCCATAGCTGAAGAGGCCATAGATCCTACAGGAATACTTATACCGTCACTTTTTATAAGCCAATGTATTTTCTAATCATATTCTAAATACTTATCCTTAAAACCACAGATAGCTGTAGCTCTCACCCCTCATCAAAGAGGCTTTTTTTGTGTCAAATGGAGTTGATTACAGAGAACTCCAATGATCAAAATACAAAGAATAACTAACAGTGGATACTCAGGCCTAATTAATGCATTGAAAAGGCTAGACCTATATGTAAGATTGAGGGAATGTCTTGGAAGACAGAGGTGGTAAGATGGTATGACCAGAGGACCAGTATTCCTGCTGCTAAATAGTGTTTTCTAGAAGTGACAGCAAAGCTGCACCCATGGATCTTAACAATATGATTACCTGGACAAGACCCATATACAGAGAAATGACAGCTGACATGCTATTGAAGAGAGGTGCTGCAGGACTGTGGTGAGTAAGGAAAGACAGCCTGACTTCTTGGCGCCAGTCAAAACCAGGACTGAGCCCAATCTTGTCTCAGAACTGATTCTTAATGATTTCTCACAAAATTGTCCCTTGGACAAAAGACTTACTCTCTTTTCTTGAAGCAATACATCCATCATGAATTGGGCAAGGAAAAGCAGACCAATGTTTTATCAGAAAAGGATTTTCCCTTTCTGACCCTTACTGACCCAGGACAGCAAACACAACCACAAACAGTTGTTAACAATCTAATCCTACCTGCTGTTTATAGAACAAATGGGATAATTAGTTATATTCAATGATATTCACCACTCTCAGCACTGGACATTTTCACAATATATACAGACATGCATTATTCTGAGTCAGGGCAAGAAAGGGTGATGAAGGATTAAAGCTGTATGTTTAGTTTACAAAAGTAACTCAAAGGCTAGTAAGCATCTTTACATTGTAAACAACCTGAGAAATTTCCCTAGAAAACCCATTCCCAGTCAAAGTAGCAGAGAAATGACAGTGTTTGCATGAAAACAGCCTGATTCTGGCAGTGGTTGGAAGCAAAAGTGAGCCGAGTCTTTTCTGAGAACTTGTTCCTTCAGATTTCTCTCAGAACTTCAATATCAAAAAATAAAGAAAGAAAGAAATAAAAGAGGACTTGTCTCTTTTTGAAACAATATATCCAGTATCACATTGTATTCTAGTTTGCTTTATATTGCTGTGGAAAAAAAATACTGACAAAAATAACTTGGGAAGGAAAGAGTTTATTTTGCTTACAACTTCTAGGTCACAATCTAAAATTGAGGGAAGTTAGGATAGGACTCAGGGTAGGCAATTGGAGTCACCACCTGAAGCACTGACCATAGAAGAACACTGCTTACTGGTTTGTTCCACTCTTCTACTCTCAGTCTGCCTCCTTATACAACCTAGAACCACCTGCCCAAAGGTAGCATTACCCACAGTAGACTGGACTCACCCACATCACTCAACAATCAAAATAATGTCTCACATACATGGCCACAAGCTAAAATACTATAAATTCCCCAGCTGAGATTCTCTCTTCCCAGGTATTTAAGTTGACAACTGAAGCAATCTAGTACACTTGGGAAATGAGGAACTTGTCTTATCAGGGAATTTTGTCTCCTCTGAACCCTACTGACCTAAAAACAGCACACATAACCACAAACAGATGTTATCAATCTAAATCTGAACTCACACACACACAATACACATATCATTCTGGATGAGGGGAAAGTAGGACGGACCATGTGGAATTAAAGCTATGTGTTTAGCTTCCAATTGGATCCCAAGACCTATTAAGCTTGTTTACAATGTCCCAGAAATACCATTCCCACACATGCCAACATGGTTGTGATAAATTTCACAAGAGAAATTGCACCTCTAGATGAAAAGTTATAGGCAATCAGAGACAAAGACTCAGGTTTCTATAGGTACAAGCTACCTGATAAGTTACTGAGTCCCAAGTGGTCAACCCTAAATACATGTATTTGAAAACAACACTAAGTGAACTCAGTAGGATATATATATATATACATATATATATATATATATATGTATATATATATATATAACCGTAATAGTTAAATAAGATGTCAGGAAATTGAGAGGAAAGGAAGAAAGGGTGGAAATTATTTAAAAAAGGATTCACATATGAAATTCTCAAAAAAATTAAACTTTAACTTAAAAAGGACATTAATAATATTTTTGATCTTTTGATTTAAATTTTTAAAATATATTAACAATTTATTAGCCATAATATATATGCTTATCAATCTTGATTGATATAATTATGTAACTGGATATGATGCTATTGAAAAACATAAATAAGCCCTGAAATATTTTGCTCTTTGTAGTCAAAAACCCTTTTCTCCATCTATATGCTTAATTATAATAGCTCTATATATTTTAAAGGGGTACCGATGACATGTGGCTAATGCTGCCAGCAATGGAGGCATATATATATATATATATATACATATATGCATATATATCTATATATATACTTGTTACTAAAATAGAAGAAAAATTGGGTCGATTGAACATTTAAATATGAAATACTTGTGATTATTTTTCCTCATAAGAAAAGCTATTGATGTTTATTAGACTAACAGACCATTTAAACTTCAAAAGGCATTCTACTGGGAAGTTTCCCAACTGATATTATAGTTCTGCATATGTCTAATAAATAAAATTGTACATACCCTGTGGGAAATGGAAATGGAAGAACAATCATTATACTAAAATTAAGAATCTAGATAATTGAACTTTGAATCATCAGTTGAATCTATTTTGTCATGCTTATAATAGCTACATTAAAATTATTTCTCTTTTTAATATGAACCTTATGTATATAATAGGGCATGATTATCATGAACTTCTTTTGGTTATTTCAACAACCTTGCATAACTTTCTCATTCACTCAAGGATTTACTTGTCATTAATTAAGGATATATTTATTATTTGTATATGTATTGCATATAATACATATTGGTTCTTTACAGAAAGAGATAGATGTTGCTATGATAATCACAGTGAGATAGTAGCATCATTTCATGATTATAAATATAAAAATATCACTCTTTTTCAAAAGAACTAAATCTTGGGGATAGAGAGATATAGCTCAGTGGTTAAGAACACTGGTTGGCTGCTCTTTTAAGGACCTGGGTTCATTTCCCAGCACCAACAAGGCAGCTAACAACCATCTGTAACTCCAGTTCCAGGAGATTCAACACCATTTCCTGACCTCTTCATTGCACAACACAGGTGCGCTTAACATACACGCAGGCAATACACTCATACGCATAAAATAAAAATAACAAATAAAACAAAAAAGGACCTAAAACTGAAAGTAATTTAATTGTGACCTACATTTTTAAAATACCTACTGTCAATTATCTGACAATTTTAACAATGCATAATGTATAAAAATAGATCAAGTATAATATTATTCTCAGAGTATAATAAAACAGAGAAACAACACAATATTAACACATTTTTGTGATAATTTTCATAGAAAGGAAATAAGGGAGACTGGTGGCCTTGAATAAACTTCTGGCCTCAGTTACTAAGGTGACTTATTGGATTTATTAGTCTTTAAAAGGACAGTTAATGTTACTCTCCCCCAGTCCAGAAACTTTCCCATTCTCTTTGTATTAGTCAGAGTTTTCTAGAGGAACAGAACTGATAGAATGAATATATATATATATATATATATATATATATATATATATATATATATGATTGTCTTAACACTTTGGTCCTGGTAGTCCAGTTATGGCTGGGAATTCTCACTACAGAAGCTGAGAACCCAGTAGTTGCTTAGTCCACGAGGCTGGGTAACTCAACAGTTCCAATCTGGTGCTGAAGATCTGGAGGATTCCTGGGGAGTTGTTGATCTTCAGCCTACATTGGAAGCCCCAAGAAGTTGGTTCTAATATTGGTGAAGGAATGACAAAGCAACAAGATACATAACCTTGCCAGCTAGAGAGAAGGAAAACCAGAAAAAAAGCAGAATTTTCTTCTTCCATGTTCTTTTACCTGGGCCGCCATCAGAAGGTACTGTCCACATTTAGGGTGCATCTTCCAGCTTGAAATAATATGATCATGAAAGTTCTTCAAATGAATATTCATTGTCTTTTCTTCCAGTTGACTAGATTTCAAGTTGATAACCAACTTCGTGTTTTATAGCCAAGAAGTATTTTAATGAATACTTGAAATTATCTATTTATTAGGTCACTCTTCCTTTCACATCATAATTAAATAGCTCTTTTGTGAAAAAAATAGTAATTAAAATAATTTCAATAATTTAAACGGCAATTATAAGTATAAAATAATAAAGTTTTCAACAGAAATACAAAAAAACACATCTCATGAAACTTCTATAGGAATACATGGTGTGATGGCTTATATTCTCAATTTGACAGGACCTAGGAAAGAGCCTTATGGTCACGGTTGAGGAATTATTTATATTAGATTAACCTCTGGGGATGCTTATGAGGGATTATCTTCTTTAGGTGAATTGAGGTGGAAAAAGCCATATTGAATTTGTACAACATGATTTCATGGGTTGGGTCCTGTACTGAATATAAAGGAGAAAGGGTTCTGAGAAGCAGGCATCCATCTTCCTCTCCTTGCTGACTGTGGATGTTGTGTGATTAGCTTCTTCCCACTCCTGCCACTCCACGATGGAATGATGGGCTGTACTTGGAAACAAGGAACACTTCCTGCCTTAAGGTGCTATATCAGAGTATTTTATCATAACAAAAGAGAGCTAACTAATACCAATGATCATGTCAGAAACCCAGGTTCTCTGCAAGAGCAGCCAGTACTCTAAACCACTAAGCTCTCTCTCCAGCATGGATTATCTAATTCTTCAAAGAACAGATATAGTCCCCGTACTTGACTTGTTGGTTATGATCTCAATTGTTTCTTTTTGAATATTCTAGAGTTAGAATTGATATAAAGGCTTTTTGTTTCTTTTACTTCAGAAAGAAAAATAAGGCCATCTGAAAGTAATATTTATGTTCAATTTTAAAAATTGGTGTGAAATTGTTAAATTATGCCTTTAGAGTCGCTTTAAAACACATTTATGAATTTTTTAAAATCAAAGGAGAGAAAAGTAGCCTAATAAACTGTCATTGCAATCTTATGTCAATTCCAATAGTTATAAGTTCATAAAACTAGTTATAAGCTCATAAAACTTTTTATGTCTTGACACGCTTGCTCTTGGATATGATTACTTTTCTGGGCTACATTAACTGAGATACAAATAACAGTAATTTTCAGTGTGTCTTGTGAGCATGTTTCAGAATGACATTAGCATTTGAACTGGTGAACTCAGTAAAGTGGATTGTGTTCTGTCCCATGTACAGGTGAGCCTCAATCAAACCACTGAGAGCTCATAGGCAGAAAGAAACTATTATGATTTCCTGCTTTGTTGCTTCAAGTGTGTCATCCAATCTCATTTTTCCCACACTTGAGCCTGGTTTATACTGTATGCTCACCTTCGTTCTCAGTCACTTAGACAGATTATGTTGAACAACTGGCTTGTCAGATCTCCAGCTAACAGCAGATAGTAGATTGTGGAACTGTGTAGGCTCCTTACAGTATGAGGCAATTCATTAAAATCTTTGTTTCTCTGTCTCTGCTTCTGTCTTTGTCTATCTCTATTTCATGTGCATATATATGTATGTAGGTGTATGTTCTGTATTTTCTCTGGGGAATCTTAAGAAACCCCTATTTTGAAATTAACTCAAGACATGTATCCTTTCATATATAAATATTTATTTAAATGTCCATAATTATAACAGAATTATAATATCACATGGTAAAATGACTTTTTATATAGAGAGTCTTAATGTCAATTTTTATAGTTGTATAGTATTTCTAATCACTACCCAATACAATCTATATAATATAATTGGTTAACACTTTTGTTTGAATGTCCCATCTAATGCTCATATTAAAATCTAATGGCTACTGTTTTGATATTAGATTTAGGACTTCTAAGATGTAACTTAGGGACCTCACTTCTTATAATAGGATTAATACTATTATTATGAGTTACATGGGGGCAGTTCATTATTTTTAGTGTGTATTGGTTGTACACAGTGATGCGTTTCATGTAGACAACTTAAAGTAAATCATGTACTTTAATATTGGTTATCCCCTCAATTCCTTCCCCTCAGTACCTTTCTGACTTCATCCTTCACACTAGTCTCCTCCATTCTCCTAGGATCTTTTATGTTTTTATCTTAAATATGAGCATGTAAATAAATGATTTTATTTGTATAAAGAATTTTAAGACCCACAAATTAGAGCATTTATCATTCTAGATTTGACTTATTTCAATTAATGAGATGATCTTCAGTTTGTATCCATTTTTCAGCAAATGAAATAATTTTGTTCTTTATGGCTGAGTAGAGCCCATCATCTGTACATACCGCAATTTCATTCTTATTGACAGACATCCAGGCTCATTACATAACCTCACTAGTATGCATAAAGCTACAATGAATATGAATGTTGAGGTATCTCAGTGACTTGCGGTCTTAAGAGTCCTTTGGGTATAGATCGTATAATAGTTCTATTTTTATGCTTTTGATGAAATCCATATTGATTTCCATAGTTGTGGTGCCAGCTTGCATTGTTCCAGCCATGTATGAGAATTCTGTTTCTGCACATCCTCACCCACATTTCTATTCTTAATGATAGCCGTTTAGACTGGTGTGAGATGGACTCTTGATGGACTGTTTTTGAAGTTCTCTGATTGCTAATGATGTTGAACATACTTTCATGTCTTCATTTGCTACTTGTATCCGTATTTTCAGAACTGTCTCTCCACCTGAGCTCAGCCTTGCAGGTCTTCTGGTGTCCTTCGTCCCTCTGCCATGCAGCACAATGCCAGCGCCCAGCGCTGGTTACAGGCTTAGACTTCCTATTCTCCAGAACTGTGAGGAATAGACTTCTATTCTTAGTCATTTCCAAGTCACAGGTATTCTGTTTTGTTCACAGAAAATGGACTAAGAGAAAGTGCTGGATAGCTTTAGTGTCAACTCGACACACCTGGGTTGAAGGAGCCTCAAGTGGAGAATTTTCTCCATTGGACTGGCCTGTGACCATGTTTGTAGCGTGTTTTCTTCATTGTTAAGTGATGTGGGAGGGCTCAGCTCACTGTTGATGGTGCCATCCCTGGGCAGGTTATTCAGTACTCTATAAGAAAACAGGCTAAGCATGGACTAGGTGAGCAAATCAGTAAGCAGCGTTCCTCCATGGTCTGTGCTTCAACTCCTGCTTCCAGGTTCCTTCCCTGAGTTTCTACCTTCAGCTCCCTTAGTAATGAACTATGACCCAGAAGATGTAAGCTGAATAAACCCTTTCCTCCCCAAGTTAGTAGTGGTTAGACTGTCTTGTCACAGCAATGGAGAAGCAAACTGGAACAAAGAATTAATATTATTCTTAAGTCTTTAGATTCATATATTCTCTCTCTCTCTCTCTTCTCTCTCCATTGATATTTTTCTACTGAATAAACCATGCCACTTGTTCCACAGAACTTCTCACATTCTGGATTATTATAATTAGAGTCTTATTGCCTTAGCATGTTTTTCTGACTCCAGCATCACTCATAAATTCACAGTGAAATCTAAAAACAGGTTTGATAATTCAACACAAGTACTTTTAGATAGTTTTATAGAGTTATGTATATTACATCTTTTTATTAATGTTCATTAATTGTGCAGTAATTTTCTCAATTAGGTTTCAAAATTGTGTAATTTTTGATAGTTTTTTTTCTTTTATTAGCTCAATAAAGCATTTATTATCTTGCTAAGAAGCTAATCTTAACTTTAAGCTTAATAAAAGCTTAAAAGAGATAGTTTAATAAAGTTATAAAATAAACTTTCTAATCAATCACTTGTTTACCCTACAGCACAGTCATGGAAAGGGCAGTATAACAGTCAGTTCTTCCAAATTTATGAAGCTGTTTTCCAATATGTTGTATGCATGACCACTGGGGATGTTTTTATTGGTATTGAAAACTCACAAATTGAAATGTAGTCGATGAGTTCAATTCATTGCACCTATTATTTTTAGAATTCCCAAATTATCCCCACACTATCTATAATGAGTCTCTTTGTAAATTAAAAAATGTATGCTATAACCCTCTAAAACATGGTGCTTTAAATTTATACATGTGGAATTGTTAGATGTAGATAATTAACAAACTTACGGTTATCACTTTCATGGAGAGCATACTTAAGTCAATTCTGTGAGTTCTTTAAGTGACCTGGCTATAAGGTAAATCTCTTGTATTAATTCCCCTTAAGTGACATTATTTTGGACCAAAAAAATCTCCTCACCTTTTCCTGTCCTGTCAACCAATCTTTGCCTCTGGTGACCACAACTGTACTCAGCTTGTGACTTTGCTCCTGCAGTCCCTTTGAAGATTTGGAGTCCTTTACAAATGCCTCATGATTTCAGCTCAACTTGTACATGTTACAAGCATAAAAACAGTAATAAACTCAGTTCTATCTGGTTTTAGCAAGAATGGAAAGTCAGCACAGTCTATCTTCTGGGGGTGGTCATTCTATTGTATTGCCCATTAGTTTTAGGACTTTGTTGTGGACAGAACCAGGAAACACAGTTCGGTTTTAGATACATGCAATGATGCTATTTAATGTAGAATGATTCTTACTTAATTATATTGATCTTATCTCTATCTGATGTTCTACGTTAGAATTATATCTTTTCTGAAACATTTGCTCTATCCTACATAATAAGCATGTTACAATTTCAGGATAGTAAAATCAACAATAATACAAACCATGCATTATAAAATATGTGTAGTTTTGTTTCTTTACATTTATTTATTTATTTAGTGTATGTACACACCAAGTATGAACGTGCAGGTCAAAAGATAACTTGTAGGTGTCAGTTCTCTCCTTCTAAGGTGTGAGTCCTGGGACTTTAACTCAGGTCGTCAGGCTTGGTGGCACCTCCTGGGCCATATCACTAGCCCTCAGTTTTATTTCTAATTTAACAACTCAGTATACTTAATTGATTAAATTAATGGCTGAATTATTTTAGTGAATATGTATTAAAATGGTATAAGTTTGAGATAAGTAAACTACACAATCACTTGATAAAATAATGATAAAATGCAGCACTTCTTCCTGTTGTGTTAACCTAGAAAACCATTGTGTCTCCACATGTATATTAAATCTCCTTCCTGCTATCTGTCTTCTCTTCCACACAACCCCTTTTGTATAGTATTTCATTCCTCCCTAATTCATCTAGTAAACTGTAAGGAAAGTAAATATTGTACATTTACTTAACTACATTTTCCCAAAAGGAAAATAGTTGCTTTTTTCTTTTTTCCCAAATTCTATTTGAAAGTTTTATTGAATGTTACTTTTGGGAAAATAAGAACCAATATATGTATTTTTAAAGTGTATAAAAAGAAAATACAAAAGCATTTTAACTAATATCTAATCAGAAGTCTATAAAATATAATATTTGAAAATTATTAAAATGTATTTAATTATTTTAATACACCTCAAACCATCCCCTTTTAGTCCTATCTTTTTTTTCTATTGGACAAAGGCAAGGAACAGGGCTACATGTAATAGTTATGTGGTGAGAGCTTTAGGTTCTCTTGAATACAGACTCAGAGACAGAATGAAAGCTTAATGCTTTCTTAAAAATGTATTTGAATATAGCATAATTTGAAATGGATGTATCTTGAATAAAATTTTCTTTCAGGGTTTTGAAAGTGTGTCCTTACTGATTGTGATGTGAACTTCACAGTCAGCTGATAGCTATGCATGGCCATATGGCTAAGTAGAAATGATTGAAGCGTGAATCAGTTTCATATGCATATAGAAAATTGCCTTGTAGCACAATTATATCTCAAGAGAAATTAAATTAAAGCGTTTTGAAATCAAGAAAAGGATGTTCTGAATATTTTAAGTTATTTGCAGAAATTGCCTCCCGGCTTCATGTTAATATAGATGATGAATACCGTTAATCACAGAAAATTTGGATTGTATAAATTGCAAATTTTAAAGTTGTCTTTAGGTAACTAATGATTTGTAGAACTCGTTTTACCTAAAATAGTTTATATCCATAACCCTGACCTCATATAGTTCCAATTTTATTGAATGCTCGGATTACTACTTTAGAAATGAAGTTGAAATTTTTATTTAAATTACAGAGAATCTTTCAAATAAGAAATTAAATTGATTAGAATAAGAGCTCAGACAGAAATTGGTGACAGAAAGAATATTAATGCCAACTTAATAACGCTGCATAATGTGCTCTATTTACACTACAAAGCAATTTATACGAGATTAAATTTTTTTTCAATAGGGAAAAATTGAGTTTCGGCAAACAAGATGTATATGAATGAAAAACAGAACCTCTCTCTGTGTAGACCGAGTTGGCCTCCAGGGTCTGATTCTCCTGCTTCAGTCTCCTCGGGGCTAAGATTACAGGTATATACTACCACATCTGATCAATCTGTTTATAATTTTTGTTTTCCAATTTCAATATCACTATCTTGCATCCTTAAAGTTAGTGATCCAACGCGATTTCCCTCCCAGTTAACTGTCGTTTACGGGTAATCTCACTGAAAGCATACTGTTGATACATTCAAGGATTTTAAGGAGTGAAATTTTAGAAAATGATTTAGTCCTTACGAATAACAAGAAATAAGCGATTTTGATACACTCATTCTATCAATTCCCTTTGAAAACTTTGTTGAGTCTATTATATATTTCCCCGCCCCACGTTTGCTGATCTCCTGCTAGACTTGGGGCATAGGCCCACTCTTGCTCTTAGCACCCCATTTCTCCAGATTAATATCTTAGTCCAGACCCACCCACTGCATCCTGAATTCTGTACTCTGATCAGCTCAGTTTTTCAGTTTAGTTGGTTAAAGCCTTCACAGACTGTCCCCAACCCCACCTTGCCATTGCATCCCTGAGACCAGGCTTCTAGCCTAGTAGTCCCTATCACCAACATGCCTTGGATTCATAAGACCAGCCTTCTTCCCTAGTAAATCTGATCGTGCCTATTGTGTGTCCACTCTCCTCCCACCTCAGCAAGTCCACTTTCCCCACCCCTCATCCTGTTCTCCATCTAGCCTTGGGTAAGGGCACATTATTGTTCTTACCCACAAGATCTTGGGAGTATCTTCTTACCTCTGGCAGACTGTGAGCTCCCCAAATCACAGCATGCCCATCTCCCTTCTGCAGCTCCTCTCACTTCTGCAGGATGAGGCTTCAATATCCTCTTGTAGGCATTGCAGACTGCCTGAGAAAGCCTGAATTGAGCCTCTGCCTAGGAATTTTCCCAAATTGTGCTGTGACTGCTGACTAGAGGGACCCAGACCTTAAGAAAGATCCTGAGAATATCTGATCTTGCCTAACCTGTGTCTCTGAGAGAAGTCTGTAGCAGTTGGACTAGAGTCATTTGGTCCTTCCAATATTAAACCAAACAGAGAACCTGAAAGCTTGACCAACCAGCTTTTCATACCCAATAAGAAAACAACCAAGTTGCATCAAGAATCAGACTTTAACTCAAAAAAGTAAGGCTTCAGTCTCACAAACAACAGAAGAAATCCACATGCCAAGGTAATGGAAAAAATAATATGAAAAATCCAAATAATTAGTCCCCACCAAACTTCAGCATTCCTGTAGAAGAGGTCTACAGTGAGAACCCAACAGAGACAACCCAGGACACAGAGTTGATAAGAACAATTACAAATATAAAGAAGAATTCAGTGAAGTTAAAGAACATACAAACAAACAAATCAAGAGCTAAAAGAAAATAGGGATAAATTGTGACTGAATTACAAATAAGATAGAAATATTGAAGAAATCTCAGGATGAAATGAAGAAAGAAGTGAAAAACTCAGTAAGTCAATTTGAAACAACAGGAGAAAGCCTCACCTATAGAATGAATGAAATGGAAAACAGTATACCAAGGCTGGACAATAACGCTGAAGAACTGGACCACTCAAGGAAAGAATGAAAAAATCTTGAAACACAAGGCTGGAATATCTAATAAATGTGGGACACCATGAAAAGACCAAATTCATGCATCATAGGCATAGAGGAAGAAGAATCTCAGGATGATGGTATTGACCAGATCTCCATAAGACAGTGAAACCAGACAGAGAGTAAACAGAGAGACATCTGAGTTAAATAATACCATACATCAGAGGGACTTAACAGACATCTACCAAATATTCCACCCAAATTCCAAAGAATATACTTTCTATTCGGCACCCCATGGAACTATCTCAAAATCTGATGACTAACAAAACAAACCTCAACAAATAACAAAATAATTGAAATAATTCCATGAATTCTGTAAGACCACAATGTAATAAAGCTTAAAATCAACAATGGAAGAAGTCCTGGTAGCTTCATGAACTCATGGAGACTAAACAACACACTTCTGAATAATCAATGGGTCAAAAGAGAAATTAAAAAAGAAAGAAATGTATTCCTGAAATTAAAGAAAGAGGACACCACTATCCAACAAAGTCTCTGAGAAATTTTAAAAGTAATCCTAAAAGAGAGTTTTATAGTTCTAAGTGCCCACAATATAAAATCAGAAAGAGAATGGGGATTTAACATTTACAACTTAAGAATCTTGAAAGAAAACAACAAATGAAACCAAAACTCAGCAGAAAAGAAGAAATAACAAAAATCAGAGCCAAAATTAATGAAATAGAAAAAGAAAACAATACAAGGAATCAATGAATACAAGAGCTGGATGTTTGAAAAGATAAACAAAATAGACAGACCCTTGGCCTATTTAACCAAAAGAAAGAAAGAGCAACATATATGAGCAAAATCAGAGATGAAAAGGGAAACATCACAACAGACAACAAAAAGATTCAGTGCATTATAAGGAATACTTAAAAAACGATATGCCATTAAACTTGAAAACATTAAAGAAATGGATGCATATCTAAAATCATGGGAATCACCAAAGCTAAACCGAGATCAACAGTTTAAACAGAACCATAACATATAATGATATTGAAACAGTAATCCAAAACCTCCTGACTAAAATAAGGCAAGGCCCAGATGGATTCACAGCAGTAATCTACCAGACATTCAAAAATCTATATCTAATACCACTTAAATTATTCAAAGAAAGAAACATAGGGAGAACTCCCAAAATCCTTTTATGCAGCCTACATCACTCTAATATCAAAATCATGTAAAAAATACAACCAAAAAAGAAAACTATAGACCCATATCCTTAATGAACATAGATGCAAAAATGTTCAACAATATACTTTCCAGTCGCATACAGACACACATCAAAAAGATTATCCACTATGATCAAGTTGGCTTTATTCCAGAGATGGTCTATATACGTAAGTCAATAAATATCATAAAACACATAAATGAACTCAAAGACAAAAATTGCATGGTCATCTTAATGGATGCAGAAAAGGCCTTTGACAAAATTCAATATGCATTTATGTTAAAAGTCATAGAAGGAATTGGACTAGAGGGAATATACCTCAACATCATTAAAGCTATATAAAAAAATCCACAACTAACATCATTCTTAAGGGAGAAAAACTAGAAGTATTCCCCTTACAATCAGGTACCAGACAAGGCTGAGCACTGTCTCCACTAGTTGAAACTCTTGCTAGAGCAATAAGACAAAAGAAGGAATTAAAGGAGTACTCATTGGAAAAGGAGAGATCAAATTATCCCTGTTAGCTAATTACATGATATTACGCCTAAGAGATGCCAAAAATTCCACCAGAAAACTACTAGAAATTATTAACACTTTCAGTAACATGGCAGGTTACAAAGTTAATCTACAAATATCAGTAGTCTTTCTATATATCCATTAACAAGCTCTTGAAGAAAGAGTACGAGCACCCCCCCTTCACAGAAGCCTCAAGGAAAGTAAAATATTTCAGAATAAACCTGACAAAAATCATTAAAGGTCTCTATAATTATAGATTATTTATATATTATCTATATATCTATATCTATATAATTATCTATATATTATAGATCTCTAAAGAAAGAGAAGATTGATGAGGACACCAGAAGACGGAAGGACCTCCCATGATTGTGGATTGGAAGTATTAATATTGTGAAATGACCATCCTACCGAAAACAGTATGTAGATGCAATGCAATCCTAATCAAAATTCCCATGGCATTCTTTATAGCATTAGAAAAAAATCCTAAAATTCATGTGGAAGCACAATATTCCCCAGAGAGCCAAAACAATCCTAAGTGCAAAGAGCAATGCAGGGTTGATTACCATGCCAGATTTCAAGCTATATTATAGAACTATAGTTATACAACAGCATGACAGTTGCACAAAAATAGACCTATAACCAATGATATAACTGAAGCTTCAAAAATGAGTGCATGCAGTTTCAGGCATTTAATATTTGACAAAGGGATCAAGTACACTCACTAGGAAAGACAGCATCTTCAGCAAATGGCGCTGGCAAAACTGGATCTCCACCTGTAGAAGAATGAAAGTGGACCCTTATATTTCAACTTGTACAAAAGTCAACTCCAAATGGATCAAAGATCTCAATGTGAATCTGAAACTGTTGGATGGAAGCATTGGCAGTAACCTACAAGATATAGGTAGAAAAGGATTTTCTAAATCAGACAGCAGTTTCTCAGAAATTAAGGTCAATAATCAACAAGTGGAACATCATTAAACTAAATAGCTTTTGAACAGTAAAAGAAACAACCAGAGTAGTGAAGTGGAAATCCACAGACAACATACAGAATATATAAAGACCTCAAAAAAAAAAAACATGAAATCAAGAGAGACTATTAAAAGATGGCTAAGGATCTGAGCAGAGAGTTCTCAAAAGAAGTAATACGGATAAGAAATATTTTAAAAGTATTCACCATCATTAGTAATTAGGTAATCTTAACTCAGATGAAATAATGTATAGATTCTAGTTGGGGGTTTGGGGACGTGTTGGTATTGAAGAGGGTATAAAAATCAGCCGAGACTGATTGAGATGTTCTTATGAAATACACAATGATTCAATAAAAATATTTTTTTAAAAAACAAAAAGTCATAGAAAATATATTTTAAATGACAATACAAATTAATACAGCATTTTACTGGTTTGCTTTTTTAAAGTTAAGATACTAAATGTTAGAATAAAGTAGATGTAAAAAATGTCAATGGAAATACTGGTTTTAACTTTGATTTAATTAACTGCTAACTTATTTCTGTTATTCTATTTTGTATAAGAATATTTTCATAAGTATATACATTTCTCCTCTGTTTTAAATAGATTTACCTTAGTTTACTCATTTTTTGGATATTCTTACACTAATATACACATTCATTGTGACTGATTTAAATTCAACACATTTTGAGAATAATAAATCAGTTTTAGGCCTCCTTAGTTAAAGGTGACAGTGGATAAAGTTTTTGTGAACTATTTAAATTACATATCACATAAAAATTAAATTTTCCATTTTTAAAGATTTATTATTTTTATTTTATGTGTTAGAATATTTTGCCTATAGTTAAGTACCCTATCTGCATGCAGTGCCCACAAAGGCCAGAAGAGGGCATCAAGATCCTCTGGGACTGTAGTTGCAGAGGGCTCTGTACTGCCATGTGGGTTCTGGGAACTGAACTTGGGTCCACTGCTAAAGCAATAAGCACTTTTAACTGCTGAACCATCTCTAGCCCCAAACTAATGGTTAAGTCTTCTTCATATTCTTAATTTACAAATGTCTAGTTTTAAGTCAATGTCACTACTCAAAGAAAACACGCAGTTATAAGGATAAATGTGGTGTGTGGAACAACAGGGAGAAAGTTTTCATTTTCCCCAACAATTTTTCTCCTTGGAGCAGGGAACTCCCTATCCTTTAAAAAAATGGATATTTGAGGGATTACATTTCCTCCAGGGGGTTGAGTTCAGAAAATAATGACCACTGTATACTTTTGTTCAGAGAAAGGTAACTTTTGAAGAATTTGAATGAACATTAGGAGTTTGATGTTACGTTTTTCTCTCATTATTAAAATAGTTCCATGATTATTAAATGTTATATATATTCAGTAAGTATGCATTTTAAACACATTCTACATATGAATTATTTAAAATCAATCTTTTACACCTATATGTAATATACAATTAATGTTTCCCATATGGAAGTAACTGAGTAAAACAAGATTTCAGTTGATACTAGATTGGCAGTGGGTGACTGTAGAAACTGTACTGTTATTGGTGGCTTTCCTGTCAAGAATCATTCAAATTCTCTTGCTAATTGCATTGGTTTTATCAGATCACGTGACACTTTGTGTGGATAATGAATTGTGGTTCCTTTCTCCTGCTTTGAATTAACTATTACACATAAAATGTTTTAGAGATGATTTAGGAAAATCAAGTTCATAATTTTATACCTATGGTACACAGACCTAGGGTAATTAAACTGTTAATGCTCCTTTTTCCTTCATTCTTTCTGTATTATGTAGATAATTACCCAAAAACTTAGAGCTCCAGTTCAAATTTTCTAAATCACAGTTCATCACAATTTGATGCTTTGCGACATTGTGTTAAATTCTTGAGGTTTGAAAGTTCTACCTTACTTAGGCGGTTGATATGTTTCACAATATATTAAGAATGCAATAAGATGTCAAAAAAAAGCAATACGCAGATCCAATGGTATAGATTATTTAAATCAAGTAATAACTCATCTGTAGAGTTAAACACCAATTAATTACTAACAGTGTTGGAAAACAAGCATAGAATTCTCTTGCTTCATACATGTTAGTTTTATGTATGCTTTCTCTGTTCCTTCTTATATTAGCCAATATGTTGCTATTTTATATTATCTTTATTCTGAGGACCGGATACATTTTTAAAAATCTGGACTATTCAAAGTTGTTAAGATTGTGTGTCTCTTAAAAACTCTAATTATTTTATCTTTTTATTTTAATTCAATGAAGCATCTATTTAATTTTTCTATCTTATGTTCTGCAAAGACATCTATTTCTGTTTCTAAAAAATTTACAAGATTTTCCATGTTAAAATACAATGATAAATATTCTTTGTTTCTGAACACTAGGTTTTTTTATGGTGTTAGAACTCTTCATAGCTTTCATCAAGAAGAAATACAAATTAAACGTTTACTGCTGAAGAAAATACTTTATATTTAAAACGCAATAATTAAGTCTTTCTGATGTGAATTATTCAAATAATAATATGAGAAACATCTTGCAAGAGAAAAAAAGTCTAAATTTTCATAGCTACACACTTTAATAAGAAATTTGTCTTTACATGTATTAGCATTAATGTTTTATCCTAATCCATTTGTTAGATATATTTTCATTATATTCATATAAAGAAAGTAGAAGTTGTTATTTTTGACATTCAACAAATCCTCTTTTCAGAAAATATTGGTTAAAAAAATTATAAATTTAAGGCAAAAAATGTCCTGAATGAATCACAACATATCCGTATATAGCATCTGTCTATAAAGTGTTCTCCCACCTCAGGAAACAATTTTCAGTTATAATTTATACAAGCATGGTTAAGAAAATCAATGTGTAATGAGCTAAATGATTGACAATCATTTCAATTTAGAACGTTGTATTATTAAGGGTCTGAAAAACAACTGCATAATTCAAAAACATAATAGGGAAGAACTTTATTCAGAAAAGGTTAAAATAATTTTAAAAACAGATTATTGGAAATAATTATAACATTGTACATAAGAAAAATAATAGAAATTTATCAAAATTATTTCAGATCTTAATTTAAAATAGTAGCAGAGTTTAAAATAATCTACCCTAGCAAGTATGAGAAGTTAAAAACAAATTTTCAGGGGCTGAAGAAATGTTTCAAAGGTCAAGGGTACTGGCTTCTCAAGCAGAGGACCTGGGTTTGGTTCTGAGCACCCAAATGGCAGCTAACAACATCCCTAACTCCAGTTTCAAGGGATCTGAGATCTTTGTCTGTCCTCTGTGAGCACTGCACATACGTAGTACACTTATACATTTAATAAAAAACAAAATTTTAAATATTACAACCTATATTTGAAGTCAGAATTTTTATGTCAAACAAATAAGCAATGAAATCTATTATTTGATATTTATATTTTTAATCTTGGATATATTCCAAGAATATTAGAGGCATGTACCACCACAGCCAGCATTCCTTTCTAAAATATCATAAAGATTTTATTATTCAAGTACTTCACTTCATTGGTTGAGTTTATTTCAAAATATGTTATGAATTTTGAGGCTATCATGAATAGGATCTTTTCCCTGATTTCTTTCTTAATATGTTTGTTGTTTCTATATAGGAAGGCTACAGATTTTGCAAGTTAATTTTGTGTGCTGCTACTTTACTGAATATATTTACTAGCTCTAAGAGTTTTTTAATGGAGTCTACAAGGTCTTTTATGTATAGAATCACATCTCCCTCCTATTAGAATACTTTGATTTTTTTCTTTCAAATTTTATCCTCTATATCTCTGTTTATTATGTCGCTCAAGCTAAGACTTCAAGTTCAATATTGAACAAAAGTGAAGCATATGCACTTACTGATTTTAGTGAGAATGCCTTCAGTTTTTCTCTATTAAGTATGATGTTTGCTGTGGGTTCTGGTAGACTGATTCACTATGTTGAAATAATGTCCTGTATATCCCTAGATTCTCCGTGACTTTTATCATGACTGGATATTAGATTTTTGTCAAAAAGCCTTTTCTGCACCTAATGACATGATTATGGGCTTTCTGTCCTTGAGTCTGTTTACGTGGTGAGATATGTTTATTGATTTACATATGTTGAACCATCCCTGTATGCCTTGGCTGAAGTCAATTTGATCATGGTGAAAAAATCCCTTTGGTGTGGTCTTGCATTTGATTTTTGAGTATTTTGTTGAGAATATTTTCATTTATGTTCATCAGAGAGATTTGTATTTAATTTTCTTTTTTGTTGAATCTTTGAAAAATTTTTGTATTAGAGTAATACCGCCTTCGTAGAAATAATTTGGGAGTGTTTATTTTCTATTTTAGGAAATTATGTGAGGTATTGGTATTAGTCTTTCAGGGTTTCATAGAATTTAGCATTGTAGTTATCTGGTTGTGGGCTCGTTTTCATTGGGAGATTTTCTTTTTATGTATATGAGTGATATGCCTGCGTGCATGTAAGTGCACCCATGTCCTACAGTGCCACTGAAACTAGAAAAAAGTGTCAGATCCCCAAGACCTGGAGTTATGGGTGGTTATTAGCCGCCGTGTGGGTGCTGGGAATCGAATTCAGGTTCTCTGCAAGAGCATCCCGTGTTCTTAACCATTAATCCATCTCTCCAGCCCCAGTTGGGATATTTTTAATTATTGTATCTTTCTCTTTGGTTGCTATGGGTCTGCTTATTTATGTCATTTTATTTTAACTTTGGTAGGCTGAACATACTTATAAATTCATCCATTTCTTTGAGATTTTCTAGCTTAGTGGAATATAGATTTTTAAAGTATGCCATGATTTTCCTGAGTCTGATGGAATGTTTCCCTTTTCATTTCTGATCATCTCTGATTTATCTTTGTTAATTTAAATCCTCTCTCTCACTTTCTTTTGTATTATATATGAATCTTACACAATGATATATATATATATATATATATATATATATATATATATCTTTCCCTAGATTTTTTATAATTTTATTTGAAATATTTTCTGTGCTTTTGGCCTGGGTTTCTTCTCTTTCATCTGTGCCTACCTCTTTCATAGAATTTGTCTTTTTACAGTGTTCTATTCCTGGGGATTTTACATTTGACATTTTCTTTGATTAAGTGGTTCATTTCTGCAAACCTGTCTTTAAGATCTGACCCCGCCTCTTTCACTTCTTCCTCCATTTCCTTTTCGCTACTTTCCTCTTGGATTTTTGATTTTTTTTTTGAGTTCCTGAGTTTTTAATTTCGATTTTTTGTTCAGTTTGGCCTTTCTTTAAGATCTTATCTCTTTATTAAGTTCTAATTTAATGTTTTAAATTGTTTTAGTTATTTCACTCAAACTTTTGTGTTTTCAAAGTCTTCATTTAGTCTTGTACTCATTTCTTCTTTGAATTCCTTCAACACATTTATAATTGCTATTTTGAAAACATTGTCTTGTACCTTCAGTAGGTTTCCATTCTCAGGAAACATTGGGAAGTGGGTGCTAATTTCTGTAGTAGACCTATTTCCTTGATTATCATGATGTTTGTGTTCTTCAATGAGACCTAGGCACCTGGACCTGTGTCATTGGTGGCATTTCTTGGTGTGGGTAGGTGATCTTGTCTTTGTTGTGTGGTTATTTATCTGTTTGCAGATTCCCCAATTTGTTAGGTAATAGCCCAGATGAGCAGTGCTTGGTGTTCAGTTCTGGGGCTGCTTTATGTTGGTATGCAAATGGGCTATAAGAAGTGATTTCATTTATGCAAAGGATATGGGAAGCTTTTGAGTTGAAGTTCCAGGGTTGACTTGACCTGGTTCTGGAACAGTAGGTTGGGTTGAGTGACTAAACAGGTTGGTGAACAGGTTGAACAGTAGGTAAACAGCTTGACTGACAGGTTAGGTTGGGAAAGTCACAGGTCTTGGTAAGCTCACAAGGATACTAGTAACTAGAACAGGTCTGAATGCAAAGCAGATCTAGAAAAGCTCCCAGTGACACACAAGTGTCCTGGTAAAACTAAGATGGTGATGTTTGAATCCAGTCAGTTGGGGGGAAGGGTATTTACCAAGGCAGGCCTGAGAAAGCACTGGATCTGGGAGATCACAAGAGTCCTCACACAGCAGGCACAAGGAAGTAGGGGAAATAGAATGAACTAAGCAGGGGTTTGGAAAGCCCCCAGAAGAGCCCAAGGGCCCAAGCAGGGCTGAGATCATGGGAAGCAGAGAGTGGGGGAAAGAAGGCCTACAGAGGTAGACATGGATCTGGAGGTCTGCAATGGTCCTAAAGGAGCAGAAATGGCTGGCACAAGGAGGTGTGCGAAAGGGCCTTCTTTAGGTTTCAGTGTACATTTCATAGAGCTTTTCTAAGTTTAAACTAAACAATTCTGCAAGCAGACATAGGTTAGAGGCAATTTTCAAGAAACAGTAGAGTAAAAGAACATGAAAAGATAGCTCACGTTGGGGAGGACAGCTTATAATGAGATAAAATGAAAACAACTCAGTTTTCAAATAGGAAAGGAGAAAATGCATATTACATTAGCCAATTTGAAAAAAAAACAAGTGACTCAGTAACTACCCTAAAGCTATAAAACAAGTGTGTGTGTGTGTGTGTGTGTGTGTGTGTGAGAGGGGGGGGGGGAGTGGGGAGACTGCCCCCGAAAATTTATTTCCTGAGACCCCGTTTTGTCTCTGTTCAACATAAAACTGAACTGATCTGGTATCTGTTCGCACTGAACTAACAGAACTCCCCTGCTCATACTGCTGGAACAAGAACACTTTATGACTCACGTCCCCGACAGTTGCCATCTTTATCAATGTCAAACAAATCACAACTTCATTTTCCTCCATCTCAGCCAGACCAGCTGTTAACCTGTGTGAAAACTCCAATTCCAGGGGAATGAGAGGGGAGAGAAGACAGTGATGGAAAGGTGGGATTTAGTGAAGACCCTCTCTTGAAAGTTCCCACACTGAGCGGAACCTGGCCTGCTTGGACTTACGTGACTCCGCGTTCCTCTTCTGGTTCACATAGTCTCTCTGTGGGCACTTCTTTCTTATTCTGTCTCTCTCTCCCTCTATTACGTGTGATAAGCCCAGCTCCTGTACTAGATATCTGGCTTTCTATTCAAACCACCCCAGGCCACTATTCGCTGCAGCAGATGACCTTTTATGTAAAGTAGGATAATAAAACTTGTGTTCTCTAAACTTCTGAACTGTCAAATTCTCAAGTAGTCATGTGTCAAATCTGTATTAAAAAGAAAAGAAAATCCCTCACAGCAAATTTGTAGCTCTCCTTTGAAAATAATTTCCATTTGACAGTTTTTATAACTTCAAGTAATTGTGAGTCCAAGAGTTGACAACTCAGTTTTAGAAACTTTTATTTGCAAGTTCTGAAAAATAGACAGATATTTCATTTATTTTCCTATTTGTGGTGAAACAAGGATCAGGAAATCGGACCATGCAGTAGCTTTGACTTCAATAGAACCCATGCCTCAAATACACATCTTATATCTGGATCTGGTTTCTGGCTTCCACAGACAAGTACAGTCTTTGACATTTCTAAATGACCTGTTTCCTAGAGGGCAGCTACATGTGGTAATCTCACAGGCTCCCAAGTGTTCCCCATCTCACAATTCTCTTAGTTATACAGCTTGTCTCATAACACAGAGTTGTCTCAGATTATTCCTGACAGAACCATATTTCCATGGTCTCCATGGAAAATGTCACCTTGGGAACCATACAAAAAATAATGCGGTTGTCGCAAAGAAGTTCATAGCAGTGGATGTACTCTCTTCTCTTCATGTTGGGAGAAGCTAGTTTGCACAACTAGAATGCGGGAACATTTGAAAATTTGTAGATCCAAATTAAATGAGATTCAGGGCATAGATATGTTTCAATGAGCAGCAGTTTTAAAAGGATCTTCAGGAGGAATTCTTCAACTAACATCTAGGTTTATTGGAGACTGAGAACACATAGCCTTGTATTTGCCTTCCTCCTTATGCCTTATTTCCTGTTTCTTTAGGTTTTCATTTGAATAACATGCACTAATAAGATGTTATATGAAAGTTTGTCTCAGGCTGTTATGTAATCATCTCAACTATTGCGCCCTAGAGAAAGGTAATTTACAAAAGTAGCTGAGGAGATGATTTCAAGAGGAAAACAGAGTCTAGATAGTCAAGAGATTAAACATGTCAGCAGCACGGTGTACTAGCTATTAATATTCTGTAGAACTATACTTCTGAGGAACACACTTCACTTAACTGTGAACCAGTGGTCTATTTCTAACCTAAAGTTTTATGATTTCTTACTTTATAAATAGAACTATTGAGTTCATAGATGCTATAAATCCATTCACTTATCCTATAGGAGGTTATGATTCTGACTTTAAAGAGGAGGCTATTAAGCTGCAATAAATTTAACAACTTTTTATGCAAAGATATGTGTCCCTAGGATTCTTCCACAAGGACTTCCATTTACTTTGACCTCATATCACCAGAGCACTGAGCCAATAACAGTTCAGTGTCAGAAAGATGAGCTGATGGGAGGAAGAAGAACATTAACACTGGCACCCAAATTGTTGTGCACTGAAACATCATCTCAGTCTGCACCTGGCACCACAGCTCTACTTGCTGACATTGAAACTCAAGACTGACACATGCTATTATTTGTTGATGTCTAAAAGGGTAAACTTCTATCCTAGAATACAACGTAGTCGGGATCAGCCTGTAATTGTGAGGGCAGTTCTCTGAGTTTGCAATGACCCTACAATGACAGTCTCTGAATTTATGTGAACATCCCACCTGAAAAACTTAACATAAACAAAAAAAAGGTTGATATGCATTAAAACATCACTTTCACAGAACTAAGCACTAATTATGCCTAAATATATATATAAGAAGATAAAGTCCATAGTTACAAATATGAGGAAACATAATAACATCTTAACTATGTTATTGTCACCACACATCAAAATACTTGTTACAGTAATAATTGTAATACCACATTAGTGTTATGTTTCTACTGCTGTATCAAAACCTGTTCTAGGTGCTCTGCACATTTAATGTCGATATGGCAGACAATATTTAAGATGGTGTCCATCAACAGATGAATGGATAATGAAATGTTGTACATGTACAAAAATGGAATATTATTCAGATGTGAAAGAAAATGAAATCACAAAATGGATGAACTCAGAATACACAATATTAAGGAAGGTGAATCTAATTCAGAAATGAAAGAAAATGTTCTCATATGCAGATCCTAGCATATAATGTATACATGTTTTTATATAAACAACTACGAATGTAGATATAATATAACATATTGAAAGGAGAACCAGAAAAGGTAAAATCAGGGGTAACGAAGGATGAATGAGGGAAAATGGATACAGAAGTTGTGAAAAGATTAAAACCTAATTAATTTTCCAACTTCAGTTCTGTAATTGATTTTTCTTTTTTGTGGTGGATAAGTCCATAAAACTGTAATTGTTAGTGAAAGTGTAAAGCTCTAATTTAAGCTTGTTGGCTTCAGAATAACCATTCCAACTGTGTAGAGAAGCTCACTGCAATGCAGTTTGCTACTGGGAAAAATGTTCATTTTAGTGCCTATTTTCATCAAATTTTGTGATGTTTTTAGTTGTGAGTTCATTATAATAAAGATAATTTAAAAAAATATGGTGAACCACTCCTGAAACACGCTCTTGCGCCATATCCCCACTTTAATTTTGTTTGGGATCAGCAGCATCCTGAGAATGTGATGGTATGTCATTTCCATGACTAAATTGGATTGTTTTCAGGTTGAAGTTGCTCCCTATCGCCCATCTCTCCATTTTCTCTCCTTTTCTCTCCCTGTCCTATTTTTCTCTTTATCCCCTGTCTCCATGACTCATCATTCACTCCGTGGTAAACAACTCCAGCATGCACCCATATCTTGGAGAAGCCTGTTTGAAAAAGAAGTAAACCTTCAATCCAGTAACAAAGGGGTTGTGTCCTCCTGGTAGGATCACAGCCCAGGCTGATAACTTGACTACAAATTTGAAAGCAACCCTGAACCAGAAGACTCACCTGAGTCCTTGGAGCCATAGACTTCAGCAATTATATGAGCTAATTTGGTTATGATTATGAATTTAGGCTGCTAAATTTTGAAGTAATTTGTTAAACAACGATGATAAGTAAGGCATTCTCAAAACTTGAAGAGATATTTTTGTTTTTGTTTTTTTTTTCTTTTTTCTTTCTGATATGTATCCCAGGCTGGCCTTGAATTTCTGAAGCTGAAAATTATCTTGAATTTCTGATATTCCTGCCTTTACCAGCCCAGAGCTCAGATTAAAGGCATGTGTCATCATACCTAATTTACAAAGTACTGGGGATCAAACCTAGGGCTTTGTGCATGCTAAACAATCACTCCACTAACTGAGCCACATCACTAGCCTCCAAAGGTATTACTTATATCCTAAGTGCCACTGTTACAAAGATTTTTATTTGCAATAAGTCTATAATTTTTACTATATTCTATTCCAATGATCTATCTTGCTAATACCCACCAAACTTAGATTTCTTAAGCTTTTCTTACTTGTAAGTTATTCAACATCCTTAATACTTTGTGAAACTGTATTTCTGTCAGCGTTGTTTCATACCTTTTTCATGCGTAGTTCTGCGGGGCCTTTGTTAGAGTTACTCTCAGGTAATTTTTGAGTTTATAAAATATCCCTCACTAAGTTGTTCACTTTCTTTGCTACTTTTAAATAGGGTGCTTTCTACTGCCTCTCCATATTTCATATTGTTCATTACTATCTAAAAGTAATATTTGAGGGAAAGTTATAATGTTCATAGTCTCTAAGAATCACTACTAAAATATACTCATATTTTAATGAGTTAAAACAAAAGCTACAAAATGAAACTACCATGTAATCTCTTTCAAACTCATTTCTTAAAATTTTATCTATTCTTTTCTTAGGCTCTATTTATGTATATATCTATTATTTACGATAATTTGTTCAGCAATTATATTCTCTAAAAGATACTGAAATCTAATATTTGAGGAAAAAATATTTATTCCCTCATGCATAAATTTGAATATTGGACTTTTTTTTCTAATCTGAGAATTATTATTGAATCATCAATTTGGGTTCAGCTGTAGATAGTAAGATAAACAATGAATGAAAGAATCCATCTTTTCCATCAGATGTATGTTAAAGGACGCAAAAAGACTTAACGCCAAGACTGGCCTTACAAAGGAGTAAATTAGGCAATAGTTACAGACCACTCGCCATTACGTTAATAGATGGTGGAGAATGAAGAGTCGAGCAGCGCTAAACTGCTGGGTCAGAAAGATTGCTGTGCCAGCAACAGCACACAGGAGAGAAACCATCCTAGGGAACAAGGCTCATTGATCAAAATCATGGTTTTCCTTTAAAAGGTGACGGTCCTAATCACATGTCGTATGAAGCACACCTGAGTAAAAAGTGGACGCTTCTGTGACCCGCCCCCCCTCCTTCAGCTTTATGTATGTGCTCACAAAGTTGTCTAGGAAATTCTCTCAAAATACCAACAGATAGACTTTTCCTACACTTCACATAGTTTGTGTGAGCTCCATGCACCTAGGTATTTTCATAAAAACTCCAAACAAATTATAAGTTCTACCTGAAGAATCACATTTAAACCTCATTCTATTGAAGACACAGAAACTTATTAGGTACTATGAAGGAGAAATGAACCTGACAGTAATGTAGCAGGAAAACCCTCTGGTTTTTACACTTTAGTGTGGTTTATAGTTAATGGTGATTTATGCAGCATCACTAGATGGTATGATTCTCGCAGGAAGCACCCTGCCATTTTGACTGGCCGACATCTGTCTGCTGCAGGAAGCCAGCGGCCACAGGGATCCCCATATGAAGGGGTTGTGCTCACTCACCACTTTCTCATTCAGCTTCATTCTGCCGACACTACAAGTGTGGGACTCTCATGCACCTATGTACATCGCAGTGGGTGTACACTCTGGTCCTTTGTGCCTCCAAATTCCTATAATGTGTGGGAATTTGCTCTTGTTTAAAAATGAGGACAGCAATATTTACTTTATACTGTAAAAGGCTCTACTCTGTTTCTTCTCAGAACAGATGTAAAAACTTTCTAGATTTATTTCTAGTAGACATCTGAAATACATTGCCAAAGTTGCATAAAATGTTTTTATTGTGAACAAATTGATGAGCTGAATTGGTTTTACACTTTGATTTAAAAATAATTCCAACTTGTGCGTGTTAACTACTCAGCTTAACTTTAATTTCACAGTTTATTGCTTTTATTTTTGCTGTTCCATCACTGGACTGTATAGTTATTTTTGCTGTGCTTGGTTAATAGTTATTTACTTTGGCAAGGCACTCAGTATTTTAAGCAGCTATACCTCCCAATTTAGGCAGCATACTTTATTTCACATACTACTAAATACAACATAGTATTGAGGATAAGAAAGAAAAAGGGCCCATCCATCAAACTGTAGCTTTAGAATTAATGATTGTGAGCTTTAGAACACTAAATGGCACAGTGCATTCTTCATTAGATTTATAAAGGTAGAATATTCATTGTTAAGCAATAATCAAGGAGTTCCTAACAACACAGAATGAAAAGACTGCCTCTAGCTGATTAGTTCAACTTAAAGCTTTTGCTTCTGGTTGAGCTTGGCTGTCTTGTGCTGTAAGCCCAGCACTTATCTTAAATCTGGAACACAAGTGTTACAAGGTAGAAGTTTTATTTGAACTTCAGTAATTTTTGTAAAATATTTTCTCAGAAATATATGCCCCAGATTGTACGTTTTCAACTATCTTCCAAAATAATAATTTCACTATTCCCATAAAAGGTTGATCCTTCAAAAATATATGTTTTCTTCCTCTAGTGCATGAATTCAAGGTCTGATTTCTCAGTCTTCTAAGAAATTATCCCTGAGGACATCACAAATTAAGGTTGCTCTGACCACTTTGGAGATTTTCTACAGAGCATGGCTTCAACTCAGATTTCTCTTGAATATAGAAAAGACTTCAAGGAAAAGCTCCAATAGAACAAAAAGAATCTATTTCTGCCAGTGCTGTTTTAAGGGTGTTTAAAATTCTAGACATGGGGGTTGCAGAAGGATGAAAACATTGCTATGACAAAGTAAGCTATGTCTCTGGAGTGATGGAAACGATTTATTCCTTTATATTTGTGGATACTGAGGACAGAATAGCCACAGGTAGCATTGGGAGTGCTTCTCATGAGCCATAGTCAGTGTCAGGTACCCTGGAAGGCCTAGGAGTTGATGCTCAGAAAAGCAGAGGGCTCCAGCTCATCCACACCATGTCTTCTAAATCCTGAAGTCTGCTAATCCAAATGTCTCTGATAGAAGCATTCATGGAGCACCCAAACCACTTCTCGATTTGCCTGCACAGTTTTAAATGTTTATTCCCCAAAGAAAGTTTGGTTTTCTCTGTTGCCAAAATAGCTGCTAAAATTTTGAAAGCAAGAATTTTATCCATTCAGATTTAACAATGACACAGTTTTGTTTTTTAATTATTAATTTAATGAGTTTAAAAGAGAAAAAGAAAAGGTTCTAAAGCAAGGCTACCTGAAACAGGAAAGAAATGTGGACAAAATAATCATTTACTTGAAACATGAAAAAAAATTTGACCCTCATTTCAATAAATACTTAACTTTCAAAAAATACTTACCACACAGTGCCCTCACCAGTCATTGTTTTTCCCAACGTGACATCATACCTGTGTTTATGGAAAGATCAAAACCAGGATTGATAATTCATCCACTCTTCCTTACAAGGCCACAGAGATCTTGGATAAAAGAGCTGTGAGATTGTTGTAGGTGCTATGTGCGTATGAACAGTGCTCAAACTTCACTTCCTACTGTTCCCACAAAGTGTTCCAAAAGTTTACTTCTCCTGAATATTAAGTCATGTGATAGGTATAGTCTTTTTATTCATATTTTTTCATGATATTGATAGCTTGTTTATATGAAAGTTTCTTTCAGCAAGTTAACATTAGAAAAATAAGTTAGCAGTCTGCCAAACTGTGTAAGGAGTTGTTGCTTTATTTAATTTCTTTTGTAACCCTGGAGGTGTCAATACTATCAAATAATTAAATCCCAATTCATATAACCCTAAGGAACCATTTGACAGGAACTTATTGTCTAAATAAAAAATAAATCTCTAATACAGACTTGTAACTTTGTGCAATTGATTCCTACCGATGGCTTCCAGTGAACAGTTTAATCTCTCTCTGTAATGATGCATTCAGGCTGTTTACATGTATTACCAGGCTCAGTTTTTTCTGGGTTCTATGGATTACAGCTAAGATCCTCACACATGCAATGAGCGCTTTATCCACTCAGTCATCTCCCAGCCCCAGTTCCAGTCTACTTAAACTACTGCGTCACATCATTCTAAGGCAGATTGGGAAGCTCAGAGCTCCAGCAGATATTTCAGGCCATACAACATTTACACTTCCTCATTTCCTTTAACACACACCTCCGGATATTTTTAACACTCCTGTTAAGGCTTTTCTATCAGGCATGTTGATCAGTGTCATGGATACTAAAAGTAGTTAGCTCATTCATCCCATCTGTACATTCTCCTGGTCATTCCATGAACATGTACAAGAAAAGAAGTTGTATGTTGGACATGACAAGAAAAAAAAATAGCATCTTGACAGCATAATCTTACTTAAAGTTAAGAAGAAAAGAGAAAGTGAAAAGTGGTCATATCTCTCCAGTGTTCAGCATTGTGTGTTAAGAGGTAAATTTCTCCTTTTAGTATAGTCTATAAATAATACTTTTACATACCATTCAGAGACTAACCTGTGAGTGCAATGGAATCCACACGGCTGAATGTTCCCCGCAGACTCACTGAAGCACAGCTCCTGTAATCAAGGACATTTGATCTTTCCTTAGAAACCTAACAGTCATTAAAAGAGTTTGACCACAGTAAATTACTCAGCTTACACAGCACAGCTGCATTAAAGAGCCTTTCAGTGCTCATCAACATCAGCCAGGCATGAGGCAAGAACTCCCTATGATCACTCAGAGAAATTTTATCCTCAATTCCAAATGTTCCCAGAAGATTATGTTACTTTCCAGAGATTATTGTAGGGATTAGGATCTGACCTTAAAAAAAAATACAGGAACTGAAGAATCACCAAACATGGCTCTGTTTTAATGTACCAGGAGGCACCTTTGCAATGTAAGACGCTTTTACTTTCTAAGTAGAATCCAATTTAAGATTTTAGTGGCTTTTGATTTAAGAAAACCTCATGAACTTTTTCCTGTCATTCAAGAAAGATTATCATTGTGAGCATGTGTTTTACAAGGGTTAAACCAGGGCCTCATACATGTTAGATAGTTACTCTACCACTGATAGCCCAGCATTAAAATCTTTAAGCAAACTATTTTAATAGAAATAGTTAAAAAATAAGGAAAAGAGAGGCTGGAGAGATGGCTCAGCAATTAAGAGCACTGGTTGCTCTTGCTATAGGACCTAAGTTTAAGTCTTAGCATCCATATGACAGCTAACAATCTACCATAACTCCAGTTCCTGGGGCTCCAACTCCCTCTTCTAACCTCTGTAGGTACTGCATGTACTTACTTACACACATATAGGCAAAACACTCATATACATAAGAAGAGAGCATATCAATCAATGACTCAGCACCAGCTTCATGACCAAATAAGTCTGTCAGTGACCGGCACAGCATATGAAACTGGTGCAGTGGCAATCAAAAGCTACCTAATTGGACTTAAAGCCCATTCAATGGGAAGAAACTCATGTGTAGTACTGTAATCATAGCCAAATACACATAGCTGAAGAAGTCATAGATCTTAGAGAAATCCCCAAGGCTGTCACATCCTTAGACTAATGTTAACTTCTTACTAAGTGCAAAATATGGATGCTTATATTTACAGTCAAGTATCCTAGTCATCACTCATCAAAGAATCTTCTTTAGCACCATGTGGAGACTACTACAGAGTACTACAACTGGACACACACAGACATTGTCCTTGTATTGCCCAAGCCTAAGTGGCACATCTAAAATGCAACCACTACACCTAAGGCTAACACAACATAGAACAAGGGGTAAAGAGGACACTAATGATTCTCTCAACTCTCATTACTGAAGCTCCTTCATGCAATAGAGGGTCAATAACACAAAATGTCACAAATAGTTAAAGTTTAGAGATTAGGAGTCTGCATAGTGTGGTTGCCTGAACAGGACTCCTATATTAAGCTAAAGAAAGACTGGCTGCTGATTACTGTTGGGTGAGGAAAAAGTAATCTTCATAAAGAGAGGAACCCTGGATAGGCTGAGTAGATCTCAGAAGATGAGCTTTCACTGAGGAATGTTCATGACTGGGGACTCTAACTTGACACAATAGGCCTTAGCACAAATGACATAGTGTGTGAATTTCAGGAGGGATATGTATGTGGTAGCGTGCCAAAGGGGAAGTGTGTACAAAAATGATTAATATAGTTAAGATGTTCTGTATGGAATAAACAAAAATTCAGTAAAAAAGTACAAACCTATTCTGAAATCTAAAATAAAATTTAAAAAAGAAAGAATTGCCATGCAAACCTGTTTCCCCTACTTTTAAACTGCATGCTTTATGACTACAGTATCTTGTACAAACTACCATTACCATTTATGCACATCAAAAGCCATGCTTGTTTCTGATTATCTAATATATCCAACCATCCCAGTCTTTAAAAATTTGGTATCTCATAAATGTCAACTAAAACCCAAAGGCAGGGCTGGAAAGACAGCTTGTGATTAAGAACCTGTTCCTTGCTTGCATAGCGCCTAAATTCGGTTCCCTTCAGCCATGCTGGTTCACTCCTAACTACATGTAGCTCCAGCTCCAGAGAATCCGACAACACTCTGGCTTCTGTGAGTACACACACAGACGCACACGCATACACATGACATAAAAAATAATAAAAATAAAACCTAACAGACGTGGTTCAGTTTCAGCTGGACAAAAACATCTTCCTTGAGCTTTTCCCACTCTCTTATTAGCTTCTGACTGGGATTGTAGAGCAGGGTGGGAAATATGATTGACAGTTCAACAAAAATCACCCAAAATGAAAGTGAAATGGAAATTAGATTTCCAAGGGAGGGAAAATGAAGGCTGAGGTTAAAATGATAGAAACGATGAACACTTCAAAGAAAAATATATTGCTGCTTCTCTGACATGGTTATAATTTTAAGATCTCCAAAACCATGAAATGATATTATGTAAAGAATTATAGTTACATACTAGGTCTCCACCATCAAACTCCATGTTATTTAGCATATTTCATTATTAATCTGTGCCTCATTGCTTACCAATGTTAATTTCAGAGATCATCATAAACATTAATAGACACTGATACATATACACACATGTATATAATTTCAGAAGTAGCATGCAGCTAATTACTATTATGATCTGTTATTACTATGAAAGCAGTTACCAAATGTTTGGCAGTGAATAAAGATTCTGTAAAGGCTAAGTATTTGACAGTGAAAATAACATAATGCTATAAAAATTAAAATTTCTTTAATTGATTATGGTGGGGGCAGCATACACGTGACACAACACATGTGTTCAAATTAGAGAAATACTTGTGGGAGTCAGTACTTTCCTTCCAGTATGTGAGTTCTGGGGATTGAACTCAACTCATCCAGATCACCAGCATTTGCCTTTATTCACTGGGTCGTCTCACTGGCACAACTATAATTATTTCCATTAAGGAACAAAACATGTATCCAAAACCAAATAGCATTCTTGCAATAACTAACTCATTGTCATAGTAGTTTTATAGGATAAATAACCTAAAGATCACAAATTGTTCTGCAGAAACTGTGCAATCAGAGTCAATACAATTAATACCATTTATAGAATACCAGTAATAAATGTTAGCCACATTATTGTTGCCATTAATTGAATACTTACTTTAAATATAATAAATAATGCAAACTAGTCTGAAAAGATAATGCTAATTATGAAAAATAAAATTTTTAACATCAATTCACTAAAGTGTCAGGATACAGAATTAATAGTGCTAAAACATTAACAAAACTGCTGAAAATATATTTTAAAATCTCATCTGCAAGAGTTGTAAAAGCTAGAAATAAAATTATTCAATGAAGTGAAAGTCCTCTGTGATGAAAATCATACTATGTTGATGAAAGAAATTAAACAGGATCCAAAGGATGAAAAATCAATGAATGTTCTTGGATTAGGAAAATTAACGTTTTTAGTCTCTATGCTATCTAAAGCCATTCACACATACAATGAAATCCCTATCAAAATACCAATGAAAGTTTCCATAGAAACAGACTCTAAATTCACCACAGATGGCCTCACATAATCAAAACAATATTGAACAAAATGAACAAAGCTGGAGGAATCACAATACTTGAACCTCAAAAACTGTACAGTGCTATGGTAATGGAACATCACAGCTTGGCATTAAGAACTGACATGCAGACCAATGGCAGAGAACAGAGAATCTGCATAAAAATTTATATATTTACAGTCATAAATTTTAAATAAAGACATCAATACTATGCATTCGAGAAAGAACAAGCTCTTTAACACATGACAGTGAAAAACTGGAAATCTGAATGCAAAATGAAGCTATAACCTCTACTCGTCACCAGACAGAAAATTCAATTCTATACAGACCAAGGATTTATCTTGTTTAGGAGTGTTGAGTTTTAATATAGGCATAATGGAAAGAGAGAGAGAGAGATGCCCAGAAAGCAGGACATACCTGAGAGCCCAGGCATGGGCTTCTCAGAGTTATGGAGAGTAAGGGACACCCAAGTACGGATATGGGACGGACATGGGTACCTCAAGGGAGAGTTGCCAGGTCAATGACTTAAATATGAGGTTGGAAACTATGAAACTACCATAAAAAAAGCATAAAGGAAATGCTTGAGATCATGGGTCTGGGAGAAAAAAGAAAAAACTAAATATGGCTCTTTTTAGGCACAGGGATTAAAATTCAGAAAAATTTAAAAGTCATCACATGGGTTGTGTCTAACTCAAAACTTTTATGCAACATATTAAACAATCATCAGACTGGAGTCAAACTACATAGTGGGAGAAAAATACTTGAAAATATAAAGTACATAAAGTATTATTATTGACAATTATGTACATAACTTTAAAAAGTAATCATATAATTTGATTAGACATCTCTCGAATAATATATAAAGTGGCCAACAAGTATCTGAAAAAGTTCTTTAACATCATGAATCGTCAGAAAAATGCAATTCAAAACTACAACATTTTCTCCCCTAGAATGGCTACTATGAAAAGGCTAAAAATAACAAATGTTGAGAGAGGTAGATAAACAGAAACTCTCAGATCCCATTGGTGAGAATGTAAACTATGACAGTCATTGAAATTTCCCCCAATATTGAAAGTATAGCTACCACACAATTCCTCAACATCATTACAAGGCGGTTATCTGAAGGAAATGAGATCAGTCTGTTCAAGGGATATTTGCACTCCCATATTCACGTCAACACTATTCACAGTAGTCATAAATGGAAACTCTGAAGTGTCCATGACCTGTAGAATGGATAAAGAGTGTGGTGCATGTCTATAATGGAATACCATTTAGTCATATAAAATATGAATGAAATTCTATAATTTACACTAACATGAAAGGAATTAGAGATCATAATGCTGTAATAAATATGCCAGGCAATGAAAAACTTGTACCATATGATCTAAATCATGTGAGGGATCTAAAAAGACTACAGTGTGGTTATGAGAAACTGTAGAGTAGTGTAAGGAAGGTATGGGAAATGGCTGAGTAAAAATGTTAGACTCTACCATGAGCAATTTCTGGGATACCACCAAACATCAGTGTGGCTAGAGAGAACAATAATACGATGTATACTTCAAAAAGTAGAAGAAAAGAATTTGAATATTTTCAGCCTCAGGAAATAATGAATCATTGAAGAGGTATATTTAACTTGATTCTTAAACATTGCATAAACTGTACATGTATTAAAATTTATGTGGCAATCATAAATCTGTAAAAATATCAATGTTTATATTTCACTTAAAAATAAAATATATTTTTTTAAAAAATCAGAAATAGACCAACATATGACTTGTGAGTTCAACACTGGGTATATATTCAAAAGAAAATGAATCTATACATCAAATAGATGTCAACATTTCCATATTTTTGCAACATTATTGACAGTAGCCAGGATATGAAATCAACCTAAGAGTCCATCATTGGCTGAGTGAATAAAGAAAAGGTGTTGTATATAGAGAAATGAATATTATTTTACCATTGAAAGAATATAAATCCTGTCATTAATGGAAAAGTAGATGTGGGAAGAATGATATCATGTTAAATGAAATAATGGCACAAAAAGACACATATCACACCTGCTCACTGTACATATGGAAGCTCAACAAAGCAGATATTAGAGACTTGAATAGTAGTTATCAGAAGCTAGACAGGAGATAGAGATGGAGAACTGAGGGTTTGTGGTACAGGACAACAAACAGTTGTATATGAGGAAGAAACTTAGCAGTTAGGTAACTATAGTAGACAATAACGAATTGTATCTATCAGAATAGGGGGTAAGAGATATTTTAATATCCCCAACCATAGAAATGATAAATATTTGAGGCAATAAATATGATAATTTCCTTGATCTAAGCATTATATATTGTATATCTATTGAAATATCATTAGTGGCTGGAGCTGGCTTACTAGCTAAGAGCACTGGCTACTTTTGCCGAGGACCCATGTTCAGGTCCTAGTGCCCACATAGTGACTAACAATCCTCTGAAACTCCAGTTCCAAGGGCTCTAATGATCTCTTATGGCCTAGAAAGACATTGCATAACATGAGGGCATGTACATACAAGCAGGTTAAACACTCATGCCCTTAAATATCACATTATGCTCAGAAACATATACAGCTAACATGTATCAATAAAGACTAGAAAGCAAACTACTCAACAAAGTGAAAAGGCCAGACTTTCCATGACCTGAAGGTGTTAATTTTGACGACTATCATTGTGAAAAATCAAGTGCGGGATATATAGTTAGGTACTTCTCTTGGAAGGGTCCTTTAGTAGCATGTTGGTCAGTGGGCATATGTGTGCTACAAGCACTATGATTGCCACCATTCTTTAGGAAAAAAACCATAGCTAAACTCACATGGCTGTGTGTTACAGCAGAGCATCAAACCCGGGGCTGTGTTTTCATTTCAAGAATAAAAAATTCCAGAATCAGTAATTTCTTGCAACTTGCCAGAGGTCCCAGAATTTTTGAGTAGTGGAAACAAGATTAAAACCCAGATGTGTCAAACTCTGAAGTCTTCACCTTCCCCACTAAGCCTTTGATGGTAACTCATGCAAAATTCTAACAGCACACACTGAATATTTCTTCAGATATTCATGGTTTTGATCAAAGAATATAAAGAATAACAGTTATCCCTGATCCTGAAGGAAGTGAAGACAATTTCAAAGGTGTGATTGCTTTTTTCTAAGGGTATGACAACAAAGATTGTCTTGATATATGTTAAAGAAGAATTTTTATTTTTCTTATTTTCAAAAGTTTCCTGTCTAATGGTGAACTTTTACATTATAAAGCATTTAAGAGACTGAAACTAAAGGACCTATATTGAAGTTTATCTTTAGGCTGTGTATGTTTTGAATAAAAAGGCCATCATTAATATTCATAACCTATACTTTAGAGATACAGTCAAGTTTTTGTTGTCTAAATATCCTTATAGAATTCAGGAAATTGTTTTCATAGCTGTATTTCTACATAAATGCCCTTCCATTGGTAGATATTCTTCCATCTCTAAATTATTGTGAAAAGAGCAGCAACAAACATGGATGACTAGTATCGCTGCAGAAGGAGGAGTCCTTTGGGTATATACCAAGGAGTGGCATGACCATATAAACTTCTAGATTTGTACAACCCCTTTGGAAAGCAATGTGGTGACCCTTGAAAAAACTAAAACTAATCCCTAAGTTTCTTTATCCAGCTTTAGTGTTCCTAAATTATCCTGTCATTGTCTCTGTTTTCATATCACCAAACACAATGCACATTGTATTTATGAGTTGAATGCTAATCAGTAACATTCATGTATTGTGAGTTCATGAAGTTACGGACCAATGCAGATCAGGAAGGAGCCCAAACCTATGAAACTTATAGGGCTTACTCTCTGATACATTAGGAGTGTTAGGAGAAAAAGGACACATGAAAGATTTTAACTAGGGGCTAGAGAGATGGCCTAGCATTTAAGAGCAGTGGTTGCTCTTGCAGAGGGCTCAGGTTTGATTCCCAGCACTCACATGGAGGCTAACAAACATCTGTAACTCCAGGTCCAGGGGATCCAATGCCCTTTTGTGACCTCCATGGGCCCTGCACATCATGGGTGCACCTATCTACCCACATGCAGTTAATACACTCATAAAATAAAAATAATAAATAAAATATATTTTAAAAGATCTAATTATTCTGATTGAGTCAGCATGGGTCTTGTGCATACTGTCAAGTTCATATGAGAAAGTTTCCAGTGACCTGAGAGCCTGTTTCCTTCTGTTCACGCACCAACCCTGGCTCTTACAATCTTTCTTTCCCCTTTTCCTCAGTGGTCCTTGAGCTGAAGGTGAATGAGGTTTAAGATAGGAGTTCTAGCCAGGGACACACACTCTGCAGTTTCTTATTCTCTAAAACTTAGCTACTTGTGGCTGTCTGTGTGCAATGTGCTGTTGTAAGAGGAAGCCTCCCTGGTGAGACTTGACGGATGTATTAGTATTCTCTTTACCCCTGTTTTGCTATGCTCTATGAGCCATACATGTAGAGGATCCACTGTAGATGTCACTTACCTAATAGGAATTAACATAGTACCTGAAATCTGGGGGGGTGGATTAAGAATAAATGAAGAGGGGAGAGGTTCTAAATTTGGTTAAGATAGATTATAGGAAATGCACAAAAATTCAATAAAACATTAAAAATGAAAAAATATCAAATGCTGCAAGGAAATAAATTGTACATCCTGCTCAAAGATTTTAATTAATGTTGGAGATCAGTAATTTCAATATATCCAGTGTTTTAGTTTTTTTTATTTAAAAAAGCACTTCTGTCAAAGTAAAAATCTTGATGAAAATACAACAAATTATTTATTAATCCAAGTTAATCCTGTTAGAAACCATCAGTTTTCATTGTGAGATTTTTTTTCTGACGTGAAGATAACCTTTCAGATGGTGCCAGGGAATAGAATAATTTTTTTTTTTTTAGAGTAGAAACTTTCATCCACTTTAGAAAAATTAGCAGTTGTATGCTCTGTAAAACTACTATTTTAATGTGATTTAGTCATATAGAATCCTAAATTTACAGTAGCTTATGTTATATGGAAATTGGCAAACATATATATTGGTTAAAATAAAGTGCAGGAGCAACAGATATAATAGTCTTTTTAGACTAAACAGTGAAAGTAAGGTAAGTAGGAATTTTATGCTGAAAATAATGACTCAGACAAGAGAAGATGATATCACAACCCAATTTAGCATATAAAAGAAACAATGTGGAATAAACACAGGAATTCTCTGCGTTTTCTCTATTTTAGAAGCAAAGTATGACACATGGGATCAGTATACTATTATCTGGGTAATTGCGCCTCACTAGATGTATTTATAATTCTCTCAGTTTTGAGACACTCTGAGTGAGTGTGTATTATTATACTCTCCTTTGTGTTTAATAGGCAATTAAATATTAACTGTGCTGTGATTGCTAAAGTATCATTTCGTATTTAAGATTGTTTTCATGAAGCCCTAAGCTGAAAGGAATTAAACATATATATTGTGAAAGGTAGGAAATTAGATGCAAATAGCTTAATAGACATGCCATCAGGATTGAATAAATTACTAGCAAGCATAGAGCCCCAGCTTTCCTCTTAAGATACAGGGTTTGGGGCTGGAGAGGTGAGTAAGTGGTTAATACTTGCTTCTTTTTCAGAGGACTGGAGTTAAGCTCCAAGAACCCATATCAGATGAGTCAAAACCATCTGTTAACTTCAGCTCTGAGGGATTTGATGGGCCCTTCTGGCTCCCACAGGCACCTGTACATACGTTCACACAGACACATAAACACACACAAGGATAATAATAATTATTTTTTTGAAAGGATATAGTGCTGCAGTATAGAGTTGCAGTTAGAAGAAGTTGATGATGCCCTTATGAGGAGCTCCACATTCTGTTTAAAAAGGCTTTTTACATATATTTAGGTGTGCTGCAAGTGAGTCTTTAGAGGCAAAAGCTTATTCATACAAAACCAAACAGGCTATTATTACTCTAGCAAAGGATAAAAACTGATCATTCATGTCAAAACCTGGCATTATTCCAAGAGTTCTTGACCACATACACTTTCAATTTTATTTTATATTTATTTTTTTCTAGGTCTATAAAGCAATAAAACAAAAATGTTATATAACACAGTTATATTTATCAAATATAATATAATCCTGTTAATCAATATGATTTTTAATCAAAATATATATACTTACCTTTTAAGTAGCTATTTTCCCTCTTTAAATTGAATTTTGTGGTTTTCTAGCTGAACCAAATGTTTCTCCTAGTATCTTTAAATTAGGTACAAGACTTACTGCTCTCATGATTTAAAGTCTTGAAGTCAGTTTATTAACAATTTTTTTAATTGAACATGACTCCCTAAAAGTGTTTGAACTATATAATAGGTCACTAGGTTAACCGATGTCCTACACAAAGTCCCCAAATCAGACTAAAAAGTAATTATGGCACTTGAAAATGAAAGGTATGTTCTGAACTGAAGGTATCACCAAAAAATACTTTTAGGCACAAATTAAAACGTAACAATTGGCCATAAATAGGTATATAAATGTAGACATGTTTAATTTCAGTCATTTTGTCAATGTTTATAATTTTTGTTATGTTTTTGTAAATTTTTATTGAATTTTTGTGTATTTCATACAGAACATCTTAATATTAATCATCTTTATATTCCCTTCGTCATTGGCACCCTCCAATAGGCCCCTCCCAACTGGAATTCAGACACTCTGTCATTTGTGTGAAGGCTTATTGCGTCAAGTTATTATGCCCAGAGTTCCCTCAGTGCAAATTCATCTAATGGGGTCCAGTCATCCTATCTAGAGTACCTCCCTTTAAGAAGATCAGTTCTTCCTCACCCAGCAGTAATCAGCTGCCAATAATTCTTGGACTAAGATTGGGGCCTGCTGCCCATTTCCACAGTCCTGTGCTGGGTTTTTGTCTGCTTGAGTTTGCATGGGTCTGACACCATGCAAATGTCACCATGTATGTTGACACCATTGCTACAGGTTCATCTGAGGAGGGTCACAGGAGACTATAGGATTGTATTCTCCATATGTTCATGCACCTCTTCACTGGCTCTTACCATCTTTTTCTCTTCTGCAATGATCCCTAAACCTGGGTGGGTGACGTTTAATATGAGTCCTGCCCAAGAACTCACACTCTGCAGACTCTCACTGTCTACACTTTGGCCATTTGTGACCTTTTGTGTTCCTGGCTGTCTTTTGCATGAGGGAGTTTCATTGATAGGAAGTGAAAGATGCATTAGTTTTCTCTTTATCCCTTTGTTCTATAAGTATTACGTGTAGAGTTTACAGTGTAGATGTGCCACTTAGACTTGGGCAATTCACAGACAATGCCTATGTGACCAATTGTGGAACTCTGTAGGAATCCCATCTGATGCAAAAGTAGCTTCTTCGACTGTGATACTTGTCTGTAAATATAAGGATTTGCACATAGTGAAAAATTACATTTGTCTAGGGATGTGACAAACTTGGGGTTTCTCTAAGATCTACGACTTCTCCAGTCATGTATATTTGGCTATGTTTACAGTACTACACATGAATTTCCTCCCATTGAGTGGACTTTAGGTCCAATTAGGTAGCTGTTGATTACCCCCCAAATAAAAGTGCCACTACTCCAAAATGTCTTTTGCTGTCTGGTCATCGATATGGTTATTAGGCCTCACAGTTGGTGTTGGACCATCAATTGATGCTCCCCCGTAGCAACTTGGGTAGTGCTCTCAAAGTGAGCCTTCAGAGGAAGTGGCTTCCAAATCAGTTCCAGCTCCACTGATCAAAATCCTGTGTCCAAAGTATACACTGTCTTCCACAATAGGGTCTTATCTTCAAGTTTTGAGAGGAAATAAAGGACTATGGCAATAGCCTGTCTAATATTGAACTACCCTGACCAACAATTCAAAGGAAAGTTTCTCCTGTCTGTCACTGTTTCTTGTTATATTGCCTTCAGCTATACACACGAGCTGATGTAGAGATATTTTATGTGCAATTTGTCATTAGCTTTTTGGACTAATATGATTCCATCTGGTTTGTTACACTAGCTAGGCATTATTTATCTTTTTTGTCTCCCCCTGTCTAACCTTCCCACCATGCCTTCCCCATTTGAAATGTCCCGATTTTCCCCATTTCTGGTATTGATGATACCAGTCTCCGATGGTCCCACCCCTCTTGAGCTCTTTCTTCTCCTTTATCCTCATAGATCTTTGTATAACCCTCCTTTTCCCCTCCCATTTAAATACTCCCATTTACCCATTTCCACCTCAGTGACACCTGTCTCTTACTGTTCTTCTCTCTAAGAATCCTATTTTCTCTTTACCTCCCTGGTTCCTTTCTATTTTCCTGGTTTCTGCAGTTACATCAGGATATATGTTCACATATATGAATTTGGTTTGAGGATCCACACATGAGGGATAAAATACACCATTTGTTTTTCTGAGTCTGTGTTACATCAGTCAGCAAAACAGTTTCTAGTTCCATCTATTTCCCTGCAAGTTTCATGATGTCATCATTCTTCACCACTGAGTAAAACTCCATTGTGCAAATGTACTATATTTTCCTTATACACTTGTCAGTTGAAGGACACAGGTTGCTTCCATCCCTTAGCTACTGTGAAAAAAAGTAGCATCAAACTGAATGTACAAGTATCTCTGCAATAGGATGAGTCCTTTGGGTATATGTCAAGAAATGGTCATATGGTAGGTTCATATTTAGTTTATCAAGAGTTCTCCACACTGCTTTCCATAGCGGCTGGAGAGTTTACAATCACACCAGCAGTGAATGAGAGATTCCCTTTTCCCACATCCTCTCTAACATCTGGTATCATTTGTTCTCTTTATCTTAGCTATTCTGCTTGGGCTAAGATGAAATCTTATACTAAAAAGTTTTAATTTGCATTTCCTTAATTACTATTGATGCTGAACACTTTTAAAGATGCTTCTTTGACATCTTTATTCAGCAAGAACTCTCAGTTCAGATCATTAGCCCATCTCTTAATTGGGTCATTTATTTTCTTAATTCTTTGTTCTTTGAGTTCTTTATATATTCTCAATATTAAGCCTATGTCAGATGTGTCACTGGTGAAGATTTTCTATCAGTCTAGGGGTTTTCTCTTCACTTCTTTGATTGTTTATTTTGCTGTAGAGAAGCTTTTTAGTTTAATGAGCTCCTATATTGATTGTTGATCTTAATTCTTAAGCAACTGCTGTCTGAGTTAGAAAGCCCTTTCCTACACCTATATCTTGTAGGTTACTGCCAATATTTTCTTCTACCAGTTTCAGAGTTACAGTTTCACATTGAGGTCTTTGATTCACTTTTGTACAAGGTAAAAGATAAGGGTCTAGTTTCATCTTCTACATGTGGAGATCCACTTTTGCCAGCACCGTTTGTTGAAGATGCTGTCTTTCCTCCAGTGTGTGTTCTTGGCACCTTTGTCAAATATTACACGGAGGAAATTGTGTATACTCTTGTCTGGGTCTTTAGTTATGTTCCTTTGATCTATGTGTCTATTTTTCTGCCAGGACCATGCTATCTTTAGTCCTATAACTTTGTAACATAGTTTGAGATCCAGAATATTAATGCCCAACAGCATTGCTCTTTGTGCTCAGGGTTGCTTTGGCTATTATGGGTCTTTTGTGAATTTTACTATGCTTTTTTTTCTAATTCTGTGGGGAATGTCATGGAAATTTTGACTGAGATTGCATCCCGAAAGTGGGTGGCACTTTATGGTACCATCCCAGATTAAAAAGGGCATGGCAGGCGTGGTGAAACATGCCTTTAATCCGAGCCCTCGGGAGGCAGAGGCAGGTGCATTTCTGTGAGTTTAAGGCCAGCTTGGTTTACATTACAAGTTCCAGACCAGCTACAGGGAGGCTGCAGGGAGGCCCAGTGTCAAATAAATAAATAAATAAACCAAAAATAAAACTACGACAGGAGAAAGATGATTAAGGTTTTGTGCACTTGGCCTTCTCTCTTGAAATAGAGTTGACTCACCCTGTTGCAGATGCAGCAAAGCCCTAACCTGATAGAACTAGCGTTTCCCGGCTTCCATTGTAGACTCACTGTCATAGTAAGACTGCTGAAGCACCTAGCCTCAGGCCTGGCTTCTCAGTCGCTCAGCTGAGAGAAAACTGCTGTTACTATTTCAGCATAAGCTGACGTAACACATTCTTTTAATATATAAATATATCCGTTCTATTGGTTCTCGTCCTTTAGAAAACCCTGGAAAATACAGCAACCTAACTTAATGTTCCTCCAGTCCTTCTACAGTTTTGCAGTCACTCATTGTTAAATTAATTAACTGAATTTAAATTAATTAAATCTCTGTGCTTAGAGTAGGTGAACTCATTTCCATGGTGAACTCATTGTCATTTGAGTGAAAACACTACCTCATTGTGCTGTAATGAGAATTGAGTTAGGATGGTGAGATAGAGCATTAGAAGAGAGCGCTAGGCCATTAGCAAATGTGAAAGCAATTAGTACAAATGCCCTCAAGGAAGGAAAATCTGTTTCATTGACCAAGTAAAATCAGTGGTATTCTGTATTGCGGGAATTAGCTAAAGAAATTTTCTAATGTCAATAACTTATTTTTATGTTGACTTTTTCCTTTTATTTTACCTATTTATTGTTTTTATTTCACAAGAAGTTCAATGGAAGCACAGCTGAGTCAATTATAATATTGAAGAGCCAGTCCTCAGAGGTCTTTGCTGCAGGCAGCAATTGATCTACACTGTCGAAAGATAAATTGAAGGGTGGTTTACTCTTAACTGATCAATGATGCTCTGCTGTAATCAGCTGACTCTGAAGTGTGTATCCATATTAATTTTTTTTCCTTAAATTGGTAATTGTTTTTAAAAATTGCTTGAAGTAATTTGATTTGGCTATTCTTATAAATTTAAGCAAGAATTTCATATTAAGGAAATAGTTCTAGTATTTGATTGCAAAATAATTAAAAGTTTTTTTTTTATGTAAGCTTACTATTCCAAGACAAAAACTCCAAAAAAGTGAAATAAATAAATGCTTAAAGTCTAAATTGTGCATACATGTATAGTTATAAGCCACATTATAGATTCACATAATTCACTACGTGTACACGCACCGGGATGACTAGATGAAGGGCACCCTTCATCTCCTGCTGTGGCACTGTCCTCTATGCAAGCATCTTCCATTTACTGTTTTCCCTCTCATCACTGGTTTTTACTTAAAAAAAAATAACTTTTATTTTATATTATGTGTATGAGTGTATTGCCTGCATGCAAGTAAGTGCATCCTTATAGTTCAATGCTCATAGGGGTCAGAGGAAGGCATCAGATCCCCTGGAACTGCAACTGGAGTTACAGATTGTTGTTAGCCACCACGTAGGGCCTGGGAATCAAACCCAGGTCCTCTGAAAGAATAGCCAGTATCTCTTAACTTATGAGCCATCTCTACAGCCCTGGTTTTTACTTTTATGTGTATGAATGTATCGCCTGCATATATGTAAGTGCACATGTGTTGTGCAATGCCTGTATAGGTCAGAAACGGGTGTCGAATTCCCCAGGAACTGGAGCTAAGAATGCTTGTTAGCTACGCTGTGGGTGCTGAGAATCAACTCTGGGTTCTCTGTAAGAGACCCTGATTCACCTATCCAGCCATGTTCTTTCTTTTTTTAAAATTTGATTTTATTTTTTATCGATTTTTAACCACAGAGTTCTTATCCCTGACTAGAAATTCTTTACCAAACTTCTGCCTCCTAAGGCTCAAGGATCATTGCAGAAGAGAAGGAAGAAAGATTGTGAGAGCCAGAGGGCATGGTTGACTATGAGAAATCAGTCTTTCAGACAGCTGGTTGGTTGCTGGTATAAAGCTACAGAAATGGTGACAACATGCACAAGTCCCATATAAGCCCAAACCATACAAAATCCCAGAAAAGACGTAAAAGTGGGCAAGAAATCTCATGTTCTTTTTAAATTATATTGGTATTTCCTGTTAACACAAACAGGGAAGTAATAATGAATGCGATTGCACTTCCAGGTACGTGCCAGGAAGCGGCTGCAGCGTCACAGAAAATGCACCGTCTGTCATTGAGATTGGCAACGTGCTTTCCACAGTGCATCTTCCAGTATACAATCACCGCAGTAAGCTAAGCTTGCCCTGGGTTTTCTCTAACCTCATCTCACTTGAGTTTGTCTGACTTGTTGTTTCTTTTGTCTCTGATGGGTATAACAGGTATGTTTTAAGAAAATATATCACCTATACAAACCAGGATATTTTTATAATTAAGATACAAATTAACTGAAAAGATAAATCAATCATATCCTCAGATAATCTTAGTCAAGCCAGAATGAACATTCAGTCTCTAACGTTGTTTTATTTATTTATTTTTATTTTTTTGTGTATACACATGTACTGCCTACATGTGTGTAAGTGTACTGTCATGAAATAAATACCAGCAGAAGTCAGAAGAGAGTATTGAATCCTCTGGGACTGAAGTTCTAGACAGTTGTTAGCCACCACGTGGGTTCGGAAAATCAAACTCAAGTCCTCTACCAGAGCAGACAGTGCTCTTAACAGTTGAACTAGTTCTCCAGCCCCTCTTTTAATTAATCTTATATAATACTAAGTTATAAATGGATATAAATATATCTTCATGAATAAGTTAGCCATCAGAATACCCTAAAAAGTTCTTCTATCCTTTGTACATTTTCTGCCTAGTTTCCCATCCTTTTCTTGTTACTGGACAAATTTATCGAATAGTTTTCAAGGTAGAAACTATCCATAGAGTGTCTATGTATGCATCACAGTATGATGCTTGGAAAATGAACTAATGTCTTTGTGTGTGATTTCTGGCGTACATTTACTTTTTTCTAACTCTAGTAATGATGCACCTGCATGCCAGAAACTATATCACATTAGCTTTGGCAGAATCAGGGAAATTGTAGTGCTTCATATCTCTGCAGAAAAAAAAGGCTTACTAATGGGAAACTGCTATGTACAGTGAGAGCCAGTTCTGAACATCTGTCTCAAAGACAGAAATCACTTCAAAAATTCAGCTACCACTACACTATCCAGATCTAATATCTCTCATTTTGCACTCCAATTTCCTTCTAATAAACAAATTTCAAGAAGAATGCTGCCCTCTATTGTTCAAATATAGGGAAAACAAGTCAATATGTAGGATAGACAATGAAATTCTGAGTAAGACTCCAATAGTTCAGAAAATAAGAGCAACAGTTGACAAGTGTTGCTGATTATGTCACATTAAAAAGGTTTTTGTACAACAAAGGAAGCAAAGGGAAAACGTAACCTAGACAACCTTCAGATTGAGACAAAATAGTTTGCAGGTGTTCATCTGATAAAGGACTAATAGCTACAATAAATAAATAGATAATAGAAAGATAGAGATGATTGCTAGATAGATGAAAATAAATAGGTAGACAGATGACAGATAGAACTCAAAAATAAAACAACAAAACCAAATAATACAATAAAAAAACTGGACAGCTCTCAAAAGAGGAAATATAAAGCCTCAATAAATACATGAAAAAATATTCAACTTTCTTAGCAGTTAAGCAAATTCAAATAAAAATTACATTTGAGATTCTATTTCACCCAAGTCAGAATGCTTATCATTAAAACAAGAACAAATACTGGTGAGAACAGTAGGGGAGACAGGAGGAAGGAAACAACATGCTCTGTTGTGTAATATTAATTAGTGTGGTCAATATGAAAATCATCACGGAGGGTCCTGAGAAAACTAAAAATAGAACTACCATCTGATCCAGCTATAATACTACTTAATCTGTTCCACATCAGTGTGTTTATTCCTGCATTACTTATATTAACTAAGATATGGAACTAGCCTAAGTGCCATAGAGATAAGTGGCTAAAGAAAATACATGCTATATATACACAATAGTTTTAGATAATCTTAACAAAACACATTTGGTTATTTGCAGAGAAATGGATGACCCTGGATTTCATCTTATTGAGCAAAATAACCCTGACTTAGAATGACAAATATCATATGTCTCCTCTCATATATGTAATCTAGATTGACATATATATATATATATATATTTAATATATATTTAAATGTAAAATATACATATATAGTACATGAAAGTAGAAGATGGATTATTGGAAGGAAGGTGAGTAAAAGAAATGAGAGGGAAGCAAGAGAGGATTACTGAGTAAAAACAAAGACAAATATCACATTTTCCTTCATAATCAGGGAATCAAATTCAAATATATATATTGTGGTGGTTTGAATGAGAAATATCTCCCAAATATTTGAATACGTGGTCTTCATTGGATGGCACTGTTGGGGAAATCATGGCATTGTTACCATGTAGGAATTTTGATCCTGCTGGTTTTACTAAACAATTAAAGAATTAAAAGGCAGTCATATATATATATACATATATATATATATATATGCACAATTAAGAGAGAGAAAGACTTTCCTCAAATAGAGAGGTGATTCAAAAACTGAAATCCAAATCCCTTAGGAAGGCTTACGTCTTTTCAAAGTTTTTAGTGGTATAGGGTGGGTCCACCTTCCCTTATTTGGGGTGGGTCAACATAAAGTAGAGAGAGTTGATAGGCCCACAACTTCACTGGAGCAGTGATATGGCCAGGACTACATGACCTTGGACCTGTTGGGGGAAGGGCGGCTGGAAGGGCGGCCCTACCAAAATTAAAATAAGCAAAGCCTGCCAAACCTTTGTTCTGCATAAAGAATAAACAGAGGTTTGCAAAGTTGTTTATCAATGGCCTCCCTCCCTATCTCTCTGCCCATCTGGGATCTTATCTGTCTTCATTCCAAGTGCCTCAGAAGGTTTAGGAGGTATAACCGCACTGTAGTAAGTATGTCGCTGTGGGCAAGCTTTGAAAGTTCACATCCTCAGCCAACTTCCAGTCCACCCTCTGTGTCATGTTTCAGTTAAAGATGTAAACTCTCTGACCTGTAGGATCCTGATGCCATGGTTACCGCTTGCTGCAGCACCTCGCCCCCCACCATGTTGGACCCATCCCTGTAGCTGTAAGCTAAATAAACCTTTGCATTTGGCTGTCACAGCAACAGAATATGAACTAACTCTGTGTGTGTGTGTGTGTGTGTGTAATGAATGTGGGAACTATTTTGGAGTAGGATGGAACTAGTGGGGAAGAAAAGGAAGAAAAAGACGGTAGTAATAGGAAGATGACTACAAATGGAGCACAATGGCATGGGCATACAAAAATGTCGTGAGAAACCCCATTATTTTGTATGCTATCTAAACTCAGTCCAAATGAATTATGTCATGTAAAGGAAAATATATGGACCTCAGGGGAGGATCATGAAAACTGAAATGCTCAAAAAGACAAGTTCTGCTTATTTTCCCTGCTCTATGGAATCTAGATTTTTTAAAAAGTGCTGACATATAGAAGTACAGTCAGGCTGTTAGGGAAAGGCAGAGAGATGGTTCAGTGGGAGGGTGAAAGAGGAGAAGAGTGGGTGATGAATATGCCTGAACTACATTGTGTGCACGTATGAAATGACCATAAGTGAAAATTGTGGTGTGTCGTATGATGGAATATTACCAGCCCTATAAGAATGAGCTGGCTCAAAAGTTCTGTTGTACAATATAGTGACCAGTGACCATAGTGACTATTGTAGAGTACTGCACACTCAAAAATAGTTAAGATGCTATATTTTAAGTATTATCGCTGAAAAAATTATGTGTGGGGAGTAACAGATTTTAGTGCATTTTGACCACTTTGCAATATGCAAATATTTTAAAACCTATATTGTATACCATAAGTATGTATGTATGCTTATAATTTGGTCAGTTAGAAATCAAAATTACATTTGAAAAAGAAAAGAATCACCCTCTGTTTTGAGTGCTTATGAAGAAAACAATTATTTTGACTCACAGTTATTCTGCACTAGTTGGCACTTGTGACAACTACTGAAAACTAATTAGAATTTCAGGGTAGTTTGCCATATGAAGCATTTACAGCAGCAATGGACATTAAAACAGGTCACTAGTTCTTAAAATATGATTTATAGCTTACAGCATCAGTATAGTACTCCTGTTTATGTACAAACACTACTTTTAATGTGTTTTTGCACCCTGATATCAATGGACAGTTGGTTTCCATTTCCCCACTTTTGAATCAAGGCTGTTGTAATGTCCCAGTATCATCTTCTTTAAGCCCAGGGCAGACTATGTGAGAAAGGCAGGGCATCTTCTTTCATGATCACTTCACCGAGAAGGAAACTCAGTATACCACATCACCCACAGCTCCAGGTATCTGAATTGAGGCATTGTTAAAAACTCCATTCCATTTGAGCTCTTGGTTAAGGACAGCCGATACTGTCTTGGGAGAGATCAGCAGAAGAACTATTTGTCTTAACTGTGAGCCACAGTATTGTGAATAAATAAAATAATTGTAGCTTTAAACCTTAACTTGGCAACTACCATGTAGAGGACAAATCCAGCTTTCAACCTATTTATATATAAGATTTTGAATTAAGAATCATTTTTATATTTTAAGATGGAAATAATATTAAATAGCAACATATGTGGACCAAAAATTCCAAGATATTTTACCAAAAAAAATGAGAAAAAAATGCCAGCTCCTATTGAACAAAGTTCCTGTTAGAGCTTGAAATATGCTTTTTGAACCAATCAAAGTGAATCTCTGAAAGGCTGTAATTCAGAGGGATTCCTGCATACATTAATATACTGTGATTCAAACTCAACTCTATCTATAAATCACATAAGTAATTTATAATTAAAATAGCAATACAGGCAGTTTTTATAAATTGTAAGATGCTAAAAAGTAACAGATATGAGAACTGATTTTTAGATTAGAAAGGAAAATAATAGCTAGCTTCTAGAACATAGACATAGCAAATTCCATGGAAAACATAGTTTTCAAAGTAATTTAGTGTTAATTTCATCAAAATACAAGAAAATCAATCTGTCAAGAAAGGAACAGTTTGTATTTGACTATCTTTTAAAATGTTATACATAGTTTCCAGTAATTTCCTGGTTTAATAATGCATAGTCAAGAATTAGCTGGGCTAGTAATCAGTGATGTGGGTAAAGGCATTGACTCATATTCTAATGAATTTTGAATAAGCAGGCAAGGAACACTGACAACATTTAGATAGGCAAGCAGACAGACTGATAGGTTGATAGATTTTGTTACTTTGTGTTCACTGTGATTTTCAAAAAACAAATTCATGACTTAAACTATAGTTAACTTATTAGCTACTTAGCATCCCATAGATAAGATTTCTACTTGCTCTTAGATATTATTCTAAGGAAGTTGATGAGCATGTACCTAAAGAAATATATCTTATTATTTCTAAACCAGACATGGTGGCATATACATCTGTAATCCCAGCACAAGAGAAACTAAGGATAATAAATTCCAAGTTGCCCTGGGAAACATAGTAAGACACTGCCACACACAAAGGGAAATTCATCTTACTATTTCTAACATGCTGAAGTATTCTGAAGTACGTTGTTACTTGTTAGTCTACATCCTTTGTTACGTATGTCAGTATATCTTGTGTTGATTTCTGAGGTTATTAAATTGCAGATAGAAGACTCATTACAATAACTTTTAAAATGAGTGCATGTTTATTTATATCTGGCCAATTTGTCTCATAGTAAGTCTGTCCATTACAATTAGGAATGGCAGATACAGTATTGTAATACGACATTTTTTCCCCTTACTTTGCCATCTTTTGCTAGTAAACTTCCAGGCAACAGAATTAAACATACAAGCTATGTATAATTTTAAATGAAACTAGTAAAGTGTCTTTATTAGGAACTTCATAAAATGTGATAATATCAAAGAAATGATGGATGGTTCTTAAGTGAGATAGCCACTTTTCATGCGCTTCGCATGTTCACATGAGTACACCTTTTCTTCTAGAACCTCTTCAGCTATCAGATCACCATCACTCCTGACAGACGTCCAATTTGGAAAATAAATCACAAGATTTCTTAAATATTGGAAGGAAGTTGACAGACTCTCCCACAAAATTTATTACACTAAAATGTGCTTTACTTAATTCCAGAGTGAATAAGTCTTACCTTTAGGCTGTGTTGTCCAAGGCGAGTAGTTTCCCATTCCCAGCTGCCTTTTCTATTACCTTTATGTATATTCTTTAGTTCTCAGAGAGCCAACTTCCTCCCATTTCCTAGTGTTATAATGTAATTTGACCACATGATATTTTGCTATTAAATAATTATACAAGTAGAATCAACAGTCAATGATTAATTATTGATATTTGTAGAACAGCTAACACCTTATATCAAAACTATTAAGTTGACCTCATTACAATACAATTAATTGGGTTCTAACTTTTGGATTTCAATTGTTTTTGCAGTAATGCCTTTCCTATACTACTGTGTCCTAGCCAGGTACTACGTATTTGTCTATAATGCTCTCAAGCTCTTCAAATTTATGCAATATTTCAGTCAGCTCCCTACTTCTGAAATCTTGACTCATTTGAGGAATATTGCTAAAGCCATTTTGTGCTGTGTCCCTGCATTAATGTTTGTTTAGTATTTTCTTATGGTAATACTGGGATTATGGGTTTTAGGGCTCACCTGTAATGAAGGACATACTAACAAAAGGTGTATTTGTGTGTGTGTGTGTGTGTGTGTGTGTGTGTGTGAATATTTATTGCTTGGTGACAATGGTCTGTGAAAGGTTTCTATGGCCCAAACTGAAAAGATTCAAGGGGAATAAAGCTTTAAATCCTTACAAGTAGATTTTCAAAGAATCTTTCTATAGTATCTTAAAACCATTAATTGCTACATGTTTTGTAGGACACACTTTGAGTACAAGCAACATCCTATTCTCTCACTCTGGTGTTTCGTGCCAAACTTCCTTTCTCATTCTCTCTTTATTTTTTATTATTAGAAATTCTCATATAAGAAGAATTTGTTGCTTTTTCCATATATATATATATGTGTATGTATATATATAATCATATAGGTGCTCAGTCTTCATCTACAATAATATAGGTTCATACACCTATGTAGTTTTTATGTTATAGTTAATACTAGAGTTCTATTATAAAATTAAAATGAGCCATGTGGTGCTGGTTTGTAATTATCAACATTGGTACAAATTCATTGTTTCCAAGATGATAAATGGAAAGGTAGGTATGTATTCCAATTTAAAGAACCTGGCCTGGAAAATTCTCTTGGAAAAATGATTGACTCTCAGAGGTCATGAAATATCTTTGAACAACTTTTGTCATAAACTACTCAAATGAAAAATAATAGAAAAGCTGCATCAAAATAACATTTATATTGATAATTAAATATGAAGTAATATTTTATCTTCTTTCCTTCAGATAATAAATAGTGGACTCTGGTCAAAAATAGAACAAAGTATAACATGGTATGAAAGCCTAGGTGTGCTGGTTCATACCTGTAATCCTAACATATAGAAAGAGGATTCTAATGAAATTCAAAACTAGCTTGACCACAAGGAAACAGTTTTATGGGCAGCTGGGAACTTGCTTAAATGAACTTACAGCAATGGTGACAGCATTCATAAGACCCATGCAAACTAAAACCAGAAAAGAAAAAGAAATCTGGTGAAATGAATAAGAATCACTAACCTTAGCTAACTTGCTAGCCCTTAACAGATATGATAGAATGCTGGAAATCCTATGAGGAGATTATGAGGGAGTGTTGATAGGTAAAGGTGTCTAAATAAGATTAAGATGTATGAAATGCACAAAAATTCAATAAAAATGTACAGCTTAAAAGAATACTTTGAGCTACATAGAGAGTTTCAGGCCAGCCTGAGTGAAAGTGTGAGGCCCTGTCTCAAAACTGAACAAAGTGTAAGTTTAAAAAGTAACAATAAAATGGTGAATATTTTGTATAAAAAGTTTGAGCCTTCAAAGGCCCATAATATATATCCATATATTCTTCAACATAGGGAATGATTAAGAAAATTATGTCAGCTACATTTATTTCAAATATCAACATTTGTCTAAGCTCTTCTACAAAAATTTTAGTAGTGAACTTTATATTTATAAATATCTTTCATTAATATGTTTAGTTGATTGATTATGCTATAAATTTTACTCACACTATTTTATGAGTCTTCTATGGATGTTTGAACATTAGCCATCAATGGAGTAGAAATCTGTAGTCTTCAGAAAGTTCATAATAAGTAGAACAGTTAGGCATTCAATCAGCAGCAGTTTGCATGATGAATGTTAAGCACAATATCTAAGTGATATATAACATTTTAGTATTTTCAGGTAATGGATGCTGTGAATGAGGCTCTAACTCAATTTACACAGAGCTCCTGCTGAAAAATGTGTTTAATGTGAGTAAAATTTATCCAAACAATGTAATGATGGTTGGGACATGTTTAAAACATACCAACAACAGTGACAGCATGCAGAAGTCTTATGCAAGCTAAAACCAGAGAAAAATTTCAGCATAGACATGAGGAAGTAGGTAAGAAGCTCTGATCCTATCAACTGATAGCTGCTGGGGTGGGCAGAGACAGTCTCTCAAGGAGGAGACACTATTAGTGGGTTGACTAGGCTTCAATGGAAGGACTCACAGTGAAGGCACATTTGGGAATGCAATTTAGAGTCTATAGGCCATATATATACATATGTATATATATGTACGTAATATATATTAAAGTACAATAAATTTGGCAGAGGGCAATAAGGGGAAGTGTGGCTAAGAGAGGGGATATAAATACGAAATTGCAAAAATTAAATCAATTTTTAAAAATAAATAGGTTGTCTGAGGAAGAAAACTAAGAGAGTACAAGACCTTTTTTATTACAAAAAAACAAAACAAAACAAAAAACCACCATACCAGGACCTGAGTAGAAAGAGCTCTCTCTTTTTTTCATAACTTGAACTTCAGTATGGGGTCCAGCCTGGCAGTTGTAGTGCCATATAGTTATGTAATATTGGAGTAATATTGGAGCAAACTTCTTTTCTTCAAGTGGTCTTTTAAAAAATTTCAGCTTCCAGTAAATATATCAGATTATAGTAGAAAGCTTATATAAGATTATTTTATTTGAATTTTATAATAAGCTCATTTTCAGTACTCAAGTGCAAATAAATACAGATAAATATATTTTATTTATTTGTTTGTTTGTTTAAAGAGTTTTAAAGAATTAGTCATATAACACGTCAAACCTAAAGTTTATCATTCTATTTTGAAAATACAATCTCAGTGTTCAAATAACTTCTTATTTCTGTGCAGAACGATATTTAAAATGTATCTATAATCTTAGGAAAAATATTTATGTAAATGTAATTTTGTTTATGTAAATTTATGTAAATGATTATTTTCTAAACACTGATATACTATTATAGCTTTGTCTTAAGCCTTAATTAGAAAGAACTTAGTAGAGGATTAGATCTTCTTGTAAGGTGAATATTTAAAACATATTTAAGTACATTGTTCTTAGACACAAAGCAGTCATGTTTAGTAAAACAGTGACATCCAGTGACTGTTTGGATTAATTCAGGGAATATTATGCAGATTTGCAACCAGGGCAGAAAAATGGGGAGTCAGCGAACAATGAGCTACATGGGGGTTCTGTGTATCTAAAATATTTCACACTCCTTCTGTGAAACAATATCTCTGGCTGGAACTGAAAACCAGTTAATCATAAACAGAAGGCATAAGAAGTTTCAGACTATGAGAAAATATTTCCAAAACACATGTCTAATAAAATTTTTATTCAAAAATATAGAAAGACACTTGAATCTCAGCATCAAATGTCAAAATTAATTATAATAAAACAGTGAAATGTCACTACGCACCTATTAAAATGAGTAAAATCCAAGAAACATGTAACAAATTCTGGAAAGCAGAACAACAGAAAATCTCATCTGTTGCCGGTGGGAGTATGAAATATTACTGTGATTCTGGAAGAAGTTCAACAGTTTCTTACAAAGATAAATTCAGTCTTATGGTTATGCAATTTTTCTCCTGTGTTTGTCTAAATAAAATGAAAACACGTCCACAGAAAAACTTGTACACACAACATATTTATCATCCCAGTTTATTCTTAACTTCCCCAAACTGAATATAATTCAAACCAAATGCCTGTCTATGAGTGAGTGGAAAAACAAACATGGTGCATTCACAACAAAATATTGTATGTCCAAAAAGAGGAGCTGTCATGTCCCCTTCTACACACAAATGTATATGAAGCCCCTCCCCCCAACCCAAAGTGTATGCAGTAAGCCTAAATATCTGTTTCTAAGAAAGGAAATAATACTCAGAAAAGGTGATTCACTTTGGGGCATGGGATGATGCAAAACTATCAAGATGACTACAATACAGTTGTCACCAATGATAGGTAGGTTGGGGAGAAATGAACGGCTGAGAGAGGAATCATTTAGGACAATGAGTGAAAAATTTTGAATAATGCTATAATATGTAATACATTTATCAATACCAAATACTATACAATATGATTTTTAACTATAATATAACCATAAACTTTAGTTGATATCAATGTATCAATTTTGTTTTGTTACCTGCAACAAATGTTCCACACTAAGGCATGATGTTCTTAAGAAGAAAAACTCTTGGGGATAAATTTTTAACACTATAGTCTTTTCATTTATTCCATAGACCTGGGCTCTACTAGACTTTAAACAGCTCGTTTAAAAGATTTTTCCACTCACTCATAGATAACACACACACACACACACACACACACACACACACACACACATATGTATATTCTATTGGTCCTGTTGTTATGACTAACACTGGTGAATATAAATTTAAAGTTATTTTATCCTGCTTCTCAATGTATAGACTTATACATTATGATTTATTTGTTTTATTCTCATTAGTGATATTTGTTGAATGTCTTTATTACTACAGTAAAGATATTATGAAGAGCATACATATGCAAATTGCTGGAGATAGGCTTTCACACATTGGAATGTAGGTCACTTCGTTTCATTGATACAGATACAAGAAACCAATACCCAAATTTAATAATAATCTTAAAACAAGCCACAAGTAACATATGGAAAATGCCTGAGGAAGGCTAAAAAACTACAGGTGAGACGAATAAAAATGTATCAGTGACATATTATAGTAATTTATCAAAGCAAGTTACATGTTTAGCTGGGACAATGACATGTAGGAACCATGAAGTAGCCATTTTATTATACTGAGCACATGCTCAACGTGTGTTTATAAGAGATACAAAAATAAAAATCTCAAAAGGAACACAATATATTGAAAGTTCCATGAAACTCATTGGTTAAAAAGAATAGAAAACACTAGGCAATTAAGCTAGAGTTGGAAGAGTAAATGATTGTGACTTAATCTCTCTAAACAGGATACTGGACTAGGGAGATGGATTGACAGTCAGAAAAGTACAGACTGTCTAAACATGATGATCTGAGTTTGGATCCCTGACTTCCACTTTAAACCCAGGTGTGGTACCTTGCATATGTCACTCTAAAGTGCTGTGGAGGAGAGTTGGAGTCAGATACCTGGATCCCACTGGCCAGTCAGTCTAGGCAATCAGTGAACTCCGTGTTCAGTGAGAGACCCTGTAAAAAGAAACAGACAGAAAGGGACATTCAAAATTGACCTCTGGCCTTCACAACCAATTTCCCCCTACAGAAACGCACACACATACACACACACGCACAGAAATAGACACACACATACAAGAAGATGCTACAACAATTTACACAATAATTTGAAGTAAAAAAAGTTTTCTCTGAGTACAATGGTGGCTGATGGCTATTTTGGCAAAGACAAATTAATCCCACATTGGAAAAGAGTGTCTAATACCTAATAATATCTTTAATAATGAAGACAGTCTTTCTCTTTGCGCTGGTCAGATTTTTGTCAACTTGACACAAACCTGGGAAGAGGAGCCTTAATTGAGAAATTACCTCCATGAGACTGGGCTGTGTGCATGGCTGTGGGGCATCATTTTGATTGTTGATTGATGGAGGAGGGTCCAGTCCACTGTGGGTGGTAGCATCTCTGGGTAGCTGGGCATGGGCTGTATAGTAGCTGAGCAAGCCAGAAGAGCAAACCATCAGGCAGCATGCCTCCATGGTGCTGCTTCAATTCCTGCCTTTATGTTCCAACCTTGAATTCTTACTTTGCTTCTCTGGATAAGGAATTGTATGTAACCTACAAACTGAAATCTACTCTTTCTTCTCCAAGTTGCTTGTGACCACAATGTAAATCACAGCAACAGGAAAGCAAACTAGGATACTCTTTTAAACTAATTATTGATATTTGACAATTGAAAGACATCGTGAAAATAAAATATTCCAGCAGAATTGTGATTTGGTAAGTTGTTTTAAAGATATTTCAGTTTATGAAAACTAACTTAATGACTGAACATCAGAACATGTTCTAGAAGCCATTATTTGGAATGTCAAATGTTTCCAATACAATATGCATTTAACTTTCTGGTAAAGTAATTTTGTCATATACAAAAGAAAAGGTTAAATTCCAGAACACTGGAATGGATATTTTTAGGTTCGAAAACCCAACACAGCTTAAATTATATGTTTTGTGTTGTGCCCAGAACATAAGTACTTGATAGATATCTATAAGACTGATATCTCAACTACTAACATGGAAGTTTTATCTTTGAAGGCTTGCCACATATCAATTTGGAAATTACATTAAAAGCATACACTGTAGCCGTAGGGCCAAATATGGTCATTATTGAAGAAATAATCAATAAAAGTAGTAACTACGGAAATAGCAGAGAGAGAATATATAAATTCTGCAAGAGCTCCAATCCTCAGGACATGGGTAGAGGGGTAATTATAACAGACTATTAATGATTGGGAAAAATAGATTTAGGAAATAAATTGTATGTTTGTGGTGGTGGTGGTGTGTGTGTGTGTGCATGTGCAGGCATGTGTTTATGTGTATAAGGAAGAGAAGTATTAAGAAGTAAAAAGTATTTGAGATTCAATACATGCAACCTACACTTGAGAGCAAGGTCATAAAGAGAAACTGGATGAAGACTTTAAGGAAAGAAGAATATACAAATAAGGGGAAATTAACAAGCAGATGAACAGTAGGGAGAGCTGGACAATAAGACAGAGACAGAAAAATATCTGTAAATCTCTATAAAGAAATAGTGACTAATCTGAAGTTGTGTAAAATGCTCCGGGTCTTGAAGTCAAGATGGTCATAAAGTATGACAATTTGATTTACCAAATAGGGAGTCATTGAAAATCTTGTAAAGATCAACTCTACTAGATCAGTATGGGTAAAAAGTGTTTGTGCTGTCAGTGCCTGCTGGTGTGAGATATGCAAAATTCCACTATTGACTATTTCAAGAGGTAATCCTATAAGCATATAGAGTGTTAATCATGCAAGTCTGTACCAGTCACGTTTCTTGTTGCTGTGACAAATATTTGAAAGAAGACATTTAAAGAAGGAAAGATTCATTTTGGCTCACAGTTTAGGGGTATAGCCTGTCATGATGGAGAACCAGCTGTGGCGGCAGAGATAGAGTGAAGTGGACACTTGTGTCCAGAGTTAGGAACAGGGAAGGATAATGTTGGTGCTTAGCTTACTTTCTCCTTGCTTTCTTTTTCTCCATCACGAGATCCCAGCCCATGGGATTTTGACACCCACACCACAGTGAATCTTTCCTCCTCTTTAAATCTCTCTGGAAAATCCTTCACAGACACATTCATATGTGTATCTCCTAGGTGACTCTAACGCCAGTGAATCTGACAGTGATGATTAGCCATCACAAGACCTAAGAAAGTTTGTGTAATATTTAAAGACAGGTGAAACTCAGTGATGTTACTGATGAACCTAGAGAGCTGCTGGGGATAGGACGTGATAGGAATGATTCAAGGAAGGCAATCAAGGAAATACAATGAAATCTTCTAGGAAGAATTGAGGTCTTATCCATTTCATATTTACTCCAGCTTTCTAGATTGCAAAGACAGAAAATTGATCATCACTTATCTCAGAGCAACATCAAATACACTTCCAAGAAACGTGAAATCAGAAACTAGATTACTGATGAAGGTGGGGAAGCACACAGTTCTCTAACTGTAGAATAAATTCTGAAAAGAGTGGCATGGTACACACCTGCAGGTGGTACTGACCATGCATTTCTGCTTCTGCCTGTGTAAGAGAGAGCGTATGTGTGCGACTGTCTGTGTTAGGGTTTCTGAGACGCAGCGGCAATGCAGAAAGCATCATTGCCATGGAGAAGTTCACATTACGGAAGCAGCTGCCCGTGCCCTGGTGGCAGAGCGCTGGAGCTGGAAGCTTACTTTAGAATCTCTGCTTGCAGTCATTTACAAAAACAATAAATACATTTATTCTTAAACGGCCTAACCTAGATTCTGTCTGCTTCAACGTATGCATGAGGCATCCAACTTAGGATAACGGAATGGATAAAGAACAGATTACTGGGGAGACAGGAAGCTTGACAATATACTGACAGTTTCTTTTCTTCTTTCAAAACAAACTAAGACTTTCTGTTGAAAGGAAAAGAAATGTCCAGGAGTAGAGACTTGAAGAATACTATAAATATTTTAACTGTGAACTGTTATTCAAAATTCTCAACTTGTGGGTTTGGAGAGATGGCTCAGTGGTTAAGAGCATTGACTGCACTTTGCAAAGGACACATGTTCAGTTCCCAACACCCACGTGGCAGCTAACAACTGTCTGTAAATCCAGTTTCATGACCTCTGATTCCCTATTCTGATTTGCAATCACATTTCATGCCAGGTTCACTACATACAGGCATATATATATATATATATATATATATATATATATATACACACACACATAAAATAAATTAAAATTTAATTTAATTTTAATTTAATTTAAACATCTGAGCTTGTGTTAATAGTTAAAATCACTTGTTTTGTAAAGAAGTATAAACTTTTTAGTTAACAGAACATTGTTTAAAATATTATGATTAAGGCAATGTGGCAAAGTAAGTTAATAGAAAACTCTTGGGGGGCTGTTGGAGTTGCTATTCAAAATTCTCAACTTATGAGGCTGGAGAGGTGGCTCTGCTCTTCCAGAGGACCTGGGGTTGGTTCCCAGCATCTTCATGGTGGCTAACAACCATCCATAGCTATAAATCCAGGGGATCTGACACCCTCTTCTAGCCTCTGCAGGAACTGCACACACATGATGCACTTACATACATACAGGCAAAACACTCATAATACACAAAAGAAAAATAAATAAATAAATAAATTTTCTGCTACAAATGCTTGGAATATTACTGTCCTCATAAAATATATTATTATGCTTACAGAACAAAATGAAAAATGAGTGAGATAAGAATTTGAAGTAATGAATTCATCTTGTGACTAGCTGAGCATTACTTTTGGTTTCCATCCCTATGGAGTCAAAAAAGTAATGCATTTGAGACAAGAAGATATAACTGTGACACATGAAAAATATTTATGTTCTTCAAAGGGTTTCATGATTATCTAAAAGGACAAAGACTATATACATCTATAAAACTAGCTTTCAATTACATTTGACTGTGATTGGACAGAAAACAAGTTTTGCTAGCTAATTTAAAATAGCAAGAATGCACCTCAAGCAGATCTGAGGTCAAATTTGCAAGGGTTTAATAGTGTCTGATTACCAGAAGAAGAAACACTTAAAATAGGTGATATGGACATGCTCATATAATTTCGTGATGGCTTCATGCTGTTCACTGGTACTATATTTTCCAGTGGAGAGAATCACAGTCATTGATATTATAGTTGCATATTTTCCATTACAATATTCCATTAATGACAGGAAATTGTGGTATTTTAATAAGTCTAATGAATGTAAAAATTAGTGAAATAAAGTTCCTGAAGATACTGTATGTAGAAGTTCCCATGAAAGCTAATAAGCAGTCGTTTATACTACCTGGAAGCTAGAACTCAGAGAAGATACACCATCCAAGACAGACTGTTCATAAGTATTCTCACTGCGAAGGTTTATTCTTTCCCATAGTTACTGGCACCAAAAATGGTTATTTTGAGACATAGCCAACAGGATGATCAGAGTCTTAAGAACTGCAAAAATGGAAAAAAAATGCAATTTTTAAATCATAAAATAAGTATGCATGAAGTCATTAGGGACAAAACCAAAATTTAACAGCAAATTTTCAAAGATAACAACTTCTGATTTAAATGAGAATTAGGCAAATTTCTAAAATTAATATATTATAATGGCAATAAAAACATGTTAAATCATAGCTGGGGTGGCGGCAAATACCTGTAATTTAATCTCACCATCTGAGAGACAGAGGTGGAGAATTATGAGCTCTAGGCTGGTACCAGTCTGATCGGTAAACCTGTCTCAATAAACAACCGGCACTTATAAAACCACCCAAATCACAGACAAGACATTTATTTCATTTATAAAACAATAGTCAACAAATAATAATGTCCACCTATACTCGCTCTCTCTGTGCCCGTGGTGTGCATTGGTAGGCATTCACTCATCAGGAACTAGCACAAATAGAAATATGGGCCTTTTGACTGAATTTCAGTTTGACAAATGCACAACACTGAGCTGAACGTCAGACTCATGTGGACACAGTATGTGGTGTGATCACACAAGCACGTTCCTGACCCTCATTTCTTCATTCTGAGATGAGCTACCTACCAGCCAAGGTGAGTTCCTTTACTAGGTCACAAATTCTAATGCCTCTGAAGTATTCAAAATTACTCTCCCAAATGTAATGCATTGATTCTGTGAAATATCAATTAATATTAATTTTTTCCCAAAGAAAATAGCAAAATAGTGTTAGACACACTTAATTTTTTATAAAAGAATTAAGTTCAAGTATCGTGGCTGCTCCATTGTGTCTCAGACTTCTGGTCAAAATGAATTTCATCTGGCTTCTGAATAACTTCTTCCTTGAAAGAAAGAAAAATGACTGTTGCTAAAGCAATAGAAAGGATATTCTTCCCAGTCCAAGTGGGTTTTGGCAGGCACCCAGCCTTCTATAAATGGTCAAATGAATCATTAATACATGGGTTTGAATGATGCCAGCAGAACACAGAAGAAAAAAATCATGCCTTGAAAATATTCTTCCCTGAACTGGGTTTCTTGTCAAAGGAACTGAATTTGCAAGTACAATTCTAATTAACCTTGCTTTCAGGAGGCTACAAGGTTGATTTGTACCTCTGTATCACTCTGATTCTATGGAGATAAAGAGGATGTAGTCTTATGACCACTTATTCCATTCTATGACCTCAATTAATTGTCTCTTAACATTTCTAAAATCTCTCTCCTGTAAGACCAAGATTTCACTTAATTTATATTTTTATTAGTTCTTTTCAATTGTTGTAGAGTTACATATGATGCTAATGGTTGCAATGCCATTTCCTGTCTTGATCTGCTTTCATTTGTTCCCTTTACATCATCAATGAAGACAAATTACTTCCTCCACTCTTACTGTCAATCCATTTGTAGTTATGACTGCACCATACTAAAATCACAGGTTAATCAGTCAAAATTTAACATGCTGGTAAAGTAGGTAAGATTTTATGTGTGCCATCATGTGGAGGAAAATCGTATATTTCATGGCAAAATATGTCTCCAACCCCTTGATGAAAAAATATACTGAAATGTAGATTCCAGAAAGTCAGTAATATTCATCTGTTGACTGCTGTTGTGCTAGTAGTGTCATATAGTAAGTGCTCAATAAATAGCTGATGAATAGATCATTCTGCAAGTGACCTGCTTATATGAGAATCAGGAGAGGCAGTAAGATATTGTGACAACCTACATTAAATATTAACATTTGTTAACAAAGCTAGCAAATTATTGTATAAAATAATTTCTGTTTTCTTTATGAGAAAAATTGTATTTGAATGTCACATGTGAACCCATTAATATAATCAACTTATTTTTAATTTTGTGTTTCTCCATGAAGAGGAGTATTATAATTAAAATGGAACCCTTGATAATTTGGGGAAAATACTCTTTAGCATTTTTAATTTTTTTTTATTCTTGCTTCCTGAGAAAATTTCAAAAGGTAAGTGCTTTCACTTTTATTTTAGATGGGAAGTTTAGCTATTGAAATATCTCTTGTACACAGAAGCATAAAAATGGGGTGGTTTTCAATGAAAAATCTACAGATAACTCCTTAATTAACTGATCAAAATGAGCATTCCTCATCAGTGAGAGAAACCACAATCAAGTGCCTCTTGAGGAAAAAATGAGAACAAATCCTCAATTCTGTGATAATACTAAACGATGCAAGCAGCCACTTTTTAATTATATGGATATATCATGCAAGTCTAAATTAAAAGTTCTCTAAACTTTCTTCTAATCCTCTAAAGCATCAATTGGTATGAAGCAGTGTAGTAAGACATAAGCTACTCTATGTAGTAATAGGGAATAAATTTATTTTAAGATGTGTTTTAAACTTAAAAAGATGGATACCAGTTTCAACTCTGAAACAATTTGTAGCCCATTCAAAATTATGTCTAAAGTAACAGAGACAATAGGTACTACATCTGGTATCAGAAAGAGACTAAATTTATTTCATACTCTTGTCTGTTCTGGGATGCATTATTTCTTTTAATATGAATAAACATTTTACTTAATATGTAGAAAGAAAATAAAGTAATTCATTTAATTCCTCTATTGGCAATAAACGTTGAGTTGTAAAAGTGAGAAAAAAAAATGTCATTAGGCAAAAAAAAAAAAAAAAAAAAAAAAAGTACTGTATTTAGTTTGGTCAGAGGAAGACTGAACATGGATCACAATACCTGGAGTCTCAGTCTGTTCCTGTGACTTAAGTATTTGTCCATATAGATTAGATTTCCTGCAACACTAACCTTTTCTGAAATAGTCCCAACATAAACTGAGATTTATACAGCATGTTGTCAAAATGGGGCAATAATTAGCTGTAAGTAGTTCTGAATTTTCAATCATCAAGAGCGAATCATTTTCATGGAAACTGAAGGGAAAAATATTCAAGGTACCATCATCTCCCTCCCTAAATCTAAAATGTTTTATTGCATTCTAATTTTATTCCAATCCAAACAAACTTCAAAAAAACAACTCTATTCTTAGAAACCCTTAGTCTGCCGGATAAGGAAGAGAAAACTTGGTAAGAAAAGGAAGATTGCAAAAATGATTTCATGATGAAGGAAGAGACTCTCAGTTCTGACCATGGACTCTCTGGCTTCTCATCACTGCCCTGGAGGATGCCACAGGGGCAGTGCTCATTCCATAGATCAAACAATGAGACTGTAACAGACTTGACTTGAAATTGGCTACATAATGTCTGTAGAAGCTAAGACTTCCACAATTTCATTAAGCTTTTCTGTCTCAGATTCTCAAAAGCTTAATATAATGACATCAGTGCTTTAAGGGTTAAGAATGAAAATGACTGTTTTAAAAATAAAAATTATAGCAGAGTACTACATCTGCATCACGAAGTTGATAATGTATATTATAGTCATCTTATCTCACAAGTGTATTTGTACACTTGAATTTAATAATAGACTCACTTTATTCTCTAACATTCACTTGTGTATAATGTATGTGTATAAAATGTATATATTCCTTCAATAAGTAATGACTGAATTTTTTTACTAGAACCAAATTTTCCAAACATAGCACATTTTAATTCATGAAAATCAAAGAGAAATTAGCTTTTGTAACATTTCAGTTTTAAGCTTTTCAAAAGAGAAAAAATTTAGGATATTAAATGAGAACACATCAGTGAGTACAAAAAGTACTCACAGTGGATGAGACAAAGTATAGAAAAAATATTCTAAAATGGTTAAAAATTTTTAAATATAATTTAAAAGAACTCTAAGCAAAGTCTTAGAAATAGACTTTGGATCAAGATTCTGATCTAAATACAAGGTGCAGGAACAGGAACAACCCAAAAAGGAAAAAGGTAAATTAATAAAAGGTACCAGGAAGATTTTCAAGATATACAAGACACTCTAAAAAGACCAAATCTATGGGTTAAGTGTTGTGCCCAGGTCACAGAATCCTCTCAACAGACCACCAGGGAGGCCAAATCCAATGCAATCACAGAAGGATCTTTATTTGCAAGCTGGAGCTTGATCCACAACCCAACACACCAACGCAGTGGGTGGAGGGAGAGTGGGTGGAGAGGTAGGAGGGGCTTCTTACAGGTTTTAGACAAAGGGAGAAGGCGGATTTGCCATGTTCAACCCCAAGTTGGTCACAAAAGCCCGCACGCATGCGCCAAACATATCTTTAAATTGATTGATTATGAACACGAGAAATGGGTTGAAGTGGGCATAGTGGTCTCTCATTGCTGAGAGTCGCCTTTAGGACAAAGGAATGTGCTGGCCATTACCTAAGTACATTGCAGGCTTCTGTTTATCCTTATTTGGTCCTATTGTTTTTAGGCTTGCCTAACATGCCTGGGCCTGTCTCTGTCCACAGAGCCTGGGACCTGTAATAGTCCAGGTGGAACAAGGGATATTTTGTGGTTTTTCTTAGGCTCGTCCTCACATAGGCAGAGATGAAGAAGAATCTCATTCTAAAGGCATATAGCATTTTCAAAAGAATCATAACAGAAATATTGCCAGAATTAAGAAAAGAGATGCCATTCTGTTACAGGAGGCATTTAGTTCACCAAACAGACAAGACCAAAAAAGAACCTCCCTTGTCAGGTTACAATTAAAAGGTTAATATACAGAATGAAGACAGTACCGAGCTGAGCGAGAGCAACACCGAGGCAGGCCTGTCAGAACAGCACATTATTCAACTGAAACTTTAAAAGCCAGAAGGGTTTGGAATATTCTTTCAAGTTCTGAACAATAACATTTGTCAACCCAGAATACTATGCCCAGCAAAGCTGTCTGTCATAAGTGAAGGAAAAATGAAAACTTTCTGTGATAAAAATAAACTAAATGATTGTATGACCACTGAACAAGTGCTACAGAAGATAATTTTGTTTTTGTCATTAATGACAGCATACATTCTTCTTTATTGATCTTTTAAATTTCTATAATTATTTCCTATTTCTACCGGTGTTAGTAAAATTTTATTTATTTATTTTGGGGGGCATCTGTGGACGGAGGTCATAAGAAATAGTTTGGAGTTTTCATCTTCTTCCTTGATGGGACAATTTCTCTCTTGTTGATGCTGTGCGGGGTACTCAAGGCTTACTGTCCATGAGCTCTCCAGCAAATTCTCCTGACTGCCTCCCATCCCGTAATAGGAGTGTTGAGACTAGAGATGTATGCCCCCTTATTCAGCATTTTCCAGGCTGAGAAGCTTATAAAACAGACTTTTACCAACTGAGCTATCTATTCTTTCTATAACTGGTTGGTAACATTTTTGAAATTCATTATTTTATTTTATTTTTTTTTTTTGTGATGCAAAGGATCAAACTCAGGACTCTAAAATATTTTTTGAGTTATACAGTTGTAAACATAACCTTTGATTCTATTAAACACAGATATACTACATTTTTTTCTTTGTTTTGGCATTTTTTTTACAGTCTCACTAAGTGGTACTGACTGGTCTGGAACTCACTTTATAGAGTGTGCTGACCTCTCAGAGATCCATGTGCCACTGCCTTCTGAGTGCTGTCAGTAAAGGTGTGCACTACCATACCCAGTTTTTCGTTTTTTTTATGTATCTCTGCATACATTACGTATAACTGAACCTAACCTTCACACAGATGAAACTGTATTCTGGTTTTATCCTTATTTTTTAATAAACTTGGAAATTACAGCACATTTCCTCTCTTTAGGAATGCACAGTTAATCTTTCTCTCTTACTCTTCGTTTACATGTTTCTTTTTCTGATATTGTAACAGAAGAAATACTATCATTTAAGTATCTCTATTCTTTCAATTCTACCTTACCATATTTCAAGAGAAGAACCTTTGCTCTGGGAGATAAATCTTTCACTAGCACCCATATTAGTATTGGAAGACAAGGCCATTTATATAATCCAATATAAAAATTTAGATCTGTAACAGCAGCTGCAGATGTCATGAAGTGAGACTGCGCTGATTCATTTGAAGGAAATATATAGTAAATGCCACTGTGATAGCCGAATTTCTAGAATATATTGTCCAGAGAATTCACCTTTACGATCACTTAGGAGCTGGAAATTTCTAGTTCCTAAATTTTGGTTTAATAAATAACAAAACATATTTGAAATTAAATAACTTAAACCTGTTAATAATAATGTTAGAGGACCATAATATAAGAAATATTTAAGAATAAATGGCATTCTAACAAAGAAAATATAATCCCATTTTTAAAGGAAGAAACAGCTATGTGTAGAAGAGTTATTGAAGATTGACAATATAAGAATAAAACCTTTTATTATAGCTAAAATTTAGAATACTTGAGTAGTGTATATTATTTTAGTCTTATTTTGTATTTATTTTCCTTACTATTTTGCATTAACAGAATTTTGTTTTGTTTTAGTTAAATAGGTTTTTGTTTCCTGGTATTTCACTAGAATTCAAGGTCAGTTGAGAGTCTTCTATACACAATTAAACTTTTTTAAGAAGCCAGTTCTAAGCCCTGAATCTCAAAGGAGGAATTGTAAGCAGAACAGCTCAGTAGAATGAGGAGCCACATAATCAGCTCCGGATTGGCTGATTAGCCACTGATGCAATTAGCCTTGGCAGAGCTGGGATCAGGATAAATAACGGTTCTTAGTTGGGATAGTTTTGTACTCCAGGGAATCCAAAGGTAATATTTGGAGATATATTTAATTGTCAACATCAGAAGGCACCTATTACTGGTAAGAGATAATGCAGCTAAATAAACTACAATTCACAAAACAGCCCAGTGCAACCAAGAATTTTAGCTGTTCCCAAATGCTAATAATTCTACATTTAAAAATCAGAGGCAATTATAAAATGGAATTGCTGAGAAGGTCAAATTGTTAAACATAATGAAGCTATGGCTGGCTACGCCACTTCCTGCTTTTTAGAAAGTAAAATCTTCCTACAATACAATTCTGCTCTCAATGAAGGACATGAGAAAGTCTGGAAACTCATTCTCATTCAAGTCAGTAGATCCTTTTTTGAAGCACTGAGATGTTGATGGACCATGTGCACTGCTATCTGAGGAGGGTCACATTATCTAATCAGTCGGGCTCTTTGAACCAGGATCCACAGGCAGTGGTTTTCTACAGATTGAGAAAACAGGAATGAGGATGCTAGAATAATTCTCTCTAAATTCAAATTTAACTTAGCATTCATAGTAGTAGAAATAGTAAATGCTATAATAATATCCCTCCAGCCTAATCAATGAAGAAATGTAAGTCATTGTAAATGGATGCTGGTAGTGTGACAAACTCGAGGAAAACTATTGGTACCTATAGCTTTCCTTAGAGAATCAGAATAAAATAATTTGTGATTTGAAAAGATAGACTTTTCATGCAATTTTCTACTTTTTGTTGTGGAAAGACAGGTGAGTCTGAATTTAGAAATAATTTTGTGTATAAGTCTATCACATCATTCAATGTTGTGTTCTTAATCACCGAGTAGTGTTTAGCCTAATGAATTTGGAGTACTTTAGAAAGACGATGAGCTTGCTACTCCATAAATGTAGAGAAACAACAAAGGAACTCAACTTTCCTGACTGATACCAAGCTATATTCATACACACGAGCACCATAAATTATTTATACACTAATATAGTACCAATCAGAATGTTTAAGGAAGATGCCATAAAAATGAGAGCTAAATAAAACCGAGTCTAACATGAAGTGTCGTGGGTGGTAGAAACAGTTTTTAAGTGGAATACAAGCAACATAAATTAGAAGAATAATTAAGAATAGGTGTTAAAGATAATTAAAACAATAAAAATGAAAAGTCTTAGACCAGTGTAAAGTAAATAGAACTAAACCATTGAAGTCTAGAGGATTAAGACACACTTGTTAAAAGTATCCACTTCAGGACTTAACATTCCAAGGTAGAAGCAAACAGGAGCCTCAGAGACCTGGAATCCAAAAAAAGCAGACTATGGTTTCCCAGGGCCTCCTCTGAGATGCCACACTCTTTGAAGGGAGTCTCCAAACAGACATCTTAAAGAAAGAAAGCAGAGACTGAAATGTGGGTAAGCATACCAGTGAGGAAGCTTCTAGGAAAGAGTGATTCATTTATCTTGAGCATTTTTGCTTCTCCATTCTACCCTCTGTTTATTCTGTGCTTACCTTTCCTCATTCCACATAAACACAAAGTAGTATACACAGACTGACACATTCCACACTATTTAAAAATATATCTGTAAATTGCAATTCCCTTATAGTGAGATAGCATTGCATAAAGGTGACAAAGGTTCTAGCATTAGACTTAGAATTTACAAATTATTTAAATATCCTTTGTCCAATCTTACTGAGTGGTTAAAAATTAAATTACCTCACTTAGTTAAAATATTTAAATAGAATAGCTTTTAATTAATTAATTTTTATTTAATGTGCATGAGAGTTTGCTTGCATGTACATAAATGAACTATATGTATGCAATGCCCCTACAGACCAGAAGAGGGCATTGAATCCCCGGAACTGAAATTAGGGATGTTTGTTAGCCACCATGTGAATGCTGGGAACCCAACCCAGGTGCCCTATAAGAGCAGCAGCTGTTCTTAACTTCTAAGCCATCTTTCCGAACCACTAAATAGAATGATTTTTGGAATTTAAGGACTTTGTGTTTGAGGAAACATTAGTTCTATTGAAAGGCACTAAGATAAGCAAACCAATAATTGGCTCACTTCCTCACACTGCAGAATCTGTGATAGAAAGTCAAGCCAAATGTTTAATGCGTTTTTCAATGCTTAGCAAATTCCCACAGGATGCGTCCTTCCTTTTCTGTTTGCCCTTTTCTTCTTTCTTCCCCCTCTCCCTTAACAAAGCTCCAGAAAACAAGAAAAAAAAAAAAAAAAACAACAACAAAAAAAAAACCAAATTGGACAAGAAAGCTAGGTCTTGATTTCTTTGATCTTCTGTACAAAGTTCAGGAGACAGTAAGAAACGAGATATTGTCTGCTAAATACCTCTCACCCATACCAGTTTTTTTACAGAACAGGAAAAACCACACACAAAAAGAATACACCAAATTGCGTTCTCTTAAGCCACAAAGTATTTCTTCCAAGATTTATATTAATGGTGAAAACTTATGTCCAAATCACATGCTGAAAATGCAACTGTAATTTCAGTTCATTTCATTGCACAGTTCACATTCAACTGAGTTGATAGTTTTATCCATAAAGAATAAGGCAACCCAACTACAAATGAAGTTTGTATGTTTTCCACAAGAGAAAAATAAAATAGACACAGAAAGCAACCTCTGAAAGGGCAATTCTAAAGGCATTTGTTGCCATGCACATCAGGCACAGCAAGCCAAAGAGCTGTGTATTAAAATTCATACATCTTGCCAGAAATGGTAACCTCACTTACAGGAAAGTTTCGCAAAAGGAAAAGTTGCTATATTTTTTTTTAAAAGAGTACTTTTAATAACTATGTAGTCAATATATTGACAGTTTGTCGGTTATTGCCTTTATTATATATTACCATGAAATATTTTTTTCAGCTTTTCACATACAATAACTTGGAAAGAACTGCAAATACATTAATTTTGGTTGCTTACTCTATACATTTGTTACTAAAAATTAAAGTAACAGGATTCCGTTTATTGCAAAACAGTAAATGCCAGAAAGTCTAATGAATTATTGTAATTATTACGTTTTAACCAAACTACCGACAATTCTATTTGCACTCTTTCAAGTTATTGTAATTCATCTCAGACTTTAAGTTTATAAGCACATGGGAATACTTGAGACTCAGTGACTCTTTAGGTCAAATCAAAGCAAAGGTACAATGAAGTCATTCATATGAATTCAGACTACATACATTCCCTATACAGTGCTGGCAAGTTTAGAAGAGATCCACAATACCAGGAAGGAAAAAGAAAAGGAAGGAAGGAAGGAAGGAAAGAAGGAAGGAAGGAAGGAAGGAAGGAAGAGAGGGAGGAAGGGAGGGCGGAAAGAAAGACATCACAGAGCTCATATACATAAATTATTCTAAAAGTTTTCCTGTACAGTCTAGCATGGCTCTCTCACTTGTCACATGACAGTGCCAGCACTGAAGAACAGTGTGAAACTTAGGCCTGAATCGACTTCTTTGTATCACCTTTTCCTATTCTAACTTTCTCAGAAGGCTCCCATGCCATCTACAGGTACAGCAACAGATTCTCTCTACCGATTAAAGTATTAAAAAGCAATAAGTAATATACCCTGAAATCTTGAGGAATCCCAGAAAAACCACCATATGATACTGAGGAAACTGGAGTCTCAACTTGGGGCCCTTAGTGTCATTAACAAAAGAATATAATAACAAACTCAAATGAGAGCATGAGGATAATTTATAAAAGTTTAGGAGAAAAACCCCAGGGCAAATAAGCTGTAACTCTCCCATCTTTGTCTAGGAGATCCGCGAAGATTAACTGGAATGGAGGTCAGCCACCTAGTGGGGAAAGGAGCTCGAGAAGCAGAGTAAAGGAAGTTAAAAGAGTAAGGAAGCTAACGTGACAGGGAGTCGAAAGCGTATTTAGGCTTTGGCCAGCATCTGAAGGAATGAGACACAAGAGAAGAAAAAGAATAGTTATATTCTTCCTAGTTAGGCTTCAGAAAAGCAGGCAGACCCAGTGGAACTTCCTGGAGGGACTGTGCTAGGGGTGGGAATTCTGAGAAGGAAAAACACATCCTAATGTGAACTTGCCTTTCCAAGGGTGGTCCTTTAGACAGGGCCTTGACTTGTTCAACTGAGTTAATTCTTAGGGGACAAGATAAGGGCGTGTCTCCACCTGGATGTGGATTCCATTTTTTATTGTAACACATCTCACAGGTACAGTTGAAAGGAACACTTCCTGCTTCACTCTGACATCCTTTAAGACCAGTATCTCTTAGTTCTCTTTCAAGCTACATCTATCTTCTCAGTTTTTGTCTTTGAGTCTCTGAACTGACAGCCATGAGCCGAGTGCTTTCCACCTGGGAAAGCCACCTCTCATGCATCAAAGGAAAGATATTTTCGCTTCTGTCCTGAGTCCAGGGGGACCTGGTAGAGAAGAAGGAAATTTGGTAGTAAGGTTGATGGCCAACTTTCAAAGTTCCTTTATTAACATTTCTGGCTGTGAGTACATTGAATCTTGTGGATGATTTTCTTACAGAGGACGTATGAAAAGAACCAGGAGTCATGGCTAGGTTAAGCGTTTGTGATGATCCATTGACAATAGACTGAAACTTCTAAAACTAGAAATAAAATTGCTTAGTTCTGAAATAATCCAACTTTGACAAATATATTATAAAGAAGAAATAAAGCAGTTACCGACCTGTATGCTTCATCCCATCTGGTTAACTTCCATTGTGCTTGAAGATACCCTGTATGCTGTGGGAAGAGAAAAGTAATCATCAACCTTACCTAGCTGTGAGCTCTTGAGAGCTACAGTAATGCCTGACCTGGCCTACAATAACTACACTAGGATCACTAGTGTAATTGTGGCATGTGTTATTGGAATGAGCAACCTCCCTCTAATTGGATTTAAGATACAATTGGATTAAGATGGACCTCGCAGATGACACTATTATCCCTGCCATGATTTTGTGGCTGGATAGGTCCATATCCAGTATCCAAAGATACTGAAACTACTATTAAAATTCTGCTAAATGGATTAGTATTAAACTGACTCTTAATGACTTGCTTTTGTAACCATAGATTAACGTATCTCTCAACCCTATCAGAGAATCTTCTTATTGCAGTAGAAGGCAATTAACGCAGAGATTCAAAATTTTTCAACATGCAGAGAAGAAGAGACTTTCAAGTACTCATCCCTAAGTGGGATATCTTCAACACACCTCTACCCACAAAGTTTAGGGATCACAGCAGAAGAGCAGAAAGAAAGACTGTAAGAGCCAGAAGCAGTGTATGACTTTATGTAAACAGTGTTTTCCAGACAGCAGGGTAGTCACAATACAAACTCATAGCAATTATAACAACATGCACAAGACCTACTGAAGATCAAGCCAGGCAAAATCCCAGCATGGAGAGGGAAGTGGGCACAGAGTCCCAGCCCTAGTGAGAAGTTACTGTTACTTGATAGCTGGAGGGGAAGGGCAGTTTTCTTCAGGAGTATGACCCCTGGTAGTTCACCATGCTCCAGGGCAGACTCTACATTCAAGAGTATTTGGGGAGAAAACAAAACAAAACCTAGAAGGTTTGGTGGTGTATCGGGGAAGAGGGGAGAGTAAGGTTTGGGTTCAAGAGATGCAGCAGAAATGGACCAGGGACTCAGCAGGGGGGTTAACAAGACCAATTTATTAAGGGCACGGGGCTAGTTCCTCAGATCTCAGGAGTTGAGGAAAACTAGCCCCTCAGGGAGATGAGAAAGCTAGCCTGCTCATCATGGGGAACCAGGCTGGGGGAACTGGCTTAGCTTCCCCAGGTCCCTGAAGATGAGGAAGCAAGCCCCAGGTCAGGAGATGAGGGAATCAGATAGCTCCAAAGCAGGAAATGAGAAATCTGGTCTCCCAGGGAGATGAGGAAACTAGGTAGGCTGGAGAAGAGAAAAGGGTTAGCTGGTCAGTAGTCCTTTTTATATGGAGGAGATCCCCATCACATCTGATTGATATGATCCCCATCACATCTGGTCAGGAAGCAATCACTTTTCACAGTGTCGACTCTGGAAGTTTGGCAGGAGTCGCCAAGGTGTCAGTCCTTCACAGTTCTGCTCTCTGGAGAAGATAGTCAACACTTGGTATCAGGAAGCTTATCTTGTCAGTCCCTTTTCATAGATGCTTGTAAATGCTGGAAATGCTGGGGGCATTCCTTTCAGTCACAACTTACATTCCGGCCTTTTGTGTCATAGGGGCAAGAGGGGTGACACTGGTGATGATGAGGGGTTGGGGGATGACACATGAGGCTGCAAAGGGTTATACTGGGGAGTCCTCATCATGGTTCGTATTTCCTGGAGGGAAGGTAAGCAGAGATGATTCGGTGGCTGGTGGCCCTTATGATGTATGGCTGCTGCTTTAGAAGGTAGATAAGAAGAATTTAATAGTTAAAAAATTAAGGAGTCATTTGTGAATAGGGAAAAATTACATACAGCTGGCTCAGAGGAGTGGCTGGATATTCAGGTGAGGGTCCAGTGACCCTGCTTAACAAACCCAGCTGTGATGATCCTCTGCAAGACACATCTGGAGTCATGAAGATGGCAGTTATTTGGCTCAGAAGAGTGCTGTGCAGTATCATTTTATTAAAAGAACACATATAATGTCAAGAATCGATGTTACCTGTGTATACATTACACTTTATAAATTTCCAGGTGAGCTTATAGAAAACACAAAAATCATGGTTTAGAGAGAGAGAGAGATCTACCAATGCTTTAAGCCTTGAGGGAGTATATGAATAATGATAATAATCTGTCTGAATTAGAAAAACTATATGGTGTGTCCAGGTCATGAAAGGACAAGGAAATGCTCTGTTTCAGAGAAAACACTTCAGTTCACAAAGAAGGGCAAAAATTAAGACCAGTGAAGGATGTATTTCAAGGCCTGACCAAAAGGGTGAATGCTGTCAGGGAAATCTCAAAGAATGCAGGAAGGAGGTAGAGTGGCCCTGGGGGTGGGGGAGGCCCATTGACTCCCACCATGGAGAGCTGCTAAGGGTGTGTCTTACCTGAGTAGGAAAGGGAGGGCAGACCATGTGGCCCCCTGCTACAAACAGGCCTTTTTTAACTACTGTGGCAGCGGGTCTGGGCTCCTCCATTGCTGCCATGCACACAGCCAGTGACAGTCCTGGTGGCCAGGTGGATGAGTTCTGTCAGTGAAGAACATCTGGAGAAGGGTTGGGAGGATTTGGGGGCCACATGACTGGTCTACCTTGATTTTTGCAAAGAAGAGCAGTCATCCTTTAGGAGTCCCCATTTTCCCCATTGTGGGCATGGCCCTGGCAGTGGCTGCTGAGTTGGGGCAGGGTTGTGCCCAGTGTTTGTTGTCACACTTTGAAGTGTGGGCCTGGTATCCACGCTGAGTTGCCTGAAGTCTTCTTGGGAGGAATTCCAGGAGTTGAGCCTTTTGTGTCTTGGGTGGCCCACCCAATATACTCTCTCCTGTTCCTTTAGGTTGTGGAATATTTTAAAGGCCATTTCTCAGCAGTTCTCCCTGGTGGGTGAAGGGATCTGAGGCCTTTGTTAGTGGACAGGTTGAGTTATGAGATGGATGGTTTTATGCGGGTGTGCTGGACCAGGGTGAGGCCAGTGAGCTAGGCATACGAGATAAAGAGACATAGGAGGAGAAGGAGAGTCGTGTGGGAATGGCACTGCAGATAAGAGTCTCTACCTCCGTGATCTCTAGTCTGGCACCTGCCAGAATAGAAGTAGGTTGGGTCTTAGGACCCAGAGGGAACCAGGGATCCCAAGGGAGAGAGCCAAGGAGACAGGAAAAGCTGTAGGGAGTTAAATCTGCCTTGGGAGGGAGAGAAGGGAGAGTAAGGGGACGGGGGAGTGTGAACAAAGAGGGGTCTGCTGCGGGAGTACAGAATATGCGGGGATTGCAGAGCAGGTAGTTGCCCTCACCGGTGGATTATTGGAGTTGGGATCTCTAAATTGGGGGTGCCTCCCAGGTTTAGAGTTGGGTCTTAGGACCCAGAGCGAACCCCTGGAGTTCCAAACTGCAAGAAGATGTGAGGTCTACTGGGACACCCAGAAATGGATGGGAAAAAGAGAGAGAGAGAGAGAAAAAAAATAACTAGAGTGTGAGGAGAGAGGGTGCAAGAGTTCCGGAAGAAAGGTCCCAGGCAGAGCAGCAGTCAGAGACAGGAGGGTGAGGGGAGACTCAAGCGAAGGTTTGCGCTAGGGTTTTGGGTCTGAGGTCCTGGGAGGACGCCAAACTCCATGGACAAGTTGCCCCCAAGGGCCACGAAAGAGCACATGAAGAGAAGCAGAGCCCAGGCAAGAAATGGACAGGAGTCTTGTGCGGGTGAGTGAGTGAGTTAGCAGCCACTCAGAAATGGGAGATGGAGAGGGAGGAAGCGGAGAGAGCAATAGAGGGGGAAGGGAACCTGTACCTCCACGTCTCATGATGTAATGTGCTGGGTTGTGGGTGAGGAGCCCACAGTCAGTCCAGCCTGATCGTGCCAGGTCCTGCCAGGTCCTGCCTGAAAGCTGGTCCTACATGGGCTGCTGGTCTCTGTATCTGGGCCCAGTGCACCATTATGTAAGGTTTGGGTTCAAGAGATGTAGCAGAAATGGACCAGGTACTGGGCAGGGTAATTAACAGGACTGATTTATTAAGGGCATGAGGCTAGTTCCTCAGATCTCAGGAGTTGAGGAAAACTAGCCCCTCAGGGAGATGAGAAAGCTAGCCTGCTCATCATGGAGAACCAGGCTGGGGGACCTGGCTTAGCTTCCCCAGGTCCCTGAAGATGAGGAAGCAAGCCCCAGGTCAGGAGATGAGAAATCTGGCCTCCCAGGGAGATGAGGAGACTAGGTAGGCTGGTGAGGAGAAAGGGGATAGCTGGTCAGTAGTCCTTTTTATAGGGAGGGGATCCCCATCACATCTGGTTGATATTCAGGGGAGATGGTAAACATCTGGTCAGGAAGCAATCACTTTTCACAGATTCCTGTGGACTCTGGAAGTTTGGCAGGAGTCACCAAGGTGTCAGTTCTTCTCAGTTCTGCTGTGTGGAGAAGATAGTCAACACTTGGTATCAGGAAGCTTATCTTGTCAGTCCCTTTTCATAGATGCTTGTGAATACTGGAACTGCTGGGCGGGGGGGGGGGGGGGTTTCAGTCACATCTTACAGGGAGAATATGTTCAAATGTTGTATATAATTTTCAAAGAATTAAGAAAAATTATTTTAAAAGTAAAATAATACTTCATTAAAATGGAATGTGATTCTAGGCTATCAGAAAAATATCAGCTTATATATTTGTCCTCTACCTGATACATACATTTATTTCTTTAAAAAATCAGGATATAGTAATATCTTTTTGTAAAATGTGCAACCCAGACACAGACCCTACAAGATGACTCTTTGTTACTTCCCCCAGTCAGTGCTTTCTCTCATAAAAGAAGCCATTTGCTAAAGCGTAGAGCTTCCTAAAAATGTAAGTCAGGATAAAGATTATGGAAAATCTCCAGCTAGGAACAAATATCAGTGTTTTAAGAGTCCAGTCTATTACAGTCACTTCTAATTGCCATTTTCATTTTAAAATTAGATTGGAGAACTTATTAATCGACGTAAATACATAAAGCAAAAAACACATTTTGATTCTGCTACTAAGCTTACAACAGTACATTTATTCTGAAAGTCCTGTGAAATGCAACTCAGTTTGAAAGGATGGAATTTTCTTACAGATGGAGTCAGCTTGCTCATGACCACAAAATTCCTAAAGGCCTCTGTTGATATTGCATTGCATAACAAGAATTACTTTAATTTGCAGTGTATTTCCAATTAGTTGTTACTTAATTCTGTCGTTTAATTAATTGCTATCAAATCCGGGGCTTACCCCAGATTTACTTTCCAGAAAGTATTCTCCCCATGTTACTTCATATCCTGCACTGTAGCAAACAGAGAAATAAAGCAGATGGCTTCCCAAGAAATTAAGGTCATAACATCTTGTGGTCCGTTACTTCAGATGTCAGAGGTAGACAGTCAAGATGATGTATCTTCAAGGGAAAACAGAGCATGTAACTGAGGAAACCGCTATATTTTCTGTCTAAGCTATTCTTGGTAGCAAACAACCCTTGATCTTTAGACCATTCACAGAGTCTACATTTTTAGTCACCTTCAGGGAGCTTTTGCATGATGTTCCATTTCCTTTTTATTGGGATCCAGTTGGAAAGTCCCTGCTATTCCAGATAAGGAATAGTCCTTAACCCAAATTTAGCAAATATCTTGTAGAGTAAATGGACAAAAATATAGAATACAAAACTCCTAACTCTCTATAAAGCTAATAAAATCCCATGAAGCTATCACTTACATATCCTGGCTGCTGATTCTATTTGATCGGGTTAGTAATATAGCAAAATCTGATGTCAAGGAAATATTCTTCTCTTTAATTACTAAGGAAGGACTTAGAAAGAGGAGTAGCAAATATGTATGAATAAATAGTATAATCACCATAGAAAGGAAGAGGAAAGAAATAAACACATCTTTTCTCCCTACCATTACATATGCAAATATATATATATATATATATATATAACTATATATGGGTATATAATTATTGTTATTTTTATATGAGATGGATTAGTTTTAAGTTATTTAAATTTTAAATATTAGATATTAAATAGCTTAGAAAAATTCAAGGCAAAGTACTCATGTAGAGTCTCTGACTTCAATTTATACTTAATATTGGGCAGCTCGAATATTATTAGATGAGTGTGACATTCAGTTCACTCTAAACATGCAGCAGGGGAATTGTGCACGTATTTCTTCTATTCACAAATGTGATTTTATTTCATGTTTTTAAAAATTTATTCTGTACCCCAGGGAGGTAAAACTAAGAACAAAGAGCAGAGGCTTTGTGTGACTCACTTGTTTTACTTAAATCTAAAACTTGGCTGACCTATAATAGATATGACCAGATTGCATGATCTTTTTCTCAGAGAAGCTAGGCAGGACAGAGAGCAGTAAACAGGCTATGGGTCATCTCTGCACACTCACCAAGTTCTAAGTGCCTTAGGTAGACAGGAAAGAACATGTGTGGGTGGGGCCTAGATAAGTCTCATTATCTCACAAGTAAATCACAAATGGTGTATGGTTTAGATTTTGGAGAGAAGAATGAAGATGAAGGGGAAAAGAGACTGCTATGGACATAGTTGAGGACCAACATAAGCTTGAGGGACTGGAGAGATGGCTCAATGCTTAAAAGCACTTGCTGTTATTCCAGAGGATCTGGATTCCTTTCCCTCTACCCACATGGTAGCTAACAACCATCTGTAATTCCAGTTCCAGGAGGATCTGACATTCTCTCCTGGCCTCTGCAGGGCATTGCATACACACGGTGCACTTACATTCACACAGGCAATGCACTCATACATATAAAATAAAAGAGTGAAGCTTGACCAGGCCCTCCCTTAATTCAGTTAAATACTTTAGGGTCACATTTTGTGTGCAAAGTAATTAACACATGAAATAACAGAGCATCTAAGCTTTCACACACTTTAAAATAGAAGTGGATGAAATAAATGTTTGATTTGACAAAATTTAAATCCATTTTGCTATTTATCTAAAGTTTTGCTTTAAGTTCCATTGTTCTTCCTGACTTTACTGATCTCTATTCTGTGTCCTTCACTCCCTATGCTGAAGAACCAATTTCCATTCAGACTGTGTCTCAGTCATGGACACAGTTTGCCAATTTGGTGAAACTTTAGATACAATTTAATAGATACTTTATAAAATGGGCATAATCTTGACTAATGATTTTATAATGAAACCCAGCAAAACCATGTGCTGTTATGTCTTATGACCTGGGCACCTGACCTCATTTCCTTGGAAATCTCAGTTTGGTACTCTGAATTGGTCTCTGTCTGTTGTGGGGCCCTGGACAGGACTCATTCATCCAGGGCTCAGGGACCATTGTGGAAGAGGGGGTGGAAAGATTGCAAGAACCAGTGAGGAGGGGCATGACCATATGGAAATTGAAACCTGCAAGCTCCTGAGACCTCTAGCTCATGTGAAGCTACAGCAATCTTTTGGGCATGCTCAAGACCCACACAAACTCAAGCAGACAAAAACCCAGCATAGCACTGAGGAAATGGGCAGCAGACCCCAATCTTTGCTTAAGAAATATTGACAACTGATTACTGCTGGGTGCAGATAGGCTATTCTTACTAAAGTGAAGGATTCTGGGTAGGCTGACTAGACCTCAATGGATAAATATGCACCGAGGTCACTTAGGAACATTAACTTGCTCCAATAGACATTAGCACAGATGAAAAAATGTAATCCCCAGCAAGGGGACTATAACAGGAGTTGCTGGTGGTGAATGGGATGTAAAGATGGTTAAGATGAACTGAGATGTTCTGTATGAATCACACAATGATTCAATTAAAATATATTTGTGAAAAACTTTATCATTTTTATTTTATGTATATGAATGTATTGCCTGAGTATTGTGCCGTAGAGGTCAGAAGAGGGTGTCAGATCCCCTAGAACTGAAGGAATGGATGATTGTAGCCACCATGTAGGTGCTGGAAATTGAACACAGATCCTCTATAAGAACAGCCAGAGCTTTTAACCACCAAGCCTCCTCTCCAGCTCTTGTTCAGGCCACTCTTTAAAAATAAATTAAAGAACTGGGTTTTGTGTTCAGGTAATTGTAATGTTGACATAGTAACACCACAAACTGACAAGATTCATAAAGGACAAAATCAGAGTGTGTCTCCTGATATGCAAAGTTATTTTTTCATCATGTTGAGGACATATTCAAGCTCACTCAAACACAGAGCCTAGATGTTCTTCAGAGTGTGTGTGTTAAAAAAAAAAAAAAAAACGGAATATGATCTGGAATGAAAAAGAGATTAGTGTTGTGTTAGGTGAAGTCTTATAAAAACCAGGTAAGATGGCTAGATACAGATTAGTTACAGATAAAAGAAGAATATGGCTTAATCATTGGTAAGAACAAATAAACTATCCAAATAGTTTAGACTTACAGTTACATGTGATAGATTGACAAGCTAGACATAAAACCACAAAAAGGATCTCACATAATAGAAGTGCTGAGTTTACAACTACCTAAGTTAATTCAGCATGATATGCCAACAGCACCTTAACATCTAGCACACACATGCTCCAGACAACAAGAGCACCACATATGACTTGCTGGAAAAGAAAACTGATAAATCTATGAGCATCAGGAAACTAATCTCAGTTGTACTCTTTCCAGTAGCATTCTTAACATAGTAAGAAAAAGAAGACTTTCATTGTTGTTGAGAAAAAGTTTCCCTATGTTGCCTGGCCTCAAGTTCATAATCCTCCTCATGGTTCTGGTATTATTGGCATGTGTCATATGCCTAGTAATAAAGAAACTTCTTAAATGGGTTCAGGGCAAAAAGATGAATATTCAGGTCACTTTGAGCTAGGTAGGTTTGGGAAAGGGCCATCACCAAATAACTTGGTCAAGACTCATCAGCTACTTCTCATTCTCAGTCATTCTTTCATCCCTTTCCAGTCATTTCTTGGGTGATGCATGTCTTTTTTCGTCTCTTCTTTCCATCGCTCACATTCAATTATCTTTCTTCTACATCTTTAGCAAAGAGTCCGGTGTACATCATACATTTTTCTCATCGTGTGTCAAGTCTCTAAGAAAGAAACTCTCATGAGATTCTTTTATTTCTATCTCTGAAGAGTCTATAGATTGGTCAAAAGCTGTTATAGTGTCCCTGGGAATATCAAAGACAGAACATTTTCTTCAGTCGTATGAGAGAGATGAAGGCACTGGCGGTGGGAAGTCCGGAGCATGGGCTAGCAGTAGCGTAGAGGCAGACCACAGCGCCTGAGCACACTGTGAATCACAGCACCTCTCTACGCAACCTGCTGCCCCACCTGGGAAGCATTTGCAGCCTGAATCCCACCCCCTTTTCTTTTAAGATAAAGTCCTACTATGTAGTCCAAACCTTAATTTCAACGTTCTTCTGCCTCAGCCTCCATAATGCCAGCACTGGACACGTATGTACCACTCTCAGCATGGTGGGCATTATTGATTATCATTTTTGAGGAAAAGAAACAAAGGCAGAGAAAATTTAAATGACTCAACCAACTATATAAATTTAATAAATAGCCAAGATGGGGCTTATAGTCTGACATTTTATATAAAAATATTATTACAAAGCATTAGATGAATACTGGAGAGGTGGCTCAGCGATTAAGAGCACTGACTGCTCTAGCAGAAGGCCCAGATTCGGTTCCCAGCACCCACATAGCAGCTAACAACGGTCTGTAAGTCCAGTTCCAGGGAACCTGAGACTCTCTTTTGACCTTTGCAGGCAGTACATGACACAGGTACATTTACATGCATGCAGACAATGCAGTCACATCATATACATCAAATAAAATAATAAATAAAAATTAAAAAAAAACAAAGCATTAGATATTAAATATTAAGAACACATAATAGGAAGGATTATATTTTTTACAGAGCTCAAAGAGCAAAATAAAGAATGTTGAAGATACAGACAGTAGCTGGAGAAAAGGCTCTGATAAGTTTTAGGACTAAATGACTTGAGACTTCAGAGTCTCATCAAACCTGCAGTGATCTGAGTCTGATGTGACAATAATTCTATTTTAGAAATACTGTTGGTTTCATTGATAGAGATCTATGGCAAAGCAAATTCTAGTGATATTCTATTTACACGTTGTGTAAAACAATGCTAATAGTAAGATGAGCTACTTGGGCAGGAATGACAACATTTACTGGGGATCAGCTCTGGGCTGGGCTCTCCCTCCTGTTCTTTGTGTTTATTAGTCCATTTGAAATTTTAAAATGCCTGGGAATATTGTGTTGTTTTGAGACAAGATCTCACTGCAGAGCACAGGATGGCCTTAAGCTCGCCATCCTCCTTCCTCCACCTGAAGTGTTGTGATTATACCACCAGCATGGTGGACATTATTAATCACCATTTCAAGGGAAAGCAAACAGAGGCAGAGAGAATTCAAGTAACTTATTCAGCTTTGCAAAGTTAGCAAACAGCTGATTTGGAGTTCACTACTTGGAATTTTGCATGACATTGTTTCTCTTAGTGGAGTCACCACTGACTCTCAGATGTTTTTCATAAATGGAATTGCAATGCGGATGATATAACTAGAAGATAAGAAACAAATTTCAAATAGAGTTCACTTATTAACAGTGATAAATATAAAGTACTTGAACCCTTTTTGAAAAAAAAAACACAATTCTAGAGAAATCTTTTTTTAAAATTTCTTCTAAAAAGAATCCTAAATACTAAAATAAGATATATTAAAGTGATTATGACTGAAATCTTGGTGAAAGCTTTTTACTTCATCTGTTTCCTGCATTTGGAGAAAAAAAAAAAAAAGGCTTCTGAATAGTTTGGCAAAATGAGACTGAGTAGAGTCAGAGCTGATGTGACCTAACAGGAAGCCAGGCTATTCCCAACAGCCTGTGATCTCTGAAGCAGACTCCAGGACTCCCACTTTCCTCAGATACACAGAGCGACTGACGTTGGGCTGGATAGTCTTCAAATTCCTTCCTCACCCTTTCTCTGCTGGGAGGATCAGATAGCGTTTCTTCCAGTGTTTCCCACTCCCTACCTCCCTGATCTGCTGGAACGAAGTAGAGAATCCTGTGTGCAGTACCTGGAAGAGAAACAAACTAACCTCCAGTCCGTTTTGAAACAAAATCTTTTCAAGAACTTTCTTCAGAGATTTTGCTGTGAGTACTTGGGGAAATGCTGTTTAGCCCACGAGAAATAGCCTTTATTTCTTTTTCTTGGGAGAAAATTAGGCAAATATTGGCAGAGGAGAACCACACTCTCTTCCCTCAAAGCGAAAATCAGCTCTTCCTTATAAACAAAGTAGACTCATAGTAGAATGCAACACTAAGTTCTCTGCCTTTGTATTTGTTCTTGAGAAAATGTACTGGGAATTTTCTGCGTTTGAGACTAGAAGCCGTTAAGTCGTTGGTGACATGTAGTCTTTTCATCTTTTTTTAAGAATCTAGTCATATTTATTAAGTGCTAACTGGACTATTTAACGGTTTGTTTTGCCTTTAAATTTACTTAGTAAAAGATAAAATGCTGTAATAAAGAGTGAGTGTCAGCCTTTTGTTTAAAGAAACATTGCTGTTAGTTGGTAATATTTAAGATGAAGCATACACATCACAAACTTATCATCTAAATTAAATATTGTAAACCACCACTAACTAATCTAAGGAAATATTTTCTAAGTCTGTGAAAGATCAAAGCTTATATTCTAAAATACTTAAATACGAATATTTAGACCCAAATCTGTGTATTGTTCATTTTTATAAATTAAAGCAGTAGTATAAATATTTATGCATTAATGCTATTTTCTTTAGAGTTATGAAATAACTAAATTTTGCTTCTGGTAATTCAGAAATCACATAGAATTACACACTCACAATACTATAAATATAACAATTAATTATGGAAAAAGACTCATTTATATAAAAGAATTACCAGAATGTGAAAGCTAAGAGCTGTGCCATGTGGGAGAAAAGAAAAGATAGCAGCAGTCACAGTGTGACTCAGTGCTCTGGAAATTAGTCACAAATGACTTTGTATAAATGAGATAACTTAAACACCAGGGGCAGAGCTAAGCAGGAAGCCCACAACCCAGAGGGTTACATTTTCTGTGTGGAGACACAGAATTTATGTCAGAGGGGAAAAGCTGTGACAAGGGGAAGAGGGGGAAGAGCCTGACAAAGCCATAAAATATTGTGGGGACTGTTTTAGGTACTTTGGTCTAATAAATGATTATTTCAAGGCATCTTACTCATAGCTGATTCTTCATACTAAAGAATGTTTGAGGAAATTTGAGTATAAAATATTACTTAGAAGCTCTTGGGTTAATAATATGCTGTATTAATGGGATCCAGGGAGATTTTAAAATATTAGTGTAAATACAGATAACGTAATAACATAAAACATAAAAGTTTTAAAATAATTGCTTTTAACAGTTTGAGTATTTATAATGACAAATCAAATTTGCCTTCTTCAGGTAGCCATGACATCTTTTTGAAAAACTTTAAAGGCATCCATACATAAATGCATACACACATACAGGTTCTCTATTACAAGTGTGGAAGTGCTTATGTATTTGTCTGTTTTGTTTTCTTCAAGGAACACTTTGATATAGAGAAGAATTTGTTTAACTCTGGTAATTACATCCAATGCTTCCTTTTGGAAATGTGCCTTCTGCTCTAACCACCTGGTCCATACAGAGAGGAGATGCAGCCCCACACTTTGATTGTTGTGTATATATTTGATCAAATCCTTCTATTGTTTTTTAAGTATAACTATAATAATACATGAAATTGAAAAAATGTTTTATGCTAAATATACTTTTCATTATGCTAACTTACTTATTTTTTAAGAATTAGTTTCCTGATCTTCATTATTTATATATTCATATTCACATGGAAGTGTCCAGAATGACAAAGCTACTAGAAGAGAAGACCAAACTCCCAGAAGAATAAATTTCCAGGATGCTTAGCAATTGGAAATTTGCTATATATTCTTCAGAGAGAGTTGATTAAAGACAGATTCCAACTTATAGCCCTCCTTGAAAGAAAGAAAATAAATGCTAATTAGTCTTTTGCAAGAAAAAAAGAAAGTAATATGACAATTGACAGAAAAGAGTAGGACATTTAAAATCTTACTTATTAGTATAACTTGAAGAATAATATGTTAAGATGGCTTATTAGTCAACAATTTATATTGACTATGTAGACATGATAATTATATGACAATCTTATCTAACTTATCTAACCTCAGTAAATGCCTTTGCTCACCAGCCAACATACTAATATTTATCATGTATATTATTTAACCCATTAATGTAATTTAAACTGGTAGGTTGCCATTTTAAATCAAAGAAATCTCTTTTAAAGCATCAAAGGTAGTACTGCTCTCTTTTATAGAAATGTAAGAACACTATATTTCTTTCTCATTATTACAGTGTTCATTAGAAAAATCTAACTTCAGTAGAGATAGAATGCCTATTTAAGTCCTTGTTTGGAAACCCAGTCTCACTAAAGCAAGGAAAGGATGTATGTTTCTCTAGTAAGTTCTTTTGATGGTAGATCATCACTCTTTGTTCTGAGACACTCAAAGTTTTCTTAGTGTTATCCACCAACTCCAGGGATCCATTATCCTTCTCTTCCTATCCTCAGTACACAAGTGCCAAGTGCCACATGGAATCAGAGACTAAAAGTTTTTTGCCCCAAGGCTGATGCCAACTTAGGAGGAAACTCTTTTCTTCTTCTCCCAGAAAACAATGACAAAATCTACTGGAGTCAGGTCAAGTTCATCTGTTAGCACTCTTCAGGCCTTCCTTTGAGATTCAATGTGCTCTTTTGACTGGAACAACCTTATTTTTTGGTTATTTTTAAGCAAAAGTATAAAAGGACATCATGATCCACAGTAAATGTCTCAGTCCATTCCAGTTATTTCATCTGGTTGACCACTGGCACGTGGAGAGGCTTGGAACTGTTGAAAAACAAATGAAATCAAAATTTGATTCAGTAAATATTGTCTGGTTTCAATTAAGGTATATGATGTCTTTTCAATACCAGGAACGTGAACATGCCTGTGACGAGGACACTGATGACATGTAAATATTGATTGGCAGGTGTGACCACATGCTCAAGAACTGTGAAAGATCAATTCAGCCAAAATCCCAGCATGGAAGAGGAAGGGTTTAGGAAGCTCATTCCTAGATAAGGAGCTTTGGAAACGGCTACTGACAGTAAAAATCACTTTTTTTCAGAGACGTGTTCTTGGAGAGGCCAAACATGCTCCAGCTGATTGTCCTATACCGATGCCCACAGAGGCAGAACGAAGTGAATTCAGCGCACTTAAAAACAAAGTACATGAAGTTAGGAAGGAAAAGTGGTGGGTGACGGGAGGAATTGAGGAAGAGTGATTGAAGGGTGGGTTTGATTAAAACACGTAATATGTAAATGTGAAATTCTCAAAAATATAAAGCAATAATGAAAACTAACGTGGCAGTGGCACTCTGCAACTCTCCGGTACCCTTAGTGACATCAGAGTGCTGATGACTTCAATTCATCCTTCTTGCGGTTTTGACTCTTACCTATTTCTACTAAAACCATCAGTTCCATAGTAATTGGTCTTGAAACAAACACCTCATTCTTCATTTCTCAAGACTTAAAAATGGAAATTCACGGTCAAACAAATGATCTTGATTAAACTCAGTGTGCCTCAAAAAAAGAAAAAAAAAGATGCGTTTTGAAAAGGAACTTGAAGAGAGGATTGGGGAGTGATAAGGCTAGAAGGGATTAGCGAGGTAGAGAGGGTTTCAGGAATCAGAAGGTACTTTAGAGATCCATCAAAGAGCCAAAGAGCAAATCCAGTAAAAGTAATAAAATAATGAAATTCCAGAAATGGCACCGTCCTCTACAGTTCTCTGCTACTTTGTATAGATGTTCTTAAAGTTTACCTTGATCGATTCAAAGCTCCAGATAATATATTGTCCTTTTGGAAAATGAATCAAAATGGCTATTCCCTTTTTCCTGTATATGCTGCTGATTTCAAATATAACTAAATGCAAAAAGAGGGTAGTTCTGATCCGTGATATATCAATGAATCTGAAGACACTAGACTACCGGAAAGAAGCCAGGCGTCATAGGATAAATGATGTAAGCAGGACTCTACTTAGAGGAATGTGTGAAAATAAGAAAGTTACTAAGATAAAAAGTAGATTAGAGATCACCAGTAACTGTATAAATGGTGAGTTCTTGCTTAGAAAGTACAGTATTTGTTTGGGATAATGACATTTTGAAAACACATGTTGGTGATGGTTGCATTTCTATACAATCAGGGTAACTCCCATCTAATAGAATCTGCTTACAAGGATTTTTCTCCATTTCCTTAAATTTATTGAAAAGTTACTGTAAAGCAGGTCTCATTTCCACTTTGAATACTTGATAGAATTTACTAATATACCCATCTGAGGCTGAGTTTTCTTTGTGGAAAATTTAGAAATGATTTCATTCAATTTTTAAAATCTTGTTGTAGGACTATATATGTTAACGATTTCTTTTAGGGTGAACATTAGTACCTTGCAAATGTCAAGGAACTGGTCTATTTTATGCAACATTATAAAGTTAATAATATTTCTTCATAATTCAATTTATAATGAAACAAACCTTTAGTTCCCAACATCGTTTATTTAGCTTTTATCTTTTATTTTTTTATATTTTCCTTATCAGTCTACGTAGAGGTTTGTTAATTTACTTGCTTTACCGAAGTCATATTTGGTTTCATTGATGGTATATGTTTTTATTTCATTGGTTTCCACTCTGATGATGATGATTATTATTAATAATAATTTTTGCTATATATTTTTCTAAATATTACTTTAGTTTTTGTTTGGATATATCATATTGAAATTCATTTCAAATATTCTCTGATTTCCCTTTGATTTTAACAATGACCCATAGTCTACCTAGAAGAGTTTCATTTTTTTCAATTATTGGAGTATATTCCTAGACTTTCTATTTCTTTTACTTATTTCCAATGTAATTGTATTAGTGCCGGAGAGAAAATTTTATATGGCTTGAATAATTTAAAGGTTTTTGAGGCTGACTTAATGGCTGTAAATATAATACAATCAGCAAGGGTTCTATATGCAATTGGAAACTATGTGTGCTATGCTCTCATAGAAGTGGATATTTTATAAATTCCAAGATCAATCTAATTCATAGTGTTAATGAAATCTACGTCCAGATGAAATATCTTTGTCTAGTCAACCTTCTGAATACTTGGATACAGCTATTTAAATATCTGACTATAATTCTGTATTTATTTGCCTCGTGTTATTCTGCCAATTTTTGCTTTGTGAAAGCTCTGTTATTAGATATCTGAACACTAAGGAATGATTTGTCTTCCTCGTGTGTTTTCTCCTTTATCACCAGAAAGCAATTCTCTTTAATAATATACTTATCCTAAAAAATATTTTATATTAGCATAACAACCTCAGGGTGATATTGTTGGGTATAAACAGCGTATATCAGTTTGTACCTTTAACTTGTGTCTTTACATAAAAAGTAGACTTTTAGGCACTATGTAGTTAGTTCTGGCTAATTCCGTCAAACAGACATCTGCCTTTAAATTGTCGTATTTAGGTTTGATGTGGTAAGTGCTGTGTGGGTTACTAGGCTACTGTAATCTCGTTGTTGGTTCTGTTTTCATTTCATTTTGCTTTTTCTGTGCGTTCTTTTTGACTGAATATTATGCACATTATTTTATCTCCTTTGATTATTTGATGCAACTATTTTATTTTGGTATTGCTGTGGGGTTCTAAAATGTACATCTTTGATTAATTTCATACTATCTTCAAGTGATATTCAGCTCCTTCTCTTATGTCATAAGAAACTTCAAACAATATACTTCCATTTCTCCTGCCTTGAACTCTTTGCTATTGTTCTCAATATTGTATTTCTACATATCCTATAATGAATGTGGGATACTCTTATATTTATTGGAAACATATAGCAATCTTTTTAAAATTATTTTATATGATTTAGATATGTCACACCTTTCTTCCTTTGTATAAATCTATAATTCCCTCGTTTCTCATTCCAGATACTGTCTCCACTCTTCAGGGATTCTTTCCACACAAACTAAGTAGAATGTTTAAAGTTACCCCACAGGTCACAAATGCTCCATCTCACTTTGCTTTTTCCTTTTCTCTCTGAGATTCAGTTTGAACAGTTTTTATCACTAAGGTTTACTAATCTATTTTCTTTCTGTTGAATTAATTTATAATATTTAAGATTATTTTTCATCCAAAATATTATTATATTCATCTCTTAAAATTGGTTTGAACCCTTATGTTACAATTTTCTACTTAATATTCTTAATATTTTTTCTAACCATTTGAACAAGTTTTATTTATTTTTTATATTTTATCTTATTTGTGTGTATGTGTGTACATGTGGATGTGGATGCATGTGCACATGTATATGGAGGACAAAAGACACTTTTTCACAGATACTGTATGCCTTTTTTGTTTGAAACTTGGTCTCTTACAAGCCTGGAATTTGTCAAGTGGGTGGACTGTCTGTCCAGCACTTTCCAGAGATCAAGCTGTCTCTGCCTCCCGACACTGGGTTTACAATTGTGTGCCACCTCCCCAGGCTATTTTTATTGAATTTTTGTGCATACAATATACCTTGATCATATTTAGAAACTCTCCCCTATATCCTGCCCACTGGATTCAATGCATCCTGGCATATATATTAATGTCTGTCAAGTCCAGTTAGTGTATCCAGATGTCCCTCAGTGTGAGTTCTTCCACTGGAGCCTGTTCAGCCTATCTAAAGTAACTCCTTAAAGAAGACCAACTCTCCCTCACTCAGCAATAGTTTCTTGGCTAAGGTTGGTGTATCTGCCCATTTCCCCAATTCTCTGCTGTGTTTTATGTGATTGAGTTTGCATGGGTTTTGACCTTGATGTTACCACCATTGTAAGTTTATATGAGAAAGTTCCCAGAAGCCTGGGAGCCTCTGTTTCCTTATGGTCATGTGCTGCCCATGACTCTTACCGACTTCCCACCTCCATTTTCACAAGAGTACCTGAACCCTGGGGGGGCGGGGTAAAGTACAATATAGGAGTCATATCCTGGGACATACAATCTTTTATTCTCTGTACTGTGACCAGTTGTGGTCTTATACCAGGCTATCTACATGTACATTAAGGATAGAACCCCAGTCTTCATGGGAGACACACTGATAACTGAGCTATCTCCATAACTCTTACTTATAGTTCTAATATAATTTTATACTACCTATTTTGATTCTATTCCATTTTAAATAAAGTTGGTTATAGTTTCCATTCCTTGCATGCCTAACAATTTGTGAATGAATTGCTCATACTTTGAATTTTATCCTGTGGGTCCTAGGATATGTTGTACTTTTATAAATCCCTTGAGTTCTGTTCTGAATTGCCATCAACTTGCTTGGAAATGGGTTGGCATTCAGTTGTGTTGCTCTTACATTTGTTGGTCAGGAAGAAGCAATGTTGATTCTGCGGTTAATTATTCCCCATTACTGAAGCAAACAACTTTCTGAGTACTGTACCAGATACTCCGTAAGTTGTAAAATTTTAAACTTGATGACAGGATATATTTCCAGCTTTATGTGGCTCTGGGTGCTAGTTCCTCTAATGTATCTCTTCTGTAGAGCTCTCTGGACCCACTCTACACAGCTTGCAGTAGCACCTTAACTGCACTCCTTGCTTTGTCTCCTAAACTCAAGTGGATACTTAGGCTCTTGACAGTTCCCCTTGCTGAACTTCAGTTGGAAACTCTCTTCCAGTACTATGCCAGAGCACAGAGTGGAACTTTGCTTCCAATCTCTGTAGGGTCACTGCCGTCCACTGATCATTATTTCATGTATTTTGTTTTTCTTTACAGGTAACAAATAAATCTAGTCACCCTTAACCAGTTTTGACTGGAAGTAGGAGAGGTTTTGTTTTGTTTTGTTTTTTAAGTATATTTTACTTAAAATTCATTAAAAGTAAAGAATGAACTTAAGGGTGAAAAAAATTAAGGGCACAGATCCTGTAATGGATTAAATTACCTGAACATAATAAAATCATTTATTACCTGCTATATCCCAGGAACTGTGATAGGTCAATATACAGTTTTACATATTTCTATTGACTATTGCTATAAACTTGTTGTTAGATCTCAGGGAAGCAATTGATATATTCATTGTGTGTATATGATAACCACTATCTGGGAAGTTAAGATTACACTTTGCTAACTTAATGACAAATGACTTCACATGTTTAAAATCAATCAAGTTCTGATTTGCTCAGTGTATACCTCCAAAATTTGTGTACTCAATGTTAGTTCCCTGGGGCCTCTACAGTTTATCAGGAATTACAGTTATTATTCCTAATAATTTCCTACAATAATATCTCTTAATTGTCTTTTCTCTGTTCCTTCCTAATTACTTCCATATAGAGAAATGTGGAGAAAGTAAATACAAAGTGAATTTTTTTCTTTTAGAAACTTTTAAAAAATTTAATATATTATTTGATGTGTATGAGTCTACTGCCAACATGCAAGAAAGTGCACCTGTGTCTGCAGTGCCTGCAGAGGTTAGAAGAAGTTGTCAGATTGCCCTGGACCTGGAGTTACAAACAGTTGTTAGATGCCATGTAGGTGCAGGGAATCAAACCCAGGTCCTCTGCAAAAGCAGTTGGTGCTCTTAACCACTGAGCCAATTCTCCAGGTCCATGAAATTTTTTCCTATGTGAAGGAAGCTATGGTTTCAGTGGCTTCGTGCTCAATTATTTGTATAAATTGGGGTAAATAGACAAATCTGAGTGACAAGAGTTGCAGATATAATTTATGTTGACTTCCAAATCTGTTTTTTCATATTGTATAAAAGTGTGTCCCTTATTCTAGTTGGTGCACACCCTTTTTAGCCTTATTCCTCATAATACTTGATAGACTAAGTCAGGAGGATGAAAAGTTTGAGACTAGCCTTGGCTAAACGTGAAACCCTGTCTTAAAAAAAAAAGAAGAAGAAGAAGAACACTCAAGCAAAATAAAAAGAAAAACATAAAGGTAAAATAAACCTAGACAATGAAGAAAGTAAAAAAGCAGCTGATGTAGAATATTAGCCAGTTTGAGAAAAGCAACTGATTTTAGTATTATCTTAAAATATCATTAAGTATTAACTTAACAATCATTAAAATTAAATTAATTAAGTTAATGTGTATGAGTGCATTGCCTGCATGTATGCAAGTGCACCTGTGCCATACAGTGAATGCAGAGGTCAGAGAGGACATCTGATTCCCTTGTAACTGGAGTGGCAGATGGTTGTTAGCTGCCATGTGGGTTCTGGGAATTGAACTTCGGCCTCTGCAAAAACAGTCAGTGCTCTTAACTGCTGAGCCATCTCTACATCCCTAGGTCCAATAACTTTTTAAGTATTTTACTTGTTAATTTTATTTTTTGTGTATGAGTGTAAGTGCACCCGTGTTGTGCACTGTCCATGGGGGTCAAAAAAAGTCAACCCCTCAATCTGGAGTTACAGAGCGTTGTTAACCATCTTGTGGATTTTGGGAATTGAATTTGTGTCCTCTGCAAGAACAACCAGAGGTCCTAATCACTGAGAAATATCTCTAGTCCCAGTTCCAATAATTTAATAATTTTATTCTACTTTCAGACTTCCCAGTATCCTTAATTTAATATATTTCTTTGCTTAAGGAGTTGCTGAAGAATTTACCAACTGAAGAAGGATATTAAATAGGGGAGATATTAAATAGGTTCTCTGTTCTTGCAGAGGACCCGAGTTCAATTCCCAGAACCCACATGGCAGCTAACAACCATCTGCCAGTCCAGTTACAAGGGAATCCCATGTCCTCTCTGACCTCTGCAGTCACTGTATGACACAGCTGCACTTACATACATGCAGAAACATACATGTAGATTAACTTCAAAGGCAGGTCTTTGTTCTGTTTATGGTCAGCTCTAGATAAAACTCATTTCAAACGTTTTGAGTTTTCAATCAAATATCCTCAGAGAAAGTAAAAAGGTTCAAGGGAAACATCATTGCCATGTCACTGTCCTGTCCCTTTTGCCTACATTCTCTCTTATCACTGCCCCAGTCCCCCAGTTCAGAGGGAAAGGAACACAACCACCATATTCACTAATACATGGTGGAAACCTCACCTATAAAAGATACGGGTGTGTGGTCATCCAGGAATATTCTTCATAACTGTTTGTGCTTATTTCCATTTTGGAAAAGAGGCTATAACTTTCTTAATGCCTCCTAGACATTTTCACCCTGGCATAAAACATGTACTTGATACGTGCTTAACTAGATAAATACAACAGTATATAGTTAGTCAGTATATATATATAGTACTTAGTTGTTATTTAGTTAATGAAAAAGAGGGTAAAATAGGTATCGATCCCAAGGAAGATAAGATAAATACTTTACAAGAAGATACACGTGACATGGGAAAGCTGGAGTTAGAAGAATATTGTCCAGGAATAAGAAATTGTCAATAAGAGAAGACATGATCTTTTAATAAAGCAAGGAAGACATTAAATTCACGATTACATTTCAATGAGCTGCTTCAATTTTTATAATCTCTGGTTAGATTAACTATATGCATCTTATGTATTTTATAAGATATAGCAAGCATAAAATATGATAATTTTTAATAATTTATAAATAAATCTAACTGGGGTTTGTAGTGTTGCTCAATTTGTAGAGTTCTTGCCTAGCATGCACAAAGTTTGATCTCCAGGATCTCCAAAATTGGGCAAGTCCAGCACTTAAGAAGTCTAGGCAACAGATTCAGGTGCTCAAGGTTATTCTTGGATACACAGAGAGTTTGAGGTAAGCCTGGACACATAAGACCATACCTCAAAACAAAAATAATTAAGCTATTAGAATTTAAGGCAACTTTAAAAAGTGAAAACTAGTCTATATTTCCAGAAAAATACCATTAAGGGATTTAAGTATGGTATGTTAGAAGAAAACATTAGCTGATTTCTCTTTATTAGCTGATTATGTGTTAAGTAGTATTGGGATAGAAAAAATGCAATTCGGGCTATTCAGTTTTTGTATAAATGTAAAATAAAGAGCATTCACAGTGATAAAGAAATCAAATAGTATCTATATACAATGACTTAAAAAGCAAGTGGTGCCAGTTGCCTATGATGTCTAGGTGACCCCTTGTTCTCAATCATTCATGGGTCTGGCATTTTAATCTATGGCTGGAAAGTTTCTTAATATGAATTTAATAACAGTTCCTGGAAAGCCATGACTCAAGGCTTGGGATTCTCTGCTCTTTTAGAAGTGTGATTCAGAGTAGCTGATCCCAGGATATTATTTGAACCGATGGGTATAGTCACCAATAGCTGTAATTCCCACTAAAACCAAGCTGAGAACCCTCTCATATACTTTCCATTAGAGCACTAAAATAATTCTAGGTTTTCCATATTGACACTGATTTTCATTTTAAGAAATACTCGCACTGACAGGATTAAGAAAATTAATCATCAACGGTCTTCCAATGTTTGTTGCATTCAAGGTTAAACACTCTAGATAATATTTGAAACTAACATTTTCCTGTGAGAAAGCTACCTTATTTATTGTACATCTGAAATTAAATGTTCTAAAAATGTAGCCTTAGGTGCAATGAAAATAAGATTTCCCCCTTTTCTTAAAGGACATTAAATAGTCATGTTTTATAAGAAATTTCCATACAAAGACTAACATTTTGTTCTTTTTTCCTCCTTGCACAAGCTGAGATAGTAAGGAGAAATTTGAAAAGCTTCCAATGAATTTCTCTAAGTAGGGTGAAGTCTGGAGTAGAGATGGACTTTGACGGAAAATGAGAAATTGACTGAGCATTAGGTCCTTAAAATTAAAAAATAAAGCAATATCAATCTGACTAACAGAAGCTATGAATCAAAAATCTAATGTGAACTCTATAAGGAATTTCTTGTCTTTCCATACCTTTATACAAATATATACTTCCTCCTCATAAATATCACACTCACTATGAATCAATATATTACCATTAATTTGTACATTAATTATAATTACATTAATAATATATATATGATACATCGGTAGATAGATCAGAGAGAGAGCGATAGATAGATGATAGATGATAGTTAGACAGATTGATGGTAGATAAATATGACAGATAATTTGGTCCTAAAATGTAATTTGCCTACCCTATAAGAACAGATATAAAAGTAGGAAACATAGGCACAGAGAACCACAGGTCTGTCTACATCATTCTCTTTTCTAGTATGAGTAGCAGATAAACGCATTAATACATTGAATTGTTTCTCCTCTCAATGCAAAATTCATTTTATACATTTGTAATATTTCTACTTCCTTCTATTTGGAGTTATTAGCTTTCATAGTTAAGCATAATTGTGCTTTGGTAACCTACATTGTGTTTTTTGTTCCATAAATAAATGAAAATAGCATGGTATAAAGAACTTTTGTTTTTAAATATTTTATGCATTTAAAAAAATGTTTATGTATATGAGTGTATTTCCTGCATGTATATGAGCGCACCAGTGTCATGCAATGCCCGAAGAGATTAAAAGAGGGCGTCAGATTTCCCTAGACAGTTGTTAGCCACCATGTGGGTGCTGAGACTTGAACCCTGGTCCTCTGTAAGAGTAGTCAGTCCCCTTAACTACTGAGCCACTTTCCAGCCCCAGAACTTTTGCTTCTATTAAAATAGAAGCCATGGTGATGAACAGCAAGATATAATTTTTAATGTCTCTTCTTTTGAAAAAAAAAATCACTGTTTGAATTTCCCTTTATAAACAAGGCAAGAAATCTCTACACATTTATTTATAACAGAGTTTCAAAAGTTATGGATAGCTATGTGTAGAGCAGCCATTGTGAAAGACTTTTGTTACCGTAAAAAAGAATCTTTGGCATTGTCTGCCTGGTATTGCTGCTCCTTTCTTATGAGATTATTTTCCTTTTTTCATTTTCCTTCTCTACATTCACAGCTCTAGCTCATTTCTATTAGCTAGTGATAAGAATTACCATTCCCTGTTATTTTTTAGGAAGCATTATTTTTCTTCTTCAAAAATATAAACACTTAAAATAAGAAAAGAAATGCTTGAATTGATGCTTTTCAGTTTATTTTGCGAGTGTCTTGTTCTTGCTATTGCTGTTCTTGTTTTAGGCCCAAAACAGAAGTTTTTTTTTTTTTTTTTTTTTTTTTTAATTTATTTATTTTTTTTATTTTATAAATACCAAGGCTATAATTTCCCAAGGTTAAAATTCATCTGAAATCCACTTTAGAATAACAAAAGGCTTCTTTGTTTATGGGAATAGTGGATCTTTCTGAAGTTTGGCGCTGCCCTTTCTTGGAAGGGTCACCACTTCTTAATGTAAACTGAAACTCTGCCAGGAGGGAAATGTTGCAGTATCTTAGAGAATGATGGAGGCTTTGGGAATGCTGGGGTGTCTTTGAGAACCACAGAGCCTTTCTCAGGGAGCTAAAGTCCTGGAAGCTCAATGGTTCCCAAAGCCAATGGCTTTGTGGTTTTTGTCTCATGAATTTGAATAATGAAATGTATGGACCACATAGGATGAATTTTAGAAGCTTATTGTACATTCATAGGAGGAAGCTTGAGAGAGAGAGAGAGATGGGGAGATCCTTTATCTGTCATTTACTCACTATAGCCTCCAGGCAGAGGTGCTCATTTCAGGTTAGGAGCTAATAGAGAAACTGGAACCAGAACTGTTTCCTGGCAATCCTGAGTTCCAGCATCGACATTCTCTGAAGTGCCACTCTAGGGTTCCTGCAATACCTGACCAGTTTCTATCCTCTGCTCTTCATCAGAAACACAGAGCAGGAAGTAAGGCTAGGCGTAGTGGCATACCTCTAATGCTAGTCCTTAAAAAACAAGTTGGAGACTTACAAAGTGAGACTGTATCTCACGCACCCCATCCCCCCAAAAATGAGTTTCTTAGACTTGGTTTATTCATAAAAATGTCAAGATATTTCATGCATTTACATTTATGAATTCTTTCATCTCTAGCAATACAGGGTTTCATGACTGTGCCTCCATTTAAATGCTTAATGTTCTAAACGCTAGTAATTAGATCATGCTGTTTGTTAATTTGTGGTTCCATGGAGATATTTCTCTTTCTCCTGATATAGCTGCACTCTTCTTGTGACATTATTTCCCATTTTCATTTTTTTCATTCTATTATTAACAAGAAGTTAGAAACATAGAATCCAAAGCTTCTAATAGCTTTATTCCTAAGAAAACAAAAAGAAAACTCCCTTACTTTATAGAGTTATGTGTGTCAACTACTCCTGAACCTAAAAAAAAAAAATTTTAATCAGTAAAATGATCACTATTTTAAATGCGTAAATGTTATGACATTAGGGAATTTCACATTAAGCAATTCTCCAGAAAATTATACTTCCCTGTAACAAGAGCCAAATCCATGAGAAGTTTCACTATTTGATTAGTCAATCTTTAGCAAATAGATGAATCAACAGAACATGCAACTGCCCTGAGTTTTGTTTTTCTTAGTGGCTGTTCTGGTTTTAAATCATTCCATGTTTTAATTTGTTAAGTCCAGGATGCTTTTTCCCCACTGTTTTCTATTTTATCTTTGTTCTGCATAATCTTTTAAAATGTGGTCAGAAGGAAATGGAGTTGGTTGTTGCCTCCTTCTACTTTCACATGTGTTGAAATGTGAGCAATGGAACTCAAGTTGCTATATTTGTGCCACAAAGTGGGGAGACAGAGGCAGGCATATCTCTGTGAGATCAAGCCCAGCCAGGTTTACATAACAACATCAAGGCCAGTTGGAGCTACAGAGAGATTCTGTCTCAAAATGACACATACAAAAATGATTAAAAGCTTGTTCACAAACACAAAAATAGCAAAATAATAGTTAAGGTACATTTTCTTTTCATTAAGAAAACAACCTTATAAGACACAAGGTTAAATTAATGGGACCAAGTTATCCCCTAGTACACAAAGAACAGAAGCCGGGTGCTTTGACTGGCTAGCTCATCTATGTGTTTTCTCTTACCCAGCACTTTTCAAAGTGTTGCCTATTTTGTCATTAATCTTTGTTCAATTCCAATGTCTAAAGGGAAGGGCTGCTAAACTTTGAATGCAAACGTTACCCTGTTTTGATCATTTGGGTTCCCATGAGCCCAGAAATCATTTAATAAGAAATCATTAAAACTCCATTTCTCTGAGAGAAAACATCAAACCTTCACTTTTTACATGACTCCTTGTCATTTTGAAAAAGACAATTCATTCTTTTTCCCATAAGAAACAGAAGGATGTGATGTCAATGTTCCATTTAGGGTTGAGCACTCCATAGTCACTTATTCTCTGCACTTTGACCAGTTGCGAATTTCAGTATTAATAGCCCTTCACTGTTAAAAGAAGCTACTCTGATAGGTGACAGCCAGACTAATCTGGTTACAAGAAGCAGTTTGATAGTAGGTGTATTTAGCAAAACAATAGTAGTAGAGTCCCCTCGGGGCTTATGAGGACTTACAGAGAAAGTAGCAGCCATTTGCAAGCCAGAGACTACCTTTTCCAGGAGGCAGAGTGACCAGTGCCTTGATATAAGCTGCACTAATTTACACTGGAAAAAAATTAATTCCTTTGTTTTAGACACCCACTGTGTAGTATTTTGTTATAGCAACCTTAGATGACTGAAACAGCACTGTGTCTTTAGGCATAAAAATCCTGTGTTCCTACCTGTGAAGATCCATTTCAAGTCCTGTTGGTGGGCTTGAAAGGATAGCAAAAGAAATCGACCTGATTCTCGATTCTTGACTTAACTCCCAACTGGACTATTTCATTGAAGGCTGCCTCTCTTAAGTAATGAAGGTGTTTTATTTTTGATCAGTTTATCTGTCAACATAAAGCTTATATATAACATTTTATGTTCAAAGTTTAAAAACCTGGCCCTTGGTTTGGAATATAATTCTATTACAAAATGTTGAATGACTTTCCTTATCTTTTCAAAGTCTTGTCACTTTCTATTAAAAAAATCCAAACATTAAGATCTGTAAATGTACCTTATATGCATACTTAAATGTACCTTTGACAATGCTACTTTTCAAGGTTTTCAGAATATTTTAGTATTTTATTTTATGTGTATGACTGTAGTGCCTGCATGTATGTAAGTGTGCCCATGTCATGTAATGCCTGCTGAAGTCAGAAACAGTGTCAGATCCCTGAACTGGAGTTACTGACAGTTCCATGTAGGTGCTAGGAACAGAACTTTGGTTCTCTGTAAGAACGTCAGTGTTCTTAACCACTGATCAGTTTCTCCAGGCCATATACTAAAGAAACTAGAATATACCTAATTGTATAGAAGAATGGATTTGAATGATATTAACTTCAGGGATAGCACTATCTACACTGCCACATTCAAAGCACTAGAGAGGCAGAGGCAGGCAGATCTTTATATATATAATACTAGAACTGCTAATTCTAAACACATTGACAAGCTGTGCTTTAAAAGGCATGGTGACGAACATCTGAGCAAGATCCTAACAGGAAAATTAAACTACACATTCAAGTATTCACTGTCACCATATCCCTAAAACATGCTCTAATATAAGAACTTGCTCTTTTCAGCTCATGCTCTCAGCCAAGGTTCTTCAATATGTGCATTTATGATTTCTGTTTCCTCTAAAATTTAAAGAAAATGGTATTTGGCAGATTTTCAAGTCTCCCATGTAGGCATTCCTTTCATCAGGCTTGTTTTAGCCTGTTTGTTCAAATTTCAAAGTCAGTGAATTTCTGTGCACTGTTTTTGTGTGTAAAAACCAAACTCTCAGGTTTGTTCCTTGTCTTTGCTAATGTAAATTTAGATTTGAGCTGAAACCTGGCATTCCATATCAAGGTGGGAGAGTGATGGGAAATATTTCTGCAGAAATACATATAATAAAGTATAGAGTTTGTCAGAGAAAAATCAAAATGTTTTGACAACTCTCCATATTAAAATTATAACAATAATCCAGTATGATTTACATTTGTAATAAGTTTTACTTCTAGTTACTAGAATTAGCAGTTCTAGTATTATATATATAAAAATCTGCCTGCCTCTGCCTCTCTAGTGCTGGGATTAAAGGTGTGTGCCACCATGCCCAGTTGGGCCTTTAGAATTAGTGTTTTCATTCTGATTTTCTCCTTTGAGTTTTGTATAAACACTAAGAAAGTTTTTATCTTACCCACATTTTATATAGAAACAGTGATCAAAATGATAAAATGAGTTCTTTGAATGTGGCAGTGTAGATAGCGCTATCCCTGAAGTTAATATCATTCAAATCCATTCTTCTATACAGAGAAATCAATTTTTGTCCTGTAATAAAAGATACCCTTCTTTTTGCAAGCCACAATTAAGAAAATACTTCAAGAAAAATGGGTATAGAGAGACATAAATATTTGTTAATTTTGTATTTTCCTGTGCTTGAATTCGGTGTCTATTCCATACATCTTAATTGTTTAGGAGTACTGCAGGTAAATGTATTTTGGGATCCTTTCTGCTTCAGTCACTGTCAAGCCATCTGGGCATTAGATATTGGAAAGCAAATTACATATCTCAGTCATCAATTCAATATGCTTTGCGTAGAATTATTGTTGAGATACAGTAACCTAGCAAGTAGGAAATTACTCTGACAATTGTAAATCATGACAAAAAATAATATGTAATGCTTCATAGTGATATAGCTTTGCGTGCTAACACAATTTTAAGGGAATGTGTATCTATACCTTATAAGCAGAACCTCATGATATTTTAGCTTAATTTAAACTTTATGACATAAACAATCTTGATTTGCCCACATTTCGCTTCTAGCAATGATTTATTTCATGAGGAATGTGGTATCCCAGAACGTTAACAAAGAGATAAAGAGGACTCTGCATAGACTTGTTAGGCTGTGGCATGTCTTGGCCCTCCCCTGGTGAGCTGCCTGAACAATTTGCATTCCCACAACAAAATATTCTTTTCCTTAAAAAAAACAAATCTGTTTTCCAGAATTCTCCCTGAGATTATATAAGACCTGCCTCCATTAGGGAATATTACTTGAAATTTCCTTAAGAAATATCTTTTTAACAGCAGTCCATTTCCAGAGCCTAGTGATTGTGACCATTTTGGAATGTTTAGATGAGAATACTACTTACATAAAGTTAACTTCAAGAGATAGAAAAGCCTGGGCGAGGTGGACTAACTCAATAAACAAAAGCAAATAAGCAAAGAAGCGGAAGCAGTATGAGACGTTTATAGTCCGCCCTCCTCTGTGCATCTTGGTTAGAACTGTTTTCCCCCTTCGTTCATTTCCCTTGGTATTAGTGTGCTGATAACTCACCCAAATTGAGAATCAACAAGCAGTTAAGCTGGCACATGGTTTAAAGAAAAAACGGAGCACCTGGCCGTAGTGGACATGTCTCCTGAAGCTCAGTAAATTGAGTGGACAGAGGAATAAACACAAAGAGGGAACAGCATTACCTGCTGCTGCTGAGGAGAAAATTGGAAGCAACTTCAAGTTGTTTTTCTTCAAAATTTTCCTCCTTTTCCAGCTATTGAGTTTGCCTCTTGTGTTTTTCAGTGGTAGACCATAAATAAAGATTCAGCAAAATATAGCTGAAAATGTTCTTTTAGCTTTAGAAAATATTCATAAACTTTAAAAAAGTACAACAATCTGTGAAAATAAAGAAATGGAACCAGAAAGTTTAAATTTACTAGAAACATGCTTTGAATATCTGTATAAAACAATTCCAGAGTTTCTTAGATAAGTATGTCCAGAAATAATGACATACTGCTAATTCTATACTAGTTACATCATGTCTTTCTCCAAACAATATATTAGAAATATAATATTACAGCCTTTCCACTCCCTCTGTCCAGGTGATCCCTGAGCCCCGAGGGAAGGGTGTGCTACAGATGTCCCATTTAGAGCTGAGCACTCTACAGTCCCTTATTCTCTGCATGTTGACCAGTTCTACTTTCCTGTATTAATCTTCATCTACTGCAAAAAAAAAAAAAACACACAAACAAAAAAAAAAAACAAAAAAAAACTCCCTTGCTGAGAGTTGAGAGATGAACTAGTCTATGAGAATACAGATGAGAATTTAAGGGACAGTTTATTACTATATCCATTTAGCAAAATGATAGTATTAAGTTATCCCCTTGGACCTATGACCTAGCCAGTGGCTGGGTCTTGACCCAGTTAACAGTACCAGACATGAGTTCAGTCTGATGCAAATCAGCCAAAATCCAGTATGGACACAGATGTGGAGGGACACATGAAGTCTCACCCCTCCCTGAGGAGATGCCAGAAGTTTTGGACTGGAGGAGGAAGAATACATATTTTTCAAGAATGCAGCCACTGTAAGGCTTCTTATGCCCCCAGAGATAGTCCTATACCCATCTGATATAAGCAGCACTAAGTAGACTCAGTGGGTTTCAAAAAAGAGAGCACGTGAAGTTGAGAACGAAATTTTTGGGGGATAGGGGATAAATGTTCATATGAAAAAGAAAAAAATACATAAAACTGGGATGGGAACTTTGTGGAATGGCAGATAATTAGTAGAGGCAGGAGGACAATAAGAGCACGCAGGGGATGTGTGGGGCAAGAATATAATAATATATGTAATCATCAGTGACTAAGCTTTTTTTTTATTTTATGAAAAGAAATCTAGTATTCTAATTCCAATCTGCTATCCATCTCCCCCATTCTGGGTGAACTCACTGCTCACTGAACCACCCTACAAATTCTCATCCACATCAAAAGCTACTGCTATTCCCTTTAAGATTTTTCCTTTCCAAACACTAAAACTAGATGCCCAAATATGCAGCTACAGTAGATTCAGATTCTTAGAAGAATATTCATTTTACATTGAAATACATGCTGCATCCCCTCATCCATATTTGCTCCAATTCTTTGCTCCTATACCTGTGTAAATAGTGAAGAAAACCATCTTGAAGTTGGAATCTAAACTCTTTCCACCTCAGTGCAACTGTCAATTGTGACAGATTTTCAAAGAGTCTGAGATGACTTCCTTATTGCCAAATGAGCTCTGTGAGCTTCTGTTTTTATCATGTACCTATAGCGGTATAGAATTACATGAGGTTAATGCTTATAGCTCAGTGGATAAAGTGTATGTTTGGTATTGGTAAAGCTCTGGCTTCAATCATCTGCATTTAATAAATAATAACCTAGCAAACGAAATTACTTATACAAATTAGGATGTCTAAACAGTGATTCAGATAGTAATATTTCTAACTCACTTTTAATTAATCTCATGGAGGATAAAGGTAAGGAGGAATGGAGAGAGAAAAAGAAAGAATGAGAGAGAAGCAGAAGGAGGAGAGGGAAGAAGAAAGGAAGACTGAGGGGAAAAAAAGGAAGAAAAAGAAGGAAAGAGGAAGGAAGGAAGGAAGGAAGGAAGGGAGGGAGGGAGGGAGGAAGAGAGGGAGGAAGGACCACACACAGAGAAAGAAAGGCTATTATGACAATATCATGAAGCATCAGTTCAAATGATTTAATGTCTCCAGGCTTCCATCTCTGCAGTCATATACCTGCCACGCAAATTGGAATAGCTCATGGCAACTGGTAGCAAGGTGCTGTTTATAGATATCAACGAATTCTTGGAAGGATACTTTGGAATATTAAAGTAACCATGAGCTCTGGAGTCACGGAGACAGTGGCACAAATATTCATCTCTTTTATTTGGCGAAGTTCCAGTTTCTTTTAGAACAAGAGTTTTTGTAACATCTACGTTATACTTATAGGACAGAATTACATGGAATGCAGTAGACATGAGACATCATCTCATAGAAGAGCCAACATTAGAAATTGACATTCTTTTCTAACAATTTCAGTATTTCAGGTTTCACATTAAGGTCTTTGATTCATTTGCATATTTTCATGAAGGAGGATAGACATGGGTCTAATTTCACTCTTCTACACGCACACACACATGACAGCACCACTTGTTAAAGATGCTGCTTTTCCTCCAGTGTGTATTTTTGGTGTCTCTGTCAAACATAAGGTGGCTATAATTGCATACACTCATATTTTGTTCTTCTGTTTTGTTCTATTGACCTACATATCTGTCTTTGTGCCAGGGCTATGTGGTTTTCATTACTAGAGCTCTGGAATACAATTTGAAATCTGCTATGGTAATCCCTCAGACACTGTTCTTTTTGCTTAGGATTACTTTGGCTGTCTGAAGTCTTTGGTGCTCTCACATGAATTTTAGGATGGTCTCTTTTTTTCTGTGAAGAATGTCATTGAATTTATAGATTGCATTGAATCTGTAAATTGTTTTTGGTAGTGTGGTCATTTCACAAAATTAATTGTACCAGTCCATGAGCATAGTAGGTCTTGCCCATCTTCTAGTGTTTTCCTCAATCTCTTTCTTCAACAAATTAAAGTTTTCATTGTAAATATCTTTTAAATTTTTGGTTAGGTTTATTCTTAGATTTTTTAAAGGCTACTGTGAATGGGAATATTTTTATCGTCTCTTTTTCTGACTGTTTGTTATTGGTATATAAAAAGGCTACTGAGGGTTCAAATTCTTGAATGGTTAGGACTTAACATATATGACAGAATACATGAAATCTGGTGGAGAAAGGGGTATGGAGGGGCATGGCTCGGGGAGGGAGGGTCTAAATTTCATTAAGATCTATTATATGAAATGCATAAAATATCAACAAAATATTTTTAAAAATAAATTTAGGGGAAAGACTAAGTTTTTGCTGTTTTAAAATTCATATACATATATCCAACTTGATGAAGCTCTTTAGAAGAGATGTCTGGATATCCAGGCAACAAACATATAGTTTTTCAGTATAGTATCAAAAGATTGGAAATAATTTAAGAAACTTATGGTGGTTTGAACAAAATTTGGCCTTGTACATCCAAGTGGTCAGTTGGTTCTGAAATCTTTAGGAGGTATGATCTTGCTGGAGGAAGCACATTACTGGAGACAGGCCTTGAGAATTCATTGCCTTGCCCTAATTCCTGATTGTTCTCTCTGCTTCCTGCACATGCTTGAAGATGTGAGCAATCAGTTTTCTGCTCTGGTTGCCTCTGCCTCTATGCATATCCTGCTTCTGGAACCTTAAGCCAAATAAACTTTTTCTTTCATTAAAAAAATAGATTACTGAATAAGTATGTTGATTTTGTATCCTGTCACTTTACTGAAAGTGTTGATTATTTCCAAGAGAATTCTGATAGAATTCTGGGAATCTCTTGTGTATCATATTGTCAGCAAATATGGATAATTTGACTTATTTTCCAATTAATGTCCCTTTAATCTTCTTGCCTTCTTGCTGTAGCTAAAGTTTCAAGCACTATATTGAAAATGAGGGGTAATGGTGGACTACCCTGTCTCATTCTGATTTTAAGTTTTTATTCAAGTTTTTCTCAGCATCCCTCCATTCTTCTTTCCAAGGTTGGCTCCTTCATTCAATAAAGACCATTTATTTTTGTTTTTTCACATATTCTTTCATTAAGAAACTTGATATCATAAGCTTTGAAGCAGTAAACAGGTGTTTCTTTCACACGAGCCCTCTTTCTTGAGCACACCTTAAGTCATGTCTTGCCCACGCTCACTGCCTCGCTGTTGCTTGAATTTCAATATTTGTATTTTCTTCTTTTGACTTGAAAATGTCTTTCACTTTAGTAAAATGTTTACACAATGTGAAATTTATATTTGTCTTCCACTTTCTTTTAAAGTTACCTTTTCCACAAAATTTTAACTGAAATATTTCATACTTTTAAAAAAGTAGGATTAGCAATGAAAAAGATATAGATAAAATTTTGATGAAATCAAAAGATAAATTCAAACATACCCATTCTAAAAAATCGACAAACATCAATAGAATTGTATATAATATAAAAGGTTATGAGAGCACAAATGTTTATTTACTGAGAAACGAGTAAGTTGGCATATATCTCTTCAGCATATTTTTTCAATAAAAAATAAATTATTTAAGCTGAGGTACACATTACCTGAATAACACTTGAAAACATTATACTAAGTAAAAGAAGAAAACATAAAAAGTTCATGCTGTTTTATAGGAATTGTATAAAATTTCCAGAGATTCACAGTAATAGAGAGTAGTCAAATAATAGAATAGAATGACTTACTGGACACCATTCCAATGGAAATGGTCCTACCTCATGGTGATCATGAAAACAGAGCAAACCATCCTCCAGTTCATGGGTCATGATGCTACCAGCCTTGATGCAGGTTGAGCTTCTATGCAACCCTTCCACAAGTAAAGGTATCTCTGATGTGCATGGCATACAATACTTTAATGAACTGTATGATTATCATAACTCAATCGGATATTCTTGACTCCTCCATGCTTTGTCTTCTGTACCTGTTTGCTTACTCAATTTTATCAATATTTGACTCACAAAGTCCCTCAAGTCTGTCTCTTCCTATGGAGTTCCATTGGTAGCCCCGTGTCCATGAGTTTAATCTGATCCTCTGTTACAGTCTGTCTTTTAATTTCACTGACAATATTGCTGTCTCAATATCTCTCCACTTGCATTGTGTCAGACCACAATATCACCTCACACTTTTCAATGCTTTCTGATTCATACAACTCACTGACTTTTCCTAATCTCTATTACTATCCTTCAAAGGGTGTTGAGTCTAGTAAGTTCCCTAAGGATCCAGGCTTGGTATTCTCTTCTAATCTTTCTAAATGTTTAAGTTTGATCTCTCACAGCTACTCACCAACACCTTTACACAATGCAAAAATGTTCAAACAACTTCTGAGGTCAAAATACAATTTATAAAGCATTTAACCAGAGAATCAGAAACTAATATATCATATGATGGTGCATGTCCTAAGAATTTGTATAACTCATTAATTTTGATGATGCAGAGCATTGTATTTGATTTAGTTTTTATTTTGAGAACTTCATACATGTACACAATGAAATATGATCATATCTACCTCCCCACTTTCACCCTCCTACGTCCTCCCACACTGCCCTGCGCTCCCTACCTCTCAACTTCATGTTGCCCTCATCCCCCCTTTGTTTTTCTGATGACCCACGAAGTCTAGTTAGTGATTTTTAAAGCTTGTTGAAAAATAAATTTATAGAAACTTCATTTTTTAAAATATTAAGTCTATTTTGTCTGTTAATTTTTGATTAAAACAAACTTGTTCTTTGCAATTAAAATGTAAGTGCCTTAAGCATTCTTGATTAAAGTACCTCCATTTATCTTAGACAAGCTAAACATAACAATGGTATTTAGAAGGTCTAGGTAAATAGCTCAGTGGTTGAGAGCACTGACTGCTCTCGCAAATGTTTCATCCACGTGGTTGATGGCTAATGACCATCTGTAACTCCAGGTCCAGAGGATCCTATCCTCCTCCGACTTCTGTGGGCATTGCATGACATAGATGTGCTTACATACATGCAGGGAAAATACTCATACACATAAAATAAAAATAATAAATAATTTTTTTTTAATTTCTCAAAAATTGTGTTTGGAGATGTTTGAAAGGAACCAAGAACCAAATTACACCTCTGATGCAATTTGACTAACAACCATCTGCAACTCCAGTTCCAGGATACCCGACTCCCTCTTCTCTTCTCTGAAGGCACTGCATGACACAGTTGTGCTTACACATATGCAGGCATAACGCTCATAAACATAACATAAAATTAATCCCAAATCATACACAGCTTACAACTCCATATTATAAATATGCCCACACACTCATAAGTCACCAGTCTTTGCTTATTTGTAAGGTCCATCAAGCTGGCTTCCTTATAAGGAAAGCTCAAATTAGCAATAAAGACTAGATATATCAACAACCACCAAATGCAGAAGAAAGAATGCACACTAAAAATTGTACCTTAAAAAGACAGGAGAGAGAACTAGACAATGAAATGTCAACCAAATATATATAAAGAGAAATTTTATGAAAATATGAATCTTTAGGAAAATCTGATAAATACATGTTAAGGTAGTCAAAACATCAAAGAAAATATTTTAATTATGCTTTTAAGCTGAGGGTTTTGTTACATTAAATTACATATGACCCCTACATACTGGTTTTCAAAAATCAGAGTATTTTGAAACCCATCATTGTAATGTGATGCAAGATAAAAAAAAAAAAACCACCAATGTTCAGAAACTGCTCCAGTCACTAAAATCAAAATAGAAGCTATGACCCTCAGATATAATTTGCCCTCAGATCAGATGAAGGATACCTATTCAAACTGCATAAAATAATTTCCAAAATCAACAGTTGCCAAGAAAAGAGACCAATTTGAAAATGGACAAAAGATTTTGTCAGATACCTAGGCAGAAGAGCTACAAAGATGCTGGTCTGAATAAGCACTCGAAAAGAAGCTTGTAAGTATCGTCAGGAAACTGAGGAGCGAAACAATAATGAAATGACAGTAGACACCTATTAGAAAAGCTAAAATCCAAAAAACAGGCAACACAAAATGCAGCTAAGGGTATATGAAATCTTAAAATACTGTAGCCATTTTTTTTTAAGATTGGTGGTCAATTTCTTGAAAAGTTATGCATAATACATTTGACCTGGCAGTCCTTCTGCTAAACATTCATCCAACTGATTTATAAATTTTTTTTCACGTACGGAATTGTATATAAATATTTATGAAACTTTATTCATGGAAAAAAAATTAACCCTCCATATATAAATAATCAAACTATCAAAAACTCACAAATAGGTTGCATCTAGTGAGAAGAAAAGTAGAAATGAGCCATCAAACCATGAAATGATACAGAGAAACACTATATGAATATTCCTCAGCATAGGAAGCCAGTCTCAAAGGACTTCATGCTATATGATTGCTATTCCCAACACTCTGAAAAAGACAAAGCTACAGAGAAAATAATAAGACAAGCCATCATCAACATCACCAAGGGATGAGAGAGGAGAGAGAACAGGGAACATTTAAGATAATGAATTCCTCTGTGATTCTGCATTGATGAATGTGTGACATCAGTCTTTATGTATTTCTGGGCCAGGAATTCCAGGAAACAAGGCAGATTAGGACAAGAAAATATCACTGCATTATAAATGTATGTGGCAAACTCATCACAAAAGTTTATGAAAGAAGCATTGACCTGAATAATAATTTATCTGGTTATAGAACTGGGTTGAACACATACATAGGAACTCACATTTGGCTCAATATAGATAAGAATGTTTCTATATAGCTTTGTTAGATATTCTGTTTTATTTTAAATAATTTGAGATACAACTGATATAACAATATATTTAACATTCATGATTTGATGAACTTGAATTTATGATCATGATATGATACCATCAACATGATCAAGGTAATGGACTCCCAACACTGCTTTAAATTTATGTGTCTCTTTGTTTTTAATCTTTGATTTTGTTGTCCTGAAGGCATTTAACTTGGAATATACTCTCTTAAATTCTGGAGTATTAGCAGGGCAGAGTGAGATAGAGGGCGGCCCATTCTACATAGTGAGTTCCAGGCTGCTGGTGTATAGGGAGAACCTGTCTCAAAAAGCAGTACATAGTGAGTTCCAGGCTGCTGGTGTATAGGGAGAACGGTGTGTGTGTGTGTGTGTGTGTGTGTGTGTGTGTGTGTGTATGCGTGAAGCACTAACTATTGTTAGTAACAAGCACTGTATGTAAAGCAGATCTTGTAGAGTTGATTTCATCTCGTATAACTGAATTCATGTAGCCATTGAAAAATTGTTCCCAACTATCACCACCTGTCTTAGAAAAGCAGTGTAATGTGATGCAAGATAAAACAAAACAAAACAACAACAACAACAACAACAAAAAGCAAAACAAAGCAATGTTCAGAAAGTGCTCCAGTCACTAAAATCAAAATAGAAGCTATGACCCTCAGATATAATTTGCCCTCAGATCAGATGAAGGATACCTATTCAAACTGCATAAAATAATTTCCAAAATCAACAGTTGCCAAGAAAAGAGGCCAATTTGAAAATGGACAAAAGATTTTGTCAGATACCTAGGCAGAAGAGCTACAAAGATGCTGGTCTGAATAAACACACGAAAAGAAGCTTGTAAGTATCGTGGAAACTGAGGCGCGAAACAATAATGAAATGACAGTAGACACCGTGTTGTACTGCATGTCACTATGACTTTGGCTTCATAAATCATGCTTGAACCTATAAAACTTCTTAAAGGAAAGAGAAAATATTTAAATTCACTTTGCAATGATGTCTTGCAAATATGTCACCAAAAGCACAGAATCAAAAACAAAAATAGGCAACTGGAGCTCTGTGAAACCCAGGAGCCAGGAGACCTGCATCAGGCTTGGAAGTATCTGCCTATTGTAAGAAAGAACAGCGTGAGATGACAGAATATGGGGAGGGAACCTCTCTTTATTTCAATCTCTTTTTTTCTCCTTTAAAATGACTTTGTTGAGATTCAATTCGCTTAACTTAAATTCATCCACCTAAGGTATACAATCCAATGGATTTTTAATAGTATAATCATGGGAATAAACAACAATTTCTATTATGCAATTTGAGAACAGTATTTATAACTTTAAAAAGAAACAAAAAAACGAACGCCCCTCTGCTGCTCCAAATCTTTTGGCCACAGAGAACCATAACTTTTGTCTCTATAGATTTTTCTTTTCTGTGTATTTCATAGGAGTGAGATAATACTTGTTTTTTTTTATGACTGACTTCTCTCACTTAACTAATGTTTGTGAAATTTGTTTGTAATCTATTGTATTGTATTGTATGAATCTACTATATTTCACTTGCCTACCAACTGTCTGGTATTTGGATTGTTTCCACTTTGGGAGTATAATAAATAATATTGCCATAAATATTTGTGGCCAGGATTTTATTGTATACCTGTATTTACTTAGGAGTGGAATGCTTGTGAATGTGTTCTAGGTAAGAGCATACAAAAGTCTGGGAGAAAGCACACCAGCTTCTGATGGTGGTTAGACATTTCTGGAGAGGAAGGAGCAGCAGATGGAGAGGAGGGTGTTAGCACTCTATCTGAAGTTTTGTCATAAAAATGATTCCATGTATTTCTGGCATAATTTAAAATGCAAATAATAATAAATATAGTTATGCTTTGGTGAGAGACTTTTGTCAGTATTTGTCATCATTTGTCATCCTAAGACCTTGAATTCATAGGTGGTGTTGGTCATCAGGTTGGAGAGTTTGAAGTCAGGCCACAGATCTTTACCTGAATCGGTTTATATGCTTAAATATTTTAATTCTCTGTGAATTTCATACAATGCATTTTTATTATATTTTCCTTCCTTCATCTCTTTTCAGTTCAAGCTCTACCTCCCTACACCCAACTTTGTATTCTCTTTTTCTTTCCTCTCAAGTCCACTTTGTGCTGACCAAATAGTCTAGGGTGTGGAACCTGTCTGGAGCATGATTGGTCTACCAGAGATCATATCCTTAAAGAAAACAGACTCTTCCACTCCAGGCATCTATAAAATGCCAATCGCTCCTCAACTATGCATGGGGGTTCATGCCCATCCCTTCCTGCTATGATTTTTGTCTTGCTTGAGTTATGCAGATCTTGCATATGTTATTGATATTGCATCTGTGCAACTTTCCTGCTTGCTGCAAAAATGCAGTTTCCCTGCAGTTATCCACCTCACAATCTTACAATCTCTCCATCCCCACTGTGTAGATATCCCTGAACCCTGGTATGATACAGTGCCCCATTCAGAGCTAAGCACTCAACAGTCTCTTATTCTTGGCATATTGACCAGTTGTGGGTCTCTGTGAGAGTATTAGTGGTATATCCTTCCCTAGAGCCCGTGGCCTATCTAGTGTCAGATATGGATTCCCTTCCATGGAGTGTGCTTTGTATCTAGAGAGATTGTTTACTCCCACAAAATTCGTGCCACTATTGCACAAGTAGGCACTCATTAATGTAGCTTGCAGGATACACATCTGGGTATGGTTGATGATTGCTTTTTTCAAGTTTATTGAATTTTGTGCATTTCACAAAATGCATCTTCATCATATTTTAGACCCCCCCCTTCCCATGAGCACCACCATACCTTCCACTCCACTGGATTTCATGCACTCTATCATATATGTTAAGGCCTATCGAGTCAAGTTCAATATTATTTCTCTGCATAGTAGCCTCCAGCACTAATAGTCAGCCAGTAGGAATGAAGCTCCTAAGTCAGTACATATTTGATTTTCTGTGATTTGTGACTCGAGTATGTGTTAGCAATAACATTAAGTTCTAGAGGGTAACCAAAAGCAATGGCAAGAGCTTGCAATGCTTTGGGGTCTATGAGATCCCATTGGCCAGCAACTCGGGAAAATAATAGAATGAGTATGTGTTAATGCTCTGTTGATGTCATAAATACAATAATATATATGGCTATTTTTGAGGTATTGTGTCTTCAGGAGTTTGTAAAGATCTGTTTCCATGAGTTCCTGTATTGGATATACATTTTTGTTGTTGTTTTATGTTTGATACTCAGATAATGTCATTGATTCAGTGTTCTCATGTTTAAAGCACAAAAATATTTTTCTCTGTCTTATGTTGTCTGGCCATAAATTTCGTATTAAAAAAAACTCATTTTGTTGACAGCTACTCCAAACTTTGCTTGTATCACCATAAGCATATTTCTTTAAGGTTCTAGCCCATACTAAGTTAATTCTGCTGTTTTGGATAAAACAGCACATCATGTTTATTTGATGGAGCAAATAATTCACCTCATGATCAGAAAGCAAAAGACCAACCCATATTGTAATCTGATAACATGTTGATTTCCAAAACAAATGCAAGGAACTCCTTCAACTTACCACTAAATCAAAAAGCCAAAGTAAAAAAAAAAAAAAAAAAGCCAAAAATCAGCACATATTTCTTCCAAAAGAAATATCAGATGGCTAACAGTTATATACAAAGATGCTTACTACATCAGTTATTAATGAAATGATAAAACAGTGTGAGAAGCCAAATCTGACACATCTTAGGACAACTACATAAAAACTATAAAGGTAGTGTGTTGATGAGGGTATGGAGAAACAGAATGGAGGTTCCTCAAAAGCTTAAGTAAAATTATTATACAATCTAGTAATCTCATATACCAACAAATATTGAACTCAAAATCTTAAAAAAGATACTTCTGTCTGTCCATTTTCATTTCAGCACTAGCACCAATTATCAAAAATATGGAAAGGAGCCAAATATCCATGACTAGAATAAATGAAAAGTGTTATACTCATGTAACAGAACACTATCCTTAAAACAAGAAATCCTGGCAGTACAACCTGGCTTGTAAACTTGGGTAAAACTTGAAGACATTACTCTAAGTAGAATAAGTCAGTTGCTCAAGGATATACCTAAAGATAAAGTATGTTTGAATAGAGTATATCCTTATGCATAAGGAATATAAATTTATTTAGTCTGTCAGGGATGTTCCCAAGGAAATGATACCATAATAACAATTACAATATTCATCTTAATAATTTAAATAACAATATCAAGTAAAATAAATCATAACTCCTTTGAAAATGACTGAATTTTTGACTGGGTCACAAAATAAACAATCTGGACTGGAGCATTTTGTACAAACTGAAAATGAGGAGGCAATCTAAAAAAAAAAATTGATAAGCCATAGTGATGGAGCTATGCAGACAAAGTCCAGGAGCCAAGCCAATACTCAATCACATTGACAAAAACCGGGAGACAATTTGAGCAAAAAATACATAACATAGCGTTGGGTTATAATACAAAGTACTAAATAAATAAATATCTATGACTTCATCCTGATATACATAAAGCATTGAATGACTTTGGAAGAAAGCAGAAAATGGTTGAGTGCAGAACTCCAGTTAACATAACTACTTTACCTTAAAGGAAAGGAGCAGCAATCTCTGCTCCTTAAGTATGGTCTGCATACAGTGACTTCTTCCAAAGTGTAATGTGGAAGGTTAAGGGTAGGAAGTAACATTACAGGGGAGAAATGCAGAGATCTAGGTCACCCAGTCAGGGGACCAGGACCAACACAAACAATTGTAAACCAAGTTGGTAATGTTTTGAGCTCATTTGATCCTCACCTGCCTAGCATTACCAGGTTAAAATCTGAACAAATCCATGTTAGTCCAGCTCTTTCTCATGAGAAAGGCCGATAAAGGAGAAACTTCAGCCAAAGCATTTGACCCTAAATAATAGATAAAAAACAATCCCAGTTTTCCAAGTCTTCTAGTTCTCATTATGTAGTGGAAGCAATGCAATAGTAAATTTAAAAAACTCAAGGATGAAAAAGGTTCTGGGAGAAAGTCTGTATGGCCATAACATTTTAAGTTTGGGTTTGTTCAGAATTTGGAACATCTTCTAAGAAGACCTACATTGTTTCCATTAATTTTTGGGCAAAAAAAAAAAAAAATGAGCAAAGGTCAATATTGTGTCAATAGAAAAGTGTTGCGGGGTTGCCTTGTGTCCTGGCCCTGAAATCAGGTGACCATGGAATATTGCCCAGAGGTTTGATGTAGGGAATGTAGGACAGTAGTCTGTGTGGAAGGCAAGGTACCTGGCTGAAGATTCACTGAGAAATGCTGAGTACATGAAACATATAAACACCCATGTTGTTAGGATGGCTATACTATGATGGAAATCACGCACTATTTACAGGCACTATAAAAGATTAAGAGTTAAGAATTACCCGATTCTAATTGGAATGAATATTTCTTCAGAAATACCACTGAGGCCATGCATGGTAGTATCTTTAATTCCCGGAGACTGAGTCAGGTGACTCTCTTGTTTCAATGCCAGCCTGGTCTACACAGTGAGTTCTCGTCCAGTCAGGGTTACCTAGTGAGATCCTGTCTCAAAAAACATAAATTTCCATGAATAACAATATATAAGGACTCTGAAAACTTGGGAGAGAAGATAAGTTAGCAAATATGATAGCTACCCACTGCTTTAAACAGAAAAAAATCACTGGCCAACAGAAATCTATTTAAAAATAATTTATACTAAAAAATCTAGTACCATCTTGCATCCAGTCTAGCACTTGGTTGGAAATTGGAAGTTGGAAACCTGCAGCTTTGTTTGATAAGGCAATTTCTACATTTTCCCCTGACAAATCCCATTTGGAGTCAGAGAAGCTGGAAACCCTGTTTTCAGAAGCAACTACCTTGCTTTTAGGCTCCTCACCAATTCTGTTCAATTATTCTTAACACATAAAAATATTTTAAAAGAAAATAAAAGCACTATGAATTGAAGAAAAATATGTTTCTTTGTAACTAAAGATGAATCAAAGTTGACACTTATTTTTTTTTTCTTTGCAACCATAAACTCTATAAACTGTATGTCAATGGAAGCTGAACTTAGGAAAAATCATTTTTAATTTTGTATTCTAAGGGCACTTTTGGTATTGCTTGCTATAATATGTAGTCTCATTATTTTCTCTTATTCTAGAAGCAATAATCCTATATTTTTGGAGGAATATTGTTCTGTTGAGACTGACCATTTTTTGAGACTGGAGAGATTGCTCATTGGTTAAGAGACCTTGTTACTCTTTCAGGGAACCAGAGATTGGTTCCTAGTCCCCACATCTGGTTGCTCACAAACACTTGCAATTCTAATTCCAAGTAATCTAATATACTCCTTTGACTTCTTCAAACACTGTCATACACATAAATAAATTTTAAGAAAAGGTAAGATTGGCCTCAGTCTCAAGAGATCTGTGTGCTCCTGCTTCCCAAGTGTTGAGATTAAAATGAAGGTAGAATTTCAGTAGAAATACTCTTGAAAGTGGTGTGTGTGTGTGTGTGTGTGTGTGTGTGTTCTTGAAGAATCAGTCAGTAGCATGTGATAGGTGGTGTGACTTAAAAATATATAACACTGATACTGACTGAAAATAAAATATATTCTAGCATTTTCATTGTGTAAAAATAGATTATACCTTGCAAGTGAATTTAATGGCTGAAAATAAAATGGAATTTATTAATCTATTATTAATGTGAAGATCAACCTGCCTTTTTTTTTAACTTGTCAATATTGTGATTGTCAATTTCTGGCCTCCAGAATTATGGCAAAAATATTTATTCCTTAAGAATTCTGCTGTCTTGAGCTTTCTGTCTCAGAAATGAAAAATGGATGAAGACAATTACATATACAATTTAAACTCAAAATGTTCCAAGTAGCATCAGATCATTTATTTGCATTGGACACTGATGCTTTAAAGGATCAAGAGCTCTGAGTTCAAATTGTCCCAGTTCTCAAGTCGTCTGTGATGTCTATGAAATCTCTGATTTCATCTTCAATAACTAGATTTATAATAAAATAAGGCTGTGGAGGGTAGCTAGCAAAGATGGTCACCTCTCCATCCAGAACACTGCAAAGCAGCAGATCTCTGCCATTAGTCAAGGAGCTTTGCTGTGTAGGTCAAGGTAAATAAGCAGACAGATCCTGCAGCAGTGATCATCAAAGACCTCCTTGAAGCTATGTGCCATTGCCATAAGTTCAGTAACCCCTCTGAACAACAATTGTGTATGAAGCCTGGCATGGTGGTTTAGGCCTTTAGTGCAGGGTCAAGAGTTCAGGCCAACCTTAGCTACATACCAAAGTGCTACATGTGACCCTGGCATGCAAAAAATAGAAACAAACAAACAATTATTAGGTATGAGGGTTTGAGAAATTTGCACACGAGCTTAAACTTTCTAGCCTGCCTGACATTTAACATTAACACTCTCAGAACCTGCTGAGAACAGCTTTCTTGCAGTAGAAAAATACTGGTCAGAAGAAATAAAGAGACTATTGTGTGATAGAAGTGATTTTCTATGGACCCAGACAAAAACTCTACACATTTCCCACACATGCCTAAATTATGTATACTGCGTCTGTATATCGATGTATATCGATGTATATCGGGATCATCACTCTACTCAAAACCAGAGGATTTCTTAAAGTGTCCAGTGGCAGGCCCTCCGAACGCGCGCTGCTTCCTGCTGGGCTGCCCTTCCTTCCTGCCCTCTGGCACCCGTGGCTCGGCAGCAAAATGTGCTCCTTCACCTCTTCTTCCCCTGCTGTATCATCGTTATCACTATTTCCTTTTACCTTTGAGTCCAAAAGTGAAATCATCTCTTTCCACAGCTGCATGTGTTTCTCTATATTTCTTTTTTTTTTTTTAGATATGGATCTTTAAATTATTTTGAAACAGGAAATGCCTCACTCCCTGCTGAAAGCCATTTCCTTCAGGGTGTAAAAGTGTTGGCTCATCACTTAGAGTACTTTTCTGTGAAACTCCTTTGAAACAGATAACTCCATAAACTGAGGAAAGATGAATTGAAGCACTGAGGAAGGGAGTGGCTGCAATGGGAACTATTTCTATTGTCTGCAATGTGCCTGTCTGCTTATCTAACAGAAAACCTGCTTAGGAAATTAGTTACAAACATCACAGGAAATAAGGAGGGGATTTGTGAGAATGTTTCCTTTTTAAAAGAGGGTATCAAAGCAAGGGGAAAGAGAAATCAGAAATTAAAATTTGCATTAAGAATGTGAACAGAAAAATGCAGGAAAATTAAAATAAAATTAATTCTGACTGAGAAAGAAAGATAGCAGAATGATTTGGAAAGCACAACTACACACGAAATGTGTTTTCTTTGTGATACTGAAACCAATTTTCATCCATTATTTTTAAGTAGCATTATCAAATACTGGAACTCAACTTGACATTTCATATATATGCATCATGGGGCTTTATTCATATTTACACTCTCCTCATCATGTCTTGTCCTCCCCACCTATATTTAAATCTAGATTACACATATCAGAGAAAATGCTAATCCATATTAATCAGCATTTACATGTCTCTCTATTGTTTCCTTTTTACGCTGTAATGTTCAGAGCTAAAAGATGACCTGTATTGTTGAGAATTATTAAATGTGTGTTCTATAGATTGTTTGTCTAAAACTTTGAATGTGTCATATACGTCTTTTAAAGGTTAATCTCAGAATATGTGGGCAGCTGCAGGTATGTACATACATACAGAAGTTTGCGTGTTTCCTGTTAACCTAGAAATGCATCTACATTGATTGTTTATTAGACATGTTTGTGTTCTGTATTTCAGAAGTGATTTATATAATGAGGAAAAAATATGCGATTTGGACTTCTGTGTGTCTGCTGCTTAGTGTTGCCCTTGAGCCACTTAATGCTGTGTCTGAGGAAGAGGAAGAATATGCAAATATCACAGGTAAAACGTTGCAAAGAATCGTCTATTTGTAGCTAAACAAAGCTTTCAACTCAGTTTAAAGTTTGTATTTTTATTATTTCAGAAGACTTCTATTTTTAACAGAGTGTCATTTTTTTTTCTTAAGAAAATTCTTATTCCTAGATTAGTTTTGAGACTCTGTCCAAAGTCATGTCATTTTAGCAACAAAGACATCTATGACAGTAAACCCAAGACTAGCTCTGGGATATTGCAAGAAACAGTGTTAAGGAAATTCTCAATGACCTGATTTCACCTTTCAGCAAGTAAAAGTGAGACAAGGAAGAGAATCAGACAAAAGAGCTCCACCATCCCTTCCTTACAAGTATTCAAAATAAGAATTTCTGAGAGAAAACTAATGTAAGAATCTATTCAAGCAGAACATCGAAGAATCTAGTAATGTGAGTTCCAATCCCATAAAGTATGTCCAAACAGAAAGTATTAATAAGGAAAATACCATGTAGTGATCATTACAGATTTTTATCTTTTCTCAAAATAACATTTTGCACAAAATTATTGATAGATCTCAAATTAGGAAAATACATGGACTTTGACTAGTAGAATTTAAAAAAAAAATCCAGTCCAGCCAGTATAGGCAATGAGAGTATAAATTGCTTGATAAGAAACAAAATGGTAATAACTTCAGTTGTGATAAACTTAATCCCCGCACTCAGGAGGCAGAGGTGGATTTCTGTGAATTCAAGGCCAGCCTGGCTTACATAGCAGTTTCCAGGCCAACTGGGGCTACAGGAAGATCCTGTCTTAGAAAGACAAAAAAACTAAAACAAATAACGAACAAATAAATAAATAAATAAGGAAAGGTATATACCTCTCATGAGGTTACCAATGTGACCTGTTAAATTTGCAAGTATGGTTTGCTGTTCTCTACCTTTGTGAAATTTAGTTGTTTAGATTCTCTAACTCAGAACATCCTAAAATATGAATACAGAACACAAATAACTACTTCCATAAAGTTGTTACATAAACTGCATAAAGGCAGCGTTATTTTTTCCTTTATCTACCTTTCCAGAGAAATCTATTCCTTTAGTCAGAAAGGAAAGTGGATTCTACATAAGTTACCTGGATCCCCTAAATTCACAAACAATTTTTAGGAGAAGAGTACTCTCTCTAACAGTCAAGACATGACATGACTTCAGCCACCGCATATTCTGCTGAGCCTTTTATCTGACATCCCAGGGCATAGGGATAGGAACCAAGACTGTCACCCTCAGAGTGGGAGACACAAACTATATGAAATCAATGATAAAGATGAATAAATATAAGTGATAATTATATCCATCTTTGTACATCATATTAAATTTATGCTATATAATCTTACAAATTTTCTAGTTTTGTAGATACAGAGGAGGAATTCCTTATCTGTGTGGACAGTCTCTTCAGTTCTCAATTTCAAGTCTAAGGGAAGATTATTCTTGATCTTCTCCATTTTACGTGTTCTGTTGTGCACTCTAGAAGCACTATGACCTTCTCAATAAACTACTCAGTGAATCCTAATGATTACATGCTCCATGAATGAGGGGCCACCACTAACTTATTGTTTTATATGCAGCAACAACCCTGTGCTTGATAGATAGAAGCTCCATACACAATTTTAATACTCAAAAATGATATCCAAATAAGAAACAAAAACCAAGTCAAGAATCTACCTCCTTTGAGTAGACTAGATGACTCTGAATGTCCAAAAACATACCTAAGCCCTGATCCCTATCAGGAATGACCTGTTGAAGTTTAATAAGTTCAGTGCATAGGATACACTGAAATACAATTTGCATAAAAAGTTCATTAAAATAGAAACCATTAAGACAAATAAGCTAATGGCAAAATAAACGTTAAAAAATTGAAGTGTTTTTTCTTTAAGCAACTGCTATGAAGTCAGGGTCTGATTTTTATATTACAATGATTTCCAGTTTGCAAAGTAAGTTTTCAGAAAAAATGTTATTTGAGTGGAAATTAAATCATTAAATCTACTTAAGTAAATGCCATTTTAGGTGCCTCAGTCATATGGGCTTGTGACTGTACTACTCTTAAATTAAGATTGTGCAATACACATACTATGAAAGCATTTGGGTGTTAGTTTTATCATTTAATTGTGTGAATTTGTACAATCTAAATTGTGAGATGTAGATAAGGCTGATACCACAAATATGTGACCATTAAATGATATTATAGCAAAGGTCTAAAAAATTGTAGTTAGTAAAATTAGTTGTTTTTACTACTATAACTACATAGACAACTTTTGAAAGAACTCTTTGCTTTTGTGGGGTACTCCCCCACCCCCAGTGACAAAATTGTTAAATAGCAGACTGCACTTGAAGTGGGTCTTTACTGAACACAGAAGATGCAAGAGATTTAAGTTTCTGGTCCAATATATTGAGTAAAACATTAGACAACTCGTCAGTAAACAGTGATCTCATTTAAAGGGCCGACATCGGTTTCTTACATAAATTTAAGACATGGATTTCCTGAACATAGTTGGTAACTTAGGCTCGGGTGGCTTCCTATGTTCTCTGGGTGTAAATCTGTACTAAAGCTGTCTGTCTGAAACATTGTTAACCATTTGGAGTCCCTAAGGATAGAAAGTAACATTAACTTGGGACAGAAGACCATCATAAATCTTCAGCTAATGGCTTAAAGAAGTAAGAGTTCCTCTACCGGAATATATCTATTTCTGGCTCATTTCTTGGAATTACTTAAGCAGCTTCTGAGGTCTGATTTACAGATCAGATCGATATTTACAAGAGTGAAAGAGCAAACGTTTGTCAATCTCATGAAGAGCATCCAGAACCTAAACACTCACAGTGTGAACTCTGTTACACTAACAGTATGCATCTTTAAATCAGAGACATCATTTAGTGTCTTTATGTACAAGTCCACATTCTTATGACCTAACAAAATAATCAGTTTGGGCATTCTGACATTCTTAACACAGAGATTATGAACAGAGTTTACAACTATTCATAAATGTATCATTCAGAAAAAGTAATTAGAGATTTTGAATTAAATTTGATTATTTCCAACTTTAGTGGAAAAAGAGTCCATTTTCACAACTTATTTTAATATAAGCAGATATTTATCTATGGAAGATGTTTTAGGCAACTTCCTACATGTCAGTTACATTTATGTTACAAATATATATAGAAAAAGAACTTGTGTATGTAATCTAGCAAAAACCTTTCAAGGAAGCTTTAAAATATGTAAGGAAAATGATATTTTAAATCTGCTTAGCAACCATATTTGTAGGTGGTAAAAACATTTGGTAAGTCTGAAAAACTATTTATAAAGTAAAACATATTTTACATAAGTTCAGTGTAAAAGTTAAGAATTAGAAAACGACATTAAATATATACATATTAATACATATTTACACGTACTGTTAAAATAATTTACATATGTAGTACTGTACATATTCAATGTCTAATTTAGGGATTAAATGACTGACTTCCACATTAGAATGTTAGCGTTATTGAGTTATGACTCATAAATGTTGTTAGCTCACTATATATAACTAGAATAACGAAGCACGAATGGTAGAAGGTGCTTGAAAAATAACCTAAACCAACTTAGATGACACACATATTTTCTTTCTCAAAAAAAAAAATCATGTTTTAAACTTGTAGAGAATTTTTAATGTTTATTCTAGATAATCATATATGTAAAAATTATACTTTATGTTTTAAAGTTATTTTATATGACAACTGTGAAGTGCTATCCACTCAGGGTTCATTATTTTAAATAATTGTATAGAGCACACAACAGTGTTTGGAAGATAGCTATGCTGTGAGCCTTTAAATGGGCACTGCTGCCATCTAGAGGTTAGCTTGGGTAACATGAATTAAAGCTTCAAGTATGTGCCTTCATTAAGGATCAGTAATTACCAAACACATAGAACATATATGCCCACTCACAATAAAGACAGTACTTGTGGAATATTCAATAACAAATACTGAATTATTTGATCATTATTTTCATTTCACTAATCATAATTTTCTTTCTCTGTCTTATTTTTCTTATTTATCTTCTGTGTAGATATGATAAAGAAAATGAAAATGAAAGCAAGGACATTATCATAGTGTAGGTAGGGGAATGATGCACATAATATCTTTTATTTTTACCTTACAGGTTCTAAACTTCCACCACTGAAAATGATGAATTCATTTTGTGCATTGAAGGCAGATGATGGGCCGTGCAAGGCTATGATGAAAAGATTTTTCTTCAATATTTTTACTCAACAATGTGAAGAATTTATATATGGAGGATGTGAAGGAAACAAAAATCGATTTGAAAGTCTGGAAGAGTGTAGGGAAAAATGTGTAGCAGGTAGGTGTCCAGGATGCCCAAGAGCCTGAATGGCTACTAAGTCTAATTTGCAGATTTGATAATTTTAGAAAACAAAGTAATATTTTCCCTAAACATCCTATAATTTAAATTTTTAGCTTTTATAGTCAGCTTTTACTTTTTCTTTATTTATCAGCTTGTATAAAGCTAGTAAGCCTAATTTACTGTCTTGAAGTCTTTTCAGCAGTAAAGAGGGAAGAAAGTTCCTCAAGTCGGCAGAGGATTTTCACATGTATAATGAACTGAGTGTAATTTGGTCTGCCTGGGTATCTGAGTTGGCATGATAAGAACTGTTATTCCTTTCAGCCTTTGAGATGCGGCCGCACCTTTATAAAATTGTCTCATAGTCCATTTTCCTGAAGACAATGAATCAGAGAATTCACTTTGAGCCTCCATAGGTACTACACACACACACACACGCACACACGCACACACACACACATGCACACACACACACATATATAAATAGATGTAATGTATAACATATATAAGTTTCTTCTACTATATGATTTGTCTGAGTATTTCTAAGTCTAAAGAGACTTAGAAACTTGTCATTCTTATTGGAATTTTGGGATACTGCAAACAAGGAAATTGCATCCATGTCTACCTGTGTAAACTTCACCTAACCCAGCTTTTCATGTTGATTTTACTGCTGTGATTCTTAAAAGTACGTCATGAAATATCATTCAGATTTACTGATATTTTCTTATTTACCCATATCATAATTTTAAAATATCTTTACAACATTTGTAAATTATATTGTTGGTGGCTTTCTCTTCTCATTGGAATAGTCCAACTAATTACTGGCCAGATTTTTGAATGGTTCTATCTCAATATATTTTTTATGAAATACTAGTTCAATGATACATAGAATACTTTCATTCACTTTTATTTCCCCAATTTCATGCCCAGTACTCCCCCATAGGCTGTTCTTAAGCTGGTTTGATTACTGTGCTGTAGTTATAGCTCCAGCTAGTAGCAGCAGGAGTATTGGTATTTTTCAAAGCTGGCAGCTTTAACAAGCAGCTTCTCTAAACAGTCTGGCAAGATGATGCTCTGGGCTTGTGGGAAAGTCCCAGTATGGTGAGAAAACACCATTCTCCTCTGACTCTGGGTGATCTTTGGATGCACTGATCTTCCTTCCTCTCCACAGATGTCCCTAAGAATGCCACTAACACACATCATGGAGGGACTTCAGGGGTGCTCAGCCATGCCAGTGATGGTTGGGTGCCATTTTCGTTCACCAGAATTCTGTATCTTCGTTTTTCTTTTCTTCCATTCCTGTTGGGCAAAGTACCGTTAACGATTGAGTTGAAACTTTCTTTCATCTGCTTTTATCTCTCCCTTTACTGGAGTGTTGGCTATTTCATTGTGACTTTGATTTTTATATGGCAACTTACTTAATTTAGTCAACAGGCCCACTCTCAGAAATTTATACCTTCCCTTTTGATTCATAAATTTTGAAGTACAAAATTGTACAAAAGTTACTCTTTTCCTTAGAAGTTATCAAACACAGTCATTATGTTCAACATTACAGCCTTGTCTGCTTTAATATCTTTCAGAATATCATTCCCAAGTAGCATACAAACAAATACAAATCTCTGAGAGGCAAAAACACAACTCTCACCTCAAAGGGAATGCAAGATAGCTTTTCTGGAGCCAAATATGAGCAAAACATGGTCCCGGAATAGAAATTCAAGTTGCCCAAATTTATATGTTCCAACATGATAATGGTAACAGTGTTATGAAGTTTGTACGGTAATAGAACAAAGAAAATCATAAGTCAGATCACTTTCCAACAAATACATTGGTGTAAATATCAGGTTAGATGGTTCTAGAAAAGCAGAGAGAGCTGAGCTATACGACTTAGATGTTATTTCGCTACTTTGATTTGTGGAAGCTGGTGCTCTGTACATTCCAAAGGATTTACCTGATACTCCCAAGATATTATGTCAGTTACAGAGGGAGGCAGCAAGCCAACGCTAAGGACTGAAAAATGCCCCAGGATAATTTGGCTCTGTCCTTGCAAAACTGCAAACTCCTCACAGTCATTCAGTTCTATCCTCCGTGGCCATACAGAGTGTGACTTCTTTGCAGGAATTTTCCTCTGCATCTCTTATCTTCATTTCCAACTTATGTTTTTCTAGAGTACTAATTGAATACCCATTCTTTCTCAGTACACTAAATTGATGTTAAGAACATAGCTAACATAAATAAAAGTTACTGTTAGACTTTGAAAAAAAAATCACCAAAGGAATTAATTCTATCTTCAGTTATGTTACAGTAACTACAAATCAGTGTTTCATCTAACATGATGATCTTAAAAACATTCAGACAGAATATTAAGGAAATGAGTGCCAGGGTTGATCAAAATGTAGTGCAGAGTTGTAATGCGAGGAATGGAAATATGTAAGATGAGCCCCTGGGATTTTTTTCATAATCATCCTGGACAACAGTTGTGCTGGATAGCTTCAGTTGTCAACTTGACACACCTGTGTAGAGGAAACTTCAGCTGAGGAATTTTCTCCATTGGATTGACCTGTGGCCATACCTGTGGGGCATTTTCTTGTTGAATGAAATGGGAGGGCCCAGCTTACAGTGGGCCTGTGTTGTACAACAGTGCAAACTTAGCACAGGCCAGGGAAGCAAGCCAGTAAGAAGTGTTCCTCCATGGTCTGTGCTTCAACTCCTGCCTCAAGGTTCCTGCCTAAAGTTCCTGGCCTGACTTCCCTCATGATGAACCTGGATGAAATAAACCCTTTCCTTGCCAAGATGAAAAGTTAGGAGGCTGGGTTTTTTTGAAGGCCATATGTGAAAAGATGAACTTGTGCATAGAAAAAAAAAGCCTTAGAAATTTGGATAGTATTCTCATTGTGTTTGTCACTAAATCACAACATTCTGTATGCATCTGGTAAAATTCCATAAACTTGGCAGACATAATTTGTTTTGTTAGTGGGATAATTCCCAGAAGTATCACATGAATAACAGATATTTAGTTTTTAATAGTACCAGAACCATATTAGATGTAAAGACTACTTTGGACTTTCCCTAACAAAGCTTAAAGACAGACCTTAAAGGAACCAGTTGATCAAAGGTAAATTAACTACCTTTCAAAAAGATTCAACATTCTTTAAAGGAAAAAATAAAAACCTATCCCGCAATAATACAATACTCAAAAATATTCATAACATTTCCTTCCTCTCAGCAAACAGTAAGCATTTAAATAATAATCAATTATGATCCAGAACTAGGAAAAATTATTCAATCAAACTAGAAGGTAGAAAGGTGATAGAATTAGAAGACAATTCATTTAATAGCTATTATAGTTGTACTAAAGAATTGAAAAAATGTGTATATAGAGAAAAATATTCATGTATAAAAGCAAACTAAATAGATATTCAAAACTTGGACACTGTCATATGTAAACTAAGAAATTTATCATAGAGCAGATTAGATACCAATGAAGAAAAGATCAGTACACCTAAAAGTAATAGCTTGTCCAATGTGAAATATGTATCACAAAGAAGGATGAATTTTGTGTTTTGTGACAACATAGAAGGACACAGAGGTCACTGCATGAGTGACATGAGCCAGGCAGAGAAAATAAGTACTGTATGATCTCAGATATATGTCAGCCCTAAAGAGGCTGACTTCATCAAAGTTGAGAGTAGTTGGTTACCAGAGTCAGGGAAGGCTGTTGGCCATGGGGAGAAGTTGACCAAGGCAACTATGGTAACAACAGGAGGAAGAAGGCTAGCACGCTAATGCACAGGAGGGAGGCTACAGACATCAGTGAGGTAGTACACATTTCCAGGGCCAGAGGACTGGAGAGAATGGTAAGAGTTTGCATTTCTCTTCCAGAGGGCCTTTCGTTTAGTTCCAACATTCACATCTGGTGGCTCACAACTGCCTGTAACTCCAGTTCCAGTTGCATCTAATGCTCCTGATCTCTGTGTTTACATGCATATACCACACACATATGCACACACAGTCACACACATATACATAGGATTAAAAAACAAAATAAACTTTTTTTTAAACTAGACAAAAGAGTCTTAAAAGTTTCTAATATAAAGAAAGAATAAATATTTGATGGAATAATATGTTTAGCCTCATTTAAAAATCATTCAATATATGTATGTATTGAAATATGACATGGCAACTCATTAATATGTATTTTTTATGTTTTAATATATCAATGAAATATAAATTTAGTAAGTGGGATCTGGTAGTCCAGCTTATGGTAGATGCTTTTGCATAGATCCTGGGTTTGATATACAGCACCATAGCAAATAATAACAAAATAAATTAATAAAGGTAGCTGGCTACAGTAATGTTTAGATAAAAAAATTTGATTCGCTAAGGCATAATGTATAATATTAATAGTAATGAATATTTTGTTCTACCTTATGTTCACATTCACAAAACTACATTAAAGGTGATCATAACTAATACACATATTTCATTTTTGCAGATTATACAAAGAATTTAAGGACGACATTTCGAGCAGGTGAGCACTGACTTATGTATAAATTAATAGCATATATTTAAGGTGCTTGGATATTCAATGCCTGGGTTCCTATGTTATGAAAGCAAAAGTTTATAATTTTTAAAAAGATCTTCTTGTAAATACTGAATTAATCTCCATACAATGATCATTACTTCAATTAAATGAAGCCATAATTATTTATAGCACTGACTGAAGAAAAGAGCATTTATATAAAATAACTTTTGTCTATCAAGTAAGATATTTTCATAAAAGGAAATAGCAACATTGAAATATTAAGAATTTTCTCCTAAAACATAGAATTATAAATAAAAGCCAGTGCAGGTAAATTTTTACTGCAGGCAAAATAGATATAAAAATCTATTTGGGAACTAAAAAAATAAGCAATTCTTCTTAATTTATGTTAAATATGGCATTAGAAATGGTATTTTTGAGTAGACACGATGAAAATTTTGACACTATAGACAGGCTACTCCCTGAGGATGCTCCGCAGCTGTGTGTATTCTCCTGTTCCTGCAGCATGGTACTGAGTTCTACAGCACTTGAGATCCAGAGCCATACATTATTTAGACACTGATGTCTACTGAACTGTTCAACTCAGCACTGTGTGACTTTAGTAACTTTCATCGAATATTTTCCTTAGTGGGTTTCTGCTTTTTTGAATTGTCAGCAGTTCTATATGCAAAATTCAATATAGATAACAAATAATTGCCTCATCCACATTATTTAATGTGCATACATTTTTACTTTGCAGAAATATTATTTTTATTGGATCTAAGTATTATTTAAAATGTGTATGTATGTATATGTGTTTGTAGAGTTGTAGATAAAAATAAAAACAATTTCCATGTAGAATTTATTAAGTATAATTATCATCATGAATGATATCATTTTCTATTCTTTATATGCAATAGATTTCATTCATTTTAGTGCATAAATTTTGTATATCCTTAATCTTGTTTAAAGTTCACAAAATTATATACTAAAACAAATCAAAACCACAACTGAATATATTTGTCCTTTCCCTTAAAATATTTTAAAATCTTTAAATACCTGGGTATTTTCTATTTCCTCTATATGACACTTAACAATAAATTGTTGTAACTATCACTTTAAAAGATGAAAATATAGTAGGAAAAATCATACAGCACTAATAATCAAGGAAATGCAAAGAAAATTCAAGAGCTGTCAGTTCACTCTTGTTCCAATGGCTGTTGCCAAAGAAAAAAGACAACAGTGGTGATAGGAACATAAAGAATGTAAATTTTCCTGATTCTTGTTGAAGACAGTGCGGAAGTGCCTCAAAAATTTTACATTAAAAATAGAACTACTATATGATCTAAGAATCCCACTACTTGGTACACATCAATGGGGAATGAAATCAATAAGCTGCCCAAACTGTTCATTGCAACATTATTCTCCAATAGTCAGGAACGGGAACAAACAGAAGTTTCCATCAGTATATAATTAGGAAAAGGAAATGAAACAAATTATACATAATGTAATATTATTCACATATATACAAGAAAGAAATCCTTTCATTTGTCCAACATTGATGAACTTGGAGAACATTATGCTGAATTCAAGAAACCAGAAAGAAAAAATTCATACAGCATGATCTCGGTCATGGAATCTTAAAAGGGTGATCTAAAAATAGAAAGCAGTATCTGATTACCAGAAACTAAGAGATGGGAGAAGTGGCTGAGGAAATACTGGTCTAATGTTGCAACGTAGCCACTAGATGGGAAGAAAAATTCAGGCCTATAATACAACATGGTGACTAAAGTTATTAGCCAAATAATTCACTCTTCAGGAATGCTGAGTAAGTGTATGTTTTATGTTCTCAGCCCCAAAATATTACAACCAAGTGAAGTGATATATGTTAAGTAGCCAGATTTAGCCATTCCATGATATATATGTGTTTGAAGACATCATGTTGTACACAGAAAATTCTAGTATTTTATAATTTTTAATAGAATTGAAAAGGAAATAGCATGAGAATTATACTATTGTTCGCCTTAAAAATAGGAGTCCATAATAAGAAACAAAGTTAACTTTTAATTTGGCACTTTTAATTATAGGAAATATGTTTTTGCTCTTTATTAAAATGGGCTTTTAAGTAAAAAATTAAATATGGGCTTCTTCTCTTGATCTGTTACTGCTGTCGATATCACCCACAATATTAAATACGTCCTCTTCTGATGGTGAAGCACTTGTGCACAATGTCTCCCTGAAATGGAACAGGTTGCTTAAGATATCTAGAAGGATGCCACCGTGGAATGTACTTACAGGGGAAAATGGAGGAATTGGAACTTTTTCCAAAATATTCAAGAACAGTAGCACTTTTGATAATAACACATTTGAGAATTAGCTTGAGTCTCTCCACAGTAGGCTTGTAGACAGATTATAATGTAGATCACAAGATCACAACTTCTGTGACAGCTGTGTTTAGCCTGATTTGGACCCTGATCAAAGAAGGAGTATTAGACTTTTGCAAAAGTCGCTCTAATCCCTGAGCACATATTTCCTTTCTGTCCTGCACTGTTGGTTAATTCCAGCACTTGGAAGAAGAAGAAAACAAGAGAGTGGAATGGGGGAAGGGAGGGAGCGCCAGATCAGTGGAGGGTACCACACCTAGCACAGGAACTAATCCCAGGGGCAAGAATTCAGGAACTTCCAAGAATAGCCATGAAAGCTTCCGTACCTCTCAAATCCTTTCCAAGTTTTAAAGCCCGCAAAGCATCCTTAATGAAGCAGCATGCTGCCCTCCTTCCTTCACAATTCTCCACACTTCAGTAGACCTTTCCTTAGTATCAGTTCCCAGAAACTTAATAGAAAGAGTCAACTGAAGCATGCCATAAGATTTTTACTTCTAAAGGAAAGTATAGGAATTCAGGAACTTCTGAGACTAGGTGAAAGTATCCGTACTCCCTATCCAAGTTTTAAAGCCTCTAAAGCATTATTTTTCTATTATGTTTTCTGTGTGAGAATTTCATACATGTAAATAATGTGTTATAATGAAGCAACATGCTATTCTCTTTTTCCTCATGATTCTCCTTCCTGTCACAGATCTTTCCTTAGTATTGGTGCACACAAACATATCAGAAATAATTCAACTAATGCTTGCCAAAATATTCCTTTATTTCCAAAGCAAGACCATCGTATAATTAAATAACTCAATATCTTGTATCCTCCCAGTTCATCAAAAATGAATAAATTTGTCATTTTCTCATATGAGAAATTAGAACTGGAATGCCAGATACAAAAAATATAGGAAATATTTGCACCTACCTTATTCCAAAGACCATACTAGGTAGAAAATTTTGATATGGTCTAGTTTATAAGGAAATAAGTAATATTTTCAGGTTTCGTCTTTAAACTTATAAAAGTAATTTTTCTAAATAACAAATTAATTATAAATTTAATTAAAATAGCTAAATTGTTTACAAAAGAAAATATTTCTTTCTAGTAAAGCCAGATTTCTGCTTCTTGGAAGAAGATCCTGGAATCTGCCGAGGTTATATTACTAGGTACTTTTATAACAATCAGTCAAAACAGTGTGAACGATTCAAGTACGGCGGTTGTCTGGGCAATCTAAACAACTTTGAATCTTTGGACGAATGCAAGAATACCTGTGAGGATACATGTAAGTTCATCTCTCATCTCATCTTGATCCACTTACAGGTAATGTTTCCAAGAAGATCTCTTAGAGAATGTGGTCAGATTGTGGTTTAGCCACACAAATGAATAGTAGGTCTGAAATAGATTTATCATCATATTGAAAAATAATCACAGAGAATTAGCACGTTTATAAAGTTTCCACAAATCTCATATTATTTTAAGATACTGTACTTAACTTTCTTTCCTTTGAATGCTATCATATAGATCTGGCTTCCTTTTAGGGCTGCTGAAATCTCATTTTTATAATATTGAAGGTGGGGCTGGAGAGATGGCTGCTATTTCAGAGGACCTGGGTTTGTTACTCAGCACCCACATGACAGCTAACAATGCTGGTAATCACAATTTCAGGGGCTCTGACATCCTCCTCTGCCCTTCCTGGGCATTGCAAACACAGGTGCACTTACATACATGCAGGCAATACACATGCACATAAAAAATAAAGTAATAAAATCAATAAAATAATTTTCAGAAAATAATACTTGAAGGTAAATAATCATATACTTATAAAACATAAGAAAGGGAAACCTTAATTGTTCATTACTACCTGGTTTTGACCAATAGCTACAAAGTTACCAATGAAAATATCCACATGCACACATATAGAGTTCCTTATTTTCTAATTTAGTGTAGCAATAGGATTGAATTGCTGTAAGTCTACTGTTCTCATGATACTGTTGTGTTTGCTTATACATACAGATAGGAAATTATGTCCTTTCAGATTGTAATTGCCTGTCATTTTTTCTAGTGAATGAGTTACAAGTGGATGAATACAAAACTCAGCCTAATACTGTAAATAACTCTTTGATTCCCCAAACAACCAAAGTTCCCAGTCTTTGGGATAAGAATCTTATATTTTTAAAATTTTCAAATATATTATCATGGTAACAATAGAAGTGGATGTGTATTAGTATTATATTTTTAAAAATAACCTTTGTTTGGGGCTGGAGAGATGGTACAGTGGATAAAAGCACTGGCTATTCTTGCAGAGGACCCAGGTTTGATTCCCAGCTGACAATCTTCCATAACTCCAGTTTCAGGGGATCTGATGCCCTCTTCTGACCTCCACGGGAATTGCACAGCACGGGTCCACTTACATACATGCAGGCAATACCCCCATATAAACAAACAAACAAATAAATAAATAAATAAAATATATTTTAGAACATAATAATAATTTCCAAAAATAGTGTTTGAAGGTAAATAACCACCTACTTATAAAATATAGGCGAGGGAAACCTTAAGTATTAATTGCTACATGTTTTTAATCAATAGCTACAAAGTTAATAATGGAAATATTCACAGGTACACATTTAAAGTTCATCATTTGCTAATTTATTGTAGCAATAAGACTGAACTGCTGCAAGTCTACTGTTCTCCAGCTAACTATTGTGTTTGCTTGTATGTACAGATAGGAAATTAAATTTGTCTTCTCAGATGGTAATTGCTTATCATTTTTTTCTAGTGAATGAGTTACAGGAGGATGACTACAAAATCCAGTCCAATAGTATAAATAACTCTTCGACTTCCCAGCCTACCAAAGTTTCCAGCTTTTGGGGTAAGAATCTTATCATTTTTAATTTTTTGATTATATTATCATGGCAACAATAGAAGTGGATGTGTATTAGAATAACATTTTTTGTGGGCGGGTAGAGAGATGCCTCCATTGGTTAAGAGCACTGGTTACTCTTGCAGAGGACCTAGGTCCAAATCCCAGAACCCATATGGCCGCTAACAACCATCAGTAATTCCAGTTCCAGGGGATCCGATGCCCTCATCTGACCTCCACGGACACTGCAGGACAGGGGTTCATTTACATGCATGCAGGCAATACACTCATACACGTAAAATAAAAATAATAAATAAAGTATTTTAAAAATAACCTTTTGGTAATTAGTAAAGGGTATTCTATAATAAAAAAAGTTAGATGAATTTAAGGAATTTAGTCCCATAAAGTAATCATTTTCCTTAATCTCTTAAAATGTGCTTTAATGTAGTGTCTTTGAGCTCGCAGCACGCGGATAACTCACACATTAGTTAATTCTATGTCAAATTTATCGTAAAAAGTAGTAGTAGAAATATCGGAATTGGTGCACCACATAAAACTCTGTAGTGGAGGCAGCAAGTCGAGTGCGTTTCAATCAATTCTGAGCAGGATCTCCGGAACCGGTCAGAGGACAGAGGTGGAATAATCATTCCCAAAGGGTTGTGACCCTGGAAGTGGTTGTCTTTGGATTCCTGTAGGGCTCCTTTGAAACTGGGGATTTTGATTAGAAATAGTCTACATGGATGTGCTGTGGAGTGAGTACAGGGCGAAGGAATTCTGTGGCTGTCAAATTTGCAGCCTTTCTCTAAAACAAGGAAACAGCACAGTGTTTAACCCAAGAGTTCTCACTCCTGGACATGAATCAGAAACTGATGGAATTAAGGATAGAAAATTCTTCGTAATAGAAATTAAAATAAGAAAGTTAGCAAATACACAACAAAAATTCTGCTCAGGTGAAATTGAAAAGCAGTTCTGATGTTGCCTTGCACTTATTTATAACAATGGCCATAATCATCAACTTAGTCTTATACTGTCTTACTCAGGACTGGTGTCAGCCCTCAGTGTAATATCTGAAAAGTCCCCAGAGAATTTAAAACAAGCCTAGATGGAACTGGGAAATGTAAAGGAGATAGTGAATCTAAGAGTGAATATCATTTTTAAATATTGCTGGGTCTCTGATAAGTAATATGGTTCTGATTTATATCTGAGTTTGAGCAATTTCATTGAAGTCTCTGTGTTTCTTTCTAGCTGTATATCAGTCAAAGGTATTTTGTTTTATTCTCATAAATACTACATGTGTGATAATTCCTGTTTAAAAATGTGAAATTTTATGATGAATAAATGAATAAGTTTAAAGGTAAAATATTTCTGTGAACTATGTTTCAGTGCTTTGTTTGACTATAAGGAGGAATCAAATGGAACTCTTCAGTCATTTATCATTAAAATGAATAGTTTAGGATATAGATTTGCCTTGAAACTATAAAGTACAAAGTTCATGATTTTTCAAAGTTGCACTACCAGGTTAGAAAGGGGAAAATAAAGAAAAGACATGTGAGGGGGGAAACAAATAAGAAGCACAAGTAACGTGCTTCTGATTATGCCCACTCTGAGATTTTATGATGATTCACATGGAAAATAATGGTAGATATATTGTTATAGAAAATATCAACTCAGGTAAAATATAATACTTTTGTGATGAATGAATTTAAAATCAGAGCAAATTTCTCTTTCATTTGTTCAGAAGACTGCTTAATTTTTTATTCTATTTATTTGCTACAGAATCTGCATTCCAATGTGAACTTCTTCTGTTCTTTCATAATAACATACTTCATTCTCTTTTTTTTTCTTTTCATTTTATAACCTTCCAAATCTAAGACAGGGAAACATATTGCAATAATTACTATAGTAAAAAAGTGCCATGAGAATTTTGATATTAAAGACGGCTTACCATGCAAACCTTGGCAATAAACTGTGCCTCCCTTCTTTCTAATAATACATACTCCTGAGTTGTCTTTCTCAGGATAGGGAGGTGGAATCAGATATGCTGCCTACGTGGTCCAAAACCAAAACAATCCCTTTTCCATACCTTCTGTGTGGCTAGCTGAGGTCTATAACCCAATCTTAAGTTCCCAGCTCAGAAAAACAAATTCCAACAATGTTTGCAATAATATTACTATATTCTATTATATCTCAAGAAAAAATTGTTTCTAGGTTCATGTAAAATGTTAGTTATCAAAGGTTTTATCAAATATATAAACTCTCCAAGGATTTTATTTATAAAAAACCTTTAATATTTCAATTTAGTGTATAAGAGTAACGTACAAGATTAGCATGCTTTTACAAATCTTTCCATTAAATAATAATCTTTAAAGTTATTTATTATTGTAAATATATGTATTGTTTATTAAGTGGAATACTTATAAATATAATGCTCTTTCCTCAGATTAGAAAAGCATTTTAGAAGTTCTTTTTCATGTTTAAGAGTTCCAGCAATGTGATTGTTACATTATTTTCTCATTGAAATTTATTTTTGTTTCCAGACATTTGTAAATGGTTTTTAAAATATATTTCCAGTGATCTCTCTTGTTTCAAGATATCTGGATTATAAGTAGGCACTATTGAGGGTGAATTTGTGTCTTTTATTTCCATATTTCAGTATTAAAAGATCAATTGGGCCATTAAAGTAAAGAACCTTACTTACTGGGCCTCAAAAAGATTTTGAAAAGTGATATGCACCTGAGAACATCTGAGTGTTATTTGAGTATGGTCAAAATTCTATTTAGCAACAGTCTTTCCCACTATGGGATGCAAAGTGATACAGTAAACTTCTAGAATCACAGTTTCTCCTCTCATAGTTACTGTTTGCAGGAGAAATTGATGTCAGAGACATTAATGAAAATTTTAAATATTTTGATAGAAACATAATAAGTACCTACCCTCAAAAATGTAACTAATATTTAAAGGAGCACTGTCACTAGAATTAAATAAATGTGCATCTGGAAGTTCATATGTTTCAGACATGATTATCTAAAATCAGGTTAAGACACTGGCATTTGGAAGTACAGGGCTTCAAGACCAAAACACTTATTTGTATAATTTTCTTCATCTTCTCAAAATCTGAGATTTTCTAAACTTTCAGACTTAGACAACTTTTTCTTAGTTATTTCAGATTAAATATTTCTTTTGATTACCTCTCCTCCAATCATTTATTAAGTTTCATTGCTTTTTAGGTAAAATGCCCACTTACATCTTCCATTTTAAGTTTTACCTGTGTGTTCAGATTGTGAATCCCTATGTTAGCTTACCTATACGATCACATATCATTCAAACTGGAACATTAATGAAAGTCAGAGGGAACATTAAAAATTATTGTATATTTATATTAAATATACATATTGACAGAACATCTGAATTTTCATTTTAGTGGCTCTATAAGAAAAACACAGATGGACAGATAACACCAGTGCTTAAATAATTATATGATAGCTAATATAAGTCAAGTAAATACAAAGAGACAGCCATATTTATCATGCATTATATTACGATGATACTATATTTAGTCATGCAAGTTTATATCTTTTCATAAATATATCAAAATCAAATCATCTTAAGAGATACATTCTATGTCTATTTTAATTTAGCTTTATTCTCTTATTTTAAATTTATCGACATTATCAGTTAGCCTATTAGCTACCCCTGAATTTTTACTAGCTGTTAAACATGACTTTCTGACTTTCCTTCCATTGAGACTGTTCTCTTCATTATTTTTAATCAAAGATTTCCACGTTCACTCCACATAATGGTCTACATAATTTTTTTCCAAACAACTATTCACTGACCTTCTCAACTTCCAATTTTGGACCCACTGTTGTAAAGAAATCTCCTTCCTCTACTTGTATTCTCACTATTATGATTCTTTCAGTTCCTGAATCACTATGTGTTTGCCTTACCTCACTGACTACACTGCAAGGTTTGCTAAGAAAGATATGTAGAATGATAATGAATAGCCCAACCCCCACACCAGCATTACCACAGTGTTAAGCACATGGCAGATGACTTACATTTTTTAAATTAATTTTGTGATCCACAGTTACAAATGAAGGAACAAATGTTGGTTGGAAGAACGCTGATCACACTTACCGAGTCTTTCTGAATGCCTTCTACATTCATGTATCCATGTTTGTTTTAGGAATGAATAGCATTTTATGTATATCTTAATATTTATGGCTTTTGGATGTCCTTAATGTTTACATAGTCTATTTGATGTATTTATACTTTTCTTTAATAAAGTTTTGTTATTAGCATGCATAGTTAATACACTTTTTCCACTATGTCTTATTGGTATGTTTACAACTAGAAAAGAAAGCTTAATGCTGTCAGTTATTCATATTGGTTCTCCATCTTTGGGGTGAGCTTGGACATTCACAGAAAAAAGCAAATTATCTTCCTAATTCTCATAGTGCTTCTGCTTTTATACATCAACTTTTAACAGCTGCCTTGGGACTACATCAACTGTATGATATTTTGGAAAAACTCATCTTTGGGTAGACTTCAAAAGCCTACTGCCAACCCATCTCCAGCACTCTCTGACCGAGAAAAGGAGCTCCTTTGTACTGACCCATAACCACATTGTTTCATGCCCGCCTCCAAGTCCAGGGAGAATGAGTGGAGGTGATGCTGAAGACCTTGTGGCAACTTGACACTTTCTCTCCCGACTGGATCCAATGTACGGCCTAGAATTAAATTCCACATCTTTAGGGAGACAGTGACAAGAAAATAAAAACATCTTTAAATGTATTTAATTTTTAAATTATCATTGGACTTCTAGAACAGGCATTATGCAGACAGAGGAACTAGTCAATAATTACATGTCATTACTGATATATCACCTTAAAATATCTGCAGTAGAATATTTTCAACTGTATGTCCTCTTGTTGAAGATACTGATTACATGCAGAGTATTACTACAATCATGTATACTTTCTGGGACAAAAATAATCCCCCACTTAATGAAGAATTACACTCAGTTGACGACCCCAGCAAACCATTAGTGCTGTGGACAACTCTAGAACTCATCAATAAGCACACATAATTTAAAGGAAGTATTGTGACTTTCAAAATGTATTCTCCCTAAGAAGCATAGAATATCCCTCATAACCTAAATATGCCTGCATGATAAGTCCCGTGCCTCATGTTGACATTTTGGCAAGCTGGCTCTCTATAAATAGATAACTTTTGGAGTACTTGTATCAGGTCTTCTACTTCCTGGCAGTAGTGCTGGCAAGAAGCAGAAATGTGACACTTCCTCTGCCCAAACCACAACTATCCAGAGCCCTCACCCTAGGTGACCATTGCCTGCCTGACTAATTCTTCTCTTCACAGACTAGTCAAAAACTAGTTGAGTCTAGTCAGAGATAATGGTTTGTCCCAGACAGCAGAGAAACTTTTGCAAATTAAGCACTACAGCATTTTTACAAATGATAAAAGTGACCAACTTCACTGTGTCAACCAAATTATTTTAAGTGGTATTTGTGCTGAGTAAAATAATAAACTTAAATATAAATGTGTGGCAATTTTACAATTATAAAGATGCATTTATTTCATATTAATACAGAACAAACTAAGCATTACTATTAATTTGATAAGTTTATTTTTAGTAATAGGAAAGTCCACATTGGAACACAAATTTTGTAGTGACAATAAAAAGGCAGTTTAGGAATAGACAGAAATGGTTTAGAAAAGTCTGTGACAGTCTACAGTTCTCCTTTTCTATTTGACGATTAGAGAATTATTGCAGGTCTGAATTTAGATACAAAATACATTCATTAGAAAAAATCCAAGCTCTATATTTCAAGTTGTATATCTAGTTTTCAATCGTATGCAAAGACAGTTTTGAATTTTTTCTACTTAGCTTGAGAATTCCATGTCATAGTGATCAAGGACATGGGCTTTATGAACAGAAAGATGTGGGTTTAAATTCCACTTCTGAAATTCTCTAATATTTTTTGTATCCTTGAAAAAAAAACACAATTTTCCTCATCTTTGAGTATTTCATTTGCTGCATGTGGACTGTAGTATGTTAAATTCATCAAAAATTGAGTATCTTTAGCTAATGGGAGTTACAATGGAACCTGAAAATATAAAATTATTAGGCTGGCTCTGTTCTTTAAAGATATGCTGGCAAGATAAGAGGATTCAAATAAATAAAAGGCTTCAGTGTTGAGACTTATACCTGTTACAGGAGAATGGAGTTACAAAAAATATTACACAATAAACTATGTCAAAAGTTAAAATTTGGGGGTCTCTGAGATCACTCAGAGGATAAGACTGCTTGCTCCCAAGACTGACAAGCTGTTTGATTCATAGGCCACATGTGTGGAAGGAGAGAACTAACTCCTGCAATTGTTCTTTGACCTACATATGCATGCCATAACACATTTCCCCAAAAACACAATAAATAAACAAATAAATAAATGGAATAAAAATTTTCACAAAATCATGGGTTATCTTCCAACTTCGAACTTGAAATTATTTGCCTAAATGTTGGCTAATCCATGGAAATATTTAATTTCATCTTCATTCATGGATTTTCCTAAATTTAAAATCAAAATGAAAGAAATATTCAATAAAATTATAAATTACCCAAAACATCAGTATCATTTGTTCTGTAATGTTTCATGATATGTTAGGAAAAAATATTTCATATCCTCAATGAACAGAAACACTAGACTTAGGTTGGTTGTCTCTATCTTCCTTTCTGCACTTTGATCCGGTGCTCAGTTTAAGCCTATGCCTTCCAGAGCTGCCTAAATGAAAATCATCTTATTGTCTCTTCTCCTCTGCGGGAAGTCCCTGGGTTCAACCTGTGTATGTGGTTGAGTTGTCTTCATAGATTAAGCAAAGGCTGGAGCTTCCTTCCCCACTTCATCTCCCAATTCAAACAGTGGGCCATTGGATTCTGCATAATGAACTGGAAACATTATTAGCATGTAAGCCTCATCTTACAGTTCTCTACGTCTGTTTTTTCACATTACAATTAATGTCAAGCTAGTGTAAAACACCAGAGTAATCATATCAGTCTAACAACCTAATGATAAACTCCACACACAATATCTCGACACAAGTCTACGTGCATAGCTGAAGACTACAAAACAAGAAACAGTATCAGACAGGAGAAAATTTCCTTTGAGTTGTTGGCCAGGGTGGTCCAAAAGACTCCCAAAATTACAGAAGCTACCCCTGAGTGCCTGCAGGAGCCTGAAAGTGATACCCTATTGCTGAAAACAGGACATACTTCAGAGATCAGATTAGGAGCAATGGAGCTGGAACTGAACTGGAAGCCACTTCTCTTAAAGGTTAGCTCTCATGGCTGTGGAGAGCAACTATGTAGAGCAGCTAAGACATCAATCGACGTCCCAACACCCGCTTCATGAACAAATAGCCACATCAAAAACCAGCACAGCATATGACACGGATGCAGTAGTGACACTCTTATCTTGGGAGCAATCAAGGGCTACCTTAAAACCCACTTAGTAGTAGGAAAAGCGTGCTTTGTATTGTAATCATAGCCAAATACACACTGCTGAAGAGATCATAGATCTTAAAGGAATCCCCAAGGCTGTCACATCCCTAGGTTAATGTAACTTCTTACTAAGTGCAAAATATGTATCATTATTTTTTACAGTCCAGTATCCCAGTCACCACTCACCAAAGAAGCTTCTTTTACAGGTTGCAGGGATTTTGTTGAGAATTTTTGCATCTATGTTCATTAAGCATATGGGTCTTAGTTTTCTTTTTTGTTTGTATTTTTCCATGGTTTGGGTAATAGAGTGATGCTGGCTTCATGGAAGAAATTTGGGAGTTCTCCCTTTGTTCCCATCTTGTCGAATAATTTAAGCAGTATTGGATACAGAGCTTCTTTGAATTCCAGGTAGAATTCTGCTGTGAATCCATCTGAGCCTGGGACTTTTTTTTTTTTTTTTTTTTTTTTAGTTGGGAGGTTTTGTATTACTATTTCAATTTTATTTTATGTTATTGCTCTGTTTAAGCTGTTGATTGGTTCTTGGTTTAGCTTTAGTGCATCCCATGATTTTAGTTGTACATCGATTTATTTAAGGTTTTCAAATTTAATAGCATATAGATTTTTAAAATATTCCCTTATAATGTTCTGTATCTTTTTGTTATTTGTTGAGGCATTTCCTCTTTTAACTCTGATGTTGTTGATTTGGTGTTGCTCTTCCTTTCTTTTGGTTAACTAGGCTAAGGGTCTATCTATTTTGTTTATCCTTCCAAAGAACCAGCTCTTGGATTCACTGATTCTTTATTTTCTTTGTTTCGATTTCACTAATTTCTGCTCTGATTTTGTGTTATTTTTCCTGTCTGATGGGTTTGGGTTTCATTTGTTGTTGCCTTTCACGATTTTTAAGTTGTAAATATTAAATCTTTTATTTGTGCTTTTTTCTGATTTTTTAACATTGGTACCTAGAGCTATAAATTTTCCTCTCAGGAGTGATTTTAAAGTTTTCCAGAGACTTTGTTGGATTGGATTGTCCTTTTCATTTAATTCCAGGAATATGTTTCTTTCTTAATTTCTCCTTTGACCCATTGATCATTCAGATCATGGTTCAGTCCCCATGAGTTTATGAAGTTACTAGGGCTTCATCTTGTGTTGATTTTTATTAGATTTTATTAGTCTGATAGAATGCATGGGATTAATTCATTTTTTTAAAATTGAGGTTTGTTTTCTGCCCCAGTATGTGGCCAGTTTTGGAGAAAGTATCCTGGGTGCTGATTAGAGTGTATATTCTTTGGTGCTTGGGTGGAATATATGGTAGATGTCTGTTAGGTTCCTTTGATGTATGGTATTGTTTAATTCATATGTCTCTCTGTTTATTCTCTATCTGAATGACCTGTGTAATGGAGACAGTCGGGTGTTGCAGATCTCTACTATTATTGAGTTGGAATTAAGCTGTGTCTTAATGTTGTGTAATAAGGTCTTTATGAAGTTAGGTGCAACAGAGTTTAGTGCAAATATGTTCATGGTTGTAATATCTTCTTGGTTAATTGTTCCTTTGACCAGATGAAGTGTCCCTCTTTATCTCTTCTGATTAGTTTTAGTTTGAATTTTATTTTGTTAGATATTGGAATGGCAACTCCTGCTTGTTTCTTAATGCTATTTGCTGGGAATATAAATTTTTCCCATCCTTTCACATTAAGGTAGTACCTGACCTTGAAGGTGAGATGGATTTCTTGCAGAAAATAAAATGATGGATTTTTTTTCTTGATCTATTCAACTTGCCTGTGTCTTTTGACTAGGGAGTTCAGTCCATTGATATCTAAAATTGTTATTGAAAGATGAGCATTGGTTCATTTTAATTTCTATTTATATTCTTGGTGTAACTTTGTGGTTTCATAGTTATGTCTTCATTTAGTTTCTTTCTGTTGTCCCTTGGGTATAGACATTCCTTTCTTCAGCACTTTATATAGCTGCAAGAATTCTCTGAAGGGTTCATTTTCTAGACATGAATCCTTTCAGCCTATTCATGTTGTGGAAGATTTTTCTTTCCCCTTCAACTACAATAGACTTTTTTGCTATGTAAAGTATTCTGGGTTGGCATCTATGGTCATTTAGAACTAGGAACATTTCATTCCAGGCTCTTCTGGCTTTCATAGTTTGCATTGAAAAGTCAGCTGTAATTCTGATGGGTTTTCCTTTATATGTGACTTGTTGTTTTTCTTTTGAAACTTTCAGAAATCTCTCTTTGTTCCACATGCTTAGTGTTTTTACTATGATATGCCACAGGGAATTTCTTTTCTGGTCCTATATATTTGGTGTTCTATTTGCTTCTTGTATTTGTATGGGCATATCTTTCCCTAATTTGAGGAAATTTTCTTCAACAGTTCTGTTGAAGATCTGGTCAGTACTATTATACTGAGATTCCTCTCCTTCCTCTATGCCAATGATGTGTAAATTGGTCTTTTCATAGTGTCTCACATTTCCTGAATATGCCATTCTTATTTTTTAAAATTTTCATGATATTTGCTTAAATGCTCTAATTCTTCAATTTTATTTTCCAGTCTTGATATTCTGTTTTCTATTTCATTCATTCTAGTGGTGAAGCTTTCTCATTTCAAATTGGCTTATTGACTTTTTCAATTTTTTCTTCATTTCTGCATGAATTTTCTTCAATATTTCTATCTCTTTTGAGAATTCATTCATGTTTATCCCTATTTTCTTTTAGTTATTTGATTTGTTTGTGTGTCCTTTAAATTCATTAAATTATTTGGTCATGTTTATGATCTTTTAAGTTCTGTGTCCTTGGCTATTTCTTTGGGGTTCTCATTGTAGAACTCTTTCTATAGGACTGATGATGTTTGTTGGGGAAATGGTATTTGGGTTTTTCATATTACTATTTTTTCATTGTGATCTTGGCAATGGATTTCTTTCATTGTTTGTGATTCTGATGTGAGACTCAGCCTTCCTTTATTGACTTGAAGTATGATTCTGTTTGTCTACTTGATGTGACTTTGTTGTTTTCTTATTGAATATGAAAAGCAGGTTCTTCAAGGTTTCAGGTTCTCTCTTTTGATTTTATATTGGAAGAACCAGATGGCACTAGTTGAGCTGCTCAGGAGTTCCCTCAGAAGCACAGATCAGGGGAGATCAGATGTTCTCAGGCTTTCTCTCTTTAGGTCTGGGCCCCTCTAGGCCACACAGTTTCAGAAGACTTCTAGGCAAAGGAAAAATTCAGATTTTCTCAGGCAGTCTGCAAAGATCTGCCTACTAAAGGGTACAGAATCCTAACACTTGCAACAGTGGGAGGGACTGTGGATGGTATCAGTATAGGGGGAAGGGCACATTGTAATTTGGAGAGCTCATAGTCAGGCAGAGGTAAGCCTGTAGTTCAGAAATATGGGTGGCTAAGAGTAAAAGTGTGCCTGTGTCCAAGGCTTGAAGTTGAAGAGGATGTGGGGTGAGAAAATCTGCTGTGGCAGTAGGAGAGTGGAAATGCAGTGAGCAGGATCAGATTTCTCAGGGAAGAAATCTGGTCTCCTGAATCCAAGGCAAGCTAGGGATGGGGACTGCCAGGGTATAAGTGTGGTCTCAGGAATGCAAAGGCAAGTTGGGGGTGATGCCAGCCTTGAGAAGGCTCTAACAACAGATCAACAATTTAGTTGGTCTGAGTAAAGGGAATCAGGTCACAGTAGGCAGATTTGGACTAGAGTGTAGTCTAGGGTTCTGGGGTGCTAAGAGCAAAAGCAGACCTGTGTCCAAGACTAGAAGTAGAACAGGCTTTCTGGGTTGTTTTTGGAGGGGGGATCTTTTATTGAGACAGGGTTTCCCTGTAGCCCCAACTGGTCTGGAACTCACTACGTAGACCAGGATTGCCTTAAACTCACCTGCCTCTGCTTCCCAAGTGCTGGGATTAAAGGTGTGTACCACTAAGCCTGGCCTGCTTTCTGGATTTTTAAGAGTGGTCTCTGAGTGCTGATGAGGATGAAGACTTGGTTTCTTTAACTATAGAGTAGGCAGCATCTAGGCAAAGTCATCTCCCAAATATCTACTTCGCTTCTCTCTTTCCTTGTTGTTCTGTTGTGGTTTTCCTTTCCAGGTAAGATTTTTTTACAGTTATTCTCTGACTTTTCAGTTCACATTCCCTGGCTATGCACTCTTTACATGTCACTGTCTGTCTGCTAAATGGACCAACACACACAGAAAAATAAATAAGTAATTGCTAAGGTGATTGATTCTCAGCCCTTGCCCTCTTTTCAGGAATGAATGAATTGTAAGAATTTCTGTTCACCACCGCTGGTCCTCTAATAAATAGTGGTGCATGTTTTCTGAAAAGCAGAGAAGATGGAGTGCTTACTGTCCATTTCCAATAAGAAACAGATCTCACTCTCTAGCACTTAGGACCCCGGCATTACTCCAGTCAATTATTTTATTAAGCAACTTGAGCAGTGGAACTAGAAATATTCAAAATAGAAAAGAAAGTAGAAGAAAAATAATGTGTAATTCACATAACACTGAAAACAATCCCCTCAATATTTTAATGTTTCATTTTACTTTTAAAAATTCATCATGAAGGAATGATTGAAGAATTGTAAGTAGCTGCAGAAGGGGTCCCAACAGTAGATAGTAAGCTCAGCAAAACAGAATTATTCTGTAGGATTTTAATCTGGTGGCAAATTTCTAAACTAGAGATCTAATAAAATATATTTATAGTAATCACTTATCATGTAGCCTGTCAGTACTTTGCCTAATGAATAACATCATTTTCCATTTATTTATTTGATTCTATAAGTATATGTGTGTATGAATTGGTATTTTGGCACAGAATACAAATTAACCATATTTTACTAATTTTAATTCTCTAGAAGCATCTGAACGAGTGTACAGGTATGCTCATGAACCACTGCCTGAACTGAGAAGCAAAACAGATAAATTGAAATGATATATAAGTAATTAATCAACTAAACATATCATAATAATTTTGTGAAATATCTGCATATATTCATAAGGAGGTACAATCATATTAGAGACACATCCATAAATTTTATGGATAGAAAAAGGATGTAGAATAATATATTTGTATATGCGGATGATGATGAGGAAAAGATTTACCAAACCAATTGTAATAGTTTAAGTGCAGGGCTCAAATTATGCAGAGCTTTTGTTTAATAGTTTTTAATGCTTTCATATCATTTAAAATTTTATAAAATTACATTTCTGGCTGCTACAAATTATAGAGTAAATTAAAAGGAATAACTTGTTATTCAACCCCCCAAAATAATCTCAGAGGAAAAAACTTAGTTCATACATTGTGATGTTATTCATAAATCGTAATTTATTTGATTCAGTTAGGTCCTAAATAGGCATGTATTATTGGAATAAGACACTGTAGTAAAATTTCAGTGCACAAAAGTCAAAGTACACTGTATACATTTCAAAGCCAATATACTTACACAGTTTATTCATTAAATGGACTCTGGGGCAACACCTTATATTTCAATAGTCACACTAGATAATGTTTCCTGACTGAAGAGGAAAGGAGGGTAGTATTCTTTGAAACTATCAAAAACCTTCTAGATGAAAGCTACTCAACCTGTTACTGATGAAAAGATCAAGAGAGAATACATTTGGCTATTAAATCCCCTTTGGAACATGAGTAAAAGCCAGCCAGGTTAGTGTCTTTTTTATTCTATCTTAAATTTCTGTGACTAATTATAATCTAAACCAAAGAAATAACATTATACAACTCCCTCAAAATATATTTTGTTTCATTATAGATATCAGAATCTGGAATTTTTATAGGTGAGTGCCTATTTATGTATAGAATAAATTTGTTATTTGAAAGCAATCAAACTAATGGGGTACAAAAACATTCAATTTCCTTACCTATGGAGATTTAACTAGCTACTAACCAAGAACTCCAGATGTTCTATAGAAATTACCTGCTTCATTTTTAATTGTGATTTGTGCTATAGTAATTCAATAGTAGTCAGAGTTAAAATAATCTTAAAACAAATGAATTCCTTTAAATACCATCTACAATTTATGGTCTGAAGAGCAATTTCCTTGTAAAGAGTCCCAAATTGATAAATTTTTGCATTTCTTAAAACTTCTAAAAATTAACAATATGTAAAACAGTATTCCTATTGATGAATTTCAATTTTTAACCTCAAAAATAATATTTCCTCACATTAGGGACATGATTGTTGACTTGTTCAAAGGTGTGTTGCATTTGATCTATGTACACAGTGACTTGATATAATGATGAACAAAGTGAGATAAGCAAACAGCTGCTATGGGTTCGTTCTTGGGCATGTGCCTCTGAATGGAAAAAATGTGTAATAACAGGTTATGTGCATAAGTACACTGCTCTGGACTACCAGAACTATGTCAGCCTCTTATGTAGAACTCACCGAGTATAGGAAGTGAAAGCTTGATGAAAGATAGTTTAGCTAGTACTGGAATTTTTTCTGATGCATCTGTGCTTTAAGTGCCTGCTTTTGTACTAAAGTGTGTTGACTCTGAGGGGCAACCAGTGCTAAGGAACTGAACTCAAGCTCAAAGGAGCCTAAACAAGACAAGGAGACTCCAGGCTATCCTGCCCAGGAGTCTCTCTCATGGCACCCTGAGAAGCTTTTATTAGGATAGCTCAGTGTAGAGAGTTTATATAAAGCTCACACATGATTGCTTACACAGTGCCAAACAAACAAGATTTTCCTTACTGCTGTAGTAAGGAGATGACTGGACTTGCTCAAGTATGTGGAGACTTGCTCAGGGCTGAGAATATAACAGACTTCCTAGTAAATGTTTTGAAGTGTTCTTGCACAAAGCAAAGGTTGTATAACAAACAGCCTGCTCTCAGTGTTCTAGGAGCAGGCATAGCCCCTCTCCTAAATACAAGCCTGGCTGAATCTAAGGAGTTTGTTAGCTCTTAGTGGGCCAAGTGTTATTGTCCCTAAGGGACAAAGGAGGTGGCTACCCTCGTGTCTCTCCTCTATCCTGTGCTACATGAAAATATTGTCCTCTGGTTTCAGAGTAGGTTTGGCCAGTAGCAGAGAGTTTTAGATTAGTAGGTGATCAAAGGAAGACATAAGCTATGACCCATGTCCCCATTATGCCTGTGACATATCTCCATTGTTTGTACTCCTTGGAAATGCCTGTTCTGGTTTAATCTAGTAATCTAGGCTTTTGGTCTGTGATATCTTTCTTGGTACCTTCAGTCTACAGACAATAGCTAGCTTTTCTTTACTTTGAAGTGCCCTTAAGTTTAATTATGAGGCCAAGTTTACTACTAGTTGCTTGTTAAGTGAGAGAAAGTGTAGCTCTCTGGGAACAAGCAGTTCTCTCAACCTGGAAATAAAGGATTTTAGGATGGACATTGCTATTAAGACATGATAGCCTTTGTAAAGAAAGTTATGATTTATATTATATACATTCACATACATTATCTTCTACTAACTGTGGACTGACTGACACACCTTGCAAAGAAAATGCTAAATTGCAAGTGATGTATATGTTACATATCATTTTTATATAGTTGACTCTGAAAAATATGTGGGTGCTTGCTGAGGAGAAAATAAAGCAAATCATAATTTCCTCGGTTTCTCAGTTTTGACCAATGGCTTCTAGTCTTATCTCTTGTTCCTGAACTCAGACAGGCAATGGCTTTGGAAGTTCATGAGATAAAAGCTGTGGCAGGTAACAATTATTCAAATTTAACCTGAGAAGTAATGAGAAAACAGGAAACTCACTGGAGTTCTTTTACAATAGCGAGACTCAAATGCAGCAAAACTATTGCATTTAAAATGATCTCCCATAAACCTTTCTTAGTGATAGGAAGTGTTAACATGTTGCAGAAGCTTTAGAATGCAGTTGCATCAAATGTACTTTAACTTAGATTTATAATAGTACACACTGATGTTCAAGGATGCACAGTAGCAGACAATGGATGAATAGACTAAATTATTTGAATACTGTTTTAAGGGTCTCATGGGTTTCTTTTAAAAGCAGTATTGATGTAACTAGTAAATGTCCTAAATGAAACTTAGTATTCTTTATGTGTTTCTAATTCTTATGTTTTGCAAATATATTACTTTTCTAAATTTTGTCTCATATATTATTATTTGGTACTTAGTCTCTCTCAAATTTTCCAGGGTTTTTTTGTATTATGTTACTTATTACACCCAGACATTCTATTTTCTATACAAACTTTTGGAATGTAGGAGATTTAAAAAGGGTAGTTGCCAAATTGATTATTTTTCCCACATGCTGTTCATGTGTTCATTAATTTTCTCTTACAGTCTATTCATCTATGGTTCATCTGCCAAAACTACTTGTTTTCTACAGCCTGCTTGCCTTCATTGCCTACGGATTCCTCAAAGTTATATTTTATGCTCATGATTGTTTAGCAAATCTTCTTGTTCATGTGCTGCATGGCATCTGACCATCTGTCAAAGCCACTAAGGTTTACTTGTTAGTTCATCACCATCCAACTCCAATTGCATTACTGCTTTATGATCCTCAGGCATACTTTGGCTGCTGAGAAGTGCCAGCTTCCCTTGGTGACAGGGAACACAAGAGGAGCTTAAAAGTTGTCACTAAGCTACAACCACTTTTCTCCTTCAGTTTTTTTTTTTAATTGTTAACCCAATTGCATTGTCTTGTGTTTGAATGTGTGTTGCTTCTACTGACAAACCAACCTGTCTGTACAAATCTAGTGTTTTACTTCATTTTGTAAATGTTGAAATTTTTATTCAAAGTACTTATTTGTACATGTTTATAAATATATATTTAAGTGTTCAGCAATTAAATAGTTGAATATGACTTGTTTTGATTGTGTCTAACCAGTGTGTTCATGTAAATACTATACACAGTCTTCCTTTAAGAAAAGGGTTTGTGTTTTGTTCATTACAGAAATAATTCAGCATTGTGGATACTTTGATTTGTTTAAGCATTTCCTGGGGATTGGTATATGTGGATTTTATAATGCATTAATTTTATTAAGATCATGCTTTATCTTCAAGCAATACATAACAAGAAAGCCATAGATTCACTCTCCATGGAACTTACCATGTTTTCTTGCTGTTTTCAGAATATCGTGGCCCCTCATGGTGTCTCACTCCAGCAGACAGTGGATTGTGTCAAGCCAGTGAGATCAGATTCTACTACAATTCAGTCATTGGGAAATGCCGCCCATTCAAGTACACTGGATGTGGGGGAAATGAAAATAATTTTACTTTAAAAACAGCATGTATTAAGGCATGCAAGAGAGGTATGGAAGACATTCTTTCCACTAAACCACTCGTGTTTCGAATGACAATGCTATTGAAATTGTGAAATAGTTTTAACCTATGAACTATCAAAGAATTATTTCCCTTACTTATAAGAAATAAAGTATAGTAATTTAGTTAATGAATGCCCTCCAAACAACTAGACTTAGATAATATTGTGAGCTATAATTGTTCTGCATTTGTTGCTATAGAAAAATTTCAAACAGATTAAACACTTTATATGTTTTTAACATTTGTTTTTATTTTTGGCTTATGTGTGTGTGCATGTGTGTATATGCCACATGTGTTAAGGTGCCCGCAGAGGCCATAAAACGAATTCTGATCCCCTGGAACTGGAGTTAAAGGCAGTTGTAGACCACCCAACATGGGTTCTGGGAACTGAACTCAGGTCCTATAAAAGAGCAGTATGTGCTCTTTAACCATTGATCCACCTATCTAGCTCCAATAGTTCCTTATCAAATGCTTAAGTACTAAGAATTTATTTTTTTAAATGGATGATAAAACCCTGTCAAGTTTTCCTATAATGTTCAAAGTTTTAACATTTTGAATATTTTCTGAATATAGCAATGATATGCATCATAGACTACAAAGAGTCTGGAAGTATACATAAAAATCATCTGCCATACCTACCTCCAATCACTATCAACCACGGATCTACCCTTTGAAAATCTGAACATGTACTTCCAATAGAAGAATAATATACTTAGATATTTTTGGTGACACATATATCCAAAATCACTTCTTTGGAAACAAATTATGTTATGAATATACATAGACAAATTAAGGGCCTTAATGTAAGCCATTCATATCATGTGAGTATAAGAAGATAATTTGAGAAAATTTTGTATTAAATATTTCATTCTGTTCTCTTATTCACAAATTTGTTGCTCTTCATGTTGTAGGTTTCATCCACAGAAAATCTAAAGAAGGACTAATTAAAACCAAAAGAAAACGAAAGAAGCCATCTGTAAAAACAGTGTATGAAGAAATTCTTAAGAGGACATAAATTTATTATTTTGTCATCTTAATTCTACTAAATATTTTATATGCAATGTTTTTACTATAACTTCTAGTTTCTTCAGTTCAGAACTTTTTTGAATATATTAATAATTAGTTTTCCAAGCTGTTAACACATTTTCTTTACAGTTCCTTTTCTGATCTGGCCCCAGCACTTGTTCTCAGGCAATAGTTTATTGAAGGCTACTGTGAATTTCCTCGTTCTCTCAATCACTTTCTGTTTTCCATTGAATTAAATTTTTCATACTACTGACTGCCACAAGAGCTGGTTTTCTGCTTTCTGTTGTTGGTCTTCTATTGGAGGATATATTTTAACTTGTTACAATCAGGTACATTATGATATCCTTAATAGTCAGCATCAGATAAAGAAATACAGCTATTAAGGACCAAGCAACCTTTGAACTTCATATCTAAAATGATGGCAAACACCTGCTTCTGACAAACATACTCAGTTGTGCCTTGGGACGAACTGATTGTATTAAAATTCTGTCACACAATTCTCTTTCTAGACATGTTTGAGCTTTTTGTATTAAGTAATACCTCCAACAATACTGAGCCAACCTTTTCAAACAAAGAATGTTCACTTTCACATAATATGCCTGTATTTTCACTGACTTGACTTTTGTGTCTGTAAACATTCATATCAGATTAGATGGTTGAGAGGTTGTTATTGAGTACAGTTCATGGTAGGAACTGACCCAGTTTTGATAACCATCATAATGAATTTTAATATGTAGTCCTAATTTTATTGTTTGACAAATTTTTATCTCTCTTAAAATAACAAGAATATCAAAACCTCCTTAAAACTTCCTTAAAACTTACATTTATCATGGTTTTGTACACACTGCAACCAGCAGGTAGTGATCAAAAAACAAAGTTAGTTAGCTGGGTGTTGTGGCACACTCCTTAAACCCTACTATTTGGGAGACAGATACAGGTCTATCTCTGTGAGATCAAGGCTAGCCTGGTCTAAATAGGAAGTTCCAGGCTAGCTGAGGCTACATGGAGAACCTGTTCCCCCGCCAAATCCAAACTATCCCTCCTCTCAAAAAATTTATTTCTGTAAAAAGTATGAGTGAGGGAAATACTGCTAGAGAAGCTGTGTAATATCTGCCCAGCGGTTTTGCTAGTTGTTTCCTTAATTCTCTACATCTATAACTCTTATCTGTCTTTCTCTACTGAACATATGCAGTCTGGCCACCCAATAGACCATGGACATTTCAGCTTCTTTCATGGTCTCAAATTTCACATTTAAATCTGAACTTATTATCTAGAGTAATGAACCACCTCAACCATTTGGTTTAGTTTCATGGCTCTGCTCTAACAATATAATTACAATTCTACCTGTTCTTCTGCCTTGAGAGTTTAAACTCAATTAGGATTTTTTTTCCTCAAATCTTATCAAATCAGTGTCCAAATCCTTGTGCTTCATTGCCCTTAATGTCCTTCCAATGCATAGATTTTTTACTGCATGTGCTCTATCCCAGAAGTATGGAATATATGTCATTCCCACTCAGAATCTCAAAACACACAAGTTGCTACTTAACTGTGCAGTCCCAACCCCTAAAATTCAATTTCAGTGTATCTTGTTGGATTTTCCCAATCTTATTTTTTGATGGCTGTTGCCTTTCAGTTAAAATTTTTCACTGTTTACTGAATGCATCTTTAACTACACAGATTATTCAATGTTACTTTCTATTTGAAAATCTCATGCCTTTGGGCCCTTCATCTCCAGGCAGGTTTTAGCTGGTGCAGCTGCAGAATTACTGTATTTCAAGATGGAAGAGGAAAAGTCTTAACAGGAAATTACAAACTATTTTCATTCTGTATTTTAAAATTATATCAATACATGTGCATTTGAGGAAAATTTATGTCTGTACCATGTTCCATGCATAAATAATTGCCCTGAATGGGGTCTTTTCAATGGAATTTTAAATTTATGAAGTCAAAAAAGAAGCTCTACTGTCATGATTTCCTGGACAGCAATAGCATTAAATAAAAACAAAAGTATCCTTAGGTCATGTGCCAGATTTTCACCAAGGACATGTTGGTGAGTTAACTCATTGTTTGCTTAAAAAATAATCATTCTTTGTTGGGACTAAGTCAATAAAGATATATTCTTCAATAGTTTGTAGTACTTAATGAATGTGGATATCATTTCAGTGTTTTATATAAACCTGATTTTGTCTTATTTTGCATAATCAAATATATGTAACTGTGAATGTTATAAAGGCATATTATACAACATATATGTGTACTTACCTAATTGTTCTCTGTATCCAACATTAAAGGATAATACAGAAACCTGCTCAAATGTTTTTATTTTTTACATTTTAAGAAGTAAAATGTTTGATCTTGAAGAATAAACTTAACTCATACTGGTGTTTATTTAATAAAGAACTTTGAGGAGGGTGGAGAGATGGCTCAGCTGTTAAGAACACTGGTTGCTCTTACAGAGGACCTAGGTTTGATTCCTAGCAACCATATAGTGGCTAGCAAACATGCATGACTCCAGTTCCAGGGGATTTAAAACTTTCTCCTGATCTTTATGAGCACTGAATGACCTGTAGGGCCCTAAGACATCCCAATTGACCCATGTGCACTTACATACATGCAGGCGATACACTCATACATATAAAATAAAATAAAAATAAACAAATTATTTTCTAAAAACAACTTTTGTGTTATTTATCACAGACAGTTTTAAAACCAAGCAAGAAGTATTTTCCCCATTCAACTCTGCTGTTACTTACATAAATCAGAACTCATTAATGATATCTTTTATGATTTCATATTTATCAAAGAAATTAGAACCCAATGACTTAAGAATCCTTAAGAATGCTGAGGAGATGGCTCAGTAGTTAAGTGCATACTGAAGCCTGAGCATACTATTTGTCCAGAGAACCTGATCTTGGTTCCCAGCAGGCAGGTCAAGCAGTTTACAATCTCCTGTAACTTCAGCTCAGATGATTCTACACCCTCCCTGGCCTCCAAGGATATCTGTTTACACATGGCATATATTCACAAAGACCCATACACACATACACATCACATAAATAAAAATTTTTTAAAGAATACTTTTAAGATTTCTGTATTTTAATTTCCATCAACATCCATAATTGTACAAAATAAGCATATTATTAAATAAAAATCATATAATTGTGCATTATATGACTATTCCAGTTCAAACGATTATAGTATACCAGGCCCATCTCCACATCAGAAGATGCCACCATTAGTGAGATATCTACATACTCCTTTTTTATTACCAGTAAGTTCTCTTACCTGTTTTTATGAAGTTGGCCTTTGTATTTGTTTTCACTAACTTTCAGCATCTCACTTTATCTTGGGCTCTTTAACTTATACACAGATGCCATTACTGTGTTTCCTGCATTCATCTAAATAGCAAACAATCCCTTGTTCTTGACAGTGCCTCAGGAAAGCCCTTGGATTATTCTAGTCACATAATGTGTCTTAGTTAAAAGTACTCAGAACACTGAAAAAGGAGAATTGATGTAGTATTGTGTATGGTAATTCATTTTACAAAAGGAATAGCAGGGAAGAGAGAGTGGTGGGCAGGTTAGTAGGAGATGGAAAACAGTGTAAGTCAGAGGGGGCAGGGAGAGATATTTTAATATGAGAATAAAGTCAGAGCATCAGGATGCCCCACACCCACCCCTTATCAGTTTTCTCATAGATGGCGAAATCTGCAGTCACAAACTGTCAAGACCAAACCTGTGTGACTTCAGTATGGAGAAACTGGGCACCTCATATCAAACTCAATCATCTTCGCCTCTTCATCTTGCTGCTCTGTAGTTTTAACATTTTTTTAATCTCACAGACTTTCTAGGCAACCTAGAATTTAGCACCCACATCTTCTCAAGGTCATCTAGCCGAAAAGTTTGGATTCTCTCATCTCAACTCTTGATTGCTGCTTTCTTTCTAAGCCACATTATGTTGACGCTTAAAAGGGAGACAGCCTGACTCTTAGTGCTTGTTTTAAGCTAAGAGCGAATCCAAACTGCCCAGCACCATTCCTTCAGTGTCTCATGGAACTATGATCCTCAGCAAAGACCTTGCTCATTCTGCATTGAAACAGCGTCTCCAGAATGCCAGGGCAGCACTACGAGAATTCACATGAACAGAATGGTTATGCACCTGAAATTCAGGATAGGGTCTCGCTCTTTTGCCAGTTTTTTTTCTGCTGTAGTTTCGCCAGCCATCCTTTGATCCGGAGAGGACTTGTGAGAGAAAGCACAGGAGCAGGCATCGGCTCCTATTATTGAGAGGAATACAATCAAGTCATCATTTGGCCAGTACAGGAGTTTATATAAAACCACAGATTTTGATAAAACTTGTTACTTAAGATGCTTTTTCAGCATCTTAAGAGGGAGAGGTGACAGGAGCAATTTTTAAAAATGTAAAGTATAAGTTGATTTTAAAATATTTAGAGCATAATTTGCTTTAGTGATTTGCTTTGAGCAGTTAGTCTTTATTACCCCTTTTTGCTTATGTATTTCCTTTTTGAATAGCAAGAGTTGCGTTAATTATGACTTGCTTTGGGGTAATATAGGAAATATCAGGCACAAAGTTGGCAAAAACAGATGAAAGTTTTAGATACACATTCTGTACTTCCTCAATCCTTGGGCACAGACCGCTCTAGCTCCAGCACCTCAGATCTCTGGCCTGCCCTCTTATCCAGGCCCAGCCACTGCATCCTGATGCACGCACTCACACCAGCTCAATTGTTTGGTCTGGTTTGTTGGAACCTTCACAGGTTGTTCCCACCATCAACTTCCCTCTGCCAGCCCTAGACAAGCCATCTATCCTGGCTGTCCCCTCCCCTACTTGCCTTGGATTCCTGTGGGCAGCCTCCTTCCCTGGTAGTACTGACCCGACCCATTGCCTTTCCATTCCCCTACCACCTGCAGCTACACTCTCCCCCACCACACAGCCGGCTCTCCTTCTAGACTAGGCACAGGCTCACACTCTGGCTCTGCTCAGACCAGCTTAGCTGTTTAGTCTAGTTTGTGAGAGACTTCAGCGTCTATTCGCACCCCAACTTCCCTCTGTTCTTGGCATATACCCAAAGGATTCACCCTATTGTAGGGATACTTGTACATCCATGTTTGTTGCTGTTCTTTTCACAATAACTAAGAGATGGAAGCAACGAAAGTGCCCCTCACCTGAGGAGTGGATAATGAAAGTGCGGTACATTTACACAATGGAGGTCTATTCAGTGGTAAAGAAAGACAAAAATCATCAAATCTGCAAGTAAATGGAAGGAACTAGAAACTGGTATGCTAAGTGAAGTAACACAGACTCAGTAAAGTAAATGATGTATGTTCTCCCCCATTTGTGGATTCTAGCACCAAACCGTTATATGTGAATATTTATCCTGATATGACTGCAGGCACTAGGAAAATGGAAAGGAACCAGGGAGGTAAATGAAAAGAAAGAATCTGAGAGAGAAGAACAGTAGGACACAGGTGTTACTAGGAGAGAACTATATAAAATAGGCTTATTTAAATGGGAATGGGAAGGAAGGGTTATACAAGGAACTATGGGGATGAAGTAAAAGAAGGAGCTCAAGAGAGATGAGGTCATAGGAGACTGTTATTATCAAGGGAGAAATGGGGACACTTTAAATGGGGAAGGCATGGATAGAGGGTTAGATAGGAAGAGAGAGAGAAGAGAAGAGAGAAGAGAGAAGAGAAGAGAAGAGAAGAGAAGAGAAGAGAAGAGAAGAGAAGAGAAGAGAAGAGGATAATTCCTAGCTATTGTAAAACCCCAGAGGGAATCATATTAATATAACAGCCTGATGACAAATTTCACATACAATATCTCTACATGAGTCCATGTGCATAGCTAAAGGCTACATAACAAAAAAAAAAAGTGCAAGACAGGAGAAACCTTCCTTTGAGTTGTTTACCCGCGTGGTTTAAGAGACTCGTAAAATTACACAGCCTATTGCCACATCTCTTGATTGCCTCCTAGAACTTGAAAGTAAGGCCCTATTGATAAAAACAGGACATATTCAGAGAATGGAGTTGGAGCAATGGAGCTGCAACTGACCTGGAAGCCACTTCCCCTGAAAACTAGCTCTAGAGTGCAATATGTAAGCAGCCAAGGGAGAACATTAATCAAGGATCCAACACCAGCTTTCTGATCAAATAAGCACATCAATGACAGGCACAGCATTCGACACTGGTGCAGCAGTGACACTTTTATCTTGGAGCCGATCATGGCTACCTAATTGGTTTTAAAGCGCATTCAATGGGAGGAAACTCTTGTGAGGCACGGCAATCATAGTCAAACACACATGACTGAAGTGGTCATAGATCTTACAGAAATTCCCAATGTTGTCACATTCCCTAGGCTAGTGTAACTTCTTATTAAGTGCAAAATATGTGTCCTTATATATGGTCAAGTATCACAGTCACTGCTCTTCAAAGAAACTTCTGTTCCACCAGATGAAGCCTACTACAGAGTACCACACCTGGTCACACACAGACATTGTCTATGAATTGTCCATGCCTATGCAGCACATCTACAATGCAACCTCTACACCCAAGGCTTACACAGCATGGAACAAGGGGTAAAGGGGACACTAATGAATCTCTCAACTCTCATTAATGAAGCTCCCCATGCAACAAAGAGCCAATATCACAACAGGTCACAAATAACCAAATAATGGAGATTAGAGAACTGCAGAGTGTGGGTCACTGGACAGGAATCCTGTATTAAATTTCATTCACCCAAGGCTGAGGGATCATTTCGGAAGGGGAGATGGAAAGATTGTAAGAGCCATTGAAGAAGTGTATTATCATATGGAAACAGAATCCTACAAGCTCCTGGGACCCTGCTCATATGATTGTACAACAATGAATTTGGCATGCTCAAAACCCATGCAAACTCACGTAGACAAAAAATCAGCATGGAACTGGAGAAGTGAGTAGCAGACTCCAATCTTTGCTGAAGGAATATTGACAACTGATTACTTTTGGGTGAAGGTAAGCTAATCTTCTTAAAGTGAGGGACTCGGGACAGGGTGACTAGACCTCAGTGGATGAACCTGCACTGAGGAACATTTGTGGACATTAACTTGACAAAAGAGACCATAACACATGTGAAAGAGTGTATAGATTCCAGTTGGGAGGTCATGGAGGTTCCATGGCTTCATCTGTAAAGGACTAATAACAAAAAGGAGCCTGAAGAATGAGCCAAGGTGACTTGAAACAATAGTGAGATTCCTTGAGCCTTACAGTGAGAATCAGTAAACTGGAGGGCAGAAAGGGCACCCAAAGATCTGCCTGCCGAGTGTTAGTTGCTTTGGGGGTTACAAGACAGTGGCAGTTGTTAGAAGTCTATAAAGGTTCCTGTGATCTCTGTGAGAAGAGGCCAGCCTGGTTTACATAGTGAGTTCCAGGTCAGCTGGGCTACAGGGAGATCATGTCTCAAAAGACCCTCTCTCTAAGAAAGAATTATTAAAATGCAGTGGGAGAAGATGTCAAGAAAGTCTTGTGCTTGTTGGCCTATCACTCACCCTTGTGTATGACTGGGAACATCCAATAATTCCCCCTTTTTTTGTGATTTCTTCAGGCACTGATCATGATTAGTTCTCTGTTATGACCTATCAAAGATAGCCTTGCACTCAATAGAAATATAGCTTACAATGTATCACTGAGATGTCCTTTGTTTCCTTTTTTCTCAGAACTTGTCCAGGCAGTGGATCTATGCATTTGGAACAGAAAGCCTTGTCCTCACATGGAGCACCAAAAATGCTCTTATTATGAGCCACATTGCAGTGGTGCTTACAAAAGAGAACCTGACTCTTAGCATTCATTTTAAGGCCAAGAGTGAACCTGAACTGCCAAGCATCCAGTCTTTCAGTTGTCTCTTGGAACTTTACTCCCCAGCAAGGGCCTTGTTCATTTTTTTTTTCAAATTTCGTTTTTAATTTATTTATTTTATGTGTATGAGTGTTTTGCCTGCATGTAAGTGCACCTGTGTTATAATGTGCCCATGGAGGCTAGAAGAGTAAGGTATCAATCGGATCCCCTAGAACTGGAATTACAGACAATTCTTAGCTGCCGTGTGTGTGCTGAGAACCGAATATGGGTGTTCTTCAAGAGCAGTCAGTGCTCTTAACCATGAAATCAACTCTCCAGCCTCCTTTGCTCATTCTTTTATTGAAACAGTATCCACAGAATGAAATGGGAAAGTAGAAATCAGGGCCCACCCTTATCTTATCAGAGAATCTTGCTCTTTGATCCCTAGGCCTAGAATATTACACATATTCAATTTATCTCATTGTTTAGGATGAGAAAAGCTCACTATTTTCAGTGCTTTGATATGTAAAGCAGTTATATGTTATATGATATCTTACACTATTCTGGGATGAGGTCAAGAAGGGGTCCTGAAAGATTAAGGTCACATGCCCATGTTAGAAGAGGAGCAAATGACTCAGTGAGCTAATGTTCATAATAAATAGTAACTTTTTGATACAAGATTAGTTAAGTTTTTGGTCCAGAATATGTCCATATTGTAAAAATCATTCCAATAGCATACAGTTTTTGGCAACAAGCTTGTTTACTCTGCTGTTTTATGGCTAATGCTGAGACAAATGCCAGAGTGAGGGAAAGGAAATTCTCCCTGGCCTTGTTTAACTGGCAAGTCCTTTCCTAGATACCACATATTCATCAAGGACATTTATAATAACTGTATACATATAAAAGTTCAACTTGGATGAAAAAAAATAATGCTGTAATGTACTATTTTTAAGTCAGAATTACACCAAAAATCCAATTTGATGAAAATATCAAAATTTATAAAATGACAGGAACACTAGCTGAGATATTTTGGAATCTAAGGCCAAAGGTAAAATGACTAGTATTAAAGATCTGTGAAAGAAATGTAAAGATAGGTCACCTCTAATCATCATTTGATACATGAAAAATAGTACAAAAAGTACAGTTAAAGTGTCATTCCCAGTAAATGAAGAAAAATTATTTGATAAAATTCAACAGTTTCAGCAAGACAGAACTATGTTAATTTGATAATACATTTCTACAAAACTCAAAAGTAACATGATGCTTAGTGATCAAAATTTAAAATCACTGATAGTAAAGTCAAGAATAGAGCTTAAAGGCTTCCCATTGGGTCTTCAATGTATCATATATTAGCAGCCTTAGTTTTATAGCCAGCACAAATAGATAAGACAGAGAAATAATATAGTAATAAATTATATTTTGTTTCAAAATTATTATCATGTTTGTCATAAGTAAATGTCTACAGTAATCTAAAACACAATTTTAAATTACTTCAAATTGTATAAAATATTTTAAAATTTAGAAGCACATAGTTTTAAAAATATATTAGTAGTAGAAAGAAATCAGCTATAAGCATGGAAACTAAAATTGAAAATGTAAAAATACCTGGGAATGAACTCACTTTCCCAATTCTGCATTAACAGAAGATCCTGGACAAAAGAAGAAGTAACATGAAGGGTGGAAGCTTTCCTTTATGGATATGACACATTGTATCCAAGAGCACAAAGCCCACTCAGTATACCCCATCCATAAACATATTCACATGTGAAATTCAAAGAGCACTGAAGAAGAAATTCCTAAGAAAATGGGGAACAACTTATGGTATGAATTCCCAAAAATGACATAAAAAGAAATCACACATTAATGGAAAGAATAGAAGAAAGACAAACGTGAGTTCAGTGATGGAACTAGGAAGATGGCTCAGTGCAAGCATGAGGACCTGAGTTTGAATCCCCGAGATGCATGTGTAGACTGAGTGAAACAGCTTGTACCTTTAATCCCAGTATGTGGGGCAGAAACAGGTGGATTCCAAGGCTTACTGGCCAGTCTAGGTGAAATGGAAAGCTTGTCTCAAAATCACGGGTAACTTGTCTCAAAATCTAAGGTGAAAAATATGGACAGAAGTACAGAAAACTGGCCTATGACTTCCACATGCGCATGTACAGGGAGGCACTCCCACACATGTGAGCACATAGACACACACCACATCAGCACATAACACATCTGAGCACACACATAAATACAACCACATCCACACATGAACACATATTCTACACATAGATATACACAGACAGACCACACATGAACATACACACAGACAGACAGAGGCACACACACACACACATACACACACACACACACACACACACACACACACACACACATACACAGATCCCTGTTTAGGGACTGTAAGAAGTAAGAAACAGATACTAAAATCTATTATTAAAAACTCTTGAGCCAACACACAGAAGATATTGTAAGAAGCCTTTTAGTACTAACTGGCCTTTCAATTATGTTTATGAAGTGCTTTGCTGAAAACTAAAATCAATCAAATTAAATGCAGAGATGTTGAATGTTTTCATTTTCCACCAGAGGCTTTAGGAGAAAGCACTGGAATGTAAACCAAGGAATAATTGCCTCTTGTACTAATATTAACATTAACTTGAGTTTGCCTCAATTTTTCTGGCCCTGCATTTACTCCTATTAGAGTGAATGTTTTGGACAAGACTGCCTACATATGAAAGTTCTTCTAATTTGGACATTTTACGATTTTATGAGAATGCTATTTAAAAATATCTAGTATCAATATAAGTAAGCTAACAAAAATAGAAATGTTCTAATGATTCAAAAAACAAAAATCAACATTGGCTAGTCTCCATCTAGTGTCAGATAGCCGTGTTTAACAGTCTGTTCTTTGAGAACTGGCTTAGGTTGAGGCAGTTGTCCAACTCTATACTTCTTATACCCAGAATTACCTTCTTCAGTACCTAATTCCCAAATGTCAAAGATCTTATGAGAAAATTCCAAGATAACTACTTTGTAGGAGGCCTAACACATTTCAAAAGATTCTGAATGTCTTAACATTTGGATTTCATTCAAGAGCAAATTGAAATAATTAAAATCCCCCTGAGATTATATTTTCTAGAGAAAACAATATTTGTACATCTGATTTACGCTAATGCATTAAGGCATTTAATTGCAAGCTCACCAACACAAGCTCATTGAAACAAATTTTGAAAAGTGTTTAGTCTGTTTCGAAAATAATTCTTAAAGTTAGCCAAATCTATTTAAGAATAAGTTAACTAAAATTGGATTTTTCTAGTATTAATATATTCTATTTCAATCTATAATTTGTGTAATAAGTTTTGAAACTTTTTCCTTTTAGTCCAAATTAGCCCATTTATGTAAACATTGCTGACAGTTTACCAGTCTTCATTAACTGCTCGACATCAGCCATATTTTAATGAACCTGGATCTTCTTGGAGTTATAATCTCTTTTTATCTGTATTTTACCAAAGGTCTAATTCTAATTTAATCAGCTCTCCTTCTAAGATGCCTGTGCACTCACATTAGAAGCCACGGGAAATGGGTATCACTTTTGTCTTAAGTTTTGGAATCAGAGGAGAAGGTTTGAGTTTCCAACAGTTAGGTTTCTAATACATCCCTTATCTTCAATCTAATGTTTCACAAAAGTTATAAATCATTTTAGGGAAATGTCCAGAAAGCTTGAAAATGTAAGAGCTGTGAGCTGTCTACATGGTACATCTTGCCAAGATGTTGCTACTCCAGCAGTGAAAAGAAAAACAATTTCTATTGTTTACTGTAGAAAACTGCTACTGTTCAATGAGAAGTCCTTTGCAGTTGAAAAAGCTAAAATGCTTTAACTGTTCACATATTTCCTTTGTTTTTCACACATAAACACACACACACAGCTGCTTCTTTAGATACAGTTCTTTAAAATTCAGTACATTCACAGCTTCTCTCATCTCTACTGACAGTAAAGTGTCAGAAATAAATGAGAAACATTTTGAAGACTGCAGAGGAAACAACTCCAACAACAAGCCAAATATATGCTTTGTTAACAAAATGATTGTGAACGAAAATGGCATCACACATGTATTTAGCATATTTTAGTTTTCACTAAAATGGTAGCTGCCGCTAGTAAAATTTATTGAATACTTACTGGTTCAAAGTCGTGGAATGTAGTCAAAATTATAACAAAAACTATGTAAAGAAAGCAGATATTTAAAAGATAAAGTAGAAATTTTAAATTAAAATTTCGTTAAAATAAATTTATAACTGAAAGGTGAGCTTATATATAAAGTTGATTTACTATTTAGCATTAACTAAGAAATTTGTTTTTAAAATATATTACATTTTTAAAAATTCCTTTCTGTACTTGAAGATGTCTGTACTCAGTCTTCTGCTCTGGCAACCTCCTGCCACCGTGCTTTCCCCTATCATCCCCAGGAATTGTAAGCCAAATTAGTTCCTCCTTCCTTAAAGTTGCTTGGTCATGTGTTTATTAGAGAAACAGGGCAAAGTACACAAGCTTGTGCCAGAGAGCGGCTGATGCTCTGAAGAATCATGTTGTGTGTTTCTGAGGAATATGGAGGGCCCTGGAATTTTGGACTAGAAAAGCAATTGAATGTTCTAGACAGAGTTTAATGGGCTGTACTAGAAAAGGTTCAGCTCAAGATGTTCCAGAGGAAGATGAAAACAAGAACTTAAACAGCAACTGGGCTATTTTGGCAAAGAATCGGCCTACCTTCTGCCTGAGGCCTGAGAAGAGTAAATTAATACATAATGTAATAAATTCCTTAGGAGAGGAAATTTCAAGACAACCTATAGTTGAATCTGTGATGTGGTTATTAATGGTAATTATTATGCAGATCTACAATGAAAAAGAACAAATGGGGCGGAAAGAACACTAAGAAACTTAATATTACAGCAAGGTGTGTCCTGGAAGAGAGACCCTCATTATTAAGGAGATTAAAGTCAATAAGGAGAGGGTCCCTGCTCTATTGAACCTTGGACAAGACCTCACCCTGCTAAGCTTTTAACTTGTGCAGGGAAAAAGCCTAAGGAGATTTCCATTCCTAGGAAATTGCAATGTACAATTGAAGCTGCAAATGTGATCCAAGGAGACCAATCTGGCAGCCTACCTTGGCAATATCTTTCAGAGAATACTTGCCTTAGGGATATAGGAGACTGTTAAAGACTATGGGCACCTTTAGAGCTGGACAAAATGCTATGATCATCAGTCTATGGGGGCTAAGGAGGAGAATGTGATGGTTTGATGAGAAGTATCCCAAAAAGGCTCAAGTCTTTGAACACTCATTTAGTGCTGCTATTTGGGGAGGGTCACAGAACCTTCAGGAGGTGCAGCATGCTGGAGGAAGCAGGCCACTGGGGGATGGCTTTGAGCGTTCAGAACCTTGCCCAATTGCAATTCTTGTCTCTCTGCTTTTTTGTGTGCTCCAAAATGTAAATGCTCAGATTCCTGCTCAGGCTACCACCTGCCACCAGGCTTCCTTCCTCATTATATGCTCTCCATCTGGAACCACAAGCCAAATTAATTCTCCCTTCTATAAGTTGTCTTAGCCACGGTTTTTTGTCACAATAACAGAAAAGTAGCTAATTCACATTTTCATCCATATGTGAAAATCACTAAAAACGTTTGCTCTGACCCAAAACCTGAGTACAAGTTAGGAAAACCAAGCGAGCGGTGCTGTCGTCTGAACTGCCCAGTGCTGTGCTCCCTTCTACTTCATAGTATTTACTAATTTCTTTTCTAAATGTGAAATTATTTAATTATACATACAGTTTCTCCTAATAATATCTGAAGTAGTTTTCCAGATTAAACATTTTGGAAATAGTGGAGAATGGGTTGAGTTTGTTGTGAGGAAAGAAGGCTGATTTAGTAACTCCATGCTTTGTTTCACTTCTAGTTCTGAGATCACCATTCGTGTAAACTTACTAAGTCACTTGTCTGACTTTTAATTATATTTAGAAAAATTTCAGGTATCTAATAATGTTACTTATTTTTTTAAACTTCAACTTCCCATGAAATAGAAACATCGTGTTTTATTAGATACTTAAAATAAAAAAACTCAACTTATTTTTGTTGTGCCTTACAATTAATCCAAGGAGAAAGGAGTCCTTTGAGGATTTTACTTTCTGACTATATGAAAATACCACAAGAAATGTATTTTCAGGGTACCATAGTTAAAGACTATGGTTAATATTATAAGCATTCAATTTGTAGAAGAAACCATATTCTTTTCAATTTTTTTTCATTTTATGTGTATGAGTGTATTGCTTGCATGTGTGGAAGTGTGCCCGTGTCATGCAATGCCAGTAAAAGTTAGAAGAGAGCATTGGATCCCCTGGAACTGGAATTTACTATGGTAGTTAGCCACCGTTTGGGAGCCAGGATTCAAACCTGGGTCCTCTGCTAGAGCAGCCAGTGCTCTTAATCGCTGAATCATCTCTCCAGACCCCCAAACCATATTCTTTTAAAAGAAGCTTTAGAATCTACAACACATTAGTCACAGAATACACTATAAATACCTCAAAGCGGTCTCAGGGCCTCACTTTCTATGCTCTGACCTATCATTTCAGTACACTCATCTCATGCACTGATTTCCAAACTGCAGAAACTCTCCAGGTAGAACGCTTGGGCTGATTGCACTTACTAGCAGCAGCCTTTGAAGGAGGTCCTGCTTGAGCCACGCCTTTCCCTTAATTCAACAGGTTCATCATGACTCACTGGTGGGAATTCAGTTGCTAACAGCTTTCAGCTGCATCCTTCAGACTTCAGTCCCTAGATATACTTCTCCCCACTCCCAAGAAAATATGCCCTACAGTGTTAGAAGGACTCATGCAAGTCCAAACTAATAAGAAGCTATTAAAGACAGAATGCCCTGCATGAAGAGAGGACAAACGGAGAGGGAGCCTGCGTTCCAGAGCCTTGTCCCTGTGTGTCAGGTCAACTCCAGAGGCTTTTCCTGACATGCTTTCTCACTTCATTTTCCCAGTCCTGTTCAATTCTCGCCCTTATTGTTTTTCCACTGTCTCAGGACAACTACTTCACTAAATTTCTTGCACAAAACTCCTCCTCTTGAGCTTTGCCTCTGTAGAACCCTGTCGAGAACAGTCTTCATTTTAATCTATTTCTTCTTAATGGGGGTTCCAATGCAATAAATATATTTCAAATGTGCTTCTACAAGGGGGAGGTTTGCCCTTCACCCTAACTCCCTGCTTCATCTGTCTCATTGCTTAAGTATATTGCAAATGCAGTATAGGGCGAGATAAGCAGAAACAAGGATCTTTTTCTAAATATATACCTGACAATAAAAGTAAAGTATTAGCTTTAAGCTTGCTACCTTTTGACCTCAAACAGATTTGAGTTGCTCCTAGTCTTGTAGAAGCTTCCTATTGCAGTGCATCGTTGTTAATGCAGAAATTTATAACTGTGCCAAGTGCGGAGAATAAGCAGATCGGAGTGCTCAGCTGTAGATGAGACATCTATTTCAAACACTGCTCTCCCGTTTTCTAAAGCCCAGATAATATCATGGATGCTGTGAGGATAAGATGGAAGACCCTAGAGGATAAGAAAGTGTGCTGTTAAATACTGTCCTCTGGGGAAGAGAGAGCTACACTTATTTGGGAACGGTGGCCACTGCAGCGTTGCTCAGACTCCAGTGGATGACCTTATACTCAGGTGCATCATGGCAGCACTAATTGGACTCAGTGGATTATGGAAAAATAAAAACAAAAAAGGGCATGAAATGGGGAGGGAGATTTGTTCACGGTTCCCTATGGGGAGGTGTACAGAGAGAACGGAGGTGGAGATGATTAAGATACATATATGCATGACATTTTTAAAGAATAATTTTTTCAGCAGATTCTCAAGAGCAGAGGTCCTACTGGCATATTTTATATTCTAGTTGCTATCCAACTTGCTTGGCACACTGTAGATGATCAATTAATTTCTGCTCAGTGTATGACTATGGTTCAGAAACTTCCTTACTGGTGATTAAAATGATTAAAGAGCCAGATCTTGGAGATAATTAATTTGCACCACATATGATTTTCAGAAATGTCAACTAAGTATTAAGTCTGAGAAAGATTATGGCCAGTTGATGATTGATGTAGAACAAATACTTCTCATCCTTAAAAGGATCTTGTTTATCGGAATGTGAGAGAGATTTACTATTGTATTCCAAGTTGCTGAAAATCTGATTTAAGCTCTTGTTCACCTGTGTTGGAGTTCTTCTACCGTGGTCCAGCCATGAGCTTCAGAGCACTGTAGCTGTTGTGTGTACTTGTATGTGTGTGTGTCCGTATTTATATCATAACCTTTCCAGTTGTTGGTATTTGTTTATGTAAGAGAAAAGACTGTTGTTATTCCTATCAGCATGCTAGTTTTTATGATTTTGGAACAGTTAACACTAGGTGGCAGGATGAGACTGCAGATGCCCAGTGCCTCAATGCGAAGCATTGAAACCCTCATCCTTTCTCACAGGTCTTAAGTGTTTTCCACCGAAAGTATATCATATTATTCTTCAATATGCAATGAATGCATTCAAAAATCCCTTATATTTATATTTAAAACACTATACTATAGGGAATACCATTGTGTTAAATAATATGAATAAAATTTTGAAGAAAATATAATAAAATACAAATTGTCAAAACGTCAATATATATCAATACTATAACAAAAGTTAATATCACATTTTGGTATTGGAAATCATTAAAACTATTTATCATATTTGAATTCAGTGACTAATTTATTTAATAAAAATAAATTTTAAGGGGGCTGGAGAGTGGTTAAGAGCACTAGCTGCTCTTGCAGATAGTTGCCAAATGCTTTACTTTATTTTTCTTTTTTTCTTGTTTTTTGTTGCATCTCATTCTTTTATTTCAGCAGGCTCATAAACATGAACCACACAGTTGGACTTCAGATCTTGCTGAAAGTTCCAGTGTCTATAGTCTGTATAAGCTGATCTCCTCTTCCAGGAATTCAGTGCCCACTTTTTCATTCTCCACCACACACTGGGTCTGCAGCTTTTGGATACCATAGTCCACAAGCACTATCTTGGAGCCCCCAACCCCTCCCCCCATGCCAAATGCAAATTTAAATACAACTTTTATCTTCATAACAAGATTGGTATTCAGCAAATAAGAAGCATTGCACAATACATTCACTACAAATTTGTATCTGGAAACGAAAAAACATCATTTTAATGTGAACTAAAGCTAGTCTAGAAATAGAATGAATTATTTTAAACCTTGCTGGGAAAGGAGATTTTAAGTTTCCCAGATGAACTATCTATACACATTTATTCTTGGTATTTATTTACCATTTGTCAGTGCAGAGTCATATAACCAGAGTGACCACAAATAATTTTTCATCCAGACAGGAAGACTTTGGAGCACAGAACTGAGACTGCCCTAGGAAACTGGGAAAAAAGATCGCCCTACAGAAGACTGTCTGCCCAAGAGAACTCATTTCACTTTACTTAAACTGAGCATGGATCCTTGTGCTATAAGGAAAATTAATTTTGTAATCTATTATGTTCTTCACTTGCCTGCCACAGCTTCTTTTCCTTACAGCCATCCACTCTCCAATGCTCATGAATATCAGTAAGACAACACTGAGTTCCCTCAAGGGTTCAAATCCACAAGATATAACAAGATTCGTGCTTTTCTAATAGGCACATGTTTGGCTGATTCTTTTGATATAAGTTGATTCTCTTAATGATACATATTATGAAATATTATAAGGAATACCGAATATAGGGCAGTGAAATCGCTTTACTTTTATTTGCATAGCATATATTGATTGTTCATTTAAAATTCAGTTTTCTACACTCAAAATTCTTATGCCCTCTAAAGCTTGTTAAAACGACAATATTTCCATTTAAATAATAAATATATCCATAAAGAGTGAAAATTCATCCTTTGGTTTTGTAATAGACAATAGCATATTCATTCATTTCCAATGGCCCAGGACTATTGGATAGATATTTTTACCAAATGAAAAATTCTAATAGTGTTTCTTGGTAAAGTAGTAAAATAGCAGGTCAACTTATTTCCTTGCTAAATTTTGTTTTTATGTAAGTGTGCAAGAATTATATATCTCTCAAGGCCGGAGAGATGGCTTAACGGTTAAGAGCACTGACTGCTCTTGCAGAGAAGCTAGGTTCAATTACCAGTAACCACATGGAGCCTAACAATCATCTGTAACTCCAGTTCCAGGGGAATATGACCTTCTCTTCTGACCTCTCTGGGCACTGCATGACACGGTGCACTTAAAAACATGCAGGGAATACACTCATACACATAAAATAAAAATAATAAATAATAAAATTTAAATAACTGCTTATTTCTCAAATGGAAAATTCTACTAATAGATGGAATACATGAGTTTGCTAATTTAATAAATTATCCAAAAGATAAGTAATGAATTTTGCATTATTAAGAATGCAAAAGAGCTGGGCAGGATAGTGCACTCTAATCCAACCATTGTGGAAGTAGAGGCAGGTGAATCTATCTGAGTTTTTGTTAGCCTGGTCTACATAGTAAATTCCAGAAGAGCAATAACTACAGGGAAACCCTGTCTCAAATAAAACAAAATGATTTAAAAAGAATTCCTAATTCAGGGTGTATAAGGCAGAATGAATGTAATAACAATAGGTCATTTTTTCATTTTTTTCAGAATCACCTAATTGATAAATGTTTTAGTTTAGCTCTGTCATAGTTATCCAAACATCTGTTGTCACATTAAAGCATGTATTTGAAAAGTTTCCCTCTGTATTTTCACTTGTCCACACATAACTTCTTACACTCTGGCATTACACTTTTGACAGTTCCCAAAGCATTTGTTAATATTTCTTCCCACGTTCATAAAATGGTAACTTTGAAATATCTGACTATTAGGATGCAGTTTCCTGCTATTTCTAAGGAAGACAATATGAATTATCCCAGAATCTTCATGGACTATAAATATAAGCCTCTATGTCCAGTCAAGAATCTAAGTCTATGTACTACAACTTGTATTAAATCCTCCATTTAGAGCAGCACATTATATACCGTACAGGAGAAAGAACATTGGATTTTTATTCTTAAGGCATTATCTCAAAACAAGAATTCTTTACTTTCTAGACCCTGATATGATTAAGCAAATTAAATGAGTGAATCAAAAACATTAATACATTAGCAAAAAAATGTATAGCTTTTTATTCATCAATCTCTGTGTCAGAGGTCAAATACTATACTTAACATGGCTGATGTGGAAATGTACTGTGACCATTTGGAAGTACTTGATTGTGCCCTGAACTTAAGATGGAAACATCATACCTAAATGTTCTATGAAAATCCCTCCAGCAAGGCTGAGAATCCCTTCTAGAACATCCTAACTTTCTGCTTCTTTCTTCCTGGTCCCCTCTGCAGTGTGCAAGCCATGCAGCAGAATTCTGTAGCCTTTACCTGGCAATTCCTATGCTGCTTTTCTGACTAGTGGTAGTGATTTACAGTGCTGATTTTTATTCTCATAGGTTGAAAGAAAGAGCTCAAAAAAGGAAATACACTTCAACAGTTCCCCAAACAAAGCTAAACTAAATTTCTATGTCAAAGTTACTTTGTAATTTGCCTCTGGGTGGTTTATTTTCCATCTCCACAAAGCTTATTCAATTTTTTATGTAACTTTTCTTCTAACTGTAACTGAATGAGTCGTCAATTTTGTCTCCTTTTTTGCACATAAATATATATTCATATATGTATGTGTAATCAATTATTCTATAATAATTTTCTTCCATTGATCAAGATAATCAAAGTTTAAAAGAAAAGAGCACAGTGCTCAGAAACATGCTATTCTTTGTTCCTCTGTCTTTATCTCCATAGCTAAACTGCAAGGCGTTTGGGTAGCTGGATTTGCCCCTTACCTGCAATGTCATACCTATTAATCTGTGCCTCTGACCTCACATCAAAAAGATTTCCATGAACATTATAGTATTTTATCTTTATCTAAATGATATGAAGTATGTTGATCTAACATTTTTAAATATTAAAAATTTAAATATATAAAGAATTCTATAAATTATTTTATTTGTCTTTTCTAGCTTATAGATAAGAAGTTTGATCTTAAGATCATTTTAGTGCTATGTGAGTTTCAATAGTTATGACAGTAACCGAATCTCACTCACAAATTACCATATGACAAATGTTTCAAGTTTGTGAACTTTTCTCTGATCACACTTAATGATTCAGTAAGTATACTTCATGATGCAATTATGTTTAGAGGTAACATACATATTAAATTATGTATAGTATCATATTAGAAAATAGTCATATTTTCTTTAGGGTTATTTTGAGGTACAACTTTTGTAGTATGATTTTTCAGGAGTATTTTAGTTACATCAAATATTGTTTAAATATATGCAATAATTTTAATCTTATGTATTGTTCTGAATGATTTCCTATAGAATATACTTAAATTTATAACATGAAAAATTAATACACTCTATATACACACTGGTTAATAAAACATACACACTTAAGTCATGAACAATGTGAATTTAAAAATGAAAACATAAAGCTTCATTTACTTATGCAAAATTGATTGTAGGATCTACTTATCAGTTCCAAATTAATGATTCAGAATTAATTTTAATACCCATAGTTCCATGCACCTTATTTAAGAAACAAAGACGTAACAGATAAAAGTTTTTCCTAGTTGTTCTGTGAACTCTAATTGAATACACACACACACACACACACACACACACCTAACTCTCTTTGATTCTTTGATTCATTTATATTCAGATTTCCTTTAAATCACAGGCAGCTCTGTTTGGCAAGTTCTAACAGAACTCAGTCAAGGTGAAAGCCAGCCAGCTTTTGCCTGTAACAATGTGTTCACACAGCAAATGAGCTCTGTCTGTTCACGCTGCTTCTTGCTCTTGTCTCAGAGTAAAAATCCTGGGGTAAGCTATTTGAGAAAGAAAGTAACCTAACACTAACTGCAGGCGGGGTCGAGTGATGTAACAGGAAGCTCTGATGTTTGCCTTCTGCTTCTGATCACTTAGAATCTGACAACACTCCCCATCTACTCAGAGCAAGCCCTCTCTCTCCAGCAGTGTCACTCCTGACTTGGGACCGTCAGGCTCTGCTGCCTGGAGCTCACCCTGCCTGCAGGATCACATTGCAAGACTCTCGCTGTTCTTGCCCACCTCGCCTGGGAGAAATCTCTTCTGTGGACTTTCAGATAATCAAATTCCATCCTGAAACTATTTCACCCAGAATTTTCTGAAGCGCTGTGCTGGGTAAGTGCATTATTAAAAATAAATACATTTGCTCTTAGTACTTTTCTCATGTAGTTTAACAATGTTACTAGCAATTTAGTAAGTGCCATTGAAATAATGTTAAGACAGTCTTGTTTATTCCACATGTTAGGGAAAGTACAGTGTATTACTCCAAAGTGCATACAAAATGTATTACCACAGCATGATAGAATTTACAGTGAGATTTTAGAAAATAAATTTACCAAGTAATCACAATGCAAATGGATTAAAAGACAAATTTCTGAGTAAATACTTAATCAAGAAACAATGCCATTTAAAATTAGCTCGACTATTAGCTAAGCTTGAGCCCTGACAGCTGGGAAACATTCTTCCCCCAAGAAGGGTCTTTAAACTTTCCACATAATCAGTGTTCTAAAGAAGGGGTGAAAGAATAAGGACTTCCATGGTCTCAGAGTCTCCCTGTGGGGCTGAACACAAAGCAAGACTAAAAGAAAAGTAATTACTTTGCACTTCTGTTTGCCTTCTTTCCATTTTATTTAACACTTATTTCTCTATTGAACGGTTGGAATTTTCATTGTTCCTTCTTGTAAGATGTGTGTAAATATCTTTGTGGGTTTTGTTTGTTTGTGTTCACATTTTTGTAATCTTAGAGTGTTTCCATTGTATTTAAGATCATAGGTGGTTTACAAAGATGGAAAAAAATTAAACCATCTAAAGTTAAGAAAATATAGGACTTTGCTATTTCATAATTTTCAAACTCTTAAGCTTTGAGTTGTGTTACTTCAACTTGACACCAGCCCTTCTCCATGCGTGTGGAGAACAGTGGAGCAGGGAAACCTCTGTACATACAGCAAGATAGAAGCATAACAAACAAGTACATTCATCCATTAAACTGTGGATTTAAATTATATATTAAAAGAAGCCTTTCCAGGCTGAGATGAAACATCTGTTAATGTTTTCTCCACAGCACAGAAAATTTAAGAAACTAGTGTTCACTATTGATCTAGAGGTGTCACAAATTGGTTGCTAGAGAAACTAAGTTGCCAAATTTGGATTCAAATTATGCTCATTAGCATAATTATTAAATGATAGGTTTTCTTACCTAATGAAATGATACACTGCAAGATGTTCCTCAGTTCTGGCATCCTAAGCAAAGTTCCTCATAGTCTAGCAAATTAGCAGTATACTACAAACTCCTGAGTAATTCCTAGGTGATTTTTGACTGATTCCCACACATTTCAATGTAATGGGAACATTAATTCTTATATTTATAAGTTTTTTTTTTAAAGTAGTGCAGCAATTTTTTTTCAATTTTTTAAATTCTACCACTGAGTTCCCTGACATGTGTAGAAATGGAAGGGGTGTTTTTAGGATATAGCTTTACAAATGGTCAGTAGTTAATTAAAGAAAGAAGTGGAAACAGCATATTAAATAACCCTATGTCAAATATAAATAGCAGAAATTAAAAAAGCATTATTCTGTCATATCAGTTTCTTAAATGAGGTATTGTATTAAACAATTTTGTAAATTAGTAACTCCACAGATTTTTCTCATTTTATTTAATTACTATTCCTAAATTCATAATTATCTTGCATAATTTATTTAAATCTTTACCTGTGTATTAATAGTATGGTTAGAACAATCTTTATTACTAAATATCACAGCTGAAAAATACCACACAATGAATTTTGCCTAATGATAATCATTAGACAAAAATATTATCAGAGAAAATAACTGAAAGTTTGAAACAAGGATTTGAATTATTATATAATAAAGTTCACTTTTTAAATGAATGTCAAACAACCAAAGCATGTTTTTAATCCACAAAACTGATTTATTTACAGACAATATTATCCTGTAACGTCATAAAATCAATGCACACAATCTCAAACAAGTTCTAAATATACAAAATAACAACATAAAAGTAAAAAATTACATGAATAATGCGAGATGAAATATGTTTTATCTAAACTGTTCTATTTGTAAAGAGATGTCTCATGAGTTATTGTTATAAGATCTTTTCATATAATATGCCAAACTTAAAATAAGTAGATTTTTAATATACATGAAATGTTTCATTCACTTTGAAAAAAAATGGAAAAACAAACAGAAACAAATTATTACTGAATTTATACTTTTCAAAAGTATCTTAAAGACTGGTCCGGATGTATGCCCTCTCTGGTGATTCGTAAAATATATAAACTTTATAAACTAATCAACATTCTACCATATTTATGACAAGTTTTATGTTCACCTGCATATATTAATTTTTATTTTATTTCATAACAGAAATACATTTCAGAAATACACATACAAAAAATTTCATGTTATATTATTTATTGTTAATTTGCAAAGAACAATATTTGACAATCACAAAACTATTAGTAACTAATAAGTAATAATGGAATGATTATATGTTTTAAGGTAGATGACTGAAGTCAGTATAATAACTAATTATCAGTTTTGTTTCTAAGCTTACATTTTGATAGTAACTAGTTCTTGAGGATTTTTTTAATTTAATAAGAAAATTATTCATTTTAAAATGATCAAAAATAGGTATTCACTAAACACAGCATTTCATAATTCATATATGACTTTGGATGAATCTTTAAAAGTAATTCTTTTTTTAGAGATATACTTATTCTGAGTCAACTTTTCAGAGCTAAAGAGCATAATCCAGTAACCTTATTTGAAGTTTTCCTTCCTTGTCTTTGTTTGGGATTAGAAGAACCTTTAATGCACTAATATAAATGTCTTGCAATAGTACTAAAGAAAGACATTCCAGGAGGTCAAGTTTCTAGTATGTTGATGTCCTGAATTGGAATTTTAGAACTTGCACTTACATTGGAGAAACAATACACAACTGCTAAGAAAACAAATGTGTTTCTGGGCCTGGTTTAAAAGTCCATGGGTGAGCTATAAACAAACATAATTTTTCTTGAATCTAATTTTTTCTACCAAGAACTATAATACAAGAAACCGCCTCATTTAATATGTAAAAGAAACTTTTCAAAAATACAAGTTAGCACCTACATTCTAACCAGGTGTGTTGATTATTTCTCCTTCTACTCGCATGGACTCTATTCCTACTCCAATTTTTCCATCAATGACAGTAACAAAACTCAAAGAATCTGTGGACTTTGAGAACTTCTGCAATTCTCAGAAATTCCTCAACAAATCGAGTGGACTGTTTTTCTGTGTGTAATTATATTTGTCATTAAATTAGCCTAAGTCAAATAATCATATTAATTTTAATTAGTAACTTATTAATTAAGATTAATAAGTTTTCAAATTAAGAAGTTATTTCAGAAAAAAAAGTCTTAATTTTTAGCAGCGCATTAAACATATTATTCCATATAAAATAAATAAATTGCCTGCTGCTGAGTTACAGTGTCCTGATTTGCTAGAATTATTATCACAAGATAAGTTAGGTTTTTGTAAAATACATTTATTCATTTTTATTCCAATCCTTTATTTATGTAACACAATATTATATAGGATTAGCACATGAATGCACTGTTTGCAAATGTGGTCAAAATAAGGTTTTTAATATAAAATAAAAATGTTTTATTGGTCCTTGGTTTTAAAGAAATATGCTATAGGTTTTCTGCTTTTTACCAATTAGAAGGAAACAAAAATACCCACGTGACCCAACCCAACACAAGCCAAAGTAAATAAATAAATAATCCTATCAGAGTAAAGTTAAAAATTCCTAATTTTATTAAAATCTTTGAATGGAACACAGGTTTTAGAGAAATCTTACTTCCCTTAACATTGCATTTTATATATATATATATACCTTTATGTGGTGTAGGCTTTTGTAAAACCTTATAGTTACTACACTGTTCAGCCCAACCTGATCTCCATTGTGTTTTCCATAAAATCTTGGTATCTCTTGAATGCTTCACTTGGTGTATTATCTTCAAATCAGTCATATGACTAGGTGACCCCTGCCTGGGTGGCCAGAGTGCTCTTCTTAAGCTTTTGGTACCTAGAAGAGCAGCAGTGTATCCTTGAGTACCTCAGGTAGGTTTTATCAATGAAAACTAACACATTGTTTTATATCTATTTTGCAATTTGCATAAATAAGTGTTAGTTTAAATTCAGGCTTACTAATGAACTTGAGATCAATTGTTATGTAGATATTCTGTATATAAATCTCAATTAGCCACCCTCCAGGAATAATTTAAAGGGAAAATTGGAACTTCAGTAAGTAGCAGAGAATAATAAATCACATTTTAATAGGAAATAGGGATTCAACTATGGGGAATATCATTGCCCATACAAAAATGTAATTTTACAATTCTGTAGCTTTTATTATGAGACGCAAAAGAGGAAACATGCTTTAACTTAGTAACTGGAGCCATCATGTACCAGAATTTATGTTAATAAAACATTCTGCCCATGTCTGTCTCCTTCAAGAGTTTACTTTCAATGAATTTTTAGACATTTATTCTTATTATTTTTTATTTTATGTGTATGAGCATATTGCCTGCATGTATGTAAGTGCACCCATGTTATGCAGTGCCCACAGAGGACAGAAGATGGCATTGGATCCTCTGGAGTTATGGACATTTGTTTGCTGGTACTGGGAATAGAACCTAGGTCCTTTGCAAGATCTATCAGAGTTCCTGACCACTGAGCCATCTCTCCAGCACACTTTCAATGAATTTTGTTGTTAAGTCTTTTGTAATAATATTCCAATATTATGTTACATAAGGAAAAGTAACTTATACAATTGTTTTAAAAGCTTGCATGTGTAATACACAAGAAGCCTAACAGACTTTAGACCTAACCATACATCTCAAGTCCAACCCTTCTTAGTCCTCTTTCCTCATCTATCAATTGCTAGGGTTAGTCCACTTCTTAAGAATATTTAAAACTGTAAGGTTATGAAACAATTCATCAAATCTCTTTAGCAGTGTACTTGGCAATAGGTAGGATAATTCACCAACTTTCAGGGACTATCTTATCTTTTGTTACAAGAAGTGAAGGCATAATGTAAATCTATGCAAAGTTTATTCCCACTGACCAATATTCAGACAATGAGCCTATTACAATGATGAGTTGGCAAATATTTTACAACTGTAATTTTCAGAATTATCATCTTTCTGCCCCATATAATATGTGGCAGAGCATATTAAGACTGATGCTTAATCACTATTTCTACATAAATTGAGAATTTAGTGAAGCATGGTGGCTCTTGTGTGTAATTTGAACACTTGGGATGCTGAGGCAGAAGGATAGCCCTAAGTTAGAGGCCATCCTGGCCTACACAATAAGCTTTAGGAAAGCCTAACCTACAGGGTAAGATATTGTTATAAAGAAAAAAATCAAAACAAACAGAAAATTGTAACTTATAATTTTAAAAGTGCTTCATATAAAAAGGTATATTAAACAGAAAAATGATCTCTACTGACTCTACATCTTGAGTTTTTTGACATTCTTGTCTGCCTTCTATTATGGGAACCCTCATTGCTGATGTGGTTCAGTGTCAAATAGGGAGAATGGAGTTGTTCAATTTAAATGACATTTTAACAAAATATAATAAAATTAATTTGTATTACTCAATCGAATTAAGTATGATATATTAATTAGAGGTTAATTTGCATGAGTGTCAAGAAAGTTTTAATTCTGAATAGTGAAACAGCTACGAACACTCACAATAAAAATAATATTAGGAATGACCCAGTGAACTCAATTTTTAGAAATGAAAGTCTTCATTTTATTTTTTATAAGACTATCTTTAGACCAGACATGGTTGCTACTGTCCAATGGAGGGACTGTATTGCAAATGCTTTATGTTTTAAGCCCCTGGCCATCAGACGGCAAAGCACATTTGGATTTGAAGAAAATGTATTCTAAGAATTTGTCTTTGCATTAATGAATTATGTATGACCTTAACTGTAGTTCCAAAACTACAAAATCGTTCTTCAAAACAATAAACAAGCAAATACACTGTGTTTATAGAGACATTTTTTTTATATAATTGGATGACTTCATGGAATCTCCCATTTTCATAGATCTCTCCAATGAGGCATATTTTTCTGTTTCTCATTCATATGGGAATTCTACAATTGCTCTTCCAACTAAATTAAAATCTGCTTGTGTGGAACTGTACATTGAGGAGGAAAGTCTTTTTGCTCTTCACGTCATAGATCAATGCATCAGGGAACACTATGCAGTTATTTAACTCATCTAACTAGGTTGCAATTTCTATTTAAAAAGGAATACTAGGATTAAACAGTGTGACATTTACAATGGAATTAAATAAAAAGAAATCCTCCCCGCTAAAACATGAGAAGTTTAAAGCCATGTCAGAAGCAACAGATATTTCTGAATATGTTAACCAAGATACATAAAACTGTGTGTGAAGCAGGATGTGATAGCTTATTCTTTATTCATAATGGTTTATCTTGTCAAATTTCATCTGCAGCCCAAAGCTATCTGAACTAATACATGGCTAGAGAAATTGTCTGATGTATTCAGTTATGCCTTTTGGAAAACACTTTAGTGAAAATATTGTGACAAAGTGAAAAGGTAGAGCAGCTGACAGCAGCATAGATTAAGAATCCATACCTTGGGGGCTGGATGTCCCAGTGGTCAATGGCCAAGTGGTTAAGAGCACTGGCTGCTTTTCCAGAGGACCCAGGTTCTGTTCCCAGCACTCAGAGAATAGCTAACAACTACCTGTAATGCTAGTTCCAAGAGATCTTGTGTCATCTTGGGCCTCTGTGGACATTGCATGGCACGGATGCACTTACATACATATAGGCAAAAATCTATGTCATCTGGCAGATGGGCAAGATGCTTCTCAAAACATGTGTCATGAGTCTTGAAACACCAGTATAGGGCTTCCCTCGGGATAAAGGCTGGTTAAGCTGAGAGCCCTGTTAAGAACTTTTTGTCAATTTCGATATATCTATTTGGAAAGAAAAGTTGACTGGAATCTTGTACCAACTTTAGAATTATACTGTCTACTGACCATTTAAAAAAATTTTTAAAATGGAATACAGTATAGTAAAAACATTTGGGAAGTGTATAATTAAGGAAAATAATATGAGGAATTGAACCGATTAAGAAGATAAATATTAACAAGATTATTTTTAAGTTCTTGGCAATGTCAGATTGCTTGAAACTATAATATTTTATTTGAAAGCATTCCTGCTCAGATTAATGAAGTCAGACATTTTTTCACAGCCTTACTTTTTAATTTTTTAAATTTATTTTTTATTTTGTGTGTATGAGTGTACTGCTGCATGTATGTATGTGCACCCGTGTTGTGTAATGCCCACAGAGATCAGAAGAGGGTATCAGAGTTCCTGGAAATGGATTTACAGACAGTTGTTAACTGCCATGTAGGTGCTTGGATTTGAACCTAGTTCTGCAAGAACAGCCCGTGCTTTTAACCACTGAGTCATCTAACTACCCCCAATGCTTTATTCTAAAAAAAGGTATTTTCTTTAACCACAATCATTTCATTTTTAAAAATTAACAATTTGTTAAGATAAAATTAAGATGTCCATATTTAATGAATCAGGTTCTATCCAACCTATAGTTAAAAATGAGTATTACAAAATTAATAGAGTTTGGGGCTGGCGAGATGGGTCAGTGGTTAAGAGCACTGGCTGCTCTTGCAGAGACGGCAGCTAAAAACTGTCCTTAATTCCACTTTCAGGGGATCCAAGGCCCTCTTCTGACCACCGTGGGCACTGTAGAACATGGGTGCACTTATATATATATGCAGGCAGTACACTCATACACATAAAATAAAAATAAATAAAATATCTTTTAATAAACTTAAACTAACAGAGTTTATATTTGAGTTTTGGCATTCTCTTAAAAATACCAATTAAATGTTCAGTTTTTCAGACTGACACTGAAAACCCAGTGCATTCATCAAGTTCTCACTTTCATGACCTGTGTCTTCAAAATTTGTCATGTTTTATATATAAAACTTCTGAGGTTATAGACTTGGATAAACTTTTAAAAATCTACTTTAGTGAACCCCTCTTGATTCAGATATCGTAGATCATCTCATCCAATGCCGTGTGTTCTCCAAGGGCTTTACTACAACTATGCTGCAGGTCTTTGATAGTATGTGCTTTGAAAAAAAAAAGAGGTAATACCTGTACACTCAGACAATAGTCTGCTCCATATAGCTAAACTTCAAAGATTGTCCCATATCTGTATGGACATTTTTCAGAGATAATTACATAATGTTGTAATCTTAGAAGGAAAAACATCTTTAAATATAGCATATGAACACACTTCTATCTAGACATATGTCACAGTTCCAAATTGAAATACTATTTCAAACAAAATTAAGTTTGTAATAAGCAGCAAAAATCATTTTGCATCACATTACTGATACAACCCTGCGACAGAACTCAGTGAGGGAATCAAAGAGGAAAGCAGGTTTCCCGTGCCTCTCTTACTGTTCATCACATAAGCATCATTACAGGCTATGATCATAAATCACCCTACTCTTCCAGAATAGAGACTCAGTGTTCTTACTTTTGTAGAACTCTTCAGCTCTAGATAAATACATTTCTTGCTATTAAGTATGATAGAAATTGGTAAATGTTAAAGGGAGATAAGCATATTATCTAACTTGTATGCAGGGTTCTTTCAATAGACATAAAATCTTCTCCCAGACATCAACACGGTTAATCTGCAGCCTTCCTGCAGTGTGACTCATTTTAAACATTTCTGTGAGTTCTATCCAAATCATCGCTTAAAACCTGCACATGCTTACACCACCACTGTCCTCTTGTCTTTTTATCCATGTAGTTTGGCCTGGACCTTCCTGATGATACTAACTAACTTGCAACAAACCATCTACTATAATGTGCATAATTACTTTGCTTTAATATATTTTGTCAAATTCACAGTCACATAACTTCCTCATATACAAGGACATTTGCCGGGATGGTATACTAATTGTTCTAACCCCTCATATAAATGCCTGTATATAATAGGTGCTTAAAGTTGTTCAATAAATTATGGATGAAAGGTGCTTAAAATTGTTCAATAAATTATGGAAGGAAGGAGCTTTGCTTACACTGGTCTCCACCTCACAGAAAACAGGATGTTGACTTTATGTGACTTTGCATGCCTCACACAATAGATGCTGAAGCTTCAGGTCTGTTAGAATCACTGCATATTTCCAAAGAGAAAATGTTCAGAAACTAATGACCGCTTCAAGATTTTTAGTCTAGCTTAATACTTATCCCTACACAGTCTTTGTAAGGAAAAAGTAAACCGATAATGATGTTTTCTGTGATGAATTTAGTGTTCAGGTTTCACTGAGTTCCAAGGAATGACCTTTACAACTAGTATAAATGAGAATAGGGCCCTGTATTTTCACTCAGAGTGTTAAAGCCTTTCCACAAAGGGCCAAACAATGGCTGAAATTGGCAGAATTTCTTGTTGAAACTAGCAGAATTGCCAAGTGTTGGCTCCTAACAAAAGCCTTACTCCATTACTTACTGGCTTTCTGGACAATGGCACTAAGGAGTCTACACAAGGAAAAAGCTTAGTGGAGTTGAAGGAAATTAAATCAAGCATTTAAAGAAGCATATGCCAGAGAATGCAAATTCGGTTTAGTAGCAACAACTCTTTAGTAAGCATTGAGTTGCATGTTTATAATCATGCCCTAAAAAAATTATTTTTTTCATTTAAGAGCTAATCTTCATTCAATGTGTTTCTGAAATGCAAAAAATTATGCTTGATTTTTAATTTTTATGAAGACGTCCTGAGGACATAAGTGCTTGAATTCACATGGACCAAGACATTCTAAGAGTGTAAGTCCCTACACTCATTTGTAGCAAGACAGTGCAAAACTGTGTGATGTATTATCTTTATCATGGTGAGTTTAAATCAGAAAATAATAAAATAATCTGGCATCAATAATATTTTCTAAAAGACTAATTTCTTATTTGGGTTGATCTGAGCAAGTTGTGTAAAAGTAACTTAAAAATAAATTATCCCTACAAAAATAAACACCTTTACATTTTCAATTTGAGCATTTTAAGTTTGTAATTTGAATGCAAAGATGATTATTTTTTCAGCTTTTAGAGTTATTTCACAGTTTCTCAAACTAATTCCAATCTCCATAATGACTAGTGAATGGTCTCTATATTCTTGTTTAGAAAAACACAGGGCCAACATACTTCTCCCTCATCCAGATTCAGAAAAGGCAACAAATATTTTTGAAAGCCTATCAGAATACTACTTGGAGGTTTAATGAGGACTACTAAAAATGTCCAATATGAAACTTAATATATGTAATTTGATGTAAGTTTTGAATAGTTCAATAATTATTTTGCACATTGCTCTCCATTAGATGGAGGGTTTGGGGCACAGCATAAGGTGGATGGTAATCTGTGTGAAATAGCATGTTTTGTTTCTTCTACAGGCTGGACTGTCTTGACTAAGTGAAGCAACTCTATTCTAAGACCTTGGCAATAGAACCAGAGATTAAATAACTGTCCTACAGTGAAAAATAGTAGCTAACTCAATTTTGTCATTAATGATGTTGCCTACAGCATGTGTTATTCTTTGGTGAGAGTCATTTTAACTAACTGCTGTTAGCAACTCCATTCAGATATTTCTAAAGACATGCTTATGCATATCATAGTTTATTCTAGTATTTAAATCTATAACTATTTTACACATCCTAAAGTGTGTAAAGTAACAACGTCCAGACCCTCGCATTTGTTATAGTGATAGAACCTTTAACATGGAAAGGCAAGAGGCTTGGGGACTAATTTAGAAACTGATGGAATTAGTAGTAGAAGCAAGATTAGTGAATGAAACTCCAACCGGGAAGACCAAAAAAATTCCAAAATATATTATCTAAGTTAACAGTAATTATTATGACTAAATGGAGAGGTTGACAGAAAAGAGGTCAGCAAAGGAACTTGAGAGTAAAAGGCACTAAAAGAGGAAGGGCTTTAAAATGAATAAGTGATCAATAAGGTAAGGTGAGAGGATAAAATTAAAAGGTAAGACCAGAAAATAGATTAGCTCAGTATGATGTATTTTATGCCAAAATACTTAAAAAATGAAAATTCACTGACACAGTGCATCACTAAAGATGGAGAGATATTAGGTGCCTTTCCCTGGAAAATGGGAACTTCAAAATGGCACACTTTTTAGTTGCAGTGTAAATGTCTTTAAGATAGCTTGCCTAAAATTATGATGAAAAACTTTATCTAATCTTTGGGGGAAAAGTGGAGTTAACGGTTAAATCTAAGAGTTTCTACCTGAGATAAGAGTTGAGAAGGCTCTACTAAGTTGTATGAAACAACAGTGATAATTACTGTCTTCTTGTTCTAAGGATTAAACCCAGTTGGCCAAGACAATGACTCTTCTCTTAAATGGAAGTATCATAGAGTTTAAATTATTGATACCTTCAAGTATTCCCAGTTACTGAATAAACAGCCCAAAAATTGGACTTTCTTAATCACATGATTTTTATAGGATCAAGGCTATTTGGTAAAATGAGGAACCTATTCTTCAGTTTGATGTGGCACAGCACACACAGGAATGATAATTTAGTCCAGTGCACTCTAAGAGTTTTCCCTTTACCTGTACCATGGATATTTTGAGAATAATGGTATATTGGGTTCAGATTCACAATAACATAGGAAAGTAGACAAAACATATTTTAAATAATCAGATTTCATCTTTTATAAAAAAATGACTAAACTCTAAGGATTCACATTCAACCACCCCCAAATAAAAAATAATATATAATACTTTTTAAGTCTTGGTTAAGATGATTAGTATTGTGATTCAGTAGTACATTATCCCTGTCTGAATCATTTTAGCCAAAGACTTAGAAACTTTCTAATATATAAATTACAACTTTACAGACCTTTTCTATGTTCACTGGACCCAGGAGTAAACACACACACACACACACACACACACACACACACACACACACACTAGAATGCATACACATATACATACACATACACATGAATACATGCATTGACTCAAAGTTTTGTCATCATTGTTGAACTAAATTTTAATCACTAATTTCTAAGAACATGCCAAGCATGGTGGTTCACACCTTTCATCCCAGCTTTCAGGAGGCAGAGGCAAGAAGATCTTTATGAGAGCATGCAGATCTTTAAAATATAATCTACAGGGCTGGCAGGATGGCTCAGTGGTTAGGAACACTGGCTGCTCTTGCAAAGAACCCAGGTTTTATTCCCAGCACTCACACGGCAACTAACAACTGTCCACGAAATCATTTTCAAAAGATTTAATGCCCTCCTGTGACCTCTGCAGTCATTTCACAACATGAGTGCACCTGCATACATGCAGGCAATATACTCATATACATAAAGTTAAAAAGAATAAATAAAATACTAAAAACAATAATAAAATCTAGATGGCTAGAAAATAGAATTGAGATATGTGAATCACCTTCACTAAATGCAAAGTATAAAATTGTTTGTATAACAACTGTACAATCCCATAAATTCTAATTCCAATATTTTGATTATAAAAGGTAGTAAACTTCAAACTGGATTAGTACTGGTGAGGCAGCATTATCTTCTTCCTAAATTTCCTCCAAAAATTGTATTTCCATGTTTTGACTCAAAGATTCAAAATATTTGATTCTAGGTAATTATGCTGTGCATAATTTTCTGTAAAGCTTACTATATAAATTTTGTCTCTTGTGTAAAGATTATGCCTACCAAAAATACACTGTTTAAGTAAACACCTCTTTCTAGATATTGCTTTTTCTAGACTATTTTCACTGGTTGATTCACACCTACAACCCCCATAAACTGATACCATAACTGCAACTAGTTATTTCTGTCCTTCCTTGCTTGTCACATGAACAACATGATTCCAAGAAACTTACTGCTTAGTTTTCCTGGTTTTACTGTTATTTTGTGGAAATGAATTCATCATAAAGCTATTCATGTAGTTTCTTTCATGCAGCATGGTAGGTTTTGAGAGACATCATTGACACTGTGTGCTGTGTGGTCCTTAACTCTCTTGCAAATTTGTTCCATTGGATGAATGTTTCAGAATGTATTTATCCTTCCCCTGCTGAGGGGCATTTGAACTGCTTCCAACATTTGGTTTTACAAAGGAGGAAACCGTAAACTTTCACATGTCTCCTGGTGCACCTGTATGAGTTTCTTCAGGGCCTGGATTTACAAGAGGGATGGCCAAGCAATCTATAGTGCTGCCCAAATGTATGTTCTCACAAACAGTCAATGGGATTTCTATGCATCACATTCTTTCCAAAACTCTATTTTGTTGTCAACTTTCAAATTTTTCCCAGGCTGGTGGGCGTAGCACAGTATCTCACTGTGGTTTTAATTTGCGTGTCTCTGATTATGAATCACGGTTAATTTGCATGTAAAAAGAATTAAAGTTTTCCTCTGAGACATTTGTTTCTTGTTGGGTAATAATGAGTTGATGCTGAGGAATTATGACTAAGCCCCTCTTAGAATAATTATTACAGAGGGATATCTTCTTTTTATTAAGTGGTCCAGGGACAAGAACACATCTGTATTACAGTCTGAATTGGGGAATCTATGAAAAGATTTTCTTGTTGTGAACAAGAACACATGAAAAATACATAAAATCGAAACTTGCTTCCATTTGTTAAAAAATAGCAACAGGAGGTAACCAAAAATTTTTTGAAACAGTAGAACAAGAAAACGAACAATAATTTCATTTAGGAATATGAACATCCATCTATGTATCTAGCTACTATCTATCCGTCACCTGTCTATAGATCACACACACACACACACACACACACACATATATATATATGTATATATATATATATTTAAATTCTGTTAAATATTTAAAATAAGTTATGGAACTTACAAATCAGCTAAATACGATTGCATCTCTATTCTCACTGTTGTAGAGAATAATTTCTTATATATGCAGACAATGTAGAAGGCATTGGAGTTTTTGTCTTCCATACAAGTCATAATTGGAAACCATATAATTGTTTTTATAAATATCAGTTGAATTAATCTCACATATTTCTTCAAGGTTTTAATTTCCTCTTAGTAACCATACTTACAGATTGTTTTTCCTTTGGGTTTATTCATTTTTCATTCATGGCAACATTGAAGAATGTTTAGCTGTTATGCATATATGCTGTATATTTTATTTTGAGCCAGGATCTCACTACATAGCTCTGGCTGGCCTGGAACTCAATATATAGACCAGGCTCACAGAGATCTATCAGCCTTGATCTCCTGAGTATTGGGACTAAAGCCATGAGACACCATACTTGTCACACAGAATTTCTTTTCTGTGCTTCCTAGGATTTAGTTCATTTTAATGTCATTTTCCAATCAGTTTAGGCATTGTGCTACTTGAACAAAGTTACCTGCTTCTTCATTTTGACCTAGATATCTTTATATTTCTATTTGGTTTGTATAATATGACTTTTGCTTCACTACTGTATATAAATATACTTTTATTATATTATTTGATACTATATGTACTGACATCTATCATAAAATATGATAGTAAGTGCATGCTAACACATATGCTATATATTTTGTTAATATATGTAAGATACTTATTAACCAAAATTAACTCCTTCATAAATGTGATGCTAGTTAGAGTGATTGGTTTCTAATGCCAATCACCAAAAGGATGGAAAAGAATTATTTCATGGCCACTTTGACTGAGATGGAAAATGAAAATTCTAGAACTATGCTGAGAGAAATCATTCCCACTCCTCAGTTGTTTCTATTTCTAGTGTCATTTTCTAACAAGTTGGGAAAATGTTCAAAATAAACTTCAACTTTGAACCTGCTAAATTCCAAATGGATGCCGATAAAGCCCCAGACTGAAGAGTTTTTTTTTTTTTTTTCCAAAAGTACTTTTAGAAAATCCATATTCTAGAATTAGACAGTTTCTGTTCACATGTAAATAACTCTCCTTATTATTATTAGAGCATGATCCTAATAATAGCAATATTAGATTATGATGATATATAGTAAATTATGGAAATATGAGAAGCTTTAAAAATGATAATGTCATATTACAAAATAATTAAATTTGGTTTTGGTTTACAAATACTTTATTGCAGAGATTGTTTTTAAAAGTATTTTTACTTGCTGGGCATGATAGTATACCTCTTTAATCCCAGCACTCAAAACATAAAGGCAGGCGAAACTTGTGAGTTCGAGGCCAGCCTGGTTTATACAGGGAGTTCCAGGCCAGTCAAGTTTACATAATGAGACGCTGTCTTTAAAAAAAAAAATGTTCTTAATACTTTTGAGTGTTCACATAGGTTTTTTATCTTGACTTTATAAAAACCCTTGAGAATGTCTTAGATCATTATTAAGCATAACAGTAAATTGATGGATCATGAGGACAAGATCAAAAAGTTTCTCAGATCATGATAATGTGTAAACAATCACAAAACACAAAATTAGTATTTTGGAAATTTTATAAATTTTAATGCTTTAAAGATGCAAAGCAATGAAAAGAATATTACAATTTCATCATACTCTCAACATTCATTTGCACCTGGAATGATGCATGTGAACAACACTTCCATATATTCTGTTTCGTTTAGCAGTAGATTGATCTATTACTAGCACTCTATGTATAGGAAGAGTTAAGGTTCATTTCTGATCCTTCCTTGGTCTGGTCTCTGATTACGCTTGCTTTGAATCCTTCTATTATGACAATGCTAATCATCTAGCAACACCTTTAACCAGGCAAGCCATTTTTGCCTCAGAACTAACTGGCAAAGCCATTAAATCTAGTCCAATCTTTCTCCAGAGCAGGCGTGCGAGGCTCCTCCTTCACAAAACACTGCTCCCCAGAGACATTTTATGACCATCACAGTCTTTTAATACTTCTCTTACTTGCTTTATCTTCCTTTGTGCTCTGATTACCACTGACCTCTCTATTTCTTGTTGGTTAGATTTCTACTCATGACCTTTAGAAGGACAGGTTCTGCTATATCTTTGGTTTATAAACCAAAGCCATACATACACAGGCCCCACATCTTCTAGTGTTAAAATCTCCAGCAGTATGAAACATCTGCCTCCATATTTTTGTTCATCACTGACCCCATTTTAAGGATATAAACTGACTAAAAGAAAGTCATTTCTTACTTCTGTGCTAGCTTAATAGTAACCAATATGTGACAGGTATATCCCCTCTCAACTTCTCTTTTGAATGAATGAGTTTAATAGACAAACACACTAGTCCAGTATATGCCATAAGAGTTAAATTCTCTAAAATTCCACTCTCCACTAACGTTACGAAGTTTACAGAAATGTTCTTTTGTCATCCAGGGCCCCACGATGATATGCCAACCACCTGTGCTGCCAACTGTCAAAACTTTGGATGGCCCAACTTTCAGGTATTGCATATATTTCAGCAAGATATTCTAAAGTAACATATTGAATTTCCAACAAAGTCAAGGACACTAAGAAAACATAAGCAAGAGGAAGAAAAAAATCACAAAATAGTACATAGCTAACCTCCAAAGAAAAGGAAACCTCAAAAGTAACCCAACAAAATACAAATAAAGATATAATCATGGACACCTGTCAACTATTCAAAATCATTTTCTTGGAAAATTAGGTAGTTATACTAACTCTGTATTTTTGCTCTTTTGATCAGATGACTAGGAATGTTTAATTTGAATGTACTCTATCAGTTTTTTAATCTAATAATTTAATAATATAAGTCATAAATATAATGTATTTGTGCATTACATACATCTAATAAGAGAAACAAATTTAAATACTATAAGCCATTAAAATATCTTTTCTCTGCAGAGTTCTTTGTTTTCTGATGCACATAATCACTGTTATACTTCTGTATATGGGTTGGGGTAAAACTTTCTCATAATTGAAGAATAGAAGATAGTTTATTTATAAAGAAATAGGAAGATGGGAAATGAAAAGTTTCAATATTTTGAAGTGCTATAGATATGATTTTCAGAACTCTGTAGCAAAGACTGTGAATTTCAGTTCTGTTAATAAATCACAGACTTCATGGGTATTGATGCTTCCAAAAAGAGTACTATGAACACAGTGAATCTTCTTATTCATATTGCCTCTATAATGCCATGACAAATAAAATACTAATTATGCATCTATTACTACACTCGATAGCCCCAACAGTACAATAGTAGGTTTCCTTACCCTAAGTCAATTTTAGTCTGAAAAGAATGCATTTTCCTAATACAATACAATATTAATTAAAATAAATTCCTGTGTTATCTTGAATTCAAAGCTGCTGAGATAATTTCTTCTTCTGTACTCAGCGTGATTTTTTAAAAATTCCCATTATACTGCCAGACCCCCAAAATAGACTTTCTGCCATTGTTCTTTGTCCCAAAGCCTGTCTTTGGGAACTCATCATTGTTCTGTCCCTTTATGTGTCAGCTTCCGTTGCCTATTTCAATGCACATGACTCACTGTTCCTCACAGCAAGGTTTGAATACTCTAAATGTCTACCTATATCTGACAGCTGGCTTTTTCTTCCTGAATTTTTCTATGTGATGTGGTGCCAAATCAGTTCTTAAAAGGCTCCAGTTTTGCTTCATAAAGATATTGAGGGAAAAGTATATAACAAAATAAAATACTTCTGTTAGAATACAACTAGCTTTGGTTTTCTAGAGTGTGTACCTTATCTGATGTTAAAGATGATTATATGATATTTTAAAATATTTTCCAATGTGCAAATTATAATACATATTTAGTAGTCTGAAAGCCATCAAATGAAAGGTCCAAATTTAAATTGCTATTCCTTTATTAGCTTCATCTTACAGTACTAGGTAAGCACTGAGATTGTTTTGAGTGTGTGTGAGAGGCTAATTGCTACCCGTGTAACTCTTTTTTACTTCTGAAAATTGTTTGAAGTGTAAGCTAATTTAAATTTCAGCAAGAAATAGTTTGGCAAAATTATCCCCATGGAGATGCAGTATTTAACAGAGAAGTGTGGGCTGACTGCCCTCAGACCAGTTCGAATCACATGTGGTTTAGTTTGGGTCTAGTGAATGTAACTCAGAGCTGAAATTGAAGAGACAGTATGCCTGGGTTTAGCTCACCCACCAGGAAAATGGAACATTAAACAGTCCACTTACTCCTGAGATCCTGCATTCTAAGTCTGTTAAATGAGCAGGATCTACTCCAAGGTTTCTCAAGTCTGCTCCAGCTCTGAGAGTTTGGAGTATCTGATTAAAATGCTTTGACCTAAAAACTCAGGCTGGAAATAAAACACCATGTGGAGTTCTTTCTAACTAATAATGTGGTGTAACAGAATTCTTTTTCTAACTTTGGGGTGCTTTATTTACATAATCACTCACAGGTTCTCAAACTTGAGAGGTGAGTAGGAAGTGGAAAGTAAGAGAAAGAAGAGTATCTCTGACTAGACTGCATTTTGAACAGAGAGGGATCATTTTTTAGTTGTCACTGGTATTTAGTAATCCTGATAAAAGTTCTTTATCACTCTAAAACAGTAAAGATAACAACTTTGTATTTCTAAGTATTCACTAGGTACATTATACATTTAAATCTTCATCTAATTTAAATTAAATCTAAGTATAATTTCTCCTCAAATTAAGGACAGCTGTTTCACATAACTTTCATTAGTTTGTCCTGGTCATATTAATAAAAAATTCATCTCAATTATATTTATTAAATTATAGCAATCAATTTGTTTGATTTGTTAGTTTTCGTTTGAGTGTTAGAATTATTTGTTAAAATTGTGCTTAAGATTATTTTGAACATATTTGGTACTTTATCAATTTTATTCTTGTATCTATGAACACAGATGTATGCTCATAATGAATATTGTGTTCTTGGGCAGGAGAAATTGCTCAGCAATTAAAAATATTTACTGTTCTTGGAGAACACCTGAGTTTGGTTCCCCTAGAATCCCCATGGTAACTCACAAACATCTGTAACTCCACTTTCAGGGGATCCATACCCTCTTCTGGCCCCTGTGGATGCTTCAGCACATGGTACACTTACATACATGTAGATAAAACACTCATGCACACAAAAATACAAATAAATAAAGTGGTAAAAAAGAAAATTACAGCAACTTAAGGGTCATGAAAATATACATTATTTTATTGTTTGGGTTTCTACTATGCTTACTTGGCCCTACTTAAGGTTATTTTCAATACAATTAGTTATCTTTTATTGATTATGCAAATTCTGTCTAAGTATTTCTTCTTTCTAAAATGTGAACATCCTAGAGTGAATACAATAAAATAGAAACTTTGTGTATATATTTATTTTTTTTCTTATTTATTTTGGTTCTGGGTTTATGAACTCAGGACCTCACCCATGCTAGGCCCAGGCTGGACCAGCACTACACTCTTGTCTCTCCTCCAATTCATGAATATCTCTCAGTGTTCCATGTCTATCAGTTTTTCTTAGCTTCCGGCAAGCTTTCCCTACACTGCCATCTTCATAGCTTCACAAGATTGTCCAACTTTCTACTTCGTATCATTGGTCATACATGCCTTTGGCATGTTGCATTAGTATATAGAGTCCTCCTGATGAATTTAAAAATGTATTGTTTATGTTTCTAATGATTTTTAAGGACACATGAAAATACATTTTCAGTTCTGTGTTTCTGTTCTAATGAGGGTTTGAGAACTGTCTAGAACCTATGAAGAAACAAAGAATGTCTTTATAAGGAAGACAAAGTCATTTACTCTATTTTTACAGGAAGTTCTTGGGGTGGCTAAATGCTCTTTACTTTTTTGGACTATTATAGATACCACACAAAGGAAAACCAAATATAAATATTTGCAGCTTCTAATGTGCTGGATTTCACACCTTCCTGCCAAAGAGAAACAGACCTTGGATTTAAAGGAAAGTAAAGCTATTTTTCAGTCAGCCTGCAAATGGAACTTCAAACTATATTATCTGGTTCACATTCATAGTGGTTCTTTGGAAAATCTGTTTCTTTCCAATTGAACACTTAGAAATTTATTCTATTATTATTTTTATGTGGCCTTCTATCTTTGATGATTAAATTCATCTTTGAAAAATTTTCTGTTATATAATGGAAGAGCCATATATTTATTTTACAGTTCTATCTGTGTTGTATGAGGTTAATTGCAATTTAAACATTCTACATTGGCTCTCTCTTGCTTGGGTACAGCTTCTATCTATACATGGAGTTTCCCAGAGTCCTACATTCAAATCATTTAATATATTAGCTTTACAGTTTCTTAGAACTAGAAAGACTCATTGAGAGTTTTTAAACTGTACAAATCTCCTCATTTTAAAGATAAAAATACAATTAACAATATTCAAAATAATAAAAATTGTAACATAAAAGAAAATTAGCATCAAACTCTTTTTAATCCACACATTTTGACTATTCTATAAACTGTTCAAAAACTATCTGGTCAAATTTCTAAGAAATTAATCTGTGGGCAATACTCCGTTGTTCACACAAATTTAACTTCTCACCATGCATCGTTTTGTGTTCTAAACTTGAATCTCATTGAAGTAATCTCTTACATTGTTAGATTTGAAAATTTTCCCTTTCAAAGTGTTCCAAAGCAAACTGCCACATACTGTTAAGGCTGAATTTCTGGAAAAGCTATTTGGAAGGCCTATATTCAATCCATTGTTCATCAAACTTACTAAGCAGTTTTCTAACTGGGAGTATGTAACATGCTGATTCACCTTAAATTTCCACATATTTGTTGCTTCAGTTTCTCATGTAGCTTTGGTGTTACTCCTATTCAAATAAACAGTAATATAGACCACGGTATTGAAATATTTTACTCACAGATACCAATTTGACGTTTCTATCCATATTCCGATACAAAAAGTATCATCATATGATAACACTCTTTGTGGCCATTTTATATATAGCAGAGGTCTCTCAATTTCCACTTTATTGTGTTTCTTTCTACAGTGATTCTGGTTCTTCAGCATTAGGGACTTGTTTAGCTGACTAGACACCATGCGTTTTACACTGGAAATATATTAAGAGAGAAAGACTCTATTACACGGAGGCCTCAGCTGACTTCACATTCATGAAACATAAAAATAGAACAGGGACCTTGCTTATTGGACATAATTACTTTATTCTTTATGTTGCACTTTAAAATACATTTTTGTGGTGCTAGGAATTGAGTCCAGAGTCTTGTTCATGCAAGGCAAATACTCTATTGTGCTAACTACTTTCAATTCACTATTTTTTAAGGTACCAGAATTCATATATGAATATATTTTCTAAAATTTTTTCAACTGAAATCTCAGCATTAAAGAGTACCTGAACTGTGGATATAATTAGCTATCTTTTTTTTTTATCATACTTCCTTCTATTTGGGGTGTTGGATAATAGATTTTTTTAATGCTATTTCAATGTATTCCTGACATTTAATGCTTTTTTGTTCATATTGGTACAATGTAATCAGGATGGATATTTCAAACATCCTGCCTTTTGCACGCTGTCTATGACCTTTCCCTTACCATTTATATTTTTATATGAATGAGCTTTGGGTTTTTCTGAAGAAGGAAGGAGGAAATTGATTGGTCCTACCTTGGTATCATTATATATTTACATAGGCCCTTACTTGTGATGATGAGGACATAAAGGTGACATGGCTGGGTACTTTGAAATGATCAGAAGCTTCTTGAGAGCTGAAGATAAAATCTTTTAAGAGATAAGTAGTAAAATTCTTGATAGAATTATGTTGGCTCATGCACAAAACACAATAGGACTTGGGCACCAAAATATTTGATGACTTTGCAGTCACTGAAGAGAGTTCCAGGGTAAAGTAGAATATAGTGGCAAGATTGAAGTCACTTCAGTTGATCCTCAGTACAGAAGATAAAGACGAATTTGTTAGAATGTGTCAGAAACAAGGACGTGTAGTGGTCTTAGGATATGACAGAAGAAACAGAGTATGGTCATCTTGTGAAGGGACTGGCAGAAAGACTCTCCCTTTGAGATTCAGGAAACAATGACTGATAACTGCAACTTGCTGGAGGCCCTGCGTTCTTTGGAATCAGAAGTATGTAGAATTTATGAAAACAGTAAGTGAACTATAGGATTACAGACTGACTTAGTTTCCTTGGCAACATGAAGGTAGGTATATGTGATATTGACTAATAAACCTATTTTTAGATTGAAAAAAAAGTGAATATAGCTACTTCCTTATGTGTAGTCTTATCGTTAATCCATGTAACTTTTAATGATTATGGACCTGGCAGAGATAGTTCTAATTAGGCAACACAACATGTAAATTCTTGTAAGTTGGCCATGAAATAATAAACTCCACTTACAAATACCCCTTGATGTATTTAGAGGAAATTCCTAAATCTCTTGAATCATTAGCTCAATCTTCAAAATCCATAAAGGATCACTATTCAGATATGTTCAGTCTACTTAAAAAGAAACTATGAATTGCTAATATTTTTCTACTTAAATAATCGAAGACAAGACATAATGTTCTTAACTATCCATTTCTTGTTCTGTAAACCAGGCTTCCCTTATACCTCGCCTCTCTACCCTCTTCTATGAACTCCAAATGCTTCTGTTTCTTTTCACTCAATGTTATTCAATGACAGATCTCTTGAAATTCAACTCTCTATTATCTCCCAATGATTTTAGACTCTTAATTTTAAGTTGTATAAAGCCTAGATGACTTATTTTCCTCCTAGCAGTAATTGACAGGAATTTATGACACTAGCAGTAATTGACAGGAATTTATGACACATTTCTATATATTCATTATGAGCTTTTTTTTTTTTGGCATGCCGTGAGATTTACTATAGCTACAGGCAAACACATAAAACTTGGCAAAAGCACTATTTTCTATAGTGATCTTTACCTCTGAGTTAGGTTCTCGCAATTTGCCTATTTCTTTAATTTAGAAAGAAGATCAAAGATATTAATTAAGTTATGACTTTTGGTTTATTTAAGTTGTACCTTCAGTTACTTTTTATAATCTTCATATTTTGAAAAGACTAATTTTAAAATGAGAGGTTTTTTTCTCCCAAGATATGCATTCTAAACATTGTACTACAATCTCATGAAAAACTCATATTTTCCAGAACTAGTTCTGGAAATGATTCTTTTAATTAATCGATTTGGAGGGGGATGATGTCTCATTATGTAGCTAGAGCTGGCCTCAATCTTCAAATCCTCCTGCCCCAGCATCCTGAATGCTGAACCATATCATTACTTGCCTTAATCAATTGATTTTTTTATATGATAGAAGCTTCTCTCTTATATTCACTATGTAGGAAATGTATTATGGGTTAAATACATGAACTGGCAACAGATTTGATACCTTTAAACCAGTAAATGATTTTTAATACTTTTAGTATTAAGACTTAAAAGTATTAATACCTGTTTTATTTTATCAATTTTGGTGCAGTTTCTGTTAAAAAAAATCTGTTAGTCACTGTGACACTAGCAATTAAAGATTGAATGATTAGTAAAAAATAGTAGCTAAGTCTGCAGTGAACCAACTTCTGTTTCCAAGAGGATTAGCATAGCACTCTAGAACTAATCATTATGAATCACAGCATTTTAAAATTGCTATGCAAGATGACTTAATGTTATATATATATCTTACTTATTCCTTCAGGCATGCATCACAGATCCATTAGAGATATGGTTATACGTTTACCAAAAAATAGTCTAAGGAAAGCAACGTATCTTATTTTTAACCTTGCAACAATCAAGAACATTTTCTTTGTTAACATTAATTGCTGTCTCACAAAATTTCTTTATCTTCATCTTAAATAAATTAAACAACCTACTCATTGTCAAGAAAGCATTTTTAAATAAGATAGTTTTTAACACAAAATTTTTTCACCAGCTATCACTTTAGTATTAAGCTTTGAGAGCTACCATAAGCCAATGGTATTAGTGTGCTAATGTTGTTGTAGCAAAGTACCTCAAATCAGGAAGCTCAGGTAATAAAAATATACTTTCTCACAGTTCTAGAGGCTAGAGCTGAAGATCTATGTGTCCAAAGCTGTGGTTTCTCATTACAACTCCCCTTGGTTTGCTATGTACACTTTCTTGCTGAATCCTCCCATGACTCTTTCCGTAGTGCACATTTCTGTCTCTTCCTCTTCTTTTAAGCAGACCAGTCATTGTGTAATAGAGTATTGTGTTTGTGACTTTATTTAATCTTAATTACTTACTTAGAGGCCCTATATCTACATCTGATCATACTGGAGATTATAACCTCAATATATATATGGAGGTGAACAATCTAATCCACATCGCTAGTATTTTGTGAGAAAATATTGAAAGCAAATTGAATTCTCCAGAATTCAAGCAAAATGAAAAAAGTTACGGAAAGTAACAAATCTTATTCAATACTGTGTTCAATATTACACAACCATAACTCATAACATAGATTGACAGATTATCTATTCATTTTGATTCTATACCAACTACACATTTTTGAAGTGTTGATTCTGGGCCATCTTAAATGTTAGGATGGATGGGATTCATTATAAATAAAAATGAACTTTTGTGTATATCCTTGACAGGGTTTACTGTAGCAATGAAAGAAGATGCCTATGGCATGATTATCTCTCTTCACTCTCATGAAGGATTTATAGGCTAATGAATGAAAAAGGAGAGTTAAAATTAGTATGACATATGGTCATTTGTAGGTATAATGACAATATACAAGGAAAACAAGTATTTCATATTATCTTGTAGCTCCAGGAAAAGAACCGGAGGTTAGATTTACATGATTCTCAAATCTTCCTGTTAGAATACTCTATGAAATTACATGCTCAATTGCACGTTGTTCTGGCTTCAACTGCTTGCCTTAATAATCTTTTGGAAATGATGCAAAGAAAATAATCAGATGCCTTAAAATGACCGAAATCCCCAGGGTTACTAAGGGTGCTTCCACATTGTTAGTGAATGGAAGTTCTAGGAGGGAAAAACAATCAAAGCAAAGGATTCTACAAGGGACCCTGGGAATTTGATGAATCAACCCATTTCTGCAATAGTTAATTTCAGATAAACTAAACTGACAATAACCTGAATGCCCAGAAATATAGTTGATCATGGTGGAGATTGGCAAAAGTATTATCATCTGTTTATAAACTTAAGGCAGAGTCTCATTTTGCTGATCAGATTAACCCAAACTCCTTGGATCAAGAGACACTGCCTATGTTGGATTCTATCTGGCTTGAGTTTGCACAGGTTTTGTCCATGCTGTCATAAGTGCTGTGGGTTCATACGTGCAACTACCTCATGGTGTCCATACAATACTTTCCTTGTCTTCATCCACCACCTCTGACTTTTGCAATCTTTCTTCTCTCTCTCTTCTGCAAAGATCCCTGAGCCTTAGGCAGAGAGGGTGCATTTCCGATGTCGATTTGATGTGATGCTTGGTTGGCTGACAAAACTCCAAAGGATAACCCCTCACTCATGAGCATTTGGGGAACACAGATTAGTCTCAAATTAAAAAACAAATAATAATAGAAGATATGAAATGCAGGGGTGGTAAGGACAGGATGGAGAGGAGGGAAGTGTCCTAGTATAGGAAAATGCACTGTATGAAATTCTTGAATCAATAAAAACATATTTAGAGAATGATCCACATGCCCCAGTAGCACCGATATGATGCACAGAGAATTCGGAGGATACTGATAGAAAGAAGGCATATGAAATCTTTTGAGATCATGCCTTTAAATTCATTTTTGACATATAAACCTAGGTTTAAAGACATTTGTGGGCTAGAGGGGTAGCTCAGTCAGTAAAATGCTTACCTTCCAAGCATGAGGACCTAAGTGTGGTCCCCAAACCCACATAAAAATTTGGATGGACATGATAGATTTCTTATAATTCCAGTGCTAGGAAGACAGAGACAAGTGGATCACTGGGGCTCCCTAACCAGTCAGGTGAGGCTACTTGGCAAGTGCCAGGGAAGTGAGAGGACTTGTCTCAAAAAATAAGGTAGATTACACCCAAGGAATGGGTTGGCCTATGGCTTCTTCATGGACATACACACATGCACAAGCACACATACATGCACCTCCTCTCCCAATAATACATTACTTCAAAAATAAATATATTAGCATAAGACAAAACCAATTAAAGGAAAAATAAAAGCGTTTAGTTTTTGCATTCTATTGTGTATCTTCTCCTATGGTCATTCAAGGGGTTTAATTAGAGCTGATAATAATTTCAACTAATATGTAAGCAGAGGCCTACCTTATGTCACAGCATAATCTTTAACCGTTTCTTGGCTCCTTTAGTTACTCATGACAGATCAAGTCATAAAATGATTTCAACTTACATTTAATAGTAAAAGAAGATACATTAATTCACTGTAAAATAGGATTATAACATGTGTTTCATGAAACTTTTCCAATCTGGATTAAATTTGTTCAACCCAAAATTCAGTAAAACACAAAAAATATCCATGCCTATCTTTCATATGTTAATTATTCTAAAAAGTATTCTAAAAAGTATTGCTGAATTCTACTGAGATTTTCTTTTTTCCTTTTTTTGTTATTTTATTCTTTGATTCTTTTAGATTGCTTTGAGATGATTGGAAGATCAATTTTCTCCTCAAGTATATATTAAATAATTTCCAAATTTTTCCTTGGCATATTTTTAAAAGATCATCAAAGTTTAGAAAATAAATGTCCTTTGCTTTCATTATAAGAAAAATTCAACCTCAGTTCAAAATGAGAACATCTTCAATATTTTTCAGAATCATATTTAACAAATATACATTAATTTTAAAAATATCTTTAAAAATGGGGCATGGTAACATATGCTTATTTTCTGGCACTTGGGTAGCAGAGTTAGTAAAATCTGGAGTTCACAGTCTGGGCTTTATAGTGAGACCTTAAAGTCGAAGAAAGAAAAGACAAATAGACTAGTCTCGTTTTTTAGAGTGCTTGTACTCTTTTTAGAGTAAATACACACACACACACACACACACACACACACACACATCACATCACATCACATCACATTTTATAAGCCATTCATTGGTTGCTGGACCTTTACTTTGATTCCATTATCTTTGTTATAAATAATGTTCCAAGTAATATGGGAGTGCAGATTTCATGTAGTGTGATAGCTGGATCATATAATTGTTCTATTTTATTTTAAGGAAATTCTGTTTTCCGTAATATTCAAATTAGTTTACATTTCTACCCACAACGGACATCCCCACCATAACTTTTGACTTGATTTGTGAACTTAACCTGAGAATATATTGACAACACCATTTTCTATTACCACTAAATCAGTCAATCATTTGATCAATAAAAGAGCTTCTAGTTCATGTTTTCTGGGAGAAAAAATTCCTAGATGGATGGGGACAAAAGTATGAAAGGAACAGATTTCCCAGTTGCCAGGCAGACACCATGTATTCCACATATGTGTTGACTTTGAAGATTATTTCTTTTCTAATGATAAAAGGGAAGATGGTTTTCCCAATGTTTTGCAGGGTTGGCTACTACTAGGTACAGAATTCTATAAGATAAACTAAATTTCAAATGAGCCCCTTTTGACATGGCTGTGGTCTATATAAGGATATGAACAGTGTACTTAAAATGAGTCCACATGTTCATGTTTTATTAAAGTTACTATTATATCATTGACTAATATTGAAAAATCCAAAAACTTTCTTGGATGAAAACATACTAACTTTCTTAAACAACTACAATCACAATTATGCAACTTTCTCTTAGTGGAGAAAAATTTCCCTCTTATAAGTAAAATTTGCATAAAAATAAAATGCTCCCTACATTACTCTCCCAATTTAGATATAATGCTTTCCACTCCTCGTGCTAGGTTATTAAAATTAATCATACTCAACATTAATAAGTTTATATATAAGTAATAAGAAACATTCACTGAATACTTGCAGTGTGCTAGAACATGTTCTCAACTTACTACCTGCTGATCAGTTATGTAATAACCATGTAAATTCTATAGAGGACATGGTGTCATTGTTCCAATTTTATTTATTAGACACGGAACTTTAAAGAGAGAATTAACTGTCTGACTTACAAAGATATTTGGGGATTCTAAGTTTATATGAATCATCAACACAATCCAGCCTCAGTCAATGCCTAATATCAAATGCTACATCAATTTCTAGTCTTTACAAATACCAAGTAAATCACTTATTGTAGATGCATCTACGAAACAACTCTGAATTCCCCTCACTGGCATTTTATAGCTACTCAGATGTAAATAACACTTTTTTTCTGTGTTTCTACCCTGTGCTGTCAACATGCAAACTTACAGCCTGAATAAAAAGGAGTACTTAAATATTGGGCACTCAGCAATTCAGAAATGCTGAATGGAAATCTAACTTTTATTATTTTCTAGAGACTTAGCTTCTGCCATACCTACTCTTGTCTTTTTAATATGTTACTGATGATTTAAATATTATTATAGCCTAGTAATAGTCCCTTCCTTTCCTTATATGTGGGAATGGGTAAGTAGTAAAATGAATAAAAAACACAGATAGAGTGGCAGTCAGAGCAATACAGCAACTCACTTATGAAGCTTGAAACATAACACACTGTCATAATATTACAATATGACATGCTTTACTTTCTGTTCTTTGTCTTTGCTTATACTATTTCTCTTAGAATATTCTCTCTATCTCTCTATCTCTCTCTGTCCCTCTCTCCCTGCATCTACTTATTGTCCAAGCCTAAGCCATCTTGGATAAGTCCTTCCCTAAAATCTAACAATGACCAATCTTTTATTTTATTTTTTTGTAATATTAATAATTTTGAATTTTTAAGTTACTGATTTTTATTTTATGTTTATAAATGTTTTGCCTACATGTATGTAAATGGAGCCATGTCTTGAAATGCCGGTAGAGTCCAAAAGAGGGAACTGGATCCCCAAATGGAGTTACTGACATGTGGGTGCTAGGAACTGAAGCCAGGTCCTCTGTAAGAGCAGCCAGTGCTCTTAACCTCTGAAACATTTCTTCAGGCCCAAATGATCAATCTTTTAATCACAAGATAAGGTACAGTCCATGGTTTTGATCTTCATCATTTTAGTTATCCACAGCCAAGCTAAGTGGAAAATTCCAGAAATAAATCATTAATATTTTTATATTGTGCAGTGTTCTAAGTAGCATGATGAAATCTCACACAGCCCTGCTCCATCCGCTCAGGATGTGAATCACCCTGTTGTCCAGCATATCATGCTGCATATGAGACTTGCCCATTGGGGCCTATTAATCTGGTAGGAGCTGCCTTAGTTATCAGAATGGTGCTAATAATATTCACTGCTTGTATTTGGATTGTATTTACTTCATAAGTGCCCCAAGACACAAGTGTAGCAGTACTATAAGTTTTACTGAAGTATTTTGTTATAGTTGTTTCATATTCTGAGTTATTAATTACTGTTGATCTCATATTGTGCCTTGCTTGTTTTTTCAACTCTATCATAGTTGTGTCTACAAATGAGAAACACACACACACACACTCACACAAAACATGTATAGTTATATTACTATCTGGGATTCCAGGTATTTGTTGGAAGGGTTAGGATGCATTCCGGACAGATATAAGGAACTACTGTAATTGAATATTTGCTGTATTTATTTTCTTTCTATTATAGATTATAAATTCTCAGAGGACAAGGTAAACTTTTCATATATATTAATTATAACAGTACTAATTGACATAAAATAATAAATGAAAAATAGCTAGTTATATATATATATATATATAGAGAGAGAGAGAGAGAGAGAAAGAGAGAGAGAATTGTTTGCTGTTATTTATAAAGTTGCAAAGATTTTGAGATGTCCCAGCCTTTGAAATCCAAAAGTTGTTTACATCATGAAATTAAGTCATTCTCTTTTATGTTAAGCTTTGTGGTGCCGAGCTTGGAGTCAAGCAAGGCTCTATGTTTGTGCCCTCCAACTGCCTAGAAAAAGGTGGGAGGGGAAGCATTAAGCTAATGTATCAGAGTCTATCTTCAGCCTAAATACTTCAAATAAGTGTGTGGTCTAATTCACATATGGTTGTATTCTGGGTACCGGTCTGTTCACCATTACACTGAAAAGCAGCTTTTTCTGGTGACTCTAGGGAGAGAGAGGGCAGAGCCACGGCCATTATCTAACTTAAATATGGTGGTTTGGCAAAGGCAGGAAGGACCAGACTGGTGCTAGTCCTCTTCAACTCTTCCTGCAGCCTCTCCATCCTCCACACACTCCGTAGACTTTGACTTTCAAGAAACATTACCTTCTCAACCTGCCCTGACTAAAGGAAAGAGGAAATGCAGTGATGTTTGTGGGAAGTAGGAAAGATTCAGGACTACATCCCACACAGACTAGACTCACTTCTGATCATGGAAGGAAGGCTCCAGAGAAACACAGCTATCATTAAAACCCTGAAACTCCATTTACTGCCTTAATTCTAAGTTCTGGGTTTCCTTTTTGTCTCTCACAGTCAATCTGTAGAGATGCTTTCTCTTCACTCAAGATACTTTGTTTACCACAGTCCTTCAGCATGTGTCTTTAACCTGCCATGTTGGGCCTTTGTCGGTCGCAATTCCTCTATGGTGCTCCCTCTGCAGCCCTTAGCCTACGTTTTGGCACTGATTCTACATCTTGGTTTTTCCTTAGGTATCATTTTAATTTTATTACCAACATGAAATAATTAATTCTCTCCATTAAAATTTTTCAAAAGAGCTGCTACCTAGCCAAGCACTAAAGAAGTGAGTGAGGTTCTTGGAAGTGAAAGCTCTTTCGGTTTAGCAAATCTAGTTATCAACATGAGTAGCACATACCATGTCACAAATGAAATTAACAGTGTTTGCAGTAATGCTTTTTTTTCTCTCTTTTTCTTTCTTTCTGTGTTAGTGCTGGGTATTGAATCCTGGGTGCATGCTAAGCATTTGTTCCACCAATTTAGCCACATCCCTTTATAGTACATATTTTATTTACAGTTATTTATCCTATCTGAACTGGGGGCAAGAAGATGGTTCAGTGTATAAGAGCACTTGGCCAGCAACCAAAGGATCTGAGTTCACATCCTTAGACCCCGTGTAAAGAGCTGGGCATGGCTGCACATCCCTGTAATTGCAGCATTGAGGGGGTGGAGGCTGGAGGATTACTGTGCTTGTTGGCCACCATGGTTAGTGAAGGATTCTGAAGGAGTGAGGCAGTGAGTGATAGAGCATATACTCACGTACAGGCATCACACACAAACACACTAAAATAATGTTGCCTGAAATACCATTTTCTGCATGTACTTTCAGTACATTAGTTTCGGTATTTGTAGGGGTATTTGAGTTCAAGAAGTAAAAAGGGCAGAGCTGGAGAGGAGAGATGGCTTAACTATAAAGAGCACTGGCTGTTTGTGCAGAGGACCCAGGTTTGATTCCCAGCACCGTCGGGGCAGCTAATAACCATTCATACTTCAAGTTCCAGGAGATCTAACGCCATCTTCTGTTTTCTGCAGGCATTGCATGACATGGGTGCACTTAAATACATGAAGACAATACACTCATACATAGAAAATGAAAATACTAAAGAAAACTTTTTTAAAATAAGTGTAAAGAGCACTATTTCCAAAAGGAAATAAAAATATCAAGGTCTTGAATTACAGAAGAGATCATGCTTCAGTAATCAAGTCTCATCAGTAATACAAGTTGATTATTATTTCCCAGTATTTCATTTTTTCTTTAATCACAAAACCAGAAGGAAAACACAACATGTTACACATTCAGTCTTCTAAGTTTGTAGGATGGTGTATTAGGGGGGCAAATGCCATTTAACCCTATCACACCCAGACTTCACTCATTTGTAAAGCTTGCAACCCTAGGTATGGACTACATCTACAGTACTGTCACCCTAAAGTGAAAAGCCCAAGACTGCAGATATCCACAGAGACCATGAGTTCTGAGCTTTTGCCACTAAGCCCTGGAACCATCCTCCTTTTCTTCATTTATCAAATCTTTTTCCTCTGAGCCGTGAGACTGATGTTCCTCCATTATCAGCAAACTTGAACCTTAGCTCAATCTCAAGTTTTGTCTGTGCAAAGGCCCTACTCAGTTTATTCAATCAACACTTTGGTCCAATGTCTGCAAGTTTTCCAGTCTCTGTGTTTTCCAGGAATACTCATTGGCCTCTTGTCTTCTCACCTCTTTTTTAAAAATCCAGTGTGGCAAAAGGATGTAGGGATACACAGAACACTGCAACCTTAATGCCATGAATTCAGGCTCATCAGAACTGGTATCCTGCTTTCCTCTTTCCTATACATTTAAGTAGGGCAGCTGGTCCTTTCTAATGCTCTTTGGCATCCTATTTTTTGCAGTCTCTGGGTAATCATTTCTAATGTATTGTATATAGTCAAACTCTCCTATTCAACATATCCTCATTACTATTTTAAAATGTTGATGTCAGTTCCCTCTAAAAATAAAGCTCCACAGGTCCTCCCACACCCACCACTAAACCTCTTTTTTCTCCTTTTAGAAAGCCAAAACCCTCAAAATTTGTTTTGTTTTTTTTTTCCTTTACATTGAGCTCAGCGGCCTCTGATTTTTGGTGCTCAATCCTAAACCAAATCTCTCCTTAATGCAAACAGATGTTTGCAGGTGCCACATGACAAATGCCAGAATCTTTAGAAAGTTATCTACTCTCAGATTAATGGATTCTTTAGGTCTCTACTTTCATCCACAGCTCCATCTCACACCACCATCTTTTTTGCCCTTGCCTCCCTTCTGATAGGAGCCATTTGCTTTTTGTTTTTCTCACTCACACAACATGACCCCCCTCCCCAACTGCAGATGTCAAGTGAAATACCTCTTCCCTATGGGAAATCCTTCCTGGAGCCACCATATGAGGTCATCACCTTCCTTCATAGGGTTTGTCTTCATTTCTTACTTTAAATTTATGTAAATGTCTAATTCTATCTCTCCAGTATAATTATATAAGAATTTTTATTTAATCTCCATTTATTCATCATTATATTATTCACACCTAGTGCTGTGTCAGATACATGCTAGTGGCTCAATAAATGTTTGAATAGGCAAACTTTAGTAGAGTATAGACTGTCATGTAATAATATGCAGATTTGGATTTGAACCATTGATGTGTTGCTGTCTTCAGAGTATATGCTATCACTCAACTTATATGCATTTAAAGTCAGATGTTTACTACCAAATCTCTTTTGAAACTTAATTGAGCTTTCTAATATTTGGGAAAGAAAGTACCAGCAAACATGTATTTCCTTAAATCTGAGTAGATCCCAGTTAAAAACCCAGAGTGAAATCCTTTCTCTAGCAGTTACTCCCTGGCTCAGAACAAGTGAGCCCAAGGAGCTGACTGAAAGGAGGGAGAAAAAAAAAATACTTGCTGTTGTAAACACTTTCCCAGGGAGATCAGGCCTATTATCCATCATTATTTGGTAAAGAGTCAATTAAAGGCATTCACATGTAAAAGATTCTTTCACAAAAACAGCTTTGGGAGAAAGAAAAGGAAGCCAGGAGAAGGAAAGACTTTAGACCTCTAAGCAGGAATAGTTGTAAGCATTTTCTGTGATCTGAATTTTTTTATTTGTCCTATAAATGTGATTGCTACTTGTTCTTAGAAAAAAAAATAAATTCTATGCTTCCTCAAACATTGTTTTAATGATTCTCTAGATTATGGAGAAGATTAAAAAATGATAAGGAAAAGCCTGCTGTCTTACTTTCCTTGATCTTGGTAGTCTTTAGCTATTGCAGGAATATAATTATCTCATTCAGCTTTATAGTGATTAAATTACTTAAGATCCTTTACCAAAATTTTAACAGTTGCTCTTCTGAACTGTGAGAATTCATACATGAATGACAATCAAACCATAACTATTCTCCGTTATTCCAAGTGTTAAAACATAGCCAATTGCAGAAAACAAATTGATTTTGTATTCATACAGCAGAACAGAGGACTCCAGTTAAATTTATAGTACAATGCATACATCATCCTCAATGGGTTTTGCAGGGGAGTAAGGGTAGTTTTTTTTTTGGAGGGGGTAATGAGCACACATGTGCTTTCTTTTCTGATACATGGTCTTTCACCGTGGGCAGACTGGCGTAGAATTCACTATGTAGCTAAAGCTGGCCTCAAATACAAGGCAGTCCCTCTGCCTCAGTCCTTCTACCACTAAATGAGCAATAGTGTTGCATAAATTCCATCAACTTTGCTTGGTAGTGGAAAGCAAGACATGAAGGGAGGAATGTTACAAAGTTTGTACATATGCTGCTGAGGAAGCATTAGGATGCAACCTGCCATTGCCTGTTTAGACTTCATTCTGCCTCCTCCTTAAACCCAGGTTTCTTTAAAGTTAGAACCGTAGTCTATTCATATTCAGTGTAGTGCTCTTTGAAGTTTTACATGCAACATGTTACTTAGATATGCCTGTGCCTAAGAAACCTACACTGTCAAAACTTCATGTATTTATATTTCACTTTGTCTCTTTCCTTGCTTCATTCCCAAATAATTTCCATTCTTTTATTTTTAAATTGATTTTATTCTTTTATAATATGAAAGTCAACATCAGTACAAATTCTGGAATTAATGGACAAAATTTTGACTGTGCAGTCTTGATGGATTAGAAGAAATAGTTGATCAGAAATGTTTCACATTCTCTCTATTTCAATACTATATGTTCTACAAATATTTTTATGCTCTTCAAAGGTATGAGAAAATAGTTCTTCTAGCAAATGTATTGCTTTTCCTTCTTTACAAATTAATGAAATGAAGCATTTCACATCTTTGCTGTCCCTATATACATGTGTTCATATGGCCATTGTTTGAAAACCAGTAAAGTCATGTTAATGACAGGTGGCCATCTATTGGTAAATGGACAGTTATTTCCCTCGATTATTTATTTAAAAACTTAGTGAGGATTAACACATACTATATTTTCTGGAACCTCATGATTATAAATCAGTGCCTGTGAATGTCCTAAAATTTTGCATAACAATCAAAACCGAAGCAGAACCAGAGGTATCTTCACCTAGTGTGCTGACATGTTGGGGAGGGCCCAGACTGGATGCCTGCAGCCTGTTTGTGGTGCAGGCTGTGGAGAAAGCTAATGGGAACCGGTTCAGGGGTTTGTGACCTTGGTGAGAGCCAAAAGGAAGGCCTGAAAGTCAATTGTTGGATCCTTCACAGAGTGTTATCAGCATTACTGTACAAAACTGTTTTATTTTTTGCTAAAATTTCTGTTTTTCTTTACTCTAGCTATTTTCCAGTTAAATAGATAATTCATGTATTTAATGATGTTAATTCCAGCATTTTTTCTCTGACAGGAAATAAACAGAAAGACTGTCCTTTCAGTACTTAATCACTTTTTCTCTTCCTCCTCCCCATATACAAATATAAATATGCACCCAGAAAACATACCACAAGTCAGCTGGAAGAGAAGCTTGCGGCCAAAGCCCTATGACCCAAGTTCATATAAAGACTGAAGGATAGAACCGGCTTCACGAAGTTATTCTCTGACCTCCACATGTGTGCTGTGGTGTGCATACTCCCAACATACACATCTTACATGCACACAATCATAATAAATAATAAATAGTCATCAAGCTACATCTTTTTACAAGCAGTAATCTTTTCAATATCAACCATAACATGGGAATATTTACATTAAAAACCATAGACTCGAATTTATTAATTGCAAATAAGTAATGGCTCCATTTTCAATCCTTCTTCTGTTTTAGAAAATCGCCACTTCCTTTTCCAGATTGGTTCCTTACATCTTGCAAAATCAGAATCAATCCTCCAGGATTCTAAGAAAGGTTTTTAGCAAATAAAAATGTGTTCGGAATGTGTTATTTATTGTGTTTTATTCATTTTCTGACAAATAATTTTCACAAACTAGTGGAATATAAATGTAATATTACAGAACAAAATATTATACGAATCATTTTAAATTAAAAGTCATTTAAGTGGTGGTTTTTACTCATATCAGCCTCCTTCTGCTTTGCAAGGGATGATGGTGGGGTGGTCTGGTGTCGAGCTTTGGAGTTTTGACAAGACATTCCACCAGTGATGTGATAAGACCCAGCCGCTTCAAAACCAGACACATATTGGACTGATTTATTTGAACATATGCAGCACTAGAACATTCAAATAATTAAAGCATTGGCACATAACCACAACACACACACAGAAGCACACTCTTACATACAATATGTATAGGTCTTAGAGATCTCCTGCCAGTCTGATTGTGGCAAAGCGTTACAGACTTCATTCACCTCTTTGACAATACTGTCCACAGGGTGAGAAGAAACTGGAGGACCGTGCTTGGCCACTGCTATCACTGCCATTAAAGGAGAAAAGTAATATGTATTTTAAAAGGCACCAACAGAGAAAAAGCAGCTGTGTTCTGCATACACAGCAAAGTTGTTTGATTCGAAAACAAATGACTCAGACACAAAATCCATCCTCATTCTTCAGTGTGTAAAATCCCAGTACCTACAGTGGTCCCACAAAGTCTTCTTCACAGAAAGCTAAGAGAGTCAGAGCTATTAAATAGCCATACATAAGTCAGCTCAATTTGACAAGTTTTGTAACTGTGGCCAGCAAACCAAGACATTCCCCAAGACCATCACTTATTAGGCAGGCTTCACTGTGCAGGCATTGTATGCAGTTGGTGATTGTGTGGTTACCACGAGTACCCCACCCCATGCCTACGATGCATGCATTGAACCCACCTTATAACCGCATAAGCTCCAGTAAATGAGGGCTGCAGTCCTCATTCCCAGTGAGCAAACACAAATGCAGGTATTCAGAACACCAGGGCTTCCACATAAAACCCATGTCTCTGCCCCATCTCTCGCTTTCTAGTGTTATGCCTTGTCCTTTCTCCCTTTCTTTTCCTTTCTTTCTCAGTTTCTATCTCTTTCTGTCTTCCTTTGTTTTTTCTAAGCTTAAGTCTTCTATTTTAAAATTGTTTTATAATGGCCAAATTTCCTTATTGTTCAAATAACTGTACTGCTTCCCACTCCAAAAAGCCTCATGTGTTTTCTAACCACAGCTTCCACCAAAATATCTGTCAAATAGATAGTTATCTTTTGTTGATTTTCTTCTTTTTCCTTTGGAGAGTGCCATTATTTTAGTAGCTCAGAAAGACTTGTTAAAGAAACTCCTCACTGGAAAGAGACACCTATGTTAACACAGTTGACACTGCAGTTTGAGAAATGTAACTTACAGAAGCCCAGTCTGAAACAGCAGACACAGACCTCAATGCGTGGACGTTATAGGCTTTGTTTTTCAAAAAGAACCAAAACATTAAAAAGAAATAAAGTAAAAGAGAGACATATTAGATACCTTGAGAACTATTAGGTATCTAGAGAACCGTTCTACATAATAGTTAATATCTATCTATCATCTATCTATCTATCTATCTATCTATGTTTATCGGGAGAGAGTTTTGCAATATTGGCCAGAATGGTCTTCACCACCTTGGTTTAATTTCACTTCCCCATTCAGACTAAGAACGTTGAGACTTCAGATGAGTCATGACTTCTTTTTCTTTTAGGATGTTTTAATTTTGATGAGAAACTTTTATTTTCTATTCTGTCTTTTTTACTCAGTTGGGAAACATTTTTTCTTGAGTCTACAGACTTTTGACCAGATGGTTTGACTGAACAGGTGGCTCCTGAGGCAGATGTCTTTCTTTTGATTCTTCTGAGTATTTCTTATTTAGGAAGAGTCTGAGTGGGAGAGGGCTGTGAGGTTAGGAAATCTTTCACTGTTGTTAAGGTCTATTAAACCCTGTCAAGCATGACAAGGCTTTTTTTTTTTTTTCCTTTAACACATCCTGCTCCAATTAGGGCTCAGAGTCAGAAAAAGTGCTTGGCACAACAATTTAGCAGGAAAGAAATCTATTTTAAAAGTCTTTTGGGAACATGTTTGTGCAACAGGAAAAAACATACAATTGAGTTGATAATAGAAATCCGTAAAGGTTAGAGTCACTGGAATGGCTTTGCCATCTTCTTAACAGGGAACGTGTTGTTCCTAGGTAGTAGTTCTCACTTAAACGTGGCCCAATTCAGCAAGGAGCTCCTTCCTGTGGACTTCTTTTGCACTGGAAAATCTATTTTTAAGTTATAACCCAGACTTGGTCCCTGGAGTTAATAATTAAAAATAAAGCACTGTTTGGGATGTGCAAAATCACAACGGTTTGTAGAGTACACCACAAAGCCCTTTCTAGCAATTGCCTGAGGTTCTTCTACATCCTGGTATCCACCTTGAATTCCACAGATCTGCTCAAGTTCTTCAATCATGTTGACCTTCAGTCACACGGCCAGACTTACTTGTGTATCACTCCTAGGTCTCAATCCCTACAAAGCTCTAGAAGATCTAACTCTTTATTTCCTGTCAATACACATCCTTAGTAATTGGACATTTTAGACACAAGTGTTTTGAAAAGTACTCCTAGTTAATTCACTTATGCATTTCTTATAACTCATTGTCTTGGCTTTCCACTAGGACAGTGTTTTCTGCACCAAACGTGCCTTTCTTAAGTGCCTTTCTAGTGTGTGATGATAGCAGTGATATTTCCATTTCAAGGCCCTCGGCTCATTTCTACAACTGTGACGATGATGCTACCGAACCCGTCTATAATAAGTCTGAGTCCAGTTCAGTAACTTCACGACTGCTTACCTCAGTTGTGATTTTTGAATTATCAGTGATACCACTCCCGTATCTATTATCAAATTCTTGGAATTGACTTAGACTTTTACATTTAGTAAGTTCTCAAGTTCCTAAATATAAAAGCTAATAACCTGGACTTTTAAGCATGCTTCTTGTACCTTAGTCAGTGTGGGCTGTTTTAATAAATCAACACAGAATGAGAGTTCCCAAGGTTATAAATCTGAAACCTGGTACCCCCTTGGCTAGGTTCTCAAGGAACTTTATCTCTCTGGTTGTTCTCATGATCTGTCATCAATGGTACATAGAAATATACACACAGACACACAAGCACAGATGCATATTCACATACATAAAGGTCTCCTGCTTTTTCCTTTTTTTATAAGTCATTAATCCCATTATGGGACTATACTCTCAGACTGCATCAAAACTGATAACCTCCAAAACCTTGACTTCCAAATATGATCACATTGAGTATTAGCATCTAACTTTAAAACTGGAGTTGGGGGAGTTTGAACATCTTGTCCATAGCACTCTCCATCCCCAATAATATCTTTATTCTGGTTCACATGATAAAATGCTGGTCTCACTTAACGATGAGCATCTTTTGTAGACTTCTAATTTTTCTCTGAACTGCGGCTTTGCTGTATCTTTGAATTAATTCTTCAAATTTCTGAAAGGAAACTCATCATAATGCTCTAGTGCTTGGTGTTTCTAGAGTTAGTATTTGCTTTTTGCAAAAAAGGTTGGCAAGAATATAGCATCCTTGCTAGCTTTTTCTCAGGATTGTATACATGGAAGGCATGACTGTATCTGGAATTTCCTCAGTGTATAAAAGGACACCAATATCAATTTGCTTATTTTTCCCCTGGAAAGCCTCTAATCTCTCTCACTCTCTTTCTCTCTCTCAGAAAGCATGTACTTCTTCCACAATAAATGCCTCATTTCATCTGGGGAGACACCAAAATATTTATTGATGACCTACAGCACTTTATTAAATATATATATATATATATATTTATATATTTTTATTTCCCTATAATGTTTTAACTCTGTCAGGGCAGAAACTATAATGTTCTTCTGGATCCCCAGTTTTGAAAATACGTTCAATATGTATTGGGATATAAATATTTTCCAGAATGAATAAACATATTAAAAAGTATGAAATTATGGTTAATGACTACAAGATGAGGTACTGAAGAAGAACAAATTGCAACACAGCTACCATTTTGCCTGCTTCCTTATAAAAGTATCCAGAGTTCACATTCCATCAAGTGAACATTTACCTTAGATCTGTATTCATTTTGCTTCTCTTTTCCCTTCATTTCTTTCTTCATTCTTTCTCATCCTTCCCTCCCTCCAACCTCTCTCCTCATGCTGCCCCTTCCAACCATCCCTTTCTTTCTCTAAGATCTTTCTTCCTTATGGCTTCCTTTCTAAGTTCCTTCCTTCATCAGTTTCTTCTTTTCATTCTCTTTTCTTTCATTAAAAGGTGACTCCAAATATATTAGTTTATTCTGTTGCTGTGATAAAAGCGCTGACCAAAACCAACTCCGGGAGGAAAAGGTTTATTTCATCTTACATCTCCCTGATCACAGTTCAGCACCGAGGGAAGCCAGGGCAAGAACTCAGAGCAGAGACTTGGAGGCAGGAGCTGAGCACAGGCCATGGAGGGATACTGCTCACTCACTTGCTGCTCTGTTCTGTGCTCAGTCTGCTTTCTTACACAACACAGAACCACCTGCTCAGGGGTGGCACCACCCGTAGTGGGCTGGGACCTCCCACATCATTCAATAATCAAGAAAATGCCCGACAGACATGGTCACAGGTCAATTCAATGGAAGAAATTCCTCAACTGTGGGTTCCCTCCACATAGAAGTGTCAACTTGACAACTAAAGCTATCCAGCACACTCAGGTTGTGAGATAATTGGAATATCAAATTTCTAAGCAGGGTTAATTTCAGGAAATGAAGCAAGGTTTAATATTTTTCTTTCCCAGTTTTCTAAACTGTCTTATATTTAGTATATTTGTTCATAAGAAAGTACTCATAAGGTGAATAAAAACATCTACTTTTGTGTATATACATTGTCAGTCTTCTCCTATGAAAGAATGAATTCTAAAAGTCTAAGAAGCATAAAAATAAATTAAATCAGTGACAGGAGAAAAAATTAAGCAATTATAGATCCTATAAAAACTGGAGAGAAATTTCCTGCTATGTTCCCAGACCTTTCCCATAAACTCAGTATTATTGGTTGATTTTATACATGCACATACAAGGAAGAAAATAGAATATTTTGCACTGAAATTTCAATGTCAGCTCTGAAAATTAATTTTGAGAATATTTTTCTCTATGAGTCAAAATAGTTTTAGCCATGCAAAAAGCAGGATTTTTTTTTTTTCTGAACACAAAATAATGACCAAACTGGAGGAAAAATTCAGTTTATGCAGATAGTAAAACATGACAAGCTGTATATAAGTTAGGCTAGATTTTTGTGTCAATGTGTTTTCTTTTACAATATAAGTATTATCCGTTTTAACAAAAGTAGAGGGTGGACAGAGTGTGAGTGAGAGAGAGAGAGACTGGAAAGGGAAGAAGGGAGGATGGTGGGGAGACATTATGAGAACTGGATGTTCTGAACATCATTTTTCCCTAGATACACATGCCTTTTTTGACATTAACTTTTAAAAAATGGCCTAAAATACAAATCACATAACACACAGCTCACTCACTTATAAAGTGCTATTTGTTGCTTTTAGTGTATTCAAAGATTGTGCAATTGTCACTACAATCCGTTTTTAGCACACTTAATCACCCAGAAGATGTCTGTACCCATTATTAATCACTCGCCATGGTCACTCTATTCAAGTCCTAGGCAACAATTATATTTTATCCTCTTAAGTTACTCTATGTTAGATGTTTCCCGTGAATATCGTCATAAAGCATGTGCCTCTTTAGACTGGCTTTCATTCAGCATAATGTTTCCTTTGAACAGACACTGGTATGCCTTTCTTTTTATTGTCAAATAATAAATTCTCCATTATTTGGATGTGTATACATTGCTGATTCATTCACCAAATGACAGCTATTTGAGTGGTACAGGTACTAGAAGTGTGTTTTCATTTCTTTTGAATTTAACTAAGTAGTGTAATTGCTGCCCATATAGTAACTTTATATGTAACATTTAGTAGCACTGCTTAAGCAAGCTTTTTCCCAAAGTACACAAATTTCCATTTCCACCAGCATTTCACAACTCCGACACTTGATATTGTGTGTCTTTTTAAAAACATAACTATGACTACCTAGTGGGTAGGAAGTGCTCTGTAATCGTGGTTTCTGAATTACAATTTCCTGATGACTAATAATATTGAGTATTTTTTCAAGTGCTTTTTAGTCATTTGTCAGATCCTTTGCCCAATTTTTAACTGAGCTGTTTATCTTCTTGTTGTTGAATAGTAGAAGTTCTTTTGTATTAAAGATGTAGACAATAATGTGATTTGCAAATACTTCTCATTATGTGAGTGTTTTTTTAAACTTTCCTTTCCTTTACCTTTTCTTTCGTGTGTGTGTGTGTGTGTGCGTGTGTGTGTGTGTGTGTGTATTGTGTGTTTGTCTGTGACAATGTGCATGCATGCATTAATGCACATAGTACTGAGGTTCAAAGCCAGGGCCTTGGCCATGCTGGGCCAGTGTACTCCCACTGAGTTTTACTCCCCCTCCACCGACTCCTCATTTCCTTGATGATGTCATTAGTATATGAGTGTTTATCATTTTAATCCAGTCCAAGTTAGTTTTGTTCTTGTGACTTGTGTTTTTGATGTCATGTTAGTACAAATGTTGTCTAAAACAAGATGACAAAAATGTTCTCATATGCTTTTGTTAAGAGTTCGTTTTACTCTTGGGAGCTAGAAACATACATTTTCCACAGCACACTTAGGTGTCAATCATCTGTGAGCATTCTACTGCTTAAGAATGACTTTATAGGTGTTTGGATTTTAATGATAACTCTGAACTGTTCACCAGCTATGCAATAAGTTTTAGCAAGGATTTTATTTTTTACTTTGGTGAAAAAAGAAAATAACCCATAGATTTTAGATTATGGGATGGAAAGAAATTTTGTCATGTCATGTTGTAGAAATCTTCATGCTGCTCAGTGGTGGACTGAAAAATGAAACTTTTTATTCCACGCTCATTGAATTTCCACACTAGTAGCTTTTCTGAAAATGTTTACAAAGGAAAAACAAAACTTTAAGTCAAGCAATTAAGGCATCAAATTCAACTTAATATTATTGATGAAGAGTTTCAGAATTAGCAGGTGTGGTGGCACACCCCTTCAATCATAGCACGTGGTAGGCAGAAACAGGGAGATCTCTCTGTGATATCTTTGATATTGAACCCAAACTGGTCTACATAGTGAGTTCCATGCCATCTGGGGTTACAGGGAGACCCTGTCCCAAAAAGATTAAAAAAAAAGTTCAGAATTGTAGCTGACTTCAAATAAGGCCAGATTCGAGGATTCTAGCAAAATTACCAGAATCTCTAGCTGATCATCTCTACTGGGCTCCATTTTTAAGAGCATTTAGCTATATGGTAGGAAGGATGTAAGAGATAGCCTTATAATTATGCCTTACCTGCTTTAGAACTCCAGCAGAAAGAAACACTTTTCCCCATGACCCCCATGACATTGGTGTAAGTTGTAGTCATGTCAATGGCTCTGCTAATCAAAAGTAAAGGTTTTGCTACCCGCAAGAAGATTTTAGTCCTATCTTACCTTAGTAACTAGGGGCATGGCATCTTCTCAAGAAGAAAGAATGAATGTTTTGAAGGAATAGTTCTTCTGGTATTGGGGAAAAAATGGAGTCCTGCAAAGGCAGAATCAACAGATTCCCATGCTTACTGATGTTGAGTGCTGCTAGCAATGGCTGTATAAATTTTATACTGAGAGGTTTTGAAAGCCCTACAAGACAATTTTCATGTGTTCACACCTACTATGAAACTTAAAATTCCCACAAAATCATGTTTCCTATAGAGTTCATATGTTATCCAGACAGCAGAAAACTACTGATTTCTCCATATGTGAAAATCAAAACACTGATGTCACAGAAATTGGAACAAGTTGAATACTAAGTTTCAGTTAGATACGAGCAAAAGTGCTCAAATTCAATCAGACAACAGGTCGATAATAGAAATATAGAGATGCACTGTAGATAGATGAGTCTTTAAAGCTACAAGGAAGGATTTTAAATGTTTTTAATGTAATGAAATGATTAATTATGGAGATAAATATGTTTTATTTTGATTTAAACATTTAAGGGTGCTTGTGTATATAAAAATATCACATGAGGAGGCGAAAGACGGCTCAGCATTTGTACATACTGCTTTAAAGACGGCTGGAGTTCAGTTCTCAGTATCCACTCCTGGGCTCACAACCAGCCTGTAACTCCAGCTCTGGGACCCAATGTCTATTCTGGCCATTATACTCACACACACACACACGTACTTTAAAATAAAAATTTAAAAATCTTAGAGAATGTCACATGATACCAAATAAATATGTACAATTTTTTGTGTATCGGTTTTAAAAAGTTAAAAATCAGAATTTTAATTGTATTGCTGGTAAAAGAAAATGTGTTTTCTTTTAGAATTTCACTTCTAGTTTTGAGGAGGAAAAATGTGTGTAAAGTTCTTAGCCCAAAGAATTACAAGGAAGTATATGGTTTCTGTCACTTTTTAGAAAATAATGTTTTCACATTAGATTTGAAGTGTGTTCCATCAAGTAGAAAGCTGTTTCATGGGTGCCTCCCACCTTTCACTAACTGGGTTCATATTTGGCCACTTGCCTTTTTCAAATAAAAAGAGAGAGACCAAAATCACCGGAAAAATGAGTAATTATGACCACAATAGGAAAATTATTCCCAAGAGTAAATACTCCAGAGTGTAAAATGAAATTCCAAACCCAATCACAAAATAATCTCTCTTTAATAGTTGTTCAACTATTCAATCTGGAATGCTCATTAGATGAAAAGTCAGTGCAGAGTCAATGAGGTCCTTTGGTTTGTATTCCAGCACAGTCTTAGTAAAAGCTATTAAAGCCCATTTAAAAATCAAATTTGGAGGTTTCATATTTGTTTTTACTAAGATCAGTGTGTTATCTTTAAGTTGAATACAATGTATATATGAAAATTACCAGAACTCTAGTTTATATATGCTCATAATATGAAATGTGTAGTCCAATTAATTAGATTGACATAATCTCTGAGAATATACTTAATATATATTTGATAAAGTTCTATGGAACTTTAAAAATTTTTAGATTATACAAAATCCTGACAGTCTAGCTAGCTATGTTTCAGGTCGTTTCTGCTTTTATTTATTTACCAGTGATATTCAAGCCCATTGCCCCAAACAAGCTAAGCAAATTCCCTGTCACTCATCTAGTTCTTCAACCCTGTGTAGCAATTTAAGGCATCCTTTGTTTATCAAAGTTCTTTCCTTGATGAAATAAATTACTTTAAGTTTTCAAATATTCATTATCAGTGAGGAAACTTAGGAGAATGCTTAGAAATACATGTTTTGCCTTATTTCTTTTTTTAAAAAAACATTCTTTAAAAATTTCATTTTGGAACTTCAGTTTTGAAATCTAATACATGACCAAAAAAATGTAAGAGCAGAGTGAATAAGAGGTCAGTGTTTCTCAACATATTGTGCTTGGGAAACCTACAGACATGATTTTTGAAGTACTGTTTTCCTTCAAAAATTTAGCTCCTGTACATATTAAAGGTAATTTAATACTGACTCACGTGTATTTCATGAAAGTGTTGTTTTGTAACATGTATCTGATTTCCAAACAAAATAACATTATATGCGTTCTTATTTGCATATATATGTATATATACACTGAAGAACATGGATTGGTAATTATTAAATATGAGCTTTTCATATTTTAAATTTTGCTTAATCTTGATGCATTCCAGACTCAGTAGACCACTACATTTGAACATCCAAATATCTGCAGTCTTGAAAACTAAATAGCTTCTATAATCTTATTTTTAAAATAGTATACAGGCTTAGATAAGGATTTTACCTCAACATTTCATTGTCAATACAGACTCACAGTGGAAAACTTTTTATGGCAAGAGCCCTTGATTGTGGTCTAAGTGTCCTAAAGTATTTTGTTGGTTCATTCATTCATCAAATTATGCATGTACACTGAAATGTTTACTAATTTCTTTAAGGAAGGTGCACATATAAAACTTATGTAGCTTCTGACTTTGAAAAACCCTATCAGCAAGGGAAAGGAATATGGAAAGCTTACAGTAATAATAATAATAATACATTCCTTTAAGAGATTATTCAAAGGAAGACCAAAATGTAACTCAGAAGACAACTGTCATTGTCTAGTTTTATTTTAATTTTATGTTAGCAAAGGATTCAGTTTGATTATCCAGTGGCTCAGCTATCCAAGATAAATGAAAATTAATCTAATGTTTGAAACCAAATTATAGGCAAATATAAAGCAAATATATCTGGAACAGCAGTGTTGCCATGTATAACTGGAGTATTTTTGTAACTATTCTGATATTTCAGAATGTCAATTTAGAATTCAAATATACATAAATGATAACTATAGAGATGTGAGGTCTTCTACATTGACATACGTATTGGTGTATATGGTAGTTGCATGTGTGTATGTGATTCTCTCTCTCTCTCTCTCTCTCTCTCTCACTCCCTTTCTCTGTGCACAATTAAAGATAATGTAGGAATCCTTCTAAATTAATCTATTAATATCTGTTAAATGACAACTAGAGAATACAGAAAAGAAAGAGTAACCAGAGAGAAAATAACTAATTAGAAACCAAACCTTCAGTCTTTTACCATATTACAATCTTTTAGTTTCAAAATAGCATTGCATTTGTTTATTTATTTGCATGTGATTTGGCACTTGCCAGAGGTTATGTCTGGAGATCAGTGGAAAACTCATGGTACTCGGTTCTAATTTTCTATCCTGCAGGTCCTAAGGTTTGAACTCATCAATAGGCTCGGTGGCAAGCACCTTAAATGCTGAGCCATCTCAATTTCCCTCTTTTACATCTTAGCTAAAATTTCTGAACACTTACTTTATTCCAAATATTTTTTAACTACAAAAAAATCTGGGTTTGCGAAAAGTTTTTTGACTATTGAAGCTATTAAATTCAAAAATTACCTTTCCATAATTTATATGATACAATAATGCAAAATTAAGCATTGTAAAAGCCATACTAGTTAAAATAATCAGGTTAAAATAACACATATCCATGTACAGAGATATAAGCGATTTTATGTACAGAATTTGTACAGTGGATTTTTATGTTAAACTAACAAATAAAGATATGTAAACTTGCTTTTCATTAAGTTACATAGCACGAGAAACAGAACTTGGTTTGAAAGTTACTTTAGAGAATTGCCGGGGCTCATGACATTTCAACATCACTTAACAAGCATTGAAAATCTGGAGAGCTCAGTACTGGTCCCTGCTTCAGACGAAATATGTGAAACTAAGTGATGGATTGTAATTTGATATAATTTTACATTCTTTATCCAAAATCTGAGTAAGTTATCGTTAACATGATAAGGAGAGTTTTGCAAGTAATGCTATATCTATCTATAATTAATGCCATCTCTATTTTTTTAAAAATGCACTACAACTCTTTCACCCCCAGAAAGCGATTGTTCTACTTTTCTATTACTTCTGGATGACAATTGAAGTTTCAATTGAGATTAGAAAACTACATTAATTTAAATGGCCACATAGTTAAGGTACTTATAGAATTACATGCAAATATAAATAAATATAGAAAAATGTGCTTGTTATAAATACCTAAGAAAAACGTTCTTAAAAATCCACACAAAAAAAGAAAAATGTGAAAATGCAATATTCAATAATTTTTTGCTTGAAAATATAGCCACTCTTTAAAAGTCATTTACCAAAAGAAAATATATACATTTCTAGGTCAAATATGTTCTCACTATAAAACCTTAACCCATATTGAAAAATTACATGCAATGAGTTTTGTAACTCAAATATATTGTAAACAAATTTTTTAATTAGAATAAATTAAAACTATATAATTTTAATGTTGGTATTTACTTAGAATTATTTCAGTTTATAATGGAAATAATTATAGTTCATTCACATAATACTAAATTATTTTAAATCAATCAATATTTTAGGTCATGACCCTTGGAATTAAGAAATTCTTGAAGATAATGTCAAATATGATTCTGGAGAAAATGTGATTTGAGTCTGGAGACAATTATGCATGTATGTATTTGGGAATTAGATTTTCTCAGGGTGAAATGTAATTAAAAACTAAAATATCAACTCATTAATTACTGAATTACAGAAACTTTGATTTATAGTTTTTCAGCTATTATATCATTTTCAAAATGTGAGATTAATGTACACCTTCCTGATTTCCAGGTATATTTTTCATAAGATCATCTAGTACAAAAAAAAAAAAACAGTCCAGAACAGCTGATAGAAGAGAAAACAGTATTCAAAATAGTGCTCATGATTAAGAAGAATAGTCGCAGCTAGGTGAGTCTTGGTGAAGGTAAGGCAGTAGTATAGACTACACCCAACACTTAATATGTGCTGTGAAAGTTTGTCAGAAAACAATACAAAACATGGGACCACTGGGACACAGGCTTTCACAATTTATTCTGAAAACAGTCACATTAAAAAAAAAATCATGGCTTGTTTTCCAATAGAAGTCAATCTAAGCTTGTTCAATGATAAATTTCTCCTGTAGACTTTTTTTGTCATCTTTGAAAAAGCATTGTTATTTATTTAATTTAATGTATATTATATTCAATGGCCACACCAAATAATTCATCTTTATAAAATTAATATGCCAAGGTATATTACTCCAGCAGTTTAGGATGAAGCCTCAAGAACTCCACCCCAGCAATGTCTGCCTCTTAGTATTCAGCTGATACTGTTGATTTACAGAACCTTATTTCACTAATGTAGACAACTTAGTGTCCTCGTTTACTTCTGCTCACTTTGACAAAACACTCTGACCAATACCAACTTTGGGAAGAAAGAGCTTATTTTGTTTACATCTCCTGGGTCACAGCAGTTCATCACTGAGGGGGCCCAAGGTAGGAACTCAAGGCAGGAACTGGAGCAGGAGCTAAAGCACAGGCCATGGAGTAACACTGCTTACTGGCTTGCTTCTCTGGCACAGGCTCAACGTGCTCTCTTAGACAATACAGAACAACCTGCCCAGGGGTGGCACTCTCTAGTAGGCTGAGCCCTCTCATATCACTCAACAATCAAGAAAACAGGCCAGTCCAATGGAGGAATTTCCCCACTTGAAGCTCCCTCAACCAGGTGTGTCAAGTGACAACCAAACATATCCAGCACACTTAGATACTCTTTTAGTTTCTTATTTAGGATAATTAACATCTGTATTTGTTGCCAACACTCTTTCTGGTAGGTATGACTAGCATCCAGCCCCATCCTCCTCTCTAGGTCCTTAACAACAAGGCAAACTACATCTAAGCAGGGACCCTGTGACCTCCCGGCAGCTTCCCAAGGTGATGAAGGGGCTAGTCTCTCTCCAGCTTCCTCCACTGTACCCTTAGCCCCTCCCCCACTTACAACTCAGGCCACTAGTTGGTTGGGAGAAGTAGTTGGCTGCCCATGCTCCTCCTTTTTTTCTTGTGGAAGGTCAAGCTTATAATCCTGTGCAAGCAAGTGCCCCAAGGCTTGGGAAGAATCGTTTGTCCATAGCTGGCCAGTCCAGCTTGCTGGGAGAAGGACAAGTCCAAGCAGCAATATTAGTCACATTTCTTATTCTGTGACAAAATGCTGTCAAGAAACAAACCTGAGGGAGGAGTTCTTTTGGCTCAGAGTTTGTGGGTGAGAGTCTAGTCTAGTCCATCATATGAAGGACTAAGGCAGCAGGAGCTGTCACATTGTGTCTACAGTCAGGAAGCAGATACTATCGGATGCTAATTCACAGCTTCTTTATCCCTTTGATTTAGTTTAGGACCCCAGAAGATAGAAAGGTGCTGCCCACAGGTGAAGAAGGTGTTCCCAATTTAACTTAATCTAGATAATCCCATGCATGCAAGACCAGAGGCTAATTTAATAGCAAATTCCTCACAGATGTGTACAGTGGCTAGTCTCCTAAGTGAGTCTATATCCTGTCAATTGGTAATATCATCAGACATGATTTCATCCAGTGAAGAAAAAAAATTAAAAGGACATTTTATGTTGTTTGAATGTTAATTCTCAAGAAATTGGTCTGGTAACAGCTTTCTTCATTAATTCACAGACAATAAATTACAAATTATATGATAAATGATAGGAAATAAAGATAGAGCTTATATATCATAATATATAACACAATATATTATGGAGAAGATGCTCATGTACACTGGTAAATGCAAAGAAAGCAGTATGTTTTCTAAGTACTCAAAAATAAATATCAATCCTGTTTTCTTATTTGTAAATATAATTAAAGTAGACTCTATTTACCTTAAATTTCATACTTTAAACCATAATGTTCTTAAAATTTTGCATTACATATGTAATTATAACAGATTGTTTTCCTTTGGAAAAATATATCTATTGCAGGAATGTTGAATTTTATATCTTTTATTTTCTATTACAGTGTGAAAACATAGCACACCTCGTTTGGACTCTAACAATGGAGAAAAAATATACAATGTATTTTTTGTTCTTCATGCTTTTTTATATGGTAAGCACAAATTCCACTAATTTTTCTCCTATCTATGATTATTTATGTTTCACTTACAATGTACCTCTACCTGATATCATAGCCATAAAATTAAAGCACTTATCAGATGCATGAGTTAGTTTCATTTTTTCATCCAATCAACACAGAATTACGTCCTTTAAGTATTTGCCTAGAATTTTATAACCAATATAGATTATTGGGGCCTGGTTGGGAGTTTGGGATATCCATGAATATAGATGTACAACACTCTAGAGAAAATTGCAAATTTGAAAAAATTGCATTGGCTGTACACAGTAGTACAGTTATATATACTACATAAAATATGTTTAAAGAGACTTGTGGATTCAGAATTACATCTTTAAAAATCATATTCTAGTCCATTAACTTTTTTTCTTTCTTCCCAGTATCTGATTGACATTGGTCGAAAGACAGCACAAACCATATACTGCATGTTGTATTAATTTACTCATTCATTCATTCACAGTGACAGATCTTGATGCTAAACTTGGGACAAGTGTGTGACGTGGATGTGCATATTCATGTCCACTTCCATATATACATGTGTGAGATGTGAAGATAGAGGCAGAGAATAAAGATTTCCAAAACCCAATTACTCTCCTACAGGAGCTGCACACCTCACAGTTTCAAGCTTTATCTGAAGAAGGATTCTCTTTACAGATTTATTTTTATTATGTTAATACCCTAAACTTAGCTCTGTCTCATTATATGCATGAAAAACCCAGAGATATTATCTCATCTAATTTTGTGCCAGCAAAAAATTTTCCTATGGTGTTTCCAAGCAAACCCCAACAAAGATTCAAACAAAGGAACCCAGAAAAAGTACTGAAAACATAAATGAGGGGTAAAAAATGAAGCAAAATTATATTTCTGTGAGGATTTGCATCTGAAAAAATTCTCAAGTATAGGACAATCTAATATCCGTACTTCTTAGATATTATCTTGGGTAAATTGACTAGCATTTAAGAGACAGAACATGTGTTTGCTCAGCTGACACCCTCTATCAACCATGCCAGTGAGACACCTGGGCCAACACTAGCTCCCTGAAGACCATGCTGAAGCATTTACCAATCTGATTAGTGTAAGTTGAGAAACTGTGACCCTTTCTTTGAATCAATGGATATTATATAAATATGAATCTTTATTTGTAAAGATAATAAAATTAATATTAACTTACATAACTTCTACAAACCTTTGAGAATAATTTTATGTGTTTTTGTTAATACTGCCTTCAAATGGGGATGTAGAGTGTTTATCTAACTTACATGAGGCATTAGGTTCAAGCCCCAAGGATTATCAACCATAAAATGAGCAAATCTTGTAAATATAGCCTTGATATTCTAGATCTCCCTTTATTACCTGCACAATGCAACTTCTGTATAAATCTTCACTAGGAAATTTAAAGTGATCCAAGAATGACAGAGTTAGTCTCAGTGCCCATCAGGTGACATGATGACATCCAATAAGGAAGTTCTTATATTGACTTTGTAAGTCAGGCGTTCCATTAGAAAACAGATCATGAAGGACAAAAGAAGAGTGAAAAGAAAACTTCTTTGGGGAGATAGTGGACAGAAATAATTGAGAATTTGGTTTAAAGATTATCACCTATGCTGGGAACTAGAAATCAGAAAAAGTGTAATGTAATAAAGAAAGCAGTCAAACCTAACAAGTGCTATTAGGTCACAAAATCATACATATTTGTATTTTGTCCAAACTCCTTTTCAATGCTTATTCAATAAAAGTTCTATTATAAATGAACTTGCCATTCTTTTTATTGTCAAAATAGGATGCTAGCTGACAAATTCTGAGCATTTTCCATTTGTTAGATATACCACCCTTTCAACTGGCTATTATTTCATTCATTTATTATTTACTTATTTATTTACATTTTATGTATATGAGTGTTTTGCATGCATGTATGTTAGTGCCCCACATGTAGTTCATGGAGGCCAGAAAATGGTGTCAGATTCCCAGAAACTAGAGTTATGGATCGTCGTAAGCTGTCATGTGTGTGCTGAGCACTGAACCTAAGTCCTCTGCAAGAGCAGTCCATGCTCTTAACCACTGAGCCATCTCTCTATTCCTGAATGCTATTTTATACTGCTTTAAAATATGCAGCAAGCACTTAAATAGGAGTAGATATCTTACTACACTCGCAGAAGAAGCAAACTTCAGAACATTGCTTTAGACTGTGCTGTAGTCAGCCAACTACCAGAGGATTCTGTAAGCCAGTGGTGCTTCCCACTGCTGCCATTGGTGGCACCTTGAAGGCTCTTTGAAATAAGACTTAGCTTAGCAAGAGTTTAGCTTGTGGAAACTGGCAAGCATTACACATCATTACATACCAGGGATTTTTCTCAGGAGTGTCCTTCAGCATTCAGCATCCTCCTGGAACAGACTGCTCTTGACTCGAATTCCCACCCTTCTGATGCTATCATTGTCTTATTCCCTTAGAGTTTTGTCACGGCGGAATCCGAGGACGCCTATAACCAAACAGGGTTGGGAGTTACCAGAAATAAAATCATGACTGCTCAATATGAATGTTACCAAAAAATTATGCAAGATCCCATTCAACAAGCAGAAGGTAATCACAACTAATTCTAGATGCATTTAATACATGTTTAAAAGCAAATTATCTCTGGGAGGGGTAAAATTCATTAATAAAAATGAGTTAGTTGCTTGTTGTCCAGGTTTATATGTAATTTTCCTTATGTATTTAGGAGGAACATTTTATGACATAATCCATCTCACACCTTTTAGAAATATCTAATAAAATATTTCACACACGGATCCTTTTAGGTTTATTCTTTTCAAGGTTTAAAGACATTAAAAAGACCAAGTAGGTATTATTATTAACACAAAAACACTTAAGTCAGTAACTACTAACCTTCCACTCACCTAACTTTTCTTTCTTTTTAAAAATATTGCTTAATAGCTTGTATAAGATTATTTTCACAAGATCCATATTTTTAGCCTACTTGATAGCAAACCTAATAAAGTCTAAGTGTTTCTCTTACCCTTAAGACTATCTTTTGCTATTTATGAAGGACTTTCTAAGCAGCAATCATTTGTCTTGATTCTGAAGAGAGACAAGATAAATAACAAAAGTAGATTTCTATAATTAGCAAAACCTGAAAGAGCTCCTTCATCTAATCTGGCAACTCAAAGACAAATATTCAAAATATAAGATATAAAACTCACAGACAAAGTAAAATGTAGGCTCTTTACCTAATTATATTTTTTAAACTGTCAAAGGGAGGATTTCAAAAATTTTAGAAATAATTTATTTTATACTATGCATGTAGGAAAATGAAATACAAAAGTAGAATATTAATACATGTAGTAAAAAGGTGAATTTGCTTTTAGAAATGAGAAAATAATTTTCTTCACATTTAAATATCTTTAAACTTCACTTAAGTGAACATCAATTTATTGTTTCAGGAAGTATTTTCACACTGGGCTACACCAGCAGTTTTGTCATATCTGTTATAAAAGTATGTTTTGTAATTTGGAAAACAATGACAAATTATCTAGATTGGACCAATAGAATTAAATGTGTATACCAATTCTATGCTAATTGACTTAGCCTCTCTTTTAATTCTATTAAAATCTAAATATAAAATCTGAGTTTGTTTTCTGCTGCTGTGATAAAACACTGACCAAAAGCATCTTTGGAAGAAAAATTAATTTGGTTTACAGGTTACAATCCTTCAGCAAGGGAAGCCAAGGAAGGAATTGAAAGCAGGAACCTGGAGTAGGGAACTGAAGCACAGACCTCCTAGAGCACTGCTTACTGTCTCACTCTCCCTGGCCTGCTCACCTACCTTTCTTATATAACTGAGGCCCTCCTTCCTAGGAATAGAACTATTCACAGTGGGCTGGGCCCTCCTCCCCTCCACCAATTAACAATCAAGAAAATGTTTCACAGACATGGTCACAGGCCAATCTAATTAAGGAAATCCCTTAACTTAGGTTTCCTCTGCCTAGGTGTATCAAATTGACAAATGATGCTAACTATCATAGATCATTACTTTAAAACTATTGGATTTACCCCTTATAGATCATCTAGATATATGTAAAAGTAGATCTAAAAATAATGTTGAGGGCTGGAGAGATGGCTCAGTGGTTAAGAGTACTATCTGCTCTTGCAGAGGACCCAGGTTTTAATCCCACACCCACGTGGTGACCAACAACCATCTGTAACTACAGTTCCAAAGGAATCTTATGCCCTGTTCTGGCCTCTGTGGGCATTGCAGGACATATACATACACCTACATACAGACAGACAATACACTCATACATAAAAAAATTTTTTAAAAAATAGGGGCTGGAGAGATGGCTCAGTTGTTAACAGCAGGGGACTCAAGTTTGATTCCCAGCACCCACAGGACAACTAACAACCATCCTTAACTCCAGTTCGAGGGGATCGATGCCCTCTTCTGACTTCCACATCCATTGCATAACACAGGTGCACTTAAACACATGTAGACAATATACTCATCCACACAAAATAAAAAATAATAAAAATAAATAAAAAATGATAAAATATTTTCAAAATAATGTTGAGCAATTAGAAAGTCTTCCAAGGGTTTCATAATAAAATAATTCTTCATAAAATAGTGCAGGATCATTGCTGTCTTCTTAGAGCTTTATAACATGCTTTGCAATTAGTGCAAAAATTCTCATGAAGTAGGGTAAATAACTATTTTAACTTTGTGTTTCTGAAATTCATTTCACCATGGAATGGAATACTTACACATAACTTACTCAGATCACATAAAATCTAGTTCAAAAAACAGACACTAATCCATTATGTTGCCCATGATGAAGTTCCTTACACAGAGGCTTTTTACATCGATACCTTAAGGATGTTTATGATGCTCTCTGAAACAATAATAGGAAAATTGCCTTTGATTAGTCATAAATGTATTTTTAACAGGAGTATATGATTGAGAACTATTTTAAAATTTATTTACAATCACAGGAAAGAAAACAGAACTGCGGTGATTTCAGTGGCTTTTTGCCTTTTTTTTTTTTTGAGATGGCATCTCCCTATAATCCCAGCTGACCTGGAACTTGTTATGCTGACCATGCTGGCCTTGAACTCATAGAGATCTACCTGCCTCTGCCTCCCAAGTGCTTGGATTATAGGCATGTGCCACCATGCCTGGCTACTTCAGTTGTTTTTTAAAATTTTGACGTTACATAGACTTTCAGATTGCTAGAATTACAGTGGTTTCCATTGAGGCTCTGGTAATCAAAAATTGTTGTGCACATACACTAAAATTAATGAATATCTCATGCAGCATTTAATGTTCTATTTAATTCCTACAAGTTATAGATTGTGGATTTTTTTGTTATCATACTGGAACATTGATGAGTTAATTTTTTCTGCCTTTATTTTTTTTTAATTAAAACTTTTTTTTTTTTTTAATTTTTCCCCATGTGCAAAGAAAGAGAATTTGGAGGAGGGAATGACCTAACTATCTTTCTCGGTTTTAATGTTGAAAAACAAATAGTGAACTATTATTTGTTTGCTTCAAAAAATGCCCAAACAGATTTCCCTTAAAATACAATCTTTAAAATAAACTGTTTCCAATTTCTCATTTTAACAAACTAAGTATAGGGACAAAAATTAATGATTACTTCATGGTTAGGGACAATTAGCAAAGACTGCTTCATTTACTGATCAAATAATTGCCTTTTGAGAAATAGAAGTGAATTTAATATTTATAGGGAGTCATTTCTAAGTTTAATTTGGATATTATTAATAATATATCTTAGTAGTTAATAGTTGTAACAATTACTTGTGATGAAGCTAAGTAATTGTAGATTTTACACATCATTTTCAGTAGACTCCTTTGCTTTGTGATAGTGAGAAGCCTTCATTCAGAGTTCATGTATTCATGAGTAGCCACAGGGAGTTACTAAACTTCACTTTTTGTTTCTTCTTTAAGGCCTTTACTGCAACAGAACCTGGGATGGATGGCTCTGCTGGAACGATGTTGCAGCTGGAACAGAGTCGATGCAGTACTGCCCTGATTACTTTCAGGACTTTGATCCTTCAGGTAAATGCTGAAATTCATTTAAAGAGCCCCTTCACATGTATTTAATAAACCCTAGATTTATTAAATCCCCTTTGTAATTTGTAACAAAAGAAATCTAGAAGGCTTGCTATAAATATCTTCATTTTAACTTCTATTGAAATCCATTTAACCAAAGAAAAATTTTGAATGGAAACCCTTGATTTGTTAAACTACTTATTCTTTTGCATTTTTTATTTTTAATATTAAAGAGAAAGTTACAAAGATTTGTGACCAAGATGGAAACTGGTTTAGACATCCAGATAGTAACAGAACATGGACAAATTATACTCTGTGTAACAACAGCACTCATGAGAAAGTGAAGGTATGTTATAACTGAATTGAAATTGTTAATCTTTGCAAAGGTAGTTCTATAGGCTATCAGAGAAAACTTGGTCAGTGTTCCACTCTACTGTAAAACCATTTCCTAATATAGTTTGAGAAAAACAATGAAGGAAAATGTTTGTAGAAAGAAGTGTTATTAATTCTGTCATTGCACTGGGGAGAAGATACTGTTAGGTAATAGTGTATTTACAAGTCAATGTTTCAGTATTGGGCTTTCATATTTTCCAAAGAAAACATACCTTAAAAGTGTCATAAAAGGGAAAACTTTCATTTCTAATAGAATTCTAGAATTTCCTCAGAAAGTGTTCTTAAGCAAACAAGATAAATTCAGCAGGATTGAAGTTTCTATCTGCCCTGAGTAGAGGGCTGCCATCCTGACTGGATACTTAGGACCCTCCCAGTCTTGTTCCCACTTTGAAAACAGAAATTAAAGCAATCAGTTAATGACTATTGTCACAATAGTAAAGCTCAACTGAAAATGCTGTTTTATGTGTTTTCAGTTATGTGGGTATTATTAAAACTGTGATCACTGACATGCCATTTCCTGTCTCTGACCTTTATCTGCCCTTTGGTCTGGTGGTCTCTGCCTCAGTCCCTCTTACGCAAAATAATGGGATGGCAGTACATTTCTCTCAACGCTTTTCAGAAAATCAGCATAGTGTAATCAATAGCTGTAAGCTACACTGTACTTGCCAGTCATAAATCCTGTGCGTTTTAAAGGCATTCCTAATGTAGATAGAAAAAAGAAAAACTCAAATCCAAGAGAAAGTTAAAACACGTTTGTACAGAGCAAACCATCTTATAAGTTTCCACATTAAGATCTTCCTACATCTTAAATTTATGAAAGGAAAAAGAAAAACCTAATTGGCAAAGAAAGCCTCATTGGGCAGTTAATTCTGAACAAACCAAATCTCCAAGAATCATTTGATTTTAAGTAAAAAGGCTGATTTTTATGTACTGGATTACCTAGATTTAAAAAATTAATTACTTCATAGACAATATGGGATTCCTAATTTCCTAAATAAAAGGATACATGACATAGATTGTTGATAAATATCTTAGTAAATTTGTGTAGAGATAATTCATTTCACATATATTCAAATATTATTTACTTGCAAGCAAGTAATTATAAGTTTATTAGAACATGTGCTTTAAAAATAAATGTTATTCAGTTGGATTTGATCTTATACATATACAGATTTTTAAGCATATAGTGTATTGATTCTATTTTTAAATCACACACTATGCAGACTGCGCTGAACTTGTTCTACCTGACAATAATCGGACATGGACTATCTATTGCATCTTTGCTCATCTCACTCGTCATATTTTTTTATTTCAAGTAAGTTCATTAAAAACATGCTTAAAATTTGTCAACTGCTTTGGTGAATTCAGCTCATATACATCCTTGTCTCATGTACTGATGTAATATAGATCATATGATATTAAGTTTCATGTTTAAAAGAAGGGGGAGTATTTTGACTTCATTTTAGCTTTATTAAATACATGTAAAAGATATGAATAAACTGTCTTAATCTTAATTTTATAAACTTCTTAGGCATATAAAAATAAAATAGGGTAATAAGGAGTTAAAATTCTATAAGCCTAAGGGCATTTTGCTCTAAGGACTGTCAAGTAGTTCAACTGTTCTTATTTGCATGTCTAACATTTTGGTAAATTTTAACATTAGTATATATGTGGATTATAGAAGCCATAATTTTGTGAAGATACTATAATAAGATCATCTAACATATATATATATATATATATATATATATATATTATTGAAAATATAACCGAGATATATTGTGCTTATGTGGGGAGTGAATATAATGGCTATCTGGGTGTGGTGGTACACACCTTTAATCCCAGCACTTGGGAGGGAGAGGCAGGTGAATCTCTTCGAGATGGATGCCAGGCAGCTCTACGTGGTAAGTATAGCTAATACTAGTTGCAGTTGTGTCAATTTCATGTGTTGGCTTCTTTTGGTAATACATAATTTTCATGAACTTGAAGTTGGAGTTCCCGAGTAGTACCTGGCTCTTAGAGTCATTAGTTGTGTCATTTAATGAATCAGTTCCATGTTTGCAAATTTAGACAACCTTATGATTGATTGGTTGATTGATTGATGGATGGATGGATGGATAGATGATTGATTTATAATGGTTATTTTTAGACATATTTTCACTATGAAGTTCAAATTGGCCTCAAACTCATGATCCTCCCACCTTAACCCCGTGAGGGCTGGGATTCCAGGTGTGTGTCACCATGCCTGGGTTGCTTTTTAATGATGAATATGAAGTAGATTATTAGCCTCACTTCTTATGACCTAAATTTTGTAAATCTTATGGATTAGAAGATTTCCAAGTCATTTTAGGGAAAAGTAAGTTTTAAATATGACAACCTTAGGAAAAAGATTACAACTACTAAATTTATGACTGTCACATACCTACAGCAATGTCACTACTAGAATAGGTTATATGGAAATGAAATCAGTATGTTCATTGGAGCACTATTCACAAGAGCCAAAAATGGAAGCAACCTAAGTGTTCATCAGTTGATGAGTTGATAAAGAAAATCAGTATAGTATACAAACAAGATAGAGTAAGAATCAGCCACAAAATATATGATATCTTGTCATTTGTAACAATATGGGTTAAAATGCAGAGTATTACCCTAATTTAAATAAGCCAGGCACGGAAAGACAAGTATCACATGACCTCACATATATGAAGAATCTGAAAGTATTATTTTATAGCAGAATCAAGTTATCAGTGGCTAGGGAGGGGTGTGATCAAGGGATATTGAGTTATAGTTATCAATATGTTACCAACCTTCAAATAAAAAAAAATCTTACAAATTCAATTGGACATCTAGCATGTTATAAAAGCGATGCCTTGAGCTTCTCTGTTTCAAATTCATTTATTTTTAGTTTAACTTCATAGTATAAATTGTTTTAACTTTTTTTGTTTAGCATTCAAGAATTAATACCCTGTATGCCATTAAACATTTTTAAAAGTCACTTAAATGACATATTAATAATATTCAACCCAATACATTTTAAAAGTCTATTAATTGAAACCTCTGTTTTTAGGATTAACATTGCTTCTAGTTTTTTTATATATAAACAGAAAAAAACACTACCATGGACTCTTCCAACCACTGCTTTTCAATACTTTCCAATATATTTTTAGTTATAACTTATAAAATATCTTATATATTTGACTAGTCTTGAAATTTCCTGGTCAAACAATATGTAAAGTTTCTCAGTTGAAACATATCATCTCAATGCCTTTTAAAATCAACATCTTCGGAACAAATACATAGCATCTAACTATTCCAAATTTAAGAGTGACCCACCTCCATTAATGACATCACTAGAAACTCAGCAGCATTCATCAGAAATTTAGTGATAATCTGCATTCTGCCTGCTTTCCTCCTTATAATCCTTTTCCTATCCCCCTAAAACCCAGTTTGCATAATCTCTAAATTAATCACTACCAATTCTGTCTTATATAGCTTTAATAATTCTGTTTCATTTATTCAACTACAATAAATACATCCAGAAAATATCTTTAAATATTTGGATCAAATTTGCTTTAGTTTTTCTCATTCTTTGCTTTAAAATACTAGATTTTTACTGTAGTTCAAATAAAATCAAAGCTATTAAAATCCTGTTGATTAGCTTTCCCTTCTTCCTAGCCTAGTGAAATGCATTAATCCATCTGAGCTACACTCAGTCATTTCCTCAGTGGAATCCTTACTGAAACTGTAATTAATTTTAGTGGACATGAAGTAAAATGTTAATACTATTTAGGTGACAGTCATCTCTTTAAAAAGTACTAGAGCTGAGACTTTTCAGATTCAATTACTTCTTTCTATTTTTCATTTAATAAGTCAAAACATTCAAAGACATTAAATTTCTGAAGGTGAAAATTAATTGCAGTGTTATTGCAATTCAAAAATCAACAGTCAAAAAGAAAACAGTAGCCTCTTGGAGTTCTAGGCCATATGTCCTCATATAATTCTGATTTAGCACAGATGTAAGTAAAATATCCATCAAATTACATGCAAAATTAAGAAAGTCTCTTCATGGTAAAGAATTCCAGAGATAATAGAACAAATGCTCACTGAACTCATGAGGTAAGTGGGGCCGCCAAGGAAAACAATATTGCAAGCCAAACTGGGCCAATAAAATATGGTATTCCGAATCTCTAATCAAATAGCTCATTCATTCAGTTCTCAATGGAGAAGAAAGCACTGTGTCATAAGAAATAGGTTATTAGGAAGGTGGAGAAATTAAATAAAACAATAAAGACTTGATCATAACATCAAAGTACAAAGAATATTTAGTCATAAAAGATTAAAATATATAGTTCTCAATATATGACTTCTTATATCAAAATTAGTATAATTATGAATAGAGTTTGTATAATAACAAAAAGTAAGGCTCAGATTTTTAAAAATCTTAGCAGAGAAACAAAATGTAATGAATCTATTTGATCAATATACCTCATTGTCATTCAAGTTTTCAGACAGAAATCAAAGAGGACCTATCAAGACTGCTGAGTTGGCGTGCTGGGAGGTAGTTCAGTCAGTAAAGTGCTTCCTGAGCAAGCATGAGCCCATGAGTTCAGATCCTCAGCACCCATGGAAAACATCAGGAGTCTGTAATCCCAGTGCTGGGGAGATTAAGAAAGGAGGATCCAGGGTCTTACTGGTCAATTGGTCTAACTGAATTGGCAAGATTTGTGTTCAGTGAGAGACCTTGTCTCAAAAGTATGGTAGAGAGTGATTGAGGAAGACATTTCTGTGTTGACCTATGGCCTTTCTATGCATGCACACACACAAATGAACTCACATACACATGTATACACTCAATAACACATTCACACACACAAAAGAATACTGAAGTCAGTTATTCCTATACCATGTTCATAACTGGACCTGAGAAGCTATAATGTTCTATTGTAATTTGAATTAAAATATGTAAAATCAGAGAAGATGATACTTGTGAAAGTTTTTGTAAGCTAAAACAGATTTATGTAGATAAACTATCATCGATAAGAAATTAAAAGAAAATCTGGCTTGGTATTTTGATATATATATATATATATATATATATATATATATATATTACTCAGAAAGCAAATACTAGTCAATCAATATTCAGAATTTAAAATTTTGATTGATTACTTAAAATCTCAGAACTAATTTATCTATGGGAAATGCTTCTGTAAAGCTGAACATGTGTATATTTGAGGTAATTTCAAAGATACAATATATAAACATATACCTCATTCTAAAAGACAGGCTAGAAATTTCATGTTGTCTGAAATACTGTCCTTATGTTTTATGTATCAATAGCCCATCATTTAGGAAAATCAATATGCAATAAGTATTAGCATTTCTTATTTGCCAAATTTTTCACTCTTAAAAACAATGGTATAATGCCACACAAATAAACCCTTATTAAAGTTCTTAGTCTACATAAAATTTTTAGAAAGTTTGTAAACACCTTGTTTATACTTAAACTTTATACCAACATTACAATGTGCAGTTCATTTCACTGAACTTTAAAAAGAAAGCATTTTTCAATGGTGAGCTAATGTGATAGAAACACACTTGAATTTGGGCATAATGTAATTTTAACAAGTAGAACAGCACAATGGTTAAAGACATAGGATATGGTTTAATCTTGCTGTCATCACCTGTTAATAGTATGTACTTTGCTTGATCTTCCTTTTAAGAAGTGCAACTTTTTTTTTTCCTAAAGTGGCCATCTTTAAAAAAAAAAAAAAAAAAAACAATTAAGCCAAGCAGACAAAATTAGTACCTGCCATTTAGAGACTTCCCAATAAATGCTGAGTTATTAATTCATCTGGGAACATAGACTAACAGCATTTATGTAACTGACTACCTGGCATTATCCCTGTGTGATAGCAATGGAATGTTAAAAAAATCAATAGTGTAGAGCTACAAGGATTTATAGGAACATCGAGGGAGGAAAGACTCATTCAGATTCATGAGTCAGGTTTGTGAAGTGATATTATCAGTGAGGAAAATGTTCCTATGAGAAGCAGGATTCTAATAGGTAGAAACTGTAAACCAAGTAACCATAAAGATATTGTCTAGGCTAACACCTAAATTTACTTGTTTTCCAGCAATGCACTAACTTTTGCAGTTTCCTCTCAATCTGAGATCTTTCTACTTCACTCTGTCATTTTCTGTGGCTTGACATCTTTTTAAAAATGAATAGTTTGAATACAAAGAAAGAAATCTACAAATAGTTTTAATTTGTTATTATACATTCTCGGACCCTAGGTGAAATATAAGAAGCATTCTTCAAGTCAGACCCTCATGACATTTCAAATACTCTTTATGTCTGGGCATCATTACAGGCAGGAAGAACTGGTTTCAGATGCTTCAGAATACTGTGCAGTTTCTCTTGTCTCTCTCATGCTATTTCATATGTTTGTGATGAAGATAATCTTAGTAACTACATCACAGATTTGTGAGAAAGGATGATAAATTAGCAGTATTGACAATGTGATACAATATTAAGCATTGTTTAGTAAAAACAAAAATTACCAATTATGAGAGCATTTACTTATTAGTAAAATGGTCTCAATGTAGGTACTTAGTATTAGTAAATATCACATAGGATTTTTAAAAATTGAAGAACAAAACTTTTAGTTTTATATGTGCCATATTGAGAAAGAAATTGCCATCATGTACTTGTAAAAAATAGGTAAGATGAAATGAACATTTTTGTGAATTAAATTAAAGCCATAATTATGTTAGAAAAATCCATAGTTAAGTAAAAGTGCGGTCACAAGCTATTATTTAGCTTATTCCACACTTGAATCCATATTAAAGATAAGCCAAAGAAGATGGCTTATTGGGGAGGGCCCCTTACTGCCAAACTAGATGACCTGCCTTAATTCCTGGGACCCACCTAGTGAAAATAGAGAATAGATTTCCACAAGTGTTCTCTGACCTCTACACACATGCCATGACATGTAAATGTCTACACCCAAAATTAATAAAATGTAATAAAAATAATGTAAAGACACCCAAAGTTAGCTGCAGAAGAGCAGAAATTGTTGCTTTTTAAAGTGTACTCTAGCCATTAGAATAGTGTCTGGCAAATATTAAGCACTTGATAAATTTTTGTGGAATGAAACATGAATTGGCTTTGAAGCTTACTTCTAGGACTGACTGCCTGTAACTTATCTATGACCTTCAACCAATTCCTTGAGTTTGTCTGGCCTTTGCTGTCTCCATCAAGAAAGAAAGGAATTAGACTAGGACTCTGAAATTCAGATGACTAGAAAGATCCATGTAAAATTAGATGGGAGGCAGTGCAACCAGATGAAAGAAAGGCAGGATACCTCCCAAACTGCAAGAATTACACGCCTCATAAAGCATATTCACAAGCAGTCTGGGATGATATGAATCATTAGCTTCATGCCAAGTAACCCAGCAACAATTTCTAGAGGAGCTAATGTTTCACATGAAATCATTGTGTGTCAAACAATCTTGCTACAATGCTCTCTGCCTCTTAACACAGTTCTTCTTACTGCAATCTTTCTCGCTTGTCTTTGAAGGAAATTTTTCTTCCACTTTGGTAATTAAGAGTCAATGATTCACCCTAATAAAAAACAAGAACTATACAAAATGTTGACTTAGGGTACTGTTTGTTATTTTTTGTTTAGAATATGAAGAAAGAAGTCTAGTCTTCATCCATGCTTTAAATTAGAAACAGAGAACATGAAATCCTATTCACCAGATGGACTTGTTTTATGTTAGAGCCAATTAAAGGAAGAACTCAGAGCAGGAGGTAAAAAGAAAGAGAACCCAAAGGGAGGGGGAGAGAGAATCATAACTTCAAGGTTTGCCAAGCCCTCGGAGTCGATGACTCTTACTCATAATAACCCTTGGAAAAACAAAGCAGAAACCCCTAGATAAAAAATAAATAAACTTTACTGGAATTAGTTACAAATTATGTTTTAATGACTGTGTAAACAGAAAGCACAGCAAACCTGGCTCTTACTTTTGAGATCAGATAAAAGACTTATCTTCTGCACATAAGAGAGAACACCTACCATCTATCTGACTTGTTAGGGAAAGCATGGCTCATTTTCTTTTCTGTTTTTTCATTTTGTTTTGATTTCTTGAAAGCCGTTATGCTAAAATTTCAAAAACTAATTCCAACCTCTTGAAAGCAAGTATGTAGAAATTATCTTTCTAGGTTATTGCCATGAATCCTAAATACAATAAAGGAAAAAAAGATCCAACTGTTGAGTCAAGCACTCTTCTCAACTTACTGAAATAACCCTTTAGTTCTTACCCATTTGAAGACAACTGACCCTTTGTTCCTAGATTGCATCTGACTAATTAAAAGTTTTATGAACTTTCATTTTATTTATTGTATGCACACCTCTCCTGAATTAAAGCAAATATAGTTTTTGTTTTTTCTCATAGCTACACACGTTTCTCCCAGAATTGACATTATTTAACCTTTAGCACAGCTAACAATTAAAGAAATCTTCATTCTACAAATCTTTCTGATGAACTTTTTGGGGAACTCAGAGAAGTCAATTAAAGTGATTCATTTATAACGTGGCAGTTTTACACTGTCAGGAGTTTGAAGAGAGCTGAATTAACACTGCATAAATTTTAACACTGCATAAATTTCCTAATATTGTTTATCAAATCATACTCAGTCTATCTCTAAGTTGTAGTTTAGTCAGCATACTGAAAACTCTGTACTCCTCACATACTGATAATGTGATTTGAAGCCAGTCCCACTTGATAATGAGCCTTAGGTAGAATATATATATATATATATATATGTAATAAAATAACTGCATTTCTACTTTACTACATTAAACTTGAATAAGGACAGAGTAGGGAAAGAAGTAGTGATCTTTAATAAAAGCCATTTCTGTTCTAAGATAATTGGTATTACTTGCTTATAGAGGAGGGTCTCAGATATGAAAATACAAGTAAATAACTGAATTAAAGAACTGGGACTTATTTTATGTAATTTAAAGCTCCAAATATATGCTAAAGATCAAACATTTCCATAAGTACAGTACATGTATTTTCTTGAACAAATTTGTTAAGAAAGTGCTTGTGCTGGATAACGTCAGTTGTCAGCTTGACACACCTGGGAAGATTCAATCAGTTAGGGAATTTCCACCAAGGCTAAATCTCAAGATGAAAGCAGAAGCTGGTAATGTGTAAGAGTCTCCTGTATGGTACTGGTTTTGGTGGCATGAACGATACAGAATCGAGGAGCCATGGAGAGAATCTGAGTTATGGAACTGTAAGAGTCCTGAAGGTCCAGGCTCAGTTGTAATGAAGATCCCAGGATATAGTAGAGATGCCAGGACTGTAGGATGACCACAAGGACAGCAGCCGGTATGGCGTAGAGCTCACCTGAGTCTATGAGACAAGTTGAGTGTGCTATGGATGGCGGAGCCAGAGAAGTGGAGCTGCCTGAGACTTTAGAAATCAGAACACCATGAATGAGTCCCAGGTGTCAAATATTAAGCTACCTTGCTGGACCTTGGTTTTGCTTAACTGTGCCCTTTTGGTGTAAGAAGTATGTGGCTTAACCTTACAGGAGACACAGCTGAGAGACTGGATATTTTAAAAGACCTTAAACTTCTAAATTATTAGGGTTTTTAAAGGACTGTGAAGTTGGACTGTATTTTCTATTATGACAGTACCATGAGATCTTGGGGAAGAGATGAAAAGGTACAATAGTGGTGAAGGAGACAGTGGTACTGAACAGCTTCCATTGTCAGCTTGGCACACCTGGAAGGGGGAAACTCAGCTGAAGAATTTCCTCTTTGGGCTGATGTGTGGCAGTGAGCATATCTGTGAGGTATTTTCTTTACTGTTGAATGATGTTGGGGGCCTAGTCTGCTGTGGGTGTAGCCACCCTGGGGCAGGCAGTCTTCAGTTGTAAAAGGAAGCAGACTGAGCACAGGCCAGAATAGTAAGCCAGTTAGTAGCATACATCCATGATTTGTGCTTCAGTTCTTGTCTCCAGGTCCTAGCTCTGCTTGAGTTCCTGCTTTGACTTTCCTCAATGATGGACTGTGACTTGGGAGATGTAAGATCTTTCTATCCCAAGTTGGATTTGCTCAGAGTATTTTATCCCAGCAATATAAAGCAAACTAAAGGGCTGGAAAAATGACTCATTAGTTAAGAGCAGTGGCTGCTGTTGCAGAGGATTCGGGTTTGATTCCCAGCACCCACAGGGAGGTAACAACTGTCTGTAACTCCAGTTTCAGGGGATCTGATGCCCACTTGAGAACCCTGCAAGGAATTGAATAACACAGTTGCACTTACATACATGCAAGTAATACATTCATACACATAAAATAAAAATGACAAAATATTTTTTAAAAAGAAGGCAAACTAGGACTATGCTATTTGAATGTACACAAACTGTAATGCTACACAAGAACATTAAAATATTTTATCTAGGCTGTTGAACCGTTGCTTGGCATAAACTTATATTGTTGTTTTAATGCATTAAAATTCTGTAATTCAGAAGAGAGTACAGAAATAAAAGTCAATTTCTTCCAGAAACCAATATAGTTTTCAACCTGGTCTCCCATTCTTTTAGGCATACTTTATCTTCTTAGTTCATACACATAGATATGACTTTATGTAAGAAAGTCACAGTAAACCTTCCAAATTGTTCCATCACTTTAGTATTTGGAAAATACAAAATTCATTAAGAGCATGTGCTAATGGGGTATTCAGATGTCAAAAGCTGAGATCATGAAACCACTGAAAGCAGTTAGAAAAATAGAGTATGTGTAAATCATTTTCCATTAGTAAGCAGAAAATGAAATATAACCATAGAGAATATAATCCTCAGAATAAAGGAATGATTTTGAAGTTATTCTCTTTAATTTTCTTCACTGTAGAAATACAGTGTTGCCTTATGCTGTGGCCCGCTGTTCTTGCTCTGTAAAACATCAAGTTCCTGACTTGGCCCCAGTGTGTCTCTTCTGCCTTGTCCTCACTCTCCTCTTCTGCTTAGGTCTATACTTAGAATTGTGTTCCCTCTGCCCACAGTCTTTTCTGTCCTTTAACACTATTTTAATGTTTTTTAAAAGCACATGCCAGTGATGAGAATGACATTAACTTCTGGTTCAGTTTCCCTCCTGCTGTGATAAGAATAACACCATGTCAGAGTCTTGCTCTGAGTAGTTCACAACTGTTTCCCCAGAATCAAGAAGCAGTGCCCAATAGATTACTACACAACAACAAATAGTAAGTAACAAGTAATGGGATAATTAAGTAAAGTCTCTTTAAGACTTTCCCATTCAACAGGTTGTCTAATAAATATATGTCTTTGAGCAAACTTCTTCAATTTCATGAAAAGATAATGATATTTTAAGAGATTGTTAAGACTGAATTTTGCTTATTTTGGTGCCTGGGATACGTTAAAGTCTCAATAACTGCAGGCTGCTTCCACTGTAGAGTTACTTCTAAAAAGGCTTCTGTTTGTTTCTAGAGTGCAAGAAACACAAACATTCAAAAGAGTGTTTCCTCTTCTGATGATTTCCTGTCCTTTTGGAGGCCAGGGGAAACAGTTGAATGAAACAGTTCACAGATAACCACACAAAAAGAGCACAACTACGGCTCCCTGTGCAAGCCTGAACTCTTGCATTGCACTGAAGAGGCAACGCTGATGAGCAAGGGCAGGGGAGGCGGGAGCCTGAGAGAAGATCAGGTCCAGACAGGGGTTCCCCTTGAGCACCCTGGTGGAAAGGCGCATGCGTCTTATAATGTGTTCAAATGATCACAAGTAGCCTCCAAAAGAACTATCACTAAGCCTGATGTCTTTTCCTGTCACAGATAATCAAATGACCTGATCATTTCCCAATTCCATTCAGTAGACAAAATACTGAAATATGGAATATTCTCTATAGTCATTTCTGCTACTGTCGTGTCTCACCACTCCGGGCCAAGCGCGAGTGGACTTTGGAGGGCCAGCCCAAGGGGTTGGGGTGAGTAGACATAGAGTCAAGCCGCAGATTCCAGGAATTGGACAGGAAGCAGGCCAAGCACGTGGCCCTGCAAACTCATTTATTGAATATGTGCACAAGCTCTTATAGGCCTGGATAGCCAATGACCTTATGGGGTGGGGTCCCAAATACAGCCAATTGTAAGTTTGTCCCCAGGTGGGCAGGTCTTCCCAGATGCTGGTCTCACAACTAGCCAGAGCAGAACGCCACACCCACAGGAGCCATTCCTCTATTCCTCCTAGCAGGTGGCCTTGGGCTAGGCCCACCTTACATTATGCCGAACAATTCTCATAGCTTATCCCTTGTTTTCTGTCTGTTGTTTCTGCTAGTGTTCACATTGACATGAGCTATCCTTTCGAATACATGATTGGTTATTTAATGGAAAAAGAGTTGAGCGTTTGGTAGTTAAATTTGGTAAGTCAAAAGAAAGCAGTGCTCTGTGGTTAGCTACAGTTGTATTGCTTGTGCTCCATCTTCTTATAATCTGTGCTGCTCATCACTAACACTGAGAAAAGTAGTTTGAAAAATTTCTTAACACCAAAATCAAATGGAAAACAAATGGAAGGGTTTTGTCCATGCTATTTGCGGAATTTGGAAGATGAATCAACTTAATTGAGGTCATGAAAAGAATGAAATTTCATGGGAAAGTAATTTAGGTTGTTGGATTAATTGCTATTCATCATATAGAAATTGTCTTCTAATGCTAAATTCTTGTGATTGTAACAAAAAGATATTTAGGTTTTTAAAAAACTCTTTCATTGATTTTCATAAAAACAAATTTGTTTTAATAATGAAAGTTTTATATTACTGAGGTAAAATCTAAAGCTATCTTATATGCGTCAGAAAACTATTAGAGTGCCTAATTAAAATTATCTACATGACAATGATGTTAAAAATAGCTAATGTTAGTGTTTACCATAGGTTAAAAGTTATTCTAAACAAATCACATTTTTTAGGTGACTGAACATTCAAGACAATTGCATGATGATTCCTATGGTACAAATAAGAAATTTTAGGATCAGACATCTTAGATGACTTGTTCACCCATATACTGTAAGGAGGAGGCAGGGTCAATACTGTCAGGTCAGGCTTCAAAGCCTACTCAGAACTGCATGTACTGATTTAATGCTGCTGCTTATAATTGTTTCAACAGAGTTGCAAAGACATGGGTAGATTCCTTTACTGATACACCTGCACCAATTACCCATATGGCTCTGCTTGTCAAAATTGCAGATTGAAATGGTCTTCTAAAATGATTATCTGAAAAGAATATGAAATTGAAACCATCCAGACTCATTCATCGCATTTTCTATTCTGTGGTTATGCTAGAATAGAAAAGAATGTTCTACAATTTAAGGGAAAAGAGCTTTTTATTTATTTTGGTTTTAGGTGTATGATTGTTTTGCATGTGTGTACGTAAATGCATCCATTTGTGCAAAATCCTGGATGTCAGAAAGGCGTGTCAGATGCCTTGGAAATTAAGGTATAGACAATTGTCTGCTGACTTGTAAGGGCCTGCCACCAAACACAGGTTATCTTCCAGAGCAACCAGTGCTCTTAACTGCTGAGCCAGCTCACCAGCCTCAGGAGATATTATCAAAGTTTACAGTTTGACAGTTAATTGTTTTTAATACACGAATAAAATAGGAATTTGGAGTAAGTAAAATTGGATATAAGTTAATATTTGAAAAATTATCCATAACTGTATGTTTAGCTCAGTGACAGCGGATTTGTCTAACATATACAAAGCCTAGGGTTCGGTCATCCAAAATTTTAGCATGTCCCTTAAAGCAAGCCACCAGTTTACTAATTACATTTTGATTTTTCACTTTCAAGTTGATTTTTTCTACACCAATATACTTACATGTGTTAATAAATTTGTTTAGAAGGAAGCAGTATGCATCACTAGAGGAATCTGAGTCCTTTTTACCAGGAGACTCTGTTGATTGAAACCACATGTCAGATAGCATCTGTCTGAATTTGTTTAATTTGCACAGTGCCTAGAGGCACAAATGGAAGAAACTAAAACTATAGGCCAATGTTTTAGACAGAGAGATAGATTTTCACAATATAAAGTAAAATGATTTGGCAGTGAGCTAGTTTATTACAACAGTTTGGACCGCTCATCTGGAAATCAGGGTTATTAAAGCAAAGATTTTTGGTTTATGTTATGTAGGGTGGTGTATACAGCTGACCATAGTATTTGTATAATATTATACTATATTTATTTTTATATCTGAAATGAAATTATTGCCTCCTACATATATAATTTTGCTATTAAACATTAAATAAATTGTAAGTGGATTTAATTCTTTGTCCAGAATGACACTGTTTGGATACAACAAGGAAGAAATGTAGTAGAGGTTTATCCTATACTAAGAGAGTAAGACACTATTTTTGGTCTATACTTATAATAAGATGTGTCTTTAGAGGAGAATATAAACCAGCAGCTACTTACTTTTCAGTTTTCACCATTCAAGACACATTGGGAAGGAGTCAGATCACAAGAAAAGGGAATTTCAGAGAGAAACAGAAATATAGATTATTTAGGGCTAGAGAGTGCTCAGTGGTAAAAAGCACTGGCTGCTGAGGACCTAGGTTCCATTCCAGCATCAACATGGTAGCTCACAACCGTTCATAACTCCAGGTCTAAGGGCTCTTCCAGCATCTTCTGGTCTCTGCAGACATTACATGACAAGGGTACACTTACATACACAGAGAGTAGACACTGATGCACATAAATAAAAATAAGGAAATAAAATTTAAAGAAATATAGATCACTATATAAAAGAGAAGGATGTTTATATGCACAAAAAAACTATCTAAAAATTCTCAACTACATCTAGCATCTTATTTTAGTCCCTTTCAATATTCTCACATGAGAATAACATTAATAGCAAGGTATCATACTATTTTAACAACATATTTTAATTTATTTTTTGAGAATATCGTATATGCATACAATGGTCTGCTATTATCATTATAAATGTTGTTTCTATTATATTCTTCAGAGCCTATCGCTCTATTCTTATTGTATTTACTACTATATATAAGTATCATTATTCTTGGGTTTTATATTAATTAGCTAATCAATTAAGAGTACGGGAGATTGAATCTGTGGCTCTGTGCTTGCTAGACAGGTACTCTACCACTATATGACAAGCACATTTAAAAATTTTGATTTTGAAACTGAATCTCACTAAGTTACTAATTCTGTTCTTGAATACATTTATAAGTTAGACTATCCTTGAACTTTTTATCCTCCTGCCTCAGCCTCCCACATAGCTGACATTACAGGCCTTTGCCACCAGGTCTGGCATGTATTGATATTTTTGAAAGTCTTTTATGTTTACATTTCATTACTTAAAAATTTGTACTTCAAGCAGAGTTTCCAAGTCTTTTAGTCATAATTTGAAAATTATGTTTTGGTTTGTGTGTGTTTGTCTTACTCAATACCTAAATAGAAAAAGGCAAAATAATCCCACTAAGAAACATTTTCCCCTGATGATAGAACATTTACTTAAGTTTTTTTTTAAACTAAAAAACCACGCATTTGCATGGTTGAGCTGTTCTTCCTTAAGCAAAGCTTACCACTGTCGATGTCATGAATGCTCTTATCAGGCAGTTTGAAATAAGCCCAGAGGTAAAACTGTGTTCTCATAATTTTCACCATAACAGAGTAATGCATTATGGAAGTAAAGTAAACACAATATAAATGACTGGAAAAAAATATTCTTCACTAGGCCTTTTCACCTACAGTCCTATTACTTCAACTTTCATAAATAGAATCAAGTCATTGCTATGTCAGTTTTCTGAAAATAGGCCTATTTTTCAATGTTGACTTTCAATAATGACAAGAATCATAACACTCTTCAAAAATTCTCAGAGGTTCTTCTTTTCTGTAGAATGTCATCATTGCTCAGTAGATGAGATTTGATCTCTGCCTTCCTCTCATTACCTGTATTCTCCCAGAAGTCAGGTCAGAACCACTGACTAATAAAAGTCAGGAGTCCCTGTTCTTTCTATTCTGATAGAATGCAGCTGGGTCTGTGTACCTACCGTTAAATGGTTGTCTCAACCACACTTTGTTATTTTAAGAAGTATTTTGCCCATGAACCCTTTTGTAAAAATCTCCATTGTTAGCATACAACATGTATTGACAATTCATGAACATTGGTTTGGGTTAGATTGATTTCCTCCCCTCTGCCTCCCAAGTACTGGGATTAAAAGTGGGTGCTACCACACCCAGCTCCTCATTCTTTAAAATACTAGAGCTATATATAAAGTCACATAACTATAGACCTTTCAGAAGTAAAATAGTCTAGCTTTGCATTTTTAAACCTTGGAATATATAATATCATGGACACATTCTGTCCTTAAGGTAAAGGGAAGTGATAAAATAATGTGAAATCATAATTTTCAAAGTTGAAGTCTTTGAGTTGTGTAATTATCAGAGATTATCGGCAATGACTACATGAATTATTTGTTTTAGTAAAATATGAGGTTTTATTCTTCTGCAATTAAATGATTCCTTATGGATGCCTACACATGTGCTTAGTCTTGACATTAAGCATTTAACTGCATATAGGTTCCATTCTATTATTTCTAATCGGAACCCAACATAGAAATGTAACGCTTCATGAAGGAAGTAGTGCTCGAATTTTCTTTCAAATGTGGGTAAGGTTGTCATCTGAACGTTCTTGTGGTTAAATCAGAAAAGCTACATCACTGAATGACACCTGTCTTCCTACCTATCTCTATTTAAATGTAGAAAGCCAGCTTTATCCAAGCTTTGTACAGTAGGTAAAAAGTAAAATATCAAACTGATTTTTTTTTTTTTTGCTCTTGTGGATTTCTATACTCTTCAGAAAAAAAAAAATCAAGCTAAACAAACCTCATTATTTTCCAAGTCTGTATTTTCATCAATGCATCTGTTCTAAACACAGTGATATCTTTTTCATGAGTGTTCAATATAATCATCACTACATGAAGAAAACTGAAACTAATAAAAACAGACCATGTGATATAATGAAAAAGATATTTTTCATGTGGGAATCTCACAAACAAAATCCAAATGTTCAAATTAATTTTGATTATTAAACTTCACTGAATCCCAATTTCAGTTTTTGCAGAAAGAATTAAAATATTAATCGTGTTTGGAATTTAACAGAAAATAAAATTGATGTAGAGGTCTTATACAGTCAGATTTCCCATCCTGACACACATACCTCCACTATGTACCCTTAATTAAGATTTTATCAACAGCAAAAATTATGGATAAACCAAGCAATACTTCCAAAATGAGAGCAGACTCTATGAATTGAAAATGTACCTTATTTGAATTACATTGAACAAAAAAAAATGTGGAAATATTTTGTGCCAACCACACATTTTATTTCTCTTGTCTTGTAGAAGTCTAAGTTGCCAAAGGATTACCCTGCACAAAAACCTGTTCTTTTCTTTCATCTGTAACTCAGTTGTAACAATCATTCACCTCACAGCAGTAGCCAACAACCAGGCCTTAGTGGCAACTAATCCTGTAAGTAAAACAAAGCCACGCCTTTAGGATTGGAGGGAAGAAACTCAGGTGGAGGGGTGGGCTGGAGGTGGGGGGTGGGGCTAATATGTGTATCATGAAGCAGATACAAATGTATATTTTCAGATCTGACATGCAGAAAGTGTATGTTATCTACATTATAGTCTAGAAAGGTAAATTATCAGTATTTCCTAAGATATAAAGAGTGAATATCAAAAGAATACATTTGTTTGTTCCTATTATGTATCCACTAGGACTATACAACATTTACTCAATCCAATTTAAAAACCAATCAAAGAAACCTAGTAATTAGATGAAAGAAAAACAATATATGGAAATGAGACTTTTAAACTAAAGTATACTTTTCATACCAGGCTGATATTGAAAAGTCAATAAAGCCAGAAAGATAATGAATTCCATGCTGTGTATGTTGTGTAATGTTAAACTTCATTAAAATAGCGATGGAAAGCTCTAGGAATCACTGTCTCGATAAACATTGTCCCTCTGAAAGCAAATATTGTTAGAATATAGTTTACACTTTATCCACCTGCATAAGTTTTATTCAAGCTGCATACATATGAAAACCATACTTGAGTTAAAAATCTCTGTATTTAAAACAGCACTATTCATACTTTTTAAATCATTTATTTTGACATTTATTCAAAAATCCTACAATTTTGGATACAGATTTTTTTGTGTGTGTGTGCACAAGGTTAAATTAAGTTATCTAGTTACTGAACTCAGAGAAGGGAAGGAATTTTCACCAAATGGGTCAATAAACACTCTCATATGTGTTTTATGTGTTTTTAGGGTAATTTACAAAGTTCTAAAATTCCCCTCATTGTTTGCACATGTGCATCCGGGTGCTTTAATCCTGTGTGTATTTCATCTAAAGTCACTGGGTTAGGAAACAGACTAGGATATAATTAGCATTTTAAAACACTGGCTGGCATCCTGCCATTTCAGAGTAAAGTTCTTTAGGATTGGGAGAGTCAGTTTCCTCAAACACAGCAAGAGTTTCTAAATTTTTTATTTATGTAAGGAGGTGTGATGTGTAACATATGAATTATAAGTTGTAGTTTAATGACTTTTTTTTAGTACCATTTGGTAAATAATAATATTTTCCAATTCTACCAACCATGTTCTCTATAAAAATATTTTCCTGAAACGTATCTTAAATACTTTTCCTCTAATAGTTTAGATTAACTTTTATTTTTATGTTTTCATTGTTTTGGGGTTTTTTTGTTTGTTTGTTTGCTTGTTTTTAGGCAGGGTCGCCCTGTGGCCCCAGTTGGAATTGGTTTCATAGATCAAACACTGACCTTGATCTAATCTCAGGAAGATCAGCCTGCCTCTGCCTTCTGAGTGCTGGGTAGGATTAAAGGCATGTGCTACGACGCCTGACTAGAGTTATTTTTTAAATAAAATCAAGAATCAAACTGAATTATACAAGTATATGTAAAATCTATGTAAATATGGAAGCAAAATCTATCATAAATATATATAACTGAAGAAATCATTTTACCGTGAGAGACTTTAATATGTTGTGTTTTACATACAACTAAATTATTTAAAATTTAATCTATGAACACGTCATCCATATTCAGTAAAGGAAAAGGTCTTACCAAATATCCTTCAGGACAGTGTTATTGCATATAGAATAACAATAATATTAGAATTATAGGACAGAATTATTCAAAGACTAAATTAAATTTGTACAAATAATAAATGTTGAAACATTTAAGGGTTAAACTTCTGCAAATTCTGTTTGTGCTATCTCTTGATAACCCAATATTTATTTTCAGTCCTTTACATTTAAAATATTTTAGAAAAAATAACTTTTATTTCAAAAAGCACTATAATTACTACTATATATTCATTGTACTTCAGACTGGAAATTGAAGCTTGACACTTATTGAGAAGACTTTAAATTAATTTCCCTTTTTAAGGAACAGAGCTGGTAACTCTTAGCTCCTTTGTGTTTTCTTTATCTGACATTTGAACACCCTTCTTCCTTCCTCTGTAAGAGTGAAGAAAGTGGAAATGTAAGGAAAAGAGGAAGAGAAACCAGAGATTTTTTTAACTGTATATTCATATGAAATCCTCATAGTTTAAATTTGAACAGTGCCTGGGGTTCATTAGAGTTATTATTATTTAGATGTTTTTATACTAGTGGGCCACAGTATGAAAATCTTACCAAGGATTTGGATAGTTTTAATTAGTTATTTTTTAAATTATTTATAGTTTTCTAACAGAAAGCAGCAATCATGAGAATCACAATCAAGAGAGATGTAGTTATGTATGTGTGAAATGTTTATAATGACATAATAACCAGAACAGAGAACATGTTAGGAAAACAAACATTGACTGAGAGAAGGGAGATTTGGGCATGTGTGCAATTGTCTGGAGTATCACAGCATTCTTATGAGCCTCTGGGGTCTATGGTCAATTGCTTTAGGTATATCAGGGAATGAGTATTCCAAAGGGTACTGTGAAAAATCAGAATCTTTAGTTTGTGCAATTTGCTGTACAGCACAAAAAAATCCCAAGTTGTTTTTTTTTTTAAAAATAAACTGGACTGTTGCTACATGTGTGAATTTCATAAACTAAAAAATGAAACATTCTTCTTCCTCACAGGTTAGCTGTAAAGTATCTCAGTTCATTCATCTTTACCTGATGGGCTGTAATTACTTTTGGATGCTCTGTGAAGGCATCTACCTGCACACACTCATTGTAGTGGCCGTGTTTGCAGAGAAGCAGCACTTGATGTGGTATTATTTTCTTGGCTGGGGTAGGTGCCACTATCTTGATCTACTTGTTCAACTGATTAAGAAAACTTTTTACCTTGAGAAAGAATGCAACTTATTATCATCATTCTTAATGTGTAAACTGAAGGCTTCCTCATTGCAAATAATTAAAATAACTAAAGCAAAACATCAAAAACTCATTGTTTTCTCTAACTGTGACCCTATTAATGATTCCATATCTTTTCTGTATTTAATATTTCAATGAATAGCTTATCCTGCCTGAACACACAGTGACTGAAACAACAGAATTAAAATCATGAATTAGGGATCTGCACTGTTCTGTGTTTCCTCTTTTGTCCTGTGTAAAATGAGGACCTTGGGGTTAACCAACTTTGAAGTCCTAGCCTAAAACCCCATGAATTTTTCTAAAATTGTCATTTTATAGTTAAATTAAAAGTGTCAGTAACTGAATAAAAGCAGGCAAAAGATCTATTTTTTTCCTGTAATTTCTTCACATTATGTAACTTATAAAACAGTGACACTGTTGCTTTTTAAGGTATTTGGAATAATGTGAAAAATATAATGCAGGGAAAGAATTCAATAGTAATAATTTCCAGAGACCAAAAAGATCATGACTTCCATAATTATATTGAGACAGATATAAAGAGGTATGTATACATACATACCAAATTATTGAGACATTCTGGTCGTGTCTATAAAGCATTCCCTAGTTCCACTTCCTTTCAAGCCCATGGAAAATTCAAAACATACAGAAGCCTTAGTATAAAAACCCTATTTATCTTCTTTAGAAACTGGCTTACTGTGAATCTATCATAGCAGAAATAACTGTTAGTTTTAACTTTTCCTAAAATTTGATCATGTGCTAAATATTAGCTAAGATTATATCACATACATTTTATGAATACAGAAGTTACCTAAACTTTGTGGTTTAGGCAATAAATTACAGACTTAATCTCTGAAGGCCACCAATTCAAAATAACAGACACCCAATGGTTTATTGCCGAACTATATGGATACCATTTGCTTAATAAATAAGTGCAGGCTAGTTATTTTTGCTGCTGCAGTGCCTCAGAAGTTCATATTTCGCGACCCCTTTGAGGCTCTCTATAAGGAAAATTGCCTACTTGTTCTCCTTTGCTTCATGTTTGTAGGATTTCCACTGCTTCCTGCCTGCATCCATGCCATTGCCAGAAGCCTGTATTACAATGACAAGTAAGATGTGTTATCTTTGTGATTTCCATTCAAATTAATTTAGCTGCATGCTTTCTATATAACACATTCACTTTTCTCCCTAGTTGCTGGATCAGTTCCAATACGCATCTCCTCTACATTATCCACGGTCCAATTTGTGCCGCCTTGCTGGTATGTAGTTACAAGTCTTTGTTTTTGTAATGGCTCATATTTCCTGAATTTATTCTCTGACATCAAGGGTCAGAGTTGATGAGCTCACAATGCTTAAATGAAAGAGTTCATGGAGATATTACATTTAAGACATGGACAAGAAGGTACATCTCTAATTGGCTAGTGATGGAGAGAGACATCCAGGACCAAATGTGGGAAATTGCTTTCACAGCTGGACTTGAAGTGAGGACAAAGCAGTTCCAATAGAATTAGACAAATATCAAAAGTAATGTAGTAGGTCCTCTGGCTTTGGGCAGAGGAAAACAGCTGGTGCCAAAACCACAGGCAAACAGGAAAGAAGAGACAGAAAAATACCTAGCCTTCTCCTGCTTCCCATCTCTGATTTCTTAGTTCCTACCACTAGCCAAATACAGTAAAGATAAGAGAGGCTGAGTGGTGATACTGTCTCAAGGTGCTACTTCCCAAGGCACAAAGCAGAGCACAGAGTTGATTTAATAGTGAACTATAACAGCTATGCAATAGTAGCTGCCAAATAAAGAAAAGATTTCAATTCAGAAAGAGCATCGCTTGAACTATTCTGTAATTATAGTACTCATCCCTTCATATGAGTCTAACAGTTATATATTTTTGAGTGTGGTTGTTGTGTTACTGGAAACACTGGGGAGCCCCCTCTTGGGTACCATGTATTACAAGGGAGAGTAGGGTTTTGTCTTTCAGTTTCTTGGTCTTGGTAATAGGAGAATTCGTAATTAACTCAGAAGGAAGCTTCCAGGCAATTTTATTACAGTTTAATTGAAAAAAACAACATGACAGACAAGCTGTAAGTCTGACAGTTGCCAGGAGGAGAGAGAAATAGAGGAAGAGAAAAAGCCATGCCATTTATAAACGGCTACATAGAAGATAGAGAAATGACAGAACAACAAAATGAGAAAGTACAGAACATCACTGTACTTAGAATGCTTAGACTACAGAAAAAGAGAGAAAAGGTAGAAAAAGAATGCATTCTTGTGACAGCAACTCAGAAAAGCAGGCAGGTTCCACACTTCACACATATAATAGCAGCACGGAAAGAACCCACACAAAGGAGAGATTTCTAGAAAGGACAAATATATGATTTCATTAAACGGGTAGTTAGTCTAGCCATCTCCTTAGCATAGTTTGTGGTGAATCAACTGTCTAGAGGGGTGGTCTCCTGGCCAGGTGATTGGTAGAACCTGCTGAATTAACTTTTTAGGGAGAGTCAATGGTATATCCTGTTTCCACCCAGAGCCAGCTGTAGATTCCATTCTTTTGATGTGGAAGAAGTAGCTTTCCCTTAATGAGCCTCAACAAAAGCCTGATACTTATTCTCAGTGAATGCCAAAACTGCTATAAGAGGCTTAAGAATCCCTAAAATCATTATGAAATGGACTGGAATTGGGAAATAGATATAACTCATTTTTACCATGAAAATCTAGCAATCCAATTGCAAAAGTGTCAAAAGAAGGGTTAGAGTCTGGACTGCGATAAGAAGGAAGAACTCCATTCTGGCATTCCTGGCCAAAGAACCAAGGGCATTTCCTGCTTCTGGTCAAAGATAAGAATGGAATTCTTCACTTTTTAGAGTTCTCCATTCCTAAACTGCCTAGCCAAGTTCTATCTCTTATCTGCTCAGTTGTGATTTCATTGTTACTTCAATGAGCAATAAATGAAAACAAATTAGCATGTCTTCACAGAGCCTGAAAAAGTCTAAGGCAATTACATTTTCTAAGAGTAGTACTTCACAGCTAGCCTTAAATTTTATATAAAAAGATGATAGTGTATATTTCTTAGAACAAACTAAACTTCCTGACTCTGATTTTCAGATTCTTTTCACACAACAATTCTTCTGTATTTTTACTATTATTTGCTAGCTTCATGTATGGTTGCCTTAGAACACTGTTCAAGTCATTCTCAAAATGTGTAATGGTCCAACTCATCTCAATGATCTGTCATGACAAAGACCGTGATTAGTTATTACAGCCTTTAAATTACTCTTTAGATTCCACTTGTACTAATTGTTGTAGAACAGGTAGACATACTAATCATTCTATACCTCAAGATCAACTTTGGGAGAAAACAGAGATGCAGCTTCAGTAAAAGTCAGTTAGGGACTGTAGTCCAAAAATGCTGCTCAGTAAAAGGAAGTAAATATATATTTTATCTGTACAAAGTTTCTCTTCTTATTGATTGACCTAAAACAAGATTAGGAGACTGTTTTTCACCAGTTTAAATTATTCCACCCTTGTTTCAGCTTCAGAGTCCCACCATGGCCCTTTTAATTCCAAAATCCTGCATGGGTTCATGAGTCTTTGTACAATTTTTAAAAATAAGACATTCTAACCACAACCTGTCCTTTTCCATTAAGACTTCCTCTTCCACACTTCCCCATGGGTAGAGTGGCACTGAAGGACTACAGCACTCTTAGATCCTCCTGAAAGAGGATGCATTAGAGTTCAGTGAGACATTTAGGTCACGTGGGACACAGTTAAAGAATTGCTGACCATCCTTATATGAAAATGTCTTCCAACAGTCCTTCTGAGGTCCTGCTTTCTTCTATGACCCTGAGCACTATGGTAGAAAGAAGATGTCTTGCTGTATCTACTAGTTATTGAACTTTATCGGTATCAGAGTAAAACCAGGTTTCTTTCAGCTAAGTTTGTCCTAACTTGAATGAAGTTCAGTTAAGGTTCATCTGAAAGTTCAAATTGTTTTACCTTTGTTAAATAAAACGGAAGTAATCATAATGACGTGGAAACTGGCATAGAGAATAGTGTCCAGTTCAATGTGTCTAAGGAATATAGAAGAACTTTCATGAAGATGAACTTCCTTGTCAGTTCTAGTTTCATGTTCTCAACAGGCCTCCCCATGAAAGATGAATCTAAATGGAAACATTTCAACTGTTTTGTTAATTTATATTTTTAGATATTAGAATGCTAAAATATTTTGTAACATAATTTAATAGCAGAAAAAATGTCATTGTTTATTTTTTTCTACATGCTAGTAATAATTTATTTGAAGGCCCCATGAACGTTAAGGAAGAGAATACATTAAGAACAATAGGAGAACAGCTGGCATACTGGTTTTCCATATGTCATTCTGACACCTGTCAAATGACTTCTTCTATTTTCGTCTTTATTTCAGTCCCATGTCTATAAGCATGTTACTTTTCAAAGATGTGTTCTCATTAAGATTTTAGTGAGCTGCGTATTTTTAAAGCATATATGACATTTAATTCTCTTGGTAGTAGAATATTTAATGCTCAATAATTTTCATGATATTTGTTAAATTATTGAATATTATTTCCCATAATGAAAGGCAAGCTACCATTCTTTGAATTTATAAAGACATATGGATATATATTTAGAGTCTGAAATTTTATGATTAGAACAGATGTTGGAAGTCAAGCTGAGAAAAAAGAAAAGAGATTAATAATTAGGCCAATATGAATTTTTAGGTGATAGTGCCCATAAATCTCTTAAAAGCATGAGGAATGGTCAATGAAAAAATGGGCAAAAGTAAAAATACGTTGATTTAGGTCAAAATGATATTGTTTACATAAGATACGTTTTGTTGTGTGATACAATATTATGACCAAAAGCAACTTATGGAAGAAAGATTTTACTTTAGCTTATGATTCCAAATGAAGACTCAAGATGTTGGGGAGAGTCCTGGCAGCAGGTGAAAAGAGCATGAGGCTGAGAGATCACATCTTCAACTACAAACACAAAGTAGAAAGCTGAGAGCAAATTCACAATGGGAAAAGGCTACAAATTCTCAGAGCATGTCCTCAGTTATATACTTCCTTCAGCAAGGCTCCATGTCCCCAAAACTCCAGAACCTTCCAAAACAGCATTACCAACTGGGTACCAAGTATTCAAATACCTGAGCTTCCGAGGGCCATTTCTTATTTAATCCACTGCATTCCACTCCCTGACCTCCCTAGCTTCACAGTCCTATTATGGTACAAAATGCATCTAGTCTAAGTTCAGAAGTCCTTAAAGGTTTTGACAATCTTTAACACTGTTCAAAAGTCCAGCGTTCACAGTCTCTTCTGAGACTTAAAGCAACTTATTAACTGAGAACCCCTGTAAATAAAAAAGAAAATTATATAGTTCTAACCTACAATGGCACAGAATAGACATTTCCATTTCAAAAGGGAGAATTGGTGACATGGTAAGGAACTTCTAGACCAAAGAAAGGTCAAAACCTAGCATGACAAACACTCAATCCTTTGGTTCCAAGTCCTTCCCCTGGGATTTTAGTTTCATGGGGTTTAGATGATTTCACTCCAACCAGCTTTGCTGTTTCAAAAAAAAAAATCCCTCTTAAGATGATTCCACTCCTTTTATGAAGCATTCCTTGGCAGATGTCTCAAGGTTCTGGCATCTCCAAAATTTTGGATTCTCCACTACAACCCAGACTTCATTTTCACAACTTAACACTATGGCTTTACAGTGCTTTCTGCCCTCTCAGGCCTTCTTTCAGGGACTCTAGTCCTGCCACACTTACCTGACCTTAACAGCTGTCTGAAACTGTCAAGGAACAGTCCACAGTCCATCATTCTGGCATCTTCATGCCTCCAAAGCTAGTACCACATGGACAACATTGTCAAGTTCAGTTGTCAGCTTTAGGTGTAACCACAGTAACAGCATCTTTTGAATGTTGAACCAGTTGCTTTCCAGAAATATAAAACCCCTTCACTTTCTCCTTTTACAAGGTGGAAGTTTGGCTAGGTGGGGGTCTTACTATGAGTGCATGCTTCTCATTTTTAAGGAAACTGGTTAATAGGATTTCATGGTGGTCTAATTTGCTTTCAATTGTAAGAAAACATGCTGAACAATACCAACTTGGGGAGGAAAGGGTTTATTTGGGTTACATCTTCAGGATCACAGTTCATCACTGAGGGAACTCAAAGAAGAAACATGGAGGCAGGAGCTGAAGCTCAGGCCATGGAGGAATGCTGCTTACTGGCTGCTCCCCTGGCCCATGCTCAGCTTACTTTCTTATACAGTACGGAACAACCTGCCCACAGATAGCACTACCCACATGAACTGGGCCCTCTACATCACTCAGCAATCAAGAAAATACACAAACGTGGCCACAGGCAATTCCAATGCAGGCAATTCCCTAACGGAGGCTCCGTCAACCCAGGTGTGTCAAGTTGACAACCGAAACTAATCAGCGCACATGGGAAGCCAAAGATTTTATTTCTAACATAATATTGGTTGAATATCAACTGGTTCAGTTGCATGACCATCTCTTCATGAGCATAATGATTCCAGTACTATTTAAAAGAACTATTATAAGGAATATTTTTTACAAAAAGATGTTATGGTGATTATTGCAAAAAATAAATGAAAGGCAAACCAAAAATATAAAAATAGCTATTATGGCACAATAAGCATTTGGAGAGTACATAGTATGAACACTAATGAAAAGCTCAAGAGGTCACGTGTGGCAGTGCTCACCTTTAATCCCTGTACTTGGGAGGCAGAGGTAGGCAGATTTCTGTGAGTTCAAGGCCAGCCTGGTCTAGGTATAGAGTTCCAGGTCAGCAGGGGCTACAGTAGGGAGAGAGACTCTGTCTCAAAAAGACTGAAAAAAAAAAAAAAGAATAATTGATGACTAAAAATTGATATTTGTTAGGGCTGGTGAGATGGCTTAGTGATTAAGAGTGTGTGTGCTCCTCCAAAGGACACACATTCAGTTGCTCACAAACATATGCAACTCCAGCTCCAAAAGATCTGATATATTCCTCTGGCCTGTGTCATACACACACACACACACACACACACACACACACACACACACACGCACACAAACATAAATTAAGTCTTTAAAAAAATACTATAAATAAAAATGTTGCTAAAAATGATTCTTTTGCTAAGAATGTTTGAGTTTGATTTGGAACCACAGACACATCTTTAAATACTACCTGAGAAAATGCGCTATGGAAACGACTGAAGTATTTCACCATTCAGTGTGCTCCACAATCATTCTACCATAGTTATGTTTTCCTACAAGTTAATTTCAGTATAATTCATGTACCTGTAAACTGAACATCATGGGATTCCAGAAATTCACACTAATACCTTAGAAAAATCCTCTTCAGTCACATATGTACACTAAAGACTCCAGGATTTATAAAAGTGGGATTCCCATCAGATTTCTTAATATGAAATGATTTTTATATGCTATCTTACTTTTTTAGGTGAATCTCTTTTTTCTACTAAATATTGTGCGTGTTCTCATCACCAAGTTGAAAGTAACGCACCAAGCGGAATCCAATCTCTACATGAAGGCTGTGAGAGCTACACTCATCTTGGTACCACTGCTCGGCATTGAGTTTGTGCTTTTTCCGTGGAGGCCTGAAGGAAGGGTTGCCGAAGAAATCTATGACTATGTCATGCACATCCTGATGCACTATCAGGTAGGGCAGTTCTTCCTTCAGATGGCAGTGTGAAAAGCCTTGTGTCTAATTTAGTGTGGGGTTGGCTTTATTCTTCACTGCTTATGCCGCACATCAGGTATAAATGCATGGATATTTTTTTTCAAATTCGGATGATTTCTATTTTTTTTCTTTTACAGGGTCTTTTAGTGTCCACAATCTTCTGCTTTTTTAATGGAGAGGTATGTTAATTGATTTGACTATTTTATCATATTATTTCCTGTTAAAAACATGATGAGATTATGAACTTCAAAGGAACAACTGTTTTTAAATACCAATTTTATCAGAGAAAATAAACTATAAACTTTCTTTTTGTAGCACAAATTTTCACTTCGAAACATGTCATAATAAATGTAAATAGGAGGAAAAAGCCTTATTTCAAAATATTCTAATGACAGATTATTCATCTGGTCTTTGACCTACCTTTAGAGGGTGCTAAATATGGAGCTTCTGGAAGAGTATGGAGCAGTCTTTAACTTAATAGAGCATGCACTTTAACAGGAAACAAAGCCTTCTCATCTCTCCCTTTCTCTTTTTCAGTATGCACAACAATGTACATTTTGGAAAGGCTTTACCATAGATACTGAGAGAGTAAAACAAAATAAACTCTTTTCACGCACAGGGCAATGCAGTAAATTAGGAAATTCAGAATAGAATGGTGTAATGAGTAGCAGGGCATTGTGTTACTGAAAATAACTAGATTTTTTTACTCAAGGATCTCCTACTTAAGAGAGTTCAAGAACTTAACTGAGTCTATATTTCTTATGCATATGGGTATTATTACGGCTCAATAGTTTGAGCTATACTTATTTAGCTCTTTATCTGTTTCTAATCTACTCAAAAATTTTCATCTGGAGGATATTGGCAAAACTGAGCAAAGCACAGAAATCTAGATAGCAACTGAGTGAGATATATACTGGATAACGAAAAACTCAGTGTGAAATGTCGGATGGAGAGCACATGGACCAGTTGGCATAACATATGAGAATACCTCCTATAAAATAAATCATTGATGGTGCTGGAGAGACGGCTCAGTGAGTGATTTTGCAGAGAATCTGGGTTCAATTCCCAGAACCCACATGGCAGCTAACAACCATCCAAAACTCCAGTTCCAGGGGATTCAACACCCTCTTCTGACATCCATGGGCACTGCACAAGATGGGTATACATATACATGCAGGCAATACACTCATACACAAAAATATAAATAATAAATATTTTCATTAAGAAATAAATTATTAGAAATTATATCTCATGAGAAAATATAAAACAATATACGACATTGTTTTACTTGTCTACATATATTTACTTCATTCTTTTCGGATATAATACAACAAACTATTTAAATTAAAATTTTAAGTATAGGTAGTTTATCATACAGATATGTATTATATTTATTTGTGATTGTATGTAACAGAGAAGTATAACAGTGTACTGTCAGTGTACTTTGTAATTTAGATGATTGTTCTAAATATTATTATAGAGTAGCTGTTTACCTCTAGTTCTTGAGATTGTAGACAGAGAATGTAATGGGAAAGGACATATAAATTATTTTTATGGGAAAACTTAGAGCCTTTATTCTGTATGGCTACAGATGCACTTTGTGTACTCTGACTTATGCAATCCTGTATGTTGCTAATATAGGCAATAGTAATTAAATATTACGAGAATTTATGAACACATGCCAAAGAGCATGAATGACATGTGGAAGCTATGCCTTTTATCTACTCAAACAAATCAATGCATTTTTAAAAATATTTTACAACATAATTATTAGTAAACTAATATGATAGCATGCAATGTAGCATGTACACAACAGTGTATATAAACTCAGGATGCTATCTTCTTCCTAGCAGGTACATTTAGGAAAGACTCAGAAGTTAGGAGCATGTATCTATCTTTACTAAAGGAAAATAAATGCAAATTCTTCATCCTAATGCCATAAGCACAAAAGTGAATATTAACTGAGGCCTATAAAGGTTTTGTGAAATGCCCCAACTTCACTACATCTCTAGTGTATTGTTACTTCATTTTGACATTGGTCAAAGTAGTTTTTCAAAGCAAAACCATGTAGAAATAGGAACATTAATCATACTGGAATCAAAACTTCATATTGGCCCTTTCCTTCAGAAACAGTATCCAGGGAATAGTGAAATCCATGCCTGTACTCCTGTTACACTTTATCTGTGTAAACAAAAGAGACATAGTACCTTGTTCTTATGCCATGCCTTAAATTGAGAAAATCTTGGCATTGGGAAATTATAATAAGAAGAAAAACTCTGAGCTGAGTTGTTGCCAAATCCTTCAGTTCTTCACAACATCCTTAACATCTGTCCCTTTTTCTTCTCTGGAGATGCAATCCCCGCTTGAATATGATTCATACCTCATCTTAATAAATACCACAATCCCGCCCTTTCTGTCTCCTTGCCTCTTAGCTTTTCCCACTCTCATAACCAAGGAGAAACAGCTGCCAAAGTCAGTTTGTGTGGCTGCAGCTATGTCATGTTCCTGCTAAAATCATTTCCTCACCCCTAGCTCCCTTCTTGCTCTCCACATTAGGTCACGTGGCTTGCTTTTGCCTAATATCTGTACTTGCTTTTTCTCTTCCCTCTGATTATTTTTAACCAATCTTCAACCTCCTATTAGAATTTATAACTTGACAAGGGGTCAGACCACTTTCATCTCAGCCCCATTCTTCTCAGACAAAGATGTGCAGCTAATATAAATGAAGATTCTGGTCATCAGAAGGGTATATGAAACAAAATGTAAGGTAGATATTTTTTGTGAATTGAGAAGAGAAGACTTGATAAGAAGCATTGTATTAGGTACTTTTGCTGTGATAGAAACACTGACCAAGGGAATTTATAAAAGGAAAAGCATATTTGACTAGAGGACATGCGGAAGCTATGTGCTCACATCTTTAAGCAGGCACAGCAAGCAGTGCACAACTGGAGATCCCACAAGGCTTAAGAACTCTCTAAGCCTGCCCCCAGGGACTTGCATGGCCACACCTCTAAGACCTCCCAAAACTGTGCCACCCACTGGGGACCAAATGTCCAAATAGTTGGAGCCTGTGGGGGATATTCTCATTCAAAACACCATAAGCATGCACTCATATTCCATAAAAAGAACTACATAGGGCATGGTGGTAAATGCCTTTAATCCTAGTACCTGGCAGGCAGTGGCAGGAGAATCTCTAAATTCCAGGTCAGCCAGGGACACAGGGAGATCCTGTTTCAAAAAGCTAAAAAATCGAGAGAGAGAGAGAGAGAGAGAGAGAGAGAGAGAAAGAGAGAGAGAGAGAGAGCCAGTCAGAGAGAGAGAGCCAGACAGAAGGGGGGAAGGGAGAGGGGATAAAAGGAGGGAGAAGGAGGAGAAGGAGAGAGAGAGAGAGAGAGAGAGAGAGAGAGAGAGAGAGAGAGAGAGAAACAGAGAGACAGAGAAATTGTATAATGTGAAAATTACCAAGAGAAATTAACTGGGAATTTCAGTGACTCTTTTTAATTTCTACTTAAATAAATTGTTGGCTCTATATTTGGCCCTTCCCTTTCCTTTAATGTTAAAACAGGAAGCTGAGGAAACTTTGTTTTCATTTTAGGCGATAAGAATATAAGGCATTTTAAGTGTCCCATGAATTTGATACATCCTATAAATTGTTACTGGTTATAGAACGTTTATAATTTGGGGAAGGAAATAAGAAGAAACAAGGCAAACTCTTAAAAAGATGTAGTATAGATTTTACACAATAACATTGAATAGGATGCTCAATAATTCTACATCCTCATTACATAAGAATTTGAGGCGTACTCAAGTTACTGAAAATTATTTTTAGATACTCAGATTCCTTTTGTGGCAGTAAACAAGTGGTCAAAGATCAGAGCTTGGAAAGACTATTCAAACAATAATGACTTGGGTGAACATAGATCAGTCAACAGAGATGGGACAAATGCTTGAAAGTGGCCATTCACAACTCAAGCGGTACACTTACAGTGCCTGTTAGTGTACAGATGGTGAAGTCTGAAATGGGTTTGATTATTCTTATTTGTATTCACGGACTTAATATAAAGAAAATCTTCACAGTATTTGAAATTCAACTAAAATTGAGTGATTATATCTGACATACTTAGTTCTGATATCAATTTCAATAAAATAAAAAGGCAATTAAAATTCACTTTCGTTTTAAGAAAGATATAAATATGCAGTAGTTAAGAAATAGGATTCTTAAATATTTCTTTATTCCATTATTTTAGGCAGTAAGGTCTGTCAGGACAAATGCCCTGCTGTATTCTGTTCAGAAGATAGCACAATTTCTACTATATTCAGTAAAAGCTACTTCTACTGATGACAAAAACATGATTTACCCCACACCCCTAATTTCATTTCATTTTTTAATTTTTTTCCAATCCTTCAATACTTAATTTCTCTCAATACTTAATTTCTCATTTCATTAATAAATTGATATAAAACCAGATATACATGCAATTTCTGCATATGAAGGCTTTAGATAAATTATGTCTTTGACAATTGTACATATGCTACTACATGTTTTGTTATAGTTTCAAAGATAAGACATAGAATAAAGATATTAAATAAATTAAAATATAAATTAATTGTAATATATTTTCTAATATGAAAGTGTTTTACTCAACTTTTATGTGTATGTGGTATTGAAGACTGGACCACACATACTACTCAACTCAACTGCTTAACAATGATCTACATCCACATCTCTCTTCTTACTTTTTACTTTGACTCAGGGTCTCACTAAGCTGCCTGGACTGACTTTGAATACATTTAATTCTACAATGTAGGCAGGCTTTGAACTTGTAATCCTCTTGTCTCAGCTTCATGAGTACCTAAAATTAAACATTTGGACCACCTGTCCTGGCTCTCAACCTACCATAATTAAACAAGAAGACAAAGTAATATTATTCATTGGTTAATTTTAAAAAATAAAAATGAAACCTTTACTGCAAAATATTTTGTTGTCCTTTAAATACATTACCTTCATTCCAATTAATGGGTTCCTCCTGCTGTCTGTTTCTTATTATTGACAGGTTCAAGCAATTCTGAGAAGAAATTGGAACCAATACAAAATCCAGTTTGGCAATGGCTTCTCTCAGTCTGATGCTCTCCGCAGTGCTTCCTACACAGTGTCGACAATCAGTGACGTTCCAGGGTATAGTCACGACTGTCCTACTGAACACTTAAACGGAAAAAGCATCCAGGATATCGAAAATGTTGCCTTAAAATCAGACAAGCTGTACGATCTCGTCATGTGAAAAGAGATCACTGCCTATTTTGTGCCACTTGGTCCCATGATTTTACAACCAGAAACTTCAATATTGAGTGAATTTCTTGAATGTCATAAAGAAACCCCTTCTTTGAAGCGAAAATTGTGTTGATATATGTTTAACACCTTTCTCTCCCTCTATTGAGAAAAAAGCCTTAATGTATAATGTTGGCCAGTAAATACTCCCACCGTGTTGATTTTAAGCTAGTAAACTGCTGTCACTGAGTGTGGAATCGGAAACAAGAAAACAAGCACAATCAACTCTGAGGTGGTGGAAGTGGTCTGGCTCCACCGCTGCTCTGTATGAACTCACGCTGTGCACGTTCGGTCCTGCTCTTCTCATCTGAGGAAATCTCGCTGCTCAGTATTACAACATAGAAGGAAAATTTGATTTTCGTTTGTTGCTTATAAAACTCTTCGTCCCATTGTCATTTGAAGTAGTTGATGGTTTGCCCAGAAACATTCTAAGTTTCTTTATAATTAACTTCTCAGTGGACTAGACAAAGGGTTAATTATCTCTACCATCTCGCTTTCTTTCTTTAAGAGAAGCAACTGAGCAGAATTCCTGAGGCCTATTCAGTTGCTGATCCAGACCCATTGAATGCTGTGGCATATCTATTTGACACTGGCGAGCAGGATGGAAGTAAAATCCACAATCCCTCGTCTGAACTGTGAGGAAGACATGTTGGCAGAGGCTACACATTGTCAGCTACTTTATCTTACTACAGGAACGGGAGGGAACTAGTTTCCCTGAATCTGTAAATAGCAACTTTGTCCCTTCTGTTTCTACTGTGTAGACAAGTCAGCAATCACTTGACATGAAGGAAATCAAATGAAGGATTTCTTTTTACCTTAGAAACCTATAAGTAAAAAAGAGAACGATTGTTATGAAAATGACCTTGTAAATATTCTATTATTTTATTTTAGTTTTCACTTCAAAACACATGCAACCTAGGTAACTGTTGAAAATCAGATGCATAATGCAACATCGTATGCATGTTAATTTCTGATACTGTGTCTGGGCTGAGTTTACAGAAAAATAGAGTCTGGAATTCTATATTTGATAAATATTTTAAAGACAACCAGATACCAGCATCAGAAGTTTGAAAACTAAATACAAAGCAAGAAAAGGCAGAAGCATTTGTGATAAGATAATGACATTTATTTAAAAAATGGAGGGCCATAACCTTATAGACATATTAGTTTTGGTGATCCATACATTTACAGGTATGCTGACATATTTCTTCCCATTTGAATGATGACTCATTCAAAGTCAGAAATCTTAAACAACTACTGTAAGAAATGGCAGTCTGCTATACATGTGGACTTAAGTTCATTAAAATATCACTTTATTGGCTTTTACTATGTGAAGACATAGGACTTTGAAAATATCCCCAATTATTAAAGAAAGAAACCACATAATTCTTTCAATAGAATATACACTATTTCAGTATTTTAATAGACCACCATACATAATAGAAACCAGAAGAGTTGAATGTATGATCAAGGATGAATTTCTATCAGACATTTACAAAATAATTAAATTAACATGGAAAAAGGCATTTATAATGAGTTAAAGTGGCATTTAAATTAATTTAGTTTTTCTAATATTATTTTCTTCTAGACTCTGAAGAACAAGTATGACTTCAGTTAGTAAAAGTCAATTTGAGGGAGTCATTATGTATGTGCTTTTGAAGTGTGTCAGTGACCCTAACATGAATTAAAGTGATGACCTAGTTATCCTACGTGTTTCTTAAGGTGTCAATGGATAGTGAGTTCAAAAGTTGTCTAAAGTTGTCAAGAAAAATTATCAAGAATTGACATACTAAATGATCTGGTAGAAACAATCATAATTTATAATTTTTCTAGATATACAAATGAATTGTTTAAAATTTATAGAATTCATAGTAAGCCATCATAAGAAGAAATGCAGGCTGTTCTGAAATTTAACTGCCTAAATTATACAAATATTCCTTTTTAATACACTCAATTGTTAGCTATTTATTATACAAAGACACAGACTCATATTCTTGCTGACAGTGTTCATGTGGTTCTGTATTCTTCCAGACAAACTGTCAAGTGTTAGCCATAAATAACAGTAAAGAATTCTTAATTACCAGAGAACATGTTTAAATATTGTAATTTTCAGATATTTTTATTGTGCTTTTGACATAGTGAGTGTGACATTCTGAGACTTCTTTATGACACCTTCTGCTGTAGTACAGTCGTCAGTGAGATCAGTCTGAGATTAGTCAGTATTACTTTTATATTTCTGAGTGTTAGACTGCTCTAAAGCTGAAGTGCTAGTTAAAATCTTTCTGTTACTTGTAGAGAAAAAAAAAACTGATACTTTTAAAAGAAAACTTCATTCATGCCTAAAAACTAATTTGAAGACTAGTGTTTAAAAAGCACAGACCTATTCTTTTTCTGCAATTATTTGTGAAAGTCACATCTTAATTTTCTATAAATTCTATTCTGACATTTTCAGAAGTGATTTTGTAGTCATTTATTGATAAATTATCCATTCTTGAATTTGGTATTTGTTCAAATATAATCCCATGTATATAGAATTAGTAGTAGTTGTAGTGCTGTATTTACTGCTTATAAATTTAATGTGAATTTATTTTAATTTTTTCTGTTTTAATTTGCTAATAGAAAACAATATCTGTAAAACACATTCTGGATGTTCTGATCAATTAAAATATTTCATGTTGTACAACTTAAAATCTCTATTTTAATTTTATGAAAATATTAAAATTGAGTTTTTACTCATCTTCACTGGAATATGGAATAACTGTATTTATGCACATGATTCTTACACTAATAAGTGGTATGCTGTGCACATAGATAAGTGTTTTTATTACTCTCCTTAATGCCCTAAATAAACCAATGTTAATTAATAAATCCATTTTAAAGTTATGAATTTGTTTTCCAAGATAAAAAGTCCAGATTAATGATAATATACACAGCTCATTCTTTGCATTTACAGTTTTAAATTGAAATTTTGAGAAATCTATAAATGAATTTTAGCATATTTAGAACCCCTCCCCTTTCTTCATCCCCTCTTACTACACCCAACCCAATTTCATGTGCTCTGTCCTTTATTTTATATATATATATCCACAAATGCTCTTCAGTGTGGGTCTGTCCACTTAAACCTGATTAACCTACCCAGCAGCACATCCTTAAAGAAAACTATTCTCTCTCCCAGCAGGTATCAGTTGCCAATAGTTCCTCAACTATGTTTGGGGCTTCTTAACCACATCACTGCTTCTATGGTTCACATTTGTTTGGCTTAGCTCACATGAGTTTTAAGTATGCTGTCGCCATTATGTGAGTTCATATGAGTATCTGTCAAGCTGTCTAGAAAGCTGTGTTTCCTTGTGGTCATTCACCACCTCTGGCTCTTACAGTCTTTCTACATCCTCTTCTGCAATGATCCCTGAGCCTTGGGAGTTTGATAAAGGCATCTTATTCAGGGCTAATCATTCTGTAGTCTTTTGTACTCTGCATAAAATTGTTGTGGGTCTCTGTTAATCACCATTTACTGCATGCAGAAGCTTTTCTGGCGAGAGTTGAGAGATGCATGAATTTGTGGGTATAGCAATAAGTCATTAGGAGTTGGCTTAATATTATGTCCTTTTACCAGAATAACAGTAGTGGGTTCTCCCCTATGGTATGTGACCTATCTAGGCACAAGTTCCAAAGCATGTTAGGCATGGATAGCTCCATCAAATGAAATGGATCATTAAGTGGTCAGTTGTTCCCACAGTATCCCTGCCACTATTATAGCAGTGGGCATATCTTCTCAGGCCAATTATTATAGCTTGTAGGGAGAACTTCTTATATGGAAAGGAAGGGAAAGGGACCCAAAGGTAGGAAATCATTTAGAGATTTTTCTCTTTTTTACATTGTATTCTAATATGTGAGTTTGCATTACATACTAGAATAAAAAGGAAAATACATAAATATATTTTAATTAGCCATGACATATGAAAACTGTAAATGTGTCAAAGATGTTGTTTAACTCATTAATTAATGATGGAAACAGCAATGTATCACAATTAATTCAAAGGAGAATTTAAAATCGATGTTTGAGAATCTAAACATGTTGATATGGATTTACAAAATACTGTGCTCAAAAATGGTCATCAAATGCACTTATCTATAAAATTAAGCAAGGCAGGATATATAATTAGACTACACATTCATATGAAATAGGACGACATTTGAACAATATGCTATGTAAAGTTAACAATAACTTTACCAAGCATAGTGGTGCACACCTTTAATCTCGTCACTCAGGAGGTAGAGGCTGGCAGATATCTGTGAGTTCAAGGCCAGCCCAGTCTACAAAACAAGTTCCAGGTCAGCTGGGGCTACAGGGATACCCTGTCTCAAAAAGACCAGATAATAATAATAACCACCTAAGGCTGAAATAATATAAAAATGCTTACCCCAGTGAAACATTGAAAAACTTAGGTGAATTGGAATCTTTCACATCCCAGGAATCTAGAATGTGGTTTGAAGTATAGAATTAAGGTCTCGGAAGTCCTGTTGCCTTGGCTCAAATCATTTCTCATCACAGGAAGAAATATTAAGCTACTGCAAGATCAGAGGTGAGAGTGGAGGAGCAGAAAAAAAAGTCAAGCTTTCTCTCTCATTTTTCCCTATGAATCTAAGACAGGTACTGTAAGAGATGAGCCAGATTTGATGCTAGGAATGATAAAACCCCATTTACCTAAGCTCTTAAACAAACTGGAATGTGTGCTACCCTGAATTTGTGGCGTACATGCTAATTATGGAAGACTGTAGACTGCAGTCTACAAAATTGCCTTGGGTGTGTAGACATGGGTCACCAAGCATTGTATTGTATTTTGTAACTAAAAATAATAACAGAATAATAAATAAATACACAAATAAGTAAATAAAAGAAGAAGAAAGGAAAGAAACAAAATCAAAAGAAAGGAAAGGAAAATACTGGATGCCTGGACTTTGTAAGTCCTTTGTTTGCTGAGTATGTCTTTCTTTTGTAGCATGTCTGTGAATCTCTTTGAGTTGATGAGTTGAGCAGATGATCTTCTGGGTGATCTAATCACACATATAAAAGCGGAGCACATGCTGCACGTGGAACAAAGTGAGACAGAGGTGACTTTCTGTTTGTTCTGTTTTCAGACTTTGCTCCTCACATGCTACAAACTGAGGTCAATGTTTACAACACTTTTGGAAAAATAGCATGGGAATTTTGATCCAAGGGAGGGGTTGTCTCTGGGTCAACTGAGAGTTTTTGAAATGGTCTTCAGTTGGAATACAGAGCATTTCATTTTGTAATTGAGAGATGATACTAGATTTAATTCAACAGCTTTTTAGTAACTACATCTGCTTCTGTAAATGAGGTTGAGAATTTGTTTGAATTCTAGTTTTCATAGGTTCAAAAACAAATGATAGAGAACAGAAGTTTTAGTTCAGAAATGTTGGCCTAAAAGAAGCCCTTATTCATTGCCAATGGGAATGTAAACTAGTACAGCTGGAATGGAGTGTGTAGGTTTCTCCAAAAATCTACAAACAGAACATCTATATCATCCAGCTATGCCACTCCTCAGTAAGAGCTAAAGGACTCATACCCTGCCACAGAGGTACTTGGCACATTGATTTTATTTGCCTGCATTATCCATAATAGCAAGGAGAAAGAACCACCCTGCATATCACTCGATAGGTGGGTAGGTGGGTGAGTAGATAAAGAATATGTGAGATATATATATATATATATATATATATATATATATATATATAATGTTCAGCTGTAAAGAAAATTGAAATAATGAAATTTGCAGAAAAATGGATCTGGAAGGAATTATATGGATCAATTAACCCATTTTCAAAAGACAAAAATGGTATATTTTCTCCTCATCTGTAGATCTTATAAAATAATATCTGTATGTATGTGCATGAGTGAGTGTAGGCTATGAAATTAATAAGGATGTCACAAGAAGGGGAAAGAGGTCAAGACAAAGAAGGGAGTAAGAGGACATGTATGTAACTAACACACAAAGAAAGGAGGAGGCAAGTACAGGTCAGGGCATAGGAGAGAAGAAAGGAGAGGAGAATCAACAAAAATAAAGTCAGTTTGAAAATAAAACCTAATACTGTGCATAATAATTGAAAATATTCAAATTAAAAAGATAAACTGAAATGTATCAGAGCCATCAGCTACCATGTAAATGGTAAAATCTCTTTGGAGGAATTCCAATTCATAGTATAACATACCTAGAGTGCTTCTAGAATATATTTGCCTGGCACAACTAGTGGACTTGTATTTATCCTGAAAACTGAGTGTTTTCATAGAAGAGGGGCAGCCCAGCATCAGGAAGGAAACCATCCCAAACTTGATGCCATAATTACATGAGCATAAGCCATAAAGGCTTAGTTTTCAAGAGCGCTCATGAGAATGAACAAAGGGACCTTCTGAAGACTACTTCATCCTAAACTAGCATATGTATGTACAGGTCTCCAACCATTCTGACATGTCCAAGAATTCTGAATTTGAAACTAATTTTCTAGGGTATTAAAATTATTTGAAATGAGAAAAATGAAATTGTACTTGGTTGCTTTGAGGCTTTCTTTACAAACTTGTCATCTGTCCAGTACATCAGCTTTCATTTCATTCTTGCCTGAAGCATCAAAGATATTTCGGAAGAGCCTGAGATCTTGTGCTAGATAATAGTACCTTGGTTTTGATAAAGAATATACATTCCCGTTCTCACTTCCACTAATCCTTTCTTGTCCTCTGTTGAAAAGAATATTAAATAGTTAAATACTCCTTTCTTTTAAGCCAAAAATCTTTCCCATGTCTTTTTTCAATATTTTATTTTTAATTTAATAAATTAAAAAATTATTATTTTTATTCTATGTGCATGAGTGTATTGCCTGCATGTTTGTAAGTGCACCTGTGTCATTCACTGCCGAGGAGGTCAAAAAGGGTGTTGGATTCCCCTGGAACTGGAGTTACAGAGTTGTTAGCCACTGGGTGGGTCCTAGAAATCCAACGCTGGTCCTCTGCAGAGCAGCCAGTGTTCTTAACTGCTGAACCATCTCTCCAACCTCCTCTGTATCTTTCTTATACATACTGTCCCTCACATTTCCATGCTGTTTTCATCACCATAAATAATTTTTCTTAGCAATAGCATCAAACCAGCTAGTCTTTTATCCTTGTATTGTCAATCAATTTATTATTGTTCAAGTACCACAACTGTGAATGATGAACCAGTCTTTAAAGTAACTAATTACTTGTGACTTGCTAAATAAAATCACAAGAAGAGTCCCCAGAAATCACAACTTTCTTCCGTTGGATTTTATTTTTTTATTTAATCTTTTTTGTGTCAGGATTTCCCTGTGGTTCCTGATGGACTGGAACTTACTAGGTAAACCAGGCTGGCCTTAGAAATCTGCCTGCTTCTGCCTCCAGAGTACTGGGGTTGAAGGCAAGAGACACCATTCCTTGCTCCCTAGGCATATTTTAAGGTCTAGCTACACTGTTGTTTCAAAAATCATTTCAAATTAATTTCTGACATTAAAGCAATAAATATCTTTCATTCCTAAGAATAAACATCAAAGTTTATAAGTTATTGCTTTTCTTTCCCTAGATTCCCCTACTCAAAAGATCTTCCTCCTTCCTCCTGTACAAAAGCTAACAGAAAACTCAATAGCTCTTCTTTCTCCTATAAAGATGCAGTCAGGTCTGCTCCACATTATGCAGATTTGCCGTGACTTCAATCTTTCTGAAATTTTTCAAGTGTAGACATACCGTCCTGCGGAAGCAAAAACTAATGGAGAGCTCTCAGAACTCTGTGTTACCTAACGACATGGTTAGATTCTTACTGGAACTGATTTTGTAAAGATATTCCTAATGCCTGGGGGGGTCTCCCTATGCTGCAATCTGGTTCTGTGCACTTCCTTGTGGTTGGCCTCTGGCGGCCTACCGTTGCTTCAACAGACATCCAGTCTCCTTTCTTGGAGCCCTTCCTAGTCAGTTTCCAGTGTTACTTTACTCCTTAGATTACACTGCCTGTTCAATATGGCGAGAGTTTGTCACACAGAGTACTCGATAAATAGCTGTTCCTCTTGTCTCAGCTATCAAAACTGTGTTTGAATCAACAGAGGAAATCCAATCCTCAAACGGTAGGAATTAATACTGAAACTTTGAAACTGTATTTCAATGTTACACTGTTACAAAATTATGAAGTCAAAACTAGAAACTCTGTCCATTTCAGGTTATAATGCTCTACATACTAAGAGGAGACAAAAAAAAAAAAAAGAAAGAAAATGTAATAAAGCCCTCCAGAAGGGCTTCTAACTGCCCCTTAATAATAAGAGTTTGAGGAAGTATCTGACACATAAAACAGGCTGGAAAAAGAAAGCATGGTTTTAAAATCATAGTTTCTGAGAGGAAGAATTGAGCAAAAATCTATTGTACATAGCCACAAAAACCATAAAGTAGAGGTATTTTTTCATGACATTCTATTGTCTTTTTGATTTTGTAATAAAAGTATACTGAGGGATGTTTGTTTGCTTTGTTTTGTTTTGTTTTTTGAACAGTCTGTCCACAGTAAATAAATCTGAAAGAACTCTTTTCTGCCCTATTCATTCAGATGATACTGCCATCAGCCATCATACATGGCAGCCGGGTTTCCTTGGTTCCTTGCCTCTTTGTATCAATAACCAGCAACGCTGGAGTATAGAATCAGAAACATGGAACACAGTAGAAGTTATCATCTTTAACTGGGTACAGTGACCTTGATTTGTTTTTGTGATCTTCAAATATCTGTTTCCTCAAATGGAGGCTAACCATTACAACGTGGAGGGAAGGCCTGAAATGTGCTGTTTCTAAGAAGCTCTAAATAACTGTGTCAGGGAACACATAGATTGATAGGCAAAGATTTGCAAAATATGCAGAAAAAAATTTTAAAGGTGTAGTGATTATGCAGATTTTGAATGATGAGACAGGACATTCTGGAGCACTACTAGCAAGTTCCAGTAAACCGCTGTGTCAGCTATGCAGTTCCAGGTGTTCCTCTACAAGGGATCCTGGGGGGAACCATTAATTCTGTGTCTTCCAGAACAGATTTGATTCACATCTTGTCTCTTCTGTTGTTTTACCACGCACCACATTAGAAGATTACAAGATAAGCATTCTTTAGACGACTGAAAACTACATTTCTTGCAAGAGTTTTCCCCTACAGGGTTGTGGATAGAAATCAGGGAGTCTATAAACTTAGATGCAAAGAAAATTCCACATCTTTATTTTTATTAACTGATGATGGAAATTTGGACATTTTCCTATTGTGAATGTGGTCATAAACTACAATAGTATCAGTATATGTGAGTTGGGAACTTATGTAAATCACCGATATGGTGCTATCATACTGATCGGGACCCATATTTGGAAATAACATTTTCATCATCAGTAGTTCAAAACTATGACAGTAAATAGACTGCCCATGCATCTTATTAACTAAACATGTTACAAAGAATCACATGTGTTATGTCACAAATTTGTTTTTCAGTATTTGACTAACTGAATTTCAATATAGCTTATTTCCTTACCAATGTATGCATTTAAATTTGGACATATAAAAACACTGATCCAACAAAAGTACAAAGGCTTTACCATAACATTGTTGGGAACACACAAAGCAACGAAGATATTCAGTTCTAAAAGGCAGTGCATCTCCAACCTCAACATGCTATGGATTCTGCTGGAGAACTTGTTCAAAAATGCACTATTGATTCTGTCAGTCTAGGTAAACCTGAAAAGTTCCAAAGTGATACTGGTAGTTCTGGTCCAGTCACATCTTGAAATTATGGCAACCACAGGGCTAGAAAGAATGAGTTGCTCTTACCACAGACCAGTTTAATTGTTAGAGTGATGTCAACAGGTGTTAATGCAGCAAAATTTGGAAAGCATGCACAGCACAAGAATACTAAAGTGATTTATTTTTTTTCTAACAGAGTGTAGAATACTTGTAGAAAGATGGGCATCTTAAAAGACTGGTCTCTTCTCATATGATAACATAAATAACTAGAAAACCCCCCAGCAACTTATCAAGATAAAAAGCACATTTTTATATTGATCCATGAGAGAAAGATACAAGGATTAGTCAGGACACACTAATTAAGAAATCAAACCAGAGTAAATGAGTCACTGCCTCCAAGTATACCATGCATGGGAGCATTGGGTGATCCACTCTGATATTAAACATCTCTTCTGCTCTTCTTATTCCAACCAGAGACATTGCAGAAATCTGTCCAAGACAAAAAAACGTCGAATTCACTTGTATAAATCTTAATGTGAGCTGATAAATAGTGAAAATATCTTTATATCTACATTAGATTCAAATTATGAAGGTTAGTTTCCCACTTATAATTTGCTTAGTTCTGCTCCAAATTAGATTAGTTGCCTCTGGAGTCCCTCATTGCCCTTTGGTCGTATCTATTTCTTCTTAGGCAAAAAATATATGAGAACATCTTGTGGTAACAGACTCTTGTTTTCCTCCCAATGGCTATGGATTTTTAATTAACATTAATTAGCTCCTGAGTTATGACTCTGTCAATGGATTAGTTTGCATATTTAACAATCCTTCCTAGCAAAGCATAAAGGAAAAAGAAAATAGTTAGTCTGACTGTGACTCACCATACCTGATTCTATCTAGATCCTGGGAATTTAGGTCCAGCCAAGAATCCCAATATCATTTCATTCTTCTAGATCAGTGTGTAAACTTGTGCTTAAGTAGTCATGCCATTTAAGCTAAGCTTACATATTAAAAGAAGAGGAAGCCAGGTATGGTGGTTAATACTTATAGACCCAGCAATCTGGAGGCAAAACCAGGAGGATCACAAGTTCAAGACGAACCTGGGCCACATGATGCCATGTTTCAAACACACACACACGTGAAATGTTAAAATTAATGTGTTAAGTAAAAGGAAATTTTAGTATGTAAAAATTATTGCTAGGACACTGGGCAATTGCTATAAATCCAAACACAGCTACATTACTTCATTGTATGGGAAAATCATCAGAATTCTTTCAAGAAATTTAAGTAAGTTCTGCCAAATTTGACTGCAGGCATTTATAATTTGTGAAACTAAGTATAAAGCCACTTTGATTGCTCAAAAGATAAGGCCTAAATCATCTCACTGTTAAAGCTGTTATTTTTATTTTTATGTATTTATGTATTTCTTAACTGACAAAAACAGGAACATGGAGAAACACTGAAGTTCAGTTCAGGCTGGTGTGAAACTATGAAAGAAAAATAATTTCTTAGTTTTTCTTTGGTCAAAATAAATGACATTTTAAAATTAAAATCCAAGATATTGTAAATCACTGAGATTGAGGCCAGCCTGATCTATAGTGAGTTCTAGACCACCCGGGGCTACAGAGAGATGCTGTTTCAAAAGACAAAAGACAAATCCAAAATATCTAAGACACTTCAAGATTTATTCTATTTCATTAAAAAAAAATGGTCTAGAAGCCATCGTTGTACCTCTTGCCATCGTGTCTCACCACTCGGAGTAAGCCCAAGTGGACTGTGGGGGGCCAGCCCGAGGGGTTGGGGGTGAGTAGACATAGAGTCAAGCTGCAGACTCTGGGAGTTGGACGGGAAGCAGGCCAAGCACGTGGCCCTGCATACTCGTTTATTGAATAGGTGCACAAGCTCTTATAGGCCTGGACAGCCAATGACCTTATGGGGTGGGGTCCCAAATACAGCCAATAGTAAGTTTGTCCCCAGGTAGGCAGATACTCTCCAGATGCTGGTCTCACAACTAGCCAGAGCAGAATGCCAAACCCATAGGAGCTATTCCTCTATTCCTCCTAGCAGGTGGCCTTACTAGGCCCACCTTGCATATGCCCAACAAGAAGCTATTTCTTGTTTCTACCTTTTTCAAATGTTTACAGGAGAGTAAACAGATAATAAATAATAAAGTATACTATGCAATTAGTTGATTGCTTTGATATTGTTCTCTTTCACTTGTAAGGTCAGTAGGGGATGGTACTGCTCAGAAGTCAATATTGCCAATATGTATGTTAGCTGTCACTTGTTTTTTCTCACTTTCCTGTTCATGGGATTCACTTTGAAGTATTAGGCATGCCAAGTTCTAACATATCTAATAAAAAGTCATTGATCACCCTGGAGAGATCATAGGATCTTGTGTGAAGCTGAGGCTTCTCAGGTGAAGAGAACAAGCCCATATCGTAGGAGTTTTAGAGAACCAACTGCTTTTCTGGATGCCTGAAAGCAAGAGGAAATACAAGATACAAAGAACAGAAATAAATGAGGGGGTGGAGGAGTTTTAAGCAAGGAGTTTTAAGAAGATGCAAGCTGCATCATGCCCAGCTCAGTTGCACAGGATTCTGAGATGGCAAGGCCAGCAATAGGATAACAGGCATATGGGAGAAGAGAAATAATGTTACGAAGAATCAGTTTTACAGAACTTAACTAAGCAGTGAAGAAGAAGACAGGACAAACTTAGACAGGAGATAGAGCAAACTATGAAGACCATTGAAAGTCAGGAAAAGGGAGGTAAATAAAAGGATTCCTAAAATTTGGCTTAAGCAAAAGTAGATGAGCAAAGAGGTATACTGAGCAAAGAGGAAGAACACATGACTATTAGGAAAGGTAAAGAGCTTCCTTTCAGAAATGTTTACATAAAATAATATCAGGATATTACCTTGACCATTCAAACATCTCTATGAATTTCTCTCTCTCTCTTTCTCTCTCTCTTTTTCTCTCTACTTTCCTCCCTCTCTCCTATCTCATTCTTTTCCTCTTTCTAGTCTCCCAACCTCATTGTCTGTTGCTTCAATGAAAATGTGATAGTTGAAGCCATGACACAGTGAGACTGACTGGGACCATCTGGAGACAGATAATAGGGTTGAGGGATTTGAGAAGGTGGCCATGATAACATGACCTGAATAACACCAACTAAAGGGACAGTTGAAAAGGAAAAATCAGAAAAGTGACTGAAAACAATGACCTCCAAGGTAGAGGAGTACATAACAAGGCAGTGAGTTGTCAGAAAGGAAGAAGATTTAAAATCAAGCTGTTAAACTTGGTCATTTCTACAGATGCTAAAAGCAAGAGAACACTGATGACCTTAGTAAAGCAGTACATGTGAATGATTTGAATGAATCAATGCATGTATTTACTCATAGGTATTACAAATAGTTTCCTGTATTCTTTGTCGATGACACCAACACAATACATACTATCATGTGTGGTGCACTGAAATATACCTACTTCTATTCAGACATTTGCCAGCAAATAAGGTATAGACTATGTGGGTTATATTAAGGGCTTACAATGCAATCTTCTAAGAGTTATATATCTATCAAACATGCATTTTATTATTTAACCTCTGATATTCTCTGGCTCACAACCTTATTTAATTAATCAAAGACATGCTTCAATTGGTTCTCTATCAAAACAGTTGCTAAATGTTTATTTTTTAAATGAAGGTTACTGAAAAAAATTTCCCAGTCAGTCCTGATTCTCCATTCTAATGCATATTACTAGTAGCCAAACATCATCACTTAAAACTCTTGGATAGAATAAGAATTGTGAAAATGAACTTTAAAATTTCTCAGGTAGAAATAAAAACATTAACTGCATATTTTAGCTAGAAATCTTTAAAACCAAATGAAATAGCCAGTTGTAATCAGTACAAAACTGAGCCACAGCTATAGTATATCTTTTCAAATTAAAGTAGTAGGACTCTAAGACATTCAATTTAATTTCTTTTTAAATTGCAAATAAGTAAATAAATGTGTCTCCCCTATAGATAGATGAACTAAGAAGAAACAAATTAATATCTAATAAATGACTGAGAAAGAGATTATTATATGAAATTTTTACTGTCTTGTGAATATAAATTATTAAGCAAAATACATACTAGTTATTAATAGATCTAAAATTAAACTGTGTTCATTGAAATGTCCTTTTTTCTACAACATTATAAATATCTAAATTAATTTAACTCATAAAAATGTCTTGAAAAAGTTTGGTGTGATGGAATAAGGAAACAGGACTCAATACTCAGAATGTTGTGGTTAATACAGCAGGAATCAGTCACTAAAAGATTTTTAAAAGTCCTATCAATTATTATTATCATGCCATTTAAAATAAATGAAATCAGTACAGTAAGAAACTTGCCCAAGGTAGAATATTTCACAATCACAATGTGTATGCAGGTCTTTAATTTTCAAATGAATATTTTTGATTGATAAATGACAATTGTTCATGTTTGTTAGATATAATTTTGGTGATGATCAACTCTGGCTAAATAGCATATCCATCAACTTAAAATTTAACCATTTATTCATGATGAATACTTTAAATCTTATCTTCTAGCTATTTTGACAATTCACTTTTGCTAACTCTGGGGCAGTAGAATACCAGAGTTCATACTTTCTGTCTATTAAACCTTGATGGGCTAGAGAGATGGCACAATGATTAAGAGCTCTGATTCCTCTTGCCGAGGACCCAGTTCAGTTACCAGTACCCACATGGCAGCTAGCAACTGAATATAACTCCAGTTCCAGGGAATCGGACACCCTCTTCTGATTTTCACAGGCATTGCAGGACACGATACACTTTCATACATGCAAGCGATACACTCACAACATAAAATAAAATAATATATAAACTTTAAAAAAAAAACCTTGAGCAACCTCTCTCAAATGTCTGGTAACCACTATGTCATTTTCTACCTCTCTAAAATCAACTTTTATGAATTCCAGCTAAGAATGTGAGTATGCATGCTGATGGATAAAGATAGAATGTGTCCTCACAACATGTGGTCTTCCCGGGTTAGGTCTCTGTTGGCCAAGAGATTTGCAGAAAATGTTGTTATTATAATATATCACACTGCAATTCCAATAATGAATGAATTATATTTTAAGTACAAAGGAAATCAGTAAACTTACAATAAAAAACATTAGGGAATTAACTCTTTAAAACAGTTCAATGAATGTGGCATTAATTTTTTAAAGGGGGTACAGGAAAAGTTTTAGAAATCAATTACACTATAATACTACCAAATTGTCTTGAAGAAATAAAAATTTCATAAATTCACGAAACTATTTGAAATATAGAAAAGGAATAATTTTCTTTTAATTAAAATAAGTGTCCTGTGACAAAACAAGTCTACATGTAATACACTCCTCAGAACCGTGGTATAGAAGGATTTAACACTTCAATCTTGTCAATGAGAAAAGATAAAGAGGGAAAGCAGAAGCCTATTTATGCTTCTTCCCAACATAGCTAGCACATGTGCTTGATTTATTTTGTTTCCAATATGTAGCTACAAATACAGATGGGAAGAATGAGATAGAAATGCAAATGTTCTTAATCAGGCACCTGGAGGGATGTGAGGACATGAAATTCTTTGCAATACTTTTTAAAATGTGGAGACAATAAATAATCTTTATCAAATTTTCAAAGGCAGCCTTACCCTGTTTAGCTAAAATCTTAAAAGGAAGAAAACACAAGAGGGTTAGGAGAGAGAGAGAGAGAGAGAGAGAGAGAGAGAGAGAGAGAGAGAGATGACAGAAATAATCTCAGGCAATGCTAAAAATATTTTGAGCCCTAAATTTTTTAAAAGCAAAATTCTAAAGTAAAATAGTATATCAAAACTAAATAACTCTCCAAAATACAGCCATATGTTTTAATTAGTATTGGAAGAACATATAAAGGGTTAATTAAAACAGAGAACATTCAACCGTTATTTAGATTTTTCTACCATCTGCTACATACAACTTTAAAAACCATATTTACCGTTTTTACATTTAATAGAACAGATTTTAATCTTTAGACACCACCCGCCCCCCACCCCCACGCCCGCCCCAGTAGTAATCAGTTTCCAACAGTTCCCACGTTAGGGCCTGCCACCTCCCATTTCCCTTGCTCCACTCTGAACCCTTGTTCCATCATTGCGACGAGTTCATAAGTACAAGCTTCCATGGGCCTGGAGGATATGCGTCTGAGAGATGCCCAGTGTCAGTTACACATATACAGTGGGACCTCTGCACCTAAGGTTTACGGAATATAGTGTAACCAGGGCAGAGAGAAAACTAGCACATCCTTCAAATCTCATCAGCGAAACTTCCTTATACAACAGAATGTGGTAAACACAGAATGTCCCAACTGGCAATATTAGATAATAAGAGACTTTGGAGTGTGTGTCCCTGCATGGGACTCCTAAGTTAAACCTCACCAACTCACTGCTAAGGGACTATTGCAGAAGTAGGCACAAAAAGACTGTAAAGGCCAGGATTGGTCCATGAACATAAATCCCTCTCAATGGGAATGAACTCATGGTTGGCACTGTAAACACAGCCAAACACGTATGACTGAGGACGTTATAGATCCTAGAGAAATCCCAATCTCTGTCATATTTCTAGAAAATGAAATTTCCTACCATCTGCTAAATATGAATCTGTACATTTACAGACAATATACCACATAGCACTCATCAAAGAAGCTTCTTTTTACATACAACTTTTAAGAAGGTATTTTCAACTTACACTTATAAAAATCATCTCAGTCAGAACTGGTCACTTGTGTTTTCATACAAGTTTTCTGCTGAGTTTTTCAGAGGTCAAAAATTGTACTTTGTATTCTATATAATTGTTGGATTTATGGCTAAGAGAAATTAAGTTAAAAATTATACAATATACATGTACACATATATGCATACACATATATAAATTCACACATTCACACAATTTCTTTTACTATAAAATACTAGACAAAGATCAAGTCTACATTTCAAAATGATGAAGAAATTACAGGTTAAATTCACTCACTTCATCATGACCTTATTTTCACAAAGCATCAGAAACAGTGATATTCAAATTCAAACAAAATTAAAGTTTACATACAAATATTGAGTTTTTAAATAAGAGCATATGTACCACCTTACTAGGACTTTGGGACTTTATTTAATAAATGAATTATGGACCTCTTTCCTGAAGTCACTTCCTGATAAACAGCCAACATGAAGAAATAAATATAAAGCAGTTTGTGAATTCCAGGCTTCTTGGCTAGTCACAATTGGTGTGTTGTTAGCTTGGCTTTGTGACAATATTTATCATTTCTTTCTTCTAAACATGAGAGTTCATTCCAGCTTAGAATGTCACAAGTTTGTAGATCTATTAGAGCAAAATGTGAGATTAGCATTGAAGACAAATCCAATTGGAAATACATTTTTCAAGCCGTTTTTCGTCTCCTCTGCCTTTCGTGTTTCATCATATTTGAATTACTCCCAACTTTAAAGAAATCACAGATTGAACTGGACTTTCCCAGCCACTGTTTGTCCAGGGAGTTAAATAAACACATCTGTAGCTGGAAAACATCTTTCTTGTTGCATATGCACCATTTTATACATGTCAAAATAGCATGACTTTCTGGTGTTTGAACATCATGCACGTTATGTCATTATAAATCATGTACACATGCTAGCTCATAATTCCCAAGACATATTTAAATAATACAATAATTTCTATGATTAAGTTCTTTGTATTACATTTTTCCTACATTTCCAGAAATCGAATTTAATTTTTATATCACCTTATTTTAAAAATATTAATGTAATAATACAAATCAAACTACATTTTATAATATTATTACTGCTTGAAATGGTTATAAATCTCAGTGAATCTTAAAGTCAAAAGGCAGGTATTTGCAGACCAAAAAAAAAGATGAGGGGAAAGCTGAGGAACAGAAGGTTTCACAGACCTTTGAAGAGAACAATGAATTTCAAATTTCAGATATGAGGATCTAGAGAGAGATGGCTCAGCGCTTAAGAGCACTAACTGCTCTTGCAAAGGACCGGGGTTCCAGTCCCAGCACCCACTAGGCAACTAACAACCACACAAAACTCCACTTCCAGGCAACCTGACACCCTCTTCTGATGGCAAGGGGGCACTGCATCACACAGGTGCAGTTACGCCCATCCAGGCAAAACAGTTATACACATAAAATAAAAATATTTTTAAATTAAAATTTCAGATATGAGAGAATCTGGAGGTTAGAGGAAACTTTTTCTGTATGTGTGTGTCAAAGAAACATTGATGAAAAAAATTTTGGATAATATGACTAACACTTTCACCAGGGACTCAGTTACAATAGGACAGATAAGAGAAGACAAATGAAATCAATTTTCCTTCAAGGGAATATTTTGCAAGATTTTGATTATGAAAAGAGTGAAAGGGGAGGAGATGGAAATGACTAGAATTTCATGCCCAGGGGCCTGGAAAGATGATAGTTGAAATCATACAAGGAAAAGGACAGTCAGAGAACATTTAAAGGAAAACAGATGGTTGATGGTCCAGTATCAATAACAGGCACAGCAGACAAGTATTAACGATCATTTTAAATGACAATATATGTTTATGTGTACACTACATCTTGCATCATCCATGTTTTTTGACACATGGCCACATTTGATTAACAGGGAAGAAGAAAGGCCACACATAAGCAAGAAGACTAGCTGATAGCAACCAGAGAGAGCAAAACTCCACATCATTTAACTGCTAGGAAAGAACTAGTATCTTAATATCAGTTATTTAGTGTTACTTATATTGAGGGTATGGTACTATTTTCTAAAGTTATCATTTTTTTAATCTTCACAACAAAGCTTTCAGAAGCATTTTGTTTGCATTTGCAAATTAGAAAACAGAAAACTGAGACTCACAGAACTTTTACTTGTCCAAGTTCATGGCGCTAGGCAAAAACAGTTAGACTATGTCTCAGGTGTAGCCCAGCTGAAACACTTAGGTATTAAAATATTCTGCTTCAATAAAGGCTGAAGGACCTTTCTGTCTTTTGTGACAAAATTGGAATTTCTTGTACACTCCTTCTCTACTCAGTGCTATATTGTGTTAAATAAATGAATCAAAACTAATCTGTAAGTCTATAAAGCAGAAAATGATAAACTTAGGTAAATACATTTATTTACTATGTCATGAATCTGGCACCCTCGCAATGCTTCATTATCTTATCATAGATTCTCTGATATTCAGTTTAACTACAGCCTTGTCCTATTACCAAAAATATCAAATCATTAGTCAGATATGAGGTCTATATATCATTCTCCCTTCACATGGGGCAACATGGCAATAATAACTGTTATTTTGAGTAATGAATCCATTTCTACCCAAACTAGTATGCTTTACTTGTGTTAATTCTGCCCATCATCATAAAGACACTATGAAAAGATCCTAAAATTCTGATCATTTCATCAGTTCTTAAAGGGAACAGCCATTAAGCAGTTTCCAGAAGCTGTTAGAGATTAAGAACAAAGATACAAGATGCAAGTGGCATGTACTGTGCCTCTGGACCCTGTCCAGTTAGTGTAGCTACTAACTTTAAACAAATGCACAAGCTAACTAGTACGCCCATCATAGTTTTAGAAGCTTATCAAGGTCTGAGATAGAGAAAATGTTCACCATATAAAGAATTCAGAAATTTTCCAAAAATAAAGAGCTGCATTTTTGGGTAGACCTTACAGAAACTGATATATACTTACAGAGTTACATTACATAAACTTATGGATCTGTATTTACAGTTTATGCAGTTTTTGAATATATAGGGAAATAAAAGAATTGGCAAATATCAAAACAAAGAGTTGTTAAATTAAAAATATAGTTACTTTGATATTTTCTGCAGTTTTCTTTGCTTTGATTTAATTTGCTTTGTTTTGATTTGATTTGTTTTCTTTTGTGACAGTTTTACCAAGTTGAATAGGCTGGTCTGGAACTTAAAAATACAATAGGTCCTCCCTCCTCCAAACTACTTACCAGGAGGAACTATAGAGCTGCTCTACCACTCAAGGATATGTCTAGCACTGAAATTCTAAGAGACTACAAGACTATCTAATGTTAGACTTTGAAGTGTGCATAATACCAAAGCATGATCAACAGACTTAAAGCATTCCAGATAGCATTTGGATTTCTATCTATATTTAAAGGAATGCAGTGAAATGCTAGCTAAAAACTGCATACATATCCACTCAGTTTTTCCCGGAGTTCCATGGTGTTGGGAAGTTCTATTCATATAATCACTTCAAAAAGAATGCAAATTAACGTTTTCCTATGTTTTCAGTTACTAACAAGCATTAACGTATACTTCCATCTCCTAACCTCGGCACATGACCACTAAACAAAATAAATTGCAGAAAATATATTGTCCTAATTTCATCTGTCTTTATTTGAAAGAAAATATTTTTCTATGGATGATAACATAAGTTTTAAGGAAATACATACCCAAAATGGAGAAAAGAAAAAATATCAATCATGAGACTCAAAACTTAATTTTATATTATGTTAGTTTCACCAGTTTATGAGATGCATGGCATGAAGACTCTAAAACTGACCACAATAACCCTGAAAAAAATTATTTTTTGTCTTTTTGTTTTAATATGTAAATTAATGCATATCTTCAAATTTATGATTTGTGATGGTAAGAATCCTACTTAAAATCAAATTTGTGAAATGAATAATTAGTTAAAACATACCTTCTCAATGGTCAATAATTTTCATTAGTATCTCAGGAAAAAGGTCAGCTCTATTCTACTGGCATTTAATATCTTTAACTCCCCGTGACCTAGGACAAATCTCACCCCTTAGGCCATCTTTCAAACTCCTCTGCCTCCATCCCTTAGCTTTTATCTAGATTTCTATATTTAGCAAAAATGAATGTAATTAAGTATTAGTAGAACACTCAGATATTTCCCTTTCTTTGTTCTAATGTAATTTTGGAAAAATTGAAATTTGAAGTATGTTTAAGTGTATATATACCATTAAAATGCATGAGGCAGAACACTTAAAGATTATTTAGTTGTTTTATATCATGATTTTCAAGTCCTTATTAAGCTGAGTCTGAGAAACTAAGCGAAGGGTACAGGAAATGGAGACAGGAAGAAAGGCACTGGAGGAGAGATGTACTTTATGAGTGCCCCCAATGTTAGCAGCATCAGGGACACAGCAACTTTTCTCCTAGGAATTTCAAGTAGCTAATTATTTCCTTTAACATCTCTGGAAAATGTACTGATGGACTGCACCTAAGCTAGAATACACATCACCTCTCAGGGAAATCTGACACCCTTTCCTCTATCTCTTAGCCTTCATCTAGATTCTTATAGCATAGGAAAGGGAATGAAATTCAGAATTAACATAACGTCAGATATCTCCTGCTTTTTAGTACTCCAAGGCAAATTTTTGAAAAATCTGAAAACCAGAGGTATTTCTTAAGTGGATATATTCCTTTTTAAGTTTATGAGATAGAACATTTTTTTCTCCTAGGAATATTTCTCTTCTTAATTTTTATGATATGCACAGACAGAGGCCTTATGTTCTTTTCTTTAGAGTTTGGAGAACAAAGATACCTTGCAAAAATTTGCAGCTGGTTAATCCTTTCCTAGCTTAATGAATATTTATCACTATTGGAAAAGATAGGATGAGAAGGAAAATTCTCAGTTCTTTTAATAAATACAGAGCTTGTCTTAGTGCTAATGACTGCTTCCTGTTTTTAAACATTGAATTAAATTGGTAGGGCACTGATGAAAGAAAACTCTGCAAAAGCTGAAGAACTAAACAAGACTGGAGGGATAAGAACCAGGGTGATTTAAAGAGATATTTATGACTCTAATCTAAAACAAGTACACTTGGAAATTTGCTGCTTGCTCTAGAGTGGCATGTGACTCACCAAAGCACCCTGGCACTGGGACTGGCCTGCATGCTTGCTAGCATTCCCTAAATGAGTTCTAAAGCAGACTAAAGAATGGTTCATTTTGTAGGTTAGGACAAGAAAGTACTAGAATAGTAGAGCCCTAATTACTAAAATGAGGATATGCTTCATTTTAAAATACCCTCAGGTTAGTCATGTGCTTCATTGGTGTGAGATAGGAAGATTTTTTTTTTAATTCTACATAGATACTGGACCTAATATCAGAGCAACTTTTTTTTAAATCTGTATTGTTGAATGGAATAAAGAAAAAGTGAACTAAAAAAAAAAGAAAACTACTACAGCTGTTGTCATTAGGTCAAATCAGGCACAATATCACTTTAAAAAAAGTAAATAAGCAAAACAACCAAGAAAAGTATTTATAAGCACAAACTATTTCTCATTTTATTATTTTAAGTTTGGTTATTTTAGTTATTAATAGAAAACATTGATGTTTAATTTGGAAAGACATTATATTCAAGAATTCGAAGAATCAATATTTTATTTTATGTTCTTAACATCTAGGAAATTAAGTTCTTCTTTTATACATAGTCCTCAATTATATTGTGGTTCATTAGAAATGCTGTGAGGCTGCTAAGTGTACACACACACACACACACACACACACACACACACACACAGGAGTCAGAATTCTTTAGACTTTCCTGAATAGTACAACAACAAACTATTTTTGTTCAGATACTTTATACTGGAGAAAGCTATTTTTAGAGCAAATCACATCCTGGTCTTCAGAAACAATGGGATAAAACTGGGTACTCAGTACAAGGGCAATATTTCCACTGTGACCAGGAAACGTGTGTGTGTGTGTGTGTGTGTGTGTGTGTGTATACACAATATTTGCCCCAAAAGCTGTTGATGATAGAGTCTACTAAATATTTGTAATTCATTTATCACATGAATACTTTGCTTTCAACTGATTATGAATTATTCATTTTTATTTTATTTTTCCAGCATCTTTTTGAGTAATATATTCATGTCTGTATTTTGTTTTTAAACTTTAATCTTATTATCAATTCAAGAATTAATCAGCTTACTCTTGTACTCTATTTTCCTTCTGAACACCGCTAAAATTTGTCTTCAGAAGTTAAATAATTGTGCTTTCACTAAAGGAAAATTTAACTTCTGTGAATGAAAAAGGAGAGAGCAGCTTGAAAACAGATGGGAACCTCCTGCTGTTTTGAACTTTTGCCACAAGAAGTGAGCACACAGAGAGATGGTTCCTTGTTTGTCTTTTCTCTAAGTTGGGTGGCGCTGTCCAGATGCATGGTCTAAGGAATTGCCTTTTCAGAAAATACTGAGATGTTTTGCCAAATTGAAGCTCTAAAAATGATCCTGATTGTAGTGGATGACTTATCTTTCTAACATCAAAATTATATCTGTACTATTTGCCCCTCTCTTTCTTACTAGCAGAAGTTAACTATAGATGACTCTGAAAGTTGTTCATGGGAAAAAACTTAAGAATATTATATTTTTCCTAGGATTAATTTCTTTACTTTCATTTTAAATTATTTTGAGGGACTGGAGAGTTGACTTAGCAGTTAAATGCACTGGCTACTCTTGCACAGGACCCAGGTTCGAATCCCAGCACCCACGTAGCAGTTAACAACCTTCTGTAACTCCACTTCCAGTGGATTCCATGCTTCATACTTCCTTGGGCATTGCATGACACAGGTGTACTTACATACATGTAGGCAATACACTCATACATATAAAATAATTAGAAAATAATCATGAACTTTTTTTGAAATGCTAAATATATATTTCTGAAGTTAAAAGAAAATATGCATTTATTATAAAAAAGCATAGGGATAAATGCAAAATATTGAGCTAGGGATGTAATTCAGTCAGGAGAATGCACAAGACCCTGAGTTCAATCCATTGCACCACATAAACCAGACAAGTTGGTGCATGCCTATAATCCTGACACTCAGGAGGTAAAGACTGAATTATGAGAAGTTCAAGGTCATCCTTGGCTATATTGCAGGCTTGAGGCAAGCCTTGACTACCCAGGACTCTGTCTTAAAAACGAAATAAGACAACAGCAGCAAAACCCCAAAAGTAATAAAATATTTTCACCATATTTAGAAATTTTTTCTGCAGTTTAGCTACTAAAAGCAGAAACTGTAAATAACATATACAGAATATGTATGTCTCCATATATACATGTAACATACAAAAACATATAGAGAGATCCACAATTCACTAATTAAATTTTAATAATGCCTAATTGCATTGTTATTGAAAAATATCTCTTTGAAATAAGTGCAAATTTTATTTTGATATTTGAGAACTTAATTGCATGGCCACGTTCTAGAAAATTTCTAAGAGCTCTAGAGATTTGGCTAAAATAAAAAAAGAGATGTCAAAAGATGGTTCCTAAGAAGACAGAACTCATTAGCCATATAAGGTTTCAAACCCATGTGAGCACAGCTGTCTTTAACCAGGAGGAAGGCTATGGAAGCATGAGAATTAACCTCACTGCTTCTTCTGAAAATCAAGCAGCAGTTAGACTCGGTCTGCCTCCTAGTTCTGCTCCCTGCCATCCTCCTTTTCCCTACTACCTGGACACGTTCTTGGTCTTTGGTCTTATGAAGCAGATAATGAAGGTATTTGAATGCTCACTAAGCTTCTTAGATGGAAACCTGTATGCAGCTAGGCAAGGAGCACTTGCTAAATATTCAGTACATTAGCAATATGGTCGAAATTGCACCCACAGTTAAATCTATAGACACTACTTGATTGGTGGAATGAAGTAAAGGGAATAATGTGGTGATTAGAAGAGTACTATAAAGGAAAAACAACTGAACTCTACTTAAAAATCATTTGGAGTTTTAAAAATAGCAAGTGTTGTTATTTTTAAAGAGACTAATACAGAGTACAAGAGCTGGTCACACACAGACATTGTCTGTGAATTGCCCCTGCCTAAGCAGCACAGCTACAATGCAGCCTCTACACCCAATGCTCACACAGTATGTAGAACAAGGGGTAAGAAAGTCACTAATGATTCTCTCTCAACTCTCATTAATGAAGCTCCCTCATGCAACAAAGGGCAACTCAAAAGATCACAAATTGAGTAAATCATGGAGATCAGGAATCTACAGAGTGTGTGTCCTTGGACAGGGCTCTTATATTAAGTTTCACTCACCCAGGGCTCAGGGACCATTGTGGAAGAGGGGGCAGAAAGACTGTAAGAGCCAGTGAGGAGGTGCATTCCCATATGGAAATAGAATCCTATAAGTGCCTGGGACCCTTACTTATATGAACCTACAGCAGTGGTGTCAGCATACTCAAGACCCATGCAAACTCCGGCAAACAAAAACCCAGGATGGAACTGGGAAAATGGGTAATAGACCCCAATTTTGCTTCAGAAATCCTGGCAACTTATTATTGTTGTGTGAGGATGAACTAGTCTTCCTAATGCCAGGGACTCTGGATAGGCTGACTAGACCTCAGTGGATGAACCTGCACTGAGGTCACTAACTAGACACGATAGACCTTAACACAGATGAAAGAATGTACGGATTCTTTGGGGTGGGGTATGGGGGTGTCAGGAGACAAGTAATATAAAGATGATTAAGATTGAGATGTTCTGTATGAGACACACAGTGATTCAATATTAAAAGAAATAGAAAGTGTTAAAACCAAATGAAGACTAACAGCAAAGACTATATTTTTATTACAATATAAAATTATGTTAAAAGTGAAATAATGAGCTGAAGACTCAGCTCTCTTGAAAATATTCCACATCAAGACACAGTCACATTTTCCCAACTGCAAATACACCACACACACACACAAGTTCAAAGATTTTCACATCAATTTTTAAAAAGAAACATATGCAATGTAACAGCAACTTGGTTCAAAGCCTTCATGTTCTCCTTTGCCTACTGAAGTCCAGACTTGGGGTGTCTGGACTCCTTTCTGTTCTTATTTTATTCTCTCATTGTCCTGAAATCTCCTATAACAACTGAAGTGGTTTGATTTCCTCTAAAATCAGTATACATTTCCTATTTCTCCCCTTGTATATCCACTAATAGAGTTTTTATAAGCTGTTTTGCCTTTCACTTCCTTTTAAAAATATTTTATTTATTATTTTTATATTATGTGTACGAGCATATTGTTTGCATGTAGGTTGGTGCACCCATGTCATGCAATCCTTTGGAGGTCAGAAGAGAGCCTCAGATCCCCTGGAACTGGAGTTATGGACAGTTGTTAGCCTTCACGTGGGTACTAAGGGTGGAACCTGAGTTTTCTGCAAAAGCAGCCAGTGCTCTTAACCACTGAGCCATTTCTCCAGCCCTCGGCCTTCTTTAATTCCTTATTTATGGCTGCATGTGTTCTATCCCTTTTCAGTGTTTTAGTATTTTATTCCCTGGTAAGACTCTTAGTATTATAAACTACATATATAATTCATTTTGTGTTTTTCCAAATCCTCCATCTTCAGACTAAGACGGTTCATATGACCTGCTCTTTTTTCTCAGCCACTTGAATTTTTCATCACGTTTAAATGCAAAAAAATTTTCAAGAGCAAGTAACAAAAATAGGAAAGAGAAATGGGAAAAACAAAAGGAGATAAGGTTACTGTCTAATTCTGAAGTGATACTGAAAAATAACACAAAGGGATTAATTGAGAATTACATGCCTTTATTAGCATTATTTATTTTGGATTCCTAAGACTTCATTAACTATTTTCTAGCATGTGTAATATCATATTTCATCTTACTGCATGAGTAAGTGAGTGAAATTCAAGGTGAGTTACATAAGATTACCTTGGAAACAGATTCATCAACTCATGTGTGTCTTATGAGAAAACTATTTATAATAAATTCAATAAGAGCTCAATTTGAAAATGTTTCTTCTGTGATGAAATGTTCCAGCACATCCTTTGAGGGATGAACACAGAAGCACATTCTCATAAGAGGATGAGGAAGCCCTAGGGGTCCATCAGCTCAGACTGCTGCACCATTCAGGCACTGTTTTTCTTATTCCCGTGATATCCATCTCTGGCATTCTTGAACAGCATGGGAACAGAAGCTCCTTTTGCATGTGTCTGGATATTCCATCTGAAGTGTGAAAGCATGTCTCTCCCCTCGCCACACTCCTCTGTTAATATTTACAACATTTATGGTATTTTATCTCTATTTCTGTTTCAAATGACAATATTCAGTTCATTTTTCGTTCCTTATGTACACACCTAAAATCAAGCCGCCTTTCAATGAAATGAGAATTGACTGTATTAATGTAAAACGTAACAGGTGACTCACAGTTTTCAAACTTTTACAAAGGTTTGACAGCTTTGAGTCACTAAAATGATACACGCCATCCTTTTGTTTATGGGTTATTTTTGTTTATATGGGATACATTTTAATAGATAAATATACAAGATCTGAGAAATAAGAAAAGACTTGTTTCATTTTTTATGTCTGTGTCTCTGTATGTAATGCTAGGGAGTAAACCTAGGGCCTTGAGCCTGCTAAGCATGAGTCTAACCTAAGCTAATTTCTGGCCCTGTTTATTTGATCTTTTACTCTACACTAAATCCTAAGTTATGGCACTTTTGTTCACTATGATAATATTCTTTTTGTGACTAAAAATGATTTAAATAACATATAATTTGTGGGATGACAGCTGTAGCTCTGTGGAAAAGCACAAATCTAGTATGCACAAAGCCATGGGATCATCTCTAAAAATAATATATACATATATATATACATATATATATAATTTGCATTCTGAGAAACAAGCATGGGAATTTTAATAATATTATACGTTATAGTTTCCTGAATCTATTAGTATCTTAATAGGCGTAGGAACAATGAAAGCAGCAAACTTATCTATCATTTGTAGGATAGGACAAAACAGAGCAAACTGAGAGAGTTTAAATTCATTTTCTGAATTTTTAAAAATAAGATAGAGTCTAGAGAAAAGATCATTCATAATCATTGTATGGTGTAATGCAGAACGGGCCTTAGCCAGGCTTCCTGCCATGAGGAATAGGGAAATGGCTTCTGTGGACGCCCCACACAGGCAGCTTTACCCCGTGCCTGGAGACCATCTGTACCGAGATGATCCACTCAGAGACCGAACATCATTGGCTGCAGTCGGAACCACCTCATAGGGCGATTGGCTAACCAAACCCATGAAACCCCTTGCACTTCCTTGAATAAATGAGTTTGCAGGGGCTCACCCTCTGCATGCTTCCACCCAGCTCCCAGTGTCTGTGTTCTAACTCTGTGCCTCTCAACCCCTCTCGACAGAGACCCTGCGTCCCCCTGGGGCTAGCCCCCAGCTGAGGAACAGCAACAAATCATTGTCAAAAATAGCTCTTATTATTAATGGTCTCAGTTCCCAATTAGAAGACTCAAGATTATTGAATTAAAAACAGGATCCATTGATTTGCTGCTTCCAAGAAATACACCTTACCATCAATGACTGAAACTACCTTACAGAGAAGGATAGAGAAAGGTGCTCCGAGCAAAGGGAACTGAAAAACAAACAGGTCTAGCTATTTCAGTATCTTACAAATTAGACGTCAAACTAAAGCTAGTCAGAAGACATATGGAAGGTTACTTCATGCACATTTTTCTACACAAATGCAGCACCTTTTGCTGAAGATGCTGTATTTCCTCCAGTGTGTATTTTGGGCATCTTTGGCAAATATCAGATGGCTGTAAATATGTGAATATATTCAGTCTTCTATTTTGTTCCACTTATCTTCATGCCTGGTTTTGTGCCAGTTTCACATTTTTTAAATTACTGTAGCTCTGTATGATAATCCCTCCATCATTATTTGTTTTGCTTATTGCTGTGGCTATCCAGAGTCTTTAATGCCTCATATGAATTTTAGAATTTTTTGTTTCTTTCTGTGAAGAATGTCATGGAGTTTTTGATTGGGATTACATTGACTCTGTAAATGGCTTTGATAGGGTGGCCATTTTCAAAATATTAATTCTATAAATCTATGGGCATGAAGGTATTTCAATTTTCTAGTGTATTTCTCAGTATCCTCAGAGATTTAAAGTTTTCATTGTATAGTTTTTTTTTTACCTCTTTCATTAAGTTTATTCATTGATGGGGTTGTCTTGAGTTTTTCTCCATTTAGAATGATACTGAATGTGAATTTGCCATATACAGCCTTTATTATACAGAGATATGTTCCCTCCAGTCCTATTCTTTCTAGAATTTTTATCATGAAAGAATATTGAATTTTGCAAAGGCTTATTTTACATATATTGAGATGATCATGTGATTTTTGTCTTTAAGTCAGTTTATATGATATTTTACATTTACCAATTTATGTATGTTGAACCATCCCCATAACTCTGGGGATAAAGTCAACTTGACCTTCATAATCTTTTTGGTATATGGCTGTATTCTGTTTGCAAGTATTTTATTGAGAGTTTCTATATCTGTACACATTAGACATTTTAGCATGTAGTTTCCTTTTCCTGTTATACAGTCACATGTTTTTGGCAGTAGAGTAAAACTGGTTTTGTAGAAGGAATGTATAATTGAGACTTATTTTTCCAATTTTAAAAATTAACTTAAGAAGCATTGGATGTGGTTTTTCTTTGAAAGTCTGGTAGATTTCTGCTGTGAGTCCATTTGACCTTGGCCTTTTTATAGGGAGAAAGAGGAAAATGAGGGAGAGGACTTTAACTGTGCAGGTGAAAAGGAGGATAACACAGAGGGAGTAGATAAGAGAGGTAAAAATAGCACAAAGATGTTTAGAAAGCCATAGGTTAACATTATTTTATGAGCTTACTTCAAAACACACAAAAAACACACATATAGTATATGCTTGTATTCACATATTCATATATTATTTGTGTATATATGTATGTATAAGTTGTTTAAATGTAGTTGTGCCACACAGGGTGATAAAGCTAGCCCCAAGAGCCATAGAATAATAAAAACCCCAGTGCCAGATATGAGAAACTTCCCTTTGAGTTGTTGGTTGGAAGAGGGAGAAAGAAACACCCAAACAATGCAGGCTATTGCTATTGCTCTTGGTTGCCTTCTGGAACTTGAAGGGAAAACCCTATTGCTTAAGACAATACACAGGGTTGAAGAGATGGCTCAGTGGTTAAGAGTATCATTTGCTCTTCCAATGGACCCAGGTTTGAGATTCAGCACCCACATGGTGGCTAACAACTGTCCCTAACTCCCTGGACCTGAATCTGACGCCCTCTTCTGACCTCTATGGGCATTGCATGACACAGGTGCACCAACCTATGTGAAGGCAATACACTCATACACATAAAACAAAAATAAGAAATCAAATATATACTTGAGACATAGTTTGGCAGAATCAAACCAGAACTGACATGAAAGTCCCTGAGGATCAACTATCATAGAAAGAAAAGGAGCTATGCAAGCTGTTAAGGGAGAAAACCAATCAGTAATCTAACCCAGCTATAAATCTTACAAACCACAACAATGACCAGAATGACAAGAGATCCCCAATACTATAATAGTGGCACCAATATTTTGGGGGTAACCAACAATTGTCTAATTGGACTTAAGGCGCATGCAAAAGGAGGGATTCATGCCTGATTCTGTAAACCTAATTAGTCAAACAATGTGACTGGAGAGGTCATAGGCCACAGAGAAGAACCTACTACTGCCATGTTCATGAACCAATACAATTCCAAACTATATTCTAAATACTTATTCTTAAACTCACAGGTAAATGTAGTATCATTCCTCATCAAAGAAACTTCTTTTGCAGCAGATAGGAACAGTTAAAGAGATCTACAACTGCTCAAAATGCACATATTAGGTGATTGTGACAACTCCAATGTATTTCCTACACTTAAGGCTCAGGGGAAAAGACAGAAGGATGGACCAAAAATTTTAAGAACCAGAGGACTAGGATGCCTGCTGTAACATAGGTTCTTCTAAATATGATAGGAAAGCTGAGCTGCACCTTTGAAACTTCAACAGTATGGTTACATAAAGCAGCCTGGCATAATGACATCAGTTGATATGCCAATGTGAATGGGGGGAAGTTCACAAGGCTCCACCCCTAGATGAAGAGCCACAGGCAATCAGTTGTGGCTGAGATAAGGAAAATCATTTTTCTCCATGTTTGAGTTTCTAATAGGTTATACTATCCTCAGTGGTCAGTCCTAAACACATATATGTGACACTACAGTAGACTGTGCATATATGTATTATGTAAGTAACAATAAGGCTTAAAGAAGACAAGGTCATGAATTTGAGAGGGCACAGGGAGGAATGTGAAGAGTTTGAGGGGGTAAAAAGGAGAGATGGAAATGAAGTAAATGCAATACTGATGTAGGAAATTATGAAAAAAAATAAAACAAATCTCATAAAATATTTTTAATGTACTTTTCCAAGATATTTTATTTATTTATTTTTATTTTATGTATATGAGTTTTGTTTGCATGAATGTTAAGTGCATCTGTGCATGCAGTGCCTGCAAAGGCCTGAAGAGAGCATTAGATTTAGTGGAACTAGAATTACAGATAGTTATTTCTCACCATGTAGGGGATGGGAAACAAACCCAACCTGGAATCTCTGCAAGATGAGCCAGTGCTTTTGTCCAGGGAGCCATCTCCCCAGGCCCCTTTTTCCAGAATTTTAATTATGGATGTTTGTGATATCAGTTCGACCAGTGATTCTATTATTTCTGGAAGAAGTTGCCCTTATGGATTTGAAATGTTCAGAAAATACTCATCCATGATATGTATGGACACACTAGAGATAGATAGATAGATAGACAGACAGATAGATACTAGATAGATAGATAGATGACAGATATAGATATCTATCTATATATATGCGATCTTTATTAAATTAAAGTTTACAGAATAATCATTTATCATATAATTTCACAAACATATTCTAATCTAGGAGATGTATTACTGTATCCTTATTTTACTGTATCCTTTATATCTTCCATTGTTTTGTGGATTCACAGGCTTTTTTGCAAGTACTTAAATTATTTGCCCAATACCACACAGACAGGATTAGACAGAAGTTAAGTATTTTAGTGCTAATCTCTATGAAGCTAAATATTTTAATGCTAATCCTTGTGTTCTTTCCAAATGGGATAATGACTCCTTAGATAAAAGATTTAGAGAACAGCCTCTGGGAATTAGGACACATCTCCCATTCACTCAAAGCCTTGGCAAGCTAGCCCTCAATGCACAGTTCCCACCATCAGGCTTTAATTCTGACAGTTTAAGCTACAGAAGTCATCTGGAAGGAAGGAAAGAAATTTCTCCACCCAAAACTCCCCACTGACTTTTATATGACCCATGAATACTGTTAACAAACCACAGCTGTCTTAACTCCATAGAACACCAAACTTCTATTTCTGTCTTAGTTTCTTACACTTTATATTTAAGAGAAAATTAAGTTTAATTTTAACATCAACTTCCTGATAAACTGAGTTACAATAAATGACTTGGATTTACTTTATTTTCATATATTCAGCATCCCTTAATGGTTTTACTTACAAATGATTGAAATATCATTCAATATAATACAATTAGAAGTGATAATGATGAAGTTTAAGGAATAGCATGTCAGATAAGATACACTACTTAAAAATGCTAAAATTATATTAGGAGACATCATATATCTGTTGAATAGTAGGGCATATTTTTATGTACTACATTAAGAAAATATATTTTATTCCCCTCACTATAAATTTATAATGGCTTTCATAATAGTTCAAAACAGTCACTTTGTCTATAAAAGGAGGGATCTGAGTCCTTGAGTCATTCTGCTTTTTCATAGTTCACAATTCCACAGAGAGATGATTTCTGTTGAAAACACTGTGCGTGTGTTAGGGCAACCCCACTTTCCCCTTGACCTCTCCTCAGTGAACACACACAGGGCCTGGGATGCACTCAAGAAAATCTGGCCTAAAATCTGCTCTTCTCTGTTATTCCTGGGAAAGTTGTTAAGTACATATATATATATATATATATATATATATATATATTTATTTATATATATATATATATATATATGGGTGTGGGTGGGTGTGTATACATAGACTGCTTAAGGATTAAAGGATTAAATATAGTCCACTAAAGATAATTTGTATCTTTAATCCAAATATATATATATATATATATATTCTCTTGAACTTGCATTTGAAAAATTGTCTACATCAAAATAAGTTTCAAAGAAGGAATACATGTGAGAAAATATATTTTGACAATTAAAACATTATTCAAATGCAAGAAAGGCAGTAATATAAGAGGAAAGCAGCAGATTAGCTTCAGCTAGTCTACACAGAGACATAGCTTTTCAATCTAAGTTTCTTTCCTAGTGATGTTCATGAAGGCAAGAGATAGAATCATGAGAAGAAAATTTTCAGATGTATCAAGACTGAATTTGCTCTACTAAAGGCAATATAATTAGAATGCTAATTATAATTTCATTAACTTTGAGAGGATTATCATGTTTAGAAATTCCTCTACCTTTTACATATGCCAAGGTCAGTAAAAGTGAAGCGTGATTCAGTCATGCATTAATCTTCTAAGTTCCCAGTGATGGATGGCATTCCTATACTACTGTCAGGATAGGGCATAATTTTTATTTTTTCTTCTGTTGAGGATAGTGATTTTTTTGCCTGATTGTTTTCTTTTGTTCCTGTGATTTTATTCACTTTTTCCTTCTCTAGTATCTTTGTCCCAATGATCAAGAAGACTTGTGGGTATTATGTCAGTCACCTTGTGTCTTCTACAACTAATTACAAAATAAAAAAAGAAACAGTCATAAGTTGTACCCTTGTACCTACTGCTTCAACTATGACATGGACTCAATACTAATCAGCATATACTACATGCCATAGATAATTGTTTTCTCTAACCTGAGCCCCACAATGGTTTAGATCCCTAAAAATGAAGTTCAAAACCATTATTCTGTTAACCCTAGGAAGGCCCAAGTATATCCATTTCCAAATACATAGTAGTTCTAAAATCTAGCCACAAGTTCTTTGAGAAAAATGCCATGGAACACTAATAAACTTATTTAAGCTAATGACTCAGGTGTCATGTTAAGATGATTAGACTTAACTTTATCCAAGAGGTTCTAATTCTCTAGACTGGCAAATGAATATAAAGTGGTTAGATTCTTAGAGATGAATGAGAAATGACATCAACACCTAATTGAAGTCATAATCTGTCTAGGCATCATATTTTTAAAACAAGTTAATATTTCAACTTCTGATCATATATCTCCCCAGACACATAATACCTCTGAGAAAGAAATGTTTTTGAGTAGGTAATATCTCTGTTCTCTTCTTTCTTTCTGGTCTAGATTTGGTCTTATTCCTAGGGAAGTAATATGACGTCTTGAGTTTGTACAATTTGATACTCTGCTTTCTGAAAGGAGGCTCATTGTAGGTGACATCTGTAAGACATTGCTTTTAGAGAGTTAGCATATACTTATCAGTCTATCAATTAGGAAAAAAGCAATAATCTTATAGATTATTTGTTTTACAAGCTCTTTGTGTAGTCTGTTTATTCATAGCAATCCTGGGCTATCATTTCAATATTTATCAGACAAAGAAAGAAATAGTAATGTAATGTTTACTGAGCCCTGTCTCCATCATTATTCATTAAATAGTGGAAACAGAGTTTAAATAATACCTTTCCATAGTACCTGGTGTGTTCTAGAATAACATTATGGAGCTATTTTTGTGAACTCACTTAATCTTGAATTTTTTTTAAGTGAAAGATATAAGAAATAGGATAGAATGAGTCAAATTTGGATGTGTTTAAATGGCCATACCAATTCCTGTGAAAGTAAGCCATGCTGAAAATATTGCAGAAAGAAGTCAGACCACCCATATATCAGTGTAGAATCTTATTTAGCTGAAGAAAGGAAGACAGCAGGAAGAGAGTGTAGGGTGTGAGTTGTTGTGGGCTCTTATTTTATCCTGAGAAGCTTCATTTTGAGAAGCTTAATACCCTCTGTGGTATTTGATTTTTCTAATCTTTGCTACACATATTAGAATAGTAAAACTTCAGGAGCTGGGTAATGGAATGTTCTGTTTCTGCCAGTGCTTAGACACTGAAGTTTTTGCCAAGGAATAGAACATTTTATATTCTTATATAGAACCTTTATTTCCTGCTTACCATTATTCATTTGAATTCTATTATTTAAAAATGATCTATCTAGATCATGATTTCTGTTCACGTTATTCTTTGGAATTCCCATATTTAGAAAAATGATGCCAGAAAGGAACCGTTTTATAAAGCAGGAATCAGACGTATTAGGGATCTAGTCTAAGACCATCAAAACAAGATATTTATACCCAACAGCTAAGCATCATGTAGCCTTCTAAGAGCTCAAAGAAAATGAAAATTAGAAAGAAAGCATATTAAATGATCAAAAATAGGTTTTAGTAGAAGAATGGTAAGGAAATTCAGATTCAAATGAAACAAATTATATGTTAAACAAAGCAAGTAATTGTAGACTATTAAGAGGTTTTGGTAGGAGGAGGTGTGTACACAGAATGGACTTTTAAAGTCCATTTAAAGTGGAAGACCCACACATGCTGGTTTGAAGGATCCGAACCTTAAAAACATTCTGAGTCCGAGAAGAGCACATGCAGCTGGGAGGTAATAGTCACGGTGGAGGGAGGAGAAAGGAGAAGAATTGCAACTGTCTGGGAAGGAATGAGGGTTGGAGATAACAGAAGCACACATAGGAAATTTGCAAACAATAAAAACAATAGTGGACTCTCTAGCTTTAGGCTCTGATGAAATTTCCATGGTGATAATAGAAACTAAATGAAAATAGCACTTCTTCCAGTGAGGAACATAAAAACGTGTGTTGTTCTTTTAGAGTCAGAAGGTATGCATAAGGTATGATTTGAATCTGTATTCAACTATTCTCCTGTTTGATTAAAATCCTATAGTCTCCTACTTCATGTTATTTTGTTTTGTGATTAGATTTATTTGTCAGATCACAAAGCAAAATACTTATTTAAATATACTAACTTTGTGAATTCTGCTTCATTGCGAAAGAAAATTCGTTAGGTGCCTTTGTAGCAAGTTTCAAGCAGAAGTGCCATGGCTTTGTTTCGAAGGGAAAGGAATTTGTTGCATTTGATATTAACTTTCAAGTGAAATTTGTTGCTTATTTAAGCTAAGTAATGATCAAATATTTTCTTAGTATAGACATATGAAAAACTAATATAAGCCACTTGTAAAATATTAGGAAATATCACCAATATGGCACAGTTTGAGTTCCTGTCAATCACTGACTTAGAATGTACATATTCTACATATACTATTCACATGCATTAGCAATGGATTTCTATTTAAGTTTGTGCTAATGATGGGAATATTTATTTTTTTATAAAGAACTTTTACTGCAGTTCACAACTAAAGAAATGATTACTAGTATTATTTCTTAGCAACATTGTAAGTTTTATAAAGCACTTTTACTGCAGTTCACAACTAAAGAAAATAATGATTACTAGTATTATTTACCAGCAACATTGTAAGTGTGAAGTCAGCAAAAGTTGGGTGGAAGGTGAGATCCTTGACATGAAAGCTATTCCAGTGATGCTGGGGTGCAGCTCACAGGTAAAGCCATGTGTAGCAACTCCTAAGTTACCATCCCCACACTCCGTTTATAAAGGAAATTAAGACTCCTACAGCACAATGGCCATTGATCCAGGGCCTTCACTTCAGTCTTCTTGCCTTACTTCTCTGTTCCATGAGGGGAAAACATAAGCAACCCAGGGATAAGTTTGCTTTTTCACATTCTATTTCCTCTTTCATATTTTAGCACTTACATTAAAGGCCAAATATTGTTTTCCAGCTTTAAAAGTTTTACATCTTTCCCTTTAGAATAATAAAAGCATCTAGACTGACAAGTTTTGGTAAAATGCGTTTCTCTCCATAGCTGTCTTTCATGCCATACTTAGTAAGCAAAAGTAGCAATTCTCTCTCTCCCTCCCTCCTCCCCGCCTCTCTCGTGTGCGTGTGTGTGTGTGTGTGTTATGCCATGAAGGATAACTGACAAGTTACTTAAAAACATTTTATCACCTTTAAAAAATATTCTAAAAGTATTCTAGTTTTGTTCTTTGAGAATTTCATCATACCTGCAATGCACTTTGATCATATTCCTGCTCAGTCCTCCTCCTCCTACTTCTTCTCAGATTCCCTCCAAATTCAACCCTCCCATTCCCCCAGCCCAAGTTTATTTGTCTTTTTTTAATAGCGCACGTAGTCTAATTTAAATGCCAACATAGGCTTGCTTGTGGTGCCAGTCACTGGAGCAAGGTCACCTACTAGGGGCCAAAATCTTAACAAACCCCCCTCCCTCTCGCACTCCTCTAGCACTCATCAGCTCTCAATAGCTCCTCAGCTAGGAGTGGGGACTTTGAATCTCCCCTTCCACGCAGGAAAGTTGACTGGATGATCTTATGCAAGGGTCACCTTTTAATGTCGAACAAAATTGATCGGTTCAGTGTATATTTTTTAGTAATCAGAGTGTAACTGAATAGAAGCAATGTACTCTAAAGGTAATTAATTGTCTCAAGTCTCTTCGTTCTTCTCACATCATGCTCCATGTTATAAAAAAATGCTAGGATTCCAGATAGGCTTAAACAACTAGTCGACACCATTTCCTTACAAGCCTAAATATTCAGTGGTATGCTCTTCACATAAGGCAAAAGTATTGAGAATTTACATGAACTAAGCTTCCACTTTTTACTGTCCTGTGGGAAAGGACAGAAGTGCTGAAGCACTTCTCCAACCTTTGGACTCCGCAGTAAGAGATACACTTTCCATTACGGTCAGGGTTTACATCAGTATGTATAGCATGTGTGTTCATGAAACTAACTTCTGTAATATAATTTCAGCTTTTCCATACAAATTTTTATAAAGGACATTAAAAGAAAGCTAAGTTGATTTCAGAATCCAGTAGAGTAAAAACCCTGCTATTCACATGAAAGTGATCGACCATGGGCTGAAATGTTTTAGATATCATACTCATTTGTAAACTTTCTAGTTTTTTTTATTTTTTCCTCCTCTTCTACCATTTCAAAATGAATGTGAATACAAATAGAAGGTGATTATTTTATTGTCAAAATTTCTTGTCTCATTTTCATGGAGGGTTAATATCAGGATCTATTTACAGCATTTGTTTTTTCATAATGTTATGTTTTCTAACGTTTTCATACACACACACAAGTGTGTGTGTTTGTGAGAGAGAGAGAGAGAGAGAGAGAGACAGAGACATACACACAGAGAGACGAGAGAGAGAGAGAGAGAGAGAGAGAGAGAGAGAGAGGCGGTTGATTCTTGATTCTCATAGAACTGACATAGAAGGTGTGTTTCCTGGATTGGAGTTTGCCTGACCACAGCACAGACCTGTTACACTGCTTTTGGTAATCTTAGCATTTCTGTTGCCTACATAAATCCAGGTACCTTAATTTCTTTTTGTTGTATCAGTTACAGGGGAGAGGAAATATATCCCTTGATTCATATCAATGGTTAGGAAAGAAACTTGTTAATTTAAAAACAAGAATATAAATTTAAAAGAAGTCAAACTTTATACTATATGAAGATATTGTGGCTAACGTATAAGACCACATAATGGACTGGGAAGAGAGATGGGTATGCATAGTGCCTGCCTTGTAATCTCAAAGACTTGAGTTTGATTTCCAGACCCTGTGTAAAATAAGTCAAGCATAGGCTAGGTGTGGTGGTACATGCCATAATCCCAACACTTGGGATGCACAGGCAGGTCGATCTCTGTGAGACTGAGGCCAAGAGAAAGCTCCAGGCCAGCTGGGGCTACTAAGGAGACCCTGTCTCAAAATAAAACATAATGACAAAAAAGCCAGGCATGGTGGCTATGTACTTGTAACCCCAGCAACGGGAAAGGAGAGACAAGCAGGTCCCTGGAGTTTTCTGGCCAGCTAGCCTGGCAGAGTTGATGAGTTCCAGGCCAGTGTGAGACCCTGTCTCAAAACAAATAGTAGGCAGCACCAGACATAGAGTACCTAGGGTTCTGACCTGGCTTCCATACATATATACACACTTGTATATGAGCATCTGTACACACAAATACATGCACAGAAGCTACACATGCACATATACACACACTTCCCATATAAGACCATACAGTATGGAAGCAGATGGATGTGCATGGTTATCATGCTGTCTAATAATCTAATAATAGCCTTAGAAACTAAAATACACAAAACAGTTTAGAGCAGAAGTAACATTGTAAGTAGCATGCAATAGGATATGATTACCAAGATAACTTTACTCCAGGCTACTGTTTGGAAATTAAAATGTATGCATTTAAATTAAAGATTTTAGGGAAATATAAGTTACAGACATTTTCAGAATATGTTATCATTTTAAATTTTATTAGCAATTCATTTTCTAATGAAATTACACAGCTATAGTTTAAAATCAATTTTAATGATTTTTATTGCATTTCCTTATTTATGTTTTATGTATTTGTGTGTCACATGAACTTGTGAAAGTCAGAGGATAACTTTCAGGAGCTGATTCTCTCCTTCCACAGTGTGTTTCCTGGGGATTGAACTCAGGCCATCAGGTGTGGCAACTGGTGCCTTAACCTTATAAGCTATCTCACTGGACCTGACTATTGTATTTATAATATACACTTTATTCAAATGTATTGCTAAGGATAGTATATATCACCAAAACCAGTAAACACAGCACAGAAACATCATTTAGAAATAGCTCTACCTTCAACGAATGTGGTAAAGCCTTTCCATTTCCATTAAACAATTAAAACCTGATAGTCTGTGGAAGAAACTGTGCATACTACACTTAGAAAAAACAAACAGATGAATTTTAATAATATAAAACTCTTTAGTTCATTCATTTTACTCTGAATCATTTCAACATCTTGTGGGTTCTACGTGAAACAATTACAACAGAAATAGTTAACCCTAACAGTACCTTTATGTGCTATACAAAAGTCAATTCAAAATTTATTTAAGATCTAAAATCTGAACCCATAGACCTCTTAGAAGGAAATACAGAAAAAAAGTCTTTATAATTCTACTCAGGGGGATGATGTCTTGAAAATAATACCAAAATCACAAGTAACAAAAACAGAAATAAAAATGTTGGATTACATCAAGCTAAAAGGTTTTTGTGAAACAAATGTAATAATCAACAAGGAAGGACTGGACATGGTTGTGCATATCTTTAATTAATCCTAGCATTTGGAAGGCAGAGGCAGGCAGATCTCTATGAAACCCTGTCTCAAAAAGACCAAAAAAAAAAAAAAAAAGCAAAGTAAAAAGACATTCTCGGAATCAAGAAAATATTTATAAACCACATATCCAAATATTTTAATTAGTAAGGCATTCATTCAACATATATCAAAACCCAAATATAGAAAAATGAGTAAAGATTTAAATGGTCAATTCTCTAAAGAAGACACACCAATGATAGTTATATAAAAAGATGTTCAACATTGTGAATCATAAAGAAAATAATAATGAGAGCTACAGCTGAGATATGGTCTTTCACTGCCGAGCACGAGTGTGTACCCAAATAACAAAATAAGTAATGCTAAGAAAGAACACTTGGGCACTGTTAATGAGAGTGTGAAATGTTATGGATCCTAAGAAAACCAGTGTTAAGATTCCTCAAAATGTCAAAGAAGAACTACCATGTGAGCTAGCCATCTCATTACTGGCAGTCTTAGGATAATCAACATCTCAAAGAAAAATCTGCACTCCCATATTCACTCTAGCATTTTCAATAGTCATTATGCACACTGAACCTAATACTTATCCACAGATAGACAGATGAATAAAAAACAAGGGTACATTGGAGCAGTGTCCAGCCTTATAAACAAAGGATGTTCTCTCACATGCCACAAAATGAGTGATCCTTAAGAGAATCACATGAGGGCAAAAGAGACAATCACTGGACGTGTTGTATGTTTTCACTGCTGCAAAGTTTCTGAAGTAGTTAAATGCACAGAAGCAAAGGAAATGAAGGTGGCTACCAGGGTCTGAGAGAAAACAAACAGGAGCCTCTGTCCACTGAGATTAGAGTATCAGCTATGCAGGAGAAAATGCTTCTAAAAAGGGCTTTAAGAGTAAGATGCTGTTCTAAATATTATAATGTGCACTTGAAATATATGAAGAGGGTAAGTTGCAGGTTATATGATTTTTTTACTTCAATTAAAGATTATATTTACTCATTGTCTCCTTATATAACTTTATTTGAAACATTTATTATACCTAAATAGGACTGAACTAATATTTACCATGTTTTGTATATTGCTTCAAATTTCCAATTTCCTAAAACAGGTTTAATGGCATTTCTTAGATTTATTTTTAATTTTAACCTTACCTAATTTTCCTCTAACATCTGGATTCATTCCTTTCTTGGTTAACAAGATCAGCCTTTTCCATTTATTTACTTCCTTTTTTCACCTTGTTTTTCTTACTAACTTTCTTCATGATTTTTTACTGACATTGATATTTTAATGTATTTTTGTAATATATTATTTTACAATGTTTATGTTAGTATAAATTCTATTGTCATGCATGTATAACATTTTATGTTTGTTTTTAAGACAGGGTCTCATGTAACTCAAGCCATGAACTCAATATGAAGCTGAAAATGACATTGATCTTCAGATCCTCCTGACTCCATTTATCAAGATTTGAGATTATAGGTGTTTGTCACCATACCAGAATTTATGCATTATTGGGACTGAATCAGGGATTTTTGCATACTAGGCAAACAATCTACCAAATAAGCCACATCAAAAAGCCCTTTTGTATAAATCTTCGTTATTAACATTTTATATGTCAAATAGTGGGTCTTGCTTTTGACACCCAAAGAACATTTCTGACTGGTATTGATTTTAAGTTTGCATGTATTTTAAAGCTTCAGTAGTTGCAGTAGTTGATGGTTTCCTTGAATTTAACTGCTTGAGCTTACAGTATAATTAAATTGTTGCTCTACTGAAGTGCATATTCAAAGTCAAGAAAAACAAGTCCATTAATATCTTAGAACTCTTATCAGAAATGTCATGATTGAAACTTGGGAAAGAAACCCAAGAGAGATAAAAATCCAGCATGATCCACATGATTGGTTCCATTCACACCCTTTCTCTACCTCTACCCAGTAAAATGCAACCCCTAAAAAACACTTTCATTGAGAAAAGTATAATATGGCCAGTTAGTAAAGGAACCAGAGGGAATCAGCCCTGCACTATCACAAGGAAACAAATGTGACAAAAGATAAGAAAATTCAATGAGAAGTAGGAAGAAACAAACAAAATAATCTAAGCAACAGAATATCACTAAAGAAAACATATTCAGTGGGAGGAAGCTGGCAGGATTCTTGAGACATGATTAATAAAATCAGAGGCCAATCTATATTTCCAGCTTTGGAAAGGATTATTTGAAAAGTAAATTTAAAGCAGAAGCAACCATTATGAACAAGTTCGTTTCCTCCCTACACTACACTGTTTCCCTTTCAATGGTAACAAACATTATAAATATTGCCTAGAAGTCTGAATGTGGGTGGGTCTCCATCTCCAGCACGGCTGTTGTGCTCCAGCCATCCCAGAGAATGGAGGAGGTCCTCAGGTGGTTCAAAGTGCGGCAGGAGGAGTTCCCGGTATACTGCATGGGTGGGCAGTTCAGTTATTAAAACCAAGGCAGGGATTTATATATGGAGGCCCTTCTAGCTGTTACAGAAAGCTGGAAAGTTAAAGGTGGGGCTTTAGGTAAAGATGGGAAGGTTGTAGGGCTGACCTGGAAATTAGGAACAAGGAAACGAAACCCAAAACCTGGTTCTGGTCTGGGGTGATCTTTGTGGAGGGAAAAGATGAAGCAACTGCTCAGGCCTGCAGTGGCTTCCTGGTACCTAAGTTATCACATCAAGCAAAGCAGGCCAGACTCCTACTGTCCCTTCAGGGTTTCCGGGGTTCCTTGCCTTGCTCAATACCCTTTACAATAATTCATTGTAAAGATTCATTGGTGCCCTCTTTACCCTTTGTTGAATGTTCTGTGCAATTTCGATGTATAGGATGCATTGTAGATGTGTCACTTGAACTTGGGTAATTCACAGACAATGTCTGTGCGAGATCAGTTGTGGTACTCTGTAATAATCTCTGTCTTGTGCAAAAGAAGCTTCTTTGATGCATGGTGACTGGGATACTTGACTATAAATATAAGGGTACATATTTTGCACATAGTAAGAAATCACATTATTCTAGCTACATGGCATCCTTGGGATTTTCTCTAAGATATATGGTCTCTTCAGTCATGAGTATTTGACTATGTTTATAGTATCGCACATGAGGTTGTTCTCACTGAGTGGGCTTTAGCTCCCATTAGGTAACTGTTGATTGTCACCAAGATAGAAATGCCACTATTGCACCCATATCATATGGTGTGCCAGTCATCAATGTGGTTATTAGGCCTTGAAGCTGCTGGAGTTAGACCATCAATTGATATTCTCCCTTGGCAACTTGCATACTGCTCTCTGAAATTGTGAGAGCTGCCCCTCAAAGGAAGCAGCTTCCAGGTCAGTTCCAGCTCCCTTGCTCCAAATCCTATGTCCAGAGTATGTACTTTTTTCAGCACTAGGGTCTTACCTTAAAGTTCTGGGAAGCAGTCAAAGGCTGTGACAACATCCTGTGCAATTTGGAAGTTTCTTGGACTACCCTGGCTAATAACTCAAAGGAAGGTTTCTCCTTTTTAGCAGTGTTTCCTGTTATGTAGCCTTCAGCTGTATACATAGACTCCTGTAGATGTATAGTATGTGTAATTTGTCATTAGATTGTTTGACTAATATAATTTCCTCTGGTTTTCTACACTAGGTTAGCATTATTTCTCTCTCTCTCTCTCTCTCTCTCTCTCTCTCTCACCCTCCCTGTCTAACCTTCCCTCCATGCTTTCCCAATTTCCAGTGTCCCCATTTCTCCCTTGATAAGACCTGTTTCCCATGGTCCCACCTCTCTTGAGTCCTTCTTTCCCTTTACCCCCAAAGTTCCTTGTATAACCCTCCCTCCTGCCTCCCCTTTACCCCATTTTATCTATTTCTCCCTTAGTAACTCCTGTGGGAGAGAATTTGTATCCAATACTTTATATTGGAAATCACTCTTAATATTGAGTAAAATGTAGTAATATGACTTTTCTATTGGAAACAATAGCATGTATTTTATATAAAAAATATCCAGCTAACTACTAATTCATTAAGTCTCCACTAAGTGGAGTCTAATTCACTAAGACTCCACATGATTCACTGGGTTTTTCGTTTGTGTCTTTGCTGGCGTACTTACTTTATGTTAGCCTCTATCAATGGAAAACGTTGAGAAAATTGAGTCCATGGTAGTGATGTATATAAGAATATTAAAGTACGCAGCTTAGACTAAGATAACCTGAGAAGCTGAAGAGAATTATTGTTAAAGCTATAATGTATTAATGACCAATTAATCATATCGATTCTGAGATGCTGGCTCATAGTTGATTCTCTAACCTGGTGGGTGTCTTTCATAGTATAAGTTGATCTCATTGCTTCTTTGCAATGCATGATGTTGTCCCTCCATAGAACATAAGGGGTGGGGGTGTTGGTTTTCGTTAGTTTTCTTTTGCCATGCTAGGAATCAAACCTAGAGTTTCTTGCATGCTTAGGGGAGTGTCCTACCACTGAACTACATTCCTACGCTCCAAATGGAAGTTTTCTCAGACATAGCCATTATTGTGTCTTCCAAGACTGTTTTCTTTAAGGAAAAAAAAAGTGTGCTTTGTCCACTGATGTAATTTATATCCATATTTTCATATGTATGACCCAGATTGTACCATAGAATGTACCAAAAATGGCTATAAGACTCAAGTGAGGCTGATCTTCAGAACGAACTCACATCTGTGCTCACAGCATGAGAAGTGTGATTGTTTAGTCAGATTTGGTCCTGAGGGTATCAGATGAGGACTAGAGAGCATCCAAATAAATGCACATCCCTGAGGAAGAGAATTCAGATTGTAGGAGTGGGATGTAAAGATTTTTATGAACTTAAGCTACTAGGATATCACAAGTATAAGTAGTCTAAATTCATGAGACAGACATAAATAATGAAATCAAGAAGTTAGGTCATAACCAACAGCAGTTTGGAAATGTGAAATTCTGTTTTCAGTCATTTCAAAAAGCCACTAGTTTAAAAACCTACATATAATTGTGTCCTAAATAACCTGTATCTAGTATTCCAGATTCATATGTATAATTATAAAAAGCCTGAAATCTTCTAAACTATATAGGACTGATAATTTTGAAACTGTCTACAACCACCTACCACAGACACACATACACACATGTAGACAAAAACAAACTAGCACTGTCTACTCAGTTTTGGAATCACAATGCAAAGTTGCTCTCTTGTGTTTATTTGCATAATGTATAGTGAAAGTCTCAACTTTCTGGAAGCAATATAGATTTCACCAAAGCATGCTACCCACTGCCATTAAATGTTGTTCTTCTAGTATAAATTTCTTTAATTCAAAGAAGAAAATGACAGAAAAACTAACCAAATCCCCTTGTTTCCTTCTTCAAAATAACATGAAAATTTATACACAGAATTTTAATTTTACAAAGCTCAAAAGGGAGTAGTCCACTATATCTTCTATCTTTTCATATAAGGGAAAATAACTAAAAGTCTTGAAAAGTTCTGGAAAGACTATACTTTAAAGAACATTATTCTGCATGAAAACAGTAGTTTAAGGCACTAAGAAAGCAAAGGACAGTACCTACAACAAGTATTCTTTTAAAGTCTGCAATCATTGTGGAATGAAGAAATTTTCTACTGCCAATTTGGCCTGAGGTATCTCATTCCAGATTAAACATTTCTTCTAATAATCTTTGTATACAGAATCTAATACACATAATTAAATAACCACAAATGAACAACTACTGTTTATTTCCTTGATAACTAAGGAAAAAATGGTTCTTACATTGAATACTATTTCCGTTGTATACATATGTGATAGCCGGTTCCATTCTACAACTGGGTGGGTATCAGCTAGTGATACAATAGGCTGTAATCATGTTATCTGGATGCCTGTATTGGCTCAGACAATGTTTTTCTTTTCCCATGAGAACTCTCTATCCTCATAAAGTATCAAATTACCTTCATCTTTCCTGACTGAAAAATAAGTCCTCTACAATGCAAGACTCAAAAGACAGGTATCCAAAGGTTATGTCCTAGAAACGAACACTGTCTTTCATGCCTTTTGTAGTCACGACACTTATCTAAGGGGTAATCAACAGCTATCTAATTGGACTTAAAGCCTGATCAATGGGAGGGAACTCATGTATGGAACTGTCAACACAGTAAAATACACATAGTTGGTATTAGATTATCAACTATTACACATTGGTTATAGATCCTAGAGAAAATCGAACATCTATCATATATCTAGGCACACATAACATCTTACTGTATGCTAAATATGGATCCTTATATTTACAGACAAGTATACCAATCACTACTCATCAAAGAAGCTTTTGTTTTTTACAACAGATGGAGACTATAACAGAGTTATAGAACTGGTAACACACAGAGAATAAGTGTTTGTAGCATGAGATGCTCAGCCTTAAGTGACACATCTACAGGAGAACCTCACATCTAAGGTTCATAGAATACAGTAAAACATGGTGTAGAGAGCATATTAATGCATCTCTTCACTCGCATCAGCAAAGCTTCTTCATACAACAGAGGGTGACGAAAACAGAAGTCCAGAATGAACCAAATTGTAGAAAATAAGAAATTTCAGAGTATTTGTCTCTGGGTAGACCCTTATATTAGGCCTCACCTACCAAGGGCTCAAGGCCCATTTCAGAAGAAGGGTTAGAAAGATTGTAAAACCCCTGGTGAGTGTATGATCATATGGAAACAGAGTCTTTCAGGTTTCTGGGAAATTGTTCATATGAATTTACAGCAATGGTGACAGCATGCACAAGACCCATGAAAACTCAATCAGACAAAAATCCATCATGGAACTGGAGCAATGGGCATGAGGCACCAACATTAGCTGAGGGACTATTGGCAGCTCATTACTGCTGGTGAGGGAGAGTTGATATTTTTTAAGGGAGTGATAATAGGCAGGCTCCAGCAGATGAATTCACACTAAGGTACATCTGAGTACACAGACTTGATTCCATGGACCTTGTCATATATGACAGAATGCATGAAATCCTGTTGACAGGAGGTTGCAGATAAAGGAGGGAGCCTAAATATGACTAAGATGTACGGAATACACAAAAGTTCAATACAACATATACATTGAAAAAATTAGTAGTTTCTAATTCCCCTCCCCTAGACAATGAGATTTTACTACAATGTTATCAATTCAAGTCTTGCCTTTAATATCTGTGTTTCATTAATTAAATATAATTATTTTCCTTATTGACATTATACAAAAAAAATGAACTATTTGTAATTTTCAAATCTTTTCACTTCTGGTTATACAGATAAAGGGTTAAAATGTGAATAAAAATACTGTGAGGTACACTGCCATCTTGAAAGTCTTAAGTTTGTGAACACATCTGCTTAGTACTTAACACTTTCCAGAACATCCGTCCTGAAGAACACGATGATTTTCATCATTTTAAATCATATCCTCATAATGCGATGTTAAATTTTTCTCAATGAGAAGCTGACTTCATAGATATTTTTTTGTTAAACCTCATATATTTTCTTCTCATTGTAAATTTATTTTGCTATAGTAATTTATAGTCAAGAAATAGTCATACACTGCACTCTAAACAAAATAGATACATACTTATTTGTCATTTATCCAAGAGGCATATTTTTTGAAACTCTACCAGAATATCTGTTTTGTTTTTCATAGAGTGTTAGATGTAAATTTTAATATGTCTGAATAGCGATCTCATATAGTTAGAAGTTATTTCTTCTTTAGCATCTATATTCTATTTCACAAATATATTAAAAATTAGTAAAACTGTATGACTTTAAGGTAAATGGATATTTAATTATCTATTTTGATAATTATAAGTTACTTAACACATAATTATCATTGCATGATCTCTTAATCACCAAAATAGAAAATAGTTGCACATCTCATCTTTAATTTGTTTACAAATCATAATTTTGAGAAATTCAATTCATTAGATGTTCTATTTACTAATCCCTTAATGAGTACAAGATGTAGCTGGCAGGGCTTCTAAGAGTAGGAATTGAGATACGCCTGTCTCACAGAAGTAAAACATCTTCATTTCTGAGAAAACTAAGGTAGTTGTGCTTGGTAATCCATGGAACTCAGTAAGGAAATCATGTGTGAGTAGGAAGCAGCATTCTACAAAGGCATGTCCATTAATGCTTCAGAAATGTATCTAAAGCCCAAATGTAGCTCTGGAATATGTCAAGTACATCTGTAAATATAAAGAGCACTCAAGGACCTCTGTGTGGTAAGCTGTTAACTTAATCTTGAACTTCTAATTCTGGATAATCTTATTTGGAAAAGAAGATATAAGCAAACAAGAAAAATATAGCACAATGCAAGATAGTATATAATGGAGTGATAATTTGGATGTAATTGAGGAGTAAATTGTGTAATATGCACAACAAGTACTCTTGAATTAAATTACATGTGAATAATAAATTAGAATGCCATGAATAGATATTGATCTATTTGGATCTCAGTTAGCTGAACGGCTTCATATACAGAGACGTGCAAAACAGAAAGTCATTGTGAAGTAAAAAGCAGAGAATTCCCAGAAAACCTTGAAATAATAGAGTAGAAGGACATGGGATTGCTTAGCATGGGGAAGATGAGTCCCCTTTGTGGGTGGGGCTGCAGAGCATGCAGGCAGCAAGGATGCTTGTGAAACAAATAGTAAAGCATCTTTAGAGAACAGAAAACATTATTATGTCTAAAATGTTTAAAAGTATATTTTAAACATATGCATAGCCATAACTAGTTGCCATGATTTTAAAATTTATTTATTATTTTGACAATTTTCAAAACAGAGAATTTCTTTTTCAGTTTTCTCAAGTATTTGCCCAGAGTTTTTATTTTGCTAATCCTATATTTACAGGCATAAAAGAAATCTCATGGTATAAGAAGTTCAGTATAAAAATAATATGATTTGTGAAGGATTTAGAAAATATTGATTTATTGCATAAAATAAGATGATTTGAGATATTATCTTCTAATTTTGTCCATGCCATTCTAAACTTGTAAAATAATCTGATTTATATTCATTTCTCCTTAATGAATTACATCTTCATAGCATCACTTGATCACACTTTAGCCCTGATTAAAATCATATTACCATTCTCGCCATGCCTGAACCTATTGAAGCATTCAGACTATAAAAAATATCATTCTTAAGTATACCAAGTGGTTCAATCTCACTGGCAAAGGAAGACAGCCTAAACTGGAGTCTAATCTCTCCTTTATCTCCTCTTCCCTATGCCATGCATCTCTGGAGCAGCCACATAATCTGAAGACTACATCATGTTCCTAAAGCAGTTTCTTTCAGAATCTCATTATGGATCTACTCACAATGCATGAATTTTAGTAGCTACTTGTTCAGTAAGCTACTAGCAAAAGAGGTTTTTACTGTCAAATTACTTGAATGTAAGGGCTGACTGGATTAACCAAATAAAAATGTTAATTCTCCTCTAATATTACATATAATTTTCCTCTGACTGGAAAGTGAAATGAAGCCTTTGATTACAGAAAAACAACAACAAAAATAATAGTAATAATTAGAACTAAAAAGTCTGATATTATTGCCTTGCTGAATTTGTCAATGAGTTGATATACTATGGCCATTCTGGGACTACGGTACAGGCTCTGCCTTCAACAATTTTGAAACATAGCTTTCAAAGCCTTTAAAGTCCTTGCTTAGTCTGGAATTCTCAGAAAGTAATTTTGAAATAATGGAAAATACAACTTCTTTGTGTTAGCTTAGGAAGCACTTGTACCGTTGGCAAGATTTATATTCCCAAAGCATCAAAACCAAATTATGTCTTTGAATTTAGTGTCCAAAACAACTTTTTAATTATTTTTGTTTAAAACCCCCTAAACATTAACATTTCATTATCAATAATACACTTTGGGGACTCTAGCCCAAAGGATATTGCCAAATGTGGCAAGTATGTGGCAGTATCTGAAAATGTGCCTATTTTGGAAGAATTCATCAGTAATCTTATAGTGCTTACCAATTAATGATGTTCATTGAATGAAGGAATGAATTAATAAATAGTAAACATGAAGTCCAGCAACAAGAGTGAAGAAATGATTAACTCTGCAACTAATTACTGAGGTAGATATTCACAGTTATCACTGTTTCACAAAAAGTTTAGTATTTCATGACTATTATAAAGTTTTCTATACTTTTTTCTACCAAAAAAGGTGACATGGCTCTTGTTAAGCAGAATTGTGTAGCCATGTAGATCTTTAGGTTTTAAAAAGTTGTTCAGTATCACTAATGGTCAGATCAATGAAAACCACAATGAAGCATCACTTCATTCATATAAAAAGACTAAAGGCAACAACTGAGAAAAATTCAGAGTAAGGGGAGCCCTTGCACACAGCGGGTGAAAATTTAGGTAAGTATAGTCATGGACAATTGTATGACCTTTCATTGGAAAACTAAAAGTAGAACTGTCAGACAATCCAGTGGACTATATAGTGGGCATATACTAAAATGAAATGAGATCACTATGTGCAAAAGACATCTTCACACTCATGTTTACTGCAGTACACCTCACAACAGCCACAGGATGGAAAGAAGTGTGTCCTAATAGCCCATTAAATAAGAAACAAATAAAGAAATGTTCATCTACACAATAGATTGCTATTTAACCATAAAACTGGAATCCTGTCATTTGTGAAAAAAAAAAGGATGGAATAGAAATCAGGCACAGAGAGACAGAATGTCATGATTTCTCTCATGCATGTATTCTAAAGCATTGATCTCAGAAAGATTTAAAGTAGAATGGTGGTTACATATACTTTTAATCTTTCTAGGAGTTAAAATTAAGTTAACAAAAGCTTTAGAATTTAACAATACTTTATGCTTTGCCTAAGTTCATATTTTGTACTTTGGTTTCTAACTCCCAGGTAGAATAGTTAATAGACTTAATTTTAGTGTATTTCAATTTAATTTTTCAACATTAGTTTCTGACTGTTCTCTGAGTAAGTACATGTGGATAGTTTATTTCACCTAGACAGCAGAGACTAGTTGCTTTATAGCTGTTTACCAAACAGAATCTCGTTGTCTCTAATTACAAACATTTATCTGTGTGAATCCTCATTTATTTTATAATCACTAATCAAGGACTAAAATGTAAACTCAGTAGAATCAAGAAAAGTTTATTAAAAATGGTTAAAAAAGACTGAAAACTTGAAAGAATTCTGTAAGGCAAATCTCTCTGTAGTATTAGGTACATACTCTAAAATAATACTGACAATATATCACTTGGCATAACTGGGATAAAAAACCAGAACTGTTGGAAATGCAAATTTCTCAGCTTTGATTTGGTCCCAAGGAAGCCAGGAAAATTAAATAATCCAAGGCAGGTTGGGGGCTCAGGCAAGGTAGATGGGAAGTTACAGGAATGCTATGTCATGTAGCGGGTGGAGGCAGCCCGTGAAGGTGCTAACAAACTAGACTTAAAAATTAAACTCATCTGAGTACCGGATTCAGGATGCCTTCTTCATTGGTAAGTTTGATTGGCTCACTGCCTTTCTACTCCCCTCCCACATGAGCAACTCCAGCCCCACCCCCATGCTGTTCTTCTAGCCTTGGGCATAGGCCCACTCCTGCTCTTGGCACCCCAGATCCCTACACTACTCTGTTAGTTCAGACCCGCTAGATGTGTCCTGAATCCTGTATTCAGACCAGCTCAATTTTTCAACCTCATATGTAGTCTTAGCAGGTTGTCTCAACTCACAGATTGTGATTGCATTCCTGAGACTACCCTTCTACCTTGGCAGTCCCCACACCAACTTGCTTTGAATTCCGAAGCCCACTCTTCTTCCCTGGTAAATCTAATCCCGTGCATTGTGTCTGTACTGTCAGCAGCAAACTCCCCTAGAATTGGGCACAGACGCACTCTCACTCTTAGCACCCAGGATCTCTGGACTACCCTCTACTTCTAACCGTCTGTGAGCTCTCCAAATTACATCATGTCCCTCCCTCCAAATTGATACCATCAGCAGCTCCTCCCACTGCTGCAAGACTAGCTTTCTGTGCCCTTTTGTGGGGGCCCAGACTATTGCAGATTGCCTGAGAAAACTGGAATTCAGTCTCTAATAATTTTCTCAGATTGTGCTGTGCCTGCTGGCTAAAGGGACACAGACCTTAAGAGAGAGCCTGAGAGCATCTGTGCCTAACCCGTGCCTTTGAGGGAACTCTGGAGCAGCTGGACTAGAGCCATCTGGTCCCTCCAATATAAAAGCAGAACAGAGAACATGAAGCCTTGACGAAACACTTTTTTATACTTAATAAGAAAACAACCAAGTCACCTCAAGTGTACAAATCGAATCATACCTCAACCAAACAAAGGAAGGTTCAAGTTTCATGTCACAATCGCAAACAACAAAAGAAATCCAAATGCCAATATCACAATGAAAAAGTAATAATATGAAAAACACAAATATCTCCCCACCAAACATCACCAGTCCTATAGAAGAGTTCTACAATGAAAACCCCATAGAGATAACCCAGGACACAGATTTTAAACAAATAATCATAAACATGATTAAAGAATTCAATCAATTTAAAGCATACTCAAACAAACAAACAAAACGATCAAAGAACTAAAAGAAACTATGGATAAACTTCTGACTGAATTCACAAAAGAGAGAAATACTAAAGAAAACCCAGGCTAAAATAAAGAAGGACATGAAAAACTCTGTAACTCAATTTAAAATGAAAGGAAAAAGCATCACCAATAGAATGGATGAAATAGAAAATATAATATGAAGACTAGATGATAAAGTTGAAGAATTGGAGCACTCAAGTGAAAGATTAGGAAAAATAAAAATAAAAAAATCACAGGAATGGAATATGCAGGAAGATCGAGAAAAGAAAAGATCAAATTCATACATCATAGGCAAAGAGAAAGGAGAAGAATCTCAGGATAATAGTTCTGAACAGATCTTCAACCAGATTGTAGAAGAAAATTTCTCAAAATTAAAGAAAGATATTTCCATATCATAATAAAAACTGTACACATTCAGAAGAAGATAGAATTCTGAAAGCTGCAAAAGAAAAAGAACAAGTCATATAAAGGAAAGCCCATCAGAATTAGAGGTGACTTTTCAATGCAAACTATGAGGGTAAGGAGAGCCTGGACCAAAGTTTTTCTCATTCTAAATGACCAAAGATGACAATCTAGCATACTTTACCAAGCAAAATATCTACTATAGTTGATGGGAAAAGAAACAACTTCCACAACATGAATAGCCTGAAAGAATTCATGTCCAGAAAACTAGCCCTTCAGAGACTATTGAAACGATACAAAGAGCTGAAGAAAGGAACAACTGTACCCCAAGGGACAACAGAAAGAAACCAAATGAGGGTATAACTAGGAAGCACGAAGTTAGATCAAAGATGTAAACAGACATTAAAATGATAATAACTTAAAATATCAATGGACTGAACTCGCTAGTCAAAAAACATAGGCTGGTTGAATGGCTCAAGAAACAAAATCAATCCTTTTGTTGTCTGCAAGAAACTTATCTCATCTTCAAGGACAGGCTCTACCTTAAAGTGAAAGAATGGGAAAAATCTATATTCCAAGCAAATGGCACTAAGAAACAAGCAGGAGTTGCCATTCTAATATCTGACAAAATAGACTTCAAAATAAAACTAATCAGAAGAGATAAATAGGGACAGTTCATTCTGATCAAAGGAACAATTAACCAAGAAGATATTAACATATGTATCAAACTCTGGTGCACCTAACTTCACAAAAACAGTACTACAGGAGTTAAAGACACAGGTTAATCCCAACTCACTAATAGTAGGGGACTTCAGTAAGCCACTGTCTCCATTAGACAGGTCAAGCAGACAGAGAATATTAAACAATACCATACATGAAATGGACCTAATAGACATCTATCAAATATTCCACCCAAGAACCATAGGATACATATTTTGTTCAGCATTCCGTGGAACTTTCTCCAAAAATGACCACATACTGGGGCATAAACCAAACCTCACAAAATAGCAAAAAAAGAGAACTAATTCCATGCATTCTATCAGACCACACTGCAATAAAGCTTAAAATCAACTCCCACAAACACCCTAGTAACTTCGCCAACTCATTAACACTAAATATCATACTCCTGAATGATGAATGGGTCAAAGGAGAAATTAAGAAAGAAATAAAAGTGTTACTGGAAATAAACAAAAAAGGGCAATACAACACAACAAAACCTCTAGGACTTTCTAAAAGCAGTCCTAAGAAGGGAGATTATAGCTCTAAGTGCCTACATTAACAAAACTGGAAATAGCACAAATACATGATTTACCATTGCAACTCAAGAATCTTGAAAGGCAAGGACAAATGAAATCCAAATCCAAAAGACAAGAAGAAATAACAAAAACCACAACAGAAAATAATGAAATAGAAACAAGGAAAACAATACAAAGAATCAACTAGTCCAAGAGCTGATTCTTTAAACAGATAAACAAGATAGACAGACCTTGGCCCAGTTAATCAAAAGAAAGAAAGAGCAACTCTGTTGGCTGGCATGGCGGGATCCCTCAGGAGAGGGGGCAAAGAGGCACAGGGTCAATATCACAGACTTTGGGAGAAAGTGGAGCCACCATCACCTTTAATTTTAGAAAGGAACAGGATTTATATTTTTGCCAGGCTTAGGGGAGGTCTTTATCTAGTCATTTGGCATGCTTCATTCTGGTAGGTCCTGAACACCTGAAGATCCGAAGTTCATCACTCCCATGGGTCTTGGGTTGCTGCTAGAGCCTGAGAACTGTCCCAGGTTCAGTCCTAGGAAGTGTTCACGGCGCACGCATGCTCAGTATCGGTTCTAACCCATTCTAGGCCAGCAGGCCGGGGACCTGCCTGACCTTGCTTGAATCATCCTACATAACTCCAAATCAACAAAATCAAAGAAGGAAGGGGAAGCATCACAACAGACAACAAAATAATCCAGAACATTATTAGAGACTACTTTAAAAACCTATCTAATATTAACTTTGAAAACCTTAAAGAAATGGATGCATATCTGAAATCATGACAATCACCAATGCGAAACCATGAAGAGATCAACAGCTTTAACAGACCCATAATATAAAAAGAAATTAAAACAGTAATACAAAACCTCCTGACCAACAAAAGCCCATGCCCAGATGGATTCACAGTAGACATTCTGATTCTGGATTCTACCAAACATTTAACGAAGATCTAAATTCAACATATCTTAAATTATTCAAAAAGTTAGAAAGACAGAGAGAACTCCCAAAATCCTTCTATGAAGTCAGTAACAATCTAATGTCAAAACCAGGTTAAAAAAAAACAACCAAAAAAAAAAAAAAAAACTATAGACCTATATCTTTAATGAACATTGATGCAAATATCCTCAACAAAATATGTGCAAACCACATACAGACACACATCAGAGAGATCACCTACCAGAGTAAGAAGACAAGAGAAGAAAGTTAAAGGAGTACTCCTTGGAAAAGAAGTCAAATTATTCCCCTTTGCAGATGACATAATATTATTCCCAAGAGAATGCCGAAAATTCCACCAGAGAACTCCTAGAAATGATTAACACTTTCACCAAAGTGGCAGGTTACAAAATTAATCTAGGAAAATCAGTAGCCTTTCTATATACCAATAATAAGTGATTTGAGAAAGAGTGCAAGGAAACCCTTTCATTCACAATAGCCTAAAGAAAAATATCTCAGAATAAACCTGACCAAAGACATTAAAGATCTCTACAATGAAAGTTTTATATATTTAAGGAGATTGGTGAGGACACTGGAAAATGGAAGGATCTCCCATGCTCATAGATTGGAAGAATTAATATTGTGAAAATGACCATCCTATGAATATATATATATATAATATCAATAATATATATATATATTATCAATGTAACCCCAATCAAAATCCCCCATGACATTATTTATTTACAGAATTAGAAAAAAAGGATCCTAAAATTCATATGGAAGCACAAAAGACTGCAAATGAACAAAGCAACCCTTAGCACAAAGAACAATGTAGCGGGATTACCCATACCTGATTTCAAACTATGTTACTGAGCTATAGTCAGAAAAACAGCACAAAACCAGACCTGTAGACCAATGGAATATAATTGAAGACTCAAACATGAAAACATGCAATTTCAGCCACCTGATATTTGACAAAGGGGCCAAGAACACTCACTGAAGGAAAGATAGCCTCTTCAACAGATGGTGCTGGCAAAACTGGATCTCCACCTGTAGAAGAATGAAACAGACACTTATCTTTCACCTTGTACAAAGTAAACTCCAAATGGATCAAAGACCTCAATGTGAAACCTGAAACTCTGAAACTCAAGAAGAAAATGTTGGCAGTAACCTAGAAGATATAAGTGTAGGAAAGGACTTTCTAAATCAGATAGCAATTGCTCTGAATTTAAGGTCAATAATAAACAAGTGGGACATCATTAAACTAAAAAGCTTCTGTACAGCAAATTAAACAAAGAAGGAAGTGAAGAGAAAACCCACAGAGTGGAAGAAAAATCTTCACCAGTGACAAATCTGACAGAACATATAAAGACCTCAAAAAACAAAGAATCAAGAAAACAAGTAATCCAGTAAAAAATGGACTTAGGATCTGAGCAGAGAGTTCTCAAAAGAAGAAATAAAGATGGCTGAGAAACATCTTAAAAATTTTCAACATGGTTAGTAATTAAGGAAATGCTAATTAAAACCATTTTAAGATTTTATCTTATCCCAGTCAAACTAGCAAAGTTAAAGAGAACAAATGATATTCTGCAGAGGATGTGTGGAAAGAGGAACACTCATTTAATGCTGGTGAGATTGTAAACTCTTGTTGCAACCCCTATGGAAAGTAGTGTGGAGAACTCTTAAAACTAAAAATACATTTACCATTTGAACCAGTAATAGCACGTTTTGGCATATACCCAAAGGACTCACATCCTATTGCAGAGAAACTTGTACATTCGTGTGTGTTGCTGCTTTTTTCACCACAGCTAAGGAATGGAAGCTACCTACGAGTCCCTCAACTGACAAGTGGATAATGAAAATGTACATTGACACAATGGAGTTCAACCAAGCAAGAAAGAAAGACGAAATCATGACATTTGACAGATAAATGGATAGAACTAGAAACTGTTATGCTAAGTGAAATAACAGAATCAGAAAAAAAAAAGACGTATGTCCTCTCTCGTTTGTGGATCCTAGCATCAAGCCATGTAAGTATGCATCCTGATGTAGCTGCAGGAACCAGGAAAACTGAAAGGAACCAGGGAAGTAAAGGGAAAGAAGAACCTTAAGAGAGAAGAATAATAGGAAACAGGCATTACTAAGGGAGAAATAGATAAAAGGGGAGAAGGGTATTAAAACGGAAGGGGGGGAAGGTTATACAAGGTGCTATGGGGATAAAGGGAAAGAAGAAGCTCAAGAGAAGTGGGGCCTTCTTAGACTGATGTCATCAAGGGAGAAATGGGGGACATGGGGACACTTTTAATGGGGAGGCCACGGAGGGGAGGTTAGACAAGGAGACAGAGATGGAAGAGAGACAAAGCATGCCTACCTAGTAACACACCAGACAGTTTTATACAGAATCACAATTGTCTAAAAGTCTATCGACCAATTCTACACACAATATCTCTACATGAGTCCATGTGCATAGCTGAAGGCTACGTAACAAGAAACAGTACCAGACAGGAGAAACCTTCTTTTGAGTTGTTGCCCATGGGGGTCCAAGAGACTCCCAAAATCACACTGCCTACTGATACAGCCCTAGATTGCTTCTCAGAACTTGAAGGGAAGACCCTATTACTGAAGACAGGATGTACTTCAGAGGCCAGATTTGGAGCAATGGAGATGGAACAGTCCTGGAAGCCACTTCCCCTCAAAGCTAGCACTACTCCTCTGGAGGGCGCTATACAAGTAGGTAAGGGAGAACATCAATAAATGGCCCGACACCACACTCATGATCAAATAACCACATCAATGACTGGCACAGCATACCACACTGGTGCCGTTGTGGCACTTTATCTTGGGGCCAATCAATGGCTACCTAATTGGTCTTAGTGTCCACTCAATGGGAGAAAGCTAATGTGTGATACTGTAATCATAGCCACGTACACATGGCTGAAGAGGTCATAGATCTTAGAGAAATCCCCAGAACTGTCACATACCTAGGCTAACATAGCTTCTTACTAAATGCAAAATATGTATCCTTATATTAAAGTCAAGTATCTTAGTCACCACTCATCAAAAAAGTTTCTTTTGCACCAGATAGAGACTATTACAGAGTATCACAACTGATCACACAGAGACACTGACTGTGAATTGTCCATGCCTAAGCAGCACATCAAATGCAGCCTCTACACCCAAGGTTCACACAATATAGAACAAGTGATAAATAATCACTAATGACTCTTTCAACTCTCATTAATGAAGCTCCTTTATGCAACAAAGGCCAGTAATACAAAAATGTCACAAATGGCTAAATCATGGAAATTAGGAATCTGCAGGGTGTGGGTCTCTGGACAGGACTCATATTAAGTTACACTCACCAAGTGCTCATGAACAATTGTAGAAGAGTGGAAGGAAAGATTGTAAGAGCCAGTGAGGAAGTACATGACCAAATAGAAATAGAATCCTACAAGCTCCGGGGACCCTGATCATTTGAACCTATAGCAATTGTTTGGGCATGCTCAATACCCATATAAATTCAAGCAGACAAAAATCCAGCATAGAAGTGGGGATATGGGTAGTGGACCCCAACTTTTGTTTAAGAAATATTGGCAACTGATTACTCTTGGTTGAAGATGAGCTAGTCTTCCTAAGGTGAGGGACTCTGAATAGCCCTGAGGTCACCTGAGGACACTAACGACGCAATAGACCTTAACACAGATGAAAGCATGTATGGATTCCTGTTGGCTGGCTATGGGAAGGTGGGAAAAGGCATATAAAGATGATTAATATTGATTGAGATGTTCTGTATGAAACACATGATGATTCAATTTAAAAATTTTTAAAAAGAAAAAGGTTTATTCTGGTTTACAGTTCAGTGGATCATCCTACAACAGCAAAGAAGCCATGACAGAAGAAGCAAGAGCCAGCTGATCACATCAAATCCCCAGTCAGAAAGTACAGTGAACAGGAAATGGGTTTGAGCTATGAAACCTCAAGGCCATTCCCTAGTTACCCAATTCCTCTAGGAAAACACCACTTTCCTAAAAGATCTACAGCCTTCCCTACCAGCACCATCATCTGAAGACCAAGTGTTCAAGAACATGATCCTATGAACTACTTTTCACATTCAAACCACCCAAGCAATAACTTGCTTTCCCAAAAGCCTTTCTAGAATTCATTGTTTAAAATTATGTCAGTGAAGAAATTTTGGAACTGTTCCACTCTCCTTAAAACCAACCAAGCTAGATTCAGATTTTTCCATCAAGCTAGACTCATTTGCCAGCATTGTTTCATGGTAAACTTTGGTAGAGTAGTCATAAGCAAATGTTGAGAGTTAAAAGGATAGTTAATAGTTAAAAGGAGAAGTAAACAAGGCATAGTGAGGTGATGGTGTATTAGTTACTTTTCTGTGACTGGGTAAAACACCTTATGACAACACAGCTTGTAGAAGGAAGGATTTATTTGGCTAATCACTCCAGAGGGGTAAGAGTCTATCATGGCAGAGAGGCATGGCAGGAGAAAGCTGGAGCAGAAAGCTGAGAGCTCATATCTTCAAGCACGTATAGGAAACCAAAAGACCAAAACAGGAAGTGGCTATACACTCTCAAAGTTCACTCCCAGTGACACGCTTCCTCCAACAAGGTTGTACCTCCTAAACCACCACAAATAGAGCCACCAACTGGGCCTAAGTAACAAAATACTTGGAACCCTTAGGGAATATTCTTCATTCAAATCACAACATTCAACTCCTTGGCTCCTATAGGCTCCTGAAGTCCCCATAGTCTTTCACAGTCTCAAAACTATTCACAGGCCAAAATGAAAAGTCTCTTCTGAGACTCAAGGCACTCTATTGTAAGCCCTTGTAAAATAAAAAAGCAAGTTACATGCTTTGAAGATATCATGTAACTAAATACGTATTCACATTCTAAAAGGGAGGGATGGGGGCACAATAAGAAAATACTCAACCAAGGCAAGCCTGGAAGCCAACAGATTAAACACCACATCTTGTAGCTTCACATCTGATATCTAGGACTTTATTTCCAAAACGTTTAGATGGCTCTACCCTTCCATGTTTGCTGCCTACAGCATACATCTCACTCTTGGGCTGGTATCACTCCTTGTACACAGTTATCCTTGGTAGATGTCTCATGGCTCTGGCATCTCCAACATCTTGGAGTTGCCATTACCTGCCAGGCTTGATCTTTACAGTTTCATATAATGTACTCCCAGGGCCTCTTGTCTTCCAAGGACCTTCTCTTTTTTGTAGCTTGGCAGCTCTCTGAACCTAAGGAGGAAGAAGTGATGACTCCCTGACTCTTGCATTGTTCATGCTTCTAAAGGCAGCACCATGTGTTGCAACACTCGCAAGTTCAACTGCAGTTTGTGACAGATTTTGTCCTCTGAATAACCTTTGTAGCTGCCCTTGTATGTGGTGGTTTTCTGGGAGCAGAAAGCCCCTTAGGCTTTTCCTTTAACAAACTGGTTGGGATTTTTTGTTGTTGTTTTTATTTACTTAATTGATTATTTATTTTGAGGCAGAGTCTCCCTGTAGCCTCAGCTGGTCTTCATCTCATGAGATCTACCTGCCTCAGCTTCCAGAGTGTTGGCCTTACTAAAAGTTTGTTCCACCAAGTTCTACCTTTCACAAACTGTAAGATTAGCTGGGTGATGTCTTGTCCAGAGGGAACTTGTTCAGTTGTTCAGGTAAAAATCTGGAGGTCCTTCCTTAATAGGGCCAATAGCCTTAATAGTAGGAGTCTTTCTTCCAAAATATACCTTAGCTGCCTCAGCCCCAGCATATAACTTCCTAGTGTTCTTTTTCTCTCCAAACTACATTTTGTATGTCTTTCTTCCCCACTTACTCTTTTCATCATTTTAGATCTGCATACTACTCATTATTAGTAATCACACCACAAATTCAACATTAAGCTGTCTTGAAATTTCCTCTGCCAGAGAAATTAGTCCATTACATTTTTAACTTAGTCTTAGGCAAGTTCTTGGGCCATGGGTAGAATGCATCTAGATTATTTGTCAAATATCCTAGCTGCTGCTTAAATCCTTATTTCCCTCTGGAACTACATGTTCTCAGCACTGCTTTCTTCCAGGTTCAGACTAGAGTTTCCCACTGGGTTCTGTTTATAATATTCAATCACTTTTTTAGTCCATATTTCCAAAGTCTTCTACATTCTTCCCCAAACCAATGTTACCAAGTTCTTTACAGCAACAACCCATTCTCTAGTGCCAACTTCTGTATTACTTTTCTGTGACAGTGATAAAACACCAGGACCAAAGTAACTGATAGACTGAAGAGTTTATCTGCTGTGTGATTCCAGAGGGTAAGTGGTATTATGACAGAGGAGGCAAGGCAGAGGGCAGCCAGAGCAGAAAGCTGAGTACTCACAAGAAACAGAGAGACTGAAACTGGAAACGAGATATGGCCACAAACTCTCAAAGCTTGCCCCCAGTGATGTCTTCCTTCAGCAAGCCACATCTTCAAACCTCCCCAAACCAACAGGGGCAAGTGTTTAAATACTTGAAGTCTGTGGGGGACTTTTTCATTCAAACCACCACAGATGACATGAAGCTAATTCTAAGTACTTTAATTTTTAATTTTAATTTTATTTTTTAATGTTTACATACATATATGTTGTACATTAGAATATTCCCCGTATGCTCCCTACCTTCCCGTTAGTTCCATTTTTGTCCTGTATATGTTTTACTTCTACTTTTATATGTACATATAATTATTTATATGTATGTATATGTATAATTGTATGTATATATAATATATAATTCAATCTTTTCTTGCATTTGATAAATCTATGATCATTTAAAACACATTCAGGAAAAGTTCATTGTAAACCAGTAGGCAGTCAGAATTTCACCATCCATGTACTCTTCTTTACTATAAGAGTCCAAGGCACAGAAACCACATTTCAATACCATGGTTACAGGACAGATTTTCAAAAAAAATTCAAGATTTGAAAGGAAAATAGAGAGGTGGGAACTCTATTTGCCTTTGGTAGAAGTGGACACATCTGTATGCTTTGGGAAGTGCAAACAAAAATTTAGCTAGTAGCATGTTACTAGTAACCAGTAGACATACAGGAGAACAAACCCATCTTCATTGAAATTAGTAGTTGCAACATCAGTATCCTGCATCAATGCATTCTGCTAAACCGTTTTTAAAATATGGTCAGCTCTCCCTAATGATGACTTCTGCATTCTGTGAAGTCAAATTTCAATGACTTACAACCAGTGACCAGTAACATTTAATAAAAGTAGATAAATCTGGAACAGAATGTGAGCATTGTGTTCTTCATGTAAACCTGAAAAGCCATATTCATTTTATTGCCAAATGAACAGTCACTGGAAGAAGCATTTTAAACATTTTCGTCTCTAAAAATGTGAACAAGACAAATGTGAACTTAGGGTCTAAAGAGAAAGATTTTTTTTTCTCTCACAGTGCCCCTAATATATAAGGCAGAGTTATCAGACCTAATGGTGGGTTAAATATTGTATAAAATCACTTATTTATGTGTAATCACATACTTTCTTGGAAACAGATACAACATAGCACATCATACTTAAATCATATTAGTGGTATATCCATATATTTCACATTTATTATAATAAAGTAGTGTGTTTTCATGTCATGAATTTTCTAGCACCTTAAAATATTTCTTGAAAGAAAAAAAGTTCATTTAAAACACTTTAGTTAGAAAGCTCAAAAAGGTTCACAATCCTGTATGCAGAAATGACTGGTTATCTTCACCACAAACAAACTTGGAATGATTTCAGAAAATGAGTATAAAAATCAGTTTTGTATTTTCTCATTTAATATATCTAAATTACTGTCATTTATTTAAAATGTAGCTATATTTTAGTATATGCATTTTATTAACCTGCAGAACACTATACTGCAGTGACTTTTTACAACTGAGTCTTGTTCAAAACATTAATGTAACTGTTAGCTTTGCTTCCTCTGAAGGCAAGTTTAAGTGTACTGGGAACTTTTTCTCATTTGGCTAGGAAATACATTTAGAGATAGTAAGTAGCACGTGCTCTGGTGAGGCAATTGCTATGCAGCTTAACTGGGAGCTTTTCCTTTCTAGCCACCATGAAACAATACATATGCTTATCAAGTAGTTCCAATAAAAGGATATTATTGAGGCACTAAATATTATATTTTATAAGTTTGGGAAAATGATGGAACTTGTAGAAAACATAACTTGCAATAATACACCATTCATTGTTTAAAATGAATTACTGAACTCTCCAGTGGGCAGTGTAAAATGACACATTCCTTCTTGATGTTAAATATAGATTATTCCTAATACTTATAATTTTGACCTTGGAGATATTTTTCTTACTTATTTTGTCTCTTTTTATTGGAGAATCAAATTGTTTTCACCTTTATTCCTTACCTTATGGAATACACACTTGAAGTATTAAAGCAAATTTACTCTGGTCATTATGTATGTGCATCAAATTGTACAAAAAGGATTCAAACATATACATACAGCAGCTAAGGCCTTTTTTTTAGGCCAACCTGATATATATATAACTGGAAAAATAAGCTTAATGGAAACTGAATAATGAGACAGGATTATATAAAATAAATAGGACATTCACACTTCTCAGGTTTAACATATTTCAAAGAAAAATATCGGCTCTTTTTTCTATGGAAGTCGAGCCTTTTTTCTCAGATGAATCATTTCTTTTTTGATAGGGAACAAAATAAAATGGTAGTAGGCACCAGAACCATAGAGCTGAACAATGTGTCTCTATTCTTTTCTTTTACTATACTTGGGATGTATCTGCAGTAGTTACTTTTCTGCTGCTCTCATAAAGCACTACAACCAAGGCAACTAATTGAATGAAGAGCCTGCACCCTTTCCTTGGCCTAGTATAGCTGATAAATTTGGGTCCTGGTTTTCAAGATATAACTTTAACACACCCATGTGCTCCTGGAGTCCCAGTTCACTCCTATAAGTTTATAGGGTGACACCTTTCATCCTTCCAGAAAAAAAGTCATTTATCAGTCTGTATTATGTTACTAGTACTGGACAAATGGTGCCCATTCACGTGTCCAACACATCATCCTTCATTCTCAAAGTGAAGAGTCAAAATCTGCTTGTAAAATGGAGTTTATCAAGGCAAGACACAATCTGAAAAACTATTGTTTTACACAGTGTTGGTAACTTAAGGCACAACCTGATCTCAACACTTACTCTATCTGACTAGCACTAACCTAAAACTAAAATCAGATGGCTAGCTTAACAGAAGGGAAAGGTACATGTCAGTATTTCTCATAAACATAAATACTGGTTCAACAAAGTCTCTCAGGAAAATATTGGGTAATGGAAGCCAAGAATATATTTTAAAAATTTATATACCTTGAAATTAGGGATGATGATTCTTTAGGCAATGTGTTTACTATTTAGGATTGTTTTGGCTACCTGGAATCTTTTGAGTGTTCATTTGAATTTTGAGATGTCTTTTAATTTCTATGAAGAGTTGCCTTGAATCTGTATACTGTTTTGGTAAGATGGTCATTTCATAATATTAATCTTACCAATTCATGAGTATGGAAGGTCTTTCCATCTTCTGTCATCTTCAATGTATTTCTTCAGTGTCTTGAAGTTTTCATTGTACAAGTCTTTAACTTCCTTGGTTAGATTTATTCCAAAATATTTTTTTGAGGCAATTGTGAATGAATTGTTTCCCTAATTTCTTTCTCATTATGTTTACCTCTAAGACTGCAAACACTCTGTTGATCAGGAGTCGAGAGAGTGGACACTCATGTCCTGTTCCTGATTTTAGTAGAAATGCTTTGAGCTTTTTCTCCATTTAGCTTGATGTTGACTGTAGGCTTGTTGTAATTGCCTTTATTATGTTGATATGTGTCCTTATATTCGTAGATTTTCCAGGAATTTAACATGAAGGGATGTGTTGGATTTTGTCAGAGGTGTTTCTGACTTCAGTAAAATGATGATGTGCTTCTGTTCTTGAGTCTACTTATTTGGTGGATTACATTTATTTATATACATATGATGAAGCATCCCTGAATCTCTGGGATGAAGGCAACTTGATTATGGTGAATGACCTTTTTGATATGTTCTTGAGTTTAATTTGAAAGTACTTTATTGGTAATTTTTACATCTATGTTCATCGGGGAGATTGGCCTATGATTTTCATTTTATTGGGTACCAGATTAATACTGACATTGTAAAAGGAATCATCATCTCTGATTTCAAGTTATACTCCAGAACCATAGTAATAAAAAGGGAATGGGACTGCTATAAAAACAGACACCTTGATCAATGGAATAAAATTAAGGGTTCAGATAGAGGCCATATACCTATAGCTACCTGAAATTTTAGAAAGAGGACACAAATTGGAGAAAAAACAGTATCTTTAACAAATGGTGCTGGTCAAACCGGGTAATTACATGTAGAAGAATTAAACTACATCCTTATCGTTCACCCTGTGCAAACCTCAGCTCCAAATGAATATAGGACCTCAACATAAGACCTGATAACTTCAACCTGATAGAGGAGAAACAAGGGATATGCTTCAGCTTATAGTTACAGAAAAGAACTTTCTGAACAGAACAGGCATTGAGACCAACAATTGACAAATGGGACCAGATGAAACCACAAAAGTTCTGTAAAACAAATGAAAACATCATTTGAGTGAAGAGGATTGCTGTAGAATAGGAAAAAATGGTTACTAGCTATGTATCTAACAGAAGATTGGTGTTCCGAATATACAAAGAACACACAAACTGAGCACTGAGGTAAAAACAACAAAGACCTACAACTGTCCAGTGTGCAGAGAATAAGAGACTGAGGAGTGCTTACTCCTGAATAGACACCTATATAAAACTTCCTCCCAAAGCTCTGGGATCATTGCAGAAGAAGAGGTGGAAAGACTCTAAGTACCAAAAGTGGTGGATGAACACAAGGAAGGAGAGTTTTCCAGACAACTGGGCAGTTTGCTCATATGGGGTCACTGTCAGGGTGACAGAATGCACAAATTCCATGTAAGTTCAAGCCAGACAAAATCCCAGCATAGGAGCTGGAAAGTGAGTAAGAAGTCCTAACCCTACTTGAGGAACTATTGGCAACTGATAGCTGCTTCGAGGGGGGAAAGTCAGCCTTCTTAAAGGGTGTGACTATGGGCAGGTTAACCAGACTCCAATGAACACACACACACACGCGCGCACACACACACACACACACACACACACACACACACTGCAAGAGCAGCCAGTGCTCTTAACTACTGAGCCATCTCTCCAGCCCCAAGACCAGAATTTTTTAGCAAAATGAAACTAGTCTAGAACATACTGTAATGGTAACAATGTGATATCAGGCATCCAGAAAACTGCACAAGTATGGCCCCTGATAAAAGTGATCAGCTTCAGTTAATGTGTCATTAATTCTAAGAATTGTGCCTCACTGTTGATGGGAAACTGTGAGGCCGGAGGAAGGGAGGATATTGGGAAAGCTGTATGATTGGCTTAATTTCCTGGAAACCTAAGACTGTTCTAACACAAAGTTTCTTAGGCAAAAACATTAATGTAGTAAAACAAGAGTAATCAGATATGCTGAAAAATTATCAACTAGTATATACTTCTCAATTTATAAAAGTTTATATTCAGAAACTGTATTTGAGTCTTATTCATGTGAATCATTGCATAAAATTTTCTTTGTAAACAAAAGAGCAAAGAGTAATTTGTCACTAGCTTAACAAAACCTAATCATTTGTGTCAAAATAAACTTTATTGGAAAATAGCACTCTATGGATAATGAAATGAATATACTAAAAACCTAAATATAACTGGTTTTATTTTTCTTAAAATATTTTATTCAATTGAGACTACAGAGTGTGTGTCTGTATATTAAAGCTCATCCATGCATGAAAGGCTCAGGGACCACTGTAGAGAAGGGGGCAGAAAGATTGTAAGAACCAGGGTTGGTCCACGAATACAGGGAAACATGCTTTCAAGCCACTGGAAGCTTACTCGTGTGAACTTCTGGCAAGGTAGTTCATAACTAGATCCATGCCAACTCAATCAGACAAGAGCCCAGAGTGGATTGTGGGAAATCGCCAGCAGGTCCTTCCTAGTGTTGGAATTGTTGGAAACTGATTACTGCTGATTGAGGTAGAGTAGACCTTCCTTATGATCTCTAGATAGGTGAATATACTCCAGTGGATGAACTTGCATGGAAAGGACATGTGGGTACAAATGCTTGACCAGAGCGGACTTCACACGTAACGGTGGAGTTCTGTTGCAGGGTTATGAGGGCATGGATGGGAGAGGGCTGTCTAAATTTGATTAAGAACTGTTGTATAAAATGTAGAAAAACTCAATAAAAATATTTTTAAACATAAATATTCAAAGCCATATGTGTTTAGAGACTTCGAGACACGGGTTATCAGCATATTCTTTGCGCATTGTCTACAGTCTGGTCATAGAGATGGATGAGTCAACATCTCAGGTCTCCTGCTGTTGCTTTCACTCTAAGCTAAGCTGAACAACCTCTACTGATCCTTGAGAAAGTTAGGCATTTCTCTCCCTCACAATTGCTGGAGAGTGATGAGGACTAGGAGGGCAGGTGAAAGGAAAGGAAAGGGTAATTTTCTAGCAGTCACAAGTTATTCACTTCTCCACTTTTAGAGAGTAGGATTTGCAGTTTTATGGACGACAAAATACTGAAAATTGACTTCAAGAGAAGTGCCACAATAGGATTTATTGTATGACCTTTTCTTTGTGTATAAGAAAATAAGAGAGATCATTCATTTCCACCTCATCATATCATAGCTAGGCTTCTGCAAAGTCTAATGACAATAGTGGGAGATAAATATTCCATCAGTCATTCAAACATACCTGGTCCTCACAGGCCTCAGTTCCTTATAGGTGGAAGAGGTTGGCAAGGTCAAAGGCAATAAACCTTCCTCCATAAGCTGTATATGTAATTGCTATAATGGGAGAAGTTCAAAATGACTTCATTTGCCCCCATCTTCAACATATTTAGATCTTAAACTTACAAATTCACTATCTAATAATATCATTTAATTTTCATCCTGAAAAATGTCAAAATGTTCACTAACTCTTCCTTTCCTCAGAGATAATAAACAATAGAACTTGTGAAGATTAAATTCGAAAGAGCATGGTTTTCTGTTTCTTTGAAGATAAATATATCAAAAACTGAATTAAGTTGAATCAAAAAGGATATCATGAACTCCATATCCAAATAAAATAATTAGCTGAAACAGGAAAGTATGAGTTACATACTTTGAGAAGTATTGTGAGGTATATGCAAGTCATTTTGTGTTTTTCATTCCCAAGTTTTTTTTCTAGGTCAAATTTCATTGAAGTATTTGTGGGAGCAAAGATTATTTTAAACCTAGGTGGCAGACATGTGTACTAGGACAGGTCCTTCGGGATCCTGGAATATGAATCAGGATGAAATGAGGTTATCTTGAGAACAGAACTGGGGGTGTGTGCTTCCTGCGAGGGTGTGTGGTCTTAAGCTTACTTGACTTTGTGTGTATTTAATTTGGTTTCATTATCATTACTTCTACTGTTCATGAACTGGATCTTCTTCACCTTGCTAAAATATAAGAGATTTACAGTTTGGTTGTCAGACTCATTTCAGAATTTTCATCTCCACTGCTGCAATGTAATGAATCCACGATGCTTTAAGACACTAAATATGTGACAATCTCTTGCCGGAGCAATGGAAAACTAATATATTTGCCTTAATCTCTGAAATAAACACTTTCCTTAGGAAACATTTTTCAAGTACATGACATCTAGAATAAAATCTTTCTGGGCTAAGGAGATCTCTCCGTAGGTTCAGTGCTAGATACACAAGTATGAAAACTTGACTTGAGATCCCCTAGACTTATGTAAAAGCCAGGCACGACTGCATTTAACCCCAGTGCTGGGCAGGGCAGAGATGGAGGATACGAGAATCTTGCTGGCAAAGCAGTCTACCTGAAATGGTGATGATGAGCTCCAGGTTCAAAGGAAGATCTTGCCTCACAAAATAAGATAGAGAGCTCTAAAGGAAGACGCTTGATGTTGATCTCTGGCCTCTACATGTACCCAAAAACTGATGTTCATGCACGCACACAGACACATACAGACACACAGGGGAACACACACACACACACACACACACACACACAACTCTGTTTTATACTTTCACTTTTCTTTTTTCAATATATATTTTTATTGAATTTTTAAATTTAATTGTCTTTGTTTAGTTACACAAGTACTGCAATTCATTTTGTCACCCAGGAAAACAACAGCATTGTAAAAGATGTCTTATCACAGATACTAGAGCAGAGAATAGTAAAAAGGGTTATATATTATTTTATAATAAAAACACCAAGTAACAGTCATAAGACACATTAATCAACTGTATTAATTTCTGAGTCTACCACAGTAAATTACCATAGACTTGTCAGGTTAAAATGGCAAAAAAAAAAAAAAATGACCTTTTACAATTCTGAACACAAGAATTCCCAAATCAAAATGTTGGGAGGGCTGCAGTCCCTGCAGTCCCTCCACAGGCACTGGAAGAGAAACCTTTTTCAATCAGGAGCTCCTAATGTTCTTGGCTTGAGGCTACAAATCTCAGTTTCTGTTTTCACATGGATTTCTCTGCATATTGTCACTTTCTCCTGTCTTACGGACCATTTGCCATTGTATTTACTGGTCATATAACCTAGGATATTCCAAATTTGAGATTCTTAATTCCATCCCCAAAGATTCTTCACTTGATTAGGTTTGTCTTCTGCAGGGTTGCCATTCAACCCACTGCACTGCTTTGGGCCCTTTATATCTGTGGGATTCGTTTTTATCAGAAACAGAAAGAGAAAGATATCCGTGAACATTAGGACATTCTCCAACTTCAAACTCTAAGGTTCCAAAAAATGTACAATGTGACAAAAACTCATATTGGTGAGAATGCAGAGTAGTAATTTTCATGGATTATTGAAACAATTGTAAATTCATAAAACCAGTCCGTAATAGGAGAAATACTCTCTCAGGAAGTAATGAATGTACACAAGAACATGCCCTGTCCACCAACAGTAAAAGAGCAGTGATGAAATGAGCAAGCTCGTCTGCACAAGTAGTTACTGAATGCTGTGAACCCTGGGCAGAACTGAGGTACACATGCTCAGTATTTCACATGTGGACACTGAAACAGCCATGATCAATCACATGTGCATATGGGAAAGAGGAAAAAATTACAAAGAATAGTAACAAAATTATCAAAAGCCTTGTAATTTAAAAGAAAAAGAAGGTTTTCTGCTTATAGGCATACATCTGGGTAACTTCTGGGATGCTGCTAATATCTTAAGAACAACACGTGGCAACAGGTTTTTCTTTGTATGTATTCTTCAGAGTAACCATATACATATAAATTATACACAGAATACTTATAAAATATACAGAAAAGATATGTACATATTCTATTATTGTATATGCACTCTGTATTTTTCATGAAATCTGAATCTTACAATGAACCTAAGAAAAGATTATGAGTAAAATAAATTAGAAAAGAAAACTCTGCTTTAACAGCCACTGAAAAGGGGAGAAAGGAGAGAAAAGGCAACAAGTACAGAGAGGCTGAGCTAAGGGAAGTTTTATTCCTTTTATGTTCTGCAAATCTGGACTGTTTCTGTAGTTTCAATATGAAGGGCGGGGGACTATGCTTTGATTTTAATAAATATCCTACTTGATGCTCAAAGAATCAAAATAAAACAAAATGTAATGATACCCAACTGCTGTGTGCTATAAACCTAGAATATACCAGGACTGGTATAGCATAGAACCAGAGGATGGTTTAGAGGAAGAACCAATACACAGGGCTTCTTTGTCGTTCCTGTTATCCAGAAATGCTGCCAATCCACTGACATCAGATTCCAATCTAGCATGTTCTGGAAGAAATACTATTGATCAAACGAATAAGATCTGTTCATATTATGGATTGGATTTAGGAGAACAGAGGAAGGAGGGCTTTTGCTGTAAACAAACAGAGGGTATGAAGAAAAGAAAATCCCAGCTGAAGGAGTAGGTGGAAAGTTCCTGCAGCCATGTGGAAAAAGCTAAAGATTATCAAATAAAGAACGTAGAAAAGGCTCCTGCACTTTCTCCTCTTATAAAATTGAGATATACTGCAGTCATTAGCCTGTCAGTAAGCAGTAACCATGTTAAAAAAAATCTTTAATGGAATACATTAGCTCAATTGGAAACAGAGGTGTCAATTTGACCGATGAATTCTGCAGAGGTATTCAGCTACAGTGGAAATTATTGTAAATGCAATTTTTAAGTTGATACGTAAATCCAGCTTCTGACAAGTTAGGCCAGTTGGCTTAATTCTGTCCTTGAAGAACTTAAAATCTCAGTTTCTATAGTCATTGGAAGCACTGGCAGCAGTCAGGACTTTGGCCCTCAGGTCTGACATAGAAGATGAAATGCACACCTAAAACAGCCTGCTCGTGGAAAGCATGGCTGAGAGATATATGCTCATTTACTTTCCATACTGAAATTTGTATTCTTTTCTGATCTATTTCTCTCTGGGAATATATTTCTATACTGTTTGTTGAAATGTAAAATCCTTAATGGAAGGGTCATTTAGTGAGAGATTTAATCATTTGTTCAATAAATATTCAGGAGACCTTATTTGCGATGAAACTATCAAGATGTTAAAACTAAAAGAAAAGCAAGGTGTGTGTTTTGTATGTGGGTTGGACGGTGTAGTGGGAAAGGGGTTAGAAATGAGCCCATCCTGGCCATGCTGCATCGTGCTATCTAAGCAGCCTCTCCTTTTTTTCTGTAAGTTCTGTTTTTCCTACAAGAAGCATGCTAGCTTCCAGAGAATAAAATGGATCTTAGAAGCCTGATAATCTCATTTCTTCTGACTTCGTTTGTTTAATTCCGTATCACATATCACACATGAGTACAGTTTATCCTTTAGGAATTTTTTTGCTGGTATGACCTTAGCATATTTTCCTAAATCATAATTATAACAAAGGCCATAAGAAAAAAATATGTATATATATATGTATATATATATATATATATATATATATATATATATATGATTCTTAAAGGGAAAAAATTCCTTTTCATGCCTCAATCTCAGAAAAAAAAATTTTTCCAGGCTTAAACCCTGGAACTTAGTGCACCTTAATTAATTAAAATAACGTAGAGACAGAAGTTTCCAAGGACATTCATACCTTCTAAAGCGTGTTAATCATTAATGAAATGATACCTTATTCCTTCAGATCCCTGTACTATAGCATAACATCTCTGCTTCATCGCCTCACAGATGACAAAATAACACTTAGGCTTCCCATGGATGACAGCTTTCTTTGCATTCTATTTTCCAAATGATAAGGTGGGGTAAATTTTTTCATACAATCATAAAAAATACAGAACTTCCCAGGAGTGGCATTGCCCACAGTGGGCTGGGCACCCCCACATCACCCAACAATCAAGAAAATACTCCATAGACATGGCCACAACCAGTTCAGTGTAGGAAATTACCCCATTGAGGCTCCTTTAGTGTCTACTCGACACTAAAGCTATCCTACACAATAGACCCCTTGTCAACTTGACACACAAAATTCACTGTTAAACCATAAGATTTCCAGTTCTTGTCCCGAAGATATGATGTTGATATTAATATCACGACATAAGACAGTGCAATCTTAAAAGTCTCACAGTCCTTAAAAAATAAACATCCTAAAGTTCACAGTCTCTTTTAAAAGTCTATTAACTGTGGGCTCCTGTATAAGAAAGAAGGCTGAGCATGGGCCAGGAGACCACGTCAGTAAGCAATGTTCCTCCAGGTCCCTGCCATGACTTCCTACCTAGAGTTCCCTACATGATGAACTACGATTCAGAGATGTAACCTGAATAAACCTTTTCCTCCCCAAGTTGGAATTGGTCAGAGTGTTTTGTCACAGCAGTGAAAGCAAAATAGGAAATAAGTATTTTCTGAATTCTCAGCACTTGACTCACATATGTAAATCAATACCACTATTCTGATGTTTCCTCACACAAAAATCTTCAAACTCAAAACATACAAAATTAGCTCATACTCTCAAAGCAAATCTTAGAAAATGGTGTTATTATCTACCCAATCAACTCAGGATAATACCTAATTGTTACCCTCAATGCTCCCCTAAATTTCATTACTAGAAACAAAATTCTAAATGGCTTCTAATGATCCAAGTCTCTATATCACCTCCTCCTCCTGAGAATGGAAGAGACTTGTGATTATGAAGGGATGTCAGTGCCATTATTAGGTTCCTTTATGTGGCACAGTTGACTTTATCACAGGGAAACAGTCCTTCCTCCGCCAGGCCTACTTAAACAAGCAAGTGCTGAAAAAGGATGGTTTCCTCTTATCCAAAGCACTAAAGTGGGCTGTGAGGATAGCTCACTTTGGATTGGATGTTTGCTGAGATCAAATCCACAGCACTTACCTGTACTACCAATGTTGGGGAATGGAGGCAGAAGAATCAATAAGATCCCTGGGAGATTACTGGCCAGCCAGCCTAGCTGAACAAACGGAGGTTAAGAATCTAAGAGAAGACTTGCCTCAAAAATAAATGAAGAAACAACTGAGGAAAACATTCTGACATAAACTTCAAGCTTCCACACATGTCAAAACAGGAATACATACATACAATGCACACACACACAAACTCAGAGGTGCTCCATATGAAGGAGATTTGGATGTACTAGGAATATAGAAGTGATCTCATTTTAAGGAATGTAAGTGTCCTCCAGCAAACAATGAGCAGGTAGTGTTCTTTTATACACCCCATTCTCCTGTCATCATCCTCTGCCATTCCGAAACCTTTAGTGATTTTCATTTCTCAAAGAATATAATGTTTGTGAAAATCCTTAAGCAACATATTACTCAACTATTGACTCTGTCCTTATGACCCCAATCTTAATGATAATACTGCAGTCTCAGAATCATGAATCTTCTGAGCTCTTTTCCCCTTCTTGAAACACTGAGATCGTCCTTTCAACCCCCATGTTCTGAGGCAAAGACAACCAAGATTACTTTACCTGGGCAATTAGAAGAATGTAGTTACCATTTGAAGTATGGGAAAGATTACATAGGCTATAGGTGTGCAAAAAATGCCAAGAGCTGCATTTGGAATATAAATTTGAAAAAAATATTAAACATGTACTAAATATATCAAATAGCCAATTAAATATATCAGTTATGGAAAAGAGGTATTCTGGATCTATTAACAATGTATAATCATGAGATTCATTAGGAATTGACTATATAGGACATAGCATCTAAAACTGTAGCTCACAACTGCATAAAAGTGCATTTATGGGTGATGAAAAATTTAGCAACAGGAAAAGCTTTCTGAACACACAGAAGATAAAACATTTAAAGTGCAATGCATAACAAACTCTAAATGTGTCAAACAGAACTCACCCATGTTGAATCATGAAACTTCACAATGATTTTTCTCTTGTTTTTCACAATCTATATTCAATAAGGAAATATTGAAATAGAGGCTGGAGAGACAGCTCAGCAGTTAAGAGCACTGGCTGCTTTTACAAAGGTCTTGAGTTCAATTCCCAACACCCAGTGGCAGCTAACAACAATAACTCCAATTCCAGAGGGTCCAACATGCTCTTTTAACCTCTGTGGCATTGGACAACATAGGTGCATTTACATATATGCAGGCAATACACTCATACACATAAAAATAATGAATAATAAAAAAGAAATATTGAAATATATCAAATAAGAAATACTAAAAAATTATAACTTCCTTCAAAATGAAACTATAATCTAACACTCCATTTGGCTTTTTTGTGAAACATTTTTATTATTTCTTCCAGAATTCCCTGCAGTGTATTTTGGACATGCTTTTTAATTAGCTTATGAAGTGGTGGGTTTCTGCTTGGCTTTTTCACACATCCTTAGCTTTGGTTAACTCTGTTCTTTTCATCCCTCATCTTCTCCCATCCTCCACTTGCATCCTTGTTTAAAACCTTGCCATCCTGTATTCCCTTCCTCAATTTTTCAGATCACGTGTTTTGCTAGATACACAACCCCTTAAAGCTTTCTCCTCCCCACCCCTTCCTCACTTTTGGGTCTCTACACACTTCATTTTAACAAAATATTTCAAAACTATGACTTACCTATGAAAGATAACATGTGGCATTTGGCTTTTGGGGTTACCTTAGTCAGCGTATTGTTTCCAGTTTCATCCATTTTCCCGCAAATTTCATCATTTTATTTTTCTTTATGGTTGAATACAATTCCATTCTGCATATGCACTGCACTTTCATTGCCTGTTCATTTGGCTGACTCCATTTCCTTGCTATTGTGAACAGAGCAGCAGCAAACAGAGATGAGCAAGTATCTCTGTAGTAGGATATGAATCCTTGGGATTACTCCCAGGAGGGTATAGCTGGGTCATATGGCAGTTCTATTTCTAGTTTTTTGAGAAACCTCCAGACTGATTTCCCAGGAACCTGTACCAGTCTGCACTCCCACCATCAGTGTGTAAGGGATTCCTTTTCCTTACATCCATGCCAGCATTTGTTGTCATCTGTGATCTTCATCATGTCCATTCTGAAGAGAATAAGGTAACTTGCTCTTACTGTAACTTTCTCCTGCATTTCCATGATGGCTAAGGATGATGAGCATTTTTAAGTATTCATCAACCATTTGTCATTCTTCTTTTAATAACTCTCTGTTTAGTTCCGTATCCCTTTTTAAACTCATACTTTATTTCTTACCATAATGATCTTGTTAATACAGAAAAACAGAGCCTTGAGGGCATTCTAAAAGCTGTGTAAGACGGAGAATATTTATGAAGGAAATGTGGGAGGCAGGAATGCCAGTGTTCTAGGCTAACTTTTCCTACACACAAACTTGAGTCAAGTTCATATTTTGATCTTTCTAAAATGTATTATATTTATGGGAAATAAACAAATCTAGATTAATTACAAATATCCATTATTTACATTAATATTAATCACTATATTTAATGTGTTCTATAAAATATATTTAATATGACTTCTTAGGAAATATTTCATTTTTCTACCTTAATAGCTTAGAAATATTTTATTTTTCCTTTAAAATGCTGGTTAAGTGAAATTTTCACAATAAAATTTTGATATAAATCATTTTCCAACTTTTCACTAAATAAGAGAAGATGTTGTTGAGGCCTTTAAATTCACTAGTTGATTAACAGTCATATATAGTCATATAGTGTTCTCACATCCAAGTTCAGGATGATGCTAATTGGTCTCTATGTTGCAGCTATAATTTATATTATTACTGCTGATTTTCATCGTTGCTCATGAATATCACACCATCCTCAGTCTTTACATCATTGTTCATTTCAGTATTCTGCATTTTTATGTAATTTATGAAAGTTCTGAGGGAGGTAAGTTTTGAAATATCTCTATTTCTCCCTACTTCACCTGAATGCCAGCATATGACTGCTTTGGGATCCATATATTACTAGTAATTGTCATATAGGACCATAGTAATCTCTTTTGTTGAATAATTACAGAAATAACATGAATTTTCTACTTTTTAAAAATTTCCTTTATAAAGGAAGTTATATATAAATGAACAGCTCCATCAAATGTTCCTAGAGACCTGACACATTGTTCAAAGTCCCAGTGCTACATGAGAAAATCATTAAGACCATGACATGAGATGATTCTCATCAATGAATATACTTAGAAATCTTCTTTTCAGTTGATAAATTTAATAAAAGAACAGAAACATGATTTTAGCTGAACACTTCAATCATAATCTGCAAGATATTTTACAAGTGAATAAACATAATTATTCGTTTCAGCAAATTGACAGTCTTCATCGTAAGAATAGCCATAGTAAGTAATACCAAACACACATTTACCCTAAACCTGTTGATTATAAATTTCCCTTCAGGTGTATAATGAACCAAATTAAATCACCAACAAAAAAAATCCATAAAAGGATTTAAACACAAGAAATATAATTTTCTTAATCTACCATGTACACACTGACAATCATTTTATGAAAGAGATGGTGATAAAATACTCATTTAAAGTATCATAGAAAAAAATAATTTAGATCATGAACTTTGATATAGTATGAGACCTAGAGTAAAAACAGCATATTCTACATGTGCTCCACATGAGATCATCAATTTACACTAAAAATGCTATACAATGACATAAACTAGGCTTGTATATGATGAAAAGTTACTGTGTAACAGATTCTGTGTTAGGAGCTTTTTTGCATATTATTTCAATTAATAATCACGAAAAGAAAAGAGTATTCCTTACTTCCATGATTTTATGGGCAGAAACTACAATTTTGAAGATGAAGTAGCTTTTCTGTTAATGATATTGGAGGTTGGATAAACAAGATTTGGACTCCAAATTGTTTCAATGCTTTGGTTGCTACTAATATGCTATGTAGTTATTGGCTCATGACCAGTAATTGTCAGTTTTTCAACTAGCTCTTTATTGCTAACATAGGGTTGCTATACTTACTTTTCTTCACAAAAGGTAACAACTAAGAAATAGTAAGCCTAGGTACTTGTGCAGTAAATGAGGGCTGAGCACCACCTGTTGGACATCTGAAGAATGAAAACTAGACTCTCGACACTGAACACTTAAAGAATAAGACCAGGTATCGCTCCTGGTCAGGATATTTACAGTGTGATTCTGTCAAACTTAAATATATCTATAAAACCGCCTCATTAAGCCAAACTTCCAAAGCCTGTGAATTTTATGAGTCAACTTGACTAGATCTTGGGCGCCCAGATATGTGAAGTGTTTGTGAAGGTGATCAGTCAATTGAATAGAAGATATTGCTCTCTGTAATACAGCTCTCATCGAATCAGTTGACAGCTACAAGCACTGAGACTTCCATGAGTAAAAGAGAACTCCTGCTCGATAAGGAGCCGGACACAGATTGTTTGTCTGTTTTTATTGTGTTGTGTTGCTTGGGATTTTTTTGGCTTAGGTTTTAGACCTCAAAATCAAACAGTGGCTCATCTTCAGGTTTTTACTGTCAGCTTTCAAACTAGAATTTCCACCATCATTTCTCCTGGTTCCAAGGCCTTTGGGCTCAGATTGGAAAGACTTTTAACATTCCTTCTTCCTGTCCTGCCAAGGGGATATCACGGGACTTACTGGATATAACCCTATGAGCCAATTCCTTATAATTCCTGTCTGTTATATTCTCTCTCTCTCTCTCTCTCTCTCTCTCTCTCTCTCTCTCTCTCTCTCTCTCTCTCTCTCGCACGCGCACACACACACACACACACACACACACACACTGTAATATTAGTTATGTTTTGTGGGGATCTGGGTATTGAGCAAGGCAAGCGACTCCACATACCCTAAAGGGATGGCAGGTGTCTGACCTGCTCTGCCTGTGTGATAACCTGGCCCCAGGAAGCTAATGTAGATATGAATCTTCCTTTCCCCCACGTCAGACAGACCAGAACCAGGTTTTTGGGTTTCGTTTCCTCCTTCCTGAACTTCCACATCAGCCCTACAACCTTCCCGCCTTTACCCCAAAAGCCCACCTCTAACTTTCCCGCCTTTTGTAACAGTCAGAAAGGCCTCCCTATATCAGCCCCTGCATTGGCTCTAATAACCGAACTACCTACCAACGTAGTCTCCCAGGAGGGAACTCCTCCCACCGCACTCTGAGCCACCTGAGGTCCTGTTCAATCGTCCTCTATTCTCTGGCATTGCTGGAGCACAACAGCCGTGCTGGAGATGGAGACCCACCCACAATGTTTCTTTAGAGAAACGACAAATACAGGCCCTTTGCCTTCCTTTGTAACTTCATGCTTCTTTTTAAAAAGAAAAAGGAGTATGCTTTAATAAAGACTAAAAGGAAAGTCCTTCTCTAAATATCACGCATGATTAATCCTCCTCCATGACTGAGCTATACTGTAAAGTGAGCTCTTTCTGAATTGCTGTGACAAAATTAACCCGGCAGAGGGATTGGAACAGGAGCCACAAGTTTTCATCACTGACTCACTGTAGAATTGAGTAACTGAGCTGTGTGTCTCCTTAGGAATTTCTTTACTTTTATGTCTTTTCTTTCCTTTCTTTCTGCCTTCCTGTCTTTTTTTCTTCTTTCATTGTGTAAAGTTTAATGCTTCATTGCCCTACCGCATCCCTACTCAGGAAATTTCTTATTGGTAAAAACTTGAAGGAGACCTTAGAAGAGAGGTGAAAAGGTTGGCTTCTGCTCTGTCATTATTTTATAAGCCAAAGCTAGAAGTTTGAGTGCTGTAGCATCAAACAGAAAAGAAACACACACACACACACACACACACACACACACAACTGGAGCCTCCCATGTTAAAACAAAAACCTTGGGTAGATAATGACACAAAGCCAATAAAAGTCAGGGCTTTGATGTTGGAAATCAGGTGTGCGAAATCCGTCTCTACAAACCCATGCTAGCCACATGGCCGAGAACGAATTTCCTTTGCTCCGAATGTTAGTTTAGTCATCTGTACACAGTTAAGGAGTTCCTGCAAGTGTTCAAAGAGACAATATATGGAAGGTGCTCAACCCATTTCCTGAAACAGCAAGCTTTTTAAGCATCTTTAGCACATTTATTTATTAGGGGGAGGGCATGTACATACCACAACGCATGTCTGGAGGTCAGAGAACAGCCTGTTAGAGTTGGTTCTCTCCTTCCACCTTTGGAAAGTCATTAGGTTTGGCAGCAAATGCCTTTGCCCTCTGAGAGTTTCTCCAATAATTTCATTAAATCGTCATGCATTCTCAAATCAGTTGTTTTCTTTACAATTATTTTTACTGTAAATATTTTCAAGTTGTCTTCAAGAAAATCTAGTATTGTCATTTTGTACATTCAATTCAAATTTTCACTACTTAGTATGAACACAATTGTGGTGAAATTTTTTCATTTAAAGTTATTATAAATGTTAAATAAATTAAAGTTTTATTTAAATACTCGTTCCTGAGATAACTACCGATTTATAAGGGTTAAAAAAGTCTGTAATTATCTCAAGTTTTTATTCGTATTTAATAATTGTTCAGAAAACTCCAAATTTAGCCTAAATGACTTCTTTGGTGGGATAACGCAATTCAAGTAGTATTGGAATCTGTTATCAGAGCATGTGCACAACTAAGCATGGGTTAAATTAGCGCTGGGTTTTACAAATTCTAGGCAGATGTCCTTCATATGTAGCAAAATGCTTCTATATACGTTTAAGTTAAGCAGAAAAGAATCTGAGTAGGAAGAAATTAATCTTTCTTACATTAGCAATCTCTGAACAACCTTCCAGGCCCTCGTCAGAAACAGGTGAAATTAAGAACACTCAGTTGTGCAAGTGACTTTTACAATAAGAAGCCATAATTGAATATTTGGGATTTAGTGATAGTCTACTAATTTGTTAACTATAACAAACATATTAATGTCATTTATTAGGGGTTTCACAGTTAAAATTGTCCGAAATGTCTAGACACACAAATTAGCCATACAACTATTGTTTCTGGGGTATCACTCTTCAGGACACAAGGCTTTTAGAGAAATTTGCTTTGTAATCATGTAGAAAACATCTGCCAAAATCTCTTTCTTTCTGAAGCATAATGTTATAAGTCTAGAGGCTTGAACTTAGCAACACTTCCTGTAAATAGAGGAAGTGGGGTCTCATCCTAAGTGCTTCAGAGCTACAGCGAAGGCCTTGGAAAATCTGCAGAGGAAATCTTTTGAAATTAAGCAGCAACAACTTTGGGTGGAACCCTCTAAGCACTTACCTCTCTAAATCAGTTTCTTCGTTAAGGAACGTGAGACGAATGCTAACTAGATTATAAAATTCTGGCCACAGAAGCACAGTTAGGTCTTAAATATTGTAAGAATTGTATTTTAAATATGTATTCTCATTTCTCATATTCCCACATGCTTATTACACAAAGTCACAGTAATATTTGCATTGATAGCAAACAATATATTAGTATCATAGTGTAATTTGTAGTTACAAATATTATTGTTATATAAAATATTTGTGATTCTTCCCCATAGTTATGTCTTCTAAAGAAGAAAAAAAACCCTCTAATTTACTTATTCATTTATAGTAATGTGATTGAATGAAATAGTTTTTGAGGAGCTAAAGATCTCATATAAAGTATAACTTGAAATTAAATTTAAAACATAATTTTTTTTCTTAAATTTTAAACTCTGCGACTTTTACATTATGTTTCAACAGTTTGGTAATGATGAGTATACAGTATATAGCACTCTGTGCTTTTCTAATTTTTAATTTTTTGTCATATTACTGTTAGAGAGAGAGAGAGAGAGAGAGAGAGAAAGAGAGAAAGAGAGAGATGCAATACACACAGAGAGGTGTGAGAACCACATTTGGGTATCAGTTCTCTTCTTCCACCATTAGATCTGAGGATTGAACTCTGGCTGTCAGACTTACGTTTTTTCAGGACTGGCACTTCTATTTTTAAATGTTTCTTAATTTCACTTATATTTTCCTTAAATTTATTTGGCTCAGGATCATTTGCAGAAAAGAACTATGTAACTTAGGACAATTGCCATGGGAATACTGCCTCTAAATCAATTTGAATTATTAGAGAATATTGGAGTTTTCCAGAGAAATAAAAACAATAAAACATAGTTATATCAATATGCAAAAGTATAGAACGATCCAATTATAGGATAATTCACATAACAGGAAGGCTGAGAAGTCCCATGACTTGCTATTTGCAAAACTGAAGAAACAATTGCTAGTGACATACATAATTCAGTCAGAATTGGAGGGAGAATGGTCATGTGAGTTCGTCTTAGGTCAAAAGGCAGGAGAAATAGGGTGTCTCACCTCAAACAGAGAGATCATGTTCACCTATCCTCTCCTTTTTCTTCTAGTGGAATAGTCAGTGGTCTAAATAATGCTCACTCATATTTATTTGGATGACCTTTACTCAGTCAACCAATAAGAATGCTAATCTGTTCCAAAAACTTCTTCCAAATACACCAGGAAGAAATGCTTTACTAGATACCTGAACACCCCTTCATCCAGTCAAGATGACAGATAAAATGAATCCCAACAGAAGACTGATAAGAATTCAAGGTATAATTAAAGTGTATCACTAAGATGACTTCATTGGTTTCTACTACCAAAAGACCTTTCTATTCAGTGTACACTTTCTTAATTATGTGTCTCAATGGGTACTATGAACTTGAGTAACCTTTTCCATTTGGTTGAAAGATAGTTCTTGTCACAGAAGGTAGCAGTAGAATTTAAATCTCAGCATCTGAGGTTAGACACAGCTTACACATTTTCCTGAAAATTGAATGAGGGGACACATAAATAACAGGAGCCATCATAACAACTACTTGAAATATAATCCCATATTCATTTCTAGCATATTCTGTAAGTCATAATAAATTTCAAGCACAGAGTGTTCATAGTCACTCTCAACAGTTGAACCAGTCTGACGTTTACTCTGGATTGTCAGCTTCGTTGATTGTGAAATGCCAAGGAGAGGAGTAAAGCATACATCTGGAAATGCATGTGATGACCTGTCTAGAGACAAATACGACCATTCATGAATTCAAAAACTGAACAGGTGGTGTTACTGTGGAAGACAGGGTCTGAATAGAGGAAGTCAGGTCACAGGGGCTCATACCTGGGGCTAGAGCATGCCCTGGCTTCTTCCTGTTTCCTGTCTCCAATGATGTGAGGAGCACTGCCATGTCCTCCCCTCTATGGTAGACTAAAACCTCTGAAATCATGAGCAAAATAAATCTTCCCTAAGTTTAATTTGTTTTATTTCAGGCATCTTTTCCCCTGAGATAGGAAAGCTAACAAAGCATTATCTATGGCTTAGATAAAACTATCTGGCATATTGTAATCATTCAAAAGGTATCTGCTTAATATAAGAATAAATGCATGAATGTTTGAAAGAATGGGCAGATCCATGAATGAACAACAGAGAGAATGAATGAAGGACATACTCCTTTTCAGTGGTCTCACAAGCACAGAAGTAGTGAGTAACGTGATACTAAAGTTAGGAAAAAAAATTTCTAATAAAACATTACAAACAATGGAACTAATGTGTTCCAGAGAATATAACTGAAGAAAGTCTTCACAGGTTGGAGGATGTGTTAATGTTCAAAAATGTGTAAGCATACTGTTCCCCTTAAGCAGCCTTATTTTACCCTTTAATAATAGTTTATTTCATTACAGCTAAGACCTTCAATGATATTTTGTTTCATCTATTCTTTTATTATTTTATATTTGAAGAGGAAAGATTTCTATGGTTACAATGGCTGACTAGGCCATAGAATTTTGTCCCCATCATATCATAAAAAGGAGAGACATTTACACTTATTATTGCTGATGAATTAAGTTGCTTATATTGGATTTGTTTCTCCTCTTATATTTCCAGCAATGTTAAAAACTGACTTCTATCATTGGATTTTGGATTCAATTCAGATGAATCCGGAGAAAGTATAGAGTCCACATACAAAAAACTGAAGATGTGTTTCCATGGACCTTACCTTCTATTTTGTGGGTAATTAAATACTAAATATCAGCAAAACTCTATTGCCAACATGCAATCTAAGTATAGATTGTGTGATGGAATAATGTGCTGGTAGAGCAAACAGAATATAAAACTCTGTCATGTGAAAATGATGTTTTTACCTCTACAGTAATTCCTCCAAAAAAATAAAACCAGAGTCAAGGAAAAACCAAATTGAAAAACATTCTATAAAGCTCCTGTCCAGCACTCCCATAACTGTCAAGATCATCAAAATCAGGAAAACTCATAATGAGAAGCTTCTGACTCTATCTAGTGACTGACTACAACAATTTTACAAGGGTAAATTTATAGCTTTAGTAGGGTGTTAGCTGAAATTATTACAGATTCTGTATTCTAAGTATTCTGTATTCTGTATTCATGTGTGCTCAACTACTGAGTCATCTCTCCAGTCCCCATATTGCTTAATCTTAAAACCATTCCTTTTAATCAATCCATTACATTTAAATGTTCAATTTCTTCCAGTACCCTGTTCAAGTTAGGTCAAAATACAATGTTTGTATTAGCCAAGACAATTAAATTAATCAAATACATCTCTTGGAAGACTTTTATAGACCTATTTCTTGGGGAAAGAGCAGCAAGAAATGAAACATTATAAAGGACCTGTGGCAAAATGATTAGAAGACGAAAACATGATTAATAACAATAAAGAACATGCGTGGGGAAAACTAAGGGGGAAAATTCTAAGGCAGACCTAGGTTACAGATGGAAAGATTCATTCATATTTTTTGCTTTCTTACTTTTATTTTTAATTTTATCCTGCCCACAGTGCATTGATTGCAGTCACTCATGTTTTTCGCCTGTGCAAATGGAGTCCAATCAAGAGATTCGCGGGAAGCGGGAAATCAGAAGGTACAGTTTTCTAACCCTATAAATGCAACAAGTGACGACTAGAGTGGCATGGGCCCTGGTTCTCAGAATCTGATCACGTCCCCTCCTTACAAACACGGGTCAGAATGGATGCAAACCTTCCAGTTTAAAGTGTTCACTTTGGGTTCTTCAAAAGTCCTTAGCCAAAGTCAGTTAGTGACATATTTTCAGAGAGTTGCAATTCTCCAGTGAACTTGCCACCAACGTGTAACTCCTACTGAAACTCTGCCATTCAAAATTGACGAGACTACTACCACGTTCTCATTGCTGGTAGAAAGAAAGAAGAGATGAGGATATATTGTGGCCAAGAAAGAAGGCAAAAATGAGTACATTATTGTAGCAAATTTGAGGTTGAACTAATTCCCCAAATCACAGGTACTCATATGCAGTAACAGACTTTCTCACATGAAACAGCGTACAACAGAAGCATATTACTATTTTCTTGTATCTTCTAAAATGTGGGAAAATAAAAGGAGGAATTCTCTTAGCTCCGCCTAACACAAACAATGATCTTAAACTACTTCAAACAAATCAAATAGGAAGCACTAGAAATTAGAGCATTACTGAAGGAGTCTCCAATCTGTGGGAAATTCCTGGTATTGTCAGTTTGCTGGTCAATTCCTCAGTAAATCAAGACTGCTCAGAATAGTATCTTGACGCATGTCATTTAGAACATAGTCACTACGTAATAAATCGTGCTTTCAGGGACATTTGTAGTAAGCATTACATTTGCAGTCATTTTTCCTAAGAAAACTTACTGGAATTTTTTTTATGTTTGTTTGTTTTGTTTGGAGGAGGGTTTTCTGTTTGCTTTTCTTTGGTCTGTAGTTCTCTGACTCTGGATGTCCATTAAAAGAATGTAATATACATATAAACACACACATATGTAAATCACATATATATAATCACTTGTAAAGTTTATATTTATATATAAACAGCACTCAGAGAAAGAATAATCCAGAATGGTAAAATGATGTGACTACGGTTCTATACACACGGACTGGTACAATTCTACAGACAAAATCTAAGCCGCATGTATAAGCAAGACTTAGAGTAATGTCCTTTGACTCTGGTTGTTTTCCTCTGCCTCCTAGCTCTTCCCTTGACCTTCTCCTTGTTATTTTTTTCACACTTTCTATTGACAATAATTTAAATCTTTTGTTCTCAATTCTCAAAATTAGGAGCATAAATCAATATTTTTTGCATAGCTTCACTGTAACATTCTTGTAAAGAATTACATTTCCTGATAAGCATTCTTGCCACTGATCTTCAGATGTCCTACTCACTGAGTTTCCTTAGGATGCTGTCAGCCACACTTCACTCACATGAGACTCCATGTTGATGTTTTTAGACTTTGGCTTCATATCCACATGTGGAAAACAACTATAGCTGGTATAAATATCCATATAGTTTAGCTAAGAGGCATCATTTCCTAGGAATCTTTGAATATAATATATATACATATTACTTAAATATTTTCTTTGTACCACTGTTTGAATTAGTTAATGACATAATGATTCTGTCCTGATCTCATACTATTTTGGAAAAAAGCAGACCAAAGGCAATGACTGAAAACCAAAGAGACCAGGTGAAGTTACTTTCACTGTCATAACCAGAATATACCATTCAATTTGGTATGAGCAAAAAATACGATAATTATTATCTTAACTCTAACAACTCCAAGGCTGGCTAGGCTGTGAAAGCTACACTATGGTTTGAAAGGAGGAAAAGGAGAAAGATGAGAAAAGGCAGGAGGTGGAGGCAAATATTAGGGTCTTCCATAAAAATGAACAGCCAGCCTTACCTTGCAGAAGTTTCCCATAGACGTTTTTCAGAGTATTGTCTCAAAATTATTGAAAACCTGGATAAATACACCAACAACCTTTTCTGTTTGAAATCTCCCATGCTCTTACTTATTTGGTGTTTCTTACTAAAATGGCAGATTTAATGGATTTAAATGAATTGCAACATTTTGGTGTTTTGAGTGTAATACTTTGCTGTACGGCTGATTTGATACATCATAAGCACTTCAATATGACAACGGTCACTATTTTGGTGCTCCTCATTGCTATTCTAAAATATACAGTTTAATAAAGCTCGTAATTTGTTTCACAAAATTATTCTGACAATGTCTATCGAAGACATGTACATTCCCTGCTTCCTATTTGTATTTTACTCCTGCGAGGCAAATCGGCAGTCCCAGTACTCACTAGGGATGCATTAAAATCAATTTGTCTCTCCTGCATGCATTCTGAATTATGAAATTTCAAAATTCACTCTCATACATTGGGCAACATGAATAAGAAGTTATGAATCATAGTGAGCTTTTAAAGTTGTATATGAATTGGAAAACAGACTCCAAAATGAGGCTATGAATCAAAGCCAAACCACAAATACATAACTGTCCTTACCAAAAGGGAATCAAAATGTCTGTTCTTGGTTTTGAGGTTCATTGAAAAATCAATAAGGAGCCAGCTCATGGGTTCATTTAGAGAAATCAAATTTAACTTATTTCAGTTTGTTTTGAATCTCAGTTTTCTTGCATTAGAATTTCACTTTTAAGAGCTTAGCTTTATAACATCTTGTAAATGTACAGAAATTGTAGCAGAGTCCAAAGCACTCCATGATCTCATCACCTCATTCCCCATAATTAACATTTTAAGTAAATTTTAAAATGTGGTCTCTCTTTGTCCTCTATAAATATTATATAGTGGCATACAAGAATCCATTTTTGTATCAGTTACACATGTAGATCTTCTGAACCATGCCGATGTTATAAATATGATACTTCATTACTGCTAAGTGCTTCATTATGTATTCCTAAGAGAAAGGACACTCTCGTACACCATCAGAATGCCTCAAAATTGAGGTATACTGCCAACTTCTACTTCAGTGACTTCTGCCACACTTTGACAATAATTTCAATAGTTTTCTTAATATCAAAAAGTCTTGTAAACACGTCATCTGCCAAGACCCAATTGAGGACAACATGTTGCATTCAGTTATTGAGTAGCCTATCTTCATGTTCCCTATGTATTCAGAGTCTTAATATTTGAGTCTATGGACCAGATTTTTGTGGAATTTGGGGCTTGTCATATGATTAGATTCTACTTATTACTGATGCTAGATTGTAACCTGTACTTCAGTGGTGACAATAAATTTAAGATGATATCTGTCAAAATTCTCAGCACTAAATTTAAAGGCAATCTTAATAAAGAGAAATTCTAAAAAGGATAAGAATACCATTACAAACATATAATTTAAATGAAAATTTACACTCCCTAGCAGAGTTGCAATCAGAAGACAGCTTGGATCCTGAGTGAAGGTACATTTATTCTCAAGTATCAAGTTTTAAGACTATCTTATTCTAAATTATTTGAATTGTCTGTGAAAGTAGCTCAGTTGATGTCTGCCTCATTCACCTTCATTCTCCCATATCAGTTGTTTGTTTGTAATAAAGATTCAATACTGACTTGAATTTGCTTTTTAAAGATCAGAGTCTTTTCTTTTTCCAATTTTAACTTTTATTAAACATGTTCTTTATTTAGCGTATGGACTTGTTGCTTTTCCTTCCTTCCTTCCTTCCTTCTTTCACCATTATGTCAGCAATGTTGTTGTTTTTTACCCTATGTGCTGTGTGATGATTTAAATCACCTTTCACCCAAAAAAGATATAACAGAGTGAGCGAAGCAGACAACCTAAACAAGTCTCAAATCATTCTAGTGTCCAGTGGATAATTTTACTTGGTATATACACATAGCAAGCATCGCCATACCAATCACCCAGTTCGCTAATCTACTTCTAACAACACTGTGTGTATGTGTGATCAATGCAGATCATCACTTCGGTCCCTGGAGAGCCAGTCCCACCAACTCTCTGTTCTACTCACTTGTAATTACTCTTTTTTTTTTTTTTTTTGGTTTTGTTGCCATCTTGCTCAGCCCATCTAGAGCTGCAAGTGTTGCCTCCTCCCGACCCTGCCCCATTCTTCTGTGCACTGTCCTCTGCACAGGAACCAACCATGAGAAACTAGGAACTGAATTTCCTTTTCTTTTTCAAATATAACATTCTCAATTCAATACGTCACTTTAACTCATTGGTTTTTTATTGTGATCCTCATTTCCACCATTGGCACTTTTCTTTTATTCCTTTAGCTTTCTTTCTTCCTTCAGTTTTCGAGTGCATTTCAGCATCCTCTTCTTCCAGTGGATTCTGTGGGCACAAGCCCAAACAATGTGGAAGGGCGTTTAGCATTCCAATGCCTTTGTTTCTCCTATTCTGCCCACCACATACATGTCCTTATAGGTGACTCCAATTCTAAGCTAAATTTCTTTTGCTTTTTATTTTTAATTATATGCATATGTGTGTATGTTCCACATGCCTGCAGGAGCCCACAGAAGACAGAAGAGGGTCTGGGATCTCCTAGAGCTGGAGTTACAGGTAGTTGTGAGCTAACAAATGTGGGTACCCGGAACTGAACTCCGGTCCTCTGCTAGAAAAGCATAAACTTATAACCACTGAGCCATCTTTCCAGTCCTCTGTTCCAATTTTGGAGGGTGTCCTTTGCTGCCTTTTAGTCATTTTAAGACATTCTCTCACTAGACAGCCAGGACTAGTCTAGAAGTCACTCTGGAGACCAGACTGTCCTGGAAATTGCGGCAAGCCTTCTGCCTCTGCCAGCGCATCCTGAATGCTGGGTGCTGGGATTATAGGCAAGAATCAGCATGTCCAGCTATGGACGGCATCATTTTTTTAAAACATAAAAGATCTTGAATCTTTATTAAAAGTGGTGTTTCAATTTTTCCTTAACCAAGGATTTAGGGCTATTCATTTATTTCCATTTTTAACTTGTACTGAACTTACTGTGTATATTCATCTGCTGTCACTGAGTTGGAGAAATGGAAATGTTTTCCTTTTTTCCTGTGAAAATTTCATACAACCTACTTTGATCATATTCATCCCTAACTCCTCCCTTAACTTTAAAATCCGTCCCCACCTCTCTATCTCCCCTGAACGTCATGTCTTCTTTCGTAGTTTTAATAATCCACCAGCTCCCATTTGTACCGTCCATGCACTTCTGGGTACGGGATCATCCACTAGAGCGAAGTCAACCTACCGGAAGCCACACCCTTGAAGAAAACTGACTCTCCTTCCTCCAGAGGCCATCAACTATTCAGAGCTCCTCAGTGAAGAGTTAGAGGCTCATGAACCCCCTCCCCACTCCATGCTGGAATGGTGACTTCAAAGATCTTCTGCAGGTGTTATGAAGGCAACAGTAGCTGCTGTGAGTTCAAGAGGGTGGCTCTCCTGTCCTGACTGAAGATAGCTTTGCTTTGTTTTTGTTATGTTAGAGCTCAAACACAGGGCCTCAAACACTCTGGGGTGCTAAGGAAGTATTCTAACACTAAGTTATATCCTGAGGCCTTCTCATAAGTTTTTATTTTGTTATATATGTGTGTGTGTATGTATGCACATGTACATGTGTGTAGAGGCTAGAAGTTGATATTGATGTGTGCCTCCATAGCTTTCTTCCTTATATTTTGAGACAGAGTCTCTAACAGCTTTCACTTGAATGCAGGGATCTAACTCAGATCCTCATGTTTATGTGGGAGCATTTTACTGATTCAGCCAGTATATGATATAAGAACATTCATTCTTGAAATTTCCTCCCTATACATTCCACTTTAAAATGAAATACAATAAAGCTATTTTCCTTTGTTTCTGAAATTTTTTTAGCATTTAAAGTATAAAAGATTATTAGATTTAATAAATATAGGCACATCTCAAATTTTAGTTCTAGATAAATGTCATTTAAAATTTTAATTTATGGGCTGGAAAGATGGCATTGCCCAACACGGGTATACTTACACACATATAGGCAGTACACTCATACACATAAAATTTTAAAATAAATAAATTCAAATTTTTACTTATTAATTTTATGTGTATGAGTGTTTTATGGAAGTGCACCCATGTTGTGCAGTGCATGTGGAGGCCAGAAGAGGGCATCAGATGCCCTTGAACTGGAGTTAGGGACAGTTGTTAGCCATCATGTGGGTGCTGGGAACCAAACCCAGCTCCTCATTGCTCTTAACTGCTGAGCCATCTCTCTGGTCCCATAAATATCATATTTTTAGAATGAGTATGTTCTGTGTAGTATTTAGGACATTGTTATACTAAAAGTTAATTGGTGTTATCTGAAATTCAAATTTGATTCAACGTCTTATAACATATATGGTAGCCATGCATTTTTTTAAATTTTATTTATTTTTTTATTTGTATAAGTTTATACATACATGTATGTAAGTGCACTTGTGTTTTGCAGTCCCTGAGAAGGCTAGAAAAGGATGTTAGTGTCCCTGAAACTTGGTGTTACGAGAGTCCTGGTATTCAAATCCAGGTCATCTACAAGAGTAGCCAATGCACTTAACCACTGAGCCATATCTTCAGTCACAACCATAAATATTTGTAACAGTTAAAATTATATTACATAATCATCGCCAACAATTTCATGTTTAAATACCTTATACACAATCTGGTGTCTAATTGACACAGCACTGGTTAAAGTGGTCAGAAAACTAACCCCAGTATAGATTTGCATGATATATTATGCAATCATGTCCATTCTTCAGCTGCTCTTTGCATGAAGAGCATCGCTTTAAATACATTTCATCACACTAGATTGTGATCATTTTCTCTTCTTGTGTTAGGAGGTTCTGGGAGAACTTTCCCTTCAGGTTGCTAGAGTTAATATTTGTTTCCTACATTAAACAATTCTTCTAATTGATGTTAATTTATACTAACTCTAGGAATAAATGCATCAACATTTTTAGTTTTAAAATTTGTGAATGTGCATTGTGAAGTTGAGTCAGGATGAACAGTGTACCCTAAATTATTTCTGGTTACAGATACTTTACATAAATGATAGAAGCAAAGTTTTTTTTTTTTTTTATAATATCCACTCACATATAAACCAGCATATAATTTTTTATCATTACAATTTCCAGGAATTTGCACATACAGTGAAGAACACTCAGTGGTTATCAGATAAAGTTTTGTTTTTCAAATCTTATTGCCTAATAAAGATATTAACTCAAAACAGTTAGCTTGGCAATATTAACATAATAAGGAGACAAAGGAAATAATTAAATACCTCCTAAGATTTGTATGTCTTTTAGCAATTTGGGGAGGAGTCTTTTTGAGACAGGGTCTCCCTGTAGCCCCAGCCTGCCTGGAACTCCCTGTTTAGAGCAAACTAGTCTCAATCTGACAGAAATCTGATTGCCTCTGCTTCGCCAGTGCTGGGATTAAAGGAATTAAAGGCTTAAAGACAATGGTCACCATGCCCAACAGCGTTAACTTTTTTCTGAATGGTGTGATAGTACCAGCACTCAGAAGACAGAGGCAGATTACTACAAGTTCCAGCCAGAGAGTGCTATATAATTGAGACTCTATCCCCTAAAATAAACAAGGTTTCCTCCTTAAAACTTTGGGTAAATATATAAAAGCAATTCTCTTTTCTCATTTCAGTGTTTTTTAATTTAAATATAAAATATTTAGTCATATGATGGAAAAACACCCTTCTCTCTTTTTCTAAGACAAAAATAAAGATTACTTTGTCTTGGGAGAGTGATGTAACCTAAGTTCACTACCATCAAGTAAGCAAGAAAACCTTTTCCATCATCCACAAACAAGAGGCTCCATTTCTATAATGTTCTCAGAAGTTTAGCATGGAAAAATAGACATGAGGAAGGACAGTGATTATGACTAATCCCGTGCAGTATAAAGCACCTCTTCCTTGCCACAAGTCTTTTGTGACTGGGACTACACTGTGTGGGTGCCTCTGGATGTAATTCAGGGTCACAAAGTCTAAGAGCACGCAAGGTACAGGCATATAAACATGTATTGGGAGTCTCAGCAGGCCGTGGGCCTTCTCAAAGTCCTTGCTGTTGTTAAGCATGCTGCTTACCAGTGCCATTGTTGGAATTTTAAGAGTGACACAGAAATGTGTAGGTCAAGTTAGAAGCTGTTAACTGAGACAACAGAAAACTTTGATTTAAATTTTTGATAATATAATTTAAAGCCATTTCATTTTTTAATTTAGAATCAATCTCTGTATTCTACATAATTGTTTGTATAATGCCAGGCACAACTGAAAACCAATAGCTAGTATGCAACAATATAAAAGAAGTCAAGTAAAATAGTTTTAAAAGCAGTTCTTAACAACACAGTTAAAAGCTACTCCTGGTGATGTGGGATTATTTTTTTAATTTTTTCCTTTCATTGAACAGTTGCCTGTGGAAAGTGGTTACCATTCATGGAATTGGAGAGCTATAAATCACAGAAAAAGGAAATGTACCTTCATAACCATTAAGACAACACAGATACAATAATAACCTTTTGAGAATGAACAATCCAGCAAAATTTGGGGCTCATAAACAACTACAAGCATTAAAAACCAGTCATTATCCTCCTGCATAATTTCCAGTTGAGATTCCAGCTGGCAGGTTTGAAAAATAATTGAAGTTATCCCTTGACAGTGATTCACTCTAGTTCTCCAAAAACATTGAGAAAAGGTGGCTAATGGTGAATTCTGGGTCCGGACAGTCATTATCTCCAGCTGTGTGCACACTGAGGATCCCATCAGTGTCTGGTAGATGGTTCCAAATCCATGGACACACAAATGGTATGCTTGATTCAGAGGGTTTAAAGAAACAAAACCAAACAACAAACTCTTGAATGTGTAAACGGTGTTTGCAGAGGGAAGAATTACCTGTCAGCTCAAAAGTAATATGTGATTGATTATACCACTGACAGGGAGCTCATTTTGTGTTTCAATCAATTACATCATGATTCCCAAAGAAATCCATTATTTATCTACTGAAGATATAAATTAGATCCACATTAGACTTGAGATAGAAATGTTCAGGGTAATGAAATCATGTATTCATGACTGTTGGCTTTCAAGGTTCCAAGTGTGAAATGTTAATGGATCATAAATCTTTGATACTTTATCATTCTTATACTGAAAAGAAGAACAGACTGTTGGTGCTCTATAGTGAGGCATGCAGACAACTGTCTTCTAGAAAGGGGCAGCAGTCTTGGTTTCTTGGCATCATTTTGTGAAGCTTAGTTTGAAATAGCTACAGGTTTCTGTATAAAAGTATCAAAACAATAAGTTCCCAGGATATTAAGAATTGTTGCTTTACTTTGTGCCTAGACTACAGAAAGTCTTTTTTGATGGCTGCAGATACCCTGTACCCACATGGCAAGCTAAATCTGCTGTGTCTCACCATGTGCTTAATGTTTAATAGTTCAGAACTGGCATTTTATAGATCCCATTGACCTTTTTTTTAATTTAAAATCACAATAAGGATTTCCTAAAGGAAAACCAAATAGTTTTCAAGAAAGATTTTAATAGCCATGGAATTAAACTTGCACATGTATTGGCACTGTGGTCTGACAGTCATATAAATGTTGTATCTGATTTGAAGTTTCCCTATAAAAAAAAGTCTAAAGAGTCTTATACTAGAATGAACAGTTTTGTTTACTAACACGTAAATGATTTTACTCTGATAGGATGTATGGATTCACGTAAAACAGAAAATTATAAAGAAAGGTAAGTATATGTGTAATAGACAAATTATTTGAGGCCAAAAGTTCATTGTTGATCTTCATAGCTTACCCATGAGGCATAAAAGGCCAGCTTGACTAAGATGGCCCCCAGATAACCTAGCAACTGATGCATGAATGGAATTTAAGTGAGATGTTTTCCTCTCCTTCTTAGTTACAAAAACATCTAAAAAGATAATCTTCATGTATCCCCCAATTCTTTTATTTGAATTTTTTAAGATAAAGGTTTTCCTTTGTTTGTCTTGTTGCTAGGAGACTGGTGATAGAAGAGGAACTGTGAACAAAATGAAAACTACAGAGAAAAGAGAATAGTGCTATATTTTTTTCCTATAAATTCTAAAACCTAAAAATAAATGACCAAAAAAATAATAAAATTAATGTTCAAGGGGCAGGTCAAAATCTTATCCTGAGTATATAGCAACAGAAAAAGACCTGGGAAAAATTAGCTACTTTAAATAATAAGTATAAATTCTTTATGAAGCACTTTTAGGACAATGATCATAAATAGACATTGATCAATAAATAGCTAGTGCTATTAATGTTGTTACTAATAGCATTGGTCATTCCTGGGTCTGTGTGATTCCACTGCTTTTTTCCTTACCACACTGGATATGCTTAAATTCAGTTTGTGAATTTGTAGGTTGATACTTTTTTATATACAATCATACATGTAGTTGGCAGAAGATACCTTGGAGGACAGTGTCCTGGAGGAGTTGACCAGGATGAAATGAGAGGTGAATATAATCAAAACTCATGGTATTCGTGTATGAACTTCTCAAAGAAGAGTTAAAAATAAATTAAAAATGACTTACATTGTGCTACTTTGTACCTATAATCTATCAGTTTACCAAGAAGTGAACTTAGTTCCTTAAAGAACAGTAGGTGATGCTCACTGTTCACAGAACATCTCATTCTGGTTTGTGATACAAATGGAGAAAATGGTAGCTTTATGGTCTTGCTGACCATTAGAGCTAATCCCAGCCAAATTGTGGGAAAAATGGTGAATTTCTCTCCTATTGACTAACATTGTTCCCTTTCACTCCCAGTGTTCTCTAGTTCTTGCTCCTGTCTTATCTATTGTAGCACATAGTTGGTATTTCTGATGCTTATAATTTAATGTATTATATAAAGGCATATTCATGCTTTATTAGTCTCTATAAACATTCCACTGTAAACTGTACCTGCAGTCAGAGTTCTCAAACCAGAAGCATCCTAATCTTTTAAAGATATTTACTTATTAGTAAGGTACCTACACACCAGGCTTCCTGGAGCAAAAGGTCGAATATCCCTACACAACGAATCTGGCACTTCAAAGCCAACAATGTCGTAAGAGGCAATAAAAGAACAAAAGCAACAGCAAACGTAGTCTGTGACACCAATTGATAGAAATAATTAGCTATAAAAGAGAAAACTGCTTGAAATTGGATATGGGTCAAATATTTGATAGTAACTATCAGAATAGAATTTATGAATTTGAGACTTGTACTGTGAATACACAATAAAATACCCATGTTCTTTGGAGATACACACTGAAGCTTTTGGAGATGAAGGTCTTGTCTCTGTAGTGCACTCTCCATAGGTGATATAAAAAGCAAAGAATGAACAAGAATATCCAAATCAGCATCCTGACAGATATTAACCCAATGCCAGAAACTGTTAATCACAAATGAAGCTAAAGGACATATAGAGTTCATTTTAACTATGTAGTAATTCTTTTAAAAATTGAATTTTTCAAAATAAGAAGTTTAAGTAAAAAAGCAACAAACTCCACAAATATCCTTGGAGTAAAACAACAAAAGGAATAATTAATAGGCATGATCTGAAATTATTTTCTGGAACAAAACTAAATATGAGTATTAATCATCATTTGTTAAGACTTTACCAGAATAATAAATACACAAAAAAGTTTCCTGTCTTTAAAATTTCCAGTCTAGAAAATGAAAAAGCAAATACTTTAATTGCTTAGGAAATAATTTATCAAGTGTAAGTTAAACTTTGTTTGAATGGCAGTATCTTATAAGTGGGGTAATTTTTCCAACTTGACACTTCTTGAAACCATTGTTACACTGAGGGTAAGAAAATAAAATCTTATTAATTAAGATTACAGCATACTTTGGAGACTGGGTGCATAGAAACTTAGACATATCTGGACTCAATTCCCAGAACTGTCGTTTACTAGTAAAGTGGGCAAGACATTTATTCTTTCAAAATATTTTTTTTTCACTTGTAATTGTTTTAAATTCTCAGGGTTGTTGAGGAAACCACACAAATTCACACTTTGAATACTTCATAAACAGCCATGACCCAATCAATAACTGACAATATTATCACTGCAGGACTCTACACACTTAATCTTAGTTAACGATTATTCTTTTTTGTTATTGAATTTTGGTAACTTTCATACAATATATTTGGATCATATTAGATCCCCTTCACTCTGCATACCTCCCTTACTCTCCACTGTTCAATTTAATGTTCTCTACTATATAGAATGATGATGATGATTATGATGATAGATGATAGATAGATAGATAGATAGATAGATAGATAGATAGATAGATAGATAGAGATAGAGATAAATAACAAAGCCTATAGAGGCTGCTTTGTATTCCCAAATGTCCTTCAATGTTCAACTATCCCTTGGAGCCTAGCTAACCTACCAAAAGTCATATCATCAAAAGACAATGACTCTGCCCCTCCCAGCAGCCATCAGTTGCCAATAGTTCCTCAGGTAGGGTTAGGATATTTACCCATTTCCCCACATCTATGTTTTGTCTTGTTTAAGCTTGTTCCCCGCTGTCTGGAAAACTCTACTTCCTTGAGTTCACCTACGACCTCCGCTTCTTACAGTCTTTTCTCCCCTCTTTTACAATGATCCCTGAGCCTTTGGAGGCAGAAGTTTGATATAGGTGTCCAATTCAGGGATAAGTTCTCTGCAGCCTCTTGTTCTTTACATATTGACCCGTCGTGAGTTCTGTTGTACCTTCTGGTGCTTAAGGAAGCTTCTGTGGTGAGAGGTGAGAGGTGAATTAATCTATGGGCATAACAATAAGTCATTAGGAGTCAACCTAATCCTATATCTATTTGGCAGTAACTAAAATGTTACTGCTAAATAAACAGGTTCTCACCTTTGCCCTGTGATTTGGCTAGCTGTCAGAAAAATATGAGATTGGCAATAGCATGTGTTATTTGGGAGTCTCTTGGACTATTCTGACCAACACCTGGAAGGGACATTTCTCCTGAACGGCATGTGTTCCTTGTTATACGGCCTTCAGGTATAAACATGCACTCATATTCAGATACTGTTATGTGTGTTTTTCAGTAAGTCTTTGAGATAAGATTTTTCCATTTGTTTTATCACACCTTCTAAGCTGTATCTCTCTCCTCTCTCCTTGTCTAACCTCCCTCTTCCCTCCCCAGTTAGTTTTCTTCCCATTTTCCCTTTGATAATATCTGTTTGCTATCATTTCCCACTCTCTTGAGCTCCTTCTTCCTCTACCCTCGAGTTTCTTATATATCTTCCCTTTCCCCCTTCCCAACTGAATACCCCATTTTTCCCATTTCCCCCTTGACTCTGGAGCATAGTGCCATGAGACATCTGAAGGAAAGGGTTCTCAAAGTTTGGGTCCACTCTTGGCCTTAACATGAATGTTAAAAATAAGGCTGTTTCTCTATTCAGGCATAACTGTAATGAGGCTTAAAAACACTAAAGCACGTGAGGTGCAGGTGCCTGTGGAGGTCAGAAATAAGTATCATATCCCCTAGACCTGCAGTGACAGGTAGTTGCGGGCTACTTGATGTGTGGTTGCCAGGTTCCAATTCGGTCCTCTGGAAGAGCAGCAAGAACTCTTAAGTGATGAACCATTATTTGTTGCTATTGCTCTTTTGGTTTATTTTGGTTTTGGTTTTGTTGTCGTTTTTTGTTTAGTTTTTTTGAGACAAGATCTCCCTGTAGCCACAACTGACCTGGAACTTGCTATGAAGACCAGGCTGGCCTTGATCCCACAGAGATCTGCTCACCTATGGCTCCTGAATGAAGCTGTGATTCTCTCTTTCTGTTTCTGCTTGCTGGCATGCCTTCCCTCCGTGATGAACTCTTCCCTGTCTGCAAACCTAAGAAAATAAACCCTCCTATAAGCTGTTCTTGGTCATAGTATTTTATAACAGCAACAAAAAAATAACTCACACAGAGGAAAAGCCGATATGAACACAAATTACACATTTAACCCATAATCCATAATGTGAGAAGAATAAACAAGGTGATGCAAGTGGTTTGCTTGTCACAAAAAGATAAGATTTCGACAAAAGAACAAGAAAGGGAAAAATCAGATGGATGCACAAGTTTAGGCATTGATGGGCCCCTGAGAAGCTGTTAACTGAGACAACAGAAACCTTTGAGCATAGATCTCTTGTTTCTAATGACAGTAGAAGCCAGAGCATGGCAGCTCCACATTCCAAATTGCTCAGAAGCCCTTACAGAGGACTACCACTTTCATCATGAGCAGTAGAATAAAAAGGACCTTTAGAAACTTAAGTGAAGATGGACCTCAGAGGTTTTCGAACTCACTAGAAGTGCAAGAGAACAGTGACAGATTCCCTGCTCTCCCTTCTAGTGACAGTGCATAAGATTCAGGAGGACTGTTTGGCAGCAGAAGAAAGGAGACTGAGGGGAGGATTAAATGTCCCCACAGAGGCCCTAATTACAGCGCACCGTTGTTGACAGGGCAGGAGGAAGACTTGAGAGTCTAGTTGAGAAGCTGAGAAGCTGGGTGAAAATCTTTGGGAAAACAATGGTAAAGGCAAACGCTGAATCTCATAAACAATCAAGAAAAAGGTGCCCCAGCCTATACCCAGAGCAGTGAGTTTATATTCCCAAAGGATGTACCCCAGATGTATGTGTGAGCCAGAAATAACCTAGTTCTCACAGATAGGAGGCCATTTTTAAATCAGCTGAAAACCTAATTGGGTTAAGGCAAGCTAGTTACAACTTACCTGCCTACCAGAAGGAAAAGAAAATCCTCTCTGGAGAAATGACATGTAACCTAAAATCATAAAACCACAGCTAACATTTTCATATACATTCCAACAAAAATAGCATATACAAATGAGTGGAAGGAAAAATTAATTGACGAAAACTGAAATGAAAGTAAAAATTAACCAATTATTGTGATTAAGATATTGTGATTAAGAGAAAAAAATGAAAAGTGGATTCTTATGTATTAAGTTATAAAAATGAAGAATTTCAGCCCTTAAAAGAATCAAATGACAGTTCTGAGATTTAAAATGATTGAAGTTAATCATTCAATAAATACTGACTAAGGTTAGATTAATATGAAGCAAGAAAAGGTGAATTAAAAGATAGCTGTGGGATATTAACTGACCACAAAGAGACAAAAGAATCACTATGAAGAAAAATACATGCTTTTAAATGACTTAAAACAAAGAAAAAAATATAGAAAACAGGATACAAGAAGGGAAGAAATGCCTAGAAACATCTAGAAAATAAAAAGCCATAATTAAAATAAATATTATCCACTTAGTCTCAGACTGAATTTAGAAAACAAGATTCTTCTTCCCCATTCTATCAGACATATTGTATAAGTATTGTATAAAAAGTAGGGCCAGGGGGCCTGAGAGATGACTCAGTGGTTAATCAAACCTTGCAGAGGACCCAGGTTCTATTCATACCTAACAACCCCCTGGAACTCCAGTTCCATGGAACTCCACAGTCACTTCTGATCTCAGTGGCATTTCACTTAGATACATGCAGGCAATACATTCATACACATAAATAAAATAATAAATAAAAATATAAAAAAGTAGGGACAGGAAGACTATATCAAGAAAATAACATTAAAAGTAAAATGACAAACACAAGTTACATTTTGTGAGAGATATCTGAAGAAAATTTGTCTTATAATAAAAGTTTCTGAGTTACATATAAACATCAGCCACCCCACCAAAACACATGTATTTGGGTTGTCACAGATATTACTGGTTTTGACCTTAATAAGGTGCAAAGAAAAGTAAGAAACAGACATTGGAAGAGTACTAAGCATCCAGGAAATGAATATGGGCTGTGCTTGAATAGATAGTTCATGTAGGCAGTGTTTACCTAGAACATTCACCAGTCTTAGTCAGCAAATACTTCTCACATTCCAGATTTCTTGGGGAGACTTAGTTGATTACCTACAAGGCATTTAAAAACAGTGACTCTCTTCCACTAAGTGTTGTGTTTTATGGTCATCATAGGTATTGCTGTTAGAGTGATATCCTTTGGCATGCTTTCCAGAAAAAATTTACTAGTCTCAATGTCTTACTGTAGTGCACTTACGGAATTTTTTTAATGTATACTGAGATTACTGCAATTAATTATTTCCTTGTGTTCTGAGCAGAGACTCTAGATGTAGTGTTAGTTCTACTTATAGTTTGAACAAAATAGTTAATGAGATAGTCCTTCAAAATAGTTACTTCTTAAAATAAGGCCTTCTAATCATTAAGGCAAGGATTATTGTTTCTGTTTTCAGGTGGAGAAACTCAGAGACAGTTCAGCTGCTTTGACCAAGATCTCAGAAACAGCAAAGCAAGACAGTCATCTTTTGAAATCCTCTCACACACTCTAAGAGACACCCACTTAAGCGAAATATTTTATATTGAAACTGGAAAAGGTTATCCCATGCAAATCAAGATAAAAATAAAACTATGAAAGTGATTTTTCTAATTGAATAATGATAGCCACAACATGTGATAATTCCCAGTTTAAAAAAATTCACAGTCCTTTTTCCTACTTCAGGCTTTTACATTCTTTCTGCCTCCTCTTCCTTGATGTTCCCTGGCTTTAACAAGGGTGGTGTAAGTGATCTGTTTAGGGCTGAGCACTCCATCTTCACCTATGCTCAAGACCTAGAATAGCCATGCATCTCTGCTTTCAACACTGCTCATTGCAAAGATATGCTTTGGGGCATAACATAGCCAGTGCAATCATTATTTCACAGTAGCTGTCTGCACTGTGCCAGGACAAGACTAGGCCAGGGATGGGATCAGAAAGGGCCTCACAAGACTCCACCACACCTTCCATAACATGGTTTCTTGGGGAGCTGTACTCAGTTGTGTACCCACTGATGAACCAATTGGGAACCAATGGATTGTTCCAAACGTTCTGGTCACACAGAAGTCTGTGGTTATAGTCAGTGGATCACAAAACAAAACAAAAGGACATGAATATGGGAAAGGAATTTACAGGGTGATGGGAAATAGTGGTAGGCGGGAAAGAAGGTAGGGGTTGATGGGAATCAGAACGCACAACAAACATATGAAACTTTCAAAGAACAAATTTAATAAAAGTCAAAAAACAAATAAAATGCTAACAAAACAGTGTAGAAAGGCAAAGAAACCAAGCTACATTTGTATGCAGAGAAATTATTCTAGCATAACCTTATATATTAGGACAAGATATATGTTTTCTATAACTTATCCCACAAGAGAAAGTAAAGAAAGATGAACAAAATGTCTCATTTTCTGGGATAATAAGAAAAGAATTAAGGATATAAATTATCAAATTAAAACCAGGCCTGGTGATGGACACCTCCAATCTTAGCACTCTAGAGGCAGAAGCAAGCGAATCTCTGTGAGATCCAGGCCTGCCTGGTCTACTTAGCAAATTCCAGGCCAGCTGGGGGTACTGGGGACCCTTTCTCAAAATACCAATTAGATAAATAAATAAATAATCAGATTAGCAATATGATTCATAATCATTAGAAATCCTTTAAGGGAGGAAGGTGAATGTTATAAGCCCTTCAGGTTACATTTTATGTACATATGCATTTATATGTATGAACTAGTTTTTACAGTTGAAAAATTTTTTTATGTGTATGAGGATATTGCCTACGTATATGTAAGTCTACCCATGTCTTTCAGGGGTCAGAAGAGGATATCTGAGACCCTGGAACTGGAGTTACTGACAGTTATTAGCAAAACCCAGTTCCTCTTCAGGAGCAACCAGTGCCCTTAATCACTGAGCCATCTCTTCAACCTCAGTTTCTACAGTTTTTGATTCATATTTCAAAATCTGGTGAAGGCTGAAAGGACAGGTAGGAGTCACTTTCAACAAATGTGTGGAGAGCACACTGAGCGGGCATCACACATAGGAATGAGACGGCCTCTGGGTTCTAAGGATCTGAAAACCTTGCTAATGTAATATAAATATACTTCTATGAAATCTAGAACGGTATGCGAGATGTACTAGTTGCCATGGATTTCCACTTATTCCTTTGTAAACAAACTCAGCCCACTTGTTCAGCTGTGATTATACACAACTTGTTACAGAGTACTCATTCTTTGATCTGAACTCTTTGGAATTTAAAATTCTTAAACTGTCATTGTTGTTTGAGCCTTTGAAATAGATAAGTTAGATAAATGGAGAGTGAAAAAACTTTCTAAAGTTCAGTCCTTGTTCCCAAATATTTTATTATATAATTTTAAATGTTTTAAAAAATTCCATCACAGCACATTTTTGTAACTGATAACAGATTAACATAATGACCACATTTAACTTGCAAATATTTAATTCTTGTGATTCTTTTAATTAGTATTACTTTGGCTGCTATTAATAAACTACTCTGGTTATTGTCATTTAATTGTTGAAATGAGAAACAAATTTCAAATTAACAGCAGTCATAAATAACGAACTAACTTTTCATTAGAGGACACTGAATCAAGGAATTTTTTAAAACAGAACTTTTTTATTGAATCATTGTGTATTTCATATAAAATATCTCATATCAGATAATTTTTTGAAACATATTTTATTAATTTTTATTTTATGTATATGAGTGTATTGCCTGCATGTAGGTAGGTGCAGCTGTATCATGCAGTGCCCACAGAGCTCATAAGAGGATGTCAGATCCCCTAGAACTGGAGTTAGGGATGGTTGTTAGCTGCCATTTGGGTGCTGGGAATTGAACCTGGGTCCCCTGCCAGAGCAGCCAGTGCTCTTTGCACCTGAGCTATCTCTCCAGCCCAGGGATTTTTTTTTAATTAAACATTTATGAAAAGTGGATATGCTTGTGTCTCAGACTTACATAATTCCAGATGTGGAGTAGCAGTTTTCCTGATACACTCATTAATCAGAGTATGAGGAAACAACTTGTTAGATTATTGTTCATAATATCATTAAAAAGAAACAAATTATGTGGTATCAAGTCTGTGTCAACTTGCCTGAATCAAGGGGTGCTAAGACTTTAAGAGGATTTCCAAACATTATTTGCATTTGAAGCAGTGGATTCAAAAGGTAGGCTGTCCACCCCGCAGTATTTGCACAACACCTAATCCATTGAAAAATCTGAGTAGAAATGACAGAAGAAAAACGAAGAAGAGTTTCCCTTTTCTGCTTCCTACTGATCATTTTGAACCAAGATCACCTATCCTTAGATGGGGGTTCATATACATGTTTCCTGAAGTCTCTGGTTTGCAGACAGCATATCAAGGGACTTCTCAGTCTCTCTCTATATAAGATCATGAGCCAATTCTCATATTCAATTTCCTCGTATATATATGTTTATATATGAAATTATATATAACAAATATTTCTTTTTTTGGATATCTCTGATGAAATATGGAGGTTAGATGAAAATGTTGGAGTTTAAATCTGGTTTTACCTGGTAAACTTCACAAACAGAATTATAGACTTTGTAGGAAGTCCCAATAAGATCACAGTGTAGGTAATCTCTTTGTGCTCCTACAAAAATGATCCTTGCCATTTTCCCTTCAGAGCCAGACTTTTCTGAATAAAGATTTCATCAAGCTATTGAAAAACATGTTTAGAAACACCTGTCCTGTCACAGGGCCAGCTATCAAAATATAACTATTCTGTGATTCTCTTCAAAGTTTCTTATAAAAAAATTCGGCAAGTACTAGGTAATATTGGTCTCTTTAAGTGAATACACTTTTATAGACTATTCTATATTATTACTGAAAAACTCAACTAGAGAGCATTTTGGGACTGAATTAAATGACATTTTGAGTTTATCCTTGGCATACAGAGCCTGAGAGGAGCCAAGGGGGAGTCTGCATGGCAGGGTGCCTAGGTGTCACAACATGAGTTAAGTTAAAAAAATAGTCTTGCTTTTGTAGTAAGAATGAAAAGTTTATTATACTCAAATGGCTGTTAGTGTGTCACAGATAACAAGATACAAGATTCTCATCGTTAAAGTTCTAAATGTAGATAGAAAGAAAACTGGGATGGATTCTGTGATACTGAATTAGCACAGTGTGGCTTGTGGTGTTAGATAGTAGACTGCTAGTGAAATGAGTAGATAACGAAACTTCAGAGTGTGTGTGTGATATTCTCTTATATATAAATGTGTTTGAATATTTAAGTGAGTTTATAGCATTTATAAAATCATCCCTTGCTATGTCCAGTTAGAGGAAAAATAAGCTTATTTAATATCTCCTATAGGTTTACTACTATCTTCTAAAATGAACTAGAAATCTTTAAAGAAATGGTGAATGCCAGGGATAGAGACCAGGAAGTCAAGATGGAATTAGAGCATTGTTAAGTACTCAAGAGTTGGGAATCCATTATACACACACTAACAATAGAAACACAATTTTAACTAGTCAAATCAAATTAAGTTTGAATATCAAAATAAAGAGCTTAGCAGGTTATAAATCACTGAGTAAAATAGACATTTATAATTCCCTATTTTAATTAATTGAATTAAGAAAATGTGAAGCAAAAAACATTTTCTTTATAACATTGTGTCAACCAAAAACTATAAAAGAAAGGAGGATACTAAAAATTATCAGTGGCAACTATTTTAATAGCTGTTCATTCACCTGAGAAGATTCAATCATGGCTCAAACAAGTTCGTAAAAATTTAATTAAGAAGTGAGGATGTATACATTTCTCAAAATAGCTCTCCCCTCCCCCCAAAAATGGTTCAAATTTACACAGAGAAACAGAGAAAATACAAATTCTGGTAAAACTTGGTGTGATGGAGCAAATGTTTGTTTCACCCCCAAATTCATGCATTGTACCCTGGCCCCAGTGTGATGGTATGAGGAGATATGCCTCTGAGAGCCACCCACATCATGAGAGTGGAGCCTTTATGAATAGGAAAATCTTTTCTAAGAAGAGGCCAGCGGGCTGGCATCATTGCACTCCATTTGTGAAGAGGCTACCAGAAGATGGTCATGTTCATCCAGGAAGTGTGGAAATGTCAGACACCTTGGATATCGCAGCCTCCCAGATGGTGAGGAAAATAAAAGATTGTTATTCAAACTTATGGTATTTTGCTGTACCACCTCACACTAAAACATGTTTATACAGAAAAGTGTTCCATTATTGTGGGAATTAGATGTCATATATTATTGTGTGATAGAGTATCTTGCTGAAAACTTACAAATAAGTCAAAGGGCAAAGAGAGATTTTTTTCTATTCTTATTTCTTTTCTGCAAATTTGAATTTTTTTTCAAAATAGAGAATATACATTCAGAATTCTTATACATAGATACATTGCTGAATTACTGTCAAAATATTACATGAGATATTTATTCTTAGTAATACAATATTTTACTATTAATAAGATCAAGACTTTATATTTCCATGACAGAAATATGACTAACACACACAGAGCTGAAATCTTATGCAGACATGAGGTCAGTTGTTACATTTCGTGTGGGGCTGTGTGAAACTGATTTAAAAATGCAGGATTGTCTCAGATTCAATATAACTGCTATCAAAACCCAAGAATGTATTTCACAGAAAGAGAAAAGTAGATCAAATTCATGTGGAACTATTGGGTGCCTCAAATAGGCAAAACAATCTTGAAAAACTAAATATAAAATCTGAAGTCGACTTTAATGCTTAATACACAGTATTAGGCAGCATTGTAAATGTTCTAGTTTCTTTTCTGTTACTATGATAAACACTTTAACCAGCAGAAACTTAGAGAAGGATAGGACTTATTTGTCTCCGACTTCCAGGTCATAGCCCATCATTAAAGGAAGTCAGGCAAAGACAAGCAGGAACTTAAAGCCAAAACCATGGAGGAAAACAGCCTGCTGCTGGCTTAGAAGATCATGCTTAGTGAGCATTCTTATACAACCTGTAACCTTCTGCTTAGGGATTGTGTTTCTCACATTGTGCTGGGCCCTCCCACCTCAATTAATAATTAAGACAGTTCCCCCCAGACATCTTCACAAGCCAGTCTGATCAAGATGATTCCTTAACTGGGGTTTCTCCACTCAATTGACTCTAAACTGTATCAAGTTGACAATCAAAGCTAACTTGGACGGTAAGATAAGACTCACATTCAACATTCAGGTAGAGACTTTGTCTCTCTCTCTCTCTCTCTTTCTCTCTCTCTCTCTCTCTCTCTCTCTCTCTCTCTCACACACACACACACACACACATGCACACTCACATGCACATACTCCCAATATGTTGTCACATGTGCCCTGAACCATCTAAGGGTCCTACTCCCAGGAAAATCATGATTTAATATGGCCCGTAGCCCTTGGACCATACTGTGAACCCAAACACGTTGCTTTTATAGTTATGTAGCATGAAGTGTTTTGTAATAAAAACGAAAGACAATACAGTATACCATCCATCACTTTCCAAACAGAGTCAAGACTGAGTGATAGCAACCAACGCATCTGTTTTAATATAGCAGTTGAAAAACTTTTTATGCAGTCAGTGCGGTAAGGAGATAACTTCAATAACAACTGGAAAACATTCCAGCACACATGCTAAATACATTACTCAGTGATAAAGCTATTTAAATTTTTCCTCCCCAGAGAGAAATCTAGCTACTATGAAGGCCATGTGGTATTCTCAGTATGAGTGTAATCTTTTTTGAAGTTAAGACAGAGTTTTTAAAAGTAATTAATCAATCTGAAAATACTGTAACTTTTCTTGAGTTCTCTCCATGGAATGATAACTTTTGGATAAGAGAATTAGGTACACACCTGGGTGTGAGTGTGTGTGTGTGTGTGTGTGTGTGTTTTGTGTGTGTGCTTTGTGTGTGTGTGTGTGTGTGTGTGTGTGTGAGTGTAAGAAAATGCCAGTAACTAACTGCTGAGTTAAGTAAATATTTGGACTTGTAACTAAAATGAGAATGATCCCATATATCAAACACATAAAAGCACGTTCTAAAAAGAAGATAACTTGTTGGAAAATCAGTGATGAAATAATGAGGCATTCTTTCCTTTGGCATCCCAAAGCACAGCGTGTCCTTTACACCCTTCCCAAAAGGAGGCTGCTATCTTATTGTTCAAGGCCTGGCAGAACATTAACATGTAAATCTTCTCACTGTGACTTTATAGGAATAATCTGCAGCCAGAACCAATACGATAGAAAGTCACCAGCTTTATTCAAGAAGTTTGCCCAACAGAAATGTACTCTGTTTGGCCCTGAATAATGCTTGAATTTCCAAAACAAAATCTCTCTGCATATGAAGATGGTTTCCAGGAAGCCACAATGAAACTGGATTTGTCATGAAGTGTTAAAAAAGTAATGAAGCATTAACAGAGGTTGGTCAGCCACATTTTAATGCAGCTGTGGGAACAGAGGAAATGGGGCTGGGCAGGTATATCCTGATGGGTAATTAAGGAGGAAAAGCCCAAAACACTCAGCTCAAAAGGACAGGCTGGGGGTGGTGCTGCAGAGCCAGTCTGGAGCTCTGGGAACGTGGTTCAGCACTGTGAACCTTGCAGGACGATGGTGTGAAGGTGACAACAACATCCGAGACAAAAATCTTGATTTGCTTAGATTTGCCTAAAAGCAACTTTCCACAAAATGCGAATCTCCAAAATACACTTCCTCGGTAAAAGGAGAGATGTCCTATCCAAATTGTCCACACCTAGGAGGGATTTCCTTTGTGGATTCCATGGAGCTATGTGTGTCAAGGCCAGGAAATTAAAAGAAGAAATCTTGGAACTTATACAGATAATTCCAAAGAGCTTCTTACTTGTCATAAGAAATACTTACTTTAAATATATTAGAACAAAAATATGTATAATATACCCTCAACTGAGCTGGAATGACATACGATGAACTAGAAAGAAAATTCAGCCTCTAACATGTAGATCAGGAAGTTTGGTGGACCTCTGTTGAATATTGCTATGGTTTGAATGTAGACTGTCAGCTGCAGGCTTGTGTTGAACACTTTGTCACTGATGGTGTGGCACTCGGTAAAAACTGTGCTCTTGAGATTGCAGATGGGAACGAGATCTCTGCTGGGACCCAAACTAGAGGCCATGAGTATTACAGGCTGAAAAGAGCTAATCTATCATCAGACCACCCTGAATTCTTTTGCTCTTAGCAGCTAAACAAGATTGAGCCAGGTTAGTAACTGGATGGGAGATGGCATAGGAGTGTTCCCTGGCTTCCATGGGAAACATTAGCTACTCTGCTCTACATTTCCGCCATTTTGATGCTGTGACTAAAACCTCTAAATACTGTAAGCCAAAATGAATCTTTTTCACTTAGGTTCTCTTAAATATTTTATCACAAGTATGACAAACATAAATATGAATAACATCGCAGCACATTACCACCAGATACTATCACTGGGGATTCATTTCCAACACGTGTGTCTTATAGGGACACACCCTATAAGACAGTGGGTACTAGCAGGTAATTAGGTTCAGTTTGTTCTAACCCTGAGCATGATAATTAAGACAAGTAGCCTTACAAGAAGAGAGATAACAAACATCTTAGTTACTTTTTCTGTTGCTGTGATGAAATACTCTGAGAAAGGGGTTTTGTTTTGGCTTACAGTTCCTCGGAGATACAGTTACTCGTGGTGGGAAAAGTACGGTGGAAAGAACAGGAAGGTGGCTGGTCACACTATATTTGTACTCAGGAAGAAGGGAGCTAACAGGAGGTAGAAGCCTATCCACAATGACATACGTCTTCCATTCAGACTCCACCTCCTAAAAACTCTACAACCTTCCCAAATGATGTGACTAGAGGTCTCAGGGGAAACGATCTCACAATTGTTGGGACAATTAAATTTGAAACCTGCAGAGCAACCTTGATGTTTGAAGACCCAGAGAAGAATTGACCTTTAATTTTAAGTCCAAAATCAATCTCAAAGTGGATTTTTCTTCTTTGTGAAGAAACTCGGTCCTATCACCCTCCCTTAAGTACATTAACTGCTTGGGTGTGGTCAACCTACATTGTGGATGAGAATGTGCTCACCTCTAAATCTTAACAAAATGTAAAGAAACACAGAAAATAAATAGGAAAACATTAGAGATCAGAGCATCCAAAAACTGACAGCTTCAAATGAAATAGTGCATATTCAGTTGGCATTACGATGAAAATAAAGCAAGACAAAAAATATGTGAAAATATAGTGACCGAGAATTACCCCAAATTAATGAAAAACAACAGGTCACTGATGTGCTTAAATTTTTTTTCAAGATAAAAACTACAAATGGAATAACAAATTATACCCTAAACAGACTAGAGATGAAGTAAGAAAAGTAAGAACTTACTATGAATTTGAAACAGAAAAATATTAAAAAGTACCGAGGAGACTAGAGCTTATTTGAAAAGACCAAAACAAGAACCAGGTCCCAAATTATCAGTTTTAGAAATGATACAGGATTGTTTTGCAAATATTCAGCTATGAAAAAGGATAATCCAGGAATATTTTGAACAACTTTCCATCAATAATTAATCTGGATTAAAATGGAAAATCCCTCCAAAGACACAATCTACCAAAAAACTCACCCGAGAAGCAGTAAAATACATGCATTCCCCCAAGATAATGAATACTAAGGTTTTTATCAAAGGACCACATGATACAGATCATAAGACCATTCTTTCCTCTGCAACTCTAAGATAAATCCATAGAAAATTAAAAAATTAATGGGCATTCTCTATCTCAGTAACATTTTATGGAGAGAATAAATGACTGGTACATAGCCCATAGTTTTTAACCTTTGTCCTATATCTGTCAACTCAATAAATGCCTATTGAACATTTGTGATATACCAGTCATGATGTTAGATGTTTGAGACACAGCATTGAACAGATGCTTAGCTATTAGAACATTCCAAGTACGTCCAGTGTTAGGCCACTGCAACACAACACTGTCATCTACAAAGTTCATGCTTGAGAATCATGCAATGAAGTTACAAAAGGAATAACAGAAAATCTGAGAATGTCTTAAGTTTGTGTGTGTGTGGCTGGATCATAGCTATTTGAGGCATGTGTAGTCTGTGAGTCACTAGTCAGACATACTTTGTAGTCACTGATGTAAATAAACAAATAGATAAAATGTAAATGTAATATGGTGACTGTATCCACACAGGTAGTGAAACAACATATACAGCTGGTATGAAAGACTGAACGTAGACTTAAAGGCTCTTAACAATGTCAGACATAAATCATATCTAACATGCCGTATTTACCTGATGGGGAAAGAAATATGCTATCTTGGAAAGAAAATATATGAGGTACAAAGACAACATAAAGACAAGAAAGCACAGTTGATTCTAGAAACAAACAAACAAACAAAAACAGTATAAATGAGCTTGGAAGGCAAGTTGTCGGGGAGCGTAACAGAAATTCAGTTGCACTGCAGTAAGATATTACCATTTGAGGGAGAAAATTATCATAAAATAAATTACAGTGGTATCATGACAACGGCAAGATGTGGGTAAATCTAACAGGTGACTGAATAGATAAGAGGGTGAGCTGGCTCAGGAAGAACTGAGAACTGAAACTTTGTGTCTTCAATGTGTCTGGCAGTTCACATGTGTACAGTAAGTACTTTATGACTAAGAACTATGCTTTTTACATCTCAGGCCGGTCCTCACTGCAATGGACAGTGTTTGTCTCATATTTTTTTCTCCAGTAGAGGGTGGGAGCCTTAAAGAACATGACTCTATGTTTGTTGCATGGCCATCAGTAACTAGAGTCATGCTCAGCACTTAGGAACAGAATGCTGCCAAACTCAGTGATTGGAAATCATTGAAATAATATCAATAATCTATGTAAATAAAAGCTTTGCATAAAATGTTATAACTTACTAAACCCCCTTCACTCTTCTTGTTCATGTGCACACCCCACTAGATTACAGTATTTTCAGTGGAAGTTTTAAAATCTAGGAAATGACACATTATTCCACTCCGTGTCTTCAGACCACAAAAGAATGTAAGAAAGACATTAGTGGAATTTACCGTACTTTTTTAAAGAAGAGCCTTAAAAAGAGAGTGAGATTAGGAAGTAGCTTTGATTTAGCATTTGAATAATATCGTACATGTAATAAGGACATGTAGGACATGGTCATTGTCTTCAATAAAGTCATCTCTCCTCCTCCCCACTCCCATTGTGTGTGTGTGTGTGTGTGTGTGTGTGTGTGTATGTGTGTGTGTAGTGAGAGAAAGTGCCAACAGAAATAATTTAAGAATGAAATCCGTCAAGGCCCAGACTGAGTTTGAATGACTTAAATGACTTACTTACATGGTTTCGATTTTATTTTGGAAAAATTTCATGTAATTTTATTTCTGTGTTAAGCACTGAGGAAGTATCAAACATTTTCAGAATCAGCTACAGTTGCATTATCTTTACTAAAAACCAAATGAAGCAAATCAACTTTCTAAACATTGATGAAGACAAAGCTGTTTCAGTTGTAAACAAGGACTGGAAAAAACTAGAAATGCTGTAAACAATGAGGACTTTGTTGGTTGTGTAATAAAAACCTGCCTCTTAGGAGATCTTTCAGGTATATATAGCAAAAGAATTTTAATCTACTTAATTTCAACCATAAAAGGATATAGCATGATGTCATGTAGTATTCATGTTCAAAATTTTATATAATTAAATTTCAAAACTTAAATAGAGGCTTGGAGTGATAGCTTAGAGGTTAAGAACACTTTCTACCCTTCAGGTCCCTGGAGGACCCAGATTCAGTTTTTAGTACCCACATGGCAGCTGACAGCCGTCCATAACTCCAGTTCTAGAGGATCTGATGTCTTCCTCTGACTAGCAAGCATTGCATGCCAATGATCCACATACATCCATACAGGCAAAACAGTCACATACATAAAAATAAAATATTTTTAAAGGGAAATAATAGATTTTAAGACTATAGTACTGAGTAATAACAGGCAGGGCCAGAAAAACAGCATACTCCAGCACTAACTTGACTGAATGGCTTTTATCAGCTCGCTCTGACCTTTGCTTGGTTATTCCTACACTGTGTAACTTAGTGACCAACAGCTGAAACAAAGGAAGAACAGCTGACTCCTCTCAATAAAGCAGAGTTGCATAGCAACTGGAGCCATCCGAAAGCATGCTTTTTTAAAAGACAGTAGTTCCAAAACCATACGGAAAGCAGAAAAGTGATTTTTAGGGTAATATTGCCCTCAATAATTTTTGAAAAAAATTTTTGAGGAATTGATCTGAATACCAACATATTCAGTGTAATATTCATATTCCTTCTAATACTAATCGCATCTACTGTAATGCTAATTAAAATCTCTACTTCACTAAAGTATAAACTTAATGTCATAACTGAAAACCAGGAAAAAAGAGAGAGCCTAAACTACTCTTCTAAGGTGAATCAGTGTACACCAATAGCAAACACCTCAGTTGCCCCATTTAATTGGCTATATTCTAAATGTTGAAGTAAAACATTTTTAAAAGGCAACTTAACCTCAAAACCAAGTTCCTAGTTGGACAATATAGTAACTAAACCTACATTCATGCCATACATAATGTAACAATATAGGGTAAAACCTATGTAGAAAGCAGAAAATATTAATTATTCTCATTTTCAGTCAAAGACTTCTCTATTTTCACTGGTGGTATATTGATTTCTCCTTTTGTAAAATCATTTACATATAAAAATACAGTCTGTCCATTGTATCCGGATGTATGCTCTGAAAATGATGTCTTTTGTCACGGAATTTCAGTTAAATTTATAGAATTTTATACCTAGTAGTCTCACAATAATATTTTTATGTCAGATACATCAAAGTTTCCTTCATGGTAAACATTTAAATCTTGTAATTCCTTAATGAATATAAATTAATTTGAGTACATGGTATAAATAGCTATTTTCATTTCTATATGATGATTATTTTGACTAATGTTTTTATTTAGAACTTTTGTTCTTTAATCCACATTATTTTAGTAACAAATACTTTATTAATCTTATAACTATCTGTATTTTTACTGTTTCAAGGACAAAATTGTAGACAATAGAATAACTAAGTAGGAAAACACCAATATGATGCTTACAGGGAGAAAAGTCATTGACTGTGATTTCACTATCCCACCTAGCTCCTCACTAGGAAATTGCTCTACTACTCTTTTTCATAACACTATAAAGCCCACATTTTTGTCATATTAAAATTACTGTAGTTTCTATGTGGTTAAAAAGTAAATCGCACATTTACGAAATGCTTTTTATGCACAGTCAAAACCAACAGCAGCAATAAACTCTTCATATGTTTCAATGGAATTTTGTAACTTATTGGCTATTTTTACCTGTATTTCCTCTTGTGTTTCATAAGCTCTTGGATGTTTCGTTGCAAGCTTCCTGGCACACAGCTGCCTCAATAAATATTATTGAATGATTCGAACAGTTGCATTGAATTTTACATGTTTTCAAAAATATTGTAACATATATCCAGAAGTTAAGAAGGGAACATATATCTATAATTCGGAGAAAAATCTAAGCAGTTCCAAAAATAAATGAAACAATCTGGCAAATGATGACTTATTTTATATTTCCTCGAAATGCATGAACAGTAATCATAGTGAAGAAATTATCTTATATTGTATACACTGGTGACTGGACTGTTTTGAATGCAGTCCAATACAGATTCATTTCCTGCCAAGTTCCTTTAGAGAACAACATGTTATAGAAGGATCGCATATAAACAATTCTAAAAATGAAATTATTAACTTCATTTTAAGCCTGAAGTTCGTTTATGTAAATGTAACGCCTAAAAAAACTTAAGGAGAGTATAATTTTAGTTATGAGATAGCTATATAAGTTAAAGGCTATATATTCTCTAACTTAAAACTGGCTGTCTTCCAAAAGTTGGTTATCATTCAGTTTAGAACTTTTAAATGTTTTTCCATGGTTACACTGCATTGAAATTTTTAGGATATCCTATAAGCTATTTTAAAGTGTGATGTTATTACACTATGTAGAATTCAGTAGATGGTTGTCACACAGCCTAGGAATCAAAATAATCAAAATTTTAATCCTGTCAGTGTTTTTAAAACACCAAGATTGCTGTGACAATTACTGCACCGCTCAGTAGTTCTTCCTCTTTGTTATTAAGAACTTATATCTTATAAGATGGCTCTGAAGTCAAAGTGGCCATACATGAAAGCACATTGTTTCCTTAAATAATTGTTCAGTAAGCAAGTGTTTTTCTACTTACATCATTCTACAAAGATAATGCCCAATGTGAAACTCAAGACAAGGCATGGGAAACACTTTAGTCACATGTCAGTACTGGGCACAGGTAACCTCCTAGGTGCCATGAAGTCTCTGCTGAGCAGTGCTTAAGAGTACTGGCATGTATTCTAAATATACCAACTAAATATATGACCATTACCCTTCACTGAAGTTAGTAAACCGATAGCACTTAGGGACGTGTTTAAAATAGAGATGAAAACCACAATACTTGTATTCTCTCAGCACTTGAATTGTACATTATACAAATGTGTATTTGGATAACAAGGCAAGATCCTCATATATTCAAAATTTACATGTACATATAATTAAGTCTCATCTTATTTTTCTCTTAATTAATTATTCCTTGCTATGTAAACTTTCACAAACAGGGCAGATCTAAATAAAAACTTTTTATCACTTTGTCATTTCGGGAGCTGAAAGACCATACCTGGATTAACTGGGTCCTCTGTGAAGCTGCAATTCACGCAATGTTTTACCCTTAGTTTTTTTCCTTTGAATTTCTGTTTTAAAGATACTGTGTCTCTTCAACCTGCCTCTCACTTCTGTCTGAAGTTCTTTGCATGCCTCAAGTAAGATTCTATTTCTTTCTGTAATTTACATTATTTTCTAGTCTTGATTTTCTATTTAGTTTTCATTTAGCCATATGATATTTATTTTTATTTTGGTTATTTTAGCATAGTCCTTAATATGTCTAACATATTAATATATCTGAAATAATCTTTATTTAGTTTCTAGTTTTTATTTTCTGGACCATAGCAATTCTTTCTCTAATTATATAAATTCTAGCTTTTTAGAAATTATAGATTCTATTTTTATAGCTTTATTTAATTATAGTTCTTAAAGTATTTTAAAATATAAGAGCACAGAGCCACAATTAGCAAATATTCAGAGACCAAAGGCCACAGAGTGCTTATCCCTTAATTGAACATCTATTTCAACCCTCTGCCTCCCAGGGCTCAAGGATCATTGTAGAACAGGAGGGAGAAAAATTGTAAGAGCCAGAGGTAGTGAATGACCACAAAGAAACTGAGTCTTCCAGACAGCTGGTCAGTTACTCATATGAACTCACAGCAATGGTAATAGCATGCAGAAGTCCTATACAAGCTCAAACCAGACAAAAAATCCAGCCTAAACACAGGGAAGTGGGTAAGAAGTCCTAATCATACCAAAGGAACTTTTGGCACTTGATAGCTGCTGGGAGTGGGAGAGACAGTGTCTTACACAGGTGGTACTCTTGGTGGGCACAATGAACGGACATTTGGAGACACAAATTAGACTATATATGAGAGTACATTAAATTGGATGGGAAGCAGTTAGGGGAGTTGCAGATAAAGGAAGGCATCTAAATACTATCAAACTGTATTGCATGAAAATCAGAAAAAGTAAGTTAAAAAATTACAAAAAAAAGAAGAAAGAAAGAAAGAAAAACATCAAATAAAAGATCAGGTTATTTCTTCTGCTATGATTTCATGTCTATGGAAAGCTTATTATGCAAATATTTTCCTTATAACATATGCATGTGCATGTATGTGTATGTCATGAAAAGTGGACCATGGGGAAAAGAAGCGATCTTAAATAGGAGAAAAGGAAGAAACATGGAGAGAGTAAGAGAGTGCATGTGACATGAAAGCTGAAAGCAGGACAATTTGAAAAGCTGACCAGTCGGCAGGGGATGGGGGGTGCAAGGCAGTGGGATGAACAAGAAGAATCATGACATTGTAGGTCCAAATGCCGTAATGAAACCCATTGCTCTAAATTCAAACTGAAAAAAAATTAAACCAAGTGTTCATGGAATTTGACCCTCATCTTTTCAATTGCTTGTCTTTCAGGAAGAAGATATTTATATTTATTTATAAATTTCCTTTAAAATAACTTGTACTTTTTGAGAATAATTTCAAGAAGTCTTTATTCAATACCTTTTATTTCATACAGTAATTTACTAAAAGGTTAAATTTATATGTTTCACATATTTTCCACTCAATATGTACTGAGGTATAATTCACATGCAATAGCATTTTACCTTTAAATTTCTTTAATATTTATTTATGTATTTTGTAGATGGGCATGAGTATGCATGTCATGATGCCTGTCAGGAGGTCAGAGGACAACTTGTAGAAGCTGGTTCTCTCTGCTACGTGGATTGACAAGATTCAGGGTAGGTGGCAAGCACCTTTACTGGCTGAGCCATCATGCTGATCCAATATTTGCCTTTTAAAAGTGTGCAACCCTTTTAAAAGTTATGGAACTATCAAAACTATTTAAAGCCAGGATCTTTCTCTTACCTTGAACAGAAATTCTGTACTTAACAGAACTCAGTTTCAATTTTTCCTTTGTTTTAATGATTCTGACTACAAATCTACTTTCCCATTGGATTTTCCACTTTGAACATGTCACATAAAAATAATGACATAGTATCATTTCATTTACATATGACTTTCATTCAATGTAATATATTTATGGCCCATCTGTGATACAGCATTTATCAGTGGTTTATTCCTTTTTATGATCAAATAATATTTGGCTGTATCAACATACCACATTGATTTATATGTTCATCAACTGATGTGCCCTTATTATAAATAGAATTTCTGGTTTTATTGATATTTTTTACTTTGTGAAACATTGTTTTCAAATTTTCTTTCAGTTCATAGCTTTCTTTAGCTTTTGAACATATTTAAAGTAGATTCTTGGATGATTTGACAAAGAAGTATATCATGGGACTGGAGAGATGGCTCAGTGGTTAAGAATACTGGTTGCTCTTGCAGAGGACCTGAGTTAGACTCCTAATACCTACATGGAGGCTAACAACCATTCATAACTCCAGTTCCAAAGTATCCAATGCCATCTTCTGACCTTTGAGGGCACTTTATGACATGGGTGCAACTTGCAATCATGCAGGCAATATACTTATACCCATAAAATAAACAATATTTTTTAAAAGAGAAGTAAACCATGGCTTCTTCAAAAACATCATTCATTAACCAGCTTTTGCCAAAAGCCTCAAACCAAAGGGCTGATCATTGCTGTTGCTAATTATTTAGTGTATTCCCTGCACTATTTCTGTAAAATTTGTATTCTTTACCAGTTCTGGGCACTGAAATTTCTTCTCAGCTCAAAGGTTGCTGACTGTTGGACAGACTTTCTTCCGTGTCTTGGTTCTATGAGTGTATGTTGAGGCAGGCCATCAACGTGTGTTAAAAGTTACACAGTCCTGTCAATGCACATGGTCTTCTAGCTGCCCTGGAACATGTCAGAGTTTTGAAACTCTAAGTAGACATCACATTCTTCACCTTTTACCCTTAAGATTTATGGTCAGCTTCTTGCTTGCCCAAATATTTCCACCTCAGACAGCTGCAGGGAGAAACTTCTGCCACTTATGTTGACAAAAGCTGCCAGGGAAAGGGCTTTTTACAGAGCATGTGCTCTGACAAGCTCTGTGAGTGGGGACCTTATGGGCCTCCAGATAGATCAAACCGTGACAGTTTCTGGAGAATAATTCCTTGGGTGTTGCTCCAAATCTATTCTATTAAAGTGTCACATAAAATTCTATTTTGCACTATGATTACAGGCCTGTTGGTTCTCAAATCTGCAGTGGAGATGGAGAGGGAGGGACAGAATTAAAATAATATAAACTTGTGGTTTGCCCAAAGATTCATTCATTTTTCTCAAATGAATAGTTTTTAATTATATGAAACATTAATTACTGGAGCTCTGAAAGTATGTACTTTGACAATTCTCCAGTTTCTCATTTGTCTTATTAAATTAAGTTTTGGACAGCCCTTAGCTGCTATTCATTCTTTTTTCTTTTTAAATAATACTTTATTAATTCTTTGAGAATATAATACAATGTGTACTGGATCACTTTATTTGATAACTTGACACACCTGCTTAGAGGGACACTCTAGTGAGGAGCTGTCTACATTGGATTGGCCTATGGCCGTGGCTGTTAGTTATTTTCTTGATTTTTGAGTCATGTGGGCGGGCCCAGCCCACTGTGTGTAGTGCCATTCTTAGGCAGATGGTCCTGGGTTGTATAAGAAAGAAGGCTGAGCATGGGCCAAGAAAGCAGGCCAGTAAGCAACACTCCTCCATGGTCCATGCTCCAGGTTCTTGCCCTAAATTCCTGCCTTGGCTTCCTTTGATGATAAACCGTGTTCTAGGCCAAATAAACCCTTTCCCACTCAAGCTGGCTTTGGTCAGTGCTTTTATCACAGCAATAGAAAGTCACTAGGACACAATGTATTTTGATCATACTCAGCCCTCCCTATTTGCTCTCAGATCTACTTCTACCTCTTTACCAAGCCTAAATTCATATCCTCCCTTTTCAAAAAGCGCATCAAGTACAATTTGTGTTGCTCAAATACTCTTGAGCCATCCCTGTGGTACCATCCCTGCAGTGTGATTGACCCATCTCCCCTCCCCATGCTGATACTTTGTTTGTCCTGAGAGTGTGCAAGTCCTATGCATATTATCACAACCACTGTGGGCTCATATGTACTTCCCTGCCATGCCTTCATATTCTACCTTTCTTGAATTCATCCACTACATCTGTCTCTTAAACTCTTTCTGCCCTTTTTCCTACAATGACCCCTGATTTTTAAAAGGAGAGGATAGGATACAGATGCTCCATTTAGGACTGAGCATTCTATATTATCTTATTCTCTGCACTTTGCTTAGTCATGGGTCTCTGTGTTAATTGCCATCTACTGCCAAAAGACATTTCTTTGATGATGGTTGAGAGATACACTACTCAATGAATATAATGATGTCATTAGAAGCTGGAGTAATACTAAGTCCATTTGGCGAAACAATAGCAGGTGGTTTTCCCGTAGAGTCTATGATCTCTCTAGCCAGAGGTTCTTGGCCCTAGTAACAGTGCCAATTATGGGATTCATTTTGTGCAACAGGTCCTAAAATCAGTCAGAGAGTGGTTGGATACTCCCCTAACATTTGTCCTACTATTGCACCAGTGGTCATGTCTTGCCAGGCCAGTCATTATTACATCTCACAGAGTTCATAGCTGAGTAAGTCTGATAAGTATGTTTCTCTTCCAGGAGTATGTAAAGCATCATTCAGCACTACTTGCTAGTAGAGATGAAACTTCAAAGCTTGTTTTCTCCATGTTCCGTGACTCAGGTATGTGATGTCTTCAGCATCACAGTCTTACCAAGTTCTAGAGGATAACCAGGAGCAATGTCAGTAGCTAGTAATGTTTGAAAGTCTAAGGGACTCCACTGGCCAACAGCTCCAAACAAGGTAGCCCATACTGGCACTGGGCTCTATATTCACTAGTCTGTGGTGCTTAGTAAGGGCACTGTCCCACCGTTACAGTGTAACTCCATTTAAACTACTGTATATATGTATATGCAGATCTCCTAAAAGCCTCTACAGTAATGATTTTCATATTACGTTTTCAACAAGTATTAGTTGTCCCTCTCTATACTCCTTCTTTCCTATTCTCATTGACCAAGTTGAAGGACTGAATAGGTTTAATTTCTTAGACAGTAAATTATATCCTAAAATATATTTTCTATTGTTCAAACTTCCTAAATGTGGAATAGCATTTGAAAATAATAATTTTATCTCAGTAGACATTGAAAATACTAATAAAATTCATGCTAGGGAAATGGTTCAGTGGTTAAGAATACTTGTTGCTCTATTACAAGGACCAAAGTTTCATCTCAGCACCCACATCAGGTAGCTCTCACGTGTCTTTAACTCCAGCTACAAGGCATCTGACACCCTCTTTCTGCTTCCACACAAGTGAACATACACTCACACAGACAAGTGCATATGGACAAAGACAAATAATGAAAATAAATATAAGCCCTGAGAAAGGAAAATCTAATCTCTTTCAGCAGCATCTTTAAAACTTTAATGTGTGAGCCAAGCTTATTCAGCAACATTAATAAAATGCACACTCATCAACACTAACCTGCAGGTGAAGTTCATTCAGAGCTGCATTGTTACACAATCATATGGCTTTCAATATTTATCAAATCCTGATGGAAGACCATTTTTAACTATAAAAAGAGTCTATGGATACAGTTATGCAATTGTAAACAGTGTTAAAACATTAAATCACAGCAGGTATGATGGCACCTGCCTCTAATCTCAATACTTGGGAGGCAGAGGCAGGTGGATCTCCATGAGATCAAGCACAGCTTGGTCTACATAACAGATTCCAGGTCATCTGGTGCTACATAAGGAGACCCTGTCTCAACTGGCAAATAATTTCTCAATAAATTAAAAAGCTTCAGTAAAGCAAAGGAACCAATCAATTGAGCGAAGAGGAAACCCACAGAATTGTGAAGAATCTTTGCCAGTTAAACATCTGGTAAAGGATTAATTTCTAAAGCATATGAAAAAACTCAAAACAATAATTAAGAAAACAAATGACCAATTTAAAAACAGGCAACAGATATATACAAAAAGTTCTCAAAAAGTAAGAAAAAATATGGATAAGAAATACCTGAAAAGGTAGTCAACATCCTTAGCAATTAGAAAAATGCAAATTAAAACTACTTTAAGATTTTCTCTTACCCAAGTCAATATGGCTAAGATCAAAGAAATTAATGACAAATGTTAGCAAGGATGTGGAGAAAGGAGAACCCTCATTCACTGCAGGTGGCATTGCAATCTAGTGTGACCACTGTGGAAATCATTGTGGAGAACTCTTATAAAACTAGATCTACCATATGATTCAGCTATATCACACTTTGGCATATATCCAAAAGACTAAGTTTCATACTACGGAAATACTTGCTTGGTCATGTTTATTGCTGTTCTTTTCACAGTGGCTACTAAGTGGAAATAAGTTAAATGTCCCTCTACTGAAGAATGAAAATGAAAATCTGATAGATTTATACAATGGAGTTCTACTTAGTGGTAAAGAAAAGCAAAATCAGGAAGTTTGCAGGGTGAATGGATCAAACTAGGTACTGTTACAGTAAGTGAGGTAAAACAAGCAATGCATGTTCCTCTCATTTGTGAATCCTAGCTCCAAATCTTTAGATGTGAGTGTATATCCTGATGTAACCTCAAGATCCAGGAAAAGGGAAAGTAATTAAGAGAGGAGAGAAAAGAAAAAGTTTGAAAGAGGAAGGTAATAAGAGACAGGATTTATCCAGGATGAAAAGCAGAAAATAGGGAGTACTTTACCTGGGGAGGGAGGAGAGATGTCTACACCACAGCAGAGAGGAAACAGAGAAAAATAAAACATTAAACAGCATGGAAAACCGAAGCGAAAAGTAGTATTTAATAAGTTTATAGAAAAATACACATATAAATGTAAATTCATGTATATAGTTGATGACTATATAATAAAAGTCACAGTGCCAGGCATGGGAAACCTCCCCTTTAACTCGTTGCTCGGGATGGTCCATGAGACTCCCAAAACAATACATGTCATTGATACAGACCTCGATTACCTCCTGGACGTAAAGGTAAAACCCTATTGCTGAAGATAGAACATGCTTCGGAATCGGGACTTGGAGCAATTGAGCTAGAACTGAGCTGGAAGCCTCCTCCCCAAATACTAGCTTTCATATTATCAGAAGGAATAATAGAAGGCTGCCAAAGAGGAAAACTGATCATTCTACCTAGCTGTAGCTCCTACGGACCACAAGAATGATCGGCCCATAAAACTCTCTCTATTGGTAGAATAGTGGCACTTTTATCCTGTGGGTAATCAATAGCCGTGCCAGTGTTGCTCAATGGGAGGAAATTCATACATACATATAAATATCGGCAAGTACACATAGAGAGGTCATAGACCCTAGAGAACAGTGTATTTCTGTCACCTTCCTAGACCAGTGTAACTTCTTACTATATTCTAAATGCTTATTCTTGTATTTACAAACAAGTGTATCTCTCACCACTCATCAAAGAAGCTACTTTTTGCAGCAGATGGGGACTATTACAAAGTTCCACAATTGGCCAAGTCCAAAGAATAAGTGACTGTGAGATACCCAGTCTTAAGTGACATCTACAATGCAACATCAGCACCTAAGGCTCAGTGAACATCATGAAAGAGCTAGCCGAAATATTATAATTGCAAGAAGAACAAGACACCTGCTTCTAGCTAATGCATTCTAGACATGATAGAGAAATTGCACCAATAAATCTCAGGAGTTTGGTAGACTAACAAGATCTCCATAATGACAAAACCAATTGACATGTTAAGGTGGATTGGATGAATGTCATGGGATCCACCTCAAATGAAGAGTTACAAGAAATCTGTTCATGCTGAGGGAGAATCAATTTTCTCCAGGTACTAGCTCTTTGAGAAGTTATCCAATCCCAAATATGCATTCTTAAACACAGGTAAACATGAACACCAATATGGACTCAGTACATTTCACATACACACACACACTCACATAAATGTATGTATATGTAACAATAATAATCAAAGAACAGAACAAGAAATTGAGAGTGGGGAGCATGAAAAGCTTTGGTAGGGGACTGGGAATAAGAGGGATGGAAACAGTGCAAAGACAATACTCATGTGAAATTCTCAAAAATTATTGAAAAAACTGTGGTCCTCTCCTGTGAGTTGAAGCTGTGGTCTCCAGTTGTAAGCCATGGTTCCACACTGCTCTAATGTCAGTCTGATGGTGGAGCTGGTTGGCGGATGAAGGACTTTCACAGTTGGGGCAACAGTTTCAGTCTTCTTTGAGTGATTGCATTTCCCACAACCTTCTCCCCCAAGATCCCAAGCTGTGCATGGTCGCGACTTTCCCTCTTCGTTGAATTTAGGGTAGGTTCAGGGAAGGTCTCTGTCATTTGAAGGTTATAGTCTTGGGTTGACTAATTCTTGAAAATAGTTTTCCCATCTCTTCCAAGAGCCAGCTATGATCCTGACTCCACACATGCTCTTGGGCATCCAGGCCTTGATCCAGGCATCAGGAGGCTGTCCATCACTTTTCTATTACTCTTCTATACTCCTAATGTACCTTCACCTGGGTCCTAGAGAAAATGTAAAACACTTAACCTAACTTCTAGAAATAAAAATCGTAATCTTGGAAGTTTAAAAAAAATGTCAATAACTAAACTGTTATAATTCTCAAACAAAAATATGCAAATGTATTTAAGAATATAAATTCAAAAGTCTGTATGTCTACTGTAAGTTTTGAGTATATTTTATTAACAAAACTGTACTATAAACTTTCAACAAAACTGAAATGTATACTCTGTAATTTGACTATGGTACCCACTTACTTTCAAAATTCTCCAACCTATAAAAGCTTATCAAGTTTAAATATTGATAGTAAAATATTTTAAATAAAAAAGTACAAAATAACATTAAAAACACTTAAATCAGGGCCTGGAGAAATGGCTCAGTGGTTAAAAGCACTGCTTACTCATGCAGAGGACTTAGGTTCTATTCTCAGCACCCACACGGCAGCTAACAACTGTCAGTAAATCCAGTTCCAGGGGATCCAACATCCTCTTCTGACACACGTGCACTGACTTATATGCAGGCAATACACTCATACATATAAGATAAACTTAATAATAAAATATAATAAATAACATTATAATAAAAATCAAATAATAAAATTTAAAAATAAAATACAAAATGTATTTTTAATATTTATTGTTTTAGAAACCTCCATGAGTATAGGCAATAAAATTATATTCCACTCTTGGGCTGGTGAAATAGCTAGGTTGGCAGAGTGCTTTTCAAGTTTTGGGTTCTATACCCACACCATATAACTGGATATGGAATTGCACACCTATGATCTCATTACTTGAGAGGTGAAAGCCAGAAGATCATCCTTGGCTACATAGGGAGTTAGGACCAGCCTAGATACATGAAACCCATCTTAAAATCAAAACAATAATTTTTAAAAATTAGAAAAAAAAAGAAAGAAAGCATATTTTCTTCTCCCTGGTATCTGAATAAATACTAAATAATATCTCCTCTCAAAAATATCTCTGAGGTAATTCATATGTTATTTAGCTATATTTACCCATCCACAGTGTATGTATATTTCAAAACATTATATTGTATGTGATAAATACATTCAATTTTGTCAGTTTAAAAGACTCTAAAAAGACACACAAAATAATGGGTGCATACAAAGTAAAAGGTGAAGATTGTAAGGTAAATGAAAAAAAAATGCAAAGGAAATCACTTAAAAGAAGCTGGTGAGATTTCAGTTAAATCTGAAAGTGTGATGAGAGTTGGTCTAGTTGGTCTAGTTGGTCTAGTTGGTCTAGTTGGTATAGGATAAAGGGAATGAGTTGAGCAAATTTAAGGAAAAGAGAAGCCATGGACTAAAGAAGTAAGAATCTACTGCCAAGAGTCAAAGGCACTAGATTGAATATTGGAGTACTTGTTAAGAAGTAGTAATCCTTACCCTTCAAGATAATCTCCCTAGATAAAATGAAATTTTAAATTGCTATATAACATATTAGGTTCCTGTTTTTTTATCTGCTGTCTTAGAAAATTCACAATTCTTGGAACTAGTTTTGTTGCATTTTATTTAAAGTGCACGTTTGTGTGGTTTCTGAATTAATTTTTAATGAAATGTATCAAAAAGTATTTCTTTAAATAGCTTATAAAAATACAATATATATCTTATATAAATTTCAAAAGAGTCTAAATGATATACTTTATGAGGTCAATTCATTTATATTTTCCTAAAGATATTTTTCATTAATTCTCAAAAAATAAAAAAAAATGTTTTGAGCACAGGGTGAAATTCATTTGTATACTTATTAACTTGATGTTTCCTAGATCATTTGATTTTGCTGATCAAATACTTTTTATTGAAAAATAGAATAACATCTGCCACTGTGAGGGCTTCTGGAGGGCATGGAAATTGAAAGCATGTTATGCTCTTATGTCAGGATTTGGCATTCAAACATGAGCATGCAAAGTTAAGTCCAAGACCCAAATCAACGAAATTCAGTATAACAAGTACACTTATCACACACTTGGGATTTCTATCAGAATAAAATGAGACTGAGTCTAAAGAAATCAAGGTACACCTGTCTAGAATGAAGGACTCCATTCCTCCCAACCCTCTGCTTTCAGGCATGGTTGCAGTCACTGCTTCAACTGCATTGCTGTCCCCTTGTAGGCCTTTAAGCATCTGTGAATTCAAACAAAAAGTGAGCAAGTATAGAGCTTGTGAATTCTTTCACGTGACCATCCAACTATGGGCTTTTTCTGCAAGTGAAAAATAATCTTAAGAAACATTAAATCTGGGGTTGGAGAGATGGCTCTCAGAGGGTAAGAATCACTTGCCATTCTTTCAGAGGACCTAAGTTCCTGAATTCAGTTCCCAGCACCCATATCAGGTGGTTTACAACCATCTGTAACTCCAGCTCTATGGCATCCAAGATGGCCTTCTGGCCTCTGCAGGTGCCTTCCCCCAACACACACACACACACACACACACACACACACACACACACACACACACAAAGATACATAAATAAATAAAATTAAATCTTTTTCAAAAATATTTTATTTTTTTATTTTATGTGTATGACTGTATTGCCTACATACACATAACTGCACCCGTGTCATGCAAAACCCACAGAGGTCAGAAGAGAGCATCGGATCCCCTGGAACTGGAGTTATTGACAGTTGTTAAGCTGCCATGTCGGTCCTGGGAACCAAACCTAGGTCCTCTGCAAGAGCAGCTAGAGCTCTTAACTGCTGAACCATCTTTCCAGCCCCTAAAGCAAATCTTTCTAAAAGGAAATATTAAAACCATGTGAGGCTGTATGCTTGAAATGATGTGCTCTAATTCACTCATCACCAGAATCCTCCGAAGAAGTAGAGATATGGACAGACAATCAACTTCCCTGCACTGGAGAAGAAGCCACAGGCAGATCAGAGAGACCACTGGCCATTCTAGCCCAACAGATAAAGTCCACTATTGATAATGGGCTCTGCAACAAAAGTTAAGATGGAAAGCAGCTGAAGATATCCAACGCTGAAACTCTGACGTCCATACATTTGTGCACAAGTTCCACATGAATATGCAGATGTGCGCAGATGTAAATATGTGCATATAACACACACACATCAAAAAATATTTTTAAAAGTACTCACTTCTTTTTGTCTCTATGAGACCTATACACCTACTGCAGATAGCATTATGACAATGTCTCTGCTTCAAAGCATTTCCATTTGAATTTGAATTCTGCCTTCATTTACTAGACTCCTCATAGCAGTCTGAATAATGGCAACCCAAGAACATCAACCCTAATCCTCAGAGCCTACCAAATGTTACTTTTGGAAAAAAGGACTGCACAGTTGTGATTAAATTAGGGTCTTGAAATGGAAGGTTGTGCTGCTAATCCAGGTAGATTCTAAATTCACTCACAGATATGGACTCAAGCCAAGAAATGCTGGCGTCCATCCGAAACTGGAAGTAACAAGAAGTGGATTTTCCACTAAACCTCCTGAGAGATGATGGCCTACCATAACCCTCAGTCCAGACTTCTGTCCTCCTTAGCTGTGAGAAAATCAATCTGTTGTTTTAAACCACCCAGTATGTGGTAATTTGTTACACTGGTCACAAGAAACTAATGCAGTCCCCAAAGAGGGAAAGAAGGCTATGATTTTCTTCTTGTAACCTTGCTGTCTACAGCACTGTTCAGCAGTTCTAAATCTTGACTGCAATTCAAAATAATCCCCAAAACTTGTTTATAAAGAATTTCTAATGTCCAGAACAAATCTCCCTACTATAAAAATTAATTCAGTTGCAGTGACGTAAGGCTTTGCATTACTTAATGCCAGTGTATAACAGAAGGTGGGATGTATACCCCAAGAATATAGAAGGATGGAGAATGAGTTTGTGAGTGAGAGAGAGCACCATCTCTGGAATCAGGTCACCGGGAGCCCACACCCAGATTCACGATGTGCAAGCTTTGTAAGGTTGAATTGCCTGCCCTTTGATTTCTTCATTTATTTTAAGTCTAATACTGAAATTATCTTCATCACAGGATTACTTTGAGACTTGAATTGGATAATTCAAGGTTGTATTTTATAAGATTCCAAGTCTATTTCAAGTTTAACAAAAATATTAGATCTCAATTGTAGAAAATGCATGAATTTTAAAATTCTGCAAGCAATTATTATTTTAAATTAATTAGGAAGACAAAATACAAAAATATTAATGGTTACATAAAACAATTTTAAAAACATTTTTACTCATTTAATTTTGCCCTAAGCTTCTGGGGTTCTAAGGTACAAATTCATACCCAATTAGGCAGAGATCCGTTAAGTATCTTCTCCAAAATGCTACAACTGGATCCTTTTTGTTGACTCAACAGTATGTTCTCTTAATGTAATTGCATTAGAGTGTCTTTGTTAAGTTACATTGCTTTGGGTTGGTAGAGAATAGAACAACATTTTATATATAGTAGAGTCATGCCAATCTTTCCAAAGCAGTTTTTTTTTTTTTCCTTTCCAAAATCCCATCTGTTTTGCTGATGTGCCAGTATCTGGGGTCTGTTTCTCATAATGTCATTTTGTTTGTGAGGATGTCTGTTCCTGAGAGTTCATGAGCTGGCTGACAATGAAAAAGTGATCACAATGAAGCCAGAAAATATCCTGAAAAATAAAGCAAAAGCCAAGAAAGACACTGCACCCTGCTGGGCAGCTGCACAGAGCAACTCAAGAGCAGGAACAGCAGCTTCCCATCCTCTTCTACAGCACCTCCTAGGTGGCTGAAGAGATGTCCAGAAACTGACCACTCGCTAATAAAATCACATCCCAGCTGCTGGTGTCTCCTCAACCCACCCAGAATGGTGTAAGCAAAACAATTCTGTTTTATTTCATGTACAAAAAAGAAAGAAAATAAGCAAACTGGTCAATGACATTTACTTTCTTAAAACTCTTTTTTTAGAAACAGCAAGGAAGAAGGGGGAAAGGATTTACAAAACGTCAAAGTACAAATACAATACTTCAATTGAGCAGGTCTTGGTTTTGTAACCACATTTAAAGAGGACGATCTCGGAATATAAATACAATTATGCTCCCCTCTTTGATGTTTTTGTATTACCGATAATTTTTCTCAGTTTACTCAGCACTGGGTATATGAATGCACTAAATGAGGAGGATATTTTCCCCTTTGCCTTCAAATGAGCCTTGAAAATTCACTAGGCAACTTATTTTTGCTTTATATATAGTGTCCAGTGTTTTTCTTTGAAAAGAAGCTTCTAACTTTAAAGTTTTACATGCGTGTGAATATTGCTGGTGAAAAAAATGTGTTCACAATTTACCTTTTAGAGTCACCACTTCCCTTAATAATAAGCAGAAAATGCTATCTTATATCATGTTCTACTTGCAAAGTGGAGAAAGTGTGACTGCTCTGCATTAAAACATCAGGTGAGACCCTTGATTTAAAGGCTTTTTATCCTGATGGAGACTCTTTTCCTCCTAGGAAACATGGCGATCCGGTTTCCTTGTCAGAGCTGGTAGATAGAAAAGCACCTACACGTGGGATTGCTTGAAAGAATTCATGAAGTAGGTTAGTTCTTTCTAACCGTCATTTATCAACAAATACTGTAGAGAGAACAGGGAGTCCAGTGAGTGCTGGGAGAGGTCCTCCCAGTGTGGGCCGACAGCTGGACGGCCATAGAGCTGAGCTTTTCTTTGGCAGTGAGAACCCAAGAAGGAAGAATGAGGTCTCTGGCCTTCTGTTTAATGATTTTAAAATAAAGTAGCTTAGAGTGTAAAAATGAATAAGAAAGGCACTATGAGGGTAAGAAACTGAATGTCAGAAACACCATTTCCTAGTTAATTCTATGTCTGTCTATTCAAATTAAGTCATTCAGGAATTAACTGGAAAGCTCAAAAACTTTTTGTAAAATTCCATTTTCAGTGGAGATGCGATGGTGTGCTACATCCCTTGCCCCCTCACGCCCTGGTTTTCATTCAGGTAACAGACAGGAAAAGAAGAGTTCCAGAATCCCGCCTTTTCCCAGCGAGGCATAGCTTTTTCAGCTTGGGGTATAACAATTGTAGGAAATGGTGAATGATGGAAACATTTTCCTAGAAGAGGAGGTTGAAACCTAGGAGAGCCACTCCCATTTGAGCTGTAACTACTTACAGAGGCATGAATCGGAGGAAGCTTGCTGCGCATTGAGAAGGCCAGAACAGACCAACGTGACAGAGGGCTAGATTGTCCTTTCCTGAAAGTGATGAACTAGCACACTCCCGGGATGCAGCTTCCCCTGACATTTCCTGAGCTCTGCCTCATTACTGAAACCCTCCCAGGACTCAGCGGAAGGGATTATAACTTACATGTTTTTTAAATCCATGCAGAATGTGGAAGCTCTTACTCTGATTCCGAGGCCTTCGCACACGTGCCTGGGTGTGGTGTGGTGTGTTTTGTGTGTGTGTGTGTGTGTGTGTGTGTGTGTGTGTGTGTGTGTGTGCGCGCACGCACGCGCACACTCTCCCTATACCCACATTGCTTGCATGAGGCAAGTTACAAAGGAAATAACTTGAAGATGGCCTTGCACTAAAATGCTTAAAGGAAATTCAGCTGTCCAGAGACTAAGAGGAAAAATATGATTTCCTGAGTTTGAAAACAAATCATCTCCATGGCTCACACATGAACGCTTCAGTGGTCTGATAAGAACAAATCATTTAGTAGTTGTCAGAGTTTTCATTTTCCAAAAAGTATAAATTGCCTTGGTTGTCCTTTATTACCTCTTTTAGAGTTGCCAGAAAATATCATATATGAGAAGCAATCTCAGTACAAAGTGATTCAAAGTTGATGCTGTATTACATAAGGCAAGGATGTCCATTATAGCAGAGAAATGTTTTAAATTTTATTTAAAATAATGTAACAAATAAAATCTTTTTTTACAATTAAAGACTAAGTTAATATATACACTACATAAATTTTAGGATTAAACAATCTTCCCCTAAGAGATCTGTGTTTGGGAGTAGAAAAAGTCTATGGGTCACAGATAATAGGAAAAGGCCGTTTATTACTGAGGCCTCCAATTAAAACTAAGCAAAAGCTTAAGGAGGCAGTGGATTCAAGTAAGGAACATTCATGAAATGATGAGGAGGATATGAGGTATTTCCTGAGGAATCATCTTTTATTAGAAGAAGTAGTTCAAAGCACTGGCCTTTAATTTTAGGCAGTCCTTAATCCTCAGGAAATCTCTTGTGCTTTTATTTTATTGCTATTTTAAGATATACTACTGAAAGCTTTCAGAGAGAAAATGGTTGATGATCTTTGTATTAAAAACACAGTGTAGTTGAGCAATATTCCAACCTCATTAACCACTTCTTAGCATTGTTTGGGGTTTTTGCCCATATCCTGACTATCAGCAGTCCTGGGTTTACAGTCAAGTGCTCAGAGTCCCCCTTTTTAGTCATATAAAACACTGTTGAATCTTGGTTCCAATAGTATCATGTGACTAAACAAGTTAATTTATGTAATTAGTTATCTCTAAACTGGAGAATAACTCCTTCCTATTTTGTGATGATTAAATAAAATAGTAAAATAGCTCTAGTTTCCACGCTTGGTATCCTCCTTGGCACATAGTTCATAGGAATGTTTAAATTCTACAAAGCAGATTAATGTTCTTATCATCTCATAATTGCTTTCTTGCCTGTTTTTCTTCAAACATTTTTTGAAATTTTAATCTATTTAAATTCTCATAATAAAAACAATCTCCATTTACATTCTATAACTATGACAACTGCAGGTTGGCAAAACCCCATTTTTAAGTATAAATATTAATTTTGTTATAGATATCTTGAGGACCGTATACCATTTTCAAAGCAAAATGAAAATTCTACAGATATTTTCTCTCTTTGCTAAAAAAAAAAAAAACCTATTCATGGAGCTAGGGAGATGGCTAAGTGGGTCAAGCACTTGCTGCACACGTATGAGGACCAGGTTTGAGATATACCAGCACTGTGTAGATGTGAAGTACTGGAGGTGAAGACAGGATCCCTACTGAAAGCTGGCTACCTAGACTAGCTGAATCAATAATCCTTGGGTCCAAGTGAAGGACCCAAGATTGATATGCATCAATATGTAAGGTGGAAAGCGAATAAAGGTGGCATTCTTGACATCTACCCCAGGCCTCCAGATACACATGCACACATACACACAGGTCCACCCACACACATATAAACATGCATACACACATGGGTTCCACTGTATACCATACACAAACAGAAGAAAATTCTATGTACATATTATTCTCATAGCATTACTGATAACAGTCGATTCTAATAAATGAAGTAGTAAATATTAAGGAAGTAAGTTATAATTATTTATAAATTGTGTGGCACACAGATACTATAGTGGTATACATATTTCATGCCTATTGATATTGATCAGATTGACTAACTTAAAAGAAATAGAAAATTTAAGAGAAAGGGCTACAACAGAGAAAACAGACTAATTGGTCACGAACTAGTTTTCTTTTCCTCCCTTCTTCCCTTAAAAGGGGCAGTGAGCTTCTACGATAGGATCCAGGATACATTCCTGAGGGGAAATAATGCAAAGACTTTAAGTGATTAAACAGACCTCTGTCCTGAGATAATTCAGGTTCTGGCAAAGAAGACAAACTTAAAACAAATAAGTAAAATCCATTCTACAAAGCACTACGGTAACAGGAGGAAGGATATGGGTCCTTGCATAGAAGAAAGTCAAGCAGTTGGGTTCAGAAAATCTACACAGAAGGAGTTATAATTCACTTACATCTAGACAAAGAAGTGAGTATATTCTGAAAGGCAGAAAGGGAAAGGGCCTCCAGAAAGTGGGGAATCGTGCATTTTTTGTGCATATATGTGAACAAGCATAATACAAGCAAAGAAAATTTTAAGGAATTCAAAGGAAATGGAAAGGAAGTATGTTGAGATAGACTCAGACAGGGGCCAAAGATGAAGCAGAAGCTTACTGCAAAGTCCTTATATGTGTGGTCAAAAAGACTAATATTTCTGTAGCTAATGAAAAGCTACTAAAAAGCGTTAAGCAGAGAAAAGTTTTGCATCCAGAGATTACAGGTTGTAAGGGGAATTAGGAAATTATACTTCTGGTTCAGAAAAAACCTTCCTCTAATATTTCTGAGTCAGAGAGGTCTTTGAGATATTTAGAGTTGACTTTAGTGCAGGGTGATCAATTCAATTCTAATTCATTCTTCTACACATGGAGATTCAGTTTTCCCAGCACCATTTGTTAAAGATGCTGTCTTTCTTCCAGTGTGCATTCTGGGGACTCTTGTTAAATATCAGGTGGCTGTGACTGTGTGCCTTCATGTTTGGGGCTTCTATTTTGTGCCAATACCGTGTTCTATGAGTATAAAAATTAATCGTTTTATTTTATGTTTACAAGTGCTTTGCCTACATGTATGTAAGTTCACTGCACACAGAGGCCAGAAGAAGGAATTGGATCCCCTTGAGCTGGAGTTAACAGACCATTGCTAGTCACCATTTAATACTGGAAACAGAACCTGAGCCCTTTGCAAGAACAGCCAGAACTCCAACTATCTCTCCAGCTCTATAAATATTTTCAACTCCACCAAGAAAATATTTCAAAATATGCATAATGAGAACAATAACAGTAGAATAAAGAACAAAGTCCAGTCTTATGTTAAAGAGATTCATCCAAAATAATGGGACAACAGACATTATAGGAAAGAAGTCTGTACATAGGATGTCTATAAATGTAACATACAGGAAAAATTATAGAAGAGTGAGTCAAAAGTTCTTTGTTGGACAACATGGTATGTATTAGTAATAACTCTGTCATACATGATTACAACCACTTCAACCACTGTTACTGGGACTCTGAACGTTACTACATTCCTGTGTACTAGCACCTAATGAAATCCTTCACTGACATAAGAAATCAAAGAATGGAAAGGAAGATGAAGAAATGAAGAATATCAGAAAGGGAGATAAAAGCATAGCTAAACTCAGAGTTTAGTTGACTTAACTGAACTCAACAGACTTGAAAATTGATTAGCAAAACAGAGTTTTGCTGTGCTCTGAAGGAAATCTATACTAGTAGCTAGCTACAAAACATAATTTCACTTACAACCTATAACTAAAAACTGTATGTTAAAATATATTTACTAATTCATGTGTTGATTATTCTCAATATATATATATACATATATATATATGTATAGTATTGAATATATATATTTACCTAAGTCAAAGAGTGTATAATCCATTAAGGTATAACATAAAATTATCTTACTTATCCATAATTTTTGCCAACCATATCTCTTAAGTCATCTTTTATACCAAACAGAAGAATCCCATAAAGACCTGACAGTTCTATTTTATAGCTTGAGCTGTAAAATAATACTAATTCTAATAATTTGGACTTAATTCCTTCACATAAATACTTGAATCCCATCATCAATTCTTATAATTTTCCTCTTGGTCATCATTGCTGATACACTTCTTACCTGTAAACTCTTGTCAAAATTCCTCAATAATTAATTCAGTTTCAAGGACTTCCATAAATGTTAAAGGCTCTTGGCACTGTGAGTTCATATCTTGCATCTGATACCAAGATTTGCAAACCTTGTGAATTCATTTCATGTCTACAATGCTTTGTTTTCAACATATAATTCCTACATAAATTGCATAATATACCTACCTAACATGTAGAAAAGCAGAATTTAAGGAGGGGCTGGATCTTGACTCATTCAATAAAGAACCACACTCAGATTCTCAAGGCTCTCTGCTCCTGCTCCAATAGTATGAGTCAGGTCAAAAATATTGTTAATCAGTCATTCAACCAGAAAAGATATGTCAGTCTTTTCTCCTAATGTAGTTTACAAGTAATGGTCTTGGGATCCTTTAATTGGAGAGCTTTGGGATGGCTACTATTCCCAAACATGGAAACCTCCAAAAAGGCTACCTTTATCATCATAACTCTGAATGGAAAATGCCAGAGTAACTTGGCACCACTAAGAGGTAGATAAGACTTGTGCTTGAACGTAGACCTTCTTTGATCTCACTTTTAGAGAAACTGGAAACTTTCAGTTCTCATACTTTCCAGAACACTGATAACGAATTAATCTTCACTACATAACCTGAGAAAAATTAGTTAATCTCTCTATAGTTTGTAGACCTCATTTTTAATATAGAGATAATAAAAGTGCATAGCATATGATGTCATTGTGAGAGCTGGTTGTAAACAAATACACATAGTTCATCACCTTTTGTTAACCCAAATCCAGTGCTTGTAGATATAAAGACAAATATGCATATTGCGTATGATTTAAACCAAGTAGTTCTGCAACTATTTCTTACTAGTTGAACAATATGTCAAAAACTTTCTTGTATATTAAAGATATTTGATGAAAATTTAATGATTACACATGTAACAAGATGATGTAAAATGCTAACTGAGAACTGGACATTGGAAGTCATTGTTCCAGGGGATGGAGACTAGCAAAATTAGGAAGTCAATCACTTCCTAAAGGTTTCACATCCCAATATTCCCATGATAGTAATCAATAACAATGTGATTTTTATTGGGGAAAAACAGCATCCAAACTATAGCATATCACCCATATAATGAAACCCAACTCATGACTAACCCAAGAACAATTTGATTACAAGGACTTATGTCCACACTTCCCTTTTACTGACCATGTTCTAGCATAGAAACTGGACTTCTTAATTCCTTGAGCACTTTCAGTTCATGACTTCTGCTGTGACACTTTCCTGTTCCTTTACAGGGAAACCCTAGGGTTCTACATGACTAGATTACATCCATCTGGATCTTATCAAATGTCAATGACCAGTGACAATGCTATTCTCTTCCTTGATTGCTGCTGTGGTTTAGCATTTTCTGAGGTCGTATTCTTATTTTCTTATTAACTTCTTGACTATTCTTTTTCTAAAACTTGGAGAACTTAGTCTTCATCCCAAGACCTACTAGCCAATAAAGTATTCCACATATAATAGAAATCAGGGACAGAAAAAGCAGTTGTAAGACATAATCATTGTAAAGTGTTCAAGAAACAAAGACTATTGTTTTCAAAGTAAGTAGTCTCTGATTTTTATCTTATAATTGCTGAAACTAAGATTGAGATAGATTAATTTTTTTCTAAAGATTCAATATTTTATTAGTGCTAATATTAGTACATAAGTCCACATACTATAATTTTCCTATGAAAATTGTTTTCATTGTAAACACTTTGTGATTTCACCTTAATGGAATATATGATAATAGTAAAATTTTCAGTAAGGTTTTATAAATTATAAAAATTGACATTTAATATTATATGACAGTAGGAAATGTGTAAGCATATTGGTGTTTTGATACATCAACAGCTTATTTGAACAAAACTATGCTTTGAATCTGAAGCAATACTAAACAAAGTTATTTCTCATATATTACTCAGTGTGGATTACAGTCAAGCATTTCTATCACATATTCTTTATTCATAAAAAAAAACTCATGTCCTTTACAAAATCTTTCTGCTATACTACTTGTAAATATTCTTTAAAATTGGCTTTTACATTACTGATTAATCTCTTCCTAGATTTACTGTGATATTGAAAAACGTACATATTCAAAGTGCATACTGTGTTGATTTCATACATGTAAATACGATAAAATTGTCATTGCCTTCAAATTAATATGAAGTCTAATTATCATTGTGTTGTTTGTTAAGAATACTTAAAAAAATCTCCCAGCAAATTTCAAGTGTACAATACAGTTTTTTGTTTGCTCGCTTATTGTTTTGAAATCAGTCTCTATATAGCACCAGCTGGCCTGGAACTGGCTATGTAGACTAGGCTGACCTCAGTCTCACAGAGATCCACCGGCTTCTGTGTCCTAAGTTTTGAAACTCAAGATCTGTGCCACCATGCCCAAGCACAATACGGTATTCTTAACTACAGTTACTGCACTGTGTGTTAGAACACAAGATCTTAGTCAACTTTTGATAACACCTCCCAGTGCTCACTCCCCTACACCCTGGCAACTCACTTTATCTTTCTATTCTGTTTTTATGAGTTCAAGTTGTTTAGCTTATACATGTAGATGACATCATAACATAGTATTTGATTTATTCCATTGAGCACAGTCTCTGAGTTTATAATATAATTGAGCATAATCACTCATATTACTATAATAGCAGAATTCTTTTCTTTTTAGTGTTCAATTATGATGAATACTTTTGTATATTTCTTATAGTTCTAATAAACATCAAAATAGATCTATAAGATAAAACTGCCTACAGGCAATATAGCTAATGTTACTACCTCCTAGGTGGTCTTTGAAAATGTAATGTTTGTGTATATAAAAGTATGCTCATGAGAATCATTTTGGCTTCAGTGAAAGTTCCTGGCATGGTCACTGGGCATAAAAACATTTCTCATAAATTAACTCAAATCTATTTAAATACTTGTTGCTATTAGAAACATTTTGTTACTTCTTGTCACCAGAAGTTTTTCAACAAAATCACATTTAAATATCATGTGGAGACCATGAATGTTTATGGAAGAAAGGTAGTTAATTTAATCTTAGATATTATCTTGTTAGCATTAACCATGAATATCATGTAGCAATACCTCCCAAGTTTGTTTAAGGATAAAATAAGGAAAAAACTATTTTACTACTGGATTGAAAAAATGAATAATAATAAAAACTCCAAAATAGTGATGGGGGGTATGTGTTTGCTTGCAGATATGGAAGTATGCGTGTGCGTGTGTATGTATGTTTCTGTTTGAGAGTATGTGAGGGGGTAATTATGTGTATTTCTGTGTCAAACGTGCATGTGAGAGAGAAGGTGTGTGTTTCTGTGTGTGTATGTTTCTCTGTATGTTTCTGTGTGAGTGTGTATGTATGTATGTGTGTAGGAGAATGTGTTGGAATGTGTGACTGTGTGTGTCTATGCATATGTGAGTGTTTATGTTTCTGTGTGTTTCTGTGTAGCTGAGTGTGTGTGTCTGTGTGTGTTCAAGAATGGGTTCCTGTGTGTGTGTGTGTTGGTGAGTGTCTATGAGAGTGAGTGTGAGTATATGTCTGTGTGTGAGTGTGCATGTGAATGTGTAACTGAGAATGGGATTCTATGTCTGTGTATGTAAGTCTGTGTGTGTGTCAGTGTAGAATGATATACCTACACCACAGGATATAACATAAATAAATGATACAGATAATTACAATATTTTCCATTTAAAATTTAGATATGAAATGAATATTTGTATAACCTAGCTATAAGTGTTTAAAACATTAAATCAATTTTTATAACTAAACAAACACCATACTTACAATATACCTGTGGGCGACAAATAATTATACTTTAAGATAAAATGAGATTGAGGGGCATGTTTCTAGCTAATATACTCTATTTATAAACACATTTTAAAGACCCAAATTCACTGTGAGAATTTCCAGTAAGAGACATAGTACTTCTGCATGCTCCGTGCTATTTTAAGAACATAAAGTTTAAGTAGAACATCTGTTAACTACTGAAATAGCCCAAAGGAATACTTAAAGACGTAGTCTGCCTTTTTGGGTAGCATTTTTTCCTATTTTCCAAAGGCTTACCATCAGAGGGTTTACCCTGTCCAGGCGTGGCCTTGGATACTCAAATACAGCTGCAAAGAAGCTAAGCTGACCCCCATCCTTTCTCTCCATAAGTAATGCAGCATATTTTCCACTCTTGAGGGAAATTCATGGAGATATATTTGAAAGATTTTCCTTTCTCTGTTGCCTAGTAAACATGTTCTTGTGAGCAGATAAAAATATATGTAAAGGGAAGATAGGAAAATTCAGAATATTTTATGTATTTATTATATGACCAAACATTTAAACACATAGTGCATAGAAAAATTTATTACTGTTTATCATTCTATCACACATTCTACAGAGACTGCTCCTGGTTTGAGTTCCAAATTCTGCTTGAGAAAAGACCTTTAGAATATTTAAAATATGGTTTGAAAAACATGAATTTTAGACTGTTCCTAAGCTAGTGTAAACTCAGTTAATGGGATAATACTATACTCATTGCATTCTTTTTTAATGTCAAAAAATGCTGGCTTGAGAAAGAATAAGCCTCAAATACTTCTAGCAACAAACTTTTCTTCAGCAAATGTGTATTGAGTAGCTACTTGTTTCGAGGTTCTGAGAGTTATGTGTTTGAAATGGCAAGACAAACACCCCCAATGAGTTCATGATCTACTACAGAAAACAGAACTGTGAACCAGACACACACAGTGATAAGATGTAAACAAGGACCTAAAGACAGCAGCCAAGTCCATTTCAAGATCTTCTCCAGTGCTTCCCAAGATGTCCATTGTACTAAATCATGATCCTGGGAGGATGCCTAGAATACTTGTGTGGAATGAAGGAAATACAGGCTACAATGGTAAACACATGCAAATCTCAGTCTGATTGAACAACAGAATCAATCTTTGGAATCACCACACAAGACAATAAGGAGCCCTCAGAAACTAAAGACAATGTATAAAAATATAATCTTTGTCTATTTTGTATATTTAATTCACAACTTTAGTGCATATGTAGGATAGAAAAGAGCTGATGTTTAAAAAACTAGTTGAGAGTATACTGATATTATTAAAAATGGAAACCACAAAGATCTAAATGAAGATCATCTCAAAATGAAGAAAGCTGAAAATTTATTTTGTATTTCTTTAAAATTTTATTTGAGAATCAGTGACTAATTCTGTGTGGAAGGAACATGAAAGACATGTGATTGAGTTTCGGACTCTAGTTGTCAGATTTGTTGCTGTACAACATGATCCTAAAACAAAAGACTTACATAAAAGTAGATCAACTTTGCTTCAGATACTGGAAACCTACGTGGCGAACACCTGTCCTAGATCTTTCAGCATGCTATTAAGCTAAAGTACAATCTCACTCCTTACAATTCTGGTGTCTTAGAAAGCCAACAATCAATGTGCCATCAAATTTGGTGTTTGATGAGGACCCATTTCCTGGATCATAGGCTACCCCACCTGACAGTGCTCTCTTTTAATGGAAGAGAAGGGTCCTTCTAAGACTGCGCTTCTAAGGATAAGCATGCCTGCCTCCCTCAGTTATCTCCTAAGCTCCCCCAACTTCTGATATTAGCACCTTTGGAACCATTATCTTAACATATGAATTTAGATACTCAAGTATTCTGACCACAACAGCATCCAAAACATAAAGTGCCTCCCCTACCCGGCAGATGGAGTTCAGACTAGCTGGATCCCTTCATTTTAGCAATCAGTGAGGACTCCAGTTCCTCCTCTCCTTTCCTCCACATCAGCCTCTCACTCTGCCCCTGCCCCTGTGCCTTCTTTTCCCTCCTCTTCTCCTTATTCAACTTTGAGAATCTCAATTCTTCCTATTCCCCGGAAAGGAGATCAATACTGACTATAAAAGTAGAATATCTGGAAATATTCTCTTTCCTCTGTAGTATAAAGCAAATAAAGGACAAGAAACAACACTACACCCTCATTGTCATAAGAATATTAAAGAACAGTTTGAGGAAACTCCTTTGAGAACAGTCAGGGGTAATTAGCTCAAAGGGTACTTGAGACACGTCTATATTCAAAAGTCATCTCATCAAAAACTCATAGCCCTGACAAGGTCTTAAAAACTATTTTCTCCAATCACTATAAACAAACACAGTGACTTTCCATCCTTGTAATGCTGCATTATCCTTTATCACAGCATTTATCAGCACCACCACAGCACTCAACAAATCTACTATTCATGTTGTTATTGCTGTCTTTCTCTGTAAGGATGCAAGCTACACAAAAACAGGCAATTCAGGTCTATATTCTTCTAATCCTGGCTACCCAGAATGCTACTTGGCACATACTCATTGAATATTATGTAAAAATATTATTTGGATGAATGACTATTAGAATTCTATTTAAAATTCCTTTTATTTCTATGTTACTATCTGGAAAACCTAGCAATGGAATAGCTTTATCCCTGCTCCTGAAGCCTCGGAGTTTACTTTGTTTTCAACATTTCTCTGGATGCATGCTAAAGTAATCAAATTTCGTGATCACTCCAACATCTACGGTTGATTGGTTCTAGAATATCCAATATACAAACTGAAATAGGTTTATGGTCACATTCTGATGTCAACCAAGGAACTTCGGGAAATTTTAAATGGGAAATCTAAGCAAACATGCTAGTAACAGGAGCTAAAAGCAGGAAAAAGTTTAAAGTGAAAGTGAAGTCTTGAAATTGATATGGTAGACACCTTGAAGGCTTATTTTAAAATATTGTTATTAAACAGCATAAAAAATACATAAGTTAACAAATAAATAGCTGCTGAGAAGGGTCACAGGGTAAGCACGCCTGCTGCCGTGCCTGATGACCTGAGCTGAATCCTCAGGATTAACATGGTGGAAGAAGAGAACAAACTCCAAGTTGCTCCCTGTCATCCACACCTGGACTGTGGTACATGTGTGCCCGCACAGACACACACGCAAATAAATGCAATAAAAAGAAAAAGCAGAAACTATGAAGACTGTGAAGCTACAGAGAGAGAAAAAATAAAAGATGGATGGGAAAAATGAGGAGTTGGGTTGGTCTTTGTGTAATAATGAGCTAATAGAACAGATGTATAGCAAAGATGCATTACTACTGCCCATGAGACAGAGACAGAGTAGCTAGTCTTTGATAGAACTTCTCAGCACTCCGGGACTCCAGTTCCATCCTAATAAATATTGAATGCATTGTGAGTCTATGAAACTATGGTTCCATTATATTGTTATGTATATTTATAATTAATTTGTACTAGTTATAAGTAAATGTCAGTGTACACATAACTTGTGAAGTACCATGAAATGTTTAATTTCCTATAAAGTAATTCGTGCAACACTACATCGAATCCTTTCAAATTAATCTAGAATCTCAACTTAGAGTATCCTCCATTGGAGTGAAGAGAAAGAAATCAATAGCAACTTAGAAGATATTCTTCCCATGAGGGTATTTTTCCTTTATCAATTCTTCTTTTTTCTATTTCTTAACATCATTCCATCTTTCCTTCTCCTCCCTACAAAAAAACTGAGAAAAATATTGAATATTGTGTGTGTGTGTGTGCGTGCGTGTGAGAGAGAGAGACTAAGAACAGTTCAAGAGGGAAAGAGGAAGAAAAATTAAGTAACTTAACTTGATGTCACTGTACTACAGGGTTCTGTGAGAAGGTCTCTCTGAAAATCATGCCTTATAATTGAGACTTTAGCCATCTCCATGCATCAGAACCATGCACGTGGAAATTGACATCAGCAAAACAGTCAGCGAAATGAATAAAAATTATGACTCAGTCTCAAAGACTGTTCTAAAATGGGCCCATTTTATGCTTTTTATTAGCCATGGAATTTGACGCTCAAGTACAGTACTGGGAATAAATTGATTAACCTAATATTATCTAGAACATAATAAATTGAGTCACAGTTGAATCTTTGCAGTGATTAAGTTTCTTAATGTCAGAATGTACAACTTTATCTAGTAAATTTTATAAACATCTGTTTCTAGAATTTTCAAAGATAAAACTCTCCAGTATACAGAAGAACAGCATTAAGGATTGGTGAGATGGCTCAGCAGATTAAGGCATTTGCTACAAAGTCTGAGAACCTGTTGTTTAGTCCTTGGAACTGACACAGTAGATGGAAAGAACTGACCCCAGGGAGTTGTCCTTTGATTCACACACATGCTCAATGATACAAATACCCACATATGCACAAAGTAAATAAATAGATGATAGATAGATAGATAGATAAAGAGATACATACATACATACATACATACATAGATGATAGATGATAGAGACATTTTTTTAAAAATGACCAAGCAAACAAGTGGTTATGGGATTTGCTTTCAAATCTATTGAGTCGAGACAAGAAATGAAAAGCATGGTAAATAGTAATTGGATGAAAATAAAAACGAGGGCTTGCTTTTCTTGATTCTTGGTGCTGTCTTGTTTGTACTCTCTCTTCCTTGTCTTCCCTCTGACATTGCTCCTTAAGAGCTCACTGGACAGATACTGGATATTTTCTTTCCCATGCAAGTCCCAGTTTCTAAGTCTTTCATATGTGTGGCAGTAAGGGTAAAGTAATGAGACCTTCAGAAGGAAAGAGGCTTGAAGTAAGAAAGGGATGGGGGACAAGACAGAGTTCAAGGGACATGTAAAAGGAAAAGGGAGCTGGACATGTGGAAATGGGGTGTCAGAACCCACTAAAACCAAGTATGTCTGGGAAACCTGTTGGTGGTTCCATGCTAAATTTTGGACTGCCCTGGAAAACAGCTTGTGGAATTCTCAGGTAAAAAACCATGGAAGGATTGGGAAGAAAGTCAAACCAGACAACTAACAGTCTAAAAGTTCTCACATATGACTTTCTTTAATTAAAAAGTTTTGACATCAAGCCGGGTCTGGTGGCACAAGCTTTTAAACCCAGCACTTGGGAGGCAGAGACAGGTGGATCTCTGTGAGTTCAAGGCAAGTCTGGTCTGTGTGGTGAGTTCCAGGTCAGCTGGGGCTACGGGAGACCCTGTCTCAAGAGGACCAAAAAAAGAAAGAAAGAAAGTTCTGGCATTCAAACATTAAAATTACAAATTAAGCAATTCGTTCCTGAAAAGAAAGGAGCTTTTTTTTTCAAATAAACATGGAAATCTTGTATTTTTTAACTAATTCTTGGCATGCAAAATTAAATGATAGCTTATTTTTATGAATAGACTAGCTTGAATAAAAATCTATGACAGTTGGATATATAATGCATATGTGTCACATTATTTTCACCAGAACTACAGTTTGGAAGTCTGAGTGTTCTGATAAATAACAGTGAAGAATTAGGCCATTGAAAACCTGCCTCCTTCACCGTTTATTTAAAAGAAATCCCAACTTTACATGATCAGGCCGAATACATGGGTAAGAATGTAGGTTACATTACCTTTGCTCCTATGGATTGGCTTTTACCTAAAATGACTGCATTGCTCTTTAGTCCTTATTTCCTATTGGGTGGTCCAGACACGCAGAAATGGCCTGGAGTAAACTCACTGATGTCAGAGGTGAGTCTGGCTGACATCACTGGGTGTGACAAAAGACTGCTCCATCCGTAAAGCTTTAAATGTCATCCTCTCATGAAAAATGCGTGTACACAAAAACATTTTCAAAGTCATGTTTTATATTCTAGAACAAACATTTTAGAGAAAAATGTAGAAGATATGGTCTTAGGAACTGGTAAAGCCAGATTGGCTAAAGAAGGGAAGTAACTGGAGAAAATACGTTTTATTTGTATTCATCTGATTTCCCCAACACTAACAATTCATCTGTGAGGAAATAGTTTATGAGCAGAAATTATGCACCAGATGCATGAAAGATAAAGGGATAAAGATCAAAGATTTTTTGCTTATTTAACATTAAGTAAGACATAAAAACTTTAGAAACAATTGTGAGACAGAGGGCTGTACACGAAGCTGCAGCGGCAGAGCGGTGCCTTGCGGAAGTCTTACGAACTGAGTTGTGGAAAAACAGAGGGACTAGCACTTTCAAACAACAATAAAAAAAGAAAGAAGCATAAAAAAAGTGCACAATCTAGGAGTGGGAGAGCACAGGGACAATGTCCGGGATTAGCGAGAGTCGTGGAAGAAATGGCAATGACGCATATGGAGTCTCTTGTTTGCTAAGTTAAGGAATTTCTACTTCATCCTGAAGTAGATGAACTTTGCAAAATTTGCCCATTCTTGAGGGTTGAGGTCACATGTCATATCTCTTCTTGGAAAATGAAGTTCATTTTCTTCTTTAGAAACACTGTGGTCCATATTTTTAAAACAATATTGTGAAAGTGCCATCAACTTTATTGGCTGTTTTACTTCTAGCCCATTTTAAATCTCAACAACCATTTGAATGAGAGACCACAGGTCAGTTTCTTTTACAATATATAAATCCCTTTCTGTAGTTGTAATAGTTGTAAGGCATCCTAGAATCTAGAATAGTATTCTTTTTAATTCTCATTTTCTTGTCTCTTAAAGGAGTTGGTATTGAATGATTAACACCAAGCAAACAAAAGATGATAGTTTCAAAGGGATGAAAGCACATTGGGTAGGCAATGTGAACTGACCACCTGTAGTCACCTCATTTCTGTTTTCTAAGAATTTTAACATGAGTTATATCTGACAGACCTGATAAAACTAAGTTATACCATAGTCTTTTTTATTAGAAAAAGAAATGGTGACATAAAAGCACAGAGTAGAAGAAAAATCACACACACACACACTAAACTGAGGATGGTGGATTCCTTGATGAAGGGCTGTTTTTTTATCATTAAACAATGGCATCCTTCTTGATAAGTCACTTGATGAGAGCAATCACATTATGAGATTTTTAACATTTTATCTGTTCCCGATATGCAGCAAGCTATTGGGTTAGAATAAAGCATGATCTTAGAATTTGGTCGTGAGTCAACATTCTTACTTGAAATTTGAAACAAATGAGAAACAACATTAGATGTGTATAAAAACCATACATAGAAAGCATCCAACCTAGAGTTTGGTAAGTAACTGTGACATCAGTAAAAGATAGTGCTTCTCAAATCAAATAAGAAATGCAATACTGGCATCATTTTAAAAGAGCACTGTATTGCCTAATTCTAGTATTCTCAGCTGGTTGTACATTTGAAGTATGTTTCCTTTTCTCCATGGAAAGTCAAAATTTAGCTGCCTTAAAATATTTTATGGGTTTATTACTGAATGTATAACAGAATTACATTATCTGAGGCTAAGCATGGTAGCATATGCCTTTAATCCCAGCAATTGGGAAGTGTAAGAGGTAAATGTATGTGAGTTTGAGGCCAGGTTGGTGTATACAGAGAGTTTGAGGACAGCAGTCCTATATAATGAACTTCTGTCTCAAAAAAAGTGTTATCTGTGCTTATATGTCACCAGAATCTCTTTGAGAATAAAATCTCTAATGATACAAATTAGATCACATACTTATTTTTAAAGAGACCATAGATTCTGAGTAATAGTTACAATTAAAAGATGTTGCTGAAGTTGTTGAAAGGGCTCAGTGGGAAAAAGTTGTGCTGTGCTTGCACAAGAAGCTGAGTTGAGAATCCTAGCACCCCCATAGAAAGCCAGGGATGGCCTTGGGCCCCTGAAATCCAAGGGCTGGGGAGAAGACAAAGCTAGAAGGATTAATGAGTCTTGCAGGATGTCAACCTAGGCAAAACACAAGTGGGGCTGAGATGGTTCATCAGTTAAGAACACTGGCTGCTCTTACAGAGGACTTTGGTTTGATTCCCAGCACCTACATGGCAGCTAACAACCACCTGTAACTCCACTTCCAAGGGACTCTGAAGCCTTCTTCTGACTCTGTAGACATTGCACAACAAGGGTACACTTGTACACATGCAGGCAATATACTCATACACATACAATAAAATAATAATAATCAACTGAGCAAGAAAGTGAGAGACCCTGTCTTAGGGAATAAAGCCAAAAGTATGTTATAGGGCACCAGATGTCCTTCCATGACCTCCTCAGATACATACAAATATTCACACACACACACACACACAATTTAAATTTTCATTTTGTTTTGTTTTGTTGAGACAGGGTTTCCTTGTAGCCCCAGGTGGCCTGGAATTCACTATGTACACCAGGCTGGTCTCTAGATCTCTGATGTGTGCCTGCCTCTACCTCCTGAGTACTGAGATCAAAGGCATGTGACATAACATCCAGGACACAATTTAATTTTTTAAAAGACCATAACACTCTCCCACTCCAACTTCCCTCTCTGACAAAAGACAGGGTCTTAGTATGCACACCAGGCTTATCTCAAAGTTGCTATGATCCCCCTGCCTCTCCCTCCCAAATGCAGGAGTTACAGGCATTGATCCTATGTCTGGCTATTTTCATATTGACTTAGTGAAATTCAAAGCTTAGTTTTTGAAAATTTAAATGACCCGGAGAAAACTATTTTCATAAAACAAGATCCACTGAAAACTTATAAACTCATTTTAAGTTCACATAAACACTATCATTCCACATCTCTTTTGAAAGCAAGAGGAAGCAATAGAACCAGACTGTAGAGAAATCTGTCATTAGGAAAACTGACAACCCGCAAGACATAATGAAGGTAATGTTATTAATTATAAGACATTTATATAAGACTATGTTTGAGGTTTTAGTTTGGCTTGTGTTCTGTTGTCTGGTATTAAAAACAAATAAACAAAAATCACAACAGTATCTTCCAGAGTTAAAATGACCAGAATTCACAGATTTCAGAGGCCAGGTAGAGAGAGATTGAATGTTTTAATTGGCTAAAGTGGGAACATTCCCAATACATGGAACTTGGCAATGAATGTGACAATGCAAAGTGTGGACAGGGCTCTGATTAGAAAGAGAGTTAGACAAGGCTGAAGAAGAGAGAAGATGATGTGCAAGCAGTTTATGAGTAAAGGTGCAAGATTCCTTCTGACTTGTTTCCATTAGAAATAATCAGTTCCTGCGTTTAATGTGTAATCATGTTGCTGAAGACTTTCAAGTCACCAGGGAAACTAACATAAAATAACTTCAGTTTTCTCAGTAATTGCCTTTCAACTATGTTATGATGTTCTGCTTAATGATATTTTGGCAAAATTACCTCCCTTTCTTGTTATATTTGGCTATTATTCCTGTCTCATTTTGTTCTCAGTTTGTTCTCAAAGAGTCATTCTCAGACTTGGCCTCTTATTTACATGGTTGTATCTTCTCACCTGGCACCCAAAGATCTGATGGCTGAAAAAAATCTCAGTATTTCTTCTTTCTTTCCACTGCCTTCCTAGGTATCAGTTTCTCAGATACTAGAAGGAGAAATGGGAAGGCAAAGTGAAAGTATCTTTCCATTACCACCCAGATACTGGTAAACACATTCATTCCAGTGCAGCCTACTTAATGTGAATAGTGTCATATTAGCATATGTGATGCATGTGCACATTCTTCACAGAGGGGGTGTGTAGTAATTTTATAGGTCAGCATCCAGATCACATCTGCCTTCCTTGCAGCTGAGGCAGAATTTCCTCAGGAGTTGTGGAAGGCCACTGCTAAGGGAGAGACTACATGCTGAAATTCATTCACACTATTTCTTAGGGCTGTGTCTTCCCGAAATTCTAACTTACACAAATGCTGCAAGCTGAGGATTCATTCACAGAGCTGTTTATGCCTGCTTTTGATGTACTCTTATGTCTTAGCTAGGATAGATATGCTATCAAGTGTCCACATGCTGAACCTTTATCTGGAGTTGCAGAAATTGTTTCAAGTCTGCTTCCATAGTATCAACACTCTAGGGTACTTCAAACAGTAAACACTCAGGGTGCAGTACAAGTCTCCAAAACATTATATTTGGCTCAATTTATATGATTTATATACTCTAAACAGCTTTACAGAATATGTTTAACCATTTTTACCAAATACACAATCAAACAGCACTCTTTTATTACAGTCTTAAAAGGAAATACTCTTTCTATAATAGACTCTTTCACCATACATCCTGAATTTTGAAAAGGATCAGTGTCATCCTGTATGTCCTCACCTCATCACACTTCCAGAAAAAGAATGAGATTCCTATTTTCTATTGGATATTGCTAATATTATTTATTTCTTCATCAACTTTATGTAATTTTTTTATTTCATAAAAATTATATATACCAAATAACAGTGAACAAATTCCTGATAAAATGCTGCTGAGCCCACAAAGCCAGTGGCTTCTACCTTTCTCCATTTCCTCATATCGGGACTGAGAAGGAAGGTAGTGGGTATCATTGAGGGTTTGGCCAGTTTCAATGAATACAGTGTGGAGGGAGTCTTCTCCAACTAATAAAATAAGTATGTATAATGAAAGGAGATTTACTGGATTGGCTCACAGGGTAAGGACCAGGTAATCCATAAGTGTCCATCTGCACACTTGAAGGCTGAGAACCCAGAATCTGCTGAGTCCATAAGGCTGGATGCCTCTGTAGTCCCAAATTTGGTACTGAATGCCAGGTTTCCCGATGAGCCTCTGATCTTCAGCCCACACTGGAAAGCTAAGGAAACTGGGTTCCAAGGTCAGTGAAGGATAGCAGAGAGGCACCACAGCAAGACAGATGCATCCACCAGCAAGAAGCAAAGGCTGGCAGGCAAAGTTCTGCTTTTTCCCAGAACTCTGTGTCAGGGCATCTGCCTAGAGGTCCTGCCTACTCTGAGGGAAGTCTCCTCTCAGTTTATTCTTCTTGGAAATGCCCTCAGAGACAAACCCAAAGGTGTGTCCCCTAGTTGATTCCAGTGGGCGTGGTAAAATTAACCATACAAAAGTCATCTTATGCTCTCATATTAGGGCCTTAGCCATGGAGAATTTATTTATCACTCTTCACAAAATGAAGCTGTTTTAAAACATTTATAACTTTAATTTTGAGGATGTATTAGGTCTTCTAAACCATAATCCTCATGTCACTCCCTAGGGATGAGATGTTGAAATGAATCAAGTCGAAGGAAATTTTAGAAGTCATGGAACCAAAGTTTAGACTTTGTTGAATAGTATATGTACTCCATCTACCAGAAATGCGGACATACATCTTAGTCAATCTGCTACTGGTGTGGGGCTGTGTTCTTTACCTTTCCATGCCACTCCTTAACATTACAGTAATAATTAAATGTTATTTTTTTGATGGGCTGTGAAAGGAGCTTTGACTTGACTTTCAATATCTAGCTAGTATTCTAGGAAGATGGACACTGAGCAAGAGGCACGAAAGAGCATTTGGATCTGTTTTGTAATTTCTAGGTTCATGCCCAAATCTCTTCCATAAGAAATTGAAGACTATGCTACGGCTTTTAAAAGCTATAGCTCTGTGCTATATGTTTGGTTATTCCTAAGGATGCATATGTTTTCTTTGTATGCTATGAAATAATTCAGTGTCCTTTTAGTGATTCCTTTTTGTTTTAGAATAGACATCTAGGCTTCTGAAACAGCAGATATCCAAGTCATTTTCTGTTGCTTGCAATCAAATTTAGATAGTTTTTAGCTTTTCTCTCAGTTTCATTAAGGTCACATCTTATACATAGGAGTCAACATGTTACATTTTATTAATCTGGATAAGTATGCAAATTGATCTCCTGACTGTAGGTTAAGATAGTGGTTTGTAAGTAACCCGGAGATGGTATTAAGCATCTCATATAACAAGCCCATGACGAGTAAAACATAAATTTATTACTATAAGAAAGATATTTTGGGGAGCTTATTGGAAAAGCAAGCAGTAAACATAGGCTAGGAAACAGTCCTTAACACTCTGGATGTCCTGCACATTTTAACTACTGCTATTATATTATCAAATCCCTCATAAAAGAGCTTATAAATAGAAAATATACACTTTTAAAGTTAAAGCTATATAAAGTTTAAGCACTCCTTAAACTTTTCTGGTTTTCTTCCTCTAGCTAGCAAATTAAACAGTGAGCCTGAGATGAAATAACTCATATATAACTCCTCCAGTAGAAGGCAGCTGATTATTTTGAGTGTAGGTGAAGAGAATTTGATTTGACAGCATTGACAGTATAACCATTGATTTCATTGTGGGATTCTTTTATTCCTCATGTATAGATTGATCTATTTTTTTTTCTTTATTTTCTAATACCCTTTTCAAACAATTACAGAAATAGACATGCAGAGAAGCTCTTTGAAGCAATTCTTTAAACTTCTCACTTAGATTTCAGTTCAAATGCCATCAGCGTTGTGATCTCTTCTATTTAGTGAAATTAACTTTCTCTGCATTTGACATGCATATTTCTTAGGGAACAGAAATGTGAATCTTTTGACATGAAGATAATATGGCGATTTTGAGAGCTATCATTATTTTGACATTTCCCTTGTTTCTTTGGATCACAGTTGTTTTCCATGTTGTTTTTTTAGTTCATTGGTACGTCACCTGAATTGTGCATAGTGAGCACTCAGAAAATACCTATATGCTAATGGAAAACCAACATCTAAGGATATATTAATGTGTATCATACCTCACAATGGGAGAGAGCAAATAAAGTAGAGCAAAAAGCAAAATTCAGGGAAAAATAGTTTTTAAATACTTCGGTTTTACTCCAAGTTTTATTCCATGCCTTCAGTACCTTCAAATAAACTAGCTATGTTAAAAATAAAGCAGCATTTCAGAAGCTGAATGATCTATTTGTGATATTTAGCATGAGTTAATCTAACTAATACTTAAATCCTAAAGCAAATGGTCAAATGTGTTTTAAGAATATCAAACAAATCAATCTAAATTATATATAATACAACATATTTCAGCATTAAATATTGCTGGCCTATGTCCTTTAATTAATTTATTTTTCTTCAGAGTTTCAAAAATAATGAGCATTCATTGGAACCCAAAAGATAAAATGTTTATTGACCAATGATGAATATTCTTACTTTGCTTCCAAAACAACATATAGTGTTTTATTTTTGTTCACTTTCAGATGGAAACTCTGCGAAATAGAATACAATGTCTCAGAATTCATGTTAAAATCATACCAAAATTTACCAATATAGATCTTGATTACTGAGTAATATTCAGAACCATTTCCAAATGCCTGCATTTCAAAGTCCACTAAGGGTCAGAAGGAATAGATCCTGAGGCATATAATGAGTGGCCTCTATATTTGTAATGAATGTCGGCAAAGGTCATCAAACCAAATTTTGGAAAAAAAAAATTTTACACCAGTAAAAAGACTAATCATTTTTTGCAAAAATACTCTTTTTAATTATGGAAGGAGGAGTTAGAGACATGGCTCACAGGTTAAGAGCACTCCCTGCTTTTCCAGCTGACCTTAAGTTGGTTCTCAGCACCCACACTGCAGGTGACAACCATCTGTATGTAGCTCCAGTTCTTGAAGATCTACAGGCTCCTCATGCATGTGGTGTGTTGCATACATACAGGCAAAACATTCACACACATAAAATATAAATAAATAAATGAAAATTTACCCATTCAACAAGATGGGTAAGCAAGTAAAAGTGCTTGTCATACATACTTGAACGCCTGAGATCAATCCAAAGATTCTATATTTTTTTAAAAATCCAGATGCAGTGGCAGACATCTGTAACCCTAGCATCCCTGTGGGAAGAGGGGAAGGGGAGACAGGAGAACCACCAGGAGCTCATAGGTCAGCCAGCCTAGAATAACCAGTGAAACAGAAACAAGAAAGATCCTTCTCAACATGTAGAAGGAGAGAACTGACTCCTAAAGTCCCTCTCCTCTGACCTCTCTATGTGTGCCATGACACATGAGACTGTTGCCATATAGAAATCATGCACACACAAACACACACTAATAATAATATTTTGAAAATTATATAGAACTCCTTTATAATAAATTTATGATTAAAGCAACTTAAGACACAAGTTCAAGAAACAGAGTTCACAAGCCAGTGAACAAGCCAGTAAATTCTTAACAACATGCTTTCCAACATATATGTATGGTTAATAGATAAAAGGAAAAAGGCTAAAAATAATTTGGGAGTTTTGTCATGCAGTTAACCAGGAAAAAAAAAAAGACCATAGTGTTCAGAAATTTTATTGGTCATTTGTTTTTATTTTAAAAAATAGCCAAATTTATAGTAGATAAAGTAAATATTTTTTATCTAAGCCCTCACAATTAGATCATGGATTTTTCAATAACTGCTTATAAACACTTTTGACCCATAATTTGTTTCTTTATATCATCAATGTTGACTTAAAGTTAATTAGTACACAGCATTCTATTCAAAATCTATGTTCTGAGGTTGTCATAGTCCATAGACATTTTTATTATAATAATTCATTTGCATTTACTAATACATGTAGCTCCAGAAGATGTAACAATAACAAACATCTGTAATAAAAAAGGCATAATAAACTCTGTTCTTCAAGAATGAAAACTAAGAAATTAGATGAGTTTAGTTAGAAATAAACAACTGTGCATTATGCTTGGCTTCCACTACCATTTTAGATTTATTGACCACTTGGAAAGAGAAATGAAAGTTACTATCTTAGCTCAATACTGGGAAAATTGAAGTCCTGTTACATTATGAGTTATTACTTAAAAAAACAAGTAATAAAGGATAAAATTCCCTGCAGTGAGACACTATCTGAACCTCCTTGTGTTCTTGTTCTTTGGAATAGAAAAGGGGAAATAAGAAAGATAAACAACTATATATTTTCATAAATTTGCTACAACTTTATTACATTTAGCTAATGGAATACTCAAAGTACAGTTTGCCTTCCACCACCATTACAACAATATCTTGCTAAAGATATCAAAATATGTTTTAAATCTTATAAATCCCTTTCCATTTTAAGTCCCAAGTTCTGACTACAGAACCTAATATCAATTCAACTTGAGCTGGTGTTGTTTGCGGGGAGGAAGTCATGGAACCTGTAAGAAGTGTGGCCATGAGGAAGCAATGTCTCTGCATGTGGGCTTTAGCTCTGTACCAGTTCCAGTTTTGCTCTCTCTTCTTCCTGTGAGTGAGTGACTACGTGAGCTCTTGATTTTCTGCTCCAACTGCTTCCTGCCATGCCTCCACTCCATGATGAACTCTTATCCTCTGGGAAACATAAGCCCAATAAACTCTTCCTTCTATAAGTTACCTTGGTCATGGTGTTTATCACTACAACAGAAAAGTAGTTAATACACAACAGATAAAAAAACAAAAGCAAATATAAAAAGCAAACCCACAACGTTTTTAATAGAATTGCAAGAGAAAATTACTTCACAGTAAACAAATAATGGTTTCATGTAATGTTCTTTATAAAAACAAATATTTTTAGAAAAATAAATATGGTCTGCTCCAATATTAAAACATCACTAAAATGATCCATTCTGTGTACTGTGGGAAAATTTAGGCAGATTTCTATTTTCTGGACAACATGTAAGAGTTTCTTCTATCTCCTAAAAATATGTAAAAATTAGAACAACCTGAAAAATCTGCAAGAACAGTGAGATCATCTGGCAAACTGCCTTGGAAACTGAAGAAACAGGCAGAGGATACAGAGAATCACAACTTTGGAGTAGGAACCTCCAGCAGGAAGGACTACCAGGGGCAAGGGCAGGGACATTGGAGCAGTAATTAACTACATGTTAGAAGCTAGACATGGACAAGTAGAAGTCAAAACTGCCGGGGGAAACTGTCAAAGGGATATCTGGACTTAATTTCATTTATCTCAGAGTCTGCACCAGCTTCTGACAGTGAAGAATACATGCTTCCAAAAGGAGTGGAGAAAAGGTAACTCTTACCAAACCCCAAAACCTTTCCTTCTTTTCAACAAAGTATGTTTCCAAGAGAAAATATTGAAGCAGACTCTACCCCAGAGAAGAGCTAATTGACTAAAAGGAAGAGAAATAGCCAACTTTGGTCCATTCAAGCTTCCCTGTCATATACATTTGACACTTTTACTCACAGAGGCAGTCTCTGATACACTGAGCTTGATCAATGGATTATAGACTACATCCCTCCTCCCCTGCAACCATACCACCATAGCATTTAAAGCCCATTTACAAGAATAAATAAAGGCCTGTGTGAAGAAGTTTATTTGCCTCAAAACTTTTGAGTCTATCCTTCAGAAAAATTACTAAGCATACTCAAAGGCAAAAACAAACTTAGAAAGAATAGAGCAAACATCAGAAACAGACTTAGATATGGCAGGAGCATTAGAATAATCAGAACAGGAATGTAAAGTAATTATCATAAATATGCTAATAGATTTAATGGAAGTTGGAAAGCATGTAGAATAGACCATATAGACAGACAGGTGGATCTTCTATCAGAGAATGAAAAAAAATGTTAAAATATAAAGAAATAAATAAAGGAAACAAAGGAATCACCTTAATAATATATCTGTTTAGCAGAATAATAGTATTCAGCTCTCCCTTCTGGCCTGTGGCCTGTCTAGCTACATGTTCATAGGTCAAGTTGGTACCAATGTCAGGTATGGGCTCTGCCTTTCAAAGTAGACGTTAAATCCAGGTACAGAGTGTTTGGTTACTCCCATACTATTAGTGCCACTATTGCACCAGAAGTTATATTTTGCCAGGCCAGTTGTCTTCGAAGCAGGCAGGTTTCACAAGTTGTTAACGTTAATGATTAATTTGTTCTCCTAGTAGTACGCATAGCATTTTCCAGCACTATGAAAGCGATAAAGTAGAGATGAAACTTTGAAGTCAATGCCAATTTGATGTCTCCTTATTTTTTTGATACTTTATATTTTTTATTTTTATGTATATGAGTATACTGCTGGCATGCATGTAAGTGCATCCAAGTCATGCAATGCCCACTGGGGTCAAAGAGGGTGTTATATCCCCTGGAACTGGATCCTTGAACCTGGGTCCACTGCAAGAGTATCCATTCTCTTAACTATTGAGACAGCTCTCCAGCCCACTCTCCTTGCTTTTTCTATGGCTCATGTATGTAGTGAATTCAGCAATAGGGTCTTACCATCAAGTTCTAGTGAGTTACCAAGAGCAGGTACAATGATCAGTATTATTTGAGAGAACATGTCTCTCCTGGTCAATAGCTTCAAAAAACCATCCCCAGCATTGAGATTTACTTTGCTAGACTATGGTGTTTAGTGGGGACAATGTCCCCCTGTTATAAGTTAAGCCTTTTTAATCTCCTTTTGTTGTGTAAAGATATATAGTTTAAGAAGCTTCTAGTGGTAGGTTTCCATATGGCTTTTTCTAAAGGCCGTTAGTGTTAGTTATCCTTTCTGATACTCCCTCCACTGCTCTGCCCTCCCATTCCCCACTCCAATTAATCCTTCCTACTCTATTATTCCCATTTGCCCCTTTATATCATTGCATCCTATGTCCCTCCCAATGAAGACTCCCCCACACTTTGGTGGTTATTTGTTCTCTGATAGCTTTGGGCTTTCCAACTGAAACTGTACATATACATACATACATATATATATACATATATATATATAATAATTCAAAATTAGCATCCATTGATGACAGAGAAGATGTGACATGTGTCTTTCTAGGTCTGGGTTACCTCATTCAGAATTATTGTTTCCAGTTCCCTCCATTTAACTGTGAAATTCATAAATTCATTTTCATCAGCTGAATAATATTCCATTATGTAAATGTACCACGCTTTCATTAATTCATCAGTTTGATGGACATCTAGGTTGTCAGGACAGGCATCTCCTGACTATTGTGAAAAGGGAAGCAACAAACATGGATAAACAAGTATGCCTATAGCAAGATATAGAATTTTGAGGGTATATGCCCAAGAGCAGTGTGACTGGGTCAAATGGTAGATTAAGTTCTAGCTTTTGAGGAATGGCCACACAGATTTCTGTAGTGACTGCAGCAGTTTGCACTGCCATCAGCAGTGGATGAAAGTTCCCCTTTTCCTTACCTTTGACAGCATTAGATTTGGAATTTTAGATATTGAGGAGGGATAAAATGAAATTTCAAAGTGGTTTTTAACTTGCATTTCCCTGATGACTAAAGATGCTGACATTTTCTTAAGTATTTCACAGTCATTTGCCTTCTATCTTTTGATAATTTCCTACTCAGTTCCTTGCTCTATTTTTTAACTGGGTTGTTTGGCTTTTTTGATGTTTAGTCTTCTCCATTATTTGAATGTTCTACATATTAACTCTGTCAGAGGTATAGCTAGTAAAGACTTTTTATTCCATTCTGTAAGGTGCATCTTCAATTGAATCATGGTGTCTGTGATGCATAGAAGCTCTTTAGTTTTATGTGGTCCCATTTATCAATTGTTTTAAGGAGTCCTATTCAGAAAGTTCTTTCTTATGTCTATATATCCCAGCATATTTCTCACTTTCTCTTCTATCAGATGCAGGATATCAGGTCTTATGTAATAGTCTTGGCCCATTTGAAGTTGAGTTGTCCATTTTCGGTACCTTTGTCAAAACTCAGGTGGCTGTAAATTCATGAACTTAAATCTGGGCCCTGAAGTCTAGTCACTGATCAAGGTGTCTGTTTTTTTGCCAGTATCATGTGTTTTTTATTACTTTGGATCTGTAGTGTAATTTGAGATCGGTGATGGTAATGCCTCCAGCAGTTCTTTTATTATTCAGGATTATTTTGGCAATCCTGTTTCATTGTGTTTCTGTCTAAAATTTGATATTATTTTTTCAATTTCTATGAAGAATTGTGTTGAAATTTTAATGGTTATTGCACTTAATTTGTATATTGCTTTTGGTAATATATCCTTTTTCACAGTATTAATTCTAATGATCCATGTTTTCTGGCAGTCTTTCAATCTTCTGTATCTTCTTCAATTTCTTTATTCGGTGTCTTAAAGTTTTTATTATACAAGTCTTTCACTTCCTTGGCTAGATTTATTCTACAGTATTTTATGGTGGTTTTGAGGCTATTGTGAATGGGATCATTTCACTCATTCTAGGTGTTTTTGTTGGTGATATATATGGAGGATGCTGGTTTTGTGGATTAATTTGATGCCCTGGTACTTTGATGAATGTGTTTATCAGATCTTGGAGATTTCTAGTGTTTTTGTGGTCTTTTATGTGTAGAATCATATTGTCTAATATAAGGGTACTTTAACTCCTCCTTTCCCAAGCTCTATACCCTTTATCTCCTTCTTTTGTCTTATTATTCTAAGATTTCAAGTACTGTACTGAACAGAAATGGAGAAAGAAGGTATCGTTATCTTTTTCCTGATTTTGATAGGAATCCTTTGAGATATTCTCCTTTTAGTATGTTGTCGGTTTGGGGATTATTGTATATTGCCTTTATTATGTTGATATATGTCTCACATATACTTATATTCTCTGTGACTTTTATCATAAATTAATATTGGATTGTGTCAAAGGATTTTCTATATATGAGATGATCATCCGTTTTCTGTCCTTGAGTCTGTTGATAAGGTAGAAAACACTTGGTTTACATATGATGAACCATTCCTGCATCTCTGGTTTGAAACCAGTTTTGTCATGGTGGATAATTCTTTTAATGTGTTCTTGCATTCAGCTAGTGAATATTTTATTAAGGAATTTCATAATATGTTCATAAGAAAGATTGGCATGTAATTTTGTTTTTATTGAGTCTTTGTCTGGTTTTGGGTTTCACAATAATATTGGCTTCATAGAAATAATTTGGGGGTGCTATTTTCTTTTCTATTTTGCTGAGTCACTTGAGCAGTAGTGATATTACTTCTTTGACAGATTGGTAGAATTCAGCTCTGTACCCAGCTGGTCCTGGATTATTTACAGTTGTAAGAATTCTGATCATTGGTTGTTATGGAATTTTTTAAAATTATTTATGTCACGTTGATTAAACTTTGGTAAGCTAGACATATCTAGAAATTTATCCATTTCTTTTAGAATTTTCAGTTTAATGGAATATAGATTTTTAAAGTATGTCTTTCTGTTTTTTTGGATATTCTCAGAGTCTCTGATTATGTTTCCTTTTACTTCTCTGAGTTTGTTTTTTGTCTCTTTCAGCTAATTTAGCTAAAGTTATGTTAATCTTGTTAAGCTTTTCAATGAATTGCCCCTTAGTTACATTGATTCTTTATATTGTTTTTCATTTTTATTTCATTAATTTCAGTCTTGATTATCTCTTCCCATCTGCTGTTCCTTGGTGTTGTTTGTTATTGGTTTTCCAAAGTTTTCAGGTACATCATTAATTTATTTGAATGAGATATTTCTAATTCTCTGGCGTATGTTCTATGACTTTTCCTCTTAGGGTACCTTCATTATGTCCCACAGATTTTGGTATGTTGTGTTTTCATTTTCATTCAATTCTAGGAATTTTTTAAATTTCCCTCTAGATTTCTCCCTTGATCCAGTCTTTTCTCAGTAGTGGTGGTTTATCTTCCAGTGTTTTTGTACTTTTTCCCATTTTTGTTGTTGATATGAAACTTTATTCCATTGTGGTCAGATCCTAAAGCTAGCATTATAGTTAATAGTTAGACAATATTTGTTCTTAGATCAGGTAAAAGGCAAAAATGTTCCCTCTCGTTTCTCCTTTTCAGTCTTTCACTGAGGTTCTTAACTAATGCAGGTAGACAAGAAAAGTTGCACTGGTTGGGAAAGAAAAACTAAAATAACTTTATCAGCATATGAGATTATTTTCTATATAGGAAACACAAAAGTATGATTTTAAAAATCTTGCTGTCATTAACGGGCAATTGTAACAAGGTTTCAATCAATCATTTCCCTCTCTAAAAGCAATAAGCAAGAGGTATTTGAATTTAAAATATATAATTTATAGGAACTGGAGAGATGGTTTAGCGGTTTAGAACACTGACTGCTCTTGCAGAGGACCTGGGTTCAAGTCCCAGCACCCACATGACAGCTAAAAACCATCAGTAATTCCAGTTTCAGGGGATCCAACGCCCTCTTCTGACCTCCGAGGGCATTGTACCACATGGATGCACCTACCTACATGCAGGCATAGCACTTATACACATAAAATATAAGATATAAAAATATATCATTTGTATGACCACGCCTCTCAAATTAAATACTTTGTTGAAATGTATATAACATGTAAGTGATGAAAATCATAAAACTGAGGAAGCAAAAGAAAGAGCAGTAAATGAGGATATTTTCATATTCATAGAGAGTAAGACTTGATCTTACCAAGATGTCAGGTCTTCTGAATTATACAGAAATAATCAACAAAATCTCAAATCTATAATCACCACTTGTTTGGTGCACATCTACAAGTCAAATCTGAGGTTTATATGAAGAGGCAAAAGGTGTTGATTAGCTAAGACAATACTAAAGAGCAAAACTGGTGAACTGATACTATTGGGTTTCAGGACATATTCTATTCCAGAAAGCTATTCTAACCAAAACAGGCAAAAGGATGAATGAACGGATCAGTTAATAAATGTAATAGCACAGGCCACCCAGATTTAGATGCATATAAATGTAATAACTTTGACAAAGAGACAAAGGTATTACAAAGGATAAAAGATATCCTCAACAAAACAAGATATAGTCGAAGACCTCATTCATTCATCTCACAAAAGTTATCTCAAAATAGATCACAGACCTACATGAAAAAGCCAAAGCTATAAAATTCTTAGATGATAGGATATCATCTCAATGACTTTGATTTAACATTTATTTTTATAAAAAAAATAAATAAAACTTGATAAGGTATACTTCATTAAAAATTAAACTTTCTGCTCTATGAAAGACATTGCCAAGATAACAAACAGATAAACCACAAACTAGGACATGGCATGTGTGGAAAATATGCCTAACAAATGACTATATACACAAAATATCAATTAATGAGTTCTTAAAACTCATCAATATAAAAATGAACAACCTGATTTTAAAATAGGCTATATTCATTAATAGACACATCCCTGAAGAAGATATGCAGATGGGAATTAAATATGTTAAATAGTACTCCAAACACCAAATCATGAGGTAAAAACAAATTGAAACAGGTTAGAATCCAGAATACTGAATATCAAATCCTGACAAAAGGTATAGAGAAACCAGAATGCTTTAATGCTGGTTTGGACACAAAATGCCAGTCACTTTTGAATACAATTTTGCAGCTTCCTACCAGATTAAACATGCTCTTCCCATGTAATCCAGACATCACCATTTGCATGACAACCTTCATGTAAATGTCTTCAGAAGCTTTGCTCAGAGGAAGAGGATCCATGAACTGTTTCCTAAGTGGAGCAATGAAATGTTATTTAGCACTGAAATGAAATGAGCTCAAACCCTGAAAAGACGAGAGCTTCAGGATGTATTACTAAGCAAAATAAGCCAATCTGAAAGCCTACACATTATGTGATTCCAACTCTGTGCCATCCTGGAAAAGGCAAAACCATGGAGACAATGAATGTATCACTGGTTGTCAGGGGTTAGCAGAAAGGGAGAAATGAGTAAAATGAAGGATTTTTTAGCCCATGAACTATTATTTTTATTACTGTAATACTGGATACATATCATTATATGCACTATATGTTTGTCCAGATCCATTTGAAGTATAGCATGGATAGTGAATCCTAATTAAACTATGAACTCAGTAATAATGATGTGTCAAGGTAGGTCCATCAATTAGCAAACATGTCACTCTGGTAGGGGCTATTACTACTAGAGAAGCTGTATATGCAGAGCAATTGGACCACATCGAAAGTCACTGTACCTTCTGCTCCATTTTGTTGTTAACCTAAAGCCTCTTTGAAAGAAATACAGTTTATTTTTAAAAGAAAAAAAAAGAAGTAAAACCACAGGCATCTTGCATGGAGAAATTGAGCTCCCCACATTTGCAAACACAAATGGAACAAAAGCTGGCATTTTGCAAGTCAAATTACTTGGAACTATCCAATGTTATCCGAGAGAATATATTTCAGAAACATTGTGTTTACATGATGTTTATATCCCAGGAGTGTGTGGTCTCAGTGGTCTTATAAAAGATTTGCTGAAGGCAACCAGAAGGGAGGCCAAGAAGAAAGCAAGGAGAAATAGTGCCGTTGGAGAGCTCTGCATTAATCCACATCTCTTGTCTTTGATTTACCAATAGATCCTTTATTATAAAGGCCAAAGTGACAGACTTAATGCATGTCTTCATAGAGTGAACAATTAAAGACTGCTTAATAAGGGTTCACAAAGTTTAAATGAGGCCAGGGTTGCAAACAAGATTGACCACTATTGTTTTTCCACATGGCATCATGTTAGGGTCCTGAAAACATTGACCAGAGGAAGAACCAGGTCAGATCTAGCAAATTCTTAGGAGATTTATTACTTAAAAACAGGAACATGGGTTAGACTGAGGCCAGCAAGGATACAGCTTATTAGAATTCTAAGGTCTGAAACTATGATGTGATTTTTTTGATTAAGCCAGGCTGTGAATTCCTAGGAGAGCCATTCCCTTAGAAGTCAACTACAGCTTTCAGATCTGCAAAGATGGAGAGCAAAGCTTTCACATGAAAAAGAAAAGTCTAAATGCTATTTTTAGCAATAATATCATCATCAATATGAGGCTGTTCACTATGTGTAAGTTTATAGAATCGTGCATGACAAACACGGAAAGATTTAAAGACGTGGCAGAGACTTCTGCCTGATATATGCAGCGACAGTGAGCTCATTCCTTCTAACAAGCCTGCTTAACAAGCCTGCTGGCTTCTGAGCCACTACAAGGGATTTTGCTGTGAATTCTCCATTTGCAGATACAACTATAAGTACTAGAAACAAGCACTTATGATATATATAGTCTTTAAATTGAACCCAAAATGTTATCTTTTTAATTTCTATCTGTGAATCATAATTTTTTGTGTGTCTATTAGACTCAAGTCTTCCATTCCTGTTGTTCAGTTAGATATTCCTAGCTATTGCTCACGTGGCTGCTTGCAGAGGTTCTGAGTTTAGTCAGCTTCTCTGGGTTCCATTTATAGTATGAAATTCCTAAAGATAATTCCACCTAAATTGTATATATTTAGATAAAGATAATTTTATCAACAACTAAGAAGAAAGTAGAATCAGTCCATTCTGATTAGAATAAGATTCATTCTAACAAAGGTTTATCTCAAAGAGTTATAGAGCTTGGTTTTAATTATATTTAATGCCCCTTAGTACTAATGAAGCAACTTTATATGATCTCAGTACCATAAGACATTGTCTTAACATTAAAACAAATCTGAAATGAAAATGTTTTAAAGGTTAGTGGTATATGTAAGCATAAAGCAGTAATTATTATTATTACAGTCCATTATGAAGCTTTAAAGATCATAACTACTAGACTAGAAATTACTAACATGACCTCGACCGTTGTCTTGGACTGAAGAGATGGCTCAGTAGTTAAGAGTGCTGATTGTTCTTGCAGAAGACCCAGTTTCAAATACAGTACCCACATAGTGATTAACAACTGTCCATAACTCCAGTTCCAGGGGATCCTACACCCTCTTCTCTCCTCTTCAGGCATTGAATGACATGGGTGCATTTATAAACATGCAGGCGTAATACTCATACACATAAAATAAAAATAATTTAAAAAAATTTTTATCTCATATAAGTAAATATTGAAAAAAAGAATGAAGCTAAATTAAGCTGTAAAATTAGTTTAGAATATAAATAAATCACTGCATTGTGAAAGATAAATAGGTATAGAAAGAAATATGTGATTATGGTTTATTTCTGTTTTCATGGACATTGTTCTGAATAACAAAATTATGTGCTTTGGCATGTTTCTCTTTATGCAAACATTCTGAGCTTCAGGTTAACTTTGTACCAGTGCCTTCAACTTTAATTGCCTGTGGATTGTCTTGGGGACCTTCAGTGGTTACCATATAGAGAAAATTTCACTTCACAATTGACAAATAGCATAATTTCTAACCAGACAATCTAGATATAGTTTCTTCACATTTGCAATTTTTCCCTAAATTGTCTTGAGAGTAATTAAAAGTAAAATGAGGGGACTGAAGCGATAGCTCAGTGGCCAAGAGCGCTGGCTGCTCTTGAAGAGAACCTGGGTTCCCTTCCCAGTACGTACACAGAAGCTAACAACCATCTGTAAGTGCGATTCCAGAGAATCCAACTTCCTCTTCTGACTTCTGTGGGCATTGCATGACACAGATATATATATATATATATATATATATATATATATATATATATATATGTGCACTCATGCACATAATAAAAGTAATAAATTTTTAAAAAGTAAAATGACAATAGAGCCAATAAGGTAGGCTTGAGAGGGCCAAGGGTCTGAATATAAAGTAAAGTAAAAGACAAGTAATAATAGAGAACATGATGTCAAGGTGGAGTAGAGAGAGAAGGGGCTGAATGTGCTCAAAATACTTTGTACAAAATTTTCAAATCTCTCCCCTCTCTCCCTGTCTAACCCATGCAAACTTAAGCAGACAAACATCCAGGACAGAACTGTAGAAATGGACAGCAGGCTTCAGTCTTAGCCAAAGAGCTACTGACAGCTGATTACTGCTGGGTGAGGAAGAGCTGATCTTCTTAAAGGGACAGGACTTTAGATTGGCTGACTTGACCTCAGTGGATGAACTTGCAGTGAAGGATGTCTGGGAACACTAACTTGACATGATAGGCCTTAACAAAATGATAGAACATATAAATTCAAGTGTGGGGGTGCTATGGGAGGATGACAGTGGGGAAGAGGGTATGAAGATGATTCAAATGTTCTGTTTGAAATGCACAAAAATTCAATTAAGAATTTGCAACAACAACAAAAAGAAATTCTCAAATCAATGAAAATATTTTGAAGTCACAGTTCAAAAGCAGTAAGGGGCAATTTAACTTGTTTGAGAAAAGTAGATTTTGCTAACCATTGAGAGTGATGGTGACTTTTCCATGAAAACATAAAATAACTTCAGCTGAGAATTTGTCAGTATTTCAAATGTCAAGGAGAAAATATGCTTCAAACAAGCTTTCAAATGAAAGCAAATAAAAATTTGTCTGTTTGTTTTTGAGGAAGGATTTTAACTATGCAGCCGGGACAGGCCTCAGACTCACAATCCTTATCCTCCTGAGTACGGAGATTACAGATATGCTCTAACAAATGAGAATTTATATCCAAAACAGTGAGAATTCTCAAACCCAAGAATGGTGTGTTGAAAAAATATAATTAAACAGGACGGGAGAGATGGTTCAGCTTGACCAGTTAAGAGCTTTTGCTGGTCTTATAGAGGACTTACCTTCAGTTCCCAGCACCCACATCAGGTGGCTCTCAACCTCCTCTACTCCAGGTCCAGAGGCTCTGCTGCCCTCTTCTGGCCTTCACAAGCACTGCATACACACAAACGAACTTTTGGTGCCCATTGATACTATTCTAATAATACCGATTATAAACTGTGGAATTATAAGGCACTCCTTCTGCTGAGTTCTCACATACCACTTTTCAGATACTTGATCCATAATGACTGTCCTCTGCTAAGAGACGGCTCTATTCACAAGGGATATCATTAAATGTCTGTGCCCACTTACACTTCGATAATCTATTATTGTTACTTACTTCACTATTGCTTTGTCTTACGACCAGTGGAAACAGTAAAAATGAATGATATCCAGAAGCCAAGAATGAGTCAGAGGAAGACTCACCCACTCATCACACTATTCACCTTAACCACTAGGAAATGATGTAAACTTAACTATGCTCTCATTTCTCTTTGCTAAATAGCATATATCTTCTGTCAGGGTATTTTTATCTGCCTTCCTACATCAGTATGTTCCAGAACAAGTCTCCTCTGAGTATCATTCCCTTCCACGCACCAATAGTCATATTTTTATAAACTCCTATTTACTTTTGAGAATTTCCTATTTGAATATTGTATTTGTATTATTTCCATCCTTCCAACTCCTCTCATGTTTGTTTAGACTCTTTGATTATTATTGTTATGTATACATACATTTATAAATATACATATATATAATGCACTGAATCAATTTATTGGTGTTCATATGTACATACATTTATAAATATACATATATATAATGCACTGAGTCAATTTATTGGTGTTTGTATGTACTTGTATTTAGGACTGCCTGCTTAGAATTACATACCCTCTCAGGGAGCTAGTTCTTGGAGAAAACTGATTCTCCCTCCATCAGCATCCACTGATTTTCTATAGCTCATTTTGAAGTGAGAACTGGTGAAAATTATCCCTTCTGCCTTGTCATATCAACTGATTTTGTCATTACTCAGATCTTGTTAGACTACCACATGATGAAGATTACATTGGTATAGCTTGTCTATCATATCTAGAAGGCATTAACTAGCAGCAGGTGTCTTGTCCTGCTGGCTCTTACAATCTTTCTACTCCATCTTCCACAATGTCCCCTAGGCTGATATTCAGATTTTGTTATCTCCAAATATGATAACAACTTATTACAAATACGGATGGCTGTATAGGATTTCAGGATTTCTACCAAGTGACACAATACGTCTCATCATTTTACATCCTTTCAGAATTCTTTTTCATACTATGCACTTAATTAGTGAGGTGGTCAGTGGGAAATACTATGTATATATGAAGCATACACTAAGAAGTCTAAGAGGTAACAGGTTAGCTAGTTTACCTAGTGTATATATCTCAAGGCATACTGCTCATTATATATACATATATATATATATATATATATATATAACTGTGTTAAAATTGTATTGTATATAATTGTATTAGTCAAAAATAAATTAACTGAAGCTAAGTATGGTGACACACGTCTATAATTCTAGCACTCTGGAGGCAGAGACAAGAAGATGTCTGTGAGATCAAGGCCAGCCTGATCTACATAGAGAGTTCAAGGCCAGCCAGGCATACAGGGAGACCTTGTCAATAAATAAATAAATAAGTAAGTAAATTGAAAATAGCATGACAGTGGTAGAAAATTATACAGAAATTACCGAAGCAACTGACTAGAGAGTCCAAACAAAAATATGTAGTAAATTGGGGCCATAAATAAAAAACAAGAACTATCCAAAACAGACACATAGCAGTACTGTCTATTTTACAAAATGAAATCAATTGCCTGCTCTTCAGCATGTACTGATCTTGATGCTGTTAAAAAAAAAAAGAAGTAGATGGCAGCTAATACAGCAGAGAATAAAAGACTGTGAACTTCTCAACCCTAAATGGAACATCTACATCTCATCCATTCCCCCAAAGACTCAGGAATCATCAAGAAAGAAGGGGCAGAAAGTTTGTAAGGTCCCAAAGAAGTGGGTGACTCTTGCAAAGCAGTTTTTAGACATGACAGACCATTGCACACATGAATTCCCAATGACTGCCATGTGGTGCGCAAGACCAGGGCAAACGGAATCCCATAATGGATGGGGGAGACACTGTTAAAGTTCCACCCCTGGCTGAGGAGCTATTGACAATCGATGAGTGCTGGGGAAGGGAAGAGTCCGCTTTCTTCAGGAATGTGGCCATTAGAGGTGCCTGTACTCCAGTAACTGGCCCTACTCCTATGCACACACAGGCAGTGCTAAGTGGACTCAGTGAGTTTAAAAAAGGAGTACCTGAAATCGGGAGAGAAAAGTGTTGAGAGTATGGGGAAGAATTGAAGGGGAGGGGATTTGGGGGTGGAGCTGATCAAAACACATCATATGCATGAATGAAACTGTATAACAATAAAAAAGTAGAAATCAAAGTGTCGTTCCACATTTGAAAAGGTCTTTTTCCTGACAGTAAGGTTTTTCTCATCTCTGTTGAATCTAAACTTTCAAATACATCTTTTAAATGAAAAATGAACCTCAAATATGACATTTATTACCATTTGAGGTATTTACACATTTCTGCAAATTGCTATCCCAAACAGATTCTATATGAGCTTCAATTTCCATATAACTGGTTAAAATAAATAAAACAAAAATAGTATTCTGCAAACAGTTCTCTAAAAATGTCTAATGTCCAATTTGTTTTGATGTACTTTCTTCATAAGTTGAATGAATCTTCAAATCTACATGCCTCCTGAACAACTGAAAGAATCACTAAGTGTGGTATAAGACTGTCTCCTGAACCAGACAGAACTCTTCCTGAGTTTATCTGTACCTGCCTGCAGAAGATCACAGCTGTGCTTGCTGACTGTTGACCTTCCCTCACTGAAGGAGTGACGAGAGGGTCACGGGATCATCACCTGAGCATCTGGCCACAAACTCCAGTAGGCAATTAGGCCCTAATTGAACATGGTCTTGGGAAAGGGCTAAAGGATGTAGACAGGGAAGACCAGGGGACGTAGGGTTCCATTTATGCATCTAAAGAGAAGTCATCATCCATGCTGGGTGAAGACTTTCCTGTATGGTCCTAGGGGAGGAGCAGCCACACTTCTCTAAGTAGTCCCTCAAACTCTGATTTTTAGTAAGCCCAATAAATTCACTGGTTCCCCAGGGGGAACTTTGATGAAATTGTACCTCAGTTTGTGATTGGGATCTTCGGAGGAGAGGGCAGACACTGTTCATATCTCCCCCTAGACGGAACTTTAGCAACAGTAAGCAAGATGGAACATCTTGATTTTTCTCTGGGATAGTAAACTAACTGTGGTAGAGTTCTCTTTGGTGGCAATTTTTCCAAAAATTTTTTTAATTGAATCTCAGTGTTATGTATTAGTAGCATCTACTCCACAAGTGAAAAAAAAAATCACTCAAGACAAATTACTATAGCCATCTGGAGCTTTTTTCCATTTAATTCCCAAATAATACACTATGAAACACAATGAAGGTATGATTGCTATCCATAACATGGACACAAATATCGGATTATACACAATGGGAATTGTCTAATATGCAGTCTATAGAAGGACATCTCTTGAGAAAGAAAAGCATATGCAACACACAAACAAGAGACAAAGCACCGGGCCTAAGAATATTAGAAACAAATATGATAAAAAATCTGCAAGAACTTGAAAATAGCTGAAGAGAAGCCAGACCAATACATGAATGTTACATAATTTACAGCTTACTGTCCATATGTGTAAGCAAATTTTTACTTCATTTGAATTCTTTCAAATATAAAAGATGAACATATTTCCTCCTATTATGTGACTTTTGGCTAGCAAAGAGTATGTACAAGCCATGTACTGAAAAACTATCAAGACACAGAGATGTGGGAAACCAATGAGCTTAAGTCAGATAGATGGGTGCTGCCATTCATGACAAAAATAGCCTTGCTATAATGGTTAAGATAAAACACACTCTGAAGATGATTACAGGCACAAATCTCAGCATTTCCAATTCCTAACTAAGCAATCAAGGACAAATTATTCGAGATTGTGTTGTTCAGGCCATTTATCTTTTGCTCCTCAGTCATACAGAAGTGGAATTGCAAGATAAACATTGTCTATTTTCAAGTAGAATGATGTGATAATTAAGCATATCAAAACATATATAATGGTTACCAGCACCAAATTAATAAAAACATTTTATATCTAAAATTACCATTGTATATGTGCAGGGAAGGGCAGAGACACCATTCTCTCTCTTGGTTATATTAAAATAAGTAATAAAGAATTTTAGCTATAATCTATTATTAAGAGATAGATGGAGAGATGGTTAAGTGGTTAGAAGCACTGGATGTTCCTGCAGAAGACCCAGGTTCAGTTTCCAGCACCCACATGGCAGCTAACAACCATCATAACACCAATTCCAGGAGATATGATGCCCTCATCTGTCCTCCCTGGGCACTGAATGACATGGGTTCACTTACATACATGCAGGCATAACACATAAAATAATACACATAAAATAATAATAAATATTTTTTTAAAAAGAAAATACTCAAATAAAATGTTTTTCTGTCTTTATATTAAGAAGTAAATATTGGTGATCAGCAGTGATAATCACCACAGCCAAGTCCCTGGAGATATATGCCATATATCTATATATGTTTGTGCATGTGTGTGTGTATAGATATAGATATGGATATTATAAATGATGAAGAAGACATACATATGCCTCTCATTGTTTTATTAAAAGTGTATCCTTAGTTTCCTCTGCTTCTAAGTAGAGTACTTAGAATAACAGTATCAGTCTTTACTTAAGATGATTATAATATTCAGTCTTTCTCAAACCTAAAATCAGAAATTAAAGAAAGGATATTTTTTTAAATCTGCCAGTGTTTTTATGTACTACAGGCATTATCTTTTAATAAAACCATTATCTTTTTTCCTAATACAGAAGGAAACCACTTTTAAAGACCCACGCAGTATCATTTTCTCAGAATACATAACAAGAATTTTCCCCTGAAGAGCTTTTTCTGTGCCATATTAAAATCTCTTAAACCTCTGGATAAGAATCACAGATTAAAGACATACAACAAACCTCATTCCTGCCAGATCCTAACTCAGAGGTGTCAAAATACTGTTGAAAAGCATAACAGTCCAAATTTGGAGAAAAATAAGGGAGAAATTAATGATAAGATTCTAGTATCTGGAAAGCCGGTCAAAACATGCATATGCTCTGTCCTTTGATCAAAGTGAGTCAAAGAATCTGAGGTCTAATTTGGCAGTGAAGAGAATCAGGAATAGGTCCACATGTTCTGTTAGGCCCAAGTGTTCAATCTTGTGGTAACTGAACCCTCTGGAAGTGAAGATCATGAGTAAACTATTGATATTTTTATTTATTTGATTTAAAAGCAAAAGAAAAATATTTGTGTAGCCTAAAATAGTATCACTTGCCTATACGCCTGCTCCCCCATGTGTCCTTCTAAGAATACCAAACGAAAAGGATGCACATTACAAAAATCACCACATAACTAAATGACCTGAAATAGCCAGGCTTCAAAGTAAATATGAAAACAAAAACGGAAGCTGGCACCAAATGGTCACAAGTGGCATCTCGTGCTCCTATAGCACTAGCACATCTTATAATGAGCAAGGCATCTGGGGAAAGTTTGCAGGGGCAAAGAAGATTGCAAAATTTGCAAGTGATCTAAAGTGGATCCACAATCCTAGTCAAGAGAACATTCCTGGTAAATGTGAAACTATTAGAAAACTATTCTGATATGTGAAAGTATTCATCAGTAAAATGACTTGGGATCTTGGTAGGTCGACTGTTACAACTTTCATGGTACACTGTTGATGACCTTTCTCCCCTGGTAGCATTCACTTTGAAAGCTAATAGGAGGGATGAAGCTTCCAGTTATCCACAGTATTACACTGCTGTGAGCTACAATAAATACCTGCCTGGCAAGATATGCCCACTAGTGTGCTACAGACATGGATGATGTGGGAGGAACCAACCAAGTTCTGACTGGATTTGGAGTCTGAGACTCAAATCTAGGAACCCCTGCCTGGCACTATTAAGTGAGGCAAAAACTCTCATGGATGACTAGGTCTTAGGCCCTAAAGAAGAACCTAGCACTGTTATTTTGAGGAATGGACATAGCAATAAATTGTCCTCTAAGTTTTATCTTTATGCCCATAGATTAATGCATCTCTCAGCACTCTTCAGAAAAACTTCTTTTTGCAGTAGGTATCAATTAATACAGAGACCAACAACAGGTCAACAGACATAATATGATACTACGGAGTGCTCAATTCCAAATTGGATATCTGTGTCACATCTCTTTTGCCCAAGACTCAGAAGTCAGCATGGAAGAAGGGACAGAAAGATTATAAGAGCCTCTTGCAAAAGAAGACAGTGCTACTGCATAGAAATCTCAGCAGCTGATACAGTGAGACAAAACCCCAGAACGGATGGCAAACTGACTCAGGAATACCCACCCTTATGTGAGGAGCTATTGGCAACTGGTGGCTGCTGGGGCAGAGAAGAATCAGGCTTCTCCAGAGATGTGGGCCCTGAGAGGTACCATGCTCCAGTAGATGTTTCCACACCTATGCACAGACAGGTAGCACCAAATGGACTCAGTGGGTATCAAAAAATAGGAGAGACAGAACATGAAACTGGGAGGGAAATGGATCAGGGGGGCGGTAAGGAAGAAACTGAAGGGGAGAGAATACGTTCTATGCATGTATGAATATTAAATAAAATATTTTTAAAGACATATATACATATAGTTTGAACTCGCAATCTTAAATGATACAGTTTTTAGAAAAGAAAAATGCAGAAAGAGAAGATGATCAGGCATATTTGAGCAAGTATATAGTAAAAAAGAAAACATTTCAAATAGAATTTAGAATTCTATTTTTAATAAGAATTTTTTTGCTTTCATTTTAAAAATCTATCTAACAAGATTAAAGGTAGCAATCCCTGTGTTCAGTACATCCAAATTATAAAGTCAACTAAAGAAACTTAATTTTGCTTCCATGAGAGAAAAGAACACCCATTCCATAAGAACGTTATACCCCCCCCAAACTATGGAATGAACAGACAAATACTGAGTCTATTCAAAGTTACTACTGAACAGAGCTAGGCTGTGATAGACATCTGAAAAATCTTACTCCCAAACAATTTTGAAACATATGAAAACTGTAAGACAATACTTAAACTCAAAGCAAAACATATTCAAAAAAGAATTTTAAGTAAAAGAAAAATTAATCTAAAGCTCAAAAATTGATGACAAAAATGAACAAGACAGAGGAAGAAATCAAAAAGAACATGGATGAATTCAGAAAGAAATGAAAAGGAGAAAATATTTTAAGAAATGCAAACTACATTACAAGAAGGCCATGTGAATGTAGGAAATAAGATACTCAAGCAGGGTACGGAGAGAGGGCTCCGTGATTAAGAGCACTGGCTGTTCTTGCAGAGGACGCAGGTTCAGTTCCCAGCACCACATGGCAGCAGAGTGTGCACACTGAGCCTCCTCGGGGATGGGGGGGGGGTGACGCTGGGCATGCTCCGTAGGCCGAAACCTCTAGAGGCGAGTGGCACATGCACTAAGATATTCAACTGTGTGATCTGCTAGGAAGCCAGTCACGCCAGGAGCTGGTACACCACCCCAGGACTGCAGCTGAATGCCCAGCTAGAAGGTTGGCTTTCCCAAGTTCAGTATACAGAAAAGACCTGCTAAAACCAATATTGCACCCCATGCCGGGTATGCATATTGTGGGTCTTGTGCTGCCCATGCTTATAAACAAGTGTATCCATCTATAACCCGGAGAATTTTCATCTTTGGGCCTTCCCATCATGTGTCCCTCTCTCCTCTATGTGCACTGGAAAGTATATATATATTTACATAAATATATATATTATATGTGTGTGTGTGCATGTGTGTGTGTCTGTGTGTGTGTACCTCTGTTGATGTTCGTATGGACCAAACGATCTACGGAGAGTTATGGAAGACCAGAATATTTGTCTCTGCAGTCAGATGAAGATGAACACAGTATTGAAATGAATGTGCCTTATACAGCTAAAGCCATGGAAAGCCGTGAGGATGTGATTACCATTATTTCTGTACTGGCTGGAGCTCTGAGTGAGTCAAAAGAACAGGAATTTGGAAAACTCCAGTGACTTAGCGCATCCCAATAATCTCTTTGTAGTTTCTTCCGATTTCTTTCATTTGAGTCAAACGGTCCCTTACAGTCACTATGATGAATCCCAAGGGAAGATTTATAGAGCCATTGAACATCTACATAAAATAGTTGTATCATACAACAATTAGATCCTGGGTTTTTTACCAATTATTTGAAGAAATGCTATAACACTCTATGAGGAAGACATCCCATTCAGGTGTTATTAAATGCTATCACCGAACTCCGGAAGGATGCAATGACTATGAGCTTTTCTCTTTGAATTATGCCCACTTGAGCCACTGTAGAAACTGGCAAGACAGTTCAGTGAGTTATGCAACTGGAGCACTCACAGTCCACTGAAGCTCTGGATCCTGGGATGTCAGCTGCACAGACTCATCCTCTGTCCAGGGTTCAAGCCTAGCCTTTTCCAAGATGTTGATTCTAGTTTGGTGGATTCTGAAACCTCAGACTGACCGAACCTTCTTCTCTTTTTTTCAAGTAGGTGTAGTCCTCCTTAATTTCAACTCATTAAAAAATGCTTTATAGTTTGGGACAGTGGAAGGAAAGCAGGCATCAAATATTTTTATTTAAAAAGATGAAAATGTAAATGTTCAGTTGTGGCAGTTTGAAAACGTTAAGGTCCAGTTTTGAAAGTAACTTGTAAAGCATTTGCCATGTCTTGAATTTGCACTCTCTGCAGACTTCTGTTCATATATTCTGCTTTCAGAATAGTTTTGCAAGTTGTACACCAACAAAAGGTGGAAACTGTTAAATAAATTCCATTTATAAATGATCTGTATTAAAATATAATAAATCTCCAGTTACAGACAATTACTACCCATGTTATACAACAGATACCTTCTATTTTAGCTGCTAATAAAGGGCTATACAACTCAAAATATAAGTAAACAAATAAATTTTTAAAATATATAATTACAAAATACATTCACAGCACTAGTCAGATCATAGACATGCATAGGCTTAACTTACCTTTTGAAAGTAATTTAGTGCTGTGTCATAAAAGTAGACTCAGTAGCTTTCTCAAGCAAAAACAAATTAAAATAAAAACACAGAACAAAATGCAAAAAGACATGAATAGTAAAACACTGATAACACTGATAAGATATTGAAGATCTAAACAACTTGAATCACTGCCTTTTCCAACTTTGAGAACTATCATTTTTCATTTTAATTGAATTTTCATAAATTTCATACAACATATTTTGATAACATTTATACCCCTTGCTTATCCCTACTCCACATTATTACCTCCACCTGAGTTCATGTAATATAAAGTTAGAGACAAATTTGTGACCCCAAAGGTCCTTCAGTGTGGGTCCAGCCACTAGAATCTCATTAACCTATTTAGCATCCCACCCTTAAGAAAAACTGACTCTCCCTCTCTCAACAACTATAGGTTGCCAGTAGTTCCTCAAATAAGGTTTTCTTCTGCACTTCCCACTTCTGTTTTGAAATTTTGTCTGGTTTGAGCTTATGTGGGTCTTGTGCATGTTTCCATTGCTGTGAGTTCACATGAGTAACTGATCAGCTATCTGGAAAACCATTTTCTGTGTTATCTACCACCTCTAGCTCTTACAATCATTCTGCCGCCTAATCAACAATGATCCCTGAGCCTTTGGATGCAGAAGTTTGATATAGGTGTCCTATTCAGGAATAAGCAGTCTGCGGTCTCTTTATTCTCTGCACACTGGTCAGCTATGGGTCTGTGTTAATCACCATCTGCTGCATGAGGAAGTTTCTCTGCTGACAGTTGAAACATGAATTAATCTCTGGGTGCAACATTAAGTTATTAGGAGCCAGTTTTATACAATGTTTCTTTAGCAGAGTAATAGTAGTGGGCTCTCAATAACTCTTACAAAAGTAAATACAAACTAAATAAAGGAATTTCTAAAAAAAGTAAGATAGCAAACCCACTACCTACATGTACTCAAAAATGTACATAAAGTACATATTCAAACAAAAGAATTTAACATAATATTAATTTGCCAATCCAAAGACTAGAGAAAAAAATAAACCACATCAAAACCTAAGAAAGATAGGCATAGTGATACCTGCCTGTAAGATAAGCTCTGAGGAGGCTGAGGCAGGAAAATGGTGAGATCAAGACCATCCTGAGCTACATAGGGAGACGCTTGCAAAACAAGCAAACAAATAAACCAACAACCTCCCATTCATATAAAATCTAAGGAAAGAAATCACAGACATAGCAGTTAGTAAGACAAAGAATAGGAAAATAGTAGACCCATCTAGTTTACTCAAATCCTTTTCTTAAAAAATTAAAAATATGTAACCACTAAACTTTTCAAGAAAAAAACAGAAAACACAATATACTAATTCAAGATTACAGAAGAAAGCAAACATTATAGGAAAAAAAACCTATTTTTTTAAATTATGAGTCATGTTCTCAGATATCTACAAACATATCTAAAAACTTACAGGAAATGTTTAATATTCCAGGAAATACAGAATGTCAGAAATTACTACATAGTGACCAAAAAAAAAAAAAAAAACCCTCAAACAAAGCAACAAATGTGCGAGAAACTGCATCCTTGGGAATTGAAAGTATTTGGGGGAAAATTTTCTACACTTTTAAACAAAAATAAAGTCAAATGCTCTTTCAAACAGAAAACAGTTGTTTCAAACAGAAAACAAAATTTTCTTCTTTTTTTCTGTGCTCAAGATTGAGCATGTGACTTTTCATAGTGCTAATATTTTATTTAGTTATTATTATATTAATATGAATTATTTTAACTAACAATGTAAACCTAAAAAACAGCATAAGAAGAAAATGACAGACAAATGTTATTTTTGAATATCAATGTAAAATTATTAAATAAATATTAGCAAATAGAATTAGATATTATATTAAGAATATAATATTTATGGACCACATGGAATATTCTCAATTATGTTGGAAAATTCATTAGTATAATGTACAAGGGAAATAAACTCAAAGAGAAGAAAAAATAAATATTTATATAAATGCTGAAGAAACTTTTTAATATTTCTTAATTCACTGCTTTGTCTTTAAAAAACACAAGAAAATAAGAATTGTTCTTTGCTTCTTATGATGAAAAAATACAATCCCACAACTTAATTCTAAAGCCAGCGTCTGATTTAAGACACAGCAAAGACACCTGCCAAAGCAAAGGTTCTGTCTCCCACACTGTACAAGATGTATTGTGTGCGTTCAACAAGATGTATTGTGTACATTAAAGAAATGGGAATGGGCAGAGAAGATACAACATGCCTGGCAGTCATGGAGAATTGAAGGTGAATCTAGCTCACACTATAAAGTTATAAATAAAGAACTAGGAACAAATGACAAAAAAGTCAATATTATCAAAAGATTAAATATTTAGGAATACATTTAAACAACATGTAAAACTGAAAAAATGACAAAGACAGAAAACAAGCATGGATACATAAAAGACATGCATTATTCTTAGGTAGAATGGCATAAAGATGTCCTATATACCTAATTTATGTAATTAAGAATCATCAAGAAACTTCATCAGTGCCTACTCATGTTGCTGAAGCAAAGTCTATATAATGAGAGAGTAGTTTTGACAGGAATAGATTCAGACTGAGACCAGATATGTTTCCTGGTCAATAAAATAAAAACAATGACTTACAGACTTATGGATGTATTTACCTACAATTACAGAGACGGACACTTCTGGGGATGTTTATGGATGTAAATTACAAAAAATAAGACCATATTTCAAAGAAAACATTAAGTTGTATAATACATGAAATATTACATAGCTAGCTCATCTTTAATATTTATATAAACAATGCTTTACACAAAGTAACCTATGTTTAAGCAATGTTTATTATCTTGGTCAAATAGATTCAAAATAGGAGCAGTTTGTTACTGAGAAACCTATTATGTGACTATTTTGTAAAAAAAAAAAAAAGATTAATATACAATACATTCATCCTGACCACAAAAGACACCTTAGTTATTAAATATGAGATCTGTAGTTTTTAAAGTCTTTGTTTTCACATAAAACTACTAACAGTGAAAATTAGTGTGCGCTCTGGCAAAGTTTTTAGTAATATTTTTCTTGATTCTTAATGAATTTCATACAACGCATTTTAATTATATTCAAATCCCATTCCCCATCACCTCTAAGATCCACCCCCACATTTCTGCCTCCCACTTCAGTTCATGCCCACTATTATTTTTTAAAGGCTATGGAATTAGATTTGATTTCATCAAATTCTCTTGGGTGTGGGTCCATCCCCTGGAGTCAGCTCAGTCTATCCTACATCATACCCTTAAAGGAAACCGAACTCCCTCTCCAAGCACCTACCAATTACCAATAGTTCCTTAGCTAGAAGATGGTGCTTCTTTCCCACATCCTTCCTCAACGTTGGATTTTTAAACAGATTTTGTGCATGCTGGCACAACCACTGTCAGTTCATATGTGTAACTGCCCTGTTATGTCTGGAAAACATGGTTTCCTTGTATTCATCCACCACCTCCGGCTCTTATAATCCTTCCATTCCCTCTTCAACAATGAACCCTGAGCCTTGGGAGAAGAGGGTATGATATAGTTGTTCCATTTAGGGTCAACCTCTCTATAGTCTCTTATTTTCTGCACATTGTGATTCTCTGTGTTAATTTCCATCTGCTGCAAGAAGCATCTCAGATGAGAACTGAAAGATGCATTAATCTATGATTATAACAATAGGTCATCAGGCATTGATTTAATATTATGCCAATTTAGCAGGATTTGTATCATGCTGAAAAAAGATATCCAGGGATGAAAGACAAAGTGGAGGAACTGGATCACTCAGTAAATGTCAATAAGAAATTCAAGAAGAATTATGAAGGGAATGTTTATATATATTTATATAAACAATGCTTTATACAAAGTAGCCTATGTTTAAGCAATGTTTATTATCTTGGTCAAATAGATTTAAAATAGGAGCAGTCTGTTACTGAGAAACCTAGTTTGTGACTATTTTATAGAAAAAAAAAAGATTAATATACAATACATCCAACTTGACCCCAACAGGGATCCCATGAAAAGACCTAACCTTTATATTATGCACATAGTAGAAAGACAGAAAACTACAGTGAAGGATTAGAAAATCTCTTCAGTAGCATCACAGAAGGAAACTTCCCAAACCTAAAGAAAGAGATGCCTATCCAGATATAAAAGGCTTACAGAATACCAAATAGGACTAGAAAATAAATTCTCCATGCATTACAGTAAAAATATTAAAAATCACAAAGAAAGGGTATTGAAAACTACAAAAGGAAGAAGTGAAGTCAGTAATAAAGTCAGACCCATCAGCATAATACCTGCTTATTTGACAAAAAGTTTTAAATCCAGAGGGGCCCGGAAAGATATGTTCCAAGTCTTAGAAGCAAACAACTGTTAACCCAGACTATTATAACCATCAAAACTATTTATTAAAACTGAAGGAGAAATAAAGCTTTCCATGATAAAAACAAGTAATTAAAGGAATTTATAACTACTAATCCAGCTCCACAGAGGATACTAGAAGGAATATTTCGGTCTGAACAGGACAACATCACTGAAGAGATCACAGGAAATAAATAAACCATGCTAGAACAGGTAATAAAAAGAGATTTGAGAAAATACCATAAAATCAACAAAAAGACTAGAATTATGTTCTCCAAAGTTGAACACCTATTAGGATACAAAGCAATTCTCAACAAATATGGAAATATTGAAATAACGTCCTATTATGGCATCTGCCAAAATTTTTTTACACTGCATATCAAGAACCTAAAGTGTTGAGGCTGGAGAGATGGCTCAGCTGTTAAGGGTACCCAAGTTCCATCCCAGCACCCACATGGCAGCTAACAATTGTCCGTAACTCCAGTTCCAGGGGATCCAACGCCTTCTTCTTATGTCTGTGGGCATTGCCCAGTATGAATTCATGCAATCAATATACTCATACACATAAAGTAAAAATAATAAATAAAATATATTTAAAAGACTCTAAAGTATTTTACTTTATTTCTCTGATTAATTCCATTTTTAAAATAGATTATGAAGACTTCATCCTAGCAAGAAATGCCTAATTATGGATGAGAGCAAAAATAAAAGTCAGGAAAATATCAAGATGAAGTCATGTGTAAATAAATTTTCACTTAGTTATGGGTCTCCTAATGAAATTCTAAAGAATTACTTAAAGTATCATTTTAACAATGACAAATTATGTGGGATATACTCCTGATATGTTATTTAGAAATATTTATTGCAGCATTCTTTTACCTGAAGTAAAATATGCATATATGTAAGTGAAAAGCAGCCCTCCAGGGTCTCATTTTTGAAATATAGCTTCTTCCAGGTCTCTAAAGAAAATATGTTGTGTACTTCTCCTAATCAATTAGATCATGGACAAACTATTTTCCTGTGCTTTGCTACTTAGGATAATCTTCTTTAAGCTTTGTTATCTTGCTATTTATTGCTTTCAGGTTCAAACTTCTTATATTACAGACTTTTTATTCTAATATGGCAATGGCATTTTTAAAACCCTTTTCAAATAGTACAGTACGTGTACTGACATATCAAAATAAAGTTCTACCCAGTAAGATAATGGCTATTAAAACAATATAGCTAAGCACACCTATGACAGCTTCTAATCTGTTCAGCCTACGAGTAGGATGGCCATATATCTGACTACTGGGAATCAATGTTGATTCATGCCTAGATACTTTCATTCTCCAAAGCATCCTAGTTTAAATGATAGAGAGTAACTTTGTCCTGACCTATATGTGCACTAACGTAAGTTACTCCTTTGGAATATCAGTGACTGCTGAGAAGTGGTCACTGAGCACACAGCAATGATGCAATTGCTATTTCTACCAAAATCAAAAAATCCTGATGTTTGCCAAGAACATTTCACCCTGCATAACAGTAGACTACTAGATAAACTTGAATGAAGAGCCAGTCACTTCCTTATAGAGGGCCTCAAAACATCAAATATGAATAGGGACATGGCTAAATCTCCCTTTTCTGGAACAGAAGCAATAACTTTAGCAAGAGAAAGGGTAAGGACAGACACCAATCAGTCAAATAATTCATTAAGTAGAAATCTAAAGTCATGACCAGAAAACTTACTTTTGGGTGGACGACTCTGTTTGTGAGCCCCGCAGATTGCAGGATCCATAAAATGAGCACCCAGATGACTAGAAGTGATGCAGGTCCAGAGAAGATATGACGTGACGGCAGAAGTGAAGTTCAAGTTCCGAGTGCAGACATGGCACACAATAATTACAGGGGACACTGCCTGAGAAGAGGATGGCTACTTCCCAGGGTGGGCTGACTGAACACTAGTCCTTACCTTGGTGGGTTTACTATGACAATGAATTGGCCTGCAGTTTTATATGCTTTAATAACCTGATTTTGTCAGCATTCCAACAGCAAATCCACATTTCAAAAGCAAGTTTATATTACCCAAGCTCCCGAGGTAGATAAATAAAATCAGAATGTGACTTTAATTAAGATTTGAAATAATTGTTACAGGGATGAAAACAGAGCCCATATGAGCAACACATTTTGTTCTTTTAGGCACATACTGAAAGCAATAATAAGCAGAGGGTTGTTTAATAAATATGTAAGCAAAACAAAGTTAGATGTGCCCAGTGTTTAATAGCATCAGTCTCAGACAGCTGATGGATTCATCTTAAAATAAGAGTGGTTTGCCAACAGTCCTTCTGTTGGCTAAATGCCCTTCTCTGCTGGGTAGTGCTTGGATGAAAACTGCCAAATTTGCAGTTTTCATCTCTTCTCTTTAAAGCCTCCCATGACTAACTAGCTTGCATCAAATTGAGACATTTTTTTTTCCTTAGCTACCTTAGTTCTATACTTGAGCTGCACTCAAGGTCTACAGCCAGCCTGACTTCTTGTCTGACTTCTAAATTAAAATGTTATCATTTATAAAGTGGAAAACCTCTTTCAGTTCTCTTAAAATTCCACAGCCATTTTCAGAAATCTACACACTTATATTAACAAACATTCACGTGTGGACTGTAGAAATTCTCCACTTTTTTTTTTTCACTTAAAAGTGAATTAAGCCATGCCTTCAGTTACCCGGTTCTTGTTTGTTGATATTGTCAGAATTCTTTTTTGAATTTTTGTGCATTTCATACACAACAGCTTAATCCTCTTTATACCCCTTCCCCATCAGCACCTTCCCATAGCTCTCCCCCACACACACTGGATTCCATGCCTCCCCATCTGTGCTCCGAGGGGCAATTTTGTTCTCCACTACTTTTATACCCTCGCTCTCCTGCAAAAAGTGCCACCCAGGGCACTGACGGGATCAATCTAAAAGAAAATAATATACCCTCTCAACCATACAAGTTCTAATCTGTTAAGATTTTTATCCCACAGAAGATGAATAGATTAGAATTTCCGTCTTTTCACTTCAGAATACTCTCTCAACTTCCATCTTTTTCTTCCCTGCCTACCTCAGACACTATGGTTCAATATCTCAGATGTTCCTTGGGGATAAAAACTTGTAGCTCTTTGAGTCTGAGCACTGGCTGCACTTACAAAGGACCCAAGTTCGATTCCCAGCACTTACATGGTAACTAACAACCAACTGTAACTCCAGTTCCAGGGGATCTGACACCTTCTTCAGACCTGGTGGGCATTGCATGACCTGGGTGTATTTACATAAATGCAGGCAATATACTTATACACATAAAATAAATAAAAAATAACATATTTTTAAACTTTTAATTTTTCAATCTCTATCACCCATCTTTATTTTATCCTACCTGGAAAAACCCAAATGTGAGAACCTACCTCTTCCACCACTCTCTCCAGGTAACTCTGTGAACAGAAAAAACACACCGGAAATTGTACTAGCCTTCTTAAACTGATCACCTCATACTACCATACTACATCATTTTCTTCAGTTTTTACTTTATCCCTAAAATTATGTTCACATACCTTCTTATCTCAAAAGTCACAAAACTTTATACTCCTATTATATGCATAGTTAGTAACATTGCTCTTGGCATTGGAGAGATGGCTCACTGGTTAGGAGCACTGGCTGCTCTTGCAGAACACCTGGGTTCCATTCTCAGGACCCACATGGATGGTGGCAAACAACCATCCATAACTTCAATTCAAGAGGAAGGATCCAATGCCTCCAAGGTCATCGCATGAGTGGATGCACTTACATACATGCATGAAAAATACTTAATACACATAAGGGCTGGAGAAATGGATCAGTGGTTAAGAACACTTGCTGTTCTTCTTCGATTCCCAGCATCCACATGGTAGCTATCAACTGTTCATAATTCCAATTCCAAGGGATCCAACACCTTCTCCTGGCCTCCATAGGTATTGTATAACACCGTTGCACTTACATACATGAAGGTCATATACTCATATACATAAAATAAAAATAACATTTTTTTAAACTTAAAATATGGTTTTCCAGCAAGCAGCCTCACTTTCGTGAGTCTCACCCTCTCCATTCAGCTAGGGATAATGGTGACAGCACTTGAAGTAATGGCAGCAAACGAGGTATTGAACATTGGTAGAAAGCTATATGAGGATACTATTAGATACTCCAGGAAGAGTCCTCCTATAATTCAAGGACCAGATTACAGCAGGAAATGCAGCTAGAAAGAACTACCTGAAAGGAAAAGCTGCAATCTCCAATAAAATTACCAGTTGCATCTTTCAGTTGTTCCACAAAGTAGGTTTTAAAACTGCTTTCACTAGAAAGTGTGGGGAGACAGCTGTCATCACCCACCAGTGTGAAATGATTCCAATTGAATGGGTTTGCCAAAGAATAACGACTGGCTCTTTTCTCAAAAGAAATCCTGATGTTAAGGAAGGATATTACCCACCTACAGTGGAGATGATGCCAATAATGATCCATAGTGTCAGAGGAACAACTTATTACTGCAAATTTCTGTTCTGTTGGACTCGTGACAGGCCAGACTGAAGTGGATATCATGAGTCGGGAAACACAAGCTATTTTTTAAATATTTAAGAAAGCCTGGTTGCCCCAGAACTGTACATTGGTTGATATGAAGATTGAATCTGGTGTCGATATGACAACCACAGAGTCTGTTCTTGACTCTGTTATTGATAAAATTTTCTGGAGACTCTGGCCATCTGGAGATGGGAGCCAGTAGAAAGACAAACCGTCTTATCAGAACCTCAAAAAATCAAATCCTGAAGGCCTCCAAATGATAAAAAACAACAGCAAACTCTGAGTGGAATTGCTTCTGAAATCAGAACGTCAATACAGATTTGTAGTATATTGATGGGTCCAATTTCTGACCTTAGTCACTGGGAGAAAATCGAGAAGCCTTGTGGAAATTTTGGGATTCTATGTGAACACTGGGTGACATCTGCTCTGCCCATAAAGGTCCAGATGAAATTCTGAGGATTAAAGTTGAGTATGAAGAGGATGGATTCCCCACTGTGTTTGCAGCAGTGGGATGCAGAGGGAATTGTTTGGGACCAGTGACGTCTGGTAATACTTCATGTCCAGTCAACAGCTGTCACACCAGACTAGAGAGCTCAGGATGTATGGTCACCTCTGCGACTACCCAGTGGTCTTGGCTGTTCAACCACACTTTCTTCAGAATGATCAGCTCAGTTTGCTGCTCAGATATTGGGGTTAAACAACCATTGGTATGGGCCAAACTATGAGCAAGAATATTGAACACATGGATAACCCTAAAGCAAGCTGACAACAAAATCAGAGTACAGTTCTTAAAAGATGTCATTTTGAATTTTTAGGAGAATGTTACATATTCCTAGTTAGCTATGAAAAAATTAATCAAGAAGATTTTACATCCGAAAATAAAATTAAATTACTAGTGAATAAATGCATCTCTAGATTTGTAGATTTAAAGACTATTCACAATTATTATTTTTTACCTTAGTATGGTAGCATAAGCCTGTAATCCCAGCATTTTGGAGGTAGAGACAGCATGATCACTTTAAGTTCAGGGAAATCCTGTGCTAAGTGTTGGGGGCCAGCCGGCTCCTAAGATGGTGGCTGGCAGCTGCCAGGAGAAGGACCTCTAGTTTAAGGAAATGTATTTTAGAAGATCCGGATGCATGATGAGCACGCGGGCAGTGCGTGATCACAAGGATTCTTTATGGGTTGGGAGCCTCGTGTACCTTGACGTAATACTTGACCTTTTGGCTGATTGGTTGGCCCATATCTTGCTTACTAATGCTTGTGTATATAAGGGAAAAAATAAAGAGGAAGCTGCCGCAGCCTGAAGCAAAACCCTTTGCGTGTTGTTGATTGTCCTGCAGGTCGGGACACTAAGTAATGCGTTTACCACTTAAATCAATCTTACCCACTCTAATGGTCATTATTGGCTAGGTAACATAAGCAACAAAATATTTTATGGGGCTAGAGATGTGGTTCTGCAGTTAAGAGTACATACTGCTCTTGCAGAAGACCAGTGCTTACATTGTACATCGTAAGAACAATGTAGTCCTCTCAAAATATGATCTGTAAATCCTATGGGAGTGGTATTAGTCATTATCTAAGAAAATATTTTTTATAAATCTAAAAAAAAACTTAAATCAAAAAATGTAAAACATTGGTTTTAATTTTGCTTATAACATATAAAACTTTCAGAGAGAATAACTCTCACCTAATTTCCTATTCGGCATCTCCACTTTTACCCACAGGACTCTCAAATAAAATATCAACACTGAGTTGTTCTTTATACATATTCCCTTCACCTCCAAATACCTCTACGGCATCTCATTAAATGGAAATACCATCTACCTATATTTAGACGGCCAAATCTTGTGTTATTAAAATTTCTCTTGGGAGAGGCAGACTAAGCTTAGTCTGCCTCCCTCCCCAGGTCCTGCAACAAACACACAAATTTCTCAACTCACAGTTAGGCAAATTCTAGCTACTTTACTTGGGCTCAGTAACAGAGCAGTGAGTGAGGGTTACTTATAGAGCATGGGCGCCCTCCCGCCCCTCCCTAAGTTACATTAGTAAATCCACAAGGCTTGGATCTTGCGACTTCCCAGTGGTTGGATTCAAATGGCCAACGGGGGGAGAAAAAGGGACCCACCTCTTGGCGCCCCCAGTTTAAATACTTTTAGCCCCTTCTCTTCTCACGTCCAAGGCCAATGGACAGGTAGGGAGGGGCATAGGACTTTCCCAGCTTCTCCTCTTTGTGTGCAAGGTGGTCATGGGTAATACCACTGGCCTGGGAGGGGTGTTTATCCACAGCTCAGCAGGCTTTTCCCTCGGAGAATCAGTTTACTCTACACCTTGTAACCATTGATTATTATTTTTCATATCCAATGTATCAACCAAAATAAAATCTCATCATTTCCATTTCAAATCATACACCAAATTAAAGAAGTTTCCATCTTTGAAAATACCTTCTTATAGATCAAGAGACAATGACATTTGCTAGAATTAGTATTAGTGACATCAGGATTTCACCCACGTGCCAGCATCGCCTCTACTTTAGGTCTTAATCATTGATGTTCTCTCAGTGAGAACGTTCTTTGTTTCTGTTAACATTTGTCATGCATTCAGTTCATTCAGCTTCCTATTAAAATGTCACTTTCGCATGCCATTCTCAACAACTCTGACTACCTTAATATAATGGATTGTTCTCAGAATTGGATACAATATTTCCTTCTGTACAACATGCCCTTTCATGTCATAAATTTGGCACTCTTTACAAGAGATAAAAGCTTTGTCTTCTCCCCTTAAACCTGAACAGCCAGTTCTAAAGCCGAATAACCAAAACAAATAGCACATCAAACTACCTTCTACAGGTGCAGTAGTGGCACGTTTATCTAAGGAGTAATCAACAACCAGCTAATTGGACTTAAAGCCCGTTCAATGAGAAGAAATTCATGGGCGGCACTGTAAATATAACCAAATACACTTGGCTGAAGAGATAATAGGTCTTAGAGAAAATCCTATCTCTGTCATATCTCTAGACTAATGAAATTTCTTACCATATGCTAAATACAGATCCTTATAGTTACAGACAAATGTACTGTACATCACTAATCAAACAAGCCTCTTTTTGCAGCAGATAGAGGCTATTACAGAGTTCCAGAACTGATCACAGAGAACATTTATCTGGGAGATGCCCTGCCCTAAGTGATACATCTACAATGTAAACTCTTCACCTAAAAGTCATGAATATTGCAGAACAGAAGGTAAAGAGAACACTAATGCATCCTTCAACTCTCACCAGCAAGATTCCACATACAACATTCGTACAGAAGGCCACAACTGCCTAAGTTTTAGAGAATAAGAGACTGCAGAGTGCATGTCCCTGGGTAGGACACATATATTAAATGTCACCCACCCTGGCATAGGGACCATTGTGAAAGAGAGGGCAGAAAGATTGTAAGAGCCAAGGTTGGTACATGAACATAAGGAAACAGAGATTTTTCAGGCCTCTGGAAACTTGTTCATTTGAACTTGCAGCAACGGTGACAGCATGCACAAGACCCATGCTGACTTGACCAGACAAAAACCCAGCATAGAATGTGGGAAATGGGTAGCAGGCCCCAACCTCAGCCAAGGAAGTATTAGCAAATGGTTACTGTAGGGTGAAGAAGAGTAGATCTTCTTTAAAGAGTAACTCTAAATAGGCTGACTAAACTCCAGTGGATCAACTTGCACCAAGGGACACCTGGATAGAAATGCTTGACCAACTAGAACTTGACATATATGACAAAATACCAGAAATCTGGTGGGAAGGAGTTTTGGGAGGGTAGGAAGGGAGAAGGGTCTAATTTGATTTAGATGTATTATATGAAATGCATTAAAACTCAATAAAATTAAAATTGAAAAGTTAAAAATGAAAAAAATATTCAAATCTTACATTACCCTTTGAACAACAGTTATGACAGAAGCTCTGTATGGTGACTTCCAGACCCAAGTCTTGAAAATTTCTCTTGGCTTTGTCTGGCAGTTACCCTGAAAAGTCCAGGCTAAAATATTAAATGATGAAAGACTGCATGGAAGGATAGCCACATGGATAACAGAAGTGATCTCCCACCCATGTAGATGACATGATCATGGACACTTTAGAGCCCACAGAGCTGAACTGCCAAGTGTACCACATGTCACACACACACACACAACAGCAGACTGCCCCTTATAAATCCTTCCCTCTCTCTAAATCCTACTTAAACCATAAACAAATAGCCACTGTGTACAAGCAACTAAAATAAAGTCAAAGAGGCTTCGTTAGGGAATCGAGATTTTTTTTCAGGGAATTCTAACAGAATACTGGATAGAATAACAGGATACTGTAAAATGTGAGTGACAAGAAGCTCTTCTTTTAGCAGAGAGAATACAATGGAATAAAAATTGTCACTCTTCATTATCTTAGCATCAGACAAATGAAAATTTTTTTATGTAATAGAAAAGTCCACATTCAAAAATATAGTGCTTCAGAACAAATGCAAAGGTCTATAAGTAATAAATACAATGAGTAATAGATTTTTAAGCTATTTTCCATTATGTGGAATGGGTTTTATTTTATCAGCTAAAATCCTCACAAATATCATGAGTATAAAAGATGAAAAAAGTAACCACTTGCACATTAACAACAGTGTAAAACTGTCAGCTTTCCAAAATTTCTTTTCAAACAGAAATCAAGTGACAGCCAATCACTGTCAAACCTGAATTGAAATGTCATTATTGCTGACATTTTAACTTTAAAACCTATTTGAAAATTAGTAAATGAGTTTGCCTATTTATCCCATAGAATCTCATTTAACTGTTCTAGAAGTATAATTATTGGATAAGATTATAATTTTATAAATCCTTTCTTTTATAAATGTATTTGTAAGATATTTTATTATTAAAACATTGTCTTGAAATTTAAAAATCATCATATTTAAGACGAGACTTTGTCATGCCTATTTTCAATATGTAATTTTGTTAGCATGTTGACCAATCAGAGTAGGTTTCTTAGGAAATACATTCTTCCATGAAATTTAGCATGGAGAGTCTTTAGTAGGTCTGATTCCGTTTTCTGTTACAGTAACAGAATATCTGAGAGGTGGTAACAGATAAATAAAATTATATACCATGGATCTAGAGTCTGGAAATCTAAAATCAGATGCCTACAGAGTCTGTTTTTGTACCACATCATCATGCAAAGAATATATAGAAGGGAAGTGGGTGCACGTGGAAAAAAACAAGCTAATTTCATAACACATTCCTATGAGAGGGAACCACTTCTGTGAGAAAGGCATTAATGCATCTTAGTGACCTCATCACCTGTTGAAGTTCCCAAACCCAGCATGATTCCAGTCACATTTCATCATGAGTTCCAGAGGGATCAAACCACATTCAATCCATAATGATTAAGAACTTTTGTAACTAATATTCACACAGAGGTGAGGGAGACATAGCTGGACTGAAAGAGCTGAGCTTCCATCAGTTCAGAGGCAGTCTCATCTGACTCGAATGAGAATTCTGAAACTACAAACAGCCTTCACAGCTGTCTCATATAAGACCAGGATTAAAATCCTTCATATTCACACATCTTTTTGTTTTATAAAGGCCATATCTGACATGAAGCCCATCCTTACTCATCCTTAGTGAAAATGAATCTTCTATGGACACAGTATTTTTGATCCTATCCAAGTGGATCAAGCACTCTGCAAATTTAACTTAGATACCAATGCTGCCTGAGGCTCTGTAGCAGGGGGCAGGAAAAAATGTGTTGCTGGAATATAGAACTGTTCTGATCAGGCAACTTTACTGAATTTTTCCCATGGATAAGAGAGCCCATTGTTCTTAAGTAATCAGTTAGTCTTTCCAGGGGATGGTGACATATCATTAATGGTCTCTACCTGTGTTCATTGTCAATATATACATTTTATGATTGTGGTAGGCAGACCATCTCAATAAGTTAGAGCCCATGTGATTGTGCCCATACATAGTTTCCAACCTTAAACCATGATGTTTCACTCATGTCTAGTTCCCAGGAGGCTGACAGATTCTAGCTGAAAGCCAAGGCTTGTTGTGAACATTGATGCTATGTTTCTTATCTTAAGAAACCTTTCTGATTAGCATTAACATTTGTTGTGAAAATTTGCAGACTTTATATCTCTTCCTAAGCTTCTTTCCCTTTTGTCTTCTACTTTTTCTCCTTCCAGCTGTAAAAGAGTTAGACAAGCTATATACCATTGTCAATAAGTCTCTATATATCTAATCTCAGATCATTTCTCCTTCCACACAGAGTATATGATCAGGTGCAATGTCAAATCTCTGTCCATTGAAAGGGTTTTGCCCATCCATTGTCCATCAAAGTCATCCTTTACTAGGACTCCAGTAGAGCTGCCACCCAGTCCAAGTTTGTACTCATCTACTCATCTAATATTTGTAGCAGGAGACTTAGGCCTCCAATGATACCTACCTCCAGAAAATCACACTCTGAGTACTTTCCTCACCTTAGGTATAAACAAAGATAATGGAGTTGGTATGAAACATCTATGATTAGGATACATAAAAGAATACATTCCATCTTCTAGCAGACTCTGTAGTAATTGTTTTTATTGAAATAAATTGGCATGTTGGAGAGGCCCAAATGATATGAACCAGAATAACCACCCATGGTGAACAGTTAACAAGGAACTTAAGGCCTCAGTCCAACAACCTGCAAGAATCTATCCAAACAGCACATAAGTGAGCTTTAGAATATACTGCCCCAATTGAGCCTTCAGAATCAGATGATTCTCAGGCCTGAGCAATGCTTTCTAGTCTCAAGAAAGGCTGTTAGGGAGGAGACTCAGATGTCATGCCTAAATTCCCAAACCATGTTACATTGTGACGTAATAAATGCATATTGCTTAAGCTGGGACATTTTAGCAGTCAGCTGTTACACAACAACAGATTACTAATACTAATATGTCATCTAAGTAAAAGGCATATTTTATTTTATGAGTTTGAGTGTTTTGTCTGCATTTAAGTGCACCAAATTCATGTATTGTCTGGTGAGGCCAGAAGAAGGTGTTGGATTCCTTGGAACTGGAGTTACTTGTGAGTTTCAATGTGGTGCTGAACACCAAGTCTGAGTCCTCTGCAAGAGTAGATGACTCAGTAAGTGCTGAGTTATCTCTCTTGTTCAAAAGACTTAGTTTAGATTAAAATATAATCTACATTTAAATACAATAAAGGTTTGAATTGAGATGTAGGTTTTTCTCAGACATTGAGATTTTATTATCCAATGAATGATGATATTCCCAGTAGAGCTTACCAGATACATGCAGGTTTAACATAATCAGTCCTGGGGCTGAGGTAATGTCTCAGCAGTAAAGAACACTTGCTCTTTCAGAGGACCAGAGTTCAGTTTTCAGCATCCCCACTGGGTGCCATAATTCCCATTCAAATGATCCAAAATGCTTTTCTGGCTTCTATGGTCTTATGCATGCATGTGGTGCATATATACACCCAGGCACACACAAATACACATAAAAATAAATAAATAAACCCTTTATATTTATTAAAACAATCAGTTTTCCCATTAGCAGGTTACAGGATAAGGTGAGATTGGAATGTAATCACAGTTTTACTAAATGGGGGAAAATGAGGATTTGATCCAAGGCATAACAAAAAGAACGGAAAGAAAAACTAAAATATGTTGAACAGAAAAGTTTCAATGTTGAATACAGATAAGCTGAGGAAGTAGCTTGGGATCTGGCAGAATAAAGGAAGTAGGAAGAGGTATTGGCTTGAAAATGTCTTAAAAATATTTACTATTACTTGGATTTGAAGAACCATTGGGATATATATAGACAGGAAAGAAAATTTTTATGCAGAAGTTTTAGAATAAGAATTAGACCACTGAGGGAGCAATGAAAATTATGGCAAGTCAATACATCAAAAATAGTTTAATGGAGAACGTAAAGAGGAGATTGGGTACAAAAATAGCACTGAGAATTTTAGGGATTAATTTTGGTGCTCAACTTGCCTGATGTCTATGAGGATGTTTCCAGAGAAGACTGGCATGTTGTCAGCATACTGAGTGGAGTCAGGAAGACCTGCCTTGAACTTGACCATTATCATCCTGGGGACCAAAGTGGTTCAAAAACATAGAAGGCGGAAGCTCTACCTCAGTCAACTCAAACTTCTTCAATAAGCGTGTTTTCTGCCGAGAGTGAACAACAGACTGTAGGTTCTGTACCTTTGTTGTTAGACATGTTCCAGCAGCTCTCTGGGGAGCTTTTGGCTTTCCCGTGCCAAATGAAGTTGCATCATTGGCCTCGATCATGCTCTGAGGCTTTAATCTTCTTTCACTGAACAGCTGCCTGTTTCCCTGGCTCTCTGGTCTGGTCACAGCCACTGTGGGACAATTCAGCTTCTGATGATGTGAACCGATCTAATAACTCCCTTTTTCGTAGTGATGTTACACCACTTCTGTTGCTCTGGAAAACCCTAGCTAATAAAAAATTAATGCTTAAAGATGATATATGAAAAAAGGAATAGCCACAGAGTAAGGACATTATTCTGCAAGAAGGATAAAGAGAAAAGAATTACAAGGCAGAGTTTAAGAGGATTTTAGAAAGTTAATTTACTCTAGAATTAAGAAATTGCATAAGCATTAACTTCAAAAAAGTAACGAGAATCTGGCTTGCAAGAGATAAAGAGTGCGTAGAAAATAAAATGCAACAGCAGATTTATTCTTTCTTTCTGGGAGTGATTTGATAGAGTAATGGATCAGGAAAGAGGGTGGGATGGAGATCAGAGCAGCAGAAGAAAGAGGAGCTGAGAAGCCAGGAGATTGAGAGTTGCATCATATCTTGTCAGATGGCTTCCACTTCAAAGCCAAATTCATGAGAGACTGGGTAAGGCAAGCCTGAGATCTGCACAGGCTGTAAAACATTTTAAATGGATCCTGAGATGAGGTAAAAAGAGCTTTAGACTCCATTAGGGTAATGACCTGGTTGTCTAGAACCAGTGCACAGGACTTGCTCTCTTACACTTCCATTCTCACCAAAGGATGACCACATAAGCATGCGGTCCAAAAGCAGGGGACATGATTCATGAATTGCACCCAAATCCTTTTATGTTCACCCAAAGTCCACATCAGAAGACACATAATCTCCACTTCCATCATTTCTGTCATTCAGGCTATTCCATGAATTGTTTGTTCTTCCTAACTCAGATCATGTATTTGTACCAAGTTCCCTCTTTCCTTGAACTGAACAAGCTCCGAAGTTTTATGCTTTAAGTCAACACGAGAAAATTTATAGCTTCTTTGTCAACTATCTCCCAAATACTGTGGAACTGACCATATTCTCCATGATAGGGCACCCTGAGCTTGTTTCTAAACATAAAATATGCTAAAGGATTATCATATGGGTAAATGTAATGCCCTTTGGAAAATTCTTATTAAAGTCAAGCAAATGACTGACAGAGGAGAAAGATGGAAATATTCCAGGCCGACAATATAAATACCTGCAATCATCTCTTCTTACTTGAGTGACTCTAAATCCTAACATATATTGCTGTGCCAGCTGCATATCTAAACACTCAAACAATTAAGGTCTTCAGTGTTTATTTCCTAATTAAAATGGTAAATAAATTTTGTGTTCTTGGTCTCTTCAAATTTCAGTATGTTTTGCTCATGTAACAATTATTCTATAAAACTGTATGGACCATGCCATCTCAATAAAAGATTATACTTTGACATAGAAGGTTGTCTGATGTAATTTAGACTTGGAACATCACTCACACCATGACACGGTCTTGAGACATACTCAAAGCCTTTCTTATTTTAACCAGTGCATGACTTCCTGTTCCTTCAAATATCTTATTCAACACCAGTTTCACTTTCTTAACCCTGAACATTATACCTGATCATTAGGTTTAGTTCCATGTCATCACACCAATTCTTTCCTAAGAAAACAGAAGTTTATCTTCCCTCTGTGTTCCTTAGATTATGGTGTCTATGCCTAAACAGTCATTTCCTGCTATTATATTGTTACTGATATTTTTCAGTAATTTTCTCTACATTACTGGGACAATATAAATGATAAACAAATGCATGCAAGAGTTTGAGTTCTCATTTCAGCATTAGAAATTATAGAATGAATATATTGATCAGGTTCATTTTATTCAGGTTGATCCATTAATATATAATGAACCATAGCTTAAAGCCAAACTGAATTAAAGGAAAAAAATGTACCTTGGTGAACCCAAAACCTACTTTAAATTATTGATGTCAGAATTTAGTAAAGCAGAATGTTGAGGGATTTCACTGGCCCTTTTTGTCCTAAACGTGTTCCCTAATAACAAAGCTAGTACTTACTCAGAAAAGAGTTTGTAGTCAGTACATTACTATAAATTTCAAAGGCAAAGAGTCAGTGTGGCTCTAGTGATTCTAAAAATATAATGTACTATTAATATATATACTGCCTTATACTCACAGCCTATTCACTATTAAACATGTCACAAGGAGTATAAATTACCTTGAAAATATAAAATATTTCAAAATGCAGTATCTGAAATGAAGGCTATTCTGGCTCCTTCTCAAATATATGTATGCATGCTTTCTCTCTATATAAGGAAGCAGTTATAAATATTCCTGTGATACTGTTTATTTTTGCTTCTAAATCCGTTCTTAGGAACTGACAGAAGCCTATAAACAGAAAACTATGCGATCACACTCCTAGCTCCTATCACAAAACTGAGAGAAAAACAGAGGTGATTATTATTGTGTTGCTTTTGCAATGTTAAAGACAGATACATCTTATAATTTTCCACTGCTCTTAAAATTGTGAATAGAATTATAAAAAAAAATAAATAAATAACTTGTCACATTTTCATCCAACACCTGAAGGACATTTATGCTTTAGGACATAGGAGATATCTGAATACAAATCAAAAGAATGATCACCATTGTGATCAAAGAAAATAACATAAAGTACATCCTACTTTCTTCTTTTGAATTGGAGAAGCAATTCTTGATTTAGAGAAAGAGCCAAAATGGTAACTGGCAAAGAGAGGACATGGTAAAAGAATCAGCCTACATTTCCATTTGAGTCAACAATGTAAACACGTCCAGTGTCAACCCCCAGGGGGCAGTAGACAGTGCTCTCCACTGATACGCTTCTTTCCATATGTTCCTGTAACCTAAGATCTTAAGCTACTGAAAAGGCTCTCTGGTGAGGAGCTGAACCCTGAAACTGACAGCTATCTCAGCTCAGATGAAGATGGATTGAACAGAACAGTCCCTACATGCAGTCCAATAACAGTGCCTAGCTGTCTCATGAAATTTATTTTCCATGCCTTAGCGGGTGGGGTCTGGTTAATCTGGCTGGATAAAACGGAAACTGACTTTCCATTTAGAGAGACTGATTTATTTAGGGCAATTTACAATGTTACTAGTTACCTGCGGCCCGCCCGCAAGGTCCAGGACAGCCAGGCGCAGAGCTCTTAGTCCATTCCCAGCCAGAATTTCACTTCTACTCACAAAATTCTTAGGACTGCAGGGGCTTGGAACGCTGCCTCCTGAGTTTTGGCCTTCCACGTGGGCCTGGGGCTGGGGCATTTCTCTTCCCATGTGGCTTCAATCCGTGCCCCTCCCCAGGACTCACTGCCATGTTCTCTCTCCTTTCTCCCCACCTTCCTGCCCCCTTATTGGTCAGAGGGCAGGACTTGCCACAGAATGAACCAATAGAAAAAAAAACCTCAGAAAGAACCCTGTATTTACCATACACTCCACTTTCTCTCTGGAAAACAAACAAAACATAACAATACAAAAATAGCCATAAAGGAAAGCAGTAACATCCATATAGACCATCACAAACACGACTGTCTAGACAGTACTTAAGTGGGATGTATCATGGTCACCTCACAAACAATCACAGTAGTGTCTCTACTGGGGTCTATATCTAACTTCCTTTAATACCATTGGGAGTCAACCTTTTTTTTTTCCATATCAGACATGTGTTCCATCCCTGAAGATCGGACCTTAAATCCAATTATGAATATGCTGAGGATGCACATACCAGATGAGCCTCTATTACACCTGTAGAACATTTGACAATGAAGCACGCAAGATCTGTCATTAGGCAGAACTTTTCAGGACCATTCTTCCATGGCAGTTGGTATAGCGCTTTGAAGGCCAGCCATCCATTGGCAGGGAGTTTTTAGTTGGGTCCCAGCTAGACCTCTTTCCATGCTTGAGCCATGTCACATTTTCAGTAATAGGGTCTTACCGCCCATTTCCAGTGTGCAACCAGCATTATAATGTGGCAATTGCCTTTTGTTTTTGTACAGGGGCTTTCAAGGCTCCTTTGGCCAACAGCTCATAGGGAAGGTCAACCCATGCCTGGTACTGAAATTGCTAGTTAACAATCATAGAAAGTATACCTTTACTCTTTGACACCTGAAGGCCTAGGCCCATAGAACCCCAAGAATTCCTTAGCTATACTTCACCCTGGTACCCTGTATGAGTTACATTCTATTTTTGTTCCTTCAGGTGTACTCGACATCTCTCAGTTGTGTTTCATATCTGTAAAACACTCAGAAGTTAACATTACATACACATACAAGGTCTAACATAGCATTGAAAATTAGCCAGTCCTTTACTGTCTTTAGTTATTGTCAGGAACCCATTTAATGTCCCAGAGTTATCAAATGGAGCCTCCATGCATTCCCGTATCCTTGTCAACCTTGTTGATATGGCCCAAACTGCCTGGTCCTACATAGGGCCAAGGAAGAATAAGGTTTTCCTTGCCCCTGTTGCACCTGTTGATTCCTAGAGCCAGGGAGACCCTGGATCTGCTTCCTGACCCTAGCCACACCTGTGGTCTCTCCATTGACCACACCTGGCTATTGGGAGAGGCCCTGGCCAGGAAAATTGTTTCCACCCCTCCTCGAATAGCCAGTTACAGGGAAGAAATGTACCCTGTTTACTCTGGGTGGGGCTAGTATCCACCCCTGGAATAAACTTCATCCTCTGTGTACCTTTTGTGAACTGACTGAGTTTACAGTATTATTCATGGGTTCCCTCTTATATAGCAGACCTTAAGTCTAATTAGACAGATGTTGAGTTTACCTCCCAGATAAAAGTGCTGCTATGCACCAATAGAAATAATTTGCTGGTCCAGTCATTGCTATGATTGTAGGTTTTACATCTACGTAGGACCATTGATTGATTTTCTCCCTTGGAAGCTTGCGTAGTACCTTCTGGTACTATGAGAACTAGGCTTCAAGAAGGAGACTTCCAGGACTGCTCATGCTAGTTGTTCTAAGTCCTGTGTCCAAAATAGTAGTGTCTTCAGCAATAGGCTCTTACCTTCACATTCTGGGAGACAATCAAAGGCTATGGTAATAGCATGTATTATTTTGGGAGTCCCTTGGATTACTCTGACCAACAACTCCAAAAGAGGTTTCCCATGCCTAGCACAGTGATTTTGTTATATAGCCTTCAACTATACAAATATATTGTGGTTTTGTACAGTAGGCTTACTAAATACTACAGTTCCCTTTGGTTTTTTACACCAAATAAGCATTATCTTTCTCTCTTTGCTCTCTGCTTCTGTGTAGCCTCCCTCCCCATCCACAGGTAAATCTTCCAATTTTCTTCATTTCCCCATCAATAACGTTAGTCTGCTTCCTACTAACCTCTTATCTCCAGCTACTTCTTCTACTTTCCTTCCACATTCATTTCTATTTTTCTGGCTCCTGTGGTTACTTCAAGCTATATATTCACATCTAAGAATTTAAGGTTAGGATCCACAAATGAGGGAGTATGTGTAACAATTTCTGAGTCTAGGTTACCTCACTTAATGTAAGAGTTTCTAGTTTCATCCATTTACCTACAAATTTCATGATTTTGTTTTTCTTTATCGCTGAATGTACTATTGTATAAATATAACACATTTTCAATATCCATTCATCATTTGAGAGACAGTTACTTCTATTTCTAAGCTATTACGAAAAGAGCAACAGACATGACTGTACAAGTATCTCTGTAGTAGGAAATTGAGTCCTTTGGGTATATGCCAAGGAGTAGCATAGCTAGATCATATTGCAGATCTATTTTTTAAAGAATTTTTCGCAATGATTTCCATTGTGGCTACACCAATGTATAACCCCATCAGCAGTGAATGAGGGCTGCTCTTGCCCCACATCTTCACCTGTGTTTGGTGTCATTTGTTTTCTTGTTCTTAGCCATACTGACAGGGATAAGAGATTTTAAAGTAGTTTTAATTTGAATTTCCAAAATTACTAAGGATGTTGAAAACTGTTAAAGGTATTTCTTAGCCATTTTTATTTCTTCTGAGAACTTTCTATTCAGATATATAACCCATTTTTAACTTTTTCATTTGTTTTCCTAATTTTTTGCTTTTGAGTTCTTTATATATTCTGGAAATTAATCCTCTATTAGATGTATAGCTGGCAAAGATTCTTTTCCACTCTATGGGTTTCCTCTTCCCTTGACTAATTATTTCCTTTACTGTTGAGAAGATTTTTTGGTTTAATGAGAACCCATCTGCCAATTGTTGTTGGTCAAAATTCCTCAGCAGATGGAGTCCAACTTAGAAAGTCCTTTCCTGAACCTATATCCTGTACGATATTGGCCTTTTCTTGTAACAGTTTCAGAGTTTCAGGTTTCACATTTACGTCTTTAATTCATTTGGAGATGACTTTTGTGCAGGCTGATAGATAAGGGTCTAACTTCATTCTTTTCCATGTGGAGATCCAGTTTTGCCAGCACCATTTGTTGAAGAGGCTGTCTTTTCTCCACTGTGTGTTCTTGGCACCTGTGTCAAATTATCAGATGGCTGAAATTGTATGCACTCATATTTAGGTCTTCTATTTTATTCCATATTTTTTCCATCCTTTCAGTCAAAGAAGGTGTCTGTCCTTGAATGTAAGATGAGTTTCCTTGTAGGCAACAAAAAGATGCATTTTATTTCTTAACACATTCAACAAGCCTGTGTTTTGATTGAGGAGCTGAGGCCACTGCTATTTAAAGATACAATTTAAAGATGTGTGTTGGTTACTGTCATTTTATTTTTTGTTTGTGTTCTTAGTACTATTTTATGTTTCTGTATTATAGCTTCTGTAACGTCTTAGGTATGGTTTTCTTTCCTCCAGTTCATCATATTTCTTCTAGCATTCTCTGTGAGACTGGTTTGGTAGACATGAACTCTTTCATCCACAACCTGCTAAGATCATGAAATGTTTTTCCTTCTCCATTGGTTATGGCAAATAGTTTTGTTGGATAAATGAGGAATCTGGTTTGGCATTTTTAGTTGTTTAAAACTTAAAATGTTTCTCCAGGTTCTTTCTGGTTTTTTATTTTGTATGAATGTTTTGCCTGCATGTATGTAAGTGCACCTGTTTCATGCAATGCCCAGGGAGACCAGAAGAGAGTGTCAGATCCTCTACAAATGGAGTTATAGATAGTTGTAAGTGGTCATGTCAATGCTAGAAACCAAACCTCGGTCTTCTGCAAGAGCAGCCAATACCCTTAACCAATAAGCTATCTCTCAAGCACTGCCAATTTTCTTTTAGCTTAATACTGTAAATGTAAAAGTCCAGTCACATGTAAATATAAATATATGAATGAATTATTTATAACATGGTAAAAATATAGCAATAACAAATAACTAAAATATATATAAATATTCATCAATAAATAATGTTTGTTGAGACAATAGATCAAGAAAAGAGAAATTTTCCAAGCTATGAAAAAGTAAACATATGATTACATTTAAAAACTGAGCTAAAATTAAGTGCTTACAAGATGAAGTGCAAATAAAAGCAGAGATAATCCCATTTTGTCAAGATTAGTTGTAAAAATGCCTTCACATGTGGTCCTGCTTCTAGTTATATAAAGACATCAAAAGTGAAGGACATGAACTCCTCCTTGCCCTAGGGCTCCCACTATAAGAAGGAAAACAAAAGATTTTAGATGTTGTATACATTCCATATATCACTTTTATCTTATCAACAGCCATCCATTTTAAAGAATATTTTTATTGCTTTGAGAATTTTATCCCATGTATTCTGACCATATTTAGACCCTACCCCATCTTCTTTTAGATGCACCCCTATTTCCCTACCCCCGCTCACTTCATGTCCTCAATTCTTTTTTTAAGTCACTTTGAGTCTAATTTGTGCTGCACAAATATTATCAGGTGTGGGTACTTCACCTGGGGTATGATCATTGTAGCCGAGGACCGTAACCTGACTCTCCATCTCCCACCAGCTACCAATTGTCAATAGTTCCTCAATTAGCGAATGGTTTTTTGCATACCTCCCCCTCGATGCTAGAGTTTTGTCTGGCTTGGTTTGCACAGGCTTTGTGCATGCTATCCAAAAACTGTGGGTCCATATGTACAACTGATTTGTTATGTCCACAGTCCATTTAACACATTTACCTTGGAGTCATTCACCATCTCTGGTTCTCAAATCTTCTACCTCCTCTTCCACAATGGTCTCTAAACCTTGGGAGGAAAGGCTATGATATAGGTGTCTCATTATGGTTGGGCACTCATAGTCTCTTATTCTCTTTAAGTTGATCATTGTGGTCCAGTGTCATGCAAGAAGATACTTCTCTGATGGGAATTAGAGACATGCTAATCTGCGGATATAACAATGAGTCATGAAGGTCAGTTTAATATGATGCCCATTTAGAAAAATAATGGTAGCTGATCCCGCCCCCCAGTCTATGTCCTATCTGATCCAGGTGTGGGCTACATCTTGTGAAGCCAGCCTTAAATCCAACCAGGAAGTAAACTGGTTAATCCTATAACATTTGTTCCACTATTGCACCAGTGGACACATCTTGCCAGACCAGTTATTATCCTAGCTCATAGGATTCACAGCTGGGTAAGGATGGTGATTGCTTTTCTCTTCTAAATCTATGTCTAGGTTTCCAGAACTATGAAAGCTAGCCAATAGACATGAAACTTGTAGTTCAGCACCAGTTCTATTTCTCCCTGCTTGCTATATGACTCACATATGTAGTGCCTTCAGCAACAGAGTCTTACCATAATGTCCTGGAGGGTAAAAAAGACAGACAGCAACAGTTAGTATTGTCTGGGAGTCTGTTTGATCCCCTTGTTAACAACTCAAAAAAAATGGAACCCATTCCTGGCCTTGGGCTTTTATTTGCTGGCACTTGATGTCTGGTAGGGGCATTGTACCCCAATATGGGGTAATTTCATTTAAAGTCTTTCTATATATGTATCTTGTGTATATTTTTTAAAGATTATATAGTAGGTTTACATTTGCTTTTTTCAGGCTTTTAGTGTTAGTTGTCCCTCCTTGCACTTGGTCTTCGACCCTGACCTCCAGTTCTCCTCTCTAATAAACTTCCCCTTCTCCCCTTCCCCCTTTATACCACTACATTCTGTCTTCCATCCTCGAGATTTCCTCATTGTCCCGTACTAGTTTCCTGACATCTATGGATTTTTTCCAAATTTAAGCACATATCTAGAGTTTCAAACTAGCATCCACATATGAGAGAGCACATGAGATTTTTGTCTTTCTGATTCTGGGTTAACTCAGGATGCTTGTTTTCAGTTCTATCCGTTTATCTGGAAATTTCATAATTTGATTTTACTTAAAAGCTGAATAATATTCCATTGGGTAAATGTACTACATTTTCATTATTCATTCCAATCATTGGTTGATGGACAAAAAAAAAATGTTACCACTTCTTGGTTATTGTAAATAAAGCAGCATTTTAAATTCATTAAAAACTCCATTTTTAAACTCATAGTCTAGAAATAGTGTATCTAAAAATTCATGTACATACACATTGGATTTATTTACACTCAGTATTGTAACAAACAAACAGTGACTTAAGATTTATTACCTTATTCTGTAGAAGTCTCATACAGGTTTCTCTAGGCAGAAATCAAGGTGCCAGAAGGGTTGCATTCTTTCAAGAAGCTGAAGGGTAAAACTTATTTCCTTTCTTTTTCCGTATTCAGGAGGCTAGCAGCATTCCTTAGTGTACCGCCCTCAAAGCCAGCAAGAGACAGACAAGTCTTCTTTCTATGCCATCTTCTCTAACACTTGGTTTTCTTTTACTTCCTTCTTGTTTCCTCTTTTAGATTCTTGTGATTATACTGGGTTCGCCTGGACAATTTAGGCAACCCCACACTTAAAAAACAGATGACTAACAAACCTTAGTTGTTTTATGCTAGGAAACCTGACCTAGGTTCCAGATATTAGGATGTGGGCATCATTGTGACTACTATTATTCCTCATTTTAGTGGGATAAGCATGGCAATGCCCTTACAGTGCAAGATAATATACCTGTATATTAGAAATGTACTCTCTGACTCCTGGTTAATCAGCATGAGTTCTGTCTGTCTACGTAAATACTCTCTAAATCTTTGTTTGCCTTTTAACATACTATTATAACATGTTTTATTTACCTACAATCACTGGAAAAAAGAGCCTTTATTTATTCTAACACTAATCCTTCAAATGAAATAAATATGATGTTTCAACAAAGAAATGAAGCTTTGGAGTTTCATGGGAACTCTGTCTTTGAAACAGGATTAAGCTCAATGTATTTGATATAAGTAGGTACTTTAATGAGTTTGCACTGAGAAAAACAGAAAATACTGGCTGTAAAGAGACTAATTTCCCAAGTAAATGAAAGTAGAAGACAGAGGCTGGTAGTGTGATTCTCCTGTGCTCATGGTATCATAAAAGGGTTTTAAAGCTGGGTGTGATTTGGTATGTTTCCATTTTCTTCCTTTCCTTTAGTTAGGATTTACTTTAAGAAGTGGGGCCTGAGCAGAAACAGACACAGTACATACTTTTGATTATGGAAGTTCTCTGCAAGAAAAATCAACATAAGTTGGGCAGGAAGGGAAAGGACACAACGATCATGTGACTTCAGGTGGTCTAGTCTGTAGTGTAAATCAGATCATACCTGGAAGCAGAGCGCTAGACCTTTGGACCTTGTATTGTCAGTCACTTCTGTACCACATAACCTCACAAGTATTGTCTGCAAGCTTCATGTCAGCCAAACAAAGTCCTCTAGAGTTAGCTCAGCACTTGCACAGCTGGGAGATGGTATCCTGATGAAGGGAGATGCATCTGAGAGGGGCATCAGCATCCTTATCCTCCTTCCCTCCTTTCTTTTCCTTCTTCCTTCTTTTCTGTAGTTGCTTTAGTTCTTAGTTTTGTCTACATCACTAAATTTTTAAGTATTGAGGTCCTATTGGAAATAATTAAAGACTAATTACATAATCGTTGAGCAATGGAAAATTTAGTTGTTCTGCTTACACGGACTGACAGAATTCCTGACATCTGAATTGATCCTGGTTTACTTGGTTACAGAGCTTCCAGTTTCACACTGTAGATGCATATTACTAAAATATTAGAGTTGGAGCTGGAAAGATGGTTCACCTGTTAAAAAGCATTAACTGCTCTTTCAGAGGATCCAGGTCCAGTTCCCAGCACCTACATGAAAGCTAAACTGCCTTTAATTTCAGTTCCAGAGAATCTGATACCCTCTTATGGCCTCTGCTGGCATTGCACACACGTGGTGCACTTACATGCAGGCTAAACCCTCATAAAATAAAAATTTTTAAATTAGAGTCAAGTCTTAGTTGCTTAGCCTGATGCCCTAAAATGCAGCCTGTCAAACTTAATAAATTTGCTTGATGCCTGCTGTCCTCAAAATGCTACAGTGTTCAGTACCTTTCACTTAAACCATGTAGCAGCCTGATGTATCATTGCTGATATAAAAATTGTAGTGGGAAAATTCTGGAAGTGTTTGAACAGAAAGTAGTTCAAATGGCGTGTGTTTGAGAGATCACTGTGTTCTGAGCATTTTCTTTAGCTAAGCTCAAAACCTCTTAAATCTTGGTGAACAGGAATTTAGAGCATAGTTTACATACATTTCACATAGAAAAAAAACAAATTAGAATCAAGAATATCTGGGAGACCAGCAACTGAAGAAGCTTTATTTCGTGTTCTGTTTTCATTCTAAAAATCTTTAACAAAGTATCCCAGGGGATTCCTTCCAGAGCTAAACTTCTATGATCAAGTGGCAAGTTCTAGTTTGGAAGAATACAGAGAAGCATTCAGAATCAGCATCATGCCTTGGCTGTTTGACACCTCAGCTGTTTCCACTCTGAAATCAAACAATAATGAAAAACAAATGGGCTATTTTTGCTTTAACTGAATCTGAAAAATTTTAGGGAAAAAATCTGTTTTTGTAATTATTATGTCAAGCTGTCATGATGCATAATATATATATATATTCTCATAATTTTTCAATAGTTTCTTTTATTGATCAAATAATATTCATAATAGCTACAATTTTTATAGCTGAAATTTAATAACTAGCATTCTGCTTTTTCTTCTCATAACAATGCTTCACATTTTAACTGGTATTTTAATGCACATTGGGAATGAAGGGAGATGCTATTTAGAGTACTTATTAATTTTATGTACATGTGCTGCTTTCACTAAGCCATGTATGCCCTTTTATTACCAGACATCGTTTGACCTCATCTAACAGATTTCATCGTCATCACTCAATTTGATGAAGTATTATTGAGGAAATCTCATGCTGACATATATCAGAACAATTTAAAGTTTTATAGACAACTTACTGCGTATTCATTAACTATATTGTTCACAAGACTATTGTATTTATAACTGGGTGGGAAATACTGACACTACTGACATGTAGTTACATCCTGGAATCATGGCATAAAATTTTGATATTAACATCTTGTTTTTCAGTGACCTCTTGCTAATCTTTGAACAGTTTATTAGCTGCTTTTCAAATTTAATCCTATCCATCACCCATTTGATTAAATGTGAAAGAATAAGCAGAATCTTGTGCATGTTCAATTCTTCCTACCAGTCTTTAAAAATTTTTTTGTTTTTATTTTATGTGTATGAAAGTATTGCCTGCAAGTAGGTAGAAGTACCCATGCTGTGCAATGCCCATGGATGTCAGAAGAGGGCATCCCCTGGAACTGTAGCTGCAGATGGTTGTTAACCACCATGTGGGTGCTAGAAATCAAACCTGGGTCCTCGGCAAGAGCAGTCAGTGCTCTTAACTGCTGAGCCAACTCTCCAGCTCCAACAAAAGTCTTTACCACTAAGGACCTTCTGCAGTAACACTTAACATATCAAATGAAACCATTTCTCTTCTATATTTAGTTTTCTTTTTTCACTTTTCATTGTGCTTCCAATGCCATGGTGAAATCTAAAACCCTTCTAAAGAATTTTCCTTGTTAAAATTTCTGTCTACTTAATGATCTCCTACATAAAATGATAATGATATAACGTATTGAACAAGGATGAATAATACTGTAAACTGATACTTATGGGATATAAATAACAATTTCCATCTATAGTGAACCACTATTTTTTAATTCATTTATTTGCAAGTCACATTCTACTATCCAAAGTTGCTAGAACATATCCTTTTCATAAACTACATAAGTTAGCAAAAATCTCATCAGTTCTCAATGATTTTGTTTCATATAGATCCTCAATCTATTATTATATAGCTAAATGTGAGGTCCAAGCTCAAAAAGAATCAGGAATTCAGGAGGTTGTGGGAGGTCAGGAAGTTGAAGGAGCCATAAGTCATACTATATTTCACCTGCTCACAGGTCCCTAGGAAGTCAAATGCCATAGGCAAGGCACATGCCAATACACACAGGACCCACATGGGTAGAAGCAGGAAGTCACATGCAGACCAGCACCCAAGCTGCAGATAGACATAAACAGGCCTATACAAGTGAAGGCAGAGGCTGACAAGCCATTCACCTCTAACCCCAAGGCTATATTTATACCAAATCACACAAAGCGGTATTTTACCAGAAATGAGTATATGGTCGATTATATCTCTGTTTACTCTAGGTTCCCTGGATATCTGGTGTTAACCATCTTTAGCTTATTCAGTCCCCTGGATATCCAATGTCAGCCATGGTTTGGCTGCCTCAGTCCCCTGGATGTCCAGTGTCAGCCATGGTTTAGCTGACTCCTAGAGGATATCCATGTCAAAACATGAGCCGATCCATATGGCCTCTGTTCCCTGTTCCTCTCCCATGCTTGAATCCTAAGACATGGTAGACTCTCTGCATTTGTCACTGTTTCCAAAAGAACAGGGACTGGTAGCTGGGAACGAATAGCAACTGTCAACAGGCATGGTTTTCTTTATATTCACTGTCTCCCAATTCTGTATAGTATAAAGATTCCAAACTGTCAAAATGACAAAAACTTTAAAATCAAATCATTCAGCAATTAGTATTAAATTGTCAATCCTGAGAATCATTTTCTAACCTTATCTGTCAGATATTTTCCCACCCATAACAATTTGTCCTTTTATTATTTAGAAAGTCATTTAATTGAACAGTAAATGTATTATATTTGTTTAATTTCTGCCATCATCATTGATCTGATTTCAAGTAGATGATTCCTTGAATAGATTATCTTCTTTCAAATATGTGCCTCCAATAATATATCATACAACTTAATAGGTACTTATTAAAGTGAAATATATAAAATACCGAGAAACACTGGAATAGAAAAACAATTTATAAATGACTATCCTATGAGTTGAATAAATCGTATATCAAAATGTGAAAGGATATTTCACTATAAGAAGATGTTTTATATGTTCATGGAGAAGAAACCACTGAATCCTAGAACACAGACATTTTGATTCATCAGTGTCAAAAGAAGACAGACAAAAAAAAATAGGTATATGTAGCAAGACTCCAGTGGAGCACTGGCTAAACTTCACTGGCAGTAGCAAGACTCCAGTGGAGCACTGGCTAAACTTCACTGGCTTTAACAGAGGTTTTGAACATCAGCAGACTTGTACACTGTATGATATCACTAAATACCCAGAGAACCTGAATTTCTATCTTCAGTCTTACTCATTGCAATCTAAAATGTCTTATTAATCCAAAAAAACGAAGCATTCAACTCAAAGGAAAAACGGTCTATGATTTTGAAGAGCTAATTAAGTGTTTTTCATGAAAGATAATCCTGTTTCCCATGAGAATATATACACTAACTGAGCTGTACCTTCATACATGACAGTTGGCAGGAATCCCTCCAAGTCAGACTCCCACCTTGACTTTCAGCTATATTCACAATGGGTAAGATCCAGGTCATGAGATTGCAATGTTGAACATGGGGAATAATGAACTACTGCTCAAATAGATCTTACAACATGACTTTAATTTCATTATCAGTAGTTCTATTTATTTTCTGCTTCTCAAGAACTGACCTGAGAGATAAGCTCATTTATATAACGTACATGGTTTTATGAGTATAGAGGGTTAACTAGCACCTGGTTTTGATCAGTTCTGAGCTGGGTGGGTCAATCTTGGTGAGAGATGGAGGGGGTGTGCTGCTGGTGTCAAACAGGTAGAGGCCAGGAGTTATCGACACACCCAAGTAGAACATGCCAAAGAGCCCTCTGCAGGAACCTCGGCCGTCTAAAAACCCTGAAATGTAGATAGTGCCAATGGGGAAATAGCATTTTAAACAGATTTCTTCGTGGCCTTTGTCTCCCGTAGAATATGCTTCCTGGGAAATGCTTCAAACCAATGAAGATAATGAGCTCTAGTAACCAAGAAAAAGATAGGGCCATGGAGAAGTCTCACAGCAGACTAGTAAATGAACTCTTAAAATGTTATAATTCTAAATAACTAAATTTTATTTAGCAATACAAAAAAATTGACATGACAGAATATTATAAAACATCACATCTTCACTGACTTGAAATGCTATGTACAAATGCCCAAGACCTGATCATTTTAAACAATCAGTACTTAGTATGTTAGAATTCCATATTTTTAATGCATCTAACCATGTATGATTAACACATGTTCATACTCATAAATATAAATATGTTTTTTGTTAATATTGGTGTGGTATCCAAACTTGTCTCAAAATAGTGTATTCCAGCAGTGTTAAGCCTCACTCAGCCTTCTGAGTTCGGGAACTACAGGTGTACACCACCATGCCAGACTCCAACACATACTTGAATTCTATCAATAATATAATTTCTCGATGATATTAATTCAGTTATTTATACATTCCAATTTTTGCTTGTGTGTTTACTTAAAACCTACAGTGGACTATTGGTGTAGCAAACTAAACTCGTTCTTTTGCCCACATTAGAACTTTTCAGTCTATTCCTTTTGAAAATACTTTCTCCTTTAGAACTTCGTATAATTGATTCCTGTTGATTGAATTTCAGTTGGAAAATTGTCTCTGCAACGATTAATTGAACATTCAGTCTATAGCAATGCAGAAGGTTCTTAGTCACATACTATCTTCTTTATGGATTTATTCTTGTTTCTTTTTTATAATGCTATAAATAATGCATTTATGTTTAAATATGTTAGGATTCGAAAATAAGCTAGGGAAAGTTGCATATTTTTCTGGGTTTTAAGTAGTTTTAAATAATATTGGCATTCCACACTCTTTAAAACTTTGAAGTTAGCTGTTAACCATCTGGTCCTGCATTCATTTCCAATGGTAGATCTCTAAGTAGTTCCAGGTTCTCAACAAAAATTGACTTATGCAAGATTTTTAGGGCTTATTTTTTATCTTTGTGTTAGTTTGTATCCTGCTAACAATTTTCAGGTTTGTCTTCAAAGATTTGTACGTGGCACTGGCTTCTGATGTCTCTAGTAATGACATTATCTGCTTTTGTGTCTTTTCTTCTTTATTTTGTTCTACTTTTCTTTAATTATGTAATTCATTGGTGTTCTCTAATAATAAGCTATTGGATCTATTCAATCTTTGTACTTTATTTTATTTCATTTTATTTTTGGTCTTTTTCATGAGAGTCTCCTTGCAGCCCCAGCTGGCCAGAAACTTGCTATGTAGACAAGGCTGGCTTCTATCTCACAGAGATTTTTCTGCCTCTGCTTTCTGAGCCACCACATCCACCTATTTGAACTTTATTTTCTTTGCTTCGTATTTCATTAGTTTCTGCTTTTATCTTCTTTAAGTGCTTCTTCCCACTGGTTTTGTGTTTATTAACTATTTGCTCCTATGTTTTTCATAGATGTATGTGTTTCTAATTTGTAACTGTTAAATTCAGGTTTTTCCCCCCTAGGCTTTAATAGACAGTGTTTTTTTCTCTTCTTGGCTAAATAATTTATTATTTCTTAAATAATTCCTTCTTATCCAAGAATTAATTCAAAAAGTAATTTTTTGATTTTCAAATAGCATTTCAGCGATGTATTATTTGTTTTACTTGTATTATTTATTTATTTGTATTATTCCTAAGAATGTGAGGAGAAATATTACCTAAAAAATTTCTATGCTTTGAAATTCATTTTATGTTTTGAGTAACATATAGTTCATTTTTAACCAATTTCTGGAAATAAGACAAACTAAAATATCTAGAAACTTAGACACATATATGTTTATAACTTAAATCTCTTAACTTATTTTTATCTAGTAATCACATCAAACCCTAAAAAAGTAACAAAATTTCTGAATTTTTCAATACATTGATTTTCTTAAACTGTACCATTAAGCATGACATGCTGTCTGCCTTTACCCTTCTTGATTGCCTTTATTGGTAAACTATGGCCTTTCTTTTTCATAATATGGGCATTCCTAGTTTACTTTAACTTGCAGGTATTTGTCATGTCTTTGTTCATTCTCATTTAATTTGAATTTTCTGCATCACTTATTTTTCTTTGAAAGAGCATATAAGTCAATTGGCTTCCTGTATCAACCACTTCCTGTGTCAGTCACGTCCTGTGTCAGTCACTTCCTGTGATGATCACTTTTGTTGTTGCTGATCCTAAGCCATGGGTGGGTGAGGTTTAATATATAATTCTTCAGTCTCATATTCTCTACATTTTCGCAAGTTGTGATGTTTCCATTAAAATCACCCTCTGCTGCATGAGGAAGCTTAACTGATGAAAATTGAGAGATGTATTAAATATTCTATCAATGTTCCTCTAAGATCCCTGAGCCTTATTTGTAGAGATTCCATTGTAGATGTGTCATTTAGGGATAGGCATCTCATGGACACTTATTCTTGGTGTGTAATTAGTTTTGGAACACTGGAACATTCTCTATATTTTGCAGAAAAGAAACTTCTTTGATTAGTAGTAAATGGTAAACTTGTCTGTAAATATAAGGATACATATTTAGCATACAGTAAGAAATTACATTTGTCTAGGGGTGTGACGGAGGTAGGGGTTTCTATGATACAGGATATATGACCTCTCCAGCCACTGAATTTGCCTGTGCTTATAGTATCACATGAGTTCCCTCCCAATGAGCAGAGTTTAAGTTCAGTTAGATAAATGTTGATTACCACCAAGGGAAAAGTGCACCCATAGAGATAGTTTGCTCTGCACATCATTTTTGTAGTTCTTAGAATTTACAGCTGGGGTTGGACTGTTGATTTTCTTCCCTAGTAGCTTATATACTATGTATCCTCCTACAATATGAGACTAATCTTCAGGCAGGAGGTTTCCAGGTCAGTTCCAGCTCTCTTTTTCTAAGTCCTGTGTCCAAAGTATTGAAACAGGGAGAAAGAGAGCATTCTCTAATGGGTTCTTAGTCTCATTCATAAACGAATTTAAGGAATGAACCCAAACGGAAGCTTTAGGACAATTTTGTTGTAATTTAGAGAAAAATTCTCACGGCAGGCAAGCTGGGGCTCTCAGCAGCTGCCCACAGGAAGAGAATGGAGAGAGAAGGAAAGAAGCCAAAAGGTCATGCAGGAACCTGCATGGAGGTCAGACATGTGGTGGACTGGCAGGCACATGGTTTAGAGAAGGAAGCTTTAGAGGAAAAAGAGAAACTGAAGATGCCGGGGCAGCAGCCCAAAGTGTTTGAGAAAGCATGTTTCGAAAAGAGATATGACAAAGAAAAACAAAAGAAGGAAAGATTATGCTTCAAGCAGGCTGACTTACCAAGAGCTACATGTCTTTGGCTGGGTCCAGAAGCACTGCTCCAGGAGGTGGAATTCCAGGCAGGAAAAATTCACTGCCTCATTAACACAGTCAGTATTCTGCCTATCTATTTAGTATAACTTAAGGTGAACCCACCTTCCTAGGGGTAGTCATATGATCAGTGAAACTGGAAATATGGGTCTTTCAGGAGATAAACTAGAGAATTTATAGTCTATCTCAGTTAATCTTCTGGAACTATTTGCTACCTGACAGTATGTCCTGTCATCTGCTACAGCGTCTTACCTTCAAGTTCTGGGAATAAATCAAGGGCTGTGACAATTGCCTGTGCTACTTTGGGACTCTATTAGACCATCTTGAGCAACAAATCAAAGTGTGGTTTCTCCTGTATGGCATTCTGCTTCTTGTATAGCCTTCAACTCTACACATGCACACATGCATAAGTATTTCGTGTGTATTTTTTAGTAGGATTTTGAAGTAATACAGGTCTCCCTTCTCTCTCTCCCAGACTAACTCTTCCTTCTCCGTTCCCAGTTTAAATGCCCCTGTTCCCCCTTTCTTCCTTGACAACACCTGTCTCCTCTGATCCACCCTCTCTTGATCTCCTCACTCTTTACCCCCATGAGTCCTTGTACAGTCCTCCATTCTCTCTTCCCAGTTAAACAGTCCCATTTCCACCACGGTAACAACTGTCTCTATGTCCTTCTCTTGAATTCCTTCTTTCCCTTAGCCTCCATTGTTTCTTTCCACGTTCCTAGCTCCTGCAGTTATGCCAGGATATATATTCACATATAAAGTTTTGATGCTGAGATCTACAAATGAGAGAGAACATGTATCACTTATTTTTCTGAGTCTGTTTTACTTCACATAGTATAACAGTTTCTAGTTCCGTCCATTTACCTGCAAATTTCATGGTTTCATCTTTCTTTATTGCTGAGTAGAACTCCATTGTATAAATATACCACATTTTCATTATCTACTCATCAGCTGAGGGACATTTAGGCAGTTTCTATTTCTTAGTTAATATGAAAAAAGCAGCAACAAACATGGCAGCAAAAGTATCTCTGTAATAGAATGAGTCCTTTGGGTATTTACCAAGGAGTGTAATAACCATATCACACAGTAGATATCTTTCTAGCTTTGTAAGAGCTAGACACACTGTTTTCCAATAGTGGTTGCATCAGTTTGCAATCCCACCTGCTGGGAATGAGCATTCCCCTTGTCTCACATCTTCTCTAGCATTTGGTATCATTTGTTCTCTTTATCTAAACCAGTCTGACTAGGGTATGATGAATCTTAAAGCAGTTTTGATTCGTATTTCCCTAAATACTAAGGATGTTGAGCACTTTCTAATGTGTTTCTTAGCCATTATTTCTTTTGAGAACTCTCTTTTCAGATCCTTAGCCCATCTTTTAACTGGATTGGATCATTTGTTTTCTTGATTCTTTGTTTTTTGAGTTCTTTGTATATTCAGGTTATTAATCCTCTGTCAGATGTGTAGCTACTGAAGATTTTCTCCCATTCTCTTGGTTTTCACTTTACTTCCTTGGTTGTTTCTTTTGCTGTACAGAAGCATTTTAGTTTAATGAGGCCCATTTGTCAATTAGTGACCCCATCAACAGATCTTCAATTTAGAACGTCTTTAACTACACTTATATCTTAGTGAGTATTGCCTATGCTTATTCTAACAGTTTCAGAGTTTTACTTTTCACATTAAGGTCTTTGATCCATTAGGAGCTGATTTTTGTGCAGGATGATAGATAAAGGTCTAGATCCACTCTTCTACAGATGGAGATACAGTTTTGCTGGCATCACTGATGAAGATGTTGTCTTTCTGCCAGTGTGTTTTCTTGGCACCTTTGTCAAATATCCGGCTGAGATCGCATGTACTCATATTTCACCCTTCTAATCTGTTCCGTTGGTCTACGTGTCGGCCAGTACCATGCTGTTTTTATTATTATAGTTCTGAAATATTGTTTGAGATCTGTTATGGTAATCCCCCCAGCATTATTCTTTGTACTCGAGATTGCTTTGGCTATCCTAGGTATTTGTGATTCCATATGAATTTCAGAATTTTTTTTAATTCTGTGAAGAATATCATGGAGATTTTGATTGATTTTTCATTGATTCTATAAATTGCTTTTGGTAGGCTGGTCATTTTCACAATATTAATTCTTCTAATCCATGAGCACAGAACATCTTTCCATCTCCTTCTGATCTCTTTTTTCATAGATTTAAGATTTTTCATTGTAGAGGTCTTTAATGTCTTTGGTTAGATTCATTCCTAGGTATTTTTTGAGGCTCCTTTCAATGGGAGGGTTTCCATGAACTCTTTCTCTGATTGCTACTAATTTTTGTAAATTGATTTGTAACCAACTATTTTCTTTTGCTTTAATTCTACCAATCTATATCGTTGTTATTTGTTTTCTTTTATGTTTTCCTCTGTGCTTTTAAAGGCAGTTTAGGTCATTTGCTTGCTTTTGTCCATTCTTTTTCATAGTATCATAACCAGGAACTACTGCTTGATTGGAAGAGGAAAAAACCCTATCCATCCCACTTAGCAAACTCTCTGTTTTTGGCTTCCTACCTGCTATAGGTCAGTACTTTAAATGCCACCTTTTCTCACCTGTGATTTTTTTCTGGAATGGCACATTAGTATTCCTCACTTCCTTTTCTAGATTCCTTATTCTGGCTTTCCATAACATTAAGCTATAACTTTATTCATAACTACATTTTAAAATTCAGTTCCAACAGTTCTCTCCTCTACTCATCCCCTGCACTCAGAACACAGGAACAACAATTAATAAATAAAAAACTAGTAGGATAAAGCAGTTAATGAAGAGAACAGTAGAAATTAATGAAATAAAAAATGTAATTAGAAATAATGATTTCATTCAGTTGTTATTTGATGGGAGTTACTTTCTGGGTGATTTGCTCCAGGTGAATGATAAGTGTGGTTCTCTAAATACCCTTCTATTCTCTGATTCTTTCCTTTGTCCTGGTAGATCAATGTGCACTTTTTTTCAGAAGTATCTAATTTCAAGATGAATTCCAATAGCTAGAGTTCCAGATGAGTCCATTCTGAGTTATTTTCTTTTTTATTAATAAAACTTGCAACACCAGAAAAATGCTAAAAAGACAAATTTATCATACAAAATGCAAGTATTTGTCCTTCATTTAGTGAAACTTGAATCTATTATTTTTTGTTTGCTTGTTTTTTGAACGGGGTCTCCCTGTAGCCCAACTTGATGTGGAACTCGTTATATAGACCAAGCTGGCCTTGAATTCACAGATATCCACCTCCTTCTGCCTTCTGAGTTCTGGGATTAAAGGTGTGTGTTGCCACCATGCCCAGCTTATTATATAAATCTTAATAATCTGTATTATTTATTCCTTATTTTATCAGTTATTAGTGAACTACTATTGCCTGACATTGCTTTTGGTTCTAACAGTAATCATCCTCTTCTTCAATGTATCCCCTGAATGATCTGCTTCAGAAACACTATCAAACAAAAAATTCCAGAGAGTTCTTCTTCCCCTGTACTTGAATGTCACTAAAGTTTACTTAAGCCAGGTCAGGTCCTTTTCTGCCACCTCCAGTAGAATGGATGCCTGTTTAATCTCACAGGCTCATTTCACTGTTCAAATTCTCTATGTCAAAAAGGCAAGGTGACCTATCTCAGAGTTCATGCTGGTCTAGACAAAATCTTCTGTTTTTGCTGCCAGATGCATCTTACAATTCAAAACTTCCCAAGCAGTCAGCAGGAGGCCAGCTCTAGGTACTCTGAAAGAGCAGAGATTTATCTTCGGCCACAGGGAACATGACAGCAGGCCAGATGAAGTCACCGTCTTTACTCATGGAATCTTACTGTTTATTTAATTAGGTGAATAACATTGTTTTGTTAATAATTGGCACTTGAATGTGTTTATTATATATATTCTTGGGTTTTGTAAGTTGGTGTATGCTGTATGTATGTGTGTACATTCAAGGAAGTATGTATGCATGTACATGTGTACCTGTTCATGTAGAGGCTGGAGCTTGATATTGGGTGTTTTCCTCAGTCATTTCACGGACTACAATTAGCTGATCCCTTATTCAGTGAATACAGAAAATACACTATAAAAATAAATCCCTTTCCTGCTTGGCTCACTGACAGTATATTTAAGCAGTATCATATGCTGCTGATTAAGAAAGGACCAATACTATTGTCATGACAACAGTGTGATGGAGGGCCATGATGGATACAGTACAATAATAAACAAGTTATAAATTATATCCCTACAAAGCCCAATTAAAGAAACAGACATTTTAATTTCATGTACTCATTAGTGACATATGAGATAAATTAACCTATAGTTCTAAAAGGCGTTCCCCATGCACCAACACATAGGAGACTGAGTGCGTTCAATATACCATGTGACGAACTTTATCATCCAACATGAGTCTTTGCCTGGCCATAGGCACTTCTTTATTGATCTCAAAGTTCTGAACCCAGGATGTGGTAAGTGAGGAAGAAAATTATGGAAGAGACAAAATGGTGGAACAGTCAGAGCAATGGCAGCAAATGCGATTCTTGGCACAAGAACCTAGAAACACAACTCTGAGCCTCTTCATTGTATTTAGAATCTCAATTCATCTATATTTATCTCAGAATTCTGAACTCAGGATTTGGCATGTAAGAGGAATAATAAGTGGGAAGCCAAGATCACAAAGCTGCGCCACTGGCAGGGCAGAGTCTGCCTGGCAACCCTCACACTGATGGAGCCCAGGAGACTGGGTGGGGTGGAGCCATGCCAGTCTTCCCACCCACACACCCCAGTGGTACCCGTGGTCTGCTGACCATAATCATCGCCCAGTGACTGTCAAGACCTGGCTGCAATACTCAACAACATTAGAAATCTGAGAAGGCTACAGATTTGAGGAAAAAAAAATGGTGTTAGTCTATCATGTGAAGCTGTGAAACCTCCCAATTGACACCCAGAGAATGTTAGAATTTAGGTCTATGAGCTAATTCCTGCTTGCCATGAGGACCTAGCTTCTTCTTTTACCACAGTGAAATCCTGAGGGGAATCAGCCTGTTGGAGAATGCCTTGACCCACAATGGGATCCTTGTGCTGAGCAAGGACCAGAAACAACCAAAGTTGCATGCAAGGACTCTGAACTACTAAATTCAACAAAGAAAATCAATCAAGGATTTCTGACGACTAGGAAAAAAGAAAAAGAAAAAAAAATCCTTACTTGACATTCCTAAACAGTGAGTAAAATGGACAGAAATTAAGAGTGAAAATCCCATTGAAAGAAACATGAGCCTAGTTTAACCCAAAACCAAGTACAAAGGAAAGAGAGTGGGTCTTACTTTGGCACATCTAAGTGTGAGACTTATAGATCATTGACACTCTGGTAAGATATGATTTCTCCAGCATCCAGCTCAAATGTATAGTGTAAGATGAATGGGGCTGCTCATTTGCAAATAGAAGACAAACTAGTCAGGGGTAGGTGGTACGGGGATGGGGCGGTAGGATGAGGACAGAGATGGGTGAGAAGGTCTGAACATGATCAAAATTCATTATATGAAATCCTTGAATTGATAAAATTTTTATTAAAATATAAAAGAAATAGTTAAATTACTATAAATATAAAATTAATTTTAAGAAGTATATTAAATCTCCCTTACTCTATCTCTCCTTGGATATATAAACATTTATGTTGATAACTGCTTCTAGATAAAGGATAATTTTTTAAAATCCAGTCTGATTTATTTGTATTTAATAATTATTCTGAATTAACTTGTTAGCATGATTAATACAGAAACTTAAAAGGTCTTATTTGTTAATAACTTGACAGTTCCTCTTTTAGGACAAATTTCTACAAATGTAATTTTCTGCTAATCGGAATTTGAAAATGGCAAAATGACAAGAAGGCAAGTATTTTTCCATTTTACAAGTAATAATCAATGTTCTTAAAATGTTTTAAACACTTTGCAGGAAGGTTCATGACATGACATTTCACAAGAAATTACAGGAGCTATAAGGAACTTAGGATAATTTTATCAAGCCAATAATATCAAGAAAGCTGAGCAAAGAGTCATTTGTCACCTTTTGCACCAACTAAAACTCAAGAACAAAGATATCCAAGACCGTGCCCCAACAGAAGTGCCTCTGTTTGCCAGACTGTTTGTAGTTCACTCCCTACTAGATCACCAACCTCACCTATGCAGGCATGGAAGAAATACACACTGATTCATCAATCATATAAAGAAATAAGCAGCTCAAAGAGACAGACTGAATAGCCAAGCAAGACTTCAAATAAAGGTTTCTGTTCTCCTAAGAAAAGACTAACTGTTCCTTGGGCATAGAAACAAGTAACCATTGATGTAAATGATCAATGACAGCCTCACACCACTATACAATCCTCTATGCTTTTTGTTCAGTGACACTGGAGTCTGCAAGCACAGCTCTCCCATGTTTGCCAAGCACTAAAATCAGCTTTCTGTTTAAGATACTGAATGGTGGCCTTGCCTTTGAACAGGTGGCTTCTGTTAACTTAGAAGAAAGAAGATAGGGCATCAGTGTAAAAAGGTTTAGAAGCTTTATGAATAGTACCTTATAGACAAAAGGACTTTCTGGAACTAAAATCATGTTGCTGGTTTTTGTTTTTTTTAAGTCGACAAAGTAGGAGAATGAAATGTAAAACTGAAAATCTGATTAAACACAGAAGCAGATCATCAAATTAACAACATAACAAAAAAACTAAATAAGAAAAGGAAGACAAAATTTCTAGATATTTTATCTTAAAAGTAAAATATGCAAACTTTACTCAAGAAGGTTAAAAAAATTGTACACTGAAAATGATATGATGAAATGACAAAAGATGCAAATAAATTAAAAATGCCTCTGTCCATTCATTAGAATAATTAACATTGCATATGTTATTAATTAAAATATTTAATATTATTCATTGTACCCAAAGTAATCTCCAGATTTAATATGTTGAAGACAAAATAACAAATCAAGTTTTATATATCTTCATTATTTTATTTATGATCCTAGGATCAGGCAGCAGTCTAAATTAAAAATGATTCAAAATGCCCCATTTCACTATGGAGCCAGATTGTATTTATAAAACAAAGGAACTTAAATACAGAAATGGAAGTGAAGTACAGATATCCCAGTTGTTTACAGCTGCATCTGCCTTATGTGTGGTTGAAACAATTGGCCCCTTGTGATTAGCTGAAACCATACCTTGTACAAGAGTTCTCCACAGTCTGCTTACACAGCAAATTTATACTGCAATGTATGAGGTAACATTAAAGCCAAAATTTAAAGTACATGGAGGCAGTTTTACATCAAGCTTAACAAATACTATTCTATCAGTATTCTAGAAGCTTTCAAAGAAATAAAAAAAAAACCATAAAATTCATATAGAATCACAAAGATCTTAAGTAGTCAAAGAAATTGGGAAGGAAGGAAACCAGGTGACATCACATTCTCCATTGTGATGAAAATAGTGTGACACTGGCCTAAAAATAGATGCATAGATCAATAAAATAGAATACAGAGCCCCCCAGAAGCCCAAATGTACATGTTAACTAAACTTTTGCAAAGGTACCAAAAACACAGAAGAGGTTAAACAACAAAAAAAAAGTCTCTTCAGTAAGTGGTGCTGGGAAAACTGAATTTCCATGTGCAAAAGAATGAAACTGGACCTTCACCTTATATTGTATACAAAAATCAACTCAAGTGCCTGGCAGGTGGTATCGGTCTGTATCCCAGCACTTAAGAAGCTGAAATGGAACAATTCCAATTTGAAGGACAGTTTGAACTACATAAGGAGATACTATATCAAAATAATTTCTCTTTAGTATTGTTTTTATATGTACGAGTATATCGCATGCATGTATGTAAGTGTATCCATGTTCTGCAATGCCCACAGAGGTCAAAAGAAGGAGTCAGATCCCTTGGAACTAGAGTCATGGATGATTGTTAGCTACCATATGGGTGCTGGGAATTGAACCCGGTTCCTCTGGAAGAACAGCCAGTGTTCTTTAACTGCTGAGTTATCTCTCTAATCCCCTCAAAACAAGTTCTTAAAAAAAGAATAAAAATGGAAGAAAAATACCCCATGGGTTGAAGACTAAATATGATATCTGACAATGTGAAACTTCTAGAAGAGAACATGGGGAAAGCATCTTCTCAGAGTAGTTTGGCAGTGATTATTTTACTTTAAATTTTCTTTATTTCAGAATTGCTGTTATCTACAGTCATCATAAAAAATACATTGGGCATTTTCCAAGAACTAAGAGCTAGAAATAAAATTAAAAGGCAAATAGAAGAACTGATACTGTCCCCAAGAAGTTCTGAGGATGACTGTTCCTTTAATGTCCTTGATCACTCTTCACTCTCTTTTGTGAACATGTTGAAATCCTGACCAGGCTACACTGGGACAAGCTGTGTTGGTTGCTTTCAGCTTCTCCTTTGTTACTTGTTTGAAGATGATGAGAAACAACCTGATGACCTCTTTCAGTGTCATAGATTTGTGGTAAATATCTTGCAAGGGGCTTCAGGCACCCTCCAAAGCAGAGCCCATTGCCCTTTCATAGTTATACAGTATGAGGGCCCAGATGGGTCCATGTGAAACCACTGGGTCCTTTCTCATCACTCCTACAAATAACAGTGCCACTCTAAATGGAGGAGACATGGCCCTGGATCTACATCTTCTCCAAACTGCAGAGCCAGATTGGACACAGTCTGGGTAACCGTCTCCACTATCATTGTCTTATTATAAGTGAATAATGTGTCTCCACTTTGACCTTATCAATTAAAGTCTCAGTATCAGCAATTAACCCACTCATGGAACAATGTATTTGAGCAGCAATCTCTACAACTTTCTCAATGCTGCTAGGTTTTATGAGTGGGGAAAAAATTGTCTTCTTTACTCCCAGGCATAGACCTGCTGAGCCTGGATGTCTATGACTATAGAACCAATCTTGATAGATTCAATGGCACACTCCACCTGAAATAATCTTCCTTCAGTGGATCTGTCATACTCAGATAAAGTGAAGAACACGACACAGGGTTTCCAAGAGTCACATGACTCAAGCAGCACTCTACTCAACCACATGGCGGCGGCAGCAAGCCCCCCCACCCCATGATTTTTCAGGTACGACCACAAAAGCAGAATTAGACAAGTAGGCTCACAAAAAACTAAAAGACTTAGCACAGGAAGAAAGCAAAAGGAAAGGGTGAAGAAAATCTATGCAATGAGACAAAATATTTGTGAAATACATATCTGACACTAAATTAATACTCCAAAGAACACATACCAAAATACAAAAATCTATGTTTTATAAAAAATGGACAAAGGAGTCTAACAAGATCACTGAGTTCAATGCCCAGAATGTTGGAAAGAGTGAACTAATCTTGTAAGTTGTCCTCTGACCTCTCCACATGCACGTCCACACTGACCAGCTGAATGGAAAACTGTTTCCTTGTAGTCGTCCACCACCTCTGGCTTTTATACTCTTTCCTCCTCCTATTCCGCAATGATTCCTGAGCCTTGGGAGGCAGAAGTTTGATATAGGTATCCTATTCAAAGACAAGAAATCTGTGACTTCTTTTTCTCTGCACATTGGCCAGTTGTGGGTTTCTGTGTTAATCAATATCTGCTGCATAAGAGAGCTTCTCTGATGAGAACTGAAAGATACATTCATCTATGGGAACAAGAATATGTAATTGGGAGTCAGTTTCATAAGCTCCCCAGCAACAGTTGACTAAGATCTGAGCACTCAATAGCTTTTCCAGCCCAATATTCCAAGAATTTCCACAATCCTCCTAAAAACAACAAAGACAGTTCTGTCTCATAGCAGTACCCATGACCCTGACACTAATTTCTGTCTTCGTTAGCTTTCTATTACTGTGATAAAAACACCTACCAAACCCAACTTAGGAAGGGAAATGCTTACTTGGCTCACTGCTCACAGCCCATTATCAATGGAAGCAACGGCAAGAACTCAAGACTGGAATCTACAGGCAGGAGCTGAAGCACAAACCAGGGAGGAACACTGCTTACTCGCTTGTTCCCCTGGCCAGTGCTCAGCCTGCTTTCTTATACAATACAGGACCATCTGCCCAGGTATGGCACAGCTCACTCTGGGCTGGGCCCTCCCATATCACTCAAAAATCAAGAAAAGACTCCACAGACATGGCCACAGGCCAGTCCAATGAAGACAATTCCTCAACTGAGGTTTTCTCTAACCAAGTGTATCAAGTTGACAACTAAAGCTAACCCCACAGACACCATCATTCAAGTGAAGAGGCAGCCTACAGAATAGGAAAAATCTTTACCAGCTATATCTGATAAAAGTTTGGTATCTAGATATGCAAAGAATTTAAAAATCTAAACATCAAAAAAGTCCAATTAAAAAATGGGACAAGGACCTGAACAGAGTTCTCTAAAGATGAAATTCAAATAATGGAGAAACACTTTTCAAAAATGTTTAACAACTAGCTAGGGATCTGAGCAGAGTGTTCTCAAAAGGAGAAGCAAAAATAGCTGATAAAGATCTTAAAAAGTATTCATCATTAACAATTAGGGAAATGCAAATTAAAACCACTTTAAGATTTTTATCTTACCCCAGTCAGACTGGCTAAGATCCAAACACTAAATAATGACAAATGCTGGTGAGAATGTGAAGAAAAGGAAACTCTTATCCCCTGCTGGTGGTAGTGAAAACTGGTTCAGCCACTATGAAAATAAGTGTGAAGATTCCTCAAAAAGCTCAAAATTAATCTACATATGACCCGGCCACAGCACTCTCGGCATATACTCAAAAGACTGTAGTGCTCTATAGACACACCGGTTCATTCATGTTCATTGCTGCCTCTTCATAATAGCCAGAAATTGAAAACAACATAGCTGTCCATCAACTGACAAATGGATAATAAAGTTGCAGCATATATACACAATGGAATATTATTTATCTCTTTCAAAAAACAAAATCCATAGGAAAATAGATGGAACTGGAAATAATCATCCTGAGTAAGGTAACCTAGACTTAGAAGGACAAACATCACATATTCTGTCTCACAGCCGAATGCTAGCTTTGAAATCTTAAATATATGCATGTTTCAATTTGAAAATTCAGAGACAAGTTAACCTGTAACAGGGAAACATTGCCCCTTCTAGACATCATAGGCTAACGAAAAATACCTCCATGCCAGGACTCCCTTGCTGGAAGCTGTTGACCAGGGGACCCACAGACCCTTGAACAATGCTGGCTATTGCCCCTGTTCTTGGTTACTCACCAGAACTTTTTGGGTTTCTGAGACAGGGGCTTTCTCTAGTCCCAGCTTGCCTGGAACTCACTATGTCGAGCAGGCTGGCCTTGATCTCACAAAGAGCCACCTGCCTCTGCCTCTTGTGTCCTGGGAGTAAAGGCATGTGTCACCATACCTGGCTAAAAATACTCTTTAAAAAATAGTTGAAGTTTTGAGCAAAGACTACTATATGATTGTTGTGGCAATAATAAAATTGAGTAAATATTCATATTAATTTCATTGTGATCATCTGTTCTGACATAGTAAGCTGCCATTTGAGATGATATAATAAAAATTTTAATGATGTGGCAAAATTTACTCATTACTCAGGTGCTCATTTCCTCCCTCCCCTCACATCAACCAGCTCCTGATGGGTTAATTATCCTTCTTTACTTCAGTCCAAACTTTCTCCCTCACTCCCTCCTCCATTCCTCCCTCTCTCCCTCCCTCCTTCCTTCACTCCTTTCCTCCACACTTCTTGGCTCTTTTCCTTTATACTCAGATATACAAAGTCACTCTCATTATTTAAAGGCAAACTCACTCTCTCAACCCCACAGTCCTCATCAGCCACTTTCCCATACTGTCTTTTATGTCAGACACTATAGCCAAGCATTTTTAGTTACTGTATCTTAATTACCCTTCTCAAAAACTCTGTGTCCCAATATACAGACTGGCATTTTTTAAAAAGTTAATTTTTATAAATGTATTAAAATCATAAGTATTAAGGGTTGGAGATGTAGCTCAGAGGTAGAGCATTTGCCTAACTGATTTCAATTTCCAGTACAAAAAGGGTGGGCATAAAATTTAAACAATAACTTTTATATACTACATAAATAATTAATTTATTTCAATGTAATATAAATGTCATATACAAGTCAAAGAGTAGTAAAAAAGTCCAAAAATTTATATGGAGTACAGGAATGCTGGCATGATTTTAAAATAGATTGAAAAACTAGCTTCTTACACAGAAATCAGTGTAATTTCCACTAGCCTGAATTATTGGCCTGTTGATAGACAAATCACTTCTTGGACTCCAGGTTCTGAGTATAAACTTTTATCTCTGCAAACATGCATATCCCATGGAATTTGGTAATTTCCAGAAGTTCTAGAATTCCATTGATAGATAACCAAAAACTTCTTTCACTAAATCCAAATTTTATATCTTTTCCCAAAATTGAGTAACTTATTAGAAGTCATATAAATAATAAATTTCAAACTTACAGCCTAGCCATATTAAACTATGCTATGACCTCTATATTTTTAATCTTCTTCAAACATTATGAATAAAAATTATAGACAGATCTAAATGTATAATCTATCTCTGAGTCTAATTTTATCCTTTTTGCTCTCCAATTGAAAGTATCTGCACTTAGGTCAGTGATCAGTCTGTATCCCTGGATCCAGTCAGCACTGACTAGTCTTCATCTGCTACCAGAAGCATTACACAATATCGAAGCATTGGGAGAAATCATGTTTAATTTGCCTTCCATCGTAGCATGTTCTCCTCCTTGTTCTTACCCAGATCCTTTTCAGAGTCTCCATGTGTTTCCACTCTGTTCATCAGTAAAACATGGGACTAGTCAACGTGTCTACTGACTCTTCTTCCTCTTTGATGCCAGCTCTTTTGTAAGAGCCATTTCACTTTTCAAAAGGCATTTTCAATGTCATGTCCAAAATGGCATTCCAAGTTGCTATATCCATTCGTCAAATTGATTACATCCACTAGATGTTCAATTCAACAATACCTTTTCAGTGTCTGCTATTTTGAATGTGTGTCATTTGTATTAATACCCACTTAAGCACCATCTTTTTATAGAATTTCACACAAGGGCTTCACACTGGTTACTGAAATCATCCCCAGCCTGTGTTCTCCCAGTTTCCTTTGCCAGTAATGGCATCAAGCCTCTGCAGACATAAAGCTAAAGACGTTTTTCATCTTTTCTTCTCCCTATGCATCTCAGTCAGAACCATTAACAGTTCCTATCAATTCTAAAGCCTAATTCTGTCCCAAATCAAACTGCTGCACTTCATTTCTGCTCCCATCACAAGGTGAGAACGTGCCGTGGGTCTTTCTATGCTATTTTACAATGAATGCTTTATTTCCCTGTACTGTCTGTAAAAATCGTGATTATTTGTTCCAAGTTTATCTTTTAGAGATGATGTTTATATTCTTCAATTCTTGGTACATAATAAGGGCTATGTATTTATTAAATGTACATACATCTGTAAAATATGTCTGCAGATATACAGAAAACAAGGTCAGAGATGAGGAAGTAGTACTTCCAACAGACCACTAAAGACCTTTGTGTTACATTTCCCACCGCAGTCCTGCCTTTCACAATGAATGTCTTAATGCCTGCCTATGCTTTCTGCATGAGCACACACACACACAAACACACACATCCTTGCATACATATCACACATAATAATACGAAGTCTAATTTTTTAAATTAGAAGTAGGTCACATATACAATAATCCTTACTTGCTAACATTTAGTCAGCAAGGTACATGAAGTAAGCTGTCATCTTTGAGGAACACTCACAACTTCTCAGGTAATTTGGAAATGATTACCACACAAGTTTATTTGAAGTATGCTTTTCAAAATTGTATGCGTACAGCTAAAAGAAGCTGTGTCTGATCTATGTATGCTGTGGGTACTTGGTTTGTTACTGCTTTGAGTTAGTTTAGGCTCAGTAATCAAGTTATGATAACCATGATAGTCCAGGAAATAAAGCTGAGTCATTATGCATTTGTTCATGAACTGGAAACATGTTCATTTCAGAAGAGTGAATCACCCTTCTTGTAAATCATTCATTCTTCAACTTTTTGTAAAGTGAAGAAGGCAAGGTTTTCTCTTCAGGCCTGTGTTCTTCAGGCCCTCATTTTTCAGACAGTGTGCTTGTTGTGTGAGCTTTGGTGCCCACTATCCTTCTGCAGTCATCTGTCTCAAATTTTTAGTAGCCCATCAATATCCATCTCTGTCTTCCTTACAATTGCATTTCAATTTCCTAGAACCAAGGAGTGCCACAGTCTTAGTGCTTAGTACTATCAGTTGAATCAATCAGTCCCTCAATCAATCTAGCCAATATGGTGATAAATGTGAAAAAGTGCAGAAACAAAAACAGAAAACTCCATAAATAAATATTCAGCTCAAATTATGAATGAAAATATACTTATATGAAAGCTTAGATATTTTCTTCAGGCGAATACAAAAATGTTAGCTAAGAAACTGGATGTTTTTCGTGCTTTTGTATACATACTGTATTTATAAGTGAAATTTTAAGCGAATTTTGGGTTTTACCTAGCATAGTGTTGGATTTCATGCACATAATCAACAGAGAGATGGCAGTTCAAAGCTAAGGGAAAACTTAACACATTACAGTTTCAATCTCTATGTTTTCTCTTGTCCTTTACTTTGCTCTCGTTTGCTTTTCCTGTATGTTGGAGTCTTTCCATATTTATCCCAGCACTCTTCTGTCATAGAAGGGAGAAAATTAAAGGTGATATTTTCCAGATCACAATAATGTTTATGATGAAAATACCTTAATATCAGAACCCTTCGGCTATTTTATAAAAATGGTCATTCTGACACTGCTTTCTACATGTACTACGTGGCTGTCATTCACTGTGTAATTTTTCAGAAATGGGGTATCATAGTATCTATCAATTTGAGACAAACCTAGACACACCTGGGAAGAAAGATTCTCAATTGTGAAACTTTCTTCCATTGGGTTGGCTTGAGGCATATCTGTGAAAATTTTCTTAAATGTTGGTGGGTGTGGAAGGGCCCAGCCCACTGTAGGCTGTGCCATGCTTGGGCGGGTAGACCTGGGCTGTATAAGAGCAAGCCAGCCAGAAAGCAGTGTGCCTCCATGGTCTCTGCTTCAGTTCCAGCCTTGGCTTCCCTGGGTTGACTATAACCTGTAAGTCCTTCCCCAAGTTGCTTTTAGTCAATATTTCAGCACAGCAACAGGCCATGGTTATTATGATCCAAAGTATATGCCACCCAGTGAAATAAATCAGAAACAGAAGGCAGAGCATTTAGATGGCTTCACTATGGGACTGGCAGGATGCACAATAGAATGAGGACATTTATTTATTTTAATGTTAATTACAAAAGAAAATGTCATGAATGTAGTCAGCGTACAAACCAAGATTTTCTCTTCAACTTTGGCTTGCTCTGTAAAACTCCCTCTCTTTCATGCTATATTATCTTTTTCTGGGGAGTCATATAGAAACATCTATTCACCCCAGAGAACCAATGACATATAACCTTGCACCATCCTATGATCCCATGCAGCTAAGGCCAGAGGAGAGAGGCAAATAGAGGCTGGAATCATGGATTAAAGGTATGGAGACACTCCTTTTTCCCATGACTAGCGTTAACAGTCCTATTAATACCATGATAAGCCAGCCGTGTTTTCCTTATTTCATTGCCACAACTATATGGCCAAGGTATCCTGAGGTCACCACAGTAGCCTCTGCTCCATGATAACAAATGCTATGCTATGTTCGGAGGAAATAGTTATTGCCCACACTATCTGTGTTCTCACTTAGTTGACCTTAATGTTACTGTCAGTGAAAGTGTCCAGTGATGCCATTGAACTCAGAAATCTTAAATCTTCATGTGTTCACCTTGCCCAATCATTGGCTTGGACATGGAATTTTATTAAAATACTCAAAATTATTATAATATCTTGTTATTCTATCCTATAATACCTTGAAATTTATTATTTTATTATTTTTAAGTTATTTATTATTTGTCTTTATTATTTCTGAATATAGGTTACGTAGTTGACATACAAGTCAGTTATTGTTTTTCAATTTCTAAGAAAGGTAGAAAGCTAGAACCCTTAAAATGACAGTTATTAAAAGCCTTTATTAAGTGCATGATTATATACATTCAAACTTAAGATCTAGCGATATAACAATGTATACATGTCATTTTTCACTGATAAAGAACAGATAGTTCTTTATCTCTGTCTCTCATTTTTGTTTAAGCCCCAGTTCCCTTAACAGCCATTCAATGTCCACCCGTATATCTGACCTAACATTCCCGTGACTATCAAGTAAAATCTTTGGAATATATTAATTTAATAGATCACTAGCTCTCACCAACCAAAAAGTTATAGAAGAGATTTCTTTGCTTTGCTGTAGCCCATCTATCTGATATCCTTACAAATTGATAAGTGCCTTGACTTAGGAATTTATTCTGCTCTGTAACTGTAAAAACTCATTTAGCCACTTCTATAGAGGAGAATTCGTTCAGAACATCACCAATCTGCCTCCCCAGGTCATAGTTACTCATATCTGGCTCAGAATTAAATATCTCACATTCCGTTGGGGCTGAGAGCTATTTTACATAGATATTAACAATTTTTAGTACTGATTATGTAGCTTCTGTGCAGGATAGCTTTTGTTGTCAACTTGACACACCTGGGTTAAAGAAGCCTTAATTGGGGAATTGACTCTGTTGGACTAACCTGTTACCATGTCTGTGGGGCATTGTTCTTGATTGTTGAGCAACGTGGGAGGGCCCAGCCCAATATGTTCCATGCCATCTCTGGGCATTCTATTGTTAAGAAAGCAGGCTGGCCACGGGCCAAAAGAGTAAGCTCATAAGCAGTAAGCAGCATTCCTCCATGACCTGTGCTTCAGCTCTAGCCCCCAGGTTCCTGCCCTGACTTCCTACCTTTGGATCTCTCTGTGATGGTCTGTGGCAGGAGATGTGAGACAAATAAATCCTTCCCTCCCCAAGTCATTATTGTTCAAAGTGTTTTGTCACAGCGACTGAGAGAAAACTAGAACAGTTTCCTTTTCTTCATTGAGCACTAAGCTAGTTACCATTCCTGAGACCCCACTGACAGGATAATGCAGTCAGAGTCAAGAGTCAAAGAACAGAGAGCTAATGGACCAAAAACTGATGTGAATCTACCTTTATTCACAAAGACCCCATCTTTAACTCCTAACATTTACAGAGAGGCATCTCATGCATGCCTGGTGCATTTCTTTATATACATACTTTTATATATTAGGTTATTTTATGTGTACAAGTGTATTGCCTGCATGTATGTAAGTGCACCCATGTTGTGTAATACCTACGGAGGTCAGATGAGAGCACTGAATTCCCTGGAACTGAAGCCTGCATGTATGTAAGTGCACCCATGTTGTGCAATGCCTATGGAGATCAGATGAGAGCACTGAATTCTCTGGAACTGAAGTTGCGGATAGTTGTTAGTCATCAAGCGGGTGGCTGGGAATCGATTCCAGGACCTCTGCAAGAGAAACCAGTGCTCTTAACTGATGAGCCATCTCTCCAGCCCCCATTTCTTTCTTTAATGTTTTATAAAACAGTTTTTAATGTTTATGTTACTTTTATTGAATTTTTTTGCAAATTTCATATTATATATTTTCTAACATTTTTATTGGGCTCTTGTACATTTTATACAACAGTTCTTAATCAAATTAGATCCCCTCCCCTATTGATGCCCCCACAGTCCCCCACTCTGGGCCTCATGTACTCAGCCATACATGCTAAGTCCAAATAGTCAAGCATTTTACTCAGATGTCCTTCAATGCAAGTTCATCCACTGGAGTCTATTCAGCCCACCTAGAGATCTTAAGGAAGGTCTACTCTCCCTCACCCAGCTATAATCAGTTTCCAACAGTTCTCAGGCTATGACTGGCCCACCATCCACTTCATTTGCACTTCTCTGGGCCCTCGTCTGATTGAGTTGGCATGGGTCTTGTGGCTTGACGATACTATTGCTACAAGTTCACATGAGTTTCCAGTGGCCTGAAAGCCTGTTTCCCCATGTTCATGAACCAACCCTAGATCTTATAATCCTTCCACCCCCTCTTCCAAAATAGTCCCTGAGCTGTGAGTGGGTAAGTTCTAATATAGGAGTCCTATCCAAGGACACACACACACTTAGCAGTCTCTTACTCTCTAAAATTTAGCCAGCTATGGCTAAATATCACACTGTATCACACTCTTGCATGAAGAAGCTTCACTGGTGAAAGTTGAAGGATGCACTAATATTCTCCCCACTCCATGGTCTACTATGTTCTGTGAGCCTTAGGTGGAGAGATTCCACAGCAGATATGTCACCTAGGGGTGGTCATCTCTCAGACGTGTATTTTCTAGGTGTGATCAGTTGTGGAACTCTCCAGAAGCCTTCATCTGTTGCAAAAAAGAAGCTTCTTTGGTGAGTGGTGTAAGATACACATCTATAAATACAGAGATCCATATTTAGGATATGGTAAGAAACTTAATTTGTCTGGAGATATGACACAGGTGTGGCTTTCTCTGGGATCTATGACCTCTCCAGCCGTGTATCTGTGGGCATGGTTACAGTACCAACCTTGAGTTCACACCCATTGAGAAGGTCCTGAGTTCAACCACATAGCAATTGATTATGTCCCTGTAATACTGCCACAACTGCACTAGTGGATGTAGTTTGCTGGGCCACTTGTTAGGGTTGTGGTTACTCGAATTTAGGACTAGGTTGGACCACTGATTGATTTTTCTCCCTTAGCAGCTTGTATAATATCCTCTAGAACGATGAGAGCTAGTCTTCAGGAAAAGACTTCCAGGTCAGTTCCTGCTCCAATGCTCCAAGTCCTATGTCTGAATTATGGCCTGTCGTCGGAGGTAAGGTCTTACTCTTGAGTTCTGGGAGATAACCATGTGCTCCAGTAATAGCCTGTGTCATATTGGGAGTCTCCTGGACCACTCTGATCACCCATTCAGAGGGAGGTCTCTCCTGACTCCTTGCCACACAGCCCCCAGGTAGACACTTGCACTAACGTTCAGTCACCGTTAGGTGTATTTCTCAGGGGTTCCCAATCTAATGCATTCCCCTCTGTCATCTCTCATGCCATCCATTTTCCATCCATCACTTCTCTCCCCTGTGCACCCTCCCCGTCCTACCTCTCCTCCATTCCCAGTCTAAGTGCCCCCATTATCCCAGTCCTCCCCGCATAACAAGCCTCCCCCGTTCTCCCTTTCCTGAATGTCCTCCTCCCCCATTCCCATGGTCCTCTGCACGTCCCTCCTGTCCTCTCCCAGTTGAGCACACCCATTTTCCCCACCTCCTCCCGGTAATGTCTGCTCCCTACTATCCCTTCTTTCAGGCTTTCTTCTTCCTTACCTCCAGGTTTCCTTTCCATTTCCCTGGCTTCTGCCGTTTCATCAGGATATATGCTCACATGGAAGGGATCAGGGTTACAATCCGCAAATGAGGGAGCACATGCACTACTCTTTCCCTAACTCTTTCCAGATTCACTCCTACCTCCTTACCCTGCCCCCAATTTCCAGTCCTATTTTTATTCTTATGTAACCTCTTAACTCCAATTCCTGCTCTCCATACACTCCAGGGTATGGCGCCATCCACTGGAGCACGGGCACCCACCAGGAGTCACACCCTTAAAGAAAACTGACTTTCCCTTTTCCAGAAGCCATAAGTCATCCATAGCTTCTTCGTTAGCGTTAAGGGCAACATCGTACATTCTAGTTAGTTTTTGTAGCTCATCTTCTCTTGTTCTCTCTCTACCTTCCTCCTTCCCTCCGCCCTTCATTCCTCCTCTACCCTCTTCTCTCTCTCTTTCTCTCTTTCCTCCCTTCCTTCTCTTCTTACCTCCCTCCTTCCTTCTTTCCCTCTCCTATTCCTTGAAAATCATCTGTTGAAGAGATCAAGTACTTTTGCTGTAAAATCTTGCTGGTTGGAGTCTATATGTCACGCCTCATCAATTTACATTTACTTAAACACTAAGAACTATCTTCAGCACATTCTCTCCATATGCTAATGTTAAATGAAGAATAACTTCTGTTTGTCAGACCTTGACTATGCATTTACATTTCTATGCATTTCTTAGTGGATATGTACCACAAAGATCCTTAGAGTTACTGGCCAGAGAGTTTAAAAAATATGTAGTGTCGTATTCTAGTAGTATTCAGACTACAATAATGTGCATTGCCCATAATCCAAATGCAAGCATCTATTCATTATACAATGTCTACCATATGTTTCAAAGAGACCCTGAAAATCGTTTCTCCCTGTACTTTAAAGTGTAGAGTCACTTGGGCTCATTTGTTCCAGACTTTTTAAAGTCATGACTAGAGCCATTGTCCTGTGTCTCCAGCAGCTGTTTTCCCACCATGAAGTTTTCCAAATGTCTGCAAAGGTTGGGTGGTATGGAGGAGATAATTGTCTCTGTTGTTCAGTCTCCTGGCGTGCAATGCCAATTTAGTGGCCAACTAGCAAAGTTAATATTTTTATGGATCATTCTACTACTTTTAGAAGCCAAAAGAATATAAAAAATAGATTGCTTCCACATATGTTTGTTCTTACAATTTATAGGCCAAGTACTATCTTTAAGTTTCTTTAAAGGTATTCCTCCTTTACTTTTCAATCTAATTTTTTAAATTTTTTTGTGTGTGTGTGTACAAGTGTTTTGCCTGCATGTAGTGTAAAGGCACTACACATGTGCAGTGCCCACAGAGACCAGGAGAGGGATTTGGATTTCCAGGATCTGGAATTAAGGATGATTGCCATCTGTTATGTGGGTGTTGGGAACTGAACCCAGGTCCTCTGCAAGAGCAGCCACTGCTCTTGATCACTGAGCCATCTCACCAGTCCCTTAAGCTATTTCTTATAAGTGTGATCCTTACCCTATACAACACACAAAAATTAGTTTGGCATGAGATATACAGATAAAATGAAAGCTAAAGTTATGATGATATTTAAGGAGACTAAAAAATATCTTGGGGACTCGAGAGATAGATCAGTGGTGAAGAACACCTGCTGCTCTTGTAGAGGACTGGGGTTTGGGTCCCAAAACCCAAGTGATGGCTAGCAAAGATCCATTACTCCAGTTCCAGGGGATCAAACACTCTTTTCTAGACTCTGCCATACATGCAGGTAAAAATACACACATAAAGTAGCAATTAAAAGTTTTTAATTCAAAAACAATCTCTGTAAATTAAATAGATAAAGAACTCTCAAAGAATGTTAATAAACAAACTTTTGAACACAAAAGATTAAGACTTTATCAAAATCAAAGTTCTACTCAACAGAAAATCCTATTAAAATAAAATAGAGAGGGTTGGAAGGAGAGTGACTGGAATGGGTGTGCATGTATGAAAATGTGACAAAATAGAATTCACTAATCAAAATGTGTTAACTACTTTACTATTTACCTAATGGAAGAATATGTTTATAAAATTATACATTTATTATGTTTGAAAGCTAGCCATATAATCTTATCAACAAAATTGAGTTTACCTAATCTGCTACTTAGAGAGTACAGCAATCTGAAAAGATTTAATTGCATAAGCTTCTGGAGGCTTTCATGTAAACTGTATACTTTTTAATTTTTCTTTGTTTCCCTCAAATGTTGTATTCAGCTATTATTAAGAATCCAATGGCAAACATAAGCAAATTAAAGCAGAAATACGTTTTGCCATCAGAAAAAAATACATAGAGCACATGAATAATTTAGATAAAGGACAAAGGGATTTATCTAAAATATAAATACCTCATGAAATTCAATAATAGATGTTAAACAACACAACTTGAACACAGAGACAAACCTAATGAAGCTTTAGTAGCAGTAGCTGCATGAACGATCAACAAATGTGAAGAAAGCTGCTCGAGATCGTTCCACATTTCATGTAAACTAAAATCACATGAAATAGCTCATATCCTTGAGATGCCAAAATGTTTGAAATCTGGAGCCTAGGGAGATGGTTCAACAGATAAAGTACAAGTTTTAGGGCCAGAGTCTGGATCCCCGACATCCATATAAAAGTCAAGTGGGTGAGGCTCCTCCCCTGTAATCCCAGCACTCGGGAGGTAGAGACAAGTGATCCCCTGGACAGGCTGGCTAGCTAGACTAGGCAAATGGGCAAGCTCTGGGTTCAACAGGAGACTTTCCCCTTGACAAATAAACTGGAGAGTGATAAGAAAGATAGAACATCAACCTCTGGCCTCCACGTGCACATGCACACATATGTATGCTCACCTGCATACACACACACACACACACACACACACACATTCTCCACACACAAGTGAACACAAATACACACATGCTCACACAGACCATACATGCATACACAATAAAACAAAAACAACAAGAAAAAGGGACTCAAAAGATGACTGAAAATGTTTTAAACTTAAAATAAAACTTTTGGAAAGGACATGAAACAACTAAGACTTTCTGTTCTAAGTGATAGAATAAAATTTTCAATAATTTTAAGAAGAATATTTGGAAGTTTGTTATACAGTTAAGAACATAATTAACCAAATTATCTAGCAATTTCACTCCTAGGTAATTATCCAATAGAACTGAAAGCATTTTCATACAGCATTGACTTAAGCAGTATTATAGCAACAGCTTAAAGTGTCACACGAAGGTAAACGGACAAAGAATTGCTGTGGGTTCATACGCTGGAGTACTGCTCAGGAACAAAAAGTAACACAGCAATGCTAACACGTTAAGGAATGTGAATTTTAAACTCATGCTGAATTTCGAAAAGACAGTCACAACCATGTGTACGTTGTTACCAAAGGCAACTCTACCCCCAGGTAAAAGAAATAAGATAGATGCTGCGGTCTGAAAAGAAGCGCTAGCTCGAAGAGCACACCTTTGTGAAGTAGCAGAAATGTTCTCTACCAACCTTTACCCTTGAAATGTGTTTTATTATGTAAATTATAATCAGAAACGTGATTTAAAGAAAGTGCGTGTTATGTGCCAGAGAACATAGATGACAGCATAATGAATGGATCGTGAATTAAACAGAGGCGGTTCTCATTTTTATGTACCAAGTTCAAGCTCAAAATCAGAAGATTAAAGAGCATAAATATGCCCAGATTAAAAATTCTACTCACAGCAGCATAACAATTAGAGAGAGAAAGACAGAGAGAAGGAGAAAGGGAGAGGGGGACAGAGAGCGAGAGAGACAGAGACAGAGAGAGTCTAAGTTTTCCCTCATCACTGTTTTCCTAATCAAACTGAGTCACCATGCAGGATGCTTCACATTGGCAACTTCTGCCTTCCAAACACCTAGAAGTCATTGGATGTGTCTGTCATATTGAAGAAGAAATTTAGATGGCAACGTAATCCACCCACCAAGACTAGTTCATCTGCAAGGGCATCCGCGGCATTATATTCCATGACAAATACCACATCTGGTCCAAATCTATTTTCACAGACTATCTTAAGGTGTGGTATCATGCCTGCCTTGGAAGTTTCATTCTCAGCTCCTATTCACCTGGACGTTTTAGGTTGCTAGTTAGTAAGATATTTCAAGCTGCAGAAGTGTACTCAACTGCTGTGATTCTAAAGTGCAGTGCTTTGTTAAAGGATATGCTGCCAGCAGAGCCGCATTTGAATTCCAGCTGAAGCAGCTAGCCCTCACACAAGCCATTTCTCTTACTGTCAAGGCAATAACACCTCAGAATTACAAACTACTCACGTGGAAGAACAGCTTTCCACCAGTGTTTTGAAAAATACCCGTCTTCTGAAGGTGAATTCATAACCCACATTTCTGGCTATGTCTCAGTGTGCTAGACAGCACAGTGTCCATTTTCTTCAATGTATTAACTGCAACATGGCTTTAAGGATATAATGCAGAGACTGCACCTGAAGGATTTCTAGAAACATATGGGTTGGGCCTTAGTCTTATTTTCTCATTGTTACACCATACTTGCTTTTTGAAAATTCTGTTATGAACCTCAGCTACTATAGACCAATTCTAACTGAACAATTAGAACTAACCAATTCCTTAAACTGAACAAAAATAACACCCATATATCCAAACAGATACAAACAAATCAAAGCCATGCAAAGAAAAAGTTTTCTAAAATAAAAAAATCTAAAGACATGAAGATGACTAAAATATTCATTCAACATTTCATTATCACCAGAACTCTTACAGTTTTGGTATTACTATGTGCTCGCATTCAAATGACATTGAGTTTTCCCACCAGCAATGGTATATACTTTAGTTCATTTGTAGGATTCAGAATAGGTATCCATAAGAAGATTTCACCTGAAGTTCTAAGTTCCTACTCCTATTCCTTCCATTGTCTGCAACCTATTAAGAAAAGAAAAAACAGCTGTTTTGTGTTCAGGGCTTTTCATTTGTTTTCTGCTTGGTTTTTTTTTTGTTTGTTTGTTTGTTTTATTTGTTTTGCTTTGGTCTTTTCGTTTCACCTCATCAGTGTTTGGCAGGAAAAAAAAAGAGAGAGAATGAATACCACATTTTCAGCTAGTGTACCCAGTCACGGGAAAAATTAGTTTCCCTTGAAGAATGGGGAATCTCTGCTGAGGAGTTTTCTATTTAACAAGAAGCTTCATTTCTAGTTTTACTAACAAAATTTTCTGTTAGCTCTGTTGTACCTGTTTGGGCATTTTCTTTCTTAAAAAGTGCTAACTTTCAGAAGATGAGGGAGTGAGGCGTGGTGTTTCCTCACTTGAAAGCTTGCCTCTGGGTGCCGGCATGGTGCACAGGAGAGAATCAGCTCTGAAACGTGAGGGCAATGAATGATGCTGCAGTTCCTCAGGACGGTCTTCTTCTGTCACTTTCCTCAACTTCCGGTCCCTCCGGTTGTTAAACTGAGAAACTTAAACCTAATAAAGTTTTCTTACCAGTTTCTCTGATAAGAAAACGCAAGTGGCTATCAGTGCTGCCTCAGACAGTAAGCAGATTTCAAATAATCAAATTTTTATTTATAGTCCTCTATGATTTTATTTTTAACTTTAAATTTTTATAATTTTTACACCTTCACTTCTACCAATTACAAAATAGTATGAAGTTTGTCAATCAATATTTTATGTTTAGAATTCCGTGGAGCTAACTGGATATATACCAAGCAAAACTTGGAATCCTTTCTCCTAAACTTAAATGAAAAACACTTTTCTTCAAAACTTCCAACCCAGGCATGGTAGTTCACACCTATAATGCAGCACTCTAGGCTGAGGCAGGAGAATCACTGTGAGTTCAAATAAGAGTCCTACTTTTAAAAATAAAGTCTTCTGTCGTGATGAATAGAGATTTGGTTTAGTTCTTAGAGTGATTTGTTTTGTTTTATTTCTTTGTTTTATTTTGATTTTTTTTTTTGCTTTGCTATGTGGTAAGATTTAAAACAGGCTGAGAATTTTTAAAATACATTTTTATTGAATTTTTGTGTATTTCATACACAACATCTTAATCTTTATGCCTCTATCTTCACTGGGAGCCTTCCTTAGCACTCCCCAACTGGATTTCATGCATTCTGTCATTTATGTTAAGGTCTATCAAGTCAAGTTTGTGTCCCCTGATGTCCTTCAGTGCAAGTTCATGACTGGGGTCTAGCCAGCCTATTTAGATTCACTCCCTAAAGAAGATCAGCTCTGCCTCACTCAGCAGTAATCAGTTATCCAATAGTTCTTCAGCTAAGATTGGAGCCTGCTGCACATTTCCAGAGTTCTATGCTAGGTTTTTCTGCTTGAGTTTCCATGGGTCTTGTGCATGCTGTCCTCATTGCTGTAAGGTCACATGAGCAAGGTCCCAGGAACTGTAACATTCTATTTCCATATGGTCATGAGCTTCCTCCCTTGCCTCTTCGAATCTTTCTCCCCCGTCTTCCACAATGGTCCTTAATCCCTGAGTTCATTGCTCTCTGTTGTGTGAAAGAGTTTTGTTGATGCATTAGCCTCTCTACCCCTTGTCCCACTACATTCATGAGTCTTAGATGTATAGGTTTCATTGTAGATGTGTCATTTAGTGTTGGGCATTTCACAGTCACTTAATCTCTGTATGTGACCAGTTGTGGAACCCTATAATAGTTTCTGTCTGTTGCAACAGAAGCTTCTTTGATGAGTGGTGACTGGCATGTGTCTCTAAATACAAGTATCCATATTTAGCACACAGTAAGAAATTACATTATATTTGTCTAGGGATGTGACAGCCTTGGGGTTTTCTCTAAGTGCTATGACCTCTCTAGTCATGTGTATCTGCCCATGTGTATAGTGCCACATATGAGTTTCCTCCCACTGAGTTGGCTTTAAGTCCACTTAGGTATCTGTTGATTATCCCCAAGATAAAAATGTCACGACTGCCCCAATATAGTTTGCTGTCCCAGTCATTGTTGTGGTTACTAGGCCTCAAAGCTGGAGTTGGACCATTTATTGATGTTCTCCCTTGGCAACTTGCATAGGTACTCTCCAAAACTATGAGCTAGCCTTCAGGGAGGTGGCTTCCAAGTCAGTTCCTGCTCTGTTGCTCCAAGTCCTGTGTCCGAAGTATGTCCTGTCTTCAACAATAGGGTCTTACCTTTAATATCTGGAAGACAATCAAGGGGCTGTGGCAACAGCCTCTATAATTTTGGGAATCTCTTGGACCACCCTGGCCAACAACTCAAAGAGGGATTTCTCCATGTCTGGCACTGTTGCTTGTTACATAGCCTTCAGCTATATGCATGAACTCATGTAAACATATTATATGTGTAGTTTTTCACTAGGTTTTTAAACTAATACAATTCCCTCTGTTTTTTGCCCCAGATAGGCATTATTTATCTCTCCTCTCTCTCTCTCCCCATTCTAACCCTTCCTCTTCCCTCCCAAATTAAAGCACCCCCGTTTTCCCATCTCTCCCTTGCTAATACCTGTCTTCTATGTTACCCCCCCCAACTCCCGCCTCTTGAGCTCCTTCTTCCCTTTTACATCCATAGTTCCTTCCTTGAATAACTTTTTCAAATCAGATTCAAAGAACATTGCTGACTAGATAACAATGATTGCTTTTCAGGGGGCACTTTATACAATTAAATTCCACTGAGTAAAATGTAAGTATAATAGAAGGTTAGTAAATATAGTGTAGAAACAAGAAAGCTGATTTTACAAAATCAAGAAAAAAACCAACCTCTCTTATCACTGAAGTCCTGTATGTTTACCTGTAGCACATGCATGGTAACTGTGTTCCTCCAGTTTTGCTGGAGTATACTTTGCTGTACTAAATAAACTTCTGGTCAAAATATAGCTTCATCTGGTCACATCTTTCTTAATGCTGTTAAGCAATACTAACACAAATAACTGAATAACAAATTAAATCTAAGTTTTAATCAACTTTTGTAAATCTAATGAACTGAACATAAATATGACATGATTTTTAAAATTTAAGTATCAAAATATTAATTTAACAAGGTTATTTTGTTTCATGGATGATTTAAATGTTTACTTTTGCTAGGGATAAGTGTTTAAGCTTACCTGATCAAGAGAAGTAGCTTGCTTCGTTTGGGAATGCCATAACAAAATACCTGAAAGTAAATTTTTCACAAATAAATTTTCTCTAGTTCTGGAAGGAGACAGTTCAAAATCAAAGTACTAACAGTTTCAGTAGCAAGGATATCATCTCTACTTCCAAGACACAACTTCAAAAGCCATGTCTTTAGGGAGTAAAGGGACTGAAGAAAAAAGTAGCACAAAACTAGTTCTTTTCTTTGAAAAAAGTAATAATGCATTCATAAGGACAGATAGTTCATGTCCTAATTAATCAGCTCGAAAGACCATTCTTCTTAACATTGCTGGGGATTAAGCTTCAGTGTGAATTTCTGAGAGGACACAAATATTCTAACCATTACAGAGTGCACATTTCTTACCTCACCTAAGCTACCACTACCTTTTTTCTTTAATTTTTAGTAGTTTCATTTGAGAAAATTTACATATCCCTAATGTAGAGTTATAAGCACTTTGCTGCTCTTCGAGTTCAATCTTTATTTTCCCCTTAGCCATTTTCCATAGTAACCTTATTGACATTTATGTCTTATTTCACAAAGGTCATAATTTGTAAGAATTAGCTTGTTCTCTGATGTGTTTAGGAGGACACCCAAGAAGATACCTTTATAGCATCTCTCCCAGCCACACACAGATTCTAAGCCATGGACAAGCAAGCCTGGTCCCATACAGTGACTGGAAAAAGTCAGAGTGACCAAAACTCAACTTCTCCCAACCCAAGGATTCTTATCATAATTCAGTGAGGTTTACTTTCATTTCCCAGTTTAAGGTAATAATAACAAAAGTGCCACGACAATATTTGTGCAAGAATCAGTGAACCACAGGGAAAAGGACATAGGGATAAGGACACAAGAGTTAGTCATGTGCAGAGTAGTAGGCCAATGGGAGAAATTGGACCTTCAGAGGAACAAAGAAAGGAACCAGGTGAGGTGTAAACAGAAAGGTTAAGTGGTTAGACCTGAAGTTTTAAAGGATGATGTTTAGATTCTTTTGTGTTGGACTGTATGTAAGTCACACAGTCTGCAAAAGATACATATGTGCATCAGATGAAATTCTATATTCAAGTTGAACCAGTGAAGCCGGTCAAAGGTAACTATTCCCAGGACAGAGAATCGAATCTGATCTGAGGCGGAAGGGCATGAAGGGATTTGAGAAGTGTCTGAGGAAGTCATTTACAGCCATATATCTGAAGTACTCCCAGTGTGCCTTCTGTTACACCTTGACTTCTCACCCTAAAAAGAGCATTCATCTGCAGGGCTAACCTATCAGATGCACTTTCTAGAAAGACATAAAGTAGCAGTTTGGATTATTATGGGAAAGGTTGATGATGAACAGACAGGTGAAAGGGCAGGGATTCGGGCCAGTGTGGTGTCTACTACAAAAGCTGTGAAACAGTTTATTAAAAAAAAAAAGAGGAAGGTTTGCACTCTTTGAAGAACTGATAAGCTGGTGAACACTGGCACGAAAGAGACATCAAGTGTATCCTGGGACAGTGTGCTCGGACATTGTCAACAATATCACACAAGAAAATGCATTTAATATCAGAAACTCCATTTCCTCTTTGTCTCCCCATACACAAACGTACACTTTAAAGATGCCAAACTTTTAAAATACAATGGATACCTTCACTATGTGAAATGATCTTGAAAGGTTTGGATCTGAAATGTCGCCAAAAGTTCATGGGCTAAAGGCTTGGTTCCCAATGCAATAGTGTTCACACATAAGTGATTCAGCAGGGCTCTGGCTTCACCAATAGGTTATTTATAGGCTCATAATTTAATGAGCTTGGAGAGACCCTGTTATCTATGATCTCTCTCTCTCTCTTTCTCTCTCTCTCTTTCTCTCTCTCTCTCTCTCTCTCTCTCTCTCTCTCTCTCTCTCTCTCTCCTTCCTAACTGTCATATAGTGAGCAGATGTGCTCTTGTCATGAGCTCTGTACTGTGATGCTTTGGTTGCCACAGTCCCAGAGTACGGTGCTTGGCAACCATGGACAGAAACCTCAGAACCTGAAAGTACAACTTTCCTACTTTTAAGTTGATTTTATCACATCAATTCTGATGTTTCTAATTTTAAATATAGGCTGCATAAATTGACTATATTTGCCATAATTTAAAATTTTGTTAAGTAAACTCCCAACCTTTTAACTTTGAAACATAAAATAAATGGATATATTTTAAGATGGAAGATATGTGAGAATGAAGAAAGAAAACATTTGGAAGAAAAAAGAACAACACTGACTATGGTAATAATTTCACTTCATTTACTCTTAATGATCATCAAATAAGTTGATACTTTAATGTTAAAGTTGAAAAATCAACACTCATTAAAAAAATGGTCTTTTTACAAAAATGCACAGAAAGAAACTGGTGAGGGGTTTTGAAACAATTTTAGTTCTTTATCAAAATTACTTTGCAAGTATCCGTTTGAGGTTAATATGAAACTTGTTTTAAAATATAAAGGCTAGGATTGGAGAGAGAGCTCAGCAGTTAAGAACACTGTCTGCTCCTTCAGAGAACTCAGGTTCAATTCCCAGCACCTACATGGTGGCTAACAACTGTCCAGAACTCCGGTTTCAAGGGATTTGATGCCCTTCTCTGACTTCCACAGGCATTGCATGACATGAGTGCACTTACATACATGCAGGCATTACACTCATACACATAATAATAAAAATAATAAAATAAAATTATAAATTAATACAATAATAAATCCATATATGTATATATAAGCTAAGAATACAGACAGATAGTGCTATTTGACCTCAGGCTATATGCTTCACCCTACAGAATCAATTTGGTTTCATAAAACTAATTATTTCCATGTGAAAATAATAAGCAAACTGGCATTCCATGTGTTCTTTACATGAGCAGAGAATGAGAGCCCTGAACTATGTTTTCCCTGCGTTACCCATTTTCATAAGCTTTTTGAACTGTAAGGCACCTTGGAGATCATCCAGTGAAGACCTCCAATTCCTCTATCACACAGATGAGAAAACTCTCTTAATCTGTTTATCGGCAGAATTGGGTGTGCAGGAAACTCTAGTACGTCTTATGATTTTCAGTTATCTTCAACTCCTCTCACAGTCCCCTCTAAGTGTCTCCCAAGTGTACAGATCATGAAATAGAACACACACAAAAAGATCCAAGCACAGGAGGAAAGGGTGGAGTGTTTAACATCCTCTTTCTTTGCCCAGCATGTTCAAAGCTGGCTTTTTCTTCCACTCCTACTTCAGTACAGACTAAATAATTCATATATGGAGGCCACATTGTTATCTCCATGTCCTGCAGAAATTAAATTATTATCTCTCTGTATGTTCATAGTTTTAACAGCCAGTCTCCCAAAGACTTGCTTTCTCCTTCAGCCTTTGGGTTTTCCTTTCTCTTCAACCCTATGAACAGCTTTAATACACTAGGACATGTCATGTTTGTTTTGGCTCTGTCTCCATCAGTTCAGCCCGTCTTAACTGTTCTTGCATCAACATATCATGGGAGTGTAGAAAACTACAGGGAGAGGGTCACATGGAGGGATTCAACCTAGGCCTAAGGAACTGCTCGTGAAGGATAAGAGAGAAAAAGAAAATAAAACTGGTTCTGTACTAGTAGTCAATTCAATTTGATAGCTAGGGTTTGACGTTCCCTAAATAATATATATAAAGAAGTCCAAAAACTTACTGACTTAAATTTAGTAACAATATATGCCCTGGGCTATATGCTTTAAATTATACCATCAAACTAGGTCCAGAAAGGGAAAACAAGATTACAGCAAGTGACTCTATGTTAACACATAGTTTCCAAGGCAACAAAAGAGTGGCATTTTCACCTAACCAAGCTTTCCAAAGATTTCTGTCTCCTTTCCCTAGAAGAGAAAAATAAATATGCAAAATGATTGCACAAATGTCTCTAATTTCTGTAACAAGTACCAAGTTACATGAGGAACCCAACCATAGGTGCATTTCTTTCTTCCTTCTTATAGCAGTATTCGCCCTCCCTCTCACTTCTCTCTCTGAGAAGCTCAAGTTCACCTGTGAAGTGAGCCTTAATAGGAAACTTCACAGAGCTACCCCAGAGCTACCCTCCAGCTGACAGAACTGGGCAGCACTCGGCACAAAATGCATAGCCTTACCTCTTGTTGTCAATCAACCTTCACATTTCTGCCATAATTATGAAATAATTTAAACACTTGAAAGTAAGTATATCCAATGACCAGATTTATCAGGTACTGAATTTTTAATTGTTTTGGAAACTTTGAGAAATGAATGAACAATGGCAGATGCAGAGACAGTCTCATTCTCAAACACCCTGTCTTTTCATTTAAATTAACCTCCCTGCTTCATGTATCTCTCACAGGGACTGACAAGACGGGACGATCTGATGAAGACAGCCAGAACAAACATGACGTGTCCTAGTGTATATAAAGCTGTTTTACAGACTTGAAGGGAAAAGAAAATCCAAAGGATGAAGGAGAGACTGGCTGTTAACTAGGAACATAATCAGAGACAGTAATCTAAGTCTGCAGGGCCTGGATTTATCTCTGTATTTATTCTGGGACAAACGAGATTGTAAAAGAATTTGTGTCCTTCCTCTCTTTTTAACACTTTTACCACATTGGTTGCCTAAAGTTCTTCAGGCTGGGTGTTCTTACACTCTTCCCTATGTCTATGCCAGGGTTTTCATCTGATTTGAGCTTGTATAGGACTTGTGCTTGCTGTCACCACTGCTCTGCGTTCATGAGTAAGTGACCAACTGCCTGGATGACTTTCCTGCGGTAATCCACCACGTCTGGCTCTTCACAGTCTTTCTGCCTCCTCTTCCGCGATGATCTCTGAGTCTTGGGAGGCAGAGGTTTGTAAAAGTTGTCCAATGTAGGGATAAGCACTCTGTGGCCTCTAGTTCTCTGCACATTGGCCAGTTGTGGGTTTCTGTGTTAATCACCATATGCTGCATAAGGAAGCTTCTCTGGTGAGAGTTGAGAGATGCATTCATCCTGTGTACAGAGGTTTCACTGAAGATGTGTCATTTAAAGAAGCATGTCACAGATACTTATTCTCTGCATTTGACAAATGGTAATAACCTCTCTGTAATAGTCTCCATCTGTTGCAAAAAAAAAAAGTTCCTTTGATGAGGAGGGAAAGGTACATTTGTCTGTATATGAGGATGCATATTTAAAATAAATTAAGAAATTACACTCGTCTAGGGATGTGACAAAAGCACTTTTTTCTATAGGATCTAGCACAGCTACAGCCCCCTGTATTTGGCTATGTTTACAGTAGCACACATCAATTTTCTCCATTCAGTAAGTCTTAAATTCAATGAGACAATTGTTGATTACCCCTAAATGAAAGTGCCTCTACCACACCAGTAGTGATAGCTTTCTGAGTCAGCCATTGTTTAGGCTTACAGCTGGGTAGAACCATTATTGTTTTTCATCCTTAGCAGTTGATATAGTATCCTCTGATACTATGATTACTAGTCTTCAGGGAGGAGGCTTCCAGATCAGTTTCAATTGAATTTCAGGGCCTTGTATTTTAACAGGGCAAGGTTGTCACCGAATTTTCTTTGACTTTGTGTTTCCATTAACAAGTTTGCTGTTGTTGCTGCTGCTACTACTATTGGTATTTGAGATAAGGTCTCTATGTAGCCCAGGTAGGCCTCAAACTCTGGGGATGAAGTAACTCTGCCTCAACCTTGCAAGTACCTAGGATTACAGGCATGCATCATAGTACCTAGTTAATGCATCATCTAAACTAGTTAGATGGCTGTTTTTCGCTTGTTTCTTTGGTTGATTGGCTGGTAAGTTTAGGTTTGCTTTTATTTTAAATTATGTGTGTATGTGTCTTTGTCTTTGTGGGCATGTACATATGTGAGTGCAGTTGCCTACAGAGTCCAAAAGAGGGCTGAATCCACTGGAACTGGAGTTACAGATGGTTATAAGCTACCCAATGGGAGTGTTGGGACCTGAACTCTGTTCCTCTTTGAGAACAGTACACAGGCTCCTACCAATGAGCCATCTCTCCAGTCCCTATAGAAAAAAGCAGGTTTGGTCTTACATTTCCTTCCAAAAGCTTTGGGAAAAAAAATTGTCACATAAAGGTCTTTGATCCACCTGGAATTTATTTTTAATGTATTGTGAGTTGTAAATTTTTGAATAAGGGAAATTAAATTTTACTCAGAATCATTTATTTAAAACTTTGTTCTTGCCAAACTTGGTGGTACACAGTTTTAATCCCAGCACTCAGGTGACTAAGGAAGGCACAGCTCTGTGAGGCTAAGGCCAGCCTGGACTACATAGCAAGTCCCAGGCTAGCTGGGGCTCCAGGGGAGAACCTGGCTCAAAAAAGAAAGAGAAAGAAAGACAACAACCACAACAAAACCTTTTACTGCTAACACCACCACTAATGAGTTTGACATAAATATAACTCTCTTTCTGGCTTCTTTATACCTTTCCGTTGTTTGATTACTCTAACCCTGAATCAGCACTAAGATAACTGAATCCTTATAAGTTTATAATCTATCTTTATAACTGCAAATAATTTCCTCTTGTTTTCTTTTCAAAAGAAGCTTAACTGTTCTCCACCCTTTCCTGTTCCTCAGAAATTTTAGAATCTTAATTTACATTATACAGCATATACAAACCATTTGGCTAGGGCGTCTTTCCAAACACTATTAAACTTATCTTTATGGGAGGGTCTAAGTTCAAAACCTGAATGGATAAAAGCGTTTTTCTTTTTTTTTTTTTATCTTCTTACAAATTCTTTTCTGGAGCAGTTTAAGGATTTGATGAATGAGCATCAATCATCTTTGCATATTAATCTACATGTAGCAAGGTACAAAATTATCATTAATTAAAATGTCTTTATCTGACATTTCAAGCTTTATATAAATATTTTACATTACCTTTAATAATGAAAATTTATTATCCATCTTTATTTTTCCATGACCTAATTATATTTGTTTAAAAACCTCATTTTATGGAGATTTTGGAAAATCTCACGATTAATGATATTTGCTACAAGTTGATCAGTGAGAAGATTCCTTCCCATTTCCAACTTACTGTGGAGTTTTAAATAAAAGGTGGGCATTGTAAAATATTCCTACAATCCCAACACTCAAAGAAGATGAGGCAGTAAGACTGCAAATGTGAGGCCAGCCTGGGGCTGCATAGTGGAAGTGTGTCTCAATAAAAAGCAAAAAGAACAAGAAATTGTGATACAGTGTGTGGGGTGGCAGTAATGGGAGGAGGTGGAAGGGGACTGCAATGGGTAAAAATAATGCAAATTCAATATTCATGTATGAAATTCTCTAAGTAAATTTTTATTTAAAAAATCAAAACAAAATGTTTTCATTGAATTAAGAGATATATTTACTATGTGTTTCCTGTAAATACTGAATTTGACATAATTTCCCTTTTAATCTGTTAATATAATATACTAAGAATTTTTAAATTTCTAAGTTAAATCTTCGAGATCCTAAAATACACACTGATGATACATTTTAATATTTTGCTAAATATATAGTCAAAGGATATTTTACTTAGTATTTTCCTGTCTAAAATAATCCTCCAGTTTACCAATTAGCACATGCAGAAAAATGCTATCATTTCATTGCATACTTACTTGGATGAGATATAATAAAAATAAACACATAGCTAACATTTACTTTGCATCTAGTGCATGGTGGTCACTGCTCTCAGCATCTTTATCTGGTCCTTCATCATCACTGTTCTATATGGTAGGGATTCTTGGCATTACCACCACTTCAATAGCAGGAATTCAAGCCATCTGCCTAGTGCTAGGCAGTAGCTCTGCTCTAGAAAAAATTTTACATGAGTGGTTATCACATCTGTGTTTAGTAAAAAGCATGTCACTACAACCATATTTTTTGTTTGTTTGCTTGTTTGAAATTAGTTCTTGCCCATTAATCAACTGTACTTCCTCAATAGATATATCAGTTTTCAATATCTGTTGGTAAGTTTTGTCTTGTTATATTTCTCTAGAAAATTGCGCACTAAATCTATATTTTCATAATGGGTTGTTAGCTGGGCGTGGTGGTGAACACCTTTAATTCCAGAGCTGAGAAGACAGAGGGAGGTGGATATCTTTGAGAATGAGGCCAGCCTGATCTTCATGGTGAGTTCCAGGCCAAGTGGAGGTTATAAGGAGACTCTGTCTTAAAAAGACAAAACAAAAGCATACAAAATCTTAATAATAAGTTATTATAAATTCTTAGCATAATTTATATGGTTTGTCTTGATGTTGCTAGAGATTTCTGTAATTTCCTAAACTTTTCAAAATATAGACTTCATATTTTGCTGAGTTTTCTTATTATGAGAATTTTCTAGTTTAATTTATAACTGTTTTTATCCCCTTCTTCCTTTTTGACTTTTATTATTTCTCTACATTCTTCAGTTAAATTTTGAGTTCAATATTTTATTAATAATTTTATATTCTTTTTCTTAATATAGATTGATAACATTAAGCTCTTTCCCTGCACTTACAAATTTTTATAGCCTTTCTATTCAATAAAGTTGTAAAGGCACAAATTTTAGGAAATTTGAGCCAACATTCCAAGAAAAAAAGAATCAACAGGTGTCAACCTGAAAATATCCCAGATGTTGGAATAAAAAATTTTAAGTAGCTGGTATAACCATCCACCATAGGTCAAAAAGTTAATGAAATGGATGAAACAAAGTTCTTAGCAGAACATAGAAATTGTTATCATAAATAGAAGGATCAAAGTGAAGAGACTGAATATCATTGTAGCTAAAATTCTATAGAGAAGCTTAATAAAATAATGAAAGTAACAATTATAGTCAGTGTATTGCAAAATAAAGATAGCAATGACCAATAAATAACATCAGACAAAAGTGAAAAAAAATTGACCCTACTAGAGTATGATAATATTAAAAAGAAGAACTATAATTTATGTCACTGGAGCCCGTGAAACAGAAGAGAAAGAAGATGGAAAATATTTGAAGGCATAGTGGATGAAAAATATCCTCCAAATTTAGTATTTAAATTGCAAGAGGCACAAAAAAACCCAAAAGTTTACACAAACAAAAGATTTAAGGGAAATTATTGCATCAGAAAACTTAGAACTGTAGGGATGTGGAAAAAAACATGAAAAATGATATTAGAATAAAAATTATGAGTTGTTTTTCTTCTTAGTTCATTAACATACATATGAATATTTAGATCAATAGACATAATATTTCATTTTAAGATTTCCTTGTATGTACATGTAATTCAAATGATGGAAGAGAACAGAAAATCAGGGCTGGAGAATTGACACAGCCAATACAGGTTCAGACTCACAACCAAAAGACAAGAAAATCACCAACTTGACCTAATGACATTCAGAGAATATTTCACCCAATAAATGCATAGTCTGAATATAAGCATAAAAATTTATCAACAACAGCCAGCTGTGGTAGCACACTCCTTTCATCCCAGCACTCAGAAGGCAGAGGCAGGTGAATCTCTGTGAGATCAAAGCCAGCCTGGTCTCCATAGAGAGTCTCCTAGAACTCTATGGAGAGTTCTAGGCCAGCTGGGGAAACAGGGAGATCCTGCCTCAAAAAGAAAAAAAAAAGGATGTGAAAATTAAAATAATGAGTCACCACTGTAAATCTGTTACAGTATCTGAAAAATAAAAACAGATTTCAACTACTTTGGGGTTAAAGTCTATTTTTTCTCTTATTAGCATCCCAAGAGCAGATTTGGTTGGGTCATCTTTGCCTGGACATGTTTTCCCATTTTAATGTTTACTACATAATCATGTTACATGTATTTCTCATAAATAGTACATAACTGAATTTTTAAAATCCAATTTGAAATTGCCTGTCTTTTAAGGGGTAAATTTAAATCATTAGCATTTATTGTTATTACTGTTCCATTTAGACTTGTTTTTCATATCTTATTTTTGTTTTATTTTATTTCTCCTACTTTTTATTTACTTATATTCTTCCTCTTTCCTTAATTAGAGCAGCAGAGTCTTTGGCTGGTCTGTGTTTGTTTTATACTTTATTGCTTTCCTTATAGTGTTTATAGTTAAATATTTGGCAAGATTCTTGACCTAGCAGAGTAAAAGTTTATTCAGTGTCACTATCTCCCTCCAGAAAACAAAGATCTAGAAAACTTGAACTCCAATTTTATGGCTGTTATTTTCTTTTGATTTGTGACCGTTTCATCCACGTGTCTAGTATATTCTGGTCATACCTCCCCTCCACCCTTGCCATCCTCCTCCTATTCCCACCAACCTCCCCTCTTCTTCCCATCAAACCCCCAGCCTACTTTCATTTCTTTTTGCTTTGTTTTTTGTTTTGTTTTATGACACACTGGTTTAAAGCAGGGCCATTCATTCGGGCATGGGTGTGGAGCTACGCACTGGAGTATGAGTAACTCACGGTTGGCTAAACTACATCACTGAAAATAATGCTTCTCCTCCAACAACCCCCCACTGCCATTACTTCTCTGGGCAAAGGAATTTTCCATGAACTCCTTCCCATTTATGAATGTTTACTGATTCAGCCTTGTGAAGTTCTTATGCAAGCAACCACAGCTGTTGTGAATTCATGACTGTGCCATACCCGTAAGACAGCATTTCACAGCCTTCCCCCTATTATTCAGTTCTAATGTTCTTTCTGCCCTTTCTCCTGAGATGTTCCCCACATATAGAAGAGGATTGTATGGGTGTCCTTTAATGATATGTACCTAACAGTCATTTGTCTGAAATTTTAATATTAGATTCTCAATGCAAATAGAACTCTATTTAGGGCACTCAAAATTAGTCATCACCATTATTTTTCATGCTGTACTTTTCATGCCTTGCTTATACAGAGTGATCTGCTGATTGAACAATAGATTATCAAATAAATTAATCTCAAGTTAATCAATTTCGTTGACCCTTGCCTCATATTCTCTATCTTTCCTTCTCTTTTAAAGTGCATTCTTTGATGTTCCTTTCAGTAAAGGTTCTGAGTAATAACACTAATTAACATCTTTATTCTTAATTTTTTTAATATGTTTTCATTCTTCTCCTTCTCGAACAAACTGTGCACTAGTCCAGGGGATGGAAATAGACCCTAAATCTCATAGTTGAAACGAAAGCATTACTGTCCCTAAACTTTAAAGCACAGTCTTTCCAGCTAGTCTGTCACCCCTGTGAGGCAATTCTCCCAAGAAACCAACATTACCATATTCCCTCTCATTCTAGTGAATAAAACAAGTTGGAAAAATGGAAGGAAGATTTGGGGGGATGTGTAATTCATGAAGAAAAGTTTGATTTATCCTACACTCCCTTCCATGCATAAGAAATACAATATTCTTCCCTCCCTGAAGTCAAGAAGAAGGAAACGAAAGCAAAGCGGAGTCATCCACAACATTATTTCTCTCTGAGTCACTGTGGTCATCTTTCAGCTATATATAACGAAGCTATCTATTTGTCCAGAAGAATCCACTGTGGAAACAGGGGAGATCTTTCTAAGAGACGAAACATCAGTGTGGCAGCTAACACTTCCACTATTTCGTTTCACACTTTGTAAGTTTCTAAAAACTCTCCACTGCTTTGTCAATGTACACCATGAAGCTATGGGACAGGATGGCAAGAGCCAAAGAGGAAAGGAGGGATTAGAACCAACACCAGACACTACATAAGAAAGGTGTTTGTAGGTCTCAGAAGAACTGATTAATGTCCTCCAAAAGACTGAGATTGTCAGTCTCAGCCAGGGATAAATAGGTAATGTCTCCAGAGTCCTATCAAGGGTGTTTATTGAAAACAAAATTTTAATGCTCCAGTGATTTCTCAATAAGTTAATAAAGCGTACTAATATTACAGTATATTATTAGTCACAAATTTCTCTTTTGTTTCTCCTACTGGTGTACTACTTAATATCTTAACTTCATGTGATGTATCATGAAATCAATATCCAAGACTGGCTTTGGATTGGGTTTTCAACTTCCCTAGGATAACAGGGAAGTAACAGTACTATTTAGTAATCCCCCAGACTGTGACGAAGTTTAGAGAGACTCCATTTCACAGGCAGGGACAGACTTCAGAGGTTCTGTCTTTGCTGAAATCCCACCACCATTTGAGACTGAAATCACAGCATCAGTCTTCATTCCATCCTCCCCGCCATGTTGAATCCCATAATTTCAGCTTTTTCTCATGATACTGGCTTAAAATGGGCTCCACGTTTCTGCCACTTAAGTAGTTTCCTTCTTTGAGTTAACTACATTGAAACAAATATTGAATACTTCCATAATTTCTATGTAGTATAAAATCAGAATGACAAATGTTAAGGTGTAATACTTATCAGTTAATATAGCCTCCTCATATATGATAACATTTTGATAGTATTTTTATACGTAAGTGGATTCATATACACATATCTATTTGTATTAATGTCACATTGTTGAAATGTTTTTTCTAACTCTGTAGCAACCTTCCTAAAGCAAATTCTTCAATGTCATTCAGGTGTTGAGTGAGTTAAAATCGTTAGTTAAAAAAAAAGCATTAAATAATATCACATGAAACCTTACAAATGTGTGCATGCACACACACATTAATTGCAACAGGTTTCAAATAACTCTGGCTATCTCAAATACTGAGTCTGTTCTCCTGGCCAGTTTTCAGTGCATTCTTAAAGAAAATAGGAAAACATTGATAGTAGCTAAAGTCATACCCTATTATCTCGTCATTGGCTTCCTCTTGAAGTTTGGAAAGAATCATCCTGAAATCAAAACAGTTAAAAGAACCAACCCAGGTCATCTGCATCTTCTATGACTTCAAGAGTGTTTCAACCTGCATGATGAAGAAAGGAAGTCAGTTGTAAGGTATTCTAAAGTTAGTACAGTTGCTTCAGTTTCTTTTAGGCTTTCAGTTGTAGGAAAAACAAGACATAGAAAATGGCAAGATGAACACTTTAAATAAAGAATTAAAATTGCTGAAGAGAATTGTTTCTCTATTGCAATCGTGGATTTCAAAATAAAGAGTCATATGACCCACACAAACTTTACTAAGAGACACATTTCCAAAGACGTTTTTGGACATAACATGGCCATTGCACTCATGAACTCATAGCAACCATGGTCAACTGAACAAGACCTGCATAAGAACAAGGAAGCTAAAGTTCTGGCACAGACAGGGGGTACTCCTGAGGTCCTACCCCCTAAATAAGCAGCTGTTGGAAGTTGACAAATGCAGGGGAAAAGAGAATCATCTTTTGGGGCTGCAGCCACTGGTAGATGGTCACACACCCACCCACGCATTGAATTCAGGGTGTTGTTTTTTAAAAAGAAGAGGTGAATATAAAGTTGGGGGATTAGATGTAATGGGGGAAGATCCAGAAGAAGTTGAAGAGAGGAAATGAGGGTTGGAAAGGATCACATTTCATGGTATATGCTTGAAATTCTCAAAGAATAAAAGAAAAAAAGGCTTGGTTTTAGTGGCATAAGGCAATAACAAATTCAGAAATATGGAGATAATAAATTTGAGCACCTATCAAATAAAATATAGGAAATAAGTAAAATTTAAGGCAACATGATTCTATGTATTAAACTTCCTTTTTGAATACCAGGCATGGTGGCACATGACGTTAATCCCAGTACTCAGGAGGCAGAGGCAGGCTCAAGTGTTCTAAAGTTGCAGCGCTGAATGCTTTAATTATCTCTTGTTCTTTAGATGAAGCTTCAGGTTCTTCTAGGTAACTGTGTTATTAAAAAGCTGTTGTTTTAAATATGTCTATATTGTCCCAAGTATCATAGTAAAATGAAACATTCATTTAACTATTGATACAATTTATCGATTCCCATCAAATATATTTAAAATGTGATTAATCAGCCTAGATAGGCAGTATCAAGCATTTCTACATTATATGCAAGATATCACCAGATATCAATTCTGGCTTTCTGTATTATTTGGGGAAATGAAAGACAATGAAGAGAAAAAAAGTAAAGTTCTTCTGTTTCCTACGTTGCAGAGCAAGTGAGGCAAGATTGAATATTCCATTTGGTGGGACAGTCAGTTCTATTTGTTCATTCTAGTAGTTATTTATACTTTTTTCTCCGTATTTCCTTTCCTCATCCTTTACCTTCTTTCCTCTTGACTCTGTGGGATGTATTTCACGTCCTTCTTCTTTGTCCTCTCTATCTTTTCCTCTTCAATTTGTTATTTGAAGATTAGCTTAAAGATCAACACGTTAAAGTACTAAACTAATGAACACTTTCCCAGAAGATTCCACTTCACCTCTTAAAGAATATTACTTTCAAAAACAGAATATTACTTTTGTTGAATGATAACAGACATGCAAGGGTCAATTTCCTTTATACTTGCCCAAGATTTCAAAATTAGGAGATTTATGGCTAATCTCTAGGTTTAATTTTCTAGTCATAAATTATGTAGAATTACTGATCAAAGGGTAGATTTAATTTTGCATTTCCTAGATTTTGATATGCTTTTTTAAGAAATTTCTAGGACATAGCTTCAAATATATCCATGGGTGTTACTAGTATTTCAAAACAAGACTGATTCATTATCACATAAAATATACAAACTACGTAGAAGAAACATTTCCTATATATATTTGTTTAACCATAATCTAAGGGAGTCCTTGTTTGTACCACATTAAAATTGAAACTATCCAGGGAACCTCAGCATAACAATAGAAAGAATGGGAGTCTTCCTTTAAAGATAATCTTCTCCAACCAGGAAATTAAATATTTCTCCTGGCAGCAAGTAAAGTACACAGAGGAATGTAGGCTCACACGTATACCTCCTGAAAGCTAATCACAAACCGGGGTTACCCAAAGTTCAGACCAAAGGCCAGGCCACTGCACTCCTACATATTAACTGAGCACATATACCAATTTAGAAGCATTAGCTAGAAGACGGTTGTTCTCTTAGGAAGGTTTTGTGAACATACTACATGCAGCAGATCAACACTAACACTTTTAGTACCCTTTTTAAGATTTTATTTTTATTTTTAAATATATGAATACACGTGAAGGTGGTACGAATGTGAATGCAGGTGCCCACAGAGGTCAGAAGATGGTATTGGAATTCTTGGGGTTGTGGTGTTTATGGTTGTGAGCTGCCCAAAAGAGTGCTAGGAACAAAGTTCAGATCTTCTACAAGAGCAGCACATTTTTTTAACTGCTGAGTCACCTCTCCATCTCACAAAACAAGTATGTCTTAAAATGAGCTACACTGAGAAAATCACAGGGTCTGTGACCAGTTGCTATGTGCATTTCCAACTGTTCTATAATGTTTTTGGCCTTAGTTTCTCCTACTGTAAAAATGAAGATAATAATACTACACAGTTTAAAAGACTGCTGTGTTGCCAGAATGAGAATGCATGTGTGGGTGCTCTATACATTTTCTACTACTGTACAAACATCTGTAAGTCGAAAAGAGACATAAAGAGAACAGCCACACAAGCACTTGGACTCTGAAAAGAATGCATTATAGAAAAGGCCTCCCATTTTCTTGCTGTGGAATACAGTGCCACTGAGCTAGGTTAGATTAGGTAGAGAATAAGCAAAGTGTGACCATCATTAGAGAGACACCTAGTGTTTGAACAGAGAGAATCATTAATTAGCTTTTATTACTGAAATAATAATGTGTTCACACAATGAAGAATGCAACGCAAAAGTTAAATCAGTATTACATGTTCGTACCCCTTTTCAAATCTAAAAATTATAAACTATTTGTTTTGAATTTTGAAATCAAAGGCAGACACTTCAAAGGAGAAACCAGAGACAAGGAAGTTAAAATTCCTAGAACTTCCTTTTCAAGGCATTTACCACCTGGTAATGTTTGTGACAAAACTGAGAACCGAAGGAACCGGACAGAGGATCAGGGAACATCAGAAGGAAATTCTGTTAGTGGAAATCAATGAAGAAAAAGCATCAGAGCTGCTTATGTAGACACAGGGAGGAGAGGCTGAGATGGAACACGGGAGGTCAGACTGTCATTAGTAGCACATCTGCCATTAATCAACCTGCTGATGGTGATGCTAGGATAAGCTAGAAAGCATCTAAATATTTGAAATGCATCAGTTAACAAAACAAAGATACTTAACCTTAGAACTCACACTCTCCATAAGAAAAAGGCAATAAATAAGTAAAATATATTGTTATGATTTGGATGTGAAATGTACCCCACAGGACCATGTGTTCCCCGCTTAGTCTCCAGAGGGAAGTAATGTTTTAGAAGGATGTGGATCCTTTAGGAGGCAGGCCTAGCTGAAGAAAGTGAGTCACTGTGGAGGTGACTTGTAGGTTTACAGGCCAGCTCCACTTCCTGTTCCCTCTCTGCTTACTGATCCACTAAGATGGAAGGAGGCAAGCAATTCCAACAGCACACTCCTTCAGTCATGAAGTCATTTGTCACTATGTGTTCCCTACCATGGATTCTGTCTCCTCAAACCATAACCCCAGATAAATCCTTCCACCTGAAGCTGTTTCATGTCTGTGATTTGATCATAACAACAACAAGATCTAAAATATTTCTACAACAGGAAGCTAAAGTGTTGAATTTAAAAATTTTTTGCAGAAAAAATAAACACACATACACACACAGAGTAATCTACAAGTGAGCTAAAAATAGACCTTTTCAAAGCAGAAACACAAGTGGCCAATAAGTATTTTTAAAAGCCCTAGTTATCAGGGAAATGAAAACTGAAACTGCTTTGGGATACCACCATACCCCAGTCAAAATGGCTATCAATAGACATCTGACAACAGACACTGAGGAGGGTATGAGGAAAGAGGAACCGTTGTTCATTGCTGGTAGGAAAAACTAGAACAGCCATTATAGAAATCAATATGGAGATTTCCCAGAAAATTATATAATTATTACATATATTATATATAACTATTATATAATTCAGCTATATCGACTCCTCTATACCCAAATGCCCATAAACAAATAAATAATGAAAATATGCTACAGATTCACAATGGAGTTTTACTCAACTGTAAAGAAAAATAATATAATGAAATTTACAGAAAAATGGGTAGATCTGAAAAGTATAGTATTAAGAGAAGTGACTCAAAATCATAAAGACAAAATCTGCATGTTCTCCCTCACATGCACTTCCTAACCTGTAATGTGGACACCTATGTACACACACACACACAGGTGTAAATGTGGGTGACACCTGAAAAACTAAAAAGATCAAGAGAAGGTAAATACAGAGATGAGAAAGAATGGGGGATGGGCCAAGGGACAAGTGGGACATGAAGAATGAAAAGCGGCTGAAGAGAGATTACAAGGGAGAGGGAGGGGAGCAGGGAGTGAGGGAGATGAGGAAGGAGAATCTACCAAAATATACTTTGTTCAGAAATACCATAATGATATCTTATATGATCATTTAAGAATTCTCTTTTAATATATTCATAGCTGCAACCAAGCCAGATCTCACATATGTCAGAAATCTCAAAAACTATAAAACAAGTCACACTGTCTACTGGAAACGCTTGTCACTTGGTTAGGAGTTCCCAGTGCTTAGGGACACGTATTTCCAGCAAACACTCAAGAAATACCTGTAATATTGAATAATATTATCCCTCAAAAACAATCAGTGAGATTGCTTATTTACTTAACGTTTTCATGTTTTACAAACCAAGTTCTTCAGGATTTAATGGATGTCTTTTCACTTCAGATTCAATAAGCTTGAGCATAAAAAAAATGACTGAAATAAAATGTTTAGTGTCAATCTTCCATTCCATGAGCAAGAAAATTAGAATTAATGTGCTAAAGACATTGGTCATGGTGCTGAAGGCTGTTGTTTTTTATTTTGCAAAGAAAAGTCATTAGAGGACTAGATCACATATGCTTATACTTCCAGACATAGGCCTGTGTTCTGAACTTTTGTGGAAAGCAACTGCACTAGCTATTAGTGTGACGTAAGATCTGTGTCTCAGTTGCACAGAGCAGGGGAACAGGTGAGCTGCAAATGGCCTTATGTGTCTTACTTGATTTATTTGACAGTTTCACTGCCAAGGGAAACAGGTTGTGACATAAGGAGATTAAAGTAAATCCACATTTGTCTCTTTCCATAAATAACTGAGCTGATTTTAACTCAGTGCACTTTAGTAATAAAATATATGTTGATTCCCTTAAGCACAAGAAAAATATTAAAGATTATTTGGAGAAAGTATTTTTCACAGATTTGATCAAGACTTTAATTATAATATTTTTAAACTTTTATTGATTGGAGAATTTCATATAGTGTAATTTGATCATATTAAGATCTCTCCTCTCCCACCTCACTACTCCCTTATCGACTTCCTCTATTAGTATGTATCTTTTTTGTTAAGGCCTATTGAGCCTTATCTGTGTTTCCCATGTGTTCTTGTATGGGTCATGATTATTTACAGAGCGTTTCATTGACTTTCCTTATTTACGTACATCTACATTTTCAATGACCAGAAATAGACTTATTCATCAGCTGTTATGATAAATTAGAAATCAAACTGACATAGTTATATTTAATGTAAAAGTAAGTCACTATTATCATAGGTCAGCTTCTCTGTGATTTAAGCACTACCAAACAAGGATATTTAGAGTCTAGGAAATTAGGTAGCCAGAACTCAAAGAAACTGAGCTAAAACCACTGTTCTCCTTAAACCAAATTTGAAGGTAACTAAGAAGGCAAGTAATCAGGCAATAACTTTGTTGATAATATATGTTTACTATGTTTATAGTAGCAGTGACCATTTTTATTGATATCTAGCTGAAAAAGAGCAAACGTATGCCAGAAGAAATGGAAAACATCCATGCCCTTAAATAAAGGGGGAAAAACATCCAACAAACATGTTTCTTTTTCCAAACATTGGTTTCAATTAATTAAAATAAGCTCAACAAATCAATCAAGGACTTAATCCATTCTTCAGTGAAAACATGGCTTAATTATGGAAAGTATTTTCACCCATTTTACAATTTAGAATGTGAAGCCTTTACCTTTGGTAGTTGTACTAATCTAATTAATTACACAATGCCTTCTTATTTTCTTAATGTTTTGTTCATTAAATCTCTCAATTATGCCTCTACTATGTGCCAATCACTGTTTTAATTTTGGAGATAGATAAGTAAGAAGCCAGAGACCTTTCTTCAAAAAAACCATCCATCTAGTAGGGCAAACAGGAAAGAAAACAGAAAATTACATTACAGTTTGATAACAGTGAAATAATCATTGTATTCATTTGAGTCCTTAATTTTTTTCTCAGATATTTGAGCTTTCAAACAGCCAGATTTTCCAAAATTTAAGGATCCAAGAAAGTTTTTTTCTATGAAATTTCCCACAAATTTTTGTTATCACTTGAAGTAATTAGCTGATAGAGGAGAATTTGAAATAACACTTAAAAAATTTTATATAAGTTTGTACACTTTCTCGTTTCTTATTTTTCAAAGACTGTTTCCTGTGAACATATTCCGTTAGCATTCTGTCTTAAGAGTGATCAGGCAGAAACTTCCTGTACAGCTCAGTCCTCTGTATGCCACATCTGCAGCTCTATCTTTAAAAACTCTGCAGTGGTAGAAGGGAGAGAATATGAGCCCTTAGCTGACAGAGCAGAGATAACACAGCTGAGGTTACACTTGTTAAAATCATACCCAAAAGCATAAGCAAGCAGACTGACGTGCGATGCAGATTTAAATACTTTTTAAATTGTAAAAACACTGAAATATCACAATACCCATAAATATGTGCAATTTTGATTATTTTGTGTGTCAACTTGAAATAATCTTAATTAAACAAAATAAAAAGAACCCATGGAATGAAAGTACAGCTCAGGGGCAGAGTGCTTCTTAGCAAGCCCAAACTCCAGCTCAGTCACCAGCACTGAAAAAGTATGCTTTACATGTGTGCACATTTATTTCTGTAAGATTTGCTAAATGGTTATGAAGTTCAAGGACACATATAAAATAATTTTCTTCATCCAAAACAAAATATAAAAAAGAGTTCAGTTAAACAAAACAAAGTTTTCCTAGTCAGATACCAAGACAGAAACCATAAAAGTAACAACGTCAAATGAGATTCCAGACATTCAAAACTTACAGCATAAAAAATAAATTAACTAGAACAAAGAGAAGCATCTACTGCTTCTTCGAACAACACTGACAGACATATAAAGTATTTCAATTTTGGAGTACTATTTGGTTAAATTTATGTGCTTATAAATCTATTTATATAATCAGAGATAATTATTAATAATATAGGTCTAAATAAATATTTAAACTATTTTTACCCTGTGCTCCCAGAAATTTCACTTTTTAAAATATGAACGACTAGTAAGAACATAAATTCATAGAAGAAAATGTTATATCGTGGAACTGTTTTTTGAGACAGGACCTCAATGTGAAGCCCTGGTTGGCCTCTAAATCATTATATAGACCAGGCTAACCTTGAACTCACTATGTAGACCAGGTTGGCCTTGAAATCACAGAGATCCTCTTATGTCTGCTTCCCAAGTGCTGGGATTAAAGCCATGTACCAGCACACCTGACTTCTCAGGGAAATCTTTAATTATACTAAATATACCTCAGAGGAAGACAATTTAAGTAAACTTTGAACATCTAAATTCACTCTGAATAATAATAATGCAACTGTTAAAGATATTACTGCTATTTTGTCTTTTTATAAATTTATATCACATTTTTAAAAGTTCTGAATCAATATATGTAAGTTATGTCGTGTCTAGTTTCTTTTTTAAAAAGATGTTTATGTATTAGTGTGAATTCACATAAATAAAAAGTATTTTAGAATAATGAATATCAAATATTTTAAGGTGATTGTTATCTTTCTTATTTATACCTTTCCTGAAAAATCCAGTGTCTTCAAAGAAAATGCACAACTTTACACTGGAGAAAAATGCACACAAATGCCACAGTAAATCACAGAAAAAATCTTCTTATCTTGGATTATTTATTCTATTATCCTTTTTAACATGTTATCATTCTACAATATTTAAAATATTTTGCCATTTCTTCATTAGACAATGACCACAACAAATCTTTATTCCACAATTACTTGAAGTGCATACTAATTACAGATTAAGCACATTCCGCTGTTTTGAATTTCTCAATAATGCCGCATGCTCTTCAAATACTGCCTTACAAATTTTACCTTATTTTTTCATCTAAGTCTTTTGTATCTTCCATTTTGAACATCGTACAACAGTCTATTCTATAATTCATTTCACTAAACTCTTAATAATTTCACTAAACTCCATTGATAGTTTACAATCATTCCTGAAATTGTGGTAATTTTAGCTTAACAATGTGAGGACAATGAAATAATCAGTGACTGTGAATCCCCATAGAATTGAAAAATCCTATAATATTTAGTAGCATTTGTACTTTCTCCTGAAATAGCACTGGTTATTATATACTTTTAGATCATTATAATGTACTTTTTCATAGTGTTTTCTCAGAAGTTTTTGCATGCAGAAGTTAAACATGTTCACAGATTAAGTCATAGCTTTTATTTAATGCAATCTGAGCTGAAAATTGTTACCAGTGTTTAATTGCAATAGCAAGGCTATATGTGCTAAAGAAGTACTTGCATTCCTCCTGACACTCAAGGCTTACAATCCCACTTATCTTAAGATCAAACGAGATTCAGAAGAGTTTCACTATTTGTTCAAACTGGATAGTGGGGGCAGTTTAAACATAATCCATTAGGGGATTCTTTTGCAATGATATATATATATCATCTATAATCAATATCATCAGAATTCATTTCAGGACTCTACTTAAGAATACATAATGTTAAATGCATAAATTAAAAACCTTAAGCAATCCAATATATGGAGGTTATGTTTAATAACTTATTTCTAAACTCAGTAAACCCACGACAAATAATAATCTTCATTCACAAAACAAGCATTGCTAGTTTTATGGTAGCTTAACTAGAAATCTAAAACATGGACAAAAGTTTTGAATATTTCACTTCTTCTTGCCCGTAGTACTATTAGGAAGTCACTTTGCAATCTTAGTTATCAAAAATATTTCCATTTCAGAGGAAATTGTGTAAATACATAAAGGAAGTTGATTGAAAGTACTGGCTTATTGTTAATACTAAGAGAAGACAAAACACACGCACCGTTTATTTGGCCCCTTTGAATCTAGCTCCTGCGTAAACTGAATAAGTCATAGAAATTACCTAGTACGAAATAATCTGCTCCATTTAGATATCATATAAATCCAGGATTGAAACTTGGTACAAACAAAGGCATGACGATTCTTCCTGTTTGAGTAAGGCGTAAAGGCCTAGGGTAGCGGGGGTTTGGGAGAATCACAGAAAATGTCGATCAGCCCACCTAACACCTCAGTTGGCAAAGTGGCCTTTCTTGGTTGTCATTTACTGTCAGTCAGCTTATCAGTACAGTACTTTCTTCTGAAGTAGCTGAGGTTAGGGTGTCATTCAGCCCTGCATCAAAGCTTTGCGGGTGGCTTGTTTTTTTCTTTTGAAGCAGGCTTTCCCTGTGATGCCCAGGCTTGGCTGAAATCGCCACCCTCGCCATTTGTAGTACTGGGTTTGCAGGTGCACATCAGCACAGTCAAATAAGATTTCACTTTATTAATCTAAATTTTTATGTGCATTCTCGAAAAGTCTATCAAGTATTTGTGCTTTATTTGATACAGTTCTCATCCTCTCCAGGGCTACAGTGACTAACATTTGTAAAGAAAATTACATCAAATGTGCAGATTCATGACAACAACTATTTGCTGAAAGCAGGAGAGGACTGTTCTCCCCATCTAACTGAGAAAGAGGCTCAGGATGCATAAAATGAGTAAAGGGAGATCAGAGACGTCTCCCCCATCCTGATTCAGTGCTTGTCCCTCCAGGGACCTGACACAGATATTTCTGCTAATACAGGTTTCTTTTTAATGATACTATTTGTAATGGTATAACAACACAAAAAAAATTAAGTAAAGGGAAATGACTTGTAGACAAAATCCGCTGTATTTTTAATCTTTTGCTGATCAGTTTCTAAGATTAACTTACTCAGGTAGGTAGATGGATCTAAAACTCACCAGGTATTGCTCAAAACTGAATAATCCTATTTTTAAAAAAGGAAAAAAAAATGGATCATGAAGTACTCTGGCTTAAGCAAGATGTTTTCTCACCCTTAATTCAGTAACAGACAAAAGGACAGAAATCAAACAACAAAAATCTTTTTGAATTCACCAAGTGTTTTCACAAATCTCCCCCCTCCCTTGACAGACACGGTGGCTGCCTCCAACACAAACGCCACCTTCATCTTAGGGTCCAGCAAGTTTGACTAGCACCAAAGGTCTGCTCAGCATTCCTTCACTGCAGGAAGCTGTAAAATTCCACAGCCACACTGTACAATACAGCTCTTATTTAGAAAAGGAAGGCAGACTAGAGGCATATGACAATATATTGTTTGCTTTAGTGTTTCTTACACTCGTTATTGAACTCAAGCTGCCAGAAGCAAGAGTGATAACCCCATATGAGGTTCCTCCTGAACTTCAAAACTCTGTCAAGAGGTTGAAGAAAGATGGAGGATGTCTGCGGGTTTCGATAAGAAAGTGCAAAAGAAGGAACGGAGCCTTAGGAAGTGGAAAGATACACAAAAGTCTGTTCATTATTCAACCTCATAAAATTAGGATGAAGAACAGCTGCCTTTTTGTGTAAGGAGAAAGCTCAAATTCTCAAATATGGAACATGCTGGCCACAGCCACATTGATAGTTTGGTAATAAAACACATAGATGTGCTTGTTTTTATAATTTTTTATCTAATCTGAGGCCATATAGTTCACTTTCATAAAATTTACTATCTAACATTCTCTGCAATAATAGATGTGGGGAAATTCATAAAAATTTTCATTGGAGGCTTTCATTAATTAAAAGAAAATATTTGAAAACATCTTTTGAACTTTATTACTCAAGGGATGATGCCAGAGCCTGCTTCAAAGCACGTCTCTCTTTGATGAGAGCAGGAGGCAACTCAAAAATCTAATAGCCATGTTCCTGGAATTCAGTCCCATTTTTTTTCATTAATCCACTAAAAATATTTATCAAATGGCTAGTATAATCTAGGCATAGAAGTTGTCAAATACCATTGAAAAAATACACCACATGGTCTCTGTTTCTGAGGCATCCCCAACACTGGCTAGCACTCCCCTGGCATCTGGCACCTTCAGTCTTTATGGATAGGAAGTAGAGATGAAGGCATCAGGCCTACACTTACCAGAGAGCCTGTGCACATTCCTTAAAGCCACAGTGGCTCTTCCAAACATCTCTACAACTTAACACCTAAAGGAAAGTCAGTGTACTGTTATTTTCTATACTTTAATTCACATACACAATAAATATTTCACACTTTTGGAATTATATTACAAAATTATATTATATAACCTTAGACTTATTTCTACTTTCATTTTATGAAAAGAATTATACATGGTTTTTCTTCTTATTGCAGAATGATTTATTTGCTTGCGTGGCTTTTTTAATTAATAAGATACACTTTGATAACTTCTTCAAACTTTATAGATCTCAAAATTTTTATGAGATTTGTATTGCATTAACACCTTAATCAACAAAACAATAATAACCACATTAAACAGTATGTCTAAATTTCAAATTTTAAGTTATAATTTTAAATTATAGTTTCAATATCTAAGTTTAAATACTGTTTTAACTGTGTTATCTTGTAATAGCATATTATCTTCATATATTAGTTTTTTTAATCTATGACTGTATTGCCCACAGATGTATGTCATGTAATGCTCTCAGAGGTCAGAGGAGGGTGTCAGATTCCCTGGAACTGGAGTTACAGAGAGTTCTTAGATGCCATGTGGGTGCTGGAAAATTAAACCCCAGTCTTCTAGAAGTGCAGCCAGTGCCCTTAACCACTGAGCCATCTCCCAAGTCCCTATACATTAATCTTGATCTTCAAAGATATAACTAATTTTTTCATTTAATTTAAATATTAAATTTCAAAACAGTCAATAACTATTAATGTATTTTCTATAAAATGATATAAAATTACATTCCAACTCAAAAGTTTTCAAATATTCACTATTGACCTGGTTATCAGATTATTAGTTATTAAAATTAGTTATTATAATCACATACATTTAATGTTAAAATTTTTAAGACAGCTGGGCATGGTGGTATATGCCTTTATTACCAGCACTTGGGAGACAGAAGCAGGTAGGTAGATCTCTGTGAGATCAAGACCAGTCTGGTCTACATAGTGAGTTCCAGGACAGATGAGGCTACACGGAGAAACTGTCTCAAAAAAAAAAAAATTAGATGTCAAAACAATAGACTTCCAAATAGAAATAATCTTTGCACTGATGAGGCCAATAAAATGATAGTTTTAACATTTTTACTCAAATTTTTCTGTCAAAGGGGAGTTCACTATGTTGGTTTGTAAAGAAGCCCAAGGGAGAGAGAACTAAACCTCAGAGGGACCCTGGCTACTGTCTTGCTCTGAAATTCCTTCTTACTCTTATAAGCATTGGGAGTTTCAATTTACATATACTAAACAAAATATCTTTAAATAGTAGAGTATTTTGGCATATAAGGAAAATATTCTACCAAGGCAAGTGTAAAACTCTTTGATATGTGTTTATCACTGCACAGTGACCAATAGGTAAAAACATAAGACATATAATAAGATAAGAGGTAAGTATGATCTAGAAAATAAGATCAAAAATGAAAAACAAAATTTAATTCAAAGAATTAATTCTATAGTCCTGAAGAATTAAGCTGACTTCTTCTGCATTAACTCTATGTTATCAAAAAATTATAAAGTGACAGACTAGCCAGCTAATATAAAATGCACAGGCTATAAAATAAGGGTGATATTTACCTTTCTTCAAATCTTACTTGTAGTCTGTTACTTATTATCTTAGATTAATTGCTTTTCTCTATTACTAGAGATACTGTCAACTGAATTCTTGGATTTCAAAGAATGTAGTTTATCCCTTTTTGTGATTTTCTTCTTTAGAAAACGTTAAATTCTGTTTGGTTCTGAAATGGTACATGTTAATAGACAAAAACATGTCCACATGCTTACATATTTTCAATATCAAAAGCCAGATAAATTAAAGCTGAGAATGTTATTACATAGCATAACCATGAAATATTCCCAGTAGAGAGTAATTGAGCAGAACATTTTCTTATCCATTGCCTTAAAAGTACAAATTTACTCTCACTCAGGGACAGCTGAGCAGCGGCCAATATGGCCTGATGGAAGTCAATCAGGAAAGGGCAACACTGAAGAACTGTGAACAAGGAAAGTTCAGGAAGTAGTGTGGGATGTATAGCTGGAATGCTTGGGAAAGATCCACAGCATAAAAATATTTGTACTCCATGTGAATTCTAACCAGAATACACTCCATCCCACAGAAGATAATAGTACTCTATACAGGCTGAACATGAATGTGAATCATCCCTCCCCATAGCTGACCCAGGATACACGGCTTTGAAATAAAGTCATTACAAGATGAGGATGCAACTCAGTTAACTGCTGCAATGACTGAATGTCAATTTCCGGGCAAAAGTCATCAAACATGATGCCTTAAGGGAGCTAGGCAACTACATGATGGGCCTTCATTGCTTGGGAAGTAGTCCAAAGAATATGCATTCAAGGTATGAGCTGATGTCCAAAGATACTAACTCCTCTGGAACAATAAATGCTTTTCTAGAACCTCAGTTGCACTACAAGTTTGCATAGGAGACGTTGCAAGATTGAAGTGCTAACTTGGATGATTAGACATTTTCACTCAACTTCCCCCTGACATTCTTAACTGATTATTGTTTCCTGCTTTACCAATGGGTATATAAAGATCTGGAGAAAAAATAAAATTTGGTGGTTTGATAAGAATTCTTTGTCTTGCCATCATTTCTTGTATCTCTTGCCCTGTTTCATTCCAGGTTCCTGAGGAGTCTCAAGCTCTCCTTGTTTCCCGCTGGTTGGGGCACCTACATGTATATAAGTGTACCCATGCCATGTAAACCCCACAGAGTGTCATATCCCCTGGAACTATAGTTACTGTCAGTTGTTAGCCACCATAAGGGTTCTGGGAATCCAACCTGGGTCCTCTGGCAGAACAGCAAGTGTTTTTAATTGTTGAACCATCTTTACAGCCCCTAAACCAGATATTCTTATTAAATTGTTTGCTTTGAAATATTTCTATAAATATTAGTAAAATATTTTAAATTAGTAAATTTAATTAGTAATTAAATTAGTAAATATAAAATTAAGTAAAATATGCATGGAGTCATGCACACAATAATATTTTCTGTCTCCTAATAATTTTAGTTTTATCTGCCTTTAGGTAAAGAATAAACAACTATGGTAATTATTGATCATTGTGACATTGATTATCAAGGGTAAATAAGATTTCTTCTATACAGGGGCTAGGAATAGTTAGGTTAGAACTCAGGAATATAATACAGTAATAAGATTCCGAAATCTGCTTCAAATCTTTATAGAAAGAAAACTAAATGATGTACCACTAGGGGCTGGAGAGAGGACTCAGTGATTAAGAGCATTGGTCGCTTTTCCAGAGGACCCAGGTTCAGTGCCCAGCACCCACATGGCAGCTCACAACTGCCTCTAATTCCAGTTCCAGGGGAATCTGATGCCATCTTCTGGCATCTATAGGTACTGCATACATGCAGTGCACTTACATGCAAGTAAAACACTCAAACACACAAAATACAAATATAAACTTTTATAAGGTTTATAGATCACTTCATTATGGAAAACGTATGTTCAAATGTAAGGGAACAATGAAATATGATAATAAGGTAAATATGATATTTACTGGACATTGTCTACTATTTGTAGAAATGAGAACTCTGGCCTCCAAATTCACTAAATTTTAAATATGTTCAAGTGCGTGTGTATTATGCATGTGTCTAACTGTGCATACATTTAATTCTCTTTTTCTTTCCCATATCATTATAGCACATACTTACAATGATCAAATTTAACATTTATTCCACAGGTTGCAGAACATCAGTTCTCTTTTCTCAGTTTATAGTGGGGGGGGGGATCAAATTGTTGCTGAAAGCTCTTGGAATATAATGATAATAAAACCCTGAAGTTGGTTGCAAAAAACTTTGGAGCAGGAAGGGCTCCAATATAAGAAATAGGAATAGGGGACCTAAACAGGAATCTCCTCTACCCTCTGTAGTGACCCAGGATTGAAGTCTTTGTTTTCCAAAACTATCACATTCCTGTAACCTTTGCCATATGTTACCTGTAAACAACCTGCTTACTTATCAACTATGCGTGTGTTATTTGCCCTTTGCTTGCATTCCTCAGATGAGTATAAAGATGCCCCAAAATTTGAGCAACAAGCTGATACCATTTCAGAATGATCCAGGTGTCAGTCCCCATTATAATAAAATAAAATTCAGTCTCTTTCACCTGACTTGGTGATTGGTGTCTTGATTGACATTCTTGATTTTTCCATAACAAGTTTTCTGAAACATTTTGTCCTGTAAAAATTATTTTTTTCAAAAATAATTCATCAGAGTCAGTTGCTGATACTGAGAATCAACAAATTCAAAGTCAAATTATAGAAGTATGTTCAACCACAGCTTTGTAGTCAATATCATTTTAAAAAGTAAGCTCATAAGTCAAATAACTTCTCAAATTCTTTCACACTATAATTATTTAAATCTAGCTAATTCTTTTCTGACCAAAATTAATAGACTCCATTCCAATTTATACTTAGCCCAGGGGAGAATTGTAAGAGTTCATAAGAGAATCATAAGGACTAAGAAGAACTGAGACTCTAATATACTCCATTTGACTCTCAGAAGTTGTGTGTTGTAACAGTATTTCTAAGGCAAACTGACACTGAACAACTCACAAAGCATTGACCAGTTATTAAGTAGCAGTGTTACATTCTTAAGTGTTAAATTACAAATGTTGACTCTTTCAAAGCAAGTTTGTTCAAGAGATTTTCATAACCCTTGAGGAAACTTCCTACAAAGAACAAGCTTAGCCAGGCATGGCACATCTTTAATCCCAGCACTCAGGAGGCAGAGGCAGGTGGACCTGCCAGGAATTCAAAGCCAGCCTGGTCAAATATCGAGTTTCAGGCCAGCGGGGCTACAGGAAGACCCTGTGTCAAAAAGACCAAAAAAAAGAAAGAGCATAAAAGAGTCAGGAGGCAGCACGTCATGACCTTGAGACCTGCTGTTCAGTACACTAGGCTGCAGTCTCACTCTTCCACCCAAAAGCCTCCCCCAAACAGTCAAACGATAGACTTTTTTTATTAATACAGAAATAACTCTACAGGAAAGCCAAAGGGGTGGGGGAGGGGCATGCTTTCAGTTGACCAAAGAATACCAGAAATTACAATGAACCCTGAAAAGCCAAGAGACTAGATCATATTTTCAGAAATTATAAATCAAAAGCACATAAACATAATTTTGTTGTTTTGTTTGAATTTTTAAGGCAGAAAAGCATTTTGTAGAAGTCAAAGATTTCAGATTTTGAGTGGTCTGGGGCAGAAAGTAGGCATGAGGAGATGAGTCAGACCCTCTAATACATGGTCAGGACAGAGCAATAGGAACGATGTCAGGCCCTTGGAATAAAGAGGTCCGGTGAATGAACACACTCAAGAAGGAAGCAGAGGTCCCTGAAGATCCCTGGGGTCTGTGCTCTGTTTTTTTTTTCCCCTGTAAGTGTTCAAGAATAATAAGGAGAAGCAGTCAGCTTAGGAAAGCACGGAAACATGTTGAAACAGGGAAAAAGATCATCCACGTGGTGGCTTGAATGAGAATGTCCTCCGTAGACTCTAAGTATTTGGACAGTTTGTTCCCAGTTGGTGGCTCTGTTTTGGGAGGTCTTAGAAGGTGTGGCCATGCCGGAGGAAGCCATCACTGGAGGTGGGCTTTGAGGGATCCTAAGCCTTTTATGATCTCCAGATGCGCTCTGCTTCCTGTGCCTGTTTGAAGATGTGAGAGCTTAGCTTCTGCGTCTTCTCTACCCACCTCTGCCGCCACGTCTCCCTGCCATGATAGACTATTGCCCCTTTGGACTGTGAGGTAAATTAGAAGAATGGAAGGGAGAAGGAAAAAAGCCATGAGGTCATGCAGGCTAAGAGCCTTCACGGAGGTCAAACACATGACTCACTAGTAGCTACATGGTGGGAAGAAGGAAGCTTTAGAGAAAAAGTAAAGAAATACAAGATCCTAGGATATCCCAAAACATTAAAGAAAGCATGTTTAGAAAAGAGATATGAAGAAGAAAAGGAGAGATTATGCTTTTCTGAAGAATTCAGAAAAGCAGGCAGACTTACAGAGACCTACATGTATGTGACCTGGTCCAGAAGCACTGAGCTGGGAGGTGGGGATCCAGGCAGGAAAAGTTTACTGTCTCATTAGCACACTATGTGTTCTGCCCATTTATTAACCCTGACTTAAGGTGAACCTGCCTTCCTAGGGTGGTCCTATGACCAGGTGATTGACCAGTAAAACTGGAAATGTGTGTCTTTCAACGGATAGACTAGAGATTTTATAGTCTTGACCTATTAATCTGCTGTGGCTATTTGTTGCTCTGACAATGGTGAGCCCACTGATACAAATCAATAGGCAACTGACAAAAGTCAAACCTCAGAGAGCTGTGTCCTCTCACACAAGTAGAGACTGCAGCAAAACAAACATAAAACATTGAAAAGAGTATTTTGAAGATGTATGATTCATAGCCTCACAAAGATGGGAAATGATACTATTTCTATTATAAAAATTATCTACAGAACCTGGATATTCACGATTACTCAGCAAATCAACTCTACAATGGAAAACCCTGGCAAGCACTAATCTCTTAGCCAGGTGACCTATAGTTAATGTTCAATGATGGCTGGTATCCCTGAGATGGGAAAGGCACTTCATTTCTGTGAAATCTTTTTAACAAAAAAAAGATAACCCCAAACTAATAATAAAATAAACATCATTTAAAAATTACCTTTTTTTCAAAACTCCATCCAGTACTCCTCAAAACTGTCAGCATCAGTAAAAAATTATTATAGACATGAGAAACAAAGGAGACTAACAGCTAAGCACGGTGTGTCCTGGATAGAGTTACACAGCAGAAAAAGGAGAGTCATGAAATTCAAATAAAGTCTGGAACATGTTTAGTAGTTCCTTAGTTCTAGAAATATAAGAGGTCAATATGAAGAATGGTCAAAGGGTAGACAAGAACTTCCTACTACTATTAAAACTTTTCTGTAAATCTAAAAGTATTTTAAAACTAAAGGCTAATTTGTAAATGTCTTATTCAGTTCTAAAGCTGTGTGCCAGCACCACCAAACAGAAGTGCAATGGCAAAGAAGGGTTAAGATTCCAGCATAACCTGTTCTGAAGGTTTCCAGCATAAAAACATCTGGACTTTGGATAAGTGATATTGATATAATTTTAAATAAACCATGTTTTATCTTATTTTTTACTGATACATAAAGTTATATACATTGACAGAGCATGATGTATATGTATATATTACATAATGTTTAAATCAAATAAAATATTTATATCCACAAATTTTTTGGACCTTTTGAGACAGGGCCTTCCTGGCCCAGAACTTGCTATGGAGACCAGGCTGGACTGGAAACCACAGAGATCCACCTGCCTCTGCCTCCCAAGTACAGGGTTTAAAGATGTGTGCCACTATACCCAGCTAAATATTTATTATTTCCTAATGGTGAAAACTGAAAATCATTTATTCTAGTCTTTTGAATTGTTTAGTATTTTTTTGCTGTCTACAGTCAACATAGTGTTTATTAGCATAAAAGTATCTAAGCGTGTGCGCGTGTGGGTGTGCGTGTGTGTGTGTGTGTATGTGTGTTTCCATTACTGGGGATTTAACCAATGGGCCTCATATGGGCTAGGCACATATGGTACCACTGAACTGTATTCCCAGTCCTATTCAACTATAACTTAAGACGCACTATGAAGCTTGTCTTTTTAGGTCTGACTCACTTGAGTTTGTGAAAGTTAAGATTTTTATGATATCTAAAACAAAAGCAAACATTCAAAGTCCTTAGGTCTTATGCAAGCTAATTTTTAAATGATAGTACTGCCCTGACTGGTTAAGAAAAAGCATTCCTCTCTGAAAATATATTGAATAATAAGCCTGATTTCACCTGGGTTTGTGATTTGAACTTATATTGTCTCTTCAGTCACAGGATCCCCAAGCCAGGTGCTTGGTATTAAACACAATCACAAGCTGGTAACAACTCCCTAGAACTGAGTGAAAAGAAAAAGTTTTATCTGAGGAAAAGCATGTTTAACTCAAGTATTTCAATATTCTGTGGATTAAATTCATGAAAATATGGTGATATCCTTTCATAATTCCTATAAATCAGTTAAAAACTCAATAGGAAAATGGAAGTGATAGGGACAGATATTTCAGAAATGCAATCTGAATGGAAGACATTCTCTCAGGACGGTAGCATCCCCAGCCACGCCCCTGAAAGGGTATCCAAGGGCACCCATGGGTGAATGAAGGAACGACTCTTACAATATGGACATAATCTGGACTAAAGATTTTCACCTAACCTTGCAACCAAAATTTTATTGGTTATAATGTGAACAAGCTCCATGAGCCATTTGCCCTTCTTGTGACCTGGATATATGACTTTAATCCCTCAGGACGCCTCCTTGCCCTCCACTCAGGATAGTAAATGAATACATGTGTGCATGTTTTACATATCAGAGAGATGAAAACTGCATGCTTCAACTGAGTGTGTGTGTGTGTGTGTGTGTGTGTGTTAGCCTAGGCCAAGGGATCAAAAGGCAAGATTCTCTGATAAGGGACTTATCAGACTTCTAGTTCTGACTTCTAGTTCCCCATTCCATGTTGGAGATACGTTTCAAATAAAAAGCAATGAGTGAAGCTTCGCTCACAAACACAGATCCATGAGACATCTGAAGGAGCCAGTTCTCTGCAGTTCAGGTCTACTTTTGGCCTTAAAATTAAGCTGAGTGAGAATGTCTCTTTTTTCAAGCATTGCTGTAACGTAGCTTAGAAATGCTATACGTGAGAGCCATACAGGACAACTGGAGGGCCCAGATTGCACTAAAGATTTTTGGTCCCTCACCAATACTCAGAGTACATGGGCCCAAGTGAATATTTAGTCAGAATATACATTGATTCACAGTAACCCCAAAAACACCAGGGTCAATGAGTGACCAGTGGACAGATACAGAAATCAAATCATACAGGTAAAGCAGAACAAATTCATTCTGGGGATGGGTAATTATGCACATCCCCCCTCCAGGAGTATAAGGTATGAATCTCTTCTCTGGGGTGGATGCCCTATGGGGACACACCCTGCATACTACTGTCTAGGAGTTTTGGCTGAGGATAGGAATAATAATGGCAATTATGTGAGGGTGGGATAGGTGAAGCCAGTAAAGTTATCCATCCCACAAAGGGCAGTGAATAGCAAACAGTACAGGCTGCCTAGGGGTTGGGGCAAAATTATAGAAACTATCCAAAAGCTAGAAAGGGTAGAGATTGTCCACCCAACCCAGGGCCCTTTCATAATAGCCCCATAGAGCCAATTGGGAAACCAGATGACTCCTGGAAAATGGCTGTAGATTACAGAGTTAAATAAAATGGTATCTCCCATCCATGCAGCCATGCCCAACATTGCACTTCTAACTGAACAGTTGGTGCAAACAAGGCCATCTTTCCATGCAGCAGTGGACCTCACTAACACATCATTTAGTATTACCTTAGTTGCTGAATCCCAAGACTAGTTTACATTCACATGGACTAGCAGACAGTGGCTCTTCTGAGCACTTCTACAGGGTTATTTCCACAGCCCCACCATTTTTCATGGGACGGTGGCACAGAACCTGACCTTTTTCCCCAGCCCACCCTCGGTAAAAGGGTTCCACTAGGGAGATGAAATAATACTAATTTCTGAGTGCCTTGCAGATTTGGAAGTCCATTAGAGGACGTATACCTGAAGGATCAAAGATAGGAAATCAACCCACATAAGGTACAAGGACCCAACAGAGCAGTAAAATTTGGGGGAGTATTATGGTCAGGTAGGATATACAAACATGCAGGATAACCAACAAAGCTGTTGAAAAAAAATTTTGCAACACCCTGCACCAATGAATGCCAAATAGTTACAGAGATTGCCGGGGGCAGGTGACTTCTAAGATATTAGTGTAATTTTTATACTCCTCCTTGCCCAGGTTACCTATCCTCTGCATAATTTGATTAAAGAGATAGGATTGGGATTGAGATGGAAAGGCCCCTGGGGCCTTTGAGAAAGTCAAGAGATTTGTAGAATAAACTAAACAGCTATGTATAACCATACTCTCTGTTCCTTCCTGCTGGAAGTCATAAGGAGTCCTGGGGGCTATTGGGAGGGTCTATTTCACCAACTAGAGCAGACAGTCCCAATAAGGTTGTTGTCCCAGTCATGGAAAAGTTCAAAAGCTCAAGACACAGTTCAAGAACAATTGCTGCCAATAGATAATGCATTACAACAGGTGGAATCCACTACAGGCCTCCACCTTGGTTATGTGGAAAGGATGGAAGGCCTTTTTGCTAAGTGTCTATCTGGGGTAGCACAAAACCAAAGATAAAATGCAAAGGATAGTGTCAGCAAGTCACCAATGCTATGCAGGCAGTACTGGGGTCAATGTTGTTTCAAGCCACAGAATCTCTCCCTTTCTCATCTGTAATTGACCCACCAGCCAAATCAGATTGAGTGCTACAAAGGAACCCCCACAATTCCTGATGATGCCTGGTATACTGATGGCACCATCAGGGATGCCAAACAAGAGTGATTGGTTAGCTGTTACAATACAAATTAACATGAACACTTTGTGGCTAGAAAGAGAAGGAAAAAGCATCCAGTGGATCAAATTAAGAGTCCAATGAATAGGAGCTGATGAGATGGCTCAGCAGTTAAGAGCACTAGCACTCCCACTGAAGAGGCTTTAAGTCTAATTAGATAGCTGTTGATTACATCATAGATAAAAGTGCCACTACTGCACCAATAGCAATAGTTTGCTGTGCAAGTCATTATGGTTATTAGGCTTCAGAGCCATGTTGGACCATTGATTACACTGATTATTTTCTCCATTAGTAGCTTGCATAGTATCCTCTATAACTATGAGAGCTACTTGTCAGGGAAAAGGCTTTCGGTCCCTTGCTTCTAGTCCTTTGTCCAAGTATGTCTTGTCTTCAGTGATAAGGTCTTACCTTCAAGTTCTGGGGGTGATCAAGGGCTATGACAATAGCCTGTGTTATTTTGGGAAGATCTTGCACTACCCTGATCAACAACTCAAAGGGAGATTTCTCCTTTCTGGCACTGTATTTCTTGTTATGTAGCCTTTAGGTATACACATGCACTTATGTTCAGATATTCGATATGTATTTTTAAGGGGGATTTGAATTAATACATGTCCCTACAGCTTTTTATGCCACCTAAGCTTTATTTACATCTCCTGCCTTTCTCCCTGTCTACCCTCCTTCCACCCGCTTAGTTTAAGGACTCCGACCTTCCCCGTTTTCCCTTTGATGATAATACTTGTCTCCTGTTATACCCCATCTCTTGAGTTCCTTCTTCCCGGGTTCCCCCATGGTTCCTAGTATGTCCTTCCTCCTTCTTTCCCATTTAAATAACCCCATTTTCCCATTTCCCCCTTGGTAACATCTGTTTCCTACTATTCCCCCTCTTTGGGGCTCTTTCCCTTTTATAGAGTCCTGTGGTTAGCAGTAACGTGAACCTTGGCCAGTGACAATCTACACTGACAGTTGGGTGGAATTTACAAGATAACTGTATGTATTGCCCAAGAAGAGAGGGGAGACTGGCATGTGATGGGACAACCACTGTGGGTGCAACACACATGTAGAAGGAAATATATATTAATGTACAACAGGAGCTTGCACCCTGATGGTTTACCATGGGGCAGCCTACTGCCTTGTGATTCCCCTAGGGAATCAGGAAGCTGATGCTCTTACCAAAGTAAAGGCTATCTGGCTCTAGGTTCTCCTAGAGGCAGCTCACTGGATTTATATAATGTTCAGCCACAGGGGAGCCAGAGCAGGATGGAAAATAGCCAAAGCTACTTGCATTCTGGTAAAATACTCTGACATTCCACAGGCTGTTCAGTAGTACTGGTTATGGCCCCAATGGATTGATGCCATGATAGGATTCAGACCTAAGTCAGCCTGTCTCATAAGGGACTGGCACATAGATTACATAAGACTTTTGCCAACCAGCAAAAGGTGCAAATATGTTCTTACTTGTATAGACACAGCCACAGGCCTTACACAGGCCTTTCCCTGGAAACGAGCAATATGTAAAGCTACCATTAAGGATCTTACTTAACTAAGTGTCATTGTATGAGTTCCTATGGAGAAACGATAGTGATATAGACACTCATTTCACAAGTACTGACAATATGCAAACCTGAGCTCAGGACAGCCAGGAACAATGGCACTTCTACCTTCCCTATACCCCTATGGGAGCAAGGTTAATCAAGAGAAAAAAATGAGTTGCAAATGCACAATTGAAATTCTTAAGCACAAAAGCAACCCTACATGGATGGAAGAAGGAATCCCCAAAAGTTATACAGTTATGAAAATCCCAGTGACAGAGGTGGGTTTCCCCATGAGCTGTCAGTCCAGGAGGCTGCCATAATGAAAAATAAAACCTATCACCACTAACGTTGGTTGTATGCCAGAACTAGATGGTAAGACCCTATTGCTAAAGACAGCCCATGATGTAAATACAGGACAGGTAGAAATCAAGCCAGGGATAAGCTGGAAACTCCCCACCTGGTGGCTGGCATTCATAATGCCAGAAAGTGCTATGCAAATTGTTGGGGGAGAACTGTCCCCAATAATCCTACTTTAATGAAAGATAGACCTTATGCTACCTTATCATATCCCAAGGAAGATGTGTCTGCCAATGCAATACTAATGCAACCACTGTATGTACAACCAACAAATTTCTAATTGAATTAAAGTCTATTACTGAAGACCAGGCTGACCCCAGTTGAAGTTATAGGCCCCAGTGGGGAAGCCAGTGCAATGGTTTTGCTAGGCAGAAGTGATGTGCCTGTCAAGGTGCCTTGTAAGCATTTGTGATTTTGCCCATAGATTATTACTGCAGTCAGTGTCCCTTTGTTTTTCCATTGCCCATTTTCTTCCTTTTCATTTATATTTTATACTAAAAGGAGACTAGCCAGCAGCCACATCCCAGAAAAAGACGAGAGGTCCCAAGGGTTTGATAGCTCACTGGAGTTGCTGAAAATAGCCAAAAGTCTATGTCAAAGCTCAAGGACTCTTGCAGAAAAGAGTAACTGAAAGAATGTAAACCCAGAGGAAGGAATGAAGTGTTGTACAAGACTGTCCTCCAAGTCAAACAGATGATAGGCCATCTTCCTGAGCTCATCTGTGACTTGCCAAAGCTGGGCTTGTTGACTACTGATAGCCCTGCATAAAATGAGAGGCAGAAAGTGTCACAGGATCCTTACCTCCCTGGAGTAACCCCAGTACCTCCCAACTATGGTGGGCAATTCAGCCCTCAGTCCACATGACCTCCCAAAGGGCTAGAGAGGATAGAATGCTGAAAACAAAGAGAAAGGCTCTCTATGTGGCTATACAGAATCCATCATCTATGTTTGGATGACTTTCTGATGTGGCCTTAAGGAGGAGTACTCACTGTCCTGTATATAACCACTTACCCAATAAATTCACTGGGTTCCCCAGCTGTACTTTGGTGGAATCGTTTTTGGGTTTATTGATGGGATCAAAGGAGGGGATCCCTCTCCCAGGGAAAACATTTTAGCAAAAAAAAGTGAGTTTGATGATTGAAAAATGAAGGTAAGAGGAAATGATTTGTCTCTTAAAAAATTATAAAGCATTGCAGTCCCCTTTTGCATTTTATGTTTTATGCAGTCCCCTGTTTACAAAGAAAAAAAGATGCTAATTGATGTTATCATTTAAATGCGAAATATCTCGCTGACATGCAACTATGTTTGAAAACATGGTCTTCAGCTAGCTGTTTTGTGAGGTTAGGAACACTTCAGCAGAGGAGGTAGTTGGAAGTAATGAATCCCTGCAGAGTGGGCCTTTAGGGTCACACTTGATGCTCAGTTTTTCCCACAGCTTATTTGGCAGCACGAACTTCTTGTTCTTTTTGCTCCCTGTAAATTCTAGCCTCCCCATGCAGTATGAATTACTTTACAGAATTACAACTTTGTACATTTCTATTGGTACATTCTCAAGTTCAGAGGCTGCCCATCATTGGCACAGAGAAATGTCTATTGCATCTTAGGTCAAAAAAAGGTCAAAGAGAGCATAACTAGAAAAGCCCAGTCTCATCCATATATCCCTTCACACTGCTGTAGCTCCTAATTTCTTATTAAAAGCTATTATTTGGGCTTCCAGGTAAAATGGCTGCTTCCATGTGGCTCATGAGAAGAGTCATTTTAAGGAAGTATAGACTCTCTTCCAGAGAGAGAAATAGGGTTTTTGAAAATACACAAAGGCAGTGATGGGAGAGATGAAAAGTGCCAAGGAGATGGGGAACTCAGTACAAAAAAGTCATCTGAGCTGAACACAGCACCAACTGCAGAGCACCGCCATTCTCCAGAAGGTATGATAGCTGACTCTGGTGAAAGATTGGCAGTTCCACCCAAAGGATACAACCACAGCCCTCGGGAGCCTCAAACCATTTCAGATTTTGATGAGACAGTGATTCCTAGGGCACAAGAGTCAGCAGTAGACAAGGCTCTCATTGTGTCATTCTGTATGGCTCCAAGGGCAGTACCCAAGTGCCATCTTGAGAAGTAACCTGTTGTTTAAAATGGGACTACCCTGGGGGTGTGCACAGGTAAGAACCACAAGTCAGGTTGTATTTAACCTCCCACAACCCTAGGGTGAAGACAAACCTAGAAGGCAGTTATAGAGAGCAAGGGGATTGGGCACTAACGGACCACACTTGTACAAAAGGTACAAGTGGCAGGAGGCCGAAGCTCAGGAGCAAAGTGAGTATGGACAGATCGCTGAACCTCAGTGACTGGGAGATCTCATCATCTGAGAATAACCCTGAGCCTGCAGTGTGTGGTGGATCAGCCCCTGGAGCCACCTATCTGCCCATTCGCTACGCTACATACACCAAACACTGAAGCTTCGATGGTCTACTTGACACCTACAACTACAGCCTTCTAAAAAGATGATTTAAACTTATGCGATCATGAAAGTATGAAGACAGTTCTTCTGTCTGTAGTAATCCAGTGCTGTGGGTGCTGATCTCACTCCCAGCTCACTTAGGAGGTGCCCCTCCACCTCTGTAAAGCAACGGAAACAGTAACTAAAACAACCAGCATAAACCACGGGAAAGATAAGAACCCACAAGGTCAACTTACTGCCCTGCCCTTGACATGTAACGGGCAGTCTCAAATATTCAAAAGAAACTGCTTCAACATTTTGGAAGTTTTATATATCTTTTTTTAAATTTTTGTCCTTTTTTATTTCTTTCTTTCATCATGCCTTGTATTCCCTTTTATTCTTCTTATTGCACTTCTTTTAATGTAGTGTAGAAAATAATGGCACCATCCACGAATACATGGTGTGATGGGTGTGATGAAGAGACCAAGTCTAAGTATCCAGAAGACAAAAAGAACTGTGATAAAAATGACACGCATAGCCCCACACTTAGGGCTAGTTTGAGTCACCAAACCTTCACAACACCCCAGTTTGATTAGTCTCCAGAACCTCACCTGTCTTCTTTGACATCCCAGTGTTTTCACACATAGCTGGATTTGTGCAGCCTGTGCATCAGTCAAGACAGACCCCCAATAAGAGTTATGTCTGCAAACTTTCTTGGTTACTACCAAATTGGAATCACCCCCATTTATTCAATTAGAATGCAGTACTGACCCATCTGCCTCCTCCCCCAACTCGCTGTGCAGCCACCCCAGGCTCCAGTCCACAAGTTCATCCTCGAACTCTGGGCCAAGATGTTACACCTACCCTAGATGAATTGAAGCCATGTATTATACTCATTCACACATCAACACAGAGCAGCCCCAAGGCTGAACTCCAAGCCCATTCAGCTGGTCCACAACTTGGCAAGCCGAGATAGGAGTTAGAAAATGTCCAAACACCCATCAAACAGGTGAGACTAGATTCCCATACCAAGAAACACCATCATTGACACAACTCCAGATGCCTAGATCCCCAAAACTCAAATAGCATTAATAATCAAAATAGTATGTATCCTCCAGAAATTACCACCTCATCATGTTTCCTGACAAAAACAACCTAGATGATACACAAGACAATGATTTCAAAATAGCAAACTTTAAATATATTCAGTGAATTAGGCTGTTAAAGTATGTTCTATGATTTTCTAGATTTCATCAATATCTGTTGTAATGTTTCACTTTTCATCGATTTTATTAATTCGGGCCTTCTCTCTCATTTGGTTAAACTGGATAAATGTTTGTTAACCTTGTTAACCAATTTTTTGTTTCATTGATCCTGTATATTTTTATGTTTCTATTTCATTAATTTCAATCCTGATTTTGATTATCTCACACCATCTATTTTTTTTTGGGGGGGTACTGTTTATCCAAGGCCTTCAAGGCACATCATTAGGTTATTAATATAGATTGCTTCAGCTTTCTGTTGTAAGCAATTAGTGCTATAAGCTTTTTCTCTTCAAACTGTCTTCATTGTGTCCCACAGATCTTTGGTATGTTATATTGTCCTTTTCATTCAATACAAGAAATTTTGTAGTTTCCTTCTTGATTTCTCCCTTGACCCAATTTTCAATGAGTAATATGTTGCTTAGTTTCTATGAATTAGTGTACTTTTTCCAATTTATATTATTGTTGATATCTAACTTTAATCCTTTATGGTCAGACAGTGTAGGGCATAATGCAGGTGGGCCTTAGCCAGGTCACCTGCTATGAGGATTAAGGGAATGGCTCCTGTGGGCGTGGTGCTCCTCTCCAGGGAGGCATGACACCAGCTTCCGCCCTGTGTCTGGAGAGAACCTGCACGGAGATAGTCCATCCAGAGACAGAATACTATTGGCCACAGTTGGGAACCACCCCATAGGGGGTTGGCTAACCCAACTTATAAAACACCCTGCACTTCCCTGAATAAATGGGTTTTGCTGCAGCTCGCCCTATCCAGCTCTCAGGGTCTGTGTGCTGACACTGAGCCTCTCACCCCTCACAGCAGAGACCCTGTGTCCCACTCGGGCCAGCACTGAGCAGAGGGACCCCAACAAGACAGAATACAGGATGATTTTTAAATTTCCCTAAATTGGTAGAGACTTGCTTTCTGTCCTAATATCTGGTCAACTTTGGAGAAAGTTCCATGAGCTAAGAGAAGAAAGTATCTTTAGTATTTGGGTAGAATATTCTACAAAGAACGTTAGGTTCATTTGATTTATGATGTCATTTAACTCCAGCAATTCTCTATTTAGTTTTTGTCTGAATGACCTACCAATTGGTGAGGGTGGGGTGTTGAAGTCACTCACCATCACTGTGTTAGGGTCAATCTGTGCTTTTGAAACTACTATTATTTCTTTTATGTAGTTGGGTGTCTCTGTGTTAGGTGTGACTATATAAATATGTATGACAGCACAATTAAATCAAGATGAAATAAATAATTTAAATAGACCTGTAATGACCAGTGAGATAGAAGCAGTAATTTAAAATCTCAAAACTAAGAAACTCCTAGGGCCAGACAAATGCAGCACGATTTGTACCAGACCTTCAAAAAATAACTAATACCAATACTTCTCAAATTAGTCCATAAAATGGAAAAGGAAAGAACACTTACAAATTCTTTTTATAAAGTCAGTATAACCCTGATACCAAAACCAAAGATGTGACCAAAAAAAAAAGAAAATTATAAGCCAATCTCTCTGATCAATGTAAGCACAAAAATGTTCAATAAAAAACTTGCAAACTGAATACAAGAGCACATCGATAAGATTATCCACCATGATCAAGTCAGCTTCATCCCAGAACTGCAATGATGCAACCATACGGAAATGTAAACATATAGAAATCAATAAATGTAATCCACCACATAAACAGTTCGTGTGGTCCTACTAGGACTACAAAAGATACTTAAAGAAATACAATGCACAGACAAGGAATAAAACAAATCTTGAGAGGACAAGAAAGAACAAATTTCATGAGAAGAATAAATTATCAAAAGAGCACCAAGAAGAAATCTCTATGTTCAACGTAGTAAACGAGATAATCCATGATATAAATATGAAAGAAAAAAAAGAATAAATACAGCCCAATCATTTACCAGAAAAATGAGCAAATTTACAGAAATAATCAAAATAACTTGTGGATTTTATCAGATCATAGTGGAAGAAGACTAGAAATTAACGGCAGGATAAACTACAAGAACCTCAAAAATGCTGGGTAGTGCACTCGTGAATAACAGGTTATCGAAGAACTCACTGAGAAAATGCCTCAGACTGAATGAAAATAAAAGCGCAATTTACCAGAACCATTGAAATACAGTGAAGGCAATTCTAAGAGGAAAGTTTATATCTATAAGTATTCATATTAAAAGATCAGAGGGAGGGGCTGGGAGATGGCTCAGTGGATAAAGCACTTGCTATGCAAATGTGAAGATAAATTTGCATTCCCAGAACCCATATAAATATCAGGTAGGCAAAGAGGCTTCCTTGTAACTCCAGCACCTGGGAGGCAAAGACTGAGGATCCCCAAGAAAGCTGGTTAGCTAGACTATCTGAATTGTTGAATTCTGGGTTCAAATGAGAGACCCACCCTGCCTCAATGAATAAGGTGGAGGGTGGTGGAGGAAGACTCCCAGTGTCTTCCTTACACTTCCACATGAACATATGCACTCACACATATGAAAACATGTATACATGGCTGTATTCACACACATATATACATGCAGGATAGATAAATGATAATTAAGTAAATGAAAATCTGAGAGAACTTTCAAGTAAATATCATAATAATGCACCAAGATCTTAAAAAAACAAGAACAAGCTAAACTCAAAATCAGTAGACAAAAAGAAATAATAAAGATCAGAGCAGAAATTAATGAAACGAGACTAAAAGAACAATATGTAATCAATCAAAAAACTGAATCTGAAAAAATAAATAAGATTAACAAACCCCAAGCCAAACTAATGAAAAGAAAGGGAGAGTAGACCCAAACTAGGAAAATTAGCTCTGAAATGTTACTAATGATCAAAAGAAATCTAGAAATTCAATAGGGAATACTGGAAAAAAAATATTTAAAAAAAAATTTAGCCTCAAAGAAATGGATACCTTTCTAGACAAAGATGACTTACTAAAGTTAAATAAAGAAAAGATAAACAACTTAAGAAGAGTCATACCAAAAAATGACATTGAAGTAGTAATAAAATCTCCTGACAAAGAAAAGCCTAGGACCATATGGATTCACTTCTGAATTCTATCAAGTCTTTAAGAAAGAACTAATACCAGCACTATTCAGACTTTTCCACAAAATTGAAAAGAAAGGACAGTTACCAAAAATCCTTCTAAGAAACTACAAGTATCTCCAGGACATAAAAACTACATAAAGACACAACGAAAAGATAAATGATATAGACAAAAATTTTTGGTGAGCACAGATGCAAATCTCAAGAAAATATTTGCAAATTAAATTAAAGAGCACATCTGGTTTTATCATAGGGATGCAAGGTTTGTTCAAATCAATAAATACAGTGTACCATATAAACAGACTTATGTACAGAAATCAATGATCAGCTCAAAAGATGCAGAAAAGTCCTATGACAAAGTTCAACATTCCTTCATTATAAAATCCTTTCAAAAACAGAAAGAATATATCTAAACATTTTATAGGTTCTATATAATTATAAAGCCAAAATTCAATTCAAGTAATGTAGTTATATATACATGCAGTATATACTTATCACTTAAATATGACCATATCCTCTATTATGAAAGGAGATAATACAGGTATATTCATTCATGCTACCTAGAAAGTAGATAGCAAGCTTTGATAGCTTAAAAGCATAGTTTTTCTTCGTATCACCATCACCAGCTGGTAACAATGCTAAAACTGATGAATTTGGAATGACTTATGATAACTTGGTCCTAAAGGAGATCCATGCATTCATAGCAGTAAAATTATGCCCAACTGACGCAATTTAATTTTAATAACTGCAAATAAAAAATATGTCAAAGAATTGATTATTCTGAAGCTTTAAAAAATCCTTTTCAGGGACTGGAGAGATGGCTCAGCAGTTAAGAACACTGGTTGCTCTTGCAGAGGACCCAGGTTCAATTCCCAGCATCCACATGGCAGCTAACAACCATTTGTAACTCCAGTTCCAGGAGATCTGATGCCCTCTTCTGACCTCCGTGGGCATTGCACAACACGGGTGCACTTAAACACATATAGGCAATACACTCATACGCATTTTAAAAAGAAAATAAAATCCTTCCTTTCCTGTAGTGTCACGAGGTCTCAAATTGTACTAATTTGAATTTTGAGCTTTAAAAGTATTAAGGCTGACAGCATATCTTCCCCTCTGAATTATTATTATAGACCTTCCCAAGTTCACTTCAGTAACAGGTCAGAATTAGAAGGTTCATGTGATATGAGGTTAGAGGTGAGATAATTACAAGAGATTGGCACGCTGGGAATAAGTGTGGCTGGAAGGGTAACAGGATGGAGCGCTGTTGAACTCTATCACAAGCTCCCTGGAGAAATCAAGCAAACTCATAACCTCATCTAAGATAATTGCAGCGCTCAACTCTACCCAAAGAGTTTTATTCCCACACTCAACGGGTGTGCCCTCCTGGAACAAATACATGGAATGTAAACAGAAATAGCACCAGGAATCCCTTTCACAAAAAGTTCTATGGTAGGAAGGAAGACAAGAAAAGATGGAAGTGTTTTTCTATATCAAATTTAAGATTGCAACTGTATAACTGCAACCAGATTATCAGTATTGTTTCAGATATTAACAGTTGAACATTGCAAAGTATAATTTTTAAGAGAAGTTTCACAGAGCAATCCTTTCTAGGATTAACAGTACATGAATAAATCCTCATATGAAAACAAGTTAGTTATAGCTTAGAAACTAGAAGAGCTATGTGAAAGCTTTGAGTTGCTTTGAAAGAAAGTCATTAAAAAACTGAACTTTATAACAGTTCATGACACTGATCAAAACATAAGGACTGCAAATTTGGGGTCAGTTGACATCATCCAGTCAAAATTCTAATACTGAAAGCAAGCAAATCTAAGACACTTATAAGATAGCAAGAAAGCCTGTTTTGACTGGAAAAGGAAATAAAGCAGAAATCAGGCCACTTGGGTTCTTATCCCAACTGTCACTTAACAGTCTATGTTTTCAAACTGCAGAACATGTTTTTCTCTCACATTTTGCTAGCTAAAATACACTATCATATTAAAGTTTTAAAGTAAAACCCACACCCAAAACTGAAATTTACTGCTACAATGAATATGTACTTTGAAGACCTAGTTAATTTTGAAACTAACACAAATAGATTTTATGCAGAGTGATACAGAGTGTCAAGGCCTCCAGTGTTTCACTCCGGTTCCATCATTTTCTCAGTTCTAACCACATGAAGGTGGAGAGTAAAAGGAAGTGGTTCATAAGCGAATTCTCCTGCTCTGTGCACTCCACCTTACATAGCTACCACAGTAATTATCTACAAGACAAATCTGACCCACATGTCCCTGGTTAAACTAACATGAGTGGCTTCCCACTGTCGACAGGTTAAATTACAACCTCTATAATACGTTACTCAAACACTTCCATGATCTAATCCCAGTCCGACTCTCCATGACACATACTGTTTTTATCTTACTCCCCATGGTATTCACAGAGTCCAGAATGTC